>CM055121.1:191162970-195962970 GCA_029206835.1 Rana muscosa | reverse complement strand
TCCGATTCTAGCAGGCAAATTTCCCTGCCCCAGCTGCTGGACCGTCGAAAGAAGTTCACTCCCAGCCATCCACATGCCCAGCGGTTGAATGCTAGCTTGGCTAAATTGCTAGCGCTTCAACTGCTGCCTTTTCAGTTGGTAGACTCGGCCCCCTTCCGTGAGTTTGTGCAATGTGCGGTTCCTCAGTGGCAGGTTCCCAAACGCCACTTTTTCTCACGGAAGGCTATTCCGGCTCTCTACCGGCATGTGGAAGGCAATGTCTTGGCCTCGCTGGACAGGGCGGTCAGCGGTAAGGTGCATATTACCGCTGACTCATGGTCCAGCAGGCATGGACAGGGACGTTACCTTTCTTTCACGGCCCATTGGGTCACTCTTTTGGCAGCTGGGAAGGATGCAGGACAAGGTGCAGTAGTGTTGGAGGTTGTCCCACCGCCACGCCTCCAAAATGCTACTACTGGTTGTGACACACCTCTCTCCTCCACCCCCTCCTCTTCTTCTTCCTCCATGGCCTCTTCCTGTGGTTTGTCCTATGAACCAGCGGTGCTCCGTAGCCGTTCACGGGGCTACGCAAGTACGCAGGCAAAAAGATGCCATGCCGTGCTTGCGCTGGTGTGTTTGGGGGACAGAAGCCACACTGGGGCAGAGGTCCTGTCTGCTCTGCAGGGCCAGGCCGAGAGGTGGTTGACGCCACGCCAGCTTAAGCCAGGAATGGTGGTTTGCGACAATGGCACCAACCTCCTCTCCGCCCTCCGACAGGGACAACTGACCCATGTGCCCTGTGTGGCTCACGTCCTTAACCTGGTGGTGCAGCGGTTCTTGGGCAGGTACCCGGGCTTACAGGATGTCCTGAGGCAGGCCAGGAAAGTCTGTGTGCATTTCCGCAGATCTTATAATGCCAGTGCTCGCCTGGCTGAGCTGCAAAAGGAGTTGAACCTGCCCAAGAACCGCCTTATATGTGACATGCCCACCAGGTGGAACTCAACGTTGGCCATGCTGCAGCGGCTGCACACGCAGCAGAGGGCCATCAATGAGTACCTGTGCGACTACGGCACCAGGACAGGGTCAGGGGAGCTTGGTTTTTTTTCTCCACGCCAGTGGGGCATGATCAGGGATGCATGCACTGTCCTGGCACCATTTGAGGAGGCCACGAGGATGGTGAGCAGTGACAGTGCATGCATCAGTGACACTGTACCTCTTGTCCACCTGTTGGAGCACACGCTGCGTGGAATAATGGACAGGGCACTTGAGGCAGAACAGAGGCAGGAAGAGGAGGACTTCCTTGCCTCTCAAGGCCCCCTTTACCCAGACAGTGTTCCTTCTGTCCCACCCATCGCACAGGAAGAGGAAGAGGAGGAGGAGGAGGAGGAGGAGGAGGAGGATTGTGTCAGCATGGAGGTGGAGGCTGGCACTCAGCATCATCAGCAGCAGTCTTTTAGGGATGATTTACAGTCCCAAGAAACCAGTGGACTTGTACGTGGCTGGGAGGAGGTGACTGCGGATCATGTCGTCCTTAGTGACCCAGAGGACTCCGGAGCGAATGCCTCAGCAAACCTACGCTGCATGGCCTCCCTGATCCTGCAAAGTCTGCGGAAGGATCCTCGTATTCTTCGGATCAAGGAGAGGGACCATTACTGGCTGGCCACTCTCCTTGATCCACGGTACAAGGGTAAGGTTGCGGACCTTATGTTACCGTCGCAGAGGGAGCAGAGGATGAGACAACTCCGGGAGGCCTTGCAGAAAGGTCTGTGCAACGCGTTCCCAGAGACTGGGAGGTTACAAACTCCTGGTCCAGGACAACGAGTTGCTGAGGCTTCGGCCAGTCAAAGAAGGAGCGGTGGCGAAGGTGGCCGTCTGACCGATGCGTTCAGACAATTCTTTAGTCCGCAGCCCCAAAGTATGATTGGTTCCAGCAACCATCGCCAGCGTCTGATAAACATGGTGCAGGAATATCTAGGGGCAAGGTCAGACTTGGACACCTTCCCCACCGAAAATCCTCTGGCTTACTGGGTCTTGAGGATGGATCACTGGCCAGAGCTTGCACAGTATGCAATTGAGCTACTGGCCTGTCCTGCATCCAGCGTTCTTTCGGAACGCACATTCAGTGCTGCTGGAGGATTTGTCACGGATCACAGGGTGCGCCTGTCCACCGACTCGGTTGATCGACTGACTTTCATCAAGATGAACCAGTCTTGGATCACCACCAGCTACCACACACCTGATGCTGATATAACAGACTAATTGATTTTAACATGTCACGTCCCTTCAAGACTGATGCTGATGCTGAGTGCCTGTGCTGTTATGTTGACTGGCTATCCTCCTCCTCCGAGTCCTCAATGATACGATTGATGATGATAGCTTGGAAGATCATTTTTGTTTATGGGTGCCGCCACCAGTGGCTAAGGCCCAATTTTTCAGCCCCTGTTTTACAGGGGCGTGTACTTACAATTTTTTTAGCAATAATTTGCCATAGGGCTCATTGCTGTGCTCCAAGTACAGTATCTGTGAGGGGTTGTAGTGTTGTGCCACCAGTGCCTAAGGCCCAATTTTTCAGCCCCTGTTTAACAGGGGCGTGTCATTACAATTTTTGAAGCAATACTTTGCAACAGGGCTCATTGCTGTGCTCCAAGTACAGTATCTGTGAGGGGTTGTAGTGTTGTGCCACCAGTGCCTAAGGCCCAATTTTTCAGCCCCTGTTCAACAGGGGCATGCAATTACAATTCTTGATGTAATAATTCACAGCAAGGCCCATTCCTGCACCCACCAAGAGTAAGTCTGAGGGCTTACAGTGTTGTGGCAACGCCACCACCACCACCACCACAAAAGGCCCAATTTTTCAGCCACTGTTCAAAAGGGGCATGTAATTACAATTCTTGATCTAATAATTCACAGCAGGGCCCATTCCTGCACCCACCAAGAGTAACTCTGAGGGCTTACAGTGTTGTGGCAACACCACCACCACCACCACCACCACGAAAAGCCCAATTTTTCAGTCCCTGTTCAACAGGGGCATGCAATTGCAATTCTTGATCTAATAATTCACAGCAGGGCCCATTGCTGCACCCACCAAGAGTAACTGTCAGGGCTTACAGTGTTGTGGCACCAGCACCACCATCAAAGCCCCAATTTTTACTACCACTGTTCAACAATTATATGTAATTAAAATTCCTGATATAATAGTTGACAGCAGGGCGTTCCAGCACCAACCAAGAGTAACTGTGAGTGCTTACAGTGTTGTGCCAACACCAACAACTAAGGGGCCTATTTCTGCAGAGTATATACGGCAGGTCCCTACTTTCAAACATCCAACTTACAAACGACTCCTACTTGCAAACGAAAGAAGACAACAGGAAGTGAGAGGAAATCTACCCCTAGGAAGGAAAATTCTCTCCTGTAAGAATAAATATGGGAGAAAGGTGTCTCCTCTGTACTGATGCTTTATCAGCAATCCTTGTTTCAAGAAAAACACCACATTTCAAAAACAGTTGTCATTGGGACGGAAAGTGAGGTGAAATGTTCTGAACAGGGGCACAGACAGCAAAACAAATGTTACAGGGGTGATAACCCTTACCTATGTTTCCCAAAAAGTTTAAAAATAGATTTTTGGGCTGGAGCTACAGTTCAACAATGTACCTGTTCAAAATTACAAACACATTCTACATAAGAACAAACCTACAGTCCCTGTCTTGTATGCACCGCCTGTATACGGCTGTTCAGAGTATATAGGGCCTTTTTTATTTTATGTGCGGGGTTCCCCTTAATATCCATACAAGACCCAAAGGGGCTGGTAATGGGCTGGGGTAGGGGGGGGGGTCATGGGGTAGCTATGCCATTTTTCTTAAAGATTTTCATCCATATTACCGGGACCAGACATTACATTAAAGCCGCAAGAAGTTTTAAATGGCTTTTTTTTCCTTTAGAAGTGTCATTTTGTGCAGGGACAGTTCTAAACACAGGAAACACGTGGCACTTCACAGGCATACTTTAGACACCCCCCAGGTACGATATTTAAAGGAATATTTGACTTTTTTTTTTCACTTTATGCATCATTAAAATGACTGCTCCCGAAAAACGACCGTTTTTAAAACTTCTTTTTGCATTGATACATGTCCCCTGGTGCAGAACCCGGGTTCCCAAACCCTTTTTAGGACAATAACATGCATAATAGTTGTTATAATTAGCACTTTAGAATTCGAACGTTCGCATCCATTGTATTTAATAGGGTTCTAATGTTCGTACGAACTTTCGGTCCGTTCGCGGGTTCTGGTGCGAACCGAACCCGGGGGTGTTCGGCTCATCACTAGCAGGCACCAAGCCCGCCGTACGCTACCTATTTAAGTGTATAGGAAAGCACTGCAATTGCCCCATTAAATCGCCTGTCACATCGCCTCCTCACCACCTGTCAAACGCCTCTAAAAAGAAATCTGCATGCAGAGTTAGATACAGGGCTAAACCTAACAATAATCTGCATATCTGTTCTAGGCCAGCTATTAAAGTATTGACTCCATTGGATCAGTATGATCGAGTACTACTAACATTTTCAGAAGTTGATGTCAACAGTCTATATACCAAAAACAATTAGTAATTAGGAACATGCTTGGTGGTTCTATTCCATATGATATCTGCCTTTACTGACTTAAACATACAGGCTCTGCAGCTGTAATCCTGACCAGGGATGAGCCGAACACCCCCCTGTTCGGTTCGCACCAGAACCTGCGAACAGACAAAATGTTCGTGTAAACTTTAGAACCCTATTAAATACAATGGACTCGAACGTTCGAAATCTAAAGTGTTAATTATAAAGGCTAATATGCAAGTTATTGTCCTAAAAAGTGTTTGGGGACCTGGGTCCTGCCCCAGGGGACATGTATCAATGCAAAAAGAAGTTTTAAAAACGGCCATTTTTTCGGGAGCAGTGATTTTAATAATGCTTAAAATGAAAAAATAAAAGTGAAATATTCCTTTAAATTTCGTACCTGGGGGGTGTGTATGATATGCATGTAAAGTGGCGCATGTTTCCCGTGCTTAGAACTGTCCCTGCAAAAAATGTCATTTTTGAAAGAAAAAAATGCATTTAAAACTGACTCGCGGCTATTAATGAATTGTCGGCTCCCGGCAATACATACAAAAGTCATTGATATAAAAAAAAAAAAAGCGTGGGGGTTCCCCCAAGTATCCATTCCAGGCCCTTCAGATCTGGCATGGATTTTAAGGGGAACTCCACCCCAAATTTAAAAAAAAAATGGCGTGGAGTCCCCCTAAAAATCCATACCAGACCCCTTATCCGAGCACGCAACCTGGCCGGCCGCAGGGGAAAAGGGGGGGACGAGAGAGCGGCCCCCCTCCCTCCTGAACCGTACCAGGCCACATGCCCTCAACATGGGGAGGATGTCCCCATGTTGATGGGGACAAGGGCCTCATCCCCACAACCCTTGCCCGGTGGTTGTGGGGGTCTGCGGGCGGGGGGCTTATCGGAATCTCGAAGACCCCTTTAACAAAGGGGACCCCCAGATCCCGGCCCCCCCCCATGTGAATTGGTAAGGGGTACATTGTACCCCTACCATTTCACGAAGAAAGCGTAAAAAAATGTTTAAAAAAACACACAAACACCTTGAAAAAGTCCTTTATTTAAAAAAAAAAACAAAAAAAACATTCCAGCGGTGAAATCCAGTGTCCCGCGGCGATCCCGATGTCCAGCGCTGTCCTTCATTGGTTGTGCCTGAGCGGACCTGATGGGGAACTCCCTCTCAGTATTTTAAATGTATAGACCCGCCCCTTCTAAAGTTCCCCATCAGGTCCGCTCAGCGGACCAGATGCGGAACATGAGAAGGGGCGGGTCTATACATGTATTACCAAAGTGAGAGCAGTTCCCCATCAGGTCCGCCCCCTCGGTATGTCGGACCCACCTACGTCATTGGCTTGAGCGGGGAACTTCCTTCACTATGTAAATTTAAATTACACAGTGAAGGAAGTTCCCCGCTCAAGCCAATGACGTAGGCGGGTCCAAAATACCGAGGGGGCGGACCTGATGGGGAACTGCTCTCACTTTGGTAATACATGTATAGACCCGCCCCTTCTCATGTTCCGCATCTGGTCCGCTGAGCGGACCTGATGGGGAACTTTAGAAGGGGCGGGTCTATACATTTAAAATACTGAGAGGGAGTTCCCCATCAGGTCCGCTCAGGCACAACCAATGAAGGACAGCGCTGGACATCGGGATCGCCGCGGGACACTGGATTTCACCGCTGGAATGTTTTTTTTTTTTTTTTTTTTTAAATAAAGGACTTTTTCAAGGTGTTTGTGTGTTTTTTTAAACATTTTTTTACGCTTTCTTCGTGAAATGGTAGGGGTACAATGTACCCCTTACCAATTCACATAGGGGGGGTGGGATCTGGGGGTCCCCTTTGTTAAAGGGGTCTTCCAGATTCCGATAAGCCCCCCGCCCGCAGACCCCCACAACCACCGGGCAAGGGTTGTGGGGATGAGGCCCTTGTCCCCATCAACATGGGGACATCCTCCCCATGTTGAGGGCATGTGGCTTGGTACGGTTCAGGAGGGAGGGGGGCCGCTCTCTCGTCCCCCCCTTTTCCCCTGCGGCCGGCCAGGTTGCGTGCTCGGATAAGGGGTCTGGTATGGATTTTTAGGGGGACTCCACGCCATTTTTTTTTAAATTTGGGGTGGAGTTCCCCTTAAAATCCATGCCAGATCTGAAGGGCCTGGAATCGATATTTGGAGGAACCCCACGTCAATTTTTTTTTAAATTTGCGGCGGGGTTCCCCTTAATATCCATTCCAGACCTGAAGGGCCTGGTAATTGAATTCTGGGGAACCCCCACGCTTTTTTTTTTTTTTTTATCAATGACTTTTGTATGTATTGCCGGGAGCCGACAATTCATTAATAGCCGCGAGTCAGTTTTAAATGCATTTTTTTCTTTCAAAAATGACATTTTTTGCAGGGACAGTTCTAAGCACGGGAAACATGCGCCACTTCACATGCATATCATACACACCCCCCAGGTACGAAATTTAAAGGAATATTTCACTTTTATTTTTTCATTTTAAGCATTATTAAAATCACTGCTCCCGAAAAAACGGCCGTTTTTAAAACTTCTTTTTGCATTGATACATGTCCCCTGGGGCAGGACCCCGGTCCCCAAACACTTTTTAGGACAATAACTTGCATATAAGCCTTTATAATTAGCACTTTAGATTTCTCCCATAGATTTTTCGAATTTGCCGCGAACACCCCAATTTGTTCGCTGTTCGGCGAACGGGCGAACAGGCAATGTTCGAGTCGAACATGAGTTCGACTCGAACTCGAAGCTCATCCCTAATCCTGACATTGGCTTTTCCACCTAATGAGGTACTGACTTGGAACAACCGTGCAGCTATTGAATTGGAGAAGGTGTGAACAATCCATAAACTTGTTCCAGTTCAGCAATTCACTAACTACTGAAGCCAGGGTGAAAATGACAGTCCTCAAGTCTATGAACTTTTAAATGAAGTCAGCACAAACAGACTCCGTATTACCGCTGATAAACTATATTTTATGCCCTAGGCAGGGCTCTCCTTCAAGCTAGCAAGTTTTACTGATTTGAGAAAGATTTTGTTTTTAATCAAATGCTTCAATGAACTCTGGAAGCTGAGGGCAAAACACTCAAACCTGCTCCCAAAAATTGTGTGTATAATGAACAAAGAGAAAAAAGATTACAGATGAGCTGGGCACAATTTTTTAGCTGACTTGGAGCGGGGAGGGGGTGGGGATGTTAGGACAGAGATGGGAAAGGAAGCGAGGGTACCAAAATGGAAGAAGGGAGAGAAAGTTGGGTGAGAGCGTCACGTAATTGACTGTGGAGCCTGACATGTTCACATGTTGAGGGTGGCTTCTTGCACAATTCCCACCCAAGCACCCCTGGTAGAGATGGGGACTACTAGGGTAGGTGCCAGGAAGCTGGAGTAGTGAACTTGAGGAGCCAGGTCACCAGCTATGTTCAGTAGCAGCCAGGTGGAAAAGTGTATGGTTAGAATCAATTTCAAGGTCAGGAACATGCAGGAGTCAGTAATTTGCTGGCGACAGGGTACCAAGCACAAGGGGCTAAATCGTGGTCAGAAGTCCAAGCTGTGGTTGATAATACAAGTGAGCAGCAGACACAGATACAAGAGAAGTGTCAGATGTAGCTGGGTCAGGAACAAGGTAGCAGACTTTCAGGAACTCGGCATACAGGAACTAGAGCTGAAGACAAACCAATAATAAAGCTAGGTAGACCATGAGTTTAAATAGGCCGCTGGAAGCCAGCATTTGTGGGTGTGCACGTGTTCACACATATGCGCTAATGCTCATGCGCACATGCATTCTTGCTTGTTTGGTTAGGTTTCTATGCTCGTAACCCTGTACATGTACATGAAGATGAGCACTTGACACATGGGAATTAGCACTTGCTGCACGAGTGCCCTGACAGGGAGTTGAGGATAGAGGGTGGGCATGGGGTGGGACACAAAAAGTGAGAAGGGAGAGATAAAGAAAGAAAAGGGTAAACAAGAAAAAGTCTCCTGTACCTAATAGACTCCATTTGCACCTCCAGCCCAAAAAAATATGTAGTTGGTGGTGAGGAGTGACACCAGTGCCAAGTGAATAACTTGAGGCAACACTTATGTCTAGTTTCAATGACCTAGAGATTGTAGTTGCAGAAATATTTTTTTTTTTTGGGCTCAAGGAATAAGAGGCATTGCATGGACACTGGTTAAGAATCTTGGCTTTGACCAGGATCAACAGCTGGAAAGCAAGTTGATAGTAGCAAGCAGGATAATTGTTTAAGAGTACGGTTGAAGTATAGACTGAGGTTAGTACTGGGTAGTCAACAAAGCAGCAAGATCATAGGCAGAGGGCAGGCTAAGGTTGATAACATATAGGAAGAATATAAAGCCAGTCCCAAGGCAAGCTGGGTTTGTAAGAGAGGGGCAGGATTGTAGGTCAGGTTTGCAAAGTAACTAAAGACCAGTCATCAACTTCTGCTAGCAGGACTAGGCCTGATGCGTGCCCACAGTGGCTTTGTGTCAGAATACATACATGTCTCAACACCAGCTCTTGCGCACATCACCCAGAAAGACCATCCTAACAAGAAGAGTCAAGAAAGAAGAGAGAGAAAGAGAGATGAAGAAAGAGGAGATCTGGGCCCAGAGAAAGCTTAAAAAAGAGATAAAGAGAAAAAGAGCAAAGAAATGGAGAGAATAATCTCAAATGGAAAAGGTGGAATCAAGGTTGTCAAATATAAAAGATTTCCTCAACAGCTACCATCCCTCAGTATACTGTAAAGCCCTGTACACACAATCGGATATCCTATAGATTCTAATCCGATGGATTTTTCCATCGGAAATCCGATGAAACAGTTTTCCATCAGTCTTGCCCACACACCATCAGTCAAAAAACCGACCGCACCAAAACGACGTGACGTACACCACGTACAACGGCACTATAAAGGGGAAGTTCAAATCTAATGGCGCCACCCTTTGGGCTGCTTTTGCTGATTTCATGTTACCGCATGTTATTAAAAGTTTGGTGAGAGCTGATTCGCGCATTTCAGTCTCCGTGCTTTTCAGTCCGTTACAGCATGACGAATGTGCTATTTCTATTACGAACGCTAGTTTTACCAGAACGAGCGCTCCCATCTCATAATTCAGTCTGAGCCTGCGTGGGTTTTTTAACCGATGGACTTGCCCATAGACGATCGGAATTTGCTATCGTTTTTTTATCCATCGGAAAAATTTAAAACATGTTCTATTTTTTCACACCGATGGAAAAAAGACCGATGGGGCCCATACATGATCGGTTTGTCCGATAAAAACAGTCCATCGGACTGTTTTTATCGGACAAACCGATCGTGTGTACAGGGCTTTTCATGTGAAAAAAGTCTTGGGACTCTAAATGTAGCAGTGAGGAACGTCCAACAACAATGCATACAATAAAATGTGTATCCAATTGGAAATGGCAAAGAAGGGGGTTGATTTGCTGAAACTGGAAGTACAAAATCTGGTGTAGCTCTGCATAAAAAACAGTCAACTTATATATTTTTTTTTGTCATAGCTTAATTGAACAAGATTACTTTTTTGCACTCTCCAATCTTAGTACTGTAAATTAACCCCACAATGTGTTATTAAGCAGCGTGTATTTTACTGGATGTATTTGATCCCTTGCAGATAAGTTTGCCCACTTACAAAGAAATGAAGGGTCTATAATTGTTATCATAGGTGTATTTTAATTGATAGAGACAGAATACCAACCAAAAATCCAGAAAAAAAAACATAAAACAAATGATATAAATAAAGTTGCAGTTCAGAGAGTAAAATAAGTATTTGATCCACAAGCAAAACATTACAGTACTTGGGTAAGACATTTCTTGTAGCTGGTTACCAGTTTTGCACACATCTCAGGAGGGATTTTGGTCTATTTTTCTTTATAGATCTCTGAATCCTTAAGCCCCGTACACACGATCCGAATATCGTACGAAAAATGTCGTCCGAGGAAGAATCGTACGATAATCGGATCGTTAGTACAGAGCTTCGAGAGCCGATCATGACAGTTCATCCGATATTATTTAATCGGACGTGCACGAAAATTTTCCTCGCACGATAACAAATCGGACGATTTTCCTTTAGTCAGTACAGTTGTCGTCCGAAAATACAATACAAATACATTACAACACATGACATCACTTCCGATTTTTTTTTCTGTCGTACGAGAATTTTCGTGACTTTAATAACCTATTTAATTTTACTTGCGACTATTAAGCGAAAAAAGTCGTACGATATTCGGATCGTGTGTACGGGGCATTAAGGTTTCTTGGCTGTCTCTTGGCAACTCAAAGTTTCAGCTCCCTCCATACATTTTCTATAGAATTGGGGTCTAAAGACTGACTAGGCCACTATGACCTTAATGTGCTTCTTATTGAGCCACTCCTTTGTTGCCTTGGTGATGTGTTTTGGGTCATTGTCATGCTGGAAGACCCATCTTCAGTGTTCTGGCTGAGGGAAGAAGGTTCTCATCCAAGATTTTACAATACATGGCCCCGTCCATTGGCCTCTCAATGCAGCAAAGTTGGCCTGTACCTTTAGCAGAGAAACCGCCCCAAAGCATCATGCTTCCACCTCTGTGCTTGACTGTAGGGATGGTGTTCTTAGGGTCATAGTCAGCATTTTTCTTCCTCCAAACACGGCGAGTCGAGTTAATGCCAAAGAGCTCAATGTTGCTCTCATCTGACCACAGCAATCCTTCTCTGAATCATTTAGATGTTCATTGGCATGACTGTACATGTGCCTTCTTGAAGAGAAAAATGCTGACTATGACCCTAAGAACGCCATCCCTACAGTCTAGCACAGAAGTGAAAACATGATGCTTTGGGGCTGTTTCTCTGCTAAAGGTACAGGCCAACTTTGCTGCATTAAGGGGCCGATGGATGTCTAGCCAGTCTCCTGACCTTAATCCTATAGAAAATTTATAGAGGGAGCTGAAACATTGAGTTGTTAGGCGACAGCCAAGAAACCTTAAAGATTTCGAGAAGATCTGTAAAGAAGAGTGGACTAAATTCTCTCCTGAGATGTGTGCAAACCTGGTCACCAACTACAAGAAACGTCTGACCTCTGTGCTTGCCAACAAGGGTTTCTCCACCAAGTACTAAGTCATGTTTTGCTCGGGGATCAAATACTTATTTTACTCACTGAACTGCAACTCAATTTAAAATATTTGGATCATGAGGTTTTTTTTTCTGTCTCTTTCATTTAAAATACACCTATGATAAGAATTATAGACCCTTCATTTCCTTGTAAGTGGGCAAACTTACAAAACCTGCAGGGGATCAAATAATTATTTTTCCCACTGTACATTGTTGTTGGGTGTTCCATGCAGCTAGATTCAAGATTCTTGGTTTTGCATGTCAACGAAATCAAGAGAACAGAAGAATAAAGAATGTCAGAGGAGAAAGAGAAGGAAGGGTGGGAGAAAGAGAGAAAATATTCTTTAAGATTAAAAGTGCAGAACTCTCTTTAATGCGCATTAAAGCCAAAAAGGTGTGTAGCGGGTATGTGCTTTTTAAACTGGTGAGGACACCAGTGATGCATAGTTCCCTGCGGCCCAGCAGGTGGCGCTGTCACTTTGGGCCGGGGTTGAACCATCGCTGAAGTGCCGTACCCTTTGTGACCTCTCGCAGCGGTTGTACGGCGGGGCGGGGAACCTGCCGTGCATCCTGGGAGAGGGTGTAAAGGGGGCGGACATCTTTGCCACGAGGTTCGAGTCCCGGGCACCTTCAGCCTGAGGGCTGTGGTTGCGGTCGGTGTCCAGGCGGCCTAGGCCTGGACACCTGGAGTTCGTGTTCCATCCCAGACACCTTCAGTCTGGGGTGAGGTACTCAGCCGGAGGCCTGGGGCCCAGTACCTTCTGCTGGGTCCTGCGAGGGAGGGATTGTCCTAGGGGGTCCCGGGAGTGGGGCACCCGAATCCAGAGGCGTAAGGGACCAGAGGAGGGACTCACCCGAAGACCTGGTGCAGCAGATTGCCAGTGCCGGGTGAACCTCTGGAGACCGCCCGGAGGGATATCTTTCCCGAACAGGGGCCAAGTTCAGAGAGGAAGTTCAGTCCACGTTCAATGACCGGTGGCAGCGGTCCAACTATTCCAATCAGGTCAGTGGCAGAGGCCTGCAATTAGACCTGTGGCGGGGGCCTCAACAGTTCATCCGGTCGGTGGCAGCGACCAAAACTCACGGTCGGTGGCAGAGACCGTGCGCCAGGCCTATTCGCTAAAAAGGAATAGGAGAGTACAGCTGTGCCTGGGCCTACTCGCATCCACACCCCCATGTTCATTGTTAATGGAAGTTCAACTGATTGTGTTACGAGAAATAAAGGAGTGTTGGACTTTCGATTGGTGTGGGGCTCTATTATTGGCAGACACGCTTCCAGGGAACAACAAAGCTTCGTATGCAGTGGACAGACCCGGGAGGTAAATCAACTAACTTTGCTCAACCCTCTTATACACATGAGAGGAGAGTTTGGCGTAGTGTTCCTGCACTCTCCTCTCCCAGGTACCCCTAGACACAAGACATTCACAATAACCAAGAGGGAGAGTGAGGTTCCGCTACAGGTGCAACTAACTTTAAAATGGTAATAAAACCCAAACCAAAAATATAATATATTGAAGCTCGCCAATCCTTAGATGTGATGTCTGTATTCGTTTTTTTTAGGCTTCTTTCCCTCTGTTTTCACCTGGTGATCTGGACAGTAACACACCTCCTGTATTAGAGTAGCACCATTCAGGAGGAATGAGCACAGGGGGCACATTTGGACAGCAGCATTGTCAGTCTGGGGGGATGGGAGTGTCAGATGGACTAGCACTATCAAATTGAAGCCAACATCCAGGTCACACTGCAGTTACACAGCTAGTTACAGCAACAATTTTTTTTTCTTTTGGGATTAAGGTTTTATATGAATAAAGAAAAGCTGTTGATTGTAATCACCCCTGTTAGTGTTACATGGTTTGTCCCAACTACATTTACAGAAAAGCTTGCTTTGTTGAGAAACAACATACTTACTGGCTGTATCACCAGGTGCAAATGAAGAAAAGAAAGCCTAAAAAAGAAAACAAATGCAGCCACCACATCAAAGATTTAGTAAGGTGCAATATAATAATTGTTTGCTTTTGGGTTTAATGCCACTTTAAGGTGAACCCAAAGGAAGAGGAAATGTAATAAAGCACCAGTGATGTGACATAGTGGGTTCTTTGACATTACCTATAATCACATGACACTATGGAATTCAATTTGAAACAAAGTCCCATGATCCGAAACCTGACTTCACTCCCTTCTGCTTCTTTCAGTCATCATAGTGATGAGCCAATAACATTCATGCACGTTCTCTTTAAGTGTAAACTGTCAGAACAATGAGATAATATTCAGAGCGATTGAACTGAAAGGGGACATTTTACACCCGCTAAATAACGTGCCATGGAATCTTAAGGAATCAGCAGTATATTGTAAAGCTGGTATAAAATCAATATACAGTTTGTGTCATGCTTGCCATACTTGGAAAGAATCATAATAAGAATAATAATCTGCTCTGTTTTTTTCAGGATTTGACTGGAGTTTGCACTTTAAATGGGAACAACTCTCTGTGGAGCAAAAAGCTAAACGATCAGATCCTACAGAGCCAATAAAGTGAGTATCTGGTATAAATGGTGTAGCACTACCCTCTCCTCTCAGGGAAAAGAAGAGAGGCACCCATGCCACAAGCCCGTGTCCTCTAGTTTAGAGGTCAGGCGGTGTATATGTACCTGGGTCCCGCAGCGAGTTACCTCCTTCCACTGGTTCCCATCTCCAGAGTGTAGAGACAAGTCTGTACTTTTCCCTTCTTTAATAAAGTCAATGTCCAAACCACTTAAACTCCAACGTTGAGTTTATTTGTATCTTTGCTGGATAGGTAAGAGAGAGTAGATGAGAGATGATAGTTGAACTAAAGCAGATTCAGGCACAGAACTCCCAGATTTATCACCACTCGGTCCCGAGTGGGTACAGCTCACCCGGATAGTCCCTCAATGGTCCTAGCAGCCAGTGTGGAGCTCGAACAAACAATTTAAACCCTCCAAGGACAAGTTCAGTATGTCCTCAAAGAGCAGCAGCACTCCGCAGGGTCAGTTCTGCGGAGCAAAGGATCCTTCCCTCCGACAGGTCACCAGGCCTTTTCCCGAGACAGCAATCTGACTATCACTCATCTCCTGTTATGGGACCGATCCTCCCCTGGCTTCCTTTTGGTCGGAGTGGATACCCTCCTAGGACTCCCAAAATTCTGCTTGTAGACCCAGTTGAAGGTACTGGGCCTACCCGGAACCAGGGTTGACAACTTTCAGTAAATTTACAAACAGTTTGTAAAATCCATAATTGTTGCATCTGTCCATGAATGTCAGTGATGGACATGAAGCCTACATGTCCGTAATGGACATTCAAGGACAGATGCAAAAAATACAGATTTTATAAACTGTTCGTAAATTTATTGAAAGTTGGTAACCCTGCCCGGAACGCTGCGGTCTCGGGCCGAAGATGCCTGAGACTCTTCAGTCGGTGTACGCACCCCCCTCCTTAGGGGGAACACTCCTCCGGGTACTCTATGGTTCAACCTTGACCCAACATGCAGGCCAAAGGGAACCCTACATAGGCACACAGCATCAAAGCAGAGTCCAGCACAATTAGAAGGCCCGAGCCATACTAGTGCTCGGGTCATCCCGCTAAATTTGGACCTATAGACCCCCTAAATTTGGGGTACCCGCTACAAAAGAATTATATTCTAAGACTTTGTGTGATTCTGAATCCCTAAAGCTGAATTACAGGTGAATATATAAAAAAATAAAAATAAACACCATTTATTGCAGTTCTTTATTCAATATATTTATTTATTCAATGATTATATTTATAAAAATGTGATTAAGGGAAGACGTTTGTCTTAAAACCTGCCTTCTGCAACCCCCTTTTACAGCAGCACTCAGAGGTAAGGAGCCAATCAGAACCTGTTGTATTTACATGTACTGACATAAAGAGAGAGTAGAGAGCTGAGATAATCTCCTGCTGCTCCTTCACTGTCCAATCACAGGCTGGGGGGCGGGGAGCTGACAAAACTATATTTCCTAGTGGTAAGGCTTCATGTACACTAGCAGCTCCTGGTAGCTCTTAAACTTAAATTTAGGAGCTTTTGGTGTTTTTTTGCCAAAGCTCCTAAACTCAACTCCATAAAAGCCTATGTTTCCATGCACACATAGGCTTTTAGCAGAGTTTAGGAGCTGCCGCGTTTAGGTAAGGTTAAACCTGTTTTGACCGCCGGCCACAGGAAAATGCGAAACGGTGTAATTTTGCAGCAAATTTGCTGCATTTTCCCATGGCTGCAGTAAATGTAGGCAGGGTGTACATGAAGCCTAATAGAGAAAGGGAGATCAACTACCTGACTGTGTGGTGTGGCAGAGCTGTGTAAAGTTCAGTACTCGTGGGACAAAATAGCAAATCCTTTGACAAAAAAACCCCAGCTCCTATAGATGTACAGACTGTATATCAATAGTGTGTTTTTACTGTGTCTTCAGACTGTGTGGGTTCTGATTTAAAAACCCTACAGCAAGCGTAATTATATGCCCAAATAGCTATAAGACAAAACGCCTGATAGATTTAAAAATAAATGAAAATTATGCAACTGGGCAGTGCGGGGTGATGCTTGGAATGTCTCAGGTTTTCTCCCAGTTGAGTGTTCTTTCCGACATGAATGATTGATGCAATTTCTTACCCTTAAATCACAGGACTCCTGTCATAGCCGGAGGTCTATTCGTAATCGACAAATCCTGGTTTATTCACTTGGGGAAATATGACGCAGCCATGGACATCTGGGGAGGAGAGAATTTTGGTAAGAAACGAATGAAATCTTATCCATCCAACCTAATTAAAGCATTGTATTTCAATTATTTCTAGCCTACTTACATTTATTATTTTTTAGGATTATCAAATATAACTATTGTTTTATTGTTATTACAATGCTGATGTTATAAAACAAATGTGTATTCTGTGACCTTGGATTTCCTTTAATTCTTAGTGGAAAGAAAGCACAAGTCAATCTGTTAAAGCAGAGTGACACTTTAAGAGAATATGTGGTCATTATAGCTGTCTGCTTGTGTACAGTATAGTGTAGACATTTCAAGGTACCTGCTTGCACCCTTTTTTAATTATTAGACCCCTTTCACACTGGGGCGGTTTGCAGGCGCTATTGCGCTAAAAATAGCGCCTGCAAACCGACCTGAAACAGCGGCTGCTGTTTCTCCAGTGTGAAAGCCCGAGACCACTCCAAAAGTCCTGCTAGCCGCATCTTTGGAGCGGTGAAGGAGCGGTGTGTTTACCGCTCCTCCACTGCTCCTGCCTATTGAAATCAATGGGACATCGCGGCTATACCGCCGGCAATGCGCCTCTGCAGAGGCGCATTGCCGGCGGTATTAACCCTTTTCCGGCCGCTAGTGGGGGTTAAAACCGCACCACTAGCGGCCGAATACCGCCGCACTTACGACGGTAAAGTGCCGCTAAAAATAGCGACGCTTTACCGCCACCGCACCTCCCGCCCCAGTGTGAAAGGGGTCTTAGAGGAACATGGTACTCTGAAAAGGTAAATCACTCTGCAAGGGCAACATTGATAAACATTGATCTAACTCTAGTGCTAAACCCCAGCGCAGCCATCAATCTAACCCTCATTCTTAAACCCAGCCATCAACCTTACCTCATTCCAGTTCCCAGCCATCAAGCTAACAACCCTAAACTCCAACCTTCAGCTTTAATCTAAACCCTCATCCTAAACCCCAACCATCGACCTAACCCTCACCCTAAACCGCATCCATAAACCTAACCCTCATCATACACCCCGACCATCAACGTAATCCTCATCTTTAACCCCAGCCTTCAACCTAACCCTCATCCTAAACCCTGACCATCAACCTTACCCTATTTCTAAACCCTAACTATTAACCTAAGCCTCATCCTTAACCTTGACCATCAACCTAACCCTCATCCTAAACCCCAACCATCAACCCAACCCTGATCCTAAACCCCCACCATCAACCTAACCCTCATCTTTAACTCCAACCTTCAACTTAACCCTCATCCTAAACCCCATCCATAAACCTAACCCTCATCCTAAACCCTGACCATCAACATAACCCTCATCTTTAACACCAGCCTTCAACCTAACCCTCATCCTAAACCCCGACCATCAACCTAACCCTCATCCTAAACCCTAACCATTAACCTAACCCTCATCCTTAACCATCAACCAAATGCTCATCTTAAACCCTATCAATCTATTCTTCATTCTTAACCTCAACCATCAACCTAACCCTGATCCTTAGCCCCAACCATCAACCTAACCCTTATCCTTAGCCCTAACCTTTAACCCAACCCTCACCCCAAACATCAACCTAACCCTCAGAACAAGATGTTGGGATTATTTATCCAATGGGGACAAATGTTCCTAGTGACAACAAGATGTGAATTTCCCTCGCTTTAGGGAGCGTTGCTCTCATTTATGTTGCGTCTCCAGGGCTGAAAATGAAAGGGAATCTCCCAAGTAGAACACAGTAAAAAAACAAAAAAACGGAAAATGTTTTTATTTCTTTCCTACTCTATCAAACTAAAAAAAATGTTGGGGTACACTGCTCAACAGCTCCTGCAAAACCAAATTAAATTTTAAGGTGTATACAAAGTGACAAAAAAAAATACAAAACAAAACAAACAAAAAAACACTTGATGCTAATATAATATTGTTCCTGTAGGAGCATATTTTAAGGCAACATCTAAAATATGGGGCCAATTGTTGGGTACTGTATAGTATGAAGGACATAAGAAAATTAGAGAGGAATTAGAGGTATGTAGCTATATTATTAAAACAGACCTGATTCTTGTTTTATTGGCCACTGGAATGTCTCCTGTCCTGGAGGCAACTTCAGTCGTGTTGTAAATCACCACTTAGTCGCGCTGTGATTCATGCTCAAGTCGTGTCTGAGTCGTGTTGAAGTCTGAAGTCGTGTTGAAGTCGTGTTGCCCCTGTGTGAACCGGCTCTTCAAGTGAACGCAAACTAAATCACTAATAACAGGGCCATGTTTACCATGGTGAAGCATTCCCTCTTATTTTAAAAATGCTCTGTAAACATCTGAGAACTGAGGAGACCAGTTGCTGGAATTTTGGGAGAGGAATGTTGTCCCATTTCTTCTTTGCGCATATGGTGCTCTAAAGCCTGGATATACAGTATCATGAGCATTGATGGTGCCTTTCCAGATGTGCAAGCTGCCCATTCACACTAATTCACCCCTATACCATCAGAGATGTCGATTTTTGAACTGAGCGCTGATAACAAGCCAGAAGGTCCCTCTCTTCTTTAGACTGAAGGATGTGGCACCCATGGTTGCCAAAAAGAATGTCAAATTTCAATTTGTCTGACCACAGAACAGTTTTCCACTTTGCAACAAACCATTTCAATAAGCTTTGGCCCAGAGAAGATGGCGTTGTTTCTGGTTCATGTTCAGATATGGCTTCTTCTTTGCATGATAGAGCTTTACCTTGTATTTTTGGATGGCATTGCAAATTGTGTTCACAAAGTATTTCTGTGCCCATGCAGTGATGCCCATCACAGAACCATGTCTGATTTTAATGCAGTGCCGCCTGAGGACCCAAAGTTCACGGGTATCCAATATTGCGTTTCGGCCTTGTCCTTTGTACACAGATTTTCCATATTCTCAGAATCTTTTGATGATATTATGTACTGTAGATGATATATTTAAAGTGTTTGCAGTTTTACATTGAGGAATATTATTCTGAAATTGTTTGAAATTTGTAGACGCAGCTTTTCACAGATTAGTGAACCTTTGCCCATCTTTACTTCTGAGACACTTTGACTCTATAAGATGCTCTTTTTATACCCAGTCATGTTACTGACCTGTTGCAAATTAACATTTTTAGTTGCAAAATGTTCTTTCAGCTCTTCATTGATAGTATCCCTTGCCTTGCCAGATTTTTGTTGCCCTGTCTCAGCTTTTTGAGATGTGTTTCTGCCCTCAATTTCAAACTACCTTATTTTTTTTTTCATAAAATGGTTCATTTTTCCAGTTTTAACATATGATATGTTTATAATTGTGAATAAAATAATGGTTTTGCGAGACTTACAAATGATTGCATTCTGTTTTTATGTAGATTTTACACAGCGTCCCAACTTTTTGGGAATTGGGTTTGTATACGCCTCTGTTGTTTGCTAGTAGGCACTATGCTGGTATTTGTAGTGTAGAGTGGAAAGCAGTATTTTTTTCATATCTATCTTGAGAATAGAAAGGCTTTCAGGTACGATACAACATAGTAGTAACTGTAACTACCGTTCTACTTTGCAGAGCAAATTGCTATTTAACAAGAGTAATCATAGTCTGAAGCCTGTAAATATGCAGACGTAATATAAAGTTATTCAAAGCTCTCGTAAAAAATGAATTATTAAATATTCATTCCCTGTCTCGTGAAAGCTCATTAAACAGATTGCTATTTACCAAGAGGTATGTGGGAATTTTACAAGTATAAAAAATACATAAATCATGCTGTTGACTTTATGAAAAAGGTAAATCAATTCAAATGGCTTCTTATTTTTGGTGCACATTAATCAATATGTTTCCTTGGGGCAATCCTGAACTGGTTCGCTAATCTCGCTGCGATAGAAAATGGTATTGACGCACATAAAATACAGCTAAAAAGCCAGTTATGGTAACATTTGTTTCAGCATGCATTATATCATCATTAGGAAGAGGAATTTGTTTCAGTCAATGATTTTTTGACAACTATGCTTTCCTAAACAGTAAACATCAAATGTGACAGATAGAAAGCTTATTGTCAGGGGGAAGCAAGGCCTTTTGGCCTAATGTGGGGACTAAGGACTTCAGAAATGGAGAAACGTTGTCACATGGGCATAGCAGATATTTAGAACACAGCTGGAACAGGTGTGAGTGTCTGGGATTTTAGAAAAACCTGCACAGGGAATGAGGGGAAGGTCAGTAATCATTATCAGCAAGCTGAGATTGAACGGTAAGGCCTCGTACACACAACCAGTTTTCTCGGCAAGAAAACTGCTGGGAGAGCTTTTTGCCGTGAAAAACGCGCGTGTGTGTATGCTTTCCCGACCGGAAAACCGCTGGGAATCCCGGCGGGAAAAATAGAGAACCTGCTCTCTATTTTCCCATCAGGATTCTCAGCAGAGTGTTTCCTGCCGAGAAAACCGGTCGTCTGTATGCTTACCTGTCAGAGGTAAACCCTCACATGCTCGATAAGACTTCGACCCATGCGTGTTAGCATACAAGGTTAGTGTACGTCATTGCGATCTTGCCATTCAAAAGAACGGCGGTTCTTTTGAGTGGCAGTCTGTACACAGGGCTTGTCAAGGCAAGCTTGCCAGGAATCCCGTCAGGAAAACCGACGGTTTTCAAATAGATGGGATTCCCGCCCGTGTGTACAGGCCTATAGTCCAGAAAGCTTGTGTACAAAGCAGGCAATGGAGTGAAGTTTGTTAAGATAGGAAAACAGTGTCACTGGCAGGCGCTATAAGACTATACAAGAGGTACGAACTATTCACGTACCTGACCTTTCCCAGAACCTATGATGGTGGGGATGGGTTTGGTCATAGGACAAGCTTCCACTGCTTTCCTCTATTGCAGTTTGTTGCACACATCAACAGAGACTTTATCTGCATAGCTCCCAACTGTCACTGAGTTCGAGGAACCTCTCTCCCTCTTTCCCCCTCACTTGTCCCTCATTTTGGTCTGATCTACAGCTGCATCTCAAAAAATTAGAATATCATCAAAAAGTAAATTTATTTTAGTAATTCAATTCAAAAAGTGAAGCTCATATATTGAATAAAGAGGAGAACCCCTGGGGGTGGGATTTTAAAGGCAATACCAAAAGACAATGAAAGTAAAAAATATAATTTTATTTATGAAAAAATACATGAAATATAAAACATGGTCATGAATACTGAAGAATCAAGATATGCAAAATGAAGATACAGAATCCTATACCCTCATATATTGTATAGATTCATTACACACAGAGTGATATATTTCAAGCATTTCTTTCTTTTCATTTTGATGATTAAGACTTACAGCTAGTGAAAACCCCAAATCCAGTATCTCTGAAAATTAGAATATTGTGAAAAGGTTCAATATTGTAGACTCATGGGGGTTGATTTACTAAAGGAAAATCCACTTTGCACTTGAAAGTGCACTGAAAGTGCACATGGAAGTGCAGTTGCTGTAGATCCGAGGAGGACATGCAAGGAAAATAAAAAACAGCATTTTAGCTTGCACATGATTGGATGATAAAATCAGCAGAGCTTCCCCTAATTTCAGAGCTTCCCCTCAGATTTACAGCGATCTACAGCGACTGCACTTCCATGTGCACTTTCAAGTGCAAAGTGGATTTTCCTTTAGTAAATCAACCCCATGGTGTCACACTCTAATCAGCTAATTAACTCAAAATGCCTGTAAAGGTTTCCTGAGTCTTTAAAGCCCGGTAAACACGATAAGATTATCGTGTGACAGAATAAAAAATTCGGAAGTGATGTCATGTGTTGTAATGCATTTTTATTGCATTTTCAAGCGACAGCTGTACTGATTAAACGAAAATCGTATGATCTGGTATCGAACGAAAAATATTTTCGTGCATGTCCGATCAAATAATATCGGATGAACTGTCCTGATCAGCTCTCGAAAGCTCTGTACTAACGATCTGATTATTGTACGATCGCATTGACTGCGGTATTTTTCGTACGATTTTCTGATCGTGTGTACCGGGCTCAAATGGTCTCTCAGTCTGGTTCATTAAATTACACAATCATGGGGGAGACTGCTGACTTGACAGTTGTCAAGAAGACAGTCATTGACACCCTCCACAAGGAGGGTAAGTCACCAAAGGTCATTGCAAAAGAAGTTGGCTGTTCACAGAGTGCTGTATCCAAGCATGTTAATGGTAAGTTGAGTGGAAGGAAAAAGTGTAGTAGAAAAAGGTGCACAAGCAACAAGGATAACCACAGCCTTGAGAGGATTGTGAAGCAAAGGCCCTTCAAGAATTTGAGGGAGATTCACAAGGAGTGGGCTACGGCTGGTGTCAGTGCTTTAAGAGCCGCCACACACAGACGTATCGAGCACATGGGCTACAACTGTCGGATTTCTTGTGTCAAGCCACTCCTGAAACAACGTCTACCTGGGCTCAAGTAGAAAAAGGACTGGACTGTTGCTCAATGATCCAAAGTCCTCTTTTCGGATAAAAGTAAATTTTGCATTTCATTTGGAAATCAAGGTCCCGGAGTCTGGAGGAAGAGGGGAGAGGCATAGAATCCAAGTTGCATGAAGTACAGAGTGAAGTTTCCACAGTCAGTGATGATTTAGGGAGCCATGTCATCTGCTGGTGTTGGTCCACTGTGTTTTATCAAGTCCAAAATCAGCGCAGCCCTCTACCTGGAAATTCTAGAGCACTTCATGCTACCCTCTGCTTACCAGCTTTATGGAGATGCTGATTTCATTTTCCAGCAGAACTTGGCACCTGCCCACACTGCCAAAAGTACCAATACCTGGTTTAATGATCATGGTATCACTGTGCTTGATTGGCCAGCAAACTTGCCTGACCTAAACATCATAGAGAATCTGTGGGGTATTGTCAGGAGGAAGATGAGAGACACCAGACCCAACAATGCAGAAGAGCTGAAGGCTGCTATCAAAGCAACCTGGGCTTCCATAACACCTCAGCAGTTCCACACATTGATTGCCTCCATGCCTCACCGCATTGATGCAGTAATTAATGCAAAGGGAACCCCGACCAAGCATTGAGTGCATACTATACTGTTCCTTGGACATGCTTTTCAGTAAGCCAACATTTCTTTATTAAAAATCCTTATTTTCATTGGTCCTATGTAATATTCTACTTTCTCAACCTTCTTTCAGTCAAGGCACCCATTCAAATTCTGGACATTCTTGAGGCACCCTGCTCTAAAATGTAAAAACTAAACCAATAGTTTTACATAATGCAGCAACATTCAAACATGTAGGACACATTAGACATTAGAGTAGGGTGACCAGACATCCCCAGTTTCAGGGGACAGTTCCCGGATTGAGGACACTGTCCCCGGACCAAGTCTGTCCCCGGTTTTGTGCCCGGATTGGATTTGAACAGGGGCTGGGGCAATTTCAAAGACAGTCAGTGCAGATTAAAAAAAAAACAAAATCTAAATTATACATCCCCCTCCGCCGCGCCTACTAGCTTAGGGGGGTTGCATTTTTTTTCATTATCTGTGCCCCTTTCTGATGATCATGTGCTGGTCAGAGCGGAGGAGATATCTCTTCAGTTTCGGGCGCATGCCCATTCAGCTCCGCTCGCATGTTGTTCTGCCTTGGCTCAAGTCCCGGCCAGCCGCCTGCCTGTTTATCTCCTTGCCTTCCCTGGAGGAGTGATCTTCCTCCGCTCCCCACCCAGTAGTAGCCGAGGCCCGGAGAGTGAGACTTGACAGGCTGTGAGGCATACGGCAATGGGCATAGAGTCACTGATTGTCGCCATTACTAGTAAAAAAATTGTCCTCTAAGGGGGCATGGCAGGGGATGTGTCCTATGCCTACATACTTTTGCTAATAGGTGTCCCTCGTTCCCATTCTCAAAAAGTTGGGAGTTATGTTTATCTGGTCCAAGTGGATAGTGGTAGTCTATATGCAAAACATTTTTTTCATTATGGAAAGAGTAAGCAAGGTTTATAACCCAGGTCAATAAATTTTTTTGCCCTCTCTGTCCAATTGGGAAGATTTACCTTCACTCTCTGTCCCATAGCCAAAACAGAAAGTGATGGGAAATCCCTGCAAATTAATGGAATTTCTTGGAGCCCCCCAGGTCACCAAAACTAGTGTTCCCATTGGAAGATTTTCCCTCTATTTATCTGGGGAGAACCCAAAATTTAGCATTTTCTTTTACGTTTCACTTTCAATGATAATAGTAAACAGGACAAATGCAGAGAGTAAGGCCTCGTACACACGACCGATTTTCTCGGCAAGAACCAGCAAGAAACTTGCTGGCAGAGAGGTCTTGCCGAGTAAATCAGTCGTGTGTACGCTGCTATCGGGTTTCTCGTCGAGAAAACCGACAAGAAACCTCGACGCTTCATGCTTCAAAAATTGCGCCCGCTTGTGTAATGGCGACAGACTTTGACACTCAATAGGCAATGTTTAAAAATTTCTACAGGTTACCCGTTTTTGAGTTACAGAGGAGGTCTTTTGCTAGAATTCTTGCTCTCACGCGATCGTGGCGATAACTCACATGTGTGGTTTGAACACTGTTTACATTTGCGGGCCCGTCTTAAGTTTGCGATCGGTTCTGCGCGCGAGCACAGAGGGATGGGGTGTTTTACATTTTTTTATTTTTTTATTATTATTTGTTTTACTTTTTATTTTTACACTGTCCCTTTAAAAAAAAAAAATTCTTTTGGCTCACTTATATTCCTATTACAAGGAATGTTAACATCCATTATAATAGACGGATGGCCGTAGACAACAGCGCAGGCGCACTAGCGGGCTGGCTTCTTGCCGGTTTTCTGAATGGGATCTTGCCGGTCTGAGTACGCATGCATGTGACGGCATCGCCGCTCCGGCCAATCACAGCGCCAGAGCGGCGATAACAGGAAGGGACATCGAGGCAAGTTGCCGGCCTGAGCGTGCATGCGTGTGACGTCATCGCCGCTCCAGCCAATCACAGAGCCGGAGCGGCGATAACAGGAAGGGACATCGAGGCAAGATAGCGGCGGCAGGGGAGGGGAACGAGGAGCAGTTCGGGGGCTTCGATCTCAGGTAAGTCATTCATAATGAGCTAGCCTTTGTTTTGCAGGGTTTTTAAAAAATAAATAAAAATCAAGGGTTTACTTCCTCTTTAAAGAGTAGCTCCACTTTTGTTGAAAAAAAACATTCCTCCTCTGGGTGATTAATGTACATTGCAAGAATTTGAACAAACTTTGTTGCAGATTCCTACCTTTTGTTATTCTGTAGAAATCCCTGTGTGTTTGTCTGTGTCCATGTTGAAATTAATCTAATGGGAGTGGTTTCATAATTATAAATCAGCTGCTGCATCTGCCGGGCTCTAATGAGGAAAATTGCAGGGTCTGCATCCTTAAGACCCCTTTCACACTGGAGGCGTTTTTCATGCGCTTTAGCGCTAAAAATAGTGCCTGTATAGCACCTGAAAAAAGCCTCAGTGTGAAAAGCCTGAGTGCTTTCACACTGGGGCGCTGTGCTGGCAGGACGTCAAAAAAAGTCCTGCAAGTAGCTTCTTTGCAGCGCTTTAAGAGTGGTGAATACACCGCTCCTAATGCACCCCTGCCTATTAAAATCAATGGGCAGCGCAGCCAAACCACCAGCAAAGCAATTCAGTGGAGCTTTTAACCCTTTTTCGGCTAGCGGGCAAAAAGCACTGCAAAAAGGATGGTAAAGCGCCGCCAAAAGTAGCAGCACTTTACCACCGACGCCCGGGCGCTGGCAGTGTGAAAGTGCCCTTAAGACATGATTTCCTATTGGGGGGTATCTCATGAAAAATTACATTCTTGTTGCAGGGCTCCTGGAATGCCTGAAATCTGACTTGTATCTCAGAAAATCAGTGAGCCAATCACACAAGCAAGAAATGTCATATCTGGGGGGCGTTCTGTATACATTCTGTGTACAGAACACCTCCAGGTAGCCATATTGCATTTCATTTTAGAGAAAATTACAGCACTGCAGATTGAAAAGGAAAGGTCAATTTTAATAACATTTAATTACAATATGACCTGAGTCGCAGTTGTATACGCTAAATGACAAAAACAATTATTTGCTATTTTTTTTTTCCACAAATGTAGTTACCCTTTAAGATATTTAAAGGTGAACTCTAGCCTTGCCTTCAGTCTTGCAGAGTTGTACAGGCTCCTCCGCTGCACTGAAACTGCTTATTCTAATTTCACTGCACACTGTGAGCTTCTAATAGGGTGCATTAGAAGTTCCAGTAAGTCAGAGTTTGCACTATTTCTGGGCTGGAGGATGTCCAACATCCATCTAGTCTTTCCTCCCCAACCTTAGTGTCCATGGCCTACCACTTTCACTGCATTGTATAGAGAAGCACAAAGAGCAGGTGATGTCTAAATTTAGGTGTATATATACTGTATTTAAGTGGATGTAAACCCGAATTTTTTTTTTTTTGCTGTCACAATGTAGTGTATAAGATTTCCTATCATTTGTGTCAGGTCTTGCCACAAACAGTTAATCCAGCTCTGAGCAATCCTCTTTTATTTTTTCAGTGAGATAAACGGACAAACAGGAGAACACTTTTGTCCGTTCCGCCCCCTTGCTGTGAATGACAGGTTATTTACATATCTCATGCACTAAGCCTGAGACAGGCATTATTTTTTAATTCCTACCCCACTCCTTTTCTGAAGTCATGTGGTTACTTTTCTGGATTTTGACTGGATGTTAGTGATCATAGCAGAAGGAATACACAGGAGAAAATACATGTAGACAAGAGGAGTATAGAGGTGGGCGGGGAGTCTACTGACATCACAACTCCACCCACCGAGCTCCAGACAACAGATCCACCCACAGAATCTGCAGTGTTTCAGTTCTTATAACAGACAGAGGAGAGACATTTGACAGATAAGGATACATGCAGAAGGCATCTATATCCTTAAAGATCAGCACTATGGCAGTAGTTTAGAAAGGATGAGAGTGGGTTTACATCCACTTTAAGATAAAATTTCAGCTTTAAGCCTTGGGTAGGCAAGTCAGCTCATACTGTATATTGCAAACAAACAAAAGATTTCTAAATACACTTACCAGTCAGCCTGCAAGATAACCAAATTGACCCTGTCTAACAGTTCATGTGAAAAACAGAGGGTTTTGTTTGCACACATTTGCAAATGTATGTGCACGCCACAGTGCCCACGACAAGAGACCTCTGTATATACTGCGGTCCTAACTCTAAAATTTCCAGAGTCTCCATAGTAGGAGCACATATATCAACTGATAAGTTAAAGTGCTTGTAAAGCCTAAACATTTTTTACCTTAATGCATTCCTCTTCCTGGATCCCTCGTCGGTGTTCCTGGCTCCTCTCTCCTGTTGAGTGCCCCCACAGCAAGCAGCTTGCTATGGGGGCACCCAAGCCGATCTGCAGCTCCCTGTGTCCATTCAGACACGGAGCTGCGGCCCAGCCCTGCCCACTTTCTCTCCTCATTGGCTCACTGACTTTGATTGACAGCAAATGGATAAAACGGCATGAGCTGCTGTCTCAGCCAATGAGGAGGGGAGTCCCAGACAGACGAGTCCCTCGTGCAACATCGCTGGATCTAGATGGACCTCATGTAATTATTAGGGGGGCTGAGGGGGGCTGCTGCATACAGAAGGCTTTTTATCTTAACCGTTTGCCGACTGCCTCACGCACATTTACGTTGGCAGAATGGCACGAGCAGGCAAAGCAACGTATATATACATTGCTTTAAACTGAAAAACATCTCCCTGTTCTGCCTAGTGACACAGCACTGATCGTCTGCTCCCTCTGATCGGGAGCAGCGATCAGTGACGTGTCACAGTAAGCCACGCCCTCTAACAGTTAGAATCACTCCCTAGGACACACTTAACACCTTCCCCGTCCCTGCCAGTCACATTTATACAGTAATCGGTGCATTTTTATAGCACTGATCGCTGTATAAATGTGAATGGTCCCAAAATAGCGTCAAAAGTGTCCGATGTGTCCGCCATAATGTCGCAGTCACGATAAAATTCGCAGATCGCCACCATAACAAGTAAAAAAACATTATAATAAAAATGCCATAAAACTACCCCCTATTTTGTAGACGCTATAACTTTTGCGTAAACCAATCAATATATGCTTATTGCGTTTTTTTTTACCAAAAATATATAGAAGAATACGAATCGTTCTAAACTGAGAAAAAAATTGCTTTTTTTTAAAAAAATTGGGGATATTTATTATAGCAAAAAGTACTAAATATTGCTTTTTTTTCAAAATTGTTGCTATATTTTTGTTTATAGCACAAAAAATAAAAACCGCAGATGTGATCAAATACCACCAAAAGAAAGCTCTATTTGTGGGAAAAAAAGGACGTCAATTTTGTTTGGGAGCAACGTTGCACCACTGCGTAATTGTCAGTTAAAGCGACACAGTGCCGAATCGCAAAAAGTGGCCCGGTCATTTGGCAGCCAAATGGTCTGGGGCTGAAGTGGTAAATGCATAGAATACATTAAGATAAAAAAAACTTCTGCATTTACAACCACTTTAAGGGCATGTGTGCCTGAGGGAGCCTATGTGACGCCCAACAGAAGCACAATGGCAGCAAAGGCATCCAGTGCGTCCCTGCACCAAATTCAACCAACGGTACAAAAAATGCCAACCACTCCAACCTATGGAGTCGCTTTCCCCGACTTGTTCATTCCCCGACTTAGTTGGGGTAGGCGGTACACTTTGGTGGGGGTCAGCCACGCCCAGTGACCTTTGACCTCTGGGGACCCACCCTCTGACCTTTGACCTCCCTTGTGTGTATTTTTTTTTTAAAATCTGATCCCTTTTTTATTTTTATATACAAACAACATTGAGACAATACAGACAAATTGTACAAACAAAATCACATTAAGCAAAACACAACCCAAGAAAAAAAAAATTGTGCATTGAAATGATAAACTTCTGTTGCCTTCCAGCGTGCATTCCAGTCAAGCACAAGTGACGTAACCGGAAGTAACCTCTCTACGCGTTTTGTCATAGACGTAGAGGCTCCTGTGGACGTCACACATGTATGACAAAACGTGTTTCTGAGCATTACATACAGTTTTTTTTATGATTTATTTATTTTGTTTGTAAGTTGTATAATTTGTAAAGGTGGTGTATGTTACAAGCGTTTTCTTGCCCTTTAAAATTTGTGTAAGGGGTAAAAATGTGATCAATAACAAGTTTTACTTCTCTCGTGGCAGCAGCTATATTTTCATTTGTCTAAGTTGTTGGGTAGCGAGGAGGTCACTTACTATATACAATTGTGCATTTAGCTGTTTGCCTGCAGTTCTTAGAGTGCAGTTATTTTCTTTTCTTTTCTTCTGCATCTACCAAAAAATATAAAATATGGGTTTTGGGTGGATTGATTGTTTCATGTACCTTTTAATAGGACTCCTGTGACATGCTGTATAACACTGTTAGCGATGTAGATTGTGACATGTGTAAACTTAGAATATTAAAGTAACTTCCAGCTTTATTAATATGACACAGCCTTGACTCAGCGCCTGCCCTCTGTGAGGTTCTGTCAGAAATGCTTGGCGTGTTCAGCAGCCGATTTGCGTGTGACGTTTTAGCAGAGCTCGGAGATTTAATGAGATGGAGATGAGGTGAAAATTCAATAGCCACCCATATCTGTCTGAGAGAAGTGACAATACAAATGGAATTAGTGAAAAAACAGAAGCGTGGCTCATGTCAGGATGAGAGGCCTTGCATGACTGAGCCAGAACAAGCCGGGAGTTTAGGCGCTGACACATTTCATTATTTGGCAGCGCGCGCTGGTAACATCACCGCAATTGCATTCCGAGAGCCATGATAGGTGCCATTTTTTTTTCTTCTTTGCTCAGTAGCTCAAATCAGATGAAAAAAGCCATTAATAATGGTAAAAAAATGAAAGAGAGGATTATTTAATAAAACAATGAACAGCGTGGCAGCATGGTGGCTATAGTCTTACCGCTCTTACTGTGATTTGGCTCATTTCCTTCCACTATAGCGTGTAACTGAGGTCCTGTTTTATGATTGGAGGAGATCTTCCTCCAATTAAGTGGGTACTAATTGGGTGGGTGGAGAAAGTGCCCTGTAGAGGCTGTAATTAGAGAAAAACCCTTTCTGTGGCTCTGCAACTCAGTCACCATATAGCCTTCCAATCTCTAATGTAGAGCAGATGCTCTATTGGGGGAGAGAGGGAAGCAGGGGGAGCTGAGCTGCTGAGATACAGTTGGGAGCAGGGAGAGCTTAGCTACTGAATCACTGCTGAGAGGGGGGAGCAGGGTAAACTGAGCTACTGAGACACTTCTGGGAGGGAGAGCAGTGTTTAGTTAGTGCGGAAAGGAGAGTAGAGTTTAAGCGGCTCTTGGCTGCATCTAAGCACCACAAACAATAAACGCTATTTAATTAATTTTTAATATTTAAAGCAAACATGCCTATTACCTGCTCGGTGCAATGGTTTTGCACAAAGCAGCCCCACTCCTCTTCTTCTGGGGTCCCCCACTGGCACTCCTGGTCACTCCACCTCATCGGGTGCCCCCATGGAAATCCACATTCCATTGGGGCACCCGTGCAGGCTCGCTCCCGAGTTCCACTGCTACATTCATTGACACAGATAGTGGGACTCAGCCCGACCCCCCACCTCACTTCCGTGTCACTAGATTTGATTGACAGCAGTGGGAGCCAATGGCTCCTGCTGCTATCAATCTGTCCAATGAGGAGAGATAACAGCTGGAGCCACTGCACTAATGCACATCGCTGGATCGGATCAGGCTCTGGTAAGAAAAAAAAGGGGGGGTCTGGGGGGAGCTGCAGCACAGATGGTTTTTCACCTTAATGCATAGAATGCATTAAGGTGAAAAACCTTGAGGCTTTACCACCACTTTAAGAAATCACTCTGAAAAACAACCCCCTAGCATTTCTGGCCATGTTAATCTTGAAAAAGGGCAAATGATTCATGTAGCATTTATTTCCTGGAATCCATCTGCCTTAGCTCAAGCATGCATGCAGAGAGTGTGCTTAGCTGAGAAAGCCCCTCCCCCTTTTCTCCCCTCCTGAAGACTCCTGGAATGTATGACATAATTTGCCTAGGCAAAAAAAAAAACAGGACGTAACTGCAGAAATGTAGAAAAAAAAAGTATAAAACAAGTAAATATGATATACTTTCCTATATATTTACTGATGCTAGCAGCATGATGATTAAAAAATAATCAATATTAATTGAGAGAGTGACGTTTCACTTTACGTTTAAATACTGGGTCACTGCTAGGAGGAAGGAGCAGGGTGAGTTTAGCTTCTGGGCAGTGGCGGCTGGTGCTCAAATTTTTTGGGGGGGCGCAAACAAACTGAAAAAAAAAATCATCAATTGCCGCCACTGTGCCCATTAAACGCAGCCACTGTGCCCAAACGCCACTAGTTTGTCCCCAAATGCAGCCAGTTTCCCCCCCATATGCAGCCAGTTTCTCCCCCATAATGCAGCCAGTTTCTCCCCCATAATACAGCCAGTTTCTCCCCCATAATGCAGCCAGTTTCTCCCCCATAATGCAGCCAGTTAATCCCCCATAATGCAGCCAGTTAATCCCCCATAATGCAGCCAGTTTGTCCTCATAATACAGCCAGTTTGTCCCCTATATGCAGCCAGTTTCTCCCCCAAATGCAGCCAGTTTCTCCCCTATATGCAGCCAGTTTGTCCCCCATAATGCAGCCAGTTTCTCCCCTATATGCAGCCAGTTTGTCCCCCAAATGCAGCCAGTTTCTCCCCTATATGCAGCCAGTTTCTCCCCTATATGCAGCCAGTTTCTCCCCTATATGCAGCCAGTTTCTCCCCTATATGCAGCCAGTTTCTCCCCCATAATGCAGCCAGTTTCTCCCCCATAATGCAGCCAGTTTCTCCCCTATATGCAGCCAGTTTCTCCCCCATAATGCAGCCAGTTTCTCCCCCATAATACAGCCAGTTTCTCCCCCATAATGCAGCCAGTTTCTCCCCCAATATACAGCCAGTTTCTCCCCCATAATGCAGCCAGTTTCTCCCCCATAATACAGCCAGTTTCTCCCCCATAATGCAGCCAGTTTCTCCCCCATAATACAGCCAGTTTCTCCCCCATAATGCAGCCAGTTTCTCCCCCATATTACAGCCAGTTTCTCCCCCATATGCAGCCAGTTTCTCCCCCATATGCAGCCAGTTTCTCCCCCATAATGCAGCCAGTTTCTCCCCCATATACAGCCAGTTTCTCCCCCATAATGCAGCCAGTTTCTCCCCCATAATACAGCCAGTTTCTCCCCCATAATGCAGCCAGTTTCTCCCCCATAATGCAGCCAGTTTCTCCCCCATAATGCAGCCAGTTTCTCCCCTATATGCAGCCAGTTTCTCCCCCATAATGCAGCCAGTTTCTCCCCCATAATACAGCCAGTTTCTCTCCTATATGCAGCCAGTTTCTCCCCTATATGCAGCCAGTTTCTCCCCTATATGCAGCCAGTTTCTCCCCTATATGCAGCCAGTTTCTCCCCCATAATGCAGCCAGTTTCTCCCCCATAATGCAGCCAGTTTCTCCCCTATATGCAGCCAGTTTCTCCCCCATAATGCAGCCAGTTTCTCCCCCATAATACAGCCAGTTTCTCCCCCATAATGCAGCCAGTTTCTCCCCCAATATACAGCCAGTTTCTCCCCCATAATGCAGCCAGTTTCTCCCCCATAATACAGCCAGTTTCTCCCCCATAATGCAGCCAGTTTCTCCCCCATAATGCAGCCAGTTTCTCCCCTATATGCAGCCAGTTTCTCCCCCATAATGCAGCCAGTTTCTCCCCCATAATACAGGCAGTTTCTCCCCCAAATGCAGCCAGTTTCTCCCCTATATGCAGCCAGTTTCTCCCCTATATGCAGCCAGTTTCTCCCCTATATGCAGCCAGTTTCTCCCCTATATGCAGCCAGTTTCTCCCCCATAATGCAGCCAGTTTCTCCCCCATAATGCAGCCAGTTTCTCCCCTATATGCAGCCAGTTTCTCCCCCATAATGCAGCCAGTTTCTCCCCCATAATACAGCCAGTTTCTCCCCCATAATGCAGCCAGTTTCTCCCCCAATATACAGCCAGTTTCTCCCCCATAATGCAGCCAGTTTCTCCCCCATAATACAGCCAGTTTCTCCCCCATAATGCAGCCAGTTTCTCCCCCATAATACAGCCAGTTTCTCCCCCATAATGCAGCCAGTTTCTCCCCCATATTACAGCCAGTTTCTCCCCCATATGCAGCCAGTTTCTCCCCCATAATGCAGCCAGTTTCTCCCCCATATACAGCCAGTTTCTCCCCCAATATACAGCCAGTTTCTCCCCCATAATGCAGCCAGTTTCTCCCCCATAATACAGCCAGTTTCTCCCCCATAATGCAGCCAGTTTCTCCCCCATAATACAGCCAGTTTCTCCCCCATAATGCAGCCAGTTTCTCCCCCATATTACAGCCAGTTTCTCCGCCATAATACAGCCAGTTTCTCCCCCATAATACAGCCAGTTTCTCCCCCATATGCAGCCAGTTTCTCCCCCATAATGCAGCCAGTTTCTCCCCCAATATACAGCCTGTTTCTCCCCCATAATGCAGCCAGTTTCTCCCCCATATGCAGCCAGTTTCTCCCCCAATATACAGCCAGTTTCTCCCCCATAATGCAGCCAGTTTCTCCCCCATATGCAGCCAGTTTCTCCCCCATAATGCAGCCAGTTTCTCCCCCAATATACAGCCAGTTTCTCCCCCATATGCAGCCAGTTTCTCCCCCAATATACAGCCAGTTTCTCCCCCATAATGCCGCCAGTTTCTCCCCCATATGCAGCCAGTTTCTCCCCCATATGCAGCCAGTTTCTCCCCCATATGCAGCCAGTTTCTCCCCCATAATACAGCCAGTTTCTCCCCCATATGCAGCCAGTTTCTCCCCCATAATACAGCCAGTTTCTCCCCCATATGCAGCCAGTTTCTCCCCCATAATGCAGCCAGTTTCTCCCCCATATGCAGCCAGTTTGTCCTCATAATACAGCAAGTTTGTCCCCCCCAGCCCTGCACTTACCTTCCTCGAGTCAGCGCCGTCCTTCTTCCATCCTCGATGTCTTCTCTCGCCCTCGATGTCACTTCAGCCAATCAGGTTACCGGTAACCAGACCCGGTGAACCTGATTGGCCAGGGAACGCACCCCTGTGCGTCCTCTCATTAGGTATTTAGAAGCCGATTACAGCCCTCAGGCTGTAGTCGGGAAGCCTATCAGAGCCTGCTGGCTCTGATAGGCACTTCTAAAGGCCAATCGGCGCTCAAGGGGCCGGCCATCTGAATAGTGGGTGGCAGCAATACATAGGTTCATGCAATGCATGAACCTATGTATTGTTGTGGTGAGTGATGGCCGGGCGCAGAAGCGAGCGGTAGCGGCGCTTCTGCACCCTCTATGGTCGCGCCGCCATGTGTAAAAAAAAAGACATAAAAAAAAAAAAAAAACCTCTTAAAGGGCCCGTTTTTTTTTTTTTGGTGACCACAGGAGGGGGGGGGGGGGGGGGGCGGCGCCCGGGCGCCCCCTATGGATGGGCCGCCACTGCTTCTGGGTCACTGCTAGTTGTTGAATGCATTGAGGGGGAGACGTTTAAGCTGAGCTGCTAAATAGCCCTTATAGCTCTTAGTATGGGCTTTAGCCTTTATATGTGGTAGAGATCTGAGCATGGGAGTGACAGAAGAGTTTAGCAAAAGACATAGGGCAGGGCTAATATACAAAAAGTGCAGCACTGAAAATGATTCTATAATTATATGTCTACTAATAAAAAGTGAAATAATAATAAATTATGCACAAACTGTATATAAAACATGCAACATGTAATGCACTGCCCCCAATGATCGGGGCGCTATTGTAAATTTAGGGGGTGTCTGAGCCAAAAGTTGGGCTCAGACTTATGATTATATCTAAATTGCCTCTGTTCTGGCTATCGTGGTGCCTGGTAGTGTTTTGCCTTGTTGCCTGAAGGTGGCGGTACCATCTCAGGCCCATGTTGGAATACAGGCAGACCATGGTGTATTGGGTGTCCTTTCTCGGCAGCGGTACAGTGGGAGTGGTCAACCCGCTGTGCCTGCTGGGAGGGGATACTTAAGGGGCAGACGCCATTGTTCGGGGTCAGTCTTTGTCTCGTGGCCCTCCAGGTGCGAGGTATGTTGTGTGTGGTTCTGGTCTCGGGGCCCTGTTGGCCCGAGGCCACATCGCTATCTAGTAGGCCCAGCTAGTCTGGCTGGGGCCTACATTCGGAGAAGGGATCCCAAGCTGTCCATCCGAATGGAAGGAAGCTATCTTAATGAAGGAAACCAAGGGAGGACCTGCCCTGGAGGAGACTGGCAAAGTGCTGACGTCTTGGGTGAGGCCTGGTAACTTTGTTGAGGAGGGATCCATTATACCACAAGCCCTGCAGTTTGCCGGACTGGCTTAAAGGCTCTTTTGCTGTACGGTTGGAAGTTTGGGACTTTGAAATCCTGTGGCAGAGGATTCCTGAACTATCCATTTGCTCAACTTATAAAAAGGTCTGTGGCAGAGACTTTGTTCACTTTAAAAAGGTCTGTGGCAGAGACCCACTTCACCTTGGGCAGTCTGTGGCAGAGACTGCCCTGTTGCTGGTTCGTGTGTCATCCCGGCTGCTATGCCATGTGAGAGGGGACTATCCGGGTGACCAATACCCACTCTAACATTGAGAGTGGTGAATGACTTTGAACTGATGTTTTGCAATTTTGTGCCGAGTGCCTGAACCTTCCCCTGCTTTTTTCTATCTTCTACTTTCTCTCAAAGTTATACATGCAGAAGAAAATAAAGCCTGACTGTTGAAGGTGTAGACATTGCATTTACTACAGACTTTCCTTCCCGGACAACGAAGCTGAAGAGGTACAGTAACATGCAAAACCCAAAACTAACCAGCAGCTCCTGCGGGGGGTAGTGCTACACAAGTGTGTGTCTCAAACGCCTTCAGATCGAAGCAAACAACTTCCCAATACCAGGATCAAACATGGCCGCGGCAATTTGCTCATGCGTGATGTCGTGTATTCTGGCTCCATCTTATGCGTTTCGGCACAAATGACGTCATCAGGGGTACAGAACCCACGCCACCACCACGCACCAGGACAGGCACAAGAAAGATCAAAGCATGAATGGACTCACCGACACTAGGCAGGACTATACAAATAACTATTAACTCAAGTATTGTTCTTGAGTGGCTGATACCACTCGGCCCACAAAAATGATGTGTGTTGTCAGCTCACAACAAGATTTAGGAGCTGAGTGTTTTTTAAAAGGATAAAACATGAACATGCTCATGTATTGCAAGGATGTATGCAATATAATTTTTTCTTTCTGCCTTGGCTTACACTTTAACGCTCTGTTAGTTAAATGGCTTGCAGGCATGCCACGCATGTGCGGAGCTCCCTGGTGCCGCACAGTGGGAGCGCGCTTGGCAGACTGACAACACTGCGGCTGAATGCCGCTGTGTTGTCATCCTTAGGAAGCCTGGGTTCTGAATTTTAGGATTTTTTTGTGGACAAACTGCTCACGGAGGTGAAAGACAGAACATAATACAAGTTTCTAACATATTGTCTTTCTTATAAGGATTTAGATACACTTTAAAAATAAAACTTTGTTTTTCTAATTATTTGAAGGCCGTGGATTTACTATGATTACAAACAATTCCTCCTGTGTACCTGTCACCAACAGCTAACGCACCCATATATCGCCAACGTGTGATAGGTTGAAATGTTTTTTATATAGAACTTTGTAAATAAAACATATCTTGTAGTTGCAGATATTTACACATCTCGCTGCAGTGATGTGCACTGCCTGACTAATGAAAATAGGCCACTGTCCTTGTCACAGGCAGCAGACATATTGAGAGTGACAAATTGGTTTATAGAACAGCAGAATATATGAAAATCCCAGCCCTCCTAATCAGTTTTTACCTCCTGCATTTTTTTTTTCTAGAGAATTTATTGACTCATCAAGTGAATGTGTCCTCCTCTGGGATGCAGAAAGCTATTATGTATGTGTTATCTGGAGCTAGGCCCTCGCACAGTCAATATTCTGATTGAATTTCAGGCCTCTGGCGGGAACAGTGCTCTTTTTTTTTTCCACCTTTGTTTTTCATTTTTCTTTGCAGAAGTCGGCGTCAGATGAAAGAAGGCTCTTTATTCCTCCTACACTATCGCACTTTTTAAAGCATTCCAAGTTGCTCGTGTTTGCTACTTTTGTTCTTTGTTCCATATGGAGGAGATAACACTCTTTTTATTTTATACTTTTTAAGGGTACCAGTTAAAACAAAGTTGCATTTGGCAGAAGGTGTGAAGCACAATACAGTGGTTTCTAGATGCATGCCTGGCCAGTCATGTGCCAGTGTTTATGCCTATGGAAAGGGTAAACAGACACACACAAGGTTCACTTAATTAGACCCCCACAATCCACATAAAGAGGCAGAATTAAAGATAAAAAAAAAAATGAAATATTGGGAGTCACAGTTATTGTTAAACCCCGTGAAATTGTGGCAAAGTTGAGCATTCCAAATCTTGTGAGAAAAAACTCCAGCACAGTCCAAGGGGCCACTACAGACCACCTATGTATAAGGGAAACTATCCTTTGACCACCAATGTAAGGGGCTCTTCTCGGCTGACCACCAATGTAAGGAAGCTCTTCTCCACTGACCACCAATGTAAGATGACAATACAAGACTGACTACCAATGTAAGGGGCCCTTCTCCACTGACCATCAAAGTAAGGAGGCTCCTCTAAACTGACCACCAATGTTAGAGGAAGTCCTTCAACTCTGACAACCAATGTAAAGGAAGCCCTTCTCTACTGACCAACAATGCAAGGAGGTGCTTCTCCACTGACAACAACCATTGTAAGAGGCCCTTCTCCACTGACTAAGTATAAAGAAAAAGTGCCTGTGCGCCTGCCACTGGGTATTACTACGCTAACAAAGTGCAACGTGCTAAAAAGGTAAATATAAAGCCTCGTACACACGGTCGGACTTCCATCGGACTTTTCTGTGGATTTTTGTCCGAACGGAGTTGGCCGGGCACACCCATAGCATACACACCACAGGACTTTTCTGCAAACTTTCCCTAAACTTTTTGCGACATCACGTGGTTTTTCTGCTCTTTTCTGCTCTTTACCGCCACCCTTTCGTCAACTTCTGCTATTGTTGGTTGATTTTAACATTAGTTGTTTTGTCCATCGGACAAAAGTCCTATGGTTTTCTGTACACACGGTAGGACTTTGCTCCATGGGACTTTTGTTGGGCAAAAGTTTGTCCGTTTGCAGACCCAACTTTTGTCCGATGAGAACAAAACCAAACGAAAAAAAGTTCGTCCGATGGAGCGTACACACGGTCGGATTGTTGGTCCAACTTGCTTAAAACAAAGTTTCTTGGGCAAAGGTCCGACCGTGTGTACGGGGCTTAATGGATTAAATAAAATAAATAAATAAATAGGACACACAGCAGCTAGCTTCTAAAATGTAACCAACATCAACAAATATAGAATAAAAATTTAAGCAGCGCTAAGTGTCAGTGAATATGATAACCGTGTTATAACTGATATGAAACCAGCAAAAAACTAATATATGTGCTATTAAGACCAATACTAAACACTACTATATGTCTAACTGCAGGTAATATAGTGCAAAACATGCAATACTAAGTCTTCATAAGTCCCCAGAGGGATAAAAGTGCAAAAAAAGTCCAAAATGCTAAAAAAGATAAAGTGCTAATTATTTCAAAGTCATTGGCGGCAAAAAGTAGGCACGGAGTAAAAAGACAGGTGTGAAAATCCAGCTTAATGCATCAGGGATATCAGGGGTCAGTAGGGAATCACTAGGCATACACAATCCTCCACCGTAGACACCAGTCTCTCACCTTAATGATGGACCCCAAGGGGTCAGACACAGCCTCAAACAATCTCCACTGCTCCAGATAGTCACATCCAACCCTTTTGTATGGATAGGGATCACTGCAAGGCTCTCCACCACTTCCCGTAGTTGTTCCTTGGGTTAAATCTTTTGCTCTCACAGACCAGTGTTGTCTGTTTCTCAGGCCGAGAGTCTCCACTGACTACCAATGTAAGTATCTCTTCTTCACTGACCAAGAAGGTAAGAAGGCCCTTCTCAATTGACCACCAATATAAAGGCCCCTTTTGTCAAGAATAGATTTGTCCCTAGGTACTCCAATATTAACACCTTACATATACAGTATATTGGATATTCAGTATGCTCCTAGAAGAGTTTCTGACCACTCTCTCTTAATGATCCACCTAGATATTACAGTTCCTACTACTGTACTTTGCCCAGAGCCTCCCAGAAACTCAATGCCTTCTGGCTTCACCTCTTTCCCTCTCACACCTCTATTTAACAAGCAGTTTCAGAATTTATTCCCACAGAAGATCAGCACCCTTACATTCTTCAGAGTTGGGAGGCATTCAAAGCCTTCCTATGAGGTGTTTTTATTTCAGAAATTACTAGAGTGAAAAAAAAATATATATATATATATATATATATATATATATATACATACATATAGAAGGCCCTTCTCCATTGACCACCAATGTAAGGGCGCCCTTCTCTACTGCCCAAGAATGTTAAGATGCCATTCTGCACTGACCACCAATGTAAGTGGGGCCCTTCTCCACTGACCACCACTCTAGGGGGACCCTTCTCCACTGACTACCAATGTAGGGGGACACAACAGGAATTGAGAGAAAATCTCTCCAAAGTAAGGGGAGTTTCCATTTAAGATAGTTATCACAGGAAAAGTGTCTTCACAGGAAGATTCTCCTCTATTCCTGTTCTTGTGACTCAAAATGTTGAATTTCCTATTAATTTCTGTCCCATTGAAAATGGTCACCAGAACAAACGGAGAAGAGGAATTTCACTTACATGGACACAGACATCAGTAAAAAGACATCAGTAAAAACCTGACAGTGGTTCTAATGCCTACCACTCTACCCAAAGCTTAAAAATAAAAGGTTTAGGCTTTAGATACACTTTAAAGTGCGCTAAACTCCATATATCAATTTTCAATCAATGCTTTTTAGCACTCCTTTAGTGCTATTGCAGCTTGATGAGTCAGGGGCAATATACTGTATGGTATTAGGAATAATAGTCCTGCTGAAAGGGCCCACCAACACCCGGCTTGAACATATCTAGTGATAACTGGTTGGTGTAAGGGATGCAAAAGAGACAGCAACCATTTACAAGTAATGAACCACCAAACATTTTTAGTATTATACAGTACATCTGCTGTCATGTCATATCAGAATAATATATAAAAAAATAAAATGGAATTCAATATCTTTATCGCTATTCACTATCTGCCCTTCCTATCTGACTTATTACAGCCTTGTATCATACAGCAGCCAATGTACGGTATGCCACAAGCTTACAGAAACATGTTTTCATTTGGAAGATTTTCTCCCCCTGACTTCAAAGGAATTTTGCTCTTTGATACAATGTATGAGCGGAGGAAGGGGAGGAATCATTCTGTGTCTGTAGATAAGGTGTTATTGCAGTCAGGAGGGGACGCCGCCTCAGTGACTTTCGTTTAGCCGCGATCGGGATTGGCGTATGTTACACAACCTTCTTAATCCTCGGTACACAGGGATCTGATATTTTTCTGACTCGCCTAATTCGAACGAGACACGGCTGAGCTTAAATAGCGACTAAAACCGCTATTTGATAAGACCGCGTATAACTCTGTTAAAGTGGACCTGTCTGCTGTTAGCAGGCACAATGCTGCAAGGAAGTGAGTAGAGCTGGTAGACTCTGGACCTAGCCATAGAACAGAACTTGAATTAATAAACAATTTTCTCCTGAAATAATATAATTTGCTTTATCAGATGTGTAAATTAATGTAAACTAAAATATGTAAACCTGCTTTGTGTTCTTATCAGTTAGGCATTCTGAATGCCGCAGTATGAAGGACTGGTCCCACCCGTTCCATGATGCTGCGGCATTGGGAATGCCTGACTCTTGGGATGGTCTAGGTTTCCTGGTCAATTTCTAGTGTATATTTATTACCAGAGAGATCCCGTCCCCCCCAGCCCTGAGCTGCAGAGATTACTATAGGGTGGAAAGGAAAAGGGAGCAAGGAGAGGGAAGAGGGCAAGTGATAACAATGTTCATACTCCATCTAAAGCATCCTGGCCATACACATTTATCCAGGTAAACCCCACCTTATCAAATTTCCTTGGATAATTCCTACTTTCATATGTTATTTTATAGAGCAGTAAAACTGAATTGATTGCCTTCTCCCAGGTGTATGTAGTAGGAGGCGTTGTAAGCTTCCAACGCAACACGATTTCTCTAGTTGTATAAAATAAGACATAGGTAAGAAAACACTTAGTATATCTATCTACTTCCATGTCCTCCATGTGGCTCAACAACAGAAGCAATGGGTCCTGCCTTTAGAGCACGATCACACATATCATTAGGGGTGTCAACCACCCACTCCCAATAAGGGTGAATCATGGGACAGGACCATACCATGTGTAGTAGGAAGGTGCTGGGGGAAGTGGCACATCTCGTGCACAAGGGGTCTGATTGAGGGTAGATATTGGCCAGATGCTGGGGGGGGGGGGGGGTATAGCAGGCCCTGTGGAAAGATTTTGATTGTATAAGCCTGTCTTTAGTGGAAATCATAGAGGTTATGTAAGTCGAGATACAATCATCCTAGTCTTCCTCCGTAAGGCATGGGCTAATTTGATGGCATAGGCCACAGAAAGATGAAGGTACAGAAATGACAATGGCTTTCCCAGCACCCCAGAGATCAAGAGACCATAGGCGTGCGCAGCCTGTTGGATTAGGGTGTGCACCCCAAAACTCAAACACACACGTGTGGGTGTATATATATACAGACAAACACTTTTAAATAAATGTAAACAAACATTTTGAAATGTGTTAAAACTATTTTTAATATTTCAATACATTTTACATCTTATGGCAGAGCTGGTCAGAGGGAGAAAGTGGGGGTCAGAGAGGGGGAGATGGGATCAGTTGGCATTGGTGGTGGGGGGGAGAGGGGAATGGGATCAGTGGCAGTGCTGGGGGGATGGAATGAGTGGAAGTTCTGGAGGGCATGGGATCAGTGATCAGTGGCAGTGCTGGAGAGGGGGGGGTGATCAACGGCAGTGCTGGAGAGGGGGGGTGATCAGCGGCAGTGCTGGAGAGGGGGGGTGATCAGCGGCAGTGCTGGAGAGGGGGGGTGATCAGCGGCAGTGCTGGAGAGGGGGGGTGATCAGCGGCAGTTGTGGTGGGGGGTAATGGGATCAGTGGCAGTACTGCGGTGGGATGAGTGGTGGGGGTGCAGATCAGTGGCAGTGCTAGGGGGGGGGAGGGATGGGATCAGTGGCAGTGCTGGGTAGGGGGATGGATGGGATCGGTGGCAGTGCTCTGTGGGGGGATGGATGGGATCAGTGGCAGTGCTGGGTGGGGGGATGGATGGGATCGGGGGCACTCACTTGCTTTCAGTGTGGACTCCATGTTTGCTGTGTCTCCGGCTCCGTCCAGGCTGGCTTCACGTGTCTCCTCACACAGTGGAGACCTCCTCCGCTTTTCCTACTGGATCAGCTGGCTCTTCCAGTCCCCCGGAAGCCATGCCCCCATCTTCCTGCTGCTGTAAATTCAATGGGCGGAGCCGTGGAGAAGCTGGGTGGGCGGTCCTGCAGCAGTTACTTAGAACTTAGTTACTAGAACGAAGGAGTCAGGGGGAGCTGGGAGGCGGAGCCAGCAGTTCTAGTACAGTAGCCGATGGAAACATATAGCACCAGGCTGTATGAGAGGGGCAGCATATAGAACAACCAATGCTCTGCATTTTACTCCATGCAGTTCCTGAATGCTCGCTTCCCCTCCTCTTCCTCCCGATGGCATTCAACGACTGTAGGGCGGAAAATGCAGAGCATCGGTTGTTCTATATGCCGCCTGCTGCCCCTCTCATCCAGGTGTAGACAAGTATGTCAGGGGATTAGGGTGTGCCCAGGCACACCCGGCACCCCCCCCCTGCGCGCGCTTATGGTCAGGTCAGACTCCAGTGCAACAGGCTTCAGAAACTGCGCCTTATTTTGCAATTGCCAGTATCTAAACACCATGGAGCCAAGCAGGGAGAATGTACGTCTCAGGGTTAGGGATGAGCTTCGAGTTTGAGTCGAACTCATGTTCGACTCGAACATTGCCTGTTCGCCTGTTTGCCCGTTCGCTGAACAACGAACAATTTGGGGTGTTCGCGGCAAATTCGAAAAGTCTATGGGAGAAATCTAAAGTGCTAATTATAAAGGCTTATATGCAAGTTATTGTCCTAAAAAGTGTTTGGGGACCCGGGTCCTGCCCCAGGGGACATGTATCAATGCAAAAAAAAGTTTTAAAAACGGACGTTTTTTTAGGAGCAGTGATTTTATTAATGCTTAAAATGAAAAAATAAAAGTGAAATATTCCTTTAAATTTCGTACCTAGGGGATGTGTATGATATGCATGTAAAGTGGCGCTTGTTTCCCGTGCTTAGAACTGTCCCTGCACAAAGTGTCATTTTTGAAGGAAAAAAAGTCATTTAAAACTCACTCGCGGCTATTAATGAATTGTCGGCTTTTATCAATACATAGAAAAGTCATTGATAAAAAAAAAGCGTGGGGGTTCCCCCCGCTTTTTTTTTTTTTTTTTATCAATGACTTTTCTATGTATTGATAAAAGCCGACAATTCATTAATAGCCGCGAGTGAGTTTTAAATGACTTTTTTTCCTTCAAAAATGACACTTTGTGCAGGGACAGTTCTAAGCACGGGAAACAAGCGCCACTTTACATGCATATCATACACACCCCCCAGGTACGAAATTTAAAGGAATATTTCACTTTTATTTTTTCATTTTAAGCATTATTAAAATCACTGCTCCTAAAAAAAACGTCCGTTTTTAAAACTTTTTTTTGCATTGATACATGTCCCCTGGGGCAGGACCCAGGTCCCCAAACACTTTTTAGGACAATAACTTGCATATAAGCCTTTATAATTAGCACTTTAGATTTCGAACGTTCGAGTCCATTGTATTTAATAGGGTTCTAAAGTTCACACGAACATTCTGTCTGTTCGCAGGTTCTGGTGCGAACCGAACAGGGGGGTGTTCGGCTCATCCATGCTCAGGGTAGTAAAAAGGGTATTACTTTCCCATCAGATGCTGCAGAATACAACTTATATAGGGAATGCACACCATTTGTGGGCCAGGCAGTTGCACCACTGACTCTGGTATATAATAATGTGGGACATTCACAACCTAAAATCTTCTTAATTGCTAATCCCACATTCCGGGACACTGTATTGTCCCGGAATGAAGGTGCCCGGGACAGACCTGAAAAATGCGGGACTGTCCCGGGCAATGTCCAGGGTGACCACGTGTCCCAGATTGCTCGGGACAGTCCCGCATTTTTCAGGTCTGTCCCGGGCACCTTCATTCCGGGACAATACAGTGTCCCGGAATGAAACTGACAGAGTCACCCCTCAGGCCAATCTGATGCCCCCCAAAAAATCCCGCTACATCACCAGTTTACTCATTTACAGTACTTGTCCTGGCTGGGAATGCCTGGAGGAGCACAATCCCCGCCCCCTGCTTGTGATTGGAGAAATCATAAATCCCGCCTCTTGTGTCCACTGTGCTGTGATTCATTACAGCACAAGTTGATTTTTGGGAAGGGAGGGTGTCCCTGAATGGTAGTTTGGAAATGTGGTCACCCTAATTACAAGGCGACCAAACATACCCATCCAATGACTGTTCCTTTTGCAGTTAGCTTTCTCAAGGCATTTGGAATTCTGGCTACGAAGCATTGCCCACCAATCATCCAAAGAGGAATGGGCCCTTTCACACATGCTTTTCGATTAGGTCCACCTGTACATTTACACCTGCCTACCTCCAAATCTGGACCTAGACATTATCGTTCATTTGGAGTAAGCCTGATATTATTGGACACAAGTCCATTTACATCTGGCCTCCCATTGGGTCATCACGGGTTTGCCCCTGCCCGCTGTGTAAATGTGGACACAAACTAAACAGGCACAGATGTAAAAAAATGTCATCCATCCAGTTCAGCCTAAATTCAGAAGGGGACCTCTGCTGAATGGAGTGGACAAAGCTCATGTGAAAAGGCCCTCAGGGGTCTATTATTGTTTTTACCCAATATATTCACACATTATCACAAGATTAGCATTTTTAAAGTGGTATTAAACCCACAAGCAAACATTTTACATACACATACACATACTTTATTGCAGCTTACCAATTCTTATTTTGCTTTTAAGGTCCCTTTCACACTGATGCGCTTTGCAGGCGCTTTTGCGCTAAAAATAGCGCCTGTAATGCGCCCCAAAAAAGCCGCTCAATTGTATCCAATGTGAAAGCCCGAGGGCTTTCACACTGGACTGGTGCGCTTGCAGGAGGGTCAAAAAACTCCTGCAAGCCGCATCTTTGAGGTGCAATTGGAGCGGTAAAAATACCGCTCCTATAGTGCCCCTGCCCATTGAAATCAATGGGGTAACGCCCACAAAACGCCGCAAAGAGGTGTTATTGCGGGCGTTTTTAACCCATTTTCGGCCGCTAGCGGGGGTTAAAATCCACCCGCTAGTGCCCGCAAATCGCGGGAAAAAAATACTGTATAGCGGCGCTAAAAATAGCGCCGTTATACCGCCAGCGCATCCAGCACCTCAGTGTGAAAGTAGCCTAATACCCCATACACACGATCATTTTTCATGCCGTTAAAAATGGCATTAAAAAAAATGGCCATTAAAAATGATCGTGTGTATGGGGCATAAGGCTTTATTTCCTTTATTTTCACCTGTTGATCTGGCCAGTAAGTCTGTTGTTTTTCAACAGATCAAGCTGTTCTGCAGATGTAGCGGTTACAGGGTTAAAACAAACCTATTATTACTGCCATGGGGTGCTTACAATGATCAGCTTTTAATTATTTATGTAAACCCTTTATCCCAAAAAGAAAAAAGTTTTGCTGCAACTGCTTAAAAAGTAATAGCTGGACTTCAGCTTAAATTTGTTAGTGTATCTACATCTGCTAGTACATCTAACACTCCCCTCCCCCCAGATTAACAGTGCTGCTGTCAAAATGTGCCCCCTGTGCTCCTTCATCCAGAGTGGGGGCACTTTATTACAGGAAGTATGTTACTGGCCTGATCATCAGGTGAAAACAGAGGGAAAAGCTAAAAAAAAAAATTAAAAAAAGAAAGAAAATGAATGCAGCCACCACATATAACATTTGGTAAGCTGCAATATATTATATATTTAGTTTTGGGTTTAATACTGCTTTAATCGTGGGTGAAAACTATATTAAAGTGATATTAAAGTCCTGTTTTTTTTGTTTAAAAATACCAAACATGTTATACTTACTTGCAGTGCTTTTCCACAGAGCAGCCCAGATCCTCCTCTTCTCTGGTCCCTATTCGGTGTTCCTAGACCCTCCCTCCTGCCGAGTGTCCCCACAGCAAGCAGCTTGCTATGGGGGCACCCAAGCACTGCTTTGTGTGTCCATTCAGACATGGAGCCACAGCTTGGCCCCATCTCCTCTCTTCTCATTGGCTCAATGACTTTGATTGACTTTGATTGACTGCAGTGTCTCAGCCACTCAGGAGGGAGAGTCCCGGACAGCTGAGGCTCTTGTGCAAAATCGCTGGATTGAGATGGGGATTAGGTAAGTATTGGGGGGGTTATGGGGGGCTGCTACACACAGAAGTTTTTTTATCTTAATGCATAGAATGCATCAAGATAAAAAACCTTATGCCTTTAGAACCATTTTATATTGACCCCTTAGTATACAGAAATCCTGATTGCCATTTAGTTTACTGTTATCATAAAACGTGAAAGTAAAATAAAAACCCACCTGGTTGAAACCAGAATAGTAATAGAGGGGGAATCTTCCCATGAGAATACTAGTTTTGGTGATTACCCTACTTTGGAGGGATTTCCTCTCACTTTTTGTTTTGACTATGGAACAGGAAGTGCAGGGAAATCTCCCCAATGTAAGACAAATGGCAAAAAAACTGACAGGGATTATTACCGTATGTTATTCTATCCAAAATTAAAAAATGTTTTGCCTTTAGTTCTTCTTTAATAAAATACAGTTTTTCACTTTTATACTGCTGATTCTCTGATGTCTGCGTGGTATTTCTCGGGGCAGGTTTCTTAATGGTTGAAACTTGAACTGCTAAATCTGCGTTCGCTTGGCGGATTGTACAACTGGCAGATAGGGACAAAGTGTTATCACCGTATAACAAGCAATGTCTGAACAAGGACCTTTATATCAGGATCACAAGGTGTTATTTTGATAAAGCTACCGATGAAAAATATTAAAAGGATGTTAGGCCGGCTTCTGTCAGACAGGCTGCTCTACACACTGGCTGAATGTCGGACAGTTTCTGTTGAACCAGCGATACCGGCCGATATGTGACCCGTGTGTATCAGCTTTAAAGTAGTTGTAAACCTTACACATGAAATATGAACAAAGCATATCCCTCCATAGTGTGTCTCAATTAACCACTTCCCGTCCGCGTTATAGCCGAATGACGGCTACAGCGCGGACCTACTTTGCTGGGAGACCGTCATATGACGTCCTTCCGTGGTCGAGATGCCTGCGCTAGGGTGACCAAGTGTCCCCGATTGCCGGGACAGTCCCGCATTTTGCAGGTCTGTTCCAGGTCCCGGGTACCTTCATTCCAGGACAATACAGTGTCCCGGAATGAAGCTGACACAGCCAGCCCCCCTCCCTCTATCTGTTGCCCCCAAAAAAGGCAACTACATCGCCGCTTTACTCACTGACAGCACTTGTCCTGGCCGGGAATGTCTGGAGAGGCACAATCCCGCCCCCTGCTTGTGATTGGAGAAATCATAAATCCCACCTCTTGTGTCTAATCACAGGAGGGCAGTGTAAAGCCAGCGTTGGAACAAGGTAAAACGGGTCTCGACCAGTCAGGGCAAGTGCTGTCAGTGAGTAAAGTGGCGATGCAGCTGCTTTTTTTGGGGGTGTGATCAGTTTTTCTGGGTAGAGCGCGCATCCGCTGCCCCAGCTGTGCTGTGATTCATTACAGCACAAGCTGATTTTTGGGAAGGGGGTCCCTGAATGGCCGTTTGGAAATGTGGTCACCCTAGCCTGCACGCACCCTGCAGGGTGATCAGCGAGTCAATGAGACTCGGCTGATCACAGATCGGAGTAAGAGTTGAGTGCCCCCACAGCAAGCAGCTTGCTATAGGGGTACCCGAGCCGAGTCACAGCTGTCTGTGTCCATTTAGACACGGAGCCCCGGTTCGGCCCTGCCCCATCTCTCTCCTGATTGGCTAACTGTCTTTGATTGACAGCAGCTGGAGCTCATGGCGACACTGCTGTGTCTCAGCCAATCAGGAGGAGAGTCCCGGACAGCCGAGGCACTGGTGGACATCACTGAAGAGAGATGGAGCTTAAGTAAGTATTAGGGGGTGCTGGGGTGGCTCTTGCACACAGAAGGTTTTTTATCCTATTGTATAGAATGCATTAAGATAAAAAAACTTCTAACTTTACAATCACTTTAAGTGTCATTTTTGTCTGCTTCTTCATTCCTCTGCTATGAATATGAGTCACTTGTTACATTTTTTCCTGGCACCAAAAGAACAATGGTGATAGGGGAGGAACCTCCAGCTGGTTGACAGGCTCTACTCTACTCTACACTGTTCCTGTGTGAAGGGGGTGTGTCCCTTTCCTCCAATCAGCTCTCAGAGCTCTCCCCACTGAGCTCTGCAGGGTGTAACTTCAGCTCTCTGCCCCCTTTTTGCTGATATCTCAGACAAGTTATAAATTCAGCACTTTGAACTGATGTAGAGAAGAGAAGACTGCAGATAGACAGATACAACTTATGTAGGAGGATTTGTTTCAACTGAGTATAGTTCCTTCACTTGGTATATGTAAGGGTTTATAACCACTTCAAGGCTTTAAAGCCGAGCAAGGTGTATTGGCCACTACCTGGGAAATTAGTGAAAAGACAAAGATAATTATGGAAAAAAAACATGTCAGGTTAAAAATCACATTTTATAAATTCACATTTTACATGACAGGTTATTTGCTGATATTCTGGATAAGATATTGGGGTTTATTGGATCACTTGCCCTTTGATTTTGACATCTGTGCTTTGCTCCAGAGAATAGGTAATTATTGACTGGGTCATAAAGGATTGTTAGTTACTGTATATAGCACAGCCCATGGGTTTATAAGACTGCCATGATGTCATTACTGATATTTGGACTATACAAAGTCCTTATGTGAACTTTCTAAATTGAGAGTCAACAATAAAGGGGAACTAAGAACCCCTTCACTAATTCACCAAGCCCATCCCTTCCAGGGTTACCAGCTTTCAGCAAATTTACAAACAGTTTGTAAAATCCATAATTTTTGCATCTGTCGATGAATATCCGTTACAGACATTCAGTCTGCATCTCTGTAGTGGATATTTACAGACACATGCAAAAATTACAGATTTTACAAACTGTCTGTAAATTTACTGTTGGTATTTAAGTTGGCAACCCTGATCGCGCACAGTCTTGACTGGCTGTCCAGTTCTGGGCACCAGTCCTCAGGAAGGATGTACTGGAACTGGAGAGTCCAGCACTGGAGGACAGTTATGAAGAAAGGTTGTGAGCACTGAACTTATTCTCTCTGGGGAAGAGACACTTGAGAGGGGATATGATTTCCTTGTCAATAATATTTATTGGTTGCATAATAATAAATACATACTTTGGTTATTTATGCAAGGATACAGATAAATATAATTTACATTAAAATATTTTATAAGTAAATAATACATAACATAAAATATTTAAATTAAATTAATTAGATCTTCACTAACTAGATAGTCGGTGGGTAACATAGTATTCATGCCCACCGTGTCTTAATGTATAACAAATTACCATTACGTTATACACAAAGATTGTGGTATAATAACTTATGTTAGTTGTAGTGAAGAACAATATTACTTATAATAAAAATAAAGGAGAGTAAAGAGAGAAAGAAAATAGTAAGAGAGAGAGAGAAAGTCCACAAGGTCGGTCCATGAACCAGTACGATGCGTATGGTTTACCATTCCTTAGGTACATGGGATTTGCATTGAAGCTATTAATCCGCTACCATGGCAAAAGGACCTCATTGTTAAAATCCGGAGGTAAATAGTGTTTTATCCTTGGGAGCCAAAGTTTTTTGAATTTTGGGAATTGGTCTCCGTCAGTGGCTATCATTTTGGCGTGTGACATTGTGGTGTTCATTCTGTGAATTGTTTCTGCCAACCCTAATATTGGGGATTTCCATGCATTGGCTATCGTTTGTTTTGCTGCAGTTAGGGGATATGATTTCAATGTGCAAATACCGTACTGGTGACCCCACAATAGGGATAAAACTTTTCTGCGTAAGGGAATTTAATAAGACACGCGGCCATTCACTAAAATTCGAAGAAATGTGGTTTAACCTTAAACTACGTAGAGGGTTCTTTACTGTAAGAGTGGTAAGGATGAGGAATTCCCTTCCACAGGCAGTGGATTCAGCGGGGAGCATCGATAGTTTCAAAAAACTATTAGATAAGCACCTTAACGACCACAACATACAGGGATATATAATGTAAAGCCTCGTACACACGGTCGGACTTCCATCTGACTTTTCCGTGGATTTTTGTCCGAACGGAGTTGGTCGGGAACACCCATAGCATACACACGCTCGGACTTTTCTGCAAACTTTCTTAAAACTTCTTACAACATGGAGTGTTTTTTCTGCTCTTTTCTGCTCTTTATTGCCACCCTTTGGTCAACTTCTGCTATTGTTGGTTGATTTTAACATTAGTTGTTTTGTCCATCGGACTAAAGTCCGATGGTTTTCTGTACACACGGTCGGACTTTGCTCCATCGGACTTTTGTTGGGCAAAAGTTTGTCCGTTTGCAGACCCAACTTTTGTCCGATGAAATCCAAAACCAAACGAAAAAAAGTTTGTCCGATGGAGCGTACACACGGTCGGATTGTTGGTCCAACTTGCTCAAAACGAAGTTTGTTGGGCAAAAGTCCGACCGTGTGTACGGGGCTTAATACTGACATATAATCACAGACATAGGTTGGACTTGATGAACTTGTGTCTTTTTTCAACCTCGCCTACTATGTAACTATGTAACTAAGAATTATATGTCGGGAGGTGTTCTTCTAGTACTAGGCTACCAGTGACCAATGGTGTGGCCTTCTGTGCCATAGGACAGTGGTCTCTATACTGCGGCACGGGGGCCAGATGCAGCCTTTTTCTTGCTTTTATTTTCACTTGGGGCACTATTTTATTCACTGACACCAATGAAGGGCACAATTCCTGCCATTGACACTAACGATGGGGCCCAATTCCTACCAATGACACTTGGGCCCTATGACCCCAATGATGGGGCACAATTACTACTAATGACACAGATGAGTGATTGTTTAGTCCAACTCATGCAGTGACATTTTGTACACTCAATGGCCACAGTCCAGCCCCTCTAAAGTCTAAAGGACAGTAAACAGGCCCTTTGTTTAGAAAGTTTGGAGACCCCTGCCCCTAGGATCATTAGGAAGAAAAGCACAACCCCTAAACATTTAGTCTGTATCTATAAAAGTGGATCTTAGCACACCTGCATAAATGAATTGCTGACATGCCACATTATAAACCAACAGTCTGTTAAATAAATAATTGAGTTTCAGTCCAGTGACTTTGCCTAGGTTGTGGCAATCAGTTTGCTGCAGACAGGAGAAAGCATTTCCTCAGTTTCTTCTCCTCCAGTAATCAGACTGGGTCATAAAGAAAGAGACTACATGTGGGGCTAATCTGTGTAAGACATTTGAACACAACCAGAGATGAGCTCAGGGGTGTTCAGACACAATTCCGTTCCTGCCTAAGCTATCCCGCCAGGAAGCTGTCAAAGCAGACAGCCAATCATAAGCAGCAGATGATGCATCCCTTGCAGCCAGACATATACCCGCCCCCTTTTATATGTGCTGCTGGGGGCGGGGGCACGCCTCCGCCTATGATTAGCTGTCCGTTTTGGGTTTGTACTGTTTTCGAAACACAAATGAGCTCATCCCTAAACACAACCAAGAACTGCACAGGCACTGGGGCTTCCAGTACATGACTAAAGCCTCATACACACGATCGGATTTTCATCGGACAAAGCGTAGGACTTTTGTCTGAAGGGCGTTGGCCAGGAACTTGTATTGCATACAAACGGCAAATAATTGTCAGCCAACAAACACAAAACTACGTGGTTTTTCAGCTCTTTAGCGCCACCCTTTGGGCAACTTCTGCTAATGTTGTGTTATGGTGAGCATTGCTTCTGAGCATGCGTGTTTGTACTTTGGAGCTTTGTCTGAAGGACTTGTGTATACACGATCGGATAATCCGCCAACACACATTTGTTGATGGACAATTTTAAAGCATGCTATCCCACATTTGTTCGTGAAAAATCCGACAATTGTCCGATGGAGCATACAAACGTCGGATTTTCCGACACCAGCCTGTCATTACACAATTCCTGTCGGATAATCCGATCGTGTGTTGGAGGCTTTAGTCGTCTGAGTCCTAGAGGAAGGTGGTGACCCTGGATGATGACTGATTAAAATAGCGCCGCCCTTCTGGAGACAAAAGCAGATACAGGCATTGTCATGGTAAGTACTGTAAATTGTGTAACAGATATTTGGAATTGTTACATTGACAGACTATTTGGAATGCATAGACTTAATATGGTGACAGGTCTTCTTGAACATGCTCTGTTTTGCATTTGAACTAAAATCTGTCCTTAATGTCTTTCCAGAGATCTCATTCCGTGTGTGGATGTGTGGGGGAAGCCTGGAGATCATCCCATGTAGTCGGGTGGGACATGTGTTTCGAAAGAAGCATCCCTATGTGTTTCCCGAGGGCAACGCCAATACGTACATCAAGTAGGTACACTACTACCTCTGCCTGGTAATGAGCGGAGCGCCCGGGGACGCAGCTGTGTATTATTTGCCTTTGCAGGCGTGCGGCATATCGCTGTGTCGAATCAGCTCTGAAATTGATTTTTCACACACTGTGACATTGTTAATTAAGAAGTAACAGCATCTAGAAAACAATTTCTTCTGCTCTTATCTCGCCTTACAAGATTAAAATCAATACGTTTTCATAAGGCCACTTGACAGGGGTTAAATACATCGTATCACTTCATATCTGTCTCCTCATGCAAATACTCTTGTCTTTATTTACAGTCACTTTCTTCAGCCAGTAAAAGAATAGATAGACAACAGCAACAATACTAATAGAGCATAACATATTTAACCACTTCAATACCAGACACTTTAACCCCCTTCCTGCCCAGGTCAGTTTTCAGATTTTAGCGCTGTCACACATTTGCCTCGTACACACGATCGGATTTTCCGACGGGAATTGTGTGATGGCAGGATTTTGTCGGAAAATCTGACCGTTTGTATGCTCCATCCAGGGCCGCCATCAGGAATTTTGGGGCCCCTTACACAGCTTCAGGCATGGGCCCCCTGGAGCAGAGGAGAAGCGGGGGGCGGGGGGGGGGTGCTGCCACCGCGAATTGAGAAGTGGGGGGGGCTTTGGGTGCTGACGACGAACAAAAGAACAAAAAAAAGAGGGGGGTTGCCACCCGGGGCCCTGGGGACCTCCGGGCCTCTGGGCCCCTTAGAAAAAAAAAATGTAATAAAAAAAAAAAATAATAATAAAAAAATATATATAAAAAAAAGGGGGGTTGCCATCCGGGGCCCTGGGGACCTCTGGGTCCCTTACAAAAAAAAAGAAGAAGAAAATAAATAAATAAATAAAATAAAGGGGGGGCTATCCGGGCCCCTTACAGGTGTACTGCCTGTACCCCCCTGATGGCGGCCCTGGCTCCATCGGACAATTGTTGTTGGATATTCGACAACAAATGTTGGATAGCATGCTTTAAAATTTTCCGACAACAAATGTGTCTGGTCGGATTTTCCGATCGTGTGTACACAAGTCCGTCGGGAAAAAATCCAAAGTACAAACACGCATGCTCAGAAGCAATGCTAATCATAAGACAACATTAGCAGAAGTTGCCCAAAGGGTGGCGCTAAAGAGCTGAAAAACTACGTAGTTTCGTATTTGTTAGCCGACAAAGTTTTGCCGTTTGTATGCAGAACAAGTTCACGGCCAACCTCCTTCGGACAAAATTCCACGGCTTTGTCCGATGGAAATCCGATCGTGTGTATGAGGCTATAAAATGACAATAACTCAGTCATGCAACACTGTACCCAAATTAAATTTTTACCATTTTATTGTGACAGATAGAGCTTTCTTTTGGTAGTATTTAACCACCTCAATACAGGGCATTTTCACCCCCTTCCTGCCCAGACCAATTTTTAGTTTTCAGCGCTGTTGCACTTTGAATGACAATTGCGCGGTCATGCAACACTGTACCCAAATGAAATCTTTATGTTTTTTTCCCCCCACAAATAGAGCTTTCATTTGGTGGTATTTGATCATCTCTGCGGGTTTTAATTTTGCGCTATAAACAAAAGAAGAGTGACAATTTTGAAAAAAACACATTATTTTTTACTTTTTGATTTAATAAATATCACAATTTTCATTTCACTCAACAATTTTTTTCCTCAGTTTAGACCGATATGTATTCTTCTACATATTTAAAAAAAAAAAAAAAATTGCAATAAGCGTATATTGATTGGTTTGCGCAAAAGTTATAGCGTCTACAAAATAGTGGATAGATTTATGGCATTTTTATTTATTACATTTTTTTTACTTGCTGCGGACACATCGGACACTTTTGACACGTTTTTGGGACCATTTACATTTATACAGCGATTAGTGCTATAAAACTGCATTGATTACTGTGTAAATGTGACTGGCAGGGAAGGGGTTAACACTAGGGGACGCGGAAGGCGTTAATATGTTCCCTATTGAGTGATTCTAACTGTAGGGGGAGGGGACTCACAAGGGGAGGAGACCGATCTGTGTTCCTTTGTACTGGGAACACACATCGGTCTCCTCACCTCTGACAGAAAGTGGATCTGTGTGTTTACACACACAGATCCACACTCCTGCCATGATAGCGGGCAATCGCGGGTGCACTGGGTCACGAGCAGTGCCGCAGGCACGCACGCGCCCCCTACACAGCCGGGAAGAAAAGACGCCATATGATGTCCACCCGGAGGGAGGGAGGGTTCCTGCTGGCGTCATATTATTATTATGGCCCGGTAAGGAAGGAGTTAATCACCACTGGGTTTTTTATTTGTTGCTATAAAAATGGAAAAATTACCAAAAAAAAAAAAAATCTTTCTTAGTTTCTGTTTTAGCAATAAAAAAAAAAAAATAGTCTTTCTTCATAGAGTTAGACCAAAATGTATTCTACTACATTTCTTTGGTAAAACAACAAAAAAACAAAACAAATCAGTGTATAATATTTAGTCTGTGTGAAAGTTATAGAGCCTATAAACTATGGTATATCTATAGTGGGTAAAATAAGCATTAAACACACAACAATTTTTCTAGGTAAATGTATTTCTAAAGTGCTATTGACACGAAATGTTCACCACGTCAGTAACATCCCATGCAATCCATACATATAAAGAAACCAAAACCAACAAGTTCAGAAATGAAGTTCTATGTAATAAGATGGAATGACACAGGAAAAAGTATTGAACACACTAACTGAAATCTATTCAGTACTTGGAGCAAAATCCTTTGTTGGTAATGACAGCTCTAAGATGCCTCCTGTATGGAGAAACGAGTCTAGTGGCGGCCCGTCCATAGGGGGCGCACGGGTGCCATCCCCCCTATCCATGCGTCCAGCCCCCTGATCTACATGCAGGGTGCCGGACGTATGGATTCCTATAGGGGATTTTTCTTTTTGAAGCACGTGATTAGAGCCAGAGGCTCTAATAGGCTTCAAAAAAGGGTGGGCTCGGGCACAGAGCACTGCGCCTGAAGCCCACCCAGTTGTTTGACAATAGCGAATTAATATTTGCTATTGTCACACTGATTCTGCCTCCCGGCCAACCAGAAAGTGGGTCCTGAGACCCGTTTCCTGGTTGGCCGAAAAGAGAAGCTACCTTATTGGCCGAGGGAGGAGGAGGGAGGAGACGCACGGCGAGAACACAGCCATGATGCAGAGGAGGAGACACAGGGGAAGCTGGCCGCCTGTTTCCCAGAAGGAAGCGCTGCCCGGGGTATGTGTTGACTTACCGAGTGGGAAGGGGGGGTGCAGGTGACCCGACCAGGGGGGGGGGCACTAGTTGCCGAAAAAATATACCACCGGCCGCCACTGAACTGGTTGCATGCATTGCCCAGGTGTTATTTTGGCCCATTTTTCCACACAAACAGTCTTCATATCTTGAAGGTTCCGTGGGTCTCTTCTATGAAATCTGATCTTTAGTTCTTTCCATTAGGGATGAGCTCGGCGTTCGACTCGAACATCGGCTGTTCGACCGTTCGGCGAACATCGAACGATTTGGGCCGTTCGTGCCAAATTCGAGTGACGCGAACGGCCCACAATACACTGCGCCATCGCAGTGCAATCCCGGCACTGTGATTGGCCAAGCATGCACTGTGACCCTGCATGCTTGGCCAATCACAGCGCCGGCAGCTAGGAGAGCCATAATTGGCCACAGGCAGGTTGCCTGTGGCCAATTATAGCTCAGGGGGTTTAGCACACGCCCCACACTATAAAAGGCCGCCAGCGCGGCGGCCTTGTGTAGTGTGTTCCGGCGCAGGGAAAGAGTTACATAGGCAGGGACAGTGTCAGTGCTATTTGTACCTCAAACTTGTGTGTAGGGAGAGAGAAGGATAGGCAGGGAGAGTGTAAGGCCTCGTACACACGGCCGAGATTCTCGTTGAAAAAAACATGTCGTTTTTTCGACGAGATTCTTGGACAAGAAACTTGTCCCGGCCGAGTGTACACACGCTCGTTTCAAAGAACCCGCGGTTCTTTGAAAGGAGTGTACGCGGTGACGTCATCGACTAAGTCGAGCATGCGCTCGTCACATTCGATGCCGTCGCCGCCATCTTGGTATACCCTACGTATGCCTAGGAAGCTACCGCGCATGCGTCGAATTCATTTCGAACATGCGCGGGCTTCCGGGCGGACAGGTAAGTGTACACACACTCACTTTTCTCGTCGAGAAACATGCCGAGGAGAATCTCGATGAGAAAATAGAGAGCAGGTTCTCTATTTTCTCGTCGAGGTTTCTTGTCGGTTTTCTCGACGAGAAACCCGCTAGCAGCGTACACACGACCGATTTACTCGGCAAGACCTCTCTGCCAGCAAGTTTCTTGCTGGTTCTTGCCGAGAAAATCGGTCGTGTGTACGAGGCCTCAGTGTCATATTCTTTGCTAAACCTTGTGTGCAGGGAGAGAGAAGGATAGGCAGGGGACAGTGTCAGTGTCAAATTCTTTGCTAAACCTTGTGTGCAGGGAGAGAGAAGGATAGGCAGGGAGAGTGTCAGTGTCATATTCTTTGATAAACCTTGTGTGCAGGGAGAGAGAAAGATAGGCAGGGAACAGTGTCAGAGTCATATTCTTTGCTAAACCTTGTGTGCAGGGAGAGAGAAGGATAGGCAGGGAGAGTGTCAGTGTCATATTCTTTGATAAACCTTGTGTGCAGGGAGAGAGAAAGATAGGCAGGGAACAGTGTCAGAGTCATATTCTTTGCTAAACCTTGTGTGCAGGGAGAGAGAAGGATAGGCAGGGAGAGTGTCAGTGTCATATACTTTGATAAACCTTGTGTGCAGGGAGAGAGAAGGATAGGCAGGGGACAGTGTCAGTGTCATTGTTGCTAAGCCTCCTGCACATTATACACCAGAAGTTAGCCCGTATTGCTGTGTTTTCCTGGTGTGTTACACCAACAGGCATTTGCAGCACTTACAGCGGGCGGAGTGTGCCTCCTGATCATATTACACCTGAAGTTAGCCTGTGTTGCTGCGTTTTCCTGGTGTGTTACACCAACAGGCATTTGCAGCACTTACAGCAGGCGGAGTGTGCCTCCTGATCATATTACACCTGAAGTTAGCCCTTATTGCTGTGTTTTCCTGGTGTGTTACACCAACAGGCATTTGCAGCACTTACAGCGGGCGGAGTGTGCCTGCTGCACCTTATACACCTGAAGTTAGCCTGTGTTGCTGAGTTTTCCTGGTGTGTTACACCAACAGGCATTTGCAGCACTTACAGGGGGCGGAGTGTGCCTCCTGATCATATTACACCTGAAGTTAGCCTGTATTGCTGCGTTTTCCTGGTGTGTTACACCAACAGGCATTTGCAGCACTTACAGCGGGCGGAGTGTGCCTCCTGATCATATTACACCTGAAGTTAGCCCGTATTGCTGTGTTTTCCTGGTGTGTTACACCAACAGGCATTTGCAGCACTTACAGCGGGCGGAGTGTGCCTCCTGCACCTTATACACCTGAAGTTAGCCTGTATTGCTGCGTTTTCCTGGTGTGTTACACCAACAGGCATTTGCAGCACTTACAGCGGGCGGAGTGTGCCTTCTGCACCTTATACACCTGAAGTTAGCCCGTATTGCTGCGTTTTCCTGGTGTGTTACACCAACAGGCATTTGCAGCACTTACAGCGGGCGGAGTGTGCCTCCTGATCATATTACACCTGAAGTTAGCCCGTATTGCTGTGTTTTCCTGGTGTGTTACACCAACAGGCATTTGCAGCACTTACAGCGGGCGGAGTGTGCCTCCTGCACCTTATACACCTGAAGTTAGCCTGTATTGCTGCGTTTTCCTGGTGTGTTACACCAACAGGCATTTGCAGCACTTACAGCGGGCGGAGTGTGCCTCCTGCACCTTATACACCTGAAGTTAGCCTGTATTGCTGCGTTTTCCTGGTGTGTTACACCAACAGGCATTTGCAGCACTTACAGCGGGCGGAGTGTGCCTCCTGCACATTATACACCTGAAGTTAGCCTGTATTGCTGCGTTTTCCTGGTGTGTTACACCAACAGGCATTTTCAGCACCTACAGCAGGCGTAGTGTGATTCCTGCAAAATATACTCCTGAAGCAAAAAGAGGGCAAGCAGGCTCTGTGTCTAGAGACAACAGTGCTGGTCGTTGACGCGGTGCATCGCCATCAGCACGTGGCCATGGGACACGCTTGTCCTTCTTTTTGGCAGCTGGACGTGTTGAGCCGCATCATGCCGAAGACTTGGTAGAGTGGATGACCAAGCTCTCCTCATCCTCCTCATCCTCTCTCACCCAGGCTCAGGGTACTGGCAAAGCAGCTGCCAAAGCGTCCTCTTCCCTGGTATCAATGTCATCATCAGTCACTCCTTCCCTAGACCAACCATGTCCTCCTGAGGAGTCCCCCGAACTGTTTGAGCACAGTGTTGGGTACATGCTCCAGGAGGATGCCCAGCGTTTCGAAGGGTCTGATGATGATACCCAGCTAGAGGAAGACAGTAGCGTGAGAGCAGAGAGAGGGGATGCTCAAGAAGGACACCAATCTGACAGTCATGTTCCAGCAGCTGCAGCATACTGCCAGATTGGCTCCAGTGATGAGGAGGGAGGGGATGATGAGGTCACTGACTCCACGTGGGTGCCTAATAGGAGAGAGGAGGAGGAGGATGAGGAGGAGGCACATCTCCAACGAGGCAGGATGCCCTCGGGGGGCCAGCGTAAGGGCAGCACACCGACGGAATCACACCGCAGAGCTCCGCCTGTGCAGGGTGCTGCCTCTGCCCGTTATTCAAACAGTTCTTTGGTGTGGGCCTTTTTTGAGTCGAGTGCATCAGATCGCACAGCTGCTGTTTGCAACATATGTCTCAAGCGTATATCGCGTGGCCAAAACATCACCCGCTTGGGCACCACATGCTTGACCAGACATATGTTGACCTGCCATGCAGCTCATTGGCAAGCCTACCATAAAGACCCACACCAAAGATCAAAGCGGACCTCTCCTTGCACCGCATCAGCTGGGATCTCCAACCCCACTATACCTTCAGTCCTCTCTGAAACCTGCTCTGAGAGGAATGAAGGTGTAGAATTAGGTGTGTCACAGCCAAGTACTTGCGGGCACTCTGCTAGCAGTACACCGACGTCCGATTCTAGCAGGCAAATTTCCCTGCCCCAGCTGCTGGACCGTCAAAAGAAGTTCACTCCCAGCGATCCACATGCCCAGCGGTTGAATGCTAGCTTGGCTAAATTGCTAGCGCTTCAACTGCTGCCTTTTCAGTTGGTAGACTCGGCCCCCTTCCGTGAGTTTGTGCAATGTGCGGTTCCTCAGTGGCAGGTTCCCAAACGCCACTTTTTCTCACGGAAGGCGATTCCGGCTCTCTACCGGTATGTGGAAGGCAATGTCTTGGCCTCGCTGGACAGGGTGGTCAGCGGTAAGGTGCATATTACCGCTGACTCATGGTCCAGCAGGCATGGACAGGGACGTTACCTTTCTTTCACGGCCCATTGGGTCACTCTTTTGGCAGCTGGGAAGGATGCAGGACAAGGTGCAGTAGTGTTGGAGGTTGCTACTACTGGTTGTGACACACCTCTCTCCTCCACCCCCTCCTCTTCTTCTTCCTCCATGGCCTCTTCCTGTGCTTTGTCCTCGGAACCAGCGGTGCTCCGTAGGCGTTCAAGGGGCTATGCAAGTACGCAGGCAAAAAGATGCCATGCTGTGCTTGCGCTGGTGGGTTTGGGGGACAGGAGCCACACTGGGGCAGAGGTTCTGTCTGCTCTGCAGGGGCAGGCCGAGAGGTGGTTGATGCCACGCCAGCTTAAGCCAGGAATGGTGGTTTGCGACAATGGCACCAACCTCCTCTCCGCCCTCCGACAGGGACAACTGACCCATGTGCCCTGTGTGGCTCACGTCCTTAACCTGGTGGTGCAGCGGTTCTTGGGCAGGTACCCGGGCTTACAGGATGTCCTGAGGCAGGCCAGGAAAGTCTGTGTGCATTTCTGCAGATCTTATAATGCCAGTGCTCGCCTGGCTGAGCTGCAAAAGGAGTTGAACCTGCCCAAGAACCGCCTTATATGTGACATGCCCACCAGGTGGAACTCAACGTTGGCCATGCTGCAGTGGCTGCACACGCAGCAGAGGGCCATCAATGAGTACCTGTGCGACTACGGCACCAGGACAGGGCCAGGGGAGCTCGGGTTTTTTTCACCACGCCAGTGGGGCATGATCAGGGATGCATGCACTGTCCTGGCACCATTTGAGGAGGCCACGAGGATGGTGAGCAGTGACAGTGCATGCATCAGTGACACTGTACCTCTTGTCCACCTGTTGGAACATACGCTGCGTGGAATAATGGACAGGGCACTTGAGGCAGAACAGAGGCAGGAAGAGGAGGACTTCCTTGCCTCTCAAGGCCCCCTTTACCCAGACAGTGTTCCTTCTGTCCCACCCATCGCACAGGAGGAGGAGGAGGAGGATTGTGCCAGCATGGAGGTGGAGCCTGGCACTCAGCATCATCAGCAGCAGTCTTTTAGGGATGATTTACAGTCCCAAGAAACCAGTGGACTTGTACGTGGCTGGGAGGAGGTGGCTGCGGATCATGTCGTCCTTAGTGACCTAGAGGACTCCGGACCGAATGCCTCAGCTAACCTACGCTGCATGGCCTCCCTGATCCTGCAAAGTCTGCGGAAGGATCCTCGTATTCTTCGGATCAAGGAGAGGGACCATTACTGGCTGGCCACTCTCCTTGATCCACGGTACAAGGGTAAGGTTGCGGACCTTATCTTACCGTCGCAGAGGGAGCAGAGGATGAGACAACTCCGGAAGGCCTTGCAGAAAGGTCTGTGCAACGCGTTCCCAGAGACTGGGAGGTTACAAACTCCTGGTCCTGGACAACGAGTTGCTGAGGCTTCGGTCAGTCAAAGAAGGAGCGGTGGGGAAGGTGGCCATCTGACCGATGCGTTCAGACAATTCTTTAGTCCGCAGCCCCAAGGTATGATCGGTTCCAGCAACCATCGCCAGCGTCTGATATACATGGTGCAGGAATACCTAGGGGCAAGGTCAGACTTGGACACCTTCCCCACCGAAAATCCTCTGGCTTACTGGGTCTTGAGGATGGATCACTGGCCAGAGCTTGCACAGTATGCAATTGAGCTACTGACCTGTCCTGCATCCAGCGTTCTTTCAGAACGCACATTCAGTGCTGCTGGAGGATTTGTCACGGATCACAGGGTGCGCCTGTCCACCGACTCTGTTGATCGACTGACCTTCATAAATATGAACCAGTCTTGGATCACCACCAGCTACCAAACACCTGAAGCTGATATAACAGACTAATTTATTTTCAAATGTCACATCCCTTCAAGACTGATGCTGATGCTGAGAGACTGTCCTGTTATGTTGACTGACTATCCTCCTCCTCCTCCTCAATGATCCGATTGATGATGATAGCTTGGAAGAACATTTTTGTTTCTGGGTGCCGCCACCAGTGGCTAAGGCCCATTTTTTCAGCCCCTGTTTAACAGGGGCGTGTAATTACAATTTTTGATGCAATACTTTGCAACAGGGCTCATTGCTGTGCTCCAAGTACAGTATCTGTGAGGGCTTGCAGTGTTGTGGCACCAGTGCCTAAGGCCCAATTTTTCTGCCCCTGTTTAACAGGGGCATGTAATTACAATTTTTTATGCAATGCTTTGCAGCAGGGCTCATTCCTGCACTCCAACTAGAGTATCTGGAAGAGGTTGCAGTGTCGTGGCACCAGCACCAGTGGCTAAGGTCCAATTTTTCAGCCCCTGTTTAACAGGGGCGTGTAATTACAATTTTTGATGCAATACTTTGCAACAGGGCTCATTGCTGTGCTCCAAGTACAGTATCTGTGAGGGGTTGCAGTGTTGTGGCACCAGTGCCTAAGGTCCAATTTTTCTGCCCCTGTTTAACAGGGGCATGTAATTACAATTCTTGATCTAATAATTCACAGCAGGGCCCATTCCTGCGCCCACCAAGAGTAACTGTGAGGCCTTACAGTGTTGTGTCAACACCACCACCACCACCACCAAAGGCCCAATTTTTCAGCCCCTGTTCAACAGGGGCATGCAATTACAATTCTTGATCTAATAATTCACAGCAGGGCCCATTCATGCGCCCACCAAGAGTAACTGTGAGGGCTCACAGTGTTGTGGCAACACCAACATGTAAGGGGCAAATTTCAGCTGAGTATATACGGCAGGCTCCTACTTTCAAACATCCAACTTACAAACGACTCCTCCTTGCAAACGGAAGGATACAACAGGAAGTGAGAGGAAATCTACCCCTAGGAAGGCAAATTCTCTCCTGTAAGAGTTAATATGGGGAAAAAAGTGTCTCCTCTCCACTGATGCTTTATCACCAATTCTTGTTTCAATAAAAAACCCAAATTTTCAAAAAACATTTGTCATTAGGACGGAAAGTGAGGTGAACTGTTCTGAACAGGTGCACACTGCACAGACAGCAAAACAAATGTTACAGGGGTGATAACCCTTCCCTATGTTTTCCAAAAAGCTTAAAAATTGATTTTTTGGCTGGAGCTACACTTAAACAATGTACCTGTTCAAAATTACAAACTGATTCTACATAAGAACAAACCTACAGTCCCTGACTTGTATGCACCGCCTGTATACGGCTGTTCAGAGTATATAGGGCCTTTTTTATTTTGTGTGCGGGGTTCCCCTTAATATCCATACAAGACCCAAAGGGGCTGGTAATGGGCTGGGGTAGAGGGGGGGGGGGGTTGTAATGGGGTAGCTATGCCATTTTTCTTAAAGATTTTCATCCATATTACCGGGACCAGACATTACATTAAAGCCGCAAGCAGTTTTAAATGGCTTTTTTTCCTTTAGAAATGTAATTTTGTGCAGGGACAGTTCTAAACATGGGAAACACATGCCACTTCACAGGCATACTTTAGACACCCCCCAGGTACGATATTTAAAGGAATATTTGACTTTTTTTTTTTCACTTTATGCATCATTAAAATGACTGCTCCCGAAAAACGGCCGTATTTAAAACTTCTTTTTGCATTGATACATGTCCCCTGGTGCAGAACCCGGGTTCCCAAACCCTTTTTAGGACAATAACATGCATAATAGTCGTTATAATTAGCACTTTAGATTTCGAACGTTCGCATCCATTGTATTTAATAGGGTTCTAAAGTTCGTGCGAACTTTCGGTCCGTTTGCAGGTTCTGGTGCGAACCGAACCCGGGGGTGTTCGGCTCATCACTACTTTTCATGGATTTTCTATTGGATTCAAGTCAGGTGATTGGCTGGGCCATTCTTGCAGCTTTATTTTCTTTCTTTGAAACCAATTGAGAGTTTCCTTGGCTTTGTATTTGGGATCATTGCCTTGCTGAAATCTCCTCCCTCGTTTCATCTCCATCATCCTGGTAGATGGCAGCAGATTTTTATCAAGAATGTCTTTGTACATTTTTCCATTCATCCTTCCTTCAATCATATGAAGTGTAGCAATACCCCCTAGAGGGCCGCTGTTTAGTTTTGGGTTTTGCACGTTACCTCTTCAGCTTCGTTGTCCGGGTAGGAAAGTCTGTAGTAATGCAATGTCCACACAGATATAAAACCTCAAACAGTTAAGCCCTGTACACACGATCGATTTTACAGATGAAAATAGTCCGATGGACTTTTTTTATCGGACAAACCGATCGTATATGGGCCCCATCGGTCTTTTTTCCATCGGTGATTAAAAATAGAACAGGTTTTAAATGTATCCAATGGAAAAAAAATAAACGATAGCAAATTCCGATCGTCTGTGTAGAACTCCATCGGAGAAAAAACCCACGCATGCTCAGAATCAAGTCGACGCATGCTCAGAAGCATTGAACTTAATTTTTTTCTGTTCGTCGGAGTGTTTTACGTCACAGCGTTTGGGACGGTCGGATTTTTGACTGATGGTGTGTATGCAAGACTGATGGAAGTCAGCTTCATCTGAAATCTGATGGAAAATTTAATCGGATTTTATTCCATCGGAAATCCGATCGTGTGTACAGGGCTTTAGGCTTTATTTTTCTTATGCAGTAAACGTTGAGAAGTAGAAGGCATAGAAGAGTAGGGGAAGGTTCAGGCACTCGTCACAAAAATATAACAGTCTGAAATCAAAGTCACTCACCACTCTCAATGTTAGAGTGGGTATTGGTCACCCGGATAGTTCCCTCTCGCATGGCCTAGCAGCCGGTATGACACATGAATCAGCAAAAGGGCAGTCTCTGCCACAGACTGCCCAAGATGAAGCAGGTCTCTGCCACAGACCTTTTGAAGTTGAGCAAATGGATAGTCCAGGAATCCTCTGCCACAGGATTTTAAAGTCCCAAACTTCCAGCCGTACAGTTAAAGGGCCTTTAAGCCAATCCGGCGAGCTGCAGGGCTTGTAATATAGAGGATCCCTCCTTGCCAAAGTTACCAGGCCTCACCCGAGACAGCAGCACTTTGCCGGTCTCCTCCAGGGCAGGTCCTCCCCTGGTCTCCTTCACCAAGATAGCTTCCTCCCTATGTGGACGGACAGCTTGGGATCCCCTCTCCGACTGTAGGCCCCAGCCAGAATAGCTGGGCCTACTAGATAGTGATGCAGCCTTGGGCCAACGTGGCTCCGAGACCAGGACCACACACACATATACCTCACGCCCGGAGGGTTGCGGGGCGAGAACCGACCCCAACCAATGGCGTCTGCCCCTTAAGTATCCCCTCGCAGCAGGCACAGCAGGTCTACCACTCCCACTATACCGCTGCCGAGAAGGGCCACTCAATGCACCATGGTGTTCCAATAGGTGCCTGAGGTGGTAACGCCACCTTCAGGCAATAAGGGAAAATGCTATCGGGCAAACCACAACTAGAGCAGAGGTAAAATTAAATGCAATTCAACCGTCTGAGCCCAACTACTGGCTCAGACATCCCTCTATATTTTTAAATAGCGTCCCAACCTTTTGGGGAGGGTGCTACAGAAGTTTGCCAGTACCCTATGCTGAAAAACAGCCCCACGCCATGATGTTCCCACCTCCAAACTTCACTGTTGGTATGGGGGTGTTTTTGGGGGTGATGTGCAGTGTCATTTGACCTCCAAACATGGTGTGTATTATGGCATCCAAAAGGTTCAATTTTGGTCTCTTCTGACCAGACTATATTCTCCCAGTATTTCACAGGCTTGTCTAAATGTTGTACAGCAAACTTTAAACGAGTTTTAACGTGATTTTGTTCAGCAATGGAGTCTTGTGTGGTGAGCGTGCATACAGGCCATGGTGGTTGAGTGCATTTCTTATTGTTTTCTTTGAAACAATTGTACTTGCTAATTCCAGTCTTTCTGAAGCTTTCCACAAGTGGTCCTTGGCTCTTGGACAACTCTTCTGATAATTCTTTTCACTCCTCTGTCAGAAATCTTGCGAGGAGCATCTGGTCGTGACCGGTTTATGGTGAAATGTTGTTCTTTCCACTTCCGCATTATGGCCCCAACAGTACTCACTGGAACATTTGGAAGTTTAGAACTCCTGCTGTAGCCATTCGTATGTTTTGCAACAATAAGGTTGCGAAGATCTTGTAGAGCTCTTTGCTTCTACCCATCATGAGATGTTTCTTGTGTGACACCTTGGTAATGAGACACCTTTTTATAGGCCATTAGTTGAGACTGAACCAGCTGATATTAATTTGCAGTATTGCTTTCTAATTACTGATAGATTTCAGCTGGTGTCTTGGCTTTCCATGCCTTTTTTCCCCTCACTTTCTTCATGTGTTCAATACTTTGTCACTATGTCATTCCATTTTATTACACATAACTTCATTTCTGAAATCATTTGTTTTGGTTTCTTTATATGTATGGATTACATGGGTTGTTACCGACATGTGGTGAAATTGAAATTTCATGTCAATAGCACCTTTAGATATACATTTACCTAGAAAAATGGTGACGTGTTCAATACTTATTTTACCCGCTGTATATCTGGTGGTCTATCTCATTTCTTGGGGCCCTAAAATGCCAGGACAGCACAAATACCCCCAAAATAACAGATTTTTGGAAAGTAGAAACTCCAAGGTATTTAGTAAGAGAAATGGTGAGGTGAGTAATTTGCACATTTTTTTGCACATAATATAACCAGAGCAGTATGAAAGGTGCTGCAGTAATCAGAGACACTGACTGGTGACAGCATGTTAAAAATATATATATATATATATATATATATATATATATATATATATATATATATATATAGAAAGAAAAGGTGCAAATAAACAGGCCCAAAATTTGCACTTCTCGGCGCCTATGTATTGGTATGCAATTCCTGTGGCTCAATAATTTGCCTATTTAGATGGGTAAATAATGGGAAAATAGACAATATACTCAGCTCGGAAATAAATATATCAGAGTAATTAAACTATGGTATAAATTATATAAAAGAGAAGCAGCTGTTTAAATTTATATAAAATGAGAACCTCATAAATATAAAACAGAATAAATAAAATAAATATCATATATAAAAACTTAAATTCGTAAAGTCCATATGATAAAACAGCGCTAAATAAGGATAAATGTCCAAAAACATGTGAAAAGCACTTGAGTGATGACTTTGCAACAGTCAAACTAGTAGTGGTATATCTTCTCTGGATACGATATGTAGTGCACCCTACACCAATCCCAAATCTTCACCACAAGTGAGGCACGCTCCCCCTCTGGGGTACAAACTCACCACAAAGATGAAAAAGGTAGGCCTTTTTTTTAGTCTGTAGGTAGTCTCACTCCAACATCCGTCATCACCACCAGGGTAGTATGGGTTAAAATCCTCAAGCAAACATATAAGGACATAAAGGCACTAATAGTGTAATATTGCTTTAATTAAGAAATCCCCAATACTAAAACCCTGTTTCAAATGCACGTACAATTCAATCACTTGTAAAACAGCACATAAAGTATAGAGTGTAATCACCGCTATCCTGTCCCAAGAGGGCGCCTGTGTTGCATTCGTAACGCGGCGGTCTTTTGTTCCGGATTTGCGACAGCTGCCGTGATGTTCACTCTGTACTTCCGAATTACAGAGACGCTGCGGTATCTGGGCCCTGACCGGTTTCGTCACAGATTGACTTCAACTGAGGGCGTAGATAGTCCAGCGTCAACGTGCGTGGTATAACTTCCCCGTTCGTTGCCTATTGGTTGGAGTGCCGTAATTCGTCCGCCCTGATTGGTGCTTACCAGGGCGGAACTCGAATACACACGTCCTCAGACAAGAGCTATTGGGGAATGTTCCGACAGCACGTACTACTGCACAATATGTTATGTAACGAATGACACAACATGAAGTTACACTTAAATAAACTTAAGAGTTATTAATATAGTACAACAACAAAAAAAATATATAAATCACATCGTAGCAATTTTAAATATATTTTGAACGGAATTTAAATGTCTCAATCGCTGTTTACATAGAGCAAGAGAACCTGCATTCTGATACTCGGTGAAAAAGGAAAATATTTTTGTTACGATTCGTAAAAGGAGAACCGTAGTTGTTCGGTGTTAGCTGCTCAATATAATGCGATAAGACCGATCTGGCAAAACAACGAATCCGTCTTTTACAGTTTGAAAATTACATCTAAACGTTATTTTTAGCCTGTTGTGGTTTTACAACCACTATGTATATGTGCAAATATAATGGCAGTCACATAAGTTCAAACAAGGGGGTTTAGAGAAATTGGGAATTTTAACCCATTAATCCAAACAATAAAATTAGAGAGTAGTAAATCAATATATAGTAATGCATATATTAAATGCATGTGTATGGGTATTTACAGTCCACACATCTGTAAAACCATAAATAACTAAATAAGGTAATTTTAATTAAAATTAGAATTAAATCTAAATTTTTTAATTTGAAATAAAATTGGACTACTTAGCGGATATAATCTATTTATATATGTATACTTCATTAGTTCCATATAAGTGAAGTTAAATAAATCAATATATAAATAGATAAGAAATATATATATATAAATATAAAAAAATATATATATATAAAAGAAAACTGTATGTAATATATATATATATATAAAAATATAATAATAAAAAAAAAAAATAGTAAATAAATAAATATATAAATATAAATATATAGGAGCATCAGGATATAAGAATTTCTGAGGATTGGGCTGAGAAAGGTTGCCAGTAAGGGGTGGTATTCTAGTCAAATGTTAAAAATATAGATAAAATTGCTAAAACAGTTAATAAAAATTGGTTAATAAAAATCAATCATAGAAACTAAATAAAAGCAATATATCAGTAATCACTAATAAAACAATTGATGTCTAGATCTATGTTTAACCCCTTCGGAGATAAAGTATCTACGGAATAAATCCATTGGGTCTCAAGCTTAGATAATTCTCTTACTAAGTTAGAGCCCCTCCAAGGTGGTTTTAGGTGGTCTACTCCCCAAAACTTGAGACCTGCTGGGTTTTGGTCGTGGAATAATTTAAAGTGTAAGGAAACGTTATGATCTTTATACCCGATTTTGATGTTTGCCACATGTTCTGCCACACGTATTTTGAGAGCTCTCTTAGTGCGGCCTATGTATAATAACTTACAGGGGCATTCTAAAACATACACTACATAGGTAGTGTTACAGGTAATAAAATCTTTAATGGTGAACTCTCTGTTATTAGAGGTAGATATAAATCTTTCAAGTGCTCTGAGAGGTTTATTCACCTCTCTACACGGGCGGCACTTTCTGCAGGCATAAAAGCCATCCTTATCCCAGAACGAAGGGGGTTTATGTGGGACATCTAAAATCTTCTTGACGACCCTGTCTCCATAGTTAGGAGCTTTCCTATAGATAAAAGTGGGTCTTGTTGGTATATAGGTTTTCAGGATCTTGTCAAGGAGAAGTATGTGCCAGTGAGAAAAGAAGATATGTTCCACTTCCTTATATTGTGAGTGGTATCCTGATATGAAACTCCATTCGTAATTGGTCTTATTCGTATTCTTTTGACCTCCAAGAGTGTTATTATTCAGGTAGTCGGTTCTTGGAGTAGCTGCGAGATCTTCAATAATTTTGGTTAGTTGTGTTTCTTTGTAGCCTTTTTCCATAAATTTATTTTTCAATATATCTGCTTGGAGAAGAAAGTCTGTATCCTCGGTGCAGTTCCGTCTGACCCGCATCAATTGGCCTTTAGGTATGTTTTTTAGCCATGCGGGGTGGTGGCCACTTTGTGTTGGGAGGAAACTGTTAGCATCTGTGGGCTTGAAATACACTTTAGTGCCCAATTTATTCCCATTCCTGTATATATGAACATCCAAAAAATGTATACTTTCTTTATTGTATTCACACGTAAGGTTAATGTTATTGGTGTTTTGGTTTAGTTCTTCAAGGAAGTTTTCTAATGATGTTGTTGATCCTGCCCATATAAGAAATAAATCGTCTATATATCGTCGGTACAGTATCAGTTCTTTGCGTTTCTTGTGGAATACTGTTTTATCCTCCCACTCTGCCATAAACAGATTTGCTACGCTTGGAGCAAATTTGGTTCCCATGGCTACTCCCCTTCTTTGGGAGTAGAAACTTCCATCAAACCAAAAATAATTGTGTCCTAAACAAAAATCCAAAGCATTCCGTAGGAACACTTTCTGTGAATGGGAAATATCATCTCTTTTAGATAATGCCCAATTAAGGGCTAGCAAGGCGTCGTCATGCTGTATTATTGTGTATAATGACGAGACGTCTGCGGTTACTAGGAACACTTCTTCTTTTCCAGCCAAATCTATTTCCTGTAATAAAGATAGGAGCTCCTTAGTATCTTTGAGGTAAGCATGTGTTGATGTCACACTGGTTTGGAGATAATAGTCGAGATACTGGCCCAGACGTGATGTAATCGATCCGATTCCATTAACGATGGGTCTTGCTGGTGGAAGGTTGAGGTTTTTATGAATCTTTGGGAGGGTATATATAGTAGGTATCCTACTGCTACTCGGTACCAGATACTTGCTCTCCCGCAAAGATAAAGCTCTGGTTTGATAACCCATTTCCACCAGTTTCTGAAGATTGATTTCGTATTGTGGAGTGGGATCTTTTTCAAGCTTCGAATATGTTACCTCTTCAGATAGCATTTGTGTTAGCTGGTTATGGTAGAAGTCTTTGGTAAGAATAACCACTCCGCCTCCCTTGTCTGCTGGTCTTACTATTATCTCCTTTCTATTCTCTAGAAGTTCTATACCTTCTTTGATATACCGTGGATTCACATTCCTTTTTGGTTTGATGTATTCTAAATCACGTAGTATAAGTCCTTTAAAGACATCCAAAGGCTGATTGGTCCCCAATAGGGGGTTAAACAGTGATTTATTTCGCAAACCACTATCAGTTGGTACTGAGGAACTACTTGTTACAGGGTTTGAATTCTTGTTTAAAAAATATTTCTTCATATTCAGTTTCCTCATATATTTATTAACATCTATAAACACATTAAATTTGTTGATTGGACGGTGTAAACCACATTTGAGCCCCAAATTTAAAATATTGGTCTCTTTATCTGTTAAAACCACATCAGTTAAGTTAAAAATCCCGCCTATTCGTACTCCTTCTCGTATTCCTTTCGACTTCTTTTCTTGAGTCCTTCGTCCGGCCCTACAGCCTCTGTTCCTTCTCTCCTTGGGCCTGGTTGTTGCATCCTTTCTCGTTCCCAATGTGGAGGGTCCCTCCATTGGGGATCTCTCTGTGTCGGTCCCTGTTGTGGTCCCCTGTATTCTATCACCTGTTGTGGATAGGATGGCATTCTTCCTCTCTGGTTGTTCGACCCTCTGCCCCTCTTCTGCCATCCCCTGCCTCTCCCTAAAAAAGAGGACCGGGGTGATTGATATTGTTGTCTGTTCCTATCATCCCATAAAGGATCATATTTATTATATATGGGTACCTGATAGTAATCTTGTGTGGGTGGAGGTCGATATTGAGGATTCGGTGGCCCAGGTCTTCTTGGTTTCCCTCTACCATAGTTATAATCATTTCTGATAGGTGTGGAATGGTTGATGGGGGTCTGTTGTGTACCCAAGATTCTTCTATCCAATATAGGTAATGGTTGACTAGTAGAGGGTAATTGGCTTCCAGTATTGATGTCTTGCTGGGTTTCCATAGTCAAACCATCTGTGTCTCTTGCTTCAGTTGGGTTTGCTTGCTGCCATAGGTATATCGTGTTTAAACGGAAATCTCCTAGGTCTCTATGGAATTTTTTGGTTTTCTTTTTTTGTGTTTCCTTATCCACTTTTTCTAATGTTTTCTTTATACGGGTATTAAAATCAGTAACTTGTTGGCTATCCTTAATAGGATCTAGTTGCTTTTGTAACTCGTTTATCCTTGTTTCTAGTTTGAACATCTTTTTCTTTTTCCTTTTTAAAATAAGTTCTTGTAGTTTAAAACCTACCCCATTAAAAAATTCTAGCCATTCTGACATAGATTCGGGGTCATCTAAACCATCTTGGGGTACTACTTCCCATCTTAAGCTTCTAATAATGATACACTCCTTTAGATATTGCTCCAAAGTGCATATGTCCCACCAGGTTCTCACTTGTTTTTCTAGTGAGTTCCCGAGGGCGGTCATTACCCCATTATAATTTAATTGTGCAGTAGTGTGCTCATTGACAGTGAAAATGCTGTTAATATCTATATTCCTATTGCTCAGGAAAAGCAATGCATCCATGGCTGCCAAGAAAAGAAAGAATTTGTATAGAAAGAAAAGGTGCAAATAAACAGGCCCAAAATTTGCACTTCTCGGCGCCTATGTATTGGTATGCAATTCCTGTGGCTCAATAATTTGCCTATTTAGATGGGTAAATAATGGGAAAATAGACGATATACTCAGCTCGGAAATAAATATATCAGAGTAATTAAACTATGGTATAAATTATATAAAAGAGAAGCAGCTGTTTAAATTTATATAAAATGAGAACCTCATAAATATAAAACAGAATAAATAAAATAAATATCATATATAAAAACTTAAATTCGTAAAGTCCATATGATAAAACAGTGCTAAATAAGGATAAATGTCCAAAAACATGTGAAAAGCACTTGAGTGATGACTTTGCAACAGTCAAACTAGTAGTGGTATATCTTCTCTGGATACGATATGTAGTGCACCCTACACCAATCCCAAATCTTCACCACAAGTGAGGCACGCTCCCCCTCTGGGGTACAAACTCACCACAAAGATGAAAAAGATAGGCCTTTTTTTTAGTCTGTAGGTAGTCTCACTCCAACATCCGTCATCACCACCAGGGTAGTATGGGTTAAAATCCTCAAGCAAACATATAAGGACATAAAGGCACTAATAGTGTAATATTGCTTTAATTAAGAAATCCCCAATACTAAAACCCTGTTTCAAATGCACGTACAATTCAATCACTTGTAAAACAGCACATAAAGTATAGAGTATAAGTAGTCCAATTTTATTTCAAATTAAAAAATTTAGATTTAATTCTAATTTTAATTAAAATTACCTTATTTAGTTATTTATGGTTTTACAGATGTGTGGACTGTAAATACCCATACACATGCATTTAATATATGCATTACTATATATTGATTTACTACTCTCTAATTTTATTGTTTGGATTAATGGGTTAAAATTCCCAATTTCTCTAAACCCCCTTGTTTGAACTTATGTGACTGCCATTATATTTGCACATATACATAGTGGTTGTAAAACCACAACAGGCTAAAAATAACGTTTAGATGTAATTTTCAAACTGTAAAAGACGGATTCGTTGTTTTGCCAGATCGGTCTTATCGAATTATATTGAGCAGCTAACACCGAACAACTACGGTTCTCCTTTTACGAATCGTAACAAAAATATTTTCCTTTTTCACCGAGTATCAGAATGCAGGTTCTCTTGCTCTATGTAAACAGCGATTGAGACATTTAAATTCCGTTCAAAATATATTTAAAATTGCTACGATGTGATTTATATATTTTTTTTGTTGTTGTACTATATTAATAACTCTTAAGTTTATTTAAGTGTAACTTCATGTTGTGTCATTCGTTACATAACATATTGTGCAGTAGTACGTGCTGTCGGAACATTCCCCAATAGCTCTTGTCTGAGGACGTGTGTATTCGAGTTCCGCCCTGGTAAGCACCAATCAGGGCGGACGAATTACGGCACTCCAACCAATAGGCAACGAACGGGGAAGTTATACCACGCACGTTGACGCTGGACTATCTACGCCCTCAGTTGAAGTCAATCTGTGACGAAACCGGTCAGGGCCCAGATACCGCAGCGTCTCTGTAATTCGGAAGTACAGAGTGAACATCACGGCAGCTGTCGCAAATCCGGAACAAAAGACCGCCGCGTTACGAATGCAACACAGGCGCCCTCTTGGGACAGGATAGCGGTGATTACACTCTATACTTTATGTGCTGTTTTACAAGTGATTGAATTGTACGTGCATTTGAAACAGGGTTTTAGTATTGGGGATTTCTTAATTAAAGCAATATTACACTATTAGTGCCTTTATGTCCTTATATGTTTGCTTGAGGATTTTAACCCATACTACCCTGGTGGTGATGACGGATGTTGGAGTGAGACTACCTACAGACTAAAAAAAAGGCCTATCTTTTTCATCTTTGTGGTGAGTTTGTACCCCAGAGGGGGAGCGTGCCTCACTTGTGGTGAAGATTTGGGATTGGTGTAGGGTGCACTACATATCGTATCCAGAGAAGATATACCACTACTAGTTTGACTGTTGCAAAGTCATCACTCAAGTGCTTTTCACATGTTTTTGGACATTTATCCTTATTTAGCGCTGTTTTATCATATGGACTTTACGAATTTAAGTTTTTATATATGATATTTATTTTATATATATATATATATATATATATATATATATATATATATGTTATTATTATTATTATTATTATTATTTAGGTACTTATATAGCGTATATTTATATGGGTTTTTTTCAATGTCTTTGACATAGTTTTCTTTTCTTTTTTTTTACATTCTGGCACCAGAGCAGTACAGTGTCACCATAGTGACACTATACGACTGTGGCGAGGTGATCAGGATTTTTTCTTTTACACTATGATTGCTTATTACAATGATGATCACTGTATATGCAAACTTTTTTAAAATGTGAATCCATCCACGTGCCATTATGTACAATTGTGATAGCTGTGATTGGCACAGGTCCGCTGTGATTGGCCCTGTACCATGTGATCACTGTGACCAAACACAGATATCATCACAGTAGTACACAGTGGCTTTGAATAAAAGCCATTGTTTACAACTGACATGTGACTGATCACAGCGATCACATGGTACCTGGCCTGCACACAGCTGCCGGACACAGTGGATCACAGACCGCCTTCTACCCAGGATAACAATTCTTCCTACACGGGCGTATTATTATAATAGGCCGGGCGGGAGGTGGTTAACTCCAGCCTTCCCTTCAGTCTTGCACAGTTGTAGAAGTTCTTCTCCTGTACTTACTCTGATTTTACTGCACACTGTGATCTTCTCACAGAGTGCATTAGAAGCTGCAGCAAGTTAAGTAAAGCCCACCCCATTTCCTGGTAGGAGGACGCCCAGCATCATTTAGCACTTTTCTACCCAGCCTTACTGTCACTGGCCTGCTCCTTTTTCTTTGGATTTTAGCTCTTTCAATCATGGAGGCTCAGCATCACATGTGAAAGTTTACTAGGGCGGTCTGAAATCAAATGCAGTCTGCCTAGAAATGCGTACTCCTCCAGACTGACACAATCAACTTATTAAGGCATTTCGATATTTGCATAACTTCTTCCACGAGACAGCCCACTGCTTGCATTAGAGAGGAGTACTGAGACAGGATGCTGTGATGTGTTCAGGAAGCTTTATACAACACCCTGCTGGCCCCTCCCACCAGATATGATCTGCCTGCTTTGCATATAGAAGCAAAGAGGCCCACTGATGACACCATTGGGTCTAAAAGAAGGTAGGTAACGAAAAAACGGAAATGTTTTGAATTTTATGAATACAGCACTGCAATAAAAATATCCGTAAGGCACACAGAGCGCAGCTCAGCCCCGCCCCCATCCTCCTCTTTGGCTGTGATTGACAGAAGCAGGAGCCAATGATCCATCGCTGGATCGAGATCAGGTTCAGGTAAGTATTTAGGGGGGGCTGGGGGGTGCTGCTTGCAGAGTATGCATTAAGGTAAAAAACCCTCTGCCGTTAGAACCACTTTAAAGCAGCTCTGCATGTATACCCAGGTCACATTAAAAAAAAGTACAAAAACAAGCTTTTTTGCTAAATTATTATGTTGGTATAGATGGTTGAGAAAACTAAAAGACAACTTTTCTTTTGAGGCTCTTTCTCCTGACCTGGCTCTGCTTTCTAGCCCACCTGTAAAGGTTGGGAGAATGGGGACAAGATATTATTATGCAGAGATTGCATGGCAGGTTTTGTGTGTGACACAGTGACACAGTGGAGCAAGTATTCTGCCATCTTCCCATATCCCGCCATAATTAATTTCTGAGAGAGTGAACAGCAGGTGCATTCCTAATGAAGAAACACTCATTTACATTCCTACTTCCAGATCTCATGCAAAGTTTTCCTGCGTGTGTCGGTGAGACTCCACCGCCTTCCACCATTTAACATATGCTACACGTTGTCTATATTTCTTCAGAAATATTACACTTTGTCTTAAAGCCTAATTAAAGTCCCACACTTTTTTTCTCCATTTAGTCCTGTGTTGCTCTGTCTTTATAATTTTGAATTTGTTTTTGCTTGGCAATACCCAGTGGCGTATCGTGGGTTGTCAGCGCCCGGGGCAAGGCCAGAAATTTGCGCCCCCTAACATATGGACTTTTAGCACTCCCTGAGTCCCTTCCCTTCCTACAATAGTACTGACCAGCCAAATTCCTACAATGACCGCTACACTAACCTACCTGACCACTACACTAACCTACCTGACCACTACACTAACCTCTACACTGTCCTACCTGATTCCTAGACTGACCACTACACTGACTAACCTGATTCCTATACTGACCACTACACTGACCTACCTGTCAACTACATTGACCATTACACTTCACTGTCCACTACACTAAACTGTCCACTACAATAGACACTACAGTGTCCACACTACACTAAACCGATCACTACACTGTCCACTGAAAACTACAATACACACTACACCACACACTACACGGACCACTGCAACACACACACTACACTAATCACTACAACACAGACTACACTACACTGACCACTGCAACACAGACTACACTACACGGACCACTGCAACACAGACTACACTACACTGACCACTGCAACACAGACTACACTACACTGACCACTGCAACACAGACTACACTACATGGACCACTGCAACACAGACTACACTACACTGACCACTGCAACACAGACTACACTACATGGACCACTGCAACACAGACTACACTACACGGACCACTGCAACACAGACTACACTACACGGACCACTGCAACACAGACTACACTACACGGACCACTGCAACACAGACTACACTACACTGACCACTGCAACACAGACTACACTACACGGACCACTGCAACACAGACTACACTACACGGACCACTGCAACACAGACTACACTACACGGACCACTGCAACACAGACTACACTACACGGACCACTGCAACACAGACTACACTACACTGACCACTGCAACACAGACTACACTACATGGACCACTGCAACACAGACTACACTACACGGACCACTGCAACACAGACTACACTACACGGACCACTGCAACACAGACTACACTACACGGACCACTGCAACACAGACTACACTACACTGACCACTGCAACACAGACTACACTACACGGACCACTGCAACACAGACTACACTACACGGACCACTGCAACACAGACTACACTACACGGACCACTGCAACACAGACTACACTACACTGACCACTGCAACACAGACTACACTACACGGACCACTGCAACACAGACTACACTACACGGACCACTGCAACACAGACTACACTACACTGACCACTGCAACACAGACTACACTACACGGACCACTGCAACACAGACTACACTACACGGACCACTGCAACACAGACTACACTACACTGACCACTGCAACACAGACTACACTACACGGACCACTGCAACACAGACTACACTACACGGACCACTGCAACACAGACTACACTAATCACTACAACACAGACTACACTACACGGACCACTAGCAACACAGACTACACTACACGGACCACTGCAACACAGACTACACTACACTAATCACTACAACACAGACTACACTACACGGACCACTGCAACACAGACTACACTACACTAACCACTGCAACACAGACTACACTACACGGACCACTGCAACACAGACTACACTACACTAACCACTGCAACACAGACTACACTACACTAACCACTGCAACACAGACTACACTACACTAACCACTGCAACACAGACTACACTACACGGACCACTGCAACACAGACTACACTACACTGACCACTGCAACACAGACTACACTACACTGACCACTGCAACACAGACTACACTACACGGACCACTGCAACACAGACTACACTACACTAACCACTGCAACACAAACTACACTACACTAACCACTAGCAACACAGACTACACTACACGGACCACTGCAACACAGACTACACTACACTGACCACTGCAACACAGACTACACTACACGGACCACTGCAACACAGACTACACTACACTAACCACTGCAACACACACACTACACTAACCACTGCAACACAGACTACACTACACTAACCACTGCAACACAGACTACACTACACGGACCACTGCAACACAGACTACACTACACTAACCACTGCAACACAGACTACACTACACTAACCACTGCAACACAGACTACACTACACTAACCACTGCAACACAGACTACACTACACTAACCACTGCAACACAGACTACACTACACTAACCACTGCAACCCACACACTACACTAACCACTGCAACACAGACTACACTACACTAACCACTGCAACACAGACTACACTACACTGACCACTGCAACACAGACTACACTACACTGAGCACTGCAACACAGACTACACTACACTAACCACTGCAACACAGACTACACTACACTGAGCACTGCAACACAGACTACACTACACGGACCACTGCAACACAGACTACACTACACTGAGCACTGCAACACAAACTACACTACACTAACCACTGCAACACAGACTACACTACACTAACCACTGCAACACAGACTACACTACACTGACCACTGCAACACAGACTACACTACACTGAGCACTGCAACACAGACTACACTACACTAACCACTGCAACACAGACTACACTACACTGAGCACTGCAACACAAACTACACTACACTAACCACTGCAACATAGATGGTTGAGAAAACTAAAAGACAACTTTTCTTTTGAGGCTCTTTCTCCTGACCTGGCTCTGCTTTCTAGCCCACCTGTAAAGGTTGGGAGAATGGGGACAAGATATTATTATGCAGAGATTGCATGGCAGGTTTTGTGTGTGACACAGTGACACAGTGGAGCAAGTATTCTGCCATCTTCCCATATCCCGCCATAATTAATTTCTGAGAGAGTGAACAGCAGGTGCATTCCTAATGAAGAAACACTCATTTACATTCCTACTTCCAGATCTCATGCAAAGTTTTCCTGCGTGTGTCGGTGAGACTCCACCGCCTTCCACCATTTAACATATGCTACACGTTGTCTATATTTCTTCAGAAATATTACACTTTGTCTTAAAGCCTAATTAAAGTCCCACACTTTTTTTCTCCATTTAGTCCTGTGTTGCTCTGTCTTTATAATTTTGAATTTGTTTTTGCTTGGCAATACCCAGTGGCGTATCGTGGGTTGTCAGCGCCCGGGGCAAGGCCAGAAATTTGCGCCCCCTAACATATGGACTTTTAGCACTCCCTGAGTCCCTTCCCTTCCTACAATAGTACTGACCAGCCAAATTCCTACAATGACCGCTACACTAACCTACCTGACCACTACACTAACCTACCTGACCACTACACTAACCTCTACACTGTCCTACCTGATTCCTAGACTGACCACTACACTGACTAACCTGATTCCTATACTGACCACTACACTGACCTACCTGTCAACTACATTGACCATTACACTTCACTGTCCACTACACTAAACTGTCCACTACAATAGACACTACAGTGTCCACACTACACTAAACTGATCACTACACTGTCCACTGAAAACTACAATACACACTACACCACACACTACACGGACCACTGCAACACACACACTACACTAATCACTACAACACAGACTACACTACACTGACCACTGCAACACAGACTACACTACACGGACCACTGCAACACAGACTACACTACACGGACCACTGCAACACAGACTACACTACACTGACCACTGCAACACAGACTACACTACATGGACCACTGCAACACAGACTACACTACACGGACCACTGCAACACAGACTACACTACACGGACCACTGCAACACAGACTACACTACACGGACCACTGCAACACAGACTACACTACACTGACCACTGCAACACAGACTACACTACACGGACCACTGCAACACAGACTACACTACACGGACCACTGCAACACAGACTACACTACACGGACCACTGCAACACAGACTACACTACACTGACCACTGCAACACAGACTACACTACACGGACCACTGCAACACAGACTACACTACACGGACCACTGCAACACAGACTACACTACACTGACCACTGCAACACAGACTACACTACACGGACCACTGCAACACAGACTACACTACACGGACCACTGCAACACAGACTACACTACACTGACCACTGCAACACAGACTACACTACACGGACCACTGCAACACAGACTACACTACACGGACCACTGCAACACAGACTACACTAATCACTACAACACAGACTACACTACACGGACCACTGCAACACAGACTACACTAATCACTACAACACAGACTACACTACACGGACCACTAGCAACACAGACTACACTACACGGACCACTGCAACACAGACTACACTACACTAATCACTACAACACAGACTACACTACACGGACCACTGCAACACAGACTACACTACACTAACCACTGCAACACAGACTACACTACACGGACCACTGCAACACAGACTACACTACACTAACCACTGCAACACAGACTACACTACACTAACCACTGCAACACAGACTACACTACACTAACCACTGCAACACAGACTACACTACACGGACCACTGCAACACAGACTACACTACACTGACCACTGCAACACAGACTACACTACACTGACCACTGCAACACAGACTACACTACACGGACCACTGCAACACAGACTACACTACACTAACCACTGCAACACAAACTACACTACACTAACCACTAGCAACACAGACTACACTACACGGACCACTGCAACACAGACTACACTACACTGACCACTGCAACACAGACTACACTACACGGACCACTGCAACACAGACTACACTACACTAACCACTGCAACACACACACTACACTAACCACTGCAACACAGACTACACTACACTAACCACTGCAACACAGACTACACTACACTAACCACTGCAACACAGACTACACTACACTAACCACTGCAACACAGACTACACTACACTAACCACTGCAACACAGACTACACTACACTAACCACTGCAACACAGACTACACTACACTAACCACTGCAACCCACACACTACACTAACCACTGCAACACAGACTACACTACACTAACCACTGCAACACAGACTACACTACACTGACCACTGCAACACAGACTACACTACACTGAGCACTGCAACACAGACTACACTACACTAACCACTGCAACACAGACTACACTACACTGAGCACTGCAACACAGACTACACTACACGGACCACTGCAACACAGACTACACTACACTGAGCACTGCAACACAAACTACACTACACTAACCACTGCAACACAGACTACACTACACTAACCACTGCAACACAGACTACACTACACTGACCACTGCAACACAGACTACACTACACTGAGCACTGCAACACAGACTACACTACACTAACCACTGCAACACAGACTACACTACACTGAGCACTGCAACACAAACTACACTACACTAACCACTGCAACATAGATGGTTGAGAAAACTAAAAGACAACTTTTCTTTTGAGGCTCTTTCTCCTGACCTGGCTCTGCTTTCTAGCCCACCTGCAGTGGCGTCACTAGGGTTGGTGTCACCTGGTGCGGTATAACATGGTGTCACCCCCCCCCCCCCCAATAATTTTTTTCACCCTAATAACACTGCATATATTGGCAACAGTAGTGCCGTTAATAACTATCAATCAACTAGCAAATTTGAATAACAAAATCATATGAAAATAATAGAAATCAAAGCTTAAACTGTTAAAGAACTGTATTTATTTTAACTTTAAACTTTACTGAATTAATAAATAAATAACACAAAAACAGGAACAAATATGAAAGCATTTAGTTAACATCTAAATCAAAACTTTGCTTTTCTAGCCTTGACAGCTGCAAAATTGTGAACAACATCATCAAAATCAATACATTTCGCTAGTTCACTTTCAACTGATAATATTGCAAGATCAGAAAGCCTTGCCTGTCCCATCGTTGAACGCAAATAGTTTTTTATCAGCTTCAACTTTGAAAAGCTCCTCTCGCATGAAGCCACAGACACACAGATTGTCAGAAATATTTTTAGACATAGTGAAAGGGTTGGAAGAGATTCAATGAAGTCCCATTCTGCTATGAAGGTCAAAACTTGTAAAGCCGACCAATCTTTGACTTCTTCTAGGTTGATCTTGGCTGCTTTGAGATGTCTCCTCAGTCTGGGTATTTCCATTAACAGCTCACTCTCAGATATTTCGTCATAAAAAGTGGTCAGTTTTGGAATGGACACCTTTAATGTTTCTTCAGTTTCATATATGAGACTCTTTGCTTGAACAGCCTCAAACATGGCTGCAACTTCCATGATGGCTCTTAATCTGATCTGGAGTTCAGAATGGAAGCGATCAATGCACTCAAGCATTGCCCTCTTGTTCTCGTCTTGTAGACTTATGCCTCCAGCATCACGTGCCTGTTCCCCTGCCATCCTCTTCTTAAACCTGGCTCTTCTCTCTACGGCAATTCCATATTCTTTAGATTTTAAATGTGCCTGCTTAATTGCATGTTCCACTAGGTGACTGCGCTCTTCAAACAGAAAAAGTCTTAGTGACTCTAGCTTTGTCACCACCTTGTCCAGACTTAAGCCTTTGGTCTGCAGGTACTGTTGTGTAACATCAACTTCTTGAAGTACATCACCCCAGAAGTATAGGTAGCACAAAAACGTAAAATCACAGACAGCAGGCAGTAGACATTCTGCTGCTCCTCTTGTGTCCATATTTTCAGAAGGATCACAAAGCGCTTCGATTGCAGACACAAACATATTCAATTTTTCTTTTACTGGCTTAACTGCAGCATGATGAGCACTCCAGCGTGTTGTTGATAATCTTTTCACTGACACTCCAGTATGGTGAATTAACACATCCCATCGATGGGTGGAAGCAGCAAAAAAAGAAAACATTGACTGAAGTGTTCCAAAAAATGTCACACATGAAGCATTCTCAGCAAAAGAGTGCTGACCGTACAAGTTCAGTGAATGGTCCACACAGCCATTAAAAATCGCTTTTTTGTTTTTTTCCCTAATAATGGATTGTACACCTCCATGAATTCCAGCCATAGTAGCAGCATTATCATAACCCTGAGCACGACACATCATTATGTCCAGTCCATCACTCTCTAATTTTTTAAAGATATCCACACTGAGATCAGCAGCTTTTTTCCCCTTTAAAGGGAAAAATCCTAGAAACACTTCTTTTACTTCAACTTTCCTATTCTTGATGTTCACATATCTGATCACTTCGGACATCTGGTCAGTATGTGATATGTCGGGTGTGCTATCAAACATGATTCCAAAGTACTTTGCAGACTTTATGTCCATGACATTGGAATTTAGGAATAGGAAGAATAAGGAGCCGGAGGACACACACCAGGCGCGGCCGCGGCGCTGGAGGTGTTGTTCCAGGCTTCCAGCCCAGCGGGGTGAAATTAATCAATGAATGGGTCAGCTGTAATAAAAAAAAAAAAAAAAAAATTAAAAAAAAAAAAAAAAAAAAAAAATTAAAAAAAAAAAAAAAAAAAAAAAAAAAGGAGGGTGTCACCCCTCTAGCGGGTGTCACCCGGGGGCGGACCGCACCCCCCGCACCCCCCTAGCAACGCCTCTGCCCACCTGTAAAGGTTGGGAGAATGGGGACAAGATATTATTATGCAGAGATTGCATGGCAGGTTTTGTGTGTGACACAGTGACACAGTGGAGCAAGTATTCTGCCATCTTCCCATATCCCGCCATAATTAATTTCTGAGAGAGTGAACAGCAGGTGCATTCCTAATGAAGAAACACTCATTTACATTCCTACTTCCAGATCTCATGCAAAGTTTTCCTGCGTGTGTCGGTGAGACTCCACCGCCTTCCACCATTTAACATATGCTACACGTTGTCTATATTTCTTCAGAAATATTACACTTTGTCTTAAAGCCTAATTAAAGTCCCACACTTTTTTTCTCCATTTAGTCCTGTGTTGCTCTGTCTTTATAATTTTGAATTTGTTTTTGCTTGGCAATACCCAGTGGCGTATCGTGGGTTGTCAGCGCCCGGGGCAAGGCCAGAAATTTGCGCCCCCTAACATATGGACTTTTAGCACTCCCTGAGTCCCTTCCCTTCCTACAATAGTACTGACCAGCCAAATTCCTACAATGACCGCTACACTAACCTACCTGACCACTACACTAACCTACCTGACCACTACACTAACCTCTACACTGTCCTACCTGATTCCTAGACTGACCACTACACTGACTAACCTGATTCCTATACTGACCACTACACTGACCTACCTGTCAACTACATTGACCATTACACTTCACTGTCCACTACACTAAACTGTCCACTACAATAGACACTACAGTGTCCACACTACACTAAACCGATCACTACACTGTCCACTGAAAACTACAATACACACTACACCACACACTACACGGACCACTGCAACACACACACTACACTAATCACTACAACACAGACTACACTACACTGACCACTGCAACACAGACTACACTACACGGACCACTGCAACACAGACTACACTACACGGACCACTGCAACACAGACTACACTACACTGACCACTGCAACACAGACTACACTACACGGACCACTGCAACACAGACTACACTACACGGACCACTGCAACACAGACTACACTACACGGACCACTGCAACACAGACTACACTACACGGACCACTGCAACACAGACTACACTACACTGACCACTGCAACACAGACTACACTACACGGACCACTGCAACACAGACTACACTACACGGACCACTGCAACACAGACTACACTACACTGACCACTGCAACACAGACTACACTAAACGGACCACTGCAACACAGACTACACTACACGGACCACTGCAACACAGACTACACTACACTGACCACTGCAACACAGACTACACTACACGGACCACTGCAACACAGACTACACTACACGGACCACTGCAACACAGACTACACTACACGGACCACTGCAACACAGACTACACTACACGGACCACTGCAACACAGACTACACTACACGGACCACTGCAACACAGACTACACTACACTGACCACTGCAACACAGACTACACTACACGGACCACTGCAACACAGACTACACTACACGGACCACTGCAACACAGACTACACTACACTGACCACTGCAACACAGACTACACTACACGGACCACTGCAACACAGACTACACTACACGGACCACTGCAACACAGACTACACTACACTGACCACTGCAACACAGACTACACTACACGGACCACTGCAACACAGACTACACTACACGGACCACTGCAACACAGACTACACTAATCACTACAACACAGACTACACTACACGGACCACTGCAACACAGACTACACTAATCACTACAACACAGACTACACTACACGGACCACTAGCAACACAGACTACACTACACGGACCACTGCAACACAGACTACACTACACTAATCACTACAACACAGACTACACTACACGGACCACTGCAACACAGACTACACTACACTAACCACTGCAACACACACACTACACTAACCACTGCAACACAGACTACACTGCACTAACCACTGCAACACAGACTACACTACACGGACCACTGCAACACAGACTACACTACACTAACCACTGCAACACAGACTACACTACACTAACCACTGCAACACAGACTACACTACACTAACCACTGCAACACAGACTACACAACACTGACCACTGCAACACAGACTACACTACACGGACCACTGCAACACAGACTACACTACACTGACCACTGCAACACAGACTACACTACACTGACCACTGCAACACAGACTACACTACACGGACCACTGCAACACAGACTACACTACACTAACCACTGCAACACAAACTACACTACACTAACCACTAGCAACACAGACTACACTACACGGACCACTGCAACACAGACTACACTACACTGACCACTGCAACACAGACTACACTACACGGACCACTGCAACACAGACTACACTACACTAACCACTGCAACACACACACTACACTAACCACTGCAACACAGACTACACTACACTAACCACTGCAACACAGACTACACTACACGGACCACTGCAACACAGACTACACTACACTAACCACTGCAACACAGACTACACTACACTAACCACTGCAACACAGACTACACTACACTAACCACTGCAACACAGACTACACTACACTAACCACTGCAACACAGACTACACTACACTAACCACTGCAACCCACACACTACACTAACCACTGCAACACAGACTACACTACACTAACCACTGCAACACAGACTACACTACACTAACAACTGCAACCCACACACTACACTAACCACTGCAACACAGACTACACTACACTAACCACTGCAACACAGACTACACTACACTGACCACTGCAACACAGACTACACTACACTGACCACTGCAACACAGACTACACTACACTGAGCACTGCAACACAGACTACACTACACTGAGCACTGCAACACAGACTACACTACACTAACCACTGCAACACAGACTACACTACACTGAGCACTGCAACACAGACTACACTACACTGAGCACTGCAACACAAACTACACTACACTAACCACTGCAACACAGACTACACTACACTAACCACTGCAACACAGACTACACTACACTGACCACTGCAACACAGACTACACTACACTGAGCACTGCAACACAGACTACACTACACTAACCACTGCAACACAGACTACACTACACTGACCACTGCAACACAGACTACACTACACTGAGCACTGCAACACAAACTACACTACACTAACCACTGCAACATAGATGGTTGAGAAAACTAAAAGACAACTTTTCTTTTGAGGCTCTTTCTCCTGACCTGGCTCTGCTTTCTAGCCCACCTGTAAAGGTTGGGAGAATGGGGACAAGATATTATTATGCAGAGATTGCATGGCAGGTTTTGTGTGTGACACAGTGACACAGTGGAGCAAGTATTCTGCCATCTTCCCATATCCCGCCATAATTAATTTCTGAGAGAGTGAACAGCAGGTGCATTCCTAATGAAGAAACACTCATTTACATTCCTACTTCCAGATCTCATGCAAAGTTTTCCTGCGTGTGTCGGTGAGACTCCACCGCCTTCCACCATTTAACATATGCTACACGTTGTCTATATTTCTTCAGAAATATTACACTTTGTCTTAAAGCCTAATTAAAGTCCCACACTTTTTTTCTCCATTTAGTCCTGTGTTGCTCTGTCTTTATAATTTTGAATTTGTTTTTGCTTGGCAATACCCAGTGGCGTATCGTGGGTTGTCAGCGCCCGGGGCAAGGCCAGAAATTTGCGCCCCCTAACATATGGACTTTTAGCACTCCCTGAGTCCCTTCCCTTCCTACAATAGTACTGACCAGCCAAATTCCTACAATGACCGCTACACTAACCTACCTGACCACTACACTAACCTACCTGACCACTACACTAACCTCTACACTGTCCTACCTGATTCCTAGACTGACCACTACACTGACTAACCTGATTCCTATACTGACCACTACACTGACCTACCTGTCAACTACATTGACCATTACACTTCACTGTCCACTACACTAAACTGTCCACTACAATAGACACTACAGTGTCCACACTACACTAAACCGATCACTACACTGTCCACTGAAAACTACAATACACACTACACCACACACTACACGGACCACTGCAACACACACACTACACTAATCACTACAACACAGACTACACTACACTGACCACTGCAACACAGACTACACTACACGGACCACTGCAACACAGACTACACTACACTGACCACTGCAACACAGACTACACTACACTGACCACTGCAACACAGACTACACTACACGGACCACTGCAACACAGACTACACTACACGGACCACTGCAACACAGACTACACTACACGGACCACTGCAACACAGACTACACTACACTGACCACTGCAACACAGACTACACTACACGGACCACTGCAACACAGACTACACTACACGGACCACTGCAACACAGACTACACTACACGGACCACTGCAACACAGACTACACTACACGGACCACTGCAACACAGACTACACTACACGGACCACTGCAACACAGACTACACTACACGGACCACTGCAACACAGACTACACTACACGGACCACTGCAACACAGACTACACTAATCACTACAACACAGACTACACTACACGGACCACTGCAACACAGACTACACTAATCACTACAACACAGACTACACTACACGGACCACTAGCAACACAGACTACACTACACGGACCACTGCAACACAGACTACACTACACTGACCACTGCAACACAGACTACACTACACGGACCACTGCAACACAGACTACACTACACGGACCACTGCAACACAGACTACACTACACGGACCACTGCAACACAGACTACACTACACGGACCACTGCAACACAGACTACACTACACTAACCACTGCAACACACACACTACACTAACCACTGCAACACAGACTACACTACACTAACCACTGCAACACAGACTACACTACACGGACCACTGCAACACAGACTACACTACACTAACCACTGCAACACAGACTACACTACACTAACCACTGCAACACAGACTACACTACACTAACCACTGCAACACAGACTACACTACACTAACCACTGCAACACAGACTACACTACACTAACCACTGCAACCCACGCACTACACTAACCACTGCAACACAGACTACACTACACTAACCACTGCAACACAGACTACACTACACTGACCACTGCAACACAGACTACACTACACTGAGCACTGCAACACAGACTACACTACACTAACCACTGCAACACAGACTACACTACACTGACCACTGCAACACAGACTACACTACACTGAGCACTGCAACACAAACTACACTACACTAACCACTGCAACACAGACTACACTACACGGACCACTGCAACACAGACTACACTACACGGACCACTGCAACACAGACTACACTACACGGACCACTGCAACACAGACTACACTAATCACTACAACACAGACTACACTACACGGACCACTGCAACACAGACTACACTAATCACTACAACACAGACTACACTACACGGACCACTGCAACACAGACTACACTAATCACTACAACACAGACTACACTACACGGACCACTGCAACACAGACTACACTACACGGACCACTGCAACACAGACTACACTACACGGACCACTGCAACACACACACTACACTAACCACTGCAACACAGACTACACTACACTAACCACTGCAACACAGACTACACTACACGGACCACTGCAACACAGACTACACTACACTAACCACTGCAACACAGACTACACTACACTAACCACTGCAACACAGACTACACTACACTAACCACTGCAACCCACACACTACACTAACCACTGCAACACAGACTACACTACACTAACCACTGCAACACAGACTACACTACACTGACCACTGCAACACAGACTACACTACACTGAGCACTGCAACACAAACTACACTACACTAACCACTGCAACACAGACTACACTACACGGACCACTGCAACACAGACTACACTACACTAACCACTGCAACACAGACTACATTACACTAACCACTGCAACACACACACTACACTAACCACTGCAACACAGACTACACTACACTGACCACTGCAACACAGACTACACTACACTGACCACTGCAACACAGACTACACTACACTGAGCACTGCAACACAGACTACACTACACTGACCACTGCAACACAGACTACACTACACTAACCACTGCAACACAGACTACACTACACTGACCACTGCAACACAAACTACACTACACGGACCACTGCAACACAGACTACACTACACGGACCACTGCAACACAGACTACACTACACGGACCACTGCAACACAGACTACACTACACTGACCACTGCAACACAAACTACACTACACTGACCACTGCAACACAAACTACACTACACGGACCACTGCAACACAGACTACACTACACGGACCACTGCAACACAGACTACACTACACGGACCACTGCAACACAGACTACACTACACTGACCACTGCAACACAGACTACACTACACGGACCACTGCAACACAGACTACACTACACGGACCACTGCAACACAGACTACACTACACTGACCACTGCAACACAGACTACACTACACTAACCACTGCAACACAGACTACACTACACGGACCACTGCAACACAGACTACACTACACTAACCACTGCAACACAGACTACACTACACTAACCACTGCAACCCACACACTACACTAACCACTGCAACACAGACTACACTACACTAACCACTGCAACACAGACTACACTACACTGACCACTGCAACACAGACTACACTACACTGAGCACTGCAACACAAATTACACTACACTAACCACTGCAACACAGACTACACTACACGGACCACTGCAACACAGACTACACTACACTAACCACTGCAACACAGACTACATTACACTAACCACTGCAACACACACACTACACTAACCACTGCAACACAGACTACACTACACTGACCACTGCAACACAGACTACACTACACTGACCACTGCAACACAGACTACACTACACTGAGCACTGCAACACAAACTACACTACACTGACCACTGCAACACAGACTACACTACACGGACCGCTGCAACACAGACTACACTACACGGACCACTGCAACACAGACTACACTACACTGACCACTGCAACACAGACTACACTACACGGACCACTGCAACACACACACTACACTAATCACTACAACACAGACTACACTACACTGACCACTGCAACACAGACTACACTACACTGAGCACTGCAACACAGACTACACTACACTGACCACTGCAACACAGACTACACTACACGGACCACTGCAACACAGACTACACTACACTAACCACTGCAACACAGACTACACTACACGGACCACTGCAACACACACACTACACTAATCACTGCAACACAGACTACACTACACAGAGCACTGCAACACAGACTACACAGCACAGACTACACTACACTGAGCACTGCAACACAGACTACACTACACTGAGCACTGCAACACAGACTACACTACACTGAGCACTGCAACACAGACTACACTACACTGAGCACTGCAACACAGACTACACTACACTGAGCACTGCAACACAGACTACACTACACTGAGCACTGCAACACAGATAACACTACACTGACCACTGCAACACAGACTACACTACACTGAGCACTGCAACACAGACTACACTACACAGACTACACTACACTGAACACTGCAACACACAGACTACACTACACAGAGCACTGCAACACAGACTACACAACACAGACTACACTACACTGAACACTGCGACACAGACTACACTACACTGAGAACTGCAACAAAGACTACACAACACAGACTACACTACATTGAACACTGCAACACAGACTACACTACACAGAGCACTGCAACACAGACTACACAACACAGACTACACTGAACACTGCAACACAGACTACACTACACTGAGAACTGCAACACAGACTACACAACACAGACTACACTGAACACTGCAACACAGACTACACTACACAGAGCACTGCAACAGACTACACAACACAGACTACACTACACTGAGCACTGAAACACAGACTACACTACACAGAGCACTGCAACACAGACTACACAACACAGACTACACAACACAGACTACACTACACTGAACACTGCAACACAGACTACACTACACTGAGCACTGCAACACAGACTACACTACACTGACCACTGCAACACAGACTACACTACACTGAGCACTGCAACACACACACTACACTGACCACTGCAACACAGACTACACAACACAGACTACACTACACTGAACACTGCAACACACACACTACACTGACCACTGCAACACAGACTACACTACACGGACCACTGCAACACAGACTACACTACACTAACCACTGCAACACACACACTACACTAACCACTGCAACACAGACTACACTACACTAACCACTGCAACACAGACTACACTACACGGACCACTGCAACACAGACTACACTACACTAACCACTGCAACACAGACTACACTACACTAACCACTGCAACACACACACTACACTAACCACTGCAACACAGACTACACTACACTGACCACTGCAACACAGACTACACTACACTGAGCACTGCAACACAGACTACACTACACTGAGCACTGCAACACAAACTACACTACACTGACCACTGCAACACAGACTACACTACACGAACCACTGCAACACAGACTACACTACACGGACCACTGCAACACAGACTACACTACACGGACCACTGCAACACAAACTACACTACACTGACCACTGCAACACACACACTACACTAATCACTACAACACAGACTACACTACACTGACCACTGCAACACAGACTACACTACACGGACCACTGCAACACACACACTACACTAATCACTACAACACAGACTACACTACACTGACCACTGCAACACAGACTACACTACACTGAGCACTGCAACACAGACTACACTACACTGACCACTGCAACACAGACTACACTACACGGACCACTGCAACACAGACTACACTACACTAACCACTGCAACACAGACTACACTACACGGACCACTGCAACACACACACTACACTAATCACTGCAACACAGACTACACTACACAGAGCACTGCAACACAGACTACACAACACAGACTACACTACACTGAGCACTGCAACACAGACTACACTACACTGAGCACTGCAACACAGACTACACTACACTGAGCACTGCAACACAGACTACACTACACTGAGCACTGCAACACAGACTACACTACACTGAGCACTGCAACACAGACTACACTACACAGACTACACTACACTGAGCACTGCAACACAGATAACACTACACTGACCACTGCAACACAGACTACACTACACTGAGCACTGCAACACAGACTACACTACACAGACTACACTACACTGAGCACTGCAACACAGACTACACTACACAGAGCACTGCAACACAGACTACACAACACAGACTACACTACAATGAACACTGCAACACAGACTACACTACACAGAGCACTGCAACACAGACTACACAACACAGACTACACTACACTGAACACTGCAACACAGACTACACTACACTGAGAACTGCAACAAAGACTACACAACACAGACTACACTACATTGAACACTGCAACACAGACTACACTACACAGAGCACTGCAACACAGACTACACAACACAGACTACACTGAACACTGCAACACAGACTACACTACACTGAGAACTGCAACACAGACTACACAACACAGACTACACTGAACACTGTAACACAGACTACACTACACAGAGCACTGCAACAGACTACACAACACAGACTACACAACACAGACTACACTACACTGAGCACTGAAACACAGACTACACTACACAGAGCACTGCAACACAGACTACACAACACAGACTACACAACACAGACTACACTACACTGAACACTGCAACACAGACTACACTACACTGAGCACTGCAACACACACACTACACTGACCACTGCAACACAGACTACACAACACAGACTACACTACACTGAACACTGCAACACACACACTACACTGACCACTGCAACACAGACTACACTACCCTGACAACTGGAAGCCTACAGGCATAGAGAGGTAACCAGCAACATCCAGAAGGTTCACTGGTGTAGCATAGAAGTGCACCAGTGACCATGCTGGGGAGGACGGAATCCCTGTCTGAAGGTGTAGCACCTGATGGCTGCAGCCAGGCTATGGGCAGAGACGCGGCCGTGTCTAGTAGATGGTGTGTGCGTGGTACCTGCAGTGCGGGAGGATGTGGGGCCGGTGTTCTGACAAGAAAAGCCCCGTCGGCCGGCCTAGGCCAAGCTGGTGTCCGAGGACCCGGGGTGTCGGTCTACCAAACAAAGCCTTGGGGGGACACAGGAAATAAAAAGTTTTGGGGACAGAGCCAGGATTGCGCCCCCTAAAATGTTGCGCCCGGGGCCACGGCCCCCCTCGCACCCCCCACGCTACGCAATACCTTAAAATACCTTATTATCATTGCATAAATGAGATTCTACCATTTAACTCCAGTGCCCTTTCCTTGCAGAGCTGAGTAACAGTCACACCCTTCATCTTAAGTGTCCTATACTGACTTGTAGTGCAGAAGAAGAGAGGAGACATGTATGACCAGATCTGCTTCATTCACACTGGCGATTAGCATACCCTGCAAATTCCAGCGGCATAAACCACCAAAGCAGCCTAGGTGCCTAAACAGGGATTCAGATAGAGCAGCTTTTCGCAACCAGGGTTCTGTGGAATGCTTGGGTTCCTCCAGAGGTTGTTATGGTTGCTTGAGCAAAAAGCAGTGATAGATTGATCTGCTGTCTGATGGTTTCTGTATAATTCTGGCACCAATCCCACTCCACAGAGCCAGCAAAATGGGAGCTTCTCCAAAGATCTTCTCCTCTTGTCCTCCAGGTACGTTACTGCTGGTACCAGGGATCATAGGGGCAATACACTGGTCAAAATTGTATTGAACATTTTTTCCACTAACCACCAGTGTAAGTGAGCCTGTCTCACTGGATTATGAACCATGAGCTGTATATCTCACCATTGTAGTAGGAGTTCCCTGAGACCTAATTATTTCAAGGGTTGCTCCATAGCAAAAAGTTTAACAAAAGCTGCCATAGAGCATCCCAGGAACTTCAAAACCAGGGCCTTCTCTTATGCACATGCAATTAATTTTCATGGCACAATCCCTTCTATGTCTCCTTATTGGCTCATCACTGTGGTGAGCAGGCAAAGAAAAAAATAATGAGGCACGGGAGGGGCAGGTCAGAGCCCACATCCAAGGAGCTGGTCATTATTTTCAAGTCAGGGTGTGTTGGGTTTCAGGGTTTCTGGGGTACTCTTGGCCTTTACTCAAAAACTAAACATAGTCTTTTGAAACAGCCTTGCTGTTACTGAAGACATTAGATACCTACCTTCTCTTGGGAAATTAAGACTCACTCCAGTTCCCTCACAAAGGCATCGATCATGTGGTTTTCTCTGCCAGAGTAGAGGTTTGCCTTCATGATGAGCCACAGTTCCACAATCAGTCTTTGCCAATTGGGATTGATAATATTTGGAAGGCTGGGATAAAATTAATTGCCGTCCATGACCTTTCTAGTCCTTGTGATAGAAAATGTTATTAGAGATCATCCACACAAAATAAGGTTCTTTGCTTGTACGCATCTCACCAGTACTGGGATTTGATGATCATTACCCAACCCCAGAGCAGCCTGTTTCAGCAAGTGACTTTTATTAGTGGAGTAAGTGAATCCTTTGTGCAGTCCTTTGAAAAATCTACTATAGTGTAAATGATACTGTTTCCTGTGCCCTCTAGTGATTCCACACAGGGATATGTGAGGGGGCATGGCAGTGACAGTGGTACAATAGCATGACCTAAGTTCCACATTGAGGCTATCATTGGTAGGGTGGGTTTCCCTTGTTGGATTCCCTGACAGCTTTAAAGACACATCTAGGTTTTGAACATGCCCCACTCCATCTAAAGCAGAAACATCAGCTTTGGGGTGGAGTTACAATTTATTTTCATCATTATTATTCTGGATTGTGGGGAGCCGCTAAAATATTTTATTCTGACTGTGAATCTGTTTGTAATTTCAAGGCTTTCTGTATTCTGCAATGACAACTTTGACATAGAAGGCAAACATTACTGATAAGTGCTTTTCTGTCACCCTTCAGGAACACCAAACGCACAGCAGAGGTATGGATGGATGAATTCAAAAACCATTACTATGCAGCACGCCCGGCCGCCCAAGGGAGACCCTATGGAGAGTATGTATCTACAGAGCTGCCAGCCTCTTTTGTAGAATAAAGAGTAAGACTCCTAAGTATTTATTCAGTAAGATGGTAAAAAGGACCTTTATGTTTTGCCTTTCAATTCAGACATTCAAATGTCTCTAGCTTTCTGTTACCATGGCACATCATTGCTCTTGTTACACCACCATATTAAAAGCAATGTCATTTAAGGATTCAGAGATGCTTCTGACCCCTCCGCATTGTAAAAGAGAAGACCCAAGTAACTGTTTAGCTGTCATTAGAAGCGCAGTGGCCTAAAAAGACCCTGCCAAACTCTAAACAATCTTATTGACACTCTCTTTTAAGAAAATAATTATTATACTCATGTTTCCAGTGGCCTGTATCTCCTGCCTTCCCTCTGTTCCAGTGCTGCAGCCTTCATCTGCATTTAATGCAGCCTTCATCTGCACATTGTGGTTCCATTCTCTGAACCATGGATCACTACAGGACTCACCCAGAGTGTTGGAGGGCACAGGCACCCTATACTTCCGGAAGTGTTGAATGCTGAACGGTCTTAAAGAGGATGAATAGCTAGAACAAAGGGAAGGTAGGAGCTTAGTGACTAAGCACTGTTGAGAGTGTGAAATGCGTCAGTTTTATCCTGTACCCTGCTGTGGTGTGTACTTTTGTTATTTTGCACAATAAAGGCATTTTTATTGGAGTGCAGCTGTCCAGACCTTCCCTCTTCTAAAAGGGAAGGTAGGAGTCATGGGCCATCAGAGTAGTAAGTATATTATTACCTTCTTCAATGTAGGGGGTGAAATTTGTTAATCTTTTAAAAGCATATCTAAACCCAGGAATAACGATTTATGTCTGTTTAAAATATACAAACAAAGGAAGGCATGTTTGTAGTGACACCATGGCTCTCTCCAAAGATACAGTGGGAGAGTGACTGTGGGCATCCTAGGATTATTGTGTTATTTGCAGAATCACCAGGTGAAAATAAAGGAAAAGAAAAGTCCATAGAAAACAAATGCAGCCACCACATCTAAGGGCTGGTAAGCTGCAATATAATACAGTTTTGTATATGAGTTTAGATATTTTTTAATGGCCCCATCAGTTGTATAACAAAGCCATGTGATCACCATGTTGGTACTAACATGGTGATAGATGGCTGTGTTGATAAATAAAGCCGTCAGTGACATAAAACATTTTTTTTCCCCATTTGTATGAAGGGTTAATGCTCTTTGTTCCTCAATATCTAACCTGTTCCTAGCTAACAAGGTGACTTTTTTTTGTCACAAGCATATGTAAGAGAGTGAAAGCCTTGAGGGCCAGTTTAAAGTTCTGCATATTGATCTCTCTTGTTACAGAAGAGTCATGCCGCGTACACACGACCGTTTTTAATGTCATTGAAAAAAACTGCATTTTTCTCGACGTGATTTTTCATGTTTCCTCTCAAGCCTGCCTTGCCTACACACTATCGTGGAAAAAAATGTTCGAGTAAAGCGCAGTGACGTCCAACACGTACAGCACTATAAAGGGGAGGTTCCATTCGGATGGCGCCACCCTTCATGTTAGTAAAGTTTTTCAGCTTCGTGCTTTTCAGTCCGTTACAGTGTGACGAATGTGCTATCTCCATTACGAACGCTAGTTTTACCAGAATGAGCGCTCCCGTCTAATACTTGATTCTGAGAATGCGCATTTTTTTTCACGTCTTTAAAGCCCACACACGGCCGTTTTTCATGACGAGAAAAACGACGATGTAAAAAACGACGTGAAAAATTAGAGCATGTTCCAATTTTTCCCGTCGTGATTCTCTGCGTTTTTCTCGTCGGGAAAACTGCTGGAAAGCCCACACACGATAATTTTTAATGACCATTTTAAAAAATGTAATTTTTCTCGTCATTAAAAACGGTCGTGTGCACGCGACATAAGAGCCGGTTCACACAGGGGCGACACGACTCTGGCCGAGGCGACCTGAACACGACCTGAGCGTGCACCACAGCGCGACCACAGGCAACTTACAAGGCGACTTCAAGACGCCTCCAGGACAGAAGGCTTTCCAGTGGCCAATCAAACAACAATCAGCTCTGTGGGAGGGAGGGGGGAGCGAGGGGTTTGCCTGGAAAACAATTTTCTCTTCCTGTATTGTTGCTTCAGTTAAGAGTTGGAGGCGACTTCCATTGAAATCAATGGGTACAAATCACCTAGAAGTCGGATTGAAGTAGTACAGGAACCTTTTCTGAAGTTGGAGCGACTTCAGTAGTGTACATTAAGATGGCTCCATTCACTTACATTGACTTTCTCAACCGCGCGACTTGGGGCAACTTCAAGTCGGATCCCAAGTCGCCCCTGTGTGAATGGGCTCTTAAAGTGCAATACTGTCTCTAGATACTTAGTGGATTACTAGTGCATTGTTGTACTGTTTATTATTATTTGCATAAACTGTAAAATTCATAGAAGATGTTTCGCCTGGGGTCGTTTAACCACTTGCTTACTGGGCACATATACCCCCTTCCTGCCCAGGCAAAATTTCAGCTTTCAGCACTGTCACGCCTTGAATGACAATTGCGCGGTCGTGCGACGTGGTTTCCAAACAAAATTGACGTCATTTTTTTTCCCACAAATAGAGCTTTCTTTTGGTGGTATTTGATCATCTCTGCGGTTTTTATTTTTTGCGCTATAAACAAAAATAATACCATAAATTTTGGAAAAAACACAATATTTTTTACTTTTTGCTATAATAAATATCCCAATTTAAAAAAAATGTTTTTCTCAGCTTGGGCCGATACGTATTCTTCTACATATTTTTGGTAAAAAAAATCGCAATAAGCGTATATTGATTGGTTTGCGCAAAAGTTATAGCGTCTACAAAATAGGGGATAGAATTATGACATTTTTTAAATTTTTTTTTTTTTTTACTAGTAATGGCGGTTATCTGCGATTTTTGTCAGGACTACGATATTACGGCGGACACATCGGACACTTTTGACACATTTTTGGGACCATTCACATTTATACAGCAGGGAAGGGGTCCTGGCTATGTAACTGCCGATCGCGGGTGCCTGACGGACATTGCGGCAGCCAGGCACGCGCATCGGCACCTGAGTGACGTGACGCGGCCACGCGCGCCCCCCATCGGCGCGCGGGCCAAGGCCATCAATAGACGGCCCCCCGGCATTGTAGAGCCACCTTGTGGCCGTCAAATTACAATGGCCCGGATGCGAACTGGTTAAATACTGCCACCCAGCATAGTAAAAGGAGCTTCACTAAAGCTCAGTTGTCACGCAAAGCCCATTTTACCCTTAATACCCCTCAAAACAACCTTAACTTCTTTTTTAACCATGGGCTCCAATGGTTTTCATCAAAATTTTGGTGAATGAAAACATCTGTTTCACTCAGCCCAACTAAAGACACAGTTGAAATTCATATGTGAACTGTTTTATCTGTCAAATAATCTGGAGTTCTTTGAACCCCCTACCAGTTTGCTTTCAGAATTTCCACGACATAAGAAGACAATTGGCAAATCAACTTTGGTTAGCCATCAGCCATCAGCCACACAGGTTGGTGGGTAAAGACAGCTGGAATTTCAGAATATGATAATGAATACAATAGATATGGGGGACACCTGGCAATTGTCCAGCAGCTAGAGCACCTGCTGCCTCCCTGCTGCCCCTCCACCCCATCACACTGGCAATCTCCTGCTTAGCTACTTCTCAATAGGGATGAGCCAAACACCCCCCCCCCCGGTTCGGTTCGCAGCAGATCATGCGAACAGGCAAAAAATTTGTTCGAACATGCGAACACCGTTAAAGTCTCTGGGACACGAACGTGAAAAATCAAAAGTACTAATTTTAAAGGTTAATATGCAAGTTATTGTCATAAAAAGTGTTTGGGGACCCAGGTCCTGCCTCAGGGGACATGTATCAATGCAAAAAAAAGTTTTAAAAATGGCAGCTTTTTCGGGAGCAGTGATTTTAATATTGCTTAAAGTTAAACAACAAACGTGAAATATTCCTTTAAATTTCGTACCTGGGGGTGTCTATAGTATGCCTGTAAAGTGGCACATTTTTCCCGTGTTTAGAACAGTCCCTGCACAAAATGTAATTTCTAAAGGAAAACTACTCACGGCTATAATGAATTTTCGGGGTCCCGGCAATACAGATAAAAGTCATTGAAAAAAATGGCATGGGTTCTCCCCCCCCCCAGTCCATTACCAGGCCCTTTGGGTCTGGTATGAATATTAAGGGGAACCCTGAACCAAAATTAAAAAATAAATGCGTGGGGGTACATTTTGTGCAGGGACGGTTCTAAACACGGTAAAAATGCGCCACTTTACAGGCATACTATAGACACCACCCAGGTACGAAATTTAAAGGAATATTTCACTTTCATTGTTTCACTTTTTTTTGCATTGATACATGTCCCCTGGGGCAGGACCCGGGTCCCCAAACACTTTTTATGCCAATAACTTGCAAATTAAAGCGGAGGTCCCATGAAAAAGAAAATATTAAAATCCAGCTGCTACAAATACTGCAGCTGCTGACTTTTAATAAATGGACACTTACCTGTCCAGGATGCCCGCGATGACGGCAGCCAAAGTCGAGCAATTGCTCGTCTCTCGGCTGCCCCTGCCGCCATCCTTGGTGAGGGAATCAGGAAGTGAAGCGTTACGGCTTCACTGCCCGGTTCCCTACTGCACATGCGTGAGTAGCGCGGCGCGTCCTCACTGGTCCCCGCTGTCTCCTGGGACCAGTGTGTTTCCCAGAAGACAGCGGGGGGTGACGCGAAGGGGCGTGACTCCTGCGGGAGTCTATTCCCGGAAGTGGGTGCAAACACCTGTATTAGACTGGTATCTGGGGGGGGTTCCAAAAAGCAGAGGTTCACTTTTTGTGTGGATCTCCGCTTTAACCTTTCAAATTAGCACTTTTGATTTCTCCCATAGACTTTTAAAGGGTGTTCCGCGGCTTTCGAATTTGCCGCCAACACCCCAAATTGTTTGCTATTCGGCGAACAGGCAAACACCCGATATTCGAGTCAAACTTACATTCCTACTTCTCAAGATTCCAAGGTGATGAAGCATAAAAGCAATTGTTGCAATAGTTAAAAGTTACAAAATGATTGAGCAAAATTGGATACAAAGGGCCTGTAAAGGTCTAATGCAAGCCATACACAGCTAGCTTTACATGGATTGAATGAGAGAAAATCAATAGATTTCTACATCCACGTTAATGGAATAAATGAAGAAATGTGCGTGGCCTGCTAATTTATTCAAGCAACCACAGCACCTGCGACTTCTTGAAAACACAAACAGTGCCTGCATCTAAGTGAATGCAGTCACTGCTTGGCCAAAAAAAATTCTGCTTTGCTCTTATGATTTTTCAATTGACTGTCATCAAGCCAAGAGGTGCTGGCAAGGCCATCAACAGCTCAATGTTTAGCAGGTTCAGCAAGAATCAGCCAAAATATGATCAGCCAAGTCCAACACTAACCATACATGGGCAAATCTATCACCAAGAACAATTGGCAGGAGGAGGTCTGCTTATTTTTGCCCAACTGACTTTCATCTGGGCCGTATGCGTGATTTCTAGCCAGGCTTAGCATAAAGTAACCTACAGTGGGGTTCGAAAGTTTGGGTACCCCAGGTAAAAATGTGTATTAATGAGCATAACGAAGCCAAGGAAAGATGGAAAAATCTCCAAATGGCATCAAATTACAGATTAGACATTCTTATAATATGTCAAAAAAAGTTAGATTTTATTTCCATCATTGACACTTTCAAAATTACAGAAAACAAAAAAATGGCGTCTACAAAAGTTTGGGCACCCTGCAGAGTTAATATATTGTACTGCTCCCGTTGGCAAGTATCACAGCTTGTAAACGCTTTTTGTAGCCAGCCAAGAGTCTTTCAATTCTTGTTTGAGGTATCTTTGCCCATTCTTCCTTACAAAAGTCTTCCAGTTCTTTGAGATTTCTGGGCTGTCTGTCACGCACTGCTCTTTTAAGGTCTATCCATAGGTTTTCAATAATGTTGAGGTCAGGAGATTGTGAAGGCCATGGCAAAACCTTCAGTTTACGCCTCTTGATGTAATCCCCCGTGGATTTTGAGGTGTGTTTAGGATCATTATCCATTTGTAGAAGCCATCCTCTCTTTAACTTCAGCTTTTTCACAGATGGCATCAAGTTACCATCCAAAATTTGTTGAAATTTTATTGAATCCATTTTTCCTTCTACTAGTGAAATGTTCCCTGTGCCACTGGCTGCAATACAACCCCAACACATTATTGATCCACCCCCATGCTTAACAGTTGGACAGAGGTTCTTTTCATTACATTCTGTGCCCTTTCTTCTCCAAACGTACCTTTGCTCATTCCGGCCAAAAAGTTCTATTTTAACCTCATCGGTCCACAGAACTTGTTTCCAAAATGCCTCAGGCTTGTCTATATGTTCATTTGCAAAGTTCAAACGCTGATTTTTGTGGTGAGGACGTAGAAGAGGTTTTCTTCTGATGACTCTTCCATGAAGACCATATTTGTACAAGTATTTCTTTATAGTGGAATAGTGTACCACAACTCCAGTGTCTGCCAGATCTTTCTGGAGGGATCGTGCAGTCAAACGTGGGTTTTGAATTGCTTTTCTCACAATCCTGCGAGCTGTTCTGTCTGATATTTTTCTTGGTCTTCCAGATCTTGCTTTAACTTCCACTGTTCCTGATGACTGCCATTTCTTAATTACATTCCGAACAGAGGATATTGACATCTGAAAACGCTTTGCTATCTTCTTATAGCCTTCTCCAGCTTTGTGAGCATCAACTATTTTCAGTTTCAGTTTTCTAGACAACTGCTTAGAAGAACCCATGGTGCTGATTGTTGGGGCAAGGTCAGATGAGTCTGGCCATTTAAAACCTTTGAGATTGACATCACTTGGTCTTCCCAGATGATGATTGAGAACAATCCATGACACTGGCAGGTCTCAGCTTTGCAAAGGGGGCAGTGCATGCTATAAATTCTGCAGGGTGCCCAAACTTTTGCAGACGCCATTTTTTTGTTTTCTGTAATTTTGAAAGTGTAAATGATGGAAATAAAATCTAACTTTTTTTGACATATTATAAAAATGTCTAATCTGTAATTTGATGCCATTTGGAGATTTTTCCATCTTTCCTAGGCTTCGTTATGCACATTAATACACATTTTTACCTGGGGTGCCCAAACTTTCGATCCCCACTGTATGTCATGTAGGGCAAAGCAACAGTTTCACTTTATTGCCCTGTCCCCTGCAGCAAATATTCCTTTTCCTTTCACTATACCCACTGCTTGTTTTGCCACCATGAGCAAGGAGAGGAAGCCCTGTGTAAGCTCTGTGTCACTCTAGTCATTGTTTGCACAAGGCTGAGGACTCTCTCCCTATCTCCATGGGCCAATCACAAAGCATAAGTACTGTAACATGTGAAGAAGGGGAGTGAATAACATGCTCCTTCATACCTGAAAGTACTGATCAAATTCTATTCTTGCAGCCACATAACGCAAACAAAATATGATGCCGAAGAAGAGGTCAACAAAGTAAATTCATTATTTTTTCCTGAGTGGTACTTGTAGAACACCAATTTGCTTAAGTCCTTTCACACTGGTGATCAAATCAGGTGCATCTGTCAGTTTCAGGTGGTCCTGATCGCATGGTTCATGTATTCCTATAGACCAGTGGGTGAAAACAGACTTGCGTCCATTTACACCGGCCTACCTCCGATCCAATCCGATCCAGTAAAAAAAAAAAAAAAAAAACAGGGGGAGGATCCATTCCCATCCGTTTAGGCGGATCGGATGATAGGGCAGTCAAGTGTAAACAGACAGATGGTCCATTCACACCCAGTCCTAGAGCGGCAGAGTGGGCTGTGTCCATGCCTGCTCCTCATAAATGGAGTGGACACAGACCCATTATCCGCCAGCTTTGCTATGCTCAGCAGGGGATCAAGAGGTACCTTAAAGCAGACTTTTCAGTAAAATGCAGATCTGCTTACATTGTCCTGGCCCCTCCCTTTCAAAGATTCCCTTCTATTAGTAGGTGTAAAATGTACCAGTAAAGAAAAAAGTTAAGGTTTATATTGACCTTACCCCCTTCTTCTGCCCATGACGCATAAGGACGTTCATGCAATGGACTAGATTCCCCAGAAATCTTCCCGGAAGGATGGTGATGTCATGCCCAGGGATGCAGAAGATAGAAGTAAAGATATACAGGTGCATCTCATAAAATTAAAATATCATCAAAAAGTTAATTTATTTCAGAAATTCAATTCAAAAAGTGAAACTCTTTCACTTGTTTTCTTTTCATTTTGATGATTATGGCTTACAGCTAGTGAAAACACAAAATGCAGTATCTCAGAGAATTTGAATATTATATAGCACCAATAAAAAAAAGGACTTTTAATACAGAAATGTTGGCTTACTGAAAAGTATGTCTATGTACAGTATAGTATGCACTCAATACTTGGTCGGGGCTCCTTTTTTGTGAATTACTGCATCAATGCAGCGTGGCATGGAGGCGATCCGTCTGTGGCACTGTGGTCTGCATTGTTTGGTCTGGTGTCTCTCATCTTCCTCTTGACAACACCCCACAGATTCTCTATGAGGTTTAGGTCAGGCGAGTTTGCTGGCCAATGAAGCAAAGTGATACCATGATCATTAAACCAGGTATTGGTACTTTTGGCGGTGTGGGCAGGTGCCAAGTCCTGCTTGAAAATGAAATCAGCGTCTTCATAAAGCTGGTCAGCAGAGGGAAGTATGAAGTTCTCTAGAACTGCCTGGCAGAGGGCTGTGCTGACTTTGGACTTGATAAAACACAGTTGACCAACACCAGCAGATGACATGGCTCAATCAAGGTCCCAGAGTATGGAGGAAGAGTGGAGAGGCACAGAATCCAAGTTGCATGAGGTCCAGTGTGAAGTTTGCACAGTCAGTGATGATTTGGGGAGCCATGTCATCTGCTGGTGTTGGTCACTGTATTTTATCAAGTCCAAAGTCAGTGCAGCCCTCTACCAGGAAATTCTAGAGTACTTCATGCTGAAGAATTTAGCATAGTTGTGCGTGGCTCTGCCCACACAGTCATATCAGCTGAAAGGGAATGCAACAAGTCCCATCTGCCACTTGTAGCGTAATATTTACTTCCTCTGGCTCCATAACAGAAGGTCCATCTGTAAAGACCTTGGGCTGGGATATAAACAAAGCAAGAGCCTATACATTGCACCCAGGACACACTGACCACGACTGTAATGCTCTGCAGGTTTCAATGCAAACATGAAATAAATGCAATTTTTTTTAATTCAAATGGGTGAATTTATTACATTTTTGCAAAAGGTGGACTTTGCCTTTAAGCAATAGCTCTCAAATTTATGCGGTTATATTGTTTTATGTCCACTCCATATCCCATAATGCATTGTTGTACTTTATTCACTCCAAGCTATTGGCATGTGCTTCTAGTCTTCAGCGAGGTATGAAACAAAGACAAACAGCTCCCATTTACCGTTTTACATGATTTAATTGTGCAAATTGCTCCCAGGTAATAGAATAAAGCAAGAGAGCCCATATTCATAAATTAGATGGCAAGGCCAATTATCTGTGAATTACATCACTGGTAAAAGTATTTGGAATGTTGCAAACAATCAGGTTGTAACCCACTTACAGCTGATGTCTACATTAGATTTAATGGACTGTGTTCATTAAGCTTCACACAGTTGAGCAGAGCTTAAAATACTTCATAATAACTTCTGACGGGAAACAAAAATATCACCCTTATTTCCTGTTGTTGGTGTTAAAGAATTCAATGGCACTAAAAGGATACAAATTATGCTTATATATTTGGTGACCAAAATGTATTTATTTCAACCGGATTAAAATCTTTGCACAAATTTAGATAAAAGGGTCAGTCTGTCTAAAGTCAGTTACTGGGTTCTTATATGCTAAATAGGACAAATGTTCGTGGACACCTGACCACCAAACCTATATGAGCTTGATGGACATCCCATTCCACCACCACAGGCATTAATATTTAAGTTGCTCACCCCATTTGCAGCTATACCAGCCTCTATTCTTTGGAAGGGAAGGCTTTCCACAAGATTTTGGAGTGTGTCTGAGGGAAATTTTGCCCATTAAAGTGTTTATAACCATAACAAAATAATTCACTGTCAGTCCCTCCCCTTTATCCAGCATTAATGCACAGTGCAAGTGTTTACTGAAATAGATGCCTCTACTCCGTTCCCCGTGCTACAGCGGGAGGGGCCGAGCTCTCCCTCTCGTGACTGGCCTGAAGATATCTGAAAAATGTATTTAGAGGCTTTGTTTTCAATAAACACTTGCACTGTGCATTACCGCTGGATAAAGGAGAGCTGACAGGCAGGGAGGAGGTAGATGACAGAGGAGGACAGAGGAGAGCTGCGGATGATGGAAGCACACAAACTGACCACAGTGTCAGGGCTCAGCAGCCATGATAAACCGTGGTCAGTTTACAGGGGAGAGGCCAGAAACTGGCAGGATCAGTCAGGTTTTTTTACAGCTTCCAGAGGGGCAGGTTAGACAGCACAAGCACTGTGCTGTTTTACCTGCTATAAGGGAACAGGATCCATTTTTTTTAAGGTCACAAACACTTTAAGTCAAAAGGGCATTTGTGGCAGGTATTGATGTTAGGTGAGAGGACCTGGTTCACTAGTCATCCCAAAAGTGTTCTGTTGGATTGAAGTCAGGACTGTGTGCAGGCCCATTGAGCGCCTTCACCCCACATATGTTAGACCATGTCTTTATGACGCTGGCTTTGTGAAGAGGGACACAGTCATGCAGGAACAGAAAAGGGTCTTACCAAAACTGTTGCTATAAGGTTGGAAACACACAATTCTCTAAAATGTCTTTATATGCTGTAGAATTTAAATTATCCTCCATTAGAAACAACTGAACTCAGTAGTCTGGACGGATTTCCACATACGTTTGGCCATATAGTAGGTGTGATGGTCAGGTGTCCACAAACTTTTGACCATTTAGTGTTTGCACTCTTACCCCAGCCAGTGGAGGTGACGCTTGCAGAGCAGCCCTGTGTGTCAAGATAGGGACCGAGCGGGACGACGTGGGTGAAGCTTGAGAGGTATCTAGAGTGCTAAGCTAGGGACCCAGCAGTGGTGACACTTGAGGGAGATACCACCGTGAAGATTGAGGAGCTCAAGGGATTCAGTGGCAGTGAATCAGAGGGTCTAGTGAGAGATGGAAGAACTACAAGGAGAGGTTGTAGTGAAGCTAAAAAAACTGTTACGCTTTGTGTTAGGAACTGTTAAGCCCTGTACACACGATCGGATTTCCTATGGATTTTAAACCGATGGATTTTTCCTACGGAAATCCGATGAAGCTGACTTCCATCAGTCTTGCCTACACACCATCAGTCAAAAAACCGATCGTCCCAAACGCCGTGACGTAAAACACTCCGACGAGCCAAGAAAAATGAAGTTCTATGCCTCTGAGCATGCGTCGACTTGATTCTGAGCATGCGTGGGTTTTTTATCCGATGGAGTTCCCCACAGACGATAGTAATTTGCTATTAGTGGTGCAACGGATCGGTTGTGATCCGTGATCCGAACGGGTCACCCTGTTCGGATCAGAACACCACGTGATCCGCGGAGCCTCGGCCATAGGAAAGGCCCCGGCTTCGGCCTAGCTCCGGAGCGGCGGCAATCTTTGTACAACCGGCGTAGGCCACTGTAGTGACGTTTCGCCGCCGCCATCTTGCTCCACCCCACACTCCTCACTATCATTACTGTGCAGGGGCCAAGCGGACATCTTGTTACACCCAACGGAGTTTTAGATTTCAGTTATTTTCACACAAAACGGAGCTTATATGCTTAAATACATTATTTGGAAATCCAACACACTGTTTACATGTTACATTTTAAAAGCAGCAGCAAACCTTACATGCTTGCTAATGTGACGGAACACCTCTGATTTTCACATTTAACATTTAGTTAAATGTGAAAATCAGAGGTGTTCTGTCACATTAGCAACCATGCAAGGTCAGCAGGTTTGCTGCTGCTTTTAAAATTTAACATGTAAACAGTCCGTTGGATTTCCAAATAATGTATTTAAGCATGTAAGCTCCATTTTGTGTTGAAAATAACTGTGAAATCTAAAACTCCGGTGGGTGTAACAAGATTTGTCTTTTTCTTTTTTCTTTTTTTTTTTTCTGCGGATCCGAAAAATGATCCGATCCGTGACTCTGATCCGAGGATCGATCCGATCCGTGAGTTTTTTGATCCGTTGCACCCCTATTTGCTATCATTTTTTTTTCCATCGGATAAATTTAAAACATGTTCTATTTTTTAACACCGATGGGAAAAAAGACCGATGAGGCCCATACACGATCGGTTTGTCCGATGAAAAATTCCATCGGACTGTTTTCATCGGTAAAACCGATCGTGTGTACAGGGCTTTAAAGACTGTTGCCATAGGAGACAGCATTCCAGCACGTACAGATGTGGCTTCTTGCTGGAGGTCTTTTCCTGCACGGCTGTCCTCCTATTGAAGGCTCGGAGTCTGCTAATTGAGTTTGCAGCAATCTAAGGGGGTCCTGGCCCTATCCCTCTCTCCCCCCAAAAAAATACAAAAAGGACTGTTAAGAGAAATAAAACCTCTTTTACATCCAACAAGTGTCTGGCGCCCAATGACTTTCACCATCTTTGCACCCGCTATGCCTCACAACCCACCACATACAGAAGGATGTCAGCTATCTCTGACCCTGAAGGTTCTCAATAGACCGAAGGAGGCCTGGGACCTTGCTACATTTTATTTTTTCCTTTGTTATTTATTGCATCAACATTTTTCTAACAAGTCCACAAGCTGTTCATAGCCACTGCGGATTTCACTTTGCTGCTTGCTGGATCAGGTGACTCTTTGGCTGAGCCTTGGGGGACTGTAACCTGGACCACACCTGGAAGAAGATGTTGGGATGGCCTGTAACAGTACTTTGAATCCTGAGTTTGGCACTCACCTAGTGCATCATGTTATGCGCAGAGTGCTGTACCGGTCCATGTCCACTGCCATGGTCCATCTCCTGTAGGAACCCTGTGCCTTTACATCCCTTATAGAGTACACACACGGCCTGGATGGGACTTAGTCCCTTACATCTGTTCCTAAGCAGCTCCACAAGACCATAAGAGTATGTCGGGGCTGTAGCCCTATCTGGATGAACTCCAGTCCCTGTGAGGTTATTATGGAGTACTGGGCTGCACATCTTTTGGTCACAGCTTGTAAAGGAAGTAAACAGACACTACACTACACTGAACTTTTGAATTTGGCATACCCCCCCCCTATATGTGTATCCCTCACTCCTGTGCAGGTTGGGCTACCTCTGAGCCTGTGCAGCCACCATCTCTGACCTACTGTACATGCACGCCATTTATTTCACCTGAATATGCATTTGGCTAGTGCCCCTGTTCCCTGCCTCTCCTGGCTACACAGCACAGTGATCCTTGGCCTTTTGTTTTGCTGCCTGGTCATAAAAGGCCCAACTCCCTACTTTTCTGCAGTACAGGTCTTGAATACCCCTGGTGTGATAAAAGCTCACATGGCGGATCATACGCACAAGGGGAATTTGTCAGTGGGACTTGCCAGCTCTCACTCAGCTAATGTGGACTGTAGCATTTTTCCTAACAGTCTGATATTCCTGACCACTATCTCCAGTCTGAGCTGCTGTCCTCTTCAGAGGCCTCATGGGCTCCTTCTGGTGCACCTTTCTCCTCCGTTTATCCAGAAAGGAGTTCTCTGCCACTATGGCTGAATTTAAGGGAAGGCTTTCACCCCTATTAGAAGATTCAGATCAGAAAGAAGGCAAGCAGGCTGCCTTGGCCTCTCTTCCAGAGACCATATTTGATTCTCCTCTTATAGCTTTTATGCTACCTGAAAAGGGGGAGGAGGAAAGTTCCTCATGTGCCTTCAAGGACTCTTCACAGAAGGAGACCCAATCAGCTGATATCTCTACAAAACCTAAGAATACCATTTCTGTACTTGTTGACACAGTACACACATGCCCTGCCTTGGAGCAGCCTACATAGACTCAGTTACTTAAAACATTTCAAAACATTCTCTGTACAGTTACACATAGAGCCTGTTCTGTATAGTGACTGGCCTCATCCTAAAAATGTTTTGTCCCTCCCAAATGCTTTGCTTAATGATACAGCAATACCCTCTTTAGGAAGGGTTTGTGTCATGGACCCAGCCATTTTGTGCCCTCACAAAACCTCAACAGTCCATATGCAACCTACCATTGTGACTATGTCTGTCAAACATTAGCTGTCTGGTTTAAGAAAATAATGCAGTATCCATTCTAATGGATTTATCTGTTCTCCACCCAGAGGAGCTCTTTCCCATATCTGTGTGCTACTGTATGGATGAGTTGGAAGATATACCTTGCCAAATATCCCGGATGTTCTTCCTTTTAGTGCACATGCGGAGGATCCTTTGGCTCAAGCAATGGTCTTCGGAACTTCCATACAAGAAGCGCTTCATGAGGATATACTTTGAAGGAGAACATCTGCTTGGAGACTTCTTGACACTTACATGAAAGAAGTTATGAAACGTAAGTGCCCTCTTACCCCTGAATAAAAAGGTGAAACCTCCTGCAGACACATGTCTTCAGTTCTTTAGACAAAGAAAAGTTTCTTTAATTTCTGTTAAAAATCAAATCTAATTTCTGATGTAAGACCTGGACCTTCAAGCCCCTCAAGTCTAGGAACAAACTCTCCTTACAGTGCAGGGAATTTTTTGGCCTTCACTGACTTTTGGACACAGGACGTTTCAGACTTTGCATCCAGGGGCTACAAACTTGAGTTTCGATTCATGCTTCCACCCTACTTCATGCTCTAAAATTTGCCACCCTCCCCAAAAAAGTGGGCAGATCTCTAGGCTGCTGTCCAGCAACTCCTCTCACTATGGGACTTTGCCCCAGGTCCATCAAAAATAAAGTTTCAGGGGTTCTACTCCAACCTTTCCACTGTCTCTAAGACAAAAGGAGGCATTTAAAGATTCTCAACAGCTTCCTTCGATTTCAAAAATTACATATTAAATCTGCCAGGTTAGTCATATCTTCCCTCTTGATGGACAACTTTCTGGCCTCTATGGCAGTGTTTCTCAACTCCAGTCCTCAAGGCGCCCCAACAGGTCATGTTTTCAGTCTCTCCATTGTTTTGCACAGGTTATTTGATCAGTTTAACTGCTTTAGTAATTCCCACAGCTGTTTCATCTGAGGGAAATCCTGAAAACATGACCTGTTGGGGCGCCTTGAGGACTGGAGTTGAGAAACACTGCTCTATGGTCATCAAGGATGTCTACTTGCACATTCCTATTTAACCCCCTGCATCAACAATATCTGTACTTTGAGGTGGGCACACATTTGTTGCTCTTCTCTTTGTCCCGTCGACAGTTTCTCAGGTCTTTTCCAAGGGCTGGCTCCTGTCCTAGCTCTGTTGCATTCTCAGGGTATCCCCACTGTGGGATGCTTGAATGACCTCCTGCTGGGGAAACAGTCGGTCCAGGTCTATTCAGCCAGTGTCCATGGGACAGTTTCATCTCTGCAGAGGATCAGATGGATCTTAGACCTCCAAAATCAGCCCTGGAATTGACCTACCACTTGGAATATTTGGGCCAGATCCTGGACATGACCCTGTTCAAGCATTCTTCCTCCGTTCAGACCGACAGTCCTGAAGATGCCCCACCATTCACACTTGCATGAGAGTCTTGGGACTGACGATAGCCTCCTTTGAGGTGGTAGTGATTAACCAATTTTACTCCTGAGTAATGAACACTCAACATTCTGGTTGTGTGGGACAGCAGTCTTTGAGCCACTCCATTAGTATAACCAGAAAAACCAGGCTTGCTCTAGTGTGCTGGATTTCCAGTCTAGCTCTGGAATTGGGGAAGATTTTTTTCTTGATATCTTTGAGGTTACTCACAATGGACACCAGCCTGTCAGGCTGATGCCGCGTACACACGGTCAGAATTTCCGACAAGAAAAGTTTGATGTGAACTTTTTGTCGGAAATTCCAACTGTGTGCATGCTCCATCAGACTTTTGCTGTCGGAATTTCTGCCAACAAAATTCCGATAGTCTGTAGCAATTCCGACACGCAAAATTCCTACGCATACTCGGAAACAATTCGACACATGCTCGGAAGCATTGAACTTAATTTTCTCAGCTCGTCGTAGTATTGTACGTCACCGCATTCTTGACGGTCGAAAGTTCCGAGAACTTTTGTGTGACTATGTGAATGCAAGCCAAACTTGAGTGGAATTCTGTCGGAAAAACCATCCAAGGTTTTTCCGACGGAAAATCCGATTGTGTGTACGGGGCATTAGGCAGAGTTCTGGATGCCCTATTTTGCAGGGGATTGGGTCATTGGCAAAAGCCTGGCTTATGATCAATATCCTGGAATTTTGGGTAATTCAGTTGTCCCTGCAGCACTAGACCTCTGGACAGTAAGGTAAACCGATGCAGATTCAGTCGGACAGTACCACAGCCGTGGCCTACATAAATCATCAAAGGGGTACTAGATGTCACACAGCTCAAAGAGAAGCTGCCCTCATTCTAGATTAGAGGGGATGCCACATTTTGGCCCTGTTCGCAGTACACATTAAAGGCATGGACAATTGGTAAACTGACTTTCTCAGTCCTCAGCATCTGGATCCAGTGGGCCCTGTGGGACTAGTTCAACTAGTTCTACACATTTTCCCCTACTAATGCTTTTTTCTTGTCTGATTCACAGGATTGAAAGGGAGATCAATCTGCTTAAGGCCTGACTCCTTGCAGTCTCTAAATGGGCCCTTCCAAATTGCTAGATGTTCTGCGCTAGGGACTATTCTACCATCCTGCTTTTCAGTCATTGGTTCTAACTGCTTGCCTTTTGAAGCCTGGTTGCTGCATAGACTTTCAGGTGGTGTTCTGCGTGAGGGACTATAGAGCCTGCAGCCTGCACTCCCTCTCTTTCTCTGGTCTTAAAGTTTGCACAAAGTTTTTTGGAGTTTCAGTCAGTTCCTAGAGAGTTTTTTTAGTGCTGCTTGGAATGTGACGAGAGATTGTTGGTATCAGAGAGGAGTGTGTCTGTCGGAGTATCTGTCTCCCATATTATCATCATCTTGACTGCAAGTTATTTTGTATTAGCTTCTCCTTGCTATTACAGTAGGAGAACAGTTTCCGGGGACAGTCCCCAGATTGAGGACACTGTCCCCGGACAAAGTCTGTCCCCGGTTTTGTCCCCAGATTGGATTTGAACAAAGGCTGGGGCAATTTCAAAGACATTCAGTGCAGAATAAAAAAAAGAAAATTCTGAATTACACCCCCCGCTCCGCCGCTCCTACTAGCTTAGGGGGGTGTATTTTTTTCCATTATCTGTGCCCCTTTCTGATGATCATGTGCTGGTCGGAGCGGAGGGAATATTTCTTCAGTTTTGGGCGCATGCCCATTCAGCTCCGCTCGCATGTTCTTCTGCCTTGGCTCAAATCCCGGCCAGCCGCCTGCCTGCTTATCTCCTTGCCTTCCCTAGCGGAATGATCTTCCTCTGCTCCCCACCCAGTAGTAGCCGGGGCCCGGCAAGTAAGACTTGACAGGCTGTGAGGCGGGCGGCGGCAGCGACGGGCAGAGAGATGCTGATTGCCGGCATTACTAGTAAAAAAAAAAATATGTCCCCAGATTTAATTTTTGGTCACTTATATTACAGCACAGCACCACTCATTTTTTCTCAAGACTAGCTCTGCTATTTCTGCCCCTATTCCTCTCCACGATTCAGCATCCTACAGTTGTGTTGAAGTTAGGAGCAGAGAGTAATGCAAAAGCAGGAAAATCACTGCAATGCTTGTTCTCCTTGCTATTACTAGTGTATTTTGTTTTTATTCTGAGAATCGTGCCTGTGAAGTGTACACTGATCCCAACAGCAAGTTTGCCCTGACAAAGACAGGGGAGTTGCCTGCTCCCATCACCACCTACATACCCACGCCTTTTCCTGAACCAGTCTGTTATAGAACTCATGGGGAATATTGCTCTGCCTGGAGCTCTAGTTACTGGAAATTACGTAAGAAGCCGTTTATTTCCCTCTTCCTGGTTCTCATGGTTATATGATTTTTTCAGCCCCCACAATGATGTCACAGTGGCTGAGAAGATTACTTACTCTGAACAGGGACAAGCTAAGTAAAAAAACAAAACAGAGGGCAGTACAGAGGTAATGAGGCAGGTGGAAGGCTAGTTTAAGGTGCTGACTGGAGTTCAACTTTAAGGCCCCATTCCCACCTCAGTGTTTTGTAGCTTGAAGCTCCAAAACGCTGGAGGAGGAAAAATCAATTATTCTTTATGGAGATGGTGCATGTCTCCACTCCAAGTCACCTGAAGCCAAACGCCTGAGCCTCAAAAAAGTTCTGGAGCTTTTTTTGTAACTCAAATCGGGCAGATTGGTGTGTTTTTTTAAGCCTTTTTTGTTCCTTAGAAATGCATGGAAACGCTTCAATTGCGCATTTTTGAGCATTTTAGCGCATTTTGTCACGCCTTTCTGCTCAAATGAAATATTTAAATAAAAATAAATAAGAATAAAAATGAATAAATTACATGACGTAACTCCAAATCTTAACCCTAATCCTAAACCCTAACCCTAATAATAACCCCTAATCCTAACCCTAACCTAACAAAATAAATTAATAATAATAGCAAATAAATAATTCTAAATAAAATAAATAAATAAAGTAACCTCCTTACCCTAACCATAACAACTTCAAAAAAAGTTAAAAATTTATAAATTATAATAAATAATTAATAAATAATAGTGGGTTAAAAACTGAAAAACATAGCAACAAATGATGAAACTGATGAAAATGATGGTATTTTTCTCTACTGGCTAATAAAAAATGCCAAAGCTCAAAAATGCTTTAACACCTTTCGTTATAGGCTGGGTGGGCCTTTCGTCCTCCTGAGTGGAGTTTACAATTTTTTTGTTTATAAAATTTAATAAAAAGGAAAAAATATTGACAAACGTTATGAAAAAATGTTTTTGTGTTTTCTGTCCTTACATATCGTCACCAGTCAGTGTACCTGATCACTGCCACACCAGTTATATGATAAAGCTGTACTGCACTGGTAACAGTATGTAAAAGAAAAAACGTTTTTTTCAAATTTCTTCATATTCTAAAAAACTGTGACAAAAAATTACAACTTTAAAAAACTGGCCATGCCTCGTGCTAAATACCTTGGACTGTCATTTGGGGGGGGGGTCATTTGGGGGATATTTGTACTTTGTCTAAAAAAATATACAATTTCATATGGGTACAGTGTAGCATGACCACGCAATTGTCATTCAAAATGTGACAGCGCTAAAAGCTGAAAATTGGCCTGAGCAGGATGGGGGTAAAAGTTTCCAGTATTGAAGTAGTTAAAAATTCTGTACAAATGCCTGAAAAAATGCTTGAAAAAACCTCTCAAAATGCAGCATTCAGGCGTGAATGCAGCGTAATGTTTTGTGTACACTGGCCTACATTTACCGTGGTCATGGGAAAATGCAAAACATATGGCACGTTTTTGGAGCGTTTTGCATTTTCCGTTTTCCCACGGCCGGCGAACAAAACATTTCTATCCTGAATGCGATTCTTCCGCATTCAGGAGATGGAGGTTGAAGCTCAGCTAAAGAGGGCAACTCCTAAACTTTGCTAAAAGCCCATGTGTACATTGACACAGGTTTTTATGGAGTTGAGTTTTGGAGCTTTGGCAAAAAGAACGCCAAAAGCTCCGGAAAAAAAGTTCAGGAGCTGCCAATCTAGGCTAGTGTACATGAAGCCCAAAGGGTCATTTTTTTAAAAGTAAATGGCACCTAAGCTAATAACATTGTAAAAAATATGGTTTTATTTTCACAAAAAAATTTGTAAAGTGTAATTGATAATTCTACGGCAAAATCCATCTTGCTGCATCATATATCTTATCTCTAGCAATGAGAACCTCAGGACAACACTGTGATGCCACACTCTTACAAAGCCTCCTTACAGTTGATTTATAAAAGTAATGTGGAGCTAAGATTTATAGGAGGTGGTGATAAGTTGAGACAAGAGTCTCTATTTCATTGGTTAGACCAGTGGTTGTCAACTTAGAAGGTATAATGTTCAACATACAGTGTGGAATTCTAGAGAGGACTGCAAAGACTGCAGGCATACTAGAGAAAATGATTGTGTGGGTGTAAACTGGAGACCACCCTTTAGGTTTGGAGATATTCTGCAGGCGATAATGATAGACTAGGGACATGTTACATGGAACTAGTACAGATAACTGCTATTACCTCTTTGCAAATTAAAGTAATTGTAAATGATCACCTTGTAAAACAACCCATTCAGTTTAAAAAAGAAATGAAAAGCAAAACATTTTTGTATAGCTATAAAAAAACATTATAAATACCTATTTTCCCTTTTTATAAATGATCACATTCCCTCTGTTCTCAGCTGCATAAGAGCTGGGGGGAATAGAAACAGCATCACACTGAGCTTCCCAGTGAATGGCTGTGCAGCAGGGGCATGTCAGGGCAAGTGTGATCATTGGAGGAGAGCAGGCTGTTCCCAGCACAGCTAATGAACTGACCACGCTGCGTTCTCCTGCTTAGTGTGGTCAGTTTTTAATAGGAAAGCAAGGGAACTAGCAGGAACACCAGGGATTTCACAAAAAGGAAGCAATACAAAGAGAACAGGATACTTTCTCCTACAAGTACATGGTACAGCAGCCACACATCAGGAATCTGAAGTGTTGTGATAACAAACATTTTAATGCTCATGCTCTCACTACAGACCACATGGGTCCAAGCACCATACAAGCACCAAAGAGGTGGCATTTTGCCTTCAGGCTGCAGGTTGGGCAACTTAGGGTTAGTCCCTTCCATAAGACCTTAAGCCTGGGTTCACACTGCTGTGGTTCAGACACGGCATGTAATTCGTGCAGGAATAGCAGCACATTCCTGTGCAAATTACATGCAGTGTCTCTCGGATGCGATTTGAGCCCTTGATTTGTATGGCTCAAATCGCACTGCATTCGCATCAAACTGGTGCAGGACCCTTTATTCACACCCATGCGATCCGATTCTGAAAATTGCACTGTGGGGTGTCGTTAACTTCACATACATCCCGCAATCGGTTTGCATGGACATGATGCAATTTAGATGCGGTGCCAATTCGGTGTGAATTTAATCTAATGCTAAATCATCATAAAATGACACAAGATAATTTCCAGCTTAACTTCTGTTTTCATTGCAACATACTGGTGTTTCACGTATTACTCCCTCTTTGCCTTCCTGCTGCATTCCTCACTGAACTAGAATCTTCTGCACTGATTATTACTGTCCCCACTGACCCCATTATCTCCTTCAAATGGTAGGATGCAATCACACTGCCATCACATTGCAGGCAGTTGTGACAGGAGGATACTTACTACCTTTGATAAATAATTCAGGCGTATTGAAGGCACACTGTATTTGACTATATATGATCAATGACCCAATCTGATGCATTACACACATTCACAGAGACATGATATACAGTATATTGTATCAAGTCGCATTCCGGAGTTAAGAGATTCTTCAGGATTTGAAGTCCATATTCTCTGTGGATTTAGAAGAATATCAGATTTAAAACGGCATTGGTTGTCCCTAGCACTTTTATTGCTAACAAGGTAACACTGGTTGCTACCTCTGCATTCTTTCCCATAATCCCCTTCTGATGAAAAAGACAACAATCCTGCGGTAGGTTATACGTGGAGTTATTCCTCTGTAGAGTCAACACATGACTATCCTTGCAAGAGGTTAAATGAGTTGTAAAGGCAGAAGGTTTTTTATCTTAATACATTCAATGTAATTTGCTTCAGTTACTCACTGTGGTCCCTGGTAATAAGGCAGATAGTCCCTTATTGGCGACAGTTTCCCCTCTACCTCCGACCACGACAGGTTCTCCGGCCAACAGAACCATCACTTTTGGTTGGACTGCAAGCCGCAGTCCCAACCCTGCACTGCTCTCTTGCTTCTGGATAGGCCCTCAGACAGCCTAGCAGCCAGATGTGCCCGGCATAGGCCCAAATTTCGGCCTAGCAACCCAGGCAATACAACAGACGTCCACCCAGACAGCCATCCAGGTGGCACAGATCACCTGACTCTACCCAAATATATAGGCTCTCCCAGCAGGCCAAGGGATTCAAGAAAACCCCTGCCCATTGGCTGAGATACCCCATATACCCATAACCTGACCTTGCGTTGCCCTTGTCGTATCTAGTACCGCCAAGTATCCGGCCACCTAGTGGTGAAAGAGAAAAGTGCAATAAGGCCAAACTTAGGGAGAAATCAATAGATCTCTATTAATCAACCAGGATAACTACTCCTGGCAAGTACCGTATATACTCGAGTATAAGCCGACCCGAATATAAGCCGAGGCACCTAATTTTACCGCAAAAAACTGGGAAAACGTATTGACTCGAGTATAAGCCTAGGATGTCCATCTGCATGCCCCACTGTGTCCATGTGCATGCCTCATTGTGCCCATGACTAGACTGACGTTTAACATGGGAGTCTATGGAAGGGGTGCCTGGCTTTGAAAAATCAGTGCTCCCCAGCCGTAGGTTCCACAGACAACAGACTTTGCACACTTGTAGATGAGAAATAGGGGTACATGTGTGCCAAGTTTCGGGTCCAGGAGACCTACGACCGGCCGGTACCGGGTCCCCAAATTCACTAGAGAAATGACCGTTTAACATGGGAGTCTATGGAAGGGGTGCCCGGGTTTGAAAAATCGGTGCTCCCCGGCCGTAGGTTCCCCGGACAACAAACTTTGTACACTTGTATAGGAAGAGTGTGGCTGCATGTGTGCGAAATTTGGGGTCCAGGAGACCTACGGTCGGCCGGTACCGGGTCCCAAAATTCCAGGAGATCAGGCACAAAAAGGTGACTCGAGTATAAGCCGAGGGGGGCATTTTCAGCACAAAAAAATGTGCTGAAAAACTCGGCTTATACTCGAGTATATACGGTAAATTTGTGAGGAGCAACCCTGCCTAAACCCCAGTGTGCTACAGTAGTCTTTGATCAAATGGGTTTCTCCTAATCTTGAGGCTGCTGGGATAGTCTATTTATTTGGAGAGAGTCAGGTGATTGGGATTCTTTTCACCCAGGCTGCGACCTGGGTGGGTCTGTCTGGAGCAGCAGCCGAGGTGCAGGCCTGAAGCCTGGGGCCTAACCATGTGTAAAGGGGCTCAGCCTAAGGGGAGCCTGATCACTGCCAAGAAGCAAGGGAGAAGAAGTTGCCAGAGGGTCAACCACTCTTGTTGCTGCAGGCAAGTGTAAAGGGGAATGTAGTTCTGAAGGAGTACCAGAGGAAATTCTTCATTAGCTGGGGACTGTGAAGTAGCTGGGAAAGCTTCAGGAAAAAACGCATCCACAAAGTACAGCGAGTAGCTGTGAGTAAAGCTTGAATGAGTACAGCGGGTAGCTGTAAGTTAAGCTTAAAGAGAAGTACAGCGGGTAGCTGTGAGTAAAGCTTGAGGGATCCAGCGGGTAGTTGTGAGTCCAAGGAACCCAGCGGGTAGCTGTGGGTGAAGCTTAAAGAATAGAGAAGGGAGCTGTGAGTGAAGCTTGGAGAGTCCAGCAGGTAGCGGTGAGCTAAGCTTAAGGATCTACAGTGGGATACTGTGAGTAAAGTTGTTGCTATAGGAGACAGCAGTTTCTACGAAATACTGATTGCTACATTAGGCTTAAAGGTCCTTTTCTGCATTGCTGTCTGCTTACTTCAATTTTTGTCTGCGGAGTCTCTTTGTTCATTTTTAAAAGTAACTGGTGCCCATCTTACCACCTTGCACTACATCCACCATGCCTAGTAACCTGCACCCTGAGGAGGAAAGTCAGCCCTCCCTGACTCTGGGGGTCACAACCAGGCCTCCGGAGGTTGGGGAGAGTGCTACATAACGCATGAATATGCTTTGATCTAAACTATTTCATTGTAGCTCTGGCTGAATGTTTAGGGAGTTGTCCTGCTGGAAGCTGAACCTCCACCCCAGTCTGAAGTCTTTTGCAGACTCTAACAGGTTTTCTTCTGATGCCGCGTACACACGACCGTTTTTAATGTCATTGAAAAAAACTGCATTTTTCTCGACATGATTTTATGTGTTTCCTCTCAAGCCTGCCTTGCCTACACACTATCGTGGAAAAAAATGTTTGAGTAAAGCGCGGGGATGTCCAACACGTACGACGGCACTATAAAGGGGAAGTTCCATTCGGATGGCGCCACCCTTCATGTTAGTAAAGTTTGTTGAGCGACGATTCGCGCTTTTCAGCCTTGTGCTTTTCAGTCCATTACAGCGTGACGAATGTGCTATTTCCATTACGAACGCTAGTTTTACCAGAACGAGCGCTCCCGTCTCATACTTGATTCTGAGCATGCGCATTTTTTTTCACGTCGTTAAAGCCCACACACGGCCGTTTTTCATGACGAGAAAAACGACGATGTAAAAAACGACGTGAAAAATTAGAGCACGTTCCAATTTTTCTCGTCGTGATTCTCTGCGTTTTTCTCGTCTGGAAAACTGCTGGAAAGCCCACACACGATAATTTTTAATGACCATTTTAAAAAATGTAATTTTTCTCGTCATTAAAAACGGTCGTGTGTACGCGGCATAAGATTGCCCTGCATTTGGCTCCATCCATTTTCCATCAACTCTGACCAGCTTCCCTGTCCCTGCTGAAGGAAATAATCCCCACAGCATGATGCTCCCACCACCATGTTTCACGGTGGGGATGGTGTGTTCAGGGTGATGTGCAGTATTAGTTTTCTGCCACACATAGCATTTTGCTTTTAGACCAAAAAGTTCACTTTTGGTCTCATCTAACTAGAGCACCTTCTTTCACATGTTGTCCCCCACATGGCTTCTCACAAACTGCAAACTGGACTTCTTATGGCTTTCTTTCAACAATTTCTTTCTTCTTGCCACTCTTCCATAAAGGCCAGATTTGTGGAGTGCATGACTAATAGTTGTCCTGTGGACAGATTCTGTCACCTGAGCTGTGGATCTCTGCAGCTCCTCCAGAGTTACCATGGGCCTTTTGGCTGCTTCTCTGATTAATGCTCTCCTTGCCCGGCCTGTCAGTTTAGGTGGACGGCCATGTCTTGGTAGGTTTTCAGTTGTGCCATACTCTTTCCATTTTCGGATGATGGATTGAATAGTACTCTGTGAGATGTTCAAAACTTGGGATATTTTTTTATAACCTAACCCTGCTTTAAACTTCTCAACAACTTTATCCCTGAACTGTCTGGTTTGTTCCTTGGCATTCATGATGCTGTTTGTTCACTAAGGTTCTCTAACAAACCTCTGAGGGCTTCACAGAACAGCTGTATTTATACTGAGATTAAATTACACACAAGTGGATTCTATTTACTAATTAGGTGACTTCTGAAGGCAATTGGTTCCACTATAAATAAGTGATGGTGACTGCGCTGTGATTAAACTATAGTGGAAGAGTGAGCGAAGGGGCTAGGGCCAATCTAATAAAGGAGAACAAGAAAATGAGTGACGTGATAACATCAAATGAGTGACACAAATGCAAAAAAAAGGTTGATACATATAAATATCACATATAGTGACCGTGAACACTTGCAAAAAAATACAGATGTCCTGAATAGGTAAAAATAGTGCAAAAAAAAAGTGCAAAAAAACGTGTGTTACAAGAAAAAAAACGCAGCACAGCAATGTGTGAACTGCTAAAAAACAAAAAAACACATTGCCGTGCTGCGTTTTTTTCTTGTAACACACTTTTTTTTCACTTTTTTTTTTATTTTATTTATTTTATTTTTTGCACTATTTTTACCTATTCAGGACATTATATATCTGTATTTTTTTGCAAGTGTTCACGGTCACTATATGTGATATTTATATGTATCAACCTTTTTTTTGCATTTGTGTCACTCATCTGATGTTATCACGTCACTCATTTTCTAGTTCTCCTTTATTAGATTGGCCCTAGCCCCTTCCCTCACTCTTCCACTATAGTTAAATCACAGCGCAGTCACCATCACTTATTTATATTTTTAATTTGTCTATTCTGGATTGGACCCCCTGGTGTTTGCTGCAGTGTCCCTCCCACCGTTTGGCCCCATCTGCCCAGTCTGGCTAGCGCGGGTGTTCCTTATATTTTGAATTGGTTCCACTAGATTTTAGTTAGGGGTTTCAGAGTAAAGGGGGCTGAATACAAATGCACGCCACACTTTTCAAATATTTATTTGTAAAAAAAATTGAAAACCGCTTATCATTTTCCTTTCACTTTAAAACGATGTGCCACTTTGTGTTGGTCTATGACATAAAATTCCAATAAAATACATTTCCATTTTTAGTTGTAACATGACAAAATATGGAAAATTTTAAGGGGTATGAATACTTTTTCGAGGTAAGCTCTAACCACTACTAAACTAGAAAAAAAGTTTTGGCCTTAGATGTTTTTTAAGTTATGCCTATACAATCTCGGTGGTCATGTTGAGATTTACTTGAACTGCTCACATTGCTCCAAATCCGGAGAAAATGCATTCCTTTGTGCTGCTTTGCAATGTATTACATTTACATTGCCTTGCTTTGCCTTTCAAAGCTTGTATACATAAGTCCTTAAAAGCCAAGGAAAAAAGGTGAATAATGGAGAGGATGGATGTAAAATATTTCACAGGTGAAAATGTTATAGGAAATGAACGCTCCTGGCTTTATAGAACAACAATCCAAGCCTTGACAATAAATTCCATTTCTAAGTTAAGGAACAAATTAATTCATCCTACACAAAACTGGCCATGCCCCCAGCCAATGTACTCATGTTCCTGATAAAAAAGGAAAGATGTATCATTTGGATATGTTTTATACTTAGTTTAATTGACTGAAATGAACTTGAAATAAAACAGCAGATGTACGGTATTTATTCTCACTTCTATATGCCAGCAAAATCCACTCCCCCATTGTTCTTGGAATTTTTAACCATTTGAACATTTTTAATTAAAACCCGTACAGGCAATAAATAAATAATTCAGCATCCGCTGTTCACAGTCTCCTGAGACTGCTATCACATTTAGCACGGAGTCACGGTGGTAATATTATTATGCATTTTAGCCAATTAAGCTGTCTTCTTAGTAACATGTAATGCTAAATAGCATGCCGTATTTTTCATCACAAGTCAATTACTGAGATAACAATCAGCAAACAAACTTAATTTCACCTTGGCATCGGCGGCTGTTCTCTGTCACGTTTTACGACCAATAAGTCTTCAGGAGCATGGCAGGCTGTTATAATTGTAAATATCCCTCGTTATGAATGTCTCTGGTGTCCTGACCTAAATGTAGCATGCTCAAGTGCCACAGACATAGATTTTACCTATATCTAGTCTCTCCATCTTTATTACATTGATTGCCACCTTATACCGTACCCAGCTCCACCCAGTCCCTTGTGCTTTGCCAGCATTTGGTGCCCCAGCATTTATGGTAATAGCCAACAGTGTAACTTAAGAAATTAACAAAATCAAAGATAAAGAAAAAAAGACCAACCGGATTCCCCATCCACACATTCAAGGTGGATGGAGGAATCCTCCTCGCTGCGCTATTGTATTTTGACAGAGGGACTCCTCTGCTGTCAGAATACAGTAATCAACGCTGCAGCTAATTGGCTGCAACTTGCAAGCATTGATCAAATGAAAATATGCCAACAGTCTAGTTTGAGAGGAGTCGAGTCGTAGATAGCTTGTGTTTGAGAGGTATGTACAAGTTGTACCATGCCATTACATTGCATCCCTACTGGTTTGCATAGAGTTTTAAAAACAGTGGAAAAGCTTTAGTGTATGACAAGCTATGTATACAAAAAGAAGATGCTCTTTCAAAAGCTTTAATACAGTAAATACAAGTTATCTTTGCTCCAAAACAAATGTAATCACTGTGTTCCAGATTTTTCAAAAATGCAGAAAAACCCTTGGAAGACACTTTTAAACCTTAAGTTTCAGGGCACACTGAGTAACACTCGATTTAAACATTGCTTTACAAAGAGTTTTATTGAGTTTTACAAGTTACAACAAAAAACAAGGGGCAGACATAACAAAGTTACAGCATATAACACAAAGACATGAGAACAAGCCCAAACAGTCACATAACTAGACTCTGTCTTCTCCAACTGAGGACAAGGTAAAAAAGTAGGGCTGTGGAAATTAACTATTAATCCTCGATTAATTGATTCGTTTTTTTGATCGATCAAAATTGTTTTAATCGGTACTCACCTCTCCGCCGGCTTCCGGGTCTTCAGGGAGTTCTGTCGGAGATCCGGTGACGTCACGGACACTGGCGGGGCTTGCCGTGTCCATCTGAAGGTCTCCTTTGCTGTGCCTTCATATCTGCATGCCGGCGGGACCTTACTATCTGCCACACGCAAGGGCTGTTACACTTCCCTCTATCACGTCCCTCTATCAACCTGGGATTCTACAGCCATCCACTGGGAGTTGTGATAGTTCCCTTCACGGGACATCTACATGCCGACGGACTGATGTTAACCCCTCCTCATCTGGATTCAGCAGTGGTATCGTACACATTTTTATACCAGTATCATACTTGGCTACATGTTTTTATGATTGCTTTTGCCACCGTTTGGTATTATTCGCACCATTTTTACAGTTTATGTAGCTACATCGATTTTATCTCCAGTGCAATATTTATTTTGTTACCTACTTGAAGACTATAAAAGTTTTAATGCTATTCCCATCGAGCGCTGCCTTTGTGTGTTTTTTGTATCCTGATATCCATTTTTCCAGTGGTTGGTAGCTGCACTTGGAATCGGCCTGCAAGGAGATCAGCTAAAAGTAGTTGGATCTGTATGTGCGTTATAATTAATCTAAATTAGTCGATTAATCGATTTAAAAAAAATCGATGAATCGAACATGAAAATTTTAATCAGTAACAGCCCTATAAAAAAGTAAGCAAAAAGGTCACATAACGCAATTCCATAGGAAAACAAGTGTTGCCTATGTATTTGTTCACCCAGGAGGAGGGAATGGGGAAAGAGAAAGAGAGGAGCAAAGGAAAATGGGGGAAGAAGAAGACCAGGAAGAGAGGAAAAGAGGGGAGCTTGTCTGGGGAGAAAGAAAGGGAAGAGGGGTGAAAAGTATCCTATGGTTCAAGCTATCGGGCGAACCCAGAACAGGTCGCAACAAAACTTATATATCGAATCAACAGCAGGGAGCGATCCAGACCCAAGTGGTCATTAAAAGTTCTCCAAGGATCCCAAACCTTCAGAAACTTAGCGCGGGTATCCAGGAGGATGGACGTGAGCTTCTCATGCACCATAATGCCCATGAGGCGCTGTTTAGCCTCAGAAAAATTAGGAAACCACTGGCCAGGTCTTAGCTATGGAGTGCCGTGCTGCCAGGATGGCAAACCCCACCAGTGTCCTCTAGACTTTGGTCAAGAACAGGTTAGTTAAAACTTTAAAATGTTGCTTTTATTGCAGCTAAGCAGATTTAGCAAAAACATAGAACTCAACAATGCCAACTGTAACATGGGTCAAAAGGAAAATGTCCTGGTATTTCACAAACGATAAACTCTCGGCTTTACTTCAAGAGTCTATGCATGAAACTCAACAAAGTCTGAATGCCCTGGATCACATACTACATGCCCTCTGACTTTGATTGAACGTTGCTGACTATTTAGTAAATCATGGAGTGGTGTGTTCTTGGAGTTGGGTCTCCCTGGGCATACCCCTCAACACTTCATGCTACACTAGCTTCTCTTATGTCTTCTCCTGATCATTTTACTGGTCCTTTCTTTGCACTTAAGTAGTGAACATTAATACAGATTTATTGCATTACATAGAAATCATCAATTGCCATCTGCATGCTGTGACTATATTAGAGGTATGAGCAATTCTAACTATACCCTTTAGTTCCACTATATATAAATGGTTGTTACTATTTGCCTGTACTGTTGGTTCAGTCATTGGTTGTAACTTATCCTGTGTAGTACTCTACTATGCTTATTACAATGAATACAAATGATTGCAAGCCATACACCCATCTGTGCTGCCCCAGCTGTTGCCAAGCTCCATGTTTTACTAACCTGAAGCACCATGGGCAGTTTAAAAACAATAATCCATCAGAGTCCCTTCGAAGAACAAGCTTAATTTTTCTTTATTGTGATTTTGGATTAATAAGCACCATTGTCTTCCTATAAATAATGAACCTGTCAGTGTGGTCAGGATGGTGGAATGAACTATTTGTAATGTTTTCTCTGCAACTGTCTCCTGGCCACATACTAATCATTTTACCTCCTTATCTTTTTCCTACCTCTCACACTTTCTTGTGGCCTTTCTTTTTTCCCCATACTGTCACTTTACATCTCCTCCATCTCTCTCCTTTTCTCTTTCCCCTTCTGTTTATCACTGTTTGTCTATCTCTCTCTTCATCTTTTCTCGTATCACTCATCTCTCTCCTATTTGCCTTTGCATCCCCTTCTGTTCTTTTTTCCATTCTATTTCTTACTTTTGCTCTCTCCTTATACTGTCTCCCTCTTTGTTATTGTCACTTTCCCCTTTTTGTCTTCTCCCTTCTCGTCTCTTTCTTTACCCTTTCTCTCCCCCTGCTTCTCTGTGTCTCTCGTTTCTATGTCTATTTCCTTCACTGTGTACCCCATTACTCTCCCTCTGCTTCACTTTGTATTCATCTTCTCTGTCTCTTTTCCTTCTTCTCTATCCCATCCCTCTCTATCTATTCCTCTGTGTCTCCCCCTTCTCTGTCATCCCTGTATCTCCCCCTTCTTTGTCTCCTCTGTGTGTCCCCCTTCTATGTCTCCCCTGTATCTCCCCCTTCTCTAACCCCCTATCCCCCATGTCTCCCACTTCTCTATCCCCTTGTGTCTCTCCCTTTTCTTTCTCCCTTGTGTTTCCCGCTTCTCTCTCTCCCCTGTGTCTCCCCCTTCTCTGTCCCTCATGTTTCTCCCCTTTTTTTTCTCTCCACTGTGTCTCTCACTTCTCTGTCCTCATTGTATCTCCCTCTTCTCTGTATCCCCTGTGTCTCCCACTTGTTTGTCTTCTTTTGTGTCTCTCCCTTCTCTGCCCCTCCATGTCCCCCCCCCCGTGTTTCCCTCTTTTCTTTCCCCCTGTGTCTCCCCCTTCTCTGTCCTCCCTGTGTCTTCCCTTCTCTGTCCCCATGTGTCTTCCCTTCTCTGTCCCCCTGTGTCCCCCTCTTCTCTGTCCACCCTGTGCCTCCCTTTTCTGCCCCCCCTGTGTCTTCCCTTCTCTGTCCTCCCTATGTCTCCCCCTTCTCTGCCCCCCTGTACCTTCCCTTTTCTGTCCCCCCCCGTGTCCCCATTTCTGTCACCCCGTCTGTGTCTCCCCTTCTCTGTCCCCCCTGTACCTCCCTATTTTCTGTCCCCCCTGTGTCTCCCCATTCTCTGTCCTCCCTATGTCTCCCCCTTCTCTGTCCTCCCTATGTCTCCCCCTTCTCTGCCCCCCCTGTACCTTCCCTTTTATGTCCCCCCCGTGTCCCCATTTATGTCACCCTGTCTGTGTCTCCCCTTGTCTGTCCCCCCTGTGTCTCCCCATTCTCTGTCCTCCATGTGTCTCCCCCTCCTCTGTCTTCCCTGCCCCCCCTTTTTTTGCCTCCCCCTGTCTCCCCTTCTCTGTCTCTTTCCCTCCCTCTTTACCCTATCTCCCCCTTTCTCCCTTTGCATCTCTCCTCCTTTTTCTTTCTCTCTTTCTCTCTTTATATCCATCTCTCTCTCTCTCTTCCCCTGACTGCTCTGCCCTGCTGTCTCTCTCACCCCTTTTCCTTTCCATTTTCTTCCCTTTCCCTTCCTCTCACTCTTGCTCTCTCCAGCATTCAGAAGAGACTGTCATTGCGGAGAAGCTTAAAATGCAGACCGTTTAAGTGGTATTTGGAGAATGTTTACCCGGAACTCCAGTAAGTCCCTTTGATTACATTCACATTGATTTTGTGTTGTACGGAAGAGGTCACTGCATTTTGCTGACGATTAGCCGTGTTTATTGAAGCCCAGCTATAAATCTTGTATAAATCAGATTTGTGTCTGCAGCTAAAGAGCACTTGTCACACAGCAGAGGAAGCCTTTTAGTGCAGTTACAACAACAACTTAAATTTTACTTTTGGGTGAATGTTGCCTTTGTGAGGTTGCCAACAGGTTGATGGTGCCTAGCAGTGCCCACGCAAAATAGATTTTTTCATTTTGGGTGGGCTTAGAGTTCTACAAAGCACATGGACATACACTATATTACCAAAAGTATTGGGACTCCCGCCTTTTCACACATATGAACTTTAATGGCATCCCAATCTTAGTCCGTAGGGTTCAATATTGAGTTGGCCCACCCTTTGCTGCTATAACCGCTTTAACTCTTCTGGGAAAGCAGTCCACAAGGTTTAGGAGTGTGTCTATGGGAATTTTGACCATTCTCCCAGAAGCGCATTTGTGTGTCAGGCACTGATGTGGACGAGAAGGCCTGGCTTGCAGTCTCCACTCTAATTTATCCCAAAGGTGTTCTATCGGGTTGAGGTCAGGACTCTGTGCAGCCCAGTCAAGTTCCTCCACCCCAAACTCACTCATCCATGTCTTTATGGATCTTGCTTTGTGCACTGGTCCAAGTCATTTGGTGGAGGGGGGATTATGGTGTGGGGTTGTTTTTTAGAGCTTGGGCTTCTTCCCTTAGTTCCAGTGAAAGTAACTCTTAAGGCGTTAGCATACCAAGACATTTTGGACAATTTCATGCTCCCAACTTTGTGGGAATAGTTTGTGGGTGGCCCCTTCCTGTTCCAACATGACTGCGCACCAGTGCACAAAGCAAGATCCATAGAGATATGGACGAGCAAGTTTGGGGTGGAGGAACTTGACTGGGCCTGCACATAGTCCTGACCTCAACCCGAAAGAACATCTTTGGGTTGAATTAGAGCGGAGACTGCGAGCCAGGCCTTCTCGTTCACATCAGTGCCTGACCTCCAGGGCCATGAAAGGGAAAACCGTGTATTTTAAAGCACATTTGAAGAGTGTATTATATATAGATAAGACAGATATGAGAGCACATAGGGCTTTATATATATATATATATATATATATATATATATATATATATATATATATATAAAAGCAAATTCCAGTTAAAAGTGGTCAATCATCGTGGGGGGGGGGGACTCTGTTGACCAGAGACATTTATATCAGTGCCCCCTTACATTATTGTATTCTCTACCTCCTACATCAGTGACCCCCCCTCAGACTGGCCTGGCGGCGCTGTCACTGGTCTCCTCTCAGGTGCACTGTGCAGGGTTGAGTCAGTCGGCTCCAGCTTGGTGGCTCTGGTTTTCCTATAGTTTCCTCACCACAGTCCACACATGTCTGACTTCTCCCATGACCCCCATCCCGACGGCACTCTCACTCTTGACTCCTCTCCAGACTCCCTCAGAGACTGCAGACATGATACAGGAGATGTCAGAGGTTGCGGACATGATGCAAGAGATGGTCAGAGACTGCAGACATGATACAGGAGATCAATGCAGCCTCACCAGTTCCCATCAAATGCAGCCTCACTGTGCCCATCAAATGCGGCCTCACTGTGCCCATCAAAATGCAGCCTTATTGTGCCCATCAATGCAGCCTCACTGTGCCCATCAAATGCAGCCTCACTGTTCCCACCATTGCAGCCTGTGCCCATGAATTCAGCCTCACTGTGCCCACCATTTCAGCCTGTGCCCATGAATGCAGCCTCACTGTGCCCACCATTGCAGCCTATGCCCATAAATTCAGCCTCACTGTGCCCACCATTGCAACCTGTGCTCATGAATGCATTCTCACTGTGCCCACCATTGCAGCCTGTGCCCATGAATGCATTTTCACTGTGCCCACCATTGCAGCCTGTGCCCATGAATGCAGCCTCACTGTGCCCACCATTTCAGCCTGTGCCCATGAATGCAGCCTCACTGTGCCCACCATTGCATCCTCACTGTGCCAGTGAATTCAGCCTCACTGTGCCCACCATTGCAGCTTGTGCCCATGAATTCAGCCTCACTGTACCCACCATTGCAGCCTGTGCCTATGAATGAATCCTCACTGTGCCCACCATTGCAGCATGTGCCCATATATGCAGCCTCACTGTGCCCATGAATGTAGCCTCACTGTGCCCACCATTGCATCCTCACTGAGCCAGTGAATTCAGCCCCACTGTGCCCACCATTGCAGCCTGTGCCCATGAATTCAGCCTCACTGTGCCCACTATTGCAGCCTGTGCCCATGATTGCATCCTCACTGTGCCCACCATTGCCGCATGTGCCCATGAATGCAGCCTCACTGTGCCCACCATTGCAGCCTGTGCCCATGAATGCAGTCTCACTGTGCCCACCATTGCATCCTCACTGTGCCAGTGAATTCAGCCTCACTGTGCCCACCATTGCAGCCTGTGCCCATGAATTCAGCCTCACTGTGCCCACCATTGCAGCCTGTGCGCATGAATGGATCCTCACTGTTTCCACCATTGCAGCTTGTGCCCATGAATACAGCCTCACTGTGCCCACCATTGCAGCCTGTGCCCATGAATTCAGCCTCACTGTGCCCACCATTGCAGCCTGTGCCCATGAATGCAGCCTCACTGTGCCCACCATTGCAGCCTATGCCCATGAATTCAGCCTCGCTGTTCCCATCATTGCAGCCTGTGCCCATGATTGCATCCTCACTGTGCCCACCATTGCAGCCTGTGCCCATGAATGCAGCCTCACTGTGCCCACCATTGCATCCTCACTGTGCCAGTGAATTAAGCCTCACTGTGCCCACCATTGCAGCATGTGCCCATGAATTCATCCTCACTGTGCCCACCATTGCAGCCTGTGCCCATGAATCCATCCTGACCCTGCCCACCATTGCAGCCTGTGCCCATGAATACAGCCTCACTGTGCCCACCATTGCAGCCTGTGCCCATGAATTCAGTCTTACTGTGCCCACCATTGCAGCCTGTGCCCATGAATTTAGCCTCACTGTGCCCACCATTGCAGCCTGTGCCCATGAATACAGCCTCACTGTGCCCATCATTGCAGCCTGTGCCCATGAATGCACCCTAACAGTGCCAATCCATACAGGCTTACCATTGCCTGGTAACACACAGACAGCGGACATCTCCTGCGTTGTATCACGGAGCTGGGTCTGTGTTCGTTGGCCGTGCCCTTACAAGGTCCCGCCCCCCTGGACTGGCTCGTGTAATAGACAGAACCTTCAATCCACTATCACATGAGCCGGTCTAGGGGTGCGGGACCTTGTAATAGCGTGGCCGACGAACACAGACCCAGCTCCGTCCATTATACACAGGACAGGAGGAGAGAGAGAGGGATAGGAGCACTGCAGCCGCAGCTCAGAGCGGCCCCAGGGCAGGCGGCCTACCGGTAAATTTCCCGGTATCCCGGTAGGCCCTGCTGACCTCACAATAGTGCTTTTGGAAGAATAGTCAAACATTCCCATAGACACACTCCTAAACCTTGTGGACAGCCTTCCCAGAAGAGTTAAAGCTGTTATAGCTGCAAAGAGTGGGCCAACTCAATATTGAACCCTACGGCAGGCGTCCCATAACTTTTGGTAATATAGTGTATGTAGGTTAAATAATACAGCAGAATAAATAGGTTCAGATGCAACCATTGCAATAAATATTATAAGCAATTATCTGCTTCACATGTTCATGCTTATAGATATTCTAGATATGGAGCTGGTGGTGTGTTTTTAAACTAAGCAGACTCTCTGTCCACATTAATAACAGTTCAGTGTCTGCCTGGCGCTTGTACTCTGCACTGTTTTCAGTACATTATTAATGGTGCCAGTTTAGTGACCTGTAAAATAATATTCCTGGATGCACTTTATTGAAGCTCTTACCTTTTTCAGCAAGGCCAAATGCTCATGATGAGAACACCAGTTTTAGGGATAAATAGTGTGTGTATATATATATATATTTTTTTGCTATATTAGTACTAAACCATGGAAAAAAATGCTGCTTTTTATTTCTATTTATTTAAATAAATATTAGGTTTTGCAAGTAAGACCACTTTCACATTGAGGTGCTTTTCAGGCGCTTTCACGCTAAAAAAAGCACCTAAAAACCTATTTCCATTAAAATCAATGAATGCTTTCACACTGGGGCAGTGCGCTGAAAAAACGCCCCTCTCCATTGAAATTAATTGAAAGCACTTCAAAAGCGCCTGACAAGCGCTTCAAAAGCGCTCAGTGTTTTACTGGCAGTTTTTCAAGCGCCTCAGTGTGAAAGAGGCCTTAATGATTCATGATTACCACTTGCATTCAGCAGCTGGCGATGGGCCACATTCTATAGTCTTCAAAACCTGCTAATGTTGTGAAACTGACATGGAAAGCAAACAAATCAGTTTACACACTAGTAGCGAATGCCTCAGAATCAGGACACAAAGGCAGGAGACTTTGTCTTAGGCAGCCAATAGATTATTTGATTTTATTTCCTTACACCATAGGTGTAAGGAAAGAAAATCGCTTGATTCCCCCATCAACACAGTAAAGCCCTGTACACACGATCGGATTTCCGATGGAATCAAATCCGATTGGATTTTTCCATCGGAATTCCGATGAAGCTGTGTTCCATCAGTCATGCCTACACACCATCAGACAAAATTCTGACCGACCCAAACGCCGTGACGTACAACACGTACGACGGCACTATAAATGGGAAGTTCATATCCAATGGCGCCACCCTTTGGGCTGCTTTTGCTGATTTCCTGTTACCGCGTGTTAGTAAAAGTTTGGTGAGAGCCGATTCGCGCTTTTCAGTCTCCATGCTTTTCAGTCCGTTACAGCGTGACGAATGTGCTATCTCCATTATGAACGCTAGTTTTACCAGAACAAGCGCTCCCGTCTCCTAATTCAGTCTGAGCATGCGTGGATTTTTTCTCCGATGGAGTTCCACACAGACGATCGGAACTTCCTATCGTTTTTTTTTTTCCATCTGAAAAATTTAAAACATGTTCTATTTTTTTTCACCGATGGAAATAAGTCCGATGGGGCTTTGTCCGATGAAAACAGTCCATCGGATCGTGTGTACAGGGCTTTAGTGTTGATGGGGAAATCCCTCCTGGAGTGCTGTTGTGTTCTGCTGCCAAGAGGGGGTCGCAGGGAGGGCTCAATGATTACTGCTAGCGTGTAGGTGGGGTGCAGCGTTATGCAGCGGCAATAACTCACAGAGTCAGGTGCAATGGAAAACTTGTATTTAAGTGATGCAGCAGCAGTTCACACAATAACCTTGTGGGACAACTACCCAGCTAGACACACTCACAGTGACGTGAAGAAGAAGGTTCCAGACAAACTGAGTGCGTCTGCTGAGAGGAGACAGAGTGCAGCCTGGCCGTCTCAGGCAGGTATCCAGCAGAGATGAAGCCCTCCTCATCAGGAACCTTTCCGTACCGCTAGTACCATCTCTAAGAGATAGGGTACCTTTCCCTACACTACCCACTAGAGCTTCACGTTTAATCGATAAAAAATCGTGATCTCGATTCAACCCCCCTCACGATCTCTATGCAGAATTTCCCAATTAATTCATGTAACAAGTGTAGAGAGTTCTCTGCTCACTCAGCTGTCAAAATAAAAAAAACTGGCAGCATGTCAAGTTTTTTACAACATTGTCCGCACTGGTAAATAACTATAAACATTGTAACTTTTCGTTCTTAGATCAAAGGAATGAACTTTGGTCTGTAGTTGAGGGAAGTTTAACCACTTAAAGACTAAACCTTTTTCTGACACTTGTTTCTTACAAAGTTAAAATCAGTATTTTTTGCTAGAAAATGACTTGGAACCCCCAAACATTATATATATATATATATATATATTTTTTTTGGGAAAAGACCCTAGGAAATAAAATGGCGATTGTTGCAATATTTTATGTCACGCTGTATTTGTGCAGCGGTCTTTCAAACACAATTTTTGGGGAAAAAATACACTTAAATGAATAAAAAAAAACTAAACAGTAAAGTTAGCCCAATTCTTTTGTATAATGTGAAAGATTATGTTACGCCGCGAGAATCGTGATCTTTATTCTCTGCAAAAAAACACGTGATTCTTATTTTAGCCAGAGATGTACAGCTCTACTACCCACTTGCATCAAGTGTTAAAACCCAGGGTCCAAGGTCTTAATTCGACTCTGCCACACCTAACATGGCTGCCAAAGTCACAGATCGCTGCCCTAAGGACTCAGGAAACCATAGAGGAACCCTGTTCTTCGTGACTTCCTCTTTGTCTGCATTGCCGCTGCAGTTGAGTGCCATCTACAGTGGAGACAGCAGACTGCACCTGTCTACAAGAGGCTATATCCACCAGCAGTGATGACATGTAAAAAATTCAGACAGGCTGGTTGTACCCAAGTTGATCCATGGATCGACTTGGGTCCAAACAACCTGCCCCAAACATGGATTGAAATTCCTCCGGTCCCTGTCTGAACTGGCTGAATAAATATCCATGTATGGCCAGCTTTAGTCAGTCATACACAGGAGAACAGCTAGCGTGTAGGACATGCTAGCTTCGTTATTAAAAAACAGGTTTTGTTAAAGAAATTGGGGATTGGGGAAGCCTGATATATAGTTAGCATGTCATGATGAACAGCGCTTATTACTTTACTTAAAATTTCTCTCTTTTCTCTCAATCCCAATCACAAAAATCATATAGAAGCTTTAACATGTTTTTGTAATTTAAAAAGTTGTTTTCAATTCTTCTATTTCTGCATCTTTTATTAACCTGTTCCCGCTGGCCATACGCATATATGTGGCCCCTCGGTGGGTGGGCTTTAATGCTGAAATGCCACATATATGTGTCCTAACTGTAAATATTTCTGTGCTGAGAGCGTGCACCCGATGCACGCTCCCAGCACAGTTACCAGCAGGAGCCGGAAAGCACCTAAATCCTACTTGCGATTGGGAGCCTCCTGATCATGTGACAGCCAGTCACAGTGGTCACATGACCAGAATGCCTGCCTCCCAGCATTTAGAACCTCTTAAAGGGCCAGGAGGCAGCATCAGGAAGGGGTTAAATTGTATGTAAACCCTAACAATGAACTTCTAATGTTTTATCCATAATTATATCATTAAATACATTTTGTACTTATCTGTTTGATAAGTACAAAAAAAATACAGGTCAGATCTGGTCAGAAATGTAATAAACAGTACTGTGTACCTGTGCACACTTCCGGTGTTATTTAACCACTTCCTTACTGGGCACATATACCCCCTTTTTGCCCAGGCCAATTTTCAGCTTTCAGCGCTGTCACACGTTGAATGACAATTGCGCGGTCATGCTACAGGGTACCCATATGAAATTGTTATAATTTTTTTCACACAAATAGAGCTTTCTTTTGGTGGTATATAATCTTTAAACCTCTGGGTTTTTACATTTTTGCTAAACAAACCAAAAAAGACTGAAAGTTTAAAAATAAAAACAGTATTCATAGTTTGTTATAACATTTTGCAAACGGGTAATTTTTCTCCTTCGTTGATGTGCGCTAAAGAGGCTGCACTGATGGGCACTGATAGGTGGGCACTGATAGGGCAGCACTGATGGGCACTGATAAAACGGCACTATATATATATATGCATTTGCTCAGATTCCATGACTGAGGTTTACTACCACTTTAAAAGTTACCTAGTGATAAATCGGGAAATGCCCCATTACATTGGATGTCTATGAAAATATCTCCCTTACATTGATGAACAATGTAGAAGAGCATTGGATACGTTTCTATTTACAGTGTTGGTCAATGTATAAGCTTGCCCTATACATTGATGGTCAATGGGTAGGCTTCCCCCTTACAATGGTGATTAGTGAATAGGTGATCAATGGATAAGCTCTCCCTTTCTTTAGTGATCAATGAAAAGGTTCCACCATTACAATGGTGGTCAATGGATAAGTTCCCACCTTACACTAGGGGTCAGTGGATAAGTTCTCAACTTACATTGGTAGTCAAAGGATAAGTTACATCCTTGCAATGGTGGTCAATGGATAAGTTCCCCGATACACTGGTGGTCAATGGAAGAGTTCCCTTCTTATGTTGGTTGTCATTGGGGGAAATGGCCCCTTACATTAATAATAGGTGGAAAAGTGCCCATGTACATTAGTCTGTGTAGACAGGAGACCAATCCATCCATCACAGTTTGCTGCTCAAGGAACTTCTAGCAACGTCTGGGGGGGCCGTTGGGTTTCATGGAACTCTATTGGAGAAAGTCTGGTTTCAATCATCAATATTAAAGCAGTCTTTCTTTAAAAACACGATACCTACAAAACAGTTCACATTGTGAACATTTTAAACCAAAATTGTTCTGGGTAGTTTCAGTTTCATAGTACAAACACATAAACCGGTAATTTATATCTGCAGAAAAGTTTTGTGTGGATAGCTTCACTCAATGCAGCTCTAATGTTTTCCTACAATGCACAAAATATTTCAGCTGCTAAAAATCGGTAAAGGCAGCGAGAGGCCGGCATTAAACATTTATGTGATACAGTTGTAACGTTAAAACAGGAACACTTCAGAAAATGAGTACAATCCAGAAGTATCGCTGGTAAATGTATACACAATAAAGCTGAGAACTGTAAAGTGGATTTGAAGCCTTTCAAAAACTAAACAGCAGAATAAAGGTTACATGTGCAAATTGAGCCTGTCAGCCATTTTAAATTTTTAAAAGCAAAAGTCCTGCTTAAAGAGTAGGGATGAGCTTCGAGTTCGAGTCGAACTCATGTTCGACTCGAACATTGCCTGTTCGCCCGTTCGCCGAACAGCGAACAAATAGGGGTGTTCGCGGCAAATTAGAAAAATCTATGGGAGAAATCTAAAGTGCTAATTATAAAGGCTAATATGCAAGTTATTGTCCTAAAAAGTGTTTGGGGACCGGGGTCCTGCCCCAGGGGACATGTATCAATGCAAAAAGAAGTTTTAAAAACGGCCGTTTTTTCGGGAGCAGTGATTTTAATAATGCTTAAAATGAAAAAATAAAAGTGAAATATTCCTTTAAATTTCGTACCTGGGGGATGTGTATGATATGCATGTGAAGTGGCGCATGTTTCCCGTGCTTAGAACTGTCCCTGCAAAAAATGTCATTTTTGAAAGAAAAAAAGTCTTTTAAAACTGACTCGCGGCTATTAATGAATTGTCGGCTCCCGGCAATACATACAAAAGTCATTGATAAAAAAAAAAAAAAAAGCGTGGGGGTTCCCCAGAATTCAATTACCAGGCCCTTCAGGTCTGGAATGGATATTAAGGGGAACCCCGCCGCAAATTAAAAAAAAAATTGACGTGGGGTTCCCCCAAATATCCATTCCAGGCCCTTCAGATCTGGCATGGATTTTAAGGGGAACTCCACCCCAAATTTAAAAAAAAAATGGCGTGGAGTCCCCCTAAAAATCCATACCAGACCCCTTATCCGAGCACGCAACCTGGCCAGCCGCAGGGGAAAAGGGGGGGACGAGAGAGCGGCCCCCCCTCCCTCCTGAACCGTACCAAGCCACATGCCCTCAACATGGGGAGGATGTCCCCATGTTGATGGGGACAAGGGCCTCATCCCCACAACCCTTGCCCGGTGGTTGTGGGGGTCTGCGGGCGGGGGGCTTATCGGAATCTGGAAGACCCCTTTAACAAAGGGGACCCCCAGATCCCGCCCCCCCCTATGTGAATTGTAAGGGGTACGTTGTACCCCTACCATTTCACGAAGAAAGCGTAAAAATTTTTGAAAAAACCACACAAACACCTTGAAAAAGTCCTTTATTGAAAAAAAAAAAAAAAAAAAACGGTGAAATCCAGTGTCCCGCGGCGATCCCGATGTCCAGCGCTGTCCTTCATTGGTTGTGCCTGAGCGGACCTGATGGGGAACTCCCTCTCAGTATTTTAAATGTATAGACCCGCCCCTTCTAAAGTTCCCCATCAGGTCCGCTCCCTCGGTATGTCGGACCCGCCTACGTCATTGGCTTGAGCGGGGAACTTCCTTCACTATGTAATTTAAATTTACATAGTGAAGGAAGTTCCCCGCTCAAGCCAATGACGTAGGCGGGTCTGACATACCGAGGGGGCGGACCTGATGGGGAACTGCTCTCACTTTGGTAATACATGTATAGACCCGCCCCTTCTCATGTTCCGCATCTCGTCCGCTGAGCGGACCTGATGGGGAACTTTAGAAGGGGCGGGTCTATACATTTAAAATACTGAGAGGGAGTTCCCCATCAGGTCCGCTCAGGCACAACCAATGAAGGACAGCGCTGGACATCGGGATCGCCGCGGGACACTGGATTTCACCGCTTTTTTTTTTTTTTTTTAATAAAGGACTTTTTCAAGGTGTTTGTGTGTTTTTTTAAACATTTTTTTACGCTTTCTTAGTGAAATGGTAGGGGTACAATGTATCCCTTACCAATTCACATAGGGGGGGGGCGGGATCTGGGGGTCCCCTTTGTTAAAGGGGTCTTCCAGATTCCGATAAGCCCCCCGCCCGCAGACCCCCACAACCACCGGGCAAGGGTTGTGGGGATGAGGCCCTTGTCCCCATCAACATGGGGACATCCTCCCCATGTTGAGGGCATGTGGCTTGGTACGGTTCAGGAGGGAGGGGGGGCCGCTCTCTCGTCCCCCCCCTTTTCCCCTGCGGCCGGCCAGGTTGTGTGCTCGGATAAGGGGTCTGGTATGGATTTTTAGGGGGACTCCACGCCATTTTTTTTTTAAATTTGGGGTGGAGTTCCCCTTAAAATCCATGCCAGATCTGAAGGGCCTGGAATGGATATTTGGGGGAACCCCACGTCAATTTTTTTTAAAATTTGCGGCGGGGTTCCCCTTAATATCCATTCCAGACCTGAAGGGCCTGGTAATTGAATTCTGGGGAACACCCACGCTTTTTTTTTTTTTTTTTATCAATGACTTTTGTATGTATTGCCGGGAGCCGACAATTCATTAATAGCCGCGAGTCAGTTTTAAATGCATTTTTTTCTTTCAAAAATGACATTTTTTGCAGGGACAGTTCTAAGCACGGGAAACATGCGCCACTTCACATGCATATCATACACACCCCCCAGGTACGAAATTTAAAGGAATATTTCACTTTTATTTTTTCATTTTAAGCATTATTAAAATCACTGCTCCCGAAAAAAACGGCCGTTTTTAAAACTTCTTTTTGCATTGATACATGTCCCCTGGGGCAGGACCCGGGTCCCCAAACACTTTTTAGGACAATAACTTGCATATTAGCCTTTATAATTAACACTTTAGATTTCGAACGTTCGAGTCCATTGTATTTAATAGGGTTCTAAAGTTTACACGAACATTTTGTCTGTTCGCAGGTTCTGGTGCGAACCGAACAGGGGGGTGTTCGGCTCATCCCTGTTAAAGAGGTACTGTCACGGTTCCCATGTAGAGATGTGTGTTTTCCCATCCCCAACTGTCTGCACATGTTTATATTTTTGTAGCACACCCCCGCAGGAGCTGCTGGTTTAAATTTGGGCCTTGCGCGTTACCTCACTGTTCGTTGTCTAGGGGATGAGAGTCTATAGTAACTTCAATGTCCACACAAGTTATGAATCCTTTTCGTCAAGCTTTATTTCCAAACAAACTTGCATAGGTAGAGGGATGGAGGGTCAGGGGAAGGTTCAGGCACACACACAGCAGATCACTGGGGAAATTCTAAGCTTTGAAAGTCACACTCACCACTCTCCTTCTAGTGGGTATTGCTCATCCGGATAGGCCCCTCTCACTTGGCCTAGCAGCCGGGATGATGCACGAATAAATAAAGAAATAGTCTTTGCCACAGACCTTTAGAACGATTTAGATGAACTATTTAATTATCCTCTGCCACAGGGTCTTAGTACCCGGATATCCAGCCTTACAGTTTAAGAGCCTTTAAGCCAACCCGGCAGACTGTAAGGTAACTTTAGCTACGGTGCATCCTCCAATAGGGTCACCAGGCCTTCCTTAAGATACCAGCCGTCCGCTTGGTCCTCTTCAGGACAGGTCCTCCCCTGGTTTCCTCCATTGAGTGGCTTCCTCCCGCAGGACAGACAGCAAAGGATCACCTTCAAAGTGTAGGCCCCAGTCAGGAGTACTGGATCTACTTGGTAGAGATGCAGCCTCGGGCCAACATGGCTCCGTGGCTGAAATTCCAGTATGACATACCCCGAGCCAGGAGGGCCACGAGGCGAAGAGCCCAGAGAAATGGCATCTGCCACTGAGCTGTTCCCGGGGAAAAATACCCAATACACTTTGGCCTGCTTGTGTTCCAACATTGGCCTGCGGTGGTAATGCCACCTACAGGCAAACAGTGGGAAGTCCTTCCAAACACAGCCATAGCCAGAACAGAGGCTTATTTAGCCTTCATTATTAAAGTCTGAGCTAACTATCAGCTCAGACACCCAGTAAATTTAACATTTTCAAAATTTGAAAAGAAAAAAAAATAGAAATGAAGACAAATGGTTCCTTCGAATGCTCACAGGTAAAACCTGGGATCCGGCAGAGTCAGTGGTTTGCCTTGCGTGTCCAGGGTAGTGATAAAATACACAATGTCATAATTTCCTGGTCTGCAAATAGTCATCTGATCAGCGTGAATGTGTCGGCCATAGCTCCAGTGCAGCCAACATCCTTTAAAGCGTTCAGCCATAATGAAGGAGTAGTCCAAGTTTTTAACCACTTAAGCCCCGGACCATTTGGTAGCTAAAGGACCAGAGGTGAATTCAGAATTTTGCACTGCGCTGCTTTAACTGTAAATTGTGCGGACATGCAATGTTGTACCCAAATGAAATATGTGTCCTTTTCTTCCCACAAATAGAGCTTTCTTTTAATGGTATTTGATTGCCTCTGCGATTTTTATTTTTTGCGATATAAACGGAAAAAGACCGAAAATTTTGAAAAAAATGATATTTTCTACTTTTTGTTATAAGAAAAATCGAATAAACTCAATTTTAGTCATACATTTAGGCCAAAATGTATTCAGCCACATGTCTTTAGTAAAAAAAATGTCAATAAGTGTATATTTATTGGTTTGCGCAAAAGTTATAGCGTTTACAAACTAGGGTACATTTTCTGGAATTTACACAGCTTTAAATTTATGACTGCCTATCTCATTTCTTGAGGTGCTAAAATGGCAGGGCAGTACAAAACCCCCCCAAATGACCCCATTTTGGAAAGTAGACACCCCAAGGAAATTGCTGAGAGGCATGTTGAGCCCATTGAATATTTTTTTTTTGTCCCAAGTGATTGAATAATGACAAAAAATAAAATAAAAAATTACAAAAAGTTGTCACTAAATGATATATTGCTCACACATGCCATGGTTATATGTGGAATTGCACCCCAAAATACATTCTGCTGCTTCTCCTGAGTACGGGGATACCACATGTGTGCGACTTTTTAGGAGCCTAGCCACGTACGGGACCCCGGAAACCAAGCACCGCCTTCAGGATTTCTAAGGGCGCAAATTTTTGATTTCACTCCTCACTACCTATCACAGTTTTGAAGGCCATAAAATGCCAAAATAGTACAACCCCCCCCCCCCCCAAATGACCCCATTTTAGAAAGTAGACACCCCAAGGAAATTGCTGAGAGGCCTGTTGAGCCCATTGAATATTTTTTTTTTTTGTCCCAAGTGATTGAATAATGACAAAAAAAATTAAAAAATTACAAAAAGTTGTCACTAAATGATATATTGCTCACACATGCCATGGTTATATGTGGAATTGCACCCCAAAATACATTTTGCTGCTTCTCCTGAGTACGGGGATACCACATGTGTGGGACTTTTTAGGAGCCTAGCCGCGTACGGGACCCCGAAAACCGATCACCGCCTTCAGGATTTCTAGGCACAAATTTTTGATTTGACTCCTCACTACCTATCACAGTTTCGAAGGCCATAAAATGCCAAAATAGCACAAAACCCCCCCAAATGACCCCATTTTGGAAAGTAGACACCCCAAGCTGTTTGCTGAGAGGCATGGTGAGTATTTTACAGCTCTCATTTGTTTTTGAAAATGAAGAAAGACATTTTTTTTTTCTTTTTTTTTCAATTTTCAAAACTTTGTGACAAAAAGCGAGATCTGCAAAATACTCACAATACCTCTCAGCAAATAGCTTGGGGTGTCTACTTTCCAAAATGGGGTCATTTGGGGGGGTTTTGTGCCATCTGGGCATTCCATGGCCTCCGAAACTGTGATAGGCAGTGAGAAGTGAAATCAAAAATTTACACCCTTAGAAAGCCTGAAGGCGGTGATTGGTTTTTGGGGTCCCGTACGCGGCTAGGCTCCCAAAAAGTCTCACACATGTGGTATCCCCGTACTCAGGAGAAGCAACAGAATGTATTTTGGGGTGTAATTCCACATATGCCCATGGCATGTTTGAGCAATATATCATTTAGTGACAACTTTGTGCAAAAAATAAATAAAACTTGTGTCAACATATAAAATATTCCATGGACTCGACATGCCTCTCAGTATATAGCTTGGGGTGTCTACTTTCCAAAATGGGGTCATTTGGGGGGGTTTTGAACTGTTCTGGCATTTTATACACAACATTAGAAAGCTTACATCCACTCTTCTAACCACTTGAATACAAAGCCCTTTTTGACACTTTTTGTTTACATGAAAACATATTTTTTTTTGCAGGAAAATTATGTTGAACCCCCAAACATTATATATATTTTTAAAGCAAAGGCCCTACAGAATAAAATGGTGGGTGTTGCATTTTTTTTTTCTACACAGTATTTGCGCAGCGATTTTTCAAACACATTTTTTGGGGAAAAAATACACTTTTTTTAATTTTAATGCACTAAAACACACTATATTGCCCAAATGTTTGATGAAATAAAAAGATGATCTTAGGCCGAGTACATAGATACCAAACACGACATGCTTTAAAATTTCGCACAAACGCGCATTGGCGACAAACTACATACATTTTTAAAAGCCTTTAAAAGCCTTTACAGGTTACCCCGTTAGATTTACAGAGGAGGTCTACTGCTAAAATTACTGCCCTCGATCTGACCTTCGCGGTGATACCTCACATGCATGGTGCAATTGCTGTTTACATATGACGCCAGACCGACGCTTGCGTTCGCCATTGGGCAAGGGCAGGGCAGGACAGGGGTGCTTTTTTTTTATTTTTTATTATTAATTTTGCTTTTTTATTTTATTTTTAAATTGATCCTTCCATATATTTTTTTTTTTTATCATTTTTATTGTTATCTCAGGGAATGTAAATATCCCCTATGATAGTAATAGGTAGTGACAGGTACTCTTTTTTTGAAAAAACTGGGGTCTAGACCCTAGATCTTTCCTCTGCCCTAAAAGCATCTGACCACACCAAGATCGGTGTGATAAAATGCTTTGCCAATTTCCCAATGGCGCTTTTTATATCCGGGGGGGGGACATTCCCTCCCACTAGTCCAGAGGCTAATTAGCCGCTAGGATTGCTTTTACATGAAAGCAGGCCGCTGGCTGAAAAGAATGATACCAAGATGATACCTAAACCCGCAGGCATCAATCTGGTATAACCATTCAAAGTCCAGCAACATACCAGTACGTTGCTGGGCCTTGTTGGACATGTATTGTAATCTTTTTTTTTCATGCAGCCAGGTGGCTGAACGAAAAAAGAGATTAATCGGTGGGTATGCCCACCATTAGAATACCGCCCTTCATCCACCCACTTCTAATGATGGGCATACATGCACCATTTATATATGCCGAAGCATGGGGGCATCCTCCCGCAAAAAAGTTATGCCGCACACACATGGTCGGACTTTTCCACGGGCAAGCCTCCGTCGGAATTTCGACCGTATGTACGCGGCAATAGGAGCAAAATCACTCCTCCGCCCCTGCTGCCCCAATGCTTCGGCATATTTGCTTTTTTTTTTAACTGTGGTGGTGAAATCACCTCCTACAGCACTGGAGTCGCAGGGATCAGGCCTGTCTCTGCGAACGCTGCAGTTATGTGTGTTGTGTTTTGCAAGTGACAGTGATCGATCGATACTGCACTTGGGTGGCCTGGGCTGGACGGAGGGGCAAAACGCAGGTGCTAGCAGGTATCTGGGCTGATTCCGCTAACACTGCGTTTTTGGGAACCCTAAACTGCTGGGGACGCTAGTATAGATCTGATCAGATCAGATATTGATCTGTTCAGATACTATACCACTAAGGGAGGTGTATGCTTCACGCGTGGGTGTTAGCGTTACTGGCACTAACCTGATGCTGCCTGGGGTGTGACGCAGACCCTCTCTGACGCTAAAACCTAATTGATATCACCCGCCGGGCGATCAGGGGGTTAAACCTTTATTGGGTTATATACGGCGGGTGCCCTGACACTATAAAAAGCAAACTAACTAACCAGCGTCACCCGTAACACTTATATGATGATTACTGGTGAAAGGGTTAACTAGGGGCAATTAGGGGGTTAAAACCTTTATTAGATAATATATGGGGGTACCTGACGCTATAAAAACCTGCGGCGAACCTAAAAAAAATTACTGGCTACCGATCTGCATCACCGACGCTAAGACAGCGATCAGAAAAATGATCGCTTAGCGACAGTGGTGATAGGGGGTGAAAGGGTTACCTGGGGGGCGATCAAGGGGGTTAAACCTTTATTAGATAATTTATGGGGGTACCCGACGCTATAAAAACCTGCGGCGAACCTAAAAAAAAATACTGGCTACCGATCTGCATCACCGACGCTAAGACATCGATCAGAAAAATGATCGCTTAGCGACAGTGGTGATAGGGGGTGAAAGGGTTACCTGGGGGGCGATCAAGGGGGTTAAACCTTTATTAGATAATTTATGGGGGTACCCGACGCTATAAAAACCTGCGGCGAACCTAAAAAAAATTACTGGGTACCGATCTGCATCACCGACGCTAAGACAGCGATCAGAAAAATGATCGCTTAGCGACGGCGGTGCTAGGGGGTGAAAGGGTTACCTGGGGGGCGATCAAGGGGGTTAAACCTTTATTAGATAATTTATGGGGGTACCCGACGCTATAAAAACCTGCGGCGATCCTAAAAAAAAAATACTGGCTACCGATCTGCATCACCGACGCTAAGACATCGATCAGAAAAATGATCGCTTAGCGACAGTGGTGATAGGGGGTGAAAGGGTTACCTGGGGGGCGATCAAGGGGGTTAAACCTTTATTAGATAATTTATGGGGGTACCCGACGCTATAAAAACCTGCGGCGAACCTGAAAAAAAATACTGGCTACCGATCTGCATCACCGACGCTAAGACATCGATCAGAAAAATGATCGCTTAGCGACAGTGGTGATAGGGGGTGAAAGGGTTACCTGGGGGGCGATCAAGGGGGTTAAACCTTTATTAGATAATTTATGGGGGTACCCGACGCTATAAAAACCTGCGGCGAACCTAAAAAAAATTACTGGGTACCGATCTGCATCACCGACGCCAAGACAGCGATCAGAAAAATAATCGCTTAGCGACGGCGGTGCTAGGGGGTGAAAGGGTTATCTGGGGGGTGATCAAGGGGTTAAACCTTTATTAGGGGGGGTTAGGGGGCTACACTGGACCTAAAACTAAATGTAGTGACACTTTTACAGTCACAAATGTCACTGATTGCAGTGATCAGTAAATAAATGGTCACTGCAATCAGTGACACTGTGACTGGGGGCTGGGGGGTGATCTGGGGGGGGGCGATTTATGTGCCTATGTGTGCTGGTGTTAGTGTAGTGTTAGTGCACTGACCTGTGTGTCTTCTCTTGTACGGCGCTCGGTATATGTGAGCGCCGCACAGGAGATGACATCACTTCCTCCTGCTTTCTCTGTCTGTGTGTACATTCGACAGACAGAGGGGGCATTTCTATTCGCCGGGAGCGATCGCGGGGGGTGGCCGGAATCGAACGGCCGCCCCCCCATCTCGGAACGCTCCCAGACAAATTCCGACCGCTCACTGTACAGAAGGGGGTCCGATTGGACCCCCCAACTGTACAAAGGCAATCACGTACACTCTACGTGATTGTGCCTGTCGGTGCCATTGTGCCGACGTATATATACAGTGAGCGGTCGTTAAGTGGTTAAATGGCTTTGGCACGGACAATTAGTCCCAAATGGCCTCACCGTACCACTGCTCTCTGTTGGCCTCAATCTCCTGCATTATCTCTTTTGGGACGTAGGGGAATTCCAGGCCGTACTCCGTGGCTACCCTTTTTAAAAGTACTCTCTGTAGACGGGCAAGTCTGGGTAAAGATCGGGAGCTTCCCTTCCCCGGGTAACACACACGAGTCCAGTGACTTCTTTACCATAGACTTGGCAGGTTTAGGTAACATCTCTTTATCGGGCAAAGTCCCTTTATTAATGTCCGGGGTTTCCACCCTGGGTGTAGTCTCCCCGTAGTCCATAGCTGTCCACTCCGAACAGCTACGCGTCGAGGCAACATTCTCCACGCTGCTCCACACTAACTCCTGAGACATGCACTCAAATAAGTAATCATCTCCAATATCCGACAGAGAGTCTAACTCAGAGTCCTCCCACTCTTCTGCCAGCAAATAGTTGCGTAAGTCCCGAATACTTTTTCCCCAGATGTCTTACCGGTTCCTGACGTAGACTTCCCTGGGATATCATCTCTCTCGGGGTCCGGTTCCGGTTGTATCTGGGGTAGGCCTCTACCGCGGCCGTGGGAAGCCTTCACATATCCTACCTTTCTCCGGGTGGGTGCAATGGGAACAAGTGCAGTGGAGGTGGTATCTGGAACAATGTCCGCGGATGGTTCTGCAGCAACGGCCTTCCCTCCAGGGTCACTCACCGCAGCAGACGCGACAAGCACAGGTTTAGCCACAGGCCCGAGGGCAACATCCTCCAACGTAGCGATGCCTGCAGTCCAGTCCACTCGTTAGGCACGGGATGACTCAGTAGGCTGGTCCACTTCGAACAAGTACTCCCCGCAGTGTAAGCAGCTGGTGAACGTGTGTAGCTTAACAGACAGGCCCTCACACTTAGGGCACAGCATGCCCAGCGCTTCCACATCTCCACTGGTGTACAAAATGAAATGCCCATGCGGCCTCATTCGGAATACTGTATCCGTCAACAGGGTTCCTGGCCGTGTAACGCTCGCACCAGCGTTAGTAGAAAGCATCCTAGGCCCTGACACGGACTGTGCCAGCGAATACAACGACATGGCTGCTCTCCGATCCTCTCACTGTGATCTCGCAGCTTCTTCCCTTTGGCGCCAGACACACACACAAGTCTCACGCAGGAGACGGGAACTCCTCCCCTTTGGTCTTTTTGGCAAGTAGCTTGAAGGCTTTCCTGGCTCCGCCCGCAGCCTACGCAGTTACCACAGTGATCTGCACACTTAACCCCTTTCTTTCAAGAACACAATAAAATCTTTCAGTCCAGTTGCGAGAGGTAACGACAAATCCCGGACGAGCCCCCACGTGTAGCACACCCCCGCAGGAGCTGCTGGTTTAAATTTGGGCCTTGCACGTTACCTCACTGTTCACTGTCTAGGGGATGAGAGTCTACAGAAAGTTCAATGTCCACACAAGTTATGAATCCTTTTCGTCAGGCTTTATTTCCAAACAAACTTGCATAGGTAGAGGGATGGAGGGTCAGGGGAAGGTTCAGGCACACACACAGCAGATCACTGGGGAACTTCTAAGCTTTGAAAGTCACACTCACCACTCTCCTTCAAGTGGGTATTGCTCATCCGGATAGGCCCCTCTCACTTGGCCTAGCAGCCGGAATGATGCACGAGCAAATAAAGAAATAACAGTCTCTGCCACAGACCTTTAGAATGATTTAGATGAACTGTTCAATTATCCTCTGCCACAGGATCTTAGTACTCGGATATCCAGCCTTACAGTTTAAGAGCCTTTAAGCCAACCCGGCAGACTGTAAGGTAACTTTAGCTACGGTGCATCCTCCAATAGGATCACCAGGCCATCTTCAAGATACCAGCCTTCCGCTTGGTCCTCTCCAGGACAGGTCCTCCTCTGGTTTCCTCCATTGAGTGGCTTCCTCCCGCAGGACAGACAGCACAGGATCACCTTCAAATTGTAGGCCCCAGTCAGGACTACTGGGCCTACTTGGTAGAGATGCAGCCTCGGGCCAACATGGCTCCGTGGCTGAAATTCTGGTATGACATACCTTGAGCCAGGAGGGCCACGAGACGAAGAGCCACGAGAAATGGCATCTGCCCCTTAAGTACCCTTCCCCAGCATGCTCAGCGGGGAGACCACTCCCACTGAGCTGTTCCCGGGGAAAAATACCCAATACACTTTGGCCTGCTTGTGTTCCAACATTGGCCTGCGGTGGTAACGCCACCTACAGGAAAACAGTGGGAAGTCCTTCCAAACACAGCCATAGCCAGAACAGAGGCTGATTTAGCCTTCATTATTACAAAGTCTGAGCTAACTATCAGCTCAGACACCCATTAAATTTAACATAGCGCCTGAACATCAGGAGCAGGGCGCTACATTTTTTTTTTGGGCTTCTTTGATTTACAAAACCTTAAAGCCACCAAGGTTTTCAAAATGAAATATAGGGGCACGATACTGACCATGATTACTTTTATTGGGGGGTGAGGCACGGGGTGGGAATAATAGCATGCCACACCAAATGTAGGGTATGGGCAAATTGTGCTTAAAAAGGGAGGGGCCTAAAGGGGTATAGTTTAATAACACCTGAGCCTACTTTGCTCTGGGTCAAGAGTGCAGAACCAGGTATGAGGGTAGGTCACCATCACAAGCAAGGGCAAGGCAGCAAATGATCCACATCCTTAGTTTCCGCAATGAAGTCTGCACAAGCTGAAAGGGGAGGAACTGTGAAGACCACGAAATATAGGCATGTGGCATCATCAATAGCCCTGGACACAGCTGGGAACAGACACACCCCTCTCTTTCCTCCTCCTGTTCCAGACTAATCACAGGAATGTTGCTAAGATGGATTACCCTATAGCTGCCCAGGCTGGGGCACTATTATTAAATCTGGAAAGAAATTTGGGACACATTCTTTTAACTGGGGATAAAACCTGGATTTATTTCATGGAGGCAACTCTTTAAAGTCTGGGGGTTTTCCCAGAAACCTGGAATGGCTGGTCACCCTTCATTGCCTGCCATTCACCCTTTAATGAGGGCTGCAGAGTCTTGTGTCATGGTGTAGTGTAGGGTGTCTTGACCATGCAAACCCCAAACAAATTGCTGAGTTTTGCAGGTGGCACTACCTGTCAAACGCATGTAATAAGGTCAATGGAGCACACTGCAATAATAACATTAATACAAAATCCCCCTTGTTTTTTGTACTGTTTGTTGAAAATTTGGATACATATAATTTAATTTCTTTAGTTTAATTCCTACATCCCCATATAATTACCGCAAAATATAATCAACAAAGTCTACTCATTAAAATATCACAATTGTGTGACTTATGCAATGTAGCTGAATAGGAAAGCTCTAAGTGAATGTACTGTATGCATTTTACTTTAGGAGAGCTTTATTCCCCTTTCAACACTACATGGTGACGCACGCAGGGGAAAGAAGTGGTTTGGATGAATTGCAAGTGCAGAATTAAATAAAAAAACTAATAAAGGATGAAATAAAAGAGGACACAAATTAGCAGGTTTTGCAATCACAAATGACATTTCATTACCTTACGTGAGCATTTGATGCCTGCAGTGAACGAAAATGTCATCCAGATCACCCAACATCATTGTTGGGACCTGGGAATTAATTTTGTGAGGAAATAGTTTTATTTATTTTTAGGATATATTTATACGCCAATCAGCCATAACAATATGATGCCCCACCTAATATTGAGTAGGTCCCTCTTTTGCTTCAAATACAGCCCTGACCCGTCGCTGCATAGATGCTACTAGATCTCTGAAGGTATGCACCAAGCCATCAGTAGCAGATCCTTTCAGTCCTATAAGTTGCAAGGTGGGGCATTCATGGATTGGACTTGTTTTTCCAGCTCGATGGATTGAGATCTGGAGAATTTGAAGGCGAAGTCCACACCTCAGGCTCATTGATGTGTTCCTCAAACCATTTGGTGCATGGTGTTGTATTATCCTGCTAAAAAAAAGCCACTGCCACCAGGGAATGTCTTTTACATAAAGGAATGTATTTCGTCAGTAGGGATGAGCTTCGTGTTCGAGTCGAACATACGTTCGACTCGAACATCGGCTGTTCGATCGTTCGACGAAGATCGAACGATTTGGGCCGTTCGCGCCAAATTCGAGTGACGCGAACGGCCCACAATGCACTACGCCATCGCAGTGTCATCCAGGCGCTGTGATTGGCCAAGCATGCACTGTGACCCCACATGCTTGGCCAATCACAGCGCCGGCAGCGAGGAGAGCAATGATTGGCCACAGGCAGGATGCCTGTGGCCAATTATTGCTGAGGGTGTTTAGTACACGCCCCACACTATAAAAGGCCGCCAGCACGGCGGCCTAGTGTAGTGTGTTCCGGAGCAGGGATAGAGCAGCATAGGCAGGGACAGTGACTTTTATTTCTTTCTTGCTTAACCTGGATTCCTTTAGTTTAGGGAAAGAGAAGGATAGGTAGGGAGAGTGTCAGTGTGTTTTGTGCTTGTGCTATATTGTGCTTAAAAAAAACATTTTTTCTAGGGACAGAAAACTGTAGGTAGGGAGAGTGTGTCAGTTTCTTTCACTGTCAAAGTCCTTGTTTCCAGGGACCTGGAAGGACAGTGAGTGAATTCTCCTTGTGCTAAATTGTGCTTAAAAAAAAACATTTTTTCTAGGGACAGAAAACTGTAGGTAGGGAGAGTGTGTCAGTTTCTTTCACTGTCAAAGTCCTTGTTTCCAGGGACCTGGAAGGACAGTGAGTGAATTCTCCTTGTGCTAAATTGTGCTTAAAAAAAACATTTTTTCTAGGGACAGAAAACTGTAGGTAGGGAGAGTGTGTCAGTTTCTTTCACTGTCAAAGTCCTTGTTTCCAGGGACCTGGAAGGACAGTGAGTGAATTCTCCTTGTGCTAAATTGTGCTTAAAAAAAACATTTTTTCTAGGGACAGAAAACTGTAGGTAGGGAGAGTGTGTCAGTTTCTTTCACTGTCAAAGTCCTTGTTTCCAGGGACCTGGAAGGACAGTGAGTGAATTCTCCTTGTGCTAAATTGTGCTTAAAAAAAACATTTTTTCTAGGGACAGAAAACTGTAGGTAGGGAGAGTGTGTCAGTTTCTTTCACTGTCAAAGTCCTTGTTTCCAGGGACCTGGAAGGACAGTGAGTGAATTCTCCTTGTGCTAAATTGTGCTTAAAAAAAACATTTTTTCTAGGGACAGAAAACTGTAGGTAGGGAGAGTGTGTCAGTTTCTTTCACTGTCAAAGTCCTTGTTTCCAGGGACCTGGAAGGACAGTGAGTGAATTCTCCTTGTGCTAAATTGTGCTTAAAAAAAACATTTTTTCTAGGGACAGAAAACTGTAGGTAGGGAGAGTGTGTCAGTTTCTTTCACTGTCAAAGTCCTTGTTTCCAGGGACCTGGAAGGACAGTGAGTGAATTCTCCTTGTGCTAAATTGTGCTTAAAAAAAACATTTTTTCTAGGGACAGAAAACTGTAGGTAGGGAGAGTGTGTCAGTTTCTTTCACTGTCAAAGTCCTTGTTTCCAGGGACCTGGAAGGACAGTGAGTGAATTCTCCTTGTGCTAAATTGTGCTTAAAAAAAACATTTTTTCTAGGGACAGAAAACTGTAGGTAGGGAGAGTGTGTCAGTTTCTTTCACTGTCAAAGTCCTTGTTTCCAGGGACCTGGAAGGACAGTGAGTGAATTCTCCTTGTGCTAAATTGTGCTTAAAAAAAACATTTTTTCTAGGGACAGAAAACTGTAGGTAGGGAGAGTGTGTCAGTTTCTTTCACTGTCAAAGTCCTTGTTTCCAGGGACCTGGAAGGACAGTGAGTGAATTCTCCTTGTGCTAAATTGTGCTTAAAAAAAACATTTTTTCTAGGGACAGAAAACTGTAGGTAGGGAGAGTGTGTCAGTTTCTTTCACTGTCAAAGTCCTTGTTTCCAGGGACCTGGAAGGACAGTGAGTGAATTCTCCTTGTGCTAAATTGTGCTTAAAAAAAACATTTTTTCTAGGGATAGAAAACTGTAGGTAGGGAGAGTGTGTCAGTTTCTTTCACTGTCAAAGTCCTTGTTTCCAGGGACCTGGAAGGACAGTGAGTGAATTCTCCTTGTGCTAAATTGTGCTTAAAAAAAACATTTTTTCTAGGGACAGAAAACTGTAGGTAGGGAGAGTGTGTCAGTTTCTTTCACTGTCAAAGTCCTTGTTTCAAGGGACAGAGAAGGACACCTGAAGGTAGCCCTTATTGCTTTTTTCCCATCTCCCTGCAGGCCATCTATTAGAATGTCTGGAAGGCAAACAAGGAGAGGCAGACAGTCAGGAGGCAATAAAAGAGGGCAAGCAGGCTCTGTGTCTGGGGGCAACAGTGCTGGTCGTGGACGCGGTGCATTGTCATCAGCACATGGCCATGGGACACGCTTGTCCTTCTTTTCGGCAGCTGGACATGTTGAGCCACATCATGCCGAAGACTTGGTAGAGTGGATGACCAAGCCCTCCTCCTCCTCCTCATCCTCTCTCACCCAGGCTCAGGGTACTGGAAAAGCAGCTGCCAAAGCGTCCTCTTCCCTGGTATCAATGTCAGACTCATCATCAGTCACTCCTTCCCTAGACCCACCATGTCCTCCTCCTGAGGAGTCCCCCGAACTGTTTCAGCACAGTGTTGGGTACATGCTCCAGGAGGATGCCCAGCGTTTCGAAGGGTCTGATGATGAAACCCAGCTAGAGGAAGGCAGTAGCGTGAGAGCAGACAGAGGGGATGCTCAAGAAGGACACCAATCTGGCAGTCATGTTCCAGCAGCTGCAGCATACTGCCAGATTGGCTCCAGTGATGAGGAGGGAGGTGATGATGAGGTCCCTGACTCCACGTGGGTGCCTAATAGGAGAGAGGAGGAGGAGGAGGATGAGGAGGAGGCACATCTCCAACGAGGCAGGATGCCCTTTGGTGGCCAGCGTAAGGGCAGTACACCGACGGAATCACACCGCAGAGCTCCGCCTGTGCAGGGCGCTGCCTCTGCCCGTCATTCAAAAAGTTCTTTGGTGTGGGCCTTTTTTGAGGCTAGTGCATCAGATCGCACAGCTGCTGTTTGCAACATATGTCTCAAGCGTATATCGCGTGGCCAAAACATCAGCCGCTTGGGTACCACATGCCTGACCAGACATATGTTGACCTGCCATGCAGCTCGTTGGCAAGCCTACCTCAAAGACCCACACCAAAGAACAAAGCGGACCTCTCCTTGCACCGCATCAGCTGGGATCTCCAACCCCACTATAACTTCAGTCCTCTCTGAAACATGCACTGAGAGGAATGAAGGTGTAGAATTAGGTGTGTCACAGCCAAGTACTTGCGGCCACTCTGCTAGCAGTACACCGACGTCCGATTCTAGCAGGCAAATTTCCCTGCCCCAGCTGCTGGACCGTCGAAAGAAGTTCACTCCCAGCCATCCACATGCCCAGCGGTTGAATGCTAGCTTGGCTAAATTGCTAGCGCTTCAACTGCTGCCTTTTCAGTTGGTAGACTCGGCCCCCTTCCGTGAGTTTGTGCAATGTGCGGTTCCTCAGTGGCAGGTTCCCAAACGCCACTTTTTCTCACGGAAGGCTATTCCGGCTCTCTACCGGCATGTGGAAGGCAATGTCTTGGCCTCGCTGGACAGGGCGGTCAGCGGTAAGGTGCATATTACCGCTGACTCATGGTCCAGCAAGCATGGACAGGGACGTTACCTTTCTTTCACGGCCCATTGGGTCACTCTTTTGGCAGCTGGGAAGGATGCAGGACAAGGTGCAGTAGTGTTGGAGGTTGTCCCACCGCCACGCCTCCAAAATGCTACTACTGGTTGTGACACACCTCTCTCCTCCACCCCCTCCTCTTCTTCTTCCTCCATGGCCTCTTCCTGTGGTTTGTCCTATGAACCAGCGGTGCTCCGTAGCCGTTCACGGGGCTACGCAAGTACGCAGGCAAAAAGATGCCATGCCGTGCTTGCGCTGGTGTGTTTGGGGGACAGAAGCCACACTGGGGCAGAGGTCCTGTCTGCTCTGCAGGGCCAGGCCGAGAGGTGGTTGACGCCACGCCAGCTTAAGCCAGGAATGGTGGTTTGCGACAATGGCACCAACCTCCTCTCCGCCCTCCGACAGGGACAACTGACCCATGTGCCCTGTGTGGCTCACGTCCTTAACCTGGTGGTGCAGCGGTTCTTGGGCAGGTACCCGGGCTTACAGGATGTCCTGAGGCAGGCCAGGAAAGTCTGTGTGCATTTCCGCAGATCTTATAATGCCAGTGCTCGCCTGGCTGAGCTGCAAAAGGAGTTGAACCTGCCCAAGAACCGCCTTATATGTGACATGCCCACCAGGTGGAACTCAACGTTGGCCATGCTGCAGCAGCTGCACACGCAGCAGAGGGCCATCAATGAGTACCTGTGCGACTACGGCACCAGGACAGGGTCAGGGGAGCTTGGTTTTTTTTCTCCCCGCCAGTGGGGCATGATCAGGGATGCATGCACTGTCCTGGCACCATTTGAGGAGGCCACGAGGATGGTGAGCAGTGACAGTGCATGCATCAGTGACACTGTACCTCTTGTCCACCTGTTGGAGCACACGCTGCGTGGAATAATGGACAGGGCACTTGAGGCAGAACAGAGGCAGGAAGAGGAGGACTTCCTTGCCTCTCAAGGCCCCCTTTACCCAGACAGTGTTCCTTCTGTCCCACCCATCGCACAGGAAGAGGAGGAGGAGGAGGAGGAGGATTGTGTCAGCATGGAGGTGGAGGCTGGCACTCAGCATCATCAGCAGCAGTCTTTTAGGGATGATTTACAGTCCCAAGAAACCAGTGGACTTGTACGTGGCTGGGAGGAGGTGGCTGCGGATCATGTCGTCCTTAGTGACCCAGAGGACTCCGGAGCGAATGCCTCAGCAAACCTACGCTGCATGGCCTCCCTGATCCTGCAAAGTCTGCGGAAGGATCCTCGTATTCTTCGGATCAAGGAGAGGGACCATTACTGGCTGGCCACTCTCCTTGATCCACGGTACAAGGGTAAGGTTGCGGACCTTATGTTACCGTCGCAGAGGGAGCAGAGGATGAGACAACTCCGGGAGGCCTTGCAGAAAGGTCTGTGCAACGCGTTCCCAGAGACTGGGAGGTTACAAACTCCTGGTCCTGGACAACGAGTTGCTAAGGCTTCGGCCAGTCAAAGAAGGAGCGGTGGGGAAGGTGGCCGTCTGACCGATGCGTTCAGACAATTCTTTAGTCCGCAGCCCCAAAGTATGATCGGTTCCAGCAACCATCGCCAGCGTCTGATAAACATGGTGCAGGAATATCTAGGGGCAAGGTCAGACTTGGACACCTTCCCCACCGAAAATCCTCTGGCTTACTGGGTCTTGAGGATGGATCACTGGCCAGAGCTTGCACAGTATGCAATTGAGCTACTGGCCTGTCCTGCATCCAGCGTTCTTTCGGAACGCACATTCAGTGCTGCTGGAGGATTTGTCACGGATCACAGGGTGCGCCTGTCCACCGACTCGGTTGATCGACTGACTTTCATCAAGATGAACCAGTCTTGGATCACCACCAGCTACCACACACCTGATGCTGATATAACAGACTAATTGATTTTAACATGTCACATCCCTTCAAGACTGATGCTGATGCTGAGTGCCTGTGCTGTTATGTTGACTGGCTATCCTCCTCCTCCGAGTCCTCAATGATACGATTGATGATGATAGCTTTGAAGATCATTTTTGTTTATGGGTGCCGCCACCAGTGGCTAAGGCCCAATTTTTCAGCCCCTGTTTTACAGGGGCGTGTAATTACAATTTTTTTAGCAATAATTTGCCATAGGGCTCATTGCTGTGCTCCAAGTACAGTATCTGTGAGGGGTTGGAGTGTTGTGGCACCAGTGCCTAAGGCCCAATTTTTCAGCCCCTGTTTAACAGGGGCGTGTCATTACAATTTTTGAAGCAATACTTTGCAACAGGGCTCATTGCTGTGCTCCAAGTACAGTATCTGTGAGGGGTTGTAGTGTTGTGCCACCAGTGCCTAAGGCCCAATTTTTCAGCCCTTGTTCAACAGGGGCATGCAATTACAATTCTTGATCTAATAATTCACAGCAGGGTCCATTGCTGCACCCACCAAGAGTAACTCTGAGGGCTTACAGTCTTGTGGCAACGCCACCACCACCACCACCACGAAAGGCCCAATTTTTCAGCCCCTGTTCAAAAGGGGCATGTAATTACAATTCTTGATCTAATAATTCACAGCAGGGCCCATTGCTGCACCCACCAAGAGTAACTGTCAGGGCTTACAGTGTTGTGGCACCAGCACCACCATCAAAGCCCCAATTTTTACTACCACTGTTCAACAATTATATGTAATTAAAATTCCTGATATAATAGTTGACAGCAGGGCGTTCCAGCACCAACCAAGAGTAACTGAGTGCTTACAGTGTTGTGCCAACACCAACAACTAAGGGGCCTATTTCTGCAGAGTATATACGGCAGGTCCCTACTTTCAAACATCCAACTTACAAACGACTCCTACTTGCAAACGAAAGAAGACAACAGGAAGTGAGAGGAAATCTACCCCTAGAAAGGAAAATTCTCTCCTGTAAGAATAAATATGGGAGAAAGGGGTCTCATCTGTACTGATGCTTTATCAGCAATCCTTGTTTCAAGAAAAACACCACATTTCAAAAACAGTTGTCATTGGGACGGAAAGTGAGGTGAAATGTTCTGAACAGGGGCACAGACAGCAAAACAAATGTTACAGGGGTGATAACCCTTACCTATGTTTCCCAAAAAGTTTAAAAATAGATTTTTGGGCTGGAGCTACACTTCAACAATGTACCTGTTCAAAATTACAAACAGATTCTACATAAGAACAAACCTACAGTCCCTGTCTTGTATGCACCGCCTGTATACGGCTGTTCAGAGTATATAGGGCCTTTTTTATTTTATGTGCGGGGTTCCCCTTAATATCCATACAAGACCCAAAGGGGCTGGTAATGGGCTGGGGTAGGGGGGGGGGGGTCATGGGGTAGCTATGCCATTTTTCTTAAAGAATTTCATCCATATTACCGGGACCAGACATTACATTAAAGCCGCAAGCAGTTTTAAATGGCTTTTTTTTCCTTTAGAAGTGTCATTTTGTGCAGGGACAGTTCTAAACACGGGAAACACGTGGCACTTCACAGGCATACTTTAGACACCCCCCAGGTACGATATTTAAAGGAATATTTGACTTTTTTTTTTTCACTTTATGCATCATTAAAATGACTGCTCCCGAAAAACGACCGTTTTTAAAACTTCTTTTTGCATTGATACATGTCCCCTGGTGCAGAACCCGGGTTCCCAAACCCTATTTATGACAATAACATGCATAATAGTTGTTATAATTAGCACTTTAGAATTCGAACGTTCGCATCCATTGTATTTAATAGGGTTCTAATGTTCGTTCGAACTTTCGGTCCGTTCGCGGGTTCTGGTGCGAACCGAACCCGGGGGTGTTCGGCTCATCACTATTCGTCAGCAACAATGTTTAGGTAGGTGGTATGTGACAATAACATCCACATAAATAACAGGACCCAAGGTTTCCCAGCAGAACCTTGCTCAAAGCATCACTTTGCCTCCGCTGGCTTGCCTTCTTCCTATACTGCATCCTGGTGGCATCTCTACCCCAGGTAAGCGATGCACACACACCCGGCCACCCACATGATATAAAAGAAAATGTGATTCATTATAGTAGGAAATCGCCTTCTATTTCTTCCTGGTCCAGTTCTGATGCTCATGCGCCCATTGTAGGCACTTTTGGCTGTGAACACAGGTCAGCATGGGCACCCTGACCGATGTGCAGGTATGTAGCCCCATACACAATAAACTATAATGCCCATTTTTTCTGCTTTCATTACATCAACTTCATGTCAAAGAAAAAGGTCCATAAGCCACACATCATGGAGAAGACCCATGTGCATGAAGTGAGATAAATGGCAGTCTCAAGAAAACATACTTCCAAGAATGCACTCTTACATACATCCAGTTGTCAACCCACACACACCATTCAGGCTATTCCACATGGTCAGTTTATCAGAATCAGAGGCAATTGCTCCAGTCACACAAATTTTGATAGGGAAGCTCTCTCATTGGAAACAAGACTTTGTGAATGCGGCTATAAGAAATGTAATGTTAGACAGGCCCGCCCAGGAGATTATCTAGGACTGATTTATTTACACAACGCCTCCCTATCTTACACAGGGATAACAGCTACCACAAGATATTGGGTCGAGGCATCAGATTTGTAGCCAGGAGGGCTAGCACCATAGGAAACATGATATCTCCCACTCTCTTTATTTCTAATCCACCACCATGGACTTCGTTAAATACAACTGGTCTATACAGATGTGGGACAGCCAGGTGTTCTTTCTGCAATCATTTGGGAGACCTCCATACCATTATTTTATGTTCCAATGGCTTTCCAACTGTAATTATACAGTTGGTTAATTGTCACACCAAATTTGTTATATACTTATTTCTATTTCACACAGGGGCAACCCTACTTACAGCACGACTTTGCAAGGCGATTTGGAGGTGACTTTGAGCAACTTACAACGCGACTTAAAGTCGCCTCCAGGACAGACGACTTTGGCTGTGGACAATCACAGAATAATCAGCTCTGTGGGAGGGAGGGGGTTGCCTGGGTAAACGCGGAGAGTACCTGGGTAAATTATTTTATTTTTCCTGTAAAGTCGCTTCAATAAAGATGGAGATCCGACTTGCAGGCGACTTCCATTGAAATCTACGCTACATCAAAGCGAAACGCGTTGACGTCACGTGACGTCGGCAACGCAACCCCTTCGGCCCAACAGCGGAGATCCGTGTACGGAGGACAGCAGCGGACAGCAGTGCGGGGCATTGTAAAGTCCTGGTCAGAACGTACGTAGCGCATACAGCGCGAACCTTTGAACTATTCACGCTGCCATAGATCTACAACAAACAAATGCGCAAAGACCAGCAGACAGTGAGACATTCCATCCCGCCAAGGAGAGTTGGTTGAGCACGGAGCTACAGTTAATCTAAAGGACGCTGAGCATCTGAAAGGGTAAAGTACAAATTAAGTTTATCTTCAACAGGGGGATTCAAGTGAAGTGAACTGGCCCCGCTCTGCAAGTCAGATCCAACTGAACCCTAGATACCCGTCCCCTTCTGAACACACTAAGAAGGTGAAACATATCTGTGGCTACCCTAGCTCCCACTACTCCGCACTGTACTGAAATACTGACTATGTCATTAGCGGTTATATTTTGAAGCAATAAAAGAACCAATGACTCAAACTCCTCATCGACTCCACCACATCTGATCACCATTGAAGGAAAAGTGACCAAAAGTTCACCATCTCGGAAAAATCTGTACAGGGTTATTAATGCACTCTAGTTTCATTCCTAGAGTGCAATAGGAACACTTGTTCCTTCCATCTATTTCCCAAAAAATCCTATGGAGACTATTCCAATATCTTCTTCTCCCCCAGGAAGGTGTTATTAGTGGTCAATATTTCCATCTCCCCTTGTTGGGTCCAAATTTTGTTAGGGTTTATTCACAGTGTTTCCCGTGCTTAGAACTGTCCCTGCAAAAAATTTCATTTTTGAAAGAAAAAAATGCATTTAAAACTGACTCGCGGCTATTAATGAATTGTCGGCTCCCGGCAATACATACAAAAGTCATTGATAAAAAAAAAAAAGCGTGGGGGTTCCCCAGAATTTAATTACCAGGCCCTTCAGGTCTGGAATGGATATTAAGGGGAACCCCGCCGCAAATTTAAAAAAAAATTGACGTGGGGTTCCCCCAAATATCCATTCCAGGCCTTTCAGATCTGGCATGGATTTTAAGGGGAACTCCACCCTAAATTTAAAAAAAAAATGGCGTGGAGTCCCCCTAAAAATCCATACCAGACCCCTTATCCGAGCACGCAACCTGGCCGGCCGCAGGGGAAAAGGGGGGGACGAGAGAGCGGCCCCCCTCCCTCCTGAACCGTACCAAGCCACATGCCCTCAACATGGGGAGGATGTCCTGCGGACCTGTCGGGGGCGGACCTGATGGGGAACTGCTCTCACTTTGGTAATACATGTATAGACCCGCCCCTTCTCATGTTCCGCATCTGGTCCGCTGAGCGGACCTGATGGGGAACTTTAGAAGGGGCGGGTCTATACATTTAAAATACTGAGAGGGAGTTCCCCATCAGGTCCGCTCAGGCACAACCAATGAAGGACAGCGCTGGACATCGGGATCGCCGTGGGACACTGGATTTCACCGCTGGAATGTTTTTTGTTTTTTTTTTAAATAAAGGACTTTTTCAAGGTGTTTGTGTGTTTTTTTAAACATTTTTTTACGCTTTCTTCGTGAAATGGTAGGGGTACAATGTACCCCTTACCAATTCACATAGGGGGGGGCCGGGATCTGGGGGTCCCCTTTGTTAAAGGGGTCTTCCAGATTCCGATAAGCCCCCCGCCCGCAGACCCCCACAACCACCGGGCAAGGGTTGTGGGGATGAGGCCCTTGTCCCCATCAACATGGGGACATCCTCCCCATGTTGAGGGCATGTGGCTTGGTACGGTTCAGGAGGGAGGGGGGGCCGCTCTCCCGTCCCCCCCTTTTCCCCTGCGGCCGGCCAGGTTGCGTGCTCGGATAAGGGGTCTGGTATGGATTTTTAGGGGGACTCCACGCCATTTTTTTTTTAAATTTGGGGTGGAGTTCCCCTTAAAATCCATGCCAGATCTGAAGGGCCTGGAATGGATATTTGGGGGAACCCCACGTCAATTTTTTTTTTAATTTGCGGCGGGGTTCCCCTTACTATCCATTCCAGACCTGAATGGCCTGGTAATTGAATTCTGGGGAACCCCCACGCTTTTTTTTTTTTTATCAATGACTTTTGTATGTATTGCCGGGAGCCGACAATTCATTAATAGCCGCGAGTCAGTTTTAAATGCATTTTTTTCTTTCAAAAATGACATTTTTTGCAGGGACAGTTCTAAGCACGGGAAACATGCGCCACTTCACATGCATATCATACACACCCCCCAGGTACGAAATTTAAAGGAATATTTCACTTTTATTTTTTCATTTTAAGCATTATTAAAATCACTGCTCCCGAAAAAATGGCCGTTTTTAAAACTTCTTTTTGCATTGATACATGTCCCCTGGGGCAGGACCCAGGTCCCCAAACACTTTTTAGGACAATAACTTGCATATTAGCCTTTATAATTAACACTTTAGATTTCGAACGTTCGAGTCCATTGTATTTAATAGGGTTCTAAAGTTTACACAAACATTTTGTCTGTTCGCAGGTTCTGGTGCGAACCGAACAGGGGGGTGTTCGGCTCATCCCTGGCCATTACTAGTAAAAATAAATAAAAAATAATAATAAAAATGCCATAAATCTTTCCTCTTATTTGTAGACGCTATAACTTTTGCGCAAACCAATCAATATACGCTTATTGCGATTTTTATTACCAAAAATATGTAGAAAAATACATATCGGCCTAAACTGAGGAAAAAATTTGCTTTTTTCCCAAAAAATTGGGGATATTTATTATAGCAAAAAGTACAAAATATTGTTGGTTTTTTTTATAGCGCAAAAAGTAAAGAACACAGAGGTGATCAAATACCACCAAAAGAAAGCTCTATTTGTGGTAAAAAAAAGGACGTAAATTTTGTTTGGGTACAGCGTCGCATGACCGCGCAATTGTCAGTTAAAGCGACGCAGTGCCGTATCGCAAAAAAAATGGCCTGGTCATTGAGCAGCCAAATCTTCCGGGGCTGAAGTGGTTAACCTGGAACAGGAATTCAGCCCGTTTAAGGAAATTTGGAACTCTTGATCTGTATACTTGCCCTGGAACAGTAACTTGGAAAGCATTAAATGCACCCAAAAAGGGAAGCTTCACTCTTCCTCCTACCCCCAGGTTTTGATTGGTACCTGCTCCCCCACATCCAGTCGGGCCCACCCTCCTTTCCCCGCAGCCTTCTGGAACACGTCACAGGTCCCAGAAAGCTGTGGGGGCAATCAGTGAGCAGCTGGCTGTGAAGTCGCAAGCAGTCACAGCCAGCTGACCACAGTTAGTATGCCAGGGCGACCGAAGCTCGGTGAATGAACCGGCTGGGTGAGGACAATGCTGGATCCTAGGACTAGTGAGTGTCTGTTTATTAAAAGTCAGCAGCTACAGTTTTTGTAGCTGCTGACTTTAATTCTTCAATATATGACTGATGAACCGCTTTAACTACAATGGCAGCAAGAGAAGTAGCATTTTCAGAAAAGGGTCAGCAGCGGCAGTCCCATCATAGGGTTTTCTTCCAAGGTCAAATTTTTTCATTTATAGACATCAATTGCTTAGTGTGATGGCACACCACAATTTATGCTTTTTATTTTGTGTACACTGCCTGCAGCACATGTACAGATCAATGTACATTCTCAGTTTAGTTCCCTCATCTAAAGGTTGTTTTAACAGATGTCATATGCAGATCAAAGGTCACTAATTTGATTTGAAAATTATTAAAATAGAGTAAATACAATAAAACAATAAAGTTTTTATATTGTATTTATCAATGAATCTTCCAGCTTTCAGAAAAAGGACAGCAGTGGTAGTCCCCATCATGGGATTTCCTTTAAAGGCCAAAGTTTATAACCTATGGGCATTCATTGGTGAACTTGAAGGCACACCACCCTTTATACTACAACAGTATAAGAGCCTTTCTCAATGGGCCTGGATCAGTGGATCAGTGGCATTTGGAATTTATTAACAGGACCATTTGACCTGCAATTGAAATCCTTTGACCTGTGTTTTACCTGCTCCAAGTAGATTTTGCTTTCCTATTGATTATATCAGAAAGAAAAACCCATCTAATGTGCATAGAAGTCCCTTTACACAGGTGGTAAACACAACAAAGACATGCTGATCTTTTTTGCTGGCAATATGCAGGTAGATTTCTCATAAATATTAACAATTAATCAAAGATCTGCTCATTAAGATTAGACGTGTGCAAACCAGCTTATTTCAGTAGGTCACACAATGCCCTCTGATTTGGGGGGATGGCCCAAGTCTTCAGCTATTTTGTTTCCAGGGGGACAAGTTATTGGAAACATTTGAAGTACCAGTTATTATTGTTCTACCCAGCACACACTCGAGCCTCCGCTCTGCTCCCTCTATAAGTTTTCTACATTACTATTACGTTATGTGCTTGCATGAGCATGACATGCACAGGTCTTATCATTGGAGCCTCCATTCCAAGCCACATATGGAACCATGTATGGACACCTGTCTTGGGTGATGACAACATATTTGCGCCTATATATTGTGACAGCCCCAGACCAGGGTGCACCATGGCGTTTCTACATGTGCTGATTTTTACAGTCTTCTTTATTATATAAATATACAACGAACTTAAAGTGGCTGTGAAGTCACATAACACAATTACTTGTATCCTCTCTGTTTTAGCAAGATCTATAGTACTGTGTGTTAGTTTTTTTTTTATTAGAATCCTAAATACCTTCTTTTACAGCGCTGTTCTGTGGTCACATGACCTCCCTCTGCCCTTCTTCACAGATCTGAGGAGAACAGTGGGAGGGGCTGGGATTCCCCTCTGATGTCAGCCGACCACCAAGGGGAGGTCACATGACCGCAGAGCGGCGCTGTGAAAGAAGGTATTTATGGTTATAATATAAAAAAACTGACACACAGTAATTTAGATCTTGCTAAAACAGAGAAGATACAAATAATTGTGTTATGTATTGCAGCAGAGTAATGGCATGAAGAGAGGGAAGAGGAGGGGCGGGGAGGAGATTGACTCTTACTACACAGACTCGAAATGACAGGCAGTGAGGGAGGGGGAGAGGGGGGGACTGTATACATGCAGAGGGATGACAGAAGAACGTAAACTGAGCACGGTATCATGGATCAGCAGTCACAGGGGGACACAGGAACAGGCAGGATCAACCAGGTATTTTAGATCAAATAAATGGACAAAATACACTGCAACAGCACTATGCTATTGATCATGCTTTAAATGAACAGGAGCCTTTTCTTTTAGGGTTACAACCGCTTTAATATATCAGTTATCAGGATGCACTTTGTGCAATTTAGTTTCCAAATAGACCCAAAACATTAGAGAATTTTTTTTTTTTTTTTGCTAAGCATGCCAGCGCCTAATCTGGGCACATTTGGATGCTGGTATGTACACTGCATACCAAAGCACACTTTTTCGTAAATTGCTTATATGGAAGCCAAAGTTTCTGCATCATTGGTGCATAGCAAAAACAGTGAGAATAGAATGTGCTCACTTGAGAACAATTAATGTGCACATATGTTTTAGTAGAGCAGTTCCAGTATGTTGATGTGTGGATTGCCCTCTTTAGACTTTGAACTTTCAATGGGCTCTTTCATGCACATCCTATCATCCTCTACAGCAGGGGTCAGTAAACTTTTCTTCCAGCAGATACCCTTATCTCATGTTTGTACTATGACTCAGATATACTGTATATAGTTAATATATGCCTATTAAAAAAATAGACCACTATCACAGTGCTCCCTTACCTTAAGCATCCCCATCAGAGTGCCCCCTTACATCAGGTGCCCCCATCTGAGTCCCTCCTTTCATCAGGTGTCCCCATCAGAGTCCTCCCTTACATCAGGTGTTCCTATCAGAGTGCCCCCTTACATCAGGTGTCCCCACGAGAGTGCCCCCTTACATCAGGTGTTTCTATGAGAATGCTCGCTTACATCAGGGGTCTCCATCAGAATGCCCCCTTACATCCAGTGTCCCCTTCACAGTGCCCTTGTACAGACAGGCAAAGGGTAGGAACCGAGAGGTGATGCAGGCTGCGGGTCTGGACAAAGGAAGTTCAACTTCCATTCTGTGATGCTGGGGGTGAGACATGCAGCCATCATTGGCTATTAGGACGCTGGTACTCCTAACAACCAAAGACTTCAGAGCTACACTGAAGCCTGGCTGGTTGGTGATCTGCAATTAATGATGGCTGCACTACAGTCTGTGGTCATCCCTCGGGTGTAGACCACATGGAAAAGTTCAAAAAACAAGTCATAGTGCAGATGATTATGCTGCAACCTTTTGAGGGCTGGGTAATCACAGTATTTTTTAAAGTGTATCCAAGCCCAAAAATAAAAAATGTAATGTATTGCTGCTTACCATTTGTTAGATTTGTTGGTAGCATTTGTTAGCTGATTTTAAAATATATCATAAAAAATGTGTTTTGTTTTAGTTTTTTTAGCTTAAAGAGGTTTTTCAGCCAGTAAAACAAAATGTTTTAAAATTTAGCAAATACTGTAGCTGCTGACTTTTAATAAAATGACACTCCCTGTGGCTTTACAGCTAGGTTTCCATTGCAAATTCACGAGTCCTGCTGCACTTTATGAATAGACCCGCAGTCTCCTGGCACCTGTGACATATTCCAGAATACTGCGGGCGGGGGGCAGGGGGGTGCTGAACTTCTGCTCCGATCACCTACTTGGTGAAACCGAGTAGCAAATGTATTGGGGGGGGGGGGGAATTAAGCAAAGCGGTATATTCTCTTTTTAGAGTGAAGTTCAGTTTTAAGGGAATTTGACTTGATATCAGACTCTTGCAATATCCTGTACAGCAGAAGAAGTTTAGGAGAAGGAACAAAGCAACAAAAGGAGACAATCAGTTGTGCTGCACATGGTGATAGGAGGAGAGAGCAGAGTGACCGGTATGAGCTCATCAGTCTGCTTCTTCTCCTTCACTGACCAGCCAAAGGTTCAGAGAGGGACAAGACCTATAATGCCTTGTACACATGACTGGTTTTCCCGTCGGAATAAACTCTGATGGTTTTTTCTACGGAGCTCCGACGGAATTCCGCTCAAGCTGTCTTGCATACACACAGTCACACCAAATTCTGCCCGTCAAGAACGTGTTGACGTACAACACTACGAAGAGCAGAGAAAAACTAAGTTCAATGATTCCGAGCGTGCGTCTAATTGATTCCGAGCATGCGTCGAATTGATTCCGAGCATGCGTGGTTTTAATCCGTCAGAACTGCATACAGATGAACGGAATTTCTGATAGAAATTTTTTTAGTCGGAAAAAAAGAGAACATGTTCTCTATCTAATCTAATCGGAATTTCCGACGGAAAAAGTCTGATGGGGCATACACACAGTCGGAATATCCGAGGAAAAAATCCCGTCGGACTTTTTCCATTGGAAATTCCGACCGTGTGTACGCGGCATAACTGTTACTAACCTGCAGCAAAAAAATATCTGGTTGTAGGAAGATTGCTGTAGATTTGTGTATTGTTCATATTGCTCACACATAACACTAAGCAAAATTGTGACATGTATGGCTGACCTCCCAATAAACCAGTTTCTTTCCTCTACTATCTATAGCTCTTTATGTGACTTGTTTGTTTTGCAGAATTCCAACAGAACCTTTATCGAAATCAGGATTAATCAGACAGAGGCAGCGATGTGTTGAGTCCCAGAAGACTGGAGGAGAGGATGCTCCTACTCTAAACTTGGTACCTTGTATCAGCCTTAAAGGGGTGCCTGAAAAATCTCAGGTATTGTCTACTATTTTAGTTATCAAGTGAGTTGAGCCCCAATTAAATCTGCGATTTCTGGCATTAAAAAATAATACCCAGCATTATTTCTAATGTAATACTCAACTAGTGATACGTGATAAACATCAATTAAGTAAAATTGCTTTCAAAAGCATATGAAACAAAAAATGTTAATAAAAAAAAAAAAGTGTCCATAGAAGGAGGACCTCCATGGAAAACGATCCTCCTTACACATAAAAAGCAGCACTAATTCTAGTGTAATATTAAACTAATGATACGTTATAAACATAAATGAAGTGAAATTGCTTGCAAAAGCAAGTAAAACAAGAAACTATAAATAAGTAGAAAAGTGTCCATAGAAGGAGAACATGGAAAACGATTTAAAAATTCTCCTTAAAGGATCTCCATTTGCATTTCTGTCATTTGCTGGAAAGGTTAGTGTATTTAAAGGTGGTGGGAGCTCATGGGGGCTGGTCAACTGCACTTTAAGCCCAAGTGCAGGCTTGGCCCATCTCTCAGCGGGTCTCCACCACCAGAAACATATTTGACCACCTCCCTGAGCAAATCTTCACCACCAAGAACTTATGCTACCACTTCCTTGAGCAGATCTTCATCACAAGGTACTTATTCTGCCACATCCCCAAGTAGGTCTTCACCACCAAGAACTTATTCTATTACCTCCCTGAGCAAATATTCACCACCAGGAACTTATTCTATTACCTCCCTGAGCAAATATTCACCACCAGGAACTTACTCTGCCACTTCCCACCCTGAGTAGATTTTTACCACCATAAACTTATTCTCCTTCTTCCCTGAGTAGGTCTCCACCACCAGCAACTTACTCTGCCACTTCCCTGAGTAGAATTTCACCACCAGAAACTTCTTCTTCCTCTTCCCTCAGGAAATGTAATTTACCACTTCCTTGAGTAGGTCTTCACCACCAGGAACTTATTCTACCAATGGTATTGGAAAGCAAGCAAAGGTGCCAAACATATCATTTCAAAACTGTCCGAGGTCCCCAAAAACTCCAAATCCTCCACACTTTCATGCAAATCTTAAATGCAGGTCACAAACTGCTGCACCCACTGCTGTCTCTTACATCTCATTGGTTCCTTAACCACTTCGCACCCGGGCCAGTTCTGACACTTCGCTCCTACATGTAAAAATCCTCATTTGTTTGCTAGAAAATTACATAGAACCGCCAAACACTATATATATTTTTTTAGCAAAGACCCTAGAGAATACAATGGCAGTCATTGCAACTTTTTATCTTGCACGGTATTTGCGCAATAATTTTTCAAACGCATTTTTTGGGGAAAAAAAACGGTTTCATGAATTAAAAAATATTAAAACATTAAAGTTAGCCCAATTTTTTTGCATAATGTGAAAGATGAAGTTACGCCGAGTAAATAGATGCCTAACATGTCACCCTTCAAAATTGCACACGCTCGTGGAATGGCGCCAAACTTCGGTACTTAAAAATCCTCATGGGCGACGCTTTAAATTTTTTTACTGGTTACATGTTTTGAGTTACAGAAAAGGTCTAGAGCTAGAATTATTGCTCTTGCTCTAACGTTCACTGCGATACCTCACATTTGTGTTTTGAACACCGTTTTCATATGTGGGTGGGTCTTACGTATGCGTTCGCTTCTGCATACGAGCTACCGGGGACAGGGGCACTTTAAAAATGTTTTTGTTTTTTATCATTAATTTTACTTTAAACGTTTTACTTTGACACTTTAAAAAATAAATAAAAAAATTTGATCACTTTTATTCCTATTACAAGGAATGTAAACATCCCCTGTAATAGGAATAAGCATGACAGGTCCTCTTTACAGTGAGATATGGGGTCAATAAGACCCCACATCTCACCTCTAGGCTGGGAAGTCTGAAAAAAAACAAAAAAAAAACGGCGCTGTTTTTTTGAATGCAGAGGCCGGGCGTGAAGTCATAACATCGCGCCGGGCCTCTGAACGATCATAGAGACTCCGGCAACCATCTGGTCTGCCGGAAATCTCTATGGTAAGAAGCCGGGGCCGGCGGATCCTGTCACCGACTCACAGATCGCATAGGTGAGTCGGTAGAAGCACTGGAGGGCGGCGGGAGGGGGTGTCCCCTCTCGCCGCCTGTAAGAACGATCAAGCGGCGGAACAGCCGCTATGATCGTTCTTACGGTACACAGAATCGCCGGCTCTAAAAAACTATATATGAATGATGCCTGTAGCTACAGGCATCATTCAGTAAATTCCGGCTCAAAATCCTGGACGTCCATGGACGTACCTTGGGCGCAAAGTGGTTAAGAACACTACACAGCCATGCTGACCATTAATGAGGTGGGACTGGGCCAGATCTCAACTTTCAACACTTTTTAGAGCTCCACTGGTTTTAAGAGCTATCTAATGATATTGTCAGGCACCTTTAGGTTCCTGCACTCACTTTACATGTGTGTCATTTGAAAAAAGTTACATTTAATAAAACTGGAGAGTGAGTGCAAAATCTGGTGCAGATGTGTATGGTAGCCAATTAGCTTCTAACTTCAGCTTGTTCAATAAAGCTTTTACAAAAAAACAGGAAGCTGATTGATTTTTTATGCGGTGCTGCACCAGATTTTGCATTGTCCAATTTTAGTAAATCAGCCACACAACGTCAGTGTGGTTCCTGACCCTGTGATCACCATGACAGCAAATCACATTGATCATTTACAAAAAGCATGCCATCTTCAGCTGTTTCAATGCCTTATGCAGTGAGATTCACAGTGACAACTAAAGCCAGCAGGCTGCAGCTGTCACTGTGAATTGCACTGTTAAAAAATTAAATAATAATTAAAAACTGTTACATGTGTAGCGGTACCCCAGTAGGGGCTGCTAAGTGATGTGGCCCACCTGTCACCCTGCCCAGCCCAGCGTTCACCTCTCAGACAGTCCAAGACAGATTTATTGAGGGGATTAAACTTGTATAGGGTATATATATGTTTAAAAAACTTGGATAGAGTATAGGCAGTATGGGATGCCCAATGAATTTAGAACAAATAATTGGAACAACGTATATACAGTCTGGTATATACAGGACTCTCTTCCTCTAGCACAACTCTTACTGCAGACTATTACTCCTCAGCTCCTCCAGCACAACTCTTACTTGAGCTTCCAGGCACAGCTAGCACCGCATGGTTAGGCCTGACACTGGCTTAGCCAGGCCTTAGCAACTGCCTTTTGCAGGCAGGGACCGCAGGCCCCTTTAGTGTAGCAATGAAAGGTTATTGGTGCTAGCTGCCCAAACTTCAGTTACTAAGCCTAGTAACCCATCTTCAGGCCTTGCAAGCCCTCCTGGCTGTAGCTGCCCCTCTCCACTGCCCATAACACCACAGTCCATACTGCTGCCTCTTCACCTATCCCAGACTGCATGCTCCCAGTCCTCTCAGGCCGTGCCTCCCAGTCCTCCCGACTGTGCATTTCACTCACAAGCCCTCTCCTGGCTGTGACCAGTTGTTCCTCTCCCTGGAGATTTGCCCAGCAATGCTTTCTGCCGCTGTCCTCTCTTGCTACTCCTGTGCCTACAGTCCAGAACCTTCATGCTTTCTTGAAGGGCTCTGTCCACACCCAAGCCCCAGGCCCAAGGTCACCCCCCCCCAGACTGGGGAGCTCCCTCAAAGGCCCTGACATCCTAGCATTCCATCTACAAGCTCTGAACAACTCCAACTCCTTCCCATCTGGACTGACCCAGGGTACTTAAGGAGGCCTCCCCCCTGCCAATCCAAGTTGGGGATTGGTCGGGGCCCCTTAGAGTACCCCAGACAGCTCCACCTCTCCTCTCCTCCTCTTCTTCTAGAACCCTCCAGAGGGAAGAGGGAGGTCCCAGGGATGCTGCCTGTGAGTCACCAGCTGCTACTCTGAGCCACTCCCAGCCCACAATAAAAATAAAAAAAACATACCTGACTGCCAGCCAGGCCTGCCTAAATTCACCTAACCTACCGAACTTCTCTCTCTAGCACCTACCTACCTAGAGGGTGATACACATTTAAAAGAACCAAAAACCTTTTTTGTTTTCTTTTTTTTTTTTACAGCGTGCCAGTTTATGATAACAAAATGAGATTTGGGTAGGCAAATTTTCCACAGAGTTATTGCCAAGTAAACTGATACAATCTAGCCCCAGTAAATTAGGTCTGGGCATCTTTGCTTCCGGTGTAAAAAGGCATGAGGGGTTTGTCAAAGACTGGGGTATGGATTAGGCCGCTTTTATCACTTTCCTGAACCTGTGTCCATTGCTATAAATCCATACACTGCTCAGTAGATAAACAGTCCAGATATAGAAAGAATATTGTGTCTTTAAACTGGCTGAGAAACTGCTGATTCTGCTTTATTTCCCAAACCCTTTGCGCGGTGTACTGCTGAGTTAAGGCAGAATTATAAGGTATACTTATCAAAAGTGTTGTGCTGCATCTCTGTCTGACACATAAAGTAAATCCGCAGCTCAGCCTGACCTCCAATTATATCATAAAATGGAAAATATATTGTGTCAGCACTACATCCTCTATTTACTAACCGGCATCAGACGGACTTGTTACTGCCATACGTTTAATTCCAGTTTCCCATTACTTGTGGCTGCAGATGAACAGATTGTCTGGCTCATCTGAGGTGCGAGCGTAAGGTCAGCTGCAAGCCGATGCAGAGCGGTTCAATAAACGTTTATTGCTTTGTGTGTGTCTGATGGATCTGCCGCGATGTCCATATTTGATAAATGTTGTTTCTTCCTGCACTTGTAAACCCCATGTGCAGGAAGACAGATATCCTTACCAGATCATTACCTTTAAAATTAACTCTGGGAAACTCCATTTTATACTTTATTTCAAATAGGTGGGCATTGCATGTATACAAAAATATAGAATATTAAAAGGGTTAAAGAGTATTTACCTCTTTAGCAAGCTTAAAGGGGTTGTAAAGGTTCATTTTTTATTTTCTAAATAGGTTCCTTTAAGCTAGTGCATTGTTGGTTCACTTACCTTTTCCTTCGATTTCCCTTCTAAATGTTTTTTTTCTTTGTTTTCTTTGTCTGAATTTCTCACTTCCTGTTCCTCCTCAGTAAGCTGTTCAGTCAGCTGTTCTGGCTGACTAAACACCACTCGGATGATGGTGTGAAGTTTACTGAGGAGAAACAGGAAGTGAGAAATTCAGACAAAGAAAAAAACCATTTAGAAGGGAAATCGAAGGAAAAGGTAAGTGAACCAACAATGCACTAGCTTAAAGGAACCTATTTAGAAAATAAAAAACGAACCTTTACAACCCCTTAAAGAGTTGTTTAAAATAATTTAGATGAAAAAAATAAGAGAGATTTTCTAATGAAATCCTTGTTCCAGGGACTCAGAGAAGATATGGGGAACATACCTCAGTCAGTAACTTGACCCCTAGAATATGGACAGTCATTGATTTTCAGGAATCAATCCACAGTATCTCCCAAAAGTGAGTACACCCCTCACATTTTTATCTTTACATATGACAACACTGAAGAAATGACACTTTGCTACAATGTAAAGTAGCGAATATACAGCTTGTATAACAGTGTAAATTTGCTATCACCTCAAAATATCTCAACACACAGCCATTAATGTCTAAACCGCTGGCAACAAAAGTGAGTACACCCCTAAGTGAAAATGTCCAAATTGGATCCAAAGTGTTAATATTTTGTGTGGCCACCATTATTTTCCAGCACTGCCTTAACTCTCCTGGGCATGGAGTTCACCAGAGCTTCACAGGTTGCCATTGGAGTCCTCTTCCACTCCTCCATGATAACATCACGGAACTGGTGGATGTTAGAAACCTTGCACTCCTCCACCTTCCTTTTGAGGATGCCCCACAGATGCTCAATAGGGTTTAGGTCTGGAGACATGCTTGGCCAGTCCATCACCTTTACCCTCAGCTTCTTTAGCAAGGCAGTGGTCTTCTTGAAGATGTGTTTGGGGTCGTTATGTTGGAATACTACCCTGTGTCCCAGTCCCCGAAGAGAGGGGATCATGCTCTGCTTCAGTATGTCACAGTACATGTTGGCATTCATGGTTCCCTCAATGAACTGTAGCTCCCCAGTGCCGGCAGCACTCATGCAGCCCCAGACCATGATACTCCCACCACCATGCTTGACTGTAGGCAAGACACACTTGTCTTTGTACTCCTCATCTGGTTACCACCACACATGCTTGACACCATCTGCACCAAATAAGTTTCTCTTGGTCTCATCAGACCAAAGGACATGGTTCCAGTAATACATGTCCTTAGTCTACTTGTCTTCAGCAAACTGTTTGCAGGCTTCCTTCTTCATCATCTTTAGAAGAGGCTTTCTTCTGGGATGACAGCCACGCAGACCAATTTGATGCAGTGTGCGACGTATGGTCTGAGCACTGGCAGGCTGACCCCGCACCCCTTCAACCTCTGCAAAACACTGCTGGCAGCACTCACATGTCTATTTCCCAAAGACAACCCCTGGATATGAGTCTTGGCAATCTTCTAATAGCCTAGGTCATCTTTATGTAGAGCAACCATTCTTTTTTTCAGATCCTCAGAGAGTTCTTTGCCATGAGGTGCCATGTTGAACTTCCAGTGACCAGTATAAGAGCGTGACAGCGATAACACCAAATTTACCACACCTGCTCCCCATTCACACATGAGACCTTGTAAGACTAATGAGTCGCATGACATCGGGGAGGGAGAATGGCTAATTGGGCACAATTTGAACATTTTCACTTAGGGTTGTACTCACTTTTGTTGCCAGTAGCTTAGACATTATTGACTGTGTTGAGTTATTTTGAGGGGACAGCAAATTTACACGGTTATACAAGCTGTACACTCACTACTTTAGCAAAGTGTAATTTCTTTGGTGTTGCCACATGAAAATATATAATAAAATATTTACAAAAATGTGAGGGGTGTACTCACTTTTGTCAGATATTGTATATACTGTTGAAGATCATAGTAAAATGCGCAGCTCGCACCTCCCTCCTGTCAGATGAGAGGGGCCCTCAGCGTCATACTGACCCAACGCTGTCAGTGTGTTTAGCAAAAATGGTAAACCTAGATCAGTGTTTCTCAATGTTTTTTCAGTTGAGGCACCCTTTAAAATTATAGACAAACTCAAGACACCCTTTTAAAATATGGACAGTCTCGAGGCACCCCATTTTAAAATGTAAAAAAAAAACAACGATTCTAATAGTTTTACACAATGCAGCAATATCCACACATGTAGGACACCCAATGTTAGAGGTGATTTATTCTTCCAAAGCAAATACACTTTTCACACTGGTACTGACTAGTATTCCAATGTTTTTCTTCTCCCTTAAATTCTCTACCTCGGTCAGTTATTGTCACCCCAGTGCTGAGGCTGAGGGGTACAGGAGGGTCAAACCAGAATGCTGTGGAGGCAACTGACATCCTCCTTATTAGATGATGACATCATTGGTTGTTAGGATGCCAGTGTCTAGAAAAGTCGTAATGGTGCATAATGAAAACACGTGGCTTTGTGTAACTAAAAGGCAGACTTCATCCACCCCCTGGCTTGTATACAATTTTTGATGAATTTGTAGGCATTTTGCCAAGGCACCCCTGAACAAACCTCAAGGCACCCTGATTGAAAAATGCTGACCTAGATAACCGGGTAGAGTTTTGTAGCACCAATATGTTATTATGGTTAACCATTGTCGTATTCATTTAATTACATTTACAGAACAAGTGTAGCTATCAGAACATTTATGGTCCCAGAGAGAACAAATATATTAATGAACCATATCCCAAGGCTTTCAGGACATTTCTTTTAAACCTCTCTGTACAGCCAACTATTTGCAATATTTGCAATTTTATAATGTTTGAAATTTGGTAATGGTAATGGTAATGGTAAATTTTAATGGTAAACTTTATGTTACACCTCAAAGTAATATAGCTGATCTGAGTGAACAGATCTAAATGTTGCTCCACTCCATGTGTCATGTGATTACCAAATACTGCTACAATGCTATATTGAAGGCAGCATGGAGTTTGATTCATACATCTCAGTCAGAGATACTTTTTAAAATACAGACCATCAACCAAGAGAAAAGAGAGATGGTTTCATGTTGCTGAACTATAGTCTTCAGCCTCGTACACACGACCGGTTTTCTCGGCAAGAAAACTGCTAGGAGAGCTTTTTGCCAAGAAAAACGTTTGTGTGTATGCTTTCTCGGCAGGAAAACTGCCGGGAATCTCGACGAGAAAAATAGAGAACCTGCTCTCTATTTTTCCCGTCGGGATTCTCGGCAGAGTGTTTCCTGCCGAGAAACCCGGTCGTCTGTATGCTTACCCGTCCAGGGAAACCCGTGCATGCTCGATGAGACTTTGACGCATGCGCGGTAGCATACAAGGGTAGTGTAGGGTGTAGCAAGATGGAGGCGACGGCATCGAATGTGACAAGCGCCGGCTCATCATAGTCGATGAGGTCACGCGTTCTTGCCAATCAAAAGAACAGTGGTTCTTTTGAATGGCGCGTGTGTACACAGGGCTTGGCAAGACAAGCTTGCCAGGAATCCCGTCAAGAAAACCAACCTTTTTTTTTCAATGGGATTCCCGCCCGTGTGTAGGAGGCTTCACCTTTACCACTTTCTTGCCTAATTTAGCCACCAGATGTTGACAGAAGAGAAAAAAAAAAGATTTTACAACTTCTATATTTTAATGCCTGATATCCAAATATCCACCCCCGTCCATTGTCAACATGCCTTGTTTTTTTTTTATCCCCCCAATAAATATCTTTTATCTACTTTGAAAGCAGAAGCATCCTTACATGAGCTGTGTGTTCAGCTGCTCAGCGACCACATGTCCCACTAGGCATTGGATATTGATAGCAGGTGAGGGGCAGAAGAGGCATTATGTGAGGATGTAGCAAAGGATGGAGTAACACCCCTTGCTTCATTTTCACCCAACACTGCAAGAACGATACCAATACCTGCGTCATTTAGTCTTGAGGAGCCACTGGGGGAGGGGTATTTCACCCAGGACCAAGAGGAAGAAGCTATATAATGCTCGGGGCCACATAGCAGGAAGTAAAAAGAAGCCCATTCAGAAAACTGTCTAAAGATCCCCAAAAGGAGAAGACAGAGCTTCCAAGCTTGAAAGCATTCGAAGATGCTTTCAAGAGAGCATGTTCTCCATCTCCACTACTGCAGGTAAGTATAATTTTTAATATGGGGTCTCGACTTAAAGGCTTGATAATGCCTGCTTTAAAGCATCTGTTACCCTAAATAAAAAAATAAAAAAATGGATCCTGTTCCTTTAAAGCATGTTATACAGTACAGTAGTGCTGTGTAATTTGGCCCCTTCTATCACCTGAAATACCTGGCTGATCCTGCCTGGTTCTGTCCTCCCCTCTATAAACTGACCACAGAATATCATGGCTGCTGAGCCCTGACACCATGGTCAGTTTATGTGCCTCCATCATCCGCAGCTCTCCTCTATGCTCTTCTGTGTCTCCTGTGTCCTCCTACCCCCTCCCCTTCCTGCCTGTCAGCTCTGTGTTGGGGCCCACCCCCCCCCCTCCTGCTGCTGAAATTACTGTTAATGCTTTATATAATCCTGTTTGTTTCCTAATCCTGTGTGCTTCTGTCTCTGTGTTTTATAAAAAAAAAGAAAATGCCGTCTATACCTGATTTCAGAGCCTCACTCGGCACTCACGTGACCGGTCAGCTTTTTCCTCTCTCCTTCTCTCCTCCCAACTGACGTCAGTGCAAGATTTTCAGCCCCTTCCACTCTAGCTGTCAGATTCGAAGAGAGGAGTGCCGGACGGTTACGTAAGCGCCAATCGAAGCTCTGAAATCAGGTATAGTCTTAATTTTTTTTATAAAAAAACAGACACAGGGGCACACAGGATTAGGAAACAAATATGATTATACAAAGATATGACAGTGGCTTAACAACCACTTTAACTCTGCCCTAGACACTAGCCCAAGTGTCCCATTATGGTCAATACAGCTCTGGTTAGAGTATACAAAAGCCAATAATGTGATAGGTACAAGCATGGCCAGACCTACCATCTGCACAGACTATTCAGCTGCACAAGTACCCCATTGGGGTATAAGAGCTAATTTATATTTTATATGGGTGCTGAGTTCTCTTCCCACTGTCACATTAACTTGGACACTGCCCTTTTCAACCTGTTCAATCTGTAGGTTGCCGGACCCTTTGTGTTGCCGCTGTTTGCGGCAAAGCAGTGACCTCATTCATCTCCTGTGCAGATGTCCAAAGCTTCACAGGTATTGGAATGAGGTGATGGGTACACCTAACGGAGTGTTTCAAACAACAATCCCCGTAGACCCTCTGTGCTGCTTGCTGGGGGTCCTGGAGGATGTGATTCCTGAGGAATTGACCAGGATTGCAGTCTCTAGAGCATTATTTCAGGCCAAAAAGCTTATATTGATGGGATGGAAATCAACCTTACCACCTACCACCACCTTGTGGATAGCCCACATGGGGAATACTCTCATTATGGAAAAGTATATATACCAGCACAGGGGAAGCCTGGGCAGGTTTGAACGAATTTGGTCCCAATGGCTGGATACTCCCGATTTGAGCCCCAGGGAGCTAGTGTTGTCCAGAATTCTACAATGTCCGTAAAACTAACCTATATAGGTGTGCCGAGCTTAGAAATGCAATATTGTAGTGCTACATCTAGGCATTTATCTGGATTTTGTCTGCGGAGTGGAATCTCTGCAAGTTTTTGTACAATGGAAACTGTTGTGATATATCTTATGTTTAATAAAAATCTTTTTGATTAAAAAAAATAAAAAATCTGTTAATCCATACACAGCAAATAAGGGTTTTACTTGCCTGGTAGTTGAATGGAGGCAACAAAAATGAGTGTTTCACAAGGGCCTCTTGGTGACTCTGTTGGCTTCTGGCTAAAAGAATACAGATGTGAGAGCTATATGGTATAATGAGATCTCTTTATTCTTCCTAAGTGTATTCAAGTTCAGCGGACAGCCTCTCATTTCATTCCCTTCACACAGATGTAAATGTAAGCCGAAGTAATGCGTACTGTGCGCAGATATCAATGTGAAGAATTCATTTCAGTAAATGCTCCTTCATTGGCCATTTATCACAGTCATTCCCAGGAAAGCTGTCACATTTGTAAGATAGCAGCAGCCATTGTAAAACCTGAGCTGACAACATGGCAAATAAAATGTTTCGCAATCCTCATACGGGGAAATCAGACACTTTCCATAGAGAGGGAGAACTCACACAGAACCTACGTGGAAAAGACATTCTGACAACTTGCAGATGGAGAAAAAAATGAAAAAATCCAAGCTAAAGTTTAAATCAAACCTTTGCTTGACTCATTCAGGAGAAAGTGTTTTTTTTATTCACATAGACCGATCCCCAGTAGAACATACTTACCTATTACGTCGGTGGATGATTTCCTCGCCAGCTATACTGGAACCTGGAATGTTTCTTCCTCTATGGTTGCTGTTTGGTCCAATGGTTTGGATCCTTGATGTTTAAATCATATACTCTGGCTTTTCCTTGGATGATAACCCTTATTTTTGCTGTTCAATATCCCCTATATTCAGATCTGATTGATGGTGATCATTTAGTGGCGACTCTTCTTTTGGTTTTAATAAGCAAGGACATATTGGTGTTCACATATCTCCTGTGTGACTGTGGCCATATAGAGTGTTATGAATCGGTCACATTTTATGATCTATATCTAAGTGGACTTACCCTCTATTGATTTCATACTTACCTTTCCTTCATGTGACTGATGGACCAATGGTCACTATCACACAAGCTGTCCATAGTCTTCTTTTACAGGGTTTTTCTTGACCTCCTGAAAGGTGAACACGGTTTAATGGAAACAAAAAGAAAACACATGTGCTGCTGGGAAGGTCTGCATTAGGCCTCATGCATTGCACACAGACAGTGAGAGGCTGAAAATATGCTAGGCGTAAAATTCCAGGCATTTTACAATGCCCAAAAAGTCAGTCATGGGTCCCTTGTACAACCTACTATATACAGTCAGGTCCATAAATATTGGGACACCGACACAATTCTAATCTTTTTGGCTCTATACACCTCCACAATGGATTTGAAATGAAACGAACAAGATGTGCTTTAACTGCAGACTTTCAGCTTTAATTTGAGGGTATTTACCTCCAAATCAGGTGTGGAATTACAACAGTTTGTATATGTGCCTCCCACTTTTTAAGGGACCAAAAGTAATGGGACAATTGGCTGCTCAGCTGTTCCATGGCCAGGTGTGTGTTATTCCCTCATTATCCCATTTACAAGGAGCAGATAAAAGGTCCAGAGTTCATTTCAAGTGCGCTATTTGCATTTGGAATTTGTTGCTGTCAACTCTCAATATGAGATCCAAAGAGCTGTCACTATCAGGGAAGCAAGTCATCATTAGGCTGAAAAAACAAAACAAACCCACCAGAGAGATAGCAAAAACATTAGGTGTGGCCAAATCAACTGTTTGGAACATCCTTAAAAAGAAAGAACGCACCAGTGAGCTCAGCAACACCAAAAGACCCGGAAGACCACGGAAAACAACTGTGGTGGATGACCGAAGAATCCTTTCCCTGGTGAAGAAAATACCCTTCACAACAGTTGGCCAGATCAAGAACACTCTCCAGGAGGTAGGTGTATGTGTGTCAAAGTCAACAATCAAGAGAAGACTTCACCAGACTGAATACAGAGGGTTCACCACAAGATGGAAACCATTGGTGAGCCTCAAAAACAGGAAGGCCAGATTAGAGTTTGCCAAACAACATCTAAAAAAGCCTTCACAGTTCTGGAACAACATCCTATGGACAGATGAGACCAAGATCAACTTGTACCAGAGTGATGGGAAGAGAAGGGTATGGAGAAGGAAAGGAACTGCTCATGATCCAAAGCATACCACCTCATCAGTGAAGCATGGTGGTGGTAGTGTCATAGCGTGGGCATGTATGGCTGCCAATGGAACTGGTTCTCTTGTATTTATTGATGATGTGACTGCTGACAAAAGCAGCAGGATGAATTCTGAAGTGTTTCGGGCAATATAATCTGCTCATATTCAGCCAAATGCTTCAGAACTCATTGGACGGAGCTTCACAGTGCAGATGGACAATGACCCGAAGCATACTGCGAAAGCAACCAAAGAGTTTTTTAAGGGAAAGATGTGGAATGTTATGCAATGGCCAAGTCAATCACCTGACCTGAATCCGATTTGAGCATGCATTTCACTTGCTGAAGACAAAACTGAAGGGAAAATGCCCCAAGAACAAGCAGGGACTGAAGACAGTTGCAGTAGAGGCCTGGCAGAGCATCACCAGGGATGAAACCCAGCGTCTGGTGATGTCTATGCGTTCCAGACTTCAGGCTGTAATTGACTGCAAAGGATTTGCAACCAAGTATTAAAAAGTGAAAGTTTGATTGATGTTTGTTAATCTGTCCCATTACGTTTGGTCCCTTTAAAAAGTGGGAGGCACATATACAAACTGTTGTAATTCCTACACCGTTCACCTGATTTGTATGTAAATACCCTCAAATTAAAGCTGAAAGTCTGCAGTTAAAGCACATCTTGTTTGTTTCATTTCAAATCCATTGTGGTGGTGTATAGAGCCAAAAAGATTTGAATTGTGTCGATGTCCCAATATTTATGGACCTGACTGTAAGCAAATGGGTGTATGCAGCTGTATTCTTGTAAACTTCAATGCTTCTGTGTATCGACGTTTACCTGTGTTTACAAAGTACTTTTTGGACTTGAAATCTCGGCACTTGAAAAATACATTGTATAAGTGCAGCGCCCCCCCAATATTTGGGGGCGCTATGTGGAAATTTAAGGGTAGTCTGAGCTGATATATGGGGTCAGACCAATTATGATTCAATTGTATGTTCTGCTCTGGATGTGATACTGCCCGGCAGTAGTGTTCTCCATTGCCTGCAGGAGGCACTGTCACCACCGGCATAGGTTAAACTACGGGGGGTATCACAGCACCTTGGGTGTACTCTCTCGGCAGCCGTGCAGTGGGCGGGGTCTACCTGCTGTGCATGCTGGGAGAGGGTAAAAAATAGGCAGACGCCATTTGGGGTGAGGCGATTCCAGGGGGACCCTAAGACGTTCAGGGGGGACCTTTGGTCCAGTGGCCCGCATGGCACGAGGTGCGCAAAGGTGTTTAGACATCGGGCACCTTCAGCCCGAGGTCCTGTAGCTGCATTGTAGGCCCAGCTCTGCTGACAAGGGCCTATGCTTCAGCGAAGGATCCCAGGCTGGCCACTTGAAGGGGGCCCATCTTTAGGAAAGGAGTCCAGGGTCGGATCAGACCCGGCGGAGATTAGCGACGGTACTGCTAGAGACTTACCTAGAGGGGATTCACCGTCTCTGACGTCCATGCTCCATCCCGGCTGCTAGGACCACTCTCATAGGGACTATCCGGGTGAGCAATACCCACTCAGGCTTGAGTGGCGATGAGTGTAGATACTGAACTTAAGTGTTGCGTGCCTGAACCTTCCCCTACTTCTTTCAACTTCTGCTCTTCCTCTGTTCGAGATGACTCAAAAAAGAATAAAGCCTTGCTGATTAGGTTTAAATCAAGTGTGGACATTGGCTTTATTTCTGGAGATTAATGTTTGCCTAGACAACGGAGCTAAAGGATCCACTCGGGGGAGGTAACTCGCTGCAGACCCAAGAAAAAGAAAAAAAAACAGTCCGGTCCCTTAAACCAAGGGAGCGGGACCAGGTGGCTACATAAGCATACACAAATACACAAACCTCTCAGTGACTACTGTGTTTACTATGCTTCAGTTTGTGAATGAATAGGAAGCCGCTTAGCCCAGAGCACTTCCCCTTCATTCACTGTCCAGTGCATCTGAGGCTGCAGGGAAAGGGACTGGGGAATCTCTGTCCTCAATTCCTTTCTCTGTCTCAGAGAAGGGGTCTGTGACCTCTGATATTTCACCTAAGCCCCCTATTGGGGCTCCTAAATATTGTTTAAAAAATGATTAAAAAAATGAAATATAATATATAATATAAAAAAAATTAAAAAAAAATATTAACACCTTCCACTGCTCTACTGACACCATCCATGTTTTAATACATTTTAAAATGTTTGTTTACATTTATTTATAAGAGCGTGTGTGTGTGTAATATATATATATATATATATATATATATATATATATATATATACCATATATACTCGAGTATAAGCCGAGATTTTCAGCCCTTTATTTTGGGCTGAAAGTCCCCCCCTCGGCTTATACTCGAGTCAGCGAAATTTTACATTGTAAATAGTACCTGAAAAAAAGTTGAGGCTGCGGCGTCCATCGTTCAAATCCCGCGGTCTCTTCCTGGTCCCTTCCGTGATAGGCGATTTTCAGCAGACACTCTCCGCCTATCACGAACGTTCTCTCATCCTCAGTTTCCCAGCAGACGTCTGTGATTGGCGGAACACCCAACACAGTGTCTGCTGGGAAACTGAGGATGAGAGAACGTTTGTGATAGGCGGAGAGTGTCTGCTGAGAATCGCCTATCACGGAAGGGACCAGAAAGAGTCCGCGGGATTTGAACGATGGACGCCGCAGCCTCTCAACTTTTTTTCAGGTACTATTTACAACAGGGGTCTCAAACTGGCGGCCCTCCAGCTGTTGCGAAACTACAAGTCCCATGAGGCATTGCAAGGCTGACAGTTACAAGCATGACTCCCACAGGCAGAGGCATGATGGGACTTGTAGTTTCGCAACAGCTGGAGGGCCGCCAGTTTGAGACCCCTGATTTACAATGTTAAATTTAAACAGTGAGGATAGGAACAGTGAGCTAGGGAACAGTGAGGATAGGAACAGTGAGGATAGGAACAGTGAGCTAGGGACCAGTGAGGATAGGAACAGTGAGGATAGGAACAGTGAGGATGGGAACAGTAAGGATGGGAACAGTAAGGATGGGAACAGTAAGGATGGGAACAGTGAGGCATTGTTGACCCTCGGCTTATACTCGAGTCCGTAAGTTTTCCCAGTTTTTTGTGGCAACATTAGGTACCTCGGCTTATACTCGGGTCGGCTTGTACTCGAGTATATACGGTATATATATATATATATATATATATATATATATATATATATATACACACACACATGCATGTGTGTTTGAGCTCTGAGCTAAACACCCCAATGCAACAGGCTGCACACACCTATGATAGACTGTTGTACATTAAGGATGACTTTTTAATGACAAAAGGTGGAGCTCTTTTTTGAAAATGTATATTTCGGTTTATATGACGACATGTCAGAAATGCATCCTTGTATCTTTATAAAGTGACTGAAAGGAGAACTTTAATATACTTTTTTTTAATATGGCTTTGCTTAGAGTTGCAGGTCGTGTTTTGGGTATAGGCAGGTTATAATTGCTCCAAAATTATACAAATATTGTTTCATTTCAAGGGTCTTCTTGCTGATCTAATCATGTTACTGCTCCTTTCGGTAGTAGGTGGTCCTTATTGCTGCTATGAATGGTGCTTGCAAAATGACATGTGAATTCCCTACAGTGAAGTAGTAGTGGTGCCCGGGCAGTGTGTATGACTCAGTGCCAAAGGGCAGGCCCAGTGGCACCCTGTTCTTAAAGGAAATGGGTTGAATGGCACTGGCCATCATTCAACCCTAAAGACTGGCACCATCTAGTAGCAAAAAGTAGAATAATAATGGGACACAGCTCTTGATTGAATGTATTTCAGCTAAAGCTATTTTTTGTATTTTCATAGCTTTTTGGGGGAGGGGGTTTCTGCTTTCAATTCCCCTGATAAGCTGTAATTTCACCTTTTTATACCCTCCTTTTCTAATATCGACATTTTGGTTTTAATTAAAGTATGCTTCAATCTTCCATGTGACATAAGTAAATCTCATTGACTCACAAATCAATTAGAAAAATAGCTCAGCAATTAAAGGTGGCATAATAATATTGATCACTAGGAGATGAAATCCAATACGCTTTTAAATTAGACAATTTACCTATTCCTAATGACATTAGGCATGCACATAGCTAAACATCTATGTGGACTTACTGTTCATTGTTACTCCTGTGTTAATTTCAGGAAAAAAAAAGAGGGGTTCAATTCATTATACTCATAGCATCATACAAACATATTTCAGTGGGAGCACACAGGGCCGATTAAACGAAACCACCCCCGAGTTCAGTTCTCCCCCCTCCCCCATTGGTCTGCACTCACACTAAACTATGAAAGGAGTACCTACACTTACAAGGGCTCCCAGGCACACTCCTCTACAAAACAGACCAGTAATCCCTGCTTCAGTACACAGCTCTCTTTGGAGAGAAATGAGCTTCGGCATGGTTTGCACTCACACTTAAGCAAATCAAGCAGACCACATGCAAACCAAACTCAGGAGCACCTCTTCCATGTGGTCCTGGGCCCAGTACAATTAACCAACACTGAGCATGGTTCAGAGCACTCACACCACACAAATGAATCAGCCCAGGGGGCACATTGCTAGTGTGAGGATAGTAGCTCATTAGGTACTGAAGCTTCAAGACCAAGCCAGCATAGGCATAGGCAGAGCTCAGATTTATATTCTGTCAGGTCCATTTTACACTAATGCTCTTTTTGTTCTTTAACCAGGGGACACAGCCTCATAGTCCGTCTGTTATTTTAAAAGGATCCTGGGGAGCTTCATGTCCTGAAAGGTCTAAGACAAATGCCATTTTATCCCCTTCATGGACACACTTGCCCTTTGTAACCCTAATAACAAACCATAACTATCACCACTAGCAAATCTAGCCAATGTTATTGTTGTAGGATATGTTCATGGGGTGCTGAATTTAACCAGGGAGGACTCAGTGGTGCTGAATCTACCCAGGGATGTCTCCAAGGTTCTGAATCCAGCTAGGGAGGTCTCCAAGGTGCTGAATCAACCCAGGGAGGTCTCCAAGGTGCTGAATCAACCCAGGGATGTCTCCAAAGTTCTGAATCCAGCCAGGGAGGTCTCCAAGGTGTTGAATCTTCCCGCTTGAGCTATCCAAAGTGCTGAAGCCACCCAGAAAACTCTTCATAATGCTGAATCTCCCCACTAAAGCTCTCAATAGTTCAGTACTGAAAGACAGTTTATAGCACCTGCCCTGTCCGTGAAATAACCAGCCCAGCACACCAGGCATGCAAGCCTGTATCCCCAAGGTAGAGCTCCATATTACTCTATGCACAGAGTGGATTGAAAATGATCATGATGATGATAACAACAAACTAATAACATTACTTTCTGTGTATTTTCAGGAATGGATCTACACTCAGGTTCAGCAGATAAGCCAGCAGGATCTATGTCTGTCCGTGCACACCTTATTTCCAGGAACGCAGGTGGTCCTGTTGCCCTGCAAAGAGGGAGATGGGAAGCAGGTATATATTTTGCACCCACCATGCCAGATTCCTATTTTTCTATATTGGCCTATCTTAAAGAGAATGCGTCACTTTGCCAATAAATAGTTGGCAGAGGGTCTAGCCCTTTATGCCTCCACCCAAAACTATGAAAATATGCTAATCCAAGGCACTACTTTACAGATGACCACTAGAGGGTACATTAACACATCTGTGTGTACAAATATAATAGGACCTCGGTGGAACCTCCATTTGTAGCGGTGCACTCTGGGCACAAGTTCAAAAGATCCACACATCATCCTGCTGTCCATTCTCCTCATCCATCCATAAGACACAATGAAGAGTCACTTGCTTTACCTTGTGGTATTTTTATTATAAAAGTTTCTTTGGTAGAGTTGGGTAAGGGTGTAGTGACATGGGATGCCCATAGGTATTAGCACTTTAGTTCTGAGAATAATGCACTGCAAAAGATTGTAGTTTAGTGAACTGCGTCACTGCAGACTATTGCTCCCTTTATGCTGCACTGTTTAGGACAAGTCACTCTGAATGGCTTTTGTCGTAATAATCAGTTATCCAGATGCCGGCCCTGTGTCCGGAAGGTATCCTCATACACCCCCCTCCGACCCCTCAGTCCCTCTACTGCAAATGGTAACTGATGGACTACTAGGCCCAAATAGTCCAGTGATGAAAAGGCTGAGTTCCCCAGCCGCAGCCTTCCATCTTGAGATGAGATAAGGTTAGAGTCTCTCCTTGTAACATCCTGCTGTGTAGGACTGACCGTGCAACATCCCGTCTAAGACACCCCCTTGTGGCTTTCCATTACTAGGGGCAACAACAGATATTCCCAAGTCTCCTCAATAGACTCCTCCGGTCCCATCACTTGCTGTCTTGTACCCACTGACCTGTTCCATGGTCCCCGGTCCATGGAAGAGACATGGTTCAACCGCACAGTCCAGCAGTAACAGTTCCAGGTTCCTTTCTCTTACTGTTGAATTCCTCCTTTGCGGTGTTGAAGAAAAGTGGTCCTCCATCAGGACTTTCCCTCAGCACCTGGTAGGCCCCAGGCCCTCAGGCCGGGGCCTTGTCACACAGACATTACTGCTCCATCCTCTTTCCTCTCACGACTCCCCCCCAGTGGCATGTTACCTCAGCTTATATAGCAGGCCCACCCCCTGCCAATCCTAGTTGGGGATTGGTAGAGCTGCCACACAAGCTGCCTGTCACTCAGAGCTTCCAGCTCCGCCCCCTTCCAGAACATTCTTCCTGAAAGCAGGGGAGGAGTTCCAGAGCCTGAGCACAGGTGGCCACACCCACTGCTACACCGACACTCCCAGTCTCAGATCAAAACAACCAGGCCTAGCATAAGGCATAGGCCTGACTAGATTTTCCCTGCACTGACAGTTTAAAACAAATAACACTACTTTAGCTCATACCAAAAGGTAGTGGGTGCTACAAGAATATAAAACAAGTAAAAATGTGACAGACTTGTCAAAACTTTGAATAAATATTTCAGTAACAATGATAAAAGTGTACTTGCTAAAAATACATGGTAGTTTCTTTTTTTTAAAGCCCGGTAAATAGTAAGTGATTTCTAAGTTAAGAATTACAGTACATGTGCTCTGTGGCAAAACACTGTGTGCAGCACTACGTGTTTCAGAATTTTATTTTGCATTCTGTGCCTTCTGTTTGAACAAAGGAAAAACATTTTAAGTGGACACAGTGGGGTTGATTTACTAAAGGTAAATAGAAGTTGCTTCAGAGGGTAGTAAATGTGCAGAAGCTCTGTTGACTTTCATCATCCAATCATGTGCAAGCAAAAAATAGGATTTTTATAACAGCTTACCTGTAAAATCCTTTTCTTGGGAGTACATCACGGGACACAGAGCGACATAGTCATTACTAATGGGTTATATAGATACCGTCAGGTGCTGGCACTGGCAACTTCCAAAACCGGAAGTACCCTCCCCTATATAAGCCCCTCCCATCCGGGAGCACCTTAGTTTTGTAGCAAAGCAATAAGTGTCCCCAAAGAGGGGCGGGAGCTCTGTGTCCCGTGATGTACTCCCAAGAAAAGGATTTTACAGGTAAGCTGTTATAAAAATCCTATTTTCTTTCTCGTACATCACGGGACACAGAGCGACATAGTCATTACTAATGGGATGTCCTAAAGCAATGCCCAATGAGGGGGGGGGATACACCATATATAAGCTGAGCGCTATCAGACATGAGGATCTTTTGCGGCCTGCAACACACTGCGCCCAAAGGCGACATCCTCCTGACTTCTAACGTCCACCTGGTAGAACCTAGTAAACGTGTGAACTGAAGACCATGTTGCGGCCTTACAGATTTGAGCCAGGGAGGCCTGGTGATGCACTGCCCATGAAGTTCCAACTGCTCTCGTGGAGTGCGCTCTAACTTTGAACGGAGGCGGTCTCCTTCTCAAGCCATAGGCTTGTATTATGACCTGTCGAATCCACTTGGCTAAAGTAGATTTTCCACTTGGCTAAAGTAGATTTTGACGCTGCCTGACCCTTTCTGGGGCCTTCCGGCAGAATAAACAAAGTATCCGTTCTGCGAATCTGAGCAGTGGCTTTTAGATAAGCTTTAACTGCTCTTACTACATCCAAAGAATGCAATAACTTTTCCTCTACCGAAGTAGGTTTGGGGAAAAAAGAAGGAAGAACCACATCTTGGTTCAAATGAAACCTCGGTACCACCCTAGGAAGAAAGGCTGGATGAGGACGTAATACTACTCTATCTTTATGGATAACCAGATATGGCTCCTTACAGGACATAGCTGCTAATTCCGACACTCTTTTAGCCGAACAAATGGCTACTAGAAAAATCAATTTCCTGGTGAGAAGCACCAAAGAAATATGCTGTAATGGTTCAAATGGTTGTTTCTGTAGAACCGACAGAACCAAGTTTAGATCCCATGGACATATGGGAATATTAACCGGAGGACTAATACGCATCACTCCTTGTATAAAGGCTTTGACTAGTGAATGCGAAGCCAAGGGCCTTTGAAAAAATATTGACAAGGCCGAAATCTGACCCTTGATAGTACTCAAGGCAAGCTTCCTATCTACAGCCCATTGTAGGAAGTCCAGAATCCTACCTATTACGTACTTATGTGGATGCCATTTCTTGGCCTCACACCACGCGATGTACGCCTTCCAGATTCTATATTAGATCTGCCTGGATACCGGCTTCCTGGCATTGATCATGGTAGATACCACAGGATTAGAGAGCCCTCTCTTTTTTAGAATGTGGGCTTCCATAGCCAGGCCGTCAAACCTAGGGCTGGTAAGGAAGGGTGGTATATCGGTCCTTGCGAAAGCAGGTCCGGACGACGTGGGAGAGTCCAAGGACTCCCCACTGAAATTTTACAATCTCCGCGTACCACGCTCTTCGGGGCCACGCTGGAGCCACCGGAATCACTGGTTTCTTTTCTACCCTGATTCTGCGGAGTAATCGAGGTAACCATTGTGGCGGTGTGAATGCATATATCAGCTTGAACTGATCCCAAGGGAACACTAGGGCATCCGAGCCGCAAGCTAGGGGATCCCTTGTCCGAGAGACAAACCTGTCCCCCTTTGCGTTGAATCTGGATGCTAGAAGATCTACATCCGATGTTCCCCACCGCTAACATATTGTCTAGAAAACCTCGGGGTGAAGGGACCCTTCCTCTGGGCCTAATTGCTGGCGACTTAGAAAGTCCGCCTTCCAATTCTCCACTCCTGGAATGAATACCGCAGATATGGCTGGGACATATTTTTCTGCCCATTTCAGGATGTAATTTACTTCCCTCTGGGCTGCACGACTCCTGGTGCCCCCCTGATGATTGAATTCTGACAGGGGACCCTTGGAGTTTGGATGTCCATGCTACTAGGGCATACCGGGCTGCTCGTATCTCTAAGAGATTGATGGGCAGGGCCTTTTCTGCATCCGACCATCTGCCCTGGAGAGACTATTGCTCCAGTACTGCTCCCCAGCCTATAAGGCTGGCATCTGTAGTGACCACCTTCCAAGAAATCAGACTGAAGGATTTCCCTTTTTCCAGATTCTGGGGAACCAACCACTAACGGAGGCTCTTGCGAACGGAAGGGGACAAGGACATTGTAAGTCTAGGGCCTGAACTTTTTTGTTCCAGGCTGACAGTATGGCCCCCTGCAAATTCCTTGAATGGAATTGACCGTAGGGTACTGCTTCGAATGATGCCACCATTTTTCCCAGCAGCCTTATGCACAGGCGTATGGACGGCTGTCTTTTTTGTACCCACTAAGTGGATCAAATCTTTCAAAGACAACACCTTTCCTCGAGGCAAGAATATTTTTCTCTGGCCTGAATCCAACCTTAGCCCCAAGTATTCCAGACTTTTGACTGGTTTTTAGGGCTAACTTGTCTCGGTTGATAATCCAACCGTGATATTCCAGATACTTGATTGTCTTGTGAACGACCACGTCTAGTTTTTTCACTGAGTGGTCTATCAGCAACAAGTCATCTAGATATGCCATTATCATTACACCTTGTGTTCTTAGATTGGCCAATAAAGGGCCAGAATTTTTGTAAACACTCGTGGTGCTGTGGCCAAACCGAAGGGTAAGGCTCTGAACTGAAAATGGCGCCCTTCTACTGCAAAGCGTAGAAATTTTTGGTGGACTGGAAAGATGGGAATGTGCAAATAAGCATCTTTGATGTCGATCGCGGCTAACCAATCCTCCCCTTGTAGGGCAGTGGCCACCGATCGGATCGACTCCATCGGAAAGTCCTGATATACAGGAATTTGTATAGCCCTTTTTAGAATTAATATGGGCCTCCCGTCCGCGTTTGCTTCGGGACTGTAAAGAGGTTTGAGTAAAACCCAAACCCTCATTCTTACAGGGGAACCTCCATAATTACTCCTTGGAGCAATAGTTGTTCTAGTGCCAACAAGAGGGACTCTATCTTCCGGGGATCCCTTGGCACGTTTGACCTCAAAAATGGGAAGGAGGAGAGTCTTTTAACTCCAAACTGTATCCCAAACATACTGCGGAGAGCACCTATCTGTCTTGATCGTGTCCCGCCAGGTCTCTTGCGAACAACTGGAGTCCTCCCCCCACCCGACTGAGTGGGGGCAACCCTTCAATGAATTTAACTTTGGGGGAGGTTTTGTACCTCCCCTGACCCAGGGTTTCTCATTACCCTGCTATTGTCCCTGTTTTTTACCCCCGGGAATTGACCGAGGAGGCCGTCGAAACTGTTACACAGCCGATGCCCCAGGGACTGGAGAAGCAGGCCTCTTAAAGAGGGACCTCTAACTCTGTTTTTAACCGGCAAGAGCGTATTTTTACCGCTGGAAATTTTCTGGATATATTTGTCCAGGTTTTCCCTGAATAAGCGTTCACCATGAAATGGGACGCTAACCAGCCATTCTTTACAGGGAGCTTCAGCAGACCAGTTTTTGAGCCATAGAAGCCTACGCATATGTACTATAGACAGCGTAAGGCGGGAGGCCTGATGGACTGAATCCTTATGGCGTCAACCGCAAAGCCTAAGGCTCTAGGTAGATCAGCTAGGGCAAAGCCTGCTGATCTGTCAAGTCCCTCAAGACCTGTTTCAACTGATCCTTCACTGCTTAGCAGACCCCAATAGCTGCTACTGCTGGTTGTGTCACCAAGCTTGCTGTAGAAAGAAGCAGACTTTCATAAGGACTCCAATCTTTTATCTATTGGGTTCTTGAACATTTGGACATTATCCACTGGACATGTCAGTGATTTATACATACAAGAGATGGCTGCGTCCACTGTAGGGACCTTCCATTTTTTTTTTTTTTTTTTTTGATGAACTTATCCTCCATGGGATAGACCACCGGAAATCTCTTGGGGGAATAAATATTTTCTCAGGACGTTCCCAATCCTGGTAAATAAGCCCTTTCAGTAAAGGGTGAAGTGGAAAAGAACAGACAGTCTGGGGGCTTCTAGCGACCCCAACGAGGATACAGTAGTGGTTGATGGTTCCGCAAGGTGCATTTTTAAATGCTGATCGGACCATGTTAGTCAGAGACTGAACCCATAATCTTTCAGCTTGAGATGCTGAGAAAAGGTTCCCCCACTGTTGACTCCTCTATAACAGAATCAACCTTATCCTGATCCCCTTCAGGCAGGTCGATCCCTGTATGGGACTGTTGCTCTGCTAACAGGCACTTTGAAGGAGGAGATGGAGATCGGCGTGCTTTCCCTGACAGGGAGGCAGCGATCAATGTTGACAATCTCTCTCTAATCCTCCCAGAGCTGAGGAAAAAACCTCCTCTGTTACATACACAGGAGCAGGTGAACTGAGGACAGCCACAGTACCAAGTACCCCTGCGGGGTCTCTACGGTCACTTACCTCTGAACTTCAGGGGAGACTGGTGCAGCAGAAGTATGCCCAAGATCCTCAGAGCCCGATGAGACCCCCTTCGCTTCCTGGAAGATTCAGTTCCGGAGCTTCTGGACGGCATATTCCTAAGCCTAAAGCTGAGGTATTCCAGCCGTAATACACCACTTTTACTGAGAATAGTCTAGCACAATTGCTGCTATATCACAGTTGGTGTCTACTAAAGTGCCTTTCTAGGGGATGCCTGCATCAACCGCCTCTATGTGCCTTTATATTGTTGCTAGCTCTGTCTGTGCACTTCAACAGCCAGCTATAATGTGCTTCAAAACACGCTGGACGCCCGCACATGCGCAGTAGCGCCGCGGCGCACACCTGAGCGTCATCCACCCGCTCCGCCCCTTTTTCCAGATCGCCTCTATGAATAGAGGCGCGTGCACGCGCACGCGCGCGGGCACGTGCGCCTTCGGCACCTTTTTTGAAAACAACAAGGAGCTAGATGGGAGCCAGGGTCCCTTTGCCGCAGGGCCCGGGGATGGATGAGCGCAGCAACAGGGCAGAGGAGACAGCTTCCCAGCAGAGAACATACCAACTGCCTGGATTTGATTCTGGAAGAAAAAAATCCACATTACAAGAAAAAGAACCATAGCGGCCTCTAGTGTCTAACACAGGTACCGCGGTCTTACATTTTTTTTTTTTTTTTTCTTGCCTACTATTAAAATTTTTACATTTTCTCAGTAGTAACAGGCATACACAGAATATTAGCGGGAATACCGTTAGGTAACAGACAGAAAGACAAATTAGGCTTGGGGGTCCCCCAATAGAACCAAGTTCCTGGGGGCCCCCACTTACCTGTTCCCCGCCGCAGGACTTTGTTTGGTCCACAAAAGCCCAAACTTCACCTATCACGGCAGGCATTGTAATCAAACCTTCAGGGACTGGGTTCCCAAGGATTCCACTCCCCTGGACCTGTATAGCACCCTGCACAGAAAACATCTTGGTCGTGGGTATGACCAGAGCTCTGGATCCCAGGGTCCAGCTCTCCTAAGAGAAGCATTACAGGCAAAACCTTGCTCTTCTCTGCAAGGCCCGGGTACCGACCGTTTAGCTATGAAGCTTTTTTGGTCGGATCCGGAATAGCTTACTGAGGCCCAAAAGAACCTGTACGCAAGCTCAGTGAAAAACACATGTTTCTTCTTGGCCAACACCTTAGACACTGGCAAAAAACTGAGGTGCTCCCGGATGGGAGGGGCTTATATAGGGGAGGGTACTTCCGGTTTTGGAAGTTGCCAGTGCCAGCACCTGACGGTATCTATATAACCCATTAGTAATGACTATGTCGCTCTGTGTCCCGTGATGTACGAGAAAGAAATGCTGTTTTTTTTACTTTCCTTGCGTGTGATTGGGTGTCCTTTGCAAAGTGAAGCTTCACCTCACTTACTAAGCTCTGGAGCAACTGCACTTGCAACGTGAATAATCTGTTTGCATTTAGTAAATCAACCCCAGTGTGTGATCTTCCCATTTCTATCATTGAATGCTGCTTTTAGTAATCTAAAATCGTGAAATTAATATTTTATTTCCATGTCACTTTATACAGCAACTGTATAATTTTTCAAAAAATATATAACTTTAAGGCTCCATGCACTGTAGCGTTTTCCTGTCTACATGCATTTAAGCAATGGTTGCATAGCATTTTTATGGGCTGGTTTCCTAATTGTGCCAGCAGTGGACCATAATGTGTGATGGCCTTTGTAGCTTCCGTTAGAAGCCCGTATTCCTAGTGTGACAACGCAGGAGCACATTTGGGAAAGAGGCAAAAAGCATTGTTACCCTATGACAGGAAATATCTGAGCAAAGACTTTCATGACAGAATCACCATGCATTATTTTATTGAAAGCTGGAGATTTAAAGATATAGAGGAATTAGTTTTGAATTGACGTTAACATGGTAATACTTCTATGATATTTTATTGGGTATACTTTAATATGTACAATCAGCGTGTACATTCTCTGTTTAGTTAGATCTTTCTTTATTGTTTTTTTTATGTGTCAGCGATGGAGTAAAGTGGGCTCTCACATTGAACATATGGCTTCCCACTTCTGCCTGGATACGGAAATCATTGGCGATGCAGATGAGAACAACCGCGAGATCGTAATCAACCCGTGCGAGACCACAGCCATCAGTCAACGCTGGGAGATGGTCCTTCAAGACTTCCACTGAGGGCGATTAAACCATCGCAGTAGAAAATTGAAAAGCCTTACAGCGAGCTCCATAATGTTGCGCTGCTTGGAGCCAATGTAGCTCTAGGCATACATGCCGTAACACGAAGCCGAAAATGTTGATATTAAAATGGAGAGAAGAGAGTGCATAAAATCCAAAGGGAAAAGAAAGATCTTACTGGCAAATTTGATTTCTGAGGGAAATACAAAATCTGTAAGAAAATTGTAATAATGGGATACAGTATATGCCTGAGAAAAAACAATAGCTACATTTCCAGAAAAAGAAAAGCACAAAAATAAAGAATCAGTCTGCAGGAAACTGATATTTTAGGATAAAGTGGATGGGGTTTGGGCTTTTTATATCTTTTGGATATTCTGGAAGTGATATCTCTATTAAAGAGCTCCCAGCTTCACCCACTTCCCACCAACCATTATGAAAGAATCGTATTCTCTGGCTTGTTTTGTTAGACTCAGTAGTGGAACCGCTAAACCTAGCTGGGTGATCTTGTCTCTCTCATTACCAAAAGGCAGGTGTGTGATTCAGTGATATTTCTGTTTTGTATTATTGCAGGGTAATTGAATCACATGAAAGCCTTCCATATCTTTCATAGAACATGTTAGCAAGAATACCTAACCTGAACTAGCAGTTCTACCCAGTTACCCAAGTACACTCTCTTGATTTGATTAATGAAGTATAAAGGGATATAGTATGTGGTCAATATTTGTGGACACCTCACCATCACATCTATAGGAGCTTGTTGAACATCCTATTCTAAAACCATGAACTTTAATATGGAGTTGTCTGTGGGAATTTATACCCATTGAGTCCAAAGAACTTAAGTGAGATCAGGTACTGTGTTTGACAGGAAGACTTGACTCACAATTTGTCTCAAAGGTGTTTGTTCATTAGGGTTGAGGTCAGAGCTCCTGAAGAGCTCCCAAGTTCTGCCACACCAAACTCATCAAATCATGTCTTTATGGAGCTGGCTTTGTGCACTATCTAAAATGATTTTGTATGCTGTGGCATTAGCCTTCACTGGAACCACCGGAACCCAATATGGTATCCAGAGACTTTTGGTTTTATAGTGTAGGTGTGATGGCCAGGTGTAAACAACCCTTTGCCTATATAATGCATATAGGGTTTCAGCTTCATGAGAGTGATATCTTCATCGTGAACTTATAGGAATGGACAGAGACCAACTACTGTTGAGAAACCTCACCAATGGATTCTTGAGATACAGGAAGCTAGTGGGTGTTTTAATCCACAAGTGCTCACCTAAAACTGACATATCAACTGTAGAATTGGCCTTTAAATTACACCTGGGCTTTCCCCATGCAGGGCCAACAAAAATGGTTTATCTTTTTGATAGCCCCACCAGAAGCATATACTCAATTTTTAATTTTCTCCTCGGCTGCTCCATAAAGCCCCCAGAAACATTGGGGTCATGTGACTCACTATCCCCACCTTTTACATGATTGCTAATTTAAGCACTGTCTCATAGGGCCAGGGAGTGATTTCTCAGCCTTGTGTAAGCTCTAAATTGCAAACTGGAGCCTGCACAGTGGCCAGCCCAAGTGGCGGTGTGCAAAGTAAAGCTAAGCATGGTGGCTAGAAAATTGATTTGCATAAGCAAAGCACAGGTTTATTTTAAAGAGGCAATTTCACCTTGTCCATACAGGGCAAAGGGACAGTGTATCTGCAAAGAACCCCTTCCCTACTTATACTAACTTCCTCCATCCAATGTGGGAACACAATCCATAGTTTCCAATACGGGGTAGCATGTGACCTCATTTGTGATAGTGCCTAGGCTTAGCAGCCAATCTTTAGGCCTGAGCACTGTCACATGACTGAAGTGACACCACTGCTCCTCCACATCACTGACAATATCGGCACATGCTGTGATGGAGGAAAGTGAAGTAAGGCAGTGCAGATAACATGAGTATAAGGAGGTCAGTGGAGGCCTTTCCAGAGACATTGGGGGTTATTTACGAAAGACAAATCCACTTTGCACTACAAGTGCAGTCGCTGTAGATCCGAGGGGGACATGCAAGGAAAATAAAAAACAGCATTTCAGCTTGCACATGATTGGATGATAAAATCAGCAGAGCTTCCCCTCATTTCAGATCTACCCCTCAGATTTACAGCGACTGCACTTCCAAGTGCACTTTCAAGTGCACTTGTAGTGCAAAGTGGATTTGCCTTTCGTTAATAACCTCCACGGTCACTTTGTCCTGTATGGTAAAGGTGACAATGTCTTTTTAAGGAAGTAGGAAGGCCTTAGATTCAAAACACAGACATGAGCTTACAGATGAGGTAGCCATTTTGCCTACATTACCAATATTCAGCCTATCAGTTAACTAAGAAATAACTAGAGGCCTTAGAGTTCATAGTGACATGGTAGACCTAACTGTAACAAGCCCTGGTTTAGCAAACAAAATGGTTAAATCCACACTGCACTTATGACAGGTACACTTTGATGTACATTCCGAAATCCTGAAATCTTTCCATTTGTATACATGTTATAGGTCAGAGCAGAGCTCTGAACTTCTTGTAGGCTATATATAATATATATTTTACTTGTATATTTATGAAACAAAGACTAATATATAATGAATTTCTGTGGTAATTGAACTGTACTCAAAAATAAAAAAATAAAATAATCAGTAAATTCTGGATGAAATGACAGATCTCTCTTCAAATAAATGAAAAAATGGGCACCAAAGTTTTTAATAAAAATAAAAAAAAATGTAAAAAGCACTACAAAATTTCCAAGGTGTGATTTTTGTCACACTAACAGTATCATCTCTCAGAAATAAAATCATTTTCCATATTTGTCTTTTTCCTTCTTTTTTTGCGGATCTCAGCTCGTGGAAAGGAAAATGTCTGTGTTGACCAAAGCATGGAGCAGAGAAATAATAAAATAGATTAGGATAGTGCTTGGGAGCGATTGATTTGGTGATGTTTTTCTATCGATGGACCTATTCTTCACAGAATTACCCATCATTCCCTGTGTGGAAGCAGTGATCTCTCTACAGAGGTCCAACATGCCCCCTGCTGATTCAGAGCTATAGCTCTCCAATCAGCAGGAAGCTTGAGCTCTGCTGTTGCAGAACTCCAGCTCTAAGCAGAGGATGAATAGTGCCTCTGCAGAGGGATCTCTGCTTCCACAAATTGAGTAAGAATCCTCCACAGCATGCTGTCAGGAGACAGACTTTTCCAATCAGGCTGTGGCTGCTTTCCAAAGAAAACAAACTGGAAGACTTTGCACACATTCTGTTTTGATGCACCAGGAATGTATTGAGTTGATTTATATTGAAAGGTCAATTGGGCTCTAAAGTATACTTTTTCATATATACAACCTAAAAAAAAATACTTTGTTTTTACATTTTAAATAAATAGGAAATCTAATATAAAATAATACACTTTTAGGAGCAAGATTTGCAAATGCCAGATCGATTTACCCACTTTCTGGATTACAGCGGAGTCGCACGGGGCCAACAATGACCTTTCTTAAATTATTCATAACATTTACATTACGTTTTCAGTACGGCACTGCACGCTATATTATTATTCCACAGTTGTGCTCTTGTGTTTTATTTAACCTGGCAGTTTGACGGACATGGAAGAAGACAAGCCTTCTCCTACAGGAAAGGCAAGCCCCTCCACATGAAATTGACATGCTTCTTAAATAATTTATCTTCTTCTAGACAGAAGGGACATGTAAGTGGAAATATGGCCCCTGCTGATTGACGGATGTCACACGGAGAAAACAATTCTTTCTGCAAGTTTGCACAAATGTCTCATTTGTAGAGAATTAGCAATGCATTTGAGGAATTGGGCATATTCAGCAAGGAAGAGCAAACCACAGCTTTGACATGTATGGTAACCCATAGTAACCAGTCTGCTTTCCATTTATTGCACTGATCAGTGAACTAATCAGTGAGGATTAATATCTGTCTGGATTGGAAATTTGCAAATGTTAATAATCTGCAAGACATAATCTGTGGTAAGAGGGCCTTAGTTGTGTAGCCCCTGACACCGGCCCATATACCTGCCAGAATTGAGTTAGGCTAGGTTCACACTTGCTGCGGCCATGGCTCACCGCAGGGGGTCCGGTGTGTCCCTGTTCACTGATTCAGGTGCGAATCAGGTCCGAATTTCTGCCTGAATTTGCACCTGATTCAGAGCCAAAGACGCACAGGACCCTCTCCAAATGCGGATCGCGGCCGCCCCGGACCTGTGTGAACCGGCTCTATTGAGAGCCGGTCAAACTCTCACATAGGTGTGAACCCAGCCTAAGTGTTTCTAGAAGAAGGGTCCCTAATGCCGCGTACACATGATCGTTTTTTCTAAAGGACTTTTTTCATCGGACAAACCGATCGTGTATGGGCCCCATCGGTCTTTTTTCCATCGGTATAAAAAAATAGAACATGTTTTAAATTTTACCGATGGAAAAAAAACAATAGCAAATTCTGATCGTCTGTGGGGAACTCCATCGGAGAAAAAACCCACGCATGCTCAGAATCAAGTCAACGCATGCTCAGAAGCATTGAACTTAATTTTTCTCGGCTCTTCTGAGTGTTTTACGTCACGGCGTTTGGGACGGTCGGATTTTTGACTGATGGTGTGTAGGCAAGACTGATGGAAGTCAGCTTCATCGGATTTCCGATGGAAAAATCCATTGGATTTTATTCCATTGGAAATCCGATCGTGTGTACAGGGCATTAGGAACAGTGTAGATCCCCCTTTCAAAACACCACCATCATCGAGGTGCATTTGGCCCTTTCACATCTTTAAAGCACTGGTGGGGAGGTTCGTTTGTGTGGAGGAATATGTGTAAAGTACCCACCTGCTGCCTTGGTGAACTATTAAACGTGACTGTTGGACAACTTACCTTTTTCATTGAAAAAAGTAATGATAGTGCTGTGCACTGCCCCCAACTCCAACCTCTAACTAAAAGCCGCTGCTATCACTAAATGTTTTCCCACATAAAAGTGTTGTAATATTATATATAATAATATATATGTAATATTATATATGTGTATGTATTATATATCGTGTTATATGTATGGCACGATATATATGTGTTATATACAGGCATTCAAGATTACACATATCAAAGGGTGTTTGTTGATCATAGGGGTTAGTGACCAAACAAGGCTTACTACACATATCAGAGGGGGCAGATAATGACTCTGATGTGCTAGTCTTATGCAAGCCTACCTAGGTGTGTGAGGTGGCCTGTTAACTTAATTGAACAGTTCAAAGGGGACATTGTGTAGATGGTAATTAGACTTGAGGGGGTATTCATTAATGGGAACATTTGGTTGACCTGGCAGAACACCCCCCCCCCCCCCCCCAGTGTCAGACCAGTATTTGAGACATATAAGCTGGCATTCAGTCTGCTCCAGTCTTGTCACTCTGCATGGATAGGAAAGCACAGGTCTAGAATATGATCTAGGAGAAGTAGGACTCTGAAATATATATATACTCTGATTGGATCCGTTGTCATCTGTGCAAGTATTGAACTTTGTTCTGTTTTGGAAGTTAAATAAACTGCACTCTCTGGAGAACTTGGGTGATGCTGCGGGAACATAACATATATCATCATTACTAATAACTAAACATCAATTATCTACTGGAAACCACTATACTACTTCACTACAAAAAGTGCAAAAATAAACAATATGTGATTGTGTTGCCCAAATAATAAACTTAAAATAAAAAAATTGGTAAAACTGTCATCAATCATCAATCAGTAGCGATGACTGCCATGCCATATAATAACATAACAAAGTGCCAAATAGTTTAGCTGGAATAAGTTCTGTGAAAATAATAGTAATATTATCCAAAACAATGTACAGAAAAAGTCCCAACAGTCCAAGAGAAGGTGCTGTAATAGTGCTTCTTCATGAGGAAACAAAACGCTTTTAATCGTTAAATCCACTCTGTGCTCCACCACACCATTGTATAGTGCTCCCCCACAGTTCTGTTTACGAGACAATAAATCTCCTTGCATTCAAGAAGTGTCTGGTGCCCATTAATCTACCTTGCATTGCACCCACCATGCCTTGTAACCTACTCTACATAGAAGGATGTCAGCTGTGCCTGACTCTGGAGGTCACCATTTGGCCTGGAGAGGCTCGGGACTTGGCTACATGTAGTATGTTTGTTAACATATATACAGTAAATGCACTAACACAGCTTCCAGAATGGCCTTCCTGGCTCTGGCTCCATACATTACGCCACTGCCAGGACGAAGCCACGTGGGAGCATGGCATGATATGTGGAGGGGGAGTCAGGAGGCGTGAGTGATTGTTCGGAACTTGTGAAATATTGCTTGATTTATTCCATGCTTCATTACCTTTTATGCTCGTTTGTATTCAATATAATGTTAGTGCAATTCTGGAAACTGGCTTAATGCTTTTATATTTGTTAACCACTTGACCACTGGGCACTTAAACCCCCTTAATAACCAGACCAATTTTCAGCTTTCGGTGCTCTCACATTTTGAATGACAATTACTCAGTCATACAACACTGTACCCATATGAAATTTTTGTCCTTTTTTTCACACAAATAGAGCTTTATTTTGGTGGTATTTAATCACTGTTGGGTTTTTTATTTTTTGCGCTATAAGAGAAAAAAGACAGAAAATTTTGTAAAAAAATGATTTTTTTTTCGTTTCTGTTATAAAATTTTGCAAATTACTATTTTTTCTTCATAAATTTTGGCCAAAATTTATACTGCTACATATCTTTGGTAAAAATAAGTACAAATTGGTGGATATTATTTGGTCTTTGTGAAAGTTATAGAGTCCACAAGCTATGGTGCCAATATCTGAAAATTGATCACACCTGAAGTACTGACGGCCTATCTCAATTCTTGAGACCCTAACATGCCAGAAAAGTACAAATACCCCCCAAATGACCCCTTTTTGGAAAGAAGACATTCCAAGGTATTCAGAAAGAGGCATTGTGAGTTTTTTGAAGTTGTCATTTTTTCCCACAATTCTTTGCAAAATCAAGATTTTTTTTTTCTCTTTTTTTTTTTTCACAAAATTGTCATATTAGCAGGTTATTTCTCACACACAGCATATGCATACCACAAATTACACCCCAAAACACATTCTGCTATTCCTCCCGAGTATGGCGATACCACATGTGTGAGACTTTTACACAGCGTGGCCACATACAGAGGCCCAACATGCAGGGAGCACCTTCAGGCGTTCTGGAGCACCAAGGCCAATTCTGACATTTCTCTCCTACATGTAAAAATCATCATTTATTTGCTAGAAAATTACATAGAACCCCAAAACATTATATATGTTTTTTTAGCAAAGACCTTAGAGAATATAATGGTGGTTGTTGCAACTTTTTATCTCGCACGATATTTGCGCAGCAATTTTTTTAACGTGTTTTTTACGGAAAAAAAATGTTTTGTGCTTAAAAAAAAAAAAAAAACAGTAAAGTTAGCCCAATGTTTTTGCATAATGTGAAAGATGAAGTTACGCCGAGTAAATAGATACCTAACATGTCGCCCTTAAAAATTGCACACACTCGTGGAATGGCGCCAAACTTCGCTACTTAAAAAATCCCCATAGGCGACGCTTTAAATATTTTTACTGGTTACATGTTTTGAGTTACAGAGGAGGTCTAGGGCCAAAATGATTGCTCTCGCTCTAACGTTCGCAGAGATACCTCACATGTGTGGTTTGAAAACCGTTTTCATATGTGGGCGGGACTTACGTATGCGTTCGCTTCTGTATGCGAGCTCACGGGGACAGGGGCGCTTTAAAAAAAAAAAAATATTTTATTCTTCATTTTACTTTATTTATTTTAGTTTGACATGTTTTTCCGCCCTAAACATTTTTTTGATCACTTTTATACCTATTACAAGGAACGTAAACATCCCTTGTAATAGGAATATGGCATGACAGGTCCTCTTTACAGTGAGATATGGGGGGGGGGGGTGTCAATAAGACCCCACATCTCACCTCTAGGCTGGGAAGCCTGAAAAAAAATACAAAAAAAAAAAACAACAATCCTGGCTTTGATCGTAGCGGTGAGTCGGTAGAAGCACCGGAGGGCGGCGGCGGGAGGGGGGGACACATCCCCTCTCGCCTCCCGTAAGAATGATCAAGCGGCGGAACAGCCGGCTGAAAAAGCTAATATCTGAATGATGCCTGTAGCTGCTCCCATCATTCAGATATCCCCGCACAAAGTCAAGGACGTCATATGACGGCCGGAGGGCGGGAAGTGGTTATTGCAGAGTATTGCCGGGCATTGCGGAGTATTGCTGGGCATTGCGGAGTATTGCCGGGCATTGCGGAGTATTGCCGGGCATTGCAGAGTATTGCAGGGCATTGCGGAGTATTGCGGACTATGGCAGGGTATTGCGGTGTATGGCAGGGTATTGCGGTGTATGGCAGGGTATTGCACGGGTATTGCACAGGGTATTGTGGAGGGTATTGCAAAGTATTGTGGAGGGTATTGCAGAGTATTGTGCAGGGTATTGCAGAGTATTGTGCAGGGTATTGCAGAGTATTGTGCAGGGTATTGCAGAGTATTGTGCAGGGTATTGCAGAGTATTTTGCAGAGTATTTTGCAGGGTATTGCAGAGTATTTTGCAGGGTATTGCAGAGTATTTTGCAGGGTATTGCAGAGTATTTTGCAGGGTATTGCAGAGTATTGTGCAGGATATTGCAGAGTTTGGTGCAGGGTATTGCAGAGTATTGTGCAGGGTATTGCAGAGTATTTTGCAGAGTATTTTGCAGGGTATTGCAGAGTATTTTGCAGGGTATTGCAGAGTATTTTGCAGGGTATTGCAGAGTATTGTGCAGGATATTGCAGAGTATTGTGCAGGGTATTGCAGAGTATTGCACCAGGGTATTGCAGAGTATTGCACCAGGGTATTGCAGAGTATTGCACCAGGGTATTGCAGAGTATTGCACCAGGGTATTGCAGAGTATTTCGCAGGGTATTGCAGAGTATTTCGCAGGGTATTGCAGAGTATTGCACCAGGGTATTGCAGAGTATTGCACCAGGGTATTGCAGAGTATTGCACCAGGGTATTGCAGAGTATTGGCAGGGTATTTTGCAGAGTATTGGCAGGGTGTATTGCAGAGTATTGGCAGGGTATAGCACAGGGATGGCTGAGCAGGGATGGATGGATGGATGGATCTGTGACTGCAATTGTCACAGATCCAGCCCACAGTGCTGCTGCTGCCATCCGCTCCCTCCCCCTCCCCTCTCACACTGTACCGATCGGTACAGAGAGGGGAGGGAGGAACCGGCGTCATCAAATGACGCCGGTCTGTTTACAAGTGATTGCTCCGTCATTTGACGGAGCGATCACGTGGTAAACGGCCGCTATCAGCGGCGATTTACCGCGATTCGTGATCCGCCGGGTCCTCTGGACCCGGCGGTCACGGAGTTTCCCGTGTGCGCGCCCCAGGGGGCGCGCGGGAGCGCGATTCTGGGAGGACGTTATATAACGTCCTCCCAGAGTTAAGCAACCACCTTGTCGACGTTATTTGTCGGCAGGTGGTTGTTAAGTGGTTAACAAACATACTACATTATTGGAGATTATTCCCTTTTTCCTGAGAGCTGTATGGAGGTACTCCTTCTAAGGAAGTTATACCAGTAAGGAGGATCTTTATGGAGGACCATTACCTGGTGTGCGAGAATAATTCCCATATGCTATATTGACTCCTTTGTGGGTCTCTAATTAAGGTGAGCGTGCATTTTACCAGGTGGTGAAGCACTATACAATGGTGTGGTAGAGCACAGAGTGGATTTAACGATTAAAAGCGGTTTGTTTTCTCATGAAGAGGCACTTTTAGAGTACCTTCTCTTGGACTGTTGGGAATTTTTTTGTGCATTGTTTTGGATAATATTACAATTTCTATTATTGTCACAGAACTTATTCCAGAATTATTTGGCACTTTGTTATGTTATTATCAAAAAGTGGGCACCGCTCTGATTTAAGCCATCGAAGCAAAAGTGACACTGACTTGAGGAAGGTAGGTAGTACTTTCAATTATAACATTTTTGCATATCAAATAAATTTATTTTTAGGTGTTGCAAAGTGGAGTTGTTCTTTGAAATGATTATATACTGAAGGGTTCCCCTGTGTTCAAGAATCACAATGAATATCTCTTTGATTAATAATAAAAATCAAATAGTTTCCCACATGAATGGTAAAGTATACACTCATACTGTGCTCTCTTACCAGAAAGCACAGCATTGCTTGTATGAGCAAACACACTCACTGCTACAAGTCCTAAGATGAGTTTGAGATGGGTTGTTTTTTTTTGTTTGTTTGTTTTTTTATTGTGGCTCATCATCTGCTGTGAATGCTGTTAAAAACAAAATATTAATACAATATATTTATTATTATAACAGAATTATTAATAGTACAGTAGAGCCTTCTTAGAACTAAATTTATTCATACATCTCATTCCATCACAAATCCAAGAAATAAGTGGATCATTCGTCATTTAAGGATGGTGGATGAAGCCATGCAAATTCTTAATTTACAGTGCTGTGAAAAAGTATTTGTCCCCTTCCTGATTTTTTTTTTTTTTTTACATATTTCTCACACTTGAATGATGCAGATCCAATGTGCAGTTTTTAAACTATGATTTCATTTATTAAGGGAAAAAAGCTGTTCAAACCTGCCTGGCCCTATGTGAAAAAGTAATTGTCCCCTCCCATGCTGAATCATGAATGAACTGTGATTAACCACAATTTTTTGAAAAGCTGAGTTAAATTTCACTTGCCACACCCAGGCCTAATTACTGCCAGACCTGTGGAATCAAGATCGCATACAGTAAATAGAAGCTGTGAAGTGATCTCGGTGGCCTAACCGGAAGTGACGCGTGCGCTCCACGGACTGCAGGGGAATCCAGAAACAACACTAAGCGGCTGATGTACACAGACGGCTGTTCCTTGTTTACTGCAGAAACCGGGTGACTACGCTCATACTTTTATTTGAGATATATGGTCTTTGTTTTGGTACGCTTAAGGGGGGGGTTTTATATGGATTTCATTAAACTTTTTAAGCAATATTACACTATGCAGTTAATTTATTTTTGCACATACCGTTGCTGAACCCTTGCAAAAGTGTGATTACCAACTGGGTGAAAAATACAGCGGTGGATGATCAGTGGTTTTAAGGCATATCTTATCCTGAATTGTGGTGAGTGCATCCCCAAAAGGGGGAGATCCCCTCACGCTGTGACGTTTTGGTGGAAGGTGCATGAACTGAGATTGATTAACCTACTTAACAATACTGTACCCCTCTGCATCACCCTCTTTTCCTGTATGAACAATATATGGAAGATATGTCAAATTATAAGTTTGACTAAAGCGCTGCTACAGTATTATTGAGGACTCTGAACTTTTGAGTGTTTTATATTGCTGTTTTATATTTCATATTTATATTTTTTCAAGTAGCTGCTATTTATCATTTTACAAATTAATATTGTATATGATCATTTTGCCTGACACCAATCTTTGCTTATCATCCTACATTGCTTTGTTCCTAAAGCGCTGAGCGGTGCTTGTTTAGTTAGGGCGGTTTAAGCATCCTTGTTTGAGTAAATAGAAGCTGTCTGACAAAGTGAAGCACGCTAACAGATTACAAAAAGTCACACATCATGCCACAATCTAAAAAAATTCAAGAACAGGTTAGAAATGTTCTTGTATCAGTCTAGGAAAGGCTTCAAATCCTATTCTAATGCCCTGTACACACAATTGGAATTTCCAATGGGTCAAAATCCGCTGGAATTTTCCGTCGGAGTTCCGTTCAAGCTGTCTTGCATACACACTGTCAGACCAAATTTCGACCGTCCAAAACGCGGTGACGTAAAACACTACGAGGAGCCGAGAAAAATTAAGTTCAATACTTCCGAGCATGCGTTGACTTGATTCTGAGCATGCTTGGTTTTTTCTCCGTCGGAGTTCCACACAGACGATCGGAATTTCCGATAGGATTTTTTTTCATCGGAAAAAAATAAAACATGTTCTATTTCTAAACTCCGACGGAAAAAAGTCAGATGAGGCCCACACACAGTCGGAATATCCGATGAAAAAATTCCGTCTGACTTTTTTCATCGGAAATTCCAATCGTGTGTACAAGGCATAAGGCTTTGGAACTCCAGTGAATCACGGGGAGAACCATTATCAACAAATGGAGATAACTTGTAACAGTGGTGAACCTTCCCAGGAGTGATCAGCCTACAAAAATTACTCCAAGATCATGACGACGACTCATCCAGGAGGTCATAAAACAACCCAGAACAACATCTAAAGAACTGAAGGCCTCACTTGCCTCAGGTAAGATCCATGTTCATGATTCAACAATAAGAAAGAGACTGGGCAAAAATGGCATCCATGGGAGAGTTCTAAGGCCAAAGCCACTGCTGACCAAAAAGAACACAAAGACTCATCTCACATTTACCAAAAAACATCTTGATTATCCCCAAGACTTTTAGGCAATTATTCTGTGGACTGATGAGACAAAAATTTTACTTTTTGGAAGGTGCGCGTCCAGTTACATCTGGCATAAAACTAATACAGCATTTCATAACAAGAACATCATACCAACAGTCAGACATGGTGGTGGTAGCGTGATGGTCTGGGGCTCTACCATAAAATCCTAAAGGAGAATGTCCAGCCATCAGTATGTGACCTTAAAGGGGTTGTAAAGGTTTGTTTTTTATTTTCTAAATAGGTTCCTTTTAAGCTAGTGCATTGTTGGTTCACTTACCTTTTCCTTTAATTTACCTTCTAAATGTTTTTTTTCTTTTTCTGAATTTCTCACTTCCTGTTTCTCCTCACTAAACTTCACACCATCATTCGAGTGGTGTGGAGTCAGCCAGAACAGCTTACTGAACAGCTTACTGAGGAGGAACAGGAAGTGAGAAATTCAGACAAAGAAAACAAAGAAAATAAATATTTAGAAGGGAAATCTAAGGAAAAGGTAAGCGAACCAACAATGCACTAGCCTAAAGGAACCTATTTAGAAAATAAAAAACGAACCTTTACAACCCCTTTAAGCTCAAGTGCACTTGGGTTATACAGCAGGACAATGATCCGAAACACAACAGCAAGTCCACCTCCAAATGATTCAAACAGGAAAATTTAGGTTTTGCAGTGGCCTAGTCAAAGCCCGGACTTAAATCCAATTGAGATGCTGTATCGTGACCTTACACCTTACACAGGCCGTTCATGTTGGAAAACCCTCCAATGTGGCTGAATTAAAACAATTCTGCAAAGAAAAGTGGGACACAATTGCTCCACAGCAATGTGAAAGACTCATTGACAGTTATTGCAAACGCTTGATTGCAGTTGTTGCCGCCAAGGGTGGCACAATCAGTTATTAGGTTTAGGGGGAAATTACTTTTTCACATAAAGCCAGGCAGCTTTGGACAGCTTTATTGCCTTAATAAATTAAACCATCATTTAAAAACTGCATTTTGTATTTACTCGGGTTATTTTTGTGTAATAATAAAATTAGTTTGATGATCTGATCCATATAAGTGTGACAAATAGTAAAAAAAAATCAGAAAGGGGCAAATACTTTTTCATACAACTGTATGCCCCATCCACAATCATTGGTGTATTGCACAGACACTGCTTAATATTGTAGATCCATTTATTTCAAACTGCATACTGTTCTTTCTGGCTTGCTGGCCATCATCCTAAATAAAAATACACTTACCAGTAAATAAAATCCAGAATTCAATTTAAAAAATACACTAAAATAAATGAAAGTAGAATTAAAAAATCATATTTTATTTACTATAGATACCCTTTAAGCATCTGCTGCAGGAGTCGGATCTGTAAATGGCAGCTTAATTTAGCCACTTCCACTCTTGTATTGGAGACGAGTCACACAGGGCCAATGATGACCTTTCTGAAATCACTCATAACATTTGCATTACATTTTCATTACGGTAGTTCATGGTATATTAACGTTTCACCGTCATGCTCTTGTGTTTTAACTTGGTAATTTGATGGACAGAGCTGGAGTCTACCCTTTCCTATGTCGTCTTCCTTTCAAACAATAGAAAGGCTATCTCTTTGTAATGTATATGTTTATTAGGAAATTAAGCTTTGATACAATACCAAATCATTTAGCAAAATGAAAATAATACAAAGCAGTATGATATGTTTTAAAGCAAACGTTTGGTATTATCTTTTAATTCAGCACCAAATACATTAAAGTGTTACAAACCCAGGACCCTGCATTCACTATATCTGGTCTCCCACAGTATACAGAACATGGGGATGCAATTATTTTAGTAAATATAAACTGCTTCCTTTTCTCATCAGCAGTATATAGCAGTCTTGTGTCTTCTATCAGTGTCTGGTTAAAGCTTGTAGGAGTTTTTGTGCTACACTGACTGTCCTAGGAAGCCCCTGGCCCTCTGTCTAGACAGTGCTGATTGGCTCTGTGCTGATCACATGCACCCTCCCAAGACAAAAAAACTCTCTAGCAATACACACCAAACTGAGCATGTGCAGAATGACCCCAAGGCACTGTACTATCAGGAGATGCACTGGGGAAAGGGGAAGAAGGGGAGGATCCATAGGTGTGTGCAGCCTATTGCATTAGGGTGTGCACCCCAAAGCTCAAACACACATGAATGCCACCTGCTGTCACAGGGAGGAGGCTCTGATTGGTAGCATATTACGTTACACCCTAAATACGGGTATAATGTGTTCCTAAAGCTGAACCTAGCCTTTAATATATTGGGGGCATTTACACTGGCCACTGGCACCCCCAACCACCCACCTGGTGCCACCCCTGGATAATGCTAATGCACGTAGGGGATTAGGATGTGCCCAGTCACAACCGACACACCATGTGCTCACACCTATGGGAGGATCAGAGAAGACAGGATCAAACAGTGTTTTTACACAATGCGCAGGATTAACCTTTTAGGTTCCACAGTGAGTATAACAAGCATATTTACTGCATATACAGACTTATTTTACTGTTGTGGGTTTAGTAACACTTTAAAAGGAATAATGTGTATACCATGTCCTGCAGGCTGCTTCTTGTAAGAATCCCCCCTTCATGCCGACTTCATAGCCGCCAGATATTCCCTCGAGCAGCTATCCTCCGGTGCTGTATGGATAACCAGCAGCCGCTGTTAATGTGAAGAGTTGCACCACTCGTCTACCCCCTTCTGCTCACTCTGACATTCCGAGACCCTGTACCACTGTTTTTCCACAATGCATTGTATTCTGTGAATGGGCGGTGGGGATCCAGACTGTGTGTCACTAACCAGCCCACGTGGCTGTCTTCCTCCCTGGAGCTTTGCCCAGCAGTGTCCTCCTGCTGTCCTCTCCTTGCTCCCATGCCTCCTGGTTAGGATCCCTCCGTGTGTCCTGAGAAGGGTCTCTTTCGCACCCGAGCCCAGGCCTGAGTTCACCCCCCAGACAGGGGGTTACTCTCAAAGGACTCCAACACTTAACACTCCATCCCCAGCTCCACCCGAACTCCACTGCCCCAGCTAGACTGACCCTGAGTATTTAAGGGGGCCTATCCCCTGCCAACCCATTTGTGGGGGATTGGTCAGGGCCCTCATGAATACTCCAGGCAGCTCCCCCTTACTTCCCTGATGACGTCATTCTGACAAAACGCGTGTCAGAGCTTCAGCGTCATTGCGTCACTTCCTGTCCATGTTGAAACACCGGATCACCAGTTATAAACTGACCAATTGATTTTAGTTTATTTATTTGGTACACCTGGTATTTTGCACACTACCCAGCATTTGTTACTTTATTCGGATATATATTTTTTGTGACATCTGTCACTAACATCACAAAGGACTGAGTATTGGTATAAGAACCTGATTGTTTACACACTGTTTTGAATCACCAGTCATCAATTACTTTCAGCTTATTTTATAATTGATGGTTTAAATGTTTATTTGCTTTTAGCTTATTAATAATTTATGGTTTATATGTCAACTAGCAACTGTCAATTTATTCTATATCACTTTATAGCACTTTAAACTTATGTTTACTTCCAGCATTTGGTATATGATGTCAGTCAAAATATTATTAGCATTTTCCAATTTATAGAGCAGCGCCACTCCCCCTATACTCTTTCTACTAAGCTTTATTGCATAACTGCATTGGACAACAGTAGGGTCATTGACCTGGCTATGCTGACTGTCAGGTGCAATTGGATCACAAAACTGGTTTAATATTAATATTTTATATTAATATTTTTTAATATGAGAATGTAGATGTCTCTGAACATAAAATAAGAAATAAATTATAATGACCACGACCCCACCAACAAAAGGCATTTGGGCTTGAATACCAGAATGTGCAGTTCTCTCCTATGTTGGTACCAGCCCATGTTCATCCCAATATTGGATACGTCCTGGGATAAGTAACAATCAGTAATCATATGAAAACCTAAATCCTGCCAAATGTAAACCTGTATATTTTTAATTATTAAAGAGGTTGATAAGGCGAATGTCTGAATCTGCCACTAAGTAGAAAACTGCTTTAATCACAGCACTATCGGTATACAAGTCTAGTAAAATGTCCTATTATCATTATCCTTATCTTCCTTCCATCATTCAGCAGGCAGGCAGTAAAACTTGAGCCGTCGGAAATTAGAAAGAAATTACATTTGGAAATTCCCCTTCAGCTATGCAGGAATTAACGTTGTCAGTCAGTTAATTGTGTCGACTCTAATTTATGTATCACCCCGTTACATCGTGCTCTTTCATTCAGAGAACTCAAATGTTAGCGACTTACAGGATTGATTTCTTGCTCGTCTTTAGCAGCAATCATCACACTGACGAGACGTTTGGCTTTGGTGGCTGGCTCCGGGTAATGATTGCTCTTTTGTTTCGGAGGATTCAAAGCGCTCTCTTTGCATTTTGCTTTTGGTTGCTGTCAGAGGGAGGACGGAAATAACCCGAGCTTACTACATTGCTACATTAGAGATTATCTAGGGTCTTAATGAAAAACTTTTCTATAGTTTCTCAGCCTCTTAGATCCAAATATAAAACTTGATTGCCTCTTTTCTGAGAATTGAATGGCTGCTAACACGCTTTTTGGACTGGAGTAACGATTGATGCGTAATCTATTGAAATAAAAAGAAACGCATCAAACAGCATTTTAGTGTTCCACACGTGTAAATACATCATGATGCGCATCAACGCAACGATCTCCCCACGCAGGTTGTAAATGTAGTTCAAACAAGTAAAACTACCCAGAGGGATATCAACCCGACCGGGCGCACTCACAGTATGTTGCAACAAACAGTATAGCACCAGGTTTGGGATGCACTGAGAGCATCTGTCTTGAGGGTAGACAAGTCCAATTTGTTTAGTTCCAAATTAGTTTTTTAACAAATTTCGACAAATTTGTTAATTCGGAAATATCTTCATTTCCAAATTTCCGAATTTTTCTGAATATTGGGAAATTTGAAAATTCTAAATTTCGAAAATTCGGAAATTCGGAAATTCTAAAATAAGAATGAAAATCCGAAAATTCAAAAGAGCAAAAATTCAAAAATAAGGATGAAAATCCGAACATTCAAAAGCCCGAAAATTCGAAAATCTGAAATAATACTAATTAATAATAACTTTAACTATTACTACAGTAATTACAGTGGAACCTCGGATTGCGAGTAACGCGGTTAACGAGCGTTTCACAATACGAGCACTGTATTTTTAAAAATCGTAACTCGGTTTGCGAGTGTTGTCTGTGTGCAGTACCGCGTTTGGCCAGAGGTGGGGGGTGCCTGAGCCGAGCAGAGCCGAACGTCGCCAATCGGCGCCGTTCGGAAATGCACGGAAAGGCCCGAGGACATCATGGTTGACTTCGGCAAATCTCGGGAACTAAGCCTTTCCGAGGTTTGCCAAGGTCAGCGGAGTTGTCCTCGGGCCTTTTCGTCCATTTCCGAGGCTCTCCGGTGCCCCCCGCCTCAGGCCGCATGCGGTATTGCATGCCATTGAAGTCAATGCGGAACAAATTATTTTAGTTTCCATTGACTTCAATGGGGAAACTCGCTTTGATATGCGAGTACTTTGGATTACGAGCATTCTCCTGGAACGGATTATGCTCGTAATCCAGGGTTCCACTGTATTAAATTATAGGTATTGGAATTTCCTTTTAAATTTGGCTGTTAGTGAATGTAACAAATACAAATTTTTCCAAAGTTGCAAATTATCCATAATACCAAATGCCGTATCTAAATGAATGGAACGTAACAAATTTATAATAATAAATAACAATCATAATAATAAAAATGTATTATTATTATTATTATTATTATTATTTTGTTCTGTTCCATTTGTTTAGATGTAGCATTCGTTATTTCGGATAATTTGTAAATTCAGATAAATTGATTTTGGATTTTCTTTCTTTCTAATTTTTAGATTTTCTTATTTTCGGATTTTCTTATTTTCGGATTTTCGGATTTTCCAATTTCTGAATTTTTTAATTTCCGAAGTGGGCTTCCAGATCTTCCAGATTCCGATAAGCCCACTCAGCTCAGGTTTGTGGGGAAGAGGCCCTTGTCCTCATCAACACGGGGACAAGGTGCTTTGTGATGGGTATGTGTCCTGGTAGGGTTCAGGAGGACGAGCGAGCGCCCCCTTTTTCTGACCTTCCGGGCTGCATGCCAGGATAAGGGTCTGGTATGGATTTTGGGAAAGGACCCCCACACTGTTTTTTTTTTCAAAATTCTTAATTGCCGGCATGTTTTTTTTTGCAATCAGCTGTCAGCGGGGAACAGCTGATGAGTCATCCATTATTAGGGACGCGGCGGCCAGCTTCCCGGCCCACTTCTTAGCAACCAGCTCAATGCCGTAAATTACCGCATGAAAAAAATGCAGTAATTACCACTCGATCAAACAACTACTGCATTTGTTATTTAAAGAAAAATTCTTAGTGAATTGCACTTTCAAAACTAATTTACAATCGCTATTTAACCCAAATTTGACCCCAAAGTGCATTACAACGTGCAGTAAAAATGTGCATCATCGGGCACTGACATGCATTTTGATGTGTTTCTATTTATTTCAATGGAAAACACATCAGGTGAGTGAATTATCAAAGTGTATTTACACCTTAACAATAAACTTCTCTTACCGACTCTCTTTTGGTCTGGTAACTATACTATTGAAAGAATTGTGTTATATCTGTTCAATAGTTGCAAAAAATACCTGTTGATCTGCCATAATTCTTGTGAGCTTCCTGTGCTCTCTGATTGTGCTGACTCTTATCAATTTCCATTTTTTCCTTAGGACTACAGAACCAAGTAATGCCATTGACAATAAGAGAGGGGCAGGGTTCTGTAGTCATATCTTGTTTCTGTTGTCCTAGCAGAAGGGTGGAAAGAAACAAGTTTGAAAAAAGTGTGAAAAGCAGGCACCACATCTAAGGAATGGTAAGCTGCAATATATTGTTGCTTTAGAGCAATGGTGTCCAAACTTTCTAAACAAAGAACCAGTTTATTGTCCTTTAGACTTTAAGGGGGCCGGAATGTGGCCAATGGAAGCAGAAAATGGCATCAGTGGGAGTAAACAATGCTCCTTTTTTGATGTCAGTGAGAGGAATTGTGCCCCATTGTTGGGTTCATTGGGTGAGAAGAATCATGTCCCATCATTGGTTTCACTGGGAGGATCTGTGCCTCATCGTTGGTATCATTGGGAGGAACTATGCCCCATCGTTGGTGTCAGTGGGGGGAATTATGCACTTTTGTTGGTGTCAGTGGTAGTACTGTGATTAAAGTAATTACCGGTAATAGCTGTAGGTGTTATACTGAAACATTACATGCATACACCTAAATTGAGAAATATCTCTGATGACCACATCCAACATCCACGACCAAGTCCACTTTAATTAAACATCTAGCACTATCCCTATTTAGGGCAAAGTAACAGATTCTGTAGAAAGCCCACCACCTTTGCTGCTGATATAGACCTTTCTTACACTGCTCTCCTGCACCAACACTATGTGAAGGACCCCTGACCTTGTATACTCATCTTACCAGCACTCCCCTTCCTCAGTTACAGCTGGAGACAATAACTTGCAATTCTGGCTATAGATGGGCACTTAACCTGCTCAAAGCTAACAGTCAATCACAAGGCTGAATAAGGAGTGCAGAGAACTAGGGGAGAAGAAAAACAGCACACTGGTTTTCCCAGGGAATGGCTGTGTGTGTGGGGGGGGATCCAGGAAAAGTCTGATTATTGGAAGAGAGCAGGCTAGAGACTTGAAATTGCTGAGCTCTCACGCATAGTCAGTTTTTAATAAAAAAGCAGAGGGACTGGAAGGAATACCAGGGATTTCACACAAAGGAAGCAATACAAAGAGAACAGGAAACTTTCTCCTACAAGTACATGGAACAACAGGCACCTGTCAGGAATAGACATGCGCAGAGCGGAAACATTTGTTTAGTTTTGCTTTGGATAGATTTGTTATGTTTAATGCTTAATTAAAATGTTGGCGTATGGTCCCCCCTTTAAAATCCATATCAGACCCGAAGTCTGGTATGGATGAGGGGGGGGGGGCACACTGTTTTTTTTTTCTTGTAGTTTTAATTGCTGCCATTCTTTTCTTTACATTCAGTTGTCAGCAGGGAAGCCTGGCCTGCTCCTTAAAGAGGAGTTCCATCCATTTCTGTGTTTATTAAAAGTCAGCAGCTACAAAAAATGTATCTGCTGACTTTTATTTAACAGACACTCACCTGTTCCACTCTCCAGCGATGCGGCCGCCCAAAGCCTCGCTCCTCTCCCTCTCCTCTACCCGGCACCGGCAGCACTAGTGTGGGCACCCGGCTGTGGCAGCTTGCCACCTGGCTGTGGCATGGCCTGATCTTCTGGGGCCTGAGACGTGTCCCCGAAGAATGCCGGGAGGGGGAGAGAAGAACTTCTGCTCAGGGGCCGTGGCGCATCGAATGGAAGTGGGAGCTGGGTACATGGCAAAAATAGGTATCTGCTCCCCCCCTCCAAAAAAGAATTACATGCCAAATGTGACATGTCGGGGGTCAGGAGTACTTAAAGCGGAAGTTCCACTTTTGGGTGGAACTCCGCTTTAACAACCAGCTATTCTTCAAACAGAGTCCGGTCGATCATTTTTTGATCGATCCGAATTTCAATTGTTCTGAAAATTTGAAATACATTAGAAAATGTAGCACCCTTCTCAAATGGTTGGGACGCTATGTGTAAATTTAGGGGTAGTCTGAGCCAGTAGTTAGGCTCAGACCTGGATATTTGTGTTGAAATTTGCTTCTGCTCTAGGTGTGATACTGCCTGGCAGTTGTGTTCCCTGTTCGCCTGTAGGTGGCACTGCCACTACCGGCCCAGGTTGAAATACAGGGGTATCACAGCACATTGGGTGTCCTTTCTCGGCAGCCATGCAGTGGGCGTGGTTAACCCACTGTGCATGCTGGGAGAGGGTACATAACGGGCAGACGCCATTAGCCGAGGGGTTCCTGTGTGCGCGCCTCGTGGCCCCCATGGCACGGGGTGCGTGCATGTGTTCCAGCCCCGGGCACCTTCAGCCCGAGGCTGCATCGCTGCCTGGTAGGCCCAGCTCTGCTGGCTGGGGCCTATGCCTTTGACAGGGATCCCAAGCTGCCCACTTGCGGGAAGCCCACTCTTAGGGAAGGAGGCCAGGGGAGGATATGCCCCAGAGGAGACTGGCGACGGTACTGCTGTCTCGGGAGGAGGCCTGGAGACTCACCTAAGGAGGGATCCATTACTAAAAGCCATGCAATACGCCGATGTGGCATAAAGGTTCTCTCTATTGATAGGCTGGGAGGTTCGGGACTTTGATAATCCTGTGGCAGAGGATTCCTGATCGCATCCCTAAATTCTCAGATAAAGTTGATTCCTGCATCATCCCGGCTGCTAGGACCAGTGAAAGGGACTATCCGGGTGAGCAATACCCACTCAGGCTTGAGTGGCGACGTTGTGCCTTTAGTGTTGCGTGCCTGAACCTTCCCCTCTACTTCTCTCGTTTCCTGCTTTCTCTACAATTTCCCACAGCAAGAAAAGGAAAATAAAGCCTTCCTGTTTAGGTTTTAAATCGGCGTAGACATTGACTTTTTTTTTCTCTAGAGACTTTCTATACCCTGACAACGGAAGCCATGGAGGTAGTTTGCATGATCCAAAACAAAACCAGCCGGTCCCTTAAATGGGGGGTAAGTGCTACAAAACGAATAAACAAAACAAAACAAATTTCAACTAAATCCATCATTATCGTCATTCAGAGATTCGGATACATCCGTATCTCCGATTAACCATTTAGAATTTAGATTCGGACTGACATGAATTACACATGTCTAATCAGGAATATGAAATTATGAATTTATGTATTATTTAATGCACACCAAGTGGGTTGGGTTTAGCATGCGTTAAACACATTGAATTTATGTGTGCTGACTTGCGTTTTTTTACATTTTTTTTCACAGGAAAGGCCAAAATACTTTATCTTGTTCTCCTTATTACGCACTGCAGTGCCCTGTGATGCGTTGTAGTGCATCGCTCTGTTTAAATCCAACATGTTCCAATTTTTACTTTTTTTTTTTACTTATTTTTAAACTGGGCCTATTGGAAGCCATGGATTTCAGTTTGTCATTGCACTGGGCTTGCATTCAGCAACACAATACAACATGTTCTGGGTCCTTAGTATTGTTATAAATGGGACATACTTCAAAATAAAATTGACACTTTTTTCAGATCATCCCTGAACTCTGTAATCTTTTGGTCCCTACAAGTCAAGCATCACATTTCCTCCAATGTTTGTATTCCAAGCCATGGGCTATCATTTGCATTAAAGTTCAAAGATGACCCACATTCCCCAGGACCGATCTCCTTCCTGTACAGTATGCTACTGCTGAAATCCACCCCTACATCCCACAATGTACAGAATTGGGAGATGGACCTGGAAACCACGTTAGGGAACACCGAATGGAAAGCAATCTGGAGTATGGTTAATGCCTTGTACACACGATTGGATTTCCGATGGAATAAAATCCGATGGAATTTTCCGTAGGAATTCCGATGAAGCTGACTTCCATCAGTCTTGCATACACACTGTCAGACTAAATTCCGACCGTCCAAAACGCGGTGACGTAAAACACTACGACGAGTCGAGAAAAATGAAGTTCAATGCTTCCGAGCATGCGTCGACTCGATTCTGAGCATGCATGGATTTTTCTCCAAAAAACATTTTTTTACTCCAATGGGGCCCACACACGATCGGAATTTCCGATGAAACAAGTCCATCGGATTTTATTCCATCGGAAATCCGATCGTGTATACAAGGCATTAGAAGTAGATTTACTAAAGGCAATTAGACTGTGCACTTTGAAAATGCAATTGCACTATGCAAGTACAGTTACTTCAGAGCTTAGTAAATGAGGCAAAGCTTCATGTTACAAAGAACACCCAATAACATGCAAGGAAAATTAAATAAAAAAAAAAAGATTGTGTGCACATTATTGGATGATGAAAGTCAGTAGAGCTTCCCCTCATTTGCTAAGCTGTTGAGCAACTGCACTTTCAACTGCACTTTCAACCCCTGAGTTTTGCACCTGGAATACATCAGCTGTTGAAACTAGCTACAAATACATTCATTGATGGTACATTGTACCTAGCTGCCCAGCCCATGTGGTCCCTGGTTATGCCCAACCTGCTTCCGCAGCTGCCCAGAACCAGGCCCATTTCACCATATATTGTAGGCTTGCCCAAATGTGTCACAGAGTGGTCTACAACTCTTATGCCGTGTACACCCGATCGGTTTTACCGATGAAAACAGTCCGATGGACTTTTCTCATCGGACAAACCGATCATGTATGGGCCCCATCTGTCTTTTTTCCATCGGTGAGAGAAAATAGAACATGTTTTAAATTTATCCGATGGGAAAAAAAACGATAGCAAATTCCGATCGTCTGTGTGGAACTCCATCGGACAAAAAACCCACGCATGCTCAGAATGAAGTCGACGAATGCTCAGAAGCATTGAACTTAAATTTTTCTCGGCTTGTCGGAGTGTTTTACGTCACAGCGTTTGGGACGGTCGGAATTTTGACTGATGGTGTGTAGGCAAGACTGATGCAAGTCAGCTTCATCGGATTTCCAATAGACTTGTGCATAACAGAAAAATTTGTTTAGTTTCGGTTCGTTTCTTTTCGGTCCTGTTGATTCGTAATCGTTCGTAATTTTGCTAGACGGGATTTTCCGTGTTCGGACTCATTCGTATTTTCGCAAGCGACATTTTTCGTTGAATCGGAATGATTTGTTCTTTTTTTGAGTTTGTTGATTCGTAATTTTCCGTGTCTCTCTCACAACGACGCTGCCTATTATGCCTAATGTGCTTCGAATAGATTTGTACTTTTCTAACTACATAGCGGTTATTTGTAACAATTCGAAATCTAGTATTTTATTTTCACTTTTTACATGCGGCTATAGCCTTCGCCCCTGTACACCATTTTGAGAGGGAGTTCAGCACGGTGAGGGAGAAGCAGAGAGCAGAGCAGAGTGTTATTGTGCTTCGAATGGATTCGTACATTCGTAACTTTTTTCATAACGAATTATGCCGAAGACATTCGGACATTCGCTATTTACGATATAATTTATTTCGGATTCGGTTTTATTCGTAATTGCTTTGTTCAGAAATTCAAATGCTTCCGAATGTCCGAAAGTTGCTAAATTCGGACGCATTTCGATTCGTTACGAAACGAATTGCACAAGCCTAATTTCCGATGGAAAAATCCATCGGATTAGAATCCATAGGAAATCCGATCGTGTGTACAGGGCTTAACACATTCTTTTCTAAAGACCACGCCTGAAAAAACCTTAGTGATGCACTCCTCCTTCTAAAACCTGAGGGTATTTCAAAGCACCTATTTACGCTATTTAACTTACAGTTTGATATCCACAAAACAAACAATTGATAAATCATGGATATATGACAACTTTTACATGTTCCAAGTTAAAATTAGAGTGCATTGGACTCAATCAAAAACTAATGGCAAGGCTTCAAGGCACCAAAAAAATCTGGAAACCTTGGATCTCACATCTCTTGCCTACAGACTGTGACTGATGTCTCCTTGAATACTGATATGGGTACCCTACTCAATGGGCATGGTTAGCCTACATTGGGGCCAATCTGTTGCAAAAGCACAAAGAACACCGCTGTCAGGGGGACCACTGAGTGAGCACATGGGACTGTGCCCTTGAACTGAGAGACCCATGAGGTAGCAGGTGGAAGCCTGTACAACATGGTTGGTAAGAGACCGTTTCATTTCCTTTCCAAGGTGGGACCTTGTTAAAGCTGCCCAGTAAGCTGTAAGAGAGAACATCTGTACAGTGGAACCTCGGATTGCGAGTAACGCAGTTAACGAGCGTTGAGCAATACGAGCACTGTATTTTTAAAAATCGTGACTCGTTTTGCGAGTGTTGTCTTGCAAAACGAGCACGATTCAGGCCAAAGCGGGTGAAGTACCGCGTTTGGCCTGAGGCGGGGGGGCGCCGGAGCCGAGCAAAGCCGATCTCAGCTGATCGGCGCCGTTCGGAAATGCACGGAAAGGCCCGAGGACAGCACAGCTGACCTTGGCAAATCTCGGGAACTAAGTCTTTCCAAGGTTTGCGAGGTCAGCCGACGTGTCCTCAGGCCTTTTTGCCCGTTTCTGAGGCTCTCCGGCGCCCCCCCCACTCAGGCCAAATGCGGTACTGCATCCCATTGAAGTCAAAGCGGAACTAATTATTTTCATTTCCATTGACTTCAGTGTGAAAACTCGCTTTAATATGCGAGTACTTTGGATTACGAGCATATTCCTGGAAACGGATTATGCTCGTAATCCAAGGTTCTACTGTATCTGGAATATCTATCTAATGCTTCATCCAGATTGCTGTTACAGTGTTCAAAGCTGTTGCCATTGCCCACAAAGACTACAAGAGTTAACCTGCTGATGCGTCCAGTGTTCCGGACTTATACGAGAGGGAGGAAACTTTACAACCAGTGGTGAGAGGCCTCTGGCCACCATCTCACACCACCACTTTTTATGACTCTCAGGGATATGTTTTCAGAATTATTCTACCTTTTTCATTTGGAATTACAAAAGCCGAAGAGCGCTCCAACATGGTCTTGGGCCCCAGCGCCAGTCATCGTTCGTTATACCACTGACCAATGGGAGGGTCATAAGGAGGGACTGTGACTTTTAGCCCCTATGTGCGTATATCTTAACTTTAGGGCACTCCCTTAAAGCAGAGGTGCAGCTTGTATTTTTTTTTTAAAGTCAGCAGCTACTAACAGTGTAGCTGCTGACTTTTAATAAGGACACTTACCTGTCCTACTCGCCTGCGATGTCGGTCCTGCCACGGCGATCGATCGCTGCTGCCAGGCTCCCGGCTCCTCCATCCTGACTAAGGGAAACAGGCTGTGAAGCCTTACGGCTTCACTGCCCATTTCCTACTGCGCATGCGCCACTCGCACGGCGCTTTGTGAATGGGCGGCTTGCCTCCTGGGATACACACAGTTCCCAGAAGGCAGCGCGAGGACAAGGAAGAGGCACAGCAGAAGGCAGATTAGGGGACTTCCGCATAGCAACAGGCATTTCGGGTGAGTATAATTTTTTTTTTTTTCTATTAATTTTTTTTTGGGATTTTTTATGTATTTTTTTCCTTGTCAAAATATTTTATTGATTGGATCAACAAGTAAATACAAGCAGTTGTAATAAATAATACAACAGTAAACAAATCATGTTTAACATAAATGGTAGAATTTTAAGGTCCACTAAGTAGCTACTGTTAGGTATTAATGTATTTTTTTTTTCTGGGTGGACCTCCGCTTTAACTCTGGGCCTAGGAGGTATAGAATTTTCCCCCTAAACCAAGTTCTGGGTAATCAATATAAATGTTTTAGTAATATCCTGTATTCAAACTGTGTTTTGGTGCAATCACTTTTTGCTTTTGTTTTACGTTGTTTGTTTTTATTTGCTTTGTGGGGTGTCGCCCAAATAAACATCTTTTGAAGGGTTGTTATCACAAGGAACCAGAATAAACTATACATCAGAAGTGCTACATGCACATAATAATACATGTTGTAATACGCATTAAAATGCACGTTGACACAAAAAGCCCTCCTGTGTTTTCATGCTTTTCTAATGATTTCAGTGAGAAACACATTTCTTAAAAGTGCACAAAAACTCAAAGGAATGATTCCAGCCTGATGTTTTGGTCGGTGTTCCACTTTAACTACATGACTTTGCTTTTGTATTGGAGCATAGTTCTTCCTAAAGTCCTCCGACAACCCCAAGCTTCATTTCTCTGTATCAGATTTTACTGGAGATTTCCTATGAGCTTTTCACAGCTTTTCATCTGCTGGAGGCTTTTCATCTGTCATGTTAGATGACATCTTCTATGATCTGCAGTACTTATCCCAGGCATTAAACAAACACCCCTCTCCCTCCTCTCAGGCTGCATTGACATCACACAGACTTGTCACTCTCTTGTGTCCTCCCAGCCTGCTCTCTGTAGGCAGGAGACAGATTGCATCCAACCCTTGTCTCTCCTTTTGAAATCCTTTCATATCTCTTGATATTCTGTCATAATTAAAGTTGAGCATCTCCGGAATCTGAAAAATTTTATACACAAAACACAATACCACTGAGATATTTTTCTTGGAGCTCTACCCATAGCCAAAACCTGAGTTTTCTATACAGTTTAGGCTCTCTTTAAACCACTTCAGCCCTGGACCATTTTGCAGCTAAAGGACCAGACAATTGCGCGGCCGTGGCTCCCAAACAAAATTGTCGCCCTTTTTGTCCCACAAATAGAGCTTTCTTTTGGTGGTATTTGATCACCTCTGCAGTTTTTATTTTTTGCGCTATAAACAAAAATAGAGCGACAATTTTGAAAGAAATTCAATATTTTTTATTTTTTACTATGATAAATATCCCCAAAAAATATATAAAAAACATTTTTTTTCCTCAGTTTAGGCCAATACGTATTCTTCTGCATATTTTTGGTATAAAAAAAAAATCGCAATAGGTGTTTATTGATTGGTTTGTGCAAAAGTTATAGCATCTACAAAATAGGGGATAGTTTTATGGCATTTTTATTAATTTTTTTTTTTTACTAGTAATGGCGGCGATCAGCGATTTTTATCATGACTGCGACAATATGGCGGACACATCGGACACTTTTGGCCCATTTTTGGGACCAATATAATTTTTACAGCGATCAGTGCTATAAAAATGCACTGATTACTGTGAAAATGACACTGGCAATGAAGGGGTTACCCACTAGGTGGCGCTGTAGGGGTTAAGTGTTCCCTGCATAGTGTTTCTTACTGTAGGGGGTTTGGGCTGTGTGTCACATGACACTGATCTTCGCTTCGAGTACACAGAGCCAAGATCAGTGTCATTGTCACTAGGCAGAGCGGGGAGATGCTTGTTTACACAAGCATCTCCCTGCTGCTCTATACCTCCGTGAGACGATCGCGGGGATCCCCACGGCGATCGAGTCCGCGGGACCCGCGATCAGACTCACGGGGAAGGCGGCAGGGTCGCGAGCGTGCCGCGGGCAGCGCGTGCGCGACCACACGTCAGGCATTTAAAGGGCAACATACAGGTACGTGATTGTGCCTGTCCGTGCCATTCTGCCGACGTAAATGTACATGGGCCGGTCCTTAAGTGGTTAATGGGCTGGGTCATTTAGGAAAAAGCTTCAAATGATACTATTTTACTGCTGTATGGTTTTTGGCATTAAAAAGATATAAATAGGTAAATAAAGTCCTCGGGCCAACCTGCAACCCTGGAGCCACATGCGGCCCTTCAGCACTCCTAAAAATCAGTCTGTTTTTTGCTGCTTGCTCGTGCCTCTAAAATAAAACATTCTTTAAGCTGGCTTTTAGTTGTAAAATTGTTTGGGTTATACTGTAACAATGACTCTCTAGGGAGCTGCTGGATAAATGGAACCTTCTGAGGCTTCCAGTGAAAACCCATCCGACCTGAACCCAAACTGACAACACACCAGTAGCATAAAGTATGCTGATTGACTTCTGTAGAAGCACCCTGTTGCATTTTCCCCACTTGATCTGCACCACAGGCTATCCTGTGGCGCTTATCAGTGTATTTTGAGGGCTAGGAACTCGCACTGCTGTCAGAATACAATAGCTCAGCAGGGAGGATTCCACCATCCACCTCAAATGTGAGGTTGGGGGAATATGGTTACCTCGCTGGATGAATGAAAAAAAAAAAATGACAAATGAATGGGGCTGCGTTACTCTTGACCACAGCACTCTATACACTATGTTGTATATTACATAGTCCTGACCCAATTCTTCATTACCTCGATAGTTGCTTGTTTCAATGAAGTTCTTCTTAAAAGCCGAACTACACTGCATCTGCGCATCACAAACCAAAAACTGTATTTGTTTATTTTTTTATAATTCTTTATTTTCAAAGACAGTGCAATTAATAATCAATACAAATAGCAAATATACATAATCAGCAAAAAAATCAATAGGTTGAAAGGGGTCGCATGTTGCGGTAAAAGTATCAAATATCCCGGCTATACACAGTAAATAAGGCACAGCAAGGTGGTGCGGCATCAAAAAATCTCTATATACGAGGCCTGGGAGGCATTCGGACAGTGCCTTGCACGACAAAAAAACCTATAACAACGTATGTGAAGCTATATCATACAAAAGTTTTCACAACTGTTCGGGAGGCAGAGCATCCCAATGGCCAACAGACCCAGACATGGGATTTGCAAATCAAGTTATGTACATTAGGATATTCACAGTATCTGATCAAGACAGCCCATGACTGGGTGAGAGCTAGGGAGAGGGAGTGCATCTAAAGGGGGGAAAGATAAGGATCAGGTGTCACTTAGGGGAAGAAAGGGGAGAACATTTGGGGGGGAGAGGTGGGGGAAAGAGGAGAGTAAACAGGTAGATAAGCAGCCGGACACGACGGTAGATGGCAGACAGGTGGAGCAAAGTAGAGTAGGGTAAGATGAGGTAAGGTAGCGCCCCCCGACTAGGGAGCAAGACAGGTCCAAGAGGTCAGCCGGACAGCGCAACTTCACGGAGATAGTCGTCCACATAAATTAAATGTTGCCAGGGTCTCCAGGTCTCCCAAAAGGACTCCTCCCTATTGTGCAAGGTGGCGGTGAGATCCTCCATGTCTCTTAGTTCGTTTACTTTGGAAAACCACAGGGACTTTGCCGACGGGTTCTCCGATCTCCAACAGAGGGGGATGCATGCCTTGGCAGCATTCAGTAGCTGGATGGTGAGGGAGGTTTTGTATTTCTTGATGGGTCCCTCAGAGAGGTGGAGCAGGCATGCCGCAGGGTTCCCTTCCAGAGAAACATCAGTTAAGTGCTTGATCGTGCGGGTCACCTCCAGCCAGAAAGGTTGAATTTTGGGACAGTCCCAGAAAATGTGCAGCATCGTTCCCTCTGCAGTGCCACAGCGCCAGCACCGACTAGGGACTTGTGGAAAGAAAATATGCAGAGTAGTGGGTACCCTATACCATCGGGTCATGATTTTATAACAGGTTTCTTGAACTCTAGTGGCTAAGGAAGACTTCTGAGCGAAGTGAATAATTCTCCTTCTGAGAGTCAGTAAATTGGATGCCGAGGTCCACCTCCCACTTAGTGAGGAATGGAGGAGTGTACCCTTCCACAAGACATGTCAGAGAGGAGTAGATTAGCGAGAGACTATGATGGACCTTTTCCCCGCGGTGACAGATGCGCTCTAATTCAGTAAGCTGGCGGGAAATTCCCGGGGTCCGCAGGCAACTACGGAGGAAGTTACGCAGCTGAAGGCGGCTCCAAAAATCCAGGGGAGGGTCCGCAGCAGACACCCCGGCTGCAGAGGAGAGTTGACCATCAGATCCCAGAAAGTCACATAGGCGTAGCCGGCCGGCTGCGTCCAGTCGCTTTAAGTGAGGGTTCTGAGGGCCGGGTGAAAATTCTGGGTTGCCCAGGACCGGCACCATTGGGAAATGTAACGGAGAAACCGAGGAGTGCCGGAAGGCATCTCTGGCCACTGATAGCGTGCTGCCTAGCGTTGGATGCTCAGTGAGATCCCTTGGCAGGGGAAGGGTGATCCAGGGCCAGCTCTTGGCCGTGTCTCCCGAATCCTCATGGCCACCCAGTGCTTTGCCTCTGCATGGCAGTGCCAGTCCACTAACCTGGTTAGGTGAGTCGCCCTGTAATAGGCACTTATGTCTGGGAGGCCAATTCTGCCCCTGCGCTTCGCGAGATGGAGAAGTTGAAGCCTAATGCGTGGCTTGCGATGGGACCAAACAAAATTGCGGAACAGGGAATCAACTCGCTTGAAGAAAACTAGGGGGATGCGAATAGGGAGTACCTGTAGCAAGTATAATACCCTTGGCAGCAGGGTCATTTTGATGACATTGCAGCGGCCGAACCACATCAACGTAAGGGAGTGCCAGTGGAGGAGATCCGTCTTGAGGTGGAGAAGTAGTGGGGCGAAGTTCGCCGAGTATAGGTCAGCGGGGTCATTTGTTTATTTTTTAGATTCAAAGCAAACTCCCCCATCCATCAAAATGCATGTGTCGGTGCTTTGAAGAGGAATACCATTGTTATGGCAGCAGCTAGCTGCCATAACTCCGGTATCCTCTTCTTCAGCGGGCGGTCCGCTTTCCGATAATAGTGGTCTCTATGGCAGATTCGCCGCAAGATCACTTTTATCGGTGGCGGGAGAGGGGCCCCCTCCCGCCGTGCTCTGGTGCCCTCCACCGAATACCGGAGCCGTCCGTAGCGGCGGAGATGGCTCCCACCTGTCTCAATATCATTACAGGGCACAAGCGACGTCAAAAACGTCACTTCTGCCCATAGCTCTTAAAGAGACTTTTTTTTCAAATGACATTTCATATTTATTTATTTTTTGGCATTTTAGTGTAAATATGAGATCTGAGGTCTTTTTGACCCCAGATCTCATATTTAAGAGGTCCTGTCATGCTTTTTTTTTCTATTACAAGGGATGTTTACATTTCTTGTAATAGGAATAAAAGTAACACATTTTGTTTTAAAGAACAGTGTAAAAAAATTTAATAAAAGGAAAAATAAATAAGATTTTTTTTTTTTAAATGTGCCCCGTCCCGCTGAGCTCGCGTGCAGAAGCGAACGCATACGTGAGTAGCGCCCGAATATGAAATTTGTGTTCAAACCACGATCGTTAGAGCGAGAGTAATTATTCTAGCCCTAGACCTCCTCTGTAACTCAAAACATGCAACCTGTAGAATTTATTAAACGTCGCCTATGGAGATTTTTAAGGGTAAAAGTTTGTCGCCATTCCACGAGCGGGCGCAATTTTGAATCGTGACATGTTGGGTATCAATTTACTCGGCGTAACATTATCTTTCACAGTATTAAAAAAAATTGGGCTAACTTTACTGTTGTCTTATTTTTTTATTTAAAAAAAGTGTATTTTTCCAAAAAAAGTGCGCTTGTAGGACTGCTGCGCAAATACGGTGTGACAGAAAGTATTGCAACAACCACCATTTTATTCTCTAGGGTGTAAGAAAAAATATATATATAATGTTTTGGGTTCTACGTAATTTTCTAGCAAAAAAAAACTATTTTTAACTTGTAAACACCAAATCTCAGAAAGAGGCTTGGTCCTTAAGTGGTTAAAAAAAAAAACATGTAATACTTACCTGCTCTGTGCAGAGCAGCTCCGATCCTCCTCTTCTCGGGTCCTCTGTCGGCGCTCTGGGCCCCTCCCCCTTGCCGAATGCCCCCATAACAAGCTGCTTGCTGTGGGGGCACTCATACAAGCTCGCTCATAAGGTGGCTTTCTGCGTCCATAAGACAAAGAAAGTGCGGCTCAACCCCGCCCCCTGCTCCTGCCTCACTGGCTGTGCATGACAGCACCGGAAACCAATGGCTCCTGCTGCTGCATCTCAACCAATCAGGAGGGAGAAACCCGGGAGAGCCTCGGGTCTCATGCACATTGCTGGATTGGGATCGGGCTTAGGTATGTATCAGGAGGGGCTCAGGGGTGGAGCTGCATACCGAATGTTTTTTACCTTCATGCATAGGTAGAGTACAGAATCATATTTTGTTTGCTAAAAACTAAGAACCAAGAACCATTCCTTTGTGTTCACCACCAGATGGCAGCGTCTGGTCAGAGTCCGTCATAGTGAATTAGGTTTTTATTTCTAGTTTCTGGTATCCCTAATCTCGTATTTTTATTTGTAATGCTCAGCAAAGGCTGTATTAATAATTAGTATTTAATTTTGGAGGGGGTCTCTAGCAAAAGTGCAAATGTCTTCGTAACACTTGTGATTTGGTATGCTGGAACTTGCATTACACAAGGGATCATACTCTGTTGACTGTATAGTTAGAGCTGGACAGGCTAATGCCACGTACACACAGGCGGTTTTCCCGTCGGAAAAAATAAAAAAAAATGTTTTTCCCGACGGAGTTCCTCATAAGTCTGCTTTGCATACACACGGTCACACAAAAGTCCGGTGAACTTTTGACTGCCAAGAACGCAGTGACGTAAAAGACTACGATAAGCCGACAAAATGAACTTCTATGCTTCTGAGCATGCGTCGAATTGTTTCCGAGCATGCATGTTTTTTTTCCCGTCGGAAAAGCATACAGACGAACAGTTTTCCCGCTAGGATTTTTTTTTCTGACGGGAAAAAAGAGATCCTGCTCTCTTTTTTTCCCCGGCAGTTTTCCTGTGGGAAAAAGTCAGATGGAGCATACACACAGTCTGGATTCCCGACGAAAAGCTCTCATCGCAGTTTTTCGGATGGGAAAACCGGTCGTGTGTACGGAGTATAAGTGTTATTGCATGTTTTTTAATGCTGAAACTTCTATTTACATTGGATCGGATGTTGGACACACAATAAAGCTAGTTGGCTCTTACTATCTGCCTTATATCCATATCAGGGCCCCTGATATCCGGGCATCACAAGGGATTCTCTTCACCTGCATCTTTTAGGCATCATTCAAGAAGATGTCCATTGCTGGATCAAAAGTCTACAGAGGAAAGTGCTGGATACAGAGTTGCATTTTTTTTAAATTTTGATCATGGTTGGTCTACAGGTCCTTCTCAAAAAATTAGCATATTGTGATAAAGTTCATTATTTTCTGTAATGTACTGATAAACATTAGACTTTCATATATTTTAGATTCATTACACACAACTGAAGTAGTTCAAGCCTTTTCTTGTTTTAATATTGATGATTTTGGCATACAGCTCATGAAAACCCAAAAATCCTATCTCAAAAAATTAGCATATCATGAAAAGGTTCTCTAAACGAGCTATTAACCTAATCATCTGAATCAACTAATTAACTCTAAACACCTGCAAAAGATTCCTGAGGCTTTTAAAAACTCCCAGCCTGGTTCATTACTCAAAACCGCAATGGGTAAGACTGCCGACCTGACTGCTGTCCAGAAGGCCATCATTGACACCCTCAAGCAAGAGGGTAAGACACAGAAAGAAATTTCTGAACGAATAGGCTGTTCCCAGAGTGCTGTATCAAGGCACCTCAGTGGGAAGTCTGTGGGAAGGAAAAAGTGTGGCAGAAAACGCTGCACAACGAGAAGAGGTGACCGGACCCTGAAGAAGATTGTGGAGAAGGACCGATTCCAGACCTTGGAGGACCTGCGGAAGCAGTGGACTGAGTCTGGAGTAGAAACATCCAGAGCCACCGTGAACAGGCGTGTGCAGGAAATGGGCTACAGGTGCCGCATTCCCCAGGTCAAGCCACTTTTGAACCAGAAACAGCGGCAGAAGCGCCTGACCTGGGCTACAGAGAAGCAGCACTGGACTGTTGCTCAGTGGTCCAAAGTACTTTTTTCGGATGAAAGCAAATTTTGCATGTCATTCGGAAATCAAGGTGCCAGAGTCTGGAGGAAGACTGGGGAGAGGGAAATGCCAAAATGCCTGAAGTCCAGTGTCATGTACCCACAGTCAGTGATGGTCTGGGGTGCCATGTCAGCTGCTGGTGTTGGTCCACTGTGTTTTATCAAGGGCAGGGTCAATGCAGCTAGCTATCAGGAGATTTTGGAGCACTTCAGGCTTCCATCTGCTGAAAAGCTTTATGGAGATGAAGATTTCATTTTTCAGCACGACCTGGCACCTGCTCACAGTGCCAAAACCACTGGTAAATGGTTTACTGACCATGGTATTACTGTGCTCAATTGGCCTGCCAACTCTCCTGACCTGAACCCCATAGAGAATCTGTGGGATATTGGGAAGAGAAAGTTGAGAGACGCAAGACCCAACACTCTGGATGAGCTTAAGGCCGCTATCGAAGCATCCTGGGCCTCCATAACACCTCAGCAGTGCCACAGGCTGGTTGCCTCCATGCCATGCCGCATTGAAGCAGTCATTTCTGCAAAAGGATTCCCGACCAAGTATTGAGTGCATAACTGAACATAATTATTTGAAGGTTGACTTTTTTTGTATTAAAAACACTTTTCTTTTATTGGTCGGATGAAATATGCTAATTTTTTGAGATAGGATTTTTGGGTTTTCATGAGCTGTATGCCAAAATCATCAATATTAAAACAAGAAAAGGCTTGAACTACTTCAGTTGTGTGTAATGAATCTAAAATATATGAAAGTCTAATGTTTATCAGTACATTACAGAAAATAATGAACTTTATCACAATATGTTAATTTTTTGAGAAGGACCTGTATTTACGGTACTTACTGGAATAGGGCTCTTAAAAATGTGATACTTTTAAATTCATTATAGAGTGGGAAAGGATTACAACCTCTGTCAATGTGGGGGATATTTACGAAAGGCAAATCCACTTTGCACTACAAGTTCAAACTACAAGTGCAAAGTGCACTTGAAATTGCACAGAAAGTGCACTTGGAAGTGCAGTCACTGTAAATCTGAGGGGTAGATCTGAAATGAGGGGAAGCTCTGCTGATTTTATCATCCAATCATGTGCAAGCTAAAATGCTGTTTTTTATTTTCCTTGCATGTCCCCCTCGGATCTACAGCGACTGCACTTCCAAGTGCACTTTCAGGCAATTTCAAGTGCACTTTGCACTTGTAGTTTGCATTTGTAGTGGAAAGTGGATTTGCCTTTAGTAAATAACCCCCTATGTGTGTCAAGAATGCAAAAAACAATAAAAAAAACATTTGAGCTCTAACAATTCCCTATTCTGGTTTAAAATTGTGTTTCTTATGCTGAACGTGTCTCCACTGGAGAGATTACCTGTGTTGGTGACCAGCATACTGTATATGGTACAGGGAGTAATGAAATATTCCTCCAATGGGGACATAAACTGCAATTATCTGAAAATCCAAATCTTCTCCAGTCTATACAAATCATTGTCCAGGATTCTACGTGTAGCGGGCACTCAGATCGGTGGGTCTCCCACACTCCCAATCCCCTCTATTAAAGTTCTCGCTCGAAATGTCTCTGGTCTAGGGGTATGATAGGAAAGGGAGTGCGTCCGCTACACCAGACCTCCACCACAGATGTATAAGTGGTATTAGCAAAAGTTCTTTACCTTCGGGCCTGTATTGTGTATCGAATCCTCCCTCCAGGAGTCATCTACCAGGAAACGAGTCTCACACCGCTGCAAGTCCAACACTCCTTTATTTGTACACAGCATGGACTTACTTGCTTTACAAAACCAGAACAGGAGGTGTGAATGTGTATGTAGGCCCAGACACAAGTTCTTTCCTCCACTCTCCTCCAAAGAGTGGGCGATGGTCTCCGCACGAGGGAAATTCACCTTCCGGACGGTCTCCGACAAGAGGCTCACCCGTCACCGGCAGTATGCTGCACCGGGTCTTCAGATGAGGAGCTCTTCCCGGTCCATTACGTCCACCTCGGATTCAGGCGTCCATCTCCGGAGCACCCTAGGATCCTTCCCTCGCGAACTCAGTGTTGGGCACTGAGCTCCGGACCGCCAACTGAGTACCTCACCTCAGGCTAATGGTGCCTGAGGTGGAACACGACCTCCGGTGGTCCTCTAGGCCTAGTCCGCCCGGAGGACAAACACAAACTCTGTCCGCAGGCTGAAGGTGCCTGGGACAACGAACCCCTGTGACAAAATGGCCGGCCCCCTTTATACCCTCCCCCGGCATGCGTAGCGGGTTCCCTGCCCCACCACACGGCTGCCGAAGAAAGACAAAAAGGGATTCGACACAGCAATGACTCGTCCGTCGGCCAAAGTGACAGCGCCACCCGGTGGACCGCTGGAGATACACCACCAGTGTCACCGTAGAAATTCAAAAGTTTTCCCCGGGAAAGTAAATACCCGCTACATACATTAACCACTTCAGCCCAGTGCGATACGGCACTGCGTTTCTTTAACTGACAATTGCGTGGTCGTGCGGTGCTGTGGTTTTAATTTCTCAGTCACCACCAACCTCTCGTTTTGGGAACACCTAATCTGAGCCCAAAGTAGTGGTGAGGGGTAAGATTTGAGGAATTATCCACAGTATTGTTACACAAGTATGGTGCTAAGTCCCGGTTCACACAGGGGCGAGCTGACAAGTCGCGCTCCATGCAGTGCAATGGAGCCGTTCTAATAGAACAACTCAAATCGTTCCGACTTAGAAAGAGGTTTCTGCACTACTTTGGGGCGACTTCGGAGCGGCTTGCATTGTCTTCTATTAAAGAAAGTGGTTGTTAAATCCTATAATCCACTCTATTACAGTATTGTATAATGTACAATGTGTGTGTTTCTGTAATATAATTGTGCCAAATACCTTCGTTACAGCGCCGATCGAGGCTCAGCTGACCTCTCGCTGCTCTTCTCCTCTTCTCCCGGCTGTCAGCGGGGGATCTCGGCCCCTCCCTCTGCAGTGCTCTGAGCCAGGAAGAGAGCTCCAGCAGGTCACGTAAGCGCCGAGCGGCGCTGTAACAAAGGTATTTGGCACAATTATATTACAGAAATGCACACACATTGTACATTATATAATACTGTAATAGAGTGGATTATAGGATTTTACAAGCATTTTAACACAGTTTTTACACTTAGGATTCCTGACAGGCAGGGAGGGAGAGGGGGAAGACAGCCCATTACATGATAAGACCTACCCCGAAAATAAGCCCTACTGTGTCTTTTGTTGCCAAAATTAATATAAGACCCGGTCTTATTTTCGGGGAAATGTGGTAGCTACACAACATGGAAAAAGCCTAAAAACATTTCCTGAAGTTCTGAGATGCAACGTTATGTAAGGATGTGTACAGCCTTTAAAAACTGGGGAGCAGCTGGGACCTCCTTTAATTTTCATTCCTAATTCAGATGAGAACCACAAATAATTAGTAAGAGGTATGGGGGGGGGGGGGTGGCGTATGCATACCTGCATTACACAGCACTTGCATGCACCAGCTCCCTTATCCCAAAAATACTCTATGATATTTTTTTTAAGACTTCACAGCTTGAACGCTCTGCTTTTCTTCATCACATTTCTATGAGACAAGAAAATAAATTTAATTCTAAGTTGGATGGTGTTTTTGATCGAAAATCCAATTTTCATTGACTTTTTTGTTCCTCTACATCCAGACAGGAAGCCCTCATCTTCCAACCCGAACGTTTTTATGGCAAATTATTTCTCTTTATGGTGTGATATAAAATGAACAAGACACAATTACATACAATTTCCGCGGCAGGGAAATGGTTTTGTCTTTTTAGCGCCTAACTTTCTTATCTTTTTGGACTGTGAACACTTTATAAAAAAAAAAAGAAATTATTAATATAATGACAGAGCCCCCACGGGCCTTTATACAAAGGTCCATCATGTGTACAGAAGCTGGTGTATCTGTAAACTAGAGGGCCATCAATCAATATTGGTATGGTCATGGGCAGCTCTTTTTTCTCAGAGAATAGGTTCAGGTACTTCCCCTTGTCTCCGCCCCCTACCCACCTATAGACACCATCTCTTGGTCCCACCTTCCACTACCTCCCTTTTTAGAGAATACAGAACCAAGTATCATTTAGTGGTGTTAAACAAAGTGATACTAAACACACACTGTTTAATTAAGATTGTCCTTTATATTTCTGTATGTGGATGATTCAATAAAAATAAAAAATAAAGCATCTAAGTACCTATTTCCTATTGGATATACAGCTGTCACATGACCCAGATCTTTTCCAGCCTGTCTGCAGGAAAAAAAAAGCAGGAGGAGCTTCCAGTCATCTGCTGCTTGTCACATGTTTAACCACTTAAGCCTCGGACCAATACGCAGCATAAAGACCAGGCCCCTTTTTGCGATTCGGCACTGCGTCGCTTTAACTGACAATTGTGCGGTCGTGCGACACGGAGCCGAGATCTGTGTCATTCTCACTAGGTAGAGCATGGAAATGCTTGTTTACACAAGCATCTCCCTGCTTCATACCCCCGTGAGACGATTGCGGGGATACCCGTGGCGATCGAGTCCCACGATCCGACTCACGGGGAGTCGGACCGCGGCAAAGGCAGGGGGGTCCCGGGGGCAGGGGGGGTCGCGCTTGACCCCCACGTCGGGCAGGTAAGGGGACATACAGGTACGTGATTGTGCCTGTACGAGCCATTCTGCCGACGTATATATACAGTGGGCGGTCGTTAAGTGGTTAAAAACAAAACAAAAACAAAAAAACAGCAATTGGAATACAGAGTAAAAATAAATAATATCAATAAACTGTTTTAAAACAAATATATATTTGAAATCAAATCTTTATTATTTTGTGGAAATAACATGGTATGGATGGATTTCTGACAGTCACAGCCAGTGTCACACCCCTCCAGCCTGTGTCTTAGAATACAAGGGAGATGAAGCCACCATTAATCTACATAGAAAAGCCCACCCCATTGTGGAGTGGGCTGTCATTTACCACTGTGTATACACCCACATGTGTAACTCTATAGTCACATGGGCTGCTCAGATGTTCTAGGGAGGAAATGCTCAGCATGGAATCACACTGAAAACTGAGCATGTGCAGAGTTGCCACCACAGCAGAACGATCAACAGTTTCTTTTTGTTTGTTTTTTGCAGAATACCGAAATTTACCCAGATAGTGATTGAGTGAGTATGAACAACATGTAATACACCATTTATTGATAGTTTTTATGATGTGGTTTTAGTGACACTTTAATGTGTATGGAATGTGATAATGATAACAAGAAAAAGCAGTAAAATATATCCCCTGCAGCCAGCAAAAATAGACCCCAGCAACATTAGATCCCCCAGCAACAATATACCCTTCCAGTAACTATAGACCCCAACCAACAACAGGTCTCCCAGCAGCCAGCATCAGGAGACCTCTCCTTCAACAGTAGATCCCTCCCAGCAACAATAGCCCCCCCCTGCAATAATAGATCCCCCAGCAACATATATGCCCTAGCAGCCAGCATCAATAAACTCTCTAGCACACCCCATTACCTCTTGCATTTACAAACATTCAGTGCTGGAGGTGCTGAAACTGTATTCCTCCGCAAAGCTCCTTACTTCTCTATGGCCAGCAGGAACTTTTGGGTATGAAAAAGCATGTGACCTGCGTCCCTGCTACAATACAAAGGTGTAAAAGCAGCACAGAGGCACTGTCACCTTACCCTGCATGAGCTATGGAGACAAGGCACTAGCAATAACATCAAGCACTGCAACAACTTAAAGTGTAACGCCACTTTTGTGGGGGAAAAAATAGCAACTATATATATATATATATATATACTTGTGGCGATGGCCCCGTGGTTGCTACGTGTTACAGCATCCACACATTTCACCCTGCTGCCAGACATCCATTAGACACACTCCTTTAGTCAATGAACAGTCTCTTGCTTGTTTCTGTTGTTTTTATTAGGGGATTGAACTTGATTGGGGAAAGGGACATGGTATGCCCATAGGATAAATTGTACTTATAATAATGTAAATTGTACTTATTGTAATGTAACTGCATCACACTTCTCATCAGAAGAAGATGGCTGATCCTAAACTTGACAATCTTTTAGCTCAGAACACTTCTTCCTCAACACACTACTTCACTGTCCAAGTCTAGTAATCCTGTCACACCATCAGAACATGACTAGGCCTCACTCTGAATAAGTCCCAGTGTATTTACTTGACCCTTTGTAGGCCGAGGCCTGCAGTATCCCTTTGTGGCAGCAACTGATTTACTTGAGAAGAATAAATGATCATGGACTACTGATCCCAGCAAGTCTGACTTGCAAATCCTGTCCGCCCTCATGGCTGCATCGATTTGACACAAAACTCCCACAGTCTCTCCCTCTGGCTCTACATCCAGCTCCCTTGGCATGTCTCTTCCAGGGCTTTCCACTGTACTCTCCATTCACTGATATCTGCCCTGGATCCTTCTTGAATGACTTTACTCTGGACGTGCAGACCAACTGTCCTTCCAGCTCCTGTTCCAGGACACCTCTCCATGACTGTGTAAGGAGAGGCTCCCTCCCAGCTTCCGAGCTCCCCGCCTAAGGTACGCCCCCCTAGAGAGGAGGTTCCCTCAGGCACGACAGTCTAACACTCCATCATCCAGTTCACCCAGCTGACAACTCCTCCCCCAGCAGACTGACCATGGGTATATGTAGGAGGCCTACCCCCTGCCAATCCTAGTTGAGGATTGGTCAGAGCTCCTCACATGCACCCCATGTCACTCCTGCTCTCTGCCCTGCCCCTTTTCCAGAACCTTCTCCCTGGAAACAGAGAAGGCCCCCAAGAGCTGAAGTACATGTCAGTCACCTACTGCTACACTAAACCCTAGATCAAAACAAACAGGCCTAGCTCACAGCATAGCCTGCTTAAATTTACCTGTGCTGGCAGCTTACACAAAAACCTACACTAGCACCTACCGATCTAAGGTAGAGGGTGCTACATACTTTATATACAGTGCCTTGAAAAAGTATTCATACCCCTTGAAATTTTCCAAATTTTGTCATGTTACAACCAAAAACTTAAATGTATTTTTATTGGAATTTTTTGTGATAGACCAACACAAAGTGGCACATAATTGTAAAGTGGAAGGAAAATTATAAATGGTTTTCAAAGTGTTTTTCCACATAAATATCTAAAAAGTGTGGTGTGCATTTGTATTCTGCCTCCGAGGCCTGAGCAGCAGCTATTGTTTCTAGGGTCAGGCCCCCCTGTCTTTCCGAGAGACTTCAGAGTTCCTTGTTGACAATCATACTGTCACACCAAGGCAAGATACTACCCAGAATAAAATGACTCTGCAGTGTGGTAATTGTAAGAAACAAATTGCCAAACATTGCATGACCCATTACGCCACACAGAAACATTCTCCTGCACCCTCACCCATAGGATATGTCCTGTTTGGCGGGTCAGAAGTATGTCTAAAAATAAAGGCAATATTCATACTATTGCTGAACACTGCTGAGCCTGAAAATGCCTTTTAAAACATCACGTCCTGATCAACTAGTATCTGAGGCTGCTGGGGAGAGATGTCTGGATACCTCTTCAGTGGATCACAGAACCAAAAAAGCGCTTTGTGACTGCCCTAAGTAAGGTAGGTCGCTGGCTTTCTGGTAAGCCTTCATTTTATTTGTGGTAAAAGGGTATCACGCTGCCAAGCATTTGATCATCATTTCCAATGCACCGCCCCTTCATGGGCTTCCTTTTGATGAAAATCAGCTGTACATAAACTTTCTTTTTTTCCCCCTTATTTTTCTTTTTTGCACGTTTTTTACATGCCATACAAGATTGCATATATGTTTTAGTTTCACCATTTCACATTTTATAATTTTTGAACATATTGCACTTTATTATATATTTGGATGTACGCACATCACATGTGTTGTGCTATTCGCTTGAATTGCACTCCTTTGCCTTAGCGCTGTACTTCATTCTAATGCCGTGTACGCACGGCCGTTTTTCTCGTCGAGAAAAACTAAATTTTTTCCCTTCGACGAGAAAAACGGCATTAAAAACGACGAGAAAAATTAGAACATGTTCTAATTTTTCTCGTCGTTTTTTTCGACATGTTTTCCGCGGCAGTTTTCCCATAGGGAAACACTGCCGCGGAGCCCACAGACGGTCGTTTTTCTCGACTAGAGAAAAAAATGACGTTAAAAAAGACCGTGTGTGGGGAACAAGCCGTTCCCTCGTTTTTAATGTCATTATTCACGGCGGTTTTTTAACCGCCGTGAATAATGATCGTGTGTACGCGGCATAACACATGAATATGCTTTGATCTAAAACCATTCCATTGTAGCTCTGGCTGTATGTTTAGGGTCGTTGTTCTGCTGGAAGGTGAACCTCCGCCCCAGTCTCAAGTCTTTTGCAAACTCTAACAGGTTTTCTTCTAAGATTGCCCTGTATTGGTCTCCATCCATCTTCCCATCAACTCTGACCAGCTTCGCTGTTCCTGCTGAAGAAAAGCATTCCCGCAACATGATGTTGCCACCGCCATGTTTCACGGTGGGGATGGTGTGTTCAGGGTGATGTGCAGTGTTAGTTTTCCACCACACATACGGTTTTGCTTTTAAGCCCAAAAGTTAAATTTTGGTCTCATCTGATCAGAGCACCTTCTTCTATATGTTTGCTGTGTCCCCCACATGGCTTCTCGCAAACTGTAAATGAGACATCTTATGGCTTTCTTCTTGCCACTCTTTCATAAAGGCCAGATTTGTGGAGTGCACAACTAATAGTTGTCCTGTGGACAGATTCTCCCACCTGAGCTGTGGATCCCTGCAGCTCCTCCAGAATTACCACGGACTGCTTCTCTGATTAATGCTCTCCTTGTCCGGCCTGTCAGTTTAGGTGGACGACCATGTCTTGGTAGGTTTGCGGTTGTGCCATACTCTTTCTATTTTCGGATGATGGATTGAACAGTGCTCTGTGAGATGTTCAAAGCTTGGGATATTTTTTTATAACCTAACCCTGCTTTAAACTTCTCCACAACTTTATCCCTGACCTGTCTGATGTGTTCATTGGCCTTCATGATGCTGTTTGTTCACTAAGGTTCTCTAACAAACCTCTGATGGTTTCAAAGAACAGCTGTATTTATACTGAGATTAAATTACTCACAGGTGGATTCTATTTACTAATTAGATAACTTCTAAAGGCAATTGGTTCCATTGGATTTTAGTTAGGGGTATCAGAGTAAAGGGGGCTGAATACAAATGCACGCCACACTTTTCAGATATTTATTTGTAAAAAAAAAATTAAAACCGTTTATCATTTTCCTTCCACTTCACAGTTATGCGCCACTTTGTGTTGGTCTATCAGATAAAATCCCAATAAAATAAATTTACGTTTTTGGTTGTAACATAACAAAATGTGAAAAATTTCAAGGGGTATGAATACTGTTTTAAGGCACTGTATATAGTGTATACAGTTGCCACACAAGTCATATTGTAATTTAATGTTATTAAAAATGACTTTTACTTTTTAATTTGCAGTGCTATAATTTTCTGTAAAATGCAATATGGCTACCTGGAGGCATTCTGTACACTGATGGGATACAGACCGCCCCCCAGAGATGTAATTTCCTGCTTGTGTGATTGGCTCACTGATTTTCCCAGAAGTCTGCACTAAGATTTAAGTCAGATTTTGAGCATCCTTTGCAACAAAAGTGGAGTTACTCTTTAAGGCCCGTTCATACCATCTCTGCTGACCTGTTTATTCTTCTTCACAACAAAATGCAGACTGAAAGCTAGGACAAAGAGAAAACACTTGTTTTTTCTAAGCCTTGTTCACACCAAAATGTGGTGAAATGCGACGTGCTGCATAAAAATGGAACATGTCTGCATTTTTATACAGAGCAACTCACCGCACGCATTTCACCGTCATTTTGTGACACTTCAATAAGGTAAAAAATAAATATAATTAAAACAGGTAAGCAGTGCCTTGTGTTTCATTGGCGTAAAGCACCATCACTGCCTCTCCACAATGGACACCAGCCTGCTGGCATTTTAGATTGCAGGCTGGCCTAAACAAGCCCTTTACATGAAGTCCACACTTGTGCGACCTGTGTTCTGTGGGTAGGCAACCCATTCATTTCAATACGCTGCCCTTCCCACAGAAACGCAAAGAAATAAGTCACTGCCTTATCTTTTCAAAAGTTGTGCTTTAAAATCACGCCACACCAAATTGCATTTGCAGATCTGTGGGGGGAGGAGGCATTAAGAATTATTGGCTCTCCCCTAAGTCTGCTAAAGAACATCACCTTGGGGTCGGGAACACGTGCGATTTTATGAGCGTTCCCAACCCGGACAAGTGTGAACAGTGACTACATAGGAAATAAAGCCACCATTTTAAACTGTTTCAAATAACAGTTATTTTAACTGTCACAGTTGATAGTATGCTTATGTTGGCTCTCAACCAACCTTTCAAGCCCTCCAATGGCGGGTGTCCTTGCGGATCACATGTGCAGCACCACGCCAACTGCAGAGGCTAAGGTTGCACCATACTCGGCTGTGGGATAGAAACAGGAACATTGAGTTCAGCTTTACTGGAGAGGTAAGCAGAAAAGGAATTCAGATAATTGGCAGAGTTCAGAATAAATAGTGTTGTCACTAAGGCTGGGTTCACACTGGTTCGCACCAAATCGGTTCGCACCACATTGCTGTGCAGATCATATGCGATGTCTGTGCGATGTGAATTTGGCCATACAAACTGTATGGCTGAAATCGTATCGCATTTTCACCAACATGGTGCAGGACCCTTTTTTGGTCCGCAATGGAATCGGATTGCATGGGTATTCACACCTATGCAATCTGATTCCTGCACCATTTGACAGTTCGCACTGCGATCTGCGAATCGATTTGGGGGTGTCATTAACTTTACATTGACACCCGCAGCAGTTCGTAGATGTCAGTGTGAACCACCAGCGATGCAGGAACCCGTAATAGAATCGCGCTGGTTCCCGCATTGCATATGTGTGAACCGGAACTAAAGCTGGTCATACATGGATCAAAATTTTGCCAGTTCAGCAGGGACCAGCTGGATTTCGATCCATGTTTGGGCAGGGTGGTTCTACAGTCAATCCACTGATCAACTATAGCCGGCAAGGCTGGTCATTGTATTCTACCGGCGGGGAAGTCAATACAATAGCTTAGTTGGGAGGATTCCCCCATCCACATCAAATGTGTGTGACTATGTAACTATGTAATTGTGCGACTTCACTTGAAATCGCGACTTCAGGTGCGACTTAGCTGACATCTGTGCACTTGAAATCGCCAAAGGCAGTGCAGGAACTACTTTTTCAAATCGGGGTGGCACCGCCAAGTTGGTGTCGCACCAATTTAAACAGTTCCATTGCCAGCAATAGGGTCCAAATTGCATGACAAGTTGCACCGGTGTGAACGGGGGATTTATGTTAATAAACTGTTTTTCTAGATCATTCTAGATGCTCTAAGTGTTTTTGTTCTTCCTTTTTACTATGATTAGGACAATGCCAAAAAGAAAACGTGCCCGCAAGGGTAAAAGAATAACCCTTAAAGCTGCTAAGAAAGCCATCCGGATTACAATTGATGGCAAGAAAAGGCTAAATCTATCTAAGAGGGGAATTTCAGTATTTCCTAAATGCTTGTTGCAGCTCTTGGATGTGGCAGAGCTGGATCTTAGTCGAAATTTAATAAAGAAAGTGCCTAATTGGATACAGAAATTTCAAGATCTTCGCTTGTTAGACCTGCATAGCAATCGGATTGAGAAACTTCCAAAATCTATAGGGCAGCTTCAAAATCTACATTACCTCAATGTTAGCAACAACAAACTCACAGAAAAAGGTATCCCTGTGGAGCTGAACCAGCTGAAGAAACTTCGTCAACTTAATCTTGGGCTTAACGCTATTGATGTTCTACCAACTGCAATAGGTGCCCTTAAAGATCTTGAAGAGGTGGGCCTTTTTGACAACAAGCTTACTAAAGTGCCCCCCGGTGTCCTTGAATTGCCAAAATTAAAAAAACTGAACACTGAGAGAAATCCTATATTGCCAACAAAAGAAGAATTGGAGGCAGAACAACAGGAGGCCGTCCAACGTGTTGGAAATCTTCATCTTGTAAATGAGAAATATTTGTGCAAGCCCTGTGTCGCTAAGTGCCAAGGTGAAAGAAGCAAGCTGAATAAAAGGAAACCTCTCTTCACCAACCCAGTGACCCCAAACTCAACCGCCAAAAAAATCAAAACAAATGATTAATAAATATCAAATTGGCATTGTATAACAGAATACTAAGGTGTACAAAAGACTTGTCATTTTTCTATCATAAGGCCCCTTTCACACGGGCGGACCGTTTAGGTCCGCCTGTCAGTTTTTTAGGTGGACCTGAACGGACGCTCCATGCACCTCTATGGAGCAACGGATGTCAGCGGTGACTTGCCCGCTGACATCCGACCCGCTCTGATCCGCCAAAGTGTAATGGAGGAAAACACTATTTTCCATCTTTCTGGCGGATCGGATGACAACGGACTCTACGGTCCGTCGTCATCCGATTCCCCATAGGGGAGAGCGGCGCTCTGACATGTCGGTCCCTGCACAGTGTGCGGAGACAGACCTGTCATCTGCCTGCTCAGCGGGGATCGACGGAGCGATCCCCGCTGAGCAAAGCGGAGCCCACACACAGACACGTTCGTGTGAAAGGGCCCTTACACCTAAATAATACACTATTATCTACATACTACATACATATAATACCAGAATCATTTTCATATTAAGTCATATTAGTGATTTATAATATATATATATATATATATATATATATATATATATATATATAGACCAGATGCACTGTTTGGATAAACTAGGGTATCTAAAAATTTCAGCTGCATGATTAAACAACTGGAGACAGGACACAGAGCTACAGTTTAAATTGAACATGTGGTCAATTTAAAGGCATAGTTCACCTTTACAAAAAAAAGGGGGTTTTCTGTAGATAAAAACAATCTGTGCAGCTTTGACCAAAGTTGAATAATGATCTTGCTGTAGGTGTAGGCCATTTACGTACCTCATAAAGCCTGGCCAGAATACTCCCAAGATGTTGCTAAGGATGTTGCCAAGAGAGGCCTAGCCATTATTGTTCACCTTCACTATCACAGGAGTGAGCTTTCTCTGATTCAAACCCCTTCATATGCGCTTTCTCTCCCCTAATGCAGTAGCTCTGAGCTTAGTGTCTGAGAGCTCATTCCTATGATAGTGGAGGTGAACAGTAGGGATGAGCTCCAGCGTGTTCGCACACTCCATGTGCAGAGCCCGCCAGGAAGTCGGTACGGCGCTGCGCTAATCACAGGCAGAGAGACATGTCCTGATCTCTGCAGCCGCGCATCAGGACATGTCTCCCTGCCTGTGATTAGCGCAGCGCCGTGCCGACAGCTATCATAGGTGCACGTATGCGCACGAGTATGCGCATACGCATATGTATTAGCCAGTGTTCGTAATAAAAATTGACTATGAGGACTCCCTGAGGCAACGGGCACAGTGGACCTACACCCCACAGTCAAAGTCATTGTTACTGAATAGGGATGGGCCAAACACCCCCCCGGTTCAGTTCGCACCAGAACACCTCGAACGGGCAAAAAGTTCTAGTGAACATGCAAACCCTATTAAAGTCTATGGGACACGAACATGAAAAATCAAAAGTCCTCATTTTAAAGGCTTATAAGAGGCCAGCCACTCTCACCTGGTTGCTTAAGTATTCTCTCCTCAAAGCATGGCTCCACCCCAGCCCTGCTAATCAATATTGTATGTTTGACTTCCGTGTGCTATTTGCTGTGTGTTCTACGTCTGATTCCAGTTACTGATCTTGGCTTGTTCTTGACTATCCTTACCTGCTTGTTGCCCCGACCTTTTGGCTATCTCCTGACTATCCTTACCTGCTTGTTGCCCCGACCTTTGGCTATCTCCTGACTATCCTTACCTGCTTGTTGCCCCGACATTTGGCTATCTCCTGACTATCTTACCTGCTTGTTGCCCCGACCTTTGGCTATTTCCTGACTATCCTTTGTTGTAGCAGTCTGCTGCTTCCTCTCTACCTCCCTGTAGTCTACCTTAAGCATGAGCTGGGAGGCCCTAGGGGTCGCGACCTGGAGCCAGACTGCAGCCAAATCCATCCACACCACTATGGGCCTCTGGTGAACACCCGCTGTCTCTTAGATTCCGCGCCCTGGGAAATCTCATGCTCTAGCTCCCAGTATCATCTGTGTTGGTACTACAGAGTACCTGCTCTCCTGTATCACCTAGAGCTCCATCCGCAGCAGTCAGCCGTAGGGTCCACTACCTTGCGGTGCACTCCAGAAGCCAACGGGGTGAATCTGTTACCTGAACTCAGGTGAACTGACACAATGCTTCATAGCCCGCACCCTAATGTCTCTGTTGTTGTGCTCCTTAGAGGTGCCTCACCACCAACTGTTCATGTTAATATTGTTTATTTTTATGATTTTGGAGGGTATATTCTGCTTCTGCTGCTCATGTTTTTTTATTTCTGAGATTTACCAGGTGGAACTATGCTTCTGCTCTCCTGGAGAGCAGAAGCTCTGCTGAAGGTGCTGAAACTGTATTCCTCCGCAAAGCTCCTTACTTCTCTATGGCCAGCAGGAACTTTTGGGTATGAAAAAGCATGTGACCTGCATCCCTGCTACAATATAAAGGTGTAAAGCAGCACAGAGGCACTGTCACCTTACCCTGCATGAGCTATGGAGACAAGGCACTAGCAATAACATCAAGCACTGCAACAACTTAAAGTGTAACGCCACTTTTGTGGGGGAAAAAATAGCAACTATATATATGCTGGAAGGCCAGCATGGTGGCCTGTATTTATGGGAGGAGCCCGACGGCTATATAGCCAGCCCACTCCTCCACAAGCCTTGTCGGTATTCCTGTGCGCACCACGTGGTTTCCGGCGCAACGTCATTACGTCATTTCAGTGCGACCCTTCAGCAGCGCGGCACAATTTGAAGCACTCTCGTCCTGGGATTCAGCGCCGTACGCACGCCTGGCTCGGCCACCACAGGTAGGCTCCGGTTCTCATCCCGTGCATAGATGCCATGTCGGAGATTTTGCTCTTTAACCAGCAAAATCTCCCCTTAGACCCCCGCACAGCCGGTCGTTCTTGTGCCAGTGTTCACCCGGCGCCGCAATCCCACTCACGGCCGCATCTCACCGCACTATCGGGCATCCGGTGCTTACTACCGTTGCACCCGCACCGCCCCCCCCCTCACCCCACTGTTGTTACCTTTGTTCCGTCAGACGCTGCGTCAGGTCCGAGTCCAGGCTGCATCCGTGCACCGACTCGCACCAGCGCGCTCCACTCCCCTTGACAATCGCACTCACAGTGCACCAGCAATCCCACTTTTTCACAGTCTGTGTTAAAAGTAAAGATCAGCTGCTCAGTGCCATACTGCCAAATCCCTCCAATTCCCTAGTGCTCTGAGGTGCAGCAGCAGTTGCAATGTAGCCACCGTTTATTCATTTGTTACATTTAAATTGACTATAGCCACTTTTTTTTTTCTCTTTCCTCTCCTCCTCCCTCTTCCTTTCCCCTTCTTCTCATTTCGTCTTGTTTTTGCTTTGTTTGTTTGCATAGAAATTGTTTAGTAACATGTATAAAACAACAACAATAATATAGTCAAACACCTCACTGTCATCAAACGCACACACTTAAACACCAAAAAAAAAAACACAGAGGAGAAGGGGTAATACTATGTCTTACACCCTGCTTCATAGCCCACACGCAATGGGCATGCCCACCTCAGAGCAAGACCCCTGTTGTTTTTCAGCCCCCATTTCTGCACATGCTCCAGAGCCCGGTGTTTTTTTAGTCACTACTGCAAAACGTACCGATTCACGTCTCTGTCATGGGTCATTTCGGCCACTCATTTAGCAGGGACACAGCTGTTCAAGTTTCACGCGCATTCTCGGCGCAAACACGCACCAGTCCTGCACGGCCCCATTTCGGTACATGCTCCAGAGCTCGGTAGTTTAGCCGGATAGCAAACGCACCAACTCGTGTCTCTGTCATGGGACATTTCTGTCACTAACTTTCACCATCGTTACCGCATCCGGTTCGCTCAATTAGGTACAGTCAAATCAGTCAGTACCCCTTCGTCACGTATTATCTGTTGTTTCTCCCCCAGATCAGTCAAAACCAGGTCCATCCTGCACTAGGTTGGACGTCATTTCTACAGGTAAAAAAAAAAAAAAAAAAGAGAAAGGGAAAAATTTAAGGGGGAGAAATCCCCCATAGAAACAGAAACAACCCCGATTGTCGTGTCATCCCTTACAGGTTCCGGTCACCACCCCAACCTCGGAGGACAGGACATCCTATGCAGGCCCGATTTACTCAGAGCCATGTCTCAGGCCGGCAGTGAAGATCTCACCGCCCCTCCTCCACCTTCTCCCGCCTCAGAGAGCGGCAGCACACGCTCCCTCAGGGGATGGACCATCCTCAAGTTGACCACAGAGCTGAGACGCCGGCAGGTGCCCTTCCCGGCCACAGCCAGGAAGGCAGAGCTCTTTAGGCTCCTATTTCCGCCACCAGCCTCAACCGACTTCCCCATGCCAGCTTCACCTGGACCAAGCACACAGCGGGCATCCCTGCAGTCTATTGCCGCGGCCGTCGCTCAACTCCACACCCTGGTAGCGTCCTTGTCTACCTCAGTCACAGCCATGCAGGCCAGAGTGACGCTTCTGGAGGTCCACCCACCGACCGTCACTCCTGACCTACCCGTAGTCCAGGTCCCGACACCCCCTCCAGCTATCCCTACAGGCAAGTGCCCCGTTGTCCTCCCAGCACATTTGGTCCCAGCCAGCATTAGGAAGGACATCCTGGATGGCAAGGACATCAACCTTGCCTCCCTACTAATCGCAGTCCACGATGTAGCGGATAACAAGGCCTACACATGGGGAGACGTTTCAGTGGTCCTCAAGGCCAAAGACCCGAGGCTGAATCGCAAATTGTCAGTGCCAGAATTTGCGCTGGCCTTCGGGACTCTCAGGGATGTCCTATGCTCGGCCTCCCACAACAGACGGGAAGAGTTGGACCTATATCTCCACACTTTGGTGGATCTAGGTTACAAATACAGAGGATTTTTGTTCTACGACTATCACCGCTCCTTCTCAGCCAAAGCAGCTGCCAGGCTGTCGCAGTTCCAAACAGCCACAGACTGGAGTCTCATGGATACCGAGCTGTTCTGCCGCCACTTCGCTGGTCTACGCTCACCTCTATGCATGAACTGCCAGTCCTCTACCCATACTGCCACTTGGTGCTCTAACACCACCAATGTTCGCCCCCACGAAGTCCCCTCCACCTCAAGGGCAGCTCTAGGCTTACCGGCCTCCCAGCAGACGACCCAGGTGGACAAATTCTGATGCCCAGTACTGACAGCAGGGGGAGCAGCCATCTGTAATAACTTCAACTTCGGATCCTGCAACTTTAGCCAGTGCCGCCTGCTTCATGTTTGCCTCGTGTGCCACAGGGCACACCCCAAGACCCTGTGCCAGGTCAAGCAACAGAAAAAGTCTTGACTAAGCCAAGTAAACGTTCTGTGGCTGGAGCACTACCTCATTTCACACCCCACCCCCTCTCTCACCACCTTCCTCGTCCAAGGGTTCACAACCGACTTCCACACAGGCCTCATCTCCCTACCCCACACGTCTCACGAATGCAAGAATCTGTGTTCAGCCGCCACAGACGAACAGGCCGTAGATCAGCTGTTGCACACCGAGCTGCAGCGAGGCTTTGTCATAGGCCCCTTCACTCAGCCCCCTTTCAACACCTGGAGAGTCAGCCCTATTGGGCTTGTCAAGGGCAAGTTCTCGAATAAAGTTTGCTTGGTGTACGACCTGTCTGCACCTCATTCTTCCCCCATGCCCAGCCTAAATTCCTTAATCCCCTTGGAAGAGTTCTCCCTTAAATACGCCTCCGTAGACATGGCAATCCAAGCCATAATCAAAACCGGCACAGGCTCCTGGCTCTCCAAAGCCGATATCTCAGATGCCTTTAAACTCCTACCCATCCATCCGTCCGTCTGGTGCTGGCACGGCATGAAATGGAGAGACTCTTACTACTTTGCTACCAAGCTGACTTTCGGCTCCAAGAGTAGCCCCTGGCTCTTCGACACTTTCGCACGGTCTCTCACCTGGATACTGCTGCACCAAGCCCAGTGTCAAGAAGTCATCCACTACTTGGACGACTTTTTGCTGATTGAACAGCCTGATATGCCCCCGAAAGACCTCGACAAATTAAGAGTCGTCTTCGGAAATCTCAATGTTCCCATCGCAGAGCATAAAGTAGACGGTCCAGCACACTCGGTCACCTTCCTCGGTATCAATCTGAATACCACCACCATGCAAGCCAGCCTCCCCCCCGACAAACTGGCCCGCATTAGATCAGTACTCCAAACTTTCACCCGCACACGGGGGTGTACTAAGAAACAGTTGCAATCCCTTCTGGGAATGCTTAATTTCACGATAAGGATCATCTCCCAGGGACGGTCCTTCGTCTCACGTCTCCTAGTTTTTCTTTCCCAGTCACAGGATCCCGATCAGATCCTTAATCTAGACACCGCAGCAGTAGCGGACTTGTTGATGTGGGAAGAGTTCCTCACCAGTTGGAACGGGATATCCATGTTCATAACCAAGATGTCTCTCCGATCCCCACAGGTAATCACAGACGCCGCAGCCTCCAGAGGCTTTGCGGCAATTTTTGGCCACCACTGGTTCGCAGGATCATGGCCGCCAGAGATACTAGCAATCCCAGGCTTTACTCAGACTTCCTCCCTGTTTGAGTTATACCCGGTGGTAGCAGCCGCCGGGTATGGGGCCACGATTGGACAGGACAAACTGCAGGATTCACCACTGACAACCAGGCCACTGCCGACATTATCAACAAAGGCAGGTCCAAGTCGCTCACCACGATGTCCTTCCTACGTAGGCTGGTACAACTCTCGTTACAACATCAGTTTAATGTTCACTGCACCTTCCTCCCGGGCAAGTATAATCTTGCCGCAGACACCCTGTCCCGCTTTAATTATACGTCCTTTTTTCAGCAGAGACCCGGAGCCGACCAGACCTCAGCCCCTATTCCTCCTTGGTCTCAGCTGACCCTGCACTAGGACACCACCTACAGCAAGCGTCACAGCTCATCAATCAATCCCTGTCTTACAACACCTTAAAAGCCTACCGTGCAGCCTGGGACGTTTTCAGCAAGTTTCTGGCACCCCGCTCCGATAATACGGCCGTAGACGTCAAGCATGTACTGGCCTTTATCTCGTACTGCCATAATAGCTTGGCCTTATCCCACAACACCATTCATCTGTACTTAGCAGGCATTCAGCACTTTTTGGCCTTACAGGATCCCGCAAAACCCTCGTTGTTCACGTCCCACGCAGTGAGAGCCGTCCTACGAAGAGTCCAGAAACTACAACCCATTGTCAACCCCAAACGTCTACCTATAACCAGTGCCATCTTTAGGGACATGTCCAACATCCTCGCCACATCTCCGTTTGGCCTCCTCCCTAGCTTGGTCATACAAGCGGCCATCTATTTAGCTTATTATGGGTTTCTACGGCCAAGCGAATTCACCTGCAATAATCCCACCGGCCAAGTCTTGCGCAGACGTCACTTAGTTCGCCATCCGACTCACTTCACACTCCACCTTGCAGTGTCCAAAACTCAACAGTTGGGCGCCGGCGTGGATATCTGCATATATAGGACAAGCAATGCCTGGTGCCCAGTGGCCATATTGGATCGCCTACTGTCATACCTACCAGCACAAACAGACTCTACTCCCCTACTCCCTTTCCCGACCAAACCTTTAAGCACCTGCCAGTTCGTCAAGCATGTGAGGATCCTTCTTCGAAGTCTACATCTCAACCAAGCTCACTCGTTTCGTATCGGGGCAACTTCGGCCGCCTCCCGCCATGGGGTGCCAGATCATGTCATTAAGAAGCTAGGCAGATGGAAGTCCGCCTGCTTCGCCCGGTACATTTCTAACCCTCAGCTGGAGATCACACAAGCTTTTTCCAGACTTGCTCAGTAAACAATCCAAATAAAATGATATCCCTACCTGAATGTTTTTGCCCCCTTATTTTGGCATACCGTCCGTTAGGCCAGGGCACGCTTCAGGTCTATCTATGTTGTAAGTCCGCGTCAATGTATCTTACCCATATCCTACCGGCCTCTTTTCCAGAACCTTCTCCCTGGAAACAGAGAAGGCGCCCAAGAGCTGAAGTACATGTCAGTCACCTACTGCTACACTAAACCCTAGATCAGTGGTTCTCAACTCCTGTCCTCAGGACCCACTAACAGGCCAGGTTTTAGGTATTACCTTGGGGAGATGCAGACTACAATCCTGCAATCACTGAGCAGCAAACGGTATCACCTGTCATATGTATAAGTTATCTTGCAAACCTGGCCTGTTAGTGGGTCCCGAGGACAAGAGCTGAGAACCACTGCCCTAGATCAAAACAAACAGGCCTAGCTCACAGCATAGCCTGCTTAAATTTACCTGTGCTGGCAGCTTACACAAAAACCTACACTAGCACCTACCGATCTAAGGTAGAGGGTGCTACATACTTTATATACAGTGCCTTGAAAAAGTATTCATACCCCTTGAAATTTTCCAAATTTTGTCATGTTACAACTAAAAACTTAAATGTATTTTTATTGGAATTTTTTGTGATAGACCAACACAAAGTGGCACATAATTGTGAAGTGGAAGGAAAATTATAAATGGTTTTCAAAGTGTTTTACACATAAATATCTAAAAAGTGTGGTGTGCATTTGTATTCTGCCTCCGAGGCCTGAGCAGCAGCTATTGTTTCTAGGGTCAGGCCCCCCTGTCTTTCTGAGAGATTTCAGAGTTCCTTGTTGACAATCATACTGTCACACCAAGACAAGATACTACCCAGAGTAAAATGACTCTGCAGTGTGGTAATTGTAAGAAACAAATTGCCAAACATTGCATGACCCATTACGCCACACAGAAACATTCTCCTGCACCCTCACCCATAGGATATGTCCTGTTTGGCGGGTCAGAAGTATGTCTAAAAATAAAGACCATCTTCATACTATTGCTGAACACTGCTGAGCCTGAAAATGCCTGAAAATGCCTTCTAAAACATCACGCCCTGATCAACTAGTATCTGAGGCTGCTATGGAGAGATGTCTGGATACCTCTTCAGTGGATCACAGAACCAACAAAGCGCTTTGTGACTTCCCTAAGTAAGGTAGGTCGCTGGCTTTCTGGTAAGCCTTCATTTTATTTGTGGTAAAGGGTATCACGCTGCCAAGCATTTGATCATCATTTCCAATGCACCGCCCCTTCATGGGCTTCCTTTTGATGAAAATCAGCTGTACATAAACTTTTTTTTCCCCCCTTATTTTTCTTTTTTGCACGTTTTTTACATGCCATACAAGATTGCATATATGTTTTAGTTTCACCATTTCACATTTTAGAATTTTTGAACATATTGCACTTTATTATATATTTGTATGTACGCACATCACATATGTTTGCTATTCGCTTGAATTGCACTCCTTTGCCTTAGCGCTGTACTTCATTCTAACACATGAATATGCTTTGATCTAAAACCATTCCATTGTAGTTCTGGCTGTATGTTTAGGGTCGTTGTCCTGCTGGAAGGTGAACCTCGGCCCCAGTCTCAAGTCTTTTGCAAACTCTAATGCCGCGTACACACAATCGTTTTTCACGTCGTTAAAAATGCCATTTTTTAAATTGGGCATTAAAAACGATCGTGTGTAGGCTCCAGAGCATTTTTAACGACGTGAAAAATGGCCTAAAAAAATTAGAACTTGCTCTATTTTTTCACTTAGTTTTTCACAACGTGAAAAACGGTAGTGTGTATGCTTTTACGAGGGGAAAAAAAACGTGCATGCTCAGAATCAAGTATGAGACGGGAGCGCTCGTTCTGGTAAAACTAGTGTTCGTAATGGAGATAGCACATTCGTCATGCTGTAACGGACTGAAAAGCACGAGTCTGAAAAGCGCAAATCGTCGCTCAACAAACTTTACTAACATGAAGGGTGGCGCCATTCGAACGGAACTTCCCCTTTGTAGTGCCGTCGTACGTGTTGTACGTCACTGCGCTTTGCTCAAACGTTTTTTTTTAATGAACGTGTGTATGCAAGACAGGCTTGAGAGGAAACAATAAAAATCACGTCGAGAAAAACGTTGTTTTTGAAAATGACATTAAAAACGATCGTGTGTACGCGGCATAACAGGTTTTCTTCTAAGATTGCCCTGTATTTAGCTCCATCCATCTTCCCATCAACTCTGACCAGCTTCACTGTTCCTGCTGAAGAAAATGGTGTGTTCAGGGTGATGTGCAGTGTTAGTTTTCCACCACACATAGTGTTTTGCTTTTAAGCCCAAAAGTTCAATTTTGGTCTCATCTGATCAGAGCACCTTCTTCTATATGTTTGCTGTGTCCCCCACATGGCTTCTCGCAAACTTCAAATGGGACTTCTTATGGCTTTCTTCTTGTCACTCTTCCATAAAGGACAGATTTGTAGAGTGCACGACTAATAGTTGTCCTGTAGACAGATTCTCCCACCTGAGCTGTGGATCCCTGCAGCTCCTCCAGAATTACCACGGACTGCTTCTCTGATTAATGCTCTCCTTCTCCGGCCTTTCAGTTTAGGTGGACGACCATGTCTTGGTAGGTTTGCGGTTGTGCCATACTCTTTCTATTTTCGGATGATGGATTGAACAGTGCTCTGTGAGATGTTCAAAGCTTGGGATTTTTTTTATAACCTAACCCTGCTTTAAACTTCTCCACAACTTTATCCCTGACCTGTCTGGTGTGTTCCTTGGCCTTCATAATGCTGTTTGTTTACTAAGACTAAGGTTCTCTAACAAACCTCTGATGGTTTCACAGAACAGCTGTATTTATACTGAGATTAAATTACACACAGGTGGATTCTATTTACTAATTAGGTGACTTCTAAATGCAATTGGTTTCATTGGATTTTAGTTAGGGGTATCAGAGTAAAGGGGCTGAATACAAATGCATGCCACACTTTTCAGATATTTCTTTGTAAAAAAAAATTAAAACCATTTATCATTTTCCTTCCACTTCACAGTTATGTGCCACTTTGTGTTGGTCTATCAGATAAAATCCCAATAAAATAAATTTACGTTTTTGGTTGTAACATAACAAAATGTGAAAAATTTCAAGGGGTATGAATACTTTTTTAAGGCACTGTATATAGTGTATACAGTTGCCACACAAGTCATATTGTAATTGAATGTTATTAAAAATTACCTTTACTTTTTAATTTGCAGTGCTATAATTTTCTGTAAAATGCAATATGGCTACCTGGAGGCATTCTGTACACTGATGGGATACAGACCGCCCCCCAGAGATGTAATTTCCTGCTTGTGTGATTGGCTCACTGATTTTCCCAGAAGTCTGCACTAAGATTCAAGTCAGATTTTGAGCATCCTTTGCAACAAAAGTGGAGTTACTCTTTAAGGCTCGTTCATACCATTTCTGCTGACCTGTTTACTCTTCTTCACAACAAAATGCAGACTGAAAGCTAGGACAAAGAGAAAACACTTGTTTTTGCTCAGCCTTGTTCACACCAAAATGTGGTGAAATGCGACGTGCTGCATAAAAATGGAACATGTCTGCATTTTTATACAGAGCAACTCACCGCACTCATTTCACGGTCATTTTGTGACACTTCAATAAGGTAAAAAATAAATATAATTAAAACAGGTAAGCAGTGCCTTGTGTTTCATTGGCGTAAAGCACCATCACTGCCTCTCCACAATGGACACCAGCCTGCTGGCATTTTAGATTGCAGGCTGGCCTAAACAAGCCCTTTACATGAAGTCCACACTTGTGCGACCTGTGTTCTGTGGGTAGGCAACCCATTCATTTCAATACGCTGCCCTTCCCACAGAAACGCAAAGAAATAAGTCACTGCCTTATCTTTTCAAAAGTTGTGCTTTAAAATTACGCCACACCAAATTGCATTAGCAGATCTGTGGGGGGAGGAGGCATTAAGAATTATTGGCTCTCCCCTAAGTCTGCTAAAGAACATCACCTTGGGGTCGGGAACACGTGCGATTTTATGAGCGTTCCCAACCCGGACAAGTGTGAACCGTGACTACATAGGAAATAAAGCCACCATTTTAAACTGTTTCAAATAACAGTTATTTTAACTGTCACAGTTGATAGTATGCTTATGTTGGCTCTCAACCAACCTTTCAAGCCCTCCAATGGCGGGTGTACTTGCTGATCACATGTGCAGCACCACGGCAACTGCAGAGGCTAAGGTTGCACCATACTCGGCTGTGGGATAGAAACAGGAACATTGAGTTCGGCTTTACTGGAGAGGTAAGCAGAAAAGGAATTCAGATAATTGGCAGAGTTCAGAATAAATAGTGTTGTCACTAGGGATGAGCTTCGTGTTCGAGTCGAACATACGTTCGACTCGAACATCGGCTGTTCGATCGTTCGACGAAGATCGAACGATTTGGGCCGTTCGCGCCAAATTCGAGTGACGCGAACGGCCCACAATGCACTACGCCATCGCAGTGTCATCCAGGCGCTGTGATTGGCCAAGCATGCACTGTGACCCCGCATGCTTGGCCAATCACAGCGCCGGCAGCGAGGAGAGCAATGATTGGCCACAGGCAGGATGCCTGTGGCCAATTATTGCTGAGGGTGTTTAGTACACGCCCCACACTATAAAAGGCCGCCAGCACGGCGGCCTAGTGTAGTGTGTTCCGGAGCAGGGATAGAGCAGCATAGGCAGGGACAGTGACTGTTATTTCTTTCTTGCTTAACCTGGATTCCTTTAGTTTAGGGAAAGAGAAGGATAGGTAGGGAGAGTGTCAGTGTGTTTTGTGCTTGTGCTATAGTGTGCTTAAAAAAAACATTTATTCTAGGGACAGAAAACTGTAGGTAGGGACAGTGTCAGTTTCTTTCACTCTGCAAGTCCTTGTTTCCAGGGACCTGGAAGGACAGTGAGTGAATTGTCCTTGTGCTATATTGTGCTTAAAAAAACATTTATTCTAGGGACAGAAAACTGTAGGTAGGGAGAGTGTCAGTTTCTTTCACTCTGCAAGTCCTTGTTTCCAGGGACCTGGAAGGACAGTGACTGAATTGTCCTTGTGCTATATTGTGATTAAAAAAAACATTTATTCTAGGGACAGAAAACTGTAGGTAGGGAGAGTGTCAGTTTATTTCACTCTGCAAGTCCTTGTTTCCAGGGACCTGGAAGGACAGTGACTGAATTGTCCTTGTGCTATATTGTGCTTAAAAAAAACATTTATTCTAGGGACAGAAAACTGTAGGTAGGGAGAGTGTCAGTTTATTTCACTCTGCAAGTCCTTGTTTCCAGGGACCTGGAAGGACAGTGACTGAATTGTCCTTGTGCTATATTGTGATTAAAAAAAACATTTATTCTAGGGACAGAAAACTGTAGGTAGGGAGAGTGTCAGTTTATTTCACTCTGCAAGTCCTTGTTTCCAGGGACCTGGAAGGACAGTGACTGAATTGTCCTTGTGCTATATTGTGATTAAAAAAAACATTTATTCTAGGGACAGAAAACTGTAGGTAGGGAGAGTGTCAGTTTATTTCACTCTGCAAGTCCTTGTTTCCAGGGACCTGGAAGGACAGTGACTGAATTGTCCTTGTGCTATATTGTGATTAAAAAAAACATTTATTCTAGGGACAGAAAACTGTAGGTAGGGAGAGTGTCAGTTTATTTCACTCTGCAAGTCCTTGTTTCCAGGGACCTGGAAGGACAGTGACTGAATTGTCCTTGTGCTATATTGTGATTAAAAAAAACATTTATTCTAGGGACAGAAAACTGTAGGTAGGGAGAGTGTCAGTTTATTTCACTCTGCAAGTCCTTGTTTCCAGGGACCTGGAAGGACAGTGACTGAATTGTCCTTGTGCTATATTGTGATTAAAAAAAACATTTATTCTAGGGACAGAAAACTGTAGGTAGGGAGAGTTTTTTTTTATTTCACTCTGCAAGTCCTTGTTTCCAGGGACCTGGAAGGGCAGTGACTGAATTGTCCTTGTGCTATATTGTGATTAAAAAGAACATTTATTCTAGGGACAGAAAACTGTAGGTAGGGAGAGTGTCAGTTTATTTCACTCTGCAAGTCCTTGTTTCCAGGGACCTGGAAGGACAGTGACTGAATTGTCCTTGTGCTATATTGTGCTTAAAAAAAACATTTATTCTAGGGACAGAAAACTGTAGGTAGGGAGAGTGTCAGTTTATTTCACTCTGCAAGTCCTTGTTTCCAGGGACCTGGAAGGACAGTGACTGAATTGTCCTTGTGCTATATTGTGATTAAAAAAAACATTTATTCTAGGGACAGAAAACTGTAGGTAGGGAGAGTGTCAGTTTATTTCACTCTGCAAGTCCTTGTTTCCAGGGACCTGGAAGGACAGTGACTGAATTGTCCTTGTGCTATATTGTGCTTAAAAAAAACATTTATTCTAGGGACAGAAAACTGTAGGTAGGGAGAGTGTCAGTTTATTTCACTCTGCAAGTCCTTGTTTCCAGGGACCTGGAAGGACAGTGACTGAATTGTCCTTGTGCTATATTGTGATTAAAAAAAACATTTATTCTAGGGACAGAAAACTGTAGGTAGGGAGAGTGTCAGTTTATTTCACTCTGCAAGTCCTTGTTTCCAGGGACCTGGAAGGACAGTGACTGAATTGTCCTTGTGCTATATTGTGATTAAAAAAAACATTTATTCTAGGGACAGAAAACTGTAGGTAGGGAGAGTGTCAGTTTATTTCACTCTGCAAGTCCTTGTTTCCAGGGACCTGGAAGGACAGTGACTGAATTGTCCTTGTGCTATATTGTGATTAAAAAAAACATTTATTCTAGGGACAGAAAACTGTAGGTAGGGAGAGTGTCAGTTTATTTCACTCTGCAAGTCCTTGTTTCCAGGGACCTGGAAGGACAGTGACTGAATTGTCCTTGTGCTATATTGTGATTAAAAAAAACATTTATTCTAGGGACAGAAAACTGTAGGTAGGGAGAGTGTCAGTTTATTTCACTCTGCAAGTCCTTGTTTCCAGGGACCTGGAAGGACAGTGACTGAATTGTCCTTGTGCTATATTGTGATTAAAAAAAACATTTATTCTAGGGACAGAAAACTGTAGGTAGGGAGAGTTTTTTTTTATTTCACTCTGCAAGTCCTTGTTTCCAGGGACCTGGAAGGGCAGTGACTGAATTGTCCTTGTGCTATATTGTGATTAAAAAAAACATTTATTCTAGGGACAGAAAACTGTAGGTAGGGAGAGTGTCAGTTTATTTCACTCTGCAAGTCCTTGTTTCCAGGGACCTGGAAGGACAGTGACTGAATTGTCCTTGTGCTATATTGTGCTTAAAAAAAACATTTATTCTAGGGACAGAAAACTGTAGGTAGGGAGAGTGTCAGTTTATTTCACTCTGCAAGTCCTTGTTTCCAGGGATCTGGAAGGACAGTGACTGAATTGTCCTTGTGCTATATTGTGATTAAAAAAAACATTTATTCTAGGGACAGAAAACTGTAGGTAGGGAGAGTGTCAGTTTATTTCACTCTGCAAGTCCTTGTTTCCAGGGACCTGGAAGGACAGTGACTGAATTGTCCTTGTGCTATATTGTGCTTAAAAAAAACATTTATTCTAGGGACAGAAAACTGTAGGTAGGGAGAGTGTCAGTTTATTTCACTCTGCAAGTCCTTGTTTCCAGGGACCTGGAAGGACAGTGACTGAATTGTCCTTGTGCTATATTGTGATTAAAAAAAACATTTATTCTAGGGACAGAAAACTGTAGGTAGGGAGAGTGTCAGTTTATTTCACTCTGCAAGTCCTTGTTTCCAGGGACCTGGAAGGACAGTGACTGAATTGTCCTTGTGCTATATTGTGATTAAAAAAAACATTTATTCTAGGGACAGAAAACTGTAGGTAGGGAGAGTGTCAGTTTATTTCACTCTGCAAGTCCTTGTTTCCAGGGACCTGGAAGGACAGTGACTGAATTGTCCTTGTGCTATATTGTGATTAAAAAAAACATTTATTCTAGGGACAGAAAACTGTAGGTAGGGAGAGTGTCAGTTTATTTCACTCTGCAAGTCCTTGTTTCCAGGGACCTGGAAGGACAGTGACTGAATTGTCCTTGTGCTATATTGTGATTAAAAAAAACATTTATTCTAGGGACAGAAAACTGTAGGTAGGGAGAGTGTCAGTTTATTTCACTCTGCAAGTCCTTGTTTCCAGGGACCTGGAAGGACAGTGACTGAATTGTCCTTGTGCTATATTGTGATTAAAAAAAACATTTATTCTAGGGACAGAAAACTGTAGGTAGGGAGAGTTTTTTTTTATTTCACTCTGCAAGTCCTTGTTTCCAGGGACCTGGAAGGGCAGTGACTGAATTGTCCTTGTGCTATATTGTGATTAAAAAAAACATTTATTCTAGGGACAGAAAACTGTAGGTAGGGAGAGTGTCAGTTTATTTCACTCTGCAAGTCCTTGTTTCCAGGGACCTGGAAGGACAGTGACTGAATTGTCCTTGTGCTATATTGTGCTTAAAAAAAACATTTATTCTAGGGACAGAAAACTGTAGGTAGGGAGAGTGTCAGTTTATTTCACTCTGCAAGTCCTTGTTTCCAGGGACCTGGAAGGACAGTGACTGAATTGTCCTTGTGCTATATTGTGATTAAAAAAAACATTTATTCTAGGGACAGAAAACTGTAGGTAGGGAGAGTGTCAGTTTATTTCACTCTGCAAGTCCTTGTTTCCAGGGACCTGGAAGGACAGTGACTGAATTGTCCTTGTGCTATATTGTGCTTAAAAAAAACATTTATTCTAGGGACAGAAAACTGTAGGTAGGGAGAGTGTCAGTTTATTTCACTCTGCAAGTCCTTGTTTCCAGGGACCTGGAAGGACAGTGACTGAATTGTCCTTGTGCTATATTGTGATTAAAAAAAACATTTATTCTAGGGACAGAAAACTGTAGGTAGGGAGAGTGTCAGTTTATTTCACTCTGCAAGTCCTTGTTTCCAGGGACCTGGAAGGACAGTGACTGAATTGTCCTTGTGCTATATTGTGATTAAAAAAAACATTTATTCTAGGGACAGAAAACTGTAGGTAGGGAGAGTTTTTTTTTATTTCACTCTGCAAGTCCTTGTTTCCAGGGACCTGGAAGGACAGTGACTGAATTGTCCTTGTGCTATATTGTGATTAAAAAAAACATTTATTCTAGGGACAGAAAACTGTAGGTAGGGAGAGTGTCAGTTTATTTCACTCTGCAAGTCCTTGTTTCCAGGGACCTGGAAGGACAGTGACTGAATTGTCCTTGTGCTATATTGTGATTAAAAAAAACATTTATTCTAGGGACAGAAAACTGTAGGTAGGGAGAGTGTCAGTTTATTTCACTCTGCAAGTCCTTGTTTCCAGGGACCTGGAAGGACAGTGACTGAATTGTCCTTGTGCTATATTGTGATTAAAAAAAACATTTATTCTAGGGACAGAAAACTGTAGGTAGGGAGAGTGTCAGTTTATTTCACTCTGCAAGTCCTTGTTTCCAGGGACCTGGAAGGACAGTGACTGAATTGTCCTTGTGCTATATTGTGATTAAAAAAAACATTTATTCTAGGGACAGAAAACTGTAGGTAGGGAGAGTGTCAGTTTATTTCACTCTGCAAGTCCTTGTTTCCAGGGACCTGGAAGGACAGTGACTGAATTGTCCTTGTGCTATATTGTGATTAAAAAAAACATTTATTCTAGGGACAGAAAACTGTAGGTAGGGAGAGTGTCAGTTTATTTCACTCTGCAAGTCCTTGTTTCCAGGGATCTGGAAGGACAGTGACTGAATTGTCCTTGTGCTATATTGTGATTAAAAAAAACATTTATTCTAGGGACAGAAAACTGTAGGTAGGGAGAGTGTCAGTTTATTTCACTCTGCAAGTCCTTGTTTCCAGGGACCTGGAAGGACAGTGACTGAATTGTCCTTGTGCTATATTGTGCTTAAAAAAAACATTTATTCTAGGGACAGAAAACTGTAGGTAGGGAGAGTGTCAGTTTATTTCACTCTGCAAGTCCTTGTTTCCAGGGACCTGGAAGGACAGTGACTGAATTGTCCTTGTGCTATATTGTGATTAAAAAAAACATTTATTCTAGGGACAGAAAACTGTAGGTAGGGAGAGTGTCAGTTTATTTCACTCTGCAAGTCCTTGTTTCAAGGGACAGAGAAGGACACCTGAAGGTAGCCCTTATTGCTTTTTTCCCATCTCCCTGCAGGCCATCTATTAGAATGTCTGGAAGGCAAACAAGGAGAGGCAGACAGTCAGGAGGCAATAAAAGAGGGCAAGCAGGCTCTGTGTCTGGGGGCAACAGTGCTGGTCGTGGACGCGGTGCATTGTCATCAGCACATGGCCATGGGACACGCTTGTCCTTCTTTTCGGCAGCTGGACATGTTGAGCCACATCATGCCGAAGACTTGGTAGAGTGGATGACCAAGCCCTCCTCCTCCTCCTCATCCTCTCTCACCCAGGCTCAGGGTACTGGAAAAGCAGCTGCCAAAGCGTCGTCTTCCCTGGTATCAATGTCAGACAAATCATCAGTCACTCCTTCCCTAGACCCACCATGTCCTCCTCCTGAGGAGTCCCCCGAACTGTTTCAGCACAGTGTTGGGTACATGCTCCAGGAGGATGCCCAGCGTTTCGAAGGGTCTGATGATGAAACCCAGCTAGAGGAAGGCAGTAGCGTGAGAGCAGACAGAGGGGATGCTCAAGAAGGACACCAATCTGGCAGTCATGTTCCAGCAGCTGCAGCATACTGCCAGATTGGCTCCAGTGATGAGGAGGGAGGGGATGATGAGGTCACTGACTCCACGTGGGTGCCTAATAGGAGAGAGGAGGAGGAGGAGGATGAGGAGGAGGCACATCTCCAACGAGGCAGGATGCCCTTTGGTGGCCAGCGTAAGGGCAGTACACCGACGGAATCACACCGCAGAGCTCCGCCTGTGCAGGGCGCTGCCTCTGCCCGTCATTCAAAAAGTTCTTTGGTGTGGGCCTTTTTTGAGGCTAGTGCATCAGATCGCACAGCTGCTGTTTGCAACATATGTCTCAAGCGTATATCGCGTGGCCAAAACATCAGCCGCTTGGGTACCACATGCCTGACCAGACATATGTTGACCTGCCATGCAGCTCGTTGGCAAGCCTACCTCAAAGACCCACACCAAAGAACAAAGCGGACCTCTCCTTGCACCGCATCAGCTGGGATCTCCAACCCCACTATAACTTCAGTCCTCTCTGAAACATGCACTGAGAGGAATGAAGGTGTAGAATTAGGTGTGTCACAGCCAAGTACTTGCGCCCACTCTGCTAGCAGTACACCGACGTCCGATTCTAGCAGGCAAATTTCCCTGCCCCAGCTGCTGGACCGTCGAAAGAAGTTCACTCCCAGCCATCCACATGCCCAGCGGTTGAATGCTAGCTTGGCTAAATTGCTAGCGCTTCAACTGCTGCCTTTTCAGTTGGTAGACTCGGCCCCCTTCCGTGAGTTTGTGCAATGTGCAGTTCCTCAGTGGCAGGTTCCCAAACGCCACTTTTTCTCACGGAAGGCTATTCCGGCTCTCTACCGGCATGTGGAAGGCAATGTCTTGGCCTCGCTGGACAGGGCGGTCAGCGGTAAGGTGCATATTACCGCTGACTCATGGTCCAGCAGGCATGGACAGGGACGTTACCTTTCTTTCACGGCCCATTGGGTCACTCTTTTGGCAGCTGGGAAGGATTCAGGACAAGGTGCAGTAGTGTTGGAGGTTGTCCCACCGCCACGCCTCCAAAATGCTACTACTGGTTGTGACACACCTCTCTCCTCCACCCCCTCCTCTTCTTCTTCCTCCATGGCCTCTTCCTGTGGTTTGTCCTATGAACCAGCGGTGCTCCGTAGCCGTTCACGGGGCTACGCAAGTACGCAGGCAAAAAGATGCCATGCCGTGCTTGCGCTGGTGTGTTTGGGGGACAGAAGCCACACTGGGGCAGAGGTCCTGTCTGCTCTGCAGGGCCAGGCCGAGAGGTGGTTGACGCCACGCCAGCTTAAGCCAGGAATGGTGGTTTGCGACAATGGCACCAACCTCCTCTCCGCCCTCCGACAGGGACAACTGACCCATGTGCCCTGTGTGGCTCACGTCCTTAACCTGGTGGTGCAGCGCTTCTTGGGCAGGTACCCGGGCTTACAGGATGTCCTGAGGCAGGCCAGGAAAGTCTGTGTGCATTTCCGCAGATCTTATAATGCCAGTGCTCGCCTGGCTGAGCTGCAAAAGGAGTTGAACCTGCCCAAGAACCGCCTTATATGTGACATGCCCACCAGGTGGAACTCAACGTTGGCCATGCTGCAGCGGCTGCACACGCAGCAGAGGGCCATCAATGAGTACCTGTGCGACTACGGCACCAGGACAGGGTCAGGGGAGCTTGGTTTTTTTTCTCCACGCCAGTGGGGCATGATCAGGGATGCATGCACTGTCCTGGCACCATTTGAGGAGGCCACGAGGATGGTGAGCAGTGACAGTGCATGCATCAGTGACACTGTACCTCTTGTCCACCTGTTGGAGCACACGCTGCGTGGAATAATGGACAGGGCACTTGAGGCAGAACAGAGGCAGGAAGAGGAGGACTTCCTTGCCTCTCAAGGCCCCCTTTACCCAGACAGTGTTCCTTCTGTCCCACCCATCGCACAGGAAGAGGAGGAGGAGGAGGAGGAGGAGGAGGAGGAGGATTGTGTCAGCATGGAGGTGGAGGCTGGCACTCAGCATCATCAGCAGCAGTCTTTTAGGGATGATTTACAGTCCCAAGAAACCAGTGGACTTGTACGTGGCTGGGAGGAGGTGGCTGCGGATCATGTCGTCCTTAGTGACCCAGAGGACTCCGGAGCGAATGCCTCAGCAAACCTACGCTGCATGGCCTCCCTGATCCTGCAAAGTCTGCGGAAGGATCCTCGTATTCTTCGGATCAAGGAGAGGGACCATTACTGGCTGGCCACTCTCCTTGATCCACGGTACAAGGGTAAGGTTGCGGACCTTATGTTACCGTCGCAGAGGGAGCAGAGGATGAGACAACTCCGGGAGGCCTTGCAGAAAGGTCTGTGCAACGCGTTCCCAGAGACTGGGAGGTTGCAAACTCCTGGTCCTGGACAACGAGTTGCTGAGGCTTCGGCCAGTCAAAGAAGGAGCGGTGGGGAAGGTGGCCGTCTGACCGATGCGTTCAGACAATTCTTTAGTCCGCAGCCCCAAAGTATGATCGGTTCCAGCAACCATCGCCAGCGTCTGATAAACATGGTGCAGGAATATCTAGGGGCAAGGTCAGACTTGGACACCTTCCCCACCGAAAATCCTCTGGCTTACTGGGTCTTGAGGATGGATCACTGGCCAGAGCTTGCACAGTATGCAATTGAGCTACTGGCCTGTCCTGCATCCAGCGTTCTTTCGGAACGCACATTCAGTGCTGCTGGAGGATTTGTCACGGATCACAGGGTGCGCCTGTCCACCGACTCGGTTGATCGACTGACTTTCATCAAGATGAACCAGTCTTGGATCACCACCAGCTACCACACACCTGATGCTGATATAACAGACTAATTGATTTTAACATGTCACATCCCTTCAAGACTGATGCTGATGCTGAGTGCCTGTGCTGTTATGTTGACTGGCTATCCTCCTCCTCCGAGTCCTCAATGATACGATTGATGATGATAGCTTGTAAGATCATTTTTGTTTATGGGTGCCGCCACCAGTGCCTAACGCCCAATTTTTCAGCCCCTGTTTAACAGGGGCGTGTAATTACAATTTTTGAAGCAATACTTTGCAACAGGGCTCATTGCTGTGCTCCAAGTACAGTATCTGTGAGGAGTTGCAGTGTTGTGCCACCAGTGCCTAACGCCCAATTTTTCAGCCCCTGTTTAACAGGGGCGTGTAATTACAATTTTTGAAGCAATACTTTGCAACAGGGCTCATTGCTGTGCTCCAAGTACAGTATCTGTGAGGAGTTGCAGTGTTGTGCCACCAGTGCCTAAGGCCCAATTTTTCAGCCCCTGTTTAACAGGGGCGTGTCATTACAATTTTTGAAGCAATACTTTGCAACAGGGCTCATTGGTGTGCTCCAAGTACAGTATCTGTGAGGAGTTGCAGTGTTGTGCCACCAGTGCCTAAGGCCCAATTTTTCAGCCCCTGTTTAACAGGGGCGTGTCATTACAATTTTTGAAGCAATACTTTGCAACAGGGCTCATTGCTGTGCTCCAAGTACAGTTGCTGTGAGGGGTTGCAGTGTTGTGCCACCAGTGCCTAAGGCCCAATTTTTCAGCCCCTGTTCAACAGGGGCATGTAATTACAATTCTTGATCTAATAATTCACAGCAGGGCCCATTGCTGCACCCACCAAGAGTAACTGTCAGGGCTTACAGTGTTGTGGCACCAGCACCACCATCAAAGGCCCAATTTTTACTACCACTGTTCAACAATTATATGTAATTAAAATTCCTGATATAATAGTTGACAGCAGGGCGTTCCAGCACCAACCAAGAGTAACTGTGAGTGCTTACAGTGTTGTGCCAACACCAACAACTAAGGGGCCTATTTCTGCAGAGTATATACGGCAGGTCCCTACTTTCAAACATCCAACTTACAAACGACTCCTACTTGCAAACGCAAGAAGACAACAGGAAGTGAGAGGAAATCTACCACTAGGAAGGAAAATTCTCTCCTGTAAGAATAAATATGGGAGAAAGGTGTCTCCTCTGTACTGATGCTTTATCAGCAATCCTTGTTTCAAGAAAAACACCACATTTCAAAAACAGTTGTCATTGGGACGGAAAGTGAGGTGAAATGTTCTGAACAGGGGCACAGACAGCAAAACAAATGTTACAGGGGTGATAACCCTTACCTATGTTTTCCAAAAAGTTTAAAAATAGATTTTTGGTCTGGAGCTACACTTCAACAATGTACCTGTTCAAAATTACAAACAGACTCTACATAAGAACAAACCTACAGTCCCTGTCTTGTATGCACCGCCTGTATAGGGCTGTTCAGAGTATATAGGGCCTTTTTTATTTTATGTGCGGGGTTCCCCTTAATATCCATACAAGACCCAAAGGGGCTGGTAATGGGCTGGGGTAGGGGGGGGGTCATGGGGTAGCTATGCCATTTTTCTTAAAGAATTTCATCCATATTACCGGGACCAGACATTACATTAAAGCCGCAAGCAGTTTTAAATGGCTTTTTTTTCCTTTAGAAGTGTCATTTTGTGCAGGGACAGTTCTAAACACGGGAAACACGTGGCACTTCACAGGCATACTTTAGACACCCCCCAGGTACGATATTTAAAGGAATATTTGACTTTTTTTTTTTCACTTTATGCATCATTAAAATGACTGCTCCCGAAAAACGACCGTTTTTAAAACTTCTTTTTGCATTGATACATGTCCCCTGGTGCAGAACCCGGGTTCCCAAACCCTTTTTAGGACAATAACATGCATAATAGTTGTTATAATTAGCACTTTAGAATTCGAACGTTCGCATCCATTGTATTTAATAGGGTTCTAATGTTCGTTCGAACTTTCGGTCCGTTCGCGGGTTCTGGTGCGAACCGAACCCGGGGGTGTTCGGCTCATCACTAGTTGTCACTAAGGCTGGGTTCACACTGGTTCGCACCAAATCGGTTCGCACCACATTGCTGTGCAGATCATATGCGATGTCTGTGCGATGTGAATTTGGCCATACAAACTGTATGGCTGAAATCGTATCGCATTTGCACCAACATGGTGCAGGACCCTTTTTTGGTCCGCAATGGAATCGGATTGCATGGGTATTCACACCTATGCGATCTGATTCCTGCACCATTTGACAGTTCGCACTGCGATCTGCGAATCGATCTGGGGGTGTCATTAACTTTACATTGACAACCGCAGCAGTTCGTAGATGTCAGTGTGAACCGCCAGCGATGCGGGAACCCGTAATAGAGTCGCGCTGGTTCCCGCATTGCATATGTGTGAACCGGAACTAAAGCTGGTCATACATGGATCAAAATTTTGCCAGTTCAGCAGGGACCAGCTGGATTTCGATCCATGTTTGGGCAGGGTGGTTCTACAGTCAATCCACTGATCAACTATAGCCGGCAAGGCTGGTCATTGTATTCTACCGGCGGGGAAGTCAATACAATAGCTTAGTTGGGAGGATTCCCCCATCCACATCAAATGTGTGTGACTATGTAACTATGTAATTGTGCGACTTCACTTGAAATCGCGACTTCAGGTGCGACTTAGCTGACATCTGTGCACTTGAAATCGCCAAAGGCAGTGCAGGAACTACTTTTTCAAATCGGGGTGGCACCGCCAAGTTGGTGTCGCACCGATTTAAACAGTTCCATTGCCAGCAATAGGGTCCAAATTGCATGACAAGTTGCACCGGTGTGAACGGGGGATTTATGTTAATAAACTGTTTTTCTAGATCATTCTAGATGCTCTAAGTGTTTTTGTTCTTCCTTTTTACTTTGATTAGGACAATGCCAAAAAGAAAACGTGCCCGCAAGGGTAAAAGAATAACCCTTAAAGCTGCTAAGAAAGCCATCCGGATTACAATTGATGGCAAGAAAAGGCTAAATCTATCTAAGAGGGGAATTTCAGTATTTCCTAAATGCTTGTTGCAGCTCTTGGATGTGGCAGAGCTGGATCTTAGTCGAAATTTAATAAAGAAAGTGCCTAATTGGATACAGAAATTTCAAGATCTTCGCTTGTTAGACCTGCATAGCAATCGGATTGAGAAACTTCCAAAATCTATAGGGCAGCTTCAAAATCTACATTACCTCAATGTTAGCAACAACAAACTCACAGAAAAAGGTATCCCTGTGGAGCTGAACCAGCTGAAGAAACTTCGTCAACTTAATCTTGGGCTTAACGCTATTGATGTTCTACCAACTGCAATAGGTGCCCTTAAAGATCTTGAAGAGGTGGGCCTTTTTGACAACAAGCTTACTAAAGTGCCCCCCGGTGTCCTTGAATTGCCAAAATTAAAAAAACTGAACACTGAGAGAAATCCTATATTGCCAACAAAAGAAGAATTGGAGGCAGAACAACAGGAGGCCGTCCAACGTGTTGGAAATCTTCATCTTGTAAATGAGAAATATTTGTGCAAGCCCTGTGTCGCTAAGTGCCAAGGTGAAAGAAGCAAGCTGAATAAAAGGAAACCTCTCTTCACCAACCCAGTGACCCCAAACTCAACCGCCAAAAAAATCAAAACAAATGATTAATAAATATCAAATTGGCATTGTATAACAGAATACTAAGGTGTACAAAAGACTTGTCATTTTTCTATCATGAGGCCTCGTACACACGACCGATTTTCTCGGCAAGAACCAGCAAGAAACTTGCTGGCAGAGAGGTCTTGCCGAGTAAATCGGTCGTGTGTACGCTGCTAGCGTGTTTCTCGTCGAGAAAACCGACAAGAAACCTCGACGAGAAAATAGAGAACCTGCTCTCTATTTTCTCGTCGAGATTCTCCTCGGCGTGTTTCTCGACGAGAAAAGTGAGTGTGTGTACACTTACCTGTCCGCCCGGAAGCCCGCGCATGTTCGAAATGAATTTGACGCATGCGCGGTAGCTTCCTAGGCATACGTAGGGTATACCAAGATGGCGGCGACGGCATCGAATATGACGAGCGCATGCTCGACGTAGTCGATGACGTCACCGCGTACACTCCTTTCAAAGAACCGCGGGTTCTTTGAAACGAGCGTGTGTACACTCGGCCGGGACAAGTTTCTTGTCCAAGAATCTCGTCGAAAAAAACGACATGTTTTTCTCAACGAGAATCTCGGCCGTGTGTACGAGGCCTCAGGCCCCTTTCACACGGGCGGACCGTTTAGGTCCGCCTGTCAGTTTTTTAGGTGGACCTGAACGGACGCTCCATGCACCTCTATGGAGCAACGGATGTCAGCGGTGACTTGCCCGCTAACATCCGACCCGCTCTGATCCGCCAAAGTGTAATGGAGGAAAACCCTATTTTCCATCTTTCTGGCGGATCGGATGACAACGGACTCTACGGTCCGTCGTCATCCGATTCCCCATAGGGGAGAGCGGCACTCTGACATGTCGGTCCCTGCACAGTGTGCGGAGACAGACCTGTCATCTGCCTGCTCAGCGGGGATCGACGGAGCGATCCCCACTGAGCAAAGCGGAGCCCGCACACAGACACGTTCGTGTGAAAGCGCCCTTACACCCAAATAATACACTATTATCTACTTACTACATACATATAATACCAGAATCATTTTCATATTAAGTCATATTAGTGATTTATAATATATATATATATATATATATATATATATATATATATATATATATATAGATAGATAGACCAGATGCACTGTTTGGATAAACTAGGGTATCTAAAAATTTCAGCTGCATGATTAAACAACTGGAGACAGGACACAGAGCTACAGTTTAAAGTGAACATGTGGTCAATTTAAAGGCATAGTTCACCTTTACTAAAAAAAAGGGGGGTTTCTGTAGATAAAAACAATCTGTGCAGCTTTGACCAAAGTTGAATAATGATCTTGCTGTAGGTGTAGGCCATTTACGTACCTCATAAAGCCTGGCCAGAATACTCCCAAGATGTTGCTAAGGATGTTGCTAAGAGAGGCCTAGCCATTATTGTTCACCTTCACTATCACAGGAGTGAGCTTTCTCTGATTCAAACCCCTTCATATGCGCTTTCTCTCCCCTAATGCAGTAGCTCTGAGCTTAGTGTTTGAGAGCTCATTCCTATGATAGTGGAGGTGAACAGTAGGGATGAGCTCCAGCGTGTTCGCACACTCCATGTGCAGAGCCCGCCAGGAAGTCGGTACGGCGCTGCGCTAATCACAGGCAGGGAGACATGTCCTGATCTCTGCAGCCGCGCATCAGGACATGTCTCCCTGCCTGTGATTAGCGCAGCGCCGTGCCGACAGCTATCATAGGTGCACGTATGCGCACGAGTATGCGCATACGCATATGTATTAGCCAGTGTTCGTAATAAAAATTGACTATGAGGACTCCCTGAGGCAACGGGCACAGTGGACCTACACCCCACAGTCAAAGTCATTGTTACTGAATAGGGATGGGCCGAACACCCCCCCCCCGGTTCAGTTCGCACCAGAACACCTCGAACGGGCAAAAAGTTCTAGTGAACATGCAAACCCTATTAAAGTCTATGGGACACGAACATGAAAAATCAAAAGTCCTCATTTTAAAGGCTTATAAGAGGCCAGCCACTCTCACCTGGTTGCTTAAGTATTCTCTCCTCAAAGCATGGCTCCACCCCAGCCCTGCTAATCAATATTGTATGTTTGACTTCCGCATGCTATTTGCTGTGTGTTCTACGTCTGATTCCAGTTACTGATCTTGGCTTGTTCTTGACTATCCTTACCTGCTTGTTGCCCCGACCTTTTGGCTATCTCCTGACTATCCTTACCTGCTTGTTGCCCCGACCTTTGGCTATCTCCTGACTATCCTTACCTGCTTGTTGCCCCCACCTTTGGCTATCTCCTGACTATCCTTACCTGCTTGTTGCCCCGACCTTTGGCTATCTCCTGACTATCCTTACCTGCTTGTTGCCCCAACATTTGGCTATCTCCTGACTATCTTACCTGCTTGTTGCCCTGACCTTTGGCTATTTCCTGACTATCCTTTGTTGTAGCAGTCTGCTGCTTCCTCTCTACCTCCCTGTAGTCTACCTTGAGCGTGAGCTGGGAGGCCCTAGGGGTCGCGACCTGGAGCCAGACTGCAGCCAAATCCATCCACACCACTATGGGCCTCTGGTGAACACCCGCTGTCTCTTAGATTCCGCGCCCTGGGAAATCTCATGCTCTAGCTCCCAGTATCATCTGTGTTGGTACTACAGAGTACCTGCTCTCCTGTATCACCTAGAGCTCCATCAGCAGCAGTCAGCCGTAGGGTCCACTACCTTGCGGTGCACTCCAGAAGCCAACGGGGTGAATCTGCTACCTGGACTCCGGTGAACTGACACAATGCTTCATAGCCCGCACCCTAATGTCTCTGTTGTTGTGCTCCTTAGAGGTGCCTCACCACCAACTGTTCATGTTAATATTGTTTATTTTTATGATTTTGGAGGGTATATTCTGCTTCTGCTGCTCATGTTTTTTTATTTCTGAGATTTACCAGGTGGAACTATGCTTCTGCTCTCCTGGAGAGCAGAAGCTCTGCTGGAGGTGCTGAAACTGTATTCCTCCGCAAAGCTCCTTACTTCTCTATGGCCAGCAGGAACTTTTGGGTATGAAAAAGCATGTGACCCGCATCCCTGCTACAATACAAAGGTGTAAAGCAGCACAGAGGCACTGTCACCTTACCCTGCATGAGCTATGGAGACAAGGCACTAGCAATAACATCAAGCACTGCAACAACTTAAAGTGTAACGCCACTTTTGTGGGGGAAAAAATAGCAACTATATATATGTTGGAAGGCCAGCATGGTGGCCTGAATTTATGGGAGGAGCCCGGTGGCTATATAGCCAGCCCACTCCTCCACAAGCCTTGTCAGTATTCCTGTGCGCACCACGTGGTTTCCGGCGCAACGTCATTACGTCATTTCAGTGCGACCCTTCAGCAGCGCGGCACAATTTGAAGCACTCTCGTCCCGGGATTCAGCGCCGTACGCATGCCTGGCTCGGCCACCACAGGTAGGCTCCGGTTCTCATCCCGTGCATAGATGCCATGTCGGAGATTTTGCTCTTTAACCAGCAAAATCTCCCCTTAGACCCCCGCACAGCCGGTCGTTCTTGTGCCAGTGTTCACCCGGCGCTGCAATCCCACTCACGGCCGCATCTCACCGCACTATCGGGCATCCGGTGCTTACTACCGTTGCACCCGCACCCCCCCCTCACCCCACTGTTGTTACCTTTGTTCCGTCAGACGCTGCGTCAGGTCCGAGTCCAGGCTGCATCCGTGCACCGACTCGCACCAGCGCGCTCCACTCCCCTTGACAATCGCACTCACAGTGCACCAGCAATCCCACTTTTTCACAGTCTGTGTTAAAAGTAAAGATCAGCTGCTCAGTGCCATACTGCCAAATCCCTCCAATTCCCTAGTGCTCTGAGGTGCAGCAGCAGTTGCAATGTAGCCACCGTTTATTCATTTGTTACATTTAAATTGACTATAGCCACCTTTTTTTTTCTCTTTCCTCTCCTCCTCCCTCTTCCTTTCCCCTTCTTCTCATTTCGTCTTGTTTTTGCTTTGTTTGTTTGCATAGAAATTGTTTAGTAACATGTATAAAACAACAACAATAATATAGTCAAACACCTCACTGTCATCAAACGCACACACTTAAACACCAAAAAAAAACACAGAGGAGAAGGGGTAATACTATGTCTTACACCCTGCTTCATAGCCCACACGCAATGGGCATGCCCACCTCAGAGCAAGACCCCTGTTGTTTTTCATCCCCCATTTCTGCACATGCTCCAGAGCCCGGTGGTTTTTCAGTCACTACTGCAAAACGTACCAATTCACGTCTTTGTCATGGGTCATTTCGGCCACTCATTTAGCAGGGACACAGCTGTTCAAGTTTCACGTGCATTCTCGGCAGCTTCGCCCTAAACACGCACCAGTCCTGCACGGCCCCATTTCGTTATATGCTCCAGAGCTCGGTAGTTTAGCCGCATAGCAAACGCACCGACTCGTGTCTCTGTCATGGGACATTTCTGTCACTCACTTTCACCATCGTTACCGCATCCGGTTCGCTCAATTAGGTACAGTCAAATCAGTCAGTACCCCCTCGTCACGTATTATCTGTTGTTTCTCCCCCAAATCAGTCAAAACCAGGTCCATCCTGCACTAGGTTGGACATCATTTCTACAGGTAAAAAAAAAAAAAAATTTAAGGGGGTGAAATCCCCCATAGAAACAGAAACAACCCCGATTGTCGTGTCATCCCTTACAGGTTCTGGTCACCACCCCAACCTCGGAGGACAGGACATCCTATCCAGGCCCGATTTACTCAGAGCCATGTCTCAGGCCAGCAGTGAAGATCTCACCGCCCCTCCTTCACCTTCTCCCGCCTCATAGAGCACCAGCACACGTTCCCTCAGGGGATGGACCACCCCCAAGTTGACCGCAGAGTTGAGACGCAGGCAGGTGCCCTTTCCGGCCACAGGCAGGAAGGCAGAGCTCTTTAGGCTCCTATTTCCGCCACCAGCCTCAACCGACCTCCCCATGCCAGCTTCACCTGGACCAAGCACACAGCGGGCATCCCTGCAGTCTATTGCCGCGGCCGTCGCTCAACTCCACACCCTGGTAGCATCCTTGTCTACCTCAGTCACAGCCATGCAGGCCAGAGTGACGTTCCTGGAGGTCCCCTCACCGACCGTCACTCCTGACCTACCCGTAGTCCAGGTCCCGACACCCCCTCCAGCTATCCCTACAGGCAAGTGCCCCGTTGTCCTCCCAGCACATTTGGTCCCAGCCAGCATTAGGAAGGACATCCTGGATGGCAAGGACATCAACCTTGCCTCCCTACTAATCGCAGTCCACGATGTAGCGGATAACAAGGCCTACACATGGGGAGACGTTTCAGTGGTCCTCAAGGCCAAAGACCCGAGGCTGAATCGCAAATTGTCAGTGCCAGAATTTGCGCTGGCCTTCGGGACTCTCAGGGATGTCCTATGCTCGGCCTCCCACAACAGACGGGAAGAGTTGGACCTATATCTCCACACTTTGGTGGATCTAGGTTACAAATACAGAGGATTTTTGTTCTACGACTATCACCGCTCCTTCTCAGCCAAAGCAGCTGCCAGGCTGTCGCAGTTCCAAACAGCCACAGACTGGAGTCTCATGGATACCGAGCTGTTCTGCCGCCACTTCGCTGGTCTACGCTCACCTCTATGCATGAACTGCCAGTCCTCTACCCATACTGCCACTTGGTGCTCTAACACCACCAATGTTCGCTTCCACAAAGTCCCCTCCACCTCAAGGGCAGCTCTAGGCTTACCGGCCTCCCAGCAGACGACCCAGGTGGACAAGTTCGGACGCCCAGTACTGACAGCAGGGGGAGCAGCCATCTGCAATAACTTCAACTTCGGATCCTGCAACTTTAGCCAGTGCCGCCTGCTTCATGTTTGCCTCGTGTGCCACAGGGCACACCCCAAGACCCTGTGCCAGGTCAAGCAACAGAAAAAGTCTTGACTAGGCCAAGTAAACATTCTGTGGCTGGAGCACTACCTCATTTTACACCCCACCCCCTCTCTCACCACCTTCCTCGTCCAAGGGTTCACAACCGGCTTCCACACAGGCCTCATCTCCCTACCCCACACGTCTCACGAATGCAAGAATCTGCGTTCAGCCGCTACAGACGAACAGGCCGTAGATCAGCTGTTGCACACCGAGCTGCAGCGAGGCTTTGTCATAGGCCCCTTCACTCAGCCCCCTTTCAACACCTGGAGAGTCAGCCCTATTGGGCTTGTTAAGGGCAAGTTCTCGAATAAAGTTTGCTTGGTGTAAGACCTGTCTGCGCCTCATTCTTCCCCCATCCCCAGCCTAAATTCCTTAATCCCCTCGGAAGAGTTCTCCCTTAAATACGCCTCCGTAGACATGGCAATCCAAGCCATAATCAAAACTGGCACAGGCTCCTGGCTCTCCAAAGCCGATATCTCAGATGCCTTTAAGCTCCTACCCATCCATCCGTCCCTCTGGTGCTGGCACGGCATGAAATGGAGAGACTCTTACAACTTTGCTACCAAGCTGACTTTCGGCTCCAAGAGTAGCCCCTGGCTCTTCGACACTTTCGCACGGTCTCTCACCTGGATACTGCTGCACCAAGCCCAGTGTCAAGAAGTCATCCACTACTTGGACGACTTTTTGCTGATTGAACAGCCTGATACGCCCCCGAAAGACCTTGACAAATTAAGAGTCGTCTTCGGAAATCTCAATGTTCCCATCGCGGAGCATAAAGTAGACGGTCCAGCACACTCGGTCACCTTCCTCGGTATCAATCTGAATACCACCACCATGCAAGCCAGCCTCCCCCCCGACAAACTGGCCCGCATTAGATCAGTACTCCAAACTTTCACCCGCACACGGGGGTGTACTAAGAAACAGTTGCAATCCCTTCTGGGAATGCTTAATTTCGCGATAAGGATCATCCCCCAGGGACGGTCCTTCGTCTCACGTCTCCTAGTTTTTCTTTCCCAGTCACAGGATCCCGATCAGATCCTTAATCTAGACACCGCAGCAGTAGCGGACTTGTTGATGTGGGAAGAGTTCCTCACCAGTTCGAACGGGATATCCATGTTCATACCCACAATGTCTCTCCTCTCCCCGCAGGTAATCACAGACACTGCAGCCTCCAGAGGCTTTGCGGCAATTTTTGGCCACCACTGGTTCGCAGGATCATGGCCGCCAGAGATACTAGCAATCCCAGGCTTTACTCAGACCTCCTCCCTGTTTGAGTTATACCCGGTGGTAGCAGCCGCCCGGTTATGGGGCCACGATTGGACAGGACAAACTGTAGGATTCACCACTGACAACCAGGCCACTGCCGACATTGTCAACAAAGGCAGTTCCAAGTCGCTCACCACGATGTCCTTCCTACGTAGGCTGGTACAACTCTCGTTACAACATCAGTTTAATGTTCACTGCACCTTCCTCCCGGGCAAGTATAATCTTGCCGCAGATGCCCTGTCCCGCTTTAATTATACGTCCTTTTTTCAGCAGAGACCCGGAGCCGACCAGACCTCAGCCCCTATCCCTCCTTGGTCTCAGATGACCCTGGACTAGGACACCACCTACAGCAAGCGTCACAGCTCATCAATCAATCCCTGTCTTACAACACCTTTAAAGCCTACCGTGCAGCCTGGGATGTTTTCAGCAAGTTTCTGGCACCCCGCTCCGATAATACGGCCGTAGACGTCAAGCACGTACTGGCCTTTATCTCGTACTGCCATAATAGCTTGGCCTTATCCCACAACACCATCCATCTGTACTTAGCAGGTATTCAGCACTTTTTGGCCTTACAGGATCCCGCAAAACCCTCGTTGTTCACGTCCCACGCAGTCAGAGCCGTCCTACGAGGAGTCCAGAAACTACAACCAATTGTCAACCCCAAACGTCTACCTATAACCAGTGCCATCTTTAGGGACATGTCCAACATCCTCGCCACATCTCCGTTTGGCCTCCTCCCTAGCTTGGTCATACAAGCGGCCATCTATTTAGCTTATTATGGGTTTCTACGGCCAAGCGAATTCACCTGCAACAATCCCACCGGCCTAGTCTTGCGCAGACGTCACTTAGTTTGCCATCCGACTCACTTCACACTCCACCTTGCAGTGTCCAAAACTCAACAGTTGGGCGCCGGCGTGGATATCTGCATATATAGGACAAGCAATGCCTGGTGCCCAGTGGCCATATTGGATCGCCTACTGTCATACCTACCAGCAAAAACAGACTCTACTCCCCTACTCCCTTTCCCGACCAAACCTTTAAGCACCTGCCAGTTCGTCAAGCATGTGAGGATCCTTCTTCGAAGTCTACATCTCAACCCAGCTCACTCGTTTCGTATCGGGGCAGCTTCGGCCGCCTCTCGCCATGGGGTGCCAGATCATGTCATTAAGAAGCTAGGCAGATGGAAGTCCGCCTGCTTCGCCCGGTACATTCCTAACCCTCAGCTGGAGATCGCACAAGCTTTTTCCAAACTTGCTCAGTAAACAATCCAAATAAAATGATATCCCTACCTGAATGTTTTTGCCCCCTTATTTTGGCATACCGTCCGTTAGGCCAGGGCACGCTTCAGGTCTATCTATGTTGTAAGTCCGCGTCAATGTATCTTACCCATATCCTACCGGCCATAGGGCTCCGACCATAAGTTAAAAGGCCAGCATGGTGGCCTGAATTTATGGGAGGAGCCCGGCGGTTATATAGCCAGCCCACTCCTCCACAAGCCTTGTCGGTATTCCTGTGCGCACCACGTGGTTTCCGGCGCAACGTCACCCACCCTCCCATCCCCTATTAAAGCATCCTCAGGAAACCATTTCTCTCCACAATATCTACCACTAATCTTGGGTATGCCCCCTTATTTTGGCATACCGTCCGTTAGGCCAGGGCACGCTTCAGGTCTATCTATGTTGTAAGTCCGCGTCAATGTATCTTACCCATATCCTACCGGCCATAGGGCTCCGACCATAAATATATATATATATATATATATATATATATATACACACACTTGTAGCGATGGCCCCGTGGTTGCTACGTGTTACAGCATCCACACATTTCACCCTGCTGCCAGACATCCATTAGACACACTCCTTTAGTCAATGAACAGTCTCTTGCTTGTTTCTGTTGTTTTTATTAGGGGATTGAACTTGGTTGGGGAAAGGGACATGGTATGCCCATAGGATAAATTGTACTTATAATAATGTAAATTGTACTTATTGTAATGTAACTGTATCACACTTCTCATCAGAACAAGATGGCTGATCCTAAATTTGACAATCTTTTAGCTCAGAACACTTCTTCCTCAACACACTACTTCACTGTCCAAGTCTAGTAATCCTGTCACACCATCAAAACATGACTAGGCCTCACTCTGAATAAGTCCCAGTGTATTTACTTGACCCTTTGTAGGCCGAGGCCTGCAGTACCCCTTTGTGGCAGCAACCGATTTACTTGAGAAGAATAAATGATCATGGACTACTGATCCCAGCAAGTCTGACTTGCAAATCCTGTCCGCCCTCATGGCTGCATCGATTTGACACAAAACTCCCACAGTCTTTCCCTCTGGCTCTACATCCAGCTCCCTTGGCATGTCTCTTCCAGGGCTTTCCACTGTACTCTCCATTCACTGATATCTGCCCTGGATCCTTCTTGAATGACTTTACTCTGGACGTGCAGACCAACTGTCCTTCCAGCTCCTGTTCCAGGACACCTCCCAATGACCGTGTAAGGAGAGGCTCCCTCCCAGCTTCCGAGCTCCCCACCTAAGGTACGCCCCCCCTAGAGAGGAGGTTCCCTCAGGCACGACAGTCTAACACTCAATCATCCAGTTCACCCAGCTGACAACTCCTCCCCCAGCAGGCTGACCATGGGTATATGTAGGAGGCCTACCCCCTTCCAATCCTAGTTGGGGATTGGGCAGAGCTCCTCACATGCACCCCATGTCACTCCTGCTATCTGCCCTGCCCCTTTTCCAGAACCTTCTCCCTGGAAACAGAGAAGGCGCCCAAGAGCTGAAGTACATGTCAGTCACCTACTGCTACACTAAACCCTAGATCAAAACAAACAGGCCTAGCTCACAGCATAGCCTGCTTAAATTTACCTGTGCTGGCAGCTTACACAAAAACCTACACTAGCACCCACCGATCTAAGGTAGAGGGTGCTACATACTTTATATACAGTGCCTTGAAAAAGTATTCATACCCCTTGAAATTTTCCAAATTTTGTCATGTTACAACCAAAAACTTAAATGTATTTTATTGGAATTTTTTGTGATAGACCAACACAAAGTGGCACATAATTGTAAAGTGGAAGGAAAATTATAAATGGTTTTCAAAGTGTTTTACACATAAATATCTAAAAAGTGTGGTGTGCATTTGTATTCTGCCTCCGAGGCCTGAGCAGCAGCTATTGTTTCTAGGGTCAGGCCCCCCTGTCTTTCCGAGAGACTTCAGAGTTCCTTGTTGACAATCATACTGTCACACCAAGGCAAGATACTACCCAGAATAAAATGACTCTGCAGTGTGGTAATTGTAAGAAACAAATTGCCAAACATTGCATGACCTATTACGCCACACAGAAACATTCTCCTGCACCCTCACCCATAGGATATGTCCTGTTTGGCGGGTCAGAAGTAGTGATGAGCCGAACACCCCCGGGTTCGGTTCGCACCAGAACCCGCGAACGGACCGAAAGTTCGAACGAACATTAGAACCCTATTAAATACAATGGATGCGAACGTTCGAATTCTAAAGTGCTAATTATAAAAACTATTATGCATGTTATTGTCCTAAAAAGGGTTTGGGAACCCGGGTTCTGCACCAGGGGACATGTATCAATGCAAAAATAAGTTTTAAAAACGGTCGTTTTCCGGGAGCAGTCATTTTAATGATGCATAAAGTGAAAAAAAAAAGTCAAATATTCCTTTAAATATCGTACCTGGGGGGTGTCTAAAGTATGCCTGTGAAGTGCCACGTGTTTCCCGTGTTTAGAACTGTCCCTGCACAAAATGACACTTCTAAAGGAAAAAAAAGCCATTTAAAACTGCTTGCGGCTTTAATGTAATGTCTGGTCCCGGTAATATGGATGAAAATCTTTAAGAAAAATGGCATAGCTACCCCATGACCCCCCCCCTACCCCAGCCCATTACCAGCCCCTTTGGGTCTTGTATGGATATTAAGGGGAACCCCGCACATAAAATAAAAAAGGCCCTATATACTCTGAACAGCCGTATACAGGCGGTGCATACAAGACAGGGACTGTAGGTTTGTTCTTATGTAGAATCTGTTTGTAATTTTGAACAGGTACATTGTTGAAGTGTAGCTCCAGACCAAAAATCTATTTTTAAACTTTTTGGAAAACATAGGTAAGGGTTATCACCCCTGTAACATTTGTTTTGCTGTCTGTGCCCCTGTTCAGAACATTTCACCTCACTTTCCGTCCTAATGACAACTGTTTTTGAAATGTGGTGTTTTTCTTGAAACAAGGATTGCTGATAAAGCATCAGTACAGAGGAGACACCTTTCTCCCATATTTATTCTTACAGGAGAGAATTTTCCAAAATAGTGGTAGATTTCCTCTCACTTCCTGTTGTCTTCTTGCGTTTGCAAGTAGGAGTCGTTTGTAAGTTGGATGTTTGAAAGTAGGGACCTGCCGTATATACTCTGCAGAAATAGGCCCCTTAGTTGTTGGTGTTGGCACAACACTGTAAGCACTCACAGTTACTCTTGGTTGGTGCTGGAACGCCCTGCTGTCAACTATTATATCAGGAATTTTAATTACATATAATTGTTGAACAGTGGTAGTAAAAATTGGGCCTTTGATGGTGGTGCTGGTGCCACAACACTGTAAGCCCTGACAGTTACTCTTGGTGGGTGCAGCAATGGGCCCTGCTGTGAATTATTAGATCAAGAATTGTAATTACATGCCCCTGTTGAACAGGGGCTGAAAAATTGGGCCTTAGGCACTGGTGGCACAACACTGCAACCCTTCACAGATACTGTACTTGGAGCACAGCAATGAGCCCTGTTGCAAAGTATTGCTTCAAAAATTGTAATGACACGCCCCTGTTAAACAGGGGCTGAAAAATTGGGCCTTAGGCACTGGTGGCACAACACTGCAACTCCTCACAGATACTGTACTTGGAGCACAGCAATGAGCCCTGTTGCAAAGTATTGCTTCAAAAATTGTAATTACACGCCCCTGTTAAACAGGGGCTGAAAAATTGGGCGTTAGGCACTGGTGGCGGCACCCATAAACAAAAATGATCTTCCAAGCTATCATCATCAATCGTATCATTGAGGACTCGGAGGAGGAGGATAGCCAGTCAACATAACAGCACAGGCACTCAGCATCAGCATCAGTCTTGAAGGGATGTGACATTTTAAAATCAATTAGTCTGTTATATCAGCATCAGGTGTGTGGTAGCTGGTGGTGATCCAAGACTGGTTCATCTTGATGAAAGTCAGTCGATCAACCGAGTCGGTGGACAGGCGCACCCTGTGATCCGTGACAAATCCTCCAGCAGCACTGAATGTGCGTTCCGAAAGAACGCTGGATGCAGGACAGGCCAGTAGCTCAATTGCATACTGTGCAAGCTCTGGCCAGTGATCCATCCTCAAGACCCAGTAAGCCAGAGGATTTTCGGTGGGGAAGGTGTCCAAGTCTGACCTTGCCCCTAGATATTCCTGCACCATGTTTATCAGACGCTGGCGATGGTTGCTGGAACCGATCATACTTTGGGGCTGCGGACTAAAGAATTGTCTGAACGCATCGGTCAGACGGCCACCTTCCCCACCGCTCCTTCTTTGACTGGCCGAAGCCTCAGCAACTCGTTGTCCAGGACCAGGAGTTTGCAACCTCCCAGTCTCTGGGAACGCGTTGCACAGACCTTTCTGCAAGGCCTCCCGGAGTTGTCTCATCCTCTGCTCCCTCTGCGACGGTAACATAAGGTCCGCAACCTTACCCTTGTACCGTGGATCAAGGAGAGTGGCCAGCCAGTAATGGTCCCTCTCCTTGATCCGAAGAATACGAGGATCCTTCCGCAGACTTTGCAGGATCAGGGAGGCCATGCAGCGTAGGTTTGCTGAGGCATTCGCTCCGGAGTCCTCTGGGTCACTAAGGACGACATGATCCGCAGCCACCTCCTCCCAGCCACGTACAAGTCCACTGGTTTCTTGGGACTGTAAATCATCCCTAAAAGACTGCTGCTGATGATGCTGAGTGCCAGCCTCCACCTCCATGCTGACACAATCCTCCTCCTCCTCCTCCTCCTCCTCCTCCTCTTCCTGTGCGATGGGTGGGACAGAAGGAACACTGTCTGGGTAAAGGGGGCCTTGAGAGGCAAGGAAGTCCTCCTCTTCCTGCCTCTGTTCTGCCTCAAGTGCCCTGTCCATTATTCCACGCAGCGTGTGCTCCAACAGGTGGACAAGAGGTACAGTGTCACTGATGCATGCACTGTCACTGCTCACCATCCTCGTGGCCTCCTCAAATGGTGCCAGGACAGTGCATGCATCCCTGATCATGCCCCACTGGCGTGGAGAAAAAAAACCAAGCTCCCCTGACCCTGTCCTGGTGCCGTAGTCGCACAGGTACTCATTGATGGCCCTCTGCTGCGTGTGCAGCCGCTGCAGCATGGCCAACGTTGAGTTCCACCTGGTGGGCATGTCACATATAAGGCGGTTCTTGGGCAGGTTCAACTCCTTTTGCAGCTCAGCCAGGCGAGCACTGGCATTATAAGATCTGCGGAAATGCACACAGACTTTCCTGGCCTGCCTCAGGACATCCTGTAAGCCCGGGTACCTGCCCAAGAAGCGCTGCACCACCAGGTTAAGGACGTGAGCCACACAGGGCACATGGGTCAGTTGTCCCTGTCGGAGGGCGGAGAGGAGGTTGGTGCCATTGTCGCAAACCACCATTCCTGGCTTAAGCTGGCGTGGCGTCAACCACCTCTCGGCCTGGCCCTGCAGAGCAGACAGGACCTCTGCCCCAGTGTGGCTTCTGTCCCCCAAACACACCAGCGCAAGCACGGCATGGCATCTTTTTGCCTGCGTACTTGCGTAGCCCCGTGAACGGCTACGGAGCACCGCTGGTTCATAGGACAAACCACAGGAAGAGGCCATGGAGGAAGAAGAAGAGGAGGGGGTGGAGGAGAGAGGTGTGTCACAACCAGTAGTAGCATTTTGGAGGCGTGGCGGTGGGACAACCTCCAACACTACTGCACCTTGTCCTGAATCCTTCCCAGCTGCCAAAAGAGTGACCCAATGGGCCGTGAAAGAAAGGTAACGTCCCTGTCCATGCCTGCTGGACCATGAGTCAGCGGTAATATGCACCTTACCGCTGACCGCCCTGTCCAGCGAGGCCAAGACATTGCCTTCCACATGCCGGTAGAGAGCCGGAATAGCCTTCCGTGAGAAAAAGTGGCGTTTGGGAACCTGCCACTGAGGAACCGCACATTGCACAAACTCACGGAAGGGGGCCGAGTCTACCAACTGAAAAGGCAGCAGTTGAAGCGCTAGCAATTTAGCCAAGCTAGCATTCAACCGCTGGGCATGTGGATGGCTGGGAGTGAACTTCTTTCGACGGTCCAGCAGCTGGGGCAGGGAAATTTGCCTGCTAGAATCGGACGTCGGTGTACTGCTAGCAGAGTGGGCGCAAGTACTTGGCTGTGACACACCTAATTCTACACCTTCATTCCTCTCAGTGCATGTTTCAGAGAGGACTGAAGTTATAGTGGGGTTGGAGATCCCAGCTGATGCGGTGCAAGGAGAGGTCCGCTTTGTTCTTTGGTGTGGGTCTTTGAGGTAGGCTTGCCAACGAGCTGCATGGCAGGTCAACATATGTCTGGTCAGGCATGTGGTACCCAAGCGGCTGATGTTTTGGCCACGCGATATACGCTTGAGACATATGTTGCAAACAGCAGCTGTGCGATCTGATGCACTAGCCTCAAAAAAGGCCCACACCAAAGAACTTTTTGAATGACGGGCAGAGGCAGCGCCCTGCACAGGCGGAGCTCTGCGGTGTGATTCCGTCGGTGTACTGCCCTTACGCTGGCCACCAAAGGGCATCCTGCCTCGTTGGAGATGTGCCTCCTCCTCATCCTCCTCCTCCTCCTCTCTCCTATTAGGCACCCACGTGGAGTCATTGACCTCATCATCCCCTCCCTCCTCATCACTGGAGCCAATCTGGCAGTATGCTGCAGCTGCTGGAACATGACTGCCAGATTGGTGTCCTTCTTGAGCATCCCCTCTGTCTGCTCTCACGCTACTGCCTTCCTCTAGCTGGGTTTCATCATCAGACCCTTCGAAACGCTGGGCATCCTCCTGGAGCATGTACCCAACACTGTGCTGAAACAGTTCGGGGGACTCCTCAGGAGGAGGACATGGTGGGTCTAGGGAAGGAGTGACTGATGATTTGTCTGACATTGATACCAGGGAAGACGACGCTTTGGCAGCTGCTTTTCCAGTACCCTGAGCCTGGGTGAGAGAGGATGAGGAGGAGGAGGAGGGCTTGGTCATCCACTCTACCAAGTCTTCGGCATGATGTGGCTCAACATGTCCAGCTGCCGAAAAGAAGGACAAGCGTGTCCCATGGCCATGTGCTGATGACAATGCACCGCGTCCACGACCAGCACTGTTGCCCCCAGACACAGAGCCTGCTTGCCCTCTTTTATTGCCTCCTGACTGTCTGCCTCTCCTTGTTTGCCTTCCAGACATTCTAATAGATGGCCTGCAGGGAGATGGGAAAAAAGCAATAAGGGCTACCTTCAGGTGTCCTTCTCTGTCCCTTGAAACAAGGACTTTCACAGTGAAAGAAACTGACACTGTCCCTACCTAGAGTTTTCTGTCCCTAGAATAAATGTTTTTTTTAATCACAATATAGCACAAGGACAATTCACTCAATGTCTCTCCAGGTCCCTGGAAACAAGGACTTGCAGAGTGAAAGAAACTGACACTGTCCCTACCTAGAGTTTTCTGTCCCTAGAATAAATGTTTTTTTTAAGCACAATATAGCACAAGGACAATTAACTCACTGTCCTTACAGGTCCCTGGAAACAAGGACTTGCAGAGTGAAAAAAAAAAAACACTCTCCCTACCTACAGTTTTCTGTCCCTAGAAAAAATGTTTTTTTTAAGCACAATATAGCACAAGGACAATTAACTCACTGTCCTTACAGGTCCCTGGAAACAAGGACTTGCAGAGTGAAAGAAAAAAAACACTCTCCCTACCTACAGTTTTCTGTCCCTAGAAAAAATGTTTTTTTTAATCACAATATAGCACAAGGAAAATTAACTCACTGTCCTTACAGGTCCCTGGAAACAAGGACTTGCAGAGTGAAAGAAAAAAAACACTCTCCCTACCTACAGTTTTCTGTCCCTAGAAAAAATGTTTTTTTTAATCACAATATAGCACAAGGAAAATTAACTCACTGTCCTTACAGGTCCCTGGAAACAAGGACTTGCAGAGTGAAAGAAACTGACACTGTCCCTACCTAGAGTTTTCTGTCCCTAGAATAAATGTTTTTTTAAGCACAATATAGCACAAGGACAATTAACTCACTGTCCTTACAGGTCCCTGGAAACAAGGACTTGCAGAGTGAAAGAAAAAAAACACTCTCCCTACCTACAGTTTTCTGTCCCTAGAAAAAATGTTTTTTTTAAGCACAATATAGCACAAGTAAAATTAACTCACTGTCCTTACAGGTCCCTGGAAACAAGGACTTGCAGAGTGAAAGAAAAAAAACACTCTCCCTACCTACAGTTTTCTGTCCCTAGAAAAAATGTTTTTTTTAATCACAATATAGCACAAGGAAAATTAACTCACTGTCCTTACAGGTCCCTGGAAACAAGGACTTGCAGAGTGAAAGAAACTGACACTGTCCCTACCTAGAGTTTTCTGTCCCTAGAATAAATGTTTTTTTTAATCACAATATAGCACAAGGAAAATTAACTCACTGTCCTTACAGGTCCCTGGAAACAAGGACTTGCAGAGTGAAAGAAACTGACACTGTCCCTACCTAGAGTTTTCTGTCCCTAGAATAAATGTTTTTTTTAAGCACAATATAGCACAAGGACAATTAACTCACTGTCCTTACAGGTCCCTGGAAACAAGGACTTGCAGAGTGAAAGAAAAAAAACACTCTCCCTACCTACAGTTTTCTGTCCCTAGAAAAAATGTTTTTTTTAAGCACAATATAGCACAAGTAAAATTAACTCACTGTCCTTACAGGTCCCTGGAAACAAGGACTTGCAGAGTGAAAGAAAAAAAACACTCTCCCTACCTACAGTTTTCTGTCCCTAGAAAAAATGTTTTTTTTAATCACAATATAGCACAAGGAAAATTAACTCACTGTCCTTACAGGTCCCTGGAAACAAGGACTTGCAGAGTGAAAGAAACTGACACTGTCCCTACCTAGAGTTTTCTGTCCCTAGAATAAATGTTTTTTTTAATCACAATATAGCACAAGGAAAATTAACTCACTGTCCTTACAGGTCCCTGGAAACAAGGACTTGCAGAGTGAAAGAAACTGACACTGTCCCTACCTAGAGTTTTCTGTCCCTAGAATAAATGTTTTTTTTAAGCACAATATAGCACAAGGACAATTAACTCACTGTCCTTACAGGTCCCTGGAAACAAGGACTTGCAGAGTGAAAGAAAAAAAACACTCTCCCTACCTACAGTTTTCTGTCCCTAGAAAAAATGTTTTTTTTAAGCACAATATAGCACAAGTAAAATTAACTCACTGTCCTTACAGGTCCCTGGAAACAAGGACTTGCAGAGTGAAAGAAAAAAAACACTCTCCCTACCTACAGTTTTCTGTCCCTAGAAAAAATGTTTTTTTTAATCACAATATAGCACAAGGAAAATTAACTCACTGTCCTTACAGGTCCCTGGAAACAAGGACTTGCAGAGTGAAAGAAACTGACACTGTCCCTACCTAGAGTTTTCTGTCCCTAGAATAAATGTTTTTTTTAATCACAATATAGCACAAGGAAAATTAACTCACTGTCCTTACAGGTCCCTGGAAACAAGGACTTGCAGAGTGAAAGAAACTGACACTGTCCCTACCTAGAGTTTTCTGTCCCTAGAATAAATGTTTTTTTTAAGCACAATATAGCACAAGGACAATTAACTCACTGTCCTTACAGGTCCCTGGAAACAAGGACTTGCAGAGTGAAAGAAAAAAAACACTCTCCCTACCTACAGTTTTCTGTCCCTAGAAAAAATGTTTTTTTTAAGCACAATATAGCACAAGTAAAATTAACTCACTGTCCTTACAGGTCCCTGGAAACAAGGACTTGCAGAGTGAAAGAAAAAAAACACTCTCCCTACCTACAGTTTTCTGTCCCTAGAAAAAATGTTTTTTTTAATCACAATATAGCACAAGGAAAATTAACTCACTGTCCTTACAGGTCCCTGGAAACAAGGACTTGCAGAGTGAAAGAAACTGACACTGTCCCTACCTAGAGTTTTCTGTCCCTAGAATAAATGTTTTTTTTAATCACAATATAGCACAAGGAAAATTAACTCACTGTCCTTACAGGTCCCTGGAAACAAGGACTTGCAGAGTGAAAGAAACTGACACTGTCCCTACCTAGAGTTTTCTGTCCCTAGAATAAATGTTTTTTTTAAGCACAATATAGCACAAGGACAATTAACTCACTGTCCTTACAGGTCCCTGGAAACAAGGACTTGCAGAGTGAAAGAAAAAAAACACTCTCCCTACCTACAGTTTTCTGTCCCTAGAAAAAATGTTTTTTTTAATCACAATATAGCACAAGGAAAATTAACTCACTGTCCTTACAGGTCCCTGGAAACAAGGACTTGCAGAGTGAAAGAAACTGACACTGTCCCTACCTAGAGTTTTCTGTCCCTAGAATAAATGTTTTTTTTAATCACAATATAGCACAAGGAAAATTAACTCACTGTCCTTACAGGTCCCTGGAAACAAGGACTTGCAGAGTGAAAGAAACTGACACTGTCCCTACCTAGAGTTTTCTGTCCCTAGAATAAATGTTTTTTTTAAGCACAATATAGCACAAGGACAATTAACTCACTGTCCTTACAGGTCCCTGGAAACAAGGACTTGCAGAGTGAAAAAAAAAAACACTCTCCCTACCTAGAGTTTTCTGTCCCTAGAAAAAATGTTTTTTTTAAGCACAATATACCACAAGGACAATTAACTCACTGTCCTTACAGGTCCCTGGAAACAAGGACTTGCAGAGTGAAAGAAAAAAAACACTCTCCCTACCTAGAGTTTTCTGTCCCTAGAAAAAATGTTTTTTTTAATCACAATATAGCACAAGGAAAATTAACTCACTGTCCTTACAGGTCCCTGGAAACAAGGACTTGCAGAGTGAAAGAAACTGACACTGTCCCTACCTAGAGTTTTCTGTCCCTAGAATAAATGTTTTTTTTAATCACAATATAGCACAAGGAAAATTAACTCACTGTCCTTACAGGTCCCTGGAAACAAGGACTTGCAGAGTGAAAGAAACTGACACTGTCCCTACCTAGAGTTTTCTGTCCCTAGAATAAATGTTTTTTTTAAGCACAATATAGCACAAGGACAATTAACTCACTGTCCTTACAGGTCCCTGGAAACAAGGACTTGCAGAGTGAAAGAAAAAAAACACTCTCCCTACCTACAGTTTTCTGTCCCTAGAAAAAATGTTTTTTTTAATCACAATATAGCACAAGGAAAATTAACTCACTGTCCTTACAGGTCCCTGGAAACAAGGACTTGCAGAGTGAAAGAAACTGACACTGTCCCTACCTAGAGTTTTCTGTCCCTAGAATAAATGTTTTTTTTAATCACAATATAGCACAAGGACAATTAACTCACTGTCCTTACAGGTCCCTGGAAACAAGGACTTGCAGAGTGAAAGAAACTGACACTGTCCCTACCTAGAGTTTTCTGTCCCTAGAATAAATGTTTTTTTTAAGCACAATATAGCACAAGGACAATTAACTCACTGTCCTTACAGGTCCCTGGAAACAAGGACTTGCAGAGTGAAAGAAAAAAAACACTCTCCCTACCTACAGTTTTCTGTCCCTAGAAAAAATGTTTTTTTTAATCACAATATAGCACAAGGAAAATTAACTCACTGTCCTTACAGGTCCCGGGAAACAAGGACTTGCAGAGTGAAAGAAACTGACACTGTCCCTACCTAGAGTTTTCTGTCCCTAGAATAAATGTTTTTTTTAATCACAATATAGCACAAGGACAATTAACTCACTGTCCTTACAGGTCCCTGGAAACAAGGACTTGCAGAGTGAAAGAAACTGACACTGTCCCTACCTAGAGTTTTCTGTCCCTAGAATAAATGTTTTTTTTAAGCACAATATAGCACAAGGACAATTAACTCACTGTCCTTACAGGTCCCTGGAAACAAGGACTTGCAGAGTGAAAGAAACTGACACTGTCCCTACCTAGAGTTTTCTGTCCCTAGAATAAATGTTTTTTTTAAGCACACTATAGCAGAAGCACAAAACACACTGACACTCTCCCTACCTATCCTTCTCTTTCCCTAAACTAAAGGAATCCAGGTTAAGCAAGAAAGAAATAACAGTCACTGTCCCTGCCTATGCTACTCTATCCCTGCTCCGGAACACACTACACTAGGCCGCCGTGCTGGCGGCCTTTTATAGTGTGGGGCGTGTACTAAACACCCTCAGCAATAATTGGCCACAGGCATCCTGCCTGTGGCCAATCATTGCTCTCCTCGCTGCCGGCGCTGTGATTGGCCAAGCATGCGGGGTCACAGTGCATGCTTGGCCAATCACAGCGCCTGGATGACACTGCGATGGCGTAGTGCATTGTGGGCCGTTCGCGTCACTCGAATTTGGCGCGAACGGCCCAAATCGTTCGATCTTCGTCGAACGATCGAACAGCCAATGTTCGAGTCGAACGTATGTTCGACTCGAACACGAAGCTCATCCCTAGTCAGAAGTATGTCTAAAAATAAAGGCAATCTTCATACTATTGCTGAACACTGCTGAGCCTGAAAATGCCTTTTAAAACATCACGTCCTGATCAACTAGTATCTGAGGCTGCTGGGGAGAGATGTCTGGATACCTCTTCAGTGGATCACAGAACCAACAAAGCGCTTTGTGACTGCCCTAAGTAAGGTAGGTCGCTGGCTTTCTGGTAAGCCTTCATTTTATTTGTGGTAAAGGGTATCACGCTGCCAAGCATTTGATCATCATTTCCAATGCACCGCCCCTTCATGGGCTTCCTTTTGATGAAAATCAGCTGTACATAAACTTTTTTTTCCCCCCTTATTTTTCTTTTTTGCACGTTTTTTACATGCCATACAAGATTGCATATATGTTTTAGTTTCACCATTTCACATTTTATAATTTTTTAACATATTGCACTTTATTATATATTTGGATGTACGCACATCACATGTGTTGTGCTATTCGCTTGAATTGCACTCCTTTGCCTTAGCGCTGTACTTCATTCTAACACATGAATATGCTTTGATCTAAAACCATTCCATTGTAGTTCTGGCTGTATGTTTAGGGTCGTTGTCCTGCTGGAAGGTGAACCTCCGCCCCAGTCTCAAGTCTTTTGCAAACTCTAATGCCGCGTACACACGATCGTTTTTCATGTCGTTAAAAATGCCATTTTTTAAATTGGGCATTAAAAACGATCGTGTGTAGGCTCCAGAGCATTTTTAACGAAGTGAAAAATGGCCTAAAAAAATTAGAACTTGCTCTATTTTTTCACGTAGTTTTTCACGTCGTTTTTTTTAACGACGTGAAAAACTGTAGTGTGTATGCTTTTACGAGGGGAAAAAAAACGTGCATGCTCAGAATCAAGTATGAGACGGGAGCGCTCCTTCTGGTAAAACTAGTGTTCGTAATGGAGATAGCACATTCGTCATGCTGTAACGGACTGAAAAGCACGAGTCTGAAAAGCGCAAATCGTCGCTCAACAAACTTTACTAACATGAAGGGTGGCGCCATTCGAACGGAACTTCCCCTTTGTAGTGCCGTCGTACGTGTTGTACGTCACTGCGCTTTGCTCAAACGTTTTTTTTTAATGAACGTGTGTAGGCAAGACAGGCTTGAGAGGAAACAATAAAAATCACGTCGAGAAAAACGTTGTTTTTGAAAATGACATTAAAAACGATCGTGTGTACGCGGCATAACAGGTTTTCTTCTAAGATTGCCCTGTATTTAGCTCCATCCATCTTCCCATCAACTCTGACCAGCTTCGCTGTTCCTGCTGAAGAAAAGCATCCCCACCACATGATGTTGCCACCGCCATGTTTCATGGTGGGGATGGTGTGTTCAGGGTGATGTGCAGTGTTAGTTTTCCACCACACATAGTGTTTTGCTTTTAAGCCCAAAAGTTCAATATTGGTCTCATCTGATCAGAGCACCTTCTTCTATATGTTTGCTGTGTCCCCCACATGGCTTCTCGCAAACTGCAAATGGGACTTCTTATGGCTTTTTTCTTGCCACTCTTCCATAAAGGCCAGATTTGTGAAGTGCACGACTAAAGCCTCGTACACACGACCGAGTTTCTCGTCCAAAACCGGCAAGAAAAGTGCCGCGAGAGCTTTTTTGTCGAGAAAACCGTTCGTGTGTATGGTTTTACGACGAGAAAACTGCCGTGAATCTCGACGAGAAAATAGAGAACCTGCTCTCTATTTTCTCGTCAGGATTCCAGATCTCCTCGTCGTGTTTCTCGTCGGCCTGTTTTGTGACGAAAAAATGGTTCGTGTGTATGCTTTGTGAGGGGGTTAGCTCGGCAGCGGGTGTGTGTGACCCCCGAGATGGGCTCCCCACACAAAAACAGGCCCAGCAAACGGAGGTTGTGGTTTTCAAAATCAAAAAGGTGCGGTTTATTTTCTATTTACAGTGACAAAACACAGCAAAGCAAAAGAAACATAAACAAAATAAATCCTGGTCAACTTGACCTCTGACTAAACATACAGGTTTCCTAACTAACAACTGGGATCAGCCTAGTGCTGTCCTAGTCCCTAAGTCCCTGGTTTTAAATGTCCAAGCAAATAGCCACACAGGCTTTGTCTCACCGCACAGGGGTTCACTCTCCCTAGACAGTCCACACAGGTCTGGTTCCAGGCATGAGCTAACATCTAATGAAGCTGGGAGTTCTTATAGAGGCCTAAATGAGCTGACAAGCTTCAGCTGGTCTCATCAACTCCCTGTCTGCACGACGCCCCACACTCTCCCTAGAGGTATGAGTCATCCATGAGCCCACTAGCCTCAGCTGGGCTTATACAACTCTCCACCTAGTTGTATAAGTCGGCGTAAAGCCTGAATCTGGGCGAAATATATCTACCCCCCTGGATGCAACCAGGTGACTTTACCTTCCTGCTGTCACATACCCCCCCCTCTTGTTTTAACCTCGGGGTTGGAACACCAGCAATCAGGCATTCATGTACTCGAGACAAAGCATCCACATTCCCCATTTGAACGCCAGGGCGATGCTTTACTGTGAAGTTGAATTCCTGGAGGGCCAGGAACCACCTATTCACTCTTCTATTTGTTTCCTTGTTTTGAGCCATCCACTTTAACGGAGCGTGATCCGTAACCATGTCAAAGTGCCTACCTAGCAGGTAGTACCGAAGGGAATCTAGAGCCCACTTCACCGCTAAACACTCCTTTTCAACGGTGGCGTAATTTACCTCATGGGACTTCAACTTCCTGCTGAGGTAAATGACTGGGTGCTCTTCCCCGTTCCAGACCTGGGACAATACTGCTCCTAACCCCACATCTGACGCATCACTTTGTACGACAAAGTCTTTAGAGAAGTCGGGTGAGTACAACACTGGCTGGCTACATAAGGCTTGTTTCAAGAATTGGAATGCTGCCTCAGCCTCGGGGGTCCATTTAATCATGACCGACCCTTTCCCCTTCGTCAGGTTGGTTAGGGGCACAGCCTTAGAAGCAAAGTGGGGAATGAATCGCCGATAATACCCAGCGATTCCCAGAAAGGCTCGTACCTGCTTCTTGCTGTTGGGACGTGGCCAACTCTGGATGGCCTCGACTTTGTTGAGTTGGGGTTTTATTGCTCCCCTCCCAATGGTGTACCCAAGATATTTGGCCTCCTCCTGCCCAATGGTACACTTCTTGGGGTAAGCCGTAAACCCCGCTTCCCGAACAGAGTCCAGGACTGCTTGCACTTTTGGCAGATGTGAGGCCCAATCTGTGCTATGGACAATTATGTCATCCAGGTAAGCCGCAGCATACTTCCGATGGGGCCTCAGCATCTGGTCCATTTTCCGCTGGAATGTGGCAGGCGCATTCTGTAACCCGAACGGCATTCTTTTATATTGGAAAGCCCCGTCTGGGGTTACAAATGCGGTTTTCTCTTTGGCCGACTTGGCCAGGGGGATTTGCCAATACCCTTTTGTGAGGTCAAGAGTCGTCATGTATCGGGCTGTTCCCAGCCGGTCGATCAACTCATCTATACGTGGCATGGGGTAGGTGTCAAATTTTGTAACTTTGTTCAACTGATGAAAATCGTTACAAAATCGCCAGCTCCCATCCGGTTTGGGGGTGATACACAGATGTACGTAATTGCGTCACTTTGAACAATTTACACAGCTCCTTCATAACCCGGGACATAAAGGGTGTACCTTGGTCCGTAAGCAGTTCTTTACAAATACCCACCCGGCTAAACACAAGAGATAGCTCTTTGGCTATGGTTTTGGCCGAGGTATTTCGGAGAGGGATCGCTTCTGGATAACGGGTGGCATAGTCCATTATAACTAATATGTACTGGTGCCCCCTAGCGGACTTGATTATAGGACCTACCAAATCCATGGCGATCCTCTCAAACGGGACCTCAATGATGGGTAGAGGGACCAGCGGGCTACGGAAATGTGGCATCGGGGCCGACCTCTGACACACAGGGCAGGAGGAACAATAATTTTCTATGTCCTTCATCACCCCCGGCCAATAGAATCTCTGTAATACCCTCTCTCGGGTTTTCTCTGTCCCCAGATGACCTCCAAGAATGTGCCCATGGGCCAACTCCAACACCAACTTCCTGTAAGGTTTGGGCACCACAAGCTGCTCAACGGTTTCTTCTGCCCTTTTTGCCACCCGATACAGTAGGTCCTTCTCTACGCTGAAGTATGGGTAAGTGCAGGTATTATCTGGGTTCACTAACTCGCCATCTATTTCCACTACGTTTTCCCGTGCCTTTATTAGGGCGGGGTCTTTCAACTGTTCTGTGGCAAAGTTTTCCCTGTGAACCTCAAGATCAGAAAACTCCACAGACGGTAGGTTTTCGTCTGAGGAGGTGGGCTCCTCTCCAGTTTCTTGAGTCTCCCCTGCCAATACTGATAAGGGAAATTCCGGAGAGTCCTCACCACTCTCAGGGGAGTTCTGGCTATCACATTCCTGGTACATAGGGGCACCAGTGGGGGGCTCAGGATCATCCCACAGTTCCCAGAACTTCGGAAAATCCCTTCCCACAATGGCGTCATGCGGTAACTGAGATACTAAGCCCACTGGATGAGAGAGGGTACCTTTGGGGGTCTCGAAACACACTGTAGTCACTGGATACTCTCGGGTGTCCCCATGCACACAAATAACAGCTACCTTGCTATTCCCAGAGACCTCTGTTTTAACTAACTCAGCCTTTATCAGGGTCACAAGGCTACCTGAATCCAGCAATACCACAACATTTCTACCATTAACACACATTTTGCATAAATGTTTCTCAGTTCCTCGAATGGCAGTGCATGCGACTGTCGCACACAGCGACTGACGTCTGCCCGTCAGAAAGTCACACTGCATGGGTTCCTCCACAACCGGGCAATTGGCTGCAATATGTCCCGCTTGCCGGCAGCGGTAGCAAACGATCCTTCTTGCGGCCTCTTGAGCCGCTGATTTCCCAGGCTGTTCTCGCCAAACTTGGGGTAGAGCTCCCACCCTCTCACTCTCTCCACCCTCACCCCTTGGAATCCTCTTATCCGCCCCTGGGGATGGTCTGGTCTTAGGGTGGAAAGTCCGAGTGTCTCTGGAAGAGGCCGTCAGGTTCTCTGTAGCCAAGTATTTCTCCACACGATCCACAAGACCATCGGCCGTCTCTGGGTCTCCATGGCTTACCCACTTTTGGATGGCAGTAGGAAGAGCTCTCAAAAACCGATCCATTACAACACGTTCCACAATCTTTGGTGCGGACAAAGTCTCTGGCTGTAGCCACTTTCTGCTCAGGTGAATGAGATCATACATTTGAGACCTGGGGGGTTTTCCAAGATGGAAAGTCCAGTTATGCACACGCTGAGCCCGGACAGCCTGGGTGACACCCAGCCTTGCCAATATTTCAGCTTTTAGCATCGCATAGTCTTTTGCTTGGTTAGGCTCTAGGTCATAGTAAGCTTTCTGCGATTCACCAGTTAACAGAGGAGCCACCAGTCCAGCCCACTGCTCCTCAGGCCACTTTTCTCTTTCAGCGGTCCTTTCAAATGTGGTCAAAAATACCTCTGGATCATCCTCTCCAGTCATTTTTGTCAATAAACGACTCACCCCAAAGGACGCGGTATTAGTGGGACGGCTTTCCTCACTGGTCTGCGGACGTTGCTGCATTGCTGCTTCCATCTGTTGTTGTAGTCTCTGCTCTTGCTTCTGCAACAGGTCTATGAAGCGGGCCTCAGATTGCTGCTGGGCTTGTTGCTGAGCCTCCAGACTCTGTTGCAAAGTTGCGTTTGTCTGCTGCTGGGCTGCAAGGCTCTGTTGATGAGCTTGCTGCTGGGCTGCGAAGTTCTGTTGTTGAGCTGCAAGGCTCTTTTGCAAACCTGCATTTGTCTGCTGTTGATTGGCATTTGCTAGAGCCAGCTGCTTCAGTATCTCCTCCATGCTGGCTTAAAAAAAAACTGCCTGCATTCTCCACCAACTGTGAGGGGGTTAGCTCGGCAGCGGGTGTGTGTGACCCCCGAGATGGGCTCCCCACACAAAAACAGGCCCAGCAAACGGAGGTTGTGGTTTTCAAAATCAAAAAGGTGCGGTTTATTTTCTATTTACAGTGACAAAACACAGCAAAGCAAAAGAAACATAAACAAAATAAATCCTGGTCAACTTGACCTCTGACTAAACATACAGGTTTCCTAACTAACAACTGGGATCAGCCTAGTGCTGTCCTAGTCCCTAAGTCCCTGGTTTTAAATGTCCAAGCAAATAGCCACACAGGCTTTGTCTCACCGCACAGGGGTTCACTCTCCCTAGACAGTCCACACAGGTCTGGTTCCAGGCATGAGCTAACATCTAATGAAGCTGGGAGTTCTTATAGAGGCCTAAATGAGCTGACAAGCTTCAGCTGGTCTCATCAACTCCCTGTCTGCACGACGCCCCACACTCTCCCTAGAGGTATGAGTCATCCATGAGCCCACTAGCCTCAGCTGGGCTTATACAACTCTCCACCTAGTTGTATAAGTCGGCGTAAAGCCTGAATCTGGGCGAAATATATCTACCCCCCTGGATGCAACCAGGTGACTTTACCTTCCTGCTGTCACAGCTTTTACGACTCTTCCAAAAGCGCGCATGCTCACAAGCAACTATGAGACGGGAGCGTATCTTCTGGTAAAACAAGCCTTCGTAATGGAGATAGCACATTCGTCACGCTCCAAATTTTTGCATCGTTTAAATGTTGTGCATTGAAATCTTCGTTAGAATGTGACATTAATCCAAACGAATGAACTTCTTTTGCTGCTGATATTCACACAGAGTTATGACTATCTTTTTTTAACCTTTTTCATGCTGCTCTTAAGAAGATTTATGTGTATTATATCGTGCAAGTTTTTAGGAATATTTAAAAATTTGTTCTTTTTCTAACTGATGTTAATTGTAATTTCACAATGTTTTGGTAGTGATCTCCCATAGAATCTTTTAATATATATGATTTAAATTTACACACTTTTTTGGGAAACACGATTTTGTTAGTTTTTGGGGGGGTTGTTATCTGTCCCTTTTTTTGTCAGTCAAATGTATCTGCTTACTCCAAAGCTAGATTTTACATTTTTACAAATACACATAGTCAAGTATGAACTTAAACAAAAATAACATTTATTCATGTTTGAAATAAAATAAAGAGAAGGCAGCGCTGGAGAAGCTGCTGCCATTTGTGCATCCCAGGGACCCCAGAGCACACAGCAACCCTGTGTGGACACTAAAATTGGGAGCTTGAGAAGGCCAACATTTCTGAACACAATCTGATGCTGGCCTCCCAGAGGTCAGGAACAGCAGCAGGTGATATATATGTCCCAAGTGTGTGGTACTATAACAGGCTGCCTTCTGTCCGACCACAATGAAGCAAGGCCATCACTTCCTCGTCTTCCTGGCAACCTTCCCTGCAACCTTTCCTGAAGCCTTCCCTGCAGCCTTCCTTCTTCGTTTGGCTGGAGGCTGGGCCACTGGAGGGGTACTCCTGTCAGGAGGAGGAGGAGGTGGAGGAGAAGGGGGTGGCGCAGAAGAACAAGGTGGAGGTGGAGGAGAAGGGGGTGGGGCGGAAGAACAAGGTGGAGGTGGAGGAGAAGGGGGTGGGGCGGAAGAACAAGTTGGAGGTGGAGGAGAAGGGGGTGGGGCAGAAGAAGAATGTGGAGGTGGAGGAGGAGGTTGAGGTTGGGACAGTTGTGCCACCTCACAAATGGCGGTATTGGGGGTAATTTTTCCCATCACCCCCTTGTTGAGCAAGGTGATGAGCATGGGCTCGCATAGGAGGCGTTGCTCCATGCTCATCACCTTGAACTTTGCCTCCACTAGGCCGGCAATGGCCTCTTCAGGGGATGTGGGCTCTTTGAGGGTGGCATGGGCCTCTTTAATAAGGGCCATTGCTGCCTCACTGGTGGTCCTGTCCCTCCTGCCTCTTTTGGGAAGCCGGATGGGAGGCACCTGGGATCTGGTGCTTCTCCTTTGCCCTGCCACCTCCTGGCTGCCACTGGGCCCTGCCACCTCCTGGCTGCCACTGGGCCCTGCCACCTCCTGGCTGCCACTGGGCCCTTCCTCCTCCTGCCTGACAGTTTCCAGACCCTCCTCCTGGCTGATTTCATCCTGTGTATGAAAAAGGGACATAGTTTAATATGTTGTTTTAATCTTTGCATCAAACTTTATAAACATGATTGAAGCAATTAGAATGTAAATCCAGAAATCATTTTTTAGAATTTACACCTACATCAGATTGACTATTTAGCACCAGGGATGAGCCGAACACCCCCCTGTTCGGTTCGCACCAGAACCTGCGAACAGACAAAATGTTCGTGTAAACTTTAGAACCCTATTAAATACAATGGACTCGAACGTTCGAAATCTAAAGTGTTAATTATAAAGGCTAATATGCAAGTTATTGTCCTAAAAAGTGTTTGGGGACCTGGGTCCTGCCCCAGGGGACATGTATCAATGCAAAAAGAAGTTTTAAAAACGGCCGTTTTTTCGGGAGCAGTGATTTTAATAATGCTTAAAATGAAAAAATAAAAGTGAAATATTCCTTTAAATTTCGTACCTGGGGGGTGTGTATGATATGCATGTGAAGTGGCGCATGTTTCCCGTGCTTAGAACTGTCCCTGCAAAAAATGTCATTTTTGAAAGAAAAAAAATGCATTTAAAACTGACTCGCGGCTATTAATGAATTGTCGGCTCCCGGCAATACATACAAAAGTCATTGAGAAAAAAAAAAAAAAAAGCGTGGGGGTTCCCCAGAATTCAATTACCAGGCCCTTCAGGTCTGGAATGGATATTAAGGGGAACCCCGCCGCAAATAAAAAAAAAATTGACGTGGGGTTCCCCCAAATATCCATTCCAGGCCCTTCAGATCTGGCATGGATTTTAAGGGGAACTCCACCCCAAATTAAAAAAAAAATGGCGTGGAGTCCCCCTAAAAATCCATACCAAACCCCTTATCCGAGCACGCAACCTGGCCGGCCGCAGGGGAAAAGGGGGGGACGAGAGAGCGGCCCCCCCTCCCTCCTGAACCGTACCAAGCCACATGCCCTCAACATGGGGAGGATGTCCCCATGTTGATGGGGACAAGGGCCTCATCCCCACAACCCTTGCCCGGTGGTTGTGGGGGTCTGCGGGCGGGGGGCTTATCGGAATCTGGAAGACCCCTTTAACAAAGAGGACCCCCAGATCCCGGCCCCCCCCCATGTGAATTGGTAAGGGGTACATTGTACCCCTACCATTTCACGAAGAAAGCGTAAAAAAATGTTTAAAAAAACACACAAACACCTTGAAAAAGTCCTTTATTTAAAAAAAAAAAAAAAAAACATTCCAGCGGTGAAATCCAGTGTCCCGCGGCGATCCCGATGTCCAGCGCTGTCCGTCATTGGTTGTGCCTGAGCGGACCTGATGGGGAACTCCCTCTCAGTATTTTAAATGTATAGACCCGCCCCTTCTAAAGTTCCCCATCAGGTCCGCTCAGCGGACGAGATGCGGAACATGAGAAGGGGCGGGTCTATACATGTATTACCAAAGTGAGAGCAGTTCCCCATCAGGTCCGCCCCCTCGGTATGTCAGACCCGCCTACGTCATTGGCTTGAGCGGGGAACTTCCTTCACTGTGTAATTTAAATTTACATAGTGAAGGAAGTTCCCCGCTCAAGCCAATGACGTAGGCGGGTCCGACATACCGAGGAGGCGGACCTGATGGGGAACTGCTCTCACTTTGGTAATACATGTATAGACCCGCCCCTTCTCATGTTCCGCATCTCGTCCGCTGAGCGGACCTGATGGGGAACTTTAGAAGGGGCGGGTCTATACATTTAAAATACTGAGAGGGAGTTCCCCATCAGGTCCGCTCAGGCACAACCAATGACGGACAGCGCTGGACATCGGGATCGCCGCGGGACACTGGATTTCACCGCTGGAATGTTTTTTTTTTTTTTTTTTAAATAAAGGACTTTTTCAAGGTGTTTGTGTGTTTTTTTAAACATTTTTTTACGCTTTCTTCGTGAAATGGTAGGGGTACAATGTACCCCTTACCAATTCACATGGGGGGGGGCCGGGATCTGGGGGTCCTCTTTGTTAAAGGGGTCTTCCAGATTCCGATAAGCCCCCCGCCCGCAGACCCCCACAACCACCGGGCAAGGGTTGTGGGGATGAGGCCCTTGTCCCCATCAACATGGGGACATCCTCCCCATGTTGAGGGCATGTGGCTTGGTACGGTTCAGGAGGGAGGGGGGGCCGCTCTCTCGTCCCCCCCTTTTCCCCTGCGGCCGGCCAGGTTGCGTGCTCGGATAAGGGGTCTGGTATGGATTTTTAGGGGGACTCCACGCCATTTTTTTTTTAATTTGGGGTGGAGTTCCCCTTAAAATCCATGCCAGATCTGAAGGGCCTGGAATGGATATTTGGGGGAACCCCACGTCAATTTTTTTTTTATTTGCGGCGGGGTTCCCCTTAATATCCATTCCAGACCTGAAGGGCCTGGTAATTGAATTCTGGGGAACCCCCACGCTTTTTTTAAATTTTTTTCTCAATGACTTTTGTATGTATTGCCGGGAGCCGACAATTCATTAATAGCCGCGAGTCAGTTTTAAATGCATTTTTTTCTTTCAAAAATGACACTTTTTGCAGGGACAGTTCTAAGCACGGGAAACATGCGCCACTTCACATGCATATCATACACACCCCCCAGGTACGAAATTTAAAGGAATATTTCACTTTTATTTTTTCATTTTAAGCATTATTAAAATCACTGCTCCCGAAAAAACGGCCGTTTTTAAAACTTCTTTTTGCATTGATACATGTCCCCTGGGGCAGGACCCGGGTCCCCAAACACTTTTTAGGACAATAACTTGCATATAAGCCTTTATAATTAGCACTTTAGATTTCTCCCATAGATTTTTCGAATTTGCCGCGAACACCCCAATTTGTTCGCTGTTCGGCGAACGGGCGAACAGGCAATGTTCGAGTCGAACATGAGTTCGACTCGAACTCGAAGCTCATCCCTATTTAGCACCCAATAAAGTGCAGACTAATGTCTCGAGATCTTGATTTCACTTGTGGAACCCAAAATATTGTATGTTTCTCATCTTGACATATTTGTCAAACATTAATTTTATCCCAATACATTTTCATTTAATACTATACCTGGCTCCAGATGGCCAAATCAGGATCATCCAGGATGGCTGCCTCCTCTTGCTCCAGAGAAGGCTCAGGTTGGCTGCAGGGAAGTCTGGGGGGAAGAGTGGAGAGTGATGGCCTTGCCTCAATGTGGTCATCCAGGAAGGACATACTGCTGTAGTACCACAAAATCGGGACATACACATCATCTGCTGCTGCTCCTGACCTCTGAGAAGCCAGGACCTTAGAGCGTTCAGTCCTGTAGGTGCCTCTCAAGCTCCCAATTTTAGTGTCCACTTGTTTTGCTGTGGCTGTGGGCACCTTGGTCTGCACAAATGGGAGCAGCTTCTCCAGCGCTGCTTTTCTCACCCCTCTTTTTTTATGGATGGGGTTTTTCGTCTCCCACAGAGCTGGCAGCTCCCTTACCCGGTCAATAAATTCCGCCAGGAACTCTTTGTCGCTAATAAAGACATTCATATTGTATCTGCAAGTTTAAGAAATAATAGATAACTAATGTGAGGCAAACAGTCTAACCTCCTTAACATCGTAGTCACCATATATATCCTACAACATTCTCAAAACAGTATAGGCCAACAATTTGTACAAGTCACAAAATCACATACCTTCGTTCGCACGTCCGTCACTTGAACTCCTCTCTCCGCACACCGAACGTACTATAGTCACATGTGTGTTTGCTATATACACACCACGCATGCGTCAAAATTCGAACACGTCGCTCCGCACACGTCACCCGCCCATGACGTTCTAACTAACATCTTTTCCCCGCCCCTTCTCTTTCGGCGCGCAGACAGATATGGCGGAGTTACAGCAGGTGTCTAATAATTCCGCAACTAACGAGGAGGAGACAAGCCCGGAGACCGAGGAAACGTCACGATCAAGGAGGAGATTCAAGGCATCGAATATGTCTTTTGCGGAGATGGCAGAGATGGTGGACATCTTGCTTAAGTCTGATTATGACGCAAAGCATGGGCCATATAGCAAACCAAATAGAAGGAAGGCCAAAATCCTCACTAAAGTCGTGAAGAGTCTGAAGACGAATTTCGGGGTGAAACGCTCAAATGAGCAGCTCAGAAAGAGGTGGTCAGACCTCAAACTGAGGGAGCCAGAGCAGTTAAGGAGCATTAAGAGAATGCTCGCTAAAAGTAAGTAAAATGTACACTTTTATGCTATTAATCCTTTTCTAAACTGACATGTTGCTGGTTTTTTTTGTTTTTCTTATTGGACTCCCTTCCAAAATGTTATATTTTGAACTTGGTTGGGCACAGTAATCGTTCGTAACGTTACAGACACTTCGTTCGGCCACTATCCGCTGTTTTGGATTCTTTTACAGCCACAAAAGTAATTAGACATCTGCCATTTTTTGTGAAATTTGGGGCACAAAGTTTTAGGCTAGATGATGTGTTTGTAAAGAGAATGAAATGCAAACTTTTGTCAGTGTAAAGGAGAGGACACTCAGCAGCTGCTTCCACATCTGTACTTTGGAGCACTATAGTGTGGGCCAACAGACCCGTCTTTTTTGGGTGTCCCACACAGGTGCATCAGAGAATTTTTGTGTTGCCTACATGTCTAAAAAATGACAGACAAAGGTGAATACTAAGCATATTCTTGGTCAGAAATAATGCATTCATCTTTAACTTCTGCCCAAACACACACTTGTACCCTACTTCCAAGCAATTTAGCCTGTTTTTTGGTTTAACATAGAGAATTTCTGTGTGATAACTCTACCTTTTGTTTGATTCTCATAGGGGAGAGAAGACTGGGAGGAGGACACTCCAGGGAGCACAAGAACCCCACAGCTTCACAACAACCCCAAACTCCCAAAGACCCACAAACGAAGGATGTAGAGGAAGTTGAGGTGGAGGAAGGAGAAGTGCAGGAAGGAGAGGTGGATGACGTTGTGGAACTGGTCACCACAACAGGTCAGTATCTGTCACCACAGCTTCAGGTAAGAGAGGTAGGCCTGCAGAGTTATAATACCTTTTTATTTTGTTTTTAGGGGATGTGAATGTTGGGGTGAAGGATAGTACAGGTTTCTCTGCTGACAGTGCCCTCCGCCTCATCCAGCAAGTGATGGAATGTAGCACGGAACTGGACAAAATTAAAGAAAGAATACATGTGATGGATCAAACATTTAAAGACATTCTCGATGTATTGGGGAGAATTCAATAAGGCATCCCAACCCCCTTTTTTCTCATGTTTGTTTTGCAACTTCTAAAAAACTTTTTGACAATCAAACCTGCCAAAAATTGAATCTGCACACAGTGTGCCAACATGTGCTATCTGCCATCAGGGGATATCCATGTACGTCTTTTGGGGGTGCAACCCCTTCCTCGTATCTAAAGTAGGTGAACTGAGGAAGGGGTTGCACCCCCAAAACATGTCCATTGATCACCCCTGATGGCAGATAGCACATGTTGACAATAGGGATCAGGAGTCTAAAATCCCTATTGAAAATTACTACAAAATGTGTGCATATTCAATTTTTGGCTGGGCAAGGGGTGGCAAGACCCCATATTAGGACGGGCACATAGAGACATATAGTTTGTGTAAGTGAATGTCTCAGATTGCTCCGAGGTATCCAATTTTGTAATTTTTGGAATGCAACTGTTGTTTTTGTATTTTCCTAAGAAAACAATTGCCGGTTTGTGGCCAGGCAAACAAAAAATGTAAAATTTAAAAAAAAAAAAAGGTGTGTGAATTTGCACATAGTAAAAGATTTGAACACAAACAACGTGTAGCTTCTTTTTCTAATATGCTCTAACCTTATTTGGTACATTTTTTAAGGTTACATAGTGAAATGGTTGATATTTACTAAAGGAAAATACACTTGGCACTACAAATGCACTAAGACAAACTAGGAGACAGGAAACCAACAAAAGTTAGAAGTTTAAACAAGATTTTTATTTGGATCGTTAGACAGCAATCTTTAGACATAGCCTGGCATAGGAATTGCCCCCCTACCCGTGAAATAGTCCATGTATTTGTCCCGAACCTCACGGGCATTTTGGGGGGGCAAGCCAGCACGGGCAGATTCCAGGCCCGGCAGGGGATTATCAGGGGAAAGTCCAGCCTCTGGCAAAACTGAGGCCATATATGAATTTGATTTGCGGCAAAGAAAATTGTGTAGCACACAGCAGCATAACACTACATAGTTTATTTTGTAGTCCGCCAAGTGGATGGAAGTCATAAAAAGGCGGAACCGGCTAGCCATTATGCCGAAGGCATTTTCAACGACTCTTCGGCCCCTGGCCAGCCGGTAATTGAACACCCTCTTCTCTGGGGTCAGGGTCCTCTGAGGAAATGGCCTCATAAGATGTGGTCCGAGCCCGAAGGCTTCATCAGCCCAAAAAACAAAGGGGAGTCCTTCAATATTCCCTGCATCCGGTGGCAATGCAAGGTCGTCACTCTGGAGACGGAGGGCAAACTCCGTCTGGATGAAGGATCCCCCATCGGACATTCTTCCCTACATCAACATAGAGGAATTCATACCGTGCTGACACCACCGCCATCAGCACAATGCTATGAAACCCCTTGTAATTGTAGTAGTAGGACCCAGAACGGGGTGGCGGCACGATGCGGACGTGCTTCCCGTCTATGGCACCACCGCAGTTGGGGAAGTCCCACCGCGTGGCAAACTCCGATGCCACAGTCTGCCATTCCTGTGGCGTGGAAGAAAGCTGTGGAGTCAAACAAGATGAAAAAATATTAGAATACACAAATCAAACATTACAAGTATATTCTACGAAAATACATTAGAGGCCAACATCAAGCAAAGTCTACGTTTATTAAGGTGTTTTAAATAAGTATAATGGAAGGCTCATGTATCATATTCATCACCCCCTATGATGGTCCATTAATAAATTCTAATGGGGAGGGGGGGGGAGATGTGTTTGGCCACAGGATAGCATTGCAGTGGCGGTGCGTCCAGAGTGTGCGCTGGAGCACTGCCCCCTCTCTCCTGTGCCCGTCACTCAGAACAATACATAGGTTTATGCCTTGCATTAACCTATGTATTGTCTATGCCGCCCACTAATTAGGTGGATGGCCCCCTGTTAAGCGACCGACATATGAAGAACTGCGGCATTTATGGGCTTAAAATTGCATATCAGAAACAGTAAGGAAAATTGTTTTGCACATTACAGCCTGAGGGATGTAATTGGCTTCAGAAAAGTTAAATAGGGGATGCAGGGGGGGGGGGGGGGCATTCCTTGGGTAAACACTGACAGGCTGCTCTGCCAATCATGTTCACCAAGTCTGTTTAATGGTAACATGATTGGCTGATGCAACATCAAGGGAAGGAGAAGACATCAAGGACAGAAGAAGGATGGCGCTGACCACAAGAAGGTAAGTGCAGGGCTGGGGGGGAACTGGCTGCATTGGAGGGAACAAAATGGCTGCATTGGAGGGGACAAATGGGGGCGTTTAATAGGCACCAGAGCAAAAAAGGAGGAAGTTTATTTCCTAAATTGGGGTTTGAACCCCCAAACATTTGGAGAAACAGGCGCCCCTGCTGGAAAGGTTAGTGAAGGAAAATATGCATGGAGGAGAAAAAAGGGGCATTTAAAAACTTCCAACATGCATGGGGACAAAGGGGACATTCTCAGCATATTACAATCATGGTAATTAGAGAAGGATGAAAGAAATACAATACATTAGCATACATGTAATACATAAAATGTGATGTTAATGGAGAAAACTTACCCTAATATAGTCCTCCTGCAGGACTTGGATGATGGCAGAACAGGTGTCTGGGATTATGAGGCCCAGAGCCTGGGGGGAGATGCCTGTCGTGAACTTCAAGTTCTGAAGACTTCTCCCTGTCGCCAGGTACCGTAAGGTGGCGATGAGCCTCTGCTCAGCACTGATGGCTTCCCGCATAACGGTGTCCTTCCTGGTAATATAGGGGGACACCAAAGCCAACAGTTCCTGAAAAACGGGGTCAGACATCCGCAGAAAATTCCTGTAGTCCTCAGGATTATTCTCGACGATCTCCCGCAGCAGAGGCATGTGGCAGAATTGGTCCCGCTGGAGCAACCAATTCTTGGTCCATGAACTCCTCCTCACACCATTCATGGACTGGTCTTGGTCCAAAACAAGCAGACCAACACCAAGCGCACGCACAGCACGAACTCGACGACGAGAACGTCCAGGCGACATGGCTAGGAAACGGTCGTCTTATCAGAACGTACAGAACAGAACGCACTTTAGAACAGCAAGGCCTATGAATAACGAACTGAAAATCAGAAACGAACAGGCAAGAACGCACTGTAAAACAGATACGACCTGCCTAGACGCCCTGAAAGTCAAGATACGAACCCACAAGCACAAACTGAACCGCAGAAAAGATCTGAAAAGTACGAAGACTGAAAAGCGCGAATCGTCTCTTCCCAAACTTTTACTTCACACGCGGTAACACGAGATCAGCAAAAGCAGCCCAAGGGGTGGCGCCAAGAAAAAAGATCTTCCCCTTTATAGTGCCGTCGTACGTGCTGGACGTGAGCGCAGAGAACAACGAGGAAATTGGGAAATGTCAGTGTGTACGCATAGAAAGCTTGACGAGAAAATCGACAAGCTTAACAAAAATCTCGTCGAAAAAAACGACGTGTTTTTTACGACGAGAAACTCGGTCGTGTGTACGAGGCTTCATAGTTGTCCTGTAGACAGATTCTCCCACCTGAGCTGTGGATCCCTGCAGCTCCTCCAGAATTACCACGGACTGCTTCTCTGATTAATGCTCTCCTTGTCCGGCCTTTCAGTTTAGGTGGACGACCATGTCTTGGTAGGTTTGCAGTTGTGCCATACTCTTTCTATTTTCGGATGATGGATCGAACAGTGCTCCGTAAGATGTTCAAAGCTTGGAATTTTTTTTATAACCTAACCCTGCTTTAAACTTCTCCACAACTTTATCCCTGACCTGTCTGGTGTGTTCCTTGGCCTTCATGATGCTGTTTGTTTACTAAGACTAAGGTTCTCTAACAAACCTCTGATGGTTTCACAGAACAGCTGTATTTATACTGAGATTAAATTACACACAGGTGGATTCTATTTACTAATTAGGTGACTTCTAAATGCAATTGGTTTCATTGGATTTTAGTTAGGGGTATCAGAGTAAAGGGGGCTGAATACAAATGCATGCCACACTTTTCAGATATTTATTTGTAAAAAAAAATTAAAACCATTTATCATTTTCCTTCCACTTCACAGTTATGTGCCACGTTGTGTTGGTCTATCAGATAAAATCCCAATAAAATAAATTTACGTTTTTGGTTGTAACATAACAAAATGTGAAAAATGTCAAGGGGTATGAATACTTTTTCAAGGCACTGTATATAGTGTATACAGTTGCCACACAAGTCATATTGTAATTGAATGTTATTAAAAATTACCTTTACTTTTTAATTTGCAGTGCTATAATTTTCTGTAAAATGCAATATGGCTACCTGGAGGCATTCTGTACACTGATGGGATACAGACCGCCCCCCAGAGATGTAATTTCCTGCTTGTGTGATTGGCTCACTGATTTTCCCAGAAGTCTGCACTAAGATTCAAGTCAGATTTTGAGCATCCTTTGCAACAAAAGTGGAGTTACTCTTTAAGGCTCGTTCATACCATCTCTGCTGACCTGTTTACTCTTCTTCACAACAAAATGCAGACTGAAAGCTAGGACAAAGAGAAAACACTTGTTTTTGCTCAGCCTTGTTCACACCAAAATGTAGTGAAATGCGACGTGCTGCATAAAAATGGAACATGTCTGCATTTTTATACAGAGCAACTCACCGCACTCATTTCACCGTCATTTTGTGACACTTCAATAAGGTAAAAAATAAATATAATTAAAACAGGTAAGCAGTGCCTTGTGTTTCATTGGCGTAAAGCACCATCACTGCCTCTCCACAATGGACACCAGCCTGCTGGCATTTTAGATTGCAGGCTGGCCTAAACAAGCCCTTTACATGAAGTCCACACTTGTGTGACCTGTGTTCTGTGGGTAGGCAACCCATTCATTTCAATACGCTGCCCTTCCCACAGAAACGCAAAGAAATAAGTCACTGCCTTATCTTTTCAAAAGTTGTGCTTTAAAATCACGCCACACCAAATTGCATTTTCAGATCTGTGGGGGGAGGAGGCATTAAGAATTATTGGCTCTCCCCTAAGTCTGCTAAAGAACATCACCTTGGGGTCGGGAACACGTGCGATTTTATGAGCGTTCCCAACCCGGACAAGTGTGAACCTCGACTACATAGGAAATAAAGCCACCATTTTAAACTGTTTCAAATAACAGTTATTTTAACTGTCACAGTTGATAGTATGCTTATGTTGGCTCTCAACCAACCTTTCAAGCCCTCCAATGGCGGGTGTCCTTGCTGATCACATGTGCAGCACCACGGCAACTGCAGAGGCTAAGGTTGCACCATACTCGGCTGTGGGATAGAAACAGGAACATTGAGTTCAGCTTTACTGGAGAGGTAAGCAGAAAAGGAATTCAGATAATTGGCAGAGTTCAGAATAAATAGTGTTGTCACTAAGGCTGGGTTCACACTGGTTCGCACCAAATCGGTTTGCACCACATTGCTGTGCAGATCACATGCGATGTCTGTGCGATGTGAATTTGGCCATACAAACTGTATGGCTGAAATCGTATCGCATTTGCACCAACATGGTGCAGGACCCTTTTTTGGTCCGCAATGGAATCGGATTGCATGGGTATTCACACCTATGCGATCTGATTCCTGCACCATTTGACAGTTCGCACTGCGATCTGCGAATCGATCTGGGGGTGTCATTAACTTTACATTGACACCCGCAGCAGTTCGTAGATGTCAGTGTGAACCGCCAGCGATGCGGGAACCCGCACTGGAGTCCCGCTGGTTCCCGCATTGCATATGTGTGAACCGGAACTAAAGCTGGTCATACATGGATCAAAATTTTGCCAGTTCTAGATGCTCTAAGTGTTTTTGGTCTTCCTTTTTACTTTGATTAGGACAATGCCAAAAAGAAAACGTGCCCGCAAGGGTAAAAGAATAACCCTTAAAGCTGCTAAGAAAGCCATCCGGATTACAATTGATGGCAAGAAAAGGCTAAATCTATCTAAGAGGGGGATTTCAGTCTTTCCTAAATGCTTGTTGAAGCTCTTGGATGTGGCAGAGCTGGATCTTAGTCGAAATTTAATAAAGAAAGTGCCTAATTGGATACAGAAATTTCAAGATCTTCGCTTGTTAGACCTGCATAGCAATCGGATTGAGAAACTTCCAGAATCTATAGGGCAGCTTCAAAATCTACATTACCTCAATGTTAGCAACAACAAACTCACAGAAAAAGGTATCCCTGTGGAGCTGAACCAGCTGAAGAAACTTTGTCAACTTAATCTTGGGCTTAACGCTATTGATGTTCTACCAACTGCAATAGGTGCCCTTAAAGATCTTGAAGAGGTGGGCCTTTTTGACAACAAGCTTACTAAAGTGCCCCCCGGTGTCCTTGAATTGCCAAAATTAAAAAAACTGAACACTGAGAGAAATCCTATATTGCCAACAAAAGAAGAATTGGAGGCAGAACAACAGGAGGCCGTCCAACGTGTTGGAAATCTTCATCTTGTAAATGAGAAATATTTGTGCAAGCCCTGTGTCGCTAAGTGCCAAGGTGAAAGAAGCAAGCTGAATAAAAGGAAACCTCTCTTCACCAACCCAGTGACCCCAAACTCAACCGCCAAAAAAATCAAAACAAATGATTAATAAATATCAAATTGGCATTGTATAACAGAATACTAAGGTGTACAAAAGACTTGTCATTTTTCTATCATAAGGCCCCTTTCACACGGGCGGACCGTTTAGGTCCGCCTGTCAGTTTTTTAGGTGGACCTGAACGGACGCTCCATGCACCTCTATGGAGCAACGGATGTCAGCGGTGACTTGCCCGCTGACATCCAACCCGCTCTGATCCGCCAAAGTGTAATGGAGGAAAACCCTATTTTCCATCCTTCTGGCGGATAGGATGACAACGGACTCTACGGTCCGTCGTCATCCGATTCCCCATAGGGGAGAGCGACGCTCTGACATGGCGGTCCCTGCACAGTGTGCGGAGACAGATCTGTCATCTGCCTGCTCAGCGGGGATCGAGGGAGCATCACGGACACGTTCGTGTGAAAGGGCCCTTACACCTAAATAATACACTATTATCTACATACTACATACATAAATACCAGAATAATTTTCATATTAAGTCATATTAGTGAGATATATATATATATATATATATATATATATACCAGATGCACTGTTTGGATAAACTAGGGTATCTAAAAATTTCAGCTGCATGATTAAACAACTGGAGGCAGGACACAGAGCTACAGTTTAAAATGAACATGTGGTCAATTTAAAGGCATAGTTCACCTTTACAAAAAAAAGGGGGTTTTCTGTAGATAAAAACAATCTGTGCAGCTTTGACCAAAGTTGAATAATGATCTTGCTGTAGGTGTAGGCCATTTACGTACCTCATAAAGCCTGGCCAGAATACTCCCAAGATGTTGCTAAGGATGTTGCTAAGAGAGGCCTAGCCATTATTGTTCACCTTCACTATCACAGGAGTGAGCTTTCTCTGATTCAAACCCCTTCACATGCACTTTCTCTCCCCTAATGCAGTAGCTCTGAGCTCAGTGTTTGAGAGCTCATTCCAATGATAGTGGAGGTGAACAGTGGGGATGAGCTCCGGCGTGTTCGCACACTCCATGTGCAGAGCCCGCCAGGAAGTCGGCACGGCGCTGTGCTAATCACAGGCAGGGAGACATGTCCCGATCTCTGCAGCTGCACATCGGGACATGTCTCCCTGCCTATGATTAGCGCAGCGCCGTGCCGACAGCTATTATAGGTGCACGTGTGCGCGCGAGTATGCGCATACGCATATGCATTAGCCAGTGTTTGTAATAACAATAGAATAGGAGGACTCCCTTAGGCAACGGGCACAGCGGACCTACACCCCACAGTCAAAGTCATTGTTACTGAATAGGGATGGGCCGAACACCCCCCCCCCCCGGTTCAGTTCGCACCAGAACACCTCGAACGGGCAAAAAGTTCTAGTGAACATGCAAACCCTATTAAAGTCTATGGGACACGAACATGAAAAATCAAAAGTCCTCATTTTAAAGGCTTTTAAGAGGCCACCCACTCTCACCTGGTTGCTTAAGTATTCTCTCCTAAAAGCATGGCTCCACCCCAGCCCCTATAAGGGAACTCTATATTAACCTGTGCACTGCAAGTCAGCCCTGCTAATCAATATTGTATGTTTGACTTCCGTGTGCTATTTGCTGTGTGTTCTACGTCTGATTCCAGTTACTGATCTTGGCTTGTTCTTGACTATCCTTACCTGCTTGTTGCCCCGAACTTTTGGCTATCTCCTGACTATCCTTACCTGCTTGTTGCCCGAACTTTTGGCTATCTCCTGACTAGCCTTACCTGCTTGTTGCCCCGACCTTTTGGCTATCTCCTGACTATCCTTACCTGCTTGTTGCCCCGACCTTTGGCTATCTCCTGACTATCCTTTTTTGTAGCAGTCTGCTGCTTCCTCTCTACCTCCCTGTAGTCTACCTTGAGCGTGAGCTGGGAGGCCCTAGGGGTCGCGACCTGGAGCCAGACTGCAGCCAAATCCATCCACACCACTAGGGGCCTCTGGTGAACACCCGCTGTCTCTTAGATTCCGCGCCCTGGGAAATCTCATGCTCTAGCTCCCAGTATCATCCGTGTTGGTACTACAGAGTACCTGCTCTCCTGTATCACCTAGAGCTCCATCCGCAGCAGTCAGCCGTAGGGTCCACTACCTTGCGGTGCACTCCAGAAGCCAACGGGGTGAATCTGTTACCTGGACTCAGATGAACTGACACAATGCTTCATAGCCCGCATCCTAATGTCTCTGTTGTTGTGCTCCTTAGAGGTGCCTCACCACCAACTGTTCATGTTAATATTGTTTATTTTTATGATTTTGGAGGGTATATTCTGCTTCTGCCGCTTATGTTTTTTTATTTAAACTTTTCTGAGATTTACCTGGTGGAACTATGCTTCTGCTCTCCTATCATGACCACGTTCTCCACACAGGGGTCTCATCTTTCTGCCAGAGTTGAGTTTAACATTTTACCCTAAAACTAACTGGCCTAGCTTAAACCAGTGCAGGAGGGTTACCCCTACTTTCTTTTCTATTTGTCTTCTCTTTTTCTTACTGTTTTTCTTACTTTCCCCAGTCACAGACCCTTCTGCTAGTATCTCTACTGCTACCCGCTCACTCCAGTCTCTATGGTCTTTTTTGCTCAGTTGTATAAGTCTCTGCCTTAACCCAGGGAGGGAGGTAGTCTACCTCACTGAAATTAATCATGTTCAATAATAAAGGCTTGCAAAGCCCTTCCAGATTTTAATCTCTACATAAAGACAAAGTACTAGTAGGCATCATCCTCTTTCATTAGACCCATTTCAAATCTAAACATATCAATATGTGCCACAATAGATATTATAACCAATGGAGTATCCATAGTCTTTCATTAGTCTTTCATTAATCTTTGCCCATTTGCCTCCTTGACACAAAAATAGATCTAGATGGTCTTTACATTTTTTTTAAAGCCAAACTATGAAACAAGCTTTATTTTATAGCCAACTAGGGCCTTTTGTTCCATGAAGCCAGATAAGGTGGCTGTCCTTAGGAGGCTGGATGGATGGAACAGTGCTGGGTGGCACTGGGGCCAGAGTCCCCACAATCTTGTATCAGCACTGTCCAGAATGTCTAAGCCTGGTAAAATCACATTGGCACACTCCTGCACAGAACTCTAAACAGAAAAAAGGTACCGTATAAGACTTCTGATGGGTTTTAATGAAAGATAGTGGTTGAGAAATCGGATATATATTAGATTTTTTTCAACAGTATAAGAAAAATACAGAAACTGACTTGTTGATCTGCCTAAAATTCATTAAGCTTCTAACTTTCTATAGTGAGCTGCAATACTGCCTCTCTAGCACTGAAATCAGTCCTGCCTGAATTCTTCCCTTTTGGACTACATGACACCTCTCCTTATGTTATGGAGATGAGGATAGGATAGGGTGTTCTGTAGTCCTGCAAATAATTAATGGGCAGGGCTGACAACATTGCTTGAGATTTCAGTGCAGCATTGTCAGTTCACTACAGCAAGGTAATCAGCTCACCGTTTTCTAGCCAGACCAACAAGTTTCTGTACTTGCAGCAATTTTAAAATGCCCCTGTTGAAGAACACTAGTACGAAACGCGTCGGACTTGCTCACCACTTCACTCACTGCCCTTTTAATATGTTTTTTATGTCTATGTGATCACTTTTATTTTTATTTATTTTTTCAATAAACCTACATTGACCTGCACTATCAGAGCCCCCCTTCTCCTTTTTTCTCAATTTTTGATTGATCGAATGAGTTGAAGTTCGCTTCCTGTGTGCGATTTACATTCCGGTGAGATCTTTCCGGATTGAAGGTGGTCTCTTTTCTGTCTGATGACTTTGGTGATCGTTTTTCGAGTCCTGAATTTGCTTCCAAGTCGTGGAACCTGCCGGGGAGTTCTTTCATCTGTGATTCGTGTGATCCAGTCTGTAGAAGAGCAGAAGGGAACTGCCACTGAAATCCTTCCAACGTCTGTTTGATCTGCCCTAAACCCACAGATCCACCTTTTCTGGTAAGGGTATTTTATCTTCTCTTCATCCTCAGAAGTCGTTTGATGATCCATATTATTACACGTGTGGTTCTTTATATCATCTTGTTATAACACGGATTTCGTTTATGGACATTTTATGTGGACTCACTTCAATGTTGTGTTACACTTTACTTCGAGATCCTTTTTGGAGCTCCAAATTCTAGCGCTACATCTTTATTCACATACTTTTAATTCTAGTCACATTTTATGTAGCAGCTTTTTGTTTCTTATTATACGTTTTTTATTCTTTTGACTAGCGCAATATTCACCTTTATTCCAAGCAATTTTAAAAAGACAAGCTATGAGGTAATGCACATGTATTGCAGAAATGTATTGAGTTTCTATATATTTTTTTTATTTCATTTATACAGTACATATGCATTAACAGTCTTATTGGTCTTATTATGTCTCTGGTGCTACTGCCTCCTTTCATATTCTCATTCAGCCTGTGCTCTCTAAAAACCTACATTATCACAAATGGAGTAATTTGTCTGAGAAGCAAATTATTATTAGCGATTTGACATTTCAGCGCAGCCGCGTACTTTGTATCTGAGCTGGCGGCCACATGCCCATTAGTCACTTAAGAGGGCGACATATTAAACCTCTGCTCTTATGCAGATGATAGGGTATTGTGGGGTGGCTTGTGGGAATTATCCATTGTGTGTATTCCTCTAATGACACTCAGCAAGGCTGGACATTAACTAAATGGTGACAAAGCAAGTCAAACAAACAGTCGGCGCGGTAATGAGGTTGTTTTGTGGAGTTGCACTTGTGGAGCTTTGTTCTTGTTAATGTGACAATGATGCGCACTGTCATTCCGTAACAATAAAATCTCATATTACAGAGCTGCAGCTGTCATGCTATTATCGCTGTATTTGTTTTACTTTTTTATCCCTTGGCCCAGGCAATGTTTTATCCTACAATAACTGTGTGTCAATTAGCTCCTTATTAATAAACAAACAACATCATACAAACACAGGGGCTGATTAAAAAATATTCATAACGTTTACGCCCCGTTCCCATCTTTGCGTGAGGGATTTGCATGTGATTTTGGGTGTCACAAAAGGCCAGTCCATTCACTTGAATGGGCTGCCCTACACACTTTTGTCACCCAAAAAGAGGCTTCTGCACCTTTTTGGGGCTATAAGTTTCACGTGATTTTGAAAGGCGTGGTTTGCCACCATTGCCACATGATTCTGTTGCGTGATAATCGCGGCAGAATCTCATCATGTTTGGGGTGCTATAAGGGATAATGGCACCCAAGCACACATTGGGGGAGATTTACTAAAACTGGGGCACTCAGAATCTGTTGCAGCTGTGCATGCTAGCCAATCTAACTTCAGCTTGTTCAATTAACCACTTAAGGCCTGTCCCACGTACATATACTGTGGCAAGGGGGCCCTTAAGCGCAAAATCACGTACCTGTACATGATTTTTCTCCTCTGCTCTGGGGGCACCCGTGCGCGCTACTGGAACCCCGGTCCCGCTGTCATTGGACACAGCGGGAGCCAATCAGCGGGTCCGTCAGACCCGATGCCTGCCGGAAATCTGGTGATCATTTCAAGAGAGGCAGAACAGCGGGCTGTCTACGTAAACAAGGCAGATCGCCGTTCTGCCAGTAAGGAAGACAGAGATCTTGTGTTGCTGCTAAGCAGCAACACAAATCTCTGTCTTCCTACAGTTACTAACCATCCCCCACACAGTAAGAAAGCACGCCCTAGGAGCACATTTAAACATTTGATCACCCCTGATGTTAAACCCCTTCCTTGCCAGTGTCATTAGTACAGTATCAGTGCATTTTTTAGTACTGATCAATGTATTAGGCCCCTTCCACACGGGGCGGATCCGTTTTGCGGAGTCCGTCAGCTTAGCAGAAGATCGCTCCCTTTATCTCCGCTGAGCCGGCGGATGACAGGTCCGTCTCTGCTCACTGAGCAGGGAGGGGCCTGTCAGAGCCCCGCCGATTCCTATGGGAAGATCAGACGAAAACGGACAGCATATCATCCGGATCATCCGATCCACCAAGATGGATGGCGAAAGTCTGTCTTGAGCGGAGCGGATGTCAGGCGGGTTTCAGCGGGCACATCTCCGCTGACATCTGCCTGCCCATAGGAGTCAATGGATGAGCCGCTCAGATCCATCTGAAAAATGGATAGGCAGATCCGAGCGGGCTTGTTGTGTGAAAGGCGCCTTAGTGTCACTGGTCCCCAAAAAGTGTCAAAAGTGTTAGTTAGGTGTTTGATTTGTCCGCCGCAATATCGCAATCCCGCAAAAAATCTCTGATCGCTGCCATTACTAGTAAAAAAATAAAAAGTCCATAAATCTATCCCATAGGATGTAAGGAGGGACTCCGCTGGCCGGGGATACCTGATGTAAGGGGGTCTCTGCTGGCTGTGGACACCTGATGTAAGGTGGGACTCCGCTGGGGGCACCTGATGTAAAGAGGGACTCCGCTGGTTGGGGACACCTGATGTAAGGAGGGACTCCGCTGGTTGGGGACACCTGATGTAAGGAGGGACTCCGCTGGTTGGGGACACCTGATGTAAGGAGGGACTCCGCTGGCTGGGGACACCTGATGTAATGTGGGAATCCGCTGGGGGCACCTTATGTAAGGAGGGACTCTGAGGGGAGCACTTGATGTAAGGAGGGACTCCGCTGGGGACACCTGATGTAAGGAGGGACTCTGCTGGGGACACCTGATGTAAGGAGGGACTCTGCTGGGGGCACCAGATGTAAGGAGGGACTCTGCTGGGGACACCTTATGTAAGGAGGGACTCTGCTGGGGACACCTGATGTAAGGAGGGACTCTGCTGGGGGCAACTGATGTAAGGAGAGACTCTTCTTGGGGCACTTAGTGTGAGGAGGGACTCTGCAGGGGGCACCTGATGTAAGGAGGGACTCTGCTGGGGACACCTGATGTAAGGAGGGACTCTGCTGGGGACACCTGATGTAAGGAGGGACTCTGCTGGGGGCACCAGATGTAAGGAGGGACTCTGCTGGGGGCACCAAATGTAAGGAGGGACTCTGCTGGGGGCACCAGATGTAAGGAGGGACTCCGCTGGGGGCAACTGATGTAAGGAGAGACTCTTCTTGGGGCACTTAGTGTGAGGAGGGACTCTGCAGGGGGCACCTAATGTAAGGAGGGACTCTGCTGGGGGCACCTGATGTAAGGAGGGACTCCGCTGGGCACACCTGATGTAAGGAGGGACTCTACTGGGGCACCGGATGTAAGGACGGACTCTACTGGGGACACCGGATGTAAGGACGGACTCTACTGGGGACACCGGATGTAAGGACGGACTCTACTGGGGACACCGGATGTAAGGACGGACTCTACTGGGGACACCGGATGTAAGGACGGACTCTACTGGGGACACCGGATGTAAGGACGGACTCTACTGGGGACACCGGATGTAAGGACGGACTCTACTGGGGACACCTGATGTAAGGAGGGACTCTGCTGGGGACACCTGATGTAAGGAGGGACTCTGCTGGGGACACCTGGTGTAAGGAGGGACTCTGCTGGGGACACCTGCTGTAAGGAGGGACTCTGCTGGAGGCGCCTGTTGTAAGGAAGGACTCTGCTGTGGGCACCTGATGGCATCTGGTGGCAGGTGACTGGGGCAAGTGACACGCTCAGGGCTCCCACTAATTAAGAATTATGGTGAGATGAACTATTTAATTGTAATTTTATATTACAATGTATTAGTAGAAATAATGCGCTTCAATCATCCTGAGACCATACCAACCATGGTGCCGTGATGATTGAAGCGCTAAAACCAGGTGTATCTTTATCTGCTGATTGTTAAACTTTCTGGAATACACATTTCTATTGTGGTGTAGGACCTGGGCCTGCTTTCCCTCCATCCCTCATTCTTTCTTTCCTTCTCTCTCCTTCCCTCCCTATTTCTTTCTTTCATTCTTTTTTTCTCTCTCTCCCCCTTACTCTCTCCCTCCATCCCGTGTTCATCTCAGACTCTAACCCCACCCCTTTAAGCCTCACCCATTTTCAGTTAAACCACACCCATTTCTCTCCTTGGTACATCCAAGGAAAACGAATGCCCCGCCCCCTAATTATAGAAAGACTTCGCCTACAGACAAAAAAGTGTCCCTATCAATTTTTTTGCAATGTTGGCAACTATGCATGGTTTCTGAGGCTCTGGCATTTAGGTGCAGGCAAAAGGCAAAGGCATATCGTCAACCCCTACAGCCAGGGCTGACAGCTGCAGCTGGACAATGCACCACATGCTATTAATATTTACAGCAGTATACAGCCAGAGAAAAATGCACAGAATGCAGTCTTCTTGTATTTTGGGCATTTGTTACTGGGCCCATACTGCCCAAAACATTAGTACCGCTTGATGCACCGTCATACCTTCCAACTTTTTAAGATGGGAATGAGGGGCACCTATCAGCAAAAGTATGCAGGCATAGGACACACCCCCTGACATGCCACCTTAAGGGAGAATTAAACCCCAAAAAGGTTTAGTTAACCCACAAGTGCTTTTTTTCACCACTACTATTTCTTTATATTGACTTTTGAAATCTACAAGTGCAGCAATTTCGATTTTGGATGAAAGGCTTAGCACTGGGAAACACTTTTTGAAAGTTAAAAGTGTATTTTATAAATTGGATAAGTACTACTACCCTTAAATTAATAGCTTGGAAAAAACTAGTTAATTCTGATATCACATTAAATCAGATAAGAGGATGCCCAAAGAAATTTTAAAAAATATGGTATAGAAAAGATGGGTGGATTCGTCTGACACAGTGGCTACTAATCCATAAAAAGATCATGAGTGGATTGTAAAATTTTAGACACTTGGGAACAGTTAAGCCCTGTACACACGATCGGATTTCCTATGGATTTTAAACCAATGGATTTTTCCATCGGAAATCCGATGAAGCTGACTTTCATCAGTCTTGCCTACACACCATCAGTCCAAAAACCGATCGTCCCAAACGCCGTGACGTAAAACACTCCGACGAGCCAAGAAAAATGAAGTTCAATGCTTCTGAGCATGCGTCGACTTGAATCTGATCATGCGTGGGTTTTTTATCCGATGGAGTTCCCCACAGATGATAGTAATTTGCTATAGTTTTTTTTTCCATTTTTAAATTTAAAACATGTTCTATTTTTTAACACCGATGGAAAAAAGACCGATGGGGCCCATACACGATCAGTTTGTCCGATGAAAAAAGTCCATCGGACTGTTTTCATCGGTAAAACCGATCGTGTGTACAGGACTTTAAGGTAATGGGATACTCTGCTGGATTCCCATGATCTGCTTTCTTCAGCATTGGTTTGCTATAAGAGCATTATTGAATATTGGCTACATTGAGGGGCGGGGGGGGGGGAGCGGGTTTGGGGAGTACACTCTGGTAAAAATTTGGGGTTTGTTTAGTGGGAGTTTGTTTAGTTGTTTTTATTTTTCCCCTCACATTTTTGTAAATATTTTATTACATCTTTTCATGCGACAACACTGAAGAAATTACACTTTGCTACAGTGTAAAGTAGTGAGTGTACAGCTTGTATAAGGCTTCATGCCCACTGATGTTTTTACAGCTGCGTTTTTTACAGCTTAAAAACGCCTGTCCATGTTATTGTAAATTTTATTTTATTTTATTATTTATTTTTTTTTGAGAAGAAAAAAAAAACGTCGGAGCTAAAAAACGCGACCGCGCGTTTTTGAGCGTTTTTTGACGCTCGCGTTTTTTCTGCCTAAATCCGACACTGAGGAACGCACTGGTCCTGGGTTTTTTTTTACAGCTTAAAAACGTCTATGCTATTTGCAGCTCAAAAACGTCTAGGTGGGCATGAAGCTATAGACTAACATGGACAGGCGTTTTTAAGCTGTAAAAAACGCTCAAAAACGCGGCTGTAAAAACGTCCGTGGGCATGAGGCCTAACAGTGTAAATTTGTGGCCCCCTCAAAATAACTCAACACACAGCCATTAATCTCTAAACCGCTGGCAACAAAAGTGAGTACACCCCTAAGTGAAAATGTCCAAAGTGGGCCCAAAGTCTCAATATTTTGTGTGGCCACCATTATTTTCCAGCACTGCCTTAACCCTCTTGGGCATGGAGTTCACCAGAGCTTCACAGGTTGCCACTGGAGTCCTCTTCCACTTCTTCATGATAACATCACAGAGCTGGTGAATGTTAGAGACCTTGCGCTCCTCCACCTTCCGTTGAAGGATACTCCACAGATGCTCAATAGGGTTTAGGTCTGGAGACATGCTTGGCCAGTCCATCACCTTTACCCTCAGCTTCTTTAGCAAGGCAGTGGTCATCTTGGTGGTGTGATTGGGGTCGTTATCATGTTGGAATACTGCCCTGCAGTGCCGGGAGCTCCCCAGTGCCGGCTGCACTCATGCAGCCCCAGACCATGACACTCCCCGCACCATGCTTGATTGTAGGCAAGACACACTTGTCTTTGTACTCCTCACCTCGTTGCCGCCGCACATGCTTGACACCATCTGAACCCAATAAGTTTATCTTGGTCTCATCAGACCACAGAACATGGTTCCAGTAATCTATGTCCTTAGTCTGCTTGTCTTCAGCAAACTGCATAGCATACTAGCTCATTATGAAGTACTTACCTGAGATCGAAGCCCCCACAGCCATCCTCGTTCGCCTCTTCCATCGCCGCCATCTCTCCTGGAGTGACTTCCGGGTATCGCTGCTCCAGCGCTGTGACTGGCCGGAGCCGCAATGACGTCTTTCCCGCTCATGCGCGCGGGAGCCGCCACTAACTGCATGATCCCATTCACTAACGGCATGCTCAGTGCGCCTGCGCCGTAGACATCGGTGCTGTCTTTTTTTGCAAATATCTCCTAAACTGTAAAGGTTTAGGAGAAATTTGTTGCACCTACAAGTAAGCCTAAAGCCCCATACACACGGTCGGACTTCCATCGGACTTTTCCGTGGATTTTTGACCGAACGGAGTTGGCCGGGCACACCCATAGCATACACACCACAGAACTTTTCTGCAAACTTTCCCAAAACTTTTTGCAACATCACGTGGTTTTTCAGCTCTTTTCTGCTCTTTACCGCCACCCTTTGGTCAACTTCTGCTATTGTTGGTTGATTTTAACATTAGTTGTTTTGTCCATCGGACAAAAGTCCGATGGTTTTCTGTACACACGGTCGGACTTTGCTGGCCAAAAGTTTGTCCGTTTGCAGACCCAACTTTTGTCCGATGAAAACACAAAAAAAAACAAAAGAGTTTGTCCGATGGAGTGTACACACGGTCGGATTGTTGGTCCAACTTGCTCAAAATGAAGTTTGTTGGCCAAAAGTCCGACCGTGTGTACGGGGCTTTAATCTAGGCTTACCTGTAGGTATAAGTGGTCTGTAAGGGTTTACAACCACTTTAATGCATGTGTCAGGAAAAGGTCATCAAACTCTGGAAATTTGATTCAATTTTAAATTTCTTCATAAAGATGACCTCCACTTTTGTTGAGAAACAAACAAAAAACAATCCCCTCTGGGTGATGAATGTACATTGCAGGGATTTTTAACAATCTTTGAAGCAGATGCCTACCTTTTGTTGCTGTGAACAAATAGCCTGTTGATTTCACCAGACTGATTGCAGGCTGATTCTGAATGGGGGGGGGGGGGTCTGGTTCATTATAATCACCTGGTGCACATTCTGTGCTCTAATGAGAAAAGCTGCAGTGACTGCATCTCTTTATAACTATTTAACCCTTGGGGGGAATCCCACCAAAACTTAAATTCAGGAAATTACATTTCTAGGGATACTCTGTACACCAGCAGTGTGCAGAATGTCTCCAGGTAGCTATAATGCATTGGATTTTACAGGAAATTACAGCACTGCAGAATAAAAAGGAACTGTAGTTTTGAATAAGACTAAATTACAACATGGCTTATGTATATACTATATTATTTTTTGATTTGCAATCCTTTGTTAACAGGAAGGTGGAGTTACCTTTTAAAGTATTTTGCACCTTAAGGCCTGGTTCACACTGGTAAGACAAACGCTCCGACATTAGGAGCTCATGTCGCATGACGTGTGAAAATCAATGTTTCCCTATGAGAGCCGTCTTAACTGGTCCGACACATGTCGGTCCGACTTTGAAAATGCTCCCTGTACTACTTTGGTCCGACTTTGATCCTACTTCAGCCCATTGACTATCATTGAAGTCGGATCAAAGTAGGATCCTTGTCCTAACCATCCGACATTTGACATCCGACATGGTGATTACAGCAGCAGTAAAAGGAATTTATCTCACCCTGGGATTGTTTTGATTGGTCAAAGGACAAGTCAGACTAGCACAATGTCGGATCAAAGTAGTATCCTGTTCATGAAAGTCGGATGGATGTCGGACCAATGTAGGATCAATGTAGGACTAATGTCGCAGAGCAAAGTAGGATGAAAGTCGGATGAATGTCGTGTCGTATCAGTGTGAACCCAGCCTTAACCCCATTCACAAGTATTTTTCACCTTGTTTTTATACTCAAACCCGGAAGCGCACTCTTGCCTTCTTTATTTTCCCATGGTGATTCTGCCAGTAACACCCTTCCTGTCCTAGGGTGACAACACTTACTACACTGCATCTATTTAAGAACAGTGTTGTGGACCTAGGACAGGACTACAGACAACTCTTCTTCTCTTCTCCATAACATAGAGGAGAAAGATTATGTAGTCCTCAGAGATACGGTAACTGCAAACAATGTAACTGACAAGAGTGCAGCACAGGCACAAATCACACGGAACGATCTTCTGGACAGCAGCACTCCGGATAAAAAGCCTTTATTTTGTAAAATCCAAAATTCCAAAAACCACACTGCAAGTCACAGCACACTGGTCAAACTGGCTGACGCGTTTCACACCGTACTAGTGTTTATTCATAACTTACAAAATAAAGGCTTTTTATCCGGAGTGCTGCTGTCCAGAAGATCGTTTCTTTTGTCTTGCCTATATTTGCATTGCTTGCACCCGTGGTTGCTGGGAAGAGGTCATTACTTGCAGGATATCCACACCTGAGCAGTTTTAATTTTTTGTTTCACAAATCACATGGAGTTGTCAACTGACAAGATTTCGGGCAGGATCAACCGTTTTTTTTTTTTTTTTGCACTTATTGAAAAGATATAACACTATAAAACACTTTCAGGGGCATATTTAGCAGATCAAGACAGAGAAATAAAAAGTTGCATTGTGTGGGTTTAAAAAAACTTTTTCGAGAAGCACCATATGGTTCAAGCATGTGACAGTTGCAGCCTAAGGGGGACAGTGACAAAGACAATGGATTTATAATCCCAGGGAACTCATTGTACATGTATTATGTATTATATTGTTTGTCTGTTTTACCCACAATCTACCTCACAGATTAGTCGTTGCCTTTATAATATTGTTTTTTTTTAATTGTATTTTGTATGTGTAGCACACAGATCCCTGTCCTGCTTACCTCCTCTTGCAGGATAGGACACACCATGCCACATGCCCAGTCTCCTCCATGTTGTAGAGGGTGAGCGGTGTTAACAGTTTTGGGTCCTGCAGCGAGTTACCGCCCCTCCGCTGGTTCTTGTCCCTAGAGTGTAGGGAAAAGTCTATTTTCTCTCATAAAGAAGGCCAATGTCCAGACAGTGTTTAACTCCAACAGATGAGTTTATTTTCTCTTTGCTAGTAACTTAGTAGGAGAAAATAAAGATAGAGATAGAGTTGGATAGGGAGGCAGGTTCAGGCACGCAGCACTTATTTACCCTCATTGCCACTCAGGTCTGAGTGGGTTTTTCTCACCCGGATAGTTCCCTCTCACGGTCCTAGCTGCCGGAGTGAAGCAGGAACAATTACTTTAGCTTTGTTTCTCCTAGGGACGTATTAGGAAGATCCTCTGCCACAGAACCTTTTTTTAGCTCTGAAGTCACAAACTTTTCAGCACTTGTAACTAGAGACCATAGGTGCCAATGGGGTATGTTGCAAGAGCTTAGGGTGTATCACAGAATCCTTCCCTCTGATAGGTAACCAGGCCTCTCCCGAGACGGCGACATCCTTCACCGATCCTAACCCGGTTGCCTCTCCTTCAGAGCGGGTCACCCTCCCACGGGCACCCTGGGATTCCGTTGCTTGGTTGTAGGCCAAGGTATGTGGGCCTACCTGGAATGATGGAGCCTCAGGCTAAAGGTGCCCGGGACCCAGCATATTCACATGCACCCCTGGCCATGAGGGCCACCGAAGGTGGGGTACGTGCCGAGGACGAAGACCCAGACCCAATGGCGTCTTCCCCTTAAGTACCCTCTCCTGGCATGTGCAGCAGGTAGACCACGCCCACTGTACAACCGCCGAGAGAGGACACCCAATCACACCACAATGCCACCTGTGGTTCGACCCGAGACCTGGGCAACAATGCCAGCCACAGGTCAAAGGGGAACTATACACCCAGGCAACACCACAGCAGAGCAGAGTCCATTTTAAGGAAATTCAACAGCCTGAGCCAAACTATTGATCAGGCTATCCCCTAAATTTCAAATATAGCGACCCCAAATATGGGGACCGCGCTACATATGTAAAAGTGATTACACAAAAATATTTGCACTGATTTGCACTGATTCTCAACATTTAAATAAAATGTACAACTCAATCACCAAAATCTTATACAAAAATAAATAAAAATCGATAATGTTTATTTTTTTTACAGAAAAATCATAATGTCATTTATAAGTAACTTTCAATATTTTTAAACCTGCAGATTTCATTACAGTAATACCTGTGAATACTGCCAGGAAGATCCCTGTGCAGACACTTCCTGTTATAGGGTGACAACGCTCCACCCCTGTCTTTTCTTTGTGTTCTTGCATTGTCACCATGTTACAGTGCTAATTACAGCACACATTACGCAAACATAGGGTGCGGCAGACCCAAACCTCCCAATGTTTTGATTTGGGAACGAGGGACACCTATTAGCAAAAGTATGTAGGCAAAGGACACACCCCCTGTCACGCCCCCTTAAAGGAGAATTGTACAAAAAAAAATTATTAGTTAAACCCAGAAGTGCTTTTTTTCTTCTTTTTTTTACCCCTACTATTTCTTTATATTGGCTTCTGAAATTTACAAAACCAGCAAGTTAGAAATTTAATGAAAGGTTTAGCACTGGGAAACACTTTTTAAAAGATAAATAGTGCATTTTTATATTCAACTATATAGATCAGACCAAAATGAGGAACAAATGAGGAGGAAATAGGGGCAGAGGGACTTTGTTCCAAATCAGGGACAACCCCTTAAAATCAGGGACAGATGGGAGCTATGCAGACCACCCAGCACCCCCGCATGGGTGCTTCTGCCAAGATACAGCTTCATCAACTCTGGAACCAGAAATCAGGTATTATAGCTGAGAATTGCACCCAAGAACTAAACTATACTAGCTTAGGTGCAAACTGGAACTTACTTTAATGTCAATTCACACAGACTATATAGCACATAAGATCAGGTAAGAGCTTGATCACATTATCCTAAACAATGCAAACTGTAAACAGTAATATTGTTAGCAAATCTAATGAACAACCAACACTACAGTAATCTAATTAACCTCCCTGGCGGTATGATTCTGTCTGGAATTATGTACCAAAAGCGGTACAATTATTTTGCATGGAAATTTGGTGTTATGTATTGTAGGCCTGCAATTCTTAGTAATTACTTACTTAAACCTGACCAAACAAGAGTCTAGTAAACATCCCGGGTATGATAAAGTTTGAAACACAAAATCATAAATTATAATATAATAAATAACTATAAATAATTATAACAAATAATAATATACCGTATTTATCGGCGTATAACACGCACCGGCGTATAACACGCACCCCAAGTTTAGGAGGGAATTTTAAGGAAAAAACCTTTTAGGAGGGAAATTCAAGGAAAAAAAACTTACATTTAAATGCAGCATGCAGCCTTGCCCAGTGTCCATCTGCAGCCTTGCCCAGTGTCCATCTGTCCATCTGCAGCCTTGCCCAGTGTCCATCTGTCCATCTGCAGCCTTGCCCAGTGTCCATCTGCAGCCTTGCCCAGTGTCCATCTGCAGCCTTGCCCAGTGTCCATCTGTCCATCTGCAGCCTTGCCCAGTGTCCATCTGCAGCCTTGCCCAGTGTCCATCTGTCCATCTGCAGCCTTGCCCAGTGTCCATCTGTCCATCTGCAGCCTTGCCCAGTGTCCATCTGCAGCCTTGCCCAGTGTCCATCTGTCCATCTGCAGCCTTGCCCAGTGCCTTTGCGATCTTGTCAGTCTCTGCGTTTTTTTAAATTTGGCGCCGATTTCTGTGGAGAGGAGCGAGCGGGGCCGAGTGTACTTCGGCTAGACTCGGCTCCTCTCGCAGTCCCGCCCATCTCCACTGACTGCGCCGCTGACGGAGAAAGCCGAGTGTACTTCTGCTAGACTTGGCTCTGCTCACAGTCAGGGGCAGGACTGCGAGAGGAGCCGAGACTAGCCGAAGTACACTCGGCTTTCTCTATGTCAGCGGCGCAGTCAGAGATGGGCGGGACTGCGAGAGGAGCCGAGTAAAGCCGAGTGTACTTCGGCTTCGGCTCCGCTCGCTCTTTCGCTCGTTACAGCAGGGGAATTCGACGGAGTATCGGCGTATAACACGCACCCACGATTTTCCCCTGATTTTAAGGGGAAAAAAGTGCGTGTTATACGCCGATAAATATGGTAATAATAATAAAATTATTCAATAATGTAATCAAATGAAAAACACTGAAATTTGCTCAGTTGCAGAATTGTCGCTGTCATTAGATTTAGTGTTTGATGACGAATTTCCCCACAAATCGCTATCGCTCAATTCTGCAAGTGATTCTAATTTATTATCGCTGTTTTCTAGCTGGTTCAAAACCACTTTTGATGTAAAGGGACACTTTTTGGTTGCTATGGACAATCTCCAGTTTCCAGGCAGAAAGAATAGTTTTTAGAATATAAAAGTGCATGCAGGACACTGGACAGACCACTAGGGACAAAGGGGGTGTGTAATTATTTGATACAGTACTGTAATCAGTAAGATTACAGTATACTGTATGTATACTGTGTGTTTCACTTTTTGAATTTGGCGCCGAACTCCGTCCCCGTGCGTCGCAACATCTCAGGAAACGGAGCTCGGCACTCGGCACTGTGGATCGAGCGAGGAGACAGCTCACACACACTGCGGGAGGACATCGCAGGATCCAGGGAACAAGGTAAGTAACTTCCCTGTATCCTGCAATGCAATCCCCAGTCTGGCTCGGGGTTACCGCTCTTAGCATGAAAAACTCACCCCGAGCCTGACTCGGGATTACCGCTAAGGGGGTTAAACAGTAAGCGAATTAATAGACAAACCTAGGTGACTCAGGTCAGTGTCCACCCACACAGTTCGGCACCAGTATTCAAGAAGACCCAGGGCTGTTCAAATCTCATTAACCAGCTTTTTTTTCACAAACATCTTCTCACTGAGTTTCAAGTTGGCAGAGACCATCATGACTTCCTTGACTGTTAAATGTGGTAATAACATGTCATCTTGCATTCTCTAACAGGACATCTTCTTGAATGCTCGTAGCTCCCTCAATGTTCCAGGGTCCATAGTCAGTAGGCAAGAGGCTACCCTGCAGTCCCCTCCAAAAGCCCATGTCCTGGTTGGGTCTGTCATATAGGGGTTGATTTACTAAAGCCAAATAGACTAATGAACTAAGCCAATAGCCAAATACAAATGCTCCAGAGCTTAGAAAATGAGCAGAAGCTCTGCTAAATTCCCTCATCCAATCTTTTGGAAGCAAAAATTCTCTTATTTTTACTTTCCTTGGATGTTATTGGGTATTGTAGCACCCTGGAGTTTAGTCAGGGAGCTCCTCACAAATTTACTTGCCAAGAGTAGTTATAGTTATCTTGGTTGATTGATAGGGATCTATTGATTTCTCCCTAAGCTTGGCCTTGTTGCACTTTTCTCTTCTACCACTAGGTGGCCGGTTACTTGGTGGTACTATATACGAGAAGGGCAACCTAAGGTCAGGTTATGGGTATGTGGGTGTCCCAGCCAATGGACAGGGGTTTTCTTTAATCCCTTGGCCTGCTGGGAGAACCTATATATTCGGGTGAGGTCAGGTGATCGGTGTTCTGTGCCACCTGGACGGCTGTCTGGGTGGAGGTGTGTCGTATGCTCCGAGCTGCTATGCCGGAGATTTGGCCTATCCCGGGGGCATCTGGCTGCCAGGCTGTGTGAGAGCCTATCCAGAAGTAAGAGGGCAGCGCAGGGTTGGGACAGCGGCTTGCAGTCCAACCAAAGTGACGGTTCTGCCGGCCGGAGAACCTGTCAGTGGTCGGAGGTAGAATCGAAGCGGTCGCCACGAAGGGACCCATCGCCTTTACCAGGGACCACAGTGAGTAACTGAAGAAAGTACCGGAATCACATTCTCACTGAATGGGCACAGTGGAGAATCGGGAAACCTCAGGCGGTGATCAAGTTAGGGACCCAACCAGCAGAGGAGACGCTTGCAGAGCAGCCTTGTGTGTCAAGCTAGAGACCGAGTCGGGTAGGGGTGAAGCTTGAAGGTATCCGAATTGCCAAGCTAGGGACCCAGCAGGGAAGTGTGGGTGACGCTTGAGGGAGATACCGCCGCAGATGGGATTCAGAGTCAGTAAATCAGTGTCCAGTGAGAGACCAGGAGCTCAGTATTGAAGAACTACAAGGATCAGTTGTAGTGGAGCTGAAAGAACTGTTACGTTTGAGTTAGGAACTGTTAAGCCTCGTACACACGATCGGATATCCTATGGATTCTAATCCGATGGTTTTGTCCATCTGAAATCCGATGAAGCTGACTTCCATCAGTCTTGCCTACACACCATCAGTCAAAAAACCGACCGTTCCAAACGCGGTGACGTAAAACACTCCGATGAGCCGAGAAAAATGAAGTTCAATGCTTCTGAGCATGCGTCGACTTGATTCTGAGCATGCGTGGGTTTTCTCTTACCATCCATGGACTGACACGGTGTCTCTTTACACTTTACACGTGGGTTATGTCCCTGCTTGCAGGAGAAGACCTAGGCAGAATGTGAGATGTTATACATACATTCTAAAAGCCAGAGCTGAACAGCCCCACCCAGGGGGCGGTCCCTCCGGACATAACCCTCCCACTACAGTCAGCAGACTTCAGTTTTTTTCTGCCTAGCAGAAGGAGAAGACGTGGCTCTCTCAGGAGCCAGTCTCCTGACCTATTTTTATTCCTTTTCTGGAATTCTTTTTTATTTTATTTTTGAGAATCTTCTATCAACTGTCGGCTGGGCAACAGGTTGGGTACAAGATATCCTCGTAGTCTTCCCTGTCCGACCATCGAGCGTGCTGATCCTCGCCTTGTGTGCGTGAGACTCAGTTCACGACAGGCCCCATGACTCCAGGGGTGGCCGGGTTTGCTTTCATGCTCCCACGGTCCTCTCAAGACTGAACAGTTCCTGACTGACTGTATCTTTTGCGGTGAACCGGGCCGACAGCTACTCAGTACTGCACTGTGATAGTCCTGTCAGAAACACACCAGTGGGTCCCTCAGGGGACGGGTAAGTAGTCTCTCCTGCCTGCAGGTGAGTACAAAAAGCTGTGTGTTTCTCTGTGGGGGATTTTCCCTGTCTCCCCCTGTATTTCATTGTCACTCTCTGTCACCATTGCTGGCGCTGTGCTGTGTGGGGTGCCTGGGGGTCACACTGTTCTTGGAGGGGCTAATGCTGGTCTGCAGATATGCTTGGGGCCTTTTTTTGTGTGTTTTGGGGCCTGAGCGCCGAGTGGCGCTGTGTGTGTGCTGTTTTTTCACTTTTGCTGAGTCAGGGCGGCCATCTTGCCGCGGATCGCCTCAGTGAAGTGCGGTGGCCATTTTCTTGTAGCCCGCACGCTCTTCAGCACTAGTTTTGGCCTCTAGCGCTGCTGTAACAGCGTGAATCTCCTCACAATCTCCTCACAGCTCACCAGCGCTGACACAGCGCGGTACAGACAGCGGAACTGAGCGGTCCCTGGTCCGGTTTGGTGAGTCCCCTGGGCGCACCCTCCTCAGTCAGCACAGCCTGTGGGTGGACTTTTTATCTGAGGAGTCTCAGAGGGGGGCAATATGGAGTCTCTGTCACCAGCTTCCCCTAAATGTCAGTGGACAACAGGCAGTGCTTCAGCACCTGCGGTCCCTAGGGACCAGTTGTGGGCAGTCCTGGAATCATTTCTGACCAGGATGGGAGCTGTGTGCAAGCGCAAGGGAGCAAAAAAGCGCCCTCTCCCCACTTTACTTCATGAGGGCAGTGCGCTGATTCAGATATGGGCCTAGCCACTACCGCTCAGGACCCTAGTTCTGAATGTATTGGATGGTTTTGAACAGGACATTCCTTATGAGGAAAACTCCAGTTCTGAGTCAGTAAATGACAGGGCGCTTGTTAGTGTACTCATGACTGCGGTGAGGGACACTCTCAAGCTAAAATGCTGCGGATGCAGAACCTCAGGCGGATACACTCTCCTTTGGTTCTTTTAAGGCCAGGCCTTCTAAAGAGGTTTTTCCATATGTACTTTCTTTGACCAGCTCATTGATAAGGTCTGGGAAAAGCCGCAGAAGAATTTTTTTATGGTCCCGCGGCGTTTGTCTATCAGATACCCCTTGAAGATGCCCTACTTAAAAAGTGGGCTTCTCCCCCAGTGTCGACCCTCCAGTCGCCCGGTTGAACAAGGCCATCACTCTCCCGATGGAGGGGACTCCTGCATTTGAGGACCCCACTGACAGGAGGTCAGAAGTGGTGAGCAGAGCCATGTTTGCCTTGTTGGGATCCGCCCTACGGCCTGTGGTAGCGGCGACCCTTGTGTCTTAAACACTTACAGGTTGGGCAAAAATGTTGCACCTAGCTGTACAGGAGCATAATCTTCCTCCAGACACAGTTGCTCTGGCCCACCAACTGGTTCAGGGCCTGATTTATGTGTGTGACGCCTGCTGACCTAGCCTTAGGAAGCTCCTGATGGATCTACCATTTAAAGGTGGTAGACCTTTCGGTGCTGCTCTGGATGACATCGTCATGGATGTCATGGGAGGTAAAAGCACTCTTCTTCCTTAGACTAGCAAGAGTGAGGAGGCCCGCCGCAAACGGGGGCCTTCCTTTCCAGCAAAACGGGTTTTTTTCGTCAGTCAGAGTCCACGGGTAGGTCCTCTCAGACTGACGGCAGTGCGGCTGGTGGGCACAAGTGCCCCTGGGTGCATAAGCCGAACAAGCGGCTCCCAAGCCCGCCTCCGCGTGAAGTCTTGCCTCCGCCCGACTCTGGGGTGGGGGGACGACTTTGCAGGTCACGAATCGGTGGTCCTCCCAAATCTCCGACTGGTGGGTGTGCGAGGTGGTCACCTCAGGATACAGGATAGTATTCCGATCCTGGCCCCAGACAGATTCTTTCCCTCGAATCTTCCTCTCCTTCCTACCTGTCGGGCAGCCCTCTTGGGGGCTGTACAGGATTTGATCAGGTCCGGAGTGATTGTGCCGGTTCCGTCACAGGAGAGTTTTCAGGGATTCTACTCGAATCTGTTTGTCGTCCCAAAAATAGGACGTGGTTCGACCTATCCTGGACCTCAAGGCCCTGAATGCCTTCGAGAAGGTGCAGAAATTCCGCATGGAATCCATTTGCACGGTGATCGCTACACTCCACCAAAGGGATTTTCTTCTGGCGTCCTTGGACTTCAAGGACGCCTACTTGCATGTTCCGATCTGCGCAAGTCACCAGAAGTTTCTGCGCTTGCGATCAGCGAAGTCCACTATCGATTGTGGCTCTTCCTTTCGGCCTAGCCTCAGCACCAAGGGTGTTCACCAAGGTGCTTGCTCCGGTTCTAGCCTTCTGTTACAGTGAGGTATTGCTGTCGTGGGCTATCTGGACGATCTTCTGCTAAGAGCAGAAAGTGGCTCAGACTTAGAGGAAAGGTGACTATCGTCAATTAGACCCTCAGGGACTTCGGGTGGTTCCTGAACATTCAGGAGTCAGTCCTGGTCCCGACTCAGTGTCTGGAGTATCTAGTTCTGATTCTGGACTCCTTGGAGGCAAAGGTATCCTACCTCTGGAGAAGTTGCTGACACTTCAGTCTGCGGTGCGGGTGCTGACATCCCGAAAATGGTTGTCAATACGTTTTTTTGCATGAGAGTCCCGGGACTCGTGGTGGCCTCCTTCGCGGCCGTTCCGTATGCCCAATCACACACCAGGGCATTGCAGAAGGAGATCTTGTCCACCTGGGACAAATCCCCGTTGTCCTTGGATCTTCAGATCCAGGTGATTCACCTGGTCAGGGTGCCCCTGACATGGTGGTTGAGATCCTTGGCTCTTCGGTCCGGAAAGTCGTTCCCCTCCCATCCAATGGACGGTACTCACGACGGACACCAGCCTGACGGGCTGGGGTGGAGTCTGGGGAGTCCTGTCGGCTCAAGGCCTTGGACTCCGGATGAGCCCGTTTACCAATCACTGTTCTGGAAATACGGGCCATCGGACTGTGTCTCTCCTCAGGTCGGAGAGAGTACGGGGTCGCTCCATCAGGAGCCAGTCGGACAACGCCACGGCGGTGGCGTATGTAAACCATCAAGGGGGGACTCGGAGCTCAGCTGCGGCTTCCGAGGTAGTCCGTATCCTGAAGTGGGCCGGAAGAAACGTGTCGGCTCTGTAGGCCATTTACATTCTGGGCATAGACAATGGGCAGGCGGACTATCTGATTCGCCAATCGCCGGACAAAGAAGAGTGGTCCTTGCATATTTCAACTCCTTTGCCGACGGTGGGGCACGCCGGATGTGGACCTGATGGCCTCTCGACTCAATCGCAAGGGTCGAGGTTGTGGCCAGATCCAGGGATCCTTGGGCGATGCCTCGGATGCGTTGGTGGCCCCATAGGGTCCTTATCGCCTGATATAAACTCTGGTGATCCTAATTGTTCCGGATTGGCCTCAGCATCACTGGTACGCTGATCTGGTACGTCTCGTCGCGGACGTTCCCTGGCGGTTGCCGATGAGGGAGGACCTTCAGTCTCAAGGTCCTATGTTTCATCCGGCTTACAGTCTCTGGCTTTAACGGCAGGGCTGTTGAAAGCCAGGTGTTGAGGGACCGAGGTCTCTCGGACTCGGTCATTTTGACCATGTTAAGGATACGGAAGTCTTCCTCCAAGCAGATCTATCACCGTGCCTGGAAAGCTTATATCGCCATATGCGAAGCGCTGGACTGGCGTCCTCGGACGTATTCCGTCCCCAGAATCCTGCGTCCTCTGCAGTGTGGAGTGACCCAAAAGCTTGCTTTGAGTACCATCAAGGATCAGATTTCGGCCTTGACCGTCTTCTTTCAGCGACCTCTAGCGGGTCATTTCTTGGTTAGCACCTTGTGTTGGGGGTTCGCCATGTGCTCCCTCCTGTCAAGCCTCCTCTCCCACCGTGGGATCTGAAGTTGGTGCTCTCGGTCCTCCAGGAACCTCCTTTTGGGAATATCCGGGATATTCCCCTCTTGCCTTGTCTCAGAAGGTGGCCTTTTAGTGGCAATCACTTCTGTTTGACGGGTGTCTGAGTTGGCGGCTTTGTCCTGCAAGTCGCCATATTTAGTCATCCATAAGGATAAGGCGGTGTTGCATCCGTGACCTTCCTTTTTGCCAAAGGTGGTGTCGACCTTTCACCTACATGAGGACATTGTCCTCCCTTCCTTGTGTCCTCACCCATCGAATCCCAGAGAGTTTGCACTGCACATATTGGATGTGGTACAAGCCTTACGGGTGTACCTGTCTGCTACTGCTTCTATTCGAAAGTCTGACTCACTGTTTGTGACTGTCTCTGGTCCATAACAGGGCCAAGCGGTTTCGTCTGCCATCATTTCTAGGGGAATCAGACAAACCGTCATTCAAGCCTATGCTCTCAAAGGGCGGGCGCCTCCCTTTCCGGTTACGGCGCATTCCACCAGGGCAATTGGTGCTTCCTGGGTTTTCCGACATCAAGCGTCGGTTGCACAAGTGTGCAAGGCGGCGACCTGGTCGTCTGTTCATGCCTTTTAGGTTTTATAAGGTTAATGTGGCTGCATCTCCGGATGCTTCCTTCGGCCGCAGGGTGCTGCAGGCCGATGTTTAAAGTTGCGACTCCTCCGTTGAGGAGCTCTGCCTTATTGGAGTGAAGTTTTGGTTTTTCCATTTATACTGCTCCCATCCCTCTTGACACTGCTTTGGGACATCCCATGTGTAAAGTGTAAAGAGACACCGTGTCAGTCCATGGATGGTAAGAGAAAATAGGATTTTTTGTACTCACCCTAAAATCCTTTTCTCTGACATCCATGGACTGACACGGCACCCACCCTTCCTTTTTAAGTTTGTACTGCTTTGTTACGAACTGAAGTCTGCTGACTGTAGTGGGAGGGTTATGTCCGGAGGGACCGCCCCCTGGGTGGGGCTGTTCAGCTCTGGCTTTTAGAATGTATGTATAACATCTCACATTCTGCCTAGGTCTTCTCCTGCAAGCAGGGACATAACCCACGTGTAAAGTGTAAAGAGACACCGTGTCAGTCCATGGATGTCAGAGAAAAGGATTTTACGGTGAGTACAAAAAATCCTATTTTTTATCCTATGGACTTGCCCATAGACGATCAGAGTTTTCGATCGTTTTTTTATCCATCGGAAAAATTTTAAACATGTTCTATTTTTTAAAACTGATGGAAAAAAGACCAATGGGTCCCATACACAATCGGTTTGTCTGATGAAAACAATCCATCGGACGTTTTTCATCGGTTAAACCGATCGTGTGTACAGGGCTTGAAAGGACTGTTACCATAAGATACAGCAATCCTGCACTGCAGAAGTGGCGCCTTGCTGGGGGCCCTTCCCTGTACGGCTGTCTTCCTATTGAAGTCTCGGAGTCTGCCAATTGAGTTTGCAACTATCTAAGGGTGTCCTGGCCCTACCCCTCTTTCCCCCAAAATATATCAAAAGGACTGTCAAAAGAAATAAAACCTCTTTTAGATCCAAGAAGTGTCTGGCGCCCAATGACTTTCATCACCTTTGCACAAACTATTCCTCACAACCCATCACATATTGAAGGATGTCAGCTATCTTTGGCCTTGGAGGTTCTCATCAGACCAAAAGAGGTAAAAGACTTTGCTACAGTATTCTTTGCAAAGTGAAGCTTTACTTCATTTATTAAGCTCTGGAGCGCCCACACTTTGCACAGTGCACAGTCTATTTGCTTTTAGTAAATCAATCCCATAGTCCACTGTTGTCTCCTCCAGGAGACCCGTCCTGATAAGAAGCATGGAGCCTTCTCTGGAGTGCATGCATGTAGACAGGAAGTGCCTGCAAAGAGGCTGCTGGAGATCAGCAACACATAAATGCAAAAAAAGGATGGAATAAAGGTTAAAAAAAGTGGTAGTTTATAAAAAAAAACAAAAAAAAAACATGGCAATTGTTTATGACATACAGTGCTTTGGAAAAGGAAATGTCAATCAGGTTTATGTTGATTTAATGTTTTATGAAGACATTTAAAACCACAGAGGCATAGTTCGGGGGTATTCCCAGCTGATATCAAGTCTTGAAATTCTGTATAAAGGATTACTTGGGATTTTGTTTGTAAAGTTGCTTCTGTGCAGTGGAATGGAAATAGTACACATTTGCGTGGTGTGGGGGGGGGTATGTCTGTCCTCGTAATTATTACTTCCTTCTCTGTAGAAGTGAAAATGGCAGTTTATGAGAATGCAGTACAGAGAACTTAATGGTCACAGAGCACTGACAGGCCTCAGGGGGGGACTAGCAGGTTTAGAGAGGAATCGGCCGCTCTAATCTGGGAGGAACTCATAGCTGACGCAACGTGCAACCCCCGCAACCCCCTCGGGGCTTCCATAACTCGGCTCCGGGGCTTCCCTATAATATATGGAAATACTTCGAAAGAAGAACATTACATTCTGAAACACGGACATAAAATGCACAGGTTAGCTGAAGGGCAGGCAGAAATCTGAACACACTGGGGAGACAAGACTTCCCCGGTTTCCTGGGACAGTTCTCAATTTTACAGGGCTGTCCCCAGGAAAAAAGTGTCCCTGATTTTGGCCCTGTATAACCACTTGACCTCTGGAAGATTTACCCCCCCCTTCATGACCAGGCCATTTTTTGCGATACGGCACTGCGTCACTTTAACCACTTGCCAACCGCCGCACGACGATATACGTAGACAGAATGGCACGGCTGGGCATATGGGCGTACCCGACCGGGAGCTCTGTGACCGCACCCGCGGGACCCGCGGACCCAATCGCCACCGGTGTCCCGCGATCGGGTCACAGAGCTGATAAACGGGGAGAGGTGAGTGTAAATAAACATCTCCCCGTTCTTCCTAGTGACACTGTCAGTGATCGTCTGTTCCCTGTCATCGGGAACAGCGATCAGTGACGTGTCACGCCAAGCCACGCCCCCTAACAGTAAGAAGCACTCCCTAGGTCACGCTTAACTAGGGTGACCACGTGTCCCGAATTGCCCGGGACAGTCCCGCATTTTGCAGGTCTGTCCCGGGCACCTTCATTCCAGGAAAATACAGTGTCCCGGAATGAAACTGACACAGCCACCCCCCGGGCCAATCTGATGCCCCCAAAATAGGCCGCCACATCACCACTTTACTCACTGACAGTACTTGTCCTGGCCGGGAATACCTGGATGAGCACAATCCCGCCCCCTGCTTGTGATTGGAGAAATCATAAATCCCACCTCTTGTGTCCAATCACTGTGCTGTGATTCGTTACAGCACAAGCTGATTTTTGGGAAGGGGGGGATGTCCCTGAATGGTAGTTTGGAAATGTGGTCACCCTACACTTAATCCCTTCAGCGCCCCCTACAGGTTAACCCCTTCGCTGCCAGTGTCATTTTTACAGTAATCAGTGCATTTTTATAGCACTGATCGCTGTAAAAATGACAATGGTCCCAAAATGGTGTCAAAAGTGTCTGATGTGTCCACCATAATGTTGCAGTCAGGATAAAAATCGCTGATCGCCGCCATTACTAGTAAAAAAAATATTAATAAAAATGCCATAAAACTATCCCCTATTTTGTAGATGCTATAACTTTTGCGCAAATCAAACAATAAACGCTTATTGCGATTTTTGTTTACCAAAAATATGTAGAAGAATATGTATCGGACTAAACTGAGGGAAAAAATATTTTTTATATATTTTTGGGGGATATTTATTATAGCAAAAAGTAAAAAATATTGAATTTTTTTCAAAATTGTCGCTCTATTTTTGTTTATAGCGCAAAAAATAAAAACCACAGAGGTAATCAAATACCACCAAAAAAAAGCTCTATTTGTGGGAAAAAAAGGACGTCAATTTTGTTTGGAAGCCATGTCGCACGACCGCGCAATTGTCAGTTAAAGCGACGCAGCGCCGAATCGCAAAAAGTGGCCTGGTCTTTGACCAGCGAAATGGTCCGGGGCTGAAGTGGTTAACTGACAATTGTGCGGTAATGCCACGCTGTACCCAAATAAAATTGATGTCCTTTTATTCCCACAAATAGAGCTTTATTTTGGTGGTATTTAATCACCTCTGCGTTTTTCATTTTTTGCACTATAAACTTTTTTGAAAAAAATAAATATGTTTTACTTTCCGTTATAAAACATATCTAATAAAAAAAATATTTCTTCATAAATTTAAGCCAATATGTATTCTGCTAAAAAAAATCCCAGTAAGCATATATTGAGTGGTAGCCTCTACAAACTATGGGATATATTTATGAAATTTTTATTTTATTTATTTTTTTATACTAGTAATGGTGGTGATCAGCAACTTATAGTGGGACTGCAATATTGCGACGAACAATTGGAAACTAACTGACATTTTTGACACTTTGTGGGAACCAGTGACACTAATATAGTGATCGATGCTAAAAACAATGCACTGTCACTGTACTAATGACACTGGCTGGGAAGGGGTTAAACATCTAGGGCGATCAAAGGGTTAAAAGTGTGCCTAGCCAGTGTTTGTGTTTACTGTCTGTGCTGCTTTTACTAGGGGAAGACGTGGATTCTAGTCCCTGCTTTGCAGAGGCACAGAATCCATGCCTTCCCCCCTGTCAGAGCTGGGATCTGCCTTGTTTACAAAGGCAGATCCCCGTCCGGTGTAGTTTACCGGCAGTTGGCGGGTGCTGGAAAACATTGAGTGCCCAACACCCGCAGATCGGCTTCTGCTGTAAAAAAGGGCCACCCATGTGCCCTTTGCAGGCAGAAGTCCGAGAATCACACACATATACAGTGGGGCAAAAAAATATTTAGTCAGCCACCAATTGTGCAAGTTCTCCCACTTAAAAAGATGAGAGAGGCCTGTAATTGTCATCATAGGTATACCTCACCTATGAGAGACAAAATGTGGAAACAAATCCAGACAATCACATTGTCTGATTTGGAAAGAATTTATTTGCAAATTAAGGTGGAAAATAAGTATTTGGTCACCTACAAACAAGCAAGATTTCTGGCTCTCACAGACCTGTATCTTCTTCTTTAAGAGGCTCCTCTGTCCTCCACTCATTACCTGTATTAATGGCACCTGTTTGAACTTGTTATCAGTATAAAAGACACCGGTCCACAACCTCAAACAATCACACTGCAAACTCCACTATGGTGAAGACCAAAGAGCTGTCGAAGGACACCAGAAACAAAATTGTAGACCTGCACCAGGCTGGGAAGACTGAATCTGCTATAGGCAAGCAGCTTGGTGTGAAGAAATCAACTGTGGGAGCAATAATTAGAAAATGAAAGACATACAAGACCACTGATAATCTCTCTCGATCTGGGGCTCCACGCAAGATCTCACCCCGTGGGGTCAAAATGATCACAAGAACAGTGACCAAAAATCCCAGAATCACACGCGGGGACCTAGTGAATGACCTGCAGAGAGCTGGGACCAATGTAACAAAGGCTATCATCAGTAACACACTACACCACCAGGGACCCAGATCCTGCAGTGCCAGACGTGTCCCCCTGCTTAAGCCAGTACATGTCCGGGCCCGTCTGGGGTTTGCTAGAGAGCATTTGGATGATCCAGAAGAGGATTGGGAGAATGTCATATGGTCAGATGAAACCAATGTAGAACTGTTTGGTAGAAACACAACTCGTCGTGTTTGGAGGAGAGAGAATGCTGTGTTGCAACCAAAGAACACCATACCTACTGTGAAGCATGGGGGTGGCAACATCATGCTTTGGGCTGTTTCTCTGCAAAGGGAACAGGACGACTGATCCATGTACATGAAAGAATGAATGGGGCCATGTATCATGAGATTTTGAGTGCAAACCTCCTCCCATCAGCAAGGGCATTGAAGATGAAACGTGGCTGGGTCTTTCAGCATGACAATGATCCCAAACACACCGCCCAGGCAATGAAGGAGTGGCTTCGTAAGAAGCATTTCAAGGTCCTGGAGTGGCCTAGCCCGTCTCCAGATCTCAACCCCATAGAAAACCTTTGGAGGGAGTTGAAAGTCCGTGTTTCCCAGCGAAAGCCCCAAAACATCACTGCTTTAGAGGAGATCTGCATGGAGGAATGGGCCAACATACCAGCAACAGTGTGTGACAACCTTGTGAAGACCTAAGCCCTGTACACACGATCGGATTTCCTATGGTTTTTTAACCAATGGATTTTTACATCGGAAAACCGATGAAGCTGACTTTCATCAGTCTTGCCTACACACCATCAGTCAAAAAACCGACCGTTCCAAACGTGGTGACGTAAAACACGCCGATGAGCCGAGAAAAATGAAGTTCAATGCTTCTGAGCATGCATCGACTTGATTCTGAGCATGCGTGGGTTTTTTATCTGATGAAGTTCCCCACAGACGATAGTAATTTGCTATTGGTTTTTTAACCATCGGATAAATTTAAAACATGTTCTATTTTTAAACACCGATGGAAAAAGGGCCGATGGGGCCCATACACGATCGGTTTGTTCGATGAAAAAAGTCCATCGGACTGTTTTCATCGGTTAAACCTATCGTGTGTACACGGCTTTATAGAAAACGTTTGACCTCTGTCATTGCCAACAAAGGATATATAACAAAGTATTGAGATGAACTTTTGATATTGACCAAATACTTATTTTCCACCATAATATGCAAATCAATTCTTTCCAAATCAGACAATGTGATTGTCTGGATTTGTTTCCACATTTTGTCTCTCATAGTTGAGGTATACCTATGATGACAATTACAGGCCTCTCTCATCTTTTTAAGTGGGAGAACTTGCACAATTGGTGGCTGACTAAATACTTTTTTGCCCCACTGTACATATATACTGTATATATATATATATATGTGGTCCGGGATACAGCTACTGCAGCCCTGTAGCAGTAATGCTGTTATAGGGTGGTCGCTAAGTGAATGTGTCTGTAGCCACCCCCTCACCCCGTCCTCTTTGGCTAGGGGTATGTCACGCGACAGAGTGAGGTGCGCTACGGCCCATGTCCTCCCCATAATGGCGGGTGAGGTGAAGGCCAATACCTGATGTTTCCTCGGGCCGGTGTGTCCTGAGCATGTACCGAGTCTGTCGTGCAGAAACCACCGAACCACCCTTTGCTCCCATTAACAGAGTCCATACACCGATCACAATCCAACTGTTGGTTTATTTCGTATCTCCACATACAGGCAATGCGATGGCATGATACGTGAGATGAGCAGGTCGAGACACTATACTGATCTGGGTCCCTACACCCCCTATGCTATGACCAAGGGTTGTAGGAGTCTTGACATGAATACCTCCGTTGCGTTGCGGCCTCTATCAGGGGAAGATGTCCTCCAAGAGAGTTACCGAAGGCCCATCCGTCACCGGGTTGACACTACACCGGGTCTTCGAACGAGTGACCTCCCCAGCCTCCTCACCTCAGATGCGGGTCCCCTCGCAAGGGGCGCCCTGGATCAACTTCACCCTCGCGGGACCCAGTCGGAGTCACCGGGTCCCAGGCCTCCTCAATAGTGCCTCATCCCAGGCTGAAGGTGCCTGGGATGGAATCCCAGCTTCATTCCGGCCAGGCCTAGGGCGCCTAGGCCGGAACCTTGAACCGCCCGCACCCAGGCTGAAGGTGCCTGGGTGCGTGAAGAGATGATCCCCGAAGACGACGACGACGACGACCTCGTGGCAAGGGCGTCTCCCCCTTTTATCTCCTCCCGACGATACCACGGCGGGTTCCCCGCCCCGGCCGTACCATCTCCAGGAAGGGACAAAGAAGGGTAGCACTCTGGTAGTGATTCTACCCTGAGCCAGTAGGTACACTGACACCCACTGGTCAAGGAGAATATTACACCACCCAATCCTCCATGAATAACAAAAAGGGGTCTGAACCCTAACACAATTACACACTTGGGTCACACTACCCCCAGGTGTATCCCACTAAATTGAGGACCCCGCTACACACTCCCCCCTGTGATTTGACGCTGGTCCCCAGCGTCAGGTGCACACCTATGTCTCCCAAGGAGTGGCGACATGAAGTGGGCCCCAGAGGCTATCCCTCAAATTTTTTTGGATACTAAGTGTGCCAAGACCTGCTCAAAAGGGAAAGGAGAAATATAAAATGATAAACATTTGTATAAGACATCTATTCTGTACACATGTACAATCCCTCCCATCGCTGTCTAAGAACCACCCCACTCTCAGTAGTCTTGACCGATGAATCTCCTGCAGAAAGGAAACAACAAAAAAGAAAACACATCCTAACACTCTGTGTTAACTTGGCATGAGTGGGTCCGTCAGCCGAGAGACCCGCTCACTCCAATAAGTAAGTAATGCATGTGTAGCATTTCGAACAACCGTTGCACAACACTGCCACCTGGTGACAGAGCTGCGGTAATGACACTTGCCAAAGTCTTCATTCTTCCTGCTTTCCTACTCTGACTCTACCCCAAAAGTCTCTGCCTTTGGCACATGAAGAAAAGGGAGAAAAAAAAAACAACAGCTCCCAAGTCTCCAGTGAGTAAAAGAAAAGCCCAAATCAAAACAAAAGTAGGGCACAGTTCTAGGCGTCTGGGAATGTCTCTTCCAGAAAGTTTCAACAGAAACAAGATAGGAGCTCACTTCTCCTATAAGTAGAACCTTGGATCCGGCAGAAACAGAGGCTTCAGGTGCCCGTCAAACACTTCCACCGAATACTCGACATCCTCTCCTTCTTTCCTACAGATGAGCACCTTATCGGCATGAATATGGCGCCCAAGTCTCCAATCAGCTCTGCAGTCCTTGAACTTTTTAGACACAGGTGGCGAACATGACAGGTATCGCCTGGCATGGGGTACTTTAAGCTTTTCCCACACAAACTCGTCATACCACCTTGGTCGCAGGACCTCAACTTCATACAATAAGTCCCGAGGCAAGTAGGGGTACTCCCACCCATATTCACGGGCGACTCTCTGGGAGAAAAGTCTCTGCAATCTGGCTAGAGGCGGCATCACATCTCGCTCACCTTCTCCCGGCTGTACTATGGCCTCCGGGTGCCGAGGTACCTTCACCATCTCGGGTTGCTTTGTCTTTGGTGCCCGCAACGAAGCACACTGCGTCCCCTCCATCAGAGCGGGTGATGTAGTTGAATGAGGAAAGTTGGTCGGAGGGTTAGATTTCCTCGGGAACTCCGGGGCCTGCGCCTGGAGCGTACTGTCTTCTATGGACATGGGGGAATCCTGTGGTTTACTCAGCACAGGTAGCGGGCGTCTGTCCCAGCCCTTCCGGTGAAACAGCTCGTCTATTTCTCCCTCATCACCACAGTCTGACAACGACTCTAGGTCGGAGGTGTCATACATCTCGGCGGGAAGGTAGTCTCTAGTAGACGGAAGGCTACCCTCCCTTTCGGGCTCCACCGGCTGCGAACTCCCGACACCTCCAACCAACACCACAGTCCCAGCCCCTAGCTCACCTGGACCTACTGAAGAACTGGGATGTCCGGGACTCTCTTCTCTACCGGCGTCATCCAGGCCAGGCAAGCGGCGGGGTGAAGCTCGACCACGACCATAGGATGCCTGCACCAGGCCTATCTTCCTCTTCGGGGGTGGCAGCAGGGAGTCTGTGGTGACCGAAGCAGTGTCTTCGGATTTTTCTCTCTCAATCTCTGGTTGGGCAGTCACTTCGCCCTGGTCAGCGTGTACGGGGACCTCCGCAAAGGCCTGGATCTCTCCCTCCGGAGTGGCGGTTCCTGTGATGCAGTTGAGGCGAAGGGCCCGGGGCCTTACTGTGGATGGTTCGACCTCAAAAAGAAACTCTTTGCACGCTTCACATCGCCCGAACGGCTTTAGTTGGACCACCAGTCCCGAGCATCCGGGACAGATCACACCGAGGGCCTCCGTGTCTCTGCATGAATACAGAGCCAACTGTCCTCGGGGCCTGAGCCTTATCCCCGTGTCTGTCAGGGGAGCAGCAAATGCAGTCATTTTCGTGGGGTAAGATACCGGCATCCACGGGGAGCTTGAGGCCATCCCGACCACTTGCTGTTCCATCATGCGCTGACCACGCGCCGGAGTCTCCACGTGTATCTCCACACGTGGCCAGACTCCTCCCACAACTTGTACGTTTTCGCGGGCTTCCGCCAGCCTCCGCCCACGAATTGTACAGTCATGGGGTGCCTCGTGGCGCAGTGCATTAACAGTCCCCACATGTAGTACTTCACACGGCTGGACCTCTCCCTTTTTACGCTCCTCTGCGTGGGCCTTTCCCGACTTAGGGTCATGTCCACAACTCCGAGCAGGGATGCACTTTGGCCAATCACATGGCCGACCTGTTCGGAACTCCTCCGGGCAGCAAAGTTCAAACACAGACGTTCTCAGTTCCATCGCCAAGACACACACAATATCCCGGACGAGCCCCCATGTGTAGCCACCCCCTCACCCCGTCCTCTTTGGCTAGGGGTATGTCACGCGACAGAGTGAGGTGCGCTACGGCCCATGTCCTCCCTATAACGGCGGGTGAGGTGAAGGCCAATACCTGATGTTTCCTCGGGCCGGTGTGTCCTGAGCATGTACCGAGTCTGTCGTGCAGAAACCACCGAACCACCCTTTGCTCCCATTAACAGAGTCCATACACCGATCACAATCCAACTGTTGGTTTATTTCGTATCTCCACATACAGGCAATGCGATGGCATGATACGGTGAGATGAGCAGGTCGAGGCACTATACTGATCTGGGTCCCTACACCCCCTATGCTATGACCAAGGGTTGTAGGAGTCTTGACATGAATACCTCCGTTGCGTTGCGGCCTCTATCAGGGGAAGATGTCCTCCAAGAGAGTTACCGAAGGCCCATCCGTCACCGGGTTGACACTACACCGGGTCTTCGAACGAGTGACCTCCCCAGCCTCCTCACCTCAGATGCGGGTCCCCTCGCAAGGGGCGCCCTGGATCAACTTCACCCTCGCGGGACCCAGTCGGAGTCACCGGGTCCCAGGCCTCCTCAATAGTACCTCATCCCAGGCTGAAGGTGCCTGGGATGGAATCCCAGCTTCATTCCGGCCAGGCCTAGGGCGCCTAGGCCGGAACCTTGAACCGCCCGCACCCAGGCTGAAGGTGCCTGGGTGCGTGAAGAGATGATCCCCGAAGACGACGACGACGACGACGACCTCGTGGCGAGGGCGTCTCCCCCTTTTATCTCCTCCCGACGATACCACGGCGGGTTCCCCGCCCCGCCCGTACCATCTCCAGGAAGGGACAAAGAAGGGTAGCACTCTGGTAGTGATTCTACCCTGAGCCAGTAGGTACACTGACACCCACTGGTCAAGGAGAATATTACACCACCCAATCCTCCATGAATAACAAAAAGGGGTCTGAACCCTAACACAATTACACACTTGGGTCACACTACCCCCAGGTGTATCCCACTAAATTGAGGACCCCGCTACATGTCCCTAATTTCTTTCCAGCTTTAAGCTGATCTCCATGTTTTAGTGAAGGTTAAATAGTTTGTTTGGACCAAGCTGTGCGTGCAGTATAGACTGTACGTAGTCTCAGATACATCCAGTATAGAGAGCTATTTTGCAGCAATGGGAACTTTCCATCCTTTTCCTGGAAGAAAATCAAGTTGGGCAGAGCATTGCTCAGCCATTGTTAGGAAGGGCATGCCAATAGATGAGATGACTCCTCTGGGCAGACTTCTGTACACAGGCTAATACATGTTTCCTTTAATGCTTGCAGGAATTGGGCAATAGCTAATGTACATGTGCCTACCCGTGCACACACACATGCAATCGTGCATACCCCGTATGTGACGGCGCTCGCGTAAACCTGTGACAGATGTTGGTACCAAACGGGCTATTAAATCTGGGTCATTGCTCTGGATTAGTGCTGCTTTCTCTTCAGCCTCCTGTGTATCCTGTGACCCTGTGATTCTGTATCCTGATTCCAGTTGCTTGTCTTGACCACTCTCTAAACTCCGCTTGCACTGACCTTGGCTTGTCCCCTGACCTCAGCTTTTGTCTGCTCCATTGGCTCCTGCTTCACTGATCGGTTCCACAACTGGCTTCTTTCCTGACCACTCTCCTGCCTGTGCCCTTTACCCGATCTATCCTGTCTGTGTATGACCCAGCGTGCCTGACTTTGCTGCTCTGCCTGCTTTCACCTATACCTGCCTACTACCCTGCTGTACTTGCTGACCTACAGTCTGCTACCAGCAGCTGTCTCAGCTGCTCGTTGTCGCCAGCACCAACCTGCCTCAGTCTGCTGCCTATCAGCTCGCCTGCTACTGGAGCTTTCTGATGACTTCATCTGCCCAGCGTGGACACCTGCCCTGCTGCAAGCAAGACTTATAGGCACTCATGCCACTCTGTACTCCTGAGCCTCCTGTTTACACTACCAGGGGCCCTGAGCCAGAGGTGTAAGAGAGGCCTTCCTCATCATATCAGGCTTTCCTACCAGGTACATGATAGCCATTCACAAGAAGCTTTGCATTCTATGAATGAATACAAACCTTCCTCTGATTGGCTGGAGAGGATTTTGTGACATCATATGCCCACCCCACCACCTCAACCAATATAATGAAGCTTTGTCCATATGCTGCACCTGTGGCTACCTTATGCTGGCTATTTTTGCTCCATGCACGCTGCATGCACTCTTGCAGCCACATGCAGAAAGCCCAAGGTAAGTCAAATTCATGATCTCCTCTCCACGGAATGAAACTTGCTGCCTTCTCTGGTCTCTAAGTCCATGTAGATGGCTATCCCTAATCTATCCTAGGGCGGGTTGCAAAAGGCCTTTTAGGCTAAGGTGACCAGATTTTCTAAATTAAATCCGGGGACATATTTTTTTTTTTACTAGTAATGGCGGCAATCAGCAACTCTCTGCCCGCCTCACAGCCTGTCAAGTCTTACTCTCCGGGCCCCGGCTACTACTGGGAGGGGTGCGGAGGAAGATCACTCTGCCAGGGAAGGCAAGGAGAAGCAGGCGGCTGGCCTGGACTTGAGCCAAGGCAGAAGAACATACGAGCGGAGCTGAATGGGCATGCACCCGAAACTGAAGAAATATTCCCTCCGATTCGACCAGCATATGATCATCAGAAAGGCGCACAGATAATTAAAAAAATACACCCCTAAGCTAGTAGAAGCGGCGGAGCGGGGGGGGGGGTGTAATTCAGAATTTTTGTTTTTTTATTCTGCACTGACTGTCTTTCAAATTGCCCCAGCCCCTGTTCAAATCCAATCCGGGGACAAAACCGGGGACAGACTTGGTCCGGGGACAGTGTCCTCAATCCGGGGACTGTCCCTGGAAACCGGGGATGTCTGGTCACCCTATTTTAGGCCCGCCCAAGTGAGGTGTTTCCATTCCAGTGAGTACTAATGACCCCAGGTGTAGAGACTGTCAGAGGTAAGATGGCTGCTTTAAAGAGTAGCACGATGCTTTCACATGTGACTACTGTGCGCCATCCACTGAATGTGATTGATTATGTACTGTCAAGCGCCCCTGGGTAGTATGTCAATGGGATGTGACTGTTATGTCATTCCCCAAGTACCACCAGTAAAGTGCAGCTACCCTATTTATATGTGGACATTTCTTCCTTGGGGATATAAAGGTCAACTGTTGGTAATGTTGTTGGCACAATTTGGCAGAGGGTACAGCCTCAGCAGGAGAATCACTGTTCTAGCAAGGGAGTAGCGGGGCAGAGACTTGTACTTTTTGCGCCAAAATCAAGCTAATTGCAAAGCCCCACATACAGGATTATTACAAGAAAACAAGGTTAAAACAGCAGATAAAACTCACACGACACAAGTGCATCCAGTACTTTTAGAGCTTCAGTAAGTTAGTAGCAGTTCATTCACACAATGTGCGGTGACCTGAGTTTTTCTGCATTGGATAAACAAAGGTCACTGCTAGGGCACATAGAAAACAATTTTTCACATGTGATTGTGATGTGCATCATGTCTGCATTTTCAGTGGCACCTCACGTCACCACACAGTAGTGCAACGCACAACACTGCTGTGCAGTAATAGGAAAAAAGTGTTACTATGTCACAGTAAAAAAAAAACTGAAAAAAAAAAACAGGCCTTGTGATGCGCTGAAACACAGATCGCACTGCTCCCTGTCCGAGTTCACACTGCACTAGCTCACGCCGTAAAACGCTACGTTTTACCAGGCAGACTAGTGTGAACGTAGCCTCAAAGATAATTTTAGGACTGAAGATTAGTTAAAACCCCCAAACAATATATATTTTCTGAAAGCAGAGACCCTAGAGAATAAAATAGCGATAGTTCAAAATTTTGATCTCACACAATATTTGTTTGAATAGCACATAATTTCATTAAAAATACATTAATTTTATTTTAGGGCACACAAACTGAATATATTACCCAATTTTCTGGGAAAATATAAAAGAGGAAGTTGAGTTAAGTAAATAGATACCCAAAATGTCAAGATTTACATTTGTGTGGACCCACAAAACAATGATGAACTTCTGTACCTTTTATTTTCCATAAGTGACACTTTTAGTGTTAACTGTGAATCCCGGCCTTAGAAGCATGCGCAGGGATATGTAAAACGTGTATTGCAAGTGTAGCTGGGAGCGGACTACGATTACCTGACTTTTGCAGACTTGTATATTACTATTCTTGCTTGCTCCTATGTCCCCCTAGTGCTGGATCCAAATCACTGACATCATCTCTTGAGCACAGAGAAAAACATTGTGGGAGATATAGTCCTCTGGATAGGCATCGCTGATTTTGCAGAACCGACTGTAAACTGCATCTCCCAGCAGACCATCTGCTCTGTAGGAGAATTGTGGGAGAGACTATATAGGGATCTTCCACCCAGGCCGCCCTGTCTTGATTCCTGGATCTCCTCGTGTGAGCACAACTCCGCTGCTGCTAAAATGGACACATCTCCTTATACCCATTGATAGCTTTCTTACAATATCCCATGTTGATTGTGTATATTGTTTTCATTCATGTGACATTACTAATTGTTATTGCTGCAAGCATTATTTCAGCCTAGTCTTGGCTGTAACCAGGACTTGGCTGAATAATTTTAAACCTCTCATCTCGAACAAGTAAAGTCAGAGAGAGTTGAAACTATTGGCTTTGTGTCTGTGTGTCATTTAAAGGTATACACAACATGTCTGAACCTAGAGTGTCAGAGGGGCTGGGGAGTTCACAGGGTCATAGCGGAACATGAGAACATGCATTACCAAGCAACCCATGAGGGGGCAGTGCTACACGGCTGTGACTCCCTCCCTGCCCAGCGTTGAAAGCGGAGGAGGATTTCACTTCCTCCTCCTCCGCGCTAATGCTCCTGGGGCCCAAAGCAGCTGCCCTTTGAGCTGAGCCCTGCCGACACCCCCTTGTCATGCTATGAGCCTGGAGAGTGACAGTCCCGCTGGTCTAGTGGCGGGGGATGCAGGTCAGGGGAAGCGGAGCTAAAGCCGGCGCCGACAGCAGCATCTTGAAACAGTGAGTGGAGGCTCCAGTGAGCAGCACGAGGCTGGCTAGAACCAACAGCTCAGGAGGGAGTGGGAGAAGACCTCACCACTGGCCACCCTGATCTGAGCAGCAGTGGGTGCAGCATCCCCGGAAAACTCCCAGAGCCTGCACACTTTCTCCAGCCTCCTCTCCTAGCTGTCAATGTCATCAACAAGAATGAAAACAGGCTGACCAAGGGCCCAGAGGACGAGGATGGGCACAAGGTAGGTGCATCACACACACCTACCCACAGACAGGGGGGCACAGGAGGGACTGCAGGCAGGGGATAGGGGGTCACTTTCACCCACCCCCTCTCTCTCTCCCATCCCCCCCTCTCTCATACCCCCTTCCCCTCTCTCTCTCCCCACCTCTCTCACCCCCACCTCCCGCTCTCTCACACCTACTTTCTCTCCCCCTCACCCTCTCTCCCAGCCCCCACCCCATCTTTCTCCCCCTCACCCCCCTCACCAACCCTCTCCCTCCTCCCACCCCCACCACTGACCTCATCCTCCTAATGAAGGACTATAGGTCCCAGCATAAACCCCTCAGAGCTGAGGATGTGACAAGGCCCTCCGGTAGGTCAGTGTAGTGGACAGGTAGGTCAGTGTAGGGATCATAGGGATCAGGTAGGTCAGTGTAGTGGACAGGTAGGTCAGTGTAGGGATCATAGGGATCAGGTAGGTCAGTGTAGTGGACAGGTAGGTCAGTGTAGGGATCATAGGGATCAGGTAGGTCAGTGTAGTGGACAGGCAGGTTTGTGTAGGGATCAGGTAGGTCAGTGTAGTGGACAGGTAGGTCAGTGTAGGGATCATAGGGATCAGGTAGGTCAGTGTAGTGGACAGGCAGGTCGGTGTAGGGATCAGGTTGGTCAGTGTAGTGGACAGGTAGGTCAGTGTAATGGTCAGTGTAGGGATCAGGTAGGTCCGTGTATGTCCAGTTTTTACTCCAGATCCCTCAGGTTATTTGCATTCCCTTTGTAGTATAAAGTATGGGGTTTTATATACAACTTTAGTGCCTTGGATATAAAAAGCATTTGATTCATGTATGTTAGCCCAACATTGTAAGAACAATTACACTCTGTGACTCTAAGTTGTCGTCTGCAATGTTGGGCTAACATACATGAAACAAATGCTTAAATAGGTAAGGGGCGGGGCCACCCAGCGATGCCACATGGTAGCACCGCCCCCTTGTGTTGTCACCGACCGGTGCATGCCTAGGGGTGTCCCTGAATGGCAGTTTGGAAATGTGGTCATCCTAATTTGGGGGTGTTATTAACTTTCCATTGACACTCCCAGTAGTTCGAATAGGGCAGTGTGAACTGCTGCCAGGAGCCATGTGATGCGTGGACCCGCAGTGGATTTGCAGGGTTCCCACATCACTCCAGTGTGAACCAAGCCTAAACCCAAACACATGAATTACACAGGTTCTGAGGCTATATTAATGCAGACCACCATAGTCACCTGCAGAACCTGTGTAATTGATAAGTGTTTGGTTTTAAAGGGATGAGGTGGCAACCCTAATCACACTCCATTCGCTTTTTTCATGGCCACAAGGACCAGGAAAAGTAACAACAGAAGCCAGAGGTCACTTCCCAGTTCAGTCTAGCGGCACCCGCCATGCAGGTTGGGGGGGTAGCACCTGGGGTGTGGGTTGTATCCTGGAGGCCACAGAAAGCAATTGGTGGCTTTACAGCTGCTGGGTCCCTTTCATTAGAAGGCTGGTAGTTCGCTGGTGGAGAGTACATAAGTTCCCGATGGCTGCAGCCGCCAGGGGCGTGTACGTAAAACCGGTGGTGGAAGTAAAAGGGTTAATTAGATGTGGTGAATCACATACTCACTGATACACTTTGTTGCATTTATTAATTATTCAAGATTGCATTTAGAGATATGGACATGTTTTATTTTGTTAAATTTACACATTTCATTTTTCTACATGTTGTTATTATGGGCACTGCCTATTATTATTTTTTATTATTTTTTGACTGCCTGTTTCTGTGTCCTTCCCCACTCTGTCCAAACAAATTCATAGTTTTAACTGTAGTTTTTAATTAAAGTACCTTCTTATAGCGCTTCCACATTTCTTGTTTTATCCTCAGAATTATTTTAGTAAATATCGTTTTTTGTGCTCGCTCAGCATTGTTTCCGGAGGGGTGTTTAGAACTTGTTCTGACGTGTCTGCTTTGTCATTGGATTAAGGTAAAAAAAAAAAAAAAGCTGCACATTGCCTATTACCTGTGTGATCAGGTAGAAGCCTCATTGTAAGATCTGGCCTTTTCAGACTGTTCATACTGCTTCGGGCGTTCTATACAGGCAAGCCTGAGACTGAGACAACTGCAGAGGAGTCAGAATATCTACACATCTACATAGCAAAGAACTTCTACTCTTCAGTCCTCCAGAGATAAAAGGAAAATGTAAGTATTATATTTAGATATAGAAAATAATTGGTTGCAGAATCCTGCAGAGTTATTCTGTGATAATCCTATAAATCAAAGGATAGTGGAATTGTAAGGTGAACTTTAGAAGATTACTCAGACAAAGTACTAGAGGGACGTACACAGGGACTTCCAGGACTAGTTGGGTTAAATCTTAACTTGTCACCAGCTTTATATACAGTATATTAAATAAACAGCAGACACAAAGTGCAACAGAAGCTTTATGTAGACCATGTGCAGTCTTCTCTGGGAAAAAGGAAAATGTTTTTGCAGCAAATAGGAGTCAGTACAAGTCTTTATCTATCTATCTATCTATCTATCTATCTATCTATCTATCTATCTATCTATCTATCTATCTATCTAGCTATCTAGCTAGCTATCTAGCTATCTATCCTTTTCTTTCTTTCTTTCTTCCTTCCTCCATTCCTTCCCCGTTTATATCATTCCTTCCTTCCTTCTTTCACTTTTCTCATTCTTCCTTTCTATAACCCTTTTCTCCTTTCTCTTCCTTCCTTCTTCCCTTCCTTACTTTGCCTTCCCTCTCTTCTTCCTTCCATCTTTCTTTTCCTGCCTTCCTTCTGTTCTCCATGACCGGTTGGCTCCTTGTACTGCTTCTCCATCTTCCAGTTCTGCTTCTACAGTGACTGTAAAGCCCCATACACACGGTCGGACTTCCATCTGACTTTTCCGTGTTTTTTTTGTCCGAACGGAGTTGGTCGGGAACACCCATAGCATACACACCACAGGACTTTTCTGCAAACTTTCCCAAAACTTTTTGCAACATCACATGGTTTTTCTGCTCTTTTCTGCTCTTTACCGCCACCCTTTGGTCAACTTCTGCTATTGTTGGTTGATTTTAACATTAGTTGTTTTGTCCATCGGACAAAAGTCCGATGGTTTTCTGTACACACGGTCGGACTTTGCTCCATCGGACTTTTGTTGGGCAAAAGTTTGTCCGTTTGCAGACCCAACTGAAAACAAAAAAAACGAAAAAAAATGAAAAAAGTTTGTCCGAACGAGCGTACACACGGTCGGATTGTTGGTCCAACTTGCTCAAAATGAAGTTTGTTGGCCAAAAGTCAGACCTTGTGTACGGGGCTTTAGGCTGGTGATCTATCGAGAAGTGTCCGCTATCGAGAAGTGCCCGGGTCAAACTGTGCATGCGCAGTACAGATAGCACAACAGCTGATTTTTACGATCAGCTGTTGTGTCGGCGAGACGCCGCTTGCGCACAATAGCGGGCACTTCGTGATAGAACACTGCGCGCTGCCGAGGCACATTCATGTCGGTGAGGGGCGGATTTTTACATGATGGGGGCGGATTATTAAATGATGGGCAGTGCTGCTAAGATGGGGCCGATTTTTTAATGATGCCCAGTGCTGCAAAACACATATTTTTCTCATACAAAAATCCGCCCTTCAGTTTACTAAACACGCCCCGCAAGCGTCCAGGAAGAATATCAGAAAAATATGTGTTTTGCAGCACTGCCCATCATTTAATAATCCGCCCCCATCATGTACTAATCCGCCCCTCACCGACATGAACACGCCTCAGCAGCGCGGGGCACAATCTGATTGAAAAAATTCTCCCGTCTCGCCTTCACAACAGCTGATTGTAAACGCATGTGCCATTCGTCCCCGGCACTTCTCGACAGAACACTGGCCATACACAGAGCAAATTTATTTCCTGCAACCAAGGGTGTCGAGCCATTGTCTTCTCCCACTGGGGAGAGGAGACACATCGTATGTTCCTACCAAGTAGAAACAACAATCTCCTTCCTCCTCTAGTCATCCACATTCCCCCCCCCCCCCCCACAGTTAGAACATACATAGGGAGCACATTTAACCCCTTGATCGCCCCCTAGTGTTAACCCCTTCCCTGCCAGTGATATTTATACAGTAATCAGTGGCTGATCACTGATCGCTGTATAAATGTCAATGGTCCTAAAAAAGTGTCAAAAGTGTCCGGTTTGTTCCGCCGCAATGTCTCAGTCCGCAGAATCGCAGATCGCCTCCATTACTAGTAAAAAAAAAATAGTAATAAAAATGCCATAAATATATCCCCTATTTTGTAGACACTATAACTTTTGCGCAAACCAATCAATATACGCTTATTGCGATTTTTTTTACCAAAAATATGTAGAAGAATACATATTGGCCTAAACTGATGAAGAAATTTTTTTTTTTATTGATTTTTTTGGATATTTATTATAGCAAAAAGTACAAAATATTGTGTTTTTTTTTCAAAATTTTTGCTTATTGCTTGTTTATAGCGCAAAAAATAAAAACCGCAGACGTGATCAAATACCACCAAAAGAAAGCTCTATTTGTGAGGAAAAGGACATACATTTTGTTTGAGTACAATGTCGCATGACCACGCAATTGTCAGTTAAAGCAACTCAGTGCAGTATCGCAAAAAATGGCCTGGTCAGGAAGGGGGCAAATCCTTCCGGGACTGAAGGAGTTAATGATGCATTAATAAATAAGTAGCTGCATCAATATTTCTTTTTGCCTTGAGTTCAGCCTTAAGTTTTAATGTTTAACTACTTGCCGCCCGTAGGACATCCATGGATGTCCTCAGTTTGCAGTAGTTATACCTGGATGATGCCTGCAACTACAGGCATCAACCTGGTATTGAATTTTTCAGCCGACGATACCTTTTGTATCAGAAGTGACTTGAGTGGCTAAATAGCCACTCGATCACTTCTGCAGGTGGTCCCACAACCCAACCAGCCGCCACCTCTCCCGGACTCTACCGTCCAATCGCAGAAGCTAGGAGCAATGCAACCGGCGGCATCTGCTGCATGGAACAGAGAGAGAGGAACTGACGTTTTTCCTCTCTCTCTATGACCCCGGAAACAGGAAGCGATGACTATGTCCTAACAATAAAGTTTTGTATAAAATAAATAATAATAATAAAAAAAATTAAAGCACCCCATCCCCCCGTGCTTACACGCAAATGCAAACGCATAAGTTACTCCTGCACGCATATGTAAACGGTAATTGAACCAAACATGTGAGGTATCTCCGAGAATGTTAGAGTGAGAGCAATAATTCTAGCACCAGACCTCCTGCGTAACTCTAAATTGGTAGCGATGCCTATGGAGAATTTTAAGCACTGTAGTTTGCCGCCAATAAATAGGTATCTATTTACTTGGCGTAACATCATCTTTCACATTATACAAAAATATTGGGGTAACTATTGTGTTTTTTTTTTTTATTATTCATTACAGTGTATTTTTTCCCAAAACATCTGCATTTGAAAAACCACTGTGCAAATACCATGCAACATAAAAAATTGCAACAATTGCCATTTTATTCTCTAGGGTCTCTGCTAAAAAAATATATATAAAGTTATTTTCGAGCAAAAAAAAAGATTTTTACATGTAGGAGCGAAGTGCAGAATTGGCCCGGATGCGAAGTGGTTAAACTTAAGGTGTTACTAAACACAGTAATATGAAAATAGTTTATCCCCCACAGTGCCCACAGCGCCCACAGCGCCCACAGCTTATAAATCTTCTTTTTACATTAAAATACTGCCACTATGTACCTTTTTAAATGATCTGTATACCATGGTCACATGATAAACTGCACAGTTTCTCCAGTGCTTAGAGTTCAGGTAGGAGGAGATTTCCACTACAGCCTGTATACACGCCCACATGTGTGATATCAATATCATGTGACCTGGCTAGCTCTGAGAACAAGTAAATGTTCTCTCCAGCATAAAAGACACAACTGAGCATGTTCAGGTCGGCTACCCTGCCTGGGTTAGCAGGCCTTCCCCAGATAGACAGTGCAGGAGAGGGAGGATCTGTGCATACAGGATAAAACAGCCTTTTTATACAATGCAGAGGATTGACCCCTTAAGTTCTACGGTGAGTATAACAAGCATGCTATGCTGCATATACAGACTGATTTTACTGTTGTGGGTTTAGTAACACTTTAATGCCGCGTACACACGATCATTATTCACGCCGGTTAAAAAACCGCCGTGAATAATGACATTTTAAACGACGGAACAGCTTGTTCCCCACACACGGTCATTTTTCTCGTCATTTTTTAAAATGACGAGAAAAACGATCGTCTATGGGCTCCGCGGCAGTGTTTCCCTATGGGAAACACTGCCGCGGAAGAAATGTCAGGAAAAACGACGAGAAAAATTAGAACATGTTCTAATTTTTCTCGTCGTTTTTAATGCCGTTTTTCACGTCGTGAAAAATAACAAAAAGGCCACACACGGTCGTTTTTCTTGTTGAAAACAAAAAATGTCATTTTTCACGACGTGAAAAATGATCGTGTGTACGCGGCATAAGGTTTATATTTTTGTTTAGTATTTACATAAAATATTTATTTTAAAATGAATATTTGTTGTAGCCATGTCACTGGTATTTTCTAATGAGAGAGCACAGCAGAAGCTGTTTGCTTTCAGAATGTTTCTCCCTCCTAGTTAAAGTTCTATATAGTCGTAGGGGACAGGGGATAGGTAAGAGTGGGGGAGTAATCTTTCTTAGTTTTCAGGCATGTGTAATTTCTTTTTGAGCTATTGCACTCTGTAAACAACTGAGCAGTTAGAATTAACTGGGTAAACACATGAAAAGGATCTTAGATCTTCAGTTAATAAAAATGATGTATTTACATGCAGCAATTTACATATGTTAGATATGTTATTAAATGTATGTACCTGTATATAAAAATGACATGCATATCTACATTTCTTTTAAGTGATGAACATGATAATTAAACAAAAAATAAAAATATAGAAAAACGCCACTCATTATCTTTATTAGAAGTTAGCATGAATGTCTGATATGCATGGAAATGTGTTTTGTTTGTTTTTTAATCACAAAAATTGGTGTAGTTTTTGTTTAGTGTATCCATGCCATTTTGGGTAATGTTTATAAAAAGGGGCAAACAGCGAAAAAAGGCAGAAGGAAGAAATGGTTTGTAATAATTCAGATATTCATTCATCACCACTCTTCCTGTTGATTGATTCCTACAGGAAAGAGCGTCAATGACTCAGCACCTGGCCTTAAGGAAAGCCTAAAGCCCCATACACACTATTAGATTTTCTGCAGATTTTTGTCTTCTTACCAAAAACATATAATATGAGGTCAAACTTTAATGCCCTGTACACACGATCGGAATTTCCGATGGGATAAAATCAGATGGAATTTTCCGTCGGAATTCCGTTCAAGCTGTCTTGCATACACACTGTCAGACAAAATTCCGACCGTCCAAAACGCAGTGACGTACAACACTACGACGAGACGAGAAAAATGAAGTTTAATGCTTCCGAGCATGCGTCGACTTGATTCTGAGCATGCGTGGTTTTTTCTCCGTCGGAGTTCCACACAGACGATCGGAATTTCCGATAGGATTTTTTTCCATCGGGAAAAAATAAAACATGTTCTATTTCTAAACTCCGACGGAAAAAAGTCCGATGGGGCCCACACACGGTCGGAATATCCAATGAAAAAATTCCGTCAGACTTTTTCCGTTCGTGTGTACAAGGCATAAGAGTTTTAATTTGTATGCAATCAGGCAGGCCCTTGCACTACATGATTTTGGTAAATCTGAAGACAAAAATCTGCAGAAAATCGAATAGTGTGTATGGGGCATAAGTGTGCGGGGAAAAAACAGCAGAAAGTTTGTAGTACATAAGAAAGCATCTCCATTGTAGACTGCAAACTTAGTTTTGCAAAAGTTCTTGGAGCTGTTTGTTTTTAAAGATAAGAGAGATTCTTTTTGTACTCATCTTAACGTCTTATTAAAGCAAATCTAAACCCAAGGAAAAAAAATGTTTATATAGTAACTGATTGGCTTCATGTGCTGTTTCTCCCTCTGCTAGTCAGATCTTTGCTGTATAGGAACTGCAGGAGACTTATGCCAAGTCAAATTCATGTAGCTATACTGCTTACATTAAAAAAAAATGCACTTAATGATGTATTAATGAATATGTAGCTGCATCAGCTTGTGTCTTTTATATCTGCCTTGAGTTCAGCTTTATTTATATGTAGCGGGGTGGTCAATTTAGGGGGAGTCTCTGAGTGGTAATTAGGCTCAGACACCTTGATTTGTTAGTGGCTATGGACCATTTTTGTCTTCAGGGGATAATGCTGGTGATGAGTTCCCTGTGGCCTGCGGGTGGCGCTGCCATTCTGGGCCGGGATTGAACCACGAGAGTAGTGCTGTGCCTTTTGTGTCTCCTCTCGGCAGCTGTACAGTGGGGCGGGGATCCTGCTGTGCATGCCAGGAGAGGATATAAAAGGGGCAGACGCCTCCTGTTAGGGGTGGTCCACCCCCAGGCACCTTCAGCCTGGGAGTGAGTGCGGTTCATCTCTGGGTGCCCTAGGCCCGGAGGCTGTGTTCCTGTTCCATCTCAGGCACCTTTAGCCTGGGATGAGGTACTACCCTGCTGTCCTGATCGCCTGGGTATGAAGACCCAGGGGATGCGGAGAAGGCCCGGGGCCCAGCACCTTCGGCTGGGGTCCGCTAAGGATTGAGGAGTCCAGGGTGCCGCCTTGCGAGGGGACCCACGCTCTCAGAGAAGGGAGGACCATTCCGAAGGACCGATGCGGGAGTCACGGTGAAGGAAGGGTCTGTTGACTCTCTAGGGTAAGGTGACCAGATTTTTAAAATGAAATCCGGGGACATATTTTTTTTTTACTAGTAATGGCGGCAATCAGCGTCTCTCCGCCCGCCTCACAGCCTGTCAAGTCTTACTCTCTGGGCCCTGGCTACTACTGGGTGGGGAGTGGAGGAAGATCACTCCACCAGGGAAGGCAAGGAGATAAGCAGGCGGGTGGCTGGGACTTGAGCCAAGGCAGAAGAACATGCGAGCGGAGCTGAATGGGCATGCACCCGAAACTGAAGAAATATTACCTTCGCTCCGACCAGCACATGATCATCAGAAAGGGGCACAGAAAATGGAAAAATACACCCCCCTGCACTGACTGTCTGTGAAATTGCCCCATGGCCCCTGTTCAAATCCAATCCGGGGACAAAACTGGGGACAGACTTGTCCGGGGACAGTGTCCTCAATCCGGGGACTGTCCCCTGAAACCGGGGATGTCTGGTCACCCTACTCTAGGGGGGACGTCTTCTCCTTGATAGGGGCCATGTTCTAAGAAGGAAGTTCACGTTCATCAGATTAGTGGCAGTGGCCTTGTTCACCGGGTCTGTGGCAGAGACCAAACTCACGGTCTGTGGCAGAGACTGTGCGCCTAGTATACTGCTTGAGAATCTGAGTAGTAAAGTAAAGAGCTACGTTTGTGCCTGGACCTCCTCCACACCTTGAGCTGTTCTGTTTCCTTTGCTCCAACCTCTTTTTCCTATCCGAGAGACTGTGTATTGTTAAGCGAGAATAAATCTTAAGTTGGAGCTTCAGCTGGTGTGGACGTTCATGTTACTGGGGAAGTTCAGGACTTACCTCTACTTACAGTAGAGGCGAGCATCATTCTCGGGAGGATTCTGTCCCTGGCTGCAGACAAGACCCAACAATAACAACGCTCAACCTTTTGCACAACAGGGTACGGGCTGATAGCGTGGTGTGCCCTGCGAGGAGCCAAGTTAAATGCAGGCTGGGGGATAGGTGGGTGCGCTAGATATACATTTTTAAAAAATAATGTATATTTTTGTTTACTGTTTATTTTACAAATGAATATTTCACACAGCCATGGCTCTGATATTTTCTAATGAGTGCAGCATACTTTTTCTCTCTCTAATTTAAGGCCTCATGCCCACTGGCGTTTTTACAGCTGCGTTTTTGAGCGTTTTTTACAGCTTAAAAACGCCTGTCCATGTTATTGTAAATATTTTTTATTTTATTTTTTTTATTTTTTTTGAAAAAAAAAAAAAAAAAAAAAAAAACGTCGGAGCTAAAAACGCGACCGCGCGTTAGTGCGCGTTAGTGCGCGTTAGTGCGCGTTTTTGCGCGTTTTTTGACGCTCGCGTTTTTTCCTGCCTAGTTCTGACGCTGAGGAACGCACTGGCCCTGGGTTTTTTTTACAGCTTACAAACGCCTATGCTCTTTACAGCTCAAAAACGCCTAGGTGGGCATGAAGCTATAGACTAACATGGACAGGCGTTTTTAAGCTGTAAAAAACGCTCAAAAACGCGGCTGAAAAAACGCCCGTGGGCATGAGGCCTAAAGTCTGAACATATGGGGCAGAGATGGAGGGGAAGAGAGAGGAGGAGTCAGTTTTTGGGTATTTAAAATTTGTGCTTGAACTATTGCTCTCTGTACACAACAGAACTAGGAAAAAGATCTTAGACCTTCAGCTAATAAAAATAATATTTTCATATGCAATATTATGCGCATGGTAATTATGATATTATTTATATGTATCTTAGCATAAAATGAAATACGTTTTTCAATTTCTTTAAAGTACTGAACATAATAATTAAATAAAGAAAGAAACATATACAAAAATACTGCACATTATCTTCATCATAGATGTTATCGCGCAAAGTTAGATAGGAATGAAAATTTGATTTTACCTGATTTACTGCTAACAAAGCTAACAACAAGAAATCTAAAATTAAGATCTGCGAGTTTTATTTTTAAATTATAATAATTATTGTAGCTGTTGTTTTATGTCCTTTTACCATTTGCAGCAATATTTAACATTGGCAAAACATCACTGGAAAAGAAAGATGAAATATTGTGGTTTATAGTAGATAGCCAATGATCATGACTCTTCCTGTTTAGCGAGTTTTCAGAAAAGAATGCCATCGGTTCAGCACTAAGTAGTATGCCCTGAAGGAAGGCTTTGGTGTCTAAAAACAGCAAAAACTTTGTAGTATATAAAGAAGCTTCCCTGTTGTACACTGCAGAAGTCGTTTTCACAAGTTTTTGGAGTTGTTTGTTTTGAATGATAAAGCTGTTGGAAGGGAAGGAGAAAGAGAGAGAATTTTTTGTATTTTTGTACTCAACTTCTTTTTAAAGTGGTTGTAAAGGCACAAGGATTTTTTTTACCTTTATGCATACTATGCATTATATGCATGAAGGTAAAAAACCTTCTGTGTGCAACAGCCTCCCAGCCTCCCCCTAATACTTACCTGAGTCCCCTCTCAATCCAACAATGTCCACAAGAGCCTTGTCTCCCTGGGGACTCGCACTCCTGATTGGCTCATTGGCTGTGATTGACCAAAAGCCAATCAGGAGACAGAGGGGCAGGGCCAAGTCGTAGCTCCATGTAGGAATGGAGACACAGAGCCGCGTGTCGGGATTGTGCCTGCTTGGGTGCCCCCATAGCAAGCTACCTGGAAGAGGGAGGGACCAGAAGCGCAGAGCAGGTAAGTATACCATGTTTGTCATTTTAAAGAAAAAAAAAAACAAGGACTTTAATATCCTTTTAAGTAAGTTTGGACCCAAGAAAAAAATGTAATATATTGTAGCTTACCAGTCCTTAGATGTGGTGGCTGCTATAAGTTTATTTTTTAGGCTGTTTTACCTTTATTTTTACTAGGATATCCTGCCTGTAACACCGTTCCTGCCTTATAGTAACAACTTTCTTTTTAAATAGTTTTTAGTGAGTATTTACTCTGTCAATTACTCCTGAAAGATTAGGAGCTTTTATGGATTTCTAATGGCCAGTAATAGTCATACGGGCAGCTGTTAGTATTTCACTGACTAATGTTCAGAATTATACTGGGTTGGTGTTTTAGGTTACAGTGACAACTTTCACTCACTGTACTATATCAGGACTACTGAAAAAGGACAGGACTACAGAAACCTACCTCTTTGTTCTTCAGAATCCCTGCGCCAGTCCATAGCATACAGGAGAGGGGTTCTGTACTCCTCAGAGATAACGTGGAACTATTTAACTGATAACAGTGCAGCACAGGCAGAAAGCACAGGAAGTTATTGTCTGAATAGATTTCTTTCAGTGGCATATTTATCAGACCAAGGGATGAACAAAAAGAAGTTCACTGATAGGATTTATATACCGTATATACTCGAGTATAAGCCGACCCGAGTATAAGCCGAGGCCCTAATTTTACCACAAAAAACTGGGAAAACGTATTGACTCGAGTATAAGCCGAGGGTAAAAATGCAGCAGCTACTGTAAGCGGAAAAGAGGGTCAACAATGCCCATTTGCAGCTTCACTGTGCCCATTGCCTCACTGTGCCCATTACCTCACTGTGCCCATTACCTCACTGTGCCCATTACCTCACTGTGCTCATTACCTCGCTGTGCCCATTACCTCGCTGTGCCCATTACCTCACTGTGCCTTTTACCTCACTGTGCCCATTACCTCATTACCCTCCACACTCACCTTCTGCTGCTACAGCGAAGATCAGGCTTCTAAAGATCACCTCCCATGTCCATCGCGCTGCAGGCGTCCATTTTTTAAAATTTGCGGCTTCCTCCTGGTCCCGTGCGGTTCCGTGATAGGCGGACAGTGTTCCGCCTATCACGGCCATCTTCTCATCCTCAAGCTTTCCCAGCAGACACTGTGTTTAGTGATCCGCCAATCACGGACGTTCTTTCATCCTCGAACAAGAGGAGAAGGTCCGTGATTGGCGGATCACTAAACACAGTGTCAATCGCATATCACGGAGCCGCGCGGGACCAGGAGGGAGCGCGAAATTTTAAAAATAGACGCAGAAGGTACACTGACTCGAGTATAAGCCGAGGGGGGGACTTTCAGCCCAAAAAAAAGGGCTGAAAATCTCGGCTTATACTTGAGTATATACGGTACTCTTTAAGATTAAAGCAATGTTGCAGCACTTATATCAAGGTGGAGGAACTCGAATATTTACGTGATAGAATGATGTTAATGGATTGAACCTCTTATTTTGTGTCCCTTATTGCCCCCTTAACCTTCATATAGTCAGATTATGCCAGGATGAAGACCATCCTCCTACACCCCCTTTTTCCTCATCAACAGCTCCAAATATCCACAACTACCATTCAACAGTATCCTCTTAAAAGTTATCTACCTGAACCCAGACTGACAAAGACCTGCAGGCTACCTTCACTAGAGACCACTAGGGATGAGCTTCGAGTTTGAGTCGAACATAAGTTCGACTCGAACATCGGCTGTTCGATTGTTCGATGAAGATCGAACATTATGGGTCGTTCGCGCCAAATTCGAGCAGCGCGTCACGGTCCATAATGCACTGCGTCATCGCAGTGCATTGCTGGCTGATGATTGGCCAAGCATGCACTATGACCCGCATGCTTTGGCCAATCACAGCGCCGTCAGCACAAAGAGCCATTTGGCCAATCATGGCTCAGGGGATTAAGAACACGCCCCACACTATATAAGCCAGCCTGCACGTCGGCCTTCTGTAGTGTGTTGCGGCGTTGAGAGAGAGAGAGTGTCATTTAATTTCATTTAGATAGATTGAGCAGGCATGCAATTCAGTTAGCTAGATTGAGCAGGCAGTTGATTCAGTTAGCTCCAGTATATTTAGTATATATATACATTCCAGGCTTTGTATATATATATATATATATATATATATATATATATATATACATATTGTATACAGATTAGCTAGATCTCACTGCAGAGCGTTCCTGGTGTACTGTTCCTAATATACTACAGGCAGGCAGTTGAATCAGTTAGTTGCAGTATATTCAGTACTGTATCCTGTGCACAGTGTGCAGCTAGATCTCACTGCAAACCGTTCCTGTTGTTCTCTTCCTCCTAATATACTACAGGCAGGCAGTTGAATCAGTTAGCTGCAGTATATTCAGTACTGTATCCTGTGCACAGTGTGCAGCTAGATCTCACTGCAGACCATTCCTATTGTTCTCTTCTTAATATACTACAGGCAGGCAGTTGATTCAGTTAGCTGCAGTATATTCAGTACTGTATGCTGTGCAGCTAGATTTCACTGCAGACCGTTCCTGTTGTTCTCTTCCTAATATACTACAGGCAGGCAGTTGATTCAATTAGCTGCAGCATATTCAGTACTGTATCCTGTGCACAGTGTGCAGCTAGATCTCACTGCAGACCGTTCCTATTGTTCTCTTCCTAATATACTACAGGCAGGCAGTTGATTCAATTAGCTGCAGCATATTCAGTACTGTAGCCTGTGCACAGTGTGCAGCTAGATCTCACTGCAGACCGTTCCTGTTGTTCTCTTCCTCCTAATATACTACAGGCAGGCAGTTGATTCAGTTAGCTGCAGTATATTCAATACTGTATCCTGTGCACAGTGTGCAGCTAGATCTCACTGCAGACTGTTCTTGTTGTTCTCTTCCTAATATACTACAGGCAGGCAGTTGATTCAGTTAGTTGCAGTATATTCAGTACTGTATCCTGTGCACAGTGTGCAGCTAGATCTCACTGCAGACCGTTCCTGTTGTTCTCTTCCTCCTAATATACTACAGGCAGGCAGTTGAATCAGTTAGCTGCAGTATATTCAGTACTGTATCCTGTGCACAGTGTGCAGCTAGATCTCACTGCAGACCGTTCCTATTGTTCTCTTTCTAATATACTACAGGCAGGCAGTTAATTCAGTTAGCTGCAGTATATTCAGTACTGTATGCGGTGCAGCTAGATCTCACTGCAGACCGTTCCTGTTGTTCTCTTTCAAATATACTACAGGCAGGCAGCTGATTCAGTTAGCTGCAGTATATTCAGTATATAAATACATCCCAGCTTTGTGCAGCTACATCTCACTGCAGGCCATTCCTGATGTACCTATTCAAATACATTACAAATACTTCAACTACAGTATATCTGGAAGGCCAACAAGGACAGGCAGACGCTCACAGGCCATTAAAAGAGGGCAAGCAGGCTCTGTGTCTACAACCAACATGGCTGGTCTTGGTGCATCCTCAGCAGGTGGCCGTGGGGCACGCTTGTCCTTTTTTTCAGCAGCTGGCCGTGTTGAGCCACAACATGCAGAAGACTTGGTAGAGTGGATGACCAAGCCGTCCTCATCCTCTGTCACCCAGGCTCAGAGTACTTTGGTTGCCAATGCAGCTGCCAAAGTGGCCTATTCCATCGGCTCCAGGTCATCAGTTACTCCTTCCCTAGCCCCACCATCATGCACGGAGGAGTCCCCCGAACTGTTCGACCACAGTGTTGGGTACATGCTGCAGGAGGATGCACAGCGTTTTGAAGGCTCCGATGATGGTACCCAGCTTGAGGAAGGCAGTAACGTGAGCCCAGAGAGAGGGGGTGCCCAATAAGGACAACAAACTGGCAGTCATGTTCCCCCAGCTGCAGCATACTGCCAGGTATGCTCCAGTGACGAGGAGGGAGGGGATGATGAGGTCACTGACTCTACGTAGGTGCCTGATAGGAGAGAAGAGGAGGAGGCACATCTTCAACGAGGCAGGATGCCCTCCAGGGGCCAGCTTAAGGGCAGCTTAAGAGCTCCGCATGTGCAGGGCGCTGCTGACTCCGCGCGTTTTTCCAAAAGTTCTTTGGTGTGGGCCTTTTTTGAGACGTGTTCAGCAGATTGCATCATTGCTGTTTGCAAGATATGTCTGAAGCGTATCAAGCGTGGGCAAAACAGCTGCCGCTTGGGCACCACATGCTTGACCAGACATATGTTGAACTCCCATGCAGTCCGTTGGCAAGCGTACTTAAAAGACCCACACCAAAGAACAAAGCGGAACTCTCCTTGCTCCTCATCAGCTGGGATCTCCAACCCCACTATACCTTTAGTTCTCTCAGAAACCTGCACTGAGAGGAATGAAGGTGTAGAATTAGATGTGGCAAGTACTTGCGGGCAATCTGCTATCGCTACAACAACGTCCGATTGTAGCAGGCAAATTTCCCTACCCCAGTTGCTAAACGAGCGAAAGAAATTCGGTCCCAGCCATCCACATGCCCAGCGCCTGAATGCTAGCTTGGCTAAATTGCAAGCACTCCAACTGCTGCCTTTTCAGTTAGTAGACTCTGCGCCCTTTCGTGAATTTGTGAAATGTGCGGTACCTCAGTGGCAGGTTCCCAAACGCCACTTTTTTTCACGGAAGGCGATTCCGGCTCTCTACCGGCATGTGGAAGGCAATGTCTTGGCCTTGCTGGACAGGGTGGTCAGTGGTAAGGTGCATATTACTGCTGACTCATGGTCCTGCAGGCATGGACAGGGACATTACCTATCTTTCACGGCGCACTGGGTGACTCTGCTGCCAGCTGGGAAGGATGCAGGACAGGGTGCAGTATTGTTGGAGCTTGTTCCACCACCACGCCCCCAAAATGATACTAGTGGTGATTCTGACACACCTCTCTCCTCCACCCCCTCCTCTTCTTCTTCCTCCATGGCCTCTTCCTCTTTATAGATTTGTCCTCGGAACCAGCGGTGCTCCGTAGGCGTTCAAGGGGCTATGCAAGCACTCAGGCAAAAAGATGCCATGCGGTGCTTGAGCTGGTGTGCTTAGGGGACAGGAGCCACACTGGGGCAGAGACTCTGTCAGCTCTGCAGGGGCAGGCTCAGAGGTGGTTGACACCACGCCAGCTTCAGCCAGGAATGGTGGTTTGCGACAATGGCACCAACCTCCTCTCCGCCCTCTAACAGGGACACTTGACCCATGTGCCCTGTTTGGCTCTGGTCCTTAATTTTGCAGTTCTTGTGCAGGTACCCGGGCTTACAGGATCTCCTGAGACAGACCAGGAAAGTCTGTGTGCATTTCCGCCGGTCATATAATGCCAGTGCTCAGCTGGCTGACCTCCAAAATTAATACAACCTGCCCAAGAACCGCCTGATCTGTGACATGCCCACCAGGTGGAACTCAATGTTGGCCATGCTGGAGTGGCTGCACACGCAGCAGAGGGCCATCAATGAGTACCTGTGTGACTATGGCACCAGGGCAGGGTCAGAGGAGCTTGGCTTTTTTCACCACGCCAGTGGCTCATGATCAAGAATGCATGCACTGTCCTGTCACCATTTGAAGAGGCCACGAGGATGGTGAGCAGTGACAGTGCATGCATCAGTGATACTGTCCCTCTTGCCTACCTTTTGGAGCACACGCTGCGTGGAATAATGAACAGGGCACTTGAGGCAGAACAGAGAGAGGAAGAGGAGGACTTCCTTACTGCTCAAGGCCCCCTTTATCCAGACAGTGTTCCTGCGGGCCCACCGATCACACAGGAAGAGGAGGAGGAGGAGGATTGTGTCAGCATGGAGGTGGAGCCTAGCACTCCGCATCAGCAGCAGTCTTCAAGGGATCGTTTACAGTCCCCAGAAACCCATGGACTTGTACATGGCTGGGAGGAGGTGGCCGCGGATCATGTCGTCCTTAGTGACCCAGAGGACTCCGGACCAAAATCCTGCAAAGCCTGCGAAAGGACCCTCGGATTCGTGGTATCAAGGAGAGGGATCATTACTGGCTGGCAACCCTCCTTGATCCACATTACAAGGGTAAGGTTGCAGAACTTATCCAGCCGTCGCAGAGGGAGTAGAGGATGAAAAAGGTTTGTGCAACACGTTTCCAGAGCCTGGGAGGTTACAAATTCCTGGTCCTGGACAACATGTTGCTGAAGCTCAGTCACAGAAGGAGAGGTGGAGAAGGTGGCCGTCTGACCAATGCGTTCAGACAATTTTTTAGTCTGCAGCCCCAAGGTCTGATCGGTTCCAGCAACCATCGCCAGCATCTGATTTACATGGTGCAGGAATACCTACGGGCAAGATCAGACTTGGAGACCTTTCCAACCGAAAATCCTCTGGGTTACTGGGTCTTGAGGATGGATCACTGGCCAGAGCTTGCACAGTATGCAATTGAGCATCCTGTCCTGCATCCAGCGTTCTTTCGTGCTGCTGGAGGCTTTGTAACCGATCACAGAGTGCGCCTGTCCACTGACTCGGTTGATCGTCTCACCTTCATAAAAATGAATTAGTCTTGGATCACCAGCTACCAAGCACCTGATGCTGATGTAACCGAATAATTTTTTATAAATGTGAGATCCCTTCAAGACTGCATATGCTTATGCTGAGTGACTATCCTGTTATGCTGGGTGACTATCCTATTCCTCCTCAATATTCATGTTGATAGCTTCTAATAACATTTTTGGTTCTGGGCACCACCACCAGTGGCTAAGGCCCAATTTTTCGTGTATAATTTAAATTTTTGCTGTAGTATTTTGCAGCAAGGCTCATTCCTGCGCTCAAATAGAGTATCTGTGAGGGGTTGCAGTGTTGTGACACCAGCGCCAGTGCCTAAAGCCCAAATTTTCTGCCCCTGTTTAACAGGGGCGTGTATAATTAAAATTTTTGCTGTAATATTTTGCAGCAGGGCTTATTCCTGCGCTTAAATGGGGTATCTGTGAGGGGTCGCAGTGTTGTGGCACCAGTGCCTAAGGCCCAATTTTTCTGCCCCTGTTTAACAGGGGCGTGTAATTACAATTTTTGATCTAATATTTCACAGCAGGGCCCGTTCCAGCACCCAACAAGAGTAACTGTGAGGGCTTACAGTGTTGTGACACCACCACCAAAGGCCCAATTTTTCTGCCCCTGTTCAATAGGGGCATGTAATTACAATTATTGATATATTTCACAACAGGGCCTGTTCCAGCGCCCACCAAGAGTAACTGTGAGGACTTACAGTGTTGTGGCACCACTAGCACCACCACCACCAAAGGCCCAATTTTTCTGCCCCTGTTCAACAGGGGCATGTAATTACAATTCTTGATATAATAGTTCACAGCAGGGTGTCATGACCTTGCAGTAATACTTTCATGACCTGTCTGTCTCTTACCTGGTTTGTGTATCAGCCTTAGGGCTTGCTCTCTCACACCTGCATGGTTAAGTAATCTTCTCTCAATGTGGCTCCACCCTAGCCTCAACAGGAACCACTATTTAACACTGTGTGCTCCAAGCCTGCCTTGCCGTGCAATATTGTGTGTTTGGTTTCCTGTTTGTTGCTTGCTGTGTGCTCTACGTTTGTCTCTGTTACCGATCTTGGCGTGTTCCCGACCATCCATGCCTGCTTGTGACCCTGACCTTTGGCGCGTTTCTCAACCATCCCTGCCTGCTTGTGACCCTTGACCTGTGACTTGTTCACTGTTTATCCTTGTCTGCTAGTCGCCCCGACCTGTAGCTTCCTCCTATAGCCTACCGTGAGCATGAGCTGGGAGACCCTGGGGGCCGCGACCTGGAGTTAGCTGCAGCATAGTCCATCCTCACCACTAGAGGCTCTGGTGAACACCTGCTGGCTCTTAGAGTCTGCGCCCTGGGGAATCTTATGTTCTAGCTCCCTGTGGGATCCGTGTTGGTGCCCCAGTGGACCTGCCTTCCTGTACCACCCAGGGTTCCATCCGCAGCAGTCAGCCATAGGGTCCACTATCATAGTGGTGCACTCCTGACCCAATGGTGTGCATCTGTCACCTGGCCTCAGGTGACCTGACACAGGACCTGTTCCAGCGCCCACCAAGAGTAACTGTGAGGGCTTACAGTGTTCTGGTACCACCAACACCTAAGGCCCAATTTTCTGCAGAGTATATAGGGCAGGCCGTATAGTATATACAGGCGGTCCCCTACTTTCAAACATCCGACTTACAAACGACTCCTACTTACAAACGGAGGTGGAAACAGAAAGTGAGAGGAAATCTACCCCCAGGAAGGGAAATTCTCTCCTGTAAAGCCCCGTACACACGATCGGTTTGACTGATGAAAACCGTCCGATGGATGGTTTTCATCAGACCAACCGATCGTGTATGGTACCCATCGGTCTTTTTTCCATCGGTTGTAAAAAATAGAACTTGTTTTAAAATTTTCCGATGGATAAAAAACCGATGGGAATTTCCGATTGTCTATGGGCAAGTCCATCAGTTAAAAAACCCACGCATGCTTAGAATCAAGTCGACACATGCTCAGAAGCATTAAACTTCATTTTTCTCGGCTCATCGGAGTGTTTTACGTCACCACGTTTGGAACGGTCGGTTTTTTGACTGATGGTGTGTGGCCAAGACTGATGAAAAACAGTTTCATCGGATTTCCGATGGACAAATCCATCGGACGAAAATCCATAGGTTATCCGATCGTGTGTACGGGGCTTAAGAGTTAATATGGGAAAAAGGTGTCTCCACTGATGCTTTATCACCAATCCTTGTTTCCCTAATAACCCCAAATTTTCAAAATCCAATTGTCATTGGGACAGAAAGTGAGCTGAAATCTTCTAAACAGGGGCACAGACAGCAAAACAAATGTTACAGGGGTGATAACCCTTCCCTGTGTTATCCAAAAAGCTTAAAAATAGATTTTTTGGCTGGAGCTACACTTACAAAATGTACCTGTTCCAAATTACAAACAGATTCAACTTAAGAACAAACCTACGGTCCCTGTCTTGTTTGGACCGCCTGTTTACTGCTGTTCAGAGTATATAGGGCCTGGGGGCCCCACGCCTTTTCGTTTTTAATTTGGGTGCGGGGTTCCCCTTAATATCCATACAAGACCCAAAGGGCCTGGTAATGGGGGGGAGGGAGGTACTCATGCCGTTTTTCTCAATGATTTTCATCCATATTGCCGGGACCCGACATTACAATACAGCCGCAAGCAGTTTTAAATTACTTTTATTCCTTTAGAATGTCATTTTGTGCAGGGACTGTTCTAAACACGGGAAACACGCGCCACTTCACAGGCATACTATAGACACCCCCCAGGTACGATATTTAAAGGAATATTTCACTTTTATTTTTTCACTTTAAGCATCATTAAAATCACTGCTCCTAAAAAAACTGCAGTTTTTAAAACTTCTTTTTGCATTGATACATGTCCCCTGGGGCAGGACCCGGGTCCCCAAACCCTTTTTATGACAATAACTTGCATATTAGCCTTTAAAATTTGCACTTTTGATTTCTCACGTTCGAGCCCCATAGACTTTAACGGTGTTCGAAGGTTCGCGCAAACTTTCGGTCCATTTGCATGTTCTGGATGCGAACCGAACCGGGGGTTGTTCGGCTCATCCCTAGAGACTACCTTCACTGCCCCCAGGCCAACAAGAAACAACAACCACTGGACAATGTTAAAATTTATTAGGCCCAACTAATAAAAAATATCTGTATTTAAATGCATGAAACGGGAATGGGAAACAGAAGATATAGCAAGGGAAAAAGGGAAAAAAAAGAGCAAGAGAGGTACTCTACTCTTCTTAATGCAATAGGATTGACTTACTAAAAGCAAATAGATTGTTCACTTTGCACAAGGACTTCCCCTTAGGTTGGTGAATGAGGTTAAAATTCACTTTGCAAATAATACACAATCATGTGCAAGGAAAATAAAAAGAACCATATTTTTGCTTGCACATTTTTGGATGATGGAAGTCAGAACAGCTTCCCCGCATTCACTAAACTATAGGAAGATGGCCTTGCAAATTGCAAATTCCCTTGCAAAGTGAACAGCCTTTCTGCCTATAGTAAATCCACTCCAGTGAGTATAAAAAGATAGTAATAGATGGTAGCTATGTCTACATGGTGTGATATGTTTATTAGAGAGTGGTACTCCATCTCACTCTAATATCTCTTTATGAAACTTCATGGGTAATATTTTTTTTGACAGCAGAACTCATATGTAAAATTGTAACACTATATTTATTTTTCTCAGTGTTGCTATGAACTCCTCTATATCTGGTCTTCAGCCAAGGATCCAGGTCAGGAATGGCACTCTGGATAATCCACGCAAGTTGTTCAATCAGGACTTTTATTCCTTGAGAGATTGGCATCTGAAGACGGGAACTCTGTTTGTTGATGAAGCCTTTTCTGCTAACCTTAACAGCATTGGATCAGGAAAAGAGCTTGATATCAACACAAGGAACATAGAGTGGAAGAGACCAAGAGAAATTATAGTATGTATATTACAATGCATAATATATATATGGCTACTTCCCTGAAACTATGCAGCAGTAGCCTACCATGTTACAACCATCTTTTATTTTTGAAGCTTTTGCCTTAATTGTCCACGTTTCTTTACCAGAAAAGACAACAAATCAAATTAAGTGTCAGGTCACCTGAGTTGCCAGATAACAGATGCACACCGTAGGTCAGGAGTGCACCACAAGGTAGTGAACCCTATGGCTGACTGCTGCGGATAGAACACTGGGTGGTTAAGGAAGGCCGATCCACTGGAGCACAACAGGGATCCCACAGGGAGCTAGAGCCCAAGATTCCCCAGGGCGCGGAGTCTAAGATCCAGCAGGTGTTCACCAGAGCCTCTGGTGGCGAGAATGGCCTAAGCTGCAGCTGGATCCAGGTCGCGGCCCCCAGAGTCCCCTAGCTCACTCTCCGTAGGGTATAGAGGATAGAGGGGAAGCAGCAGCTCAGGATACAAGAGATAGTGAGGAGATAAGCCAAGGTCAGGGTGACAAGCAGACAAGGATAAACAAAGGAAAAGCCAAAGGTCAAGGTCACAATTAGACAGGGATAGTTGAGAATAAGCCAATATTGTTAACACAGAGACAGACGTAGCACATGGCAAGCAGGAACCCAAACACATAATGCTTAACAAACAACGTTGATCAGCAAGGCAGACTTGCAGTGCACAGGTTAATATAGAGTTCTCTGATAGGACCTGGGGTGGAGACATTCTGGGAGGAGAGATTATAAAAGCAGCCAGGTGAGAGTATCTGGCCTCTAAGGTGAACACATGGAGAGAAAGGTAAGCTGACAGACAAACATTACTGCATATCCATGACATTAGGGGCTACTTATGATTTGTATATTTTACCTGGTCAGTGAAGACCTGGATTAAAATGCAAGAACTTTCAAAAAGTAATTGATGTACACTTAATGATCATAAGTATGTGGGAACACCACCAGTTCAGGAGTTTCCATTGAAGAGTACTGTTATGGTTACAGCATACATGGACATTTAAGGCTGGGTTCACATATATGCTAATTGGATGTGTTTTACACCGCATCCAATTCGCATAACATGTTAGTGTGACAGGCTTTTTTCAATGGAGCCGTATCACACATGTCTGGGGTGGCTGCGGTGCGAATTTGAAAAGGGTTCTGTGCATTTTTGGGTCCAGTTCAGGTGCGAATTCAGGGAACAATTTGCACCAGAACCAGTGAACACAAGTGCACAGGAAACCAGACTGCAAACAGGAGCTAGACCTGTGTGAACCCAGCCTTAGACAATTTCGGTAACTGCTTAGGAAAGGCCCCTTTCTGTTCCAGCCTGACTGTTCCTCTGTACACAAAGCCAGCTCCATATAGACATGGTTTGGCTAGTTTTGTGTGAAGGGCCTTGAGTTAACTGCACACAGCCATGACCCGAATTTTATAGAACACATTTGATTTGGAAAGCTGATTACAGGCCAGGTCTTCTCATTCAACATCAGTACCTGATTGTACAAATGCTTTTTTGGCTAAATGGGAACAAATTTCCAAAGACACATTTCAAACCCTGTGAAAAGCCTTCTCAGAAGAGTGAAGACTATATTAGCTGTAAAGAAAAGCTACCTCCATATTAAAGTGGCTGTAAACCTCAGACATGAAAAATGAACAAAGTATATCCTCTATAGTGTGTACTTGTCTCAGCATCAGTGGCGGCTGGTGCTCAATATTTTGGGGGGGGCAAACAAACACCCTCCCCCCCGCGCGAGCGCCGGAGACAGATGTGAATGAGGCAATCAGATGCCTTACCTTAGGAGGCAGGGGGAAGGAAGAGCTGGGGCCGCTCTGACCACTTCTCCCAGCCGAACTTCAAAAATATCTCCAAATGGAACAACAGGGTGGTGAGCGACCTGCTGTACTACCAGACCAGCTACATGGCCCTGGTGGCTGCTGCCATCGTCTGTCTTGTGGGGTGAGTTTGTGTGTGATGCAGCACACAGAGAGACACTGACAGCTCAGCATGGACTGTATGCTTCTCCTCCCAGTCAAACTGGAAGTGTGTCCTGAGACCCAATTGGCCAGGGATCCCTAAGACTCCCTGGCCAATCAGGTCTCAGGACGCGCTTCCTGTTTGGCCGGGAAGAGAATCAGGAAGACAATAGCGAATACTAATTAGCTATTGTCACACAACTGGCTGTGCTCTGCACCCCGAGCTCACCCTATTTTGAAGCCAATTAGAGCCTCAGGCTCTAATCATCTGCTTTCAAAAACCCCATTGAAATCTATGCATCCCGCGCCCTGAATGTAGAGTATGGGCCAGGTGCATCGATTAGGGGGGTGGCGCCCCTGCACCCTGCATGGACGGGCCGCCACTGCTCAGCACTAAGTGTCATTTCTGTCCACTGCCTCATTCCTCTGCTATAAGCATGAGTCACTTCTGACCTGTTTTCCTGACACCAAGAGGAAAAATTGTGACAGGGGAGGGAGCTCCAGCTGATTGACAGCCTCAGCTCTGTTCCTGTGTGCTGTGTGAAGGGAGGGGCGGTGTCCTTTCCCTCCAATCAGCTCTCAGAACTTTCCTCACTGATGTAGCTTCAGCTTTCCACCCCTTGCTTTTCAGAGCTGAGAGATCCTGTGTAAATTCTGCACTTTGAATGGATATAGAGGAAACACAACTACAGATAAACAGGAACAACTTATGTAGGAGGATTTGTTTCATCTCTGTGTATCACCTGAGGCCAGTCACTTCACTGGGTATGGGTATATGTTAGGGTTTACAGCTACTTTAATGGCCATGTTTTTGAAATAAGATGTTCCACAGGCTCATATAGGTGTAATGGGCAGGTGTCCACAGACCCTATAATGTACATCAGATGACTTAAGGCAGGGAGGCAGACAACTCAGTATCATAGAGGCACCTGTATTACATTTCACAAATGTACAAAATACAAAAAAGGTACAAAACATTAAGCAGTTGAAAACTGCAAACTAACAATTAATGAATTTTACCAAAAGCCATTATATAAAGAGAAAGTACAACACTTTGCAATCCAAAATATTATATAAGAAAATAACACATGTATTGATTTTTGCTGTCTATTAATGCTTGTATTATGTTCTGATCGTACTCTAAAACTGTTAGTTTGGTTATTAGGTACTTGCGGCTGTGTGTGATTAATAGATTGTAGTGAGCTTCCTGAGCCATTTCATTACCTTTGGTGTTTGCAGTTTATTCCAAGACAGCTATCTGAGGTTTAAACTGATTAATCTCTAAAGTAGGGACAACATTCTCATTAAATGTTATTTTGGTACTTCTTAAACATTGAAAAAGGTAAGTGTGTGATGCACTCAAAGATGAAATGTACTTCAGTATTTATAAATAAATCAAAACTGTATTTAACATCAAACAGCAAATGATTACGTGATAAGTAAAATAATACAACATTTAAATAATGTATAGAAGAAAAAAAGTTCCTTGGTTGTATGGTTGTATTATCATTTGCTTGTGTGTGGAGATCTATAATGTACACTGTATTACCAAAAGTATTGGGACACCTGCATTTACACACACATGAACTTTAATGGAATCACAGTCTTCGTCTGTAGGGTTCAATATTGAGTTGGCCCCCCCTTTGCAGCTATAACAGTTTCAACTCTTCTGAGAAGGCTGTCCACAAGGTTTAGGAGTGTGTCTATGGGAATGTTTGACCATTCTTCCAGAAACGCATTTGTGAGGTCAGGCACTGATGTTGGAACAGTAGGCCTGGCTCGCAGTCTCCACTCTAATTCATCCCAAAGGTGTTCTGAGGAAGAAAAGGGAAAAAGGGTTACAAACCCTGGGACTTTAAACAGTGTCTAATTGGTAAGGTAAGAATACAGTAACAGTATTAAAGATTACAATTTTTTATTATAAAAGTAAAAAAACACACAAGCATACAGTAGATAAAAACCATCCATATATAATACATGACGCTTTGCCATACGCATAATGTGAATGCAATAAGATCACTCTACACCCCTGTACACACGATAGGTTTTACCAATGAAAACAGTCCGATGGACTTTTTTCATCAGACAAACCGATCGTGTATGGGCCACATCGGTCTTTTTTCCATCGGTGTTTAAAAATAGAACATGTTTTAAATTTATCCGATGGTTAAAAAACCGATAGCAAATTACTATCGTCTGTGGGGAACTTCATCAGATAAAAAACCCACGCATGCTCAGAATCAAGTCGACGCATGCTCAGAAGCATTGAACTTAATTTTTCTCGGCTCATCGGAGTGTTTTACGTCACGGCGTTTGGGACGGTCGGTTTTTTGACTGATGGTGTGTAGGCAAGACTGATGAAAGTCAGCTTCATCGGTTTTCCGATGGAAAAATCCATCGGTTAAAAAACTATAGGAAATCCGATCATGTGTACAGGGCTTTAATGTTTCGCTCAGGTGAGCTTCTTCAAGTGTTTTCAATGTTAATGCAGGTTATGCTGAAAATCACAAAGGAACAAACAACGGATGGAACAACAAGTTAGTTTGTTTAAAAGAAACACATTCAAACAATAAGTCAAAAAATAGATGTTAATGATATAATAACCAACACATAAATGAAAATTGGTTTGTGTATTAATAATAATCAAAACAATAATAAGATAAATCAACAGTCAGAGTGCAAGCTGAGCAAATCTCACCATGGTGGCCAGTCACAGCCCATATAGGGATGGTCAAAACAAGGATCTAAAGGTCCCGTGCAGGCTTCAAAACCATAACAGTCCAGGCATCTCTGATCATTCAGAATAGCCACAGAAGGCCAAGAGCAATTTTTAAAATGATTCCCTGGGGTATAGAAAAATAAGAGACCATGTGAAAGGGAACTACATGGAGACATATAGAGACAAATGTTGTTGACAATTGGGCTTAGTTTATAGAATTATACCTGAGTGGACAGTATAAGTATAGAATCAATAAGATTTGGCGCTGGTTCAGAAAATTTATCGTTGAGACCATTAGCAGGCTGAGTGGGAAGACCACTGTCCAATAGCAATACCAATACCATCAGCTCAGGAGATGGGCCAATATGCTGGGGAGAAATAAAGAAGAAATAGGGAGCTGAATATTAGCGTGGTTACATTGATATTTGGGTATAGGTCATTAAATGGGTTAAAGAGAGCTTACCTTCGGGCAGTCAAGATGGTTTTGAAGCAGGCAGAGAGGGGAGAAAGATGGCAGTTCTCTTTCTCAGTACAGCGGTCCTGACAAAGATCGTGGCCACCGTCGCGCTCTTATATACCTCCCAGCCCGGCTGCATCTGACGTCACCGCCGGGATGCGGGCATGGCGTGGAGACACGTGGTGCGCATGCGTGACCCACATAATAACCAAATGGCGCAAATAAATCTGCGGACCCAGCGCATGCCCAATTATACATAGGGAGCCAGCAGAGGTCACGCTGCAGCGCGCGGCGCCATATTGGTTATGGGAAAGTCCCTCAGAAGGAATGGAAGGGAAATAAAACCGGGTTGCTGTCACCATGACGATGTGTTTCGGGTGTGGACCATCTTCTTTTGCAGCAGAGGGTATGTGATCGCTTATAAAAAAGGGAAAAAAAGGTATTTAAAACTTCAACTTCAGTTAACTGGTATGACAAGTAGATTTTCTTGGAGTTCAGGTCTCACAACTAGTGTGTTCAGGTCTTCCATGTAATGACACCAATAACAGGAATGTGGTCCTTGATATACTGTATTTATCGGCGTATAACACGCACCGGCGTATAACACGCACCCCAAGTTTAGGAGGAAATTTAGGGAAAAAAACTTTTAGGAGGGAAGTTTAAGGAAAAATAACTTACATTTAAATGCAGCCTTGTCAGTGTCCATTGCAGCCTTGTCACAGTGCAGCCTTGTCAGTGTCCATTGCAGCCTTGTCACAGTGCAGCCTTGTCAGTGTCCATTGCAGCCTTGTCACAGTGCAGCCTGGTCACAGTGCAGCCTTGTCAGTGTCCATTGCAGCCTTGCCCCAGAGTCGCCGTGCAGCCTTGCCCCAGAGTCGCCATGCAGCCTTGCCCCAGAGTCGCCGTGCAGCATTTTAAAATTGGCACCGAGACTGTGCGGACGCCCGCCGAGAACGCCGGGGACGCAGGGACTGGGCGGAGCCGCCGCCGAGATACACATAGCCGAGTGTACTCGGCTATACTCGGCTTTTCTCGGCTCCGCTCACAGTCACGCCGAGTCCCGCCCTATGATGGACATAACACAGGTCCAATGGCGGGACTGGGCGTGACTGTGAGCGGAGCCGAGAAAAGCCGAGTATAGCCGAGTACATTCGGCTATGTGTATCTCGCTCCGCTCCGCTCCCAGTCAGCGGAGACAGCTCAGGGATGTGGATATCGGCGTATAACACGCACCCACGATTTTCCCCTGATTTTCAGGGGAAAAAGGTGCGTGTTTACGCCGATAAATACGGTATATATTCTGTTTTGCTGAAATTATGTTTATTAAGAGAAAATTAACATCATTAATTATTTTGAAAAAGACAGGTTAAATAGTTGTGATGTATACAGCATAATTTACGGTAAGTGCCATTCCACCCAAAGATAATGTTTCAGTCATAGGTTGATTTTGATAGGTTGAACTAGGATCCATAGTCTCTGAAATCCAAACTTCAGTGTTTTATTTTGAAATTTCAATCAGGTTTTAACCTTTGATAGAAAGGAAAAAGTTGTGACGCCCCAGATCCCCAGTTCAGATAAATCTCCAAAAACCTAATTGTAGCCCTGATGAAAATATAGCCTTGTAAAACCTTTGAAACATGTTGGCTTTCGGCAGCAAAGAAAATATTATCTGGATCACTAGAATTGGCAGAATCTTTCCTTTCCAAAATATAACCATAGTTCCCTGTTCTGTTCCCTTAGAAATCTCACTCCTACTGGAACGAGATGTTCCCAGGTTCTCTGTCTTCTTCAGTTGCATTCTACATTACTTAAAATAATTTGAGCAAGAGAATGGGATTCCTTAATGGTCTTGGCATTTGGTGAGAAGACCTGAAAACTCATGTGTGCTCATCCTTAAGAGACTTCATAGAAACACTTTAACTACTACCATAAACTAACATATCAACTTCAACTGTACTGATTCTTCTAAGTTTGGTTGTTGCTCTTTATTCATGCATTAAAAAAACAAAAAAACTCTTAACTAACCATTTCAAATATTGTTTTCTTCTTGCACAGGAATACGGTAAAAGGCCACGTCTGATAGTTGATGGCACAAGCTTATTTGATATTTTACAGAGTAAGACACTAGGTAAGGATAAACCGTGGCTGTAGAGATTGTTACAAAAAAAGGGTGTCTGGTGTATGGTGAGATCTCTGCTATGAGTGAATGATGTTGTCCTTTTACCCTCATTGGCACAAGCTTGCTATGAACTGCAGCCTGCCCTTCATGGGTTGGCTGCTGTGGGTGACGTGCCTAGAAGTGAACTCTGAATGTTGGATGCAGCGGCCTTCTTCTTGGTTAGAAACATATTGATACACGCATGTATACCGGCACTCGGTTTGATTGTAAGCTTTGTAAGTGGATCTTTTACTTTTACTTGGATTAAAACTTTTATACGGAGAGCACTAGATTGTCCCCTTCTTTTTGTTCATATGCTTTGGGAGATCAATGGCAGTACTGATTTGTAATCGATACCCCAGGTGTGGGTTAACAGGCTGAGTGACCTGTCTCAGGTCGAATATATGAATATATGAGGTGAGAGGCTTGATTATCTGTGGTGGAGGGATCACTATCACCGGCGCCGCTGTATCGTCTCATTCATCATTGTACTTTATAAGGCTACTCTGACTTTCACATGCATCACCTGTCATCACTGGATTAATATATATATGGACTATTAATTTATTTCATTTTAATTGCGCTGCACTATCTTGTTGTATATGTTCTGTTGAGGTATTATTTGAGTTAACCTTAAGTGTCAGATTGCATTTTTGATTGTTTGTTTATTATTTTTTGTCAGCGCTGAATATTTTTTATTTATATAAAGCAGTAGTAAAATGAAACCCCCTGCCCCCAAAAAAACGAAAAAAAATCTTCCCCTCTAATAATGTGCTAGCATACATCGCATAGTAGCATATTATGAAAGACTTAGGCCCCATGCACATGAGACGCTGTTATTTGCTGTTGAACGCGTGTTCAGAGGCAGTTGGACGCTTTTTTCAACTGCCCCTGAACCCATTCAATGTTATCCTATGTGTCCATGCACACACTCTCGTTTTTTGGCGTTTACAAGCAGTTGCGTTTAACCTCGTTTTTCCAGAAGCAAAAAAATGGGTTCAGACGCAAACGTTTTCCACGTTTCAGACGCTAAACGCTGCTAAACGCGGCTAAACGCGGTACCGGCGTTTTGCCGCGTTTGTGTTTATAAACGTTTTTAAAGGGGACCTATTTTTTAACATTAGAAATCTCAAAAATGATGGCAAATTATTAAAAACTATTAAAAAATATAAAAGAAAACTGTAATTGCTTGCATTGCATTGTGGACAATCCACAACTTGTGGCAGGTAACGTGGCAAGTGGACAATCAACAACTTGTGGCAGGTGACGTGGCCAGGTGACGTGGCAAGTGGACAATTCACAACTTGTGGCAGGTGACGTGGCCAGGTGACGTGGCACGTGATGTGGCCAGGTGACGTGGCAATTGGACAATCCACAACTTGTGGCAGGTGACGTGGCCAGGTGACGTGGCAGGTAACGTGGCCAGGTGACGTGGCAGGTAACATGGCCAGGTGACGTGGCAAGTGGACAATCCACAACTTGTGGCAGGTGACGTGGCCAGGTGACGTGGCAGGTAACGTGGCCAGGTGACGTGGCCAGGTGACGTGGCAGGTGACGTGGCAAGTGGACAATCCACAACTTGTGGCAGGTGACGTGGCCAGGTGACGTGGCACGTGATGTGGCCAGGTGACGTGGCAAGTGGACAATCCACAACTTGTGGCAGGTGACGTGGCCAGGTGACGTGGCAGGTAATGTGGCCAGGTGACGTGGCCAGGTGACATGGCCAGGTGACGTGGCAAGTGGACAATCCACAACTTGTGGCAGGTGATGTGGCAAGTGACACGCTAAGTACAAGTACACTGCTGCTCTCTCAGCTGCTGCTACTCACTCTGGTCTCACAAACTGGCTGAAATGGTTAAAATTTACTGTTTTTTGAGCTTAGGGAGGGTCTATGATGAAACGCTTATAAACACAAACGTGGTAAAACGCCACTAAACACGGCTGCAAACGCGGCAAAACACGCGTTTTTAAATGCCGGTTTCAGCGTTTAAAAACGTGTGTTCAGCAGAGTTTGCACCTGCGTCTCGTGTGCATGGGGCCTTACCGTATTTACTCGAGTATAAGCCAACCCGAATATAAGCCGAGGCACCTAATTTTACCACCAAAAACTGGGAAAACGTATAGACTCGAGTATAAGCCTAGGGTGTCCATCTGCATGCCTCGCTGTGCCTCACTGTGTCCATGTGCATGCCTCACTGTGCCCATGCCTCACTGTGTCCATGCCCCACTGTGACTAGACTGACGTTTAACATGGGAGTCTATGGAAGGGGTGCCCGGTTTGAAAAATCGGTGCTCCCTGGCCGTAGATTCCCTGGACAACAAACTTTGCACACTTGTGGAAGAAGAGTGGGGCTACATGTGTGCCAAGGTTGGGGTCCAGGGGACCTAGGGCCGGCCGGTACCGGGTCCCCAAAATCACAGGAGAAATTACCATTTAACATGGGAGTCTATGGAAGGGGTGTCCGGCTTTGAAAAATCAGTGCTCCCTGGCCGTAGGTTGGGCTATATGAGTTGGGCTATATGTGTGCCAAGTTTGGGGTCCAGGGGATCTACGGCTGGCCAAGATCAGGCGCACAAAAGTGAAGATGGACACAGACTCAAGTATAAGCCGAGGGGGGCATTTTCAGCACAAAAAAATGTGCTCAAAAACTCGGCTTATACTCGAGTATATACGGTACCTTAAATTGAAGCCCTCCAGTGGCACACTGTCATCGCTGGCAGGGCTTCCCTTTTCCTTCCGGGTTTGTCTGCTCCGGCCATTTGAATGGCTGAGCCACGATAACGTCACATGTGCGCGGGAGTCACGGCCTCAGCACGGCTCTCTCAATAGACTGCATGTCGTCCATTGAGAACACAGTGTACATGTGCCTGTGATGTCACTGGCTGCTACTAAAGTAAATATTTCCTAAATGGTGCACGTTTATGAGATATTTACTGTACCTACAAGTAAGCCTTAATATAGATAATAAACAAGCAGTGTTTACTAATGCTTTAAGAGGCAAGGTATATTGCAGGGGCTGCGGACCGGACTCGCCCCGCCGCCGCTAAATGTCTGGCCCATCGGTGCACGTGATGACTTCATGTGCACATGTGCTTTCTTGGGTTAACAACCGATGCGGCTAATAAGCTGCTCGGCTGCTATCCAAAGCAGCGGGAGGGGACATTTTAACCCCGGTCTGCTTTTTTGGGTTGCCTGGCGTTTATCCCAAGCAGTTGGAGGGGACTTCCCCCCCCCTCCACCTTCCCTGGCTCGCCTGGGCTCTCCCATCCCACCAGCGACCAGCCGACACATCCGACAGCTGCCCGGAGACCCGAACTACATAGTTACATAGTTAGTCAGGTTGAAAAAAGACACAAGTCCATCCAGTTCAACCATAAAAAAAATTAAATAAATAATAATATCATACAATCCCATATACCCAATTCTATACCCACAGTTGATCCAGAGGAAGGCGAAAAACCCCAGCAGAGCATGATCCAATATGCTACAACAGGGGAAAAAATTCCTTCCTGATCCCCTGAGAGGCAATCAGATTTTCCCTGGATCAACTTTACCTATAAATGTTAGTACCCAGTTATATTATGTACATTTAGGAAAGTATCCAGGCCTTTCTTAAAGCAATCTACTGAGCTGGCCAGAACCACCTCTGCAGGGAGTCTATTCCACATTTTCACAGCTCTTACTGTGAAGAAACCTTTCCGTATTTGGAGATGAAATCTCTTTTCCCTCTAGACGTAAAGAGTGCCTCCTTGTCCTCAGTGTTGGCCGTAAAGTGAATAACTCAACACCAAGTTCACTATATGGACCCCTTATATATTTGTACATGTTGATCATATCCCCCCTTAATCTCCTCTTCTCAAGAGTGAATAAATTCAGTTCCTCTAATCTTTCCTCATAGCTGAGCTCCTCCATGCTTCTTATCAGTTTGGTTGCCCTTCTCTGCACTTTCTCCAGTTCCCCAATATCCTTTTTGAGAACTGGTGCCCAAAACTGAACTGCATATTCCAGATGAGGTCTTACTACAGGGGCAAAATTATATCTCTCTCTCTGGAGTCCATACCTCTCCTAATACAAGAAAGGACTTTGCTCGCTTTGGAAACAGCAGCTCGGCATTGCATGTTATTATTGAGCTTATGATCTACCAAAACCCCCAGATCCTTCTCCACTATGGATCTCCCCAGTTGTACTCCCCCTAGTATGTATGATGCATTCATATTCTTAGCCCCCAAGTGCATAACTTTACATTTATCAACATTAAACCTCATCTGCCACATAGTCGCCCAATTAGACAGGGCATCGAGGTTGGCTTGTAAATTGGAGACATCCTGTAAGGACGTTATTCCACTGCATAGCTTAGTGTCATCTGCAAAGACAGAAATGTTACTTTTGATCTCAGACCCAATATCATTTATAAAGATATTAAAAAGTAAGGGTCCCAGCACTGAACCTTGGGGTACACCACTGATAACCTTAGACCATTCAGAGTAAGAATCATTAACCACTACTCTCTGAATTTTGTCTTTTAGCCAGTTTTCTATTAGCGTGACCACATTTCCAAACTACCATTCAGGGACACCCCTCTTCCCAAAAATCAGCTTGTGCTTTAACGAATCACAGCACAGTGATTGGACACAAGAGGCGGAATTTATGATTTCTCCAATCACAAGCAGGGGACGGGGATTGTGCTCCTCCAGGCATTCCCGGGCAGGGCAAGTACTGTCAGTGAGTAAAGCAGTGATGTGGCGGCCTTTTTTGGGGGCATCAGATTGGCCCGGGGGGTGGCTGTGTCAGTTTCATTCCGGGACACTGTATTGTCCTGGAATTAAGGTGCCCGGGACAGACCTGCAAAATGCAGGACTGTCCCGGGCAATCCGGGACACGTGGTCACACTATTTTCTATCCATTTACAAACTGATATTTCCAATCCTGTAGACTTTACCTTACACATTAGCCGTGTGTGGGGAACTGTATCGAACGCTTTTGCAAAATCCAATCAGCTAAGATCGGGTCTCGGATCTAGAACCCTGAAAGAAATGTCATGACATCCCTTCCGGTTTACAGAAGACTTAAAGGCAAATAAAAAAAAATGACAGTATGCAAAACGGCCAAACTTGGCATTTTGAATGCTTTTAAAAGCAGAGGAGGAATTTGGGGTCTTATAAACCCCAAATTCCTCCCTCTATAAAGAGTACTTATCACTGCCTATTACTGTCACAAGGGATGTTTACATTCCTTCTGACATTATTAAAAGTGATTAGATTTTTTTTTTTAAATGGACAGTGTAAAAAAAAAATGAAATAATTATTATAATTTTTTTTTAAAGTGCCCCATCCCTCCATGCTGGCACGCAGAAGCAAACACATACGTAATTCGCAACCGCAAATGTTCAAACCACACATGTGAAATTTCGCCGCAATTGTTAGTGCGTGAGCAATAATTCTAACACAAGACCTCCTCTATAACCAGTAGAAATTTTTAAAGCATTGCTTGTGGAGATTTTTAGGTACCAAGTTTAAAGCATAACATGGGGGGATTGTATAATATGCAGGAGGGTTGTGTAATATGCAGGGGGGCTGGGTAGGGGGGCTGTGTGATGTGCAGGGGGGCTGTGTAATATGCAGGGGGGCGTGTAATGTAAAGGGGTCCATAGGTGTAATGTAAAGGGGTCCAGAAGTGCGAAGGCTATGTAATATAAAGGGGTCCAGATTATTATCTTCATTTATTAACAGTTGATTGCGATCCTCCATGCGTTCATATACAGTACATTGAATCTGGCCCTTAAGTGGGAAACGTTTGCTGACCCCTGGTATATGGTATACTTTAACATTAGGTTTTTGGGAGTAATGCATTAGCGTTTCAGATGTAATAAATAGGCAATAATAGAGATTTACCAAAACAATTAATTTGATCAAACCAAGGATGACTGTATTATTCTGCAGCAGACCCAGGATACAGCAGTGGGATCATATCTCCCAAATGATCTGGAAACACTATGGGGTACTAATCCTATCCTGAAAAGAAAATATTTGCTGCAAAGCTAATATAGGAGGTCATATGCCACGTACACACGGTCGGAATTTCCGAGGAAAAAAGTCAGACGGAATTTTTTTCATCGGATATTCTGACTGTGTGTATGCCCCATCGGACTTTTTCCATCAGAAATTCCAACTGAGTTAGAAAGAGAACATGTTCTCTTTTTTTCCGACGAAAAAAATTTCTATCGGAAATTCCATTCGTCTGTATGGAACTCCGACGGAGAAAAAAACACGCATGCTCAGAATCATGTCGACGCATGCTCGGAAACATTGAACTTCATTTTTCTCGGCTCGTCGTAGTGTTGTACGTCACCGCGTTCTTGACGGTCGGAATTTGGTGTGACAGTGTGTATGAAAGACAGTTTGAACGGAATTCCGTTCAAACTGTCAGAGTTTATTCCGACGGAATAATCCGACCGTGTCAGAGTTTATTCCGACGGAAAATCCGACCGTGTGTACAAGGCATTAGGCTCAAGGTTTTGGTTAGGAAAAAGATAATGACCACATTGCATTTAAAATGTATAGTTTTTTTACATTCACATATTTTCTCATTTTAATATAGTACATACAATTGAAACAATTCATTTAAATAAAATGGGATCCTCAAGTGTTTGTGTCTACTTTAGCTATCTGCAAAGTCTGTCTATGTGGAGGCCTTTTCACAAGCCTTCTCTATGAGAAACAGAGTTACAGTATATGTTTTAGTGTATGCTATTAGACAATTACATACTTTGTATCTAAAATTAGGACTACTGTGCATTTAACATGAATAACTACTCTATACCGATGATTTACAGGAGACTGTTGGTTCCTCTGTGCAATGGGGGCTCTCACACTGAGACCAAACTTACTGGAGAACATCATGCCAAGAGATCAAGAGTATGATGCAAATTATGCTGGGCTCTTTCATTTCAGGGTAAGGCACAAAACCATTATTATTTGAATCTAGGGATACTATGTGCAACAGATTGAGGAGAGATTTTTAAATTGCATCGGTCATAGCTGCCACATTAATTAAAAGATCTAGAAACGAATGTAGATGTCGACTTTTCTTTTAAATACAATTGTCTTCACCCTTGTGACAGGGTGACAACCCAGGAGTACAATTAGAAGACAGGGACAGAGTGTTGTCACCAGGGCTTTTTTTCAGGGGGAACTCTGTTCCACCACCTCTGGCTCAGAACTTTTGGTGCCTGCTCACCACAATCACTTGTAAACACAGAAGTCTGGTTTCTGTGTTTACAAGTGACAGCTCTGCAATCTGTATGTAATGCAATCCTGGTATTTAATGCCCCCTTAAGACCCTCCTACTGTTTTCGTGAAATTTGACTGAACACACCCACTATTTGATGTGATTTAGAGGGTGTGTGTAGGGGGAGGTGTTTTGTTGGGCCGTGGTTAAATTCCAACACCTATTGTTTGAGAAAAAAAGCCCTGGTTGTCACCCTCTATCAGAAAGTGCCTGGACAAGGACTTTAATGTCAGGGTCACAAGATATTTTTTTAAGAAAGTTGTTCCGATAACATGTTAAAACTTATATGAGATTTTAGGGTTTATATTAGTCTTCAAGCTTTTTGCCATTTCCTGGCAAAAAAAAAAGTTTTTCCATGTTAACCGCTCATTTTTGTCTATGGGAAAAGAGAAAGGAAATATACTTACCTAATCCTCTAAACCTCCCAGCACAAGGCCAGTCTGAGAATCAGTTGACTCGTGCAGTGCGGGCACAGCCCAACTGCATGGGAACATTTTCTTTTTGCCCAGAGCTTAGGCTTTGAGATTTTATTTGTTAATATAATAATAATATATATTTTTTTTTAGTTGTGGCACTTTGGAGAGTGGGTGGACATAGTCATAGACGATATGCTGCCATTTTGGAATGGAGAGCTCCTTTACGTTCGACCATCCTCTGCCAATGAATTCTGGCCTTGTCTCTTGGAAAAAGCCTATGCAAAGTAATTGTTTTTGTATTTTTAATTACCTTTAAGACAAAGTTAGATTGCTTGGTCTCTTTATTTTAGCTAAGAATTAACATTATCAAGATAAGCCAAGTTCCATAAAATGTCCTAAAGTATATCTGTAGCTTCTTCCTAGGTAGGCTGCTAGTTAGGTTAGCTAAATTTAGTTCCTGTAGTCCTGTAATCAGTTGAGTAGCTTGTTAATATTTTGGGTTGTACTGTGTCTCACTGGTTGCAGATTCGACTGTTGCCCCCTGCGTCCTGGAGGGTTCTAGAATGTAGTCAAATAAGAAGCCTGAATATTTATGTGATCCCAGACAATCCCTGGTGGAGTGTGCCCATTAGATAGCTGGTGAGAGCATAAATAGTCTGAAGCTTTGAACAGCAGATTCTTGTCCAGGAGGAGAAGTCCCCAGCCTGAAGGGCTGTGTTTCTAGACTTGTTTATAGAAGTCCAAGCTGTGTTAGAACTGGGGGGCCTATCATATTGAACTTTGCTGAAACTGACCAAAGGATTCTATTAAGAATCTGGTCTGCAGATTTCACAGGAGTAATGTCTAATGGCTAATATTGGAAAGAGGCATCCAAGTATCCGGGGACATTTGTGAGTACAGACTAGGGATGAGCTTTGAGTTCGAGTCGAACATTGCCTGTTTGCACGTTCGCCGAACAGCGAACAATTTTAGGTGTTCGCGGCAAATTCAAAAAGCCGCGGAACACCCTGTAAAAGTCTATGGGAGAAATCTAAAGTGCTCATTTTAAAGGCTTATTTGCAAGTTATTGTCATAAAAATGTTGATGGGGACAAGGGCCTTATCCCCACAACCCTTGCCCAGTGGTTGTGCGGGTCTGTGGGCGGGGGGCTTATCGGAATCTGGAAGACCCCTTTAACAAAGGGGACCCCAGATCCCGGCCCCCCCTATGTGAATTGGTAAGGGGTACATTGTACCCCTACCATTTTTCAAAGAAAGTGTAAAAAATTGTAAAAAAAACACACAGACACAGTTGGGAAAGTCCTTTATTAAAAATAAAAAAATAAAAGATAAAAAACCCATTCCAGCGATGTAATCCTGTGTCCCGCGGTGATCCGATGTCCAGCCAGCGCTGCAGTCTCCACTCCACACGAAACGTCATTGGCTGAGCGGACCTGATGGGGAACTTCCTCCGCAGTGTAATAAATGAATAGACCCCGCCCCTTCTCAAGTTCCCCATCAGGTCCGCTCAGCCAATGACGTAGTGGGCGAGGTCACCTTCACTGGGTGTAAGGCTGAGTGGACCTGATGGGGAACGTGAGAAGGGGCGGGTCTATTTATTCCACTAGCGGTGCGGTTTTACCCCCCGCTAGCGGCCGAAAAAGGGTTAAAAACCACTGCAAAGAGCCTCTGCAGAGGCGCATTGCTGGCGGTATAGCCGCGCTGTCCCAATGTTTTCAATGGGCAGGAGTGGTGTATGAGCGGTAAACACACCGCTCCTTCACCTCTCCAAAGACGCGGCTAGCAGGACTTTTGGAGCGGTCCTGCTAGCGCACCGCTCCAGTGTAAAAGCCTTTGGGCTTTCACACTGGAGAAACAGCAGCCGCTGTTTAGGGTCGGTTTGCAGGCGCTATATTTGGCGCAATAGCGCCTGCAAACCGCTCCAGTGTGAAAGGGGCCTAACAGTGGCAGTGATAACCAGGACTAATAGAAAAGGTAAATCTCCCTAACGGGACACAGACAACAATAAAAACCTAATAGGGCGTTTTAACCCCTCGCCATTTTACAACTAAAAGCAAATGTTTTAAAGGAGAAAAAAAAGGCTTTGGATACACTTTAAGTATCACCTGGTTGTGAGACATACATTTTAGGAGTTTCCTCTGTTTTGGTTAAAAAAACACAGGATGCTGGCTAAAGTACAGCCTGTCTTTTAAAAGTATCAGTAGACCCTCTGTATCACCAGGGACAACAGCTGATGACAGGCAGTTCAGATAGTAGTGCGGTGTAAAACGTCAGAGATATGGTCAGAGCATGCTACAGACAGTAGGCAAGTCAGCAACTGATGGTCAGGTCAAGAGCAAGCAGATAGAGTCCATGTTCCAGACAGTAGGCTCCATTCACACTTGTACAACTCCAAAGTTGTGCTGACTTTGGAGTGCAACTTTGGTGCAACTTTGATGAAACTTTGGATGGGTGCAACTTGGATACGACTTTGGCTTTGACCAGTGATAATGGACAACTGTTGCACACAAGTTGCATTGTATAACATTCAGGTACGACTTCTATGCAACTTCTGAGGGTTAACATTGAAGTCTATGGACCTCAAGTTGCATGAAAGTCGAACCAAAGAAGTGCATGAACTACTCTGAAGTTGCTGCAACTTTAAATTGTGTATATATGAATGGGTACCATTGGAAAACATAGGGAAGGACTTGTCATGCAACTTTGATGTCCAAAGTTACACTACAAGTCTCACAAGTGTGAATGGAGCCTTATTGAGGAACAAAACAAGGCAAGCAAAGACAAGCTTAACACAAATACAGCCCAAATTGAATACAGGAATTTACAGGAATAATCCGAGGCATGAAGAGACAGACAGACCTCTATTCGGGGCTGAAACAAACAAACAAACAAACAAACCTATTAGAGCCCATTCACACTGGGGCAACACGACTTCCAGCGCGATTTTATGAGGCAACTCAGACACGATTTTATGAGGCAACTCAGCACGACCTGGAGCTATTTACAAGGCAACTCCAAGTTGCCTGCAGGACAGGAGACATTCCAGTGGCCAATCAAACAAGAATCAGCTCTGTGGGAGGGAGGGGGGAGTGAGAGTTTTGCAGGAGAAATGTATGTTATCTTCCTGGAGAGTTGCTCCTATTAAGACAGTGAGACGCGACTCCCATTGAAATGAATGGGTACAGGTCGCCTAGGAGTCGGATTGAAGTAGTACAGGGACCTTTTTTGAAGTCGGAGCGACTGCAGTAGTGTGCATAAGGACGGCTCCATTAACTTACATTGATTTCTTCAGCCAGCGCGACCTGAGGCGACTAGGGGCGACCTGGGGCGATTTGGAGTCGGATCCAAAGACGCCCCTGTGTGAATGGGCTCTTAATGAGGTTTGAATTTTTAACATGATTGTAAAGTCTTGTTTAAAAAACAAACAAAAACAAGCATGTTATACTTACCTCCTCTGTGCAGTTGGTTTTGCACAGAGCAGCTTTGATCCTCCTCTTCTCGGGTCCCTCTTCGCTGCTCCTGGCCCCTTCCTCCTGTCGAGTGCCCCCACAGCCAACAGCTTGCTATGGGGGCAACTAAGCCAAGTCACAGCTCCATGTGTCCATTCAGACACGGAGCCCCGTCCCGGCCCCGCCCTCTCTCTCTCCTAATTGGCTAACTGATTTTGACAGCAGCAGGAGCCAATGGCGCCGCTGCTGTGTCTCAGCCAATCAGGAGGAGAGTCCCAGACGGCTAAGACACTCGTGGATATCGCTGGAGAGAGATGTAGCTCAGGTAACTAATTAGGGGATGCTGGAGAGGCTTCTACACACAGAAGGTTTTTTTTTTTAATCTTCATGCATAGAATGCATAAAGATAAAAAACCTTCTGCCTTTACAACCAATTTAAAGTCTGCTAGTATGGACAAGTGTGAGCAGCAGGGAACTGAGCTGCAGTACTAAATAATAACCAGCAGATGGCAAACATTCAAGGCCAATAGGCTTATATCAAAACAATGACACCATGAGGTTGATCTACTAAAGGTAAGTGCAGTTGCTCTAGATCTGAGGGGGAAGCTCTGAAATGAGGGGAAGCTCTGCTGATTTCTTTGTTTCAATCATATGCAAGCAAAAATTCAGTTCTTAATTTTCCTTGCACATTCCCCTCAGTACTAGAGCAACTACACTTGCAGTGCACAGACTATTTACCTTTAGTAAATCAACCCCACTGACTACTGGGGTCTCAGGTCAATAACCTGCTGACACATAAAATCCCAGAAAATGACACGCTGACACGGGCTCCTGGAACAGTTTGCTAGATGAGGGTCCCATAAAAATAAAGCACCAACACTTGGGGCCCCAGAACAATGACAAACTGACACTTGGGTCCCAGAACAATGATGCACTAATACCTTGGTTTACAGAAAATTAACATACTGACACTTGGGGTCCCAGAACAGTAACACACTGACACTTGGGGGTTCTGGAACAATGACAGATTGACACTTGTGGTCCTAGAACATATACTTTGAGACCCAGAACAATGCCATACTGGCACTTGGAGTACCAGAACAATGATACACTGACATTTAGGGCTCCACACAGTACAGGCCTTTCCTCACTGGCATTTGGGGTTCACTGAAAATTGAAATACTGACAGTTGGTCAGTATTTCAATAACAATAACACAATAACTTGTCAAATCGAAATAATAATAACAATAATCATGATGGTGATGATGATAATAATAAGGATAAGAAGAATAACAATAATACATTTGTGTTTCTTTTGTATTTCAGACTTTTAGGTTCATACCAAAACTTGCACTGGGGGTTTCCTGAGGAAGCATTTGTGAACCTGACTGGTGGGATAACTATGACATTTGACCTTAAGAATGAACAATTCCAGAGAAATTACCTCTGGCACATGGCCAACAATGCGAGTCCGGACACATTGATGGCCTGTATCCATAGCAAACAGGTAATGCTGTGATAATAATGCGCTACTAGGTTATGATGATATACAGAGGAACCATTTGTTAATTAGTCTTCCTATAATTAGAATCAATTAGAATTCTTTATTGCATACGGTACTTGGTTCACTTTGGCTGTTAAAATTTCACACACATCAGTTTGAGCACCAAGACATAATTCTTCTAAGGCTGTTAAATCAAAGCCTATGCTAAATGACTAATATTGTCCTCCTCTAAGTCTCACTTTAATCTTTTGATTAACAGGAGGGAACACCAAGGAATCGAAGTATGAGTGTGCCAGTGGTGGTGAGACCTGTTTGTCGTTATTCTCTAATTCTTCAGATTTCTTTCTAATGCATACTGGTACAAAGATTATCCTATGGGATTCGCCTTTTGTAGATGCTAGATAGTTATCACATAATGGATTATTGTGTGCAGTGCCCTGCTCCTGTTGGGTAGACGCTATATGTTAAATTTATTTATCTGAGCTATAGTTCAGCTCAGAAAGAATTATGTAAATTGTTGGCTCTGTTTCAGTCTAGCTGGGCTGCGCGTTTTCCACCTGACAGTTGGTGTCACTGTCACCACAGGTCAGGGTTGGAAATGCAGCAGGCTAGGTGTATTGGGTATTCCTTTCTCAGAAGTGGCTCAGGGGGCGTGGTCAACCCGCTGTGCATTCTGGAAGGGGGTACTTAAGAGACGGAGGCCGCTCTTTCGGGGTTCATTGCCGGGGGTAATTGCCGGATCCTGACCTGAGGGCCCTCCTGGCCTCAGGGATGCGCGAGACATTTTCGGCCTCGGGGCCTGATGGACCGAGGCTCTGCAACTGAGAAGTAGGCCCAGGAGTTGCTGGGGCCTACTAGTCCAGAGATGGTCCTACGCGGTCTTGCCTGCGGGAAGAAGCGGAACAATTGGGGACTCAATTGAGGGACGCATCCTGGTCAGTTTGCCTCACAGTGCTGCCGGATGGCTGAAAGATTCTGGCACCATGAGCTATGTACTTTTGAAGGAACTTTTTGCAAAGTGTCAGTGTGGTTACACGATCTTGTGGTGGAAGATTGTGGAACGACTTGTACGGCACTCATCAAGTCTGTGGCAGAGACTTTGAACGAGCTTCGCACCGGTTGCTAGGCCAGTGAGAGTAGGCCTATCCAGTGGTTGCTGAATCCAGCGTGGAACTGATTTGTCCTCTGGATATAGGATTGTGCCCGTGATCCGCAAAGTACCTGAAACTCCCCTCTCCCTCTATCCCTCTGTTGGAACTGGTAAAATAAATCCTTGAAGAAAACGTATCCAAGTGTTGGTGTGAACATTTATGAAAGTTCTTCAAGAAGGATCCCCGACACGAGTGCGGTGAACAGAAAAGGTAACGGTAGGCCCAAAACTTTAAACCAGCAGCTCCTACGGGGATAGTGCTACACGTATATTTGAACCTCCAATGAAATGAACAGCAGAGGAACTGATGTGAGAGTCTAAAAGATTTGTTCAGTATGCTTATGGCCTCATTTAGGTTTATGGGGAGGCTCTGCATAGGCGCAGGAGGTGGGACTGCGTTGGGCAGCTATTCCAGTGCAGTCCCACCACAAGACAAGGAAAATGCCTGTCTATTGTATGCCCAGTTCAAACCACTGCATTGCGGTGGTGTGTCGGCATTGAAAAAAAGTATATTGTGAACCCAGCCTAAAAGAGTTGTGAAGGCAGAAGTTTTTTTTATCCTAATGCATTCCATGCATTAAGATAAAAAATCCTTTTGTGTGTAGCAGCCACCCCAGCACCCACTAATTACTGACCTGAGCCCCATCTCTCTCCAGTGATGTCCACGAATGTCTAAGCCGTCCGGGACACTGATTGGCTGAGACACAGCACCGGTGCCATTGGCTCCCGCTGCTGTCAATCAAAGTCAGTCAGCCAATCAGGGGAGAGAGGTGGCAGAACCGGGTCGGGGCTCTGTGTCAGAATGGACACATGGAGCTGTAACTCGGCTCCAGTACCCCCATAGGAAGCTGCTGGCTATGGGGGGCACTCGATAGGAGGGAGGGGCCAGGAGCAGCAAAGAGGGACCCGAGAAGAGGAGGATCCGGGCTGCTCTGTGCAAAACCAACTGCACAGAGGAGGTAAGTAGAACATGTTTGTTATGTTTTTTTTTTTTTAAACAAGACTTTACTATCACTTTAACGTTTACTCTAAACCAGGGGTCTCCAAACTTTTTAAACAAAGGGCCAGTTTATAGTCCTTCAGACTTTAGGAGGGCCAAATTGTGGCCAGCGTGGGCAGAAAATGTACCGGGCCCGGCATCAGTGAGAATAAATATGGCCTCAGGGTTGGTGGTGAAAAGGAGTAGGAGTAATGCCCCTATTAGTAGGAGGAATAGTATCCAATCATAGTTATCGGTGGAAGAAATGGTGCCCCACTGTTGGTGTCAGTGAGAGGAATTGTGCCCCAAGGGCCGGATAAAGGCCCCTGCTCTAAACAATCACACAAATAACTAAATTATTTTGACTGGGTTGATACTTTTATTACTTAGATATTGGCCACAGCCTGACAACTGTATATGAACCAACAAACCAGTAAACATTTATAGCCAACACAGATCCCTTTAGCAGTGCTGAGTGGCGTATCTCAACTTTCCTTACAGTACTTAAGAGCCAATTCAGCCCCCAGCCGTCCAGGTTAGGCTCAGGGGCTTACTAAGGGCTTTCTGCTCCCCATTCTACCAACTCCATCAGCCACCTCAGCCCGCAAAAGGGATAACCGCCAGCTGGGACAATAAAATTGGTTCGCAGCAAACATAAATTACGTAAACCAATAGTAAATATTTAGGATTTAACTACAACAGCATCCAAAATAACACAACAGACACAACACAAAGCCCAAGTCGATTTATCATTAGTTTTTTTTAAATTATAACAACAAAGTACAGCAACAAAGGGCGGGAGGGAGGGGACTTGTTCCCTCGTGAGAATTGTACAGACTGAGGGACCAGTAAGTCACGTGATTTGACGTGATGCAGAAGTCTCCTCCTTTTTACTTTTCCCCACCAATAACCTGCCACCAAATTTTTACCACCTCACCAACCCACCCGTTTGCCATCCCTTAATGCTTTTGATGCCAATGTACTATCCCGAAAGAACCGTCTCCAGTCATGGTGCCTACTGTGTTTATAACACAGGGCATTGCTGGCTGCAGCCTGTGAGTGTATACTGCCTGTCACAGTCCATGTACATTTCCAGACTGCAGTGTCAGCCTACCCCAGTGTCCCTGATCACTGCCCACAGCATAATACAAATACAAAGAGTGCAGCCAACCCATGTCACCTGTCCCAGTGTCACCAGTGCTCTTATTAACAACCCTATACACCATTCCAATGTTCCGATCACTGCCATATGCTATATCAGTGCCCTGATCACCGCCATACACCATACCAACGTTCTGATTACCGCCATACGCTGTATTAGTGCCATGATCACCGCTATACACCATACCAACATCCTGATCACCGCCAATCGCTATATTAGTGCCCTGATCACCACCATACACCATACCAATGTCCTGATCCGCGCCATATGCTATATTAGTGCCCTGATCACCGCTATACACCATACCAATGTCCTGATCACCGGCATATGCCATATCAGCACCCTGATCACTGTCATATGCCATACCAGTGCCCTGATTACCTTCATACACCATACCAGCATCCTGATCACCACCACGTTATACCAGCATCCTGATCACCACTATACGCCATACCTCATACCAGCATCCTGATTACTGCCATACCTCATACCAGCATCTTGATCACTACCATACCTCATACCAGCATCCTGATCACCGCCATACCTCATACAGCATCCTGATCACCGCCATACCTCATACAGCATCCTGATCACCGCCATACCTCATACCAGCATCCTGATTACTGCCATACCTCATACCAGCATCCTGATCACTACCATACCTCATACCAGCATCCTGATCACCGCCATACCTCATACAGCATCCTGATCACCGCCATACCTCATACAGCATCCTGATCACCGCCATACCTCATACCAGCATCCTGATTACTGCCATACCTCATACCAGCATCCTGATCACTACCATACCTCATACCAGCATCCTGATCACCGCCATACCTCATACCAGCATCCTGATCACTACCATATCTCATACCAGCATCCTGATTACTGCCATACCTCATTCCAGCATCTTGATCACTACCATACCTCATACCAGCATCCTGATTACTGCCATACCTCATACCAGCATCCTGATTACTGCCATACCTCATACCAGCATCCTGATTACTGCCATACCTCATACCAGCATCCTGATCACTGCCATACCCCATACCAGTGTCCTGATCACCGCCATACCTCATACCAGCATCCTGATCACTACCATATCTCATACCAGCATCCTGATCACCGCCATACCTCATACCAGCATCCTGATTACTGCCATACCTCATACCAGCATCCTGATTACTGCCATACCTCATACCAGCATCCTGATCACTGCCATACCCCATACCAGTGTCCTGATCACCGCCATACCTCATACCAGCATCCCGATCACTACCATATCTCATACCAGCATCCTGATCACCGCCATACCTCATACCAGCATGCTGACCACCACCATACCAGCATTCTGATCATCGCCATTAGTGATGAGCCGAACACCCCCGGGTTCGGTTCGCACCAGAACCCGCGAACGGACCGAAAGTTCGCACGAACTTTAGAACCCTATTAAATACAATGGATGAGAACGTTCGAAATCTAAAGTGCTAATTATAACGACTATTATGCATGTTATTGTCCTAAAAAGGGTTTGGGAACCCGGGTTCTGCACCAGGGGACATGTATCAATGCAAAAATACGTTTTAAAAACGGCCGTTTTTTCTTGAGCAGTCATTTTAATGATGCATAAAGTGAAAAAAAAAAGTCAAATATTCCTTTAAATATCGTACTTGGGGGGTGTCTAAAGTATGCCTGTGAAGTGCCACGTGTTTCCCGTGTTTAGAACTGTCCCTGCACAAAATTACATTTCTAAAGGAAAAAAAGCCATTTAAAACTGCTTGCGGCTTTAATGTAATGTCTGGTCCCGGTAATATGGATGAAAATCTTTAAGAAAAATGACATAGCTACCCCATTACACCCCCCCCCCCCTTACCCCAGCCCATTACCAGCCCCTTTGGGTCTTGTATGGATATTAAGGGGAACCCCGCACACAAAATAAAAAAGGCCCTATATACTCTGAACAGCCGTATACAGGCGGTGCATACAAGACAGGGACTGTAGGTTTGTTCTTATGTAGAATCTGTTTGTAATTTTGAACAGGTACATTGTTTAAGTGTAGCTCCAGCCAAAAAATAGATTTCTAAGCTTTTTGGAAAACATAAGGAAGGGTTATCACCCCTGTAACATTTGTTTTGCTGTCTGTGCAGTGTGCACCTGTTCAGAACAGTTCACCTCACTTTCCGTCCTAATGACAAATGTTTTTTGAAAATTTGGGTTTTTTATTGAAACAAGAATTGGTGATAAAGCATCAGTGGAGAGGAGACACTTTTTTTCCCATATTAACTCTTACAGGAGAGAATTTGCCTTCCTAGGGGTAGATTTCCTCTCACTTCCTGTTGTATCCTTCCGTTTGCAAGGAGGAGTCGTTTGTAAGTTGGATGTTTGAAAGTAGGGGCCTGCCGTATATACTCAGCTGAAATTTGCCCCTTACATGTTGGTGTTGCCACAACACTGTGAGCCCTCACAGTTACTCTTGGTGGGCGCATGAATGGGCCCTGCTGTGAATTATTAGATCAAGAATTGTAATTGCATGCCCCTGTTGAACAGGGGCTGAAAAATTGGGCCTTTGGTGGTGGTGGTGGTGTTGACACAACACTGTAAGGCCTCACAGTTAGTCTTGGTGGGCGCAGGAATCTGCCCTGCTGTCAATTATTAGATCAAGAATTGTAATTGCATGCCCCTGTTGAACAGGGGCTGAAAAATTGGGCCTTTGGTGGTGGTGGTGGTGGTGGTGTTGACACAACACTGTAAGGCCTCACAGTTAGTCTTGGTGGGCGCAGGAATGGGCCCTGCTGTGAATTATTAGATCAAGAATTGTAATTGCATGCCCCTGTTGAACAGGGGCTGAAAAATTGGGCCTTTGGTGGTGGTGGTGGTGTTGACACAACACTGTAAGGCCTCACAGTTAGTCTTGGTGGGCGCAGGAATGGGCCCTGCTGTGAATTATTAGATCAAGAATTGTAATTACATGCCCCTGTTAAACAGGGGCAGAAAAATTGAGCCTTAGGCACTGGTGCCACAACACTGCAACCCCTCACAGATACTGTACTTGGAGCACAGCAATAAGCCCTGTTGCAAAGTATTGCATCAAAAATTGTAATTACATGCCCCTGTTAAACAGGGGCTGAAAAATTGGGCCTTAGCCACTGGTGCTGGTGCCACGACACTGCAACCACTCCCAGATACTCTAGTTGGAGTGCAGGAATGAGCCCTGCTGCAAAGCATTGCATAAAAAATTGTAATAACACACCCCTGTTAAACAGGGGCTGAAAAATTGGGCCTTAGCCACTGGTGGCGGCACCCAGAAACAAAAATGTTCTTCCAAGCTATCATCGTCAATCGGATCATTGAGGAGGAGGAGGATAGTCAGTCAACATAACAGGACAAACTCTCAGCATCAGCATCAGTCTTGAAGGGATGTGACATTTGAAAATAAATTAGTCTGTTATATCAGCTTCAGGTGTTTGGTAGCTGGTGGTGATCCAAGACTGGTTCATCTTTATGAAGGTCAGTCGATCAACAGAGTCGGTGGACAGGCGCACCCTGTGATCCGTGACAAATCCTCCAGCAGCACTGAATGTGCGTTCTGAAAGAACGATGGATGCAGGACAGGCCAGTAGCTCAAATGCATACTGTGCAAGCTCTGGCCAGTGATCCATCCTCAAGACCCAGTAAGCCAGAGGATTTTCGGTGGGGAAGGTGTCCAAGTCTGACCTTGCCCCTAGGTATTCCTGCACCATGTATATCAGACGCTGGCGATGGTTGCTGGAACCGATCATACCTTGGGGCTGCGGACTAAAGAATTGTCTGAACGCTTCGGTCAGACGGCCACCTTCCCCACCGCTCCTTCTTTGACTGACCGAAGCCTCAGCAACTCGTTGTCCAAGACCAGGAGTTTGTAACCTCCCAGTCTCTGGGAACGCGTTGCACAGACCTTTCTGCAAGGCCTCCCGGAGTTGTCTCATCCTCTGCTCCCTCTGCGACGGTAAGATAAGGTCCGCAACCTTACCCTTGTACCGTGGATCAAGGAGAGTGGCCAGCCAGTATTGGTCCCTCTCCTTGACCTGAAGAATACGAGGATCCTTCCGCAGACTTTGCAGGATCAGGGAGGCCATGCAGCGTAGGTTAGCTGAGGCATTCAGTCCGGAGTCCTCTGGGTCACTAAGGACGACATGATCCGCAGCCACCTCCTCCCAGCCACGTACAAGTCCACTGGTTTCTTGGGACTGTAAATCATCCCTAAAAGACTGCTGCTGATGATGCTGAGTGCCAGGCTCCACCTCCATGCTGACACAATCCTCCTCCTCCTCCTCCTCCTCCTCTTCTTCCTGTGCGATGGGTGGGACAGAAGGAACACTGTCTGGGTAAAGGGGGCCTTGAGAGGCAAGGAAGTCCTCCTCTTCCTGCCTCTGTTCTGCCTCAAGTGCCCTGTCCATTATTCCACGCAGAGTATGTTCCAACAGGTGGACAAGAGGTACAGTGTCACTGATGCATGCACTGTCACTGCTCACCATCCTCGTGGCCTCCTCAAATGGTGCCAGGACAGTGCATGCATCCCTGATCATGCCCCACTGGCGTGGTGAAAAAAACCCGAGCTCCCCTGACCCTGTCCTGGTGCCGTAGTCGCACAGGTACTCATTGATGGCCCTCTGCTGCGTGTGCAGCCGCTGCAGCATGGCCAACGTTGAGTTACACCTGGTGGGCATGTCACATATAAGGCGGTTCTTGGGCAGGTTCAACTCCTTTTGCAGCTCAGCCAGGCGAGCACTGGCATTATAAGATCTGCGGAAATGCACACAGACTTTCCTGGCCTGCCTCAGGACATCCTGTAAGCCCGGGTACCTGCCCAAGAACCGCTGCACCACCAGGTTAAGGACATGAGCCACACAGGGCACATGGGTCAGTTGTCCCTGTCGGAGAGCGGAGAGGAGGTTGGTGCCATTGTCTCAAACTACCATTCCTGGCTTAAGCTGGCGTAGCGTCAACCACCTCTCGGCCTGCCCCTGCAGAGCAGACAGAACCTCTGCCCCATTGTGGCTCCTGTCCCCCAAACACACCAGCGCAAGCACGGCATGGCATCTTTTTGCCTGTGTACTTGCGTAGCCCCTTGAACGCCTATGGAGCACCGCTGGTTCCGAGGAAAAAGCACAGGAAGAGGCCACGGAGGAAGAAGAAGAGGAGGGGGTGGAGGACAGAGGTGTGTCACAACCAGTAGTAGCATTTTGGAGGCGTTGCGGTGGAACAACCTCCAACACTACTTCACCTTGTCCTGCATCCTTCCCAGCTGCCAAAAGAGTGACCCAATGGGCCGTGAAAGAAAGGTAACGTCCCTGTCCATGCCTGCTGGACCATGAGTCAGCGGTAATATGCACCATACCGCTGACCGCCCTGTCCAGCGAGGCCAAGACATTGCCTTCCACATGCCGGTAGAGAGCCGGAATCGCCTTCCGTGAGAAAAAGTGGCGTTTGGGAACCTGCCACTGAGGAACCGCACATTGCACAAACTCACGGAAGGGGGCCGAGTCTACCAACTGAAAAGGCAGCAGTTGAAGCGCTAGCAATTTAGCCAAGCTAGCATTCAACCGCTGGGCATGTGGATGGCTGGGAGTGAACTTCTTTCGACGGTCCAGCAGCTGGGGCAGGGAAATTTGTCTGCTAGAATCGGACGTCGGTGTACTGCTAGCAGAGTGGCCGCAAGTACTTGGCTGTGACACACCTAATTCTACACCTTCATTCCTCTCAGTGCGGGTTTCAGAGAGGACTAAATGTATAGTGGGGTTGGAGATCCCAGCTGATGCGGTGCAAGGAGTGGTCCGCTTTGTTCTTTGGTGTGGGTCTTTAAGTTAGGCTTGCCAACGAGCTGCATGGCAGGTCAACATATGTCTGGTCAAGCATGTGGTGCCCAAGCGGCTGATGTTTTGGCCATGCGATATACGCTTGAGACATATGTTGCAAACAGCAGCTGTGCGATCTGATGCACTCACCTCAAAAAAGGCCCACACCAAAGAACTTTTTGAATAACGGGCAGAGGCAGCGCCCTGCACAGGCGGAGCTCTGCGGTGTGATTCCGTCGGTGTGCTGCCCTTACGCTGGCCACCCAAGGGCATCCTGCCTCGTTGGAGATGTGCCTCCTCCTCATCCTCCTCCTCCTCCTCTCTCCTATTAGGCACCCACGTGGAGTCAGTGACCTCATCATCCCCTCCCTCCTCATCACTGGAGCCAATCTGGCAGTATGCTGCAGATGCTGGAACATGACTGCCAGATTGGTGTCCTTCTTGAGCATCCCCTCTCTCTGCTCTCACGCTACTGCCTTCCTCTAGCTGGGTATCATCATCAGACCCTTCGAAACACTGGGCATCCTCCTGGAGCATGTACCCAACACTGTGCTCAAACAGTTCGGGGGACTCCTCAGGAGGAGGACATGGTGGGTCTAGGGAAGGAGTGACTGATGATGACATTGATACCAGGGAATAGGACGCTTTGGCAGCTGCTTTGCCAGTACCCTGAGCCTGGGTGAGAGAGGATGAGGAGGATGAGGAGGGCTTGGTCATCCACTCTACAAAGTCTTCGGCATGATGTGGCTCAACATGTCCAGCTGCCGAAAAGAAGGACAAGCGTGTTCCATGGCCATGTGCTGATGACAATGCACCGCGTCCACGACCAGCACTGTTGCCCCCAGACACAGAGCCTGCTTGCCCTCTTTTATTGGCTTCTGACTGTCTGCCTCTCCTTGTTTGCCTTCCAGACATTCTAATGGCCTGCAGGGAGATGGGAAAACCAGCAATAAAGGCTAGCTTCAGGTGTATACTGTGCAGGAGGCTTAGCAACAATGACACTGACACTGTCCCCTGCCTATCCTTCTCTCTCCCTGCACACAAGGTTTAGCAAAGAATAGGACACTGACACTGTCGACTGCCTATCCTTGTCTGTCCCTACACACAAGGTTTAGCAATATGGTTCAGCACACTAGGTTTAGCAAAGAATATGACACTGACACTCTCGACTGCCTATCCTTGTCTGTCCCTACACACAAGGTTTAGCAATATGGTTCAGCGCACTAGGTTTAGCAAAGATTATGACACTGACACTCTCGACTGCCTATCCTTGTCTGTCCCTACACACAAGGTTTAGCAATATGGTTCAGCACACTAGGTTTAGCAAAGATTATGACACTGACACTCTCGACTGCCTATCCTTGTCTGTCCCTACACACAAGGTTTAGCAATATGGTTCAGCGCACTAGGTTTAGCAAAGATTATGACACTGACACTCTCGACTGCCTATCCTTGTCTGTCCCTACACACAAGGTTTAGCAATATGGTTCAGCACACTAGGTTTAGCAAAGATTATGACACTGACACTCTCGACTGCATATCCTTGTCTGTCCCTACACACAAGGTTTAGCAATATGGTTCAGCGCACTAGGTTTAGCAAAGATTATGACACTGACACTCTCGACTGCCTATCCTTGTCTGTCCCTACACACAAGGTTTAGCAATATGGTTCAGCACACTAGGTTTAGCAAAGATTATGACACTGACACTCTCGACTGCCTATCCTTGTCTGTTCCTACACACAAGGTTTAGCAATATGGTTCAGCGCACTAGGTTTAGCAAAGATTATGACACTGACACTCTCGACTGCCTATCCTTGTCTGTCCCTACACACAAGGTTTAGCAATATGGTTCAGCGCACTAGGTTTAGCAAAGATTATGACACTGACACTCTCGACTGCCTATCCTTGTCTGTCCCTACACACAAGGTTTAGCAATATGGTTCAGCACACAAGGTTTAGCAAAGAATATGACACTGACACTCTCCCTGCCTATCCTTGTCTGTTCCTACACACAAGGTTTAGCAATATGGTTCAGCACACAAGGTTTAGCAAAGAATATGAAACTGACACTCTCCCTGCCTATCCTTCTCTGTCCCTACAAACAAGGTTTAGCAAAGAATATGACACTGACACTCTCCCTGCCTATCCTTGTCTGTCCCTACACACAAGGTTTAGCAATATGGTTCAGCACACTAGGTTTAGCAAAGAATATGACACTGACACTCTCCCTACCTATCCTTGTCTGTCCCTACACACAAGGTTTAGCAATATGGTTCAGCACACTAGGTTTAGCAAAGATTATGACACTGACACTCTCGACTGCCTATCCTTGTCTGTTCCTACACACAAGGTTTAGCAATATGGTTCAGCGCACTAGGTTTAGCAAAGATTATGACACTGACACTCTCGACTGCCTATCCTTGTCTGTCCCTACACACAAGGTTTAGCAATATGGTTCAGCGCACTAGGTTTAGCAAAGATTATGACACTGACACTCTCGACTGCCTATCCTTGTCTGTCCCTACACACAAGGTTTAGCAATATGGTTCAGCACACTAGGTTTAGCAAAGATTATGACACTGACACTCTCGACTGCCTATCCTTGTCTGTCCCTACACACAAGGTTTAGCAATATGGTTCAGCGCACTAGGTTTAGCAAAGATTATGACACTGACACTCTCGACTGCCTATCCTTGTCTGTCCCTACACACAAGGTTTAGCAATATGGTTCAGCACACAAGGTTTAGCAAAGAATATGACACTGACACTCTCCCTGCCTATCCTTGTCTGTTCCTACACACAAGGTTTAGCAATATGGTTCAGCACACAAGGTTTAGCAAAGAATATGAAACTGACACTCTCCCTGCCTATCCTTCTCTGTCCCTACAAACAAGGTTTAGCAAAGAATATGACACTGACACTCTCCCTGCCTATCCTTGTCTGTCCCTACACACAAGGTTTAGCAATATGGTTCAGCACACTAGGTTTAGCAAAGAATATGACACTGACACTCTCCCTACCTATCCTTGTCTGTCCCTACACACAAGGTTTAGCAATATGGTTCAGCACACAAGGTTTAGCAAAGAATATGAAACTGACACTCTCCCTACCTATCCTTCTCTGTCCCTACACACAAGGTTTAGCAAAGAAAAAATATGACACTGTCCCTGCCTATCCTTCTCTTTCCCTGCGCCGGAACACACTACACGAGGCCGCCGCGCTGGCAGCCTTTTATAGTGTGGGGCGTGTACTAAACCCCCTCAGCAACAATTGGCCACAGGCATCCTGCCTGTGGCCAATCATTGCTCTCCTCGCTGCCGGCGCTGTGATTGGCCAAGCATGCAGGGTCACAGTGCATGCTTGGCCAATCACAGCGCCGGGATTACACTGCGATGGCGCAGTGTATTGTGGGGCGTTCGCGTCACTCGAATTTGGCGCGAACGGCCCAAATCGTTCGTTGTTCGCCGAACGCGCGAACAGCCGATGTTCGAGTCGAACCTATGTTCGACTCGAACACCGAGCTCATCCCTAATCGCCATATGCCATACCAGCATCATGATCACCGCCATACCCCATACCATAGTTTTTTTACTCTATAGCTATTACGCAGACTAAATAATATACACTGATTATTTTTACAAAAAAAATGTAAGAGAATATATTTTGTCCTAATTTTTTGAAGAAAGATTATTTATTTGCAAAATTTTGTAACAAAAACTTTTTTCAAAATTTTCAGTAGTTTTTTTATTCATATAGCAAAAATAATTAAAAAACCCAGTAGTGATTAAATACCTCCAAAAGAAAGCTCTATCTGTTTAAAAAAAAAAAAAAAACAATACAAATTTCATATGGGAAAAGTGTTGCATGCCTGAGTAATTGTCACTGAAAGTGTGACAGCGCTGAAAGCTGAAAACTGGCCTAGACTGGAAGGGGGTAAAAATGTCTGGACTTGATGTGGTTAAGTACGTTTTGTAGCTTGTGTAGATGAATATTTAAATGTAATTTATTTTATCCTGAAAAACTTTTTTTGTTTTTCTTTACCAGAAAGAAGCTCTTGACTTCCGAAGGGGAAGCGAACCAATAACTGTACGTTACATTTACTTCTTATTTCCCAGAAATGTTGCCATACTCTATTAGATATAAGAATCCGAAGTTGGCCATACACTGTTAGAAAATAACCAATTCCTCCATCCACACAAACAAGATGAATGGAGAAATGCCCCCCCCTCCCTTTTCTTGCCAGGGCAATGAATTCTGACAGAGGCACATAGTTGTGCGCAGGGGGTATGCCGAGTGTGCCTGGGCACACCCTAAGCACCAGGGCCACTAATAAGGCAGTGCAGACGACCCTCTTGTACCAGGCCCAGGTCCTATCAGTTCATAAGGGGGACCCGGGCATTTGCTGAGCAGGAGGACCAGCTGTACTGCCTTATTGCAGACATTGATCCTCTTTTTCCTCTCCCTGCAGCACTTCCAGCTTCTGCTTATCTTCCTCCCTCCAGCTGCACTGCAAGGGGATCGGGGGGAAGTGTCTGGTCAATGTAAATCACTGGTCCCTTTCTTTTCTGAATGAACACAGTTAGTGATCGGTACCAATCGCTCATGTGTCCATTCATCATTGAAGTGTAATAAACTGTGTTTACTATACTTCAGTTTGTGAATGAAGAGGAAGCACATAAGTGCTTCCTCTTCATTCATCTGTGCAGCTGATGCTCAGTCTTAAATGTGAGACATTAGGGGTCTGTTTAGGCCCCTAATATTTCATCAAAGCCCCCCAACAGGGCACTTAAAATAAAAAAATAAAAATTAAAGACTTAAAAAAAAAGTAAAGTGTCTGAGCTTTGGAGTGCACACCCTAATGCCATAGGCTGCGCACACCTATGCAGAGGCACCCACCCTGTCAGCATGCCCTGCTTAGGGACTCTAGCTGCTTGACTGGAGCCGCTGATCGAAGGAAAATTTTCCAACAGGGAAGCCTAAGACTGATGATTTGGCCAGTCCCTGCTGCTGAACCAGACACATTTCAATTGGTGAATAACCAATTGTAGTTCTAGTACTAGTGAGACAACACGAAAAACGTTGTTTTAGTCAAAGAATACGTTTTTTGTGATTGGGGGATGAGAAATTATGTGTATGCCAACCCACCCTCCCTTATCCTCCAATCACAGGATGCCTTGAAGTCTGGGGGGAAAAAAACAAGCCTTTTTATAGGTGGGCATAGAGTGGGGAAATCCTGCTTGTAACACGGTATGATTTTTCTACCATACAGAAGCAATGCACACCTAATAATAGTATTACTAATACTTCTATTATAATAAATAATAATAATAAAAAAAATTCAGGAGTTGGGCGTTAAACTGGACCTGACATCAGATATATATATTTCATAATAAGCGCAGCTTTCTAAGTACGGTGTAACATTTCCAGATATTATCTCTCACAGAGATCGCACTACTCCCCTGACAATGCCTTCATTTGCTGTTTTCTCCAGAAGGACAGAACCATCTTTGTTCAGGCATCACCCAGCATCCCAATCTACTTCCTGGACTGGGATGCTGGCTCAGAGATGACACAATAATGAAAATTCTGGTGCTTGTGCAGATGTTGATTGTGTTGACAAATGTCTGACACAGATCATCCTCTACTACAGCCTCTCACACTGTAAAATATGTTACAAAGTTACAATATGGCAGTCTGATGTGTGTGGGAAGGATACCGAGGAAATGCGTCCTCCTGCCTGCACAGACTGATGACTTGGCATAGAAAAAGTCACTTCAAATGCTGCCTTTTAATGATAAAAAGTGGATTTTTTTTAAACACAGGGGTAACACCACTTTTGTGGGGGAAAAAAATAGCAAATAAAAAAATAATAATATAGCGTATATAATTGCAACACAAGTCATATTGTAATTGAATGTATTAAAAATGACCTTTCCTTTTCAATCTGCACCCGCTGTAATTTTCTGAAAGTGCAATGCAATATGGCTACCTGGAGGTGTTCTGTACACAGAATGTATACTGACCATCCTCCAGAAACATCATTTCCAGCTTGTGTGTTTTTCCCAGAAGTCTGCTCTAAGATACAAGTCAGATTTCAGGCATCCCCTGCAAAAAAATTTTTTGTTGCAGGGGATCGGATTTTTTGACAACAAACCTCAGACGGACCTGTTTTTGCAGAAAATCCGACCGTGTGTACGCTCCATCGGACAAACTTTTTCGGTTTTCATCGGACAAATGTTCGCTGTGCAAACAGACAAACTTTCTGGCAACAAGAGTCCGATGGTGCAAAATCCGATCGTATGTACACAAGTCCATCGGACTTAAGTCCAAAGTACAAACACGCATTCTCAGAACCAATGCTAAAGATCAACCAGCAATAGCAGAAGTTGGGCACTAAAGAGCAGAAAAAACACGTAGTACGTCAGTTACATCACTACGTTCGAGTTTATTGGCTGAAAAAGTCCTGCCGTGTGTATGCATACCAATTTCACAGCCAACGACCTTCGGACAGAAATCCACGGAAAAATTGATTGGAAGTCCGATCGTGTGTATGAGGCTTTAGGGACCCTTGCTTAATATGTTGCACTGTGATCTAGTATGTCAGTCTGACTAAAGCCTCATACACACGATCCGATTTCCATCAGACTTTTCCGTGAATTTTGGTCCGAAGGGTGTTGGCTGTGAACTTGGTATGCATACACACGGCAGGACTTTTTCAGCCAACTTTCACCAAATCATGTGGTTTTTCTGCTCTTTACCGCCACCCTTTGGGCAACTTCTGCTATTGTTGGTTGATCTTTAGGATTGGTTCTGAGCATGCGTGTTTGTACTTTAGTACGATGGACTTGTGTACACACGATCGGATTTTGCTCTATCGGACATTTGTTGCCGGAAAGTTTGTCCGATGAAAAACACAAAACATTTGTCCGATGGATCGTACACACGGTCGGATTGTCCGCTAAAACAGGTCCGTCAGACGTTTGTTGTCAAAAAGTCAGATCGTGTGTATAGGCCTTAACAGTGTCCACCCTAAACTGAAATATCAACTTTTGCTGGAATTGGCATGTATTTATCTAATGACTATTTCTTTAGTATATTGCAGATAATCCGGTACTCGGTAACGGTCTGGTGCAGTCTCATGCTTATTGTATAACAGACACTGCACAGGTAAGTAGTGAAACATCACTTATTTCTAAATGCAGGTGATAGAGAAGATTTCTTTTCAGTAAAGGGCGGTGGTTCTCATCTTAGCAGTCCTTAGGGCTTGTTCACACAAGCTGTTTGGCAGCGTTGCCCAGTGCAGTCCCAATTCAAGAACAAGGCAATTTACCTTATGGCTTCAGTTCACATCAACATGGGCATTGAAAGAAGTAGGACATCTGCATTTTTGTACAGCATGTTCTGATGCGCTGTAGTGTATTGATAACAATAGCATAGAGCTGTGGAAAAAAAATCCAAAACTATAATGTATTTTAAGGCACAACGCACAACTGTGCATGCTCACATTGCATACCAGAGTACACTTTATGCTTACCTTAAAGAGGAAGTAAACACTCTTTTTTTTCCCCAGAACACCCTGCAAGGCAAAGGCATAATGAGCTAGTATGCTAGCTCATTATGAAGTACTTAACTGAGATTGAAGCCCCCGCAGCGGTGCTCGGTCACCTCCTCCGTCGGCGCCATCTCTCCACGAGTGACTTCCGCATATCGCGGCTCCGGCGCTGTGACTGGCCGGAGCCGCGATGACGTCACTCCCACGCAAGCGCGCGGGTGCCGCCACTAACGGCATGATCGCCGTTAGAAACGGCACGCTCAGTGCGCCTGCGCGCCGTTGTTTACGGCGCATGCGCTGTAGACATCGGTGCCTTTCTTTTGCAAATATCTCCTAAACCGTGTAGGTTAGGTTAAAGTGGTCTGTAAGGGTTTACAACCACTCTAAAGAGTGCCTGCTCGTGTGAAATAGTTTTAAACCTCTGAAATTAAAAATGAACAAAGCATATCCTTCTATAGTAGGGTGACCAGACATCCCCGGTTTCAGAGGACAGTCCCCGGATTGAGGACACTGTCCCCGGACCAAATCTGTCCCCGGTTTTGTCCCCGGATTGGATTTGAACAGGAGCTGAGGCAATTTCAAAGACAGTCAGTGCAGAATTAAAGAAAAAAAATCGGAATTCCACCCCCCCGCTCCCGCTCCGCAGCTCCTACTAGCTTAGGGGGGTGTATTTTTTCCATTATCTGTGCCCCTTTCTGATGATCATGTGCTGGTCGGAGCGAAGGGAATATTTCTTCAGTTTCGGGTGCATGCCCATTCAGCTCCGCTCGCATGTTCTTCTGCCTTGGCTCAAGTCCTGGCCAACCGCCTGCCTGCTTATCTCCTTGCCTTTCCTGGTGGAGTGATCTTCCTCCGCACCCCACCCAGTAGTAGCCGGGGCCTAGAGAGTAAAGCCTCGTACACACGGACGGTTTTCTCGTCAAGAAACGACAAGAAAACTGCCGGCAGAGCTTTCTTGCCGAGAAAACCGGCCGTGTGTACGAGGCTTTCAGGTTTCTCGTCAAGAAAACTGACCAGAATCTCGATGAGAAAAATAGAGAACCTGCTCTCTATTTTCTCGTCGAGATTCTCGTTGGCCTGTTTCCCGACGAGTAACCCGAGAGTGTGTACGCTTACCTGTCGCCGTGGAAACCCGCGCATGCTCGAAATGACTTTGACGCATGCGCGGTAGCTTCCTAGGCATAGGTAGGGTCTAGCAAGATGGCGACGGCGGCATCGAATGTGACGAGCGCACGCTCGTCGTAGTCGATGACGTCACCGCGTTTGTTCCATTCAAAAGAACGGCGGTTCTTTTGAATCGAGCGTGTGTACACTCGGCCGGGACAAGATTCTTGTCAAGAATCTCATCAGGGAAAAGCTACGTGTTTTTTCCTGACGAGATTCTCGGCCGTGTGTACGAGGCTTAAGACTTGACAGGCTGTGAGGTGGGCGGCGACGGCAAAGAGTCGCTGATTGCCGCCATTACTAGTGTAGCGGCCTCACCCCGTCCTCTTTAGCTAGGGGTATGTCACGTGACAGGGTGAGGTGCGCCACGGCCCATGTCCTCCCCATAGCTGTGGGTGAGGTGAAGGCCAGTATCAATATCTTCCTCGGGCCAAATGTGTGCTGGTTACGGGACTCAGTCCTGCTGTGCTGGAATCTCCCTTGCTCCCATTAACAGAGTCCATACACCGATCACAGTCCAACTCTCTGTTTTATTTCGTAGCTCCACAACAAACAATGTAATGGCAAGATACAGTGGGATGAGCAGGTCGAGGCACTGTACTGATTTTAGTCTCTATACCCCTGTACTATGACCAAGGGTAGTAGCAACCTGGATTAGAATACCTTCGCTGCGTTGTGGCCCCTATCAGGGGAAGATGTTCCTCCAAGGGAGTTACCGGAGGCCCATCCGTCACCGGGTTGACGCTGCTCCGGAATCTCCGGACGGGTGACCTCCCCAGCCTCCTCACCTCAGATGCGGGTCCCCTCGCAAGGGGCACCCTGGAATCACTTCACCCTCGCGGGACCCAGTCGAAGTCACTGGGCCCCAGGCCTACGACATAGTACCTCACCCCAGGCTGAAGGTGCCTGGGATGGACTCCAACTCCATTCCGGTCAGGCCTACGGCGCCTGAGCCGGAACCTCGAACCGGCCGCACCCAGGCCTAAGGTGCCTGGGTGCGTGAAGAGATGATCCTCCGAAGACCTCGTGGTGAGGGCGTCTCCCCCTTTTATCTCCTCCCATCGACACCACGGCGGGTTCCCCGCCCCAGCCGTACTATCTCCGGAAAGGGACAAAAAGGGTAGCACTGTGGTAGTGATTCTACCTTGAGCCCGTAGGTACCCCGCCACCCACAGGCCAAGGAGAATACTGCACCACCCAATCCTCCACGAATAACAAAGGGATCTAAACCCTGTCATGATTACACACCTGGGTCACACTACCCCCAGGTGTACCCCAACTAAATCTGAAGACCCCGCTACACAAGTAAAAAAAAAAAAAAAAATTCCCCGGATTTCATTTAGTGTGTGCTTCCCTCTACCCAAAGCATAGTCTGCAGTGAAATATATTAGACAAAGTAAAGCCTCGTACATACGACCGAGTTTCTCATCAAAAAACGACAAGAAAACTGCCGAGAAAACTGTTCGTGTGTATGGTTTCTTGTCGAGAAAACTGCCGGGAATCTCGACGAGAAAAATAGAGAACCTGCTCTCTATTTTCTCTATTTTCCCATCCAGATTCTCGTTTTTCTCGTCGGGTTTCTCGTCGGCCTGTTTTGCGACGAGAAAACCGGTAGTGTGTATGCTTTTCCGAGTCTTAAAAAATCGCGCATGCTCAGAATCAAGTATGAGACGGGAGCGCTCCTTCTGGTAAAACTAACGTTCGTAATGGAGATAGCACATTCGTCATTCTAAAACTAACTGAAAGCACGAAGACTGAAAAGCGCAAATCGTCTCTCCCCAAACTTTTTGGCGCCATTGAAATCGAACTTCCCCTTTATACTGCCGTGGTACGTGTTGTACGTGACCGCGCTTTACAACGACGAGATTTGGAATTGACGGTGTGTATGCAAGGAAAGCTTGACAAGAAGCTCGTCGAGAAAAACGACGGTTTTTTTTACGACGAGATTCTCGGTTATGTGTACGAGGCTTTACCTTCAGTGGAAAATGGATGCCAGAACAATCAGTACTTCCAGAAACACAAGCAGCTGAACACACACTCACTGGCCACTTTTTTAGTGGTTGGACCCCCTTTTGCCTTCAGAACTGCCTTAATTCTTTGTGGAATATATACAACAAGGTGTTGGAAACATTCCTCAGAGATTTTGGTCCATATTGACATGATAGCATCACGTAGTTGCTGCAGATTTGGCGGCTGCACATCCATGATGCGAATCTCCCCTTCCACCACATCCCTAAGGTAGGGTGACCACTAGGGATGTCCCGATACCGATACTAGTATCGGTATCGGCACCGATACCGAGCATTTGCCTGAGTACTTGTACTCGGGCAAATGCTCCCGATGCTTCACCCGATACTTGCCATCCCAATCAGTGTCCTCCTCCGTGCCGCCGTCCCAATAGGTGTCCCCCTCCGTGCTGCCATCTCAATCAGTGTCCTCCTCCGTGCCGCCGTCCCAATAGGTGTCCCCCTCCGTGCTGCCATCTCAATCAGTGTCCTCCTCCGTGCCGCCGTCCCAATAGGTGTCCCCCTCCGTGCTGCCATCCCAATCAGTGTCCTCCTCCGTGCCGCCGTCCCAATAGGTGTCCCCCTCCGTGCTGCCATCCCCCTCTGTTCTCCTCCTCCACCCCCTCGATCTGTCAGGATGGAGAGCGGAGGTAGGAGCCGGTAACTCTGGCTCCTTACCGTTCGGAATGTACAGAGTCATCACTGACTCTGTCCATTCACATAACTGAAACATCGTAAACTGTGTTTACAATGTTTTAGTTTATGAATGAAGAGAAGCCGCGGTCTTCTCTCCATTCATTTTCAGCGCAGCAGAGGCTGCTGAGAAAGGGACTGGGGAATCTGTCCCTAGTCCCTTTCTCTGTCTCAAAGGGGAGATGTCAGAGGTCTGTTAAGACCCCTGATATCTCACCAAAGCCCCCCAACAGGGCTGATAAAAAAATTAAAAATTTAATAAAAAAATAAATAATAAAGAAATGAATTGTAAAAAATAAATAAAATAAAATAGAAGAAAAAACACACTGACACTGTCCACCCCCCACCCCTTAAAAAAAGAAAACATTATAAAAAATCAATCAATAAATAAATAAAAAAAATTGTAAAAAAAAAAAAAAAAATTGTAAAAAAAAAAATATTTTTTTTTTAAAAGAGATAAAAAAAAAAGTATCGGTATTCGGTATCGGCGAGTACTTGGAAAAAAGTATCGGTACTTGTACTCGGTCTTAAAAAAGTGGTATCGGGACAACCCTAGTGACCACGTGTCCCGGATTGCCCAGGACATTCCCGCATTTTGCAGGTCTGTCCCAGGCACCTTCATTCCAGGACAATACAGTGTCCCGGAATAAAGCTGACCAGAGGCGGCTCTAGGCTTTGTGAGGCCTTAAGCAAAACTTAGACGCGGGGGCCCCACCATGGCCATAATGGGTAACAAATTTCAAGCAGAGGCGAGGCCCCTGTGAGTGTGAGGCCTTAGGCGACCGCCTAATTTGCCTAATTAAAGAGCCGCCTCTGAAGCTGACACAGCCACCCCCCTCCCCCCCTCTATCTGTTGCCACCAAAAAAGGCCACCACATTGCAGCTTTACTCACTGGCAGCACTTGTCCTGGCCGGGAATGTCTGGAGAGGCACAATCCCCGCTCCCTGCTTGTGATTGGAGAAATCATAAATCCCACCTCTTGTGTCCAATCACAGGAGGGCAGTGTAAAGCCAGCGTTGGAACAAGGTAAAACGGGTCTCGGCCAGTCAGGACAAGTGCTGTCAGTGAGTAAAGTGGCGATGCGGCTGCCTTTTTTGGGGGCGTGATCAGTTCTTCTGGGTAGAGCGCGCATCTGCTGCCCCAGCTGTGCTGTGATTCATTACAGCACAAGCTGATTTTTGGGAAAGGGGTCTCTGAATGGCCGTTTGGGAATGTGGTCACCCTACCCTAAGGTGCTCTATTGGATTGAGATCTGGTGACTGTGGAGGCCATTGGAGTACAGTGACCTCATTGTCCTGTTAAAGAAACCAGTGGTGAGATGATTGGAGCTTTGTGACATGGTGCATTATCCTGCTGGAAGGAGCCATCAGAAGATGGGGACACTGTAGTCATAAAGGGATGGACATGGTCAGTAACAATATTCAGGAAGGCCGTGGTGTTTAAACGTTGCTCACTTGGTACTAAGGGGCCCAAAGTGTGCCAAGAAAATATCCCCCACACCTCCACACCACCAGTCTGAACTGTTGATACAAGGCAGAATGGATCCATGCTTTCATGTTCTTTATGCCAAATTCTGACCCTACTATCTGAATGTTGCAGCTGAAATCGACTCATCAGACCAGGCAATGTTTTTTCAATCTTCTATTGTCCAACTTTGGTGAGCTTGTGCGAATTGTAGCCTCAGTTTCCTGTTGTTAGCTGACAGGAGTGGCACCCGGTGTGGTCTTCTGCTGATGTAGCCCATCTGCTTCAAGGTTCCATGTGCTGTACGTTCAGAAATGGTATTCTGCATTCCTTGGTTGTAACGAGTGGTTATTTGAGTCACTGTTGTCTTTCTATCATCTCAAACCAGTCTGCTCATTCTCCTCTGACCTCTAACATCAACAAGGCATTTTCCTCCCCACAACTGCCGCTCACTGGACTGTTTTTCAGACCATTCTCTGTAAACCCTAGAGATGGTTGTGCGTGAAAATCATAGGAGATCAGCAGTTTTTGAAGTATTCAAACTAGCCCGTCTGGCACCAACAACCATGCCATGTTCAAAGACAACTTAAATAACCTTCCTTCCCCATTCTGATTAAGGATTTGAACTTCAGCAAGTCGTCTTCACCATGTCTAGATGCTTAAATGCATTGAGTTGCTGCCATGTGGTTGGCTGCTTAGCAATTTGTGTTACCAAGCAATTGAACACAAATTGTACTTAATAAAGTGGCTGTTGGATGTATATGGACAGCTCGTTCATTCATCTATAGGTTGACCTTGGACCTGCTGTCAGCCATCTCCCATACCTCCCTATTGGTCAATGAGGATGCCTGACATGCAGGGAGGAGGACTGGTGTAAAGTTTGAAACTTACAGGAGAATTTGAAATGTTATATGACTTGAGCTGTCTATATTTCTGGATCTACTGCGCACTTTGACATAATATTTTTACTGAAGCTAACCTCTGCTTATGTTTTTTTGTTCACCATCTGCTTGAGTTTAATTGCTTAACCGCTTAAAGCGGGGTTCCACCCGCAATTTTTATTTTTTTTTAAAAGTCAGAAGCTACAAACACTGTAGCTGCTGACTTTTAATAAGGACACTTACCTGTCCTACTCGCCCGCGATGTCAGCCCCACCGAGGCCGATCCCTCGATCCTGGCAGCTCCCGGCGCCGCCATCCTCAGTAAGGGAAACAGGCAGTGAAGCCGTGCGGCTTCACTGCCCGTTTCCTACTGTGCATGCGCGAGTCTCGCATTGTTTTCTGAATGGACGGCTTGCTCTCTGGGATATACACAATTCCCAGAAGGCAGCGCGCCCCATTCACCAGAAGACAACGCGAGGAGGATGCGGAAGAAGACCAGCCACGGATAAGGAAGAGGCAGATTAGGGACTTCCGCATAGCAAGCGGTATTTCTGGTGAGTAAAAAAATTTTTTCTACTTATTTTTCAATTTTTTTGTAGGTTTTTTGTGAATTTTTTTTTTTTAGGGTGGAACGCCACTTTATGGACTGCCACACGCAGATATACGTCAACAGAATGGCATGGACAGGCATATGGGCATACAGGTACATCCCATTTAAGATGCAAGCCGTGGGTCGCGACCCTGTCGGGAGCTCCGTGACCGCTCCCGCGGGACCCAATCGCCGCCGGTGTCCCGCGATCGGGTCACAGAGCTGAAGAACGGGGAGAGGTAAGTGTAAACAAACATCTCCCAGTTCTTCCTAGTGACACTGTCAGCGATCATCTGTTCCCTGTCATCGGGGACAGCGATCAGTGACATGTCACGCCAAGTCATGCCCCCTAACAGTAAGAATCACTCCCTAGGTAACACTTAACCCCTTCAGCGCCCCCTACAGGTTAACTCCTTCACTGCCAGTGTAATTTTTACAGTAATCAGTGCAATTTTATAGCACTGATCGCTGTAAAAAATGACAATGGTCCCAAAATGGTGTCAAAAGTGTCCGATGTGTCCGCCATAATGTCGCAGTCACAATATAAATCGCTGATCGCCGCCATTACTAGTAAAAAAAAAAAAATATTAATAAAAATGCCATAAAACTATCCCCTATTTTGTAGACGCTATGAATTTTGCGCAAACAAATTAATAAACGCTTATTGCGATTTTTTTTTTTGCCAAAAATATGTAGCAGAGTACTTATCGTCCTAAACTGAGGAAAAAAAATGTTTTTTTATATATTTTTTGGGGATATTTATTATAGCAAAAATTAAAAAATATTGAATTTTTTTCAAAATTGTCGCTCTATTTTTGTTTATAGCGCAAAAAATAAAAACCGCAGAGGTGATCAAATACCACCAAAAGAAAGCTCTATTTGTGGGAAAAAAAGGACATCAATTTTGTTTGGGAGCCACGTCGCACGACCGCGCAATTGTCAGTTAAAGCGATGCAGTGCGGAATTGCAAAAAGTGGCCTGGTCTTTGGCCAGCGAAATGGTCCGGGGCTTAAATGGAGTAAAGCTATGGGAAAAATAAAAACTGACATATATGATGCAGCCTGTTACTGGCTGTTTTTTTTTTTTTGTTCACACTTCAGTGATCTTTATTCTGTACAAACGTAAAATGACACCGTATCTATCCGTGGTGTACGCTGTCAATTAGAGGTGAAACAAGTTTTTCCAGACTTGAGCCATAACATCTCTGCTTAGTAATACAAAGCTGAATCAATACAAAAAAAATCTGTAGACCATAGCGCTGTAGGAGTGCTCAAGTAGTCAGCATTGTTGTTTTGCAGCACTGATGTCTGTCTGGGGTTTAGTTTCCACTTTGGATACTATTTTTACATATATTCGCCACATGTTTATGTTGTTTTCCTGTCTGTGCTAAATTAGTGACATGGCCACTTTAGGTTTTTATTGCTGTGACCCAACTATGGATATATTCCCTCAATTCCTGTCTGAGAGACACAGCAGTGAGGAAAAATTCTATATTTGAGATAGGGATGCACCGAATGGGTTTTTTGGTGCCGAAACCGATACCGAAAATGAAAAATACACTAGGCTGAAAACCGATATCGAAACAGCACCGATACCGAAAGTGACTGTTTTTAAAAAATATTTTTATATAGGAGATGGTCAGAGACTGGGGACATGGTACAGGAGATGGTCAGAGACTGGGGACATGGTACAGGAGATGGTCAGAGACTGGGGACATGGTACAGGAGATGGTCAGAGACCGGGGACATGGTACATGAGATGGTCAGAGACCGGGGACATGGTACATGAGATGGTCAGAGACTGCAGACACATTACAGGAGATGGTCAGAGACTGCAGACATGGTACAGGAGATGGTCAGAGACTGCGGACATGGTACAGGAGATGGTCAGAGTCTGGTGACATGGTACATGAGATGGTTGGAGACTGGGGACATGGTACAGGAGATGGTCAGAGACTGGGGACATGGTACAGGAGATGGTCAGAGACTGGGGACATGGTACAGGAGATGGTCAGAGACTGCAGACACATTACAGGAGATGGTCAGAGACTGCAGACATGGTACAGGAGATATTCAGAGACTGCAGACATGGTACAGGAGATATTCAGAGACTGCGGACATGGTACAGGAGATGGTCAGAGACTGGGGACATGGTACAGGAGATGGTCAGAGACTGCAGACACATTACAGGAGATGGTCAGAGACTGCAGACATGGTACAGGAGATGGTCAGAGACTGCAGACATGGTACAGGAGATGGTCAGAGACTGGGGACATGGTACAGGAGATGGTTAGAGACTGGGGACATGGTACAGGAGATGGTCAGAGACTGGGGACATGGTACAGGAGATGGTCAGAGACTGCAGACATGGTACAGGAGATGGTCAGAGACTGCAGACACATTACAGGAGATGGTCAGAGACTGCAGACACATTACAGGAGATGGTCAGAGACTGCAGACATGGTATAGGACAGGGATATGCAATTAGCGGACCTCCAGCTGTTGCAAAACTACAAGTCCCATCATGCCTCTGCCTCTGGGTGTCATGTTTGCTGCTGTCAGAGTCTCGCTATGCCTCATGGAACTTGTAGTTTGGCAACAGCTGGAGGTCCGCTAATTGCTTATCCCTGGTATAGGCAGAGGCGTATCTAGTGAAAATGGCGCCTATGGCAAGCACTGAAACTGCGCCCCTGTCAAAACATTTTAAGTGTACAGGGCCATGTTTTCACTGCATGAAAAGCACACAGATGTGCAGTACATGCACGGGCAGGCAGACCAATTCAAATCAATTGGGATGCAGCAGCTTCATGAACACAGCCCCTGCTTTCACCTTGATATCTGTTTGAGTGCAGGAAAATGCCCCTGAGCACAGATAGTGTGCATTCAAAGACACGCACCAGCACCCAAATGGATGTCAAATTGGTAACAATAACCCTCCCTTACTCCATCCAACAACTCTAGTTCTACTTGAAGTATGAAGGAGACCTGTCCCTGCCCCTGCCCCAGGAAAGGTGCCCTCCATGACAGGTACCTGAGCAGAGTTTGGAGGTTTCAAAGAGCACAGTGTCAGTCTCCAGGTCCTGGATCTTGAAGCAAGTGAAGTCAATCCTGAACACATTCTCCTTAGGTCTGCACAGATAATCTGATGACAGAAGACAAGTGACGTTAATGACGCACAGGGGTTGATTTACTAAAGGAAAATCCACTTTGCACTTGGAAGTGCACATGGAAGTGCAGTCGCTGTAGATCGCTGTAAATCTGAGGGGAAGCTCTGAAATTAGGGGAAGCTCTGCTGATTTTATCATCCAATCATGTGCAAGCTAAAATGCTATTTTCCTTGCATGTCCCCTTCAGATCTACAGCATCTGCACTTCCATGTGCACTTTTAAGTGCAAAGTGGATTTTCCCCTAATAAATCAACCCCACAGCGTCTAGCACAGGCCGGTAACAGGTCTCCTGACAGTAAGACCCCTTTCACACTGGGGCATTTTTTAAGGTGCTTTTGGGCTAAAAATAGCACCTGTAAAGCGCCTGAAATATGGCTCCCCTGCAGTGTCAGTGTGAAAGCCCCGAAGGTTTTCACACTGAGGCGATGCGCTGGCAGGACGTTAAAAAATGTCCTGCAAGCAGCATCTTCGGAGCGGTGTGTACACCTCTTCCACCGCTCTTGCCCACTGAAATGAATGGGCAGCGCGGCCGACCTGCTGGCAAAGCGCCGCTGCAGCGGTGCTTTGCGGGTGGTTTTAACCCTTTTTCGGCTGCTAGCGGGGGTTAAAATCACCCCACCAGCGGCGTAAAACCTCTGCAAAAATGACGGCCCGTGCCCCAGTGTGAAAGCAGCGTAACTCACTCTCTGTGACCCGGCTCAGGCCTAGGACATGCTTCCGGTCTCAGCTCCTTCAGGCCTAACAACTCCTGTTTGGTGACCTCAGCCACTCCCCGGAGCTCCCCATCACCATCCTCCCTCTAATGCATGCGCCTTTATCCCAGTCAAAATGAACGGCCATCTGCAGGGTAGCAACAAGGCTGCCAGTTGGTCCCTCTGGAATCACTCCCATCCCTAGTGATCAACATTCTGTAGTATTCTGAGAGGAAGCAATTCCATAGAGGTAGGTGGGAGGTTCTCTGCCACTGAAGCGTTGTCACTAGCAACAGAGTCTCCCACCTGACATCAGCCTGAGAGGAAGGGGCTTCTCTGAAAAATGATATTGTGACAAAACAGAAATGCATTCATTCAGACAGGGAGGTAGAATGTGAGCTCTGATCCTATCTGCATACATGACTCTCTATCCCTCTCTGTCCTCCTCACTTCAGGACCTCCAGGATCCTGCTAGCTTCTTCCACCTGTAGGAAGCTGAGTTCCAGCTGGTCTATGCCCATGGCTCAGTCATATCTGTGGGGGGATCTTTCTATGTAAACACTTTGATGCTCACCAATGCACAGAGCAGCCTCAGCCATGGAGTGGGAGCAATAAGCAGGCACATCTACAGGGATCCCGGGGATGCCAAGCTCCATATAAACTGGGCAGTGTTATTGTGATTTGTCCCGTCCTGCTGCTCTGTGTGCTGGGATGCCAGACCCCGGATTTATTACCTCCCCTCCTCCGATCTCAGCCTTCCTGCAGTGCACACACAGCGCCTTCTATAACTTTTCTCCAGCAGCCCAGGACACTCTGCAGACTGACAGTCTCCACAGCCAATCTGTGTGGAGCTCGGCACATGCAGCCACGCCCCCCTCTGGCTGTTACTTCTCAGAAGCACGGCACTCGCATCTCAGCACCTGAGGACGGGAGCAGGGCAGAGAATCACTCCGCCAATGAGCCGGGACTATTTGAGTAGCGGGGCAGCATGATGTACATGCGCCCCGAAAATGAAGAAAAAGTCCCTCCTTTACGCTCACTTCCTGGGCCCCTATTTTGACCTGATGGGACCCAGGAAACTGTAATTGCTTCTCCCCATAAGCAAGTAGGAAGGGGAGAAGTTTAAAAAGCTCTAGTTTTAACTTCAGTGAAGAACTTTTATGCTGGATTCCCTGCTCACTAGCGCCCCCTTCATGTGTAGCGCCCATGGCACTTGCTATGGCTTGCCATACCCTAGATACGCCACTGGGTATAGGAGATGGTCAGAGACTGCTGACATGGTACAGGAGATGGTCAGAGACTGGGGACATGGTACAGGAGATGGTCAGAGACTGCAGACATGGTACAGGAGATGGTCAGAGACTGGGGACATGGTACAGGAGATGGTCAGAGACTGCAGACATGGTACAGGAGATGGTCAGAGACTGGGGACATGGTACAGGAGATGGTCAGAGACTGCAGACACATTACAGGAGATGGTCAGAGACTGCAGACATGGTACAGGAGATGGTCAGAGACTGCGGACATGGTACAGGAGATGGTCAGAGACTGGGGACATGGTACAGGAGATGGTTAGAGACTGGGGACATGGTACAGGAGATGGTCAGAGACTGGGGACAAGGTACAGGAGATGGTCAGAGACTGGGGACATGGTACAGGAGATGGTCAGAGACTGCAGACACATTACAGGAGATGGTCAGAGACTGGGGACATGGTACAGGAGATGGTCAGAGACTGCAGATACTTTACAGGAGATGGTCAGAGACTGCAGACATGGTACAGGAGATGGTCAGAGACTGCAGACATGGTACAGGAGATGGTCAGAGACTGGGGACATGGTACAGGAGATGGTTAGAGACTGGGGACATGGTACAGGAGATGGTCAGAGACTGGGGACATGGTACAGGAGATGGTCAGAGACTGCAGACACATTACAGGAGATGGTCAGAGACTGCAGACACATTACAGGAGATGGTCAGAGACTGCAGACACATTACAGGAGATGGTCAGAGATTGCAGACATGGTATAGGACAGGGATATGCAATTAGCGGACCTGCAGCTGTTGCATAACTACAAGTCCCATCATGCCTCTGCCTCTGGGTGTCATGTTTGCTGCTGTCAGAGTCTCGCTATGCCTCATGGAACTTGTAGTTTGGCAACAGCTGGAGGTCCGCTAATTGCTTATCCCTGGTATAGGAGATGGTCAGAGACTGCGGACATGGTACAGGAGATGGTCAGAGACTGGGGACATGGTACAGGAGATGGTCAGAGACTGCAGACATGGTACAGGAGATGGTCAGAGACTGGGGACATGGTACAGGAGATGGTCAGAGACTGCATACACATTACAGGAGATGGTCAGAGACTGCAGACATGGTACAGGAGATGGTCAGAGACTGCGGACATGGTACAGGAGATGGTCAGAGACTGGGGACATGGTACAGGAGATGGTTAGAGACTGGGGACATGGTACAGGAGATGGTCAGAGACTGGGGACAAGGTACAGGAGATGGTCAGAGACTGGGGACATGGTACAGGAGATGGTCAGAGACTGCAGACACATTACAGGAGATGGTCAGAGACTGCAGACATGGTACAGGAGATATTCAGAGACTACGGACATGGTACAGGAGATGGTCAGAGACTGGGGACATGGTACAGGAGATGGTTAGAGACTGGGGACATGGTACAGGAGATGGTCAGAGACTGGGGACATGGTACAGGAGATGGTCAGAGACTGCCGACATGGTACAGGAGATGGTCAGAGACTGCCGACATGATACAAGAGATCAATGCAGCCTCACCAGTGCCCGCCAGATGCAGCCTGCCTGTGTCCCCAGTGCAGCCAGCCAGCCTGTGTCCCCAGTGCAGCCAGCCAGCCTGTGTCTCCAGTGCAGCCAGTTTGCCAACCTGTGTCTCCAGTGCAGCCAGTTAGCCAGCCTGTGTCCCCAGTGCAGCCAGTTAGCCAGCCTGTGTCCCCAGTGCAGCCAGTTAGCCAGCCTGTGTCCCCAGTGCAGCCTACCTGTGCAGGGGAAGAGAGGGAAGAGAAAGGAGAGCCGCCGCCTGGTTGATTAGAGCGCCAGGAACATAACAGCTTTCATTTCAATAGCTGTGTGTTCCCCGCAGCGCGCCGTCACATACAACCCCTCCTCTTTGTCCGGGCACTTTGATAGACAGATCACCCGTCCAATCCTGGGATGGGTGATCTGTCTATCAAAGTTCCCCGGACAAGGGGGAGGGGCTGTATGTGACGGCATGCCGTGGGGAACACACAGCTATTGAAATTAAAGCTGTTATGTTCCCGGCACTCTAATCAATGCGGCGGCGGGTCTCCTCTCTTCTGCGCTATAGGACACCCCCATAATGGACGGCACCAGGGGCGGGGGAGGGGCAGAGCCCCTCCCCCACCCAGGCCCGTCCCATTTTTGGCTTCATTATCGGCCATTTTTCTCTTTCGGCAAATTGACGAAAAGGCCATTTTCGGCCGGTATGTTTCGTCGGCCGAAATTTCGGTCCATCCCTAATTTGAGATTAACGACTCTGGAAGGTGTCTTCATTGGAAGTTATGCCCACTACAAGTATGAGTGAATCTGCCCTGGTTCAATTCACATAGGATTCTACAAATCCAGATAGAAATTTGCCAAACCCAAACTTAGTGGCAAACCCTATTAAAATCTATGAGGAATGAAGCTTGATAGTAAATTCTGGTCATGTTTAGGGCTAATAAGCAAGCTATTGTCACAAAGAATGCATGGGAATCCAAGCACTTCCATCGGGGACATGTACCAATAGCCAAATAAATAAATAAATACTTTACAGCAGAGAGAAGGTCCTTTTGTGCGGCTTCGAAGGTGAAATGGAGAAAAAAAATCACATATTTAAATTACAGGCTTGGGGATGTCCTAAACTGTATATAGTGTTACAGAACGGTACGATTTTCATTGACAGCCTCACCAATAACATACTCTGGCAATGAATATTAGTGATGAGCCGAACACCCCCGGGTTCGGTTCGCACCAGAACCCGCGAATGGACCGAAAGTTCGAACGAACATTAGAACCCTATTAAATACAATGGATGCGAACGTTCGAATTCTAAAGTGCTAATTATAACAACTATTATGCATGTTATTGTCATAAATAGGGTTTGGGAACCCGGGTTGTGCACCAGGGGACATGTATCAATGCAAAAAGAAGTTTTAAAAACGGTCGTTTTTCGGGAGCAGTCATTTTAATGATGCATAAAGTGAAAAAAAAAAAGTCAAATATTCCTTTAAATATCGTACCTGGGGGGTGTCTAAAGTATGCCTGTGAAGTGCCACGTGTTTCCCGTGTTTAGAACTGTCCCTGCACAAAATGACACTTCTAAAGGAAAAAAAAGCCATTTAAAACTGCTTGCGGCTTTAATGTAATGTCTGGTCCCGGTAATATGGATGAAATTCTTTAAGAAAAATGGCATAGCTACCCCATGACCCCCCCCCCCCCTACCCCAGCCCATTACCAGCCCCTTTGGGTCTTGTATGGATATTAAGGGGAACCCCGCACATAAAATAAAAAAGGCCCTATATACTCTGAACAGCCGTATACAGGCGGTGCATACAAGACAGGGACTGTAGGTTTGTTCTTATGTAGAATCTGTTTGTAATTTTGAACAGGTACATTGTTGAAGTGTAGCTCCAGCCCAAAAATCTATTTTTAAACTTTTTGGGAAACATAGGTAAGGGTTATCACCCCTGTAACATTTGTTTTGCTGTCTGTGCCCCTGTTCAGAACATTTCACCTCACTTTCCGTCCCAATGACAACTGTTTTTGAAATGTGGTGTTTTTCTTGAAACAAGGATTGCTGATAAAGCATCAGTACAGATGAGACCCCTTTCTCCCATATTTATTCTTACAGGAGAGAATTTTCCTTTCTAGGGGTAGATTTCCTCTCACTTCCTGTTGTCTTCTTTCGTTTGCAAGTAGGAGTCGTTTGTAAGTTGGATGTTTGAAAGTAGGGACCTGCCGTATATACTCTGCAGAAATAGGCCCCTTAGTTGTTGGTGTTGGCACAACACTGTAAGCACTCAGTTACTCTTGGTTGGTGCTGGAACGCCCTGCTGTCAACTATTATATCAGGAATTTTAATTACATATAATTGTTGAACAGTGGTAGTAAAAATTGGGGCTTTGATGGTGGTGCTGGTGCCACAACACTGTAAGCCCTGACAGTTACTCTTGGTGGGTGCAGCAATGGGCCCTGCTGTGAATTATTAGATCAAGAATTGTAATTACATGCCCCTTTTGAACAGGGGCTGAAAAATTGGGCCTTTCGTGGTGGTGGTGGTGGTGGCGTTGCCACAAGACTGTAAGCCCTCAGAGTTACTCTTGGTGGGTGCAGCAATGGACCCTGCTGTGAATTATTAGATCAAGAATTGTAATTGCATGCCCCTGTTGAACAGGGGCTGAAAAATTGGGCCTTAGGCACTGGTGGCACAACACTACAACCCCTCACAGATACTGTACTTGGAGCACAGCAATGAGCCCTGTTGCAAAGTATTGCTTCAAAAATTGTAATGACACGCCCCTGTTAAACAGGGGCTGAAAAATTGGGCCTTAGGCACTGGTGCCACAACACTCCAACCCCTCACAGATACTGTACTTGGAGCACAGCAATGAGCCCTATGGCAAATTATTGCTAAAAAAAATGTAATTACACGCCCCTGTAAAACAGGGGCTGAAAAATTGGGCCTTAGCCACTGGTGGCGGCACCCATAAACAAAAATGATCTTCCAAGCTATCATCATCAATCGTATCATTGAGGACTCGGAGGAGGAGGATAGCCAGTCAACATAACAGCACAGGCACTCAGCATCAGCATCAGTCTTGAAGGGATGTGACATGTTAAAATCAATTAGTCTGTTATATCAGCATCAGGTGTGTGGTAGCTGGTGGTGATCCAAGACTGGTTCATCTTGATGAAAGTCAGTCGATCAACCGAGTCGGTGGACAGGCGCACCCTGTGATCCGTGACAAATCCTCCAGCAGCACTGAATGTGCGTTCCGAAAGAACGCTGGATGCAGGACAGGCCAGTAGCTCAATTGCATACTGTGCAAGCTCTGGCCAGTGATCCATCCTCAAGACCCAGTAAGCCAGAGGATTTTCGGTGGGGAAGGTGTCCAAGTCTGACCTTGCCCCTAGATATTCCTGCACCATGTTTATCAGACGCTGGCGATGGTTGCTGGAACCGATCATACTTTGGGGCTGCGGACTAAAGAATTGTCTGAACGCATCGGTCAGACGGCCACCTTCCCCACCGCTCCTTCTTTGACTGGCCGAAGCCTCAGCAACTCGTTGTCCAGGACCAGGAGTTTGTAACCTCCCAGTCTCTGGGAACGCGTTGCACAGACCTTTCTGCAAGGCCTCCCGGAGTTGTCTCATCCTCTGCTCCCTCTGCGACGGTAACATAAGGTCCGCAACCTTACCCTTGTACCGTGGATCAAGGAGAGTGGCCAGCCAGTAATGGTCCCTCTCCTTGATCCGAAGAATACGAGGATCCTTCCGCAGACTTTGCAGGATCAGGGAGGCCATGCAGCGTAGGTTTGCTGAGGCATTCGCTCCGGAGTCCTCTGGGTCACTAAGGACGACATGATCCGCAGCCACCTCCTCCCAGCCACGTACAAGTCCACTGGTTTCTTGGGACTGTAAATCATCCCTAAAAGACTGCTGCTGATGATGCTGAGTGCCAGCCTCCACCTCCATGCTGACACAATCCTCCTCCTCCTCCTCTTCCTGTGCGATGGGTGGGACAGAAGGAACACTGTCTGGGTAAAGGGGGCCTTGAGAGGCAAGGAAGTCCTCCTCTTCCTGCCTCTGTTCTGCCTCAAGTGCCCTGTCCATTATTCCACGCAGCGTGTGCTCCAACAGGTGGACAAGAGGTACAGTGTCACTGATGCATGCACTGTCACTGCTCACCATCCTCGTGGCCTCCTCAAATGGTGCCAGGACAGTGCATGCATCCCTGATCATGCCCCACTGGCGTGGAGAAAAAAAACCAAGCTCCCCTGACCCTGTCCTGGTGCCGTAGTCGCACAGGTACTCATTGATGGCCCTCTGCTGCGTGTGCAGCCGCTGCAGCATGGCCAACGTTGAGTTCCACCTGGTGGGCATGTCACATATAAGGCGGTTCTTGGGCAGGTTCAACTCCTTTTGCAGCTCAGCCAGGCGAGCACTGGCATTATAAGATCTGCGGAAATGCACACAGACTTTCCTGGCCTGCCTCAGGACATCCTGTAAGCCCGGGTACCTGCCCAAGAACCGCTGCACCACCAGGTTAAGGACGTGAGCCACACAGGGCACATGGGTCAGTTGTCCCTGTCGGAGGGCGGAGAGGAGGTTGGTGCCATTGTCGCAAACCACCATTCCTGGCTTAAGCTGGCGTGGCGTCAACCACCTCTCGGCCTGGCCCTGCAGAGCAGACAGGACCTCTGCCCCAGTGTGGCTTCTGTCCCCCAAACACACCAGCGCAAGCACGGCATGGCATCTTTTTGCCTGCGTACTTGCGTAGCCCCGTGAACGGCTACGGAGCACCGCTGGTTCATAGGACAAACCACAGGAAGAGGCCATGGAGGAAGAAGAAGAGGAGGGGGTGGAGGAGAGAGGTGTGTCACAACCAGTAGTAGCATTTTGGAGGCGTGGCGGTGGGACAACCTCCAACACTACTGCACCTTGTCCTGCATCCTTCCCAGCTGCCAAAAGAGTGACCCAATGGGCCGTGAAAGAAAGGTAACGTCCCTGTCCATGCCTGCTGGACCATGAGTCAGCGGTAATATGCACCTTACCGCTGACCGCCCTGTCCAGCGAGGCCAAGACATTGCCTTCCACATGCCGGTAGAGAGCCGGAATAGCCTTCCGTGAGAAAAAGTGGCGTTTGGGAACCTGCCACTGAGGAACCGCACATTGCACAAACTCACGGAAGGGGGCCGAGTCTACCAACTGAAAAGGCAGCAGTTGAAGCGCTAGCAATTTAGCCAAGCTAGCATTCAACCGCTGGGCATGTGGATGGCTGGGAGTGAACTTCTTTCGACGGTCCAGCAGCTGGGGCAGGGAAATTTGCCTGCTAGAATCGGACGTCGGTGTACTGCTAGCAGAGTGGCCGCAAGTACTTGGCTGTGACACACCTAATTCTACACCTTCATTCCTCTCAGTGCATGTTTCAGAGAGGACTGAAGTTATAGTGGGGTTGGAGATCCCAGCTGATGCGGTGCAAGGAGAGGTCCGCTTTGTTCTTTGGTGTGGGTCTTTGAGGTAGGCTTGCCAACGAGCTGCATGGCAGGTCAACATATGTCTGGTCAGGCATGTGGTACCCAAGCGGCTGATGTTTTGGCCACGCGATATACGCTTGAGACATATGTTGCAAACAGCAGCTGTGCGATCTGATGCACTAGCCTCAAAAAAGGCCCACACCAAAGAACTTTTTGAATGACGGGCAGAGGCAGCGCCCTGCACAGGCGGAGCTCTGCGGTGTGATTCCGTCGGTGTACTGCCCTTACGCTGGCCACCAAAGGGCATCCTGCCTCGTTGGAGATGTGCCTCCTCCTCATCCTCCTCCTCCTCCTCTCTCCTATTAGGCACCCACGTGGAGTCAGTGACCTCATCATCACCTCCCTCCTCATCACTGGAGGCAATCTGGCAGTATGCTGCAGCTGCTGGAACATGACTGCCAGATTGGTGTCCTTCTTGAGCATCCCCTCTGTCTGCTCTCACGCTACTGCCTTCCTCTAGCTGGGTTTCATCATCAGACCCTTCGAAACGCTGGGCATCCTCCTGGAGCATGTACCCAACACTGTGCTGAAACAGTTCGGGGGACTCCTCAGGAGGAGGACATGGTGGGTCTAGGGAAGGAGTGACTGATGATGAGTCTGACATTGATACCAGGGAAGAGGACGCTTTGGCAGCTGCTTTTCCAGTACCCTGAGCCTGGGTGAGAGAGGATGAGGAGGAGGAGGAGGGCTTGGTCATCCACTCTACCAAGTCTTCGGCATGATGTGGCTCAACATGTCCAGCTGCCGAAAAGAAGGACAAGCGTGTCCCATGGCCATGTGCTGATGACAATGCACCGCGTCCACGACCAGCACTGTTGCCCCCAGACACAGAGCCTGCTTGCCCTCTTTTTTTGCCTCCTGACTGTCTGCCTCTCCTTGTTTGCCTTCCAGACATTCTAATAGATGGCCTGCAGGGAGATGGGAAAAAAGCAATAAGGGCTACCTTCAGGTGTCCTTCTCTGTCCCTTGAAACAAGGACTTTGACAGTGAAAGAAACTGACACACTCTCCCTACCTACAGTTTTCTGTCCCTAGAAAATTTTTTTTTTTAAAGCACAATTTAGCACAAGGAGAATTACCTCACTGTCCTTCCAGGTCCCTGGAAACAAGGACTTTGACATTGAAAGAAACTGACACACTCTCCCTACCTACAGTTTTCTGTCCCTAGAAAAAATGTTTTTTTTAAGCACAATTTAGCACAAGGAGAATTACCTCACTGTCCTTCCAGGTCCCTGGAAACAAGGACTTTGACAGTGAAAGAAACTGACACACTCTCCCTACCTACAGTTTTCTGTCCCTAGAAAAAATGTTTTTTTTAAGCACAATTTAGCACAAGGAGAATTACCTCACTGTCCTTCCAGGTCCCTGGAAACAAGGACTTTGACAGTGAAAGAAACTGACACACTCTCCCTACCTACAGTTTTCTGTCCCTAGAAAAAATGTTTTTTTTAAGCACAATTTAGCACAAGGAGAATTACCTCACTGTCCTTCCAGGTCCCTGGAAACAAGGACTTTGACAGTGAAAGAAACTGACACACTCTCCCTACCTACAGTTTTCTGTCCCTAGAAAAAATGTTTTTTTTTAAGCACAATTTAGCACAAGGAGAATTACCTCACTGTCCTTCCAGGTCCCTGGAAACAAGGACTTTGACAGTGAAAGAAACTGACACACTCTCCCTACCTACAGTTTTCTGTCCCTAGAAAAAATGTTTTTTTTAAGCACAATTTAGCACAAGGAGAATTACCTCACTGTCCTTCCAGGTCCCTGGAAACAAGGACTTTGACAGTGAAAGAAACTGACACACTCTCCCTACCTACAGTTTTCTGTCCCTAGAAAAAATGTTTTTTTTAAGCACAATTTAGCACAAGGAGAATTACCTCACTGTCCTTCCAGGTCCCTGGAAACAAGGACTTTGACAGTGAAAGAAACTGACACACTCTCCCTACCTACAGTTTTCTGTCCCTAGAAAAAATGTTTTTTTTTAAGCACAATTTAGCACAAGGAGAATTACCTCACTGTCCTTCCAGGTCCCTGGAAACAAGGACTTTGACAGTGAAAGAAACTGACACACTCTCCCTACCTACAGTTTTCTGTCCCTAGAAAAAATGTTTTTTTTAAGCACAATTTAGCACAAGGAGAATTACCTCACTGTCCTTCCAGGTCCCTGGAAACAAGGACTTTGACAGTGAAAGAAACTGACACACTCTCCCTACCTACAGTTTTCTGTCCCTAGAAAAAATGTTTTTTTTAAGCACAATTTAGCACAAGGAGAATTACCTCACTGTCCTTCCAGGTCCCTGGAAACAAGGACTTTGACAGTGAAAGAAACTGACACACTCTCCCTACCTACAGTTTTCTGTCCCTAGAAAAAATGTTTTTTTTAAGCACAATTTAGCACAAGGAGAATTACCTCACTGTCCTTCCAGGTCCCTGGAAACAAGGACTTTGACAGTGAAAGAAACTGACACACTCTCCCTACCTACAGTTTTCTGTCCCTAGAAAAAATGTTTTTTTTAAGCACAATTTAGCACAAGGAGAATTACCTCACTGTCCTTCCAGGTCCCTGGAAACAAGGACTTTGACAGTGAAAGAAACTGACACACTCTCCCTACCTACAGTTTTCTGTCCCTAGAAAAAATGTTTTTTTTAAGCACAATTTAGCACAAGGAGAATTACCTCACTGTCCTTCCAGGTCCCTGGAAACAAGGACTTTGACAGTGAAAGAAACTGACACACTCTCCCTACCTACAGTTTTCTGTCCCTAGAAAAAATGTTTTTTTTAAGCACAATTTAGCACAAGGAGAATTACCTCACTGTCCTTCCAGGTCCCTGGAAACAAGGACTTTGACAGTGAAAGAAACTGACACACTCTCCCTACCTACAGTTTTCTGTCCCTAGAAAAAATGTTTTTTTTAAGCACAATTTAGCACAAGGAGAATTACCTCACTGTCCTTCCAGGTCCCTGGAAACAAGGACTTTGACAGTGAAAGAAACTGACACACTCTCCCTACCTACAGTTTTCTGTCCCTAGAAAAAATGTTTTTTTTAAGCACAATTTAGCACAAGGAGAATTACCTCACTGTCCTTCCAGGTCCCTGGAAACAAGGACTTTGACAGTGAAAGAAACTGACACACTCTCCCTACCTACAGTTTTCTGTCCCTAGAAAAAATGTTTTTTTTAAGCACAATATAGCACAAGGAGAATTCACTCACTGTCCTTCCAGGTCCCTGGAAACAAGGACTTTGACAGTGAAAGAAACTGACACACTCTCCCTACCTACAGTTTTCTGTCCCTAGAAAAAATGTTTTTTTTAAGCACAATATAGCACAAGCACAAAACACACTGACACTCTCCCTACCTATCCTTCTCTTTCCCTAAACTAAAGGAATCCAGGTTAAGCAAGAAAGAAATAAAAGTCACTGTCCCTGCCTATGCTGCTCTATCCCTGCTCCGGAACACACTACACTAGACCGCCGTGCTGGCGGCCTTTTATAGTGTGGGGCGTGTACTAAACCCCCTCAGCAATAATTGGCCACAGGCATCCTGCCTGTGGCCAATCATTGCTCTCCTCGCTGCCGGCGCTGTGATTGGCCAAGCATGCGGGGTCACAGTGCATGCTTGGCCAATCACAGCGCCTGGATGACACTGCGATGGCGTAGTGCATTGTGGGCCGTTCGCGTCACTCGAATTTGGCGCGAACGACCCAAATCGTTCGATCTTCGTCGAACGATCGAACAGCCGATGTTCGAGTCGAACGTATGTTCGACTCGAACACGAAGCTCATCCCTAATGAATATTTGTCTTGAATTGATTTTTTCCTTGAACAATTTGTTTTGATAACATACAGAAGCAGGACTTCGAACTGATTAAATTCAGCTAATAATGGGCTATTTCGGTATTTTTGGAGCATAAAAAGCAGAAAAGGGCCTCTAATGCCGCGTACACACGATCGGAAATTCCGACAAGAAAACTGTGGATTTCAAATGGTCACACAATATTCCGATCGTCAAGAACGTGGTGATGTACAACACTGCAACGAGCCGAGAAAAATGAAGTTCAATGATTCTGAGAATGCGTCAAATTGATTCAGAGCATGCGTGTTTTTTTGTGCGTCGGAATTGCATCCAGACTATCGGAATTTCCGACAAGAACTTTTCTTATTTGAAAAACTGAGAACCAGCTCTAAAATTTTTGTTTTTTAAATTCCAACAGAAAAAGTCCAATGGAGCCTACCTGCGGTCGGAATTTCCGACCAAAATCTCACATCAAACTTTTCTTGTCGGAATTTCCGATCGTGTGTACGCGGCATACGTGTAGTATCTCTGTGGATCACAGCATGAGCCGCAATGCTGGCATGATGATGTCACCATGGCAGCATTGCTCCACGGAGAGTGCCGCTATGAGCAATCCGGGTGAGGGTGGCCGACCGTTACCTTCCTGTATCGCAGATCCCACCTTGTGGACTTTGGGCATCCTACATCTTTGATGTCGACCAGGGTTTATGATCCTTACCTCCTTTTATTACATGTGAGTTGGCCCTCATTAGGGATGAGCCGAACACCCCCCAGTTCGGCATCAGAACATGCGAACAGGCAATAAATTTGTTTGAATATCCGAACACCGTTAAAGTCTATGGGACTCGAACAGGAAAAATCTAAAGTGCTAATTTTAAAGGCTTATATGCAAGTTATTGTCATAAAAAGTGTTTGTGGACCCGGGTTCTGCCCCAGGGGACATGTATCAATGTATCAATGCATAAAAAGGTTTTAAAAACTGAAGTTTTTTCGGGAGCAGTGATTTTAATAATGCTTAAAGTGAAACAATAAAAGTGAAATATTCCTTTAAATTTCAAACCTGGGGGGGGGGGGGGGGTTGTATAGTATGCCTGTAAAGCAGCGCTTGTTTCCCGTGCTTAGAACTGTCCCTGCACAAAGTGTCATTTCTGAAGGAAAAAAAGTAATTTAAAAATACTCGCGGCTATAATGAATTGTCGGCTCCCGGCAATACAGAGAAAAGTCATTGAAAGTCATTGATAAAAAAAAAAAAAAAAAATGTGTGGGGGTCCCCCCAAATTCAATTACAAGACCCTTCAGGTCTGGTATGGATATTAAAGTGGTTGTAAACCCGATATTTTTTATTTTTTTTCATAACCACCTGCAAGACAAAGGCATAATGAGCTAATATGACTAGCATAATAGCTCATTATGCATCACTTACCTTAGATCATGGCCCCCGAAGCCGTCCTCGTCTCCCTCTTCAGCCGCATCCATCGCTGCGGCGATAGCCAGAAGGTTACTTCCGGGTATCACCGCACCAGCCAATCACAGCGCCGCTCCGGCGCTGTGATTGGCCGGAGCGGCGGAGACGTCACTCTGCGCATGCGCGCGAGAGCTGTGACATTCGGCTACGCCCAGCGATTGCTGGGAAGTAGCCGATTTTGTGAATGGGATTAACCCCATGAATGCGCCGTTGTCTACGGCGCGCATGCGCCGTAGACAGCGGCGCCTGTCATTTTTAGTAAATATCTCCTAAACCGTGTAGGTTTAGGAGATATTTCTTGCACCTACAGGTAAGCCTTAATCTAGGCTTACCTGTAGGTGCAAGTTGAAAAAGTGGGTTTACAACCACTTTAAGGGGAACCCTGCGTCAAATTTAATTTTTTTTTTTACCTGGGGTTCCCCCCAAATATCCATACCAGACCCTTCAGGTCTGGTATGGATTTTAAGGGGAACTCCACCCCAAATAAAAAAAAAAATGGAGTGGAGTTCCCCCCAAAAATCCATACCAGACCCTTTATCTGGCAGGCCGCAGGAAAAGAGGGGGGACGAGAGAGCGCCCCCCCCTCCTGAGCCGTACCAGGCCACATGCCCTCAACATGGTCTGTGACCCCTCAAAGCACCATGTCCGCATGTTGATGGGGACAAGGGCCTCATCCCCACAACCCTTGCCCGGTGGTTGTGGGGGTCTGCGGGCGGGGGGCTTATCGGAATCTGGAAGACCCATTTAACAAAGGGGACCCCGAGATCCCGCCGCCCCTATGTGAATTGGTAAGGGGTACATTGTACCCCTACCATTTCACAAAGAAAGTGTAAAAAATTGTAAAAAAACACACAGACACCGTTGGGATAAGTCCTTTATTAAAAATAAAAAAAAGATTCCAGCGGTGGTAATCCACTCTCGGTCTCCACTCCAACGCTGTCGGTATCCTGCAATGGATGCTCTCCTCTCCGGGGTCCAGTGGTGGATGATCTCCTGTCCATCCAGGTCCAGGCTCCAGCAATGAGATGTCCAGCGCAACGCATCCTGTCTCCACTGGAGACACCCCGGGAATATCGTCGCCGCAGCCTGACAGGTCTTATGTAGCTGAGGACGGGGCCACCCGTCACGTGACCCTGTCCCCCTCTGACGCAAGGGGAAACCCAGGCTTACCTAGTGATGTGCGGGTGACACCGCCCCCCTCTGATGTAACGCAGGTTTCTGTTGCAGGTTGCCAGGTTGCATGCTCAGATAAAGGGTCTGGTATGTATTTTTGGGGGGAACTCCACTCCATTTTTTATTTAAATTTGGGGAAGAGTTCCCCTTAAAATATTTGGGGGGGAACCCCACTTAATTTTCTTTTTTTAAATTTGACGCAGGGTTCCTCTTAATATCCATACCAGACCTGAAGAGCCTGGTAATTGAATTTGGGGGGACCCCCACGCATTTTTTTTTTTTTTTATCAATGACTTTCAATGACTTTTCTCTGTATTGCCGGGAGCCGACAATTCATTATTAAAATCACTGCTCCCTTAAAAAACAGCCGTTTTTAAAACTTTTTTTGCATTGATACATGTCCCCTGGGGCAGGACCCGGGTCCCAAAACACTTTTTATGACAATAACTTGCATATAAGCCTTTAAAATTAGCACTTTAGATTTCTCCCATAGACTTTTACAGGGTGATTCGCGGCTTTGCGAATTTGCCGCGAACACCCCAAATTGTTCGCTGTTGGGCGAACAGGCAATGTTCGATTTGAACTCGAAGCTCATCCCTACCCCTCATTAATGTGTCAATAAATTGTATGAAGATAATACACTTAGATGCTCTTTTCTGCTTTTTATCTCCTTGTTGGCATACAGAGTTGGCTTCTACTTTTGGAAGAGCTTACCTTAAAGCGGAGGTGCAGCCAAAAAAAAAAAGTCAGCAGCTACTAACAGTGTAGCTGCTGACTTTTAATAAGGACACTTACCTGTCCTACTCGCCCGCGATGTCGGTCCCGCAACGGCGATCGATCGCTGCTGACAGGTCCCGGCTCCTCCATCCTGAGTAAGGGAAACAGGCAGTGAAGCCGTAAGGCTTCACTGCCCGTTTCCTACTGCGCATGCGCCACTTGCACTGCGCTTTGTGAATGGGCGGCTTGCCTCCTGGGATACACACAGTTCCCAGAAGGCAGCGCGGCCCATTCACAAGAAGAGGAAGCGGAAGGAGACCCACCGCGGGCGAGAAGAGGAACATTAGAGGCAGACTAGGGGACTTCTGCATAGCAACAGGCATTTAGAGTATACATTTTTTTTTTAGGATTTTTAATGTTAAGATTTTTTCAGGGTGGACCTCCGCTTTAAGTAAATTACCTCTCCCGAGTGGACCCTTTTTAAAGACTACCCTAATGGACTTTTAATATGCTTTTTTTCCTTTTTAATGGACTGTTATTGAACTTTAATGTCCTCTACTCATCCCCTTTGCGCCTGCTGTATCTCCTTTGTAATTTTTTTGGAGCAACACATGCTTTTCCATCAAGCAATAATAGTCCTGCCTTGACTGCCATATTGAAATTCGAAAGTGACTGCTGCTCTTAAATCAACCACACAATAAAACTCAATTTAAAAAGCAGAATAAGTCAGCAAATGGTGTGAGGCCCAAGAGCTAATAAGCAAACTTGGTACTGACACAGATACAGTAGTAGTCCTAAAGGGAATTTTGGCTTAAATGAAGAGCTGGGAGCATGGGGGGAAATTGTGTCAAACAAGACCCCACTACTGCAATTTAAAGAAGTAAAGCAGTTTGCTTTACTATCCCTATTCAAACACTCAACAAGCTTCAACACACTGACCCTGGCTCCTCCTTTTATATTGAGGGGGTCTGGCTTAACTGAAAGCCCCTATTAATTGCAGGCCATGGTTCAAAGGCCATGGAAAGCATTTTGGGTAAAAAAGTTGTCCAGGCCACAAATTTCAAACTCTAGAGATGTATCAAGGTTGGAATTTATCTTTACCTTCTACTTCTGTTCGTTAATTTCAATCCTGGAAACAATGGTCAACACCAGGGATGAGCCGAACACCCCCCTGTTCGGTTCGCACCAGAACCTGCGAACAGACAAAATGTTTGTGTAAACTTTAGAACCCTATTAAATACAATGGACTCGAACGTTCGAAATCTAAAGTGTTAATTATAAAGGCTAATATGCAAGTTATTGTCCTAAAAAGTGTTTGGGGACCCGGGTCCTGCCCCAGGGGACATGTATCAATGCAAAAAGAAGTTTTAAAAACGGCCGTTTTTTCGGGAGCAGTGATTTTAATAATGCTTAAAATGAAAAAATAAAAGTGAAATATTCCTTTAAATTTCGTACCTGGGGGGTGTGTACGATATGCATGTGAAGTGGCGCATGTTTCCCGTGCTTAGAACTGTCCCTGCAAAAAATGTCATTTTTGAAAGAAAAAAAGTCATTTAAAACTGACTCGCGGCTATTAATGAATTGTCGGCTCCCGGCAATACATTCAAAAGTCATTGATAAAAAAAAAAAAAAAAAAGCGTGGGGGTTCCCCAGAATTCCATTACCAGGCCCTTCGGGTCTGGAATGTATATTAAGGGGAACCCTGCCGCAAATTTAAAAAAAAATTGACGTGGGGTTCCCCCAAATATCCATTCCAGGCCCTTCAGATCTGGCATGGTTTTTAAGGGGAACTCCACCCCAAATTTAAAAAAAAATGGCGTGGAGTCCCCCTAAAAATCCATACCAGACCCCTTATCCGAGCACGCAACCTGGCCGGCCGCAGGGGAAAAGGGGGGGACGAGAGAGCGACCCTCCCTCCCTCCTGAACCGTACCAGGCCACATGCCCTCAACATGGGGAGGATGTCCCCATGTTGATGGGGACAAGGGCCTCATCCCCACAACCCTTGCCCGGTGGTTGTGGGGGTCTGCGGGAGGGGGGCTTATCGGAATCTGGAAGACCCCTTTACAAAGGGGACCCCCAGATCCCGGCCCCCCCTATGTGAATTGGTAAGGGGTACATTGTACCCCTACCATTTCATGAAGAAAGCGTAAAAAAATGTTTAAAAAAAACACACACACCTTGAAAAAGTCCTTTATTTAAAAAAAAAAACAAAAACATTCCAGCGGTGAAATCCAGTGTCCCGCGGCGATCCCGATGTCCAGCGCTGTCCTTCATTGGTTGTGCCTGAGCGGACCTGATGGGGAACTCCCTCTCAGTATTTTAAATGTATAGACCCGCCCCTTCTAAAGTTCCCCATCAGGTCCGCTCAGCGGACCAGATGCGGAACATGAGAAGGGGCGGGTCTATACATGTATTGCCAAAGTGAGAGCAGTTCCCCATCAGGTCCGCCCCCTCGGTATGTCGGACCCGCCTACGTCATTGGCTTGAGCGGGGAACTTCCTTCACTATGTAAATTTAAATTACACAGTGAAGGAAGTTCCCCGCTCAAGCCAATGACGTAGGCGGGTCCGACATACCGAGGGAGCGGACCTGATGGGGAACTTTAGAAAGGGCGGGTCTATACATTTAAAATACTGAGAGGGAGTTCCCCCATCAGGTCCACTCAGGCACAACCAATGAAGGACAGCGCTGGACATCGGGATCGCCGCGGGACACTGGATTTCAGCGCTGGAATGTTTTTTTTTTTTTATTATTATTATTTTTAAAAAAGGACTTTTTCAAGGTGTTTGTGTGTTTTTTTTAAACATTTTTTTACGCTTTCTTCGTGAAATGGTAGGGGTACAATGTACCCCTTACCAATTCACATGGGGGGGGCCGGGATCTGGGGGTCCCCTTTGTTAAAGGGGTCTTCCAGATTCCGATAAGCCCCCCGCCCGCAGACCCCCACAACCACCGGGCAAGGGTTGTGGGGATGAGGCCCTTGTCCCCATCAACATGGGGACATCCTCCCCATGTTGAGGGCATGTGGCCTGGTACGGTTCAGGAGGGAGGGGGGCCGCTCTCTCGTCCCCCCTTTTCCCCTGCGGCCGGCCAGGTTGCGTGCTCGGATAAGGGGTCTGGTATGGATTTTTAGGGGGACTCCACGCCATTTTTTTAAAATTTGGGGTGGAGTTCCCCTTAAAATCCATGCCAGATCTGAAGGGCCTGGAATGGATATTTGGGGGAACCCCACGTCAATTTTTTTTTAATTTGCGGCGGGGTTCCCCTTAATATCCATTCCAGACCTGAAGGGCCTGGTAATTGAATTCTGGGGAACCCCCACGCTTTTTTTTTTTTTTTTTTTTATCAATGACTTTTGTATGTAAGCGAGTCAGTTTTAAAAGACTTTTTTTCTTTCAAAAATGACATTTTTTGCAGGGACAGTTCTAAGCACGGGAAACATGCGCCACTTCACATGCATATCATACACACCCCCCAGGTACGAAATTTAAAGGAATATTTCACTTTTATTTTTTCATTTTAAGCATTATTAAAATCACTGCTCCCGAAAAAACGGCCATTTTAAAAACTTCTTTTTGCATTGATACATGTCCCCTGGGGCAGGACCCCAGTCCCCAAACACTTTTTAGGACAATAACTTGCATATAAGCCTTTATAATTAGCACTTAAGATTTCTCCCATAGATTTTGTCGAATTTGCCGCGAACACCCCAATTTGTTCGCTGTTCGGCGAACGGGCGAACAGGCAATGTTCGAGTCGAACATGAGTTTGACTCGAACTCGAAGCTCATCCCTAGTCAACACATTAAAGTGAATCATGATCAGTATTGATATTAGAGATAGGCATCTGGCATTTTCAGAAGGATGTCTGCAAATTCAGTCCATGTATGTATATTTGTGCAATATGCATGGACATAAAAAAAGACATTCCATTACACACAAATACCATAGGTGTGCGCAGCCTATTGCATTAGGGTGTGCACCCCAAAGCTCATACACACGTGCCTTTCTCTGCAGCCTCAGCTGTACTGTACAGTGAATGAATGGGAAGTTCTCTATGCTGAGCGGCTTCCTTTTCATTCACAGACTGAAGCATAGTAAACCGTTTACCATGCTTCAGTTATGAATGAACACCGTGGGGTAGTGTGTACACTGTGTTCATTTAGAAAAGGAAGGGGCCGGTAAATGACATATTTACTAGCGCATTCCCCCCGCTTTCCATCTTGAAAGATCCCCCGCAGCAGGCGGGGGAGAGGAGGGAAGCCAGCAGCACTACGGGGAGGAAGAGCCAACATGGGGGGGGGGTTCCGGGCAGTAGGGGGAATTGGCACAGAATGTAGAGATTAGGGTGTGCCCAGGCACACCTGGCACACCCCCTGCGCACACCGATGACAAATACCCATCAGATTCAGCACTCACCAGAAACATCAGACCCACATTTCTGAAGATCTTTAAATGCTTGTGTTACAGCCTCCTGATTGTTGGTTCAACAAGTAATCGCCAGTAGCAATAGCAAACATACTATGCAGTTCTTCTAGTCCTTTGATCACTGCCAAGCTCAACACCAGCATTGACAAACAGGACCATGGCTATAATCCACCTGGAAAGTTCTACCTCTTCTCATCCCTCTCAAGAAATCCTCCTTCATTATATGAGTCACTAAGTTTAAAGCAAAACTAAAACCAGCATACCGTAACTGCAGTTTATTTAAAACAAACTACCGTATATACTCGAGTATAAGCCGAGATTTTCAGCACATTTTTTTGTGCTGAAAAAGCCCCCCTCGGCTTAAATTCGAGTCACCTTTTTGCGTCTGATCTCCTAGATTTTGGGGACCCGGTACTGGCCGGTCGTAGGTCCCCTGGACCCCAAACTTGGCACACATGTAGCCCCACTCTTTCTCTATAAGTGTGCAAAGTTTGTTGTCCAGGGGACCTACGGCCGGGGAGCACCGATTTTTCAAATCCGGGCACCTCTTCCATAGATTTCAATGTTAAACGGTCATTTCTCCGGTGACTTTGGGAACCCGGTACCGAACGGTCGTAGGTCCCCTGGACCCGAAACTTGGCACACATGTAGCGCCATTTCTCCTCTAAGTGTGAAAAGTTTTTTGTCTGGGGGACCTATGGCTGGGGAGCACCGATTTTTCAAAGCCGGGCACCCCTTCCATAGACTCCAATGTTAAACATCAGTCTAGTCATGGGCACAGTGAGGCATGGGCACAGTGAGGCATGGACACAGTGAGGCATGGGCACAGTGAGGCATGGACACAGTGAGGCATGGGCACAGTGAGGCATGGGCACAGTGAGGCATGGACACAGTGAGGCATGGACACAGTGAGGCATGGACACAGTGAGGCATGGACACAGTGAGGCATGGGCACAGTGAGGCATGGACACAGTGAGTCATGGGCACAGTGAGTCATGGGCACAGTTAGGCATGGGCACAGTGAGGCATGGGCACAGTGAGGCATGGACACAGTGAGGCATGGACACAGTGAGGCAAGGGCACAGTGAGGCATGGACACAGTGAGGCATGGACATGGGCACAGTGAGGCAAAGTGAGGCATGCAGATGGACACCCTAGGCTTATACTCGAGTCAATACGTTTTCCCATTTTTTTGTGGTAAAATTAGGTGCCTCGGCTTATATTCGGGTCGGCTTATACTCGAGTATATACTGTAAATACAATTACAAACACAAGGTCTAGCATACCTCAAGTGTTTCTTCAATGTAAAATAAGAGGATAAGCTGCGGTTGAAGACCATTTTTTATAAGCGTGTTGTTAATATTTCTCACGCAAAAATAGGACTTTTGTGACTGTGTGATGGAAAAAAGTTTTCCCTGGAGCATTTTGGTTTGCTGACTGGCAATTTGTCATTCAAGTCATTTCACATAGAATTTTGGAAAAAACACACATTATTGCAACATATGTCAAGGTATGCATTCTGGTATGAAATCTAAAAAGAGCAAAAAGGGCAGCAATAATAGCCTTCATGACTGGGCTTGAAAGGGGTTATGTGTAAATATGGTGGTTACCAGTGGGTTAGAAAATAATGTGAGGGGTTGGGTGCTTTCTTGTTTAGTAAACAAAGGTCTGGCCAGGCAAGGCTCCAGTATTTGTTGGTGTGATGTAAGAGTAGGAAAATTTGACTGCATTGGGTGAATTCCTGGGCCCCCTACCTCCATAGTATACAAGGATTAATGGGCAGTTGGATAATTTCTTTCATGCCAGGTTGCGTGGTAGTAGAAACTTTGAAGGCAGTCCTTTTGGATAGGACAGTCTTGGTAGGAACCCATCTTTGGTGTGGTATCCCCTTTTTCAGTGGGGTCTCTAATCACCTAGGTGTAATCATGCTATAGGTCAGTGATGGCGAACCTATGGCACATGTGCCACAGCTGGCACGTCAAGCGCTCTCTTTCGGCACGCCAGGGGAATCCCCCACCCAGCCAGGCAGTCACTTGCACTGATGGTGCAGGCAGAAAGGAGCTGGCTCCCTACCTTGCATCAGTGCCAGTGACGTCGGCAGGGGGGATGGGCAGCCAGTCATCTTGTTCCATGTGCGCTGTTTAGGAGAGGTGTAAAATTCTTCCTTCACCGTCCCAACTCTGTTCTGCAGCTTATTGCCTCCCCCGGACCCCTACACTTCTGGTAAGGCATTTGGGGGTTTCCTTTCTGTAGGTAGCCTATTCCAGCTCCCCCTGCTCCAGGACGACTTTGATTCAGTCTGTCCTAGTGCACCCTGTGAAAAAGCGGAGGGGGAGGGGCGGTGCTCGGAGCTGATCATCCATGGGGAGAGGTGCAATGGCTGCTAGCTGACATCCTGGCGGTGGGGATATCGAGGAGCCGCTGGATGGCGGGGATTCCTTCATTACTGCCCGGGGTGAGCTGGACGATGAAAGGTAAGGAGGAGGATGGATCCTCCGATCTACATTGTACTGTGTGGGGGGATGTTAGTAGTGCAGGAAGCATGTGTCAGGTAGGTGAGTGTAATGGTCAGGTAGGTCAGTGCATGTGTCAGGTAGGTCAGTGTATGTTGCACAGTGCATTCTGCATTCTTTTTGGTCCCTTAGGGCTCATTCAGAGGGATGATCAGTCCCATCCTCTGTACAGAGATGCTGGCAGGTATAATTCTGTGTTGGCACTTTGAAAGAAATAAGTTGGTTTTGCGTTGCTGTTTGGGCACTCGGGCTCAAAAAGGTTCGCCATCACTGCTATAGGTTATGTCTGAAGTTAAATGAGAAATACTCTCCAAGATGGTATGGACCAGCTTGGGGCTCCATCAAAGTTATGGCTCGCAGATTGAGGAGTATTTTTCAGGCATTTAAAGAACCTAGACTTATGTTTTTTCCTGCTTCAATGTTGTTTTATGATATATTATTTTTATTTACAATATGTTGATAGTAATAAATAGGCTGTGGTGAAAATAAATCATATACTACATGTTTGAATTCTTTATTGGATGCTGGATATGTATTATTTCTGAGAAATAGAAGGTAGAACCTGGCAATTACATAGCAATGTGCTTAGTGGCCTATGTACTGTATAGTGATGAGTATTTAGCTGTGAAGTGGCATTCATTTTGTGGTATTTATTTCTTGGGGCATATGGAATGACATACAGTATATTTAATGTCTCATTGTATGTTATGTATTAAGTGATTTGTGATATGAGCTCCGTGTCATATGTTCATTAGTATATAAAATAATGAACCTAAAAAAATTCTGTTTTAATTTGATTAAAATTAAAAAAAAAAAATGTAAATACATTTTTACAAATATAGGCTCTTTGCTTTACTACTCCTCATCCACTTGTTCAGATACTGCTTTGAATGCTAGCATTTATTTCTCCCTTTTGTATCTCTACAGGTCGAAGTAAAAAATGGATTTGTTAAATTAATTCGGCTCTGGAATCCTTGGGGTCAAGGAGAATGGAGAGGAGCCTGGAATGATAAGTAAGTCTAATCTAGACAGAATATGATTTGTGTGGATAGGTTTGACACTAGAGGATCACTAGAGAGGGCCTCTTCCTTTTCATTAAAGCAGTGTCATAATTTCCTCCACCAGCTCAACCATGTGAACTGTTTAATCATCTCCCCGAGTATTAAACCCATGATTAGCAATGTCAGATCAGTTTATCAAACCAGAATCCATACTGAATGGGGACAAACTGATCTGCAGCTTTTGTGAGCCACTAAATGGGCCCTTTGGATGATTTCACTTTGCTTTCTCTATCAACCTCAGGGCAAGCTCCCAACAGTGCCCTATTTTTAAGTGATACAAAACACACACTATTTAATTCACATGATCCATTCTCTTTATGCATATGGAGGAGGGCACTGTAGTTATTTTAATTAAAAAAAAAATATTTTTTTTATAATCATTATACAGCTGTCATGTGACCCGTCCCTTTCCCAGCCCATCTGCAGGGAAACATCATCGGGAAGAGCTTCTAGTTCTCTGCAGCCAGTCACATGTTAAAAAAGGCCTTCTAAATGCAAAGAAAAAATACAAAATTAATATCAAATAAATGTTTTTCATAGTTATATAAATAAGTATTTAAACTCAAATCTTTATTATTTTAGTGCAAAGTCATGGTGTGGGCTATCCAGGAGGAGGTTGTACCAATCACAGTCTGTTTCATTCCCCTACGCCTGTGTCTATTCTTTGCATGTGCTTAGAGTTACAGGGAGTAGAATCAATCAACATGGAATATCCTGCCCCCATAGCGTTTAGTGGGCATGGAGAAGGAGGGAGGGAGTTGGCTGTCATTTATCCAGAATGTATACTCCCACATGTGTGACTCTATAGTTATGTGGGCTGCACAGAAAAGAAAAAGGAGGAGATGGACAGTTTAGAAGGGAACTGAATCTGAAGAATGCTTAGTAGATGTGACAGCGGCTGGTCTACACAATGTCAGGCTGCAGCGGGGACACAGACAAGGAGAGAGGGACAGTGAATGTATTCCAGAATACAGAAAACAAAACCCTGACTGAGTGAGTATGAACAGCGTGTGATACATGCTGTTTAATGATTAGGGCTTAATGACACTTTTTAAAATAATATAATTAATAATGACACTTTAACTTGTAATCCTTACTGGGACATGTGTAAAAGTAGAGTCAATAATAAGCGTAGGGTGGCATAGCAAAAAGTGGAAAGATTGCAACACATATTACAGGTGGGACAGTGATTGGGGAAGGTTTTTTTTAACCTGCCCAGTTATTTGTCCCATCGGGTATTTTGAAGCCTAGTGAGTTGAGATGAGCAGTATAGGAAAATGGAGTGCAGGTGTTTGAAATGCTGGAGAAAATATTGTGCTCAGCATTTTTTAAGGTGAGTGAAACCTAGGACACACTTGCCACAATGCAACTGAAGAAGAGGGGTTTAGCTCTGAAAGCTGTACCCAAAGCTCTAGTCACTTGTGTAGCGCCCCCCCCCCAATATTTGGGGGCACTATGTGGAAATTTAAGGGTGGTCTGAGCCAGTAGTTGGGCTCAGACCAATTATGTTTAATTATTGTTCTGCTCTGGGTGTGATACTGCCCGGCAGTTTTGTTCTCCTTTTGCCTGAAGGTGGCGCTGTCACCGCATTACGGGGGTATCACAGCACATTGGGTGTCCTCTCTCGGCAGCCGTGCAGTGGGCGTGGTACCCGCTGTGCATGCTGGGAGAGGGTACAAAAGGGGCAGATGCTATTTGGCGAGAGGCGATTCCAGGGGGACCCCAAGGCGTTCAGGGGGACCTCTGGTCCAGTGAGTGTGCCTCGTGGCCCGCATGGCACGAGGTGAGCTGGAGTGCTTAGGCCTTGGGCACCTTCAGCCCGAGGCCCTGTTGCTGCATTGTAGGCCCAGCTCCGCTGACTAGGGCCTACGCTTCAGAGAAGGATCCCAGGCTGCCCGTTGTTAGGGGGCCTATCTTTAGGAAAGGAGTTCCAGGGGAAGAACAGTCCCGGCGGAGACTAGCGACGATACTGCTGTCTTGGGGAGAGGCCTGGAGACCTTCCTAGAGGGGATCCATCTTCTCTGACATCCGTGCTCCATCCCGGCTGCTAGGACTGCTCTCATAGGGACTATCCGGGTGAGCAATACCCACTCAGGCTTGAGTGGCGACGAGTGTATATACTGGATTTAAGTGTTGCGTGCCTGAAACTTCCCCTATGTCTTTCAACTTTTCTAATCTTGCTTTCTTCAAGTTAACTCAAAGCAAAAAAATAATAAAGCCTTGCTGATTAGGTTTTACTCATGTGTGGACATTGGCCTTATCCCTGGAAAATATTGGTGTACCTAGACAACGAAGCTGAAGGATCCACTCGTGGGAGGTAATTGCTGCAGACCCAAAGTAACGAAACCAGTAGATCCCATTAACAAACAGGGGTCTGCGGGTGTGTGGAGTACCGGGGGAGGTAGCTACACTAGTTTTTCCAGTGGTATCCCACAGTAATAGCATAGCAAATCTTTAAGTTCAGTTCCACTTTAAACACATTAAGGGCCAGTTCACACCAGACGCAGTTCCGTTCAGTTCTGTGTGCTTTTTTTCTGCACAAAATGCATAAACAGTGTTTTCCATGTATTCCAATGGCTCTAGTTCACACCATGCAGTCAGTTTCCGCACCGGAAACTGACTGCATGGTGTGAACTAGAGCCAACTAGAGCCATTGGAATACATGGAAAACACTGTTCATGCATTTTTAGTGCAGAAAAAATGCGCACGAAACTGAACAGAACTGCGTCTGGTGTCAACTGGCCCTAAAAGAAAATGGTGCCCAACTCCCCTGCAAATGAAACATTCAAAAATGTAAAAACCATAAGGGTGGCAACGTACCCCTGCTTATTAGGCCTTAACTCTGTCACAAGCTGGTGTCCATGCGGTCTCCTTTCAGACGATAGCTGAGAACTTTCTCTGATCTAGGGGTGGGGGATTATCTAGCTGCCTAGGCTGCTGGATAACCTGCGTAACAGTCATTCTTATATCAGATAATTTTCTCTTTTTTTCTTTTCAGAAGTTTGACTTGGAAGGAACTAAGAGAGGAGGACAGGCAGAGGCTACAGAGGGTCAGGGATGACGGTGAATTCTGGTATCTTAGGCTGATTTGAAATATAAGATATTTGTCTAGTTATTTTTTTAAGGATGATGGCACATCATTTTTGCTCTGTCCCCCTGAACTTAAGTACCCCACCACCCCCCTTTTTCCAATGCATGACAACCTCCTCCAACCAGTGTTCACTGCCTCAATCAGTCCTTCTTCACATCCTTCCTCCCAAGATTTTCTATGCATTGGCCACACTTGTACAGAAGATCCGCATAGAGTTCTATGACACTGTCTCGTTAGACTTGAACGCCCAGTGAAATTAAATCTTAGACTTTAACATCTGTCTGTAGAGTACTGAGTACAACATTGTCTGAATAGTTTATATGGGCTGCAATTACCTTTTTTTCTTGCAAAATTACTTTGCGACCCTTTTTTTGTTTGCATATTTCAAAAACATATGAATAAAGCCCCCCCAACACCCCAAGACAAAAAGTTAATACTTTTTTTTTGTCCACACTGTGAGCTCCATGTTATTACAGGAACACATTTTAGTAAAGCAACTTGTTTGTGTTTCTTTAGGATGTCTTGGGAAGATTTTTCTCTGGAGTTTTCCATAATTATCCTCTGCAATCACATTCCAGACTTCCTGGACTGTGGAGAGCAGCACAGGAGATGGTACAAGAGAATGTTCTGGAACCGCTGGACCAAAGATGGTAACACTTTTACTGACAGCAAAAGTATTTTTGAGGTTGAAGGAAGTAGAAGGTAGAGAGATAGAGAGATAGAGAGATAGAGAGATAGAGAGATAGATAGATAGATAGATAGATAGATAGATAGATAGATAGATAGATAGATAGATAGATAGATACAGTAGCAGCTGGTGATTTTTTTTTTTGGGGGGGGGGGGGCGCAAACCAGGTCCAGGCACAATGAACTCCATATTGGTGAGGATACTTTCAGTCCATAGTCTATCCTTCTGCTTTGGGAAAGCTCAATGAAGAGGCTCCTTCCTAACACAACACAGGGTACAGCTAGCAGATGAGCCAGCAACTTGGATTCCGCAAAGCTCACATGATTCCTGAGCTGGCAGATATAGGAGAGGAGGAATCCTCGTTTAACCCAATAAGTGCAAAGCACACACCGCCTGACTTTAATCCACAGCTCAAACCACAGCACTGACAGCAGAGGCAGATGGGGGAAAGGCTCAGCCTGAACCTGTTACAGACAATGGATATTCCTGTTTCGCCTGAGAGATGCTGAAGCAGGGCCCATTAATTGCTACTCCAGGGATTTGGAGGAGTGGGGCAGGGCTGCTATTTCCCTTTCTCTCAGGGTCTGAACAATTGCTCCCAGCAGCTGATCAGAGCATTCTCTAAGCAGAATCTCAAAGTTCTGATCACCAACCTGATCGAGTTGTCATCCATAGACAGTCAGTCCATGTACCTTACTGGCCCTGGGGTGAGGCCTCATTTACACAAGCTGCAGCTAGGTGAACAAACCCCCCCCGCCAGGTCCGCACTTACTCCATCCAGGTCGTGGCTTCCCCGGCTACTCCTCGTGGCTAATCCGGTCTTAAGATCTGCCTCCTGTCCTGATTGGCCGTAAAGAGAATCCGGAAGACAATAGCGAATATTGATTCGCTAATGTCACAAGTGGGTGGGTTCGGGGCGTTGTGCTCTGCGCCCCGAGCTTAACCTTTTTGAAGTCAATTAGAGCCTCAGGCTCTAAGCATGTGCTTAAAAAAAACCTCATAGAAACCTGTTCTAGAGTCCAGCGCCCCGCATGGAGATTAGGGGGTGGCGCAAGATAGATAGATAGATAAATAGATAGATATGGGATGGATAGATAGATAAATAGATACATAGATCTTTACAAGGTGAGATGAATTCCATTCTTTGATAGTTATCACCAGAACAGGGGCTGCAATTGGAGAATGTTCCTTTACCCCATGTTCTGATGACAAATCTAAAATTTTGAATTGCTTGTGACTTTCTGTCTTAATAACAATGTTCAACAGACAAATGCAGAGGGTGAATCTACTTGGAGATAAAAACTTCACAGAGGTTCTAATCCTTCCCTAATCTATATAAAAAAAAAAACTTTGGCTAAAAACACTTAAATATGTTGTTGTTTTTTCATTTTAGAGTTGTTCAGCAGGAACCCTCAATACATGATAACCGTGACGTCCTCTGATGAGGTGAACAAAGGGTACAATGTGGTCATATCGCTAATGCAAAGTAGCAGGAATCGACAAAAATTTGGAGGTCAATGGCTCCCTATTGGATTTAAGGTCTTTAAGGTACATACAGTTTATATCCATTTCATCACTCTGGGAATGTATCTTTTTTTGTGCAAGGCTTTGGGTAGAGGCGGTGTTAAACTGATCCAATTTGCTTTTAGGTCTGAACTTAATGCACAAAAACCTTCATTTAAATACAGGTCCTTCTCAAAAAATTAGCATATTGTGATAAAGTTCATTATTTTCTGTAATGTACTGATAAACATTAGACTTTCATATATTTTAGATTCATTACACACAACTGAAGTAGTTCAAGCCTTTTCTTGTTTTAATATTGATGACTTTGGCATACAGCTCATGACAACCCAAAATTCCTATCTCAAAAAATTAGCATATCATGAAAAGGTTCTCTAAACGAGCTATTAACCTAATCATCTGAATCAACTAATTAACTCTAAACACCTGCAAAAGATTCCTGAGGCTTTTAAAAACTCCCAGCCTGGTTCATTACTCAAAACCGCAATCATGGGTAAGACTGCCGACCTGACTGCTGTCCAGAAGGCCATCAAGCAAGAGGGTAAGACACAGAAAGACATTTCTGAACGAATAGGCTGTTCCCAGAGTGCTGTATCAAGGCACCTCAGTGGTAAGTCTGTGGGAAGGAAAAAGTGTGGCAGAAAACGCTGCACAACGAGAAGAGGTGACCGGACCCTGAAGAAGAATGTGGAGAAGGACCGATTCCAGACCTTGGAGGACCTGCGGAAGCAATGGACTGAGTCTGGAGTAGAAACATCCAGAGCCACCGTGAACAGGCGTGTGCAGGAAATGGGCTACAGGTGCCGCATTCCCCAGGTCAAGCCACTTTTGAACCAGAAACAGCGGCAGAAGCGCCTGACCTGGGCTACAGAGCACTGGACTGTTGCTCAGTGGTCCAAAGTACTTTTTTCGGATGAAAGCAAATTTTGCATGTCATTCGGAAATCAAGGTGCCAGAGTCTGGAGGAAGACTGGGGAGAGGGAAATGCCAAAATGCCGGAAGTCCAGTGTCAAGTACCCACAGTCAGTGATGGTCTGGGGTGCCATGTCAGCTGCTGGTGTTGGTCCACTGTGTTTTATCAAGGGCAGGGTCAATGCAGCTAGCTATCAGGAGATTTTGGAGCACTTCATGCTTCCATCTGCTGAAAAGCTTTATGGAGATGAAGATTTCATTTTTCAGCACGACCTGGCACCTGCTCACAGTGCCAAAACCACTGGTAAATGGTTTACTGACCATGGTATTACTGTGCTCAATTGGCCTGCCAACTCTCCTGACCTGAACCCCATAGAGAATCTGTGGGATATTGGGAAGAGAAAGTTGAGAGACGCAAGACCCAACACTCTGGATGAGCTTAAGGCCGCTATCGAAGCATCCTGGGACTCCATAACACCTCAGCAGTGCCACAGGCTGGTTGCCTCCATGCCACGCCGCATTGAAGCAGTCATTTCTGCAAAAGGATTCCCGACCAAGTATTGAGTGCATAACTGAACATAATTATTTAAAGGTTGACTTTTTTTGTATTAAAAACACTTTTCTTTTATTGGTCGTATGAAATATGCTAATTTTTTGAGATAGGATTTTTGGGTTTTCATGAGCTGTATGCCAAAATCATCAATATTAAAACAAGAAAAGGCTTGAACTACTTCAGTTGTGTGTAATGAATCTAAAATATATGAAAGTCTAATGTTTATCAGTACATTACAGAAAATAATGAACTTTATCACAATATGCTAATTTTTTGAGAAGGACCTGTATATACCTCAATAGACACAAAGGGAAAAAAAAATCACAGCGATGTGGATTTACTAAAAGCAGATAGACTGTGCACTCTGCAAGTGCAGTTGCACTAATTTTCCCCCAGAACTTAGTAAATGTGGTAAAGCTTCACTTTGTAAAGAATACCCAATCATGTAAAAGGAGAATAAAAAAAATGCATTTTTCTTGCACATGATTGGATGATGGAAATCAGCAGAAGTTTACCACATTTACTAAGCTCCAGGGAAAATGAGTACTTGCAAAGTGCACAGTGTTTTGGACTTTAGTAAATCTACTCCATCGTGTGTACCAAATGCCTTTGCAAACCCATATAAGATCTTGTAAAAGTAGCAGTGACATCATCACCGTACTGTACATAGCCCGTGCAGACAGCAGAGCTGTGGGAGGGACACAACAGCTCCACCCACTACAGGCTGCCTGCAGTAAACTACAGGAGGGGGCGGAGACAAGACCAGTCCCCCTACACAAGGAGAGAGTGCAGCAGTGACCGGTCTTTATTACAGCAGTAAAGTGTAATAGTTGTTTCATGCTCGGTTACTTCAGATATTTGAGGGAAATACAAAAAAGGACACTACTGATGCACATTCCTCTTGTATTCAGACAATATTGGTTTTGCACGATAGGAGTTAAGCTGTAAATATAGCACTTTAAGGTGCACTAAATCCTTTATTAAAGCACTATACTTATTAGTAAGACACAGGTCCTCTTTAGCTAATTTCTATAAAGAAAGGCTGTAGACAAATAAAGCTACTCAGCCCTCGCAGAAGAACAGGACATCGGTGACAGAAGATACATAACACTGATTAAACAATCTGCTTACCGACGCAGCAATCAGCCAGGAAATACAATATAGTCTCGTGTTGTGGCTAAATGTTGAATTGATTATATTGACTGGATCTCATCGCTCAAAGCTCTTAAATTTATCGCCGGGCATTCCGCTATGATTTGTTTCCCGCTGCTGCTAATGTGTTTACAGACTCAAGCAGCAGAACCACTGCAGCATTCAAATTATCATCAACATGTGGCCTTGAGTTATCATTATAACAAATCAGTGTCTAATATTGTCACCGTGTTTATTTATTACAACTGGCAGAAAGGAATAGTGTGTTTACTGTGGGCAGCCAATCAGAGGTAAAGCTGTCCATACACTATTAGATTTTTTCATTGAGCCTTAGTTCATATTCCTCCATTAACACTAAACAGCTAGAATAGATGGATCCCCCTACTGGGCTATTGCATTCCGGTGGAAGCTGTCACAGTACTCGAGCAATGACCTTATCTGACAAGGAAAATTCGAAACAGTGTATGGCCACTTTTAGTCTTAATGAGAACATATATGGGAGAGGTTTTATATTCCAGCCTAATGCCACGTACACACGATCGGAATTTCCGTCGGAAAAACCTTGGATGGTTTTTCAGACAGAATTCCGCTCAAGCTTGGCTTGCATACACACGGTTACACAAAAGTTCTCTGAACCTTCGACCGTCAAGATCGCGGTGACGTACAACACTACGACGAGCCGAGAAAATGAAGTTCAATGCTTCCAAGCATGCGTCGAATTGTTTCCGGGCATGTGTAGGAATTTTGCACGTCGGAATTGCTACAGACGATTGGAATTTTTTTGGTCGGAAAATTTGAGAACCAGCTCTCAATTTTTTCTTCTCGGAAATTCCGACAGGAAAAGTCAGATGGAGCCTACAAATGGTCGGAATTTCGGTCGAAAAGCTCACATCGAACTTTTCTTGTTGGAAATTCCGACCATGTGTACGCGGCATAAGAGAAGTCAAAGACAGACATTTCACTGACAATGAAGGCCAACCCCCCGAACAAATCATGCTGGGACCCAATGTGATACTTGCCTGATAGTTACAGTAGCATGGCATGTTGTTAGGCCCTGGGAATAGGGTCAGTGCGCTCAAGGTTACAGCCAAAATCCCAGGGTCTCAGCTGCTACACTATGTGGCCAAAAATGTGTGGTCACCTGACCTTCACATCTACAGTATATGAGCTTTGGACATCCTAGTAAAAAACCAAGGGCAATAACAAGGAGTTTTCCCTCTTGTTGCATTTTATCCACCTATCTGAGAAGGGTTTCTGGGAAATTTCAGGGTGTGTCTGTGGGAATTAGTTCCCAAGTATCCAAAAGAGTATTTGCAAACAAATGGGCTATTGTATTTTTGCCTCTCCTCTTCTTGGAAAGGTTTCCAGAAAATGTTGGGTTGTGTCTGTGGGAATTTAGTCACCAGTTATAAAAAATAAAAAATAGCGTGTGTGTGGTCAGGTACTGATGTTGGATGAGAAAACCAGACTCACAGGTCATCCCAAAGGTGTTTAGTAAGGTTTAGGGTCAGGGTTCTGTGCAGACCACTCAAGGTCCTCCAAGTTCCTCCACACCAAATTCATCAAATCATGTCTTTATGGAGCTGGCTTTGCCCAGTGGCACAAAAGTGCTAGAACAGAAAAGGACCCTCCCGAAACTGTGTGTCACAAGGATGGATGTACACAACTGTCTAAAATGTCTGTGCACGCTTCTGCATTAAAAGTACTCTTCACTAGTGATGAGCCGAACACCCCCGGGTTCGGTTCGCACCAGAACCCGCGAACGGACCGAAAGTTTGTACGAACATTAGAACCCTATTAAATACAATGGATGCGAACGTTCAAATTCTAAAGTGCTAATTATAACAACTATTATGCATGTTATTGTCCTAAAAAGGGTTTGGGAACCCGGGTTCTGCACCAGGGGACATGTATCAATGCAAAAAGAAGTTTTAAAAACGGTCGTTTTTCGGGAGCAGTCATTTTAATGATGCATAAAGTGAAAAAAAAAAGTCAAATATTCCTTTAAATATCGTACCTGGGGGGTGTCTAAAGTATGCCTGTGAAGTGCCACGTGTTTCCCGTGTTTAGAACTGTCCCTGCACAAAATGACACTTCTAAAGGAAAAAAAAGCCATTTAAAACTTCTTGCGGCTTTAATGTAATGTCTGGTCCCGGTAATATGGATGAAAATCTTTAAGAAAAATGGCATAGCTACCCCATGACCCCCCCCCCCCCCCTACCCCAGCCCATTACCAGCCCCTTTGGGTCTTGTATGGATATTAAGGGGAACCCCGCACATAAAATAAAAAAGGCCCTATATACTCTGAACAGCCGTATACAGGCGGTGCATACAAGACAGGGACTGTAGGTTTGTTCTTATGTAGAATCTGTTTGTAATTTTGAACAGGTACATTGTTGAAGTGTAGCTCCAGCCCAAAAATCTATTTTTAAACTTTTTGGGAAACATAGGTAAGGGTTATCACCCCTGTAACATTTGTTTTGCTGTCTGTGCCCCTGTTCAGAACATTTCACCTCACTTTCCGTCCCAATGACAACTGTTTTTGAAATGTGGTGTTTTTCTTGAAACAAGGATTGCTGATAAAGCATCAGTACAGAGGAGACACCTTTCTCCCATATTTATTCTTACAGGAGAGAATTTTCCTTCCTAGGGGTAGATTTCCTCTCACTTCCTGTTGTCTTCTTTCGTTTGCAAGTAGGAGTCGTTTGTAAGTTGGATGTTTGAAAGTAGGGACCTGCCGTATATACTCTGCAGAAATAGGCCCCTTAGTTGTTGGTGTTGGCACAACACTGTAAGCACTCACAGTTACTCTTGGTTGGTGCTGGAACGCCCTGCTGTCAACTATTATATCAGGAATTTTAATTACATATAATTGTTGAACAGTGGTAGTAAAAATTGGGGCTTTGATGGTGGTGCTGGTGCCACAACACTGTAAGCCCTGACAGTTACTCTTGGTGGGTGCAGCAATGGGCCCTGCGGTGAATTATTAGATCAAGAATTGTAATTGCATGCCCCTGTTGAACAGGGGCTGAAAAATTGGGCTTTTCGTGGTGGTGGTGGTGGTGGTGGTGTTGCCACAACACTGTAAGCCCTCAGAGTTACTCTTGGTGGGTGCAGGAATGGGCCCTGCTGTGAATTATTAGATCAAGAATTGTAATTACATGCCCCTTTTGAACAGGGGCTGAAAAATTGGGCCTTTCGTGGTGGTGGTGGTGGTGGCGTTGCCACAACACTGTAAGCCCTCAGACTTACTCTTGGTGGGTGCAGGAATGGGCCCTGCTGTGAATTATTACATCAAGAATTGTAATTGCATGCCCCTGTTGAACAGGGGCTGAAAAATTGGGCCTTAGGCACTGGTGGCACAACACTACAACCCCTCACAGATACTGTACTTGGAGCACAGCAATGAGCCCTATGGCAAATTATTGCTAAAAAATTGTAAGTACACGCCCCTGTAAAACAGGGGCTGAAAAATTGGGCCTTAGCCACTGGTGGCGGCACCCATAAACAAAAATGATCTTCCAAGCTATCATCATCAATCGTATCATTGAGGACTCGGAGGAGGAGGATAGCCAGTCAACATAACAGCACAGGCACTCAGCATCAGCATCAGTCTTGAAGGGACGTGACATGTTAAAATCAATTAGTCTGTTATATCAGCATCAGGTGTGTGGTAGCTGGTGGTGATCCAAGACTGGTTCATCTTGATGAAAGTCAGTCGATCAACCGAGTCGGTGGACAGGCGCACCCTGTGATCCGTGACAAATCCTCCAGCAGCACTGAATGTGCGTTCCGAAAGAACGCTGGATGCAGGACAGGCCAGTAGCTCAATTGCATACTGTGCAAGCTCTGGCCAGTGATCCATCCTCAAGACCCAGTAAGCCAGAGGATTTTCGGTGGGGAAGGTGTCCAAGTCTGACCTTGCCCCTAGATATTCCTGCACCATGTTTATCAGACGCTGGCGATGGTTGCTGGAACCAATCATACTTTGGGGCTGCGGACTAAAGAATTGTCTGAACACATCGGTCAGACGGCCACCTTCCCCACCGCTCCTTCTTTGACTGGCCGAAGCCTCAGCAACTCGTTGTCCTGGACCAGGAGTTTGTAACCTCCCAGTCTCTGGGAACGCGTTGCACAGACCTTTCTGCAAGGCCTCCCGGAGTTGTCTCATCCTCTGCTCCCTCTGCGACGGTAACATAAGGTCCGCAACCTTACCCTTGTACCGTGGATCAAGGAGAGTGGCCAGCCAGTAATGGTCCCTCTCCTTGATCCGAAGAATACGAGGATCCTTCCGCAGACTTTGCAGGATCAGGGAGGCCATGCAGCGTAGGTTTGCTGAGGCATTCGCTCCGGAGTCCTCTGGGTCACTAAGGACGACATGATCCGCAGTCACCTCCTCCCAGCCACGTACAAGTCCACTGGTTTCTTGGGACTGTAAATCATCCCTAAAAGACTGCTGCTGATGATGCTGAGTGCCAGCCTCCACCTCCATGCTGACACAATCCTCCTCCTCCTCCTCCTCTTCCTCTTTCTGTGCGATGGGTGGGACAGAAGGAACACTGTCTGGGTAAAGGGGGCCTTGAGAGGCAAGGAAGTCCTCCTCTTCCTGCCTCTGTTCTGCCTCAAGTGCCCTGTCCATTATTCCACGCAGTGTGTGCTCCAACAGGTGGACAAGAGGTACAGTGTCACTGATGCATGCACTGTCACTGCTCACCATCCTCGTGGCCTCCTCAAATGGTGCCAGGACAGTGCATGCATCCCTGATCATGCCCCACTGGCGTGGAGAAAAAAAACCAAGCTCCCCTGACCCTGTCCTGGTACCGTAGTCGCACAGGTACTCATTGATGGCCCTCTGCTGCGTGTGCAGCCGCTGCAGCATGGCCAACGTTGAGTTCCACCTGGTGGGCATGTCACATATAAGGCGGTTCTTGGGCAGGTTCAACTCCTTTTGCAGCTCAGCCAGGCGAGCACTGGCATTATAAGATCTGCGGAAATGCACACAGACTTTCCTGGCCTGCCTCAGGACATCCTGTAAGCCCGGGTACCTGCCCAAGAACCGCTGCACCACCAGGTTAAGGACGTGAGCCACACAGGGCACATGGGTCAGTTGTCCCTGTCGGAGGGCGGAGAGGAGGTTGGTGCCATTGTCGCAAACCACCATTCCTGGCTTAAGCTGGCGTGGCGTCAACCACCTCTCGGCCTGGCCCTGCAGAGCAGACAGGACCTCTGCCCCAGTGTGGCTTCTGTCCCCCAAACACACCAGCGCAAGCACGGCATGGCATCTTTTTGCCTGCGTACTTGCGTAGCCCCGTGAATGGCTACGGAGCACCGCTGGTTCATAGGACAAACCACAGGAAGAGGCCATGGAGGAAGAAGAAGAGGAGGGGGTGGAGGAGAGAGGTGTGTCACAACCAGTAGTAGCATTTTGGAGGCGTGGCGGTGGGACAACCTCCAACACTACTGCACCTTGTCCTGCATCCTTCCCAGCTGCCAAAAGAGTGACCCAATGGGCCGTGAAAGAAAGGTAACGTCCCTGTCCATGCCTGCTGGACCATGAGTCAGCGGTAATATGCACCTTACCGCTGACCGCCCTGTCCAGCGAGGCCAAGACATTGCCTTCCACATGCCGGTAGAGAGCCGGAATAGCCTTCCGTGAGAAAAAGTGGAGTTTGGGAACCTGCCACTGAGGAACCGCACATTGCACAAACTCACGGAAGGGGGCCGAGTCTACCAACTGAAAAGGCAGCAGTTGAAGCGCTAGCAATTTAGCCAAGCTAGCATTCAACCGCTGGGCATGTGGATGGCTGGGAGTGAACTTCTTTCGACGGTCCAGCAGCTGGGGCAGGGAAATTTGCCTGCTAGAATCGGACGTCGGTGTACTGCTAGCAGAGTGGCCGCAAGTACTTGGCTGTGACACACCTAATTCTACACCTTCATTCCTCTCAGTGCATGTTTCTGAGAGGACTGAAGTTATAGTGGGGTTGGAGATCCCAGCTGATGCGGTGCAAGGAGAGGTCCGCTTTGTTCTTTGGTGTGGGTCTTTGAGGTAGGCTTGCCAACGAGCTGCATGGCAGGTCAACATATGTCTGGTCAGGCATGTGGTACCCAAGCGGCTGATGTTTTGGCCACGCGATATACGCTTGAGACATATGTTGCAAACAGCAGCTGTGCGATCTGATGCACTAGCCTCAAAAAAGGCCCACACCAAGGAACTTTTTGAATGACGGGCAGAGGCAGCGCCCTGCACAGGCGGAGCTCTGCGGTGTGATTCCGTCGGTGTACTGCCCTTACGCTGGCCACCAAAGGGCATTCTGTCTCATTGGAGATGTGCCTCCTCCTCATCCTCCTCCTCCTCTCTCCTATTAGGCACCCACGTGGAGTCAGTGACCTCATCATCCCCTCCCTCCTCATCACTGGAGCCAATCTGGCAGTATGCTGCAGCTGCTGGAACATGACTGCCAGATTGGTGTCCTTCTTGAGCATCCCCTCTGTCTGCTCTCACCCTACTGCCTTCCTGTAGCTGGGTTTCATCATCAGACCCTTCGAAACGCTGGGCATCCTCCTGGAGCATGTACCCAACACTGTGCTCAAACAGTTCGGGGGACTCCTCAGGAGGAGGACATGGTGGGTCTAGGGAAGGAGTGACTGATGATGAGTCTGACATTGATACCAGGGAAGAGGACGCTTTGGCAGCTGTTTTGCCAGTACCCTGAGCCTGGGTGAGAGAGGATGAGGAGGAGGAGGAGGGCTTGGTCATCCACTCTACCAAGTCTTCGGCATGATGTGGCTCAACATGTCCAGCTGCCGAAAAGAAGGACAAGCGTGTCCCATGGCCATGTGCTGATGACAATGCACTGCGTCCACGACCAGCACTGTTGCCCCCAGACACAGAGCCTGCTTGCCCTCTTTTATTGCCTCCTGACTGTCTGCCTCTCCTTGTTTGCCTTCCAGACATTCTAATAGATGGCCTGCAGGGAGATGGGAAAAAAGCAATAAGGGCTACCTTCAGGTGTCCTTCTCTGTCCCTTGAAACAAGGACTTGCACAGTGAAAGAAACTGACACTCTCCCTACCTACAGTTTTCTGTCCCTAGAAAAAATGTTTTTTTTAAGCACAATATAGCACAAGGAGAATTCACTCACTGTCCTTCCAGGTCCCTAGAAACAAGGACTTGCACAGTGAAAGAAACTGACACTCACCCTACCTACAGTTTTCTGTCCCTAGAAAAAATGTTTTTTTTAAGCACAATATAGCACAAGGAGAATTCACTCACTGTCCTTCCAGGTCCCTGGAAACAAGGACTTGCACAGTGAAAGAAACTGACACTCTCCCTACCTACAGTTTTCTGTCCCTAGAAAAAATGTTTTTTTTAAGCACAATATAGCACAAGGAGAATTCACTCACTGTCCTTCCAGGTCCCTAGAAACAAGGACTTGCACAGTGAAAGAAACTGACACTCTCCCTACCTACAGTTTTCTGTCCCTAGAAAAAATGTTTTTTTTAAGCACACTATAGCACAAGGAGAATTCACTCACTGTCCTTCCAGGTCCCTGGAAACAAGGACTTGCACAGTGAAAGAAACTGACACTCTCCCTACCTACAGTTTTCTGTCCCTAGAAAAAATGTTTTTTTTAAGCACAATATAGCACAAGGAGAATTCACTCACTGTCCTTCCAGGTCCCTAGAAACAAGGACTTGCACAGTGAAAGAAACTGACACTCTCCCTACCTACAGTTTTCTGTCCCTAGAAAAAATGTTTTTTTTAAGCACACTATAGCACAAGGAGAATTCACTCACTGTCCTTCCAGGTCCCTGGAAACAAGGACTTGCACAGTGAAAGAAACTGACACTCTCCCTACCTACAGTTTTCTGTCCCTAGAAAAAATGTTTTTTTTAAGCACAATATAGCACAAGGAGAATTCACTCACTGTCCTTCCAGGTCCCTAGAAACAAGGACTTGCACAGTGAAAGAAACTGACACTCTCCCTACCTACAGTTTTCTGTCCCTAGAAAAAATGTTTTTTTTAAGCACACTATAGCACAAGGAGAATTCACTCACTGTCCTTCCAGGTCCCTGGAAACAAGGACTTGCACAGTGAAAGAAACTGACACTCTCCCTACCTACAGTTTTCTGTCCCTAGAAAAAATGTTTTTTTTAAGCACAATATAGCACAAGGAGAATTCACTCACTGTCCTTCCAGGTCCCTAGAAACAAGGACTTGCACAGTGAAAGAAACTGACACTCTCCCTACCTACAGTTTTCTGTCCCTAGAAAAAATGTTTTTTTTAAGCACAATATAGCACAAGGAGAATTCACTCACTGTCCTTCCAGGTCCCTGGAAACAAGGACTTGCACAGTGAAAGAAACTGACACTCTCCCTACCTACAGTTTTCTGTCCCTAGAAAAAATGTTTTTTTTAAGCACAATATAGCACAAGGAGAATTCACTCACTGTCCTTCCAGGTCCCTAGAAACAAGGTCTTGCACAGTGAAAGAAACTGACACTCTCCCTACCTACAGTTTTCTGTCCCTAGAAAAAATGTTTTTTTTAAGCACAATATAGCACAAGGAGAATTCACTCACTGTCCTTCCAGGTCCCTAGAAACAAGGACTTGCACAGTGAAAGAAACTGACACTCTCCCTACCTACAGTTTTCTGTCCCTAGAAAAAATGTTTTTTTTAAGCACAATATAGCACAAGGAGAATTCACTCACTGTCCTTCCAGGTCCCTGGAAACAAGGACTTGCACAGTGAAAGAAACTGACACTCTCCCTACTGTGACAGCAGGAAGGTAAAGTCACCTGGTTGCATCCAGGGGGGTAGATATATTTCTCCCAGATTCAGGCTTTATGCTGACTTATACAACTAGGGTGGAGAGTTGTATAAGCCCAGCTGAGGCTAGTAGGCTCATGGATGACTCATACCTCTAGGGAGAGTGTGGGGCGTCGTACAGACAGGGAGTTGATGAGGCCAGCTGAAGCTTGTCAGCTCATTTAGGCCTCTATAAGAACTCCCAGATTCATTAGGTGTTAGCTCATGCCTGGACCCAGACCTGTGTGGACTGTCTAGGGAGAGTGAACCCCTGTGCGGTGAGGCAAAGCCTGTGTGGCTATTTGTTTGGACTTTTACTAAACCAGGGACTTAGGGACTAGGACAGCACCAGGCTGATCCCAGTTGTTAGTTTAGGAAACCTGCATGTTTAGTCAGAGGTCAAACTGACCAGGATTTATTTTGTTTATGTTTCTTTTTGGCTTTGCTGTGTTTTTGTCACTGTACATAGAGAAATAAACCGCACCTTTTGATTTTGAAAACCACAACCTCCGTCTGCTGGCCCTGTTTTTGTGTGGGGAGCCCAACCAGGGGGTCACACACACCCGCTACTGAGTTAACCCCCTCACAGTTGGTGGAGAACCAGTGGCAGTTTTTTTTAAGCCAGCATGGAGGAGATACTGAAACAGCTGGCTCTAGCAAATGCCAATCAACAGCAGACAAATGCAGGTTTGCAAAGGAGCCTTGCAGCCCAGCAGCAAGCTCATCAACAAGCCCAGCAGCAATCTGAGGCCCGCTTCATAGACCTGTTACAGAAGCAAGAGCAGAGACTACAACAAATGGAAGCAGTAATGCAGCAACGTCCGCAGACCAGTGAGGAAAGCCGTCCCACTAATACCGCGTCCTTTGGGGTGAGTCGTTTATTGACAAAAATGACTGGAGAGGATGATCCAGAGGTATTTTTGACCACATTTGAAAGGACTGCTGAAAGAGAAAAGTGGCCTGAGGAGCAGTGGGCTGGACTGGTGGCTCCTCTGTTAACTGGTGAATCGCAGAAGGCTTACTATGACCTAGAGCCTGACCAAGCAAAGACTATGTGATGCTAAAAACTGAAATATTGGCAAGGCTGGGTGTCACCCTGGCTGTCCGGGCTCAGCGTGTGCATAACTGGACTTTCCAGCTTGGAAAATCCCCCAGGTCTCAAATGTATGATCTCATTCACCTGAGCAGGAAGTGGCTACAGCCAGAGACTTTGTCCGCACCAGAGATTGTGGAACGTGTTGTAATGGATCGGTTTTTGAGAGCTCTTCCTACTGCCATCCAAAAGTGGGTAAGCCATGGAGACCCAGAGACGGCCGGTGGTCTTGTGGATCGTGTAGAGAAATACTTGGCTACAGAGAACCTGACGGCCTCTTCCAGAGACTCTCGGACTTTCCACCCTAAGACCAGACCATCCCCAGGGGCGGATAAGAGGATTCCAAGGGGTGAGGGTGGAGAGAGTGAGAGGGTGGGAGCTCTACCCAAAGTTTGGCGAGAACAGCCTGGGAAGTCAGGGGCTCAAGAGGCAGCCAAAAGGATTGTTTGCTACCGCTGCCGGCAAGCGGGACATATTGCAGCAAATTGCCCGGTTGTGGAGGAACCCATGCAATGTGACTTTCTGACGGACAGACGTCAGTCGCTGTGTGCGACAGTCGCATGCACTGCCATTCGGGGAACTGAGAAACATTTATGCAAAATGTGTATTAATGGTAGAAATGTTGTGGTATTACTGGATTCAGGTAGCCTTGTGACCCTGATAAAGGCTGAATTAGTTAAAACAGAGGTCTCTGGGAATAGCAAGGTAGCTGTTATTTGTGTGCATGGGGACACCCGAGAGTATCCAGTGACTACAGTGTGTTTCGAGACCCCCAAAGGTACCCTCTCATCCAGTGGGGTTAGTATCTCAATTACCGCATGATGCCATTGTGGGAAGAGATTTTCCGAAGTTCTGGGAACTGTGGGATGATCCTGAGCCCCCCACTGGTGCCCCTATGTACCAGGAATGTGATAGCCAGAACTCCTCTGAGAGTGGTGAGGACTCTCCAGAATTTCCCTTGTCAGTATTGGCAGGGGAGACTCAAGAAACTGGAGAGGAGCCCACCTCCTCAGACGAAAACCTACCGTCTGTGGAGTTTTCTGATCTGGAGGTTCACAGGGAAAATTTTGCCATAGAACAGTTAAAAGACCCCGCCCTAATAAAGGCACGGGAAAACGTAGTGGAAATAGATGGCGAGTTAGTGAACCCAGATAATACCTGCACTTACCCATACTTCAGCGTAGAAAAGGACCTACTGTATCGGGTGGCAAAAAGGGCAGAAGAAACCGTTGAGCAGCTTGTGGTGCCCAAACCTTACAGGAAGTTGGTGTTGGAGTTGGCCCATGGGCACATTCTTGGAGGTCATCTGGGGACAGAGAAAACCCGAGAGAGGGTATTACAGAGATTCTATTGGCCTGGGGTGATGAAGGACATAGAAAATTATTGTTCCTCCTGCCCTGTGTGTCAGAGGTCGGCCCCGATGCCACATTTCCGTAGCCCGCTGGTCCCTCTACCCATCATTGAGGTCCCGTTTGAGAGAATCGCAATGGATTTGGTAGGTCCTATAATCAAGTCCGCTAGGGGGCACCAGTACATATTGGTTATAATGGACTATGCCACCCGTTATCCAGAAGCGATCCCTCTCAGAAATACCTCGGCCAAAACCATAGCCAAAGAGCTATCTCTTGTTTTTAGCCGGGTGGGTATTTGTAAAGAACTGCTTACGGACCAAGGTACACCCTTTATGTCCCGGGTTATGAAAGAGCTGTGTAAATTGTTCAAAGTGACGCAATTGCGTACATCTGTGTATCACCCCCAAACCGATGGGCTGGTTGAAAGATTCAACAAAACCCTAAAACAAATGTTGAAGAAAGTGGTGGATAGAGATGGAAAGGATTGGGACTGTCTACTTCCTTATTTGATGTTTGCTATTAGGGAGGTGCCCCAATCCTCTACGGGATTCTCCCCCTTTGAGTTACTGTATGGGAGACACCCAAGAGGGCTGTTGGATATTGCCAAGGAAACTTGGGAAAGTGAGAGTTCTCCCCACAGGAGTGTGATTGAGCATGTCGCCCTGATGCAAGATCGAATTGCACAGGTAATGCCCATCGTGAAGGAACATTTGGCCCAAGCGCAGTTGGCACAGCAGAGAGTGTACAACCGTGGAGCAAAGACCCGTACCTTTTCCCCGGGGGATAGGATATTGGTACTTGTCCCTACGGTTGAAAGTAAATTCCTTGCCAAATGGCAAGGCCCCTACGAGATAATGGAAAAAGTGAGCGAAGTGAATTACAAGGTCAGACAACCAGGAAGGCGAAAGCCCGAACAGATATATCACGTTAATCTGTTGAAAGCCTGGAGGGATAGAGAGTCCCTAGTCGCAGAAACTTGGTCACCAGCTCAAACTGGTTGCGTGATTCCGGAGGTTGGAATAGCAGCCACCTTGTCACAACCCCAACAACAGGAGGTTAAGGAGTTTGTGCTTCGCAACAAGGAGGTGTTCTCTGAGCTGCCGGGACAAACATCTGGGGTAGAGCATGATATTATTACCCCGCCCGGTGAAAGGGTGAAGTTAAAACCCTATCGGATCCCAGAGGCCCGACGGGAGGCAATACGGGAGGAAGTACAGAAAATGCTGAACTTAGGGGTGATAGAGGAGTCCCAAAGTGATTGGTCTAGTCCCATTGTGTTGGTGCCTAAACCGGATGGGAGCTGGCGATTTTGTAACGATTTTCGTCAGTTGAACAAAGTTACAAAATTTGACACCTACCCCATGCCACGTATAGATGAGTTGATCGACCGGCTGGGAACAGCCCGATACATGACGACTCTTGACCTCACAAAAGGGTATTGGCAAATTCCCCTGGCCAAGTCGGCCAAAGAGAAAACCGCATTTGTAACCCCAGACGGGGCGTTCCAATATAAGAGAATGCCGTTCGGGTTACAGAATGCGCCGGCCACATTCCAGCGGAAAATGGACCAGATACTGAGGCCCCATCGGAAGTATGCTGCGGCTTACCTGGATGACGTAATTGTCCATAGCACAGATTGGGCCTCACATCTGCCAAAAGTGCAAGCAGTCCTAGACTCTATCCGGGAAGCGGGGTTTACGGCTAACCCCAAGAAGTGTACCATTGGGCAGGAGGAGGCCAAATATCTTGGGTACACCATTGGCAGGGGAGTGATAAAACCCCAACTCAACAAAGTCGAGGCCATCCAGAGTTGGCCACGTCCCAACAGCAAGAAGCAGGTACGGGCCTTTCTGGGAATCGCAGGTTATTATCGGCGCTTCATTCCCCACTTTGCTTCTAAGGCTGTGCCCCTAACCAACCTGACGAAAGGGAAAGGGTCGGTCATGATTAAATGGACCCCCGAGGCTGAGGCAGCATTCCAATTCTTGAAACAAGCCTTATGTAGCCAGCCAGTGTTGTACTCACCCGACTTCTCTAAAGACTTTGTCGTACAAAGTGATGCGTCAGATGTGGGGTTAGGAGCAGTATTGTCCCAGGTCTGGAACGGGGAAGAGCACCCAGTCATTTACCTCAGCAGGAAGTTGAAGTCCCATGAGGTAAATTACGCCACGGTTGAAAAGGAGTGTTTAGCGGTGAAGTGGGCTCTAGATTCCCTTCGGTACTATCTGCTAGGTAGGCACTTTGACATGGTTACGGATCACGCTCCGTTAAAGTGGATGGCTCAAAACAAGGAGACAAATAGAAGAGTGAATAGGTGGTTCCTGGCCCTACAGGAATTCAACTTCACAGTAAAGCATCGCCCTGGCGTTCAAATGGGGAATGTGGATGCTTTGTCTCGAGTACATGAATGCCTGATTGCTGCTGTTCCAACCCCAAGGTTAAAACAAGAGGGGGGGGTATGTGACAGCAGGAAGGTAAAGTCACCTGGTTGCATCCAGGGGGGTAGATATATTTCTCCCAGATTCAGGCTTTATGCTGACTTATACAACTAGGGTGGAGAGTTGTATAAGCCCAGCTGAGGCTAGTAGGCTCATGGATGACTCATACCTCTAGGGAGAGTGTGGGGCGTCGTACAGACAGGGAGTTGATGAGGCCAGCTGAAGCTTGTCAGCTCATTTAGGCCTCTATAAGAACTCCCAGATTCATTAGGTGTTAGCTCATGCCTGGACCCAGACCTGTGTGGACTGTCTAGGGAGAGTGAACCCCTGTGCGGTGAGGCAAAGCCTGTGTGGCTATTTGTTTGGACTTTTACTAAACCAGGGACTTAGGGACTAGGACAGCACCAGGCTGATCCCAGTTGTTAGTTTAGGAAACCTGCATGTTTAGTCAGAGGTCAAACTGACCAGGATTTATTTTGTTTATGTTTCTTTTTGGCTTTGCTGTGTTTTTGTCACTGTACATATAGAAATAAACCGCACCTTTTGATTTTGAAAACCACAACCTCCGTCTGCTGGCCCTGTTTTTGTGTGGGGAGCCCAACCAGGGGGTCACACACACCCGCTACTGAGTTAACCCCCTCACACTACCTACAGTTTTCTGTCCCTAGAAAAAATGTTTTTTTTAAGCACAATATAGCACAAGGAGAATTCACTCACTGTCCTTCCAGGTCCCTGGAAACAAGGACTTGCACAGTGAAAGAAACTGACACTCTCCCTACCTACAGTTTTCTGTCCCTAGAAAAAATGTTTTTTTTAAGCACAATATAGCACAAGGACAATTCACTCACTGTCCTTCCAGGTCCCTAGAAACAAGGACTTGCACAGTGAAAGAAACTGACACTCTCCCTACCTACAGTTTTCTGTCCCTAGAAAAAATGTTTTTTTGAAGCACAATATAGCACAAGGAGAATTCACTCACTGTCCTTCCAGGTCCCTGGAAACAAGGACTTGCACAGTGAAAGAAACTGACACTCTCCCTACCTACAGTTTTCTGTCCCTAGAAAAAATGTTTTTTTTAAGCACAATATAGCACAAGGAGAATTCACTCACTGTCCTTCCAGGTCCCTGGAAACAAGGACTTGCACAGTGAAAGAAACTGACACTCTCCCTACCTACAGTTTTCTGTCCCTAGAAAAAATGTTTTTTTTAAGCACAATATAGCACAAGGAGAATTCACTCACTGTCCTTCCAGGTCCCTGGAAACAAGGACTTGCACAGTGAAAGAAACTGACACTCTCCCTACCTACAGTTTTCTGTCCCTAGAAAAAATGTTTTTTTTAAGCACAATATAGCACAAGGAGAATTCACTCACTGTCCTTCCAGGTCCCTGGAAACAAGGACTTGCACAGTGAAAGAAACTGACACTCTCCCTACCTACAGTTTTCTGTCCCTAGAAAAAATGTTTTTTTTAAGCACAATATAGCACAAGGAGAATTCACTCACTGTCCTTCCAGGTCCCTAGAAACAAGGACTTGCACAGTGAAAGAAACTGACACTCTCCCTACCTACAGTTTTCTGTCCCTAGAACAAATGTTTTTTTTAAGCACAATATAGCACAAGGAGAATTCACTCACTGTCCTTCCAGGTCCCTGGAAACAAGGACTTGCACAGTGAAAGAAACTGACACTCTCCCTACCTACAGTTTTCTGTCCCTAGAAAAAATGTTTTTTTTAAGCACAATATAGCACAAGGAGAATTCACTCACTGTCCTTCCAGGTCCCTAGAAACAAGGACTTGCACAGTGAAAGAAACTGACACTCTCCCTACCTACAGTTTTCTGTCCCTAGAAAAAATGTTTTTTTTAAGCACAATATAGCACAAGGAGAATTCACTCACTGTCCTTCCAGGTCCCTAGAAACAAGGACTTGCACAGTGAAAGAAACTGACACTCTCCCTACCTACAGTTTTCTGTCCCTAGAAAAATGTTTTTTTTAAGCACAATATAGCACAAGGAGAATTCACTCACTGTCCTTCCAGGTCCCTGGAAACAAGGACTTGCACAGTGAAAGAAACTGACACTCTCCCTACCTACAGTTTTCTGTCCCTAGAAAAAATGTTTTTTTTAAGCACACTATAGCACAAGCACAAAACACACTGACACTCTCCCTACCTATCCTTCTCTTTCCCTAAACTAAAGGAATCCAGGTTAAGCAAGAAAGAAATAAAAGTCACTGTCCCTGCCTATGCTGCTCTATCCCTGCTCCGGAACACACTACACTAGGCCGCCGTGCTGGCGGCCTTTTATAGTGTGGGGCGTGTACTAAACACCCTCAGCAATAATTGGCCACAGGCATCCTGCCTGTGGCCAATCATTGCTCTCCTCGCTGCCGGCGCTGTGATTGGCCAAGCATGCGGGGTCACAGTGCATGCTTGGCCAATCACAGCGCCTGGATGACACTGCGATGGCGTAGTGCATTGTGGGCCGTTCGCGTCACTCGAATTTGGCGCGAACGGCCCAAATCGTTCGATCTTCGTCGAACGATCGAACAGCCGATGTTCGAGTCGAACGTATGTTCGACTCGAACACGAAGCTCATCCCTACTCTTCACTAGAAACACCTGAACTCAATCATTTGGAGGTTTCACATACTTTTGGCAATATAGAAGTTATGATGGTTGTCTACTTTGGGTCATATGGTTTATCTTCAACAAAACATCAGATTGGAAACTGGCAGTGTTAATTTTGACATCAATTTTCGATTTAGTTTTAGTCATAGTCTTGACTAAAATGCCATTTTAGTTGTAGTCCTATTTTAGTCATCTGAATTGTTTTAGTTTTAGTCATATTTTAGTCTACTAAAATCTCCTACATTTTAGAATGGGTTTAGTTAAAATGTAATGCATTATTTAACCACCTGCCTATCGGGCACAAAAACCCCCTTCCTGCCCAAGCCATTGTTCAGCTTTCAGCGCTGTCACACTTTGAATGACAATTAGCGCAGTCGTGCAACGTGGTTCCCAAACAAAATTTGTGTCCTTTTTTCTCCACAAATAGAGCTTTATTTTGGTGGTATTTGATCACCTCTGTGGTTTTTATTTTTTGCCCTATAAACAAAAGAAGAGCGTCAAGTTTGAAAAAAAACATGATTTTTTACTTTTTGCTATAATAAATATCTATTTAAAAAAAAAATATATTAAATTTTCCTCAGTTTAGGCCGATATGTATTCTTCTACATATTTTTGGTAAAAAAAAATCGCAATAAGCGTATATTGATTGGTTTGCGCAAAAGTTATAGCAGATACAAAATAGGGGATAGATTTATAGCATTTTTTATTTTATTTTTTTACTAGTAATGGCAGCGATCTGTGATTTTTATCGTGACTGCGATATTACGGCGGACACATCGGACACTTTTGACACATTTTTGGGACCATTCACATTTATACAGCGATCCCTGCTATAAAAATGCATTTATTACTGTATAAATGTGGCTGGCAGGGAAGGGGTTAACACTAGGGGGCGAGGAAGGGGTTAAATGTGTTTCCTAGATGTGTTCTAACTGTGGGGGGAGGGGACTGACTGGGGGAGGTGACCGATGGTTGTCCCTATGTACAAGGGACACACCATCGGTCTCCTCTCCCTGACAGGACGTGGATCTGTGTGCTTACACACAGAGATCCACGGTCCTGCTCAGATACAGGGCAATCGCGGGTGCCCGGCGGCCATCGCGGCCGCCGGGCACACGCATTGGGTGCCCAGTGATGCGGCGGGCACGCACGCGCCCCCTAGTGGATTTTAAAGGCGCGACGTCATATGATGTCCGCCCAGGATAACAGTGTCATCCTGCCGCCGTCAATTGGCGGCCGGTTGACAACTGGTTAAGCATTTCTCTAGATTTGCCAAACTCATTATATACTCCTGGAGTAAAAAACTAATAACATGTTATTTAAGGTATTAGACCCCATTCACACAGGGGCGTCCCAGCCGCCTGACGAGTCGCGTCCCATTCTGTACAATAGAACCGTTCTAAGCGGCGCGACTGAAGTCGCTCCGACTTAGAAAAAGGTTCCTATACTACTTCAAGACGACTTCAAGGCGACTTCCATTGACTTCAATACAGAAGTCATTTTGGAAGTCTGCTTTGAAGTCGTCTTGAGATCGCCCAGCACAGTCGTGGCACAAGTCGTGCCACCCCTGTGTGAATGGGCTCTTGGGGTTTGAACATGCACTACAGACACACACTGTGATGTATAATCGTTATAAATAAAACCAAGTTTCATAAACAAACAAAAATATTGCTTTTTGACAAACAGTAGTGCAACTTTAAAATAAAAATTGTAAACTCTGTTGGCTGTAATGGTATTGCACATACAAGTATTACCTAAATATATTACCAACATTAAATATTAAGGAAAAAAAAAAATAGAAAAGCATTTTTTCTTACTTTTTTCTTTCCTTTCAGCACGCAGCCTAGTAGATGCCCCCCCCCCCCCCCACGTATTCTTATGTCGTAGTGCAGTGTTCATGTTTTGACTAAAATGCCATTTTAGTTTTAGTTGTACACTATATTACCAAAAGTATTGGGAGGCCTGCTTTTACACGCACATGAACTTTAATGGCATCCTAGTCTTAGTCCGTAGGGTTATAAACCTCATCTTCCTTCTCCAATGATGGTTTGCCAATGTGAAGTATTGCTGCAAATGGCAAAAGGACATGAAACAACAACTACAATAATTATCATGATTTAATAAAAAAAGATTACAGATCTTAATTAATTTTAGATTTCTTGTTGTTAGTTTTGTTAGCAGTAAATCAGGTACAATCAAATTTTCACGCTTATCAAACTTTGCAAGATAATGTTCATGAGGATAATGTGCAGTATTTTTGATAATTTTCTTTCTTTGTTTAATTATTATGTTCTGCACTTGAAAGAAATGGAAAAACATATTACATTTTATGCTAAGATACATATACACACTATATTGTTAAAAGTATTGGGACACCTACCTTTACATGCACATGATCTTTAATGACGTCCCAGTCTTAGTCCGTAGGGTTCAATATTGACTTGGTCCACCCTTTGCAGCTATAACAGCTTCAACTGTTCTGGGAAGGCTGTACACAAGGTTTAGGAGTGTGTCTATGGGAATGTTTGACCATTCTTCCAGAAGCGCATTTGTAAGGTCAGGCACTGATGTGGACGAGAAGGCCTGGCTCACAGTCTCCCCTCTAATTCAACCCAAAGGTGTTCTATCGGGTTGAGGTCAGGACTCTGTGCAGGCCAGTCAAGTTCCTCCACCCCAAACTCACTCATCCATGTCTTTATGGACCTTGCTTTGTGCACTGACTGGTCCAAATCATTTGGCAGAGGGAAGATTATGGTGTGGGGTTGTTTTTCAGGGGTTGGGCTTGGCCCCTTAGTTCCAGTGAAGGGAACTCTTAAGGCATCAGCATACCAAAACATTTTGGATGATTTTATGCTCCAAGCTTTGTGGAAACAGTTTGGGGATGGCCCCTTCCTGTTCTAACATGACTGCGCACCAGTGCACAAAGCAAGGTCCATAAAGACATGGATGAGCGAATTTGGGGTGGAGGAACTTGACTGACTTCAACCTGATAGAACCCCTTTCGGATGAATTAGAGCAGAGATTGTGAGCCAGGACTTCTTGTCCACATCAGTGTCTGACTGCACAAATGGGCTTCTGGAAGAATGGTCAAACATTCCCATAGACACTCCTAAACCTTGTGGAAAGCCTTCCCAGAAGAGTTGAAGCTGTTATAGCTGCAAAGGGTGGGCCAACTCAATATTGAACCCTACGAACTAAGACTGGGATGCCATTAAAGTTCATGTGCGTGTAAAGACAGGTGTCCCAATACTTTTGGTAATATAGTGTATTTTAGTCATCTGAATTGGTTTAGTTTAAGGCTTGGGTCACACTGGATGCCGATGCAGCTCCCAGCAGGGGTCCGGTGTGTCCTAGTTCACCACCGTTTCAGGTTCGATTTCAGCCCGAATTTTGGGCTGAATTCGGACCTGAAACAGACCAAAAGACGCACAGGGCTCCTGTGCAAATTCGCATTGGAGCCGAATCTGAGATATGTGAACCGGCTCCATAGAGAGCCCTTCTCCTGCTATTGCGAATTGGATGTGGGGATCCCGATCCAATTCACAATAGTGTGAACCCGGCCTTAGCCGTATTTTAGTTGAATAAAATAGCAATAATTTAGTAGACGAAAATATTTTCATTTACAAAATTTAACACTGCAAACTGGTTAACAGCAATCTGTTGATTATTGTATATGCTGCTTAGCCTAGTATTGGGTAGAAGGTTTATTAGGAGCTTCATATCTATAAATTAAGTAGCACGTAGACAGTCTGTAGTGCTATCTAACTGCAAACATTACTAAAGGTGAAAAGAAGAAGAACCAATAGAAAGGAAAAGGAGACAGAGATCATAGAAGGGAGGAGATCACACGGATATCAGATCTGTTTACTGTGGCACCAGAGGTCCTTCTTTTAGGACCTAGACAGCTTCCATGCAGCTACTAGAAGAGTAAACAATTGGACCACTTCAGTAGAGATTTTATGTTTTAAGTGTTTTTATTGACTAGTCTTCTGAATGATATCATCTATTTGTTTTTCTCTTTGTCTCTCTAGGTGGAATCTCAGGTACAAAGGAAATAGCCAGCTAAGAAAAATACCAGCCATCAGCGGAAATTGTCAATGAAAGTCATCATTTATCCTGTTCTTGGAATAGCTAGAAGTAGTTAGTCAATTATCAGGAAATATTTAGCATAAACGCAAAATCTTCTTTTGCTAAAAATGTCTTTCTCTGGTTACAGCACTTTGAGTCAAAGATCCAGAACAAGCAGAAAGCAAAAAAAAAAAGAACCAAATACATAAAATATAAATGGCTATTAATACTTATACGAAACAATGCTTTTGAATGTTATCCAGTTGGCTAAAAAAAATCAGGAAGGAGTTTTGTCCCTGTTAGAATAAATTGGACTATGCTTCATAAAGGCTTTCATTGGATCAACAGAAACTTTAGGGTTCTAAAGTCATAAAATGATACTTGGGTTATAGATGAACGCTCATGTAACAAATCTCCCATGGATTCCTTATCCTTGTCAGAGATTTTGATGTGGGTCTTCCCTTCCATTAACAAAGTCTCTGTCTTTTTTATTTTGATGGTGTTCTCTTGGAGGAGCTTTCTTTTGGTGGTATTTGATCACCTCTGCGGATTTTATTTTTTGCGCTATAAACAAAAAAAGACCTACAATTTTGAGAAAAAAAAAACAATATTTTTTACTTGCTGCTATAAAACATATCCAATAAAAAAAAAATATAATTTCTTTATAAATTTAGGCTAATATGTACTCTGCTACATATTTTTGGTAAAATAAATCCCAATAAGCATATATTGATTGATTTGTACAAAAGTTATAGCGTCCACAAACTATGGGATATTTGTATTTATTTATTTTACTAGTAATGGCGGGGATCAGCGACTTATAACGGGACTGTGATATTGCGGCGGACATTCTGACACTAACTGACACTTTTTGGGGACCAGTGACACGAATACAGTGATCAGTGCTAAAAAATGTCACTGTACTAATACACTGGCTGGGAAGGGATTAACATCAGGGGCGATCAAAGGGTTAACTGTGTGCCTAACCAGTGTTTTACTAAACTGTGGGGGGTGCTTTTACTAGGGGAAAAGATGGATCTCCTGCTTTGGAGAGACACAGGATCCATTACCTTCCCCCCTCAGAACGGTGATCTGCCTTGTTTACATAGGCAGACCACCATTCTGCCTCTCGATCATCGGTGGAAATCGAGTCAGCGGTACCTACCTCTGGGCTCGCGTTGTGTGTAATCACAGCGGGAGCAAGCTGCCAGCGGCGCGCATGCGTGCCCCCTACCTGGAGTAGCTAGATTAGCTATATAGAGGTGCCGCCCTGTAGAAGTATAACTGCTACAGGCCCACCCACTACTGACTGCCTGCAGAAAACTACAGGAGGGGGCAGATACGAGACCAGTCCCCCCTTATAAGGAAGGGAATCACCAGTGATTCCTTTATTACAGGAAGATTTTCTACAGAGGTAAAGTTTCACAAGATTCAAGTTATGTAGAGGTAGCAGCCAGTAATGTGCATATTGTAGTTTACTGTATAAATGCAAGATACATTGACAATGTCAATAAAGGGTAAAGGGGTATGTAACAAGCATAAAGAGTAACAAACATTAAAGTGGACCTTCAGCCTTCCGAGGAGGATCCCACTTCTCCACCCCTCCTCCGTCCTCTGCAGGAATAGGGCTCTGCTTTTTTTTCTTTAGCTCTTATTTATATATATAAAGTCCGCCCGCCTCCCCATAGGTGAATGACACGCACATCACATATCCCAGGAGGCATAGGCTTTTAATGAAGAAAGGAGGAGGGGGCCTGTCTGCGGGCCTGTCCACGCGTCATGGGTAGGCGTGCTGGCTGAACCCGGAACAGCCGGCAGTCTAGTAATGACATCACAGGGATACATGGTGGTGCAGGTTTTACACAGAGCAGCCCTGATCCTTCTCTTTTCGGTTACCCTGCTGATGCTCCTGGTTCCTCCTCTTCTGTGAGTGCCCCGTAGAAAGCTGTTTTTACTATGGGGCCACTCGTGTGCTCTCGCTCCCCAGCTGCTCTTTTTACGTCTATAGACTTGCTCCCTCGTCAGAGGCCATTTGCCGGAATATGTGTAACCGGGATATTATATGTCACTGTTGGACAACGTGGGTAAAGAGGGACTCCGCTACAAGTACACACATGCCTCTAGAATCTAGACAATATTTGTTTATCCCAGAGTTCCCGGAGTGACCCTGAAAATGAAAATGCAATTTGCCAAAAAATTTTTCCATAAAAGAACATGGCTCTGTTGATAAAAAATCTTCCAGGAGTGTTGATCTCCCGATTGCTTGGCACCGTTTTCCAGTTTCTCCTGTGAACCTGCCGTCAGAATCAATATTCGTAGAAGTGTTAATCTTCAATGGCATGAGCAGCAAAAGAGGCTCTTCTTTGGCAAGCAGATTGTTTTGGCAACTTTCATTTTAACAACAGTGTTGTTTTAAAGTATAAATTATCCAGAGCCAAAGCCTTTAATAACATTTAGTATAGAATAAGGGATAGTTCAAACTGCTGTCAATTTTTTGCCATGTGAGTCTAAGCCCTGGTTTACACTGGTGCGATTTGACATGCAATTTGACATGTCAAATCGCATGTCAAATCGGGGATATTTCCCGCAAATTGCGGGCAATGGCACCGTCCTAATCGGTGCGACGCCGCATCTGCGGTGCTGCACCGATTTCAAAAAGTAGTTTCTGTACTACTTTTTGCGATTTCGGCCGCGATTTACATTGACATCTGTGTCAGATGTCTTTGTAATCGGGGCTGAAATCGGGACTGCCAGCGGGAGTGAAATTGTGCGAGTTCAGCTGAACTTGCACGGCTTCACTCCCGCAGCCCAGTGTGAACCTGGGCTTAAGGAGATTACCCTTCAATTTCTGTGCTGTAGATTTAACAGGAAATTAGAAGTTGTCTTTCCAATGTAAGAGAAATCCTCTCTGGGACAGGTGTAATAGGAACAAGCTTCCCAGTTAGAAGATGTACCCTCTATTTCTGTCCTGGTAAAATCTTGGGATTTTGGATTTATGCTCATTTTCATTACCATTGACATTGGTGATCAGGACAATTACAGGGGCTGAATCTGCCAAACAGGGACGCAGACAGCAATAAAAACAGTTCTAACCACTCGCCATTCTATCCATATCTAGTTTTGCTTTTAGTACTTTAAGCCTGGCTAAGTGTAGTACCACACTGCACAAGACAGCAGAACACATAGAGAAGAGCATACATTTAGATCTTAATAGTTGTGTTTATTTTTGTTTAACATTATTTTCTCTCTTCTGATTTGTCAGTTCCAGGACACACGAGAGCCGCTTCCAGCTTCCTTCTTTAACCAGGACAAACTCTCAAAGTTGGAGGTTTGCAGACAGCGTGACGCTACAATGAGCTTTAAGCTGGCAGCGGGGAAATATGTAGTTGTCCCATATACAGTAGAGAGAGAAAAGGAGCCTTCATTTCTGCTTCAGATATTTCTAAGGAGCAAAGACGCTGCAATGTAAATAGAACAATAGTTAAAGCCTAATTCTAGTTATTTTCTTCAGCTTTAGGTAGAGTGGATGAAGACATGTGTTGGGCTGCACTGTGCCATTGTCAGGAAACCACTGGGCACTAATTTGTCCCCTATTATGGGCTCCAGATGGCCATCTTGAGGAGAGTAGGCATCTCTTATTGAATGTCGAAATCATGTGAGATTTGGATGGCCAGCTTGACATGGAAGTGCTTAAATAATAGTTTCTGCGTCATTCAACATGCCCGAAGTGTGCGAGTAGATCAGGGTCAGAGACCTACTTGTTAGGGTGAGAGTAGGAGCGGTGTTAGGGAGAGGTACTTAACAAGGAGGGAAAGAGTAGGTTTCCCTTATAGGTTGTCTCTCCTGCTAGCTTCTTGCATCTCTCTCCCACTGGCACCCAAAATAACTGCAAGGACTTTGGGGATCTCAGGGCGACCCAGTAGGGAACCATTGATTTTAAATAGAGACAGAGAAACGCGGCTGAAAGCCAGCGCGGCTAAACGTGCATTGAATTCAATGCAAAACGTGTATAAAATGCGTTTTTAATACCGCTTTTTTTCCTGGCGTCTGTACTGGCTTTACAGCCCATTTTTTAAAACATCTGTGGGCATGAGGCCTTGTCTTTCTGTTTAACCACTTGTCCACCGTCCACTGTCAATTGACGGCGGGCGGAGGATACTCTCGTTCTGGGAGGACGTCATATGACGTCCTCCCTTTAAAACGAGCTAGAAGGCGCGCGCTCGCCGCCAGCGGCGCACGCGCGCGCCCGCCGTGTTCACAAGGCCCCGGTGCGCGTGCCCTGCGGCCGCGATTGCCGCCGGGCACCCGCGATTGCCCGGGAAACGAGCAGGAAAGTGGGTCTCTGTGTGTAAACACAGAGATCCACGTCCTGTGAGGGAGAGGGGACCGATGGTGTGTCCCTTGTACATAGGGACAACCATCGGTCACCTCCCCCAGTCAGTCCCCTCCCCCCACAGTAAGAACACATTGAGGGAACATATTTAACCCCTTCCCGCCCCCTAGTGGTTAACCCCTTCCCTGCCAATCACATTTATACAGTAATCAATGCATTTTTATAGCAGGGATCGCTGTATAAACGTGAATGGTCCCAAAAATGTGTCAAAAGTGTCCGATGTGTCCGCCGCAATATCGCAGTCACAATAAAAAATCGCAGATCGCCGCCATTACTAATAAAAAAATAAAAAAATAAAAATGCTATAAATCTATCCCCTATTTTGTACACGCTATAACTTTTGCGCAAACCAATCAATACGCGCTTATTGCGATTTTTTTTTTTTACCAAAAATATGTAGAAGAATACGTATCGGCCTAAACTGAGGAAAATTTTATTTAAAAAAAAAATGGGTATTTATTATAGCAAAAAGTAAAAAATAGTGTTTTTTTTTTCCAAACTGGACGCTCTTCTTTTGTTTATAGCGCAAAAAATAAAAACCGCAGAGGTGATCAAATACCACCAAAAGAAAGCTCTATTTGTGGGGAAAAAAGGACACAAATTTTGTTTGGGAGTCACGTCGCACGACCGCGCAATTGTCATTCAAAGTGTGACAGCGCTGAAAGCTGAAAAATGGCTTGGGCAGGAAGGGGGTTTTCGTGCACAGTAGGGAGGTGGTTAAAGAAGTGAGTAAGGCTTCATTGCACACTGTGGGGTTGATTTATTAAAGACAAATAGACTGTGCACTTTTGAATAGTGCAGTTGCACTCTGCAAGATCAGTTGCTACACCGCAATTGTCAGTTAAAGCAACGCAGCGCCGTATCGCAAAAAATGGCCCGGTCATTAAGGGGGTAAATCCTTCCGGGGGTGAAGTGGTTAAGAATCTATCGCTATTGCAGTGACAACTTCCTAAAGGGTTGCTGTCAGTTATCTGTTTAGGAAACTAATGGTAATTAGGACCAACCCTGAACAGGCCTACAAAGGTAGGGCAGTATTCAGAGTGGGTCCTGCCTCTGCTGGTAAGCTTTTTGTATGTGACAGTTTCCCGCACAGCACTGTATCCCTGGCTTTATTTAGATATCAGTCGGGAGATTACACGCCCGAAAGCTAAATGTAAACAATAGTGTGGATTTCAGTGAAGTCATTGCCTAATTTTGGGTGTCCCCTTACTAAAATAAAAGTTTTTTAAAAGCTGCACTACACAATCTTGCACTGTTGTACTTAATCCCCTTGAGCTAAAAGCTAAGTGTGCATGTAGCCTAAAAGTGAAGATAATCCCCCCCATTTACTGACCCTAACACTAACCCCTCTAATCGAATCCCTCATGCTAAATTCACCTCCTCTGAAGTAAATTTACTTTCTTCGGCACCAGAATTAGCTACATTGTATCCGCAGGTGTCCTGTGCTGCAGACTACCTGTTCCCTGTGCCGAGTGCTACTTATCCATGCCAAGGCATAGACCTAATTCCAACCCCCATGCTGCAATGCTAAACTCTAGAGATAGGTAAGATGGGCACCAAGCACTGTAAGTGGCGTTCTGAAGGTGAAGTACTGTTTTTTTTTTTTAACCACTTAAGCCCCGGACCAAAATGCAGCATAAAGACCAGGTCCCTTTTTGCGATTTGGCACTGCGTCGCTTTAACTGACAATTGCGCGCGATGTGGTTCCCAAACAAAATTGATGTCCTTTTTTTTCCCCAAATAGAGCTTTCTTCTGGTGGTATTCGATCACCTTTGCGGTTTTTATTTTTTGCGCTATAAACAAAAATAGAGCGACAATTTTGAAAAAAATTCAATATTTTTTACTTTTTGCTATAATAAATATCCCCCAAAAATATATAAAAATTTTTTTTTTTTTCCTCAGTTTAGGCCGATATGTATTCTTCTACATATTTTTGGTAAAAAAAAATCACAATCGGTGTTTATTGATTGGTTTGCGCAAAAGTTATAGCGTTTAAAAAATAGGGGATTGCTTTATGGCATTTTTATAATTTTTTTTTTTTTTTTACTAGTAATGGCGGCGATCAGCGTTTTTTTTCATGACTATGACATTATGTCGGACACATCGGACACTTTTGACACATTTTTGGGACCATTGTCATTTTTACAGCGATCAGTGCTATAAAAATGCACTGGTTACTGTAAAAATGACACTGGCAGTGAAGGGGTTAACCACTTGGGGCGCTGAAGGGGTTAAGTGTGCCTAAGGGAGTGATTACTACTGTGTGGGGGCGTGGCTACGAGTGACACGTCACTGATCTCCACTCTGATTACACAGAGCGGAAATCAGTGACAGTGTCAGTAGGCGAGCGGGGAGATGTTGTGTTTACACTAACATCTCCCCGCTCCATCCCTCCATGAGACGATCGCGGGGATCCCCGCGGCGATTGAGTCCACGGGACCCGCGGTCCGACTCACAGGGAAGGTAGCGGGGTCGTAAACGCGGCTACCTCCACGTCGGGCAGTTAAAGGGGACGTACAGGTACGTTGATGTGCCTGTCCGTGCCATTCTGCCGACGTATATCTACTGGAGGCGATCGTTAAGTGGTTAAATAGCGACATTGTTGCTAAAAGGGAAGAGTGAGCTGTTTTAGTAAAGGTATGACTTTCCATCTAATACCACCTGCTATTACCCACAATCATTGTACATTCCAAGTTTACTTTAACAAAAAAAAAAAATGATCGGAAGCCATTATTGCTGCAACACTGCAAACTTTTTTCTTTTGTTATTTCTGAATCCTTTTTTTTCCTTCTTTTTTTAATCTTCCCGTTTCAGTGAGCTGAGCTCAGTAGAAAGCATAAAGGTATGTATGAGCTCATTACTGTGTAATTGTAATACCCTGCTGGCGTTTACTTCCATAAGTAAAAGATTGCAATTATATTTTATTTGAGATTCTCTGAGAATGATAAATAATTCATTGTCGGCAAACATTCTCCAGCATCATCAAAGAGAACTGCAGAAGTCATTTGTAACGAATGCGGGAAGAGAGAAATTGCGGAAGATTTCCGTAAATTACACGCCAAGTTAATGAGAGGTTATAGGACATCGCTACAACTTTATTTTATATTTTCGCAGAGAAGGAGCTCACATACACAATGCAACTCCTAAAAATTTTGAACTCCCAATGTACATTATGTTCTAACAATTATGGATAAGTGGAAGATTTCAGCAAACATTTTGATTTTGTGCCCAAATTACTGTTTTGTTGAAATTCACAAATTGTGTCCTAAAGAAAAGAAATCACCTTTTAAAGCTAAGAACAAAAGATGTAAATAACAAAAAGGTTATTGTTGTGTTAGAAAACGCCAAATAATGAAATATACAAGCAATGAAGGAAAAGCACATATACATTGTGTGCTGTTTTCAGAAAATGAAAACCCTTTTTTACACTTTTTTCTTAGTGTCAGCAAATAAAAAAAAAAAAAAAACTCCCTTTAAGCCTAGATTCACATTGATGCGATTTGGCCAAATCGGTGGCTATTGCCAGCAATGGTACCGTCCGACTTTGCGGCACGGCATTGATCCCCAAAAGTAGTTTCTGTACTACTTTTGGTGACTTTGGGGTGCGATTTGTATAGATATCTGTGCAGGAACTGCACAGATGTCTCTGAAATCGCTCCCGAAGTCAGACTGACATGCGGGTATGAAATTTCAATCCAGCTGTCAGTGTGAACCTAGGCTTAAACACAAAGAAAAAAACACACAGAGGCCTTTCAAAGCCAATTGCCGCCTTAAAAACCACCTTAAATAAACTTGACTTACCTTCTCTTTAGACTGCAATGATTTTTGATTTGGCAAAATTTCACCAAAATTTTAAAGTGATAGTTATTAATTTCACTCGTCTATATGAAAAACGTACTAATGTCTTCTGGAAATGGCCTAGGTGTGAATGGAGCCTAAACAGATTGGCCTCACTCAAAAAGTAATGCAGTTTACACACCTTTATAATCATCATCATCTAATCATCATCATGCCCCTTTCTGAATTGCTTCTTCAATATCCACAGGGCAAACATGAAAATCATAATGAAAATTATAGGCATGAGCTTTTAGAAATTGTGTAGGTAGATTTCAATGCAAAAACTTTGACACCTAAAAAACTAAGTAAACTGTTTCTCCTAGTGTCCCTGTTGTGGACTCCTCTAAAATTTATAGCAGGTCTCTAGTCAATTTAATATTGCAAAGTAGGAGTTTGATTTGATATATAAAAAAAAAAAAAAAAGATTTTGCAGTACTTATTTTCCACTAGAAGATGTCCTCAGTCTTCCAGTTTTAATGGCAGCCAGCATCATTCATCCCATTTCCTGTGATCCCAGGCTGTCAAGAACTGGCATCTAGCATGTGAATGGACAGTGAAAGGAAAAGCAGCACAGTGATGCACTCATCTCACTCTTATTTTTGAACTTTGTCAGAAAATGCTCCCCGGCAACGCATAAACTGATTAACAACTTGTGCTGTTTCTACTTCCCTTAAAGTGGATGTAAACCCAATTCATGGAATTTGAGCTGGGCACATACTGTATATCTGCAGTATTTTGTTATCTCTCTTCAAAGAGCTAAGTCCCGTAGCTCTCTCCTGAACCACTCCTCTATTATCAGCCTGATAACTCCTGACACATCAGATAAAAGTAGCCTGAAATTTCTGTCAGGGGAGGTTGCTATAAATAGATTAGCAGGGAGCTGGCCCTGTTACAAAACAACTCTGAGAGTCTCTGCCTATGATGGGTGTGTGCCTTTCCTCCAATCAGCAAATTTAGCTATCTTGGCTGTATGCCAGACATCACACTCTGTGTTAATCAGGAAGAGAACATTTCCCTACCATGATCTCAACTTTCTAAGCAGTATATAAATGTGAAGACAGCAGATATGGATGTAAAACCTATGTAGGGAGATTTGGTTCATCTCTGTGTATCATCTGAGGTTGTTCACTTCATTGGGTGTATGGAGGGTTTACATCCACTTTTAGACATATCATGATGGATTAATGAATATAGGACTGCATTAATCCGTGTCTTTTTTATCCACCTGGAGTTAACCTTAGCCCTGGTTCACCCCGATACAGCTTTGAAATCATGCTACTTCAGTGAGATTTCAAAGCCGCACATCTGTGCGATTTGCACTGCCGATTTCATTGCGGCTTGCGACTTCATTTAACAGAAGTCTATGCAAGTCGCAATTAAATCTGTAAAAAGTAGTGTAGAAACCTTTTTCATAATTGCTGCGACATGAGTCATGGCGATATAAATGGTTCTATTGCCGGCAATGGGGTTGCGGCTTGTCATGAGATTTGGAACTGTCAAATCGCATGACAAGCCGCACCGGGGTGAACGGGGGGTTAAAGCAGAGATCAATGTACCTTTCCTTCCCCATCCCTCACCTGCGATAACATCTTCTGCCAGGGGATCTTCATCGGCCGGAACGGGATGAGATCGGTCCTGCACATACACAGGAGTCGGTCATCCCGACGCACAGGGATGTAAGTTGAGCTGTGCATGTGCAGTTTTGTTTACATGCTGGAGAAAAACACTTTAAAACTCACCAATACTGAGAAAAATATAATTATTATTGCTGAACCCATTCTGAATATGCAAATTGCTTAGCTGCCTTTGGCTTCAATACTTTCTATGTAACTGACCTGGAACAAGCATGCAGATTGGATCCCCAGAATAAAATCAGAACTCCTGAATGGCATACTCGTTCCAGGTCAGTGACAGGTGAGTTGTGCAAAAGTCAATACACATTTTTCTTGTTCATTTTATGGTTTAAAAATACCTTTCACAATTGTTCTAACCCCTTTATATATGTCTCAGGAACCCAAACCTCAGCCATGTGAAAATGTCATCAGGCTCTCTGCAAATAAGGTAACAATTCTGTTCTGTATATTTTCCAAACATTGCACTGTATACACGTCCAGATGCACAGTTGGGAGAAGTAGGCCTGAGTTTATAGGCAGAAAAGAGGCATTTTTTAATTAGACATGTGCAATTAGTTTCAAATTCGTTTTTAACGAATTTAGACAAATTTGTTCATTTGGAAATATCCGAATTATGAAAACCCGTAAATTTGAAAACCCGAAAATCTGAAATAATAACTAACTAATAATAACTTAACTATTACTAACTATTAAATTATAGGTAATGGAATTTCCTTTCAAATTTGTCTTTTAGTGAGCGTAACGAATACAAATTTATCCAAAGTTACGGATTTTCCGGAATAACGAATGTTGTATCTAAACGAATAGAACGTAACTAATTAATATGGGTAAGGATGTAGCGCTAAATATCAAGGAAGACCAAGGGAAGTTGGACCTCAAAGTGAACATAAATGTGAATCAAAAACAATAAAGTGAAGCCTCGTACACACGACCGAGTGTGTACTTGCTGGCAGAGATTTCTTGCCGAGAAATTCGTTCGTGTGTATGGTTTCTCGTCAAGAAAACCGACTAGAATCTCGACGAGAAAATAGAGAACCTGCTCTCTATTTTCTCCTCGAGATTCTCATCAGCCTGTTTCTCGACGAGAAAATTGTGTGTGTGTGTGTACACTTACCTGTCCTCCGGGAAGCCCGCGCATGCTCGAAATGACTTTGACGCATGCGCGGTAGCTTCCTAGGCATAGGATAGGGTGTACAAAGATGGTGGCGACGGCATCGAATGTGACGAGCGCATGCTCGTCGTATTCAATTACGTCACCGCGTTCGCTCCCTTCAAAGAACCGCAGGTTCTTTGAAATGAGCGTGTGTACACTCGGCCGGGACAAGTTTCTTGTCCAAGGATCTCGTCGAAAAAAAACACGTGTTTTTTACGACGAGATTCTCGGCCGTGTGTACGAGGCTTGAGTCCACAAAAATGTCCATAAAATCGTGATAGGATGAAACTGAAACCACATGTGAAACAATATTGGTCATCACATAACTTCTGGAGGGGAAGAGAGGTAGAATACTCTTACCGGAACCGGTGGATCTGCGGGTTAGGCAGATCGTATGGGCATGGAAAATCTCAATGGCAGTTCCCTTCTGCTTGTCTGAAGGCTGGATCAAACGAATCCCAGATGACAACTCTCCAGCGGGTTCCCCAACTTGAAAGGAGACTCTGGATTTGACAACGATCCCGTAGTCCTCAGAACAGGAACAGCCTCCAATCCGGAAGTACTTACCGGAATGGAATTGCAGCAAGGAGAAAATCTCAATTCAATCGACCAACACACAAAGATGGCAGCAGCAAGCCATGTGCTTACATCTGTAAACCAAAAGTGGGCTACGTAACTAATCAATAATAAATAATAATAATAAAACCTTTTTATTATTATTATTTATTAATAATTCGTTCCGCTCCATTTGTTTAGATGCGGCATTCGTTATTTCGGATAATTCGTAAGTTTGGATAAATTCGTATTCATTACATTCACTAACAGACAAATTTGAAAGGAAATTCCATTACCTATAATTTAATAGTTAGTTATTATTAGTTAGTTATTCTTTTGAATTTTTGGATTTTCTTTTTTATTTTAGAATTTTCAAATTTACGAATTTTCAAATTTACGAATTTAAGAATTGAGATCAAAACGAATGACCCGAAAAACGAAAAAAAACAAAGAAAAACGAATGAAGGTAAAACGAAAACAAACACATTTTTCAGCAATGCACATATCTAGTTTTTACACTGTACAGATAGCACCAAAACCTGGTTCAATGACCGTGGGATTACCGTGCTTGATTGGCCAGCAAACTCGCCTGACATGAACCCCGTAGAGAATCTATATTTTTAGAAAGGGAAATGCACCATATAGTGGGCAGTTTATTAAAAATGTTAGCACTCACAGCCAAATGCAAAATCTTCATTGTTTTCCCGGTCCTACTGATGATAGAAAATCACACCCGCTGGTAGTTCCAGGACCCTGTGGGTATAGGGCGGAAGTGATGTCAGGTTGGGGGCAGACCGCCTCTACATCTCCTCCAACCTTGTGAGCACCTCCAGTGGCCGTGATTTGCTATCATCCGTGGGACCAGGACACCTATGAAGATTTTGCATTTAGCCAGATACTATGTATGTATGTTCTAACATTTTTAATAAACTGCCCTCCAGATGGAGCATTTCCCTTTCTATACACACATACACACACACACACACACACAGGAGCGATGGGGAAAATTGCATGCAATTCGGATTGGAATCGCACCACATTCATGTTCAAATTGCATGTGATTCTTTGCAGTGCAATTTGTGCCCATTCATTTTGTATTGAAGCAAATCGCACCGCAAAGTATCGGTTTCGCTATCGGGAGAATTTAGCGAGAGTACCGATACACGCGCAAATGCTTGGTGTCTGTGCATCCTTAGTTACTTGCATATATGATACCTGCATTCTTCTTTTATAATTCCAAACAGATTATTGGACATTAGTTGAGTCTCAGGATACAGCTCAAACAAATTATAACATTTAGGCTGGATTCACACCTATGCATTTGTAGCGCTTTTTGCATTTTGCAGATTTGCACTACAGAATGTGTTCCATAGGAAACCATGTTAAATGGACTGTAGTGCAAATCTGCAAAATGCAAAAAAGCTCCAAAACAGCATAGGTGTGAATCCAGCCTAGGCAAAAAGGTTGCTAAAACTGAGAGGCGCGATTAGAACTGTCAGGGCAATGGTGCAAGAAACCATGAAGCATTTAGCCTTCCCATCAGTCTCGGACAGTGGCGGCTGGTGGGTTCTTCTTTTGGGGTGGGCGGAAAACAAACCCCCCACCAGTGGCGCAGCACTGACAGCAACCCCCCCCCCTCCCCATTGCGGGGCTGTGGTGTCCTCTCCTCCTCTCCTGGAATCCGAGCAGCAGCGGCTCCGGTGTCGGCTCCTCAAGCTTGTGTCTTGTGTCAAGCTTGTGTCATCACACAAAAGGGTGGGATCGGAGTGCAATGCTCTGCGCTCCGAGGCCACCCTTTTTTGAAGCCTATTAGAGCCTCTGGCTCTAATCAGGTGCTTAAAAAAAAAAAAAAACACACACCCACCCCGCATTGGAATCCATAGTCCAGTGCCCTGATATGTAGATCAGGAGGCTGGGCGCATGGATAGGGGAGGCGGTGCCTGTGCGCCTGCTATGGATGGGCCACCATTGGTCACAGAGTCCTTTCCATTGGTCCCAGAGCCCTTTCCTCTGGTCAGGGGGCCCTTCCCTCTGAGCCCTGGGCCCTGCCCTCTCAGCTCAGGGCTCTTCCCACTGATCCCGGGGCCCTTTCCTCAACCCTTTATTTTCTGCGATGTAAGCAAGTCACAAGGAAATCACAAACGAGTTGTACTTCTTTGGGATCGCAGCAGTGTGAACCAAGCCCATCATCTGCAGTAGGCTCTCTTCCTGCTGTCTTAGGGGCCCTCCATGGTGACGACCTTTGCAAACCCCCCCCCCCCCCCGCGACCCTGGTTGTTCCGCCACTGATAAAACTCTGTTGCTAAATTTTAATTAGAATAATTAATATACCTTTGAATTTTTAAAAAAACAACATTGTCACACATAGGATTGATGGGTTATACATCAGGAGAGGTCAGTTCCTCTGTTAATAAGCAGTATTAGTCTGATACACATATAAATGTTTTCCATGAGTCTTACAGAATTCCACTAATTGAATATAAATTATTTAATATGACATTCTAAATATCGATTTCTTACACAATTCTTGGAGTAAAGTCCAACTCTTAAGGGAAAGATGAAAATGAGTGAGGATAAAGATCTCTAAGCAGGAAGTATTATTTTATTTTAATGCATATATTTGCAGCCCAGTCCACAGCACTGGCAGCGGAGGAGTCGATGCACGGACCAGGCTGTCAGCTTACACTGTCTGTTATTCCTTCTCCCTGCTACTGCAGCTGACAGGACAGGAGCAGCTCCAAAGTAGAGGAGGACACTGTTATTACAGGGCTGTGAGAAGCCCACACACTACTCATAGGGAACATAGAGGAAGGTGAACCTCTGTAAATGCTGGGAGGTACTGGGACTTGTAGGACAATGTAGTCCCTGTGCGGTTTCAGATTAGTGGTGGAACTATATATCCCAGGATCACCACCAGAGCTCTGTGGGGAGTAAAAGAGGAAGCACTGTTCCCGGGCTCAGGATTTCGTGAGGATATTGTGGGGGACAGACCATGTGGCAGTCTGCAATCAGTGCATTTACCACTGCACCAGGAACATAAACAAGTAGAACAGCAGACATCACCTGGTACACGTGAACATCACTGTTGCAGTCTGGCGTCACTGCCTGATTGTTGGAGAGAGCTTCGCTGAGTCGCCAATGGAGGATGGAAGAAGACCAAGTGAGAGGCCACTAGCTGAACCCCACTACACCCTATTAAAGAGTAACAGTATTGCTCGCTTGGGATGTGGTGCAGGTGCCTATTTGTGGGTTAGGAGAAACTTGAGTGCTCCAACATCGGATCTGGGCCCCAACGTATTGTTCAGCAGAGAAAGAGTTTAATACAGACTGACAGACTGTTATTGTAACAGTGTCTCTTAGGCAAGACAACCCCAAGTATGGAGTTTGGGGTCATTCCCCATGCCATTGGCTTATTACTAACTGTACACCGTTTGCTACTTTGTATATATGTCTTTAAGGGGTTGTTGCCAATTTAATTTCTTTAGTTACTGCATATATTGTTACATTAAATATCCCCTCTTCAGTCTGGGTGTGTCGAGGAGCGTGGTGCTGCTGGTAGAGTCGTGGGTTCTGGGAAGAGGGGACCTGAGGAAACAGTGGCTCCTTTGGGGGTAAGCACTACATATATAAAACATATTTTTAAGCATATACATATAGTCACCTATGTTCTAAAAATAATAATAAATGTTTAAATATTACAGCACTTTAAGAAACATTCCGTGTGTATAAAAAAAAAAAATCACTGACTACAGTTTCACTATGGTGACACTGGGACTGGTGTGGCTAGTGATCAGAAACACTGGCTGGTTGCTCTGTTGACACTGTATGCCAGTGCAGCCAGCCATTAGATTACTAGCCTCACCAATCAAAGCATCACCATACTAGTGCAGCCAGTTACAGTGTCCCTGATCACCACCACACCAAAACAGTATAAGTCACCAACATTTTTCCTGATAGCCTCCAAACCAGTCCTAGTATCACCAGACTAGTGTAAACCAGAAAGTGTTCTTGAGCCCTCCCACACCAGTCCCCGTGTCACCAGACCAGTGTAAGTCAGCAACAGTGTTCCTGATCACCACCACACCAGTCCTATTTTCACCAGACAGATAAAAGCCAGAACAGTGTTCCTGAATGCCACCACCCCAGTCCCAGGGTCACCAGACCAATGCAGCCAGAAACGCGTTCCTGATCACCACAGACCAGTTCCAATTTTACCAGACCAGTGTAAGTCAGCAACAGCGTTTTTGATTGCTCCATCAACAGTTTTCCTGATCGTTGCCACACCAGTGACAATGTCACTGTCATTGTCACAATGTCACATGACCAATGCATCTAGCAACAATGTTCCTGAACACTAGACCCACCAACGCCAATGCCACTAAAGCCAATGCAATACAAGCAACAGTGTTCCTGTTCACTGACACATCAGTGCAGTGTTGCCTCTGCCTGCTAGCTTTGCTTACACTGGCCTGTTTATTGAGCATGTTTCAATTCTTTGCCTGTTTATTGACCATGTCTCTGCCTGTCAAATAATGACCCATTCTCGTGAGACACCAGTCTCAGCCATCCCTGAGGACAACTGCACTCCTGGAACCAAAATAAATCATTTGTTCACACTTTCTTCAATCTCCCATACTTCCTGACCAGTGAACATGGCATTCCTGGGGGCAGCTATGTACCAGTAGACTAGACTGTCCCAGTTATGATTAAAGCTGTGTAGGCTGAAACGCGTCAATTGACTGTACCTGCGTACTGTACACTGTGGTTTCCTGAATAAAGACAAGATTTTGGAGCAACAGCGGTTGTGCGGACAATCTTTATGGACCAGTAGACTAGGCTTACTTAGCTTATAGGAACAGGGACTGCTACAGGTGAGTCTATGCTAAGCTATATTCCCTGACCCCTTGTGCACAGATGACTATTGTGGTACAGTTTATGATACAATTTTGGTTTATTTTTGGGATACACAGTGTACTACATAATCAGCCCAAACACTGAAAAAGTCTCACAAATGTGGTGTCCCCATACTCAGGAGGAGTAGCAAACTGTGTTTAGATAAAATTTTAAGTATACCCATGCTGTGTATGAGAAAAATCTTTATCTTGACATTTCTTTCCATTTTCTTTCTGCATTTTCCAAAAACATGTGGCAGAAAAATAATCTTCAAAAGGCTCATCATGACTCTCAAAAAATGCCTTTGAGAGGGGGTCAGCTTTTCAACATGTGGTCATTCTGTGGGTGTTTCTTCTGTCCTGGCACTGCTGGGCCTCCAAATATCTGATCAGTAGTCAGGAAATAGGATGCCTTATTTTTGCCCTTTGAAAGCTTGAAGGTGCTCCTTGGATTTTGGGCCCCTCTATGCATCTAGGCTTCTAACAAAAGTCTTATGTATTTGGTATCCCCATACTCAGAAAGAGAAGCAGAATGTGTTTTGGGGTGTAATTCTAAGTATGCCCATGCCGTGTGTGAGAAATATATTAATAATTGAAAGCTGTGTGTAAAAAAATACATTATCATTCTTTATTTTACAAAAGCTTGTGGCAAAAAATATCATCTTCAAAACATTTACTGAGGTTGAGTTACTAAATTTGGAGAGTACAAAATCTGGCAAAAGCTGTGCATGGTAGCCAATCAGCTTCCAACTCAGCTTGTTCAATTAAGCTTTGACAAAAAATACTGGAAGCTGATTGGTTTCTTTACAGAGCTGCACCAGGTTTTGCACTCCGGAGCTTTAGTAAATCAATCCTACTATGTCACTAATTACCGTATTTATCGGCGTATAACACGCACCGGCGTATAACACGCACCCCAAGTTTAGGAGGGAATTTTAAGGAAAAAAACTTTTAGGAGGGAAATTCAAGGAAAAAAAACTTACATTTAAATGCAGCATGCAGCCTTGCCCAGTGTCCATCTGCAGCCTTGCCCATTGTCCATCTGTCCATCTGCAGCCGTGCCCAGTGTCCATCTGTCCATCTGCAGCCATGCCCAGTGTCCATCTGTCCATCTGCAGCCTTGCCCAGTGTCCATATGTCCATCTGCAGCCGTGCCCAGTGTCCATCTGTAGCCTTGCCCAGTGTCCATCTGTCGATCTGCAGCCGTGCCCAGTGTCCATCTGTCCATCTGCAGCCGTGCCCAGTGTTCATCTGTCCATCTGCAGCCGTGCCCAGTGCCTTTGCGATCGTGTCAGTCCCGGCGGTTTTTAAAATTTGGCGCCGATTTCTGTGGAGAGGAGCGAGCGGGGCCGAGTGTACTTCGGCTGGACTCGGCTCCTCTCGCAGTTCCGCCCATCTCCACTGACTGCGCCGCTGACGGAGAAAGCCGAGTGTACTTCGCCTAGACTCGTGTCTGCTTACAGTCACAGGCAGGACTGCGAGAGGAGCCGAGACTAGGCGAAGTACACTCGGCTTTCTCCGTCAGCGACGCAGTCAGAGATGGGCGGGACTGCGAGAGGAGCCGAGTAAAGCCGATTGTACTTCGGCTTCGGCTCCGCTCGCTCCTCTCGCTCGTTTTCAGCAGGGGAATTCGACGGAGTATCGGCGTATAACACGCACCCACGATTTTCCCCTGATTTTAAGGGGAAAAAAGTGCGTGTTATACGCCGATAAATACGGTAAATATGTTGGAGGATCTACTTTGCAAACTGGGGCCATTTTGTTGGTGTTTCTCCTATCCTGGCAATTCAATGTCTTTTATTCACGCCATTCATTGTGTACAATTGTGTTGCTAGCTGTGATTGGTCAGTGATCACATGGTACAGACAGTGCCATTTACAGCCATGTGATTAGCTATGACCAATCACAGCTAACCACAATAGTAAACACTGACTTAATACATTTTATTCAGTAAAAATGTTTGCTTATACCAGTGAAATCCACTGGTATAAGAAAGCACAATGTGTAAAAAATGAAATAAATAAGATCACTTCCCCAGAGTACTACAGTGGTACTATAATAACACAGTATTGCTCTGGTTGCAGTGTGATAAAAAAAAAGTAAAAAAAAAAACCAAAAAAATAATAAAAAAGAAACAACTTTGATTTTTTTTTGGTTTATCACTGCCACATCAGTTACATGATGACAGTATGTAAAACTATATTTTTTTTAAGTTTCTTGACTTTCCCAAAAATTGGGACAAAAAAATGACAACCTCAAAAAACTTGCCATGCCACTGTCTACTTTCCAAGCAGAGGTCATTTGGGGGAATATTTGTATTGTCCTGGCATTTTTGGGCCTCAAGAAATGAAATGCCAGTACATCAGGATTAATCAATTTACAGATATACAGTATATAACATAGTTTTTGGATTCTATAACTTTCCTAAAGACTAAATAATAAACACTGATTTGGGTGATTTTCACCAAAGAAATTTAGCAGAATACAGTTTGGCCCAACTTTATGAAGAAAGCTTATTTATGTGCAAAATTTTAATAACAGAAACTAAGAAAAATGCATTTTTTTTGTTATTTTTGGTCTTTTTTCATTTATTTCGAAAACAATTTAATCCAAGCGGTGATTTAAATACCACCAAAAAAAGCTCTATTTGTGTGAATTTTTTTTTATAAAAATCTTATTTGGGTACAGTGTTGCTTGACCGCACAATTGTCAGTGCGACAGCGCTGAAAGCTGAAAAATGGCCTGGCAGGAATGGAGTGAAAATGCCCTGTATTGAAGTGGTTAAGCCTTAGTACTTTTGAATCTCAATATAATTTTTTTTAACAAATGTTTTCCCCCTTCTATTTTTGTCTCAGGAACATGAAACTTACAAAAGTGTCTTCAGGCGTTACGCCACCAAGGTATGAGATTATTTTTCAACAATTGCAATACATATTGATCAAACAGAAAATAAAAATTAAACCGCACTTGTGGAACCTGTGTGTTAATAATTATGTAGCTGAGAGCATGCTATGGGATATTAATATAGCTAACAAATATAGTATACCAAAATGTGCCATGCTAAATTGTTCAGCAATAAAATCATGTGTATTTCATATATCAAACAACATAAAATCTGTGAAATAAAATAATTGTATAACGATGAAAAGAAAAACTAAACAAAAGTCCACATGCCGTGAGTACTTTCCAAAACTGTGGCATGTACAAAATCTGTACATACATTAATCAGCCAACATAATTATCCATAAAAACTTCAAACATTTTTGAAAAAACATCTGAGCAAATACATATTTAAAATGTCTCTATTAATATAATAATAAAAAAAAAAACGGAATAAAAAAAAATAAATACAATTAAAATAAATTTTTAAATAAAATTATTTTATAAAAAGCAAAATGTCATATAGAAGGGGTGGAGAGTACCAGAATTTTTTTTTAAATAAGTATCATAAGCACATTGAAAAGGAAGGGGGTTAACTATTGTTAATAAACGCATTAACGTGCTACTCAACGTTCAAACCACGAGGAGAGTATGTTTTTAACCCCTTCCATACCGGGCCATTGGGAAATGACGCCGGCAGGAACCCTCTCTCCCTCCGGGTGGACGTCATATGACGTCCTCCGCTTTGAGGGGGGATATCTGAATGATGCCTGCAGCTAGAGGCATCATTCAGATATCCTTGTTTAGAGCCGGCGATCCTGTGCACCATAAGAATGGTCATAGCGGCGATTCCGCCGCTTGATCGTTCTTATAGGCAGCGGGAGGGGACACACCCCCCCCCTCCCGCCACCATCCGGTGCTTCTCCGGGCTCTCCCGTGCGATCGGGGACCCGGAGAGAATCGTCGGCGCCGGTGGTGGGTCACGTGATGAGCATAGAGATGACTGGTGACCAGATGGTCACCAGTCATCTCTATGATCGTCGGAGGCCCGGGCGCGATGTGATGACGTCACGCCCGGGTCCTCAAATGTAAACAAAGCCGCCATTGCGGCTGTAAGTAGGAGATCAGTGAATTTTTTTTCACTGATCTCATGCTTTCCAGCCTGGAGGAGAGATGTGGGGTCTTATTGACCCCGCATCTCTCCATAAAGAGGACCTGTCACATACATTCCTATTACAAGGGATGTTTCCATTCCTTGTAATAGGAATAAAAGTGTAAAAAAAAAAAAAAGTGTAAAAAAAAAAAGGAAAAATAAAAAAAAACAAGTAAAATAAAATAAAATAAAAAATTATTTTTTTTAAAACGCCCGTCCCCAATAGCTCACGCTTAGAAGCGAACACACACGTAAGTCCCGCCCGCATATGTAAATGCCGTTAAAACCACATATGTGAGGTATTGCCGCGTGCGTTAGAGCGCGTGCAACAATTCTAGTACTAGACCTCCTCTGGAACTTTAACCTGGTAACCTGTAAAAATTTTGAAAGCGTCGCCTATGGAGATTTTTAAGTACCGAAGTTTGGCGCCATTCCATGAGTGTGCGCAATTTTAAAGCTTGACATGTTAGGTATCTTTTTACTCGGCGTAACATAAGCTTTCATATTTTGCAAAAAAATTGGGCTAACTTTTGTTTTGTTATTTCTTAATTCATGAAACCATTTTTTTCCCCCAAAAAAAGGCGTTTGAAAAATTATTGCGCAAATACCGTGCAAGATAATAATGTTTGGGGGTTCTGAGTAATTTTCTAGCAAAAGAATAATGATTTGTACATGTAGGAGAGAAGTGCCAGAATAGGCCCGGTATGGAAGTGGTATAAAAAGCCCTGTATGGAAGTGGTTAAATAATAAATCCACTTACCGTAGTCTCTAGTCAAGATACTTCTACCTTAAAAGCACTTCTCCAATGTGGGACACATTTATATATCTCTAGACAAATAGTACCAGAGGGATCCTTATTATGTACTGCAGCATAATGTTTGGTGATGCTATGCCCTTTGAACCCCCTCCTTATATCCCCAATGTGTTCGTCCTGGTGAACATTTAGTTAGGACTACATTGCCCATGTAGTCCTAACTACATATCGGAGACCAGGGCCGCCAATAAGGGGGTTCCAATGGGCCTCCTGTAGGGGGCCTGGCCCCATCCCTTTAACAAAGGGGGGGCCCAGTGTCAGCTTCAAACCACAGCCAGAACCAGGTGCTCCTCGCAAGATTTCTGACAGAGGAGTGAAAATAATTATCAGAAGAGTTGTCTAAAAGCCAAGGACCACTTGTGGAGAGCTTCAGAAAGTCCTGGAATTAGCAGGTACAATAGTTTCAAAGAACCATGGCCTGTATGCACGCTCACCACGCAAGACTCCATTGCTGAAGAAAAAGCATGTTGAAGCTCAATTAAAGTTTGCTGCAGAACATTTAGACAAGCCTGTGAAATACTGGGAGAATATAGTCTGGTCAGATAAGACTAAAATGTTACTCTTTGGATGCCATAATAAACACCATGTTTGGAGGTCAAATGACACTACATATCACCCCAAAAACACCCTCATACCAACAGTGAAGTTTGGAGGTGGGAACAACACGGTGTGGGGCTGTTTTTCAGCATACGGTACTGGCAAACTTCATATGATTGAAGGAAGGATGAATGGAAAAATGTACCAAGACATTCTTGATAAAAATCTGCTGCCATCTACCAGGATGATGGAGATGAAACGAGGGAGGACATTTCAGCAAGACAATGATTCCAAACACATGCCAAGGAAACTCTCAACTGGTTTCAAAGAAAGAAAATAAAGCTGCTAGAATGGCCCAGCCAATCACCTGACTTGAATCCAATAGAAAGTTTATGGAAAAAAACCGAAAAGATCAGAGTTCATAAAAGAGGTCCACGGAACCTTCTAGATTTGAAGACTGTTTGTGTGGAAGAATGGGCCAAAATCACACCTGAGAAATGCATGTGACTAGTTTCTCCATACAGGAGGCGTCTTGAAGATATCATTTACCAACAAAGAAGTGAACTTTGTACCAAGTATTAAATAGATTTCAGTGAGCGTGTTCAATACTCTTTCCTTGTGTCATTCCATTTTTTTACACATAACTTCATATCTGAATGTATTTGTTTTGGTTTCTTTGTATGTATTTATTGCATGGGTTGTTACCGACATGTAGTGAACATTTCATGTCAATAGCACCTTTAGAAATATATTTACTTGGTGACATGTTCATTACTTATTTTACCCGCTGTATGTAGAATATTTGCATTCTTATACAACATATTTCTTATGATTGTTATTGCTGTCTGTGTCCCCGTTAGGGAGACTCACCCTCCCTATTTGTCCATTTGAACATAAAGGAAAATCCCAAATTTTGGGTTGTCCCCAGAAAAGTAATAGATGGGAAATTTTCCAATGGTGACACTAGTCACTCTTGTGATTTGGGGGGCCCCAGGGAATTCCCTTAATTTGCAGGGATTTCCTCTCATGTCCTGTTTTGGCTATGGGACAGGAAGCGAATGTAAATATTCCCAATGGGACACAAATGGCAAAAGAGAAAAAAAATGTTAGGGGTTATAACCCTTCATTACTCTATCCAAAATGAAAAAAAGGTTTTGACTATAGTTCTACCTTAACTTTCAATGTATTGTGCATGCAGATCTCATTATAATTTGTAAACTAGATTTGAACAGTGCGCTCCTGTGCCTTAAAGGAGGGATGGTCTCCTTCCAGGCTCATCTGCCCTCTGCCTATCCATTATAATCAGGGCCACTGATAAGGCATTACAGCCAGCCCTCCTGTACTGTAACCACTCCTGTGTCCGTTCATCACAGAAGCATAGTAAACTGTGTTTACTATGCTTCAGTTTGTGAATTAGCAGGAAGCCTCAGAGTACTTCCTATGTATTCATCTGTGCAGCTGAGGCTGCAAAGAAAGGGACTAATAAATCTATGTCCTTAGTCACTTTTGGCCAGGAAGGGGAGGGCCCTGTCAGGTAGGCTGTACGGGCCCCGTGAATTCTAACAGCAGCCCTGATTATAATATATGTGCTTCTACTATGGAGACTCTCAAAAATGTATAGCGTTAGGACTGCGGATACGAATGAGGTGCCTTGTTGCAGCTTATGCTTGTATTTGCGGATCTGGGAATTTTCTTTGGTTTTGTTTTACATTCGTTGCCCTTCCATGTGCTCCTTGCCACAGTTATAGGTGGGGACAGTGGCCTTTTGTAGATTTGAACACTGTCTGTTTAAATAAAGTTTTCTGCATTGTATGTGAACGTGTCCCCTGCAGTCCAGGGTGCTTTGTTTTGTTTTTGGTTTATTAGGGGATGAACTTGGATAGGGATGGGAAGGTATGGGATGCCCAGAACTGTAGCTTGAATGCAACTTGAGGACTTGAAACTGTCTCTGGCTACCAAAAATCTGAAGGATGTCGTCCTGTAGGAAAAATGGACCAGCTCAACTTGTAAAGAAAGGTCTCCAAAGACTAAATATAGGTGCTCGATTTTGGTAGAAAATGCTAAGGCACCTAGCTGCTCTAAAATTTCCCCTAGCAAGAGGTGTAGGGTAGCTGTACTGGCTTTAATGGCTCTAAGCTGTCTCATGTTAAAAAGCTAGCTGGGTATTGCACTTATCCTCTATAGGCTCTGGGGTGTAGTGGTTGAAGTTATTTACTCAAACCCTTAGGTGAATCTTGCGGAACATGTAACTGCTGAACAGGCCTCCTGCTGGACTGGTCCCAATGGCTCCCAGGATGGTTTCGGCTAAACCCAGCTGAGGCTGAAAGGGTGTGAGGCTTCAGCTGCTGCTCTGGTCTCTATCCCTCCCTATCTTTCTCTGGCTCCTTCTACTGCCTAGGGGCAAAGCCCCTCCAGGCAACTGGACCCTGGACTCTGCCCCCACATGGCCAGGCTAAAGAAGTTTTTTGGTCCATCTCTCCACCTTCTGGGCCATCGCCACCTAGGGATTGGAGGCCTAATCTCTGCTCCTCCGCCCTCTAAGTTCTAGAACCCTCCAACAGTTCCAGAAGCCAGGGAGAGATACCAGAGACTCCGCCCTTGGAGCTCTGCCAGCTAACTCTAAACAAATTGACCCTGGCTCCCCTGCCTACAGAGGAGCCCAACTACAATTTCCTACACTGTACACAGGGGGTGCTACAGTAGCTTGCAGTCTGCTCTAAGGACTGCTCCAAACAATCTCCAAAGAAATATGAAACATTGTAAAAATGTATTTATTTTAGGTGTGCTGTGTGAATGGGAACACGTAAAACAGTGAGTTTTATCTCAAATTTGACTGCAAACGTGGTGGAAATACACTTTCAAATCCAGATAGCAGATTTTTCTATTTTGCATGAGAAGTATTCTTTTTTGATAACTATAATGACATGTTTGAACTGAAATTCAGCTTTCATATTTTGTTTAAATTAAAAAAGGAGGTTATAATGAAATCCCGGAGTTTACAGAAGTGTCTAAATGAAGTCTTTATAAAAGGTGAGTCCATTTCAGGTAAATCTGCTGGTGAGGTTTGTACTGTAAACAGATTCTGTCACAAAGCAAGCACATTTGTGTCCTGGCTATAATAGAAGATAGAAAAAGAGAAAGAAAGAAATAGGGAGTGAGAAAGAAAGAGAAGGAGAGAGAGAAGAAGAAGCAAAGAACAGAGAGAGGGAGGGGGAGAGAGGAAGGAGAGGGAGCGAGGGAAAGGGAGAGAGAGAAAGGAGAGGGAGAGAGAGAGAGGGAGGAGCGGTAAGGACAGAATAGAAAGGCGAGACCGAGGAGAACGAGGAGAACGAGAGAAGGGGAGCAAAGAGAAGAGAGAATGGGAGAGTGGGAGAGAGGGAGGAGAGGTTAGAGATGGAGGCGAGGGAACAAGGGAGAGAGAGGAAGATAAGGATAAGCAGGATGAGCAAATATTGTACAAATATTGTATGAATACAAGAGCCATGTGTTTTATTGTAATCTTGATGTGCTTTGCATATTTCTTCCAGATCTGTGCAGTAATCCAGTGTAAACTTTGTCCCTTGTGCAGGAGCTTCCTGTAATAAAGTTACAGCATGTCTCTCTCCTTTTGCAGGATGACTGGTCTTGTCTAGCACTGTGATGATGTCACTGCTATTTATATAAGGCAATAAGAGTTTATATAAGGCAATAACAGGGTTTGTAAAGGCATTTGCTGCAAACAGAGTGGATTTATATCCTCCTTTGCTACCGTTTTAGAGTTCAGCCATTCATCCCCTATTTGAAACTGCACGTACATTCATTCTGTGCGAATGTCAGCAAACCTAAATATTGTACTTTTTTACTATACTCCTCATCTCCATATAGTGGCCATAATGCAATATTTTCCTGATTCACGCTATACTTATGAAGAACATCTAACCAGGAGAGAAAATAGTCTAGTAACACTTGATTTTGCTGGCATTGACAGAATTAAAAGCTCTGCATATTTTTTTTAAATAAATGTACCTCTAAATACAGTATCTACCTTCTCATCTCTCCTACATTGGAAGTTGCTGTGTTGAATGCTAGCACTTATTCCTAAACACCTATCATTATTGATCATTGAAGGGACAAACAGAGGCAGATGTATCCGTTTCCCCAAATATTTAGTTTTTATGTAACACACTTGTTAATATATTTTTCCCTTTTTTGATTTGTAGAATTTCCAAATCCAAATGGAATCAAATTCACAATTGATGGTAGTCGTGGATTGCTGGCATCTATGGATGTATCCTTTACTTAATGATTTCTCTTTCTTACCAGCACAGGCAGGGGATAAAGGATTGTCTCTGCCTTCATTCTGCTAGCACCTAGAACAGCATACCAGGAGCTTAACCTGGCAAAGTTGATGTTTCCCTTAACACTCCCCAGCATGCCGGCAGAGGTGCACTGGAGATGGAGAATTTCTGTCGCTTGTGGAGATACCTTACCCAGTTTAAGGTAAAAGAGATGTATCAAAGCCCTGGCATTTAAAAAATGATATAGTTTACCTACTAGTGTACTTGGATTGGCAGCGCTAGACTCCTGTTCAGGACCACAAGGTTGCATGCCAATGCAAAAAAAAAAAAAAAGCATACAGCCTGTACTGTGTGTAAAGTATGGCATCATGGAAATTGTAGTTTAAAAGGTGCAGACACTTGTACTGGATATTTCTTGGGCAGATGCGCTGTTATGTGCATGGTATATAATTAAGTTCAATGGGATCATAGACACCAGGCTAATCACTTGAAACATGAAAAAAAAGACACATTAACACATCAGAACTGGATAAAATATAGGCTGCAGCCTTATTTATTGGTTTTATAATAAATAAAAAATCAACATGTCAGTAACAACAAGAATTATACATTTATTAAGCAAATCTGTCTATTGTATTTACAGCCCAGTCACTGGGGCTTGAGCCGCCATATAATTTATCTTTAAAATTATTATTAACTATCCCATTCCATTAACAAACAAAAGTGACCCACCACATAAAAAGCTTGCAATGAGGGAAGGGGGGGGGGGAGCTCTCTGGAGACTGGCGATGGACCCTTCTGGCAGACCCTATGAAAAGGCACCCTTGGATTACTAGAACCTTTCTGGGATGTCAGGTGACCTTATTTGACCTATCCTTGAAGAACCCCTAATTTTTCCAGAAGGTTCATGGTACAGATGATCTAAGTTGACCTATCCTGCCCCCCTTATTAAAACTAATGTATAGGTGGAACTTGAAACTGCTGCTTTCATGATCACATGAGGCTAATCTCTGAAACATACAATAAAAAAACACATTAACACATCAGAACTGGATGAGATACTGTATAGGCCACGGCCTGTATTATATATGTTGGTTTTATAATAAATTAAAAATCAACATATCATTAACAACAAGTATTATAAATGTACTGGGCACATCCATCTACTGTATTAACAGCCCAGCCACTGAGACTTGAGCTGCCATATAATTTATCTTAAAAATTATTATTATGGTAACTGCCTCCCCCCCCCCCCAGCCTGCAAAAAGTTCTGTTTGGAGATAAGTTAAAAATATCCAATCCAATCTCTGAGAGATGTATGTCATCATCTCAATACAGACCTGTTTGAATCACTCTATTATAAAAAAAATTGACTTTTTCAAGAGTTTTTAACATAACTGAATCAATCCAATGCAACCTAGGGATGGTTTCTGAAAAAACTATTGGAAGCTGTCAACTTACGGAGCTAAAAAGTATGTATAATGTTAGAGATTAAAGGAATATTTTAATTTGCCCAATATCATTCCCACCCAGATGAATCAATAAATTATCAGGAGTAGGTCAATATAAATCAAGTCTATCCAATCCAAAAAAGGAAATCCACCAATACCATACCTCTCCGGCTACACTAGCAAATCTTAAATGAAGAGATATCAAGGCCCAGGGTTTGTGTATACACTCTGGAAGCAGCCCAGAAAATTATTGAATGACTGATAATCCAGACCATAAATTGGTGACCTAAAATAAGTTAAATAAGAGAATCAGGTCAGATATACAGCTTATAAATATTAGAACTTGACCTACCTCATTTATTAATACTGCCTGCTTCCAAACGCATTCTCGCAGCTTCAGCGCCTGTCCCAATATGAAAAGAATGTAAAGAAATACGTACATGGCTTAAATGTAAAGATATTAAACATCTCTTTAAAACTGCATTAAATTGGTATTTAGTCAGTGGGGAACCATTTCTGTAAATAAACAACACATTACTTATAGCTCTAATACGGGAAATTGTTGACGCAGCAAAACATTGAAGCCAGGAAAAGATTTCTAATGAATCCATGTGCCCCTACCTAGAACATCAGTCTTGCTGTGCTCCAAGAAAGGCGATTGTGATCCAATAAAATATAGGAAAATTGAAGACCAGGCCTACTTGTCTTGGTGGCCGATAGAATTTCTGAAATTCTCAAAGCCGCATAAAAATGCTAGGAAAAAAGCGACTGAAATAACACTGCTTCAATATTAAAATAAATAAATAGCAGTAGTAATCTTACACAATTGTGAAAGGAGGGTAATCAGGCTTCTTTTATCTAATTAAAATTTAACTTTTTTACAGCACTTTAATGCATGCCAAACAGAGAAAAAGCTTTTGCAAGTGGATATATTGTAACGCTTCAGAAAAAAAAAACAATTATTCTGAAGCTTATGAACACGAGACCAAGAATAGTGTTGAAGCATTCAAAAATTAAGAAAAAGCTAGCTCTGCTGTTAAAATAAGAGGTTAAATCTAATGCCCTGTACACACGATCGTTTTTTACGATGAAAAAAGTCCATCTAAATTGCTCGGAAGCATTGAACTTCATTTTTCTCAGCTCGTCGTTGTGTTTTATGTCACAGCGTTTTGGACGGTCGGAATTTAGTCTGACAGTGTGTATGCAAGACTGATGGAAGTCAGCTTCATCGGAATTGCAGAAAATGACCTGGTCGGGAAGGGGTGTGAACCTTCCGGAGCTGAAGTGGTTAAACCAAAACCAAAAAATCAAACAATGTGTTCCTCATATCACAGTGAAGAAAAAAAGTAAAACAAAAAAAATGTATATACAATGTCTCACAAAAGTGAGTACACCCCTCACATGTTTGTAAATATTTTATTCTAGCTTTTCATGTGACAACACTGAAGAAATGACACTTTGCTACAATGTAAAGTAGTGAGTGTACAGCTTGTATAACAGTGTAAATTTGCTGTCCCCTAAAAATAACTCAACACACAGCCATTAATGTCTAAACCGCTGGCAACAAAAGTAAGTACACCCCTAAGTGAAAATGTCCAAATTGGGCCCAATTAGCTATCCCCCCGTGTCATGTGACTTGTTAGTGTTACAAGATCTCAGCTGTAAATGGGGAGCAGGTGTGTTAAATTTGGTGTTATCGCTCTCACTCTCTCATACTGGTCACTGGAAGTTTAACATGGCACCTCATGGCAAAGAACTCTCTGAGGATCTGAAAAAAAGTATTGTTGCTCTACATAAAGATTGCTTAGGCTATAGGAAGATTGCCAAGACCCTGAAACTGAGCTGCAGCACGGTGGCCAAGACCATATAGTGGTTTGACAGGACAGGTTCCACTCAGAACAGGCCTCGCCATGGTCGACCAAAGTAAGCGTCTCAGAACCGCTTACTGTGGTGAGATGAACCTGTCAGAGTCCTGCTCTCCTCTATGGGGAGATCCGATGAAAATGAACAGCCTGTCCATTTTCATCTGATCCGACCCACTGGACAGATGGCGAACATATCGCCATACGTCTGTTTTCATCAGGTCTTGTCGGAACGGATGCCATGCGGGTGTCAGCGGACACATATCCGCTGACAGCCACCTCCCCATAAAAGTTGATGGGTGGCCTGATCGGATCCACTTGAAAAACAGACATGTGGATCCGATCGTTCCGATCGTGTGAAAGGGGCCTAATGCTTTTAAAATCTTTATCATGTATTGAAGGTTTATTTGTAAAACAATAAATAAAGTTGTGCAATATATACTCAGCGGGACTTACGTAAGTCAAAAGGCACCCCCTGCTATGCCTCAGTTACTCAGACAGCAGAAATGCACCAAAAATGTTTAGTAAATCAACAAGTGCATTTAAAAAAAAAAAAAAATCTTTATAGACTTTTCAAACTAGCAAATGCAATGACAACATTTGTAGGGAAGCTTTATTAGAGAAACATATATAAAAGAGCAGTTACAATTCTTTAAACCTAAATAAAAACAACTTAAATAAAATGACTTAAGACCATTATAATTTGCCTTTGAGTGAAACTTGCTTGATATAAAAGGAAGTGTGAGCAGTCCTGTGTGGAAATGATTCAAAATCGTTATTAAAGTCAGTTTTTTACAACGAACGATGTAAAACACACATCGGAGTGAGTCATGACTGTATCTTTTTTCATGTTATAAATCCGCCAAATACTAATGAGGCCTAGATTTCCAACTAAAGCATTTACACTGACTGATCAAATTATGTCTTTCAGGATATATTTGCCGACATTGATAGTAATCGCTGTGGTTTCTTAAATTCAGTGGAACTCCGCAAAGCAGTGAATCGAACAGGTGCTGTGCAGACCTAGTCCCGTCTACTTTAATTTTATTATATTACTTTTTCTCTACATTTCTCTTTTCAGTAATCATGAACATCTGTCTGAGATGTCAACACTTACCCTAAATAGAACACAGAAGAAAATGACCCCATGAATATAAAGAAGGACCCTCTGGGGTCACATGGTATCTTTACTGCGCCTGCCCTCAGCTTGATCTGCTTCTGCAAAATCACAATATAAGCTGTCATTACTGCATATAAAAATATGGAATACCTTGAGGTTAACATTGCTATAGTGATTCAAAATATGTGCCCATTAAAACACTTTATAGCTTCCCCTTTTGAAGGAATCTTTTATAGATAAAAGTTTCCTTTCAAAAGAAAAACTAGATTTGTTCAATAAAGCAAAGAAAAGAACAAAGTGAAATGAAATGAAAAGGACAGAATATTTTAAAGCCCAGCTTCAGAGATGGGTGGTCCTGGATGGTGCAGAGATCAGTGCTGACGCTTTTTGCATCAATACCAGTGGCACGGGCGCCCCCTCCTCTCTCCAGCCACCCCCTCTATGACCAAGCATTGCATGGATCTATCTATGGCCGCCGCTGACACCCCCTATTTAGGCGCCCGGGCCCCTTTTTCGGGTGTCGGGCGCCTGAATTACAGCGGAGGGGGCTGTTTTTGAAGCACCTGATTAGAGCCATAGGCTCTAATAGGCATCAAAATCAGTGACCTGTGAGCGCCATGCTTGGAGCTTGCAGTTCACCCAGGTGTGTTAGAACAGTGAATGAATATTTGCTTTTCTAACACTGAACCGCCTCTCCGCCAATCAGGTGCTCAGGTCTGTTACCCGTCACCTGATTGGCTGAAACGACAGGCGCTGTGATTGGATGCCTATCAGGCATCCATTCGCCTATAGGAGAGGACGGGAAGAGAGGACGGGAGAAGACCCATGGAAGACACCGCTCACCGTCACCCACTGCCCCACCGAGACTGGGTAAGTGCCGGGCAGACGGCGAGCGGGTGGAGGGGATCACAGTGGCGGCATTTGATGGGCACAGTGGCAGCATTCGATGGGCACAGTGGGAGCTTTTGATGGCACAGTGGCAGCATTTGATGGGTACAATGGCTGCATTTGATGGCACAGTGGGAGCATTTGATGGCACAATGGCTGCATTTGATGGGCACAGTGGCTGCGTTTGATGTCACAGTGCCTGCGTTTGATGGTCACAATGGCTGCATTTGATAGGCACAGTGCCTGCGTTTGATGGCACAGTGCCTGCGTTTGATGGTCACAGTGGCTGTGTTTGATAGGCACAGTGGCTGAGTTTGATGGCACAGTGGCTGCATTTGATGGCACAGTGGGAACATTTGATGGCACAATGGCTGCATTTGATGGGCACAGTGGCTGCATTTGATGGGCACAGTGCCTGCGTTTGTTGGGCACAGTGCCTGTGTTTGATGGGCACAGTGGCTGCGTTTGATAGCACAGTGGCTGCGTTTGATGGGCACAGTGAGGCTGCAATTGATGTTTTTTTTCGGAATTTTTCAGTTTGTTTGCGCCCCCCCAAATATTTTGAGCACCACCCGCCACTGATCAACCCCCTGTGAGTGTAGGGCACTGAACTCAGGGGGCGGGGTCGTCACAACTTGCGCTTACAATCTGTTCTCAGTCTTCTGGGTTGAATGACACTGGGCATCATAATACTTTTGAAAACTGAGGGCATCTTGTGGTGAAGAAGAACAACTTCAGTTGATAGCTTGGGAATAATGGTATAAACAAAGTAAATAAATAAAGTATTACAGACAGAGCTGGTTTAAAAGTAAACAAATAAACCTCTGAGGGGACAGTAAACCCCCCCCCCTACAGATTTGGACCTTAACCACTTCAATACCATGCACTTATGCACCTTCCCGCCCAGACCAATTTTCAGCTTTCAGTACTCTTACACTTTGAATGACAATTACTCAGTCATGCTACACTGTATCCAAACAAATTTTTTATCATTTTCTTCTCACAAATAGAGCTTTCTTTTGGTGGTATTTAATCGCCACTGGGTTTTTTATTTTTTGCGATATAAGCAAAAAAACAGCAATTTTTTTTTAAAAAAAACACTTTTTTTTAGTTTCTATTGTAAAATTTTGCAAATAAGTAATTTTTCTTCATAAATTTGTGCCAAAATGTATACTGCTACATATCTTTGGTAAAATGAACCCAAATTAGTGTATATTATTTGGTCTTTGTGAAAGTTATAGAGTCTACAAACTATGGTGGCAATCACTGAAAATTTATCACATCTGATCACGCCTGATGTACTGAAGGGATATCTCATTTCTTGAGACACTAACAAGCGAGGAAAGTACAAATACCCCAAAATTACCCCTTTTTGGAAAGTAGACAGTCCAAGGTATTTACTAAGAGGCGTGGTGAGTTTTTTGAAGTTGTATTTTTTTTCCCACAATTCTTGGGAAAATTTAATTTTTTTTTTTTTTTTTTTTACACAAACTGGTCATATTAACAGTTTTTTTCTCTCACACAGCATATGCATAATTGCAACTACACCCCAAAATACATTCTGCTACTCCCAACGTATAATCTATGAAGCATTATGAGTCTTTTGAACGGTTCATTTTTTTCCAGAAGGTTTTGGAAAATGTGGAGAAAAAATGAAAATGCATTTTTTTTACACAAAGTTGTCCATTTATAAGATATTTCTAACGCATAGCATATACATAGCAAAAATGACACCCCAAAATGCATTCTGCTACTCCTCCTGAGTATAGCGATACCACATGTGTGAGACTTTTACACAGCCTGGCCATATACAGAGGCCCAACATTGAAGTAGCACTTTCAGGCGTTCTACAAGCATAAATCGCACATATCCTTTCTCAACCACCTATTACAATTTTGAAGGCCCTGGAGCACCAGGACAATAGAATTTTCCACAAAATGACCCCATTTTTGAAAGCACACACCCCAACGTATAATCTATGAGGCATTATGAGTCTTTTGAACGGTTCATTTTTTTCCAGAAGGTTTTGGAAAATGTGGAGAAAAAATTAAAATGCATTTTTTTTACACAAAGTTGTCAATTTATAAGATATTTCTAACACATAATATGTACATAGCAAAAATTACACCCAAAAATGCATTCTGCTACTCCTCCTGAGTATGGCGATACCACATGTTTGAGACTTTTACACAGCCTGGCCACATACAGAGGCCCAACATCCAAGTAGCACCTCCAGGCATTCTAGCAGCATTAATTGCACATATCATTTTCTGACTACCGATCACATTTTTGAAGGCCCTTCATATATCTAACACATAGCAGGTACATACCAAATAACAAAAGATTACCTGTGGTTTTAGAAGTGCAGTGGTCCACAGAGGAGAGCATCGGTCCAGGCAGCAGGCAGGGATGAGGTCAGCGACAGCAAAAGCAATCATCCAGGCAGCAGGCAGGAATACTGTCCATTAGTGATGAGCCGAACACCCCCGGGTTCGGTTCGCACCAGAACCCGCGAACGGACCGAAAGTTCGAACGAACATTAGAACCCTATTAAATACAATGGATGCGAACGTTCGAATTCTAAAGTGCTAATTATAACAACTATTATGCATGTTATTGTCCTAAAAAGGGTTTGGGAACCCGGGTTCTGCACCAGGGGACATGTATCAATGCAAAAAGAAGTTTTAAAAACGGTCGTTTTTCGGGAGCAGTCATTTTAATGATGCATAAAGTGAAAAAAAAAAAGTCAAATATTCCTTTAAATATCGTACCTGGGGGGTGTCTAAAGTATGCCTGTGAAGTGCCACGTGTTTCCCGTGTTTAGAACTGTCCCTGCACAAAATGACACTTCTAAAGGAAAAAAAAGCCATTTAAAACTGCTTGCGGCTTTAATGTAATGTCTGGTCCCGGTAATATGGATGAAATTCTTTAAGAAAAATGGCATAGCTACCCCATGACCCCCCCCCCCCCACCCCAGCCCATTACCAGCCCCTTTGGGTCTTGTATGGATATTAAGGGGAACCCCGCACATAAAATAAAAAAGGCCCTATATACTCTGAACAGCCCTATACAGGCGGTGCATACAAGACAGGGACTGTAGGTTTGTTCTTATGTAGAATCTGTTTGTAATTTTGAACAGGTACATTGTTGAAGTGTAGCTCCAGACCAAAAATCTATTTTTAAACTTTTTGGAAAACATAGGTAAGGGTTATCACCCCTGTAACATTTGTTTTGCTGTCTGTGCCCCTGTTCAGAACATTTCACCTCACTTTCCGTCCCAATGACAACTGTTTTTGAAATGTGGTGTTTTTCTTGAAACAAGGATTGCTGATAAAGCATCAGTACAGAGGAGACACCTTTCTCCCATATTTATTCTTACAGGAGAGAATTTTCCTTCCTAGTGGTAGATTTCCTCTCACTTCCTGTTGTCTTCTTGCGTTTGCAAGTAGGAGTCGTTTGTAAGTTGGATGTTTGAAAGTAGGGACCTGCCGTATATACTCTGCAGAAATAGGCCCCTTAGTTGTTGGTGTTGGCACAACACTGTAAGCACTCACAGTTACTCTTGGTTGGTGCTGGAACGCCCTGCTGTCAACTATTATATCAGGAATTTTAATTACATATAATTGTTGAACAGTGGTAGTAAAAATTGGGCCTTTGATGGTGGTGCTGGTGCCACAACACTGTAAGCCCTGACAGTTACTCTTGGTGGGTGCAGCAATGGGCCCTGCTGTGAATTATTAGATCAAGAATTGTAATTACATGCCCCTGTTGAACAGGGGCTGAAAAATTGGGCCTTAGGCACTGGTGGCACAACACTGCAACCCCTCACAGATACTGTACTTGGAGCACAGCAATGAGCCCTGTTGCAAAGTATTGCTTCAAAAATTGTAATGACACGCCCCTGTTAAACAGGGGCTGAAAAATTGGGCCTTAGGCACTGGTGGCACAACACTGCAACTCCTCACAGATACTGTACTTGGAGCACAGCAATGAGCCCTGTTGCAAAGTATTGCTTCAAAAATTGTAATGACACGCCCCTGTTAAACAGGGGCTGAAAAATTGGGCCTTAGGCACTGGTGGCACAACACTGCAACTCCTCACAGATACTGTACTTGGAGCACAGCAATGAGCCCTGTTGCAAAGTATTGCTTCAAAAATTGTAATTACACGCCCCTGTTAAACAGGGGCTGAAAAATTGGGCGTTAGGCACTGGTGGCGGCACCCATAAACAAAAATGATCTTACAAGCTATCATCATCAATCGTATCATTGAGGACTCGGAGGAGGAGGATAGCCAGTCAACATAACAGCACAGGCACTCAGCATCAGCATCAGTCTTGAAGGGATGTGACATGTTAAAATCAATTAGTCTGTTATATCAGCATCAGGTGTGTGGTAGCTGGTGGTGATCCAAGACTGGTTCATCTTGATGAAAGTCAGTCGATCAACCGAGTCGGTGGACAGGCGCACCCTGTGATCCGTGACAAATCCTCCAGCAGCACTGAATGTGCGTTCCGAAAGAACGCTGGATGCAGGACAGGCCAGTAGCTCAATTGCATACTGTGCAAGCTCTGGCCAGTGATCCATCCTCAAGACCCAGTAAGCCAGAGGATTTTCGGTGGGGAAGGTGTCCAAGTCTGACCTTGCCCCTAGATATTCCTGCACCATGTTTATCAGACGCTGGCGATGGTTGCTGGAACCGATCATACTTTGGGGCTGCGGACTAAAGAATTGTCTGAACGCATCGGTCAGACGGCCACCTTCCCCACCGCTCCTTCTTTGACTGGCCGAAGCCTCAGCAACTCGTTGTCCAGGACCAGGAGTTTGCAACCTCCCAGTCTCTGGGAACGCGTTGCACAGACCTTTCTGCAAGGCCTCCCGGAGTTGTCTCATCCTCTGCTCCCTCTGCGACGGTAACATAAGGTCCGCAACCTTACCCTTGTACCGTGGATCAAGGAGAGTGGCCAGCCAGTAATGGTCCCTCTCCTTGATCCGAAGAATACGAGGATCCTTCCGCAGACTTTGCAGGATCAGGGAGGCCATGCAGCGTAGGTTTGCTGAGGCATTCGCTCCGGAGTCCTCTGGGTCACTAAGGACGACATGATCCGCAGCCACCTCCTCCCAGCCACGTACAAGTCCACTGGTTTCTTGGGACTGTAAATCATCCCTAAAAGACTGCTGCTGATGATGCTGAGTGCCAGCCTCCACCTCCATGCTGACACAATCCTCCTCCTCCTCCTCCTCCTCCTCCTCTTCCTGTGCGATGGGTGGGACAGAAGGAACACTGTCTGGGTAAAGGGGGCCTTGAGAGGCAAGGAAGTCCTCCTCTTCCTGCCTCTGTTCTGCCTCAAGTGCCCTGTCCATTATTCCACGCAGCGTGTGCTCCAACAGGTGGACAAGAGGTACAGTGTCACTGATGCATGCACTGTCACTGCTCACCATCCTCGTGGCCTCCTCAAATGGTGCCAGGACAGTGCATGCATCCCTGATCATGCCCCACTGGCGTGGAGAAAAAAAACCAAGCTCCCCTGACCCTGTCCTGGTGCCGTAGTCGCACAGGTACTCATTGATGGCCCTCTGCTGCGTGTGCAGCCGCTGCAGCATGGCCAACGTTGAGTTCCACCTGGTGGGCATGTCACATATAAGGCGGTTCTTGGGCAGGTTCAACTCCTTTTGCAGCTCAGCCAGGCGAGCACTGGCATTATAAGATCTGCGGAAATGCACACAGACTTTCCTGGCCTGCCTCAGGACATCCTGTAAGCCCGGGTACCTGCCCAAGAAGCGCTGCACCACCAGGTTAAGGACGTGAGCCACACAGGGCACATGGGTCAGTTGTCCCTGTCGGAGGGCGGAGAGGAGGTTGGTGCCATTGTCGCAAACCACCATTCCTGGCTTAAGCTGGCGTGGCGTCAACCACCTCTCGGCCTGGCCCTGCAGAGCAGACAGGACCTCTGCCCCAGTGTGGCTTCTGTCCCCCAAACACACCAGCGCAAGCACGGCATGGCATCTTTTTGCCTGCGTACTTGCGTAGCCCCGTGAACGGCTACGGAGCACCGCTGGTTCATAGGACAAACCACAGGAAGAGGCCATGGAGGAAGAAGAAGAGGAGGGGGTGGAGGAGAGAGGTGTGTCACAACCAGTAGTAGCATTTTGGAGGCGTGGCGGTGGGACAACCTCCAACACTACTGCACCTTGTCCTGAATCCTTCCCAGCTGCCAAAAGAGTGACCCAATGGGCCGTGAAAGAAAGGTAACGTCCCTGTCCATGCCTGCTGGACCATGAGTCAGCGGTAATATGCACCTTACCGCTGACCGCCCTGTCCAGCGAGGCCAAGACATTGCCTTCCACATGCCGGTAGAGAGCCGGAATAGCCTTCCGTGAGAAAAAGTGGCGTTTGGGAACCTGCCACTGAGGAACCGCACATTGCACAAACTCACGGAAGGGGGCCGAGTCTACCAACTGAAAAGGCAGCAGTTGAAGCGCTAGCAATTTAGCCAAGCTAGCATTCAACCGCTGGGCATGTGGATGGCTGGGAGTGAACTTCTTTCGACGGTCCAGCAGCTGGGGCAGGGAAATTTGCCTGCTAGAATCGGACGTCGGTGTACTGCTAGCAGAGTGGGCGCAAGTACTTGGCTGTGACACACCTAATTCTACACCTTCATTCCTCTCAGTGCATGTTTCAGAGAGGACTGAAGTTATAGTGGGGTTGGAGATCCCAGCTGATGCGGTGCAAGGAGAGGTCCGCTTTGTTCTTTGGTGTGGGTCTTTGAGGTAGGCTTGCCAACGAGCTGCATGGCAGGTCAACATATGTCTGGTCAGGCATGTGGTACCCAAGCGGCTGATGTTTTGGCCACGCGATATACGCTTGAGACATATGTTGCAAACAGCAGCTGTGCGATCTGATGCACTAGCCTCAAAAAAGGCCCACACCAAAGAACTTTTTGAATGACGGGCAGAGGCAGCGCCCTGCACAGGCGGAGCTCTGCGGTGTGATTCCGTCGGTGTACTGCCCTTACGCTGGCCACCAAAGGGCATCCTGCCTCGTTGGAGATGTGCCTCCTCCTCATCCTCCTCCTCCTCCTCTCTCCTATTAGGCACCCACGTGGAGTCAGTGACCTCATCATCCCCTCCCTCCTCATCACTGGAGCCAATCTGGCAGTATGCTGCAGCTGCTGGAACATGACTGCCAGATTGGTGTCCTTCTTGAGCATCCCCTCTGTCTGCTCTCACGCTACTGCCTTCCTCTAGCTGGGTTTCATCATCAGACCCTTCGAAACGCTGGGCATCCTCCTGGAGCATGTACCCAACACTGTGCTGAAACAGTTCGGGGGACTCCTCAGGAGGAGGACATGGTGGGTCTAGGGAAGGAGTGACTGATGATTTGTCTGACATTGATACCAGGGAAGACGACGCTTTGGCAGCTGCTTTTCCAGTACCCTGAGCCTGGGTGAGAGAGGACGAGGAGGAGGAGGAGGGCTTGGTCATCCACTCTACCAAGTCTTCGGCATGATGTGGCTCAACATGTCCAGCTGCCGAAAAGAAGGACAAGCGTGTCCCATGGCCATGTGCTGATGACAATGCACCGCGTCCACGACCAGCACTGTTGCCCCCAGACACAGAGCCTGCTTGCCCTCTTTTATTGCCTCCTGACTGTCTGCCTCTCCTTGTTTGCCTTCCAGACATTCTAATAGATGGCCTGCAGGGAGATGGGAAAAAAGCAATAAGGGCTACCTTCAGGTGTCCTTCTCTGTCCCTTGAAACAAGGACTTTCACAGTGAAAGAAACTGACACTCTCCCTACCTACAGTTTTCTGTCCCTAGAAAAAATATTTTTTTTAAGCACAATATAGCACAAGGACAATTCACTCACTGTCCTTACAGGTCCCTGGAAACAAGGACTTGCAGAGTGAAAGAAAAAAAACACTCTCCCTACCTACAGTTTTCTGTCCCTAGAAAAAATGTTTTTTTTAATCACAATATAGCACAAGAACAATTCACTCACTGTCCTTACAGGTCCCTGGAAACAAGGACTTGCAGAGTGAAAGAAAAAAAACACTCTCCCTACCTACAGTTTTCTGTCCCTAGAAAAAATGTTTTTTTTAATCACAATATAGCACAAGAACAATTCACTCACTGTCCTTACAGGTCCCTGGAAACAAGGACTTGCAGAGTGAAAGAAAAAAAACACTCTCCCTACCTACAGTTTTCTGTCCCTAGAAAAAATGTTTTTTTTAATCACAATATAGCACAAGGACAATTCACTCACTGTCCTTACAGGTCCCTGGAAACAAGGACTTGCAGAGTGAAAGAAAAAAAACACTCTCCCTACCTACAGTTTTCTGTCCCTAGAAAAAATGTTTTTTTTTAAGCACAATATAGCACAAGGACAATTCACTCACTGTCCTTCCAGGTCCCTGGAAACAAGGACTTGCAGAGTGAAAGAAAAAAAAACACTCTCCCTACCTACAGTTTTCTGTCCCTAGAAAAAATGTTTTTTTTAAGCACAATATAGCACAAGGACAATTCACTCACTGTCCTTCCAGGTCCCTGGAAACAAGGACTTGCAGAGTGAAAGAAAAAAAACACTCTCCCTACCTACAGTTTTCTGCCCCTAGAAAAAATGTTTTTTTTAATCACAATATAGCACAAGGACAATTCACTCACTGTCCTTACAGGTCCCTGGAAGCAAGGACTTGCAGAGTGAAAGAAAAAAAACACTCTCCCTACCTACAGTTTTCTGTCCCTAGAAAAAATGTTTTTTTTAATCACAATATAGCACAAGGACAATTCACTCGCTGTCCTTACAGGTCCCTGGAAACAAGGACTTGCAGAGTGAAAGAAAAAAAACACTCTCCCTACCTACAGTTTTCTGTCCCTAGAAAAAATGTTTTTTTTAATCACAATATAGCACAAGGACAATTCACTCACTGTCCTTACAGGTCCCTGGAAACAAGGACTTGCAGAGTGAAATAAACTGACACTCTCCCTACCTACAGTTTTCTGTCCCTAGAATAAATGTTTTTTTAAGCACAATATAGCACAAGGACAATTCACTCACTGTCCTTACAGGTCCCTGGAAACAAGGACTTGCAGAGTGAAAGAAAAAAAACACTCTCCCTACCTACAGTTTTCTGTCCCTAGAAAAAATGTTTTTTTTAATCACAATATAGCACAAGGACAATTCACTCACTGTCCTTCCAGGTCCCTGGAAACAAGGACTTGCAGAGTGAAATAAACTGACACTCTCCCTACCTACAGTTTTCTGTCCCTAGAATAAATGTTTTTTTTTTAAGCACAATATAGCACAAGGACAATTCACTCACTGTCCTTACAGGTCCCTGGAAACAAGGACTTGCAGAGTGAAAGAAAAAAAACACTCTCCCTACCTACAGTTTTCTGTCCCTAGAAAAAATGTTTTTTTTAATCACAATATAGCACAAGAACAATTCACTCACTGTCCTTACAGGTCCCTGGAAACAAGGACTTGCAGAGTGAAAGAAAAAAAACACTCTCCCTACCTACAGTTTTCTGTCCCTAGAAAAAATGTTTTTTTTAATCACAATATAGCACAAGAACAATTCACTCACTGTCCTTACAGGTCCCTGGAAACAAGGACTTGCAGAGTGAAAGAAAAAAAACACTCTCCCTACCTACAGTTTTCTGTCCCTAGAAAAAATGTTTTTTTTAATCACAATATAGCACAAGGACAATTCACTCACTGTCCTTACAGGTCCCTGGAAACAAGGACTTGCAGAGTGAAAGAAAAAAAACACTCTCCCTACCTACAGTTTTCTGTCCCTAGAAAAAATGTTTTTTTTTAAGCACAATATAGCACAAGGACAATTCACTCACTGTCCTTCCAGGTCCCTGGAAACAAGGACTTGCAGAGTGAAAGAAAAAAAACACTCTCCCTACCTACAGTTTTCTGTCCCTAGAAAAAATGTTTTTTTTAAGCACAATATAGCACAAGGACAATTCACTCACTGTCCTTCCAGGTCCCTGGAAACAAGGACTTGCAGAGTGAAAGAAAAAAAACACTCTCCCTACCTACAGTTTTCTGCCCCTAGAAAAAATGTTTTTTTTAATCACAATATAGCACAAGGACAATTCACTCACTGTCCTTACAGGTCCCTGGAAACAAGGACTTGCAGAGTGAAAGAAAAAAAACACTCTCCCTACCTACAGTTTTCTGTCCCTAGAAAAAATGTTTTTTTTAATCACAATATAGCACAAGGACAATTCACTCACTGTCCTTACAGGTCCCTGGAAACAAGGACTTGCAGAGTGAAAGAAAAAAAACACTCTCCCTACCTACAGTTTTCTGTCCCTAGAAAAAATGTTTTTTTAATCACAATATAGCACAAGGACAATTCACTCACTGTCCTTACAGGTCCCTGGAAACAAGGACTTGCAGAGTGAAATAAACTGACACTCTCCCTACCTACAGTTTTCTGTCCCTAGAATAAATGTTTTTTTAAGCACAATATAGCACAAGGACAATTCACTCACTGTCCTTACAGGTCCCTGGAAACAAGGACTTGCAGAGTGAAAGAAAAAAAACACTCTCCCTACCTACAGTTTTCTGTCCCTAGAAAAAATGTTTTTTTTAATCACAATATAGCACAAGGACAATTCACTCACTGTCCTTCCAGGTCCCTGGAAACAAGGACTTGCAGAGTGAAATAAACTGACACTCTCCCTACCTACAGTTTTCTGTCCCTAGAATAAATGTTTTTTTTTAAGCACAATATAGCACAAGGACAATTCACTCACTGTCCTTACAGGTCCCTGGAAACAAGGACTTGCAGAGTGAAAGAAAAAAAACACTCTCCCTACCTACAGTTTTCTGTCCCTAGAAAAAATGTTTTTTTTAATCACAATATAGCACAAGGACAATTCACTCACTGTCCTTACAGGTCCCTGGAAACAAGGACTTGCAGAGTGAAATAAACTGACACTCTCCCTACCTACAGTTTTCTGTCCCTAGAATAAATGTTTTTTTTAAGCACAATATAGCACAAGGAGAATTCACTCACTGTCCTTCCAGGTCCCTGGAAAGAAGGACTTGCAGAGTGAAAGAAAAAAAACACTCTCCCTACCTACAGTTTTCTGTCCCTAGAAAAAATGTTTTTTTTAATCACAATATAGCACAAGGACAATTCACTCACTGTCCTTCCAGGTCCCTGGAAACAAGGACTTGCAGAGTGAAATAAACTGACACTCTCCCTACCTACAGTTTTCTGTCCCTAGAATAAATGTTTTTTTTAAGCACAATATAGCACAAGGACAATTCACTCACTGTCCTTACAGGTCCCTGGAAACAAGGACTTGCAGAGTGAAAGAAAAAAAAACACTCTCCCTACCTACAGTTTTCTGTCCCTAGAAAAAATGTTTTTTTTAATCACAATATAGCACAAGGACAATTCACTCACTGTCCTTACAGGTCCCTGGAAACAAGGACTTGCAGAGTGAAAGAAAAAAAACACTCTCCCTACCTACAGTTTTCTGTCCCTAGAAAAAATGTTTTTTTTTAAGCACAATATAGCACAAGGACAATTCACTCACTGTCCTTCCAGGTCCCTGGAAACAAGGACTTGCAGAGTGAAAGAAAAAAAACACTCTCCCTACCTACAGTTTTCTGTCCCTAGAAAAAATGTTTTTTTTAATCACAATATAGCACAAGAACAATTCACTCACTGTCCTTACAGGTCCCTGGAAACAAGGACTTGCAGAGTGAAAGAAAAAAAACACTCTCCCTACCTACAGTTTTCTGTCCCTAGAAAAAATGTTTTTTTTAATCACAATATAGCACAAGAACAATTCACTCACTGTCCTTACAGGTCCCTGGAAACAAGGACTTGCAGAGTGAAAGAAAAAAAACACTCTCCCTACCTACAGTTTTCTGTCCCTAGAAAAAATGTTTTTTTTAATCACAATATAGCACAAGAACAATTCACTCACTGTCCTTACAGGTCCCTGGAAACAAGGACTTGCAGAGTGAAAGAAAAAAAACACTCTCCCTACCTACAGTTTTCTGTCCCTAGAAAAAATGTTTTTTTTAATCACAATATAGCACAAGAACAATTCACTCACTGTCCTTACAGGTCCCTGGAAACAAGGACTTGCAGAGTGAAAGAAAAAAAACACTCTCCCTACCTACAGTTTTCTGTCCCTAGAAAAAATGTTTTTTTTAATCACAATATAGCACAAGGACAATTCACTCACTGTCCTTACAGGTCCCTGGAAACAAGGACTTGCAGAGTGAAAGAAAAAAAACACTCTCCCTACCTACAGTTTTCTGTCCCTAGAAAAAATGTTTTTTTTTAAGCACAATATAGCACAAGGACAATTCACTCACTGTCCTTCCAGGTCCCTGGAAACAAGGACTTGCAGAGTGAAAGAAAAAAAACACTCTCCCTACCTACAGTTTTCTGTCCCTAGAAAAAATGTTTTTTTTAAGCACAATATAGCACAAGGACAATTCACTCACTGTCCTTCCAGGTCCCTGGAAACAAGGACTTGCAGAGTGAAAGAAAAAAAACACTCTCCCTACCTACAGTTTTCTGCCCCTAGAAAAAATGTTTTTTTTAATCACAATATAGCACAAGGACAATTCACTCACTGTCCTTACAGGTCCCTGGAAACAAGGACTTGCAGAGTGAAAGAAAAAAAACACTCTCCCTACCTACAGTTTTCTGTCCCTAGAAAAAATGTTTTTTTTAATCACAATATAGCACAAGGACAATTCACTCGCTGTCCTTACAGGTCCCTGGAAACAAGGACTTGCAGAGTGAAAGAAAAAAAACACTCTCCCTACCTACAGTTTTCTGTCCCTAGAAAAAATGTTTTTTTTAATCACAATATAGCACAAGGACAATTCACTCACTGTCCTTACAGGTCCCTGGAAACAAGGACTTGCAGAGTGAAATAAACTGACACTCTCCCTACCTACAGTTTTCTGTCCCTAGAATAAATGTTTTTTTAAGCACAATATAGCACAAGGACAATTCACTCACTGTCCTTACAGGTCCCTGGAAACAAGGACTTGCAGAGTGAAAGAAAAAAAACACTCTCCCTACCTACAGTTTTCTGTCCCTAGAAAAAATGTTTTTTTTAATCACAATATAGCACAAGGACAATTCACTCACTGTCCTTCCAGGTCCCTGGAAACAAGGACTTGCAGAGTGAAATAAACTGACACTCTCCCTACCTACAGTTTTCTGTCCCTAGAATAAATGTTTTTTTTTAAGCACAATATAGCACAAGGACAATTCACTCACTGTCCTTACAGGTCCCTGGAAACAAGGACTTGCAGAGTGAAAGAAAAAAAACACTCTCCCTACCTACAGTTTTCTGTCCCTAGAAAAAATGTTTTTTTTAATCACAATATAGCACAAGAACAATTCACTCACTGTCCTTACAGGTCCCTGGAAACAAGGACTTGCAGAGTGAAAGAAAAAAAACACTCTCCCTACCTACAGTTTTCTGTCCCTAGAAAAAATGTTTTTTTTTAATCACAATATAGCACAAGAACAATTCACTCACTGTCCTTACAGGTCCCTGGAAACAAGGACTTGCAGAGTGAAAGAAAAAAAACACTCTCCCTACCTACAGTTTTCTGTCCCTAGAAAAAATGTTTTTTTTAATCACAATATAGCACAAGGACAATTCACTCACTGTCCTTACAGGTCCCTGGAAACAAGGACTTGCAGAGTGAAAGAAAAAAAACACTCTCCCTACCTACAGTTTTCTGTCCCTAGAAAAAATGTTTTTTTTTAAGCACAATATAGCACAAGGACAATTCACTCACTGTCCTTCCAGGTCCCTGGAAACAAGGACTTGCAGAGTGAAAGAAAAAAAACACTCTCCCTACCTACAGTTTTCTGTCCCTAGAAAAAATGTTTTTTTTAAGCACAATATAGCACAAGGACAATTCACTCACTGTCCTTCCAGGTCCCTGGAAACAAGGACTTGCAGAGTGAAAGAAAAAAAACACTCTCCCTACCTACAGTTTTCTGCCCCTAGAAAAAATGTTTTTTTTAATCACAATATAGCACAAGGACAATTCACTCACTGTCCTTACAGGTCCCTGGAAACAAGGACTTGCAGAGTGAAAGAAAAAAAACACTCTCCCTACCTACAGTTTTCTGTCCCTAGAAAAAATGTTTTTTTTAATCACAATATAGCACAAGGACAATTCACTCACTGTCCTTACAGGTCCCTGGAAACAAGGACTTGCAGAGTGAAAGAAAAAAAACACTCTCCCTACCTACAGTTTTCTGTCCCTAGAAAAAATGTTTTTTTAATCACAATATAGCACAAGGACAATTCACTCACTGTCCTTACAGGTCCCTGGAAACAAGGACTTGCAGAGTGAAATAAACTGACACTCTCCCTACCTACAGTTTTCTGTCCCTAGAATAAATGTTTTTTTAAGCACAATATAGCACAAGGACAATTCACTCACTGTCCTTACAGGTCCCTGGAAACAAGGACTTGCAGAGTGAAAGAAAAAAAACACTCTCCCTACCTACAGTTTTCTGTCCCTAGAAAAAATGTTTTTTTTAATCACAATATAGCACAAGGACAATTCACTCACTGTCCTTCCAGGTCCCTGGAAACAAGGACTTGCAGAGTGAAATAAACTGACACTCTCCCTACCTACAGTTTTCTGTCCCTAGAATAAATGTTTTTTTTTAAGCACAATATAGCACAAGGACAATTCACTCACTGTCCTTACAGGTCCCTGGAAACAAGGACTTGCAGAGTGAAAGAAAAAAAACACTCTCCCTACCTACAGTTTTCTGTCCCTAGAAAAAATGTTTTTTTTAATCACAATATAGCACAAGGACAATTCACTCACTGTCCTTACAGGTCCCTGGAAACAAGGACTTGCAGAGTGAAATAAACTGACACTCTCCCTACCTACAGTTTTCTGTCCCTAGAATAAATGTTTTTTTTAAGCACAATATAGCACAAGGAGAATTCACTCACTGTCCTTCCAGGTCCCTGGAAAGAAGGACTTGCAGAGTGAAAGAAAAAAAACACTCTCCCTACCTACAGTTTTCTGTCCCTAGAAAAAATGTTTTTTTTAATCACAATATAGCACAAGGACAATTCACTCACTGTCCTTCCAGGTCCCTGGAAACAAGGACTTGCAGAGTGAAATAAACTGACACTCTCCCTACCTACAGTTTTCTGTCCCTAGAATAAATGTTTTTTTTAAGCACAATATAGCACAAGGACAATTCACTCACTGTCCTTACAGGTCCCTGGAAACAAGGACTTGCAGAGTGAAAGAAAAAAAACACTCTCCCTACCTACAGTTTTCTGTCCCTAGAAAAAATGTTTTTTTTAATCACAATATAGCACAAGGACAATTCACTCACTGTCCTTACAGGTCCCTGGAAACAAGGACTTGCAGAGTGAAAGAAAAAAAACACTCTCCCTACCTACAGTTTTCTGTCCCTAGAAAAAATGTTTTTTTTTAAGCACAATATAGCACAAGGACAATTCACTCACTGTCCTTCCAGGTCCCTGGAAACAAGGACTTGCAGAGTGAAAGAAAAAAAACACTCTCCCTACCTACAGTTTTCTGTCCCTAGAAAAAATGTTTTTTTTAAGCACAATATAGCACAAGGACAATTCACTCACTGTCCTTCCAGGTCCCTGGAAACAAGGACTTGCAGAGTGAAAGAAAAAAAACACTCTCCCTACCTACAGTTTTCTGCCCCTAGAAAAAATGTTTTTCTTAATCACAATATAGCACAAGGACAATTCACTCACTGTCCTTACAGGTCCCTGGAAACAAGGACTTGCAGAGTGAAAGAAAAAAAACACTCTCCCTACCTACAGTTTTCTGTCCCTAGAAAAAATGTTTTTTTTAATCACAATATAGCACAAGGACAATTCACTCACTGTCCTTACAGGTCCCTGGAAACAAGGACTTGCAGAGTGAAAGAAAAAAAACACTCTCCCTACCTACAGTTTTCTGTCCCTAGAAAAAATGTTTTTTTTAATCACAATATAGCACAAGGACAATTCACTCACTGTCCTTACAGGTCCCTGGAAACAAGGACTTGCAGAGTGAAATAAACTGACACTCTCCCTACCTACAGTTTTCTGTCCCTAGAATAAATGTTTTTTTAAGCACAATATAGCACAAGGACAATTCACTCACTGTCCTTACAGGTCCCTGGAAACAAGGACTTGCAGAGTGAAAGAAAAAAAACACTCTCCCTACCTACAGTTTTCTGTCCCTAGAAAAAATGTTTTTTTTAATCACAATATAGCACAAGGACAATTCACTCACTGTCCTTCCAGGTCCCTGGAAACAAGGACTTGCAGAGTGAAATAAACTGACACTCTCCCTACCTACAGTTTTCTGTCCCTAGAATAAATGTTTTTTTTTAAGCACAATATAGCACAAGGACAATTCACTCACTGTCCTTACAGGTCCCTGGAAACAAGGACTTGCAGAGTGAAAGAAAAAAAACACTCTCCCTACCTACAGTTTTCTGTCCCTAGAAAAAATGTTTTTTTTAATCACAATATAGCACAAGGACAATTCACTCACTGTCCTTACAGGTCCCTGGAAACAAGGACTTGCAGAGTGAAATAAACTGACACTCTCCCTACCTACAGTTTTCTGTCCCTAGAATAAATGTTTTTTTTAAGCACAATATAGCACAAGGAGAATTCACTCACTGTCCTTCCAGGTCCCTGGAAACAAGGACTTGCAGAGTGAAAGAAAAAAAACACTCTCCCTACCTACAGTTTTCTGTCCCTAGAAAAAATGTTTTTTTTAATCACAATATAGCACAAGGACAATTCACTCACTGTCCTTCCAGGTCCCTGGAAACAAGGACTTGCAGAGTGAAATAAACTGACACTCTCCCTACCTACAGTTTTCTGTCCCTAGAATAAATGTTTTTTTTAAGCACAATATAGCACAAGGACAATTCACTCACTGTCCTTACAGGTCCCTGGAAACAAGGACTTGCAGAGTGAAAGAAAAAAAACACTCTCCCTACCTACAGTTTTCTGTCCCTAGAAAAAATGTTTTTTTTAATCACAATATAGCACAAGGACAATTCACTCACTGTCCTTACAGGTCCCTGGAAACAAGGACTTGCAGAGTGAAAGAAAAAAAACACTCTCCCTACCTACAGTTTTCTGTCCCTAGAAAAAATGTTTTTTTTAATCACAATATAGCACAAGGACAATTCACTCACTGTCCTTCCAGGTCCCTGGAAACAAGGACTTGCAGAGTGAAATAAACTGACACTCTCCCTACCTACAGTTTTCTGTCCCTAGAATAAATGTTTTTTTTAAGCACAATATAGCACAAGGACAATTCACTCACTGTCCTTAGAGGTCCCTGGAAACAAGGACTTGCAGAGTGAAAGAAAAAAAACACTCTCCCTACCTACAGTTTTCTGTCCCTAGAAAAAATGTTTTTTTTTAAGCACAATATAGCACAAGGACAATTCACTCACTGTCCTTCCAGGTCCCTGGAAACAAGGACTTGCAGAGTGAAAGAAAAAAAACACTCTCCCTACCTACAGTTTTCTGTCCCTAGAAAAAATGTTTTTTTTAAGCACAATATAGCACAAGGACAATTCACTCACTGTCCTTCCAGGTCCCTGGAAACAAGGACTTGCAGAGTGAAAGAAAAAAAACACTCTCCCTACCTACAGTTTTCTGCCCCTAGAAAAAATGTTTTTTTTAATCACAATATAGCACAAGGACAATTCACTCACTGTCCTTACAGGTCCCTGGAAACAAGGACTTGCAGAGTGAAAGAAACTGACACTCTCCCTACCTACAGTTTTCTGTCCCTAGAATAAATGTTTTTTTAAGCACAATATAGCACAAGGACAATTCACTCACTGTCCTTCCAGGTCCCTGGAAACAAGGACTTGCAGAGTGAAAGAAACTGACACTGTCCCTACCTACAGTTTTCTGTCCCTAGAATAAATGTTTTTTTTAAGCACACTATAGCACAAGCACAAAACACACTGACACTCTCCCTACCTATCCTTCTCTTTCCCTAAACTAAAGGAATCCAGGTTAAGCAAGAAAGAAATAACAGTCACTGTCCCTGCCTATGCTGCTCTATCCCTGCTCCGGAACACACTACACTAGGCCGCCGTGCTGGCGGCCTTTTATAGTGTGGGGCGTGTACTAAACACCCTCAGCAATAATTGGCCACAGGCATCCTGCCTGTGGCCAATCATTGCTCTCCTCGCTGCCGGCGCTGTGATTGGCCAAGCATGCGGGGTCACAGTGCATGCTTGGCCAATCACAGCGCCTGGATGACACTGCGATGGCGTAGTGCATTGTGGGCCGTTCGCGTCACTCGAATTTGGCGCGAACGGCCCAAATCGTTCGATCTTCGTCGAACGATCGAACAGCCGATGTTCGAGTCGAACGTATGTTCGACTCGAACACGAAGCTCATCCCTACTGTCCATAGTTCGCACAGGCAGAAATACTGTCAGCACAGCCAGAGCACAGCCAAAGCACAGGTCCAGGTAGCAGGCAGAGGTGTCCTATCCTATCCTATCGATGATATCTTCGATATATTGGAGGTAGTGGAGTCGGTGATTTTGAGTTGCTTTTTGGTAGCAGACAAACGAATTAAAAAGGGCCATGTGAAACAGGTGAAACGCAACTTTTTTGTGCCAATAATGGGACTTTCTGGTTGATAAGTAGGGCTGTAGCATCTGGTCGTTTAAATCCACCCCCCCCCCCCCCCATGTACAAATTGTAGTCGTGGACACATTCAGGCTTTACAATGGAGCCGTGTCTTCTTGGGATCTCCACCATGGTGTCATTGTGGATCGTAGAGAGGATGTGGACATCTTTCTTGTCCCTCCACTTCATGGCCAACACCTCCTCGTTCCTCATGGATGCCGATTCTCCAGGTCGCAATTTTTTTGTCAATAAATTTTGTGGGAAACCCTTCCGGTTTTTTTTTAAGGTACCGCAGGCCGGGGTTTGTTTACTGTAAAGGTGGCGAAAAAGGGGCAGGCTGGTATAATAATTATCAACATATAAATGGTAACCTTTTCCGAACAGGGGGTATGCCAACTCCCAGACAATTTTCCCACTGGTTCCAATATATGTGGGGCAATCACGGGGCTGGAGCTGGGAGTCTTTGCCTTCGTAGATCCTGAATTTGCAGACGTATCCAGTGGCTCGATCACATAATTTATTTAATTTTAACCCATACCTGGCTCTCTTGCTTGGTATGTACTGCTTGAACTGCAGTCGGCCGGTGAAATGTACGAGGGACTCGTCCACACAAATTTTTTGGTCTGGGATGAAAACGTCTTCAAATCGCTGGGAAAAGGCATTGATTAGGGGGCGTATCTTGTACAATTTGTCGTAGTTGGGATGATCTCGGGGAGGGCACTGTGAATTGTCATTGAAGTGGAGAAAGCGCATAATCATGTCGTATCTTTTCCTGGACATGACAGCGGAATATATGGGCATGTGTTGGATGGGGCGTTTGGACCAATATGAATGGACTTCGTTCTTTTTTGTAAGCCCCATATTGAACATAAGGCCCAAAAATAATTTAAATTCCTCCAATGTTAGACGCCGCCACTGGAACATGCGGGCGTAGGAAGAATTGGGGTTGGCAGCAATAAATTGGGATGCATACAGATTCGTTTGATCCACTATATTCTGCAGCAAATCTTGTTGGAAAAATAAACAAAAATAATCAAATTTAGAAAAATTTGTAGTGTCGGGCTGCACACCTGGCTGTGCGGTGAAAGGGGGGATGATAGCGGATCCTGAGTTGGCAGGCAACCATAAGGGGTTTGCCAGGGCATCGGGAAGGTAGGATTGGGGCTGGATTCTTCGGGTTGGGCGTGCATTTCCATTGCTTGTACTGGGCTCCTCTTCCTGGGGTATGGCGCTGCTGGTGGTGGGCAGTTCTCCTGATCTTGGTGCTGATCTTGGTGCCGATCGCATTCTTTTGGGAGGGACGGTTTCCTCCGGGGACTCGGACTCTGAGCCACTATCCTCCACTGGCTCGTATTCCGAACCAGAATCGGATAATGGGAGCTCCCCGCTGCTCTCATCATCCGACATGGCAAGAATGGCATATGCCTCCTCAGGTGTGTAAACCCTTTGGGACATTATGGCAGTGCTTATTGGTGGGCCTGTGTAATGGTACTGCTGGTGGTAGTGGTGGCGGTCTGTGTGGTAGTACCAATAGTGTGGCGCTCAAATCAATAAAAATAAGTAAATGGCTACTTAAAGCAATGAAAACAACAGTGCTCTAATAACACAATTAAACATGTGAGTCCGCTACAAGGGTATTCAGATGAATTGTCCTCTTTGCGAACTGTGTGATATACCGTGAAGGTACAACGTGAAAATAGAATAAAGTCCCAAATAACAAAAATATATGTGATCATGGATGTCCTTCAATGGATGACCTTCCCACAATGCAGACTGACAAAGGGACTTCAATGTAGAAGATGAATCAAGCAAGGAGAAGACACTAGTTGTTATAGATGGGTACTCTTACCGCTGATGATGGACCCACCTACCGTACGGCAGTGGGTCTTGCAGGCTTAATGGTCACCAAGACCAAACGGGATGTAACTGGATGTCCTGGGTCCTCACTTGAACTCCAACCGGATGATGAAAAGGTAACTCAAACGATGGATGGTTCTCACATGGGCCAGGTTCCACAGCAATCCGCGAAAAATATAAAGATGGAAGAAAACCAAAAAGACTCCAGATGGTGCAGGTCAATAAAAACCGATTGCCGGAATTTCATTAAATAAAAAAAAATTTTTTGTCCAACAATCATGCAGACAAATAAAAAGTGATCACGAAATAAAAATATATTCAAAGCAATATGGGGTGCAGCGTCAGCAGTCTTCTCCTTGCTTGATTCATCTTCTACATTGAAGTCCCTTTGTCAGTCTGCATTGTGGGAAGGTCATCCATTGAAGGACATCCATGATCACATATATTTTTGTTATTTGGGACTTTATTCTATTTTCACGTTGTACCTTCACGGTATATCACACAGTTCGCAAAGAGGACAATTCATCTGAATACCCTTGTAGCGGACTCACATGTTTAATTGTGTTATTAGAGCACTGTTGTTTTCATTGCTTTAAGTAGCCATTTACTTATTTTTATTGATTTGAGCGCCACACTATTTTTATTCACCATTTCTGTACACTTTGTTTGTTTGAGTGTTGGCAGCTTGCATGCACATTGTTTTTGGTTTAGCGCAGTATTTTCCCCCTTGTGTGGTAGTACCGATGGAGTTATTAGTGGTGGGCCTGTGTGGTGGTACCGATGGCGGTATGGGTGGTGGTGGTACCAATGGCGGTACAGGTGGTGGTGGTACCGATGGCGGTACGGGTGGTGGTGGTGGTACCGGTGGCGGTACGGGTGGTGGTGGTAGCGATGGCGGTATGGGTGGTGGTGGTACCGATGGCGGTACAGGTGGTGGTGGTACCGATGGCGGTACAGGTGGTGGTGGTACGGGTGGTGATGGTACCGATGGCGATACAGGTGCTGGTACAGGTGGTGGTGGCACTACCGATGGTGGTACGGGTGGTGGTACTGGTGGTGGTACCGATGGCGGCACTAGTGGTGATACTGGTAGCGGGCCTGTGTGGCAGTATAGATGCTGGGCCTGGTGGCGGTACTGGTGGTGGTACTGGTACCGATGGCGGTACTGGTAGCCTGTGTGGCAGTGCCAATGGAGGTGGGCCTGTGACAGATGATTGACAGATGGGCTGATTGATTGACAGATGGGCTGATTGATTGATTGACAGATGGGTTGATTGATTGACAGATGGGGTGATTGATTGACAGGTGGGGTGATTGATTGACAGGTGGGGTGATTGATTGACAGGTGGGGTGATTGATTGACAGATGGGCTGATTGATTGACAGATGGGCTGATTGACAGATGGGCTGATTGACAGATGGGCTGATTGACAGATGGGCTGATTGACAGATGGGCTGATTGATGTGCTGGGCTGTGAGACAGGTCCTCTTTATGGGGGGGGGCGTGTTGTGCACTGTAAACTTATGTAGACAAACTACACTGAGCTAACTTACTGATCTCTTCTCTCTCCTCACAGATCGGTGTGTGAGGAGAGAGCAGGGATCAGGTAGTAACTCCTGTGGAGTTTGTTTACATTTGTGACCGGCTGTGATTGGACACAGCCGGTCACGTGGTAAACAGCCAATTCATTGGCTGTTTACTCTGATCGGGGACGCGCTGTGTCCAAGGGACACTCGCCTTCCCCGATCCCCGCTCTGCAAGCCTGTGGCGGCGCGCACGGAGCGCGCCGCCGAGTTTGTTTTGACAGGTGATCGGCTGTGACTTTGACACAGCCGATCACATGGTAAACAGCCAATGAAATTGGCTGTTTACCGTGATCGGGGTAGCGCTGTGTCCGAGGGACACATGCCGTCCCCGATCACCGCGCTGCGCGCCCCCGCGGGCGCGCGAAAGGCAATATCCTGCAGGACGTCATATGACGTCCAGTATCGATATTGCAACCACTTCCCGGACGTCAATTCGCTATTGACTGGGCAGGAAGTGGTTAAGTGAGGACATATTTTAAAGTGGAAGTTTAGTCAAAATCTAACTAAGGCTAAACCTACTCCCATCCCTATTCTAAAACCGTTCTATCTACCTTGTGAAAGGAAAGATGCTCATACTTATTCTGAAGCCGCTCCGGTCTGGTCAAATGATCTCTCCAATGGCAGCTTCTGTGAAGAGATGAGATCGCCAACAACAGCTGGCTTACCCTCCTTTACACTGAAGCTGACGCTGAGACCTGATCATGTAACTGGACATGAGCAGCTTCAAAATACACTATATTGTCAAAAGTATTGGGACACCTGCCTTAGGGTTCAATATTAAGTTGGCCTACCCTTTGCAGCTATAACAGCTTCAACTCTTCTGGGAAGGCTGTCCTCAAGGTTTAGGAGTGTGTCTGTGGGAATGTTTGACCATTCTTCCAGAAGCGCATTTGTGAGGTCAGGCACTGATGTTAAACGAGAAGGCATTGCTTAGTCTCCTCCCTAATTTATCCCAAAGGTGTTCTATCGGGTTCCTCCACCCCAAACTCGCTAATCCATGTCTTTATGGGTCTTGCTTTGTACACTGGTCCAAATCATTTTGTGGAGGGGGGATTATGGTGTGGGGTTGTTTTTTTTAGGGGTTGGGCTTGGCCCCATAGTTCCAGTGAAGGGAACTCTTAAGGTGGCAGCATACCAAGACATTTTGGACAATTTTATGCTCCCAACTTTGTGGGAACAGTTTGGGGACGGCCCCTTCTTGTTCCAACATGACTGTGCACCTTTGCACAAACCAAGGTCCATAAAGACATGGATGAGCGAGATTGGGGTGGAGGAACTTGACTGGCCTGCACAGAGTCCTGTGCAGGCCAGTCAAGTTCATCCACCTCAAACTTGCTCATCCATGTCTTTATGGACCTTGCTTTGTGCACTCGTCCAAATCATTTGGTGGAGGGAGGATTATGGTTTGTGGTTGTTTTTCAGGGGTTGGCCCCTTAGTTCCAGTGAAGGGAACTCTTAAGATGTGAGCAAACCAAGACATTTTGGACAATTTCATGCTCCCAATTTTGTTGGGAGTTTTTTGGCCATTATTTATGGCAATTAGGTTGGTTTACTATAAGAGTAAGGTCCTTTCATTTAGTCAACTGAATATTCACTATAGAAAGTGTAAGTGTTCACTTAGTAAATAATGTATTAACCAGATACTATTAAAGTCAGATTTCAGAATGATATATTGTGTATTTACCCTTTAGGACTTAACATCAGCAACGACTTACTTAACCGGATGATTGCCCGCTTTGGGGATTCTGAAGATAAACTAAACTTTGTAGACTATCTGCTGTGTATGGTGCGCTTAAAAGCTGTTTCAAGTAAGTTGTGCCGAAGAATGGAATTATTTTATTTAACAATTATTCCTAAAATATAGAACATTTGGCATAACAAATAAATGAGTGTAGCACATTCATTACTTTCTAAATGAGCTATGTAGGAACAATATTTTTTGTCCTGGTCTCATGTGTGTCTTCCAAATGTTTACTAATGTGTTGCTAAGTACATCTGTCAAAGTGAGGAGAACAGGATCTAATTTTGGGCTCTAGGTCCTGGGAACTTGCGATGTGAATTTAAAAGTTTAATGCACTCCAAAATTATATTTTTTTTAGAGGTGAAGCCTGATAGGCTGGGTCATCCGTTCGCTTCCTATATGTCTTGGATATTCCAACAGCTAGAATTTGCTGCCATAATTCCCCACTCTGATTCTGTCTGCCTAGGACTTATGGGTGCTCTTGCAGCTTTGTGTGTTCCAGCTCCTTCTGTTGCAAAATAAGTCCCATTGTTATCACTGGCAGAGATCTTCCACAAGGCTTCTACTATTTTTGCTCCTGTACAATAACTAGAGCCTCCACTAAGCTGGAAGAATAGGTCCTTTCTGCAAATAAATCTCGGCAGTGTTGGGACCCTCAATTGTGATACCTTGCCCCCAGGAATGTTACTTACTGTCTTAACTCTGGAATATAGGAAGTCCAGCCCTTAGATTAAGCATAACTCATCTCCCAGTTGCCACCAAAAACACTAAAGGGAGTGGAGGTGTCACATCAAAGTGCATCTGAGGTATCTGATGGTTTTGATTATCAGGAAATTTAACAATCTTCCCCTCACCCAACATGCAGGTCAACTTTATCCTTTATGAACCAGTGGTATAGAGCACCACGTTATTTCCACCCTTCTGTATTTTATCAACAGATGACCTGATCAATAGAAGAGCAGAGATAACTCCCACGAGGGTCCCAAAGTAATTATTTTCTTCTCAGACATAGCTACACCATTCTGCATTGGGGTCCTGCAAGCTCAGCATTTGCTAGGGCTTTTTTCGAGAACAACATTTTATAGATCAATTGCAGCCACATTTTCAGATAACATAATAAGTATTGTTAGGTTGTTACACATTGGCTTACGGACCTCTGCTGTTTCCTCTGAACATTTGCAGAAACCTTCTTTACGCTCTCAGACGATGGGAAAGGAGTTTACATTAATCAGGAAAAGGTATGTGCCAAGTGTTGTTGTGTAAGTGTATGATAACAGCAAAGAGTAATGTGCAATATATGGTGTCATGCAGAGACCAAATAAATGTTACTGTAACAGAATTAATTTCTGATTGTTCACTCTGCTCTGTGCTCTGTTCACTCTGCTCTGTAAGGTTGGACACTATTTTCAAATTTTTCCAAATCTGTTATTCATTTTTAAACAGCTTTCAATCCCAAAGTGAACAAATGGATTAACACAACCCACAGCAAAAATCTCTGTCTACATTGCTAAACTATCAGTTTCCAACTAGGGGCAAGCCAAAGGTTAAAAACATGCTGAGGGGGCCACAGAAAATCAAACTATATTATCCTACAAATATTAGAATAAGGTACTGCTGGTGTTGACATTGCAAGAGCATCTAATTGAACTACAAAGTGATAAGAAAGCCGAAACACAGACGTGGGGTCGGGTGGGGTGGCGTGGGGTTGGGGGGGGGGGAATGCCTAAACAGTGCAATTTCCCAAAAAAGTTCCCATTCATACAGTGAGTGAGTGACATAAAAATACTTGCATATGTAGCGCTACTCTCACAGGAGCCACTGAAAGATTTGGGTCCTCTGCTCTTGTCCAGCCCTGTTTGAGGCCTACACCCCATGAACAGCACTAGTATACCTCTCTGTAAGTCTCAGTAGGCACACAAGATTTAGACTCACAACTCTGTAAAATGATAACAGACTGTATTGGCAGGTTAGAGTCAGAAAAGTATCACAGAATATATTGGCATGATGAAGTCAGCCAGCATGAACACTATAATGCATATACAATTGGTTGCACACAATCCCTTAAGAAGGTTTCAAATTTAACATATACTGTAACCCCTAGGGCATAAACATTAGCTTTCTCACATTAATGAGAGGAAATTGCCCCATGTGACCAACAAAGTAACAACATGGATCAACTATGCCACGTGAGAGCTCTCAAAAAAAGGGGCTAGGTTTAAGCATAAGAAATAAAGATTTAGAGTAGAACACAGATCTGACCTCAGGGTGAAGTGGCCTGAGTATAGTCCTTGGGGTGGATCTTTTGCAGGCTTTGTTGGGGCCCTTTGAAGGCGTTGGTGCGCAGGGAGAATGGGGTGTGTCAAAAAACTGGGTGTTGTAGTATCTTATCTGAATAGCTGGTCTTGCCAAAGAAGGGGAATCTTTGGGTGTAGATGAATACTTTAAAGCAGAGGCAAACCCAGTTACAGCAGTTGAATTTACAATAAAGGTGTGCACAATTTCAGTAGTCTAGAAACAGAACAGTTATCCTGGCTGCGTTGGGCCTAGCCTAGCACAATAAAAGCCGTTTGCATTACAGTGGGTGTAGGGTCTATATCTGCAGGTTATTTGCAAAGAAGAACAGAGAACATTCACAAGAGTTTAGCTTCACTCTGGGTCTGGGACCCGCTCACCAATCTAATTGTAATTCTCCTGGGCAGTTAGTTGCAAGGATGGTCGGGGCCTCCTTTCTTGTGAATGACCGTCACTGGAGCAAGCGGGATGGTGAATAACTTAGTGGTCTCCTTCTGTGGCTCGCAGACGGGCCTATGTGATGGTAGTTTGAATCACAAGTGGGTGTCTCAGGGTAAGCAACCAGCCAATTGCACAGCGACCTCAGTTCAGCTCAGCCACCTGGTCCAGGATGCAGAAACATCCAGCAAACTCAGCATCAAAGCCTCTCAGCACAGCACATCTACTGTCTTACTTTCTCCTGTTGGCATGCCTGGGTCCTTCCTGGTCTTTTCTATTCATCAGCCCTCAGATGTCACCATCTCTCAGAGTGCCACAGCACTCTCGGCACTCCCAGCAAACCTGACAGGCTGGTTGTACAAAAGTCAATCAAGAGACCAACTTCTGTACAACCAACCTGCACATAGATGGATCAAAATTCGTCCAGTCATTGTTGAACAGCTTGAATTTCAATCCATCTATGGCAGGCTTTAGCCTCTAAGGGTGAAACTTGTCCATCAGGGGTGGTCTCTGTATGGGGATGAGCTGTGTTGCTTGTATGTCTGAATAAATGTACGAAGCTGAGTGACATCATTGGTGTGTGGCTTCTCCTTTTCGGTCAGTGCAGTTAGATGCACTAAGGAAGAAAACGCCCTTATAGGAGCAAGCAGGCACTCTTATCTTAGCAGGGCCGTCTTTAATGTTGATTGGACCCTGGGCAAAAACATTCTTGAGCCCCCCCCCCCCCATGCAATTTTACTCTCCACCTGCTCTGAGACATACGATAAATATCAGATAGACTTAAAATCAGTTTACTGTATCAGATCAGGCAGTGATTGCGATTGGTTGACAGAGGTTACAGCATATCATTACCACTTACTGACTGGTTGCTAGAGGTTACAGCACACGTTACGGCTCACTGATTAGTTGCTAGAGGTTACAGCACATGATTTCTTCTTGTTGATTGGTTGCTAGAGATTACTGTACAGTAATACTGCTCACTGATTGGTTGCTAGAGGTTACAGCACATCATCTCTTCACTGCAGAGGGGCATGATATACATATGAATACCACCTTTATTTACACATGAATGCCACCTTTATTTACAAATTAATGCAGCTGGCCTCAGCTATTTACATATGAATCCCGCCACTATTTACATATGAATGCTCCCGTTATTTACATATTAATGATGGTCATTTACATGTAAACACAGGGTCTGCAGGTAAGTCATCTGTACACAACAATAGGGCAGAGATGGGCAGCATTAGTAGCAGCACTTCACACTGGGATATCAGGACACAGCACATGACTAAAATTTCAAGGGACAAGGGGATTTAAACTGGGATAGTTGGCAAGTATAAAGTAGCTGCTTTGGGCCCCACAACAAATGACAAGGCCCAGGGCAGCTGCCCCTTTTGCTCTGCCTTAAAGACGGCACTGCATCTTAGGTAATGCTTTAACTCACCATCAAAAAAATGTTACATCAACTGAAAATGACATGAAATTATGGTTGCCTATTGGTCATATATATTTTTTCCTGAATGTAAGTCAGCATTATTCAATATTTTTTTTTTACATCCAGTTTATGGCACTGATGGTGTGAAGATTAATAATTGGCGTTCCTCCATCCATCACAAGAAATCTCAAACAAGATTGAGCCCTGCCTGTATATACATAAATCCTGACATCTCAAGCGTGACACCAAGGATATTAATATTCTAGAGAAAGGCTGCTGGCCTGCGGAGGAGAAGCCATTAATGCTGGGTTCACAGCGATGGTGTTATGTCTGATTTGTGTTTATTGGTTGGTTCTATTTTGATATGTTGTGGAAGTCCAATATAATGTTGGGTTGTGGTGGGTGGCAAGTGCTCTATTGAGTCCTCCACCCTTTCATTCTGTTTAACCCTTTTTTTTTTTTGGTGGCTCTATTATGTTTCCACCAGTATTTTTTTCATCATATTTTTTATTTTTTTCCTTTTTTTTGGTACTATATCAGTCCTAAACAGTCGAGTATGTACTAAAAGTACACTGTATCTTCAGTAAGAACAAATTTTTTATATTTTTTTTGGGCAGTTTCAAACAGTACAGTATTTTCAAATTTTTACATGTCTGCTGATCCATTTTTTTAATTACAACATTTCATATACAAACTTGTAAATACTGATCTTTATATCAATGATTAGGAAAACAAACACAGCAGAAATAGGTTCCGTTATTATAGAGAGTTGGTTTTCAGATTGGTCAGGTTTTATCCATAGACTTTCACTAAGAGAAACAGTGACGCATCCATCCTGTGGAGCATGATTTCAGAATCAGAACCTGTATAGATAATGAATATATATGGCTGCCCACATGTACATATATATATTTACACTGTGTAGTATATTTATGCAAAAAGGATTTAAAACTCGAGATTATTTATGCTAATCATTTATGCTAATCAAGAAACCCAGTTTCACTTTCAAGACATGGATTTGGGCTATGGTTGTTTTCAGTATCACTCTAGAGCCCGGACTCTGAAAAAGACAGAAATAGAGATTTGGTTGATATTTTGACATGGTTAATATTATTGGTTATGTTATACACCTTAATAAAATTGTGACAAACTTTTTACTAAACCCAGGACCCTGCATTCACTATTTCTGGTCTCCCACAGTACACAGAACATGGAAATGCAATTATTTTACTTAATATAAACTGCTTAATACCTTTTCTCATCAGCAGTATATAACAGTCTTGTGACTTCTATCAGTGTCTAGTTAAAGCTTGTAAGATGAGTTTTCATTTTCTCCTGATCGTCCTATGAGGCTGCAGGACTCCTGACCCTCTATCTGGACAGTTCTGATTGGTCTTGTGCTGATCACATGCACCCTCCCAAGAAAAAAAAAATTCTCTGGCAATACACACCAAACTGAGCATGTGCAGCTTGCCCCCAGGGCTCTGTTCTGTCAGCAGATAGATTGAGGACAGTGGAAGAAAGGGAGGACCAGAGAAAACAGGAACAAGCAGCCTTTTTACACAATGTGGAGGATTAACCCCTTAGGTTCCACAGTGAGAATAACAAGCATGCTTTACTGCATATACATATTGATTTTACTGTTGTGGGTTTAGTAACACTTTGAGGCTCCATGCACACTGGCTTAAAAAAACGTTGCTTCTACAGGAGTTCTGTGTTTTCTGCCTGTAGAAGCAGCTCAATGTTATCATATGTTACGTTATTCTATGTGTCCATAGGACGTTAAGAGGCATATTTTGAGTTTAACGTTTAAAGGCAGAAAAAAAAAACCTTCTGGTTCACGTTTCTGATTGGAACTTGGAGGCAGAAAAAACGTAAAACTCCTAAATGCGTCTAAACTTTGTACAAAAAATGCTCTATATGAGCGTTTTTTACTCCCGAGAGAACAGATGTTTTTTTAAGCCCAGTGTACATGGAGCCTAATGCCACGTACACATGATCGGAATTTCTGACAACAAATGTTCGATGGAGCTTGTTGTCGGAAATTCCGACCGTGTGTAGGCTCCATCGGACCTTTGCTGTCGGAATTTCCGACAACAAATGATTAAGAGCTGGTTCTCAATTTTTCCGACTACAAAAGTTGTGGTCGGAAATTCCGATCGTGTGTATCCAATTCACAAAAACTACGCATGCTCGGAATCAATTTGACGCATGCTCGGAATCATTGAACTTCATTTTTCTCGGCTCGTTGTCATGTTATACGTCACCGCATTCTTGGCGATCAGAATTTCCGACAACATTTGTGTGACCGTGTGTATGCAAGACAAGTTTGAGCGAACATCCGTCGGAAAAAAATCCACGGTTTTGTTGTCGGAATGTCTGATCGTGTGTACGCGGCATTAGGGTTTTTTTTGACTAAGGAAATTGCCCAGTTGTCTGTTAACAAGCACATTTATATTAATGAAAATAAGCAATTCTGGATTCAATCCAACATTTTGATTGGACACAATTAAACTGTGTATGCTGGGGCACATGTGACATTTTTAAAATAATCTGGCTGTTTGTGTTGAAAGGCAATTGGCAAATCTAGTTCCGAAGTGGTAACAAATAAATATGCTCAAAAACTTGTCAAAATATTGTAACATCTCCAAGACCTCGATACATCACATCTCATAACAGTATGATAAAAGTCCAAAAGGCTAACACGTTTCGAGGGTCTTCCCTCTTTGTCAAGAATCAGATATGATCAGAACTGTGTGGACTGCAACAGAGGAAACCGCAAACAGAAATAGGTGAAGTAAATAGTTTATTAAGATAAGTAACTATAAAATGTGAACACACCACCAGTACAAAGTGAACAACCAAACAATCAAACAGTGACGATAACCAACCAGCATACAGTAAGTAGTAAAGGGGGAACTAGAATCGTAGTCAAGCCAGGCCAGAATCATTAATGGGAGATCAGCAGGTGGGGGGCCAGGAGTGGACAGACAGGAACAAGCAGGGAGCAGAGCAAAGATCCAAGGATAAGGAGCAGAACAACAGGTATCAGGTATACAGGCTGCAGGTCAGGGCACGAGGACGATACCAAGGCAGTGTGTGTGTGCACTTGCCGGGTATTTATACCTGCTAACAGGCTCAGGTGACCCCTGATTGCAGGAAGTAACATCTGCACCACACTGCCAGGATCCATCCGCTGGTAGACGCCAGTACTGCGGCCCAAGGATGATATAACACCAGCAGAGAGAAGTTCCCCTGACAGTTCAGAACTGCCAGGAGACACCTGCTGGTGGACCTCAGTACTGCACGCCAGATGATAGATACTACCAGCGGATGGAACCTTTCCTTACACTCTTCCTCAGAGCCCAAGTATCAGTGTGCCATTCTTCTGGGACTCAAGTCTCATTGAGTCATTCTTCTGGGACCCCCATGTGTCATTGTTCTAGACCTCCAAGTTTCAGTGGGCAATGTGGCAGCTTTTCATTGTTTTGGAATCCCAAGTGTCACCATGAGCTCAGAGGTAGACAGCAAAATGAATAATCCGTCACTCATGACAAGGTTAGTGTCACGTACCTGGTGCATGAGCCTGACATGATGAGTAAGGCCTCTATTACACCTCCAGCTTGGTGCCCCTGGTAGAGTGGACAGGTGGCACGAAAATGTAGAGTGGCACAAATGAGTCTTTGCCCACAGGAGAGATGAGCAGTGTGTTCAAGCCAAAACAGAAGTAGGTCAACAGTGGTCCAGCAGGGTAAATTTGCTAGATGGCAACAGATGAACAGCAGACTTCAACAAGCGGGTACTGGCTGACAGCAGAAAATAAGTATGCAAGCTTGGGCTTGTCAGCAGACAGATGCGATCAGGCACTGACTTGCAGCTGGTATGTGTTCCGAGCAGATTGCTAGGCAGTATGTGGAAGCGGAGCAGAGTCAAACATCCCGGGTCGGAGACTAGTAATCGGAAGAGATACATACACATAGACTGGAGCATGGCCAGGATACAAGCCGAAGGCCGATAACGAATAAGCGGTACAGTGGCATCAGGAATAGATAAAGTGAAGGTCAGGAGCAAGCCATGGTCAGTACAGGCAGAGTTCAAAGGGTGATCAGGACAAGCCTGGTCAGTAACTGGTAATTAGTTGCAGAAGATAATACAAAAAACGATGAAAGCAAATTATCACAAAAAATTGCAAATCACTTTCCCCTAGCATACATATTTTGTAATTATTAGTACACAGAAAATTCAATGCACATAAAGCCGCTACTATAAAAATTGCACAACATAAAATTATATGCTTTAACTTTCCAAAAGAAACAAAAGCATTAGCAGTGCTAAAGCAGTGTTTTCAGTGAAAAAAACCTTCCAATAGTCCCGAAACTGTACACCATGTGAGTCCTAAATTGTTCACATCACTCGGGTTAACCTGGAGATGATGTTCCAAATACACTTCATGAATCCAATCACCACACCTCGTGGAATATCACTCCCTGTGTATGTTGAACTCACCAGAACTCACCAGATCACGCCTTAAGCACTAGACATTAGGGATGAGCCGAACAGAACATGCGAACACGCAAAAAATTAGTTTGAACGCGCGAACACCGTTAAAGTCTATGGGAACCGAACATGAAAAATCAAAAGTGCTAATTTTAGAGGTTAATATGCAAGTTATTGTCATAAAAAGTGTTTGGGGACCCGGGACCTGCCCCAGGGGACATGTATCAATGCAAAATAAAGTTTTAAAAACGGCCGTTTTTTCGGGAGCAGTGATTTTAATAATGCTCAAAGTGAAACAATAAAAGTGAAATATTATTTAAATTTCGCACCTTGGGGGTGTCTATAGCATGTCTGTAAAGTAGCGCATGTTTCCCGTGTTTAGAACTGTCTCTGCACAAAATGTAATTTCTAAAGGAAAAAAATCGCGGGGGTCCCCCCCAAATTCCATATCAGGCCCTTCGGGTCTGGTATGGATATTAAGGGGAACCCTGCACCATTTTTTTTTTTAAATGGCGTGGGGTTCCCCCCAAAAATCCATACCAGACCCTTCAGGTCTGGTATGGATTTTAGGGGAACCCCGCACCAAAATTAAAAAAAAAATGGCGTTGGGGGCTGGGATCTGGGGTTCCCCTTTGTTAAAGGGGTCTTCCAGATTCCGATAAGCCCCCCGCCCACAGACCCCCACAACCACCGGGCAAGGGTTGTGGGGATAAGGCCCTTGTCCCCATCAACATGGGGACATACTCCCCATGTTGAGGGCACTGGATTTCACCGCTGGAATGTTTTTGTTTTTTTTTTTAAATAAAGGACTTTTTCAAGGTGTTTGTGTGTTTTTTTTAAACATTTTTTTACGCTTTCTTCGTGAAATGGTAGGGGTACAATGTACCCCTTACCAATTCACATAGGGGGGGGCGGGATCTGGGGGTCCCCTTTGTTAAAGGGGTCTTCCAGATTCCGATAAGCCCCCCGCCCGCAGACCCCCACAACCACCGGGCAAGGGTTGTGGGGATGAGGCCCTTGTCCCCATCAACATGGGGACATCCTCCCCATGTTGAGGGCATGTGGCCTGGTACGGTTCAGGAGGGAGGGGGGGCCGCTCTCTCGTCCCCCCCTTTTCCCCTGCGGCCGGCCAGGTTGCGTGCTCGGATAAGGGGTCTGGTATGGATTTTTAGGGGGACTCCACGACATTTTTTTTTATTTGGGGTGGAGTTCCCCTTAAAATCCATGCCAGATCCGAAGGGCTGGAATGGATATTTGGGGGAACCCCACGTCAATTTTTTTTTAAATTTGCGGCGGGGTTCCCCTTAATATCCATTCCAGACCTGAAGGGCCTGGTAATTGAATTCTACGGAACCCCCACGCTTTTTTTTTTATTTTTTTTATCAATGACTTTTGTATGTATTGCCGGGAGCCGACAATTCATTAATAGCCGCGAGTGAGTTTTAAATGACTTTTTTTCTTTCAAAAATGACATTTTTTGCAGGGACAGTTCTAAGCACGGGAAACATGCGCCACTTCACATGCATATCGTACACACCCCCCAGGTACGAAATTTAAAGGAGTATTTCACTTTTATTTTTTCATTTTAAGCATTATTAAAATCACTGCTCCCGAAAAAAACGGCCGTTTTTAAAACTTCTTTTTGCATTGATACATGTCCCCTGGGGCAGGACCCGGGTCCCCAAACACTTTTTAGGACAATAACTTGCATATAAGCCTTTATAATTAGCACTTTAGATTTCTCCCATAGATTTTTCGAATTTGCCGCGAACACCCCAATTTGTTCGCTGTTCGGCGAACGGGCGAACAGGCAATGTTCGAGTCGAACATGAGTTCGACTCGAACTCGAAGCTCATCCCTACCTGGGAGTGTTTCTAACTGTATGGGGGCTGGGCTGCCTGGGAGTAGAGAGAGATCGCTGTTCCTGATCACTAGGAACAGCAGATCTCTCTGTAACTCCCCTGTCAGAACGGAGAGCTGTCTGTTAACATTGACAGATCCCCGTTCTGGCTCTCGTTTCCGCGATCGAGGGGGGGCGGTGGACGTCGCAGATGCCGGCCACGCGCATCGGGTCCCCGCCATACATCGAGTGCGCACCTGCTACGACTCCTTAAAAGGGAATTTCCAGCCTTTTTTATGTTTATTAAGAGTCAGCAGCTACAAAAAGTGTAGCTGCTGGCTTTTAATAAACAGACACTTACATGCTCCACAGTCCAGCGACGCGGCTGAGCGGAGCTTCGCTCCTATCCCCCCCCCTCTCCGCCGGCACCTCCATTCTAACTGTGGGCACCCGGCCATGACAGCTTTCAGCTTCACGGCCGGGCACTCACGTGTCCCAGGTGATCGCCTACAGGGAGGGGCCTCCAAAAGGCGATATGACGAGTCGCCTAAGCAGTCCCAGGGCGGAAGTAGGAAGTAGGACAGGAAGTCCCACTCCTACTGAAGCCCCCACTCCCCCCCCAAAAAAAAATGACATGCCAAATGTGGCATGTAAGGGGGCGAGGAGTGGTTTAAGCGGAAGTTCCACATTAGGGTGGAACTCCGGTTTAAAGGAGCCGATGTACACTTACGGCGATTTGCGGGAACGTGCTGACCTGCCTCCGTATAACGACAGTGCCTAGTCGGCAAGTGGTTAAATAGCCCGCCTGTCACAAACATAAGTGACAAATGCGTGTGTATGGGCACACGATTTGGCACATGGATGTGCGGGAACAGGTGAATGCTCGTTAGCATGTGCAAGTGCACCTTGTGTATGACTATGTCAGCCTGCATCTGCACACAGAGATACTGTACATCTTTGGGAGACATCTTGCCTGCTGGCATGCCCTTCCTGACAGTTAGAAACAGTTAGGACAAAAAGACCTTGGAGGTGATATAATTAGAGTGGAATTCCAGTCACATTCTAACTAAGCCTAAACCTTCTATCTATCCTGTAAAAGAAAAGATGTTTATACTTGCCTATTCTAAAGCCTCTCCCATCCAGTCACATGATCCGGTTCTAGCACCAGCTTCAGTTTGGGGGAGGGACAGCCGACAACGGATAACCCATAGTAAGCCTACATGTGACATCATCACTCAGGCTCTGCAGACATTCCTTTTTTCTACACTGAAGCTGACGGTGGGACCGAATCATGTGACCCGAGTGGCTTTAGAATAGATATTAAGTATACACATCTTTTCTTTTACAGGGAAGATAGAATAGTCTTAAGGTCCGTACACACAGTCTGACTTTTTGCCAACAAACTTCAAAATGAGCAAGTTTTCCAAAAAATCCTACCGTGTGTACGCTCCATCGGACAAACGTTTGCGGTTTTCATCGGACAAAAGTTCGCTCTACAAACGGACAAACTTTTCGGCAACAAAAGTCCGATGGTGCAAAGTCCGACCGTGTGTACAGAAATCCATCTGACTTTTGTCCGAATTACAAATACGCATGCCCAGAACCAATGTTAAAAATCAACCAACAATAGCAGAAGTTGACCAAAGGGTAGCGGTAAAGAGCAGAAAAGAGCAGAAAAACTACGTGATGTTGGGAAAGTTTTGGGAAAGTTTGCAGAAAAGTCCTGCCGTGTGTATGCTATGGGTGTGCCTGGCCAACTCCCTTCGGACAAAAATCCACGGAAAAGTTTGTTTGAAGTCCGACCATGTGTACGAGGCTTTAGAATGGGAGTGGGTGTATGTTTAGGCCTAGTTAGTATTTGAGTGGAATTTCACTTTAAATTGTATGAACATATCAAATGACAATATTAAAGTGGAGTTCCACCCACATATTTTTTTTTTTCTAAAGGCACCTGTTCTGCTGGCATTAATTACATTCTCTAAAGGATGTTAATACTAAATCCGCTCTTCTGTTAAATGTATTTTTTTTTTTAACTAACCTTTTGTTTTCTCCTTGCTCAGCGCTTCCATCTTGATTGTGGGCATGTGAAGCCCACTAGGACTTTTTTTCCGGGATAAGGTGCTGCTGGCTATCCAGCATGCACCTCCCGAACCTACACACAGAGCATATCGCAGGGATTGTATCTGGTTGCCATCACAACGGGCGGCGTTGGAGGAAGTGCTAGAAAGAAAAAAAAAAGCTAAATGTTATTAGACTTGTGGGACTGTAGCCATTGAAGCAAAGAATAAATTATGGGTGGAACTCTGCTTTAAGAACTAACAAATTAACTGTGGGTTATGAAGATTCCTTCCTTCCTTCCAGAGAGGAGACACATGGTGGGTGTGAATATTGTTTTTTTTCTTTACTTAAACATTGCATGCTATTTTACAAAGGTCGGAATGGATGGTACAGCATTTCTTGGCAGCTTGGGCAGAGTCTCTTGCAGAAAAAGACACAGTCACGTGACCAGCTGTTGTCATGAATATAAAGAAGTTCAATTTGTGTTTCTTCTGATTATTTTGACATACCCGGTTGAATTACCTTGCCTTTTTAAATTGATCCAGGTCCCTGCAATAAAAATGGTTTGTACATTAATCTGTGATCTTTTCATGCCCATTCTGGTTCACAGGGGAATTTTCTTCTTTTTTTTTTTCCTCAATAGATTTTTATTGGCATATTTCAGATGTTACAGAGTCATAAACAAAAAATATAAGAATATAAGAAAGTGCCTACATATGTAACATGTCCGTCCACGTAAGATTTGGATTGTACAAAAAGAATACTATCAATAATATGCTGTCTGTCGTTACATAAGTATTACGGGTTCATCCGCAAACAGATAGTGCATTGATCAAAGTCTAGCACCAAGGTGGTGGTTGGTACAGAGGACAGGTAAAGCTATTCATGTAAGTTAGGGTGGAGAGGGGAGACCCCACTTAAGCACCCCTTATAGGGAGCAAAACTGTGCCCGCGTGTTGACCCCCCCCTCATCAAATGCCCTCTGTACCCACACATTAACAGACAAGTTATCAAAGTTAAAGAGTGAACGCTGTTGTGAGACCGGGAGATTTAATCCATTCTTTCCACAGTTCCCATAGATGGGCAATCATCATTTTACTATTCTGCTTTAGTGCTAGGGAAGTTTCGTGTGTAAAGTGTTCATGAGTGGTTTGAACTACATCTTTAATCGTAGGGGGAATTGGATCCTTCCACTTCCGGGTTATGCTAAGGCGAGCTGCTAGTAGTATGTGTACTATAATGTGTTTTGATGGATTGGGGATTTTTTCTATTTCCAGGGATAGTAGGGCTAAGGATGGTGAGGCTATGATTGACAGACGAGTGACCTCAAAGATTAATTGGAAAACAGAGTACCAATAATGTTTGAGTTTGGAACATTTCCAAAATGTATGCAGTAGATCACCTTTTTGTCCGCAGTTCCTCCAACATGTGCTAGGGAGTGATGAGTTAAATTTGGATAATCTGTCAGGAGTCAAGTACCAACGGTACGTCGGTTTAAACGCAAGTTCCCACAATGTTGAGCAGCAAGTAGCTTTGTATGTGGATTTACACGCTGTTTCCCATTGTAGAATTGTGAATTGTTGTCCTAAATCATTTTCCCAGCGCAATAGTGCTGTGGAAGTAGTGAAGGTGTTTTTTTGTTGTAGTAAAGAATAGAACCAAGAAATTCACCTCCGATGATGTGCAGGGGATCTAAAAAAAATCCACGCTATTTGGGGTATTTTCTATGCCCATGTTTAAGTGAAGTGAGGCAGTGGTGGGTGCGTGCGTATAAGAACCAATCAGAGTGCGAGAGTTGGTATTCTTTCTGAAGTTTGGTAAAGGATTTGATGCGATTATCATCCAGTAGATCTGAGATATATATAATGCCCTTGTGTTTCCAATGCGTGTAGGAGGCTGTTTCTAGTATGTGGGTCAGGGAGTCTATGGTGACGGGGATGGTCGCTTGATTGGGGTAGAGTGCTGAGAGCTGTGTGAATCTGGACCAAACTTTGCTAGTCGCCTTCATGGTCGGTGAGACGTGGCTGTGGGGCCTTGTTCTTAGTGGTGAGATGAATAGCCAAGAAGTTAAATTGCCTCCTGGTATCATAGATGCCTCTATCCTCCCCCACAACGTGGTTGGGGGGATTCTAGAAACCATTCCTTAGCTTGTGTGAGTATAGACGCCATGTAGTAATCCTGAAAGTCAACAGAACCAGTCCCTCCTGCTAAGTGATGTTTGATTAGTTGAGCATGGCTGCATCTAGCTTTTTTGCCTTTCCAAAGGAATTTGGTCAGGATCGATTGCAATGATTTGAAGTAGTAAAGAGGTATAGGAATTGGTATAGTTCTAAATAGGTACAAGATTTGGGGAAGATGGAACATTTTAAATGCTGCCAATCGACCCATCCACGAGAATTCAAAGGACGCCAGCCTGGTGAGATCCACTTGAAGAGTGGATCTGATTGGTATATAGTTAGATGCAAATAGTGCTTTTGTTGTAGTAGACAGCTGGATGCCCAAGTAAGTTATGCTATCTTTAGCCCAAGTGTATGGAAATTTCATTTTGAGTTGGTTTTCTGTGGGCGTGTCCAGACCTAAGTTGAGCACGTATGATTTAGTTTCATTGACTTTGTAGTATGATACTTCACTAAACCAGGCGAGCGTCCTCTGGACCTCAGGAAGGGATCTGTCAGGGTCTGTGATCATGAGGATCACGTCGTCTGCAAACAAACTTATTTTATGGTCTAAACCAGCAATGGGTATACCTGAGATTCCGCTGCTATTTCTGATTTGTTCGGCAAGGGGTTCCATGACTAGGTTGAATATAATGGGTGAGAGTGGGTAGCCTTGTCTTGTGCCATTGGTAATTAGGAATGGAGAGGAGAGGGTGTCTGCAGAAAATACTTTGGCCGAAGGATTGGAGTATAGGGCCATTATGGCATTGTGTATCGTACCCGTAATACCGAACTTGTATAGAACCTCAGATATATATCCCCAGTGGACCCTATCGAAGGCCTTTTCGGCATCTAGTGATAATAGAAGGGCTGGGATTTTTTGCGTTTCTACATGATGTATGATATTGATTATCCTTCTAGTGGCGTCTGACACTTGGCGTCCTTTAGTGAATCCTGATTGGTCTATTGATATAAGGGAAGGGAGTATGGCCTCTAGTCTGTTGGCTATCAATTTGGCGTAAATTTTTAAATCAAGGTTGAGCAGTGAAATGGGTCGGAAGTTTTTTGGAGATGTGGGATCTTTGCCAGGTTTAGGGAGGGTTATAATCATGGCATTGAGCATTTCAGTAGGGAAAGAGGCTGAAGTTGCTGTTAGGTTGAACAGTTGGCACAGAGTGGGAGCTAATACATGCTTGAACTTCTTATAATATTCCCCAGTGAAGCCGTCAGGGCCAGGGGATTTGGAGTTAGGCAGATTATTTATTATTGCAAGTATTTCCTCAGCTGTGAAGGGAGTATTTAAGTTCTCAAATTGTTGGGGGGACACGGTCGGGAGATTCAACCCTCCCAGGAAGGATTTAATCCCCGCCTGGGAGGGTTGGGTAGTGGAGGCATCATCCTTGAGGTTGTATAGATCCTCATAGTAGGTACTAAAGGAGTTCGCTATGTCTTGGGGTTTAAGAAGTTTTTCGTTCGTGTGAGGGTGATGTATGTATGGGATTTTTGTTTTGGTTCTATGATCCTTAACTCGAAGGGACATTGCCTTTCCCGCCTTGTTCCCTGTAGTGTATGAGGTGGCTTTGAGAATTCTGTATGATTTAGCAAATTTTTCAAGTAGAAGGGCCCTTAGTTCGTGGCAAAGGGTGAATATTTTAGATTGGAGAAGTGGTGATGGGTTGGATTTATTCAGTGATTCGGATTTGGCTATCTCAGCTGTGAGTTCATCTAACCGTTGGGTCCTTTTTTTTTGGCTCTAGCTCCCATTTGGATGAACACTCCTCGCATGACTGCCTTGTGTGCGTTCCATATCACCAGTGGGTCATATACCGATGCCTGATTGATTGAAAAGTACTCTTCCAATTGGCGCTCAATATGGGTAGAATAGTGTGGTGTAGTTAGGAGATAGTAATTGACTCTCCATATAAAGTTATTGGGTTGATAAGAGTCGTCAGATATGGTAATGCTAATGGGGGCATGATCTGACCAGGTGGTGGTATGAATGGTAGAGTTTGAAATTTTATGCAGTAACCGACTGTCAGTTAGGAATAAATCAATCCGTGAGTAGGTATTGTGACACGGCGAAAGGAACGTGAAATCCCTCTCGCTCGCATGACAACACCTCCACACGTCAAATAGATCATTGGAACTAATAAACGGATCTAAAGGAGAGGTATTTCTGTGAGACCCCTCAGTGGAGTCTATTGAGTTGTTCGGGACCATATTAAAGTCCCCACAAATGAGCAAATGTCCTTATTGGATCTTACGGGCAGCCCGTAGTGTCTTCCTGAGAAAAGTCATTTGGCCATGGTTTGGGGCATAGATGGAGACCAGGGTAAAGGAGATATTGTTGATTGTACAAATTAGGATAATATATCGCCCTTCCGGGTCAGTGACACAGTTCTGCAGGGTGAAAACAACAGTGTTTCTGATCGCTATCATTACTCCGCGTTGTTTTTTATCAAAGGAGGAGCGAAACACATGGGGGAATTGTTTGTGTTGGCAGGCAGGAGAGGAAGTCGCAGCAAAGTGCGTCTCCTGTACGCAGAGAATGTCACAGTTCTGGGTAATGGCTTATTTCCATAGGGAGGACCTTTTTGCTGGGTGATTTAGTCCATTCGCATTGAGTGATAGGATAGTGATCCCCATGCTGAATGGAGGTGTGGTGAGTCCGTGAAGCAACTACTTACAGTTGTGGAAGAATGAAGGAGGAATATTCAATCCACCGGTCGATGTGGGCGAGAATACTTCTGTTGGAGATTTGAGAAGGAAGCAGTAAATTCAGTCCTTGGATCTATAGAGGTATAAAACAAGTTAGATTTGAAGATCAACAAACTTTATGTGTGAACGAACTGTAGATGTCTGAAGCAGGTGAAGGCTATTGCAGAAGCGCTATCAAAAAGAAAGAAAAACAACAACAAAAAACAGGGTCAAAAAGAAAAAAAAAATAGACCTCGCTTTTTAGTAAAGACTAAGTGAACAAACTAAGCTCACAGATGTGTCAGCATGAACCAGCTCCTCAGAGCAACTGACAACTAATGGGGGTAAGTTCAGTAAGCTGGTGTTAAGCACGCGACCAGACCGGACTAAGGTAGTCGCATAATGATGCAATTTGAGCTAGTAGATCAACGTTGGTTGTTTCTGCGGTTCTCCATGTTACGTCCAAAGGTGAACGGGTTTGGTGTACTGTCATTGTCAGTTTGGTTGAGGGGAGGTTCTGGCAGAATTCCCATGCTTTAAGTAGTTTCAAGCCCCCTTCCAGGGTGGAGATGGTGTGAGGAATGCCGTTGTAAGTGGCCAAGATGGTCGCTGGGTGGCGCCATTTGTATATAATTTTGTGATTGTTCATCGCCTTATGCGGCGTACACACGATCGTTTTTATGCCATTTTTTAAACCGACGTTTTTCTCGACGTTTTTTTTCATGTTTCCTCTCAAGCCTGTCTTGCGTACACACGGTCATTTTAAAAAACGTTCAAGCAAAGCGCAGTGACGTACAACACGTACAACGGCACTATAAAGGGGAAGTTCCGTTCGGATGGCGCCACCCTTCATGTAAGTAAAGTTTGTTGAGCGACGATTCGCGCTTTTCAGCCTTGTGCTTTTCAGTCCGTTACAGCGTGATGAATGTGCTATCTCCATTACGAACGCTAGTTTTACCAGAACGAGCGCTCCCGTCTCATACTTGATTCTGAGCATGTGCGTTTTTTTTCACGTCGTTAAAGCATACACACTATCGTTTTTCACGTCGTTAAAAAAAACGACATGAAAAACGACGTGAAAAAATAGAGCATGTTCGAAATTTTTAATGGCCGTTTTTCACGTCGTTAAAAATGCTCTGGAGCATACACACGATCGGTTTTAATGGCCATTTTTAAAAATGGCATTTTTAACGGCATGAAAAACGATCATGTGTATGGGGCATAAGTGATAGTTTTAAGTTGCCGACGCATTTGGAGTGTATGTTGAGATAGGTCTGCAAACAGTTGTATATCAGAGTATGGTGCAGGGAGTGATGACAGATCTCTAGCTTTCATAAGTATCTGTTCTTTCGCTTGGAAAAAATGTACTCACAGAAGTACATCTCGGGGTACCTCTGCTTCCAGGTGGCGTGGTTTAGGCAGCCTGTGTATACGATCAATCGTAAGCTCAATCGGGGAGAGTTCTGGGAGCATGCTGGAAAACATAGCGGTGGCATAATTGCGCAATTCTGTAGGTTGAACGGACTCAGGGATTCCGCGTATTTTAAGGTTATTGCGTCTGGAACGGTCCTCGAGGTCCGCTAATTTCGCTTTGATCCAGAGAGATTCCTCTTTCTGATCATTGCATGCATCCACTAATTCATTAACAGTGTCAGTACATTCCTTCATTTTGTTTTCCACACATTGCACCCTATTGTACATGTGTTTCATTTCTAGTGAGAAAGTATTAATCAGGGATGAGAAGTTGGACATGAGGGAAGACTGCAGCGATAGGAGCATGTCTTTCATAGTGGTGTCTAGCACCGGTTGTCCTGATGTTGGGAATTGTGCTATGGAGGATTGTAATGATGAAACAGCAGAGTTATTATGCAGGCCTGTACTCACTGTGATTGAGGCCTGGTCTGAGAGATCCATCCGCATCCTCGATTTCGCCGGGCTCTGGGACACCGGGGTTGCAGGAGAGGTATCCAGAGGGGGGAGGAATGATTTCCAGCTGGTATGTTCTGTGGATGGACCCCCGGGGGGTCCGAGAACTGCAGAGAGTGGTGCGCTGAGGATCCGGCGCCGCCATCTTGGTTTCGGCGGTGGGGCTGGAAGGAGAAGGATTCCAGGCGTTTTAAGCCTCTATCCTGGATGCGTTTGCGGGACAACATGACGGCGCAGCCTGGCAGGTACGATCGCTGTGCTGTGGGGCAGAGTAGAGGGTAGACAGTGCTCGATAGTCGCTAATTGTCCGGTCTGGATGGCGGAGCTCACTGCTTAAGCGGCCATCTCCGTGCACGCGCAAGCCACGCCCCCCACAGGGGAATTTTCTTAATTATTTACATTTTTTAGATACAAAGTTCATCAAAAAGCCCCGGATCTTGCTTCTTACTATACCATACCTCAGATCTCACAGGCAATTAACCACTTAAGCCCCGGACCATTTTGTAGCCAAAGGACCAGGCCCCTTTTTGCGATTCAGCACTGCGTTGCTTTAACTGAGAATTGCGCGGTCGTGCGGCGTGGCTCCCAAACAAAATTGACGTCCTTTTTTCCCACAAATAGAGCTTTCTTTTGGTGGTATTTGATCACCTCTGCGGTTTTTATTTTTTGCGCTATAAACAAAAATAGAGCGTCAATTTTGAAAAAAAATCAATATTTTTTACTTTTTGCTATAATAAATATCCCCAAAAAAATATATAAAAAAACCTTTTTTTTTCCTCAGTTTAGGCCGATACGTATTCTTCTACATATTTTTGGTAAAAAAAAAATCGAAATCAGCGTTTATTGATTGGTTTGCGCAAAAGTTATAGGGTTTACAAAATAGGGGGTAGTTTTAAGGCATTTTTATAAAAAAAATTTTTTACTAGTAATAGCGGCGATCTTTTTCGTGACTGCGACATTATGGCGGACACATCGGACACTTTTGACACATTTTTGGGACCATTGTCATTTTTACAGTGATCAGTGCAATAAAAATGCACTGGTTACTGTAAAAATGACACTGGCAGTGAAGGGGTTAACCACTGGGGGCGCTGAAGGGGTTAAGTGTGCATAAGGGCGTGATTCTAACTGAGGGGGGTGTGGCTACAAGTGACACGTCACCTATCTCCGCTCTGATTACACAGAGCGGAGATCGGTGACAGTGTCAGTAGGCGAGCGGGGAGATGCTCTGTTTACACTAACATCTCCCGGCTCCATCCCTCCATGAGACGATCGCGGGGATCGAGTCCGCGGGACCCGTGGTCCGACTAACAGGGATAACTGCAGGGTCGCGAGCACGCCGCCAGCGGCGTGCGCGCGACTACACGGCAGGCAGTTAAAGAGCCACGTACAGGTACGTGATTGTGCCTGTACGAGCCATTCGGCCGACGTATATATGCCGTGAGCGGTCGTTAAGCGGTTAATAAGAAAACCAAACTTTTCCTTTTTTTGTTTTTTTTTAAGGAAAACAAAATATCAAAGAAATGTTTGAAATAACAAATAAGTATTTGTTTAAAGAAGACAATCAGACACTTTCATTCTGCTGCATTTATGGGGTAGAAAAATTGTTACATTGTTCCACGTCATTCTTCTTCAGCCTAAAGTTGAACACAGGGGTGTCCAACCTCTGGCCCATGGGCCGTATGTGGCCCAAGACGGCTATGAATGCGGCCCAACACAAAATCATATATTTACTTAGAAATCTTGATTTTTTTTTGGGGGGGGGGGGGGGGGGGGGTTTGGGTGAACACATGCGGCTGAAGAAAAATTTGACAGTGTCTCTTTATTGGAGTTTTATCTTCCCAAAGAAAAATATTTCACTCTTCACAATCACACCTAATTTACAGCATGTCATCAGTTTTCAACAGCACCTATATTTGTGAGCAACTATTTTCAAGGAGGAAGCACATGGTGGGCGCATTGAGAATTGCTACGACATCCATCCAACCACATATTGATGCGTTCATTTATCAAAAACAGTGTCCAATATCTCACTATTTTTATGTTGCCCTCTTTTACTTGTAAATAAAAAAAAAATACAAAAAAAAAAAAAAGTTTTATTACTCAGATAAGTAAATTATCTATATCAGTGATCGTTAACTTGTGATCTGCCTGACTTTTTCTACTCATCGGCTATCCTTTTTGTTAAGCCCTGTACACACGGGCCGAATGTCGGGAGACAACAGCCGGTTAAGAAAAAAAACGTACACATTTGGCCCATGTGTAGCACCTTACGTGGCAATTTTGCTACACGCTGCACGTAATCCATGTCTCCTGCAGTAATTAAGCGCCCTTTCAGTCTTTTGGTATAATGCATCTTAGAGCAACCCTGTTTCCCGTATCTTCCCAAGAAAACAGACATGACCACCATCCTCACATCCTTAGCTCCACCAACAGATTTGCTGATAATGGGAGCAATCTTTATTTATATGTAGCACCCCTTTACTTTCAGGGGTGCTATGTACTTAAATTTAGGGGTTGGTCTGAGCTAGTAGCCAGGCTCAGACCACTTTGATATGTTAGTACTCGCTTCTGCCTATGTGATGTAACCTGACATGCAGTTCCCTGTGGCCTGTAGGTGGCACTGCCATATCAGGCCAGGGTTGAACCGTGGGTGTTATTGCTATGCCTTAGGGTGTCCTCTCTCGGCAGCGGTATTGTGGGCCTGGTTGGCCTGCTGTGCATGCTGGGAGAGGATACATAAGGGGCAGACACCATTCTTTTAGGGGTGGAAGTCGGGAGTCTGGAGTGTGAGCTGTTCGCGCCACCCGGCCCTCCAGGCCAGGGGTGCGCGTGTGTATCAGTCTCAGGCACCTTTAGCCTGGGGCTGCAACTCCACTAGTGGGCCCAGCACCTTTAGCTGGGGCCTATCTCTAAGAAGAAGAATGCCAGGGTGCCCGGGAAAGGGTGGACCCGCTCTAGGAAGAGGAGACCGGGGGAGGACCTTTCTGATGGACCGGTGAGAGTTCATGGTGAAAGAGAGGTCTGGTTACCTTCTGGAGGGATTCAAAGATCCATCACAGGCCTTGCAACGTGCTATCACTGGCACCTGTCCTTGTGTTGCAATAGCTGAGGAGTTTGGGACTTAAAGATTCTGTGGCAGAGGATCTCCCGATCGTATCTCTAGGAAGCTCTAGGAAACCTAAAGTGAACGTTTGAGCATCACTCCGGCTGCTAGGATCCGCTCTTACAGGGGACTATCCGGGTGAGCCAAACCTACTCGGGATTGAGTAGTGACTATCGTACCAGATTGTGCCTGGACCTATCTCCCAAACCTTACTGTCCTTTCTCTCATCCACCTTTCCTGTCTGCTGAACTTGAACTTGCTTATAAAATAAACTCAGCGTTGGAGTTAAAATGGTGTGGACATTGGCCTTCCTGGGGGAAAAATAGAGACTTGTCCCTATACTCTATGAGATTTGAACCAGTCTGCTGGGATACCTTGCTGCAGAACCCAAAATTGTTAACGCTCAACCTCCTCAAACAGGAGGGTACGGGCATATAGCGCGGTGTGCCTTGACCTGCAAGTGAGCCAAAGGCAGGGAAAAGGTCCGTGTGCTACATATATAACAATAGAGCTTGATGGTTTCACAATCAGCCAATCAAGCACAGCCAAACAGGATGAGTTATACAGATCTCAACCAATGAACAATGACTAGGGCGGTGTATGAGTGTGTCTATACAGGGGCAGTGTGTATGATTTCCCACTCCCTGTACCTGTAAGCCATGCTCTCCAGTAAGACAAAAGAAACCACATGGCTGGCCATGAAATCATGGACGCTGTCCCCGACCATAATGCACTCAAAGACTCCCGTTTTTACCGTTGCAGTGAATCCTTATTCCCTGTCCTCCCTGAGAGGACAGGGAGTGTGCAGTCTGGAATGGGTGCAGAGCCAGCAGTAAGGACTGTGATGTCACGGGCAGTGGAGTCGGGAAGCTGCAGCTAGGAGGGCTGGCAGGGCCTGAAGAGGGCTTACTGGGAGCAGTAGTCCACCATAGGACAGCACTAAAGACTTCCTACTACTATTTATTTTTCTACATTAAGTGTTGTGCAGTAGAGAGAGAAAGAGAGAAACAGTCTGCAAGCAAGTGTTTTGCTAGAGGAGACTGGAGCTGTAAAGTGTATATAATTGTCCCAACTGATTGAGGTACAATCAACCAACTGTTTGTTCTACTGGGCATGTCATATATTCCCATCCCTATCCAAGTTCAAATCCCTCAATAAAAATACAAAAACAATGGCTGTTCATTGTCTCCAATGTGATTGAGAAGTGAACGCCGGGCTGGTCACAGGTGGGCCACAACTTTCAGCAGCCCCTACGGGGGTACCGCTACATGTGTGTATGTCGGCCTGTCTGACAGGAGACGGACGTGCATGCTGGAAAACCAGCATCTGACCAACTCTCAACCAATGGCAGAGAGCGCTGATCGGGGGGGGTCTCCCTGTCAGAACACTACAGCCTTGCATGGTTAGTTCAGCGGCTCCGACTTGTGTGTGGCCCAAGAAAAATCCTCTTCTACCAATGTGGCCCAGGATGGTGAAAAGGTTGGACACCCCTGATCTAGCAACTGAGCAAATTTCTGTATTTTTGATTTGATTACATTATTGATTTCGTGTTTCAAACTTTATCATACCCGGGATGTCTACTAGACTCTTGTTTGGACAGATTTAAGTGAGTTATTTCTGAGAATTACAGGCCTACAATATAAAACGCCAAATTTCTATGCAAAACAATGTACCGCTTTGAGAATCTGACATAATCAAAAATCTGACATAATCATACCGCCAGGGAGGTTAAACAACATAGCATTATTTTTTATAATAAGCAGTGCATGCAAGTAAAATTGTGTGGATTTATTTTTAACAAGGGAATACATTTATTTTACAAATTATATAGTACACTTTTGTTGCAAATACTAGAAACCTAAGACTGGTCAAATAAAACAATCTAATCATAACCTGTAACTACATGTTTCTGGACCTATGTTGTAATGAAAGAATCACTAAATGTGATGTGGCTGATTTAGCAGGAAGTTTATTGTTATCTAATGTGATATCAGATACTGATTGAGCCCCTAGCGCTTAAGCAGGGCTCCATGGGACAGTTCCCTCCTTCCCTCCCCTCTTCTCATTATAGGTTGCCACGGGAGAAGGCAGATTGTGAAGCTGCATGGCAACACTGTCCCAATTGGTCAAATTGGGCAGGTTGGAGCTACGCACAGGGTATAAAAGCCGGTGGCTTTCCCACTTTGTCTGCCGCATGAGAAGACCCCTTCTAAGGATGGAGCGCCGCACTGCTACCACCAACCCTCCCTTCTTTCAAAATTGATGTCATTGCGTTTGTTAGTGGGGTTTGTCATCCAGTTCAGTTCTAGATGGACTAGGTGATAGTACTAATAAATACCGTATTTATCGGCATATAACACGCACAGGCATATAACACACACTTTCATTTTAGGAGGGAAATTTCAGGGAAAAAAATAATTTTAAATAGAGAATTTTGAAGCAAATTAAGGGTCAGTGCCCATCAATTCAGCCTCACCATTGCCCATCTGCAGCCTCACCATTGCCCACCTGCAGCCTGATCAATTCCATCTGCAGCCTCACAATTGCCCATAAATGCAGCTGGATCAATGCCCATATGCAGCATCACCTTTGCCATGAATGCAGCCTGACCAATGCCCATCTGCAGCCTCACCTCAGATTACTGCTGCCTCGAAGGGACAGGGAGGGGGGCAGGACGAGCGCCATCAGATTACATACAGCGAGAATCTCCTGTTTACTTGGCGGCCTCTTTAATACAAAGTCCCGCCTCCTGGACCGGCTTCTTTGATAGACAGAACACTGGTCCAATGCCGGCCGAGGAGACGGGACTTCCTTTTACAGAGGCCGCTGAGTAAACAGGAGATTGTCGCTGTATGTAATCTGACGGCGCTCGTCACACCCCCCTCCCCGCTCCCTCTGAGGCAGCCCAAATTGCAGTATCGGCTTATAACACGCACACACTATTTGCACCTGATTTTCAGGGTGAAAAAGTGCGTGTTATACGCCAATAAATACAGTAAATAATTTATGGTAATGTAACTTTGAGGTTAAAATATATTTATGGTTATGGTTTATTATTGTTTCATTTTGGGTTACCCAAAATTATTTATTTTTGGGTTCATTTTTGGTTACTATAACGCCCGTGGCCATAGGCGTGCGCAGCCTATTACATTAGGGTATGCACCCCAAAGCTCAAACACACATGTATGTGTGTATATATATTATATATATATATATATATATATATATATATATATATATATATACACAGACATATACATATACACACACATGCGCACTTTTAGAAAAAAAATTGGTACATGTGCACAGGTTTTTTTGTTCAGTTTGCTGGTTGGAGGGAGGGCTGAGAGAGAGAGGTGTAGGAGGGAGGGCTGATAGAGAGAGAGGGCTGAGAGGGGGGTTAAGAGAGTGGGGGCTGAGAGGGGGGTTAAGAGAGTGGAGGCTGAGAGAGGGAGGGCTAAGAATGGAGGGAGGGCTAAGAGAGGGGGGCTGATAGAGACGGTGGGCTGAGAGAGAAGGTAGGGGGCTTAGAGAGAGGGGGGCTGAGAGAATAGGGTGGGCTTAGAGAGGGGGGCTAAGAGAATAGGGAGGGCTAAGAGAGAAGGGAGGGGGTTTAGAGAGAGGGGGGTGAGAGAGCAGGGAGGGGGGCTTGGAGAGAGGGGGGCTGAGGGAGAAGTGAGGTAGGCTTGGAGAGAAGGGAGGGGGCTGAGAGAGAAGGGAGGGGGGCTGGGAGAGAGGGGGCTGAGAGAGAAGGGAGGGTGGCTGAGAGAGGGGGAGGGGGCTTAGAGAGAAGAGAGGGGGCTTGGAGAGAGGGGGGCTGAGAGAGAAGGGAGGGTGGCTGAGAGAAGGGGGAGGGGGGCTGTGAGAGAAGGGAGGGGGCTTAGAGACAAGGGAGAGGGGCTTAGAGAGAAGGGAGGGGGGCTGAGAGAGGGGTCTTGGAGAGAGGGGGAGGGGGCTTGGAGAGAGGGATGGGTTAGTTGGGGGGAGATAAGAGACCCCTAGCCCTGTTTCTGCAGTCTCTGTCTGCAGGTGTGTATGATGACAGACAGTACCTTCCATACCATGATGCCAGTCTCCTGCTTCGATCGTCCAATTCCAGCAGCTCCCACAGCAGCCTGCGCCTCCTGCCCGTCCTCTGTGACAGCTCTGTGCCCCCAGTGAGCGGCGAGCCTGTCTGTCTTCCAGCTCCGGGCCCCACATCAGAGCGCGGAGAGGAACTTGGAGCAGTCCATGCTCTGGAAGCATGGGGTACGTTGCGCCTGCTTGCCTCCTGGGGGAGGCGGGGTCAGGGGACGAGGTCAAGGAGGAGGCGGTGCCACAGTGGAGCTCTTCTCCCGAGTCCCGGGCTCTCTGCTTATCTGCGTTAGGCCAGCCCCTCGCTGTTCGCTGCCATGTAGCGATGGATGCCCGGCCGCCCACACCTCCCCAAGGGTGCTGCTGATTGCTGCCCACTGCCGCGCTGCCACATACATTTCTGGTGCTAGACAGCCGGGTAGAGGACGAGGCGCATTGACAAGCTCCAGGCGCCCTCTCCTCCCAGTAGAGAGCGCCGGCCCTGGGTGTTCCTGGGCATTAGGGTGTGCCCAGGCACACCCGGCACACCCCGTGCGCACGCCTATACCCGTGGCCATTATGGCCCATGAAATAAAAATTGTGTTTGTCTCTTTTATTTAATTATTGTTAAATCCTTTGTGCTGTCCCATGTAGATTAAGGACAAATACATTAAATACAGCTATTATATTGGGCATGACTACCAGGTTTGCAAATCTTATAATGTAATCAGCCAATGTACTGAAAAAGAAAACCCTATTTCTCAGTATGGTATGTTTGTTATCATGCTTTACTTTATAGAGTTTTTTTTCTAAATAAATACTTTTTTTGGAAATTTGTTGCACGATTTCTTCCCGAACAACCTGCCAGTATAAACACCAGTGGCGGCCGTCCATTAGGGGCACCCAAGCGCCACCCCCTCTATTCACGGCCGCCACCCCCTCCACCTTCTAGCGATGCTCTATCCATCACCGCCGCCACCCCCAATTCATCTGTCAGGCCCCTTTCAGGACGCCGGGCACCTCAATTACAGCAGTGGGGGTGTTTTTTTAAAGCACTTGATTAGAGCCAGAGGCTCTAATAGGCTTTCCAAATGGTGGGCTTGTGGCACAGAGGATTACGCTACGAGCCCACCCAGGTGTTACAACAGCAAATTAATATTTGCTGTGGCAACACTGATCCTCCTCCTGGCCAATCGGGAAGCGGATCTAATACCCGTCACCCGATTGGCTGAAAGAACAGGCGATCCTATGGGATGCCTAGGAGGAGAGGAGGAGACGCACAGAACAAGCGAGGAGGAGGGAGGAGGAGAAGACACAGGAGCCGCTACCCCAATGCTCGCCGCAACCTGATCTCCGCCGTTCCCCCGATCGCCGCCGCTCCTTGATGTCCACCGTGTCTATTTCCCGCCCCATAGATGGGGTTAGTGGACCGGCCAGCAGACAGTGAGCAGGGGGGAGGTGCAGTGGGGGGGGGGTTGTTTGCCGTTCCCCCACAAACAATAAACCCCAAGCCGCCACTGATAAACACTTCCTGTTTCAGGCTGACAACACTAGAAATTAGAATCCGCATGGTCACCCATTTCCTGTAAGAAGGTGACAACACAGCCTTTCCGTCTTCAGCATGCAGGACACGTGTTTACAAAGCACTCTTAATATAACCTTCCCTATTGATGCCAATGCACGATGGTGAATTTTTGCCAAATTGCTGGTAACATTTCAGCAAAGTGAAAAGAGAAAATGGTATCAAATACTTACCGTAATTTTATTTTCCTCATGCCAGTCCATGGTAGTATACTACAACACGTAGGCTGCCATGTTGGTGACAGGAAAATAAAAAATGTATCAAATATATATCTTAAAGGAACACTACAGGTTCCCGTTTTTTTTTTTTTTAAATAACAAACAGTTTATACTTACCTCCACTGTGCAGCTCGTTTTGCACACAGTGGCCCCGATCCTCCGCTTCTGGGGTCCCTCGGCGGCTGTCTTGGCTCCTCCCCGCAAGGACTCCACACCATAATGCGAGCGAGCTCGCATGGTGTGGAGTTATTGCGGGCGCGCTCCCGTGATACAGCGGTGGCCATAGCCGCCGACTGTATCACTCGGCCCCGCACCCCGGCGCGCCGCATCATTGGATGTGATTGACAGCAGCGCCAGCCAATGGCTGCGCTGCTTTCAATCCATCCAGTGTAGCCAATCGGCGGCCAGGCTGAAAACCGAAGAGGATGACGGGGACGAGCGCGGGACTTTCGAGGGGCCAGGTAAGTAAAACGGGGGCTCGGGGGGGGGGGGCAGTATTGTTGAATGTTTTTTCACCTTATTGCATAGGATGCATTAAGGTGAAAAAACATGTAACTTTACTACTCCTTTAACTTTCCAAACCAGGGCAGCATACATGTGATAATGTGAAAAAAAAAAGCTTTCCTAATTCGCCAATTCTCAGGTCATGGCTGCACGTCCAACCTCTATCTTCTATCTATAGAGTACCTGTAGTCTGTTGTGGGTGGACTGAGCACACAGCAGGTTAATATCATCCTATAAGGAAAAGAAATATGAAAATGTCACAGTGATCACCCATATCACACTTTGCTATGACACATCCACCTCCTTCAGATAAGCCAGCAAGTCTTGCCACTTGCTCAGACTATTTCTGTCAGTTCCGGTTTAATTAGTACTTAATTTCTTTTTACAAGTTACTGTTTCAGCTGCTGACCTTGTTTGAAAATGGCTAAAAATACCAAACAGACTGTCTTCTCAATACCAGCAGCCAAAGGATTTCTAACAGACAGGGAGTGGACGGGGGGTTAACGAAAAACTATTTTGAGTCTAAAGTTATGAGGCTGGTGTTGTTTTAGTCCAAGTGTACCTGTCACTTTTTCTTAAAGGGTCAGTCCACGCAACTCTGATATCTCAGTGTTTGGTGGATGCTGGAGAGTATAAACCACCTGATAGTTTCTACTGACTCTACGGGACTATTGATGAGATTTCTATAGTATGCTGATTATATGGCTCTGTGCACCTGCTGTGCCCATTATGAGAAGCTGGAACACACAAAGGTGGGGCGAGAACAAATAAAATTACCAGGTGGACAGGAACAGAGTCAGGAATTCTGTCAAGATCTCATTGGTAAAGTATCTAAGACCCAGGTGTCCAACCTGTGGCCCTTTGGCACTTTTTGTGCAGCCTTCGGGGGCCCATACAAACACTAATCAGTGTTTCCTTATTGCCCTATTATAACAGTGATTTCTAGAAGTCTTGTTTACTAATGTATCACCCTGTTTGTAGGCAGGGCTGCTAACAAATTTAGTTTGCTAGGTGGTAACTAGCCTGGCTAATTGTTAGGGGGATCCACTGACTTTTCTCTAAGGCCCCTTTCACACTGGGGCGGGAGGTGCGCTGGCGGTATAGTGCCACTATTTTTAGCGGCGCTATACCGTCGGAATTGTGGCGTATTCGGCCTCTAGCGGTGCGGTTTTAACCCCCGCTAGGGGCCGAAAAAGGGTTAATACCACCCACAATGCACCTCTGCAGAGGCGCATTGCGGGCGGTATAGCCGCGGTGTCCTATTGATTTCAATGGGCAGAAGCGGTGAAGGAGCGGTATACACACCGCTCCTTCACCGCTCCAAAGATGTGGTTAGCAGGACTTTTGGAGCGGTCCTGCTAGTGCACCGCTCCAGTGTGAAAGCCCTTGGGCTTTCACACTGGAGAAACAGCAGCCGCTGTTTCAGGTCGGGTTGCAGGCGCTATTTTTAGCGCAATAGCGCCTGCAAACCACCCCAGTGTGAAAGGGGTCTAACTCTTGATGAACCTCTCTCTTCTGTTACTAGGTGGCATTGTTGCCTGTGGCATTAGAATGACAAGGGCATAGTGAATTCAGACTAGGAGTGGATGGGTTGTCTCAATCAAATGGCAGGGGTGTCTTTGGTCCCTTGGCCTGCTGGGAGAGCCTATTTATTCGGGAGGAGTCAAGTGATATGGGTTCTGAGCCACCTGGGCGGCTGTCTGGGTGGATGTTTATAACAAGTTCCCGGGTTGCTAGGCCAGAAGCCAGAGGCCTATCCCTGGAGCACCTGGCTGCTAGGCTGTCTGAGGCCTATCCAGGTTTGAGAGAATCAGAGCGGGGTTGGGGCTTCAGGCCGGAAGCCCAATCAAGTTGCAGAGGCTTCGCCGGAGGCAACAACCAAATTGTTGCCAGTGGTGAGGGAGAAACAGTTGCCATAAGGGACGACCACTCATGTCGCCAGGGGCAAGTGAGGATCAAGGCCAGAGGTAAAGAGCAAGCAGTCGCCACCAAGGGACAACCACTCCTGTTATCAGAGGCCAGTGTATGGAAGTCTAAAGAAGTACCAGAGCAGCCTTTTCACCAGCCGGGGATGGTGAAGATGTGGAAAAGCTTCAGCAGACTGTCAAGCCAGGGACCCAGCGGGTTGGCAGGGGTGAAGCTTGAGGAGTATACAGCGGGTTAGCTGTGGAAGAGCTCAGAGAATCCAGTGACGACTAGGATCTTAAAGTCCAGTGAGAGACCGGGAGCTCAGTGAGTGAAGATCTACAGTGGGATACTATGAGACGGGAGAGAAGATCTGTAATGGGTTACTGTGAGTTATGTGTATAGATCTCTCTCGATTGACTGTTGAAAGTTCAGTTGCCATAGGAGGCAGCAGTTCTACAAATACAGTTGCTGCATCCAGCTTAAAGGCCCTCCACCTGTATAGCTGTCTGCCTATTATTTTTGCCTCTGAGTTTGCCATTTGCTATTGCATCTCCACTTCATCCAATCTAAATTCAATGAGAAAATGCAAAGTACTCTCTGAATGGTGCCTGTGCCGAGTGAGCGACCACTTATGGTCAGTAAGCAGCAGGACAGCTGCTCAGCATGGAACCTGGAAGTTAGTGGAGATCACTGGGCCCTCCAGTGGTTCGGGAACTACAATTCCCATCATGCCTAGTTATGTAAGTGAATGTCAACAATGCCGCATGGGACGTGTAGTTCCGCAACAACTGGAGGGCTGTAGTTTGAAGATCCCTGTTCTAGAGGAATCCAACAGGTATGCACCAATGTAACTATGTAAAAATTGCCATACCTGGCAATATCTCCCTGCCCATACATGGATTGAATTTAGATCCATGTATGGCTGGCTTAATGTGTTGAGCTTAAAGGAGAATTACAGCCAAAGCTTGTTTGGCTGTACTTCTTCTGTGGATCACAGGAGTGCAGATCGTTCTGTACTCCTGTGACCCGTTTTCAGCCCGTTTTCAGCAGACAGCGGGCTGAAGTTTGCTGTCTGCTCTCTGCTGATGTCACAAAGCCGGTCCAGGTTCGAGAAGGATCGTGACCATATGGTCAGGAACTGCCCACATGCCTGGACCGACACCCGGCTCAGTCTGTCAGCAAGTTGCTGAGAGCCTGAGTCGGCTGCTCCCACCCCCTCTACAGCCCAGCGCTCGAATGAGCGCTGGCGGGGCAGAGCAGAGAGCTGATGACTGACAGTCACCAGCTCTCTGCTCAGTGAGCTCCGAGAACCGAGCGATCGGCGGTATTTGATCGCTCGGTTCTCAGCATTAGAGCCGGCGGGGGACAGATGCAGCAGTAGACCGATGCTGCATCCACCTAGGTAAGTATGATAAAAAAAATAAAAAAAATAACAACTACCAGCTATACCATGACCTGGATAAATGAAAACCTTCACTGATGTATTAATTTATTAGCAAACAGATATAACAAAATACTTAAACGGTATACCTAAGGGCCCTTTCACACGAGGATCCGTATTTAGACATCCGCTTGCTCAGCGTAAATAGCTCCGTTGATCCCCACTGAGCCGGCAGATGACAAGTCCGTCTCTGCACACTGTGCAGAAACGGACCCGTCAGATCTCTGCTTTCCTCTATGGGGGGGGGGGGGATCGGATAAAAACAGACCATAGAGTCCATTTTCATCTGATCCGATCCGCCAGACGGATGAAAAATAGGGTTTCCATCCATCTGGATTTAACAGAACGGGTCGGATCGGGGGGCAGATCGGGTGTCAGCGGACATGTTACCGCTGACATCCGTCGCTCCATAGAGATGTAAGGAGCGTCCGTTCAGGTCTGCCGAAAAAACTGACAGGCGGATCTAAACGGTCCGCCCGTGTAAAATGGCCCTAAGAAATTAATACCAAAGGTGCAGCGCTATAACGCACCTCCCTCCTTATCTTTAGAACTGCTGAGATTTTAACCAATATATGTGAAAAACCAAAGTACTTAAAATATGTTCAAATCCAAATAATGAATTCAAAAAATATTAAATTGCGTTCAAAACTTTAATGCACCTCCCCCTTACTAAATATGAAAACGTTAAGCACAGCAGAGGGCGCATCTGAGTGTAGCAGTACAAAAATTAATTTATTGACATAACAATTGGCAACTTACAAGACTGTAGTGATATTGGGCATACAGTATACATGTAGAAATGCCATTCAGGGTCAGCTTCTGGGGATGGACCGTTAAAGAACAGAATGAGCTTCCTTAGGAGGGACTGCAGTGGTCGCAATGCAAAGGAGACACCAATGGGGGCAGCAGACTAAGTGTAGCAATAGGTGAATGAAAAGCAAGCTATGTATGTAACTAGCAACTTACAGAAGTAAAGGTTAAGAGCCTTATAGCACGTGGGTCTTCCGCTTCACATGGGTCCATTTGTCCATTAATCATCCAGATGTAGGAGAGGCAAGTATGAGGACACCAGAAGTGATGTAAGAAGCTCCGCCCACCGCTTCTGATTATGTCACAATGATGAAACGCGTTGGCTAGAGCTTCATATGTCACTTCTGGTTTCCTAATTTCTAGAGTGCAGCAGCATCCCGGACATAATTTGTGTGCCTTTCAGCCTGTTTTAACAGGCATATTCCCTTGTAAGTGCAATTTTTATCACTTTTTTAAAATAACTAAATGATATAACCCTATGGGAGGCTGCCCTTTTCTGATTTATTCCCTGTGCCCTGATATGGTGGAGGAGAGGAGAGAGGACCTGAGCAATATCCCGAGGGGAAGGTGGATGTGCACTGGAGCCATAGGTTAAAGCTATTCAGAAAGCACTAATGGACTTACTACCGGTAATTAATATAATCGGTCATGGATCTCTGGTGAGTGCGGAGCACGTGTACCTCACATGCACAAGCGTGGATACAGCACTTTATAGTAATAAAGTAAAGCACTTTCACATGGGCTTTTAAAACAGAGACTGTTTATAGTTATAGTTATACTACATTTTGCTACATTTATTTTAGGAGGAAGGTGTTTTGTAGTATTGACCATTTTTGGCATTTGGATTTTTGCACAGCGCAGGCACACTTTTGTTAATATTGATCATTTTGCATATATCATCAGTTTTGTGGAATATTTGGATTATAAGTAATTTAGTGGGAGGTGTTTTATAGCACTGCAGTTTAAGATTTGCACATTGATATAAACAAGACCAAGGATAAATCCAAGGAAAGATCCAAGCTTTACTCACCGGCCAGCCCCCGGACAACCAAATCAATCTATCTAACAGTATGCGTTAAAACAGGGGTTTAGCACACATTTGCAAATACATGCGTAAGCCACAGAGCCTCGTCACGGCACCTTGGTATCTGTGATCTCTAGCTTATGAGTGACTCCACAATGGAAGCACAAGCACTGGCACGTTATATGTTCAGAAGTTGATTATATGCACTATTTCATATTTAGTAAAGGGGAGATGCATTATAGTTCTGAACACAATTTAATATTTTTTTAATTAATTGTTTGGATTTAGACATGTAAAGGGGATCTTTACTGCATCTGAGCACCACAAACCACAAACACTATTTCATTCATTTTTAATATTCAAAGTAAACTTGCACATCCATCCATGTCTCTATGCTTTATTTTGCTGAGAAATCACTTTGAAAAACAACAATCTAGCATTTCTGGTCATGGCCATCTTAAGTAAGAGCAAATGATTCATGTATGTTTTACTTCCTGGAATTAGGGTTGCCACCTTTTTGGAAGCCAATCCTGAACATTTTAGCGATGCGTTTTTTTTTTTTAACACTATAGGATTAAATACCTGGGACACCTTTGGGTGCTCCAAGGGAAGAGTAGTAATGCAGCTAACGGTGGGTGTGGCCAACTTGTGTTAACAGTGGGAGGAGCTTAAAGGGGCATGAATAAATAAAACAAAAGCATTCTTGTGCCCATAAAATATGCTTAAAATGCTGTGCCGCAAGTAAGAGTCTCACAGACATGTATAAACCTCAGCACAATAATAAAAAAAAAAAAATACAATTCTTCGATTACATATGATTTTGCAGGTTGAATAAAAAAAAAACAGGTTCCTCTACCCATAAAAATTAGGTGGATGGTGAAATTCCTTGCTCCTTAGGAGGAGGGTGCCAGGCAATCTGGTAATTTCTGATTAGTGCTCTGTGCGGCGAATCAACAGATCGCCCGAATAGATTTTATTTTTACACTTTTTTCGTGAAATGGTAGGGGTACAATGTACCCCTTACCAATTAACATAGGGGGGGTGGGATCTTGGGGTCCCCTTTTTTAAAGGTGTCTTCCAGATTCCGATAAGCCCCCTGCCCGCAGACCCCCACAACCACCAGGCAAGGGTTTTGGGGATGAGGCCCTTGTCCCAATCAACATGGGGACATCCTCCACATGTTGAGGGCATGTGGCCTGGTACAGTTCAGGAGGGGGGGGTGCTCTCTCGTCCCCCCTTCTTTTCCTGTGGCCTGCCAGGTTGCATGCTCGGATAAAGGGTCTAGTATGAATATTTGGCGGGAACCCCACGTAATTTTTTGTTTTTTTTGATGCAGGGTTCCCCTTAATATCCATACCAGACCTGAAGGGCCTGGTAATTTAATTTGGGGGGACCCCCACGCATTTTTTTTTTTAATCAATTACTTTTCTATGTATTGCCGGGAGCCGACAATTCATTATAGCCGCGAGTGAGTTTTAAATGACTTTTTTTCCATCAGAAATGACATTTTGTGCAGGGACAGTTCTAAGCACAAGAAACAAGCGCTAGTTTACAGGCATACTATACACACACCCCAGGAACGAAATTTAAAGGAATATTTCACTTTTTATTGTTTCACTTTATGCATTATTAAAATCACTGCTCCCGAAAAAACAAACGTTTTTAAAACTTTTTTTTGCATTGATATATGTCCCCTGGGGCAGGACCCGGGTCCCCAAACACTTTTTAGCACAATAACTTGCATATTAGCCTTTATAATTAGCACTTTAGATTTTGAACGTTCGAGTCCATTGTATTTAGTTCACGCGAACTTTAGGTCTGTTCGCAGGTTCTGGTGCGAACCGAACAAGGGGGTGTTCGGCTCTTCCCTAGTTTCAGGCAGTCTGAAACCTGGGCATTTGATTCAAAACCCAGACTGTATTGGTGAGTCCTGGACTGGTGGCAACCCTACCTGGAATTCATCTGCCCTTAGCTCAAACATGCATTATTATTATTATTTAAGGTACTTATATAGCGCTGTCAATTTACGCAGCGCTTTACATATATATTATACATTTACATCAGTCCCTACCCTCAAGGAGCTTACAATATAAGGTCCCCAACTCAGATTCATATATATACATACTAGGGTCGATTTAGACAGGATCCAATATACCTACCAACAAATCTTTGGATGCAGGAGAGTGTGCTTAGCTGAGAAAACCCCCTCCTCCTCTCCCGAAGACTCCTGGGTTGTATGACATAACTTTGTCCTAGGCAAGAAACCAGGAAGTAACTAAAGAAATGTAATAAAAAAAAAAAAGTATTAAGGCTGGGTTCACACCTATGCAAATTGGATGCGGGTTTCCCTGCATCCAATTCACATAGCAGGAGATTGTGACCGGCTCTCTATGGAGTTGGTTCACACATCTCCGCAGAGGCTCCGGTGCGAATTGCACAGGAGTCCTGTGTGTCTTTTGGTCCATTTCAGGTCCGAATTCAACCCAGAATTCGGGCTGAAATCAGACCTGAAACGGTGAGTGGAGATGCACCGGACTCCGCTGTGGTGTGAACCCAGCCTTAAACAAGTAAATATGATATACTTTTCTATCCATTTACTAATGTTAGCAACATGAGGATTAAAATAATCAATGTTTTTTTTTATTTTTTTATGATTTATTACAATGTTACTTATTATAACATTAGTATTAATTGTTAAATATTAACTGTATGTCTTTGTTAATTATTTGTTATCTTATTTATTTGATATATCCCTACTTCCCTTCTATTATAGGGATACCTTTATATATCTATTGTATTTAAGTATGTAATCCCAGAGAGCAGCCGCCCATTCACAAGTCGGCACGAGACTCACGCATGCGCAGTAGGAAACGGGCAGTGAAGCCGTAAGGCTTCACTGCCTGTTTCCCTTAGTGTGGATGGCGGCGCGGGACCTGTACCGATCGAGGGATCGGCATCGGGGGGGCCATCAGCGCGGGAGAGTAGGACAGGTAAGTGTCCTTATTAAAAGTCAGAAGCTACAGCTGCTGACTTTTAAAAAAAAAATTGCGGGTGGAGCTCCGCTTTAAGAAACCAATAAAATACTTGAACCCTTAAAAAAAAGAAAAAAGAGAAAACAGGCATAATTTACAAAAAAATAAATAAAAAATAAATAATCATTGTTGATTGGGAGAGTGAAGTTCCACTTTAAGCACTCTGTTTTTTCACATATATTAGTTAGACCTGCAGCAGTTATAAAGAGAAGGAGGGAGGTGCATTGTAGCGCCACACCTTTGTTATTATTTTTTTAGGTATTTATATATCCCCAATAGAGGATATACAGTATTATCTGGTGAGAGCAGCTACATCACAAGGCATCTCACTGTAACTAGACTTGTGCACAACGGAAAAATTCGTTCCGTTTCGGTTCGTTTCTTTCCGGTCCTGTTGATTCGTAATCATTCGTAATTTTGCTAGACGGGATTTTTCGTGTTCGGACTCATTCGTATTTTTGCAAGCGACATTTTTCGTTGAATTTTTTGTTGCTTTATAATTCGTACTTTCGGTAGAGTACGTTGTTTTTCGTTGATTCTGGACACAACTCCTACTTTCGTAACTTTTTTTGGGTTCGTACTTTCGGTAGAGTACGTTGTTTTTCGTTGATTCTGGACACAACTCCTACTTTCGTAACTTTTTTTGGGTTCGTTGATTCGTAATTTTCCGTGTCTCTCTCACAACGACGCTGCCTATTATGCCTAATGTGCTTCGAATGGATTTGTACTTTTCTAAATACATTGCGGTTATTTGTAACGATTCGAAATCTCGTATTTTACTTTCGTTTTTTACATGCGGCTATAGCCTCTGCCCCTGTACACCATTTTGAGAGGGTTCAGCACGGTGAGGGAGAAGCAGAGAGCAGAGCAGAGTGTTATTGTGCTTCGAATGGATTCGAAATCTCGTATTTTACTTTCGTTTTTTACATGCGGCTATAACCTCCGCCCCTGTACACCATTTTGAGAGGGAGTTCAGCACGGTGTGGGAGAAGCAGAGAGCAGAGCAGAGTGAGTGTTATTGTGCTTCGTATGGATTCGTACATTCGTAACTTTTTCATAACGAATTATGCCGAAGACATTCGGGCATTCGCTATTTGCGGTATAATTTATTTCGGATTCGGTCTTATTCGTAATTGCTTTGTTCGGAAATTCGAATGCTTCCGAATGTCCGAAAGTTGCTAAATTCGGACGAATTTCAATTCGTTACGAAACTAATTGCACAAGCCTAACTGTAACCATAGCACAACATTCCTCTATAACTTTCAATGGTATATGTAACAGAACAAAAGGAACTAAATAGGAGAATTTAAATGTTAGGGTGTACATACCATTTAAAGCAGGGGTCTTCAAACTATGGCCCTCCAGGTGTTTAGGAACTACAATTCCCATCATGCCTAGTCATGTCTGTGAATGTCAGAGTTTTGCAATGCCTCATGGGATTTGTAGTTCTGCAACAGCTGGAGGGCCGTAGTTTGAGGATCCCTGATTTAAAATAAGCCTATCAGTGTATGTGAAAGAGGTGTTGAAAATTCCCGATGTAGGAAGTGAGCCAAGAGCAGGAGAAATGAGGTGTTCTATAAAAGCAGCCGTATGAAAATAAACCCAAGAATGGTGTCTTGGCTCGGCAGCACCTTGGCCATATTCCCCCAGGTGACGTATGATCCCAGCCGCGGCTGTTTGCAGAGGAAGGGCCAGTAAACTCCTCGTTTGCATAACAATGACAGGTAAGCCTAAGAAAAGCTACACCTCTACAGCCCAGGTACAGTGAGTATACATACAGATCATGATGGGAGCCACATGCATCTAGGGAACACTACAAATCCAGGGCAGTTAATCATTGAAAATACGCAGATAAAGGCAAGACCAGGACATACTAGAAAGAGAAGGAAGTACAGAAGGACGAGGGAGATCCAGTAAAACCTGACCTGTCAAGCAGTAGCTGATGGTGGCCGGCTGTGTATTCAGGTAACAAACCTCCTTTGTGTGTTGATTCTCTGTAAGGTGGAAATGTTCAGATGTATTGTTTTCCTTCCATGTTTTTCTCTGGATACGTCAGAGATTTTCTGCCACATGATACCACTGATCGAAATTGTGTAGAGTGTAAGGAAAGGCAATTATTATTTTTTTGGATAGAGTGGGGAAGGACTGGACCAGCCATACTCAACCAGGATTTCATGGAAGGTTCCTCCAGAGGTTGCTAGGGATTCCTTGATCTGTGGCTGACTGACCTCCGTTTTGATGGTGTCTAATAGTTCCAGGACCAACACAACCTGTCAAAGCCATCAGCATGACACCAATAACCTTTTTAGCTGTCTGTAAAGTTGTCCTTCTTGTGGCATTCTGACCACCAATGTAAGGGCTGGATTCTTCCTACTGACAGTCAACATAAAATTGGCCATAAACTAGTAGAATTTTGTTCAAAAATTATAATTTTAGGAATATTTGTTTGATTTTCTTATCGCTAGCAAGGTCAAATAGACATTAAATGTCAACAACATTGGTGGGAAAATGTGAAGAAGCAGAATGAAAGTTCTTTCTTGAGTATACGAATTTCTAGTAGTGAATGTGGTTTTCATTCGGAAAAGTCCATTCATTTCAAAACTGATTGTTAAAAGCAAGCTAAATTTTCAAAAAACATTTGGCAAGTCATCGAATGTACTGACGGGACTGATCACGCCAAAATATACTACTGTATGGCCAGATCATGGGGCACTGACTTTTCACACGGACCCCCTGAAGAGTTGGTTTCAGGAAAAATGTAAAATTATTTTAGGGGTTCCTCTAAGATGAAAAGGTTGAGAAAGGCTGAGTTGGACCCTTTGTTCAAACTTTATTGCTGTCTGTATCTTTGCTCTGGAGATTTATGCCTGTTTGTCCTGGTGACCATTGTCACTAAAGCTGAAAGTGACGTTAAATCCAAAAAGTATGAGTTGTCAATAGAGCAAAGAGGTAAGGGAAAGTCCCCCAATGGGGGCACCTGTTCTATGACAACACTAAAGTTGGCCAAAAAAAAAAATACACCCCTTGATGCCTCGTACACACGACCATTTTTCCCGGCAGGAAAAAAAACTATTCCTGTCAAGCCTTCCTTGCATACACACAGTCACACAAAAGGCCACTGAACTTTTGAATGTCAAGTCTGGGGTGACGTCAAAGACTATGACAAGCCGTCAAAATGACATTCTATGCTTCCGCGCATGCGTCAAATTGTTTACAAGCATGCATGTTTTTTTTCCCCTTGGGAAACCATACAGACGACCGGTTTTCTCTGCAGGATTTTTGCCTGACGGGAAAAAAGAGAACAAGTTCTCTTTTTTTTCCCCCGCAGTTTTCCTGCTGGGAAAACTGCAATTGAGCATACACATGGACGTTTTTCCTGGCGAAAAACTGTCATGCCAGTTTTCCTGCCAGGAAAACCGGTCGTGTGTACGAGGTATTAGGCTGGCCATATATCATACAATTTTCTTGTACAACTTTGAATTTACCAAAACCATAAATATGAGGTCAAACCTAAACACTATCAATTTGTTTGCAATTAGAAGGGCCCTTGCACTTTATAGTTGAAGGTAAACCTAAAGGAAACTGAACAAGAAAATGGTATAATGTATAGTGTTATCATAAACATTTCATAGTGCAGTCATACTCCATATACACTCATAACTAAAGCCTGAAACAATCAAATTCCAAAAAGGTGTTATTTTAAGGTTAAGGTTTGCCTTCTTACCCCAAAAATTTTGATTTTGATGTCTGTAATGTAAAATGTCCATATTTTCAAATCCATTGCATGTGCTCAGACAGCTTCTCTGAGGCTGATCAGACCAGTGTGACAGGTTTTGCAGAAAAATAACGGTTATCTCCAAGACAGACTCATCTTCTTAGATTACAGCACATAAATCGACAATCTGCAAATATTCAGAAATTGCGTCTTCTGCAGAACGTCCTTTTGGTTGTACTTAGGTGAACGTTAAAGCTGGTATCAAGCCTTTTCCTTCAGGAAAGGGTTCACACCCGTTGCCAACCGTCAGTAAATTGAATCTCAGTTTGTAAAAATCTGTGACTTTTACAACTGTCAGCAAATATTGGGGGCTGATGATTTGTCATGCTGTGTTGACTTTTGTAAGTGTAAGCCAGGCAAAATACTTGTTATGTGTATTCTCAGTGTTTCCATATGTTTATATGTTTAAATATTGGTTATCATCATTTCTAGTACTGTCATTTTTCAGGATTTCCAGTAAAAAATTTATTCCGTCAGTAAATTTCCCATGTTTTGCCAATAAAAAATGCCGCAGGAGGTTGGCAACACTGCCTGGTGCACTAGAAGAACATGTGTGAAAATGCGAGTTTTCCTGCACTGCACATTAACATGCTGCCTTCTGCAGACGCGTGTGAGTACTATTAATTCTTAATGGTACCCCAACACTTTTAACAAACAGGGGTGCGTTCACAGCACCAAAAATGCATGGTACCGCACTACAATACGGTTTGGTGTGATTTTAAATATCATGCTTTTACTCCTTTTTGCATATTTCCACACCTTGGGTAGCCAACTGAAATGAATGAGCTGCGCAAATCACTTACCTAGTACGTGTCCCTCCACTTCCGGGTCTGGGGCGCGCGCGTGCCGCCGGTGGCCCTTTCCCACTGTGATTAGACACAGCGGGAGCTGATTGGTGGGTACGGCGGACTCTATGTCTGGCGGCACCTGCCGATGCTTCGGTACACTGAAAGAACAGTGGTCTGCCTATGTAAACAAAGGTTCTGTTCTGTCACTACAGAAGACATGGATCCTGTGTCACTGATCCATGCCTTCTTCTAGTACAAGCACCTCCCCCATAGTAGTAAAGCACTGGTCAGGCACACATTTAACCCTTTGATCGCCCCTGATTTTAACCCCTTCCCTGCCAGTGTCATTAGTATAGTGACAGTGCATATTTTTTAGCACTGATTACTGTATTATGCCGCGTACACACGATCGATTTTCTCGACGGTGAAAACACCGTCGAGAAAATCGACGGGAAAAACGAGGACCGGCTTGGTCCCCTACACACAGCCGTTTTTCCCGTCATTTTTTCTCTTGGTCGAGAAAAACGACCGTGTGTAGGCTCCCCGGCAGTGTTTCCCTATGGGAAAACTGCAGCGGAAAAAAATGCCGTGAATCACGACGAGAAAAATTAAAGCATGTTCTAATTTTTCTCATCGTGATTAATGCCGTTTTTCTCATCAGGAAAAAATGACCAAAAGCCCACACACGGCCGTTTTTCTCGTCAAAGAGAAAAAATGTAATTTTCCCGACGAGAAAAATGGTCGTGTGTACGCGGCATTAGTGTCACTGGTCCCCAAAAAGTGTCAAAAGTGGCAGTTAGTGTTCTGACTGTCCACCGCAATATCGAAGTCCTGCTATAAGTCGCTGATCGCCACCATTACTAGTTAAAAAAAAAAATCCCATAGTATGTAGACACTATAACTTTTGCGCAAACCAATGAATGTACGCTTATTGGGATTTTTTTGTTTTGTTTTTTAGCAAAAATATGTAGCAGAATACATATTGGTCTAAATTTATGAAGAAATTTTATGTTTTTGGTTTTTTGTTTGGATGTGTGTTATTGCAGAATGTAAAAAATACTATTTTTTTTCAAAATTGTTGGTCTTTGTTTGTTTATAGTGCAAAAAATTAAAACCGCAGAGGTGATCAAATAACGCCAAAAGAAAAAAAGGACATATATTTTGTTTGGGTACAGCATTGTGCGACTGCACAATTGTAACGCAGGGCTGTATCGCAAAAAAAGGCCTGGGGGGGGGGGGGGGGGGGGACACATGTACATGCAGGAACTGTGTTCAGGCAGCGCAGAGAGGAACATGACTGTGACTACCAGGGATTTTGCTGGGTGTAGCGTGTATAATACAGTATATTGATTTTCTGGTAATATTTGGGTATATGGCTGATAAATGAGTTCAACTTTTTTGCTGGCCACACAGCAATTTTCTATCTTGTGACTGCAAAGACAAGTTGTCATGGAGTGACATACTAGTTTTTTCTTTCATCTTCCTGTAAGCAATAAACCTGAACAGTAAACAGAGCGTAATTAGTACAATTAGGTGTAGCATTCACAGTGCTGTTATCTTGAGGGGAATGGAATTTTAATGGTCTGCTCCATGCAAGCAACCGATTTTACTGATAACATGTTCAACCTCAACTGTTCAAATCAATTAAATATCTCTATAATAAATTTGTGCTTGTGTGTTGTTACCGGTTTAATATAATTACCATTTCTGTGGGTGAGGCCACTCACCCTGCACAGGGGGGTACCCTTCGTCCGGGTGTGCGCTCATCAATGCCTGGGTCCAGGCAAGGACTGCGTTCATGTGTAAAGTGTTCCCCGGCTTAGAGATGAGCCATACACAGTGTGCAGCAATTAAAGTACAGAGTCCCTCCATAAGAATGCTGTATTGTGTCACTACACATCGTCTTTGTTGTATGTTGCATTTAGGAGGGACGCCGCTGAGCCTGCGTGCTCTCCACCAGTCCAGCGTAACTCTGCTACCTCACTCCCAATGACAGCAGAGACGGTGCTTCCACTAGGCAAACTAGGCAGCCGCCTAGTATGCACTACTGCCTAGGGCACCCGGCCATTAGTGTTCCTACTCTCTTCTCTCTGCAGCAAGCAACTAAGTCTCAGCATCAGCAAGCAGGAGGACTGTGTCTGTGTCCTGACTCCCGAAGAATGGAAGCAAGAATGGAAGCAAGCAAACATTTTATTGATGAGAACTAGTAGGCTGCATTGATGGGCGCTTATAGTCTGCATTGATGGGCACTGGTAGGCTGTATTGAAGGGCGCTGGTAGGCTGCATTGATGGGCGCTGGTGAGGTTGCATTGATGGGCGCTGGTAGGCTGCATTGATGGGCACTGGTGAGGCTGCATTGATGGGCACTGGTGAGGCTGCATTGATGGGCACTGGTGAGGCTGCATTGATGGGCGCTGGTGAGGCTGCTTTTGATGGGTACTGGTGAGGCTATATTTGATGGGCGCTGGTGAGGCTGCATTTGCTGGGCAATTCGTTAAAAAGGTGGGGTACACATGGGCAGGGAAAAGGGGGTGGAGTCAGGGGGGCGGCAAAATTAGCTTTCACCTCGGGTGTCAAAAATCCTTGCACCAGCCCTGAGTGACAGAATGGGGTCCCGCTAAGCACCTACCGTGGACCTCATTGCATGCGGCATGTCTGCATTTTATCGCAGCACGCTGAAGCACAGTGCTAGGCTGCGTTGCAGTGTGAGTGGGACACATTACATGTTAGTTCTTAGGGTTTCTAGATTCCATGTCTTGTGGTGTCTCCTTTCTCAAGCTCCCCCCGATTCTCTCGACCCCCCCTCGAACCAGACCTTCCCCTTTTATGTCTCACACAGAGAAGAAGGTCCGTCCAAACCGAAAAGCCCAACCAAAAAGCCCGGGAGCTGCCATGCTAACAGTTAACCTTTTCCCCTGCCTGGGCAAGCCAACTTTCTAACTACAAAGAAACTCACACTGTAGACAATCTGCCTACATACCCCTATATATAAAAAACCCTTCCCACCGGTCCTGGCGTCCCCTTTAAAAGTTCTTAACACCCAGGGGGGTGGGAGGGATTGGTAATCATGTGACCATTGTGATTGGCTGTCACAGTGGTCACATGATCAGAAGCCGGTCCCGCCGCCTACCAATGTTCACTCAGGTCTGAGAGCTGTTTTCGGCAGCTCAGTCTTTGTCACATAATAGTTCCCTGCCCCGTGACGCATGTGTGCGGCGTGTGGACATTAAAGTAACATTAAAGTTAAAAAAAATGTTATTAAAATAATAAATACGTTTTACTTAGCTGCTCTGTGCCATGGTTTTGCACAGAGCAGCCCTGATCCTCCTCTTTGGCAAGTGCCCCCATAAAAAGCTAATTTCTATGGGGACACTCATGCGGGCTCGCTCCCGAGCTTCCCTGTCTGCTTCCATTGACACAGACCAGTCAGCTTGGCACAGCTCACCACTCCTTTGGCACAGTATTTGATTGACAGCAGTGGAAGCAAATGGCTCCTGCTTCTATCAATCTACCCAATGAGGAGGTAGACAGGAGCCAGAGCCGCTGCTCTCCTGCACATCGCTGGATCAGATCAGGCTCAGGTAAGAATAAGGGAGGGGGGATTCTGCAGTACAATTTATTTTTTTACATTAATGCATAGAATAGAATGCATTAAGGTAAACCACCTTAATGCTTTAGAACCACTTTAAAGCCTGCGTAACCACTTTAAAGAATTTCACGTATTCCTATTCCCAAACTGAAATGGAATAGAATCATTGTTGCTCTAAGTCCAGGGTTTTATATCTAATGCCCCATACACACGATCGTTTTTCTTGCCATTTTTTTTCTTGCCGTTTTTCACGTCGTTTTTTTTCATGTTTCCTCTCTAGCCTGTCTTGCGTACACACGATCATTTTAAAAAACGATCAAGCAAAGTGCAGTGACGTACAACACGTACGACGGCACTATAAAGGGGAAGTTCCGTTCGAATGGCGCCACCCTTCATGTTAGTAAAGTTTGTTGAGCGACGATTCGCTCTTTTCAGTCTCGTGCTTTTCAGTCCGTGACAGCGTGACGAATGTGCTATCTCCATTACGAACGCTAGTTTTACCAGAACGAGCGCTCCTGTCTCATACTTGATTCTGAGCATGCGCATTTTTTTTCACGTCGTTAAAGCATACACACTATCGTTTTTCACGTCGTTAAAAAAAACGACATGAAAAACGACGTGAAAAAAGAGAGCATGTTCGAAATTTTTAATGCCCGTTTTTCACGTCGTTAAAAATGCTCTGGAGCCTACACACGATCATTTTTAATGGCCATTTTTTTTAATGGCATTTTTAACGGCATGAAAAACGATCGTGTGTATGGGGCATAAGAATAAAACGTTTCTTTAGGAAGGTACTAGACTATTTTTATATCTGCTACTTAAAGAGACCCTGTCACCAACTTGCAAAACATTTTCTGATTGGACAAAGCAGAGAGCGTGATATCTCACCCCTGCCTCTCTACCTCGTCCAATCAGAGAAAGCTTTGCATTCAATAAGAAAATTCAGCTTTGAATCCCTGTATAATCTCATGAGAAGATTTTTTGTTGAAATGGATGGTCTGGCTGCCCATGTACATAAATAATGACAGAATACACATTAAAGCCACGTACACACGATGAAAACAGTCCGATGGATTTTTTTCATCGGACAAACCGATCGTGTATGGGCCCCATCGGTCTTTTTTCCATCGGTGTCAAAAAATAGAACATGTTTTAAATTTTTCCGATGGATAAAAAACCGATAGCAAATCCTGATTGTCTATGGGCAAGTCCATCGGTTAAAAAACCCACGCATGCTCAAAATCAAGTTGACGCATGCTCAGAAGCATTGAACTTAATTTTTCTCGGCTCATCGGAGTGTTTTACGTCACGGCGTTTGGAACGGTCGGTTTTTTGACTGATGGTGTGTAGGCAAGACTGATGAAAGTCAGCTTCATCGGTTTTCCGATGGAAAAATCCATCCGTTTAAAAACCATAGGAAATCCGATCGTGTGTACAGGGCTTAAGAGAATCAAAGTGGTTCTAAAGGTAAAAGTTTTTTTTTCTTTTTACCTTATTGCATTCTCTGCACTAAGGAAATAAACCTTTTTGTGTCCAGGATCCCCCCAAGCCCCCCTTAAACTTGGCTCTGAGGATTAGGGCATGTCCCTCGAAACACGTCAGCCTTCCAGACCTGTACAACTCTTCTTTGTGATGTGATGTGTTGTGATGATGTGCAGGAATTCTGACGTCCTGTTCCTGGATTTGTTTCGATGGGCTTATATCCACTTTGGTTTGTAAGTATATAATACATATTTTGTTTTTATCAATAAAAGTTATCCACTGAAAATTCACTAGGCTGGTGCACCCTCTGTTTTGTTAATGGTTGCCCCCTCATAATTTCCTGAGCCAAATCTTCTTGATCCAGCAGGGGCAATGTCTTGCTGTTTGTGTCTATGGATGCAGGTAGTGGGGCTCAAGAGCGAGCCCGTACGAGTGCCCTCCTTAGGAAGTAGCTTTCCAGGGGGGGTACTCAGCAGGGGGGGGGAAGTAGCCAGGAACGCTGGTGGGGGGACACGAGGAAATGAGGATTGGGGCTGTTCTATGCAAAACCATTGCACAGAGAAGGTAAGTATTACATGTTTGTTGTAAAAAAAATCACTTTCATCAATTCAAGTTGATATACAGTATATCTAAATAAAAAAATATTCAAAAGGACATTTGATTTCCTGAGTAATCATTGCGATAAAAAATGACAGGCTAAGGGTAATAAAATTTGTCACTTTTGGTACAAAGTCTAGAATCTGGTCTGACTACCTCCAGCTTACAATTGCTGACTATTTGCAGCACAAACATTTATTCCCATTGATCGGGTAATGTAAGGGGGAACTAGACAGGAATAACAAGTTCTTTTTATCACTGACAGTAATTCTACTGCCATAAAAAGAACCTGTCATGGAACAAATGCACAGGCTTCCGTTGCTACTTCTAGAAATGTCAGCTGCCTGGTGGTCATTCGGATTCAAATGAATGGAATTCTTTCCAAGGAACTGACCCAGAACATGAAGATCAGTAATCCTGCACTCACTTGCTCCACACTTGTTCAGGGTCAGCGACTCAACAAATTTTGAAGGCAGAAATAGGCAGACGACTAGCATTTACAGATGCAGGTCACAATGATATCCCCAATTTATATCCTTCCACAGTTTTACTTTAGGGCTTATCGCCCTCCGAAGAGCGACCCACAGCACATTTATTTTAAGGAGGCATTTGACTGGGAAACATTATCACACTTCCTCACTGCCTGTTTCCACCCTTTAAAGCCTGCACCGCCTGTCCATGTGCATTGCATTTTTGTGTGCCCAGGCCAGGAGGCAAAGGTGCAGAGTCCAGCCCTGCTGCCTACAGCCTGCCAAAGTCTAAGGACCATAGGCGTGCGCACAGGGTGTACCAGGTGTGCCCAGGCACACCCTAATCACCCTGTGCAGAACAGATTTCCCCTACTGACCTGGGTCCCTCTCCTTCCCCCCCCCCCCCCCCCACAGCACTGCCAGCTTCCCTCCTCTCCCACCGGTTGTTGCTGTGGATGTCTTAAGATGAGTGGGGGAAGGGGCCAGTAAATATGCCATTTACCGGCCCCTTCCCTTTCTGAATGAACATCGTGAGTGATCAGTAGAATGTGTTTGAGCTTTGGGGTGCACACCCTAATGCCAAAGACTGCGCACACCTATGCTAAGGACTGTACACATGTGCTTCCTAGGCACACTAAAATGCCGGGACTGGAGAAACATGGGTTAGACACCCGGGGTGCAAGGGCTTAACAGGGAATAGGATAGCAGTAAAAACCTAACAGGGGTTCTAATCTCTCCCTAATTTCTCTCTATCCACTAAACCAGGGGTCTCCAAGCTGCGGCCCGGGGGCCGGATGTGGCTCTTTGCTTGACTTTATCCGGTCCTTGGGGCACTTTTCCTTCCACTGATACGAGACACTATTCCTCAAACTGACATCAACAATGGGGCACTATTATTCCCACTGACACCAACGATGGGGCTCTATTAATGCCACTGACACCAACGATGGGGCTCTATTAATGCCACTGACACCAATGATGGGGCACTATTAATCCAACTGACACCAACGATGGGGCTCTATTAATGCCACTGACACCAATGATGTGGCTCAATTAATCCCACTGACATCAATGATGGGGCACTATTAATCCCACTGACACCAATGATGTGGCTCTATTAATGCCACTGACACCAACGATGGGGGAATATTAATCCCACTGACACCAATGATGTAGCTCTATTAATCCCACTGACACCAAGGATGGGGCACTATTAATCCAACTGACACCAATGATGTGGCTCTATTAATGCCACTGACACCAATGATGTGGCTCTATTAATCCCACTGACACTAACGATTGGGCACTATTAATTCCACTGACACCAATGATGTGGCTCTATTAATCCCACTGACACCAATGATGGGGCACTATTAATCCACTGACACCAATGATGGGGCACTATTAATCCCGCTGACACCAATAATGTGGCTCTATTAATGCCACTGACACCAATGATATAACTCTATTAATTCCACTGACACCAATGATATAACTCTATTAATTCCACTGATTAATGCCACTGACACCATAGAGGTGGCTCTATTAATTCCACTGACACCAATGATGGGGCTCTATTAATCCCACTGACACTAACGATTGGGCACTATTATTCCCACTGACACTAACGATTGGGCACTATGAATTCCACTGACTCCAACAAAGAGGAACTATACCTCCCACTGACACCAATGACGGGGCACTATTAATTCCACTGACTCTGACAATGAGGTATTATTCCTCCTACTGACACCAACAATGAGGCACTATTAATCCTACTGACACTAACAATGAGGCACTATTATTCCAACTAACACCAATAATGGGGCACTATTCCTCCTACTGACATTAATGATGGGGCACGATTTCTCTCACTGACACTGGCGATAGGGCACTATTCCTCCCCCTAATACCAATGATGCATTGTTTACTCCCACTGAGGCCAAGGAACATTTCTACTTCCAATGGCCACAGTCCGGCCCCCATAAAGTCTGGAGAACCGTAAACTGGCCCTTTGTTTAGAAAGTTTGGAGACCCCTGTACTAAACTATGAACTAAAAAATGAGTTTTGGCTGGACATATGCTTAACTATTGAAGCTTGATTTATCAAGATTTGGTGATTAATAATAATAATTCTATGGGGCTTTTCTCCATGGGCACTCAAAGCATTTATACAATTGGTGTTGGGGTCTTTGAAGGGAAAGATTTGTCATAAGCCTAGATAAATAGATGTGGCTTGAGTCTGTTTCACTTAAGCTGGCCATACACTATACAATCTAAATGGAAAAGCTCTATACAATCTCCTTTAGCATTACCAAAATGTAATATGAGGAAAATCTAAACAATCCATTCTATTCCTTTTTATTTTTTAATGGAAAGGAGGCCGAGACAATAAAGTGTGTTGTCAACATCCCTTCAATTTTGCAACCACCCATTAACCGACTCTTACTACATATGCTAAAAGTTAACAATTCATACTTTTATATAGTACAACATAAAACATACCCAATAAAAATATATAGTGGTTGAAAGAATTGTACACTTGCCGACAGCCGCCGCAGTTAAACTGCTCCAGGTTGTCTCGGCTGCGCGAATCGCCACCATTGTACGTCGGGCGCGTACACGGCGATCTGTGGGCGGCAAGCACGCATGCCCATTTGCTAGCGGGGGAGCCAATCAGCGTGTCCAGCAGACTCGATGTCCTTCGGCCACAAGCGATCGCTCCACAGAGAGGCAGAACTGGGATCTGCCAGTGTAAACAAAGCAGATCCTCGTTCTGTCAGGGCAGTAGAGAGAGATCTATTGTTCTTAGTGATTATGAACAGCAATCTCTCTCTACTGCCTGTCAGTCCCAACCCCCCCCAAAGATAGAAAGCACCTCCCTAGGGAACATTTAACCACGTGATCGCCTCTGGTGTTGACCCCTTCCCTGCCAGTGTCATTTATACAGTAATCAGTGCATTTTTATAGCACTGATCGCTGTATAAATGTCACTGGTCCCAAAAAAGTGTCAGATCTGTCCGCGGTAATGACGCAGTCCCGCAAAAAATTGCAGATCACTTACTAGTAAAAAAAAATAATAATAATAAAAATGCCATGAATCTATCCCCTATTTTGTAGACGCAATAACTTTTGTGCAATCCAATCAATATACGCTTATTGGGATAAAAAAATAAATATGTAAAAGAATACATATCGACCTAAACTGGGGAAGAAATTAGTTGTTTTACTTTTTTGGGGGGGATATTTATTATAGCAAAAAGTAAAAAGTATAATTGTTTTTATTTTTTTCAAAATTGTCGCTCCTTTTTTGTTTATAGTGGAAAAAATAAAGGTGATCAAATACCACCAAAAGAAAGCACCGCGCAATTATCAGTTAAAACGACGCAGTGCCGTATCGCAAAAAAATGGTCTGGTCAGGAAGTGGGTAAATCCTTCCGGGGCTAAAGCAGACCCCATTTTATTAACACAGGCAGGGTTGCATGTGTAAACAATATTGCAAATCCTCAGTCTTAGCCCCCCATCTGGCTTGACCCAACGCTTTTCAATAATTGTATCTTCTTCAGGGGTAAAGGTTCGCCAATCTAGAATAGAATCAACCCCATTATGTCTTTATTGTTGCTGGGGAGGACTATTTTTGCTGCTGGGGGGGGGGGGACTATTCTCTCTGGAAGGGATCTATTTTTGAAGGGGGAGGTCTATTGTTACTGGTAGGGAATCTGTTGTTGCTGGTAGGGGATCTATTGTTGCTGGTAGGGGATCTATTGTTGCTGGGGTTGGTCTTATGTTCCTGGGGGGGGGGGGGGGTCAGTTGCTGCTGGAATTGTTCTATTGCTGAGGGAGCAGTCTATTGCAGCTGTATGCTGGAGGGTCTATTTATGCTGTCTGTTGGGAGAATTGTTGTTGCTGCTGGGGGTCTATTGTTGCTGTGGGGTAGGGGGTTGTTGTGGGTGGCTCATTGTTGCACAGGTCTATTGTTGCTGGCTGCAGGGGATCTATTTTACTGCTTTTCTTGTTATTATTGACACACTACATAAAATGACTTAGTACCATAAAATGATACTTGGTTTTGTATTCTCTAAAAGGGGGGGGGGGGGTAATGGGGGTTGGGTAGGGGGTGGAACCAAGGGATGTTGCTCGGAGGTAGGTAGGGGCAGAGACAAGGGGTAACTCCGAAAGGGGGAGTTCCTGCACCTATTCTCTGAGAAAAAAAGGCCTTGCTTACAACAGCCACATTTTAAAATACAAATATCTGATCCTTGATCTATCTGGGTGAGCACAGCCAACAGAGCCCTCCAGAACGGATTTCTAACAGTGTAGGTGGTTTTTATTCAGCAATCGACTGTTAAAAGCAAACGAAAACTTTTGTAAGACAATCAAATGTTCTGAGAATTTACGTACGAATTTTCCTAAGACTTTTTGTAAAAATTTGTGTTTGAAATGCTATCCATTTATGGCCAGCATACAAGATGTTGTCTCATAACTACGGTATTACTTCATTGCAGTTATACTCACATAGCCTGATCCTTCCAGTAGTCCCATCTGCAGGGCCGCTGTTAGAAATCACAGGGACCCATACAGCCTACCTGACAGGGCCCCTTCCCCTTGCCAAAATTGACTGAAGACATAGATTTATCAGTCCCTTTCCCTGTAGCCTCAGCTGCAGAGATGAATGAATAGGAAGCACTTTGAGGCTTCTTGCTCATTCACAAACTGAAGCGTAGTAAACAGTTTACTATGCTTCAGTCAAGAATCGACACAACAGTGATTGATACTGATCACTTACTGCAGGCGAGTGTGGGTGTACCAAGATGGCTGCGATGGAACGTCACTTCTGTTGCATTTTTCGGATGGGTACTAGAGGCTTTCTGACAGGACACCGGCTGTCTTCAGTTGGGGGGAGGAGAAAGCGGAATCCTACCTCAATCAGCTTTTAGCCGCTGCTCCTTTTGACAGGAGTGATGCCATGTATCAGAGAGATCTATGGCTTTACAAGTAAGTACAGTATTAAAAGGATATCCACTATTTAACTGGAAGCCAACTACATGAGGTGAAGAATTGGTGGCAGTCACAGGGTTGGTGGGTGATTGTGCCACAGTGCCACAGTGCCAGCTGCAGATAATGGAGTTCTTTCTCAGGGAGACCATAGTAGAGGGAGATGAAGTACAGTAATCCAATCTGGGTGTTACAAATACATAGATACGTTTTGGCATATCCTCTGCCAGAATCAGATTTTTGATTCTTGTAATATTTCTGAGATGGCGGAATGAGTACCTAATAGCACTAAAACATGTTGTTTGTATGATAACTCGGTGTCCGGGAGCAACCCCAGGCTGCACAAATGGTTAATCTAGCTGGACCTGTTTTTCACCACTTTGAAGTTAGTCTCTGCCCCCCAATTACAAGAATTTCTGTATTGTCTGGGTTCAGTTTTAGCCACTTACAGTTCATCCATTGTGTATGTCAGTGAGACACCTGTCGATCATGGTCACCAGTGTCTGGTTTGAATCACATTAAGAGTCATATGTCATCTTCATAGCAATGGTAGTGGAGACCATGGTGCTGGATGTTATTTCCCAGTGGAATCATGTGTATGGCAATTAATATTCGTGAAACAATGGAGCCCAGTGCTGGGACAAGGCCATTTGGTGCCCAGGGCGAAGATGGCAAACTGCGCCCCCCCCCCCCCCCCCCGTTTTTTAAAAAACAATCAATGTCGTTTCAAAACAAGAATATGTAAGGAGGGGATATGACAGTGGAAGTATATACAGGAGAAGAGTGGCAGTATATACAGGAGAGGAATGCGGAGGGGATGACTGCATGCAGGAGGGAAGTGCAGATGATATGAAGGCAGTTGTGGGGGGATGTCTTTTAGTTGGGGAGATATTTATATTAGGCCACTATCACACTGAGGTGCTGGCGGCTAGTTTTAGCTGCGCTTTTTGGCCACTAGCGGGGCGCTTTTGACCCCCGCTAGCGTCTGGAAAAGGGTTAAAAAAGTGCTCGCAAAGCGCCGCTCCTGAAGCGCTATGCAGGTGCTTAGGCAGTGCTGGCTATTGATTTCACTGGCATGGGCATTTTGGGAGCGGTGTATTCACCGATCCTAAACCACCCCAAAGATGCTGCTTGCAGGACTTTTTTCCTGTACTGCAAACGCACCGCTCCAATGTGAGAGCACTCCGGCTTTTACACTGGGGCTGCAGAAAAGGCAGTTTACAGGCGATTTTCAGGCTCTATTTTAGCGCAAAAACACCTGTAAAATGCCTCAGTGTGAAAGTGGTCTAAGTGCCAGTGTCTGAGGGGTGAATAGGAAGGGGTGATGGGAAGGTAGGGAATGCATCAGGACTGTTCTGGCTCTCGCTGGTAATCATGCTGGAAGCATAAAGGGCGCACATTTTCAGTACAGAAATGTTTTCATTTATATATGCATACAGCCAGCGGAAAGTGGCTATGGACTATTATTTCATTTATAGAGTGTTTAGATAGGTGGTGAGTTTTGGGTTGTACTGATTTTGGATAACACAGGGTTAAATAGGATGGTCATAAATTAAGTTCACATTAGCTGGACAGAGCAATTGGGGTTTGTTTATATAGAGAGGGCTGCCTGTCAGTTTGGGAAATGTCTGTCAGCTCTGGGGGGTTGCTGCTGGCTCTAATCTCCACCCCCCCCCCCTGTCTTTTCCAGTTCTCCTTGTCACCTTTCACTACAAAACAAATCAAATCCTTCTAGCAGAAACTTTGCAGCTTATCTCCCCAGACCTCCCCCAGAACAGCTCAGCTCCCCTTCCTGCAGTGTGCTCTGCCTCAAGTCACGATTCGCCAGGCTCCTCTAGGTCACAGCGCCGAACAGCTCCCTGCGCTCCTCTGAGTCCTCCCACCTCGCCCCCGGCCGTGAGTGACGTCACGCCGCTGGCAGGGACTACGAGACTCCTCCGTAGGGGGAGTAAACAGTGAAGCTGACAGGGAAGGAAGGTGACAAATGCAGGGGCGCACTCGGCACACACAATTTGTACAGTGCCGCGGCGCTGCCTATGACACAGGTGTACTTGTACACACTGGCGGCCATAGCAGAACTTCACCTGCAGGCTGCGCCCCCCCCCCCCTCCTATAGCAAATGGTACCGCCCAGGGCACTCGCCCCTTCCGCCCCTGCCTTGTACCGGCCCTGACGGAGCCCTGTGGCACCCTGTAATGCGTAACTTCCAGCTTTGGAGCTGGTGAAAGAGGGACACCTTGGTCGCTCAGCACAGGCACCATTCAGACAATGCTTTGCATTTTCTTAATGAATGCAAGGCATTCCCTGATTGGACAAGGTGGATAGCGTGATATCACCACCCCACCTCTCCATCTTGTTCAATCAGAGAATGCTTTGCATAAATTAAAAAGATGCAAAGCATTCTCTGAAAGGTGCCCATGCCTAGCGTCAGACCTCCTATGTTCACACTGCAGCAGGGCAGCCACTCGGCACGGGACCTGGAAGCAAATGGAGATCACTGGACAGTGACTTCCAGTTTTTAGAGTAGGAGTCTCCAAATTTTCTAAACAAAGGACCATTTTACTGTCCTTCAAAATTTAGAGGGTCTGATTGTGACCAATGGAAGTAGAAGATGTCTTAGCAACAGTGGGAGCAAACCAGTAGTGTATTTAGGTTTTGTTCTGCCCTAGGCCTGACTAAACTCGTGCACCCCCTAATTTAAATATGACCCACCCCTTTCTGTCAAGGCCACACCCCTTGCTGTTTAAGACCTGCCCTGAAATTTTTGAGTGGGACACTAGTTCTGAGGGCCTGGGGGGGGCAATGAATTGCCTTAATTTGCATAGATTTCTCTCACTTCCTGTTTGGCTATGGGGCAGGAAGTGAAGGGAAATCTCAGCAATGGGACAGGAATGGTAAAGAATAAACTGACAGGGGCTATAACCCTCCCTTACTCTATCCGAAATGAAAAAGTTCTACTTTAAGCACAAATTTCTGATAATTTTATGGAGAGGACTAAGAAGATATAACCATGCCAATGGTGCAGAAGAAAACAAATCGCACAGTGAGGTTTGTGGTCCAGAATGATAGGACAGTCAAAATTAGAAGCAGCACCCCCCTGCCCCACAGTGGCGGAATGCCAGCCACCCGCATACCAGAAGGAGTGCGGCTGCTTTATGGGGGCTCTAGACTAATTTGCCTCTTAGCCCAGTTCGCCCAATAAGACTGGTGCTACACTAACAGTCTAGCGTGCTGCCCCCCTGTAAAGTGCTGCCCTAGACCTGGGCCTTGTTGGCCTATGCCAATATACAGCGTTAGAGCAAACAATGCCTCATCTTTGGTATTAGGGGAAAGAATAATGTCTTATTGTTGGTGTTAGTGGTAGGAATAGTGCCCCATCATGGGACCCCCAAGCTGGACCAATGTAACTATGTAAATATTCCATACCTGGCATCAATGTCCATGGGAGAAAAGATCCAGAGAAAGAGTGGACCATTGGGGTGTCAGAGGGGGTTTGAGGGGTACATTGGAGGTCAGTGAGGGGCAGAAGAGCAACATGGTGGTGAGTGGTGACTGATAAAGTACATTGGTGGTCAGTGGGGTCCAGAGGAGTACATTGGTCACCAGTCAAGGCTGCATTAGTCAGTGAAGGCTGATGGGGTACTTTTGTGGTCAGTGGGCACTTCTCTTGTAGTTGTCTATGTCCCATGTCCCAGCTCTCTCCCTCTGTCTCCTCCTCCCTGCCAAAACTATGCAGATTTTGTTGGCAGATCACACCACCCACAGTATTTGCACAGAGAAGGTGGCAAGCGCACAAACATGTTTTCCAGTTCTTGGTTCTGGGACACAGCCCTGGTCCGAAGGGATGCTGGGATTGTGTTTTAATTCGAGGACAGTCCCACTAAATCCGGGACAGTTGGGGGTATGCCATAAAGTAATGGCAGTGAAGAGGATGAGTGGATTCCTGCCATGACCCTTTCAGATCTTCCTGACAGAGACCTGTGCTTAATACCCTTTTACACAGAGCAACTTTCAGCAATCCAATAAGATGTTAAATCCCATGGTGGAAAATGTGGCCGAAAGAGCAAAGAGAATAAGGATGGCGCCTTCTCTTTTTCTTAATAGGTCATTCAATAGGCAGACCAATGGTGTTTTTTTGCTGTGTTTTTTAATGAAACCAGATCGAAAGTCACTTGAAAATGTATTTTTTGACCAAAGGAAAAAACTCCCCCAAAGAGTGGGACTTGTATTTTTTGACAGTCAGGCTTCCAACCTGTTAGTTAAAAATGATAAATTAACCTAAAATAATTCATACATCTTCGTGAAGTACTCTTGTGATGATTTATTATAAGTGGTAAAACCACTGAGAAAAACAATACAAGTTCCAGCAGGCTTATATTTACCTATATTTTATTCCTTGTAACCGTCGTTCATCAAGAATGCTAATTGCACTCCGGTACCCACAAGAGGGCACACCTATAAATCCTTGCATGACACAATAGATGTAAACAATATAAACCACAAAATATAATATGTTCAGGGAAAAGTTAGCACCACATAATGAATACTTGTTAAAAATAGACAAAAGTTTCTCTTGTGGTTGTGGCTGCTGTAAATACTTCTCCAGAACGGCTCATGAAACTGCAAGCTAGACAATTACTGCTTCATTAAAACAATGTGCAAAACACTGCTTTATAATAAAATGGAAGGCACTGTTAAAAAAAAAAAAAAAAAAAATGAAATGAAGAATTATCTGTTTAGTGCAATATTTTGCTCTTTCTTTTAGCGTTATTGAACTATCTGCAGTTCTAAATCTTAACTTAACAATTCACGCCGAAAGCGGAACAAGTTTTCACGCATCGATTTTTCCCTCTGCAAACTAAGTGCATTGATTTTAATGTACTATGTAATGCAACTGAACCAGCAAAAAAAGGATTTTTGTCAGGCTTCATCTCTAGGCTTTGTTAGTTTTAATCTATTTTTATGTGATTAGCAATAATTTGTACATTGCAAATGTAAAAAGTCAATAATCTTCTTTTTAAATGAATTAAAGGTATAATGGGATGCATTCTCTTAAAGTGGAACTCCGGCCAAAATGGTTTTTTTTTTTACATCTTGGATAAGAGTTAGATCCTCATGCCCCGTACACATGATCGGAAATTCCGACAAGAAAAGTCCGTTGTGAGCTTTTGGTCGGAAATTCTGACCATGTGTAGGCTCCATCTGAATTTTTCTGTCGGAATTTCAGCCAAGAAAAATTTGAGAGCTGGTTCTCAAATTTTCCAACAAGAAAAGTTCTTGGAGGAAATTCCGATTGTCTGTATGCAATTCCGACGCACCAAAAATCACGCATGCTCAGAATCAAGTCGACGCATGCTCGGAAGCACTGAACTTCATTTTTCTCAGGTCGTCGTAGTGTTGTATGTCACCGCGTTCTTGACGGTCGGAAATTGGTGTGATCGTGTTTATGCAGGACAAGTTTGAGCCAAGATTCCGTCGGAAAAAAATTCACGGTTTTCTTGTCGGATTTTCCGATCGTGTGTACGCGGCATTAGTCATGCTTTAATTGCTGGTGTGAGAGGATGAAAGAGACACACACATTATGGTAAATATACAAGTTGTTTTCATTAGAAGTCACATTTACCTAACGTGTATGTGAAATTCTCTGCCCTTTGGTAGGAGGATTGTAGCCGAAAAATACCAAGATCAAATGATTAGACCACTAAACAATAAAATGACAAAACTAGCTTTTTCTGCAATATTCTTCTTTAGTTCAGAGATTTTTCTGCTACTAGATATCCTTAGTCTGATGGCCAGCATCATTCAACTCACCTCCTTTGAGCCCAGGTCATCTTGGACCCACCCCAGCCTATGACTGGACAGTGAAAGGAGAAGCAGCACAGTGATGAGCTCATCTCTCTGTCACTCTCTCCTCTCCTCCTATCAGCATGCTTCCTGTCTGCAAATGAACTGATTGGCTCCTTGTGCGGCTTCCTCCACTCACACTCCAGCTCTGCCATACAGGGACTGCCATAGGCACAGGGTAAAATTTAGGTATTTCATTAGACTGGCTTCTGTTGAACAGAGAGGGCAACACATAGATTGAAATTTGGCCAGTTCTTGACAAATTTCGATACATATATACCCAATTACCCTGTGTAAGAAAGATGTATATACTTATTTTCAGCCCGTTTCAGTCCGGTATCAGGAACCAGCATACCTGTGTCAGTCAGTGGTAGCTGCAGGGGAGAGGAGGGACCACCGTCAATGGATGAGTCACAGGAGCCTGTGGGTGACATCACTGCTCCAGGCTTTTTCAGCCATTGTCAAATGCTCTCCTCTCCCCTGCAGCCGCCGCTGGCTGACACAGGTGATCACGTGACCAGATCAGCCTGGAGCATGATCAAAATAGGTAAGTATATACACCTTTCCTACACAGGTTAGTCAGCATAAGTATTAAGAGGGACAGGGAGCATTTTAAAGACTAGTTTTATTTTAACTATGAAAACTTTAAACTGTCCCTTTAAATCTTTTATTGAAGATGGTAGGATTATGGGAATGCTCCCGTTTGACCTGGTGTCTAATTTTTCGAAGTCCAACTATCATTATTTGTCTTGTCGATTACACTTGCATGGAATAAGTCAGCATGTAGAAAATAGACGCAGAGACAAAGTTCAGAAATGGAATCTTGACGACAGCAGAACAGCTGGTAAATGTGTTTCCCGCTGTTTACACGGGAAATTAACTTGCTTGCATGTGCATAACAACTTATAATAGCATATCTTCTAATATACTTCACAGGATGTTCCGTAAGTTCATAACTCCATGGATATTAGTCTGGTTTTAAGTCAAGTTCACAACTAGTTGAGTCAGATTAAACTTTTTGCCACTGGTACAGTATGTTTATCCGTAAAAAATCGTATTTTAGAATGGTAGATCAGTAGATACACTATATGGCTAAAGGTTTGTGCACACCTGACCATTATACCAATAGGAAACATGTGGGAAATCACTTTCCAAAACTATGGCGCTGGCCTCCCTTGTGGTCTCCAATCCTCTAGGAAGACTTTCCACAAGATTTTGGGGAGTGTCTGTGGAAGGTTTTAGTCTATTCACCCAAGAGCATTTGTGAGGTCAGGACAAGAAGACCTGACTCACAATTGGCATTTCAATTCATCATCATTTGTGTTGTTTCACAAAGGATTCATTTTTTTTTTCCAAGTAATTACAAGATAATCGGAAACAGAAAGGAGTGGCATAGTATAGTGATACAAATAGAAGGTCACAGTTATGCCGCGTACACACGCTCGGAATTTCCGACAAAAAATGTTCGATGGGAGCTTGTTATCGGAAATTCTGATCGTGTGTAGGCTCCATCAGACATTTGCTGTCGGAATTTCCGACAACAAAAATTTGAGAGCTGGTTCTCAAATTTTCCGACAACAAAACTTGTTGTTGGAAATTCCGAGCATGTGTACACAATTCCGACGCACAAAATTCCACGCATGCTCGGAATCAAGAAGAAGAGCCGCACTGGCTATTGAAATTTATTTTTCTTGGCTCGTCGTACCTGTTGTACGTCACCGCGTTCTTGACGTTCGCAATTTCCGACAACATTTGTGTGACCGTGTGTATGCAAGACAAGTTTGAGACAAAAAAAAAACAACGGTTTTGTTGTCGGAATGTCCGATCGTCTGTACGCGGCATAAGGCTTACAAGGTCACAGAGGTACCTTTGCTCCAGGTCAGTCCACACTATCCACACCTCACACACCTGCCGAGAGGGTGCTCACCCAGCCTTGCAACTGCACAGTAAACAATAGAGATCCCGGATGGCTGCACTCCAACAGATCCCCTTTTTTGATATGATAAAATTCCAACAGGCAGAATAACATGTAGTGGAGAAACAAGAACAAGGCTAACCTTGCTCTTGTTCCCCCACTACATGTGATTTTGCCAGTTGGAATCATATCAATAAAGTGGATCTGTTGGATTGCAAACATTCAGGATTTCTATTGTTTTCAAGGCTTACAATGTGTATAACACAGTACATGAGCAAAGAACATCGGCCAAAATGAATCGTGCAAAACAGCAAGGTAGCAAAGACGAGGTTCATATGCAGATCAAGTGCAATCTACTAACCAGGAAGAGAAACGTTCCCCCAGCTCTTGCAACCACCAAAGTAAGAGAGGTGGGATGGGGTGGGAATAATAGGTGTGCCCATCTCCATATAAAGGGCTATAGAAGTGTAGCACACAAACCTTTTTCTCGCCTGGCTCACTTGCGAGTCAAGGCACACCGTGCTATATGCCCGTACCCTCCTGTTTGAAGAGGTTAAGCGGTGTTCACAAATTTTGGGTCTTTCAGCGAGTTACCCTTTTCCACTGGTTCTCTCCCCCAGAGTATGGGGTCAAGTCTCTATTTCTTCCCCCAAAGAAAAGCAATGTCCAGAAGTACTTTAACTCCAACAGAGAGTTTATTTTCTATTTGTTGCGTAGTAGATAGAGACAGTTGGATGAAAGAAGGAATAGTGTGAAGAATAGGTCCAGGCACAACCAGCAATCTCGTGGCCACTCGATCCCGAGTGGGTTTAGCTCACCCGGATAGTTCTCTCTTACAGTCCTAGCAGCTGGTGTGGAGCTCGAACAGTTCTGCCACCCCATGCCCTCCAGGGACGGGTGTAGGAAATCCTCTAACCTCAGTAGACTTTAAGAACAGGATAATGCCAGTGGACACTCTACAGGTTAGCTTTCCCAAATAACGAATCCTTCCCTCTGACAGGTCACCAGGCCTCTCCCGAGACAGCAATCTTCCATTACTCATCTCCTCAATGGGACCGATCCTCCCCTGGCTTCCTCTTGGTCAGAGCGGGTACCCTCCCCCGGGCTCCCTGGGACTCTTCTTTCGGGGGTAGGCCCTAGCTAAAGGTGCTAGACCCAGTTGTAAAGTTGCAGGCCCCAGGCTAAAGGTGCCTGGGCCTGATCACATCCACACATACCCCTGGCTCCTCCGACTCTGACGAGGACCCTACCAATGGAGTCTGCCCCTTAAGTACCCTCTACCGGCATGCACAGCAGGTTGACCACGCCCACTGTACCGCTGCCGAGAGAGGACACCGCAAGGCGTAGTAATGCCACCCCTGGCTCAACCCTGACCTGATATGGCAGCGCCACCTACAGGCCGCAGGGAACCACACACCAGGCAGCATCACATAGGCAGAAGCAAATACCTAGCAATCAGAATGGTCTGAGCCCGGCTACCAACTCAGACAAACCCCCAAATTTAGGCACATAACACCCTTAAAAAGTAACAGGGCACTACAGAAGAATTAGAGATAGAAAATAAAGAGGTGGAGGAAAAGGAAAAAGAGTGAGAGAGGGGACCCTCATGGGCCAACGTGGGGAACCTTGACCAAAACAATTCACAAAGAGAGCAAGTCGTGGTCTATATTCGTCTGAGGGGCCCAGTCCAGGGACCCAATCCAGGGACTCCAGACCTTGGAGTTACTAGGTGGGCGTGTCTTCAAGGATAGATGTAAGCTTCTCGTGCGCCATAATGCCCAAAAGTCTCCGTTTTACTTCAGCAATATTAGGGAAAAGCTGTCTCCACGCTTGCACATGGGTTTGTCGGGCAGCCGGAAATCACAATTTCTGCTGAAACAGACACGTTAATGCCCTGTACACACGATCGGAATTTCCGATGAAAAAAGTCTGACGGAACATCCGATATTCCGACCGTGTGCAGGCCCCGTTGGACTTTTTCCCGTCTGAGTTTAAAAATAGAGTTTAGAAATTCTGTTAGTCTGTGTGGAACTCCGACGGAGAAAAAAACACACATGCTCAGATTCAAGTCGACGCATGCTCGGAAGCATTGAACTTCATTTTTCTCGGCTCGTCGTAGTCTTGTACGTCACCACGTTCTTGACGGTCGGAATTTGGTGTGACAGTTTGTATGCAAGACAGCTTGAACGGAATTCCGTCTGAAAAATCTGTCAGAGTTTATCCCGATGGAAAATCCGATTGTGTGTACAAGGCATTAGTCTCCATCAGAAGCTTACAGTAAATGACAGGGTGACAATACAGGAGCACAATTGGGAGGCAACAACAACAAGTTATCACCACATAATGTAAAGTGCCTGGACAAGGACCTTTATGGCAGGATCCATAGCTGTACATTTAAAATTCCTGAATATAACTTAAAATTACCCTACCCTGTACACAAGATCGGATTTCCGATGGAATAAAATCCGATGGATTTTTCCATCGGAATTCCGATGAAGCTGACTTTCATCAGTCTTGCCTACACACCATCAGACAAAATTCCGACCGTCCAAAACGCCGCGACGTACAACACGTACGACGGCACTATAAAGGGGAAGTTCAAATCCAACGGCGCCACCCTTTGGGCTGCTTTTGCTGATTTTGTGTTACCGCATGTTAGTAAAAGTTTGGTGTTAGCCGACTCGCGCTTTTCAGTCTCCGTGCTTTTCAGTCCGTTACAGCATGACGAATGTGCTATCTCCCTTACGAACGCTAGTTTTACCAGAGCGAGCGCTCCCGTCTTGTAATAGAGCATGCATGGATTTTTCTCCGATGGAGTTCCCCACAGACGATCGGAATTTGCTTTGGTCTTTTTTCCATCGGTGTAAAAAATAGAACATTATTTTAAATTTTACCGATGGAAAAAAGACCGATGGGGCCCACACACGATAGTTTTTTCCGATGAAAAAAGTCCATCGGTCTTTTTTCATCAGAAAAACCGATCGTGTGTATGCGGCATAAAGGATATTTAAACCCTAAAGCCCCGTACACACGGTCGGACTTCTATCGGACTTTTCCGTGGTTTTTTGTCCGAACAGAGTTGGTCGGGAACACCCATAGCATACACACGCTCTGACTTTTCTGCAAACTTTCCCAAAACTTTTTGCAACATCACGTGATTTTTCTACTCTTTTCTGCTCTTTACCGCCACCCTTTGGTCAACTTCTGCTATTGTTGGTTAATTTTAACATTAGTTGTTTTGTCCATCGGACAAAAGTCCGATGGTTTCCTGTACACACGGTCGGACTTTGCTCCATCGGACTTTTGTTGGGCAAAAGTTTGTCCGTTTGCAGACCCAACTTTTGTCCGATGAAAACAAGAAAAAAAGCAAAAAAAGTTTGTCCGATGGAGCGTACACACGGTCGGATTGTTGGTCCAACTTGCTCAAAATGAAGTTTGTTGGCCAAAAGTCCGACCGTGTGTACGGGGCTTAACAATGACCTTATTGTATTGTGTGTGTTAAATATACTATTAAAAGCATTTTGTTATATGTGTTGATAAGTACCAAAAATACCTGTTGATCCTGTCAGATATCCAGTGAGCTCATAACTTTCTGTGTTCTTCCTGTATATTGTTATCAGTAGGCTTGTGCACAACGGAAAAATTAGTTCCGTTTCGGTTCGTTTCTTTCCGGTCCTGTTGATTCGTAATCATTCGTAATTTTGCTAGACGGGATTTTTCGTGTTCGGACTCATTCGTATTTTTGCAAGCGACATTTTTCGTTGAATTTTTTGTTGCTTTATAATTCGTACTTTCGGTAGAGTACGTTGTTTTTCGTTGATTCTGGACACAACTCCTACTTTCGTAACTTTTTTTGGGTTCGTTGATTCGTAATTTTCTGTGTCTCTCTCACGACGACGCTGACTATTATGCCTAATGTGCTTCGAATGGATTTGTACTTTTCGAAATACATAGCGGTTATTTGTAACGATTCGAAATCTCGTATTTTACTTTTGTTTTTTACATGCGGCTATAGCCTCCGCCCCTGTACACCATTTTGAGAGGGTTCAGCACGGTGAGGGAGAAGCAGAGAGCAGAGCAGAGTGTTATTGTGCTTCGAATGGATTCGAAATCTCGTATTTTACTTTCGTTTTTTACATGCGGCTATAGGCTCCGCCCCTGTACACCATTTTGAGAGGGTTCAGCACGGTGAGGGAGAAGCAGAGAGCAGAGCAGAGTGTTATTGTGCTTCGAATGGATTAGAAATCTCGTATTTTACTTTCGTTTTTTACATGCGGCTATAGCCTCCGCCCCTGTACACCATTTTGAGAGGGAGTTCAGCACGGTGAAGGAGAAGCAGAGAGCAGAGCAGAGTGAGTGTTATTGTGTTTCCAATGGATTTGTACATTCGTAAGTTTTTTCATAACGAATTATGCCGAAGACATTCGGGCATTCGCTATTTTGCGGTATAATTTATTTCGGATTCGGTTTTATTCGTAATTGCTTTGTTCGGAAATTCGAATGCTTCCGAATGTCCGAAAGTTGCTAAATTCGGACGAATTTCGATTCGTTACGAAACGAATTGCACAAGCCTAGTTATCAGTTACTTTGTTCTCTAGAGATTACAGAACCATGTCCTTCTATATTATAGAGCAGTGTTTCTCAACTCCAATCCTCAAGGCGCCTCAACAGGTCATGTTTTCAGGCTTTCCATTATTTTGCACAGGTGATTTGACCAGTTTTACTGCTTTAGTAATTACCACAGCTGTTTCATCTGAGGGAAATCCTGGAAACATGACCTGTTGGGGCGCCTTAAGGTAGGGTGACCAGACATCCTCGGTTTCTGGGGACAGTCCCCGGATTGAGGACACTGTCCCCGGACCAAGTCTGTCCCCGGTTTTGTCCCCGGATTGGATTTGAACAGGGGCTGGGGCAATTTTAAAGACAGTCCATGCAGAATTTAAAAAAAAAACAGAATTACACCCCCCCCCCCGCTCCTACTGGCTTAGGGGGGTGTATTTTTTCCATTATCTGTGCCCCTTTCTGATGATCATGTGCTGGTCGGAGCGGAGGGAATATTTCTTCAATTTCGGATGCCCATTCAGCTCCGCTCGCATGTTCTTCTGCCTTGGCTCAAGTCCTGGCCAGCCGCCTGCCTGGAGCGTAAGACTTGACAGGCTGTGAGGCGGGCGGTGGCGGCGATGGGCAGGGAGTCGCTGATTACCTCCATTACTAGTAGAAAAAAATATGTCCCCGGATTTCATTTTAAAAATCTGGTCACCTTACCTTAAGGACTGGAGTTGAGAAACACTGTTATAGACAACAGTGGGGGGAAAAGTACTGTAGTCCTATCCTGTTTCTGTTATCCTGATACAGTATAGTGAATGAGTGTTGTCAACGAAAAAAATAATTTCTTCATGACACAGGGTTGAAAATGTAACTGCTCTGCTTTTCGGCTGGTCTATCTATTTTTAGAGATGAGATATATTCAAATCTGAAAGAAGCTGTTTAAACAAATTTATCCAAAGGATGGAATAGCTGCACGCTCAAAACCATCCTGCTTGCAAGTCAAATCATTTTGAAATCCCTCTTCTTTAGAAAAAGTACATAACTATATCTGATCTTTGAAATTTGTATTAAAAATTGTATAAATATTTCTCACTCCAGATAACGTGGACCTACAATGCCGATTCCGGGGGTGTACCAGAAGGTGGCAGAAGGGCAGCAGTCTCAGAGGAAGACGGGAACGGTGGAAACCCCCAAAAAGTTCAAAGCACAAGACTTCAACAGCCTCCGGGAAACTTGTCTGAATAGAAGGCAGTTATTTGAGGATGATGTATTCCCTGCCAGCCTCTATTCTATTGGACAGGATTTGCTGTCCCAGGACAAACTACTCAGCATTAAATGGAAAAGACCAAGTGTAAGTAACAAGCCATTCAGGATTGGGGAGATTTATCTAGCAAGGTGCTGAGTGGAAAGGGGCAAACAGCGCTTCCCTACAATATGTAGGCAAAAAAAATCAAACCTGAAAATCAATGCTTGGAAATGGTCCTTTGGCACCAAAAGTGAAGATGCAAACTTGTGTACCCCCCATTTCCAATCCAGCTGAGAAAGAGCTTTATAATCTGTATGTACAGTGGCCAGATCAGTGCAGGGTACTGACGAATACTGGGCTGGGCCCTTGCATTGTAATCTTTTGGTTTAAGGATAATGGGGGAAGGATTTGGTAGATGGAAAAATTATTGTGATTTAGTCATAACCAGAATGTTAAAACAAATTAATGTTTCCACTAACATGCTCCTTACCAAAATGTTCTTTTGGGAACCAAAGTCATTTTTAACTCAAGTGTTATGCAAGTCTATAGGGTTGATGGGAGAGTTTGACAGCCCTGTCCTCCACAGTGCTCTGTCCTCCGCAGTGCAGGAGTCACCAAGGGCAATGCAGAAGCAGGAGAGTCACCCACTTGTTGGCCATGATCGCTACGTGGTAGTACTCAGCAGAGATTTATTTAGATTGGAGAAGTTGGCATTCTATACCAGTTGGCACACTCCTGTTTCCACAATAACACTAATAATTATTAGTCATCATCCATTTATTTACAACACCACCCCCATCATGACACTCAAGGCCTCTCCTGCTTCTGACCAACCCTCCTGTTGATACATGGGCAAAAATTGGGCAGATGTTATATTTTGCAGGCAACAAATCGGCAATTGGAATATATGTTTAAAACCGCCAACACGCAGGTAACAAATGGGCAATCTATTTTCCAATTTCCAATTCTAATCTACACAAGCATTGTGTATGGAGGAATTTCACCTACCCCTGCCGGTATTCTGACAGAAGGACCAGCCACTGTCATAATACACCGAAAAGTGGTTGCAGCAAATTGAAAAACTTTTCAACATCACCCTTTGACAGAAGTCACTTAAGCTTCAGTCGCACAAGGATGGCCACACACTGATCGAAATTCAGCTTGTCCTTGCTGAACTATTTAACTGTTAGCTTTGTGAATTGAGCTTTGGGAACTGTTCGTTTTGTGAAGTAACAGAGATCAGAAGTTAGTAGTAAGTAATGCAGAGAATAGGTGTCAGAAGTAAGTAATAAAGAGTTTAAGTGTCAGTTTTTTGTAACGCAGAGTGCAGAGGTCAGGAGTATGTAATGCAGGGTTCAGTGGTCAGAAGTAAATAACGCAGAATAATTAGGGACATTAGTAAGTAGCTGAGCTTAGGTGTCAGTAGTAACGCCAAGAGTTGGTGTCAGAAGTAAATATTGCAGAGTTTAAGGGACAATATTATGTAACTCAGAGTGCAGAGGTCAGGAGTATGTAACTCAGAGTGCAGGGGTCAGGAGTATGTAACTCAGAATGCAGAGGTCAGGAGTATGTAACTCAGAGTGCAGAGGACATTATTATGTGGCACAGAAAGCAAAGGTCAGAGGTATTGCAAAGTGCAGAGGTCAGTAGTGTGTGACACACAGTGTAGGGGTCAGAAGCAAGTAACATCAAGTGCAATAGTCAGGATAAAGTAACACAGACTTCAGAGGTCAGTAGTGTGTAAGGCAAAGGGCAGGATTTGTAGCTGGAGGCTGGCACAGCAGGGTTGTGATCTACCTTTCACATAGCCATGATCAACTGGTAAATTGTGACTGACATATTGCTGACCCCCTGAGTTGGCTGAGTAATCATAATGGTTTGTCTCATCTGCATCTAGTGGCTCATTTGCATAACTCTACATTATGGACATTAACAAACATGGAAAGCAGGCTTGTAAACATGTGAAATTCCACCCATAAATTACTCTAAAGGTATACGCTGTCACAAATTCACCCAACAAAACCAAATTAGGTAAACATGTATGAAAATATAATAGATCATTTTATTATTTTTAAAAACAGTATATAGTGGAAGGAGCAGAGTCCTCACACATTACAGAGTATTTCAAGATATGAGAGTTTGGTAATGGAAGGAGTAGAGTCCTCCAACAGTACGGAGTATTTTCGAAGAAGAGAGTTAGATAGAGGAAGGAGCAAAGTTCCCCAGCATTGCCGAGCATTTCAGGAAAGGAGATTTAAAAAGAGGAAGCAGCAGAGTCTTCCAATAGTACAGAGTAATTCAGGAGAGGAGAGTTGGAGGAAGGAGCTGAGTCCTTCAGTAGTGCAGCAGAGTATTCAGGGGAGTAGAGTTAGGAAGGCGCAGAGTCCTCCAGCAGTATAGAGTATTTCAGGAGAGGAGAGTTAGATGGAGGAAGGAGCAAAGTTCCCCAGTAGTGCAGAGCATTTCAGGAGAGGAGAGATACTGAACATAGAAGAAAGAGCAGAGTCTTTCAGCAGTGCAAAGTAATCCGGGAGAGGAGAGTTTAGAGCAGGGGTCTCAATCTGGCGGCCCTCCAGCTGTTGCAAAACTACAAGTCCCATGAGGCATTGCAAGGCTGAAGCCTCGTACACACGCAGGGCCGGATTTCCCACAAGGCCACCGAGGCTAGGCCTCGGGGCGGCACTGGGTGCAAGGGCGGCGCCGCCCGTCCTCCCACGGCCACCTCCCGCACTAATTTAGCTCCCGGCGCCACGGCCGGCCTGCTGGAGCGCAGCGCCAGCACAGCAAATGCTAATGTAGCGGCCCCCTCACTCCCCTCTTTCTCTCGTCTCGTCTTTCTCTTGTCTACAGGTATCTTAGAGGGGAGGGAGCGGGGATACCACGCCTGGCTTCCACCACACGTGTCAGTGCGGTATAAGCAACGTTCTTGTATTACCTTCGGGTCAGTGCTGTGCACCTGGATCCTCCCTCCAAGAGTCACCTTGAACAATGTCTGCTAGGAAATGAGCCCCACACCATTAAAGTTCAACACTCCTTTATTCTTCTTGAATGAACACAATCAGTTGAACTCCCTTGGTTAACAGAACAGGAAAGGAGGTGTGGATGCGAATAGGCCCAGACACAATTTGGTTCTCCACTTTCATTCCTGAAAGTGGGTTACGGTCTCCGCACGAGGGGGAATTTCCTTCCAGGCCGTCTCCGACGAGAGGCTCACCTGTCACCGGCAATATGCTGCACCGGGTCTTCAAGTGAGGAGCTCCCCCCGGTCCATTGCGCCCTCCGGATTCGGGTACCCACTCCCAGGGTTCCCTAGGATCTTCTTCCCTCGCGGAACTCAGTGTTGGGCACTGAGCTCCGGACCTCCATCTGAGTACCTCACCCCAGGCTAAAGGTGCCTGGGATGGAACACAACCTCCGGTTGTCCTCTAGGCCTAGGCCACACAGAGGACCGACACAAACCACCGTCCACAAGCTGAAGGTGCCTGGGACTTGACCCCCTGACAAAGATGGCCGGCCCCCTTTATACCCTCTCCCAGCAAGCACGGCGGGTTCCCCGCCCCACCATACCGCTGCCGCGGGAGGACAAAAAGGAGGCACCGCTCACAGCAATGATTCAACCCCAGCCCAGGGCGACAGCGCCACCCACAGGGCCGCAGGGAATTACACATCACTGATGTCTCTGCCAAGTTCAAATTTACACCCAGGAAAGTACATACCCGCTACACTAATATTGCTACTTGGCCTGGGGAAGGGAGTGACAGGCGCCCCCAATGATGGCCGATGACTGGCCAGAATGGCGGAAGCGGAGCCTAATGCTCCGCCTACCCTCTTCTGCGCGAGCGGGGAATGTGAAGTGAGGTGAAGAGGAGAAGAGAGGACGGGAGAAGGAATGTATGGCGGCCCGATGGGGAACCCCCAGCAGAAGCACCAAGGATAGCAGCCAGGTACTACTTCTTGATCCTTGTCATCATATTCATATGTGCCAACCAGAAGCAAGCAGCAAAATATAATGCTCAGTGGATTAAATAAATGTTCATAGCCATAGCATAAATAAACTGTAATAAAGTGATTTGTGAACAGCTGTTGCACAAATCACTTTATTACACTTTAATAATGATATCTATGGCTTTGCATATTTATAATTTATTTAATCCATATTGAGCACTATATTTGATGCCTGGCACACACGCACAATGGCACATGATGATGACTTAAAAGTTTTAAGTCATCATCATGTGCGATTGTGGCGTGTGTGCCAGGCATCAAATATAGTGCTTAATATGGATTAAATAAATTATAAATATGCATAGCCATAGATATCATTAATAAAGTGTAATAAAGTGATTTGTGCAACAAGCTCATTAAACAGTCCACACTCAGTGAAAGTTCATGTACTGCAAACTTTGCAGTGCATTAACTTTCACTGAATGTGGACTGTTTAATGAGCAGGGGCTATTGATGGGTACATTAGCTGCGTTTGTTGGGCACAGTGGTTGCGTTTGATGGGCACAGTGGCTGCGTTTGATTGTCACAGTGGCTGCGTTTGATTGTCACAGTGGCTGCGTTTGATTGTCACAGTGGCTGCATTTGATTGTCACAGTGGCTGCGTTTGATTGTCGCAGTGGCTGCGTTTGATTGTCACAGTGGCTGCGTTTGATGGGCACAGTGGCTGCGTTTGATGGGCACAGTGGCTGCGTTTGATGGGCAAAGTGGTGGCAATTGATGGCACAGTGGCTGCAATTGATGGCACAGTGGCTGCATTTGATTGGTACAGTGGCTGCGTTTGATTGGTACAGTGGCTGCGCTTGATGGGCACAGTGGCTGCGTTTGATTGGCACAGTGGCTGCATTTGATTGGCACAGTGGCTGCATTTGATTGGCACAGTGGCTGCGTTTGATGGGCACAGTGGCTGCGTTTGATAGGGGCGGATATGGTTAGAAGAGCCCCTTGCTGTATTGAGAAAAGCATCCGCCCATCATAAAGCACTGGCCATCATGCTATTTCTAACCATATCCGCCCCTTTGAGAAAAGCATCCGCCCCTTGCAGGGGGTGGGGGGGGGGTGGCATTGAAGAACCCGGCCTTGGGGCGGCAAAGGGAGTAAATCCGGGCCTGTACACACGACCGGTTTTCTCGGCAAGAAAACTGCTGGGAGTGCTTTTTGCCGTGAAAACCGTTCGTGTGTTCTCTATTTTTCTTGTCGTGTTTCTCGGCAGAGTGTTTCCTGCCGAGAAAACCGGTTGTCTGTATGCTTACCTGTCCGAGGAAAACACGACACATGCGCAAGACTTCGACTTCGACTTTTTTGAGTGCCCATCTGTACACAGGGCTTGGCAAGGCAAGCTTGCCAGGAATCCTGTCGAGAAAACTGGCGTTTTTTTTTCTGACGGGATTCCCGCCCATGTGTACAGGGCTTGACAGTTACAAGCATGACTCCCACAGGCAGAGGCATGATGGGACTTGTAGTTTCGCAACAGCTGGAGGGCCGCCAGTTTGAGACCTCTGCTTTAGAAGAATGAGCTGAGTCCTCCAGTAGTGTGAAGTATTTCAGGGGAGTAGAGTTAGAGGAAGAAGCAGAGTGATCCAGCAGTGCAGAGTATTTCAGGAGGGGAAAGTTATATAAAGAAAGGAGCAGAATCCTTCAGCAGCACAAGGCAAGTATGTAATCTCATTTTACGCTGGTATAGGTGTTCTTTACTTCTAAGTATGCTAAATGATGCATTTATTACTTTTCAATCTCTAAACTGGATGCATTTTCCAGGACACTACAAATGGCAAGGAATAGTGTTCACATTTCTTTGGGTGTTCTTAATAAAAAAATAAATTTACACTGTTAAAACCATTATTGTGCAGGGTTTATCTTATCAAATTAGCTTGTATCATTAGCTAATATTGAATTAAAGGAGCTCCTACGCTGCAAAATGGGACACCACAAACTAATATGTACAAATAAGGTGTGCACCAGCGGGAGGTTTGAGCCATTCATTAGTAACGTATTGTGACAGGGTGATCTGGGAAAATAATGACTGCTTGGAATAAATCCTGAAGTTATTCAAATTATATTTGGCATGGGATGAGTTAGGTGGGGCTAACTTTTCCAAATCAGTACAGCCCTAACTTGGCCAGCAGGTTAGTAGTGGTAAATAAAATTGCAGGACAGAATCTCACACCTGAATGATAAATAGAAAATGTGATCATAAATCTGGTACACAGTCTTTTTTCTAGATTACCGTATATGTCCAGACTAATATTAACATTTAAAAACCCAGCACCAAAATCTCATATACACTTTAACCTCTTCAATACTGAGCATTTTCACCACCTTCCAGCTCAGGCCAATTTCCAGCTTTAAGCGTTGTCACACTTTGAATGACAATTGCACGGTCATGCAACACTCTACCCAAATTCATTTTTTATAAAAAAAAATTAAACAGATAGAGCTTTCTTTTGGTGGTATTTAATCAACACTGTGCTAAACAAACCAAAAAAGTGTTTCCCGGTTTTAAAATTTTGCAAACAAGTAATTTTTTCTTTTTCACTAATGTGCACTGATAGGCTGCCCTAATGGGCACTGATGAGGCTGAACTGATGGGCACTGATGAGGCGGCACTAATGTGTAGGCTTGTGCAATTAGTAACGAATCGAAATTCGTCCGAATTTAGCAACTTTCGGACATTCAGAAGCATTCGAATTTCCGAACAAAGCATTTACGAATAAAACCGAATCCGAAATAAATTATATTGCAAATAGGGAATGCCCGAATGTCTTCGGCATAATTCGTTATGAAAAAAGTAACGAATGTACAAATCCATTCGAAGCACAATAACACTCTGCTCTGCTCTCTGCTTCTCCCTCACCGCGCTGAACTCCCTCTCAAAATGGTGTACAGGGGCGGAGGCTATAGCCGCATGTAAAAAACGAAAGTAAAATACGAAATTTCGAATTGTTACAAATAACCGCTATGTATTTAGAAAAGTACAAATACATTCGAAGCACATTAGGCATAATAGGCAGCGTCGTTGTGAGAGAGACACGGAAAATTACGAATCAAGGAACCCCAAAAAAGTTACGAAAGTAGGAGTTGTGTCCAGAATCAACGAAAAACAATGTACTCTACCGAAAGTACGAATTTCAAATCAACTAAAAATAAGGCTTACATTAATACGAATCATTCTGATTCAACGAAAAATGTTGCTTGCGAAAATACGAATTAGTCTGAACACGAAAAATCCCATCTAGCAAAATTACGAACGATTACGAATCAACAGGACCGAAAAGAAACTAACCAAAACTAAACAAATTTTTCCGTTGTGCACAAGTCTACTGATGGGCATTGATGAGGCGGCACTGATGAGGCGGCACTGATGAGGCAGCACTGATGAGGCACCACTGATGAGGCAGCACTGATGGGCAATGATGAGGCTGCACTGATTAGGCAGCACTGATAGGCGGCACTAATGGGAACAGCACATGAGGAAAGCACTACACGTGAGGAAAGGACTGTCGATAACCTGCAAGTCTGTTTACATGTGATCAGTTGTGATTGTATATAGCTGATCACATGTGATTGGTTTTGTACCCCGATCTGTGATCAGCAGTGTCCGAAGGACGCAGTGGTCACAGAGCGCTCCTGATGCACACCACAGGAGATGCGCAGGGGGTGGAGTTCTGGGAGGATGTCTTTGAATGCCCTCCCAACACTATAGTTCCGTGCTGTAGCCGTATTTTGACTCTATCACAGAACTGAAGTGGTTAACATGTTAGTAGAATTTCAAAAGTTATTTTCAATCTTTCACTAACAGCTGGTGATTTTGCAATGGAGGTCCTTGTTTGGGCACTTCCTGTTATGGATTGGCAGCTCAGCATCCATTCCCGGCACTCTCTTACTGAGCTGGAATGAAGGGCTCCCATATGCAGGATGACATCATTCCACCACCGTACTATCAAGAGGCCAAAAATCTGTCACTCAAAAACAGCCATGGAGAAAATGACGCTGGCCAGCATGTAATTTATCTGTCACACCGCTGGAAACAGGAAGTATTTCTGTGAGGTTATTTCTGTTTAAAACAGCTTCCTGCCAAGATACCGTATATATACAACCTTGGCAGCACACACTTATATCAGGATTATGTCTGGGAACCACTGTGAGTGGTTCTGGTCAGCTGTGCACAGAGGAGATGGAGAAACATCCGTTCCCCCATCTCCTCTGTAAGTAATAAAGCTAGGAGAGATCCAGTTTTAGTGCTGTGTTTCCCTGACCGGTACAGTCAGGGAAGCATCTGATCAAACCGATCTGTGTTTGGTCAGATGTTCTGATGGGCAGCGGAGACATTAGGTGTCAAATAAACCCCTGATGTCTCAAAAAAGAGCACCTGTCACCTGCCCAAAGCTATCACAGGGGGATTGTTCACCCCTTGTGATAGCAATAAAGTTACGTGGAAAATAAGTGTAAAAAAAACCAAAAATGTAAAAAAAGTTAATAAAAAATAATTTTAGAAATGTGAAAGCACCCTGTCCTGCAATGTTCACATGCAAATGCAAACAGGCACATAGGTCTTATAAGCATATGTAACCAGTGATTGCATAATACATGTGAGGTAACACTGAGAACGTCAGAGTGAGAGCAATCATTCTAGTGCCAGAGCTCATGTTTATTTTTAAATAAATAACCTTTAAAGGCTTTTAAAGTGTCACCTATGGACAATTTGTAGGTACCATAGTTTGTCGCCATTTCACAGGCATGCATGTTTGGTATCTATTTACTTGACAACATTATCTTAACCACTTCAGATCCGCGCTATAGCCGAAAGACGGCCGCAGCGCGGGCCTGAACTGCCGGGAGGGAGTCCCTGGACGTCCTCCTGTTTAATTCCGGCGCGTATCGCGGAATAGCTGTGCCCGCTGTGTCACACGGGTGCCGATGCGCGTGCCTGGCGGCCACGATGTCCGCCAGGTACCCGCGATCGGCAGTCACAGAGCCAGGGACGTGGATCTGTGTGTGTAAACACAGAGATTCACGTCCTGTAAGGGAGAGGAGACCGACGGTGTGTCCCTTGTACATAGGGACAACCATCGGTCACGTCCCCCAGTCAGTCCCCTCCCCTCACAGTAAGAATCACTCCCAGGGAACACATTTAACCCCTTGATCGGCCCCTAGTGTTAACCCCTTCCCTGCCAGTCACATTTATACTGTAATCAGTGCATATTTATAGCACTGTTCGCTGTATAAATGTGAATGGTCCCAAAATAATGTCAAAAGTGTCCGATCTGTCCGTCGCAATATCGCAGTCCTGACAAAAATCACATATAACCGTCATTACTATTAAAAAAAAAAAAAAAAATTTCAAATCTATTCCCTATTTTGTGGACGCTCTAACTTTTGCGCAAACCAATCAATAAACGCTTATTGCATTTTTTTTACCAAAAATATGTAGAAGAATACGTATCGGCCTAAACTGAGAACATTTTTTTATTTTTATTTTTTAAATTGGGATATTTATTATAGCAAAAATTTAAAAATATTGTGTTTTTTTCAAAATTGCCAGTCTTTTTTTGTTTATAGCGCAAAAAATAAAAACCGCAGAGGTGATCAAATACCACCAAAAGAAAGCTCTATTTGTGGGAAAAGAATGATGAAAATTTCATTTGGGTACAGTGTTGCATGACCGCGCAATTGTCATTCAAAATGCATCAGCGCTGAAAGCTGAAAATTGGTCTGGGAAGGAGGGGGGTTTAAGTGCCCAGTAAGGAAGTGGTTAAAGAATTGTTTTTGTGTGCACTAAAATTCAACATTCAAGTGTATTTTTTCCTAAAGATTTGTGTTTGATAAGCTGCACAAATTCAACATTGACCATTTTATTCTCCAGGGCCTCTGCTTTCAGAAAATATATAATGTTCGGGGGTTCTCTGTACTTTTCTAGCAACAAAAAGGAAATTTTTAAATGTATTTGAAAAATTTCAAAATTGCCCAGGTAGACAAGTGGTTAAGATTGTCTATTACACAGAACATGTGTTGTATTATTATGCTTAGAATATTATACAGCAGCAAATGTATAGAACACAGTAATTGCACTGTATTTATGTTACATTAAAAACAGTTTATAGTACAGTACAGAGATTGCAATAAACAACATTGTATATAGAGTACAGTGGTAAAGAATAACATACAGCATTGACTTTGTACGGGGATATCTGAATGATGGTGCAGCTACAGGTATCATTCAGATATCAACTTTTTCAGCCGGCGATTCCCTACACCATAAGAATGATCATAGCGGCTGTTCCGCCGATTGATCGTTCTTACATTAGGCGAGAGGGGACACCCCCCCCCCCTCCCGCCGCCCTCCAGTGCTTCTACCGACTCACCGCTGCGATCTAAGCCAGGATAGTTTTTTTTTTTATTATTTCAGGCTTCCCAGCCTAGAGGTGAGGTGTGGATCTTATTGACCCCATATCTCACTGTAAAGAGGACCTGTTATGTCATATTCCTATTACGTGGGATGTTTACATTCCTTGTAATAGGAATAAAAGTGATCAAAAAAAATATTTTTGGGGAAAAACGTGTCAAACTAAAATAAATAAAGTAAAATGAACAATAAAAAAAAAATATATTTTTTAAAGCGCCCCTGTTCCCGTGTGCTCGCATGCAGAAGCGAACGCATATGTAAGTCCCGCCCACATATGAAAACGGTGTTCAAACCACACATGTGAGGTATCACTGCGAACGTTAGAGCGAGAGCAATAATATTGGCCCTAGACCTTCTCTGTAACTAAAAACATGTAACCAGTAAAAATATTTAAAGCGTCGCCTATGGGAATTTTTAAGTAGCGAAGTTTGGCGCCATTCCACGAGCGTGTGCAATTTTGAAGGGTGACATGTTAGGTATCTATTTACTCTGCGTAACTTCATCTTTCACATTATGTAAAAACATTGGGCTAACTTTACTGTTTGTTTTTTTTTAAGCACAAAACATATTTTTTATAAAAAAAAACGCGTTTGAAAAAGTGCTGCACAAATACCGTGCGAGATAAAAAGTTAGAATGACCGCCATTGTATTCTCTAGGGTCTTTGCTAAAAAAAACATATATAATGTTTTGGGGTTCTATGTAATTTTCAACAAATAAATGATGATTTTTTACATGTAGGAGAGAAATGTCAGAATTGGCCTGGGTGCTCCAGAACGCCTGATGGTGCTCCCCGCATGTTGGGCCTCTGTATGTGGCCACGCTGTGTAAGTCTCACACATGTGGTATTGCCATACTCAGGAGTAATAGCAGAATGTGTTTTGAGGTGTAATTTGTGATATGCATATGCTGTGTGTGAGAAATAAACTGCTAATATGACAATTTTGTGAAAAAAATAAAAAATAAAAAAAGAATCTTGATTTTACAAAGAATTGTGGGAAAAAATTACAACTTCAAAAAACTCCCTATGCCTCTTTCTAAATACCTTGGAATGTCTTCTTTCCAAAAAGGGGTCATTGGGGGGTATTTGTACTTTTCTGGCATGTAAGAGCCGGTTCACACTGGGGCAACACGACTTCCAGCGCGACTTTACAAGGCAACTTCAAGGCAACTTCGAGGCAACTTCAAGGCAACTTCAAGTTTCCTCCAGGACAGGCGACTTTGCCAGTGGTCAATCAAACAATAATCAGCTCTGTGGAAGGGAGGGGTTTGCCTGAGAAAACTATTTTCTCTTCCTGTAAAGTTGCTTCAGTTAAGACACTGATCCGACTTTGGAGGCGACTTCCATTGAAATCAATGGGTACAAGTCGCCTAGAAGTCGTTTTCAAGTAGTACAGGAACCTTTTTTGAAGTCGGAGCGACTTCTGTAGTGTGCATAAAGACGGCTCCATAGACTAACATTACAGTGCGACTTGGGGCGACTTGGGGCGTCTCGGGGCGTCCTGAAGTCGGATCCTGAGTCGCCCTGGTGTGAACCGGCTCTTAGGGTCTCATGAAATGAGATAGACCGTCAGTACTTCAGGTGTGATCAATTTTTAGATATTGGCACCATAGCTTGTGGACTCTATAACTTTAACAAAGACCAAATAATATACACCAATTTGTACTTATTTTTACCAAAGATATGTAGAAGCATAAATGTTGGCCAAAATTTATGAAGAAAAATTACAAATTTGCTAAATTTTATAACAGAAACAAAGAAAAATTCATTTTTTTTACAGAATTTTCAGTCTTTTTTCTTTTATAGCGAAAAAAAATAAAAAACACAGCAATGATTAAATACCATCAAAAGAAAGCTCTATGTGTGTGAAAAAAAAGAACAAAAATTTCATTTGGGTACAGTGTTGTATGACTGAGTAATTGTCATTCAAAATGGGAGAGCACCGAAAGCTGAAAATTTGGTCTGGTTATTAAGGGGGTTTAAGTGCCCAGTTGTCAAGTGGTTAAGCAACAGACATCATGGATTCATGAAAGACAGAAGTTGTCAGACAAACCTGGCGGTGGACGTGGTATACTTGGATTTTGCAAAAGTGTTCAATACAGTTCCCCACACACGGCTCATGTGTAAGGTAAAGTCTACAGGATTGGAAATATCAGTTTGTAAATGGATAGAAAACTGTCTAAAAGACAGAATTCAGAGAGTAGTGGTTAATGATTCTTACTCTGAATGGTCTAAGGTTATCAGTGGTGTACCCCAAGGTTCAGTGTTGGGACCCTTACATTTTAATATCTTTATAAATGATATTGGGTCTGGGATCAAAAGTAAAATTTCTGTCTTTGCAGGTGACACCAAGCTATGCAGTGGAATAACGTCCTTACAGGATGTCTACAATGTACAAGCCGACCTCAATGCTCTGTCTAATTGGGGGACTAAGTGGCAGATGAGGTTTAATGTTGATAAATGTAAAGTTATGCATGCTAAGAATATGAATGCATCATACATACTAGGGGGAGTACAACTGGGGGGGATCCATAGTGGAGAAGGATTTGGGGGTTTTGGTAGATCATAAGCTCAATAATAACATGCAATGCCAAGCTGTGGTTTCCAAAGCGAGCAAAGTCCTTTCTTGTATTAAGAGAGGTATGGACTCCAGAGAGAGAGATATCATTTCACCCCTGTACAAATCATTAGTAAGACCTCATTTGGAATATGCAGTTCAGTTTTGGGCCCCAGTTCTCAAAAAGGATATTGGGGAACTGGAGAAAGTGCAGAGAAGGGCAACCAAACTGATAAGAGGCATGGAGGAGCTCAGCTATGAGGAAAGATTAGAGGAAATTAATTTATTCATTTATTTATTAGAGGAGATTAAGGGGGGATATGATCAACATGTACAAATATATAAGGGGTCCATATAGTGAACTTGGTGTTGAGTTATTCACTTTACGGTCAACACAAAGGACAAGGAGGCACTCTTTACGTCTAGAGGAAAAGAGATTTCACCTCCAAATACGGAAAGGTTTCTTCACAGTAAGAGCTGTGAAAATGTGGAATAGACTCCCTCCATAGGTGGTTCTGGCCAGCTCAGTAGATTGCTTTAAGAAAGGCCTGGATTCTTTCCTAAATGTACATACCAGTAATATAACCGGGTACTAACATTTATAGGTAAAGTTGATCCGGGGAATATCCGATTGAAGGAATTTTTTCCCCTGCTGTAGCCAATTGGATCATGCTCTGCTGGGGTTATTCACCTTCCTCTGGATCAACTGTGGGTATAGAATTGGATATATGGGATTGTATGATATTATTATTATTCTTTTTTTATTTTATTTTTTATGGTTGAACTGGATGGACTTGTGTCTTTTTTCAACCTGACTATGTAACTATGTAACTATGTGTGGGTTCCCTCCAGGTACAAAGGTGTCCTTCCACATTCCAAAGACATGGTGGTAGATTCATTTCCTTTTTTTCAAATTGGCCCTAGTATGTATTTATGCATGTTAGACGGGGGCCATAGATTGTAATCTCCTTGAAGGCAGGGACTGATGTGATCATACAATATGTAAAGCCCTGCGTAAATTTTCGGCGATATATGAAAACCCATAATAAATAAAAAAATAAATAAAAGGTACAGTATGGTGAAAGTGAAGAAGTGAAATTATAGCTAATAGGGTGAAATGTGGAGTTTTGTGGAATGATAGGGATGAAAAATTGAGCATAGGGGCATTCCAAAACTGGATTAAAACACAATCGTAGAACAAACAGAGATTTTGACACTTTCATCCACTTAGGCCTCGTACACACGGCCGAGATTCTCGTTGAAAAAAACATGTCGTTTTTGTCGACGAGATTCTTGGACAAGAAACTTGTCCCGGCCGAGTGTACACACGCTCGTTTCAAAGAACCCGCGGTTCTTTGAATGGAGCGTACGCGGTGACGTCATCGACTACGACGAGCATGCGCTCGTCACATTCGATGCCGTCGCTGCCATCTTGGTATACCCTATGTATGCCTAGGAAGCTACGGCGCATGCGTCGAATTCATTTCGAACATGCGCGGGCTTCCCGGCGGACAGGTAAGTGTACACACACTCACTTTTCTCGTCGAGAAACAGGCTGACGAGAATCTCGACGAGAAAATAGAGAGCAGGTTCTCTATTTTCTCGTCAAGGTTACTTGTCGGTTTTCTCGACGAGAAACCCGATAGCCGCGTACACACGACCGATTTACTCGGCAAGACCTCTCTGCCAGCAAGTTTCTTGCTGGTTCTTGCCGAGAAAATCGGTCGTGTGTACGAGGCCATAGAATCATTTTTTTTTTTCTTGTCTCTTTAGATTACATGAATAAAGGATGGATTATGTCATTGCACCTCGGGGGTAGGATTGAGAAGTTTAGACAAGCAGGGATGGGGCAAGATGATACTGCCAAAGGGATAATGCCTAAACAAAGATGGCTCCATCATTCAGGAGAGAAAAGCAGATGAACTGTCAGGGAGAGAACTATGATCTCTGTGAGAAGTTATAAATACATGGAAGTGTTAAGCCAGCCATAGATGAGTTGAATTTATCTATGGGCAGGCTGGTTGTAGTGAAGTATTGACTTTAGTTAAATCAGCCTATAGCCGCTGGCAGTGATCATTCTGTTCTGGTGGAAGGGAAGGCTCCCTGCTGACAGAACACCATAGTGCTGTGGAAGGGATAAAAGGAAAGTCTATTGCTTGATTCACCCCATCAACATAGTTAGTGTTGATGGGGAAATCAAGCAATGGACTTTCCTTCCACCCGTGGCATAATCCATGGACTCCCGTACACTTAAATAGCATTTAGCATGCATGGACTTCACAAGAAAAATATAATGCTAGCTCCACTTTAATGTAGATCACTTTAATTCTATAATGAAAAAAATATTTAATGAAAACAAACACTTTTCTTCTAATGAGGATTACAAAGATATATAAGGCATTCTGCAGTGGGCCAGTCCCTTTAATTTCTTATAAGTGATTTCCCTGGGGAGCTTGGCTATATTGCTTGGACTGAAGAGCTGAGTCATTAAAGTAATCCTTTGTGTACAGGATTATCTGCACTATGACAAGGAAGAAAATGCTGAACTTTAGAACCTTTGATATACCATGTGTACAAAGATGTGTACAAAGGATTAGATCAGGCCTGTTCATATACAGTAGGCAGGCAGGTGCTATTGTGCTTCGGCACCGAGGTAACTGCCTATATCATATTACAGAAGTACAGCCTGTCTTATACACCTGCAGTGCATTATTCTTCTACCAATATATAAATTATCTTTGACTTTTCACACCCTCAACACAGACAGGTAAGCAAACAGCTCCAAGGCTGGAGTCTGGAGACAATAGACTTCAAGTCTATGGGCACAATTTATAAATGAATTCACCAATGACCAGGGCCGCCATCAGGGGGGTACAGGCAGTACACCTGTAAGGGGCCCAGAGGTCCCCAGGGGCCCAGGTGGCAACCCCCCTTTTTTTAAAAAAAAATAATAATTTTTTATTTTATTTCTTTTTTTTTATTATTATTTTATTTTTTTATTTTTTATTTTTGCACAGGGGCCCAGAGGCCCAGATGCCAACCCCCCTTTTTTTTAAAAAAACAAATATTTTTGTAAAGGGCCCAGAAGCCCGGAGGTCCCCAGGGGCCCGGGTGGCAACCCCCACTTTTTTTTGTAAGGGGCCCTGAGGTCCCCAGGGCCCCGGATGGCAACCCCCTTTTTAAAAAAAAAAAAAAAAATTATTATTTTGTTTTTGTTTTATTTATCTATTTTTTTGTGAGGTCCCCAGAGGCCCGGAGGTCCCCAAGGGCCCAGATGGCAACCCCCGACCTCAATAATTTGCGGCGGCAGCACCCCCCGCTTCTCAATTCGTGGCACCCCCCGCTTCTCAATTTGCAGCGGCAGCACCCCCCCGGTTCTCTGCTTCACGGGGCCCATGCCTGAAGCTGTGTAAGGGGCTAAAATTCCTGATGGCAGCCCTGCCAATGACTGACACAACGTCCTACTGTGATTCCCACATTTGTCCAGTTAAATCCTATTTGAAAAAAGTGTGAATTTTAGGATGAAAGTTTACAAATCTCCCCTTATGTGTCTAGTCTATTTACTAAATAGGTGACTTAGGAAGGCAATATGTTCCAGTTAGGGGTATCTCCATGCTTCAGATAGTGAAAATCATTCAAAGTAAAATAAAATGTGAAAAAATCTCCAATATAAATCACTGCTGCTACTTTAACCCCTTGCCATAGGCGTGCGCAGCCTATTACATTAGGGTGTGCACCCCAAAGCTCAAACACACATGTATGTGTGTATGTATATATATATATATATATATATATATATATATATATATATATATATATACACATATACATATACACACACACACATGAGCACTTTTAGAAAAAAAATTGGTACAGGTGCACAGGTTTTTTTGTTCAGTTTGCTGGTTGGAGGGAGGGCTGAGAGAGAGAGGTGTAGGAGGGAGGGCTGATAGAGAGAGAGGGCTGAGAGGGGGGTTAAGAGAGTGGAGGCTGAGAGAGAGAGGGCTAAGAATGGAGGGAGGGCTAAGAGAGGGGGCTGATAGAGACGGTGGGCTGAGAGAGAAGGGAGGGGGCTTAGAGAGAGGGGGGCTGAGAGAATAGGGTGGGCTGATAGAGACGGGTTGGCTGAGAGAGGGGGGCTAAGAGAGAAGGGAGGGGGTTTAGAGAGAGGGGGGTGAGAGAGCAGGGAGGGGGTTTAGAGAGAGGGGGGTGAGAGAGCAGGGAGGGGGGCTTGGAGAGAGGGGGGCTGAGGGAGAAGTGAGGTAGGCTTGGAGAGAAGGGAGGGGGCTGAGAGAGAAGGGAGGGGGGCCGAGAGAGAAGGGAGGGGGGCTGGGAGAGAGGGGGCTGGGAGAGAAGGGAGGGTGGCTGAGAGAGGGGGAGGGGGCTGAGAGAGAAGAGAGGGGGCTTAGAGAGAAGAGAGGGGGCTTGGAGAGAGGGGGCTGAGAGAGAAGGGAGGGTGGCTGAGAGAAGGGGGGGGCTGTGAGAGAAGGGAGGGGGGCTTAGAGAGGGGTCTTGGAGAGAGGGGGAGGGGGCTTAGAGAGAGGGATGGGGGAGTTGGGGGGAGATAAGAGACCCCTAGCCCTGTTCCTGCAGTCTCTGTCTGCAGGTGTGTATGATGACAGACAGTACCTTCCATACCATGATGCCAGTCTCCTGCTTCGATCGTCCAATTCCAGCAGCTCCCGCAGCAGCCTACGCCTCCTGCCCGTCCTCTGTGACAGCTCTGTGCCCCCAGTGAGTGGCAAGCCTGTCTGTCCTCCAGCTCCAGGCCCCACATCAGAGCGCGGAGAGGAACTTGGAGCAGTCCATGCTCTGGAAGCATGGGGTACGTTGCGCCCGCTTGCCTCCTGGGGGAGGCGGGGTCAGGGGACGAGGTCAAGGAGGAGGCGGTGCCACAGTGGAGCTCTTCTCCCGAGTCCCGGGCTCTCGGCTTATCTGCGCTCGGCCAGCCCCTCGCTGTTCACTGCCATGTAGTGATGGATGCTCCCCAAGGGTGCTGCTGATTGCTGCCCACTGCCGCGCTGCCACATAGATTTCTGGTGCTAGACAGTCGGGTAGAGGACGAGGCACATTGACAAGCTCCAGGCGCCCTCTCCTCCCAGTAGAGAGCGCCGGCCCTGGGTGTGCCTGGGCATTAGGGTGTGCCCAGGCACACCCGGCACACCCGGTGCGCAGGCCTATGCCCCTTGCCAACCGTATAACATACATATACGGCGGCAAGGCTCTCCTGCACTGGTGACTAGACACAGCAGATGCTAATCAGCAGGTGCCAGCCAATGAAGGACAGCCGTCACCCGCCGATCGGGAAGACACAAAGGACAGAGCTCTGACTATGTAAACAAGGCAGAGCTCTGTCCTGTCAGCGGGGAAGTGATGGATTTTCTAAATCCATCACTTATTCTAGTAAAAGCAGCAAACACAGTGTGCATTCCCGCTATAAGTCACTGATCGCCGCCAATATTAGTAAAAAAGAAAAAAAAAATTCCACTATATATCCCATAGTTTGTAGACGCTATAACTTTTGTGAAAACCAATTAATATATGATTATTGTTTGTTTTTTTAGCATAAATACGTAGCAAAATACATATTTATAAAGGAATTTGATGTTTTCAATTTTTTTATTGGATATGTTTATAGCGCAAAAAAATAAAAACCCAGTGGTGATCAAATACCACAAAAAGAAAGCTCTATTGGTGGGAAAAAAATGCATAAATTTCATTTATGTACAGTGTTGCATGACCGCAGTGCCGTATAGAAAAAAATGGTCTGGTCATGAAGGGGGGTAAATCTTCTGGAGGTCAAGTGGTTAAACAAATATCATAAAGTAATCAATCGATCTAGTACTCTTATCACTAGTAGTGCTGTGAAAAACATATAAACAAAAAAATAAAAAATATATATTTAAAAAAATATATATAACATAAAGTCCACTGCACTCAGAGTGAAAAATTTGTTTTTTAACCACTTCAATAAAAGGCACTTACACCCCCTTCCTGCCCAAGCCAATTTTCAGCTTTCAGCGCTGTCGTTGTTTAAATGACAATTGCGCGGTCATGCAACACTGTACCCAAACAGAATTTGTATCATTTTGTTCCCACAAATAGAGCTTTCTTTTGGTGGTATTTGATCACCTCTGCAGTTTTTATTTTTTGCTAAACAAATAAGATCGAACATTGAAAAAAAAAAAAAAAGTTTTTCTTTTGTTTCTGTTATAAAATTTTGTAAATAAGTATGTTTTCTCCTTCACTGATGGGCACTGATAAGGTGGCATTTACGGGCACTGATAAGGTGGCACTGATGAGGTGGCACTGACGGGCACTGACGATAGGCACAGATAGGCGGCACTGATGGGCACTGGTAGGTGGCACTGATATGCAGCACTGATGGGCATTGATAGGCAGCACTGATGGGCACTCAGGGTTGGCATTGGTGGGCACTGATGGGCACTGATAGGCGACACTGATGGGCACTGAAAGGCTGCACTGATGGGTACTTATGAGTGGCACTGATAGGCGGCACTGATAGGCGGCACTGTTGGGCACTGATACGTGGCACTGATGGGCACTGATACGTGGCACTGATAAATGGCACTGATAGGCATCCCTGGTGGCACTGGCAGGCATTTTGGATGGGCACTGACTGGCAGCTGGCTGGGCACTGATTGGCAGCTGCCTGGGCAGTGATTGGCATTTCCCTGGTTGTCTAGGGTGGCATACCTGGTGGTCCAGTGTTGTGGCCTTCCCTGGTGGTCCTGGCGGTATCCTGGTGGTCCTGGGCAGGCATCCGAGGGGGGGCTGCACTGATAAACAATCAGCACAGACCCCCCCTGTCAGGAGAGCAGCTGATCAGCTCTCCTCTACTCGCGTCTGTCAGATGCAAGTGAGAAAAAGCCGATCAACGGCTCTTTCTGTTTACATCGTGATCAGCCGTGATTGGACATGGCTGATAACGTGGTAAAGAGCCTCAGACTGACACGCCGCACCACTGATCACCGCGATGAGCTCCCCCATGGGCGCACGGCGGCTGTTATCCTGCTGGACGTCATATGGCGTCCAGTCAGGATAACTGAACCACCGCCCGGCCGTCATTCTGCTATAGGCCGGGCGGGAAATGGTTAAACAGAGCATAAGAGTCCAGTGCATTCGGTCCTAAGAAACGTTGAAGTCATTATTAAGGCTGCATTCACACCTGAGCGTTTCAAAGTCACGTGTTTTTACTGCGATTTTTCACAGTTTTTGCCGCAATTTTGTTCAGATCACCAATGTAAAAGGCAGAAAAACGCCTGTAATCTGCCCCAAAGAAGCTCATGTTCTTCTTTGAGCTTAGGGCGTTTTTCTGGCATTTTGCTTCAGGTGACAAAACACTCAGATGTGAACAGGTGCCATTGAAATAATGGGATTTTGCTTGTTTTGAGCGTTTTTCAGGCGTTTTTTCGGGCGTTTTACAAGCTGAAAATGTTCAGGTGTGAATGCAGCCAAACACAAAGTCCACTGATGTGTCTTTTTTCAACTTTAACCACTTCCCGCCCAGTCAATAGCAGATTGACGTCCGGGAAGTGGTTCTGTTATCCACACTGGACGTCATATGACGTCCTGCGGGATAACAGCCGCCGCGCGCCCGGGGGGCGCGCATCGCGGCGATCGGTGGAGCGGTGGGTCAGTCTGACCCACCGCTACACTGATCTCGGTAAAAAGCCTCCGTCGGAGGCTTTTTACCACGTGATCAGCAGTGTCCAATCACGGCTGATCACAATGTAAACAGGAAGAGCCGTTGATCGGCTCTTCCTCACTCGCGTCTGACAGACGCGAGTAGAGGAGAGCCGATCGGCGGCTCTCCTGACAGGGGGGGTTCACGCTGATCGTTTATCAGCGCAGCCCCCCCTCGGATACCCACACTAGACCACCAGGGAAGCCCCCCAGGACGCCCCAGGAAGCCCCAAGCATGTGGATGGCCCCCATGGCCATCCACATGTAATAAAAAAAAAAAAAATATGCCAATCAGTGCCCACAAATGGGCACTGACTGGCACTATAATGGCACCACCACAATGTGTGGTGGCTGGCATTGCTGGACATCAGTGTCCATCAGTGCCACCTACTAGTGTCCATCAGCGCCACCTATCAGTGCCCATCTGTGCCCATAAGTGTCCACCTATCAGTGCCCGTCCGTGCCACCTATCAGTGCCGCCTATAAGTGCCCATCAGTGCCGCCTATGAGTGCCAATCAGTGCCGCCTATGAGTGCCAATCAGTGCCGCCTATGAGTGCCAATCAGTGCCGCATACCAGTGCCGCCTATCAGTGCCCATCAGTGCCCATCATCAGTGCCCATCATCAGTGCCCATCAGTGCCACCTCATCAGTGCCACCTCATTGGTGCCACCTCATCGGTGCCCATCAGTGTCGCCTTATCAGTGCCCGTCAGTGCCGCCTTATCAGTGCCCGTCATTGAAGTAGAAAAGGTACTTATTTCCCCAAAAAAATAACAGAAACAAAGAAAAACGTTGTTTTTTTCAAAATTTTCGCTCTTTTTCTATTTGTTGTGCAAAAAATAAAAATCGCAGAGGCGATCAAATACCACCGAAAGAAAGCTCTATTTGTGGGAACAAAATGATAAAAAATTTGTTTGGGTACAGTGTAGCATGACCGCGCAATTGTCATTCAAATTGCGACAGCGCTGAAAGCTCAAAATTGGCTTGGGCAGGAAGCTGTATAAGTGCATGGTATTGACGTGGTTACGCATACAGTGTAGTGAAAAAGTATTCATACCCCTTGAAATTTTCCACATTTTGTCATGTTACAACCCAAAACCTAAATGTATTTTATTGTGATTTTATGTGATAGACCAACACAAAGTGGCACATAATTGTGAAGTGAAAGGAAAATTATAAATGGTTTTCAAAGTGTTTTACAAATAAATATCTGGAAAGTGTGGCATGCATTTGTATTCAGCCCCCTTTACTCTGATACCCCTAACTAAAATCTAGTGGAACCAATTGCCTTCAGAAGTCACCTAATTCATAAATAGAGTCCACCTGTGTGTAATGTAATCTCAATATAAATACAGCTGTTCTGTGAAGTCCTCAAAGGTTTGTTAGAGTACCTTAGCGAACAAACAGCATCATGAAGGCCAAGGAATACACCAGACAGGTCATGGATAAAGTTGTGGAGAAGTTTAAAGCAGGGTTAGGTTGTAAAAAAATATCCCAAGCTTTGAACATCTAACAGAGCACTGTTCAATCCACCATCCAAAAATGGAAAGAGTATGGCACAACTGCAAACCTACCAACACATGTCCGTCCACCTAAACTGACAGGCCGGGCAATGAGAGCATTAATCAGAGAAGCAGCCAAGAGTTTCATGGTAACTTTGGAGGAACTGCAGAGATCCACAACTAAGATGGGAGAATCTATCCACAGGACAACTATTAGTCGTGCACTCCACAAATCTGGCCCTTATGGAAGAGTGGCAAGAAGAAAGCCATTGTTGAAAGAAGTCCCGATTGCAGTTTGCGAGAAGCCATGTGGGGGACACAGCAAACATGTGGAAGAAGGTGCTCTGGTCAGATGAGACCAAAATGTTACTTTTTGGCCTAAAAGCAAAGCGCTATATATGGCGGAAAACTAACACAGCACATCACTATGAACACACCATCCCCACCATGAAACATGGTGGTGGCAGCATCATATTGTGGGGATGCTTTTCTTCAGCAGGGACAGGGAAGCTGGTCAGATTTGATGGGAAGATGGATGGAGCCAAATACAGGGCAATCTTAGAAGAAAACCTGGTAGAGTCTGCAAAAGACTTGAGACTGGAGCGGAGGTTCACCTTTCAGCAGGACAAGGACCCTAAACATACAGCCAGAGCTACAATGGAATGGATTAGATCAAAGCATATTCATGGGTTAGAATGGCCCAGTCAAAGTCCAATTGAGCCTAAAGCCTAAATCCAATTGAGAATCTGTGACAAGACTTGAAAATTGCTGTTCACAGACGTTCTCCATCCAATCAGACAGAGCTTGAGCTATTTTGCAAAGAAGAATGGGCAAAAATGTCACTCTGTAGATGTTCAAAGCTGGTAGAGACATCCCCAAAAAGACTTGCAGCTGTAATTACAGCGAAGGGTGATTCTACAAAGCATTGACTCCGGGGGACTGAATACAAATTCATGCCACACTTTTCACATATTTGTTTTATTTATTTTATTTGAAAAACATTTATTATTTTCCTTCCACTTCACAGTTATGTGCCACATGGTGTTGGTCTATCACATAAAATCTCAAAATTTATAATTTACATTTTTCGTTGACAAAATGTGGAAAATTTCAAGGGGTATGAATATTTTTTCAATTCACTGTATATCACCAATTTTGCCTTTAGTGACTACCACCAATCACCCCAATTCAGTGCAACTCCCCAGATCATATTGCCTCTCGTATTTCAGATATTAGAAATTTAAATTCACTTTAGAACAGCATCCAGACTAGTTTTGCTTCTCCTCAACACACCGCTCCTTCTGAACTCTGCTTTCAGTGTGGTAATAGGCTCATGACATGTCTGGAAAAAAAGCTACCAATAGTATAATAAAATCAAAAACTCTATATTTTATTCCATATAAAATGAGGCTCACCAGACAAATTCTTGGAAATTAGCATATGACATAGTTTACATGACCGCTGTATGTACAGTGAATCAGTAAACTCAGAAAGCCGATGGGATCTCACCACCATGCTCGGCCACTTCTGGTCACACCACTTCAGCTACGTCACTTCCTTCAAAGTTTTTGGGACTGAATGCACTGAACTCTTTGTTTAAAGCAGTAGTAAACTCTTGGAAAAAAATGTTTCCTCCTGCAAGGCAATATCATAATGTGCTAGTATGTACTGCATATTAAGCACATTATGAAAGACTTACCTTGAAACAAAGCCAACCTGTCACCGCTGTAGAGGCTTCCATCTTCACCCGGTCTTCCTTCCGGGTTCGCTTGAATGGCCGAGCCACGATGATGTCACTCCTGTGCATGCGCGCGGGAGTCTCAGCCACAGCACACATCTTTGAAGGAATGGCACGGGTATGCCGTTCCTTCAGAGCGCATGCGCTGCTGAGGTCACCGGCTGCTGCTCACTAGAATATTTCCTAAACTGTGCACATTTAGGAGATATTCATTTTACCTATAGGAAAGCTTTATTATTAGCTTAACTGTAGGTGAAAATCAAAATGCAGAGTTTACTACCACTTTAAAAACTTTTTTTCACTTTGAGAGCAGTGGAATTTATTTTATATATCTTTTCTCGTATATATTTTTAATAAAACAAAATAAATTGTAAGTATAACAAACAAAATAACAGAGTGATTAACTACTGTAAAAACAATAACCAAGTTAATACTTAATATTTATTTTTAATTCAAGTGGCAAATGTTTAATAAGGAATTAAAATGTATATGTTTACTCATTTCTGAGGAACATTATATCTGCAAGCAAATACTCTTTTGAAGTAACTGTATCGAGTTGTATTTGTTCCTTTGTGTTTAGTCAAACGCTAAACTTTAATATAGCTCAGAACGTTATTTGCTGTAATACATTCCAGAAAACACTGAGGAAAGTTTACAAATAAATAAATAAATTAATAATAATAATTAGACTTGTGCACAACGGAAAAATTTGTTTAGTTTCGGTTCGTTTTTTGTGCACAACGGAAAAATTAGTTTAGTTTCGGTTCGTTTCTTTTCGGTCCTGTTGATTCTTAATCATTCGTAATTTTGCTAGACGGGATTTTTCGTGTTCGGACTCATTCGTATTTTCGCAAGCGTCATTTTTCGTTGAATTTTTAGTTGATTTATAATTCGTACTTTCGGTAGGGTACATTGTTTTTCGTTGATTCTGGACACAACTCCTACTTTCGTAACTTTTTTTGGGTTCGTTGATTCGGAATTTTCCGTGTCTCTCTCACAACGACGCTGCCTATTATGCCTAATGTGCTTCGAATGGATTTGTACTTTTCTAAATACATTGCGGTTATTTGTAACGATTCGAAATCTCGTATTTTACTTTCGTTTTTTACATGCGGCTATAGCCTCCGCCCCTGTACACCATTTTGAGAGGGTTCAGCACGGTGAGGGAGAAGCAGAGAGCAGAGCAGAGTGTTATTGTGCTTCGAATGGATTCGAAATCTCGTATTTTACTTTCGTTTTTTCATGCGGCTATAGCCTCCGCCCCTGTACACCATTTTGAGAGGGAGTTCAGCATGGTGAGGGAGAAGCAGAGATCAGAGTGAGTGTTATTGTGCTTCGAATGGATTCGTACATTCGTAACTTTTTTCATAACGAATTATGCCGAAGACTTTGGGCATTCGCTATTTTGCGGTATAATTTATTTTGGATTCGGTTTTATTCGTAATTGCTTTGTTCGGAAATTTGAATGCTTCCGAATGTCCGAAAGTTGCTAAATTCGGACGAATTTCGATCTGTTACGAAACGAATTGCACAAGCCTAATAATAATACATTTTGAAATATACAGTATATATATATATATATATAAAATGTTTAGGATAAAAAGAGTACTCTGGAAAGCAAATCTTTTATTAGCAACTGAATAAAAAGTCAGCGATCTTTTAATATTTTATAGATAACTGAGAAAATTTCAGTTTTTTTAATATTCAAGTTAAGTTCGGTTAGCAAATGTGAACAGGATTCACAAAGGAATCTGTGGGTCACTAGTAAATCCCAAATTAAAATGTTTTTAAAGTCAGGAACAAAAATGTAATATATTGCAGCTTACCAGTCTTTAGATACAGTGGCTACATTAGTTTTATATTTTCTTGCTAATTTTCAGCAGATATTGCTTTAATGTATTCATGTTGTTTACCTATAAAAATCTTCCATGTGTAGACACGAGACGTCTGTTGCATGCCTCCATCTTGGATGTGATATCAGTAGCCCCAGCAGACTCAGAGTTGTCACTCAAGTGACACTTAATTTCCACCAGAACAAGAGGGCTATGACATGCAAGGAGGAAGGAGATTGTGCTAAGGAATTGACTTTTCGTGCAGTAAAAAAATGTTATGTGCTGTCAAACAATTACTGTATATACTCGAGTATAAGCCAAGTTTTTCAGCCCTTTTTTAAGGCTGAAAATACCCCCCTCGGCTTATACTCGAGTCAGTGTACCTGAAATTCTTGACAGGCTGTGGGCGTCGATTCATTGTTTAAAAGTCGCGGTCTCCTCCTGGTCCCTTCCGTGATAGGCGTTTCCCATCAGACACTGTGTTAGGTGTTCTGCCTATCACGGATGTTCTCTCATCCTCGGACTCAGTTTCCTAGCAGACACTGTGTTCAGTGTTCCGCCAATCACGGACATCCTCTTGTCCGAGGATGAAAAGACGTCCGTGATTGGCGGAACACTGAACACAGTGTCTGCTGGGAAACGCCTATCACGGAACGGGACCAGGAGGAGACCGCGACTTTTAAACAATGAATCGACGCCCGCAGCCTGTCAAGAATTTCAGGTACACTGATCGGGCACAGTGAGGTTGCAATGGGCACAGTGAGGTTGCAATGGGCACAGTGAGGATGGGCACAGTGAGGTTGCAATGGGCACAGTGAGGATGGACACAGTGAGGTTGCAATGGGCACAGTGAGGTTGCAATGGGCACAGTGAGGTTGCAATGGGCACAGTGAGGTTGCAATGAGCACAGTGAGGTTGCAATTGACACAGTGAGGCGTGCAAATGGGCACAGTGAGGCGTGCAAATGGGCACAGTGAAGCTGCAAATGGGCACAGTGAAGCTGCAAATGGGCATTGTTGACCCTCTTTTTCCGCTTACAGTAGCTGCTGCATTCTCACCCTAGGTCTATACTCGAGTCAATAAGTATCCCCATTTTTTTGTGGTAAAATTAGGTACCTCGGCTTATACTCGGTTCAGGTTATACTGGAGTATATACGGTATATATGGATTATAAGTGGGAAGGATTTTGAAGAGATTATGTGGTCAACTTTTTGATGAAGAAGTTTTGGATTTTAGCCCCACCCCCCAGATTTCAAAAAGATGTGGTTGTGATTTAAGCTAGTGTGCCAGGCTGGTGTGGGTCAGACCAGCTTAAGGACTAGGTCAGCTAGTGAATGGTCTGATTAAAGCTGGCCATAGATTGTTAGTTTTTTTAAAATATATTTATAGAAAAATTTGCCATCAGAACATTCTTTCTTGCTTCCATTGAGCCAACTCATTTCACTCGAAAACCTTAAAAATTTCATCCAGATGTATGAAGAACACATTTATAGTTAGGATTTTATTAATTCGAGAAAAATTATCCTTCCTTCCTTCTGTAGCACACAGACCCTATTTCTCCGCTTGGCTCCACTTGCAGAGTAAGACACACCATGCCACAAGCCCGTGTCCTCTGTATTAGAGGTCAGGCGGTGTTCACTATTTTTTTGGGTTCTGCAGCGAGTTACCTCTTTCCACTGGTTCTCATCCCCAGAGTATAGGGACAAGTCTCTATTTCTTCCCAAGAAGGCCAATGTCCACACAACTTTAACTCTAACGATGAGTTTATTTTCTATTACTTCTTAGACAGGAAGAAATTGATGAGAGAAAGAATAGCAAACTTGGGGAATTAGGTCCAGGCACAAACTTGTAGAATTGTCACCACTCGATCCCGAGCGGGTTTAGCTCACCCGGATAGTCCTCTCTCACAGTCCTAGCAGCCAGAGTGATGCTCGAATATTCACTTAAGTTTCCTTGGGTACGATCAGGAACAGTTCCAAGTCCCTAACTTCCCGGCGCTTGCAACAGTAGAACAAGGTGCAACTGAAGCACGTCACAAGGCCTGTGGCGGATCTTTGAATCCCTCTAGTAGGTAACCAGGCCTCATCTGAGGCGGCGACTCCTTTCACCGAAACTCCTGGTTTCCTCTCGTCTAGAACGGGTCACCCTCTCCCGGGCACCCTGCGACTCTTCTTTCGGGGGTAGGCCCTAGCTTAAGGTGCTGGGCCTACTGGTAGAGTTGCAGCCCAAGGATAAAGGTGCCTGGGACTGATCACACCCACACGCACCCCTGGCCATGAGGGCCACCGAAGGTGGGGTACGTGTCTCACTCTCCTCCTCCACTCCCCTTAAAGATGGCGTCTGCCTGTTATGTACCCTCTCCCAGCATGCGCAGCAGGTTCACCACGCCCACTGTACTGCTGCCGAGAGAGGACACCCTAAGGCATAGCAATGTCACCCATGGCTCAACCTTGACCTGATATGGCAGCGCCTCCTACAGGCCACAGGGAACCATACACCAGGCAGCATCACATAGGCAGAAGCAAATGCCTAACAATCAAAGTGGTCTGAGCCTGGCTACCAGCTCAGACCAACCCCCTAAATTTAGGCGCATAGCACCCCATAAAAGTAAAAGGGCGCTACATACACCCCCTCCCAAAATAGACACTGTCCCCAGTGTCTGAAATAAATTCACAACCCCTCAAGCCTGAGCAAGCGTGGATTTATTTCCGAACTTATGTACAAATTTTGAATTGTTGTGCCTGAACCAATATATGGGAAAGGGACAAGAGAAAAGAAAGAGAAGGAGAAAAAAATATATAGAGAACAAAGAATACAAACATTGACATCCATTCTCAATGTCACATTTTCCATATTACACTGTACATGTTCCACCCCCTCCTAAATAACTACTTCACCCATTCTCCGGCAGAGTTGCTTGTAGTTCACCTGCAGAGGGAGAAAACAAACACACAATAAACATATCCTAACTAGAGTTGAGCGGACACCTGGATGTTCGGGTTCGACAGGTTCGGCCGCACTTCGGAAAAAAGTTCGGGTTCGGGACCGAACTTTAACCCGAACCCGAACCCCATTGAAGTCAATGGGGACCCAGACTTCTAAGGACTAAAAAGGCTCTAAAAAAGTAATGGAAAGAGCTAGAGGGCTGCAAATGGCAGCAAAATGTTGTTAAGAGCATGGCAAGTGCTCTGCAAACAAATGTGGATAGGGAAATAACTTAAAATAACATCAAAAAAATAAAAATAAAAAATAATAATCTTGACCTAGGAGGACGAGGTTTATATGGAGTAGGAGGTTGAAGTGGCGGTGGATGTGGCTGTGTAGGTGGAAGCGGCGGTGGAGGAGGACAAGGTAGCCAACACTGGTTCAAAAATACAACAATGGCTGGGTAAGGCCGGTGATGTGTCGAATTCTGTCCCCCGTCAAATAGTGTCCACCCTGTACTGCGCTTGCTCAGTATGTAGGACAAGGGGATTTCGAAAATCTCCCAAGACGAACGGCGCCTGCGTGGTGAGTTCAGGTGAAGGCCACACCATCCGTGGTTCAAGCCGAGCCAAGTGAGGCCGTGCCCGAAGCGTGGCGATCGAACCGAGCCCGTGAGGGGCCCTGTTACTATGTGCTACCGTATGTCCACTTGGATGGTGGGGCTTGAACCTGCACTCACAGCGCAGGCGCCGTTCATCTTCGGAGATTTTGTGAATCTCCTTGTCCTCTGTACTGAGAAAGCGCTGCGCCTTCGCAGTATGGGCCGGACACAATCCGATGGCCGGACAGTTTTTGTCACAACACCGGTATACATGTCTATTCTGCACAAGGTACGGACAAGTCCTGTGGGATCCATGCCTGGTTCATTTTAATGAACGTGAGCTTGTCCACATTGGCTCTGGACAGGCGGCTGCGCTTGTCTGTGAGAACGCCCCCTGCCGTGCTAAATACACGTTCAGATAATACACTGGCTGCAGGGCAGGCCAGCACCTCCAAGGCACAAAGGGCAAGCTCAGGCCATGTGCCCAATTTGGAGACCCAGAAGTTAAAGGGGGCAGACCCGTCATCCAGTACGTGTAGGCCTGTGGACACATACTGCTCAACCATGTTGGTGAAATGCTGCCTCCTGCTAAGACGTTCCATCTCAGCTGGTGGTGCTGGTTGTTGTGGCGTGCTGACAAAGCTTTTCCACATTTCAGCCATGCTAACCCTGCCTTCTGAGGTGCTGCCGGTGCCTCGGCTGCGTTGGCGACCTCTTCCTCCTCCTCTGCCTTCGCCTTGTGCTTCCACCGTACGCCCGCTGTCAGGTGGGAATGCCACCAGCAGCGCGTCTACCAGCGTGCGCTTGTACTCGCGCATCTTACGATCCCGCTCCAGTGAGGGAATTAAAGACGGTACGTTGTCCTTGTAACAGGGATCCAGCAGGGTGGCCACCCAGTAATCAGCACCAGTTAAAATGTGGGCAACTCGGCGGTCATTGCGGAAACACTGCAGCATGTAATCGCTCATGTGTGCCAGGCTGCCCAGAGGCAAAGAAAAGCTGTCCTCTGTGGGAGGTGTATCGTCTGTGTCCTCTGTATCCCCCCAGCCACGCACCAGTGATGGCCACGAGCTGGTCTGGGTGCCACCCTGCTGTGAAAATGGCTCCTCCTCCTCCTCCTCCTCCATCTCCTCCTCCACCTCGTCATCCTCCAGAACTGTGCCCTTTCTGCCGGACAATTGTGTACCTGGCGTTTGTTGGTGCAGGAACCCACCCTCGTAGCCACTTGTGAAAGACTGCCCTGAAAGCCTTTGAAATGATCCCGCTTCCTCCTCCTCATCCTCCTGTGCCACATCCTCTTCCATCATCGCCCGAAGCGTTTTTTCAAGGAGGCATAGAACTGGGATAGTAACGCTAAGAACGGCATCATTGGCACTGGACATGTTGGTGGAGTACTCGAAACAGCGCAACAAGGCACACAGGTCTCGCATGGAGGCCCAGTTATTGGTGGTGAAGTGGTGCTGTTCCGCAGAGCGACTCACGCGTGATTGCTGCAGCTGAAACTCCACTATCGCCTGCTGCTGCTCGCACAGTCTGGCCAGCATGTGCAAGGTGGAGTTCCACCTTGTGGGCACGTCACATATGAGGCGGTGAGCGGGAAGGCCGAAGTTACGCTGCAGCGCTGACAGGCGAGCAGCAGCAGGGTGAGAATGCCGAAAGTGCGCACACACAGCCCGCACTTTCTGCAGCAGCTCTGGCATATTGGGGTAATTTTTAAGGAACCTCTGGACCACCAAGTTCAGCACATGCGCCAGGCAAGGGATGTGCGTCAAACCGGCTAGGCCCAGATCTGCTACGAGATTTCGCCCATTATCGCACACCACCAGGCCGGGCTTGAGGCTCACTGACAGCAACCATTCATTGGTCTGTTGTTCCATGTCCCTCCACAACTCCTGCGCGGTGTGGGGTTTTTCCCCCAAACAGGAAAGTTTTAAAACTGCCTGCTGTCGTTTACCCCTGGCTGTGCTGAAGTTGGTGGTGAAGGTGTTACGCTGACCAGATGAGGAGGCGGTAGAGGATGAGGATGAGGATGCGGAGTAGGAGGAGTTAGCAACAGGAGGCAAACTGAAGCGCCCTGCAATCCTCGGTGGTGGAAGGACATGCGCCAAACTGCTATCTGCCTCAGGCCCAGCCGCCACTGCATTTACCCAGTGTGCTGTTAGGGAGATATAACGTCCCTGACCGTGCTTACTGGTCCACGCATCCGTAGTTAGGTGGACCTTGCCACAGATGGCGTTGCGCAGTGCACACCTGATTTTGTCCCCCACTTGGTTGTGCAGGGAAGGGATGGCTCGCCTGGAAAAATAGTTGCGGCTGGGCACGACGTACTGTGGGACAGCCAATGCCATCAGGCTTTTAAAACTCTGCGTCTCCACCATACGGAATGACAGCATTTCAAAGGCCAGGAGTTTTGAAATGCTGGCTTTCAGGGCCAGGGATCGCGGGTGGCTAGGGGGGTACTTCCTCTTCCGCTCCAATGTTTGGGAGATAGAGAGCTGAACGCTTCCATGGGACATTGTGGAGATGGTTGGTGACCCAGGTGGTAGTGTTGCTGGTAGATTCTCTGTTTGCGGGGTGGCAGGTGCCACTGTCACTACAGAGGTGGATGAAGAGGCCGAGACTGCAGCAGAAGAGGAAGCAGGAGGAGCCAGAGACCTTTCTTGGTTTTTGAGGTGTCTACTCCACTGCAGCTCGTGCTTTGCACTTAGATGCCTGGTCATGCAGGTTGTGCTCAGGTTGAGAACGTTTATGCCTCGCTTCAGCCTCTGATTGCACAGCCTGCAAACCACTTGTGTCTTGTCATCAGCACATTGTGTGAAGAACTGCCACGCTAGGGAACTCCTTGGACCTGGCTTTGGTGTGCTCGGTCCCTTGCTGCGTTGGGCAGTAGCAGACATACTGTCTAGGGGACGGACGCTCCGCTTTTGCACCCTGCTCCCTCTTCTGCTGTGCTGGTGGCTCTGTGCGACCACCGCCTCTTCCTCCAAACTACACTGGTCACCTGCATAACGTTCATTCCATGTGGGGTCGAGGACCTCATCGTCCTCCACATCATCTTCCACCCAGTCTTCACCCCTGCCCTCCTTGTCTGTCTGCACAATTGCGAAAGCAGCAGCAGTTGGCACCTGTGTTTCGTCATCATCCGAGACGTACTGCGATGGTCCTCCCATGTACTCATCATGAAACATAAGTGGTTGGGCATCGGTGCACTCAATCTCTTCTACTTCTGGGGCAGGGCTAGGTGGATGGCCCTGGGAAACCCTGCTAACAGAGTCATCGAAAAGCAGAAGAGACTGCTGCATGATTTGGGGCTCAGACTGCTTGGCTGATTTGCAAGGGGGTGAGGTGAAAGACTGATGGACATGGGTTTCAGGTGCCAACTCTGATCTTTCATCAGAAGAGTGGGTGGGAGACAATGTGAAGGAACCCGAGGCACTGTCAGCAACCCAATCTACTATCGCCTGTACTTGTCCTGGCCTAAACATTCGTACAGCCTCATCAGGCGCGACAAAATACCGCCGCAGGCTCGGTCGCCTACTCGCACCTGAGGAAGGTGTTTCACTTGTGCATGTATCTGGCACAGATCCACCACGTCCTCTCCCTGCAACAGGAGCTCCACCAGCAGCACCACGACCGGGGCCACCACGTCCCTTAACCTTCTCCTCATATTTTCCAAATTTAGGATGTTGCCCTAAATGGGTGTTTTTGGAAGAGCAGAACATACCCACAGTACGTAACCGCTGAATCGCACAGCTACAGAACTGCAGAAAATGCTATTCAAAAAAAATGTTGTTTTTTTAGTATAGCACAGTAGAAGAAAACTATTTAGAAAATTGTTTTTCTTTTTCGTACATCACGGGACACAGAGCGACTTAGTCATTACTAATGGGTTATATAGTTTACCTTCAGGTGCTGGCACTGGCAACTTCCAAACCGGAAGTACCCTCCCCTATATAAGCCCCTCCCATCCGGGAGCACCTCAGTTTTTTGCCAGTGTCTAAGGTGTTGGCCAAAGAGTAACATGTGTTTTCACTGGGCTTGCGTACAGGTTCTTTTACGGGCCTTAGTAAGCTGTTCCGGATCCCACCAAAAAAGCTTCATAGCTAAACGGTCGGTACCCGGGCCTTGCAGCAGAAGAGCAAGGTTTTGCCTGTAATGCCTCTCTTAGGAGGGCTGGACCCTGGGATCCAGAGCTCTGGTCATACCCACGACCAAGATGTTGTCTGTGCAGGGTGCTATACAGGTCCAGGGGAGTGGAATCCTTGGGAACCCGGTCCCTGAAGGTTTAATTACAATGCCTGCCGTGATAGGTGAAGTTTGGGCTTCTGTGGACCAAACAGAGTCCTGCGGCGGGGAACAGGTAAGTGGGGGCCCCCAGGAACTTGGTTCTATTGGGGGACCCCCAAGCCTAATTTGTCTTTCTGTCTGTTACCTAACGGTATTCCCGCTAATATCTGTGTATGCCTGTAACTACTGAAAATGTAAAATTTTAATAGTAGTCAAGAAAAAAAAAAAAAAAGAGGACCGCGGTACCTGTGTTAAACCACTAGAGGCCGCTGTGGTCCATTTTTTCTTGTCATGTGGATCTTTGGTTTTCTCAAGTCAAAAGATCCAGGCAGTTGGTAAGTTTCTCTGTGGGAATCCACTTCCTCTGCCCTGTTGCTGCGCTCATCCACCGCACAGGCCCTCCGGCAAAAAGGGCCCTGGCTCCTAGTCCCTGTTTGATTTTCGAAAAGGGCGCCAATGGAGCACGGGCGCGCGCACGGGCGCGTGCACGCGCCTCCTATGAAAAAAAAGGGGCGGGGCGGGTGGATGACGCTCGATGCGCGCCACGGCGCTTCTGCGCATGTGCAGGCGTCCCAGCTTGTATAAAGACACAGTACAAGTGTCAGCTGGATGCAAACAGAGCTAGCAACAAACAGTGGCACACAGAGGCGGTTGATGCAGGCATCCCCATAGAAAGGCACTTTAGTGGACACCAGCTGGTATATAGCAGCAACTGTGTTAGACTATTACCAGCAAAATTGGTGTATGACGACGGGAATACCTCAGCTTTGTGCTTAAAGGATATGTCGTCCAGACGCTCCGGAAATAAGTCTTCCAGGAAGCCAAAGGGGTCTCCATCGGGCTCTGAGGATATTGGGCATGCTTGTACTGCACAAATCTCCCCTGAGAATTCAGAGGTCAGTAGCCGTAGAAACCCCGCAGGAGTGCCTGGTGCTGCGGCTGTCCCCAGTCCACCTGCTCCTGTATATATAACAGAGGAGGTTTTATCCTCAACTCTGGGAGGATTGGAAGAGAGATTAACAGCATTGATCCCTGCTTCCCTGTCACAGGGAAAGCGCGTCCGATCTCCGTCTCCTCCTTCAGAGTGCCTGTTAGTGGAGGAACAGCCCCACACAGAGATCGACCTACCTGAAGGGGATCAGGATGAGTTTGATTCAGTTATGGAGGAATCAACAGTGGAAGAACCTTTCTCAGCATCTCAGGCTGAAAGATTATGGGTTCAGTCTCTGACTAACATGGTCCGATCAGCATTTAAAATGCCTCTGGCGGAACCATCAACCACTACGGTTTCCTCGCTGGGGTCGCTAAAAGCTCCCCAGGCTGTCTGTTCCTTCCCAATCCACCCTTTATTAGAAGGGCTTATTTACCAGGATTGGGAGCATCCTGATAAAATATTTGCTCCCCCCAAGAGATTTCCGGTGATCTATCCCATGGAGGATAAGTTCATAAAAAAAAATGGAGGGTCCCTACAGTGGACGCAGCCATCTCTTCTGTGAACAAATCACTGACATGTCCAGTAGATAATGTTCCAAGATAAAAAATTGGAGTCTTTACTAAAATCTGCTTTCTCTACAGCAAGCATGGTGACACAACCTGCGGTAGCAGCGATTGGAGTCTGCCAAGCAGTGAAAGATCAGTTGAAACAAGTCTTAAGGGACTTACCAGATCAGCAGGCTCTTGCCCTAGCTGACCTGCCTAGAGCCTTGTGTTTTGCGGTGGACGCCATAAAGGATACAATCCAACAGGCCTCCCGCTTTACGCTGTCTGTAGTACATATGCGTAGGCTTCTGTGGCTCAAAAACTGGTCTGCTGAAGCTCCCTGTAAGAAACTGCTGGTTAGCTTCCCATTTCATGGAGAACGCTTATTTGGAGAAGATCTGGACAAATATATCCAGAAAATTTCTGCCGGTAAAAGTTCACTCTTACCGGTTAAGAACAAGAGTAGAAGTCCTTCTTTTAAGAGGCCTACTTCTCCAGTCCCGGGCACATCAGCTGTGAAACAGTTCCGACGGCCTCCGCGGTCAAATTCAGGGGGCAGAAATCAGGGACAATCACAGGGTAGCAAGAAGCCCTGGATCAAGAGAGGTACAAAACCTCCCCCCAAGTCATGAAGCGTTGCCCCCACTCAATCGGGTGGGGGGAAGGCTTCAGTTGTTCACAGAGACCTGGCGGGACACCATCAGAGACAGATGGGTGCTCTCCGCAGTAAGTCTGGGATACAAGCTGGAGTTAAAAGGCACTCCTCCTGCCCAATTTATGAGGTCAAACGTGCCAAGAGATCCCCAGAAGAGAGGATCCCTCCTTCTGGCACTAGAACAACTATTGCTCCAAGGTGTAATCATGAAGGTTCCCCTGGAAGAAAGCGGATTCGGGTTTTACTCAAACCTTTTCACAGTCCCCAAACCAAATGGGGACGTGAGGCCCATATTAAATCTAAAAGGGCTAAACAAGTTCCTAAATATCAGGACTTTTCGGATGGAGTCGATCCGATCGGTGGCCACCGCCCTACAAGGGCAGGAATGGTTAGCCTCGATCGACATAAGGGATGCTTATCTGCATATTCCCATCTTTCCGGCCCACCAGAAATTTCTACGCTTTGCAGTAGAAGGGCGCCATTTTCAGTTCAGAGCCTTACCTTTCGGTCTGGCCACAGCACCACGAGTGTTCACAAAGGTTCTGGCCCCACTATTGGCCAATCTAAGAACACAAGGTGTAACGATAATGGCATATCTAGACGACCTGCTACTAATAGACCACTCAGTGGAAAAGCTGGAAGTAGCTATTCACAAGACAATCAAGTATCTGGAATATCACGGTTGGATTATCAACCGGGACAAGTCAGCTCTAAGACCAGTCAAAAGTCTGGAATACTTACGGCTAAGGCTGGATTCAAATCAGAGAAAGATTTTCTTACCTCCAGAGAAGGTGTCGTCTTTAAAAGATTTGACCCACTTAGTGGGTACAAAAAGAAAACCATCCATACGCCTGTGCATGAGGCTGCTGGGGAAAATGGTGGCTTCATTCGAAGCAGTACCCTACGGTCAATTCCATTCAAGGAATTTGCAAAGGGCCATACTGTCAGCCTGGAACAAAAAAGTTCAGGCTTTAGACTTACCAATGTCCCTGTCCCCTTCCGTTCGCAAGAGCCTCCATTGGTGGTTGGTGCCCCAGAATCTGGAAAAAGGGAAACCCTTCAGTCCGGTTTCTTGGAAGGTGGTCACTACAGATGCCAGCCTCATAGGCTGGGGGGCAGTACTGGAGCAATGGTCTCTCCAGGGCAAGTGGTCAGAAGCAGAAAAGGCCCTGCCCATCAATCTCTTAGAGATACGAGCAGCCCGGTATGCCCTAGTGGCATGGACATCCAAACTCCAAGGGTCCCCTGTCAGAATTCAATCAGACAATGCCACAGCAGTGGCATATATCAATCACCAGGGTGGCACCAGGAGTCGTGCAGCCCAGAGGGAAGCAAATTGCATCCTGGAGTGGGCAGAAAGATATGTCCCAGCCATATCCGCGGTTTTCATCCCAGGAGTGGAAAATTGGAGAGCGGACTTTTTAAGTCGCCAACAATTATGCCCGGGGGAATGGTCTCTTCACCCCGAGGTTTTCCAGGCAATATGCCAGCGGTGGGGAACACCGGATGTAGATCTGCTAGCATCCAGATTCAACGCAAAGGTGGACAGATTTGTGTCTCGCACAAGGGATCCCCTAGCTTGCGGCTCGGATGCCCTAGTGTTCCCTTGGGATCAGTTCAAGCTGATATATGCATTCCCACCGCCACAATTGTTACCGCGATTAATCCGCAGAATCAGGGTAGAAAAGAAACCAGTGATTCTGGTGGCTCCAGCGTGGCCCCGAAGGGCATGGTACGCGGAGATTGTAAAAATGTCAGTGAGGAGTCCTTGGACCCTCCCACATCGTCCGGACCTGCTGTCGCAAGGACCGATATACCACCCTTCCTTACCAGCCCTAGGTTTGACGGCCTGGCTATTGAAGCCCACATTCTGAAAAAGAGAGGGCTCTCTAATCCTGTGGTATCTACCATGATCAATGCCAGGAAGCCGGTATCCAGGCAGATCTATTATAGGATCTGGAAGGCGTACATTACGTGGTGTGAGGCCAAGAAATGGCATCCACGTAAGTACATGATAGGTAGGATTTTGGACTTCCTACAGTGGGCTGTAGATAGGAAGCTGGCCTTGAGTACTATCAAGGGTCAGATTTCGGCCTTGTCAATATTTTTTCAAAGGCCCTTGGCTTCGCATTCACTAGTCAAAGCTTTCATACAAGGAGTGATGCGTATTAGCCCTCCGGTTAGTATTCCCATATGTCCATGGGACTTAAACCTGGTTCTGTCGGTTCTACAGAAACAACCGTTTGAACCATTGCAACACATTTCCTTGGTTCTTCTCACCAGGAAATTGATTTTCTTAGTAGCCATTTGTTCGGCTAAAAGAGTATCGGAATTAGCCGCCTTGTCCTGTAAGGAGCCATATCTGGTTGTCCATAAGGACAGAGTAGTATTACGTCCTCATCCAGCATTTCTTCCTAAGGTGGTATCGAGGTTTCATTTGAACCAAGATGTGGTTCTTCCTTCTTTTTTCCCCAAACCTAGCTCGGTAGAGGAAAAGTTATTGCATTCTTTGGATGTAGTAAGAGCAGTTAAAGCTTATCTAAAAGCCACTGCTCAGATTCGCAGAACGGATACTTTGTTTATTCTGCCGGAAGGCCCTAGAAAGGGTCAGGCAGCATCAAAATCTACTTTAGCCAAGTGGATTCGACAGGTCATAATACAAGCCTATGGCTTGAGAAAGAGACCGCCTCCGTTCAAAGTTAGGGCGCACTCCACAAGAGCAGTTGGAACTTCATGGGCAGTGCATCACCAGGCCACCCTGGCTCAAGTCTGTAAGGCCGCAACATGGTCTTCAGTACACACGTTTACTAGATTCTACCAGGTAGACGTTAGAAGTCAGGAGGATGTCGCCTTTGGGCGCAGTGTGTTGCAGGCCGCAAAAGATCCTCATGCCTGATGGCGCCCAGCTTATGTATCCCTCCCCTCATTTGGCATTGCTTTGGGACGTCCCATTAGTAATGACTAAGTCGCTATGTGTCCCGTGAAGTACAAAAAAGAAAAAGGGATTTTTATAACAGCTTACCTGTAAAATCCTTTTCTTGGAGTACATCACGGGACACAGAGCTCCCACCCCTCTTTTTGGGACACTTATTGCTTTGCTACAAAACTGAGGTGCTCCCGGATGGGAGGGGCTTATATAGGGGAGGGTACTTCCGGTTTGGAAGTTGCCAGTGCCAGCACCTGAAGGTAAACTATATAACCCATTAGTAATGACTAAGTCGCTCTGTGTCCCGTGATGTACTCCAAGAAAAGGATTTTACAGGTAAGCTGTTATAAAAATCCCTTTATTTCACACACCTCCAAATATGTATAACACACTGCAAACTATTTTTTGTGCCCCTAAAAGGCGTTTTTTCGAAGAGCAGAACACACCCACAGTACGTAACCGCTGAACTGCACAGCTACAGAACTGCAGAAAATGCTATTCAAAAAAAGTGTTGTTTTTTTAGTATAGCACAGTAGAAGAAAACTATTTAGAAATTGTTTATTTCACACACCTCCAAATATGTATAACACACTGCAAACTATTTTTTGTGCCCCTAAACGGCGTTTTTTGGAAGAGCAGAACACACCCACAGTACGTAACCGCTGAATCGCACAGCTACAGAACTGCAGAAAATGCTATTAAAAAAAAATGTTGTTTTTTTAGTATAGCACAGTAGGAGAAAACTATATAGAAATTGTTTATTTCACACACCTCCACATATGTATAACACACTGCAAACTATTTTTTGTGGCCCTGAATGGCTCTTTTTGCAAGCGTACATTAAAGTGCAAATTTTTTTTTTTTTTGCCCTAAATGCCCTAAACGGGTCTTTTTTTGCATGAGCAAAATAAAATGCAAATTTTTTATTTTTTTTGCCCTATGGGTCTTTTGGAAAAGGGCACAATAAAGTGCCTTTTTTTCCCCCTAAAAGTTCGATTTTCTCTGACACTGGGCTCATGGCAGTGTAAAAAGACTGCACTGCAACACAAACAGGTAAACCTATGCAGATCGCTGATTTTAATCTCTGAATCTGGACTCCTATATAATATTCTCTCTCCCTGAAAGCACCAACAGGAACCTGGCCCTACACTACACTATCTCTCTATCTTTTCCCTCAGATTGCAGAATCAGGACTACCTCATGTATTTTTCTATCTCTCCCTAAAAGCAGCAGCAGCAGACTAGATCCTCTCCCTATCTATTCTGAAGCAGAGTGACGTGTGTACTGTTTGCCTCTAGCTTATATAGAAGCTGGGTCACATGTTGCACTGACCAATCACAGCCATGCCATTAGTAGGCATGGCTATGATGGCCTCTAAGGGCACACCAGCTAATCAAAAGGTGATTGGCTGGCCCCTGAAGCATTTCTAAATGCGTAATTAGATTGCCGAACCCGAACCCGGACTTTTGCGCAAAGTCCGGGTTCGGGTTCGGGAAAAAGCTAAAGTTCGGTACGGACCCGAACTTTACAGTTCGGGTTCGCTCAACACTAATCCTAACTTCTAGAGAAGCGAACCATTCCTCCTAGAAAGAATGACTGGCTTTTGCAGTATACATTTCTGCAGAACACCACCACCTAGTGGCAGCGCACATCACTACACTGTCATTTGATGCACATAGGCATGTACTAACACAGGAATCTTCCTTCTTGATCACGGTGACTTGCTGCTTTGGCCCTAACTAACTTACTCAGTGTTCAGTTTTCTCTCCTTTTTTTTTTTTAAAGAAAAAACTTTATTTTCTGTGGGACTGAAGAGGGGAGAAAAAAACAAACAGCTCTCCGATTCCTCTATACTAGAGTAAGTTCCCCCTTTGAGCGGAGGGGCCAAGTCAACAGTTCAAGGCAGTTTCCCTGAAGTGGAATAATAAAAAAAAAAACAAGTTCCCACTTCAGAGATAATACTTGGGATCAGGGAGGACAAGAGTTTTCCACTGTCTGTCTAAAGTCTCTATGAAATAAACAGCATCTTCTCTGTCCCTGCTGCAGATTAACACACGGTCCGCATAGATGTGCCGACCATAAGTCCAGTCTCTGCGGCAACCTTTATAACGGGTTGTCATTTCAGTTGAACACTTGAAATACCTGTAGCCTCTTGGTACTTTTATATGATCCCACACAAAGTCAGCGTACCATCGTTCACGGGAGGCCTCAATCTCAAAGAGCAGTTCTTTGGGAACATAGGGGTATTCCCAATAATAGTCTGTGGCGACCTTTTTATTGAATAGCCGCTGTAATCGGGCCAAAGGTGGCATGGTCGCCTGGTCTCCTGCTACAGGAAGGACAATAGCATCCGGAGACCTTCTCAATGGTGCAAGCTCCAGCCGTGGCAAAGGTGGCCTCAATGGTGCTCGGACATCAGCAACAACAAGCACGGAGGGTGCCGGAGCAGGCAAAGCGGGCGTGGGATTAGTTTCTTTCTTTGAAGTAGGGGCTTCCATTCAGGGTGTAGTTTCCCTAGGAGTCCATTGGCAAAATTCCCCCTAAACTGCAGGGTGAAGCCACCGGAATTTTGTCCCAACCCTTTTTGATAAAAACTTCATCAACATCGTGGTCATCTCCTACATCCGAAGATGAATCCAACTCGGAGGTATCATACTCCTCCGCCAGCAGGTAATTTGTAGTGGAGACAGACACATTGTCCTCAAAAATAGAGGGCTTCTGCGGGCTGGCTGTCTATGCATACCCAATAGTGTGGGGTATGGGCTTCCTTCCCTTTCCCGGCAAACACAGTGTCACAGTTCCCCCAGCCTCCTTACTGTCCCCTGACGTGGATCTCCTGGAGGTCCCTCCGGCTTGAAGATCTGGTTCAGGTTGGCGCTGGGGCAGGCTTCGACCGTGGCTGCGGGAGGCCTTAACGTATTCCACCTTCCACTTGGCGGGTGGGAGAGAGATCTCCGTTGTAACGGAGGCAGCATCTGCGATGACATCCGTCGCAAGCTCTGTAATGGCCAGAACTCCATCCTCCACATCCGTGGCGATCGGAGCGATGCGCGTGGGCCTAGCTGTGGGAGTATTGGTTTCCTCCTCAAGAGTGGCGATACCTGTAAGGCAGATGACCCGGTAACCCCTGGGTTTCTCAGTCGGTAGATCCACTTCGAAAAGGAACTCTCCACACGTGGTACACCTTCCAAACGGCCGAAGTTGTTCCGCCAGTCCTTGGCATCCAGGACAGAGCATGCCCAGGGCCTCCGCATCCCTGCACGTGTGGAGAGCAAAGCGGACCCCTAGTCTTGAGCCGTATTCCTGTATCCGTCAGGGGGGCAGTGAGGGGAGCAACGTCCATGGTTGGGGTAGGTGGGAACATCCCTGGTCCCGGTGCAACAGAAATCCATGGGGCGGCAGACATGTTGCTTCTCCTTCACTAGTTCCGCTCGTACTGTCCGGGGGCTCCTCCCCCTTTTCTTCTCTCTGCACATAGCTCACAGGTTTTTCTACATTTGAGGCACGCCCACGAACTACGCAGTTAGAAATCCAGTATAGGTTTAGGCCTGTACCTCCATTTCTCTCACAAGTGACGCAGTTCAATTTTTTTCGAAATGGCCGACTTCCACAGTACCACAAACAGGGGGAAAAAAATATAGTCCAACTTCCAGGGGTAGCTGTAAAATCCTGGACTCGAGCCCCCACATGTAGCACACAGACACTATTTCTCCGCTTGGCTCCACTTGCAGAGTAAGACACACCAAGCCACAAGCCCCTGTCCTCTGTATTAGAGGTCAGGCAGTGTTCACAATTTTTTTGGGTTCTGCAGCGAGTTACCTCTTTCCACTGGTTCTCATCCACAGAGTATAGGGAAAAGTCTCTATTTCTTCCCAAGAAGGCCAATGTCCACACCACTTTAACTCTAACGATGAGTTTATTTTCTATTACTGCTTAGTAGACAGGAAGAAATTGATGAGAGAAAGAATAGCAAACTTGGGGAATTAGGTCCAGGCACAAACTAGTAGAATTGTCACCACTCGATCCCAAGCAGGTTTAGCTCACCCGGATAGTCCTCTCTCACAGTCCTAGCAGCCAGAGTGATGCTCGAATATTCACTTAAGTTTCCTTGGGTACGATCAGGAACAGTTCCAAATCTCGCGAACTTCCCGGCGCTTGCAACAGTAGAACAAGGTGCAACTGAAGCACGTCACAAGGCCTGTTGCGGATCTTTGAATCCCTCTATTAGGTAACCAGGCCTCATCTGAGGCGGCGACTCCTTTCACCGAAACTCCTGGTTCCCTCTCGTCTAGAACGGGTCACCCTCTCCCGGGCACCCTGGGACTCTTCTTTCAGGCGTAGGCCCTAGCTTAGGGTGCTGGGCCTACTGGTAGATTTGCAGCCGCAGGCTAAAGGTGCCTGGGACTGATCACACCCACACGCACCCCTGGCCATGAGGGCCACCGAAGGTGGGGTACGTGTCTCACTCTCCTCCTCCACTCCCCTTAAAGATGGCGTCTGCCCCTTATGTACCCTCTCCCAGCATGCACATCAGGTTGACAACGCCCACTGTACCGCTGCTGAGAGAGGACATCCTAAGGCGTAGCAATGTCACCCATGGCTCAACCTTTACCTGATATGGCAGCTCCTCCTTCAGGCCACAGGGAACCATACACCAGGCAGCATCACATAGCAGAAGCAAATGCCTAACAATCAAAGTGGTCTGAGCCTGGCTACCAGCTCAGACCAACCCCCTAAATATAGGTGCATAGCACCCCTGAAAAGTAAAAGGGCGCTACACTTCATTACGATGAGAAACGGATGGCGATTTGACCCCGCTAACCGTTAGAAAATAAAATTAACACTCCGAAAATTGAATTTTCAAGCAGACTTCTTCTGGTATATTGGCAGTTGAACAAGCTGCATGCATGACCCCTGACCTTCTGCAACCTAGCGGGAAAGGATGAATTCCATAACTAGTAGCGGGAGAGCAAGACTCAAAATGTTTATTTTTTAGCTCAGTTTTCCTAATTATAAAATGCATTCAAATCCTTTTCCACAGAGGGCTCAAAAGCATGAAGCGATGCCAGTCATTCATGGCAGATGGTTTTTGTTTTTCTCAGAATACATTTCTTCCTTCTACATATTTATACTCGCTTCTGAAAATTTAAAGTGCTGTTAAATATTTATTCAGTGTCAGGTTGAGTCTCCTTCAGCGTTGTGCCATTCAACGGTGTGCGACAGCGGCTAAGCTCAGCGGAACGGGACACATCTCCACTGTGAAGGTCACTTTACGAGGGAGTTAATTGGCAATTGCATTCTCATTATAGTGAGACGTAAATACCTCAATTTATTGTGTTTACTCAGGGTCACAATTTTCAGGTGCAGCGTGGCAGGATCATATTGAAATAATGAGTTTTTAGGGATATAAATTCTCAGCAAAAAAGAGAACTAAATCACGTTTAGGGAGAAGAAAGGTGACACCCATGGTCACTCTGTGTATGAAATTTCAGGAATATTATTATTATTATTATTATAATACAGTATTTATATAGCACCAACAGGTTGTGCACAACGGCGGATCCAGGGGGGGGGGGGGACAGGGCAATTGCCCCCCCCCCAGACAATCATGTCACACTCGCTTGCTTGCTCTGTTCTGTTTTTTTTTTTAAAGATTTTTTTAAACTGCTTGCTCTGCAGCTGCCACTGCATCAGCGCCGATCAGCGGTGCAGAGAGAGAGACTCGTCATGTAGTTATGCGGCGCCACACTGTCATGATACCAGGAGCAGAGGAGGAGGTGGGTGAAACCTCTTCCCTGCACTCGTTGCTAACGCCTGGGCCGCTTGGCGTCTAGCAACGAGTGACGTCAGTGAGTCACGTCGGACTCGAGTCTCAGAGCCAACGCGACAGTGACTGGTGACAGCAGCTGCCTGGATTGAAGACCCAAATGGGGGGGGGGGGGGTGGCAGTTTAGTAGAGAGAGTCGAGACTGTGTGTTTATCAGTTTAGTTATAGCCTAACTACACACTTGCACTGTGCACTAACATGTCCAGCGTCGTCCACAGTCAGTGGCGACAGAGCGCCAGCATTCTTCATTCTCCGCCCCTGACTGTGTTGGCCCCACCCACCGCCGACACCTCCTCCCTCCATCTTCGGGTGAGAGAGCGGGCGGCTCCGCGGATCCGATAGCTCCGTGGGTGGGTGAGAATGAGAGCGAGTGGGCCGGGCAGCTCGGCAGGCTGGTAAGGGAGCGGGCGGGTGAGAGAGCACCCGGGGAACTAAAAGTGCGGGCGGCTCCGCTGGCGGGAGAGAGAGCGTGCGGGCCGGGCAGCTGGGCGGCTTGGTGAGTGTGAGCGAGCGGGGGAGCAGAGAGATGACATCATCTCTCCCTGCCCACCCTGCATCCCTGCACTTCTGCCCGCCCCTCACTGTGTAGGCAGCCACGGGCAGCAGAGAGATTACATCATCTCTCTGCTGCCTAACTCTGGGACACAGCATGGGACAATTGGAGCAGGCAAGTGACAATCCGCAACGTGTGACAGACAGGCAAGTGACAAACGTGTGGCAGGTGATGTGGCAAGTGATCACCGGCCCAGTGTTCCCACACAGTGTAAACACACAAAGTCCCCAAAATAGTGTCCCCAAAACACATGTTCCCACACAGTAAAAACACCTGTCCCCCACATAAGTAACAGTAAAATGACATGTCATAATGATCATCTGCACACATATGTCCGTGATCTCCTGCGCACATCTGTACATGATCATCTGCAAACATCTGTCCGTGATCACACAAACCAATTATTATACACTTAACTGTATTTTCTTTTACCAAAGACGTGTAGCAGAATACATTTTGGCTTAAATTTATAAAAAATTCGATTTATTGGATTTCTTTTAAAATAGAAAGAAGAAAATATATATTTTTTTTCAAATTTACGCTCTTTTTTTTTGCTTATATCACAAAAATTAAAAAACGTAGTCATGAATAAATACCACCAAAAGAAAGCTCTATTTGTGTGAACAAAATAACAAAAATTTAATTTGGGTAAAGTGCGAGAGCGCTGAAAGCTGAAAATTGATCTGGGAAGGAAGGGGGCGAAAGTGCCCGGTATTGAAGTGGTTAAGAAATGATTAAATAGTGTTTTAAGTTTGTGGTGCTCAGATATAGGGATGAGCCGAACACCCCCGGGTTCGGTTCGCACCAGAACCTTCGAACGGACCGAAAGTTCGCGCGAATTTTCGAACCCTATTCGTTATAATGGACGCGAACGTTCAAAATCAAAATTGCTAATTACAACGGCCAATATGCATGTTAATGTCATAAAACAGGTTTGGGGACCCGGGTCCTGCCCCAGGGGACATATATCAATGCAAAAAGAAATTTTAAAAACTAACGTTTTTTCGGGAGCAGTCATTTTAATGATGCATAAAGTGAAAAAAAAAAGTGAAATTTTCCTTTAAATATGGTACCTGGGGGGTGTCTAAAGTATGCCTGTGAAGTGGCATGTGTTTCCCGTGTTTAGAACTGTCCTTGCACAAAATGACATTTGTAAAGGAAAAAAAGAAGCCATTTAAAACCACTTGCGGCTTTAATGTCATGTCTTGTCCTGGCCGCCATATGGCTGAAAATCCTTGAGAAAAATGGCATGGCTACCCCATCACCCCCCCCCCCCCCACCCCAGCCCCTTTGGGTCTTGTATGGATATTAAGGGGGACCCCGCACCCAAAATAAAACCCTATACCTACAACCCTATATACTCTGAACAGCAGTATATAGGTGGTGCAAACAAGACACGGACTGTAGGTTTGTTCTTAAGTAGAATCTGAACAGGTACATTATGAAGTGTAGCTCCATCCCAAAAAAATCTATTTTTAAGCTTTTTGGAGAACATAGGGAAGGGTTATCACCCCTGTAACATTTGCTGTCTTTGCACATCTGTTCAGAACATGTCACCTCACTTTCCGTCCCAATGACAAATGTTTTTGGAAAAGTGGGGTTTTAATTGAAACAAGGATTGGTGATAAAGTATCAGTAGAGAGGAGATACCTTTTTCCCAAATTAAATCTAACAGGATAGAATTTCCCTTCCTAGGGGTAGATTTCCTCTCACTTCCTGTTTTCTCTTGCCGTTTGCAAGTAGGAGTCGTTTGTAAGTTGGATGTTTGAAAGTAGGGGCCTGCCGTATATACTCTGCAGAAATTTGCCCTATTAGATGTTGGTGTAGCCACAAGACTGGTGGGCACAGGAATGGGCCCTGCTGTGAGTTAATAGATCAAGATTTGTACTTGCATGCACCTGTTGAACCGGGCAGAAAAATTGGGCCTTTGGTGGTGGTGGTGGTGGTGGTGGACGTGTAGCCACAAGACTGTAAGCCCTCACAGTTACTCTTGGTGGGAGCAGGAATGGGCCCTGCTGTGAGTTATTAGATCAAGATTTGTAATTGCATGCACCTGTTGAACAAGGCAGAAAAATTGGGCCTTTGGTGGTGGTGGTGGTGGTGGACGGTGTTGCCACAAGACTGTAGGCCCTCATAGTTACTCTTGGTGGGCGCAGGAATGGGCCCTGCTGTGAACTATTAGATCAAGATTTGTAATTACACGCCCCTGTTAAACAGGGGCTGAAAAATTGTGCCTTAGGCATTGGTGCTGGTGCCACAACACTGCAACCCCTCACAGATACTGTACTTGGAGCACAGCAGTCACACCTGTTGCGAAGCATCTTTTTAAAAAAATGTAATTGCACACCCCTGTTATACAGGGGCTGAAAAATTGTGCCTTAGGCACTGGTGCTGGTGCCACAACACTGCAACCCCTCACAGATACTGTACTCTGAGCACAGCAATGAGACCTGTTGCAAAGCATTGCCTAAAAATTGTAATTACACGCCCCAACAGGGGCTGAAAAATTGTGCCTTAGGCACTGGTGCTGGTGCCACAACACTGCAACCCCTCACAGATACTGTACTTGGAGCACAGCAGTCACACCTGTTGCGAAGCATCTTTTTAAAAAATTGTAATTACACGCCCCTGTTATACAGGGGCTGAAAAATTGTGCCTTAGGCACTGGTGTGGTGGCATGGATCATTGAGGAGGAGGAAGAGGATAGTCAGTGAACATAACAGGACAGTCACTCAGCATCAGCATAGGCAGTCTTGAAGGGATGTGACATTATAAATTATTCCGTTATATCCGCTTCAGGTGTCTGGTAGCTGGTGGTGATCCAAGACTGATTCATTTTTATGAAGGTCAGTCGATCAACCGAGTCGGTGGACAGGCGCACCCTATGATCGGTGACAAATCCTCCAGCAGCACTGAATGTGCGTTCTGAAAGAACGCTGGATGCAGGACAGGCCAGTAGCTCAATTGCATACTGTGCAAGCTCTGGCCAGTGATCCATCCTCAGGACCCAGTAAGCCAGAGGATTTTCGGTGGGAAAGGTGTCCAAGTCTGACCTTGCCCCTAGGTATTCCTGCACCATGTATATCAGACGCTGGCGATGGTTGCTGGAACCGATCATACCTTGGGGCTGCGGACTAAAAAATTGTCTGAACGCATCGGTCAGACGTCCACCTTCCCCACCGCTCCTTCTGCTACTGACCGAAGCCTCAGCAACTCGTCGTCCAGGACCAGGAGTTTGTAACCTCCCAGTTTCTGGGAACGCGTTGCACAGACCTTTCTGCAAGGCCTCCCTGAGATGTCTCATCCTCTGCTCCCTCTGCGACGGCAAGATAAGGTCCGCAACCTTACCCTTGTACCGTGGATCAAGGAGAGTGGCCAGCCAGTAATGGTCCCTCTCCTTGATCCGAAGAACACGAGGATCCTTCCGCAGGCTTTGCAGGATCAGGGAGGCCATGCAGCGTAGGTTAGCTGAGGCATTCGGTCCGGAGTCTTCTGGGTCACTGAGGATGACATGATCGCCAGCCACCTTCTCCCAGCCACGTACAAGTCCACTGGTTTGTTGGGACTGTACATCATCCCTAAAAGACTGCTGCTGCTGATGCTGAGTGCCAGGCTCCACCTCCATGCTCACACAATCCTCCTCCTCCTCCTCCTCCTCATCCTCATCCTCATCCTCTTCCTCTTCCTGTGTGATGAGTGGGACAGAAGGAACACTGTCTGGATAAAGGGGGCCTTGAGAGGCAAGGAAGTCCTCCTCTTCCTGCCTCTGTTCTGCCTCAAGTGCCCTGTCCATTATCCCACGCAGCGTATGCTCCAACAGGTGGACAAGAGGTACAGTGTCACTGATGCATGCACTGTCACTGCTCACCATCCTCGTGGCCTCCTCAAATGGTGAGAGGACAGTGCATGCATCCCTGATCATGCTCCACTGGCGTGGGGAAAAAAAGCCAAGCTCCCCTGACCCTGTCCTGGTGCCGTAGTTGCAAAGGTACTCATTGATGGCCCTCTGCTGCGTGTGCAGTCGCTGCAGCATGGCCAACGTTGAGTTCCACCTGGTGGGCATGTCACATATTAGGCGGTTCTTGGGCAGGTTCAGCTCCTTTTGCAGCTCAGTCAGCCGAGCACTGGCATTATAAGATCGGCGGAAATGCACACAGACTTTCCTGGCCTGCCTCAGGACATCCTGTAAGCCTGGGAACCTGCCCAAGAACCGCTGCACCACCAGGTTGAGGACGTGAGCCATACAGGGCACATGGGTGAGCTGCCCCTGTCGCAGGGCGGAGAGGAGGTTGGTGCCATTGTCAGAAACGACCATTCCTGGCTTAAGCTGGCGTGGCATCAACCACCTCTCGGCCTGCCCCTGCAGAGCTGCCAGAACCTCTGGCCCAGTGTGGCTCCTGTCCCCCAAACACACCAGCGCAAGCACGGCATGGCATCTTTTTGCCTGCGTACTCGCGTAGCCCCTTGTACGCCTACGGAGCACCGCTGGTTCCGAGGACAGAGCACTCGAAGAGGACATGGAGGAAGAAGAAGAGGAGGGGGTGGAGGAGAGAGGTGTGTCACAACCAGTAGTAGCATTTTGGAGGCGTGGTGGCGGAACAACCTCCAACACTACTGCACCTTGTCCTGCATCCCTCCCAGCTGCCAATAGAGTGACCCAATGGGCCGTGAAAGAAAGATAACGTCCCTGTCCATGCCTGCTGGACCATGAGTCAGCGGTAATATGCACCTTACCGCTGACCGCCCTGTCCAGCGAGGCATGGACATTGCCTTCCACATGCCGGTAGAGAGACGGAATCGCCTTCCGTGAGAAAAAGTGGCGTTTGGGAACCTGCCACTGAGGAACCGCACATTGAACAAACTCACGGAAGGGGGCCGAGTCTACCAACTGAAAAGGCAGCAGTTGAAGTGCTAGCAATTTAGCCAAGCTAGCATTCAACCGCTGGGCATGTGGATGGCTGGGAGTATACTTCTTTCGACGGTCCAGCAGCTGGGGCAGGGAAATTTGCCTGCTACAATCGGACGTCGGTGTACTGCAAGTACTTGGTTGTGACACACCTAATTCTACACCTTCAGTCCTTTCAGAGCAGCTTTCAGAGAGGACTGAAGATATAGTGGGGATGGAGATCCCAGCTGATGAGGAGCAAGGAGAGGTCCGCTTTGTTCTTTGGTGTGGGTCTTTTATGTGTGCTTGCCAACGAGCTGCATTGCAGGTCGACATATGTCTGCTCATGCTTGTGGTGCCCAAGCGGCTGATGTTTTGGCCACGCGAGATACGCTTGAGACAAATATTGCAAATAGCAGTGGTGCGATCTGATGCACTCGTCTCAAAAAAGGCCCACACCAAAGAACTTTTGTGATAACGTGCAGAGGCAGCGCCCTGCACAGGCGGAGCTCTGCGGTGTGGTACAGTTGCTGTGCTGGCCTCTAGCTGGCCTCCAGGGGGCATCCTGCCTCGTTGGACATGTGACGCCGCATCCTCCTCCTCCTCCTCCTCCTCTCTCCCTTCAGGCACCCACGTGGAGTCAGTGACCTCATCATCCCCTCCCTCTTCACCACTAGAGCAAACCTGGCAGTAAGCTGCAGCTGCTGGAACAGTACTGCCAGATTGCTGTCCTTCAGCATCCCCTCTCTCTGCGCGCACACTACTGACTTCCTCAAGCTGGGTATCATCATCCGAGCCTTCGAATCGTTGGGCATCCTCCTGGAGCATGTACCCAACACTGTGCTCAAACAGTTCGGGGGACTCCTCAGGAGGACATGGTGGGTCTAGGGAAGGGGTGGCTGATGATGCCATTGAGTACGCATTGGCAGCTGCTCTGCCAGTACCCTGAGCCTGGGTGAGAGAGGATGAGGAGGGCTTGGTCATCCATTCTACCAAGCCTTCGGCATGATGCGGCTCCACATGTCCAGCTGCCGAAAACAAAGACAAGCGTGTCCCATGGCCACGTGCTGATGACGATGCACGACCACGTCCACGGCCAGCACTGTTGTCTCTAGAAACAGAGCCTGCCTGCCCTGTGTTCTTGCCTCGGCACGCTCTGCCTCTCCTTGGCGGTCTTCCAGCCATTGTAGTCGGTAGTGTATATAGTATAAAAAATAGAGCTCCTATGTGTGCTCACAACACACTGTAGGTCCTATGGGTGCTGACACTAACACACTATAGGTACTATGTGTGCTGCTGACAAGAAAATATAGGAGCTCTGTTTGCTGCCACTAACACACTAGAAGTCCTATGGGTGCTGCTGAGAAGAACATATAGGAGCTCTGTGTGATGCCACTAACACACTAGAAGTCCTATGGGTGCTGCTGAGAAGAAAATATAGGAGCTCTGTGTGATGCCACTAACACACTAGAAGTCCTATGGGTGCTTCTGAGAAGAAAATATAGGAGCTCTGTGTGATGCCACTAACACACTAGAAGTCCTATGGGTGCTTCTGAGATGAAAATATAGGAGCTCTGTGTGATGCCACTAACACACTAGAAGTCCTATGGGTGCTGCTGAGAAGAAAATATAGGAGCTCTGTGTGATGCCACTAACACACTAGAAGTCCTATTGTTGCTTCTGAGATGAAAATATAGGAGCTCTGTGTGATGCCACTAACAAACTAGAAGTCCTATGGGTGCTGCTGAGAAGAAAATATAGGAGCTCTGTGTGATGCCACTAACACACTAGAAGTCCTATTGGTGCTTCTGAGATGAAAATATAGGAGCTCTGTGTGATGCCACTAACACACTAGAAGTCCTATGGGTGCTGCTGAGATGAAAATATAGGAGCTCTGTGTGATGCCACTAACACACTAGAAGTCCTATGGGTGCTTCTGAGATGAAAATATAGGAGCTCTGTGTGATGCCACTAACACACTAGAAGTCCTATGGGTGCTGCTGAGAAGAAAATATAGGAGCTCTGTGTGATGCCACTAACACACTAGAAGTCCTATGGGTGCTGCTGAGAAGAAAATATAGGAGCTCTGTGTGATGCCACTAACACACTAGAAGTCCTATGGGTGCTGCTGAGAAGAAAATATAGGAGCTCTGTGTGATGCCACTAACACACTAGAAGTCCTATGGGTGCTTCTGAGATGAAAATATAGGAACTCTGTGTGATGCCACTAACACACTAGAAGTCCTATGGGTGCTTCTGAGATGAAAATATAGGAGCTCTGTGTGATGCCACTAACACACTAGAAGTCCTATGGGTGCTGCTGAGAAGAAAATATAGGAGCTCTGTGTGATGCCACTAACACACTAGAAGTCCTATGGGTGCTTCTGAGAAGAAAATATAGGAGCTCTGTGTGATGCCACTAACACACTAGAAGTCCTATGGGTGCTGCTGAGAAGAAAATATAGGAGCTCTGTGTGATGCCACCAGGGCCGTTTGAAGGAATTTGGGGGCCCCAAGCAGATTGAGAATTTGGGGCCCCCGAGGGTAGGGTTGCCACCTTTTCGTCAAGCCAAACCCGAACGCTTAAGCAGCGCACTCCATTTTTTTTTTTTTTTTTGTACTACATTAAATTCATTACCTCTGTACAAAGCAATGCACAGCAATTTTGTTATGTAGTATACACTATACATATATTTTTGTGATTAAATAACATTTCTAATCATATGGAATTAATCACAAGAGTCTCCCTTTACATCAGAGTCAACAGAGTTCCCCTTTACATCAGAGTCAACAGAGTTCCCCTTTACATCAGAGTCAACAGAGTTCCCCTTTACATCAGAGTCAACAGAGTTCCCCTTTACATCAGAGTCAGCAGAGTTCCCCTTTACATCAGAGTCAGCAGAGTTCCCCATTACATCTAAATCCGCAGAGTCCCCCTTTACATCTGAATGCACAGGGTTTGTTCCCCTTTACATCTGATTCTGCAGGAGAGGAGTGCAGAGGGTAAGATAGAGGCAGTATGTACATGAAAGGATTGCGGAGGGTATGATGGGGGCAGTATGTACAGGAGAGGAGTGTGGAGGGTATGACGGGGGCAGTATGTAAAGATGAGGAGTGTGGAGGGTATGACGGGGGCAGTATGTACAGGAGAGGAGTGTGGTGGGTATGATGGGGGCAGTATGTACAGGAGAGGAGTGTGGAGGGGATGACGGAGGCAGTATGTAGAGGAGGGGACTGTGGTGGGTATGATGGGGCAGTATGTACAGGAGAGGACTGTGGTGGGTATGATGGGGGCAGTATGTAGAGGAGAGGACTGTGGTGGGTATGATGGGGGCAGTATGTACAGGAGAGGACTGTAGAGGGTATGATGGGGGCAGTATGTAGAGGAGAGGACTGTGGTGGGTATGATGGGGAAAGTATGTAGAGGAGAGGACTGTGGTGGGTATGATGGGGGCAGTATGTAGAGGAGAGGACTGTAGAGGGTATGATGGGGGCAGTATGTAGAGGAGAGGACTGTGGTGGGTATGATGGGGGCAGTATGTAGAGGAGAGAACTGTGGTGGGTATGATGGGGGCAGTATGTAGAGGAGAGGACTGAGGTGGGTATGATGGGGGCAGTATGTAGAGGAGAGGACTGTGGTGGGTATGATGGGGGCAGTATGTAGAGGAGAGGACTGTGGTGGGTATGATGGGGGCAGTATGTAGAGGAGAGGACTGTGGTGGGTATGATGGGGGCAGTATGTAGAGGAGAGGACTGTGGTGGGTATGATGGGGGCAGTATGTAGAGGAGAGGACTGTGGTGGGTATGATGGGGGCAGTATGTAGAGGAGAGGACTGTGGTGGGTATGATGGGGGCAGTATGTAGAGGAGAGGACTGTGGTGGGTATGATGGGGAAAGTATGTAGAGGAGAGGACTGTGGTGGGTATGATGGGGAAAGTATGTAGAGGAGAGGACTGTGGTGGGTATGATGGGGGCAGTATGTAGAGAAGAGGACTGAGGTGGGTATGATGGGGACAGTATGTAGAGGAGAGGACTGTGGTGGGTATGATGGGGGCAGTATGTAGAGGAGAGGACTGTGGTGGGTATGATGGGGGCAGTATGTAGAGGAGAGGACTGTGGTGGGTATGAGGGGGAAAGTATGTAGAGGAGAGGACTGTGGTGGGTATGATGGGGGCAGTATGTAGAGGAGAGGACTAAGGTGGGTATGATGGGGGCAGTATGTAGAGGAGAGGACTGTGGTGGGTATGATGGGGGCAGTATGTAGAGGAGAGGACTGTGGTGGGTATGATGGGGGCAGTATGTAGAGGAGAGGACTGTGGTGGGTATGATGGGGGAAGTATGTTCCCCTTTACATCAGAGTCAACAGAGTTCCCCTTTACATCAGAGTCAACAGAGTTCCCCTTTACATCAGAGTCAGCAGAGTTCCCCTTTACATCTAAATCCGCAGAGTCCCCCTTTACATCTGAATGCACAGGGTTTGTTCCCCTTTACATCTGATTCTGCAGGAGAGAGTGCAGAGGGTAAGATAGAGGCAGTATGTACATGAAAGGATTGCGGAGGGTATGATGGGGGCAGTATGTACAGGAGAGGAGTGTGGAGGGTATGACGGGGGCAGTATGTAAAGATGAGGAGTGTGGAGGGTATGACGGGGGCAGTATGTACAGGAGAGGAGTGTGGTGGGTATGATGGAGGCAGTATGTACAGGAGAGGACTGTAGAGGGGATGACGGAGGCAGTATGTAGAGGAGAGGACTGTGGTGGGTATGATGGGGGCAGTATGTAGAGGAGAGGACTGTAGAGGGTATGATGGGGGCAGTATGTAGAGGAGAGGACTGTGGTGGGTATGATGGGGGCAGTATGTAGAGGAGAGAACTGTGGTGGGTATGATGGGGGCAGTATGTAGAGGAGAGGACTGAGGTGGGTATGATGGGGGCAGTATGTAGAGGAGAGGACTGTGGTGGGTATGATGGGGGCAGTATGTAGAGGAGAGGACTGTGGTGGGTATGATGGGGGCAGTATGTAGAGGAGAGGACTGTGGTGGGTATAATGGGGGCAGTATGTAGAGGAGAGGACTGTGGTGGGTATGATGGGGGCAGTATGTAGAGGAGAGGACTGTGGTGGGTATGATGGGGGCAGTATGTAGAGGAGAGGACTGTGGTGGGTATGATGGGGGCAGTATGTAGAGTAGAGGACTGTGGTAGGTATGATGGGGGCAGTATGTAGAGGAGAGGACTGTGGTGGGTATGATGGGGAAAGTATGTAGAGGAGAGGACTGTGGTGGGTATGATGAGGAAAGTATGTAGAGGAGAGGACTGTGGTGGGTATGATGGGGGCAGTATGTAGAGGAGAGGACTGAGGTGGGTATGATGGGGGCAGTATGTAGAGGAGAGGACTGTGGTGGGTATGATGGGGGCAGTATGTAGAGGAGAGGACTGTGGTGGGTATGATGGGGGCAGTATGTAGAGGAGAGGACTGTGGTGGGTATGATGGGGAAAGTATGTAGAGGAGAGGACTGTGGTGGGTATGATGGGGGCAGTATGTAGAGGAGAGGACTGAGGTGGGTATGATGGGGGCAGTATGTAGAGGAGAGGACTGTGGTGGGTATGATGGGGGCAGTATGTAGAGGAGAGGACTGTGGTGGGTATGATGGGGGAAGTATGTAGAGGAGAGGACTGTGGTGGGTATGATGGGGACAGTATGTAGAGGAGAGGACTGAGGTGGGTATGATGGGGGCAGTATGTAGAGGAGAGGACTGTGGTGGGTATGATGGGGGCAGTATGTAGAGGAGAGGAGAGGACTGAGGTGGGTATGATGGGGGCAGTATGTAGAGGAGAGGACTGTGGTGGGTATGATGGGGCAGTATGTAGAGGAGAGGACTGTGGTGGGTATGATGGGGGAAGTATGTAGAGGAGAGGACAGTGGTGGGTAAGATGGGGTTAGGGATTTCCTGTAGTGTCTGTGGGGTGACCAGGGAGTGATTTTGGGAAGATAAGGAAAGGAAAGTGACTATGGAATGATGTCCCTCAGCTGGATGTATAAAGTGGTCTGGGGGTGATATAAGCTGGGGGGAGTTGGGGGCTGAGAATTGTTCAGATGGTGATGTCTATAATGCAAAAAAAGCTCTTCTGCTCATCTACTAATATATACAGCAATAAATCAAACAGCAGTATTATTCAATGAAAACAATCTGTTACACCCCTTTCACACTGTAGCGTTTTGCAGGCGCTATAGCGTTAAAAATAGCGCCTGCAAAACGCTGCTAAACTGCTGCCCCATTCATTCCAGTGTGAAAGCCCGAGGGGAGAGGCCCGAGGGCTTTCACACTGGAGCGTTGCGCTAGCAGGACGTTAGAAAAAATAGGATTTTTCTAACAGCTTACCTGTAAAATCCTTTTCTTGGAGTACACCACGGGACACAGAGCTAGTCATTACATAATGGGTTAAGGGTCACCAGCGGTGATTGGACACTGGCACAACCAATGGAAGACAGTTCCCCTCCATATAACCCCTCCCATCAGGGAAGTACCTCAGTTTTGTAGCAAAGCAGTAAGGTTCCCATAAGAAGGGTGGGACCTCTGTGTCCCGTGGTGTACTCCAAGAAAAGGATTTTACAGGTAAGCTGTTATAAAAATCCTATTTTCTTTATCGTACACCACGGGACACAGAGCTAGTCATTACATAATGGGACGTCCCAGAGCAATGCTCATATGAAGGGGGGGAGACACAGATCAAACCGACCGCTTGCGGACCAGAAGCCCTATACTGCTGCCTGCAGCACACTTCGCCCGAAGGCGGAATCCTCATGTCCTTTCACATCTATTTGATAGAATTTGGAAAATGTATGGACTGAGGACCAAGTTGCAGCCTTACAGATCTGAGCCATCGAAGCCTGGTGGTGCACTGCCCATGAAGCACTTATCGCCCTGGTAGAGTGCGCCTTAACAGGAAAAGGAGGAGTCCTGTTCTTTAAACCATAAGCTTGAACAATTACTTGTCTAATCCACCTGGAAATGGTGGATTTTGATACCGCTTGGCCCTTCTTGGGACCATCTGGTAAAATAAACAAAACATCTGTTTTACGTATCTGAGCGGTTGCTTGCAGATACACCCTTACCGCTCTCACTAGATCTAGAGAGTGTAATAATTTTTCCCCCGCCGTCCGCGGGTTTGGAAAAAAGGAAGGCAGAACAATGTCTTGATTCAAGTGAAAAGCCGACACCACCTTAGGCAGAAAAGCCGGATGGGGTCGTAGTACGATCTTGTCCTTGTGACAAATTAGATAAGGCTCTTTACAAGAAAGAGCTGCTAGCTCTGATACTCTCCTAGCAGAAGCTATAGCAATCAGAAAGGCCAATTTCCTACTTAATATAATTAAAGGAATATGGCGAATAGGTTCAAAAGGTTGCTTTTGCAACACTGACAATACCAAATTCAAATCCCATGGACACAAGGGAGACCTGACTGGAGGATTTATCCTCAGTACCCCCTGAATGAATGTCCGAACTAGGGAGTGAGATGCCAATGGTCTCTGAAAGAAGACTGATAGAGCCGATATTTGCCCTTTGATGGTGCTAAGGGCTAATTTCATATCCACTCCTAACTGGCAAACAGCAAGAATCCTACCTATTTCATATTTCAGAGGATTCCAACTTCTGGATTCACACCAGGAAACGTATGCTCTCCAGACTCTCTGATAGATGAGTCTGGAGGCTGGCTTTCTAGCATTAATGAGCGTAGAAAGAGCCGGACCAGAGACCCCTCTCTTTTTCAAAATGTGGGTCTCAGCAGCCAGGCCGTCAAATTTAGCCTTTGTAAGGAAGGGTGGAATACTGGACCCTGTGACAACAGGTCGTGTCGAAGTGGAAGCTTCCAGGGCCTTCCTATCGCCATTTTTACGATCTCGGCATACCAAGGCCTCCTGGGCCAGTTTGGGGCCACTAGAATTACTGGTATTCCCTCCTCCTTGATCCTGCGAAGCAGTCTTTGTAGAAGAGGGATCGGAGGGAATGCATAGATCAGTGAGAACTGATTCCATGGAGTTATTAGAGCGTCTGTCCCGTAGGCTAGAGGATCTCTCGTTCTGGACACAAAGTTGTCCAATTTCTTGTTGAACCTGGAAGCTAGCAGGTCTACATCTGGGTTTCCCCATCTCAGACATATGGCCTGAAAGATCTCTGGGTGAAGAGACCACTCTCCTGGTAGCAGCTGCTGACGACTCAGGTAGTCTGCTTGCCAGTTTTCTATCCCTGGAATGAAGATTGCAGAGATGCAAGGTACATGCTCTTCTGCCCATGCCAAGATCCGGTTCACCTCTCTTTGGGCTGCCCGACTGTGGGTGCCTCCTTGGTGATTGATGTAAGCTACTGCCGTAGCATTGTCGGATTGAACCCGAACTGGGTAGCCCTGTAACCTGTATGTCCAGGTTTTGAGGGCTAGATATACCGCCCGGATCTCTAGCACATTGATGGGCAGGATCCCCTGAGTCTTGGCCCAGGTTCCCTGGGTAGAAGCCTCCTCGAATACTGCACCCCAGCCCGATAGACTGGCATCCGTAGATACCACCTTCCAGGCCACTGGGAGGAAGGACTTTCCCTTCCGTAAATTCCTGGCTTCTAGCCACCAATTGAAGCTGTGGCGTACTTGTGAGGACAGGCGCATGGGTATATCCAGAGCTTGGCTCTTCCTGTTCCAGGAGGCTAAAATATTGCCTTGAAGTAGTCTCGAATGAAACTGGGCGTAAGGGACCGCCTCGAAGGAGGCTACCATCTTTCCCAATAGTCTCATGCAAAGGCGAATAGACGGCCTCTTGTTTGCTTTGACCTTGTGGATCAGGTCTTTCAGAGACTGTATCTTTGGCTCTGGCAGGTATACCCTGTTTTGGGCTGTATCTATGATCATGCCCAGGTACACTATCCTTCTTTGGGCCTGGAGAGAGGATTTTTGTAAGTTTATAATCCATCCTAAATGCTCCAGGTATCCTACTGTAGTGTCTACAGCGTGATCCAATCCCTCCTTTGACTGATCTATTAATAGTAGATCGTCTAGATAGGCTGTTACCGCAATGCCCCGTGTTCTTAGGTTTGCTAACAGAGGAGCTAGCACCTTTGTGAATACTCTGGGCGCGGTGGCTACACCAAATGGCAGGGCCACAAATTGAAAGTGGCGATCTTCTACCGCAAACCTTAGGAATCTTTGGTGAGCGGGGAAGATTGGTATGTGTAGATATGCGTCTTTGATATCTATGGACGCAATGAATTCTCCGCCTTTTAAAGTAGCGACCACGGATCGAATCGTTTCCATTCGAAAATGGCGAACGTTCAGAAACTGGTTTAGATTTTTTAGATCCAGGATGGGTCTGACTTCTCCGCTCGGTTTTGGAATCACAAAGAGGTTTGAGTAAAAACCTGAACCTTGCTCCTTTTGGGGTACCTCTGTAACCACACCTTGAGCTATTAAGTGATTCAAACCTTTGAAGAAGGATCCTCTTTTTTGTGGATCCTTGGAGAGTCTTGAACTTCGGAATTGAGAAGATGGGATCTCTCGAAATTCCAGTCTGTACCCTGAGGATATTGTAGATACCACCCATTTGTCCTGGGTTTCTGTCCGCCAAGTCGCTGAGAACTGACGAAGCCTTCCCCCCACTCGGCCGAGCGGGGGCGCCCCTTCAATGAAAGGTTTTGGGGGCTTGCTTATTAGCTCTTGAACCCCACGGCTTCTTGTTCTTCTGAGCCTGTTCTTTGGCTTTTTTGGGCGGCTGAAAAGGCCGTCGCCACTGGCTGGAGTCCGATTTCCCGGGAGCTGGGGAGAGAGTGTGTTTAAAACAAGGTCTCTTGTTTTTCTTTCTCTCAGGTAAAAGTGTCGTTTTACCACTTGATATCTTTTGGATATATCTTTCTAAATCTTCCCCAAAAAGGCGTTCGCCATGGAACGGGAAACTTGCCAACAACTTTTTGCATGGGGCTTCCGCTGACCAATGCTTAAGCCAAAGTACTCTGCGCATCTGTACCAGCTGGAGTGTAAGGCGTGATGCCTGTATGATAGAATCTCTCATGGCATCCACTGTGAAGCATAAGGCTTTAGGTAAATTCTCCCAATTTTTAGCCTGCTCTGAAGGCAGCTCCTTCAGCCCCTGCTTTACCTGTTGGCTGACGACCTGACACATACCGACTGCTGCTACTGCAGGTTGGATAATTGAGCCGGCCAAAAGGAAGGAGGATTTCAGTAAGGATTCCAACTTCTTCTCAGAAGGATCTTTAAACACTTGTACATTATCCACTGGACATGTCAGGTTTTTATTTACACAAGAAATAGCCGCATCTACCGTAGGCAGGCTCCATTTCTTTAAAAATTTTTCCTCCATAGGATAAAGAATGTTAAACTTTTTTGGAGGTGAAAAACGCTTATCTGGATGTTGCCAGTCTGCGTACAATAGATCCTCTAGTAACGGATGAACCGGGAAGGAGCATGCACCTTGCAGGGATCTTAATGATCCTAGGGAGGAGACAGGTGATTCTGTTACCTCCAAAGAGGGTAACCTAAATGCAGCTCGCACGGCTCCTGCATAGCATTGCACCTGTGACTTTAAAATCTGGGATACCGAAAAAGGCTCATCCGATATCCCTGATCCGTCTGACTCCTCATCCTCTGCTGATGTAGCCTCCTCCTCATCCTCCTCCTCCTCAGGTACTTCTGAAGGGAGGTCCAATACTGGAGGAGATCTGCTTCGCTTATTGTCCTTTTTAGAGGATTTAGCGATTAAAGTAGCAATTTTCTCCTCCAGATTATTTAGGGCAGCTGATAAAGTGTCCTCAGTGACATATGCAGGCCCAGGCTTCACTGGGGAAGCCGCCATACCTGACAGAGGTAATGGCTCATCCTGTACAGGTGCTTTTGGCAACACAGGAGAGGAAGGTACCGAGTCAGCACAGCTAGAGCCCCCTGTCTCAGGCGGCGGTGCTCTTTTATCTCTTTTTGTCCGCATTACTTCCCCTGGAAGACTTACTGTTTAGACAAAATACAAGGTACCTAAATGCATATACTACCGTGTTCAGTTTAGCAAATACAATAAGTATGCAACTTTTAACACATAACTATGCATAACATGGATGTCTTCTAGGAAGTACCCAATCCAACCACATGGAGTCTTACGTCCCTGTATAGCTGCTGTGTTTCTCTGCCAGGAACAAGAGAACTAACGAGCTTGCTTGCTGCTGCAGTGCTTTTTACACTGACAGTCTTTTAAATTTGGCGCCGTTTCTGTGCCTGCGCGCGCCACGTGCCCGCGCACGCCTCGGCCCCCCCCCCTCCGATAAAGCGCGCTCCCGCGCGCTGCGCGCGGCCTTTAGCGCTATGGTGGTGGCCATAGTGAGAGAGGACTCTCATCAGCCCCTGTCCCCACTTACCTGCATCTGCAGGTGTCTGTATCGGCCACCGGAAGGAGGAGCGGGGTGCTCAAGCAAGCTCAGCAGCGGAGGTGACGAGCAGTGTACTTCGCCGAAGCCGACACTGAACAGAGTGAGGTGAGTATATTCAGCTCTTTACTCCCCCCAGTGGTGGAAAAAAGAAGACATCCACTTTTTGAAAAAGGTCCCAACCTAGTTATGGACCTTCTAATCTCACCTTATCCACGCCGCAGGTTTTTCTGCTGAAAGTTTTCAGACAGATACCAAACTTCACCCTTCACGGTGGGCTATGTGTGCCAACCTTCAGGGATATGGGTTCCTATTTAAAGGATACCTCTCCCCTGGGCCTTGTACAAGACTCTTACCAGGACTTTATAGCGAAATAGCGAAAGTGCTGGATCTTAGAGCCCAGTCCTCCGAAGAGAGACATTACAGGCGACGCCTCATGGATGAGGCCCGGATCCCATCCAGATTCAGCTCATTTGTAGGCGTCTTGGATGGATCCGAAAGCATAGCTCTTTTACCCCCAGAGGGTCTCTTTGGTAGAGCTTTCCTTTAGCACCTCCTAACGCGTCCAACACCTTTCGACACTGGCGAAAAAACTGAGGTACTTCCCTGATGGGAGGGGTTATATGGAGGGGAACTGTCTTCCATTGGTTGTGCCAGTGTCCAATCACCGCTGGTGACCCTTAACCCATTATGTAATGACTAGCTCTGTGTCCCGTGGTGTACGATAAAGAAAGTCCTGCTAGCCGCATCTTTGCAGCGGTGAAGGAGCGGTGAGTTTTCCGTGCCTCCACCGCTGCTGCCCATTGAAATGAATGGGACAGTGCGGCTATACTGCCCGCAATGTGCTGCTTCAGCAGCACATTGCGAGCGGTTTAACACTTTCTCGGCCGCCAGCGGGGGTAAAACTGCCCCGCTAGCGGCCGAAATGCGGTAAAAATAGCGGCGTATTACCGCCAACATTATAGGTGCTCCATATGAAAGGGCTCTTATAAACCGTAAGCACATACATGTATATATATAATCCAGCCCCCAGCACTCTGTATGTACAGATGATGTGAAGGTAATGTATGACAATTCATATAACTCTGTGTTATCCAATCTCTGAGTGTACAATCAGAAGTGTAGACTCATCACATATATACAGGTTACATGAATGGTCACACATTACTTTCACATTATCTAGTCTGAGTGATTGGGGGATGTTTGTATAGATAACATGTGTGCTGCTCAGGAAGTATCTGTCAGCTGTGATTGGGCTGCACTCTCACTCCCCCCCATACACTCTCTATCTCCTCTGATTCTCCTGTCACCTTAACCCTTTACTGCATCACTTGCAACAAATACTCCTAAACTTTGCAGCTTTGCTTCCTAGGAGACTTTTCTCAGGAAAAAATAATTCAGCTCACCTCCTCCCTTCCTCTGGCCATCCCGACAGGAGCTTCAGTGAGCTCCGCCTCCCGATTCTCTCAGCACTCGCACTGGTGATTGGAGGAGGAGAGGGGGGGGGGGAGGAGGTTGAGTCAGAGATACCAGAGACTGTGCAGGACACTGAAGGGGGGGGGGGGGAGGGAGGAGACAGAAAGGAGCTTTGGATTCCAGCACACACCGTAGCCACTGTGCACTTATTTAAAAGCAATGCTGCTGCTGTCTCACAGTGACAGGTGTGCCGATGGTCTCCCCCCCGCCTGAATGGGAGGAGGGGGGGCGCCGATCGCGGGAGGGGGGCCGCTCTGCTGGGGCCCCAGCCCAGCTTGGGGTCCCAAGCAGTTGCTTGGTTTGCCTCTCCTGTTCTGACGGCCCTGGATGCCACTAACACACTAGAAGTCCTATGGGTGCTGCTGAGAAGAAAATATAGGAGCTCTGTGTGATGCCACTAACACATTAGAAGTCCTATGGGTGCTGCTGAGAAGAAAATATAGGAGCTCTGTGTGATGCCACTAACACACTAGAAGTCCTATGGGTGCTGCTGAGAAGAAAATATAGGAACTCTGTTTGCTGCCACTAACACACTAGAAGTCCTATGGGTGCTGCTGAGAAGAAAATATAGGAACTCTGTTTGCTGCCACTAACACACTAGAAGTCCTATGGGTGCTGCTGAGAAGAAAATATAGGAGCTCTGTGTGATGCCACTAACACACTAGAAGTCCTATGGGTGCTTCTGAGATGAAAATATAGGAACTCTGTGTGATGCCACTAACACACTAGAAGTCCTATGGGTGCTGCTGAGAAGAAAATATAGGAGCTCTGTGTGATGCCACTAACACACTAGAAGTCCTATGGGTGCTGCTGAGAAGAAAATATAGGAACTCTGTTTGCTGCCACTAACACACTAGAAGTCCTATGGGTGCTGCTGAGAAGAAAATATAGGAGCTCTGTTTGCTGCCACTAACACACTAGAAGTCCTATGGCATAGTTGCCAACATTGCAAAAAAAACATCTGGGACACTTTTTTTGTATTGAGGCGGAGCCTTGCTATAATCAGGGGGCGGGGCATTCGTTTGTAGGCGTGTTATGCCGGAGTGAAAAATGTGGCGTGCGCCGCGTCGAAAAATGGGCGTGGTTTACGCACGATAGTGGGTGTGGTTTAAATGGGCGTGGTTCAAAGGGGTGTGGCTAGAGTCCGAGGTGAGAGAAAGAGAGAGAAAGAAATAGAAAGAAAGAAGCCAGATCCTACACCACAATAGTAATGTGTAACAAAATTGGCAGATAAGGATACTCCAAAACACCTGTTGGCGCTTCAATCATCCCGGCACCATGGTTGTTACGGTGTCAGGATGATTGAAGTGCATTATTTCTATTTTTACATTGTAATATAAAATGAAATCATTCAACTCACCATAATGCCGAATCAGTGGAAGCCCTGAGCGTGTTACCTGCCACGTCGCCTGCCACCAGATGGCCTCCCCAGCAGTCCGTCCTTGCATCAGGTGCCTCCCCAGCAGTCCGTCCTTGCATCAGGTGCCTCCCCAGCAGTCCGTCCTTGCATCAGGTGCCTCCCCAGCAGTCCGTCCTTGCATCAGGTGCCTCCCCAGCAGTCCGTCCTTGCATCAGGTGCCTCCCCAGCAGTCCGTCCTTGCATCAGGTGCCTCCCCAGCAGAGCCCCCTCCACACTTGTGGACAAGGGTCCAAAAATCGTGCTTGTCCCGGGAAATTCGGGACTGTTGGTAACTATGCAGGCGTCCCCAGTGGAGTCCCCCCTTACATCAGGCGTCCCCAGTGGAGTCCCTCCTTACATCAGGCGTCCCCAGAGGAGTCCCTCCTTACCTCAGGCGTACCCAGCGGAGTCCTTCCTTACATCAGGTGTACCCAGAGGAGTCCCCCCTTACATCAGGCGTCCCCAGCGGAGTCCCCCCTTACATCAGGCGTCCCCAGCGGAGTCCCCCCTTACATCAGGCGTCCCCAGCGGAGTCCCCCTTACATCAGGCGTCCCCAGCGGAGTCCCCCCTTACCTCAGGCGTCCCCAGCGGAGTCCCCCCTTACATCAGGCGTCCCCATCGGAGTCCCCCCTTACATCAGGCGTCCCCATCGGAGTCCCCCCTTACATCAGGTGTCCCCAGCGGAGTCCCCCCTTACATCAGGCGTCCCCAGTGGAGTCCCCCTTACATCAAGTGTCCCCAGCGGAGTCCCCCCTTACCTCAGGCGTCCCCAGCGGAGTCCTCCCTTACCACAGGCGTTCCCAGCGGAGTCCCCCCTTAACCACAGGCGTCTCCTGTCTCGGCCGCCATTATTGTTTCCCCTTCCCCGAAGGGGAACAAAATAGAGGCGGAGCCGACAGTGTGGCTGAAAAAAAAAAAATTAAACACTGGCGCTGCCGACCCCCGCCCCTTTCCATTACAGACAGACCTGCAGCGGGGCGGGGCGGGGCAGGGGGGTGGCCTGCCGGCCAGCCAAAACACAGATGTAGTACAATAGAAGATAAAGCTGCTGCGGCGCCGCCCACCCCCGGGGAGGTGCGGGGTGTGGGCGGCGCCGCAGCGGCTTTATTTTCTATTGTACTACATCCGTGTTTTGGTCTTCTTAAACATGGCGGCCGGCAGAGACATTGTCTCCGCCAGCCGTGGACCTCTAGCGGCGGCGGCCTGCGGCGTCCAAATTCGGGGAAAACGGGAAAAATCGGATTGGCCGGGACATTGGCCGGGACAAAATAAATCCGGGAAAAGGGTTTGAATCCCGGGAATGTCCCGGCCAATCCGTGACTGTTGGCAACTATGCTATGGGTGCTTCTGAGATGAAAATATAGGAGCTCTGTGTGATGCCACTAACACACTAGAAGTCCTATGGGTGCTTCTGAGATGAAAATATAGGAGCTCTGTTTGCTGCCACTAACACACTAGAAGTCCTATGGGTGCTGCTGAGAAGAAAATATAGGAGCTCTGTGTGATGCCACTAACACACTAGAAGTCCTATGGGTGCTTCTGAGAAGAAAATATAGGAGCTCTGTGTGATGCCACTAACACACTAGAAGTCCTATGGGTGCTTCTGAGAAGAAAATATAGGAGCTCTGTGTGATGCCACTAACACACTAGAAGTCCTATGGGTGCTGCTGAGAAGAAAATATAGGAGCTCTGTTTGCTGCCACTAACACACTAGAAGTCCTATGGGTGCTTCTGAGAAGAAAATATAGGAGCTCTGTGTGATGCCACTAACACACTAGAAGTCCTATGGGTGCTGCTGAGAAGAAAATATAGGAGCTCTGTTTGCTGCCACTAACACACTAGAAGTCCTATGGGTGCTGCTTAGAAGAAAATATAGGAGCTCTGTTTGCTGCCACTAACACACTAGAAGTCCTATGGGTGCTGCTGAGAAGAAAATATAGGAGCTCTGTTTGCTGCCACTAACACACTAGAAGTCCTATGGGTGCTGCTGAGAAGAAAATATAGGAGCTCTGTGTGATGCCACTAACACACTAGAAGTCCTATGGGTGCTGCTGAGAAGAAAATATAGGAGCTCTGTTTGCTGCCACTAACACACTAGAAGTCCTATGGGTGCTGCTGAGAAGAAAATATAGGAGCTCTGTGTGATGCCACTAACACACTAGAAGTCCTATGGGTGCTGCTGAGAAGAAAATATAGGAGCTCTGTTTGCTGCCACTAACACACTAGAAGTCCTATGGGTGCTGCTGAGAAGAAAATATAGGAGCTCTGTTTGCTGCCACTAACACACTAGAAGTCCTATGGGTGCTGTTGGGGTGCAATGGTTGGTACTACTGCAATACTGTACTAACAGTAAGCACGCACCAGACTAATCCCCAGCAGCAGCTAATAACACACTAACTGTGCAATCAGCAGCAATGAACGATCAATGACTTAGGTAGCAATGGTTTAGCAAAGAAATAGCCAATGGTTTAGCAAAGAAGAGCAAATCTTTCAGTATCAAGCAAAGACAGAATCAGCAGACTGATCTCTCCTAAAGCCGGAACTCATGTGACCGGGGCCGACGGCGTGGCGGCCTTTTAAATGGTGGGGCATGCACTAAAGCCCCTGAGCTGTAATTGGCTACAGGTGTCCTGCCTGTAGCCAATTATTGCTCTCCGAGTTTCGGGCGCTGTGATTGGCCAAGCATGCGGGGTCACAGTGCATGCTTGGCCAATCATCAGCCAGCAATGCACTGCGCCGGCCGCGCCGGCCGCAATGCATTGCGAGGCCGCTCGCATCACATGAATGTGATGCGAACGGCCCAAATAGTTCTGGGCTCGCCGAGCGAGCGAACGCCCGGTGCTCGATTCGAACGTGGGTTACAGATACAATTGAGTTAAGCCGTGTACACACGATAGGTTTTACAGATGAAAACAGTCCGATGGACTTTTTTCATCGGACAAAGCGATCGTGTATGGGCCCCATCGGTCTTTTTTCCATCGGTGTTTAAAAATAGAACATGTTTTAAAATTATCCGATGGTTAAAAAACCGATAGCAAATTACTATCGTCTGTGGGGAACTCCATCGGATAAATCATTGGAGTGTTTTACGTCACCGCGTTTGGAACGGTCGGTTTTTTGACTGATGGTGTGTAGGCAAGACTGATGGAAGTCAGCTTTATCGGTTTTCCGATGGAAAAATCCATCGGTTTTAAAAACCATAGGAAATCCGATCGTGTGTACAGGGCTTAACTCTTTAATTTTGTTGACCAACAGACCTGCTGGCTGAAACTGTCACTGTGGGGTTGATTTACCAAAGGAAAATCCACTTTGCACTTGAAAGTGCACTGAAAGTGCACATGGAAGTGCAGTCGCTGTAGATCTGAGGTGGACATGCAAGGAAAATAAAAAACAGCATTTTAGCTTGCACATGATTGGATGATAAAATCAGCAGAGCTTCCCCTAATTTCAGAGCTTCCCCTCAGATTTACAGCGATCTACAGCGACTGCACTTCCATGTGTACTTTTAAGTGCAAAGTGGATTTTTCTTTAGTAAATCAACCCCTGTGTGTCTCTCTCTTTCTCTCCCTGTAGAGACACAATGGCAGCTTCAGCCAGGTGTGTATAAAAAATAATAATTTTAAACATTTGATAAAAGATGTTAGGCGTAAAATGCATTTTTTTATGTAAAACATATTTGTCAGCCTATATTAAAACGTGAAAAGAAACTGTGTCGACACAGGTTTCCAAATAAAAGAAGTATATGTATTGATACATTTATAACAAAACAATGCAAGCATCAGGTAGGCAAGCTAGTCATGGTAATATTGGCAGGGTAAGCATCTGTAGGCTTCAATGACTCCCCATCATGAAAGGGTTAAAGTGATTTCTGATCGGTCGGTGTGGTTTACAGTGCTTTGCTTTCAGCACTGTTTATTGAACACAGCTGCATATTGGTCAGGGTGTTGGGACTGTTGCATATCAAGAAATCAAAAAAAGAACCAATATGCCATTATCTTTAGAAAGATGAACAGCTCCTTTAAGGCAGCCTATGGACAAATCATCTTTGTAGACCAGAGTCTTCCTTTAAGTGCCGCCAGATGGCAGCCGGGGCTTAGGGTGCCCTATGAAATGGAGCGGGACAATCTAAGAAGCAGAGAGGGTCATTTTAGATTATCAAGGATAGGATGACCTTGTAGAGGAAGCCTCAATGGATGGCTGTTTTGTGAAGCGGATATATCCTGTCCTGATCTTCAGCCTCCTTCATTTTACTGACGTTTCCCCGCAGGGCTCTCATGCAAATGATGAACATGCAAACGTTCCGCAGGGTGCTCAGCCTACCTTAAAGCGCAAATTCTGCTGTGAAGGGGAAGCAAGGTGACAGATGCACTTAGCTTACCACAGCAGAGGGAGTGACCTCAGGATCAGCAAAGTAATTCCACTTTTATTTTGTAACCATGAGCCGGTGCAAATCCTGATCCTCGCTTCAAAGATAAACAATGATGTATTTACAGTGAACAGCCTCATGCCGCGTACACACGATCGTGATTCACGGCGGTGAAAACACCGGCGTGAATCACGACATGAAATAAAATGAAAAACGAGGGAACGGCATTTTCCCCCACACACGACCGTTTTTCCCGTCATTTTTTTCTTTGTCGAGAAAAACGACCGTCTGTGGGCTCCACGGCAGTGTCTCCCTATGGGAAAACTGCCGCGGAAAAAAATGATGGAAAAAACGATGAGAAAATTTAGAACATGTTCTAATTTTTCTCGTCGTTTTTTCTGCCGTTTTTCTCAACGAGAAAAACGACATAAAGCCCACAGACGATCGTTTTTCTCTGCAAAAAAAAAAATGCCGTTTTTCTCGTCGAGAAAAGCGGTCGTGTGTACGCGGCATTAGAGTTTGCATTGAAAAGTTTACCTTAAAGTTATAGTAACATTTTACACTTCTGCACAGCTTTTCAAACAGGTACAGTATCTCATATAGAGGGTTTTAGGTTCTAGGCTCCTCCGTTCTATAGCAGACATTTCAATCAGCATCTTTGCTGAATGACTACTGAGTTAGAGCCGGTTCACACTGGGGCAACACGACTTCCAGCGCGACTTCCAGAAGCAACTCAGACACGACTTGAGCATGAATCACAGCAAGACTTGGAGGAGACTTCAGCGCGACTTGTGGTCATTAACAACACGACTTGAAGTAAATTCCTTGTGGCTTCTGGGTAAATTCCTTTCTGCTTCCCGTAAAGTTGCCTTCAAAATGAACAGTAATCAGACTTCTAAGCGACTTCCATTGAAATCAATGGGTACAAGTTGCCTACAGGTCGCCTAGAAGTCTGATTGAAGTAGTACAGGAACCTTTTTTGAAGTCGGAGCGACTGCAGTCGTGTACATTAAAACATCTCCATTCACTTTAATTCGTTTTAATAATAGCGTGACTTGGGGCAACTCTGGGCGACCTGAAGTCGCGTCCGGAGTCGCCCCTGTGTGAACCGGGTCTAAAGATTAATTGCACTTCAGAACTCACCCCAGTCCTGACTTTGTACACAAATATTTCCAAAACTGTTTTCTCCGATCCTTCAGTGACTTACTTATGTTTTCCCCACCCATGACTCATCCAGTGCAAGTTTTTTGTAGAGCTGCCTCCAAACTCTGGAATTCTATTCCCTGTCCTAATAGGCTTTATCGCACCATTCACACATCCAAACAATCTGGGTGTAACCACATCCATCAATGTCCATCAGCCTTTACCACTGTAACTGGTAGACTCGCCTCCCATCAGCTTCACCCACTGCCATCTCCTTTTCCCACTAAAACTAGCGTAACCACCTCCCATCATCTCTATCCCCTACCACCTCTCTTTCCTACTGTAACCAGTGTAACTACTTCCCACCACCTCCAGCTACTGATATCTCCCTTTCCCACTGTAACTGATGTAACCACCTACCATAACCTTCAGCCACTATCATCTCCCTTCCTCACTGTAACTGTTGTACCCACCTCCCATCACCTCCAGCCACTGCCACCTCTTTTTACCACTTTAACTGCTGTAACCACTTCTTATCACCTGTAGCCACTATCATCCCCCTTTCCTAATGTAACCACCTCCTAGCACCTCCTGTCACTGCCAATTCCTTTTATGCTGCTGAACCTGGTATACCCACCTCCCATCATCTCCACCCACTGCCATCTAATTTTCCCATTCTAGCCAGTGTAAACACCTCCTATCCTCCCCAGGCACTGCCAATTCCCTTTACTGCTGTAAGTGCTGTAACCATCCCCATCAGCTCCAGCCACTACCATCTATTTTTCCCACTTTAAGGGCTCATTTACATTTGCTTTGACTTCAACGCACATTAAAGCCACATTAAAGCACCTACCGCTTCAACATGCTTTTTTGATGTGTTTTTGATGCTTCTGTGATGCTTCGATGATATTTCAGTGGTGCCTTTTTGAAGCTTTAATGAAGCTTGACAGATGCCCTGTGTGTGTTTATCTGAAACCTACAATTTCTCCAAAACAAAGTGAAGCTAAAACTGAATTAAAGTCTCTCGAAAGCTTCAGTTGCTTCAAGCGAGCTTTGTCATAGGCTTCTATGAAGGCTTTGAAGATGCTTTGAAGCACCATTAAAGCAACATGGGGTCTAATTTTTTAAGCAAAGCAAACGCAGGGTGTAAACAGGACTGTAAGCTAACCATTTTATTTAGTCACAAGTGCTTTGAATGGCGTTCAGAGAGCTTTAAGGGCTCGTTTACACTTGCTTCAAAACATGGCTTTGCACACGCTTTTTTAAAGCTCTCTGAACGCCAGTCAAAGCACTTGTGACTTATTAAAATGGTTAGCTTACAGTCCTGTTTACACCGCGTTCGCTTTGCTTCAAAAATTAGACCACATGTCGCTTTAGCGGTGCTTCAAAGCGTCTTCAAAGCCTCCATATAAGTCTATGACAAAGCTGACTTGAAGCATCTACAGCTTTTGAGAGGCTTTACTTTAATTCAGCTTTAGCTTTGCTTTGTTTTGGAGGTATTGCAGGTTTGAGATATCAACACACACAGGGCATCTGCCAAGCTTCATTAAAGCTTCAAAAAATCACCACCGAAGCATCAAAGAAACACCACCGAATCATCATGAAAACATCAAAGCACCAGCAAAGCATCATCAAAGCATCACAGAAACATCAAAAACACATAAAAACTCATTAAAAAAAGCATGTTGAAGCTTTAATGTGGAAGTTGAAGCAAGTGTAAATGAGCCCTAAAAAAGCATGTCCAATGCCATGTTTTGAAGTAGGTGTAAACGACCCCTAACTGATGTAATCACCTCCTAATACCTCAAGCCAGCGTCTTCCCCCTTTCCTGCTGTAACTAGTGTTCCTACTCCCCATTAGGGATGAGCTCGGTGTTCGAGTCGAACATAGGTTTGACTCGAACATCGGCTGTTCGCGCGTTCGGCGAACAACGAACGATTTGGGCCGTTCGCGCCAAATTCGAGTGACGCGAATGGCCCACAATACACTGCGCCATCGCAGTGTAATCCCGGCGCTGTGATTGGCCAAGCATGCACTGTGACCCTGCATGCTTGGCCAATCACAGCGCCGGCAGCGAGGATAGCAATGATTGGCCACAGGCAGGATGCCTGTGGCCAATTATAGCTGAGGGGGTTTAGTACACGCCCCACACTATAAAAGGCCGCCAGCGCGGCGGCCTTGTGTAGTGTGTTCCGGAGCAGGGAAGGTGAAGGATAGGCAGGGACAGTGTCAAATCTTGTCATATCTATTCTTTGCTAAACCTTGTGTGTAGGGACAGAGAAGGATAGGCAGGGAGAGTGTCAGTGTCATATTCTTTGCTAAACCTTGTGTGTAGGGAGAGAGAAGGATAGGCAGGGAGAGTGTCAGTGTCATATACTTTGATAAACCTTGTGTGCAGGGAGAGAGAAGGATAGGCAGGGGACAGTGTCAGTGTCATTGTTGCTAAGCCTCCTGCACATTATACACCTGAAGTTAGCCCGTATTGCTGCTTTTTCCTGGTGTGTTACACCAACAGGATTTTACGGCACTTACAGCGGGCGGAGTGTACCTCCTGACCATATTACACCTTAACTTAGCCTGTATTGCTGCTTTTTCCTGGTGTGTTACACCAACAGGATTTTGCGGCACTTACAGCGGGCGGAGTGTACCTCCTGACCATATTACACCTTAACTTAGCCTGTATTGCTGCTTTTCCCTGGTGTGTTACACCAACAGGATTTTGCGGCACTTACAGCGGGCGGAGTGTGCCTCCTGACCATATTACACCTTAACTTAGCCTGTATTGCTGCTTTTTCCTGGTGTGTTACACCAACAGGATTTGGCGGCACTTACAGCGGGCGGAGTGTGCCTCCTGACCATATTACACCTTAACTTAGCCTGTATTGCTGCTTTTCCCTGGTGTGTTACACCAACAGGATTTTGCGGCACTTACAGCGGGCGGAGTGTGCCTCCTGACCATATTACACCTTAACTTAGCCTGTATTGCTGCTTTTTCCTGGTGTGTTACACCAACAGGATTTGGCGGCACTTACAGCGGGCGGAGTGTGCCTCCTGACCATATTACACCTTAACTTAGCCTGTATTGCTGCTTTTTCATGGTGTGTTACACCAGTGTTTCTCAACTCCAGTCCTCAAGGCGCCCCAACAGGTCATGTTTTCAGGCTCTCCATTGTTTTGCACAGGTGATTTGATCAGTTTAACTGCTTTAGTAATTCCTACAGCTGTTTCATCTGAGGGAAATCCTGAAAACATGACCTGTTGGGGCGCCTTGAGGACTGGAGTTGAGAAACACTGTGTTACACCAACAGGATTTTGCGGCACTTACAGCGGGCGGAGTGTACCTCCTGACCATATTACACCTTAACTTAGCCTGTATTGCTGCTTTTCCCATTTCCCTGCAGGCCATTAGAATGTCTGGAAGGCAAACAAGGAGAGGCAGACAGTCAGGAGCCAAAAAAAGAGGGCAAGCAGGCTCTGTGTCTAGAGAAACAGTACTGGTCGTGGACGCGGTGCATCGCCATCAGCACGTGGCCATGGGACACGCTTGTCCTTCTTTTCGGCAGCTGGACGTGTTGAGCCGCATCATGCCGAAGACTTGGTAGAGTGGATGACCAAGCCCTCCTCATCCTCCTCATCTTCTCTCACCCAGGCTCAGGGTACTGGCAAAGCAGCTGCCAAAGCGTCCTCTTCCCTCGTATCAATGTCATCATCAGTCACTCCTTCCCTAGACCAACCATGTCCTCCTGAGGAGTCCCCCGAACTGTTTGAGCACAGTATTGGGTACATGCTCCAGGAGGATGCCCAGCGTTTCGAAGGGTCTGATGATGATACCCAGCTAGAGGAAGGCAGTAGCGTGAGAGCAGAGAGAGGGGATGCTCAAGAAGGACACCAATCTGGCAGTCATGTTCCAGCAGCTGCAGCATACTGCCAGATTGGCTCCAGTGATGAGGAGGGAGGGGATGATGAGGTCACTGACTCCAGGTGGGTGCCTAATAGGAGAGAGGAGGAGGAGGAGGAGGAGGATGAGGAGGAGGCACATCTCCAACGAGGCAGGATGCCCTCGGGGGGCCAGCGTAAGGGCAGCACACCGACGGAATCACACCGCAGAGCTCCGCCTGTGCAGGGCGCTGCCTCTGCCCGTTATTCAAAAAGTTCTTTGGTGTGGGCCTTTTTTGAGTCGAGTGCATCAGATCGCACAGCTGCTGTTTGCAACATATGTCTCAAGCGTATATCGCGTGGCCAAAACATCACCCGCTTGGGCACCACATGCTTGACCAGACATATGTTGACCTGCCATGCAGCTCGTTGGCAAGCCTACCTTAACCACTTCAATACCATGCACTTATACAGCTTCCTGCCCAAGCCAATTTTGAGCTTTCAGCACTGTCGCAATTTGAATGACAATTGCGCGGTCATGCTACACTGTACCCAAACAAATTTTTTATCATTTTGTTCCCACAAATAGAGCTTTCTTTCGGTGGTATTTGATCGCCTCTGCGATTTTTATTTTTTGCACAACAAATAAAAAAAGAGCGAAAATTAAAAAAAAAACTATGTTTTTCTTTGTTTCTGTTAATTTTTTTTGTAAATAAGTACCTTTTCTACTTCAATGACGGGCCCTGATAAGGCGGCACTGAAGGGCACTGATAAGGCGACACTGATGGGCACCGATGAGGTGGCACCAATGAGGTGGCACTGATGAGGTGGCACTGATGATGGGCACTGATAGGCGGCACTGATGGGCACTGATATGTGGCACTGGTATGCGGCACTGATGGGCACTCATAGGTGGCACTGATTGGCACTCATAGGCGGCACTGATTGGCACTCATAGGCGGCACTGATGGGCACTCATAGGCGGCACTGATGGGCACTTATAGGCGGCACTGATGGGCACTTATGGGTGGCATTGATAGGTGGCATGTACGGGCACTGATAGGTGGGCACAGATTGGCACAGATGGGCACTAATTGGCACTAATGGGTGGCACTGATGGACACTAGTAGGTGGCATTGGTGGCACTGGTGCCCAGCAATGCCAGCCACCACACATTGTGAAAGTGCCAGTCAGTGCCCATTTGTGGGCACTGATTGGCATATTTTTTTGTATGTTTTTATTTTTTAATTTTTTTACTACATGTGGATGGCCATGGGGGCCATCCACATGATTGGGGCTTCCCTGGTGGTCCTGGGGGGCTTCCCTGGTGGTCTAGTGTGTGTATCCGAGGGGGGGCTGCGCTGATAAACAATCAGCGCGAACCCCCCCTGTCAGGAGAGCCGCCGATCGGCTCTCCTCTACTCGCGTCTGTCAGACGTGAGTGAGGAAGAGACGATCAACGGCTCTTCCTGTTTACATTGTGATCAGCCGTGATTCGACATGGCTGATCACGTGGTAAAAAGCCTCCGACGGAGGCTTTTTACCGAGATCAGTGTAGCGGTGGGTCAGACTGACCCACCGCTCCACCGATCGCCACGATGCGCGCCCCCCCGGGCGCGCGGCGGCTGTTATCCCGCAGGACGTCATATGACGTCCAGTGTGGATAACTGAACCACTTGCCGGACGTCAATCTGCTATTGACGGGGCGGGAAGTGGTTAAAGACCCACACCAAAGAACAAAGCTGACCTCTTCTTGCACCGCATCAGCTGGGATCTCCAACCCCACTATACCTTCAGTCCTCTCTGAAACCTGCTCTGAGAGGAATGAAGGTGTAAAATTAGGTGTGTCACAGCCAAGTACTTGCGGGCACTCTGCTAGCAGTACACCAACGTCCGAGTCTAGCAGGCAAATTTCCCTGCCCCAGCTGCTGGACCGTCGAAAGAAGTTCACTCCCAGCCATCCACATGCCCAGCGGTTGAATGCTAGCTTGGCTAAATTGCTAGCGCTTCAACTGCTGCCTTTTCAGTTGGTAGACTCGGCCCCCTTCCGTGAGTTTGTGCAATGTGTGGTTCCTCAGTGGCAGGTTCCCAAACGCCACTTTTTCTCACGGAAGGCGATTCCGGCTCTCTACCGGCATGTGGAAAGCAATGTCTTGGCCTCGCTGGACAGGGCGGTCAGCGGTAAGGTGCATATTACCGCTGACTCATGGTCCAGCAGGCATGGACAGGGACGTTACCTTTCTTTCATGGCCCATTGGGTCACTCTTTTGGCAGCTGGGAAGGATGCAGGACAAGGTGCAGTAGTGTTGGAGGTTGTTCCACCGCCACGCCTCCAAAATGCTACTACTGGTTGTGACACACCTCTGTCCTCCACCCCCTCCTCTTCTTCTTCCTCCGTGGCCTCTTCCTGTGCTTTGTTCTCGGAACCAGTGGTGCTCCGTAGGCGTTCAAGGGGCTACGCAAGTACGCAGGCAAAAAGATGCCATGCCGTGCTTGCGCTGGTGTGTTTGGGGGACAGGAGCCACACTGGGGCAGAGGTTCTGTCTGCTCTGCAGGGGCAGGCCGAGAGGTGGTTGACGCCATGCAAACTTAAGCCAGGAATGGTAGTTTGCGACAATGGCACCAACCTCCTCTCCGCTCTCCGACAGGGACAACTGACCCATGTGCCCTGTGTGGCTCATGTCCTTAACCTGGTGGTGCAGCGGTTCTTGGGCAGGTACCCGGGCTTACAGGATGTCCTGAGGCAGGCCAGGAAAGTCTGTGTGCATTTCCGCAGATCTTATAATGCCAGTGCTCGCCTGGCTGAGCTGCAAAAGGAGTTGAACCTGCCCAAGAACCGCCTTATATGTGACATGCCCACCAGGTGGAACTCAACGTTGGCCATGCTGCAGCGGCTGCACACGCAGCAGAGGGCCATCAATGAGTACCTGTGCGACTACGGCACCAGGACAGGGTCAGGGGAGCTCGGTTTTTTTTCACCATGCCAGTGGGGCATGATCAGGGATGCATGCACTGTCCTGGCACCATTTGAGGAGGCCACGAGGATGGTGAGCAGTGACAGTGCATGCATCAGTGACACTGTACCTCTTGTCCACCTGTTGGAACATACGCTGCGTGGAATAATGGACAGGGCACTTGAGGCAGAACAGAGGCAGGAAGAGGAGGACTTCCTTGCCTCTCAAGGCCCCCTTTACCCAGACAGTGTTCCTTCTGTCCCACCCATCGCACAGGAAGAAGAGGAGGAGGAGGAGGATTGTGTCAGCATGGAGGTGGAGCCTGGCACTCAGCATCATCAGCAGCAGTCTTTTAGGGATGATTTGCAGTCCCAAGAAACCAGTGGACTTGTACGTGGCTGGGAGGAGGTGGCTGCGGATCATGACGTCCTTAGTGACCCAGAGGACTCCGGACTGAATGCCTCAGCTAACCTACGCTGCATGGCCTCCCTGATCCTGCAAAGTCTGCGGAAGGATCCTCGTATTCTTCGGATCAAGGAGAGGGACCATTACTGGCTGGCCACTCTCCTTGATCCACGGTACAAGGGTAAGGTTGCGGACCTTATCTTACCGTCGCAGAGCGAGCAGAGGATGAGACAACTCCGGGAGGCCTTGCAGAAAGGTCTGTGCAACGCGTTCCCAGAGACTGGGAGGTTACAAACTCCTGGTCCTGGACAACGAGTTGCTGAGGCTTCGGTCAGTCAAAGAAGGAGCGGTGGGGAAGGTGGCTGTCTGACCGAAGCGTTCAGACAATTCTTTAGTCCGCAGCCCCAAGGTATGATCAGTTCCAGCAACCATCGCCAGCGTCTGATATACATGGTGCAGGAATACCTAGGGGCAAGGTCAGACTTGGACACCTTCCCCACCGAAAATCCTCTGGCTTACTGGGTCTTGAGGATGGATCACTGGTCAGAGCTTGCACAGTATGCAATGGAGCTACTGGCCTGTCCTGCATCCAGCGTTCTTTCAGAACGCACATTCAGTGCTGCTGGAGGATTTGTCACGGATCACAGGGTGCGCCTGTCCACCGACTCTGTTGATCGACTGACCTTCATAAAGATGAACCAGTCTTGGATCACCACCAGCTACCAAACACCTGAAGCTGATATAACAGACTAATTTATTTTCAAATGTCACATCCCTTCAAGACTGATGCTGATGCTGAGAGACTGTCCTGTTATGTTGACTGACTATCCTCCTCCTCCTCAATGATCCGATTGACGATGATAGCTTGGAAGAACATTTTTGTTTCTGGGTGCCGCCACCAGTGGCTAAGGCCCAATTTTTCAGCCCCTGTTTAACAGGGGTGTGTTATTACAATTTTTTATGCAATGCTTTGCAGCAGGGCTCATTCCTGCACTCCAACTAGAGTATCTGGGAGTGGTTGCAGTGTCGTGGCACCAGCACCAGTGGCTAAGGCCCAATTTTTCAGCCCCTGTTTAACAGGGGCGTGTAATTACAATTTTTGATGCAATACTTTGCAACAGGGCTCATTGCTGTGCTCCAAGTACAGTATCTGTGAGGGGTTGCAGTGTTGTGGCACCAGTGCCTAAGGCTCAATTTTTCTGCCCCTGTTTAACAGGGGCATGTAATTACAATTCTTGATCTAATAATTCACAGCAGGGCCCATTCCTGCTCCCACCAAGACTAACTGTGAGGCCTTACAGTGTTGTGTCAACACCACCACCACCACCACCACCAAAGGCCCAATTTTTCAGCCCCTGTTCAACAGGGGCATGCAATTACAATTCTTGATCTAATAATTCACAGCAGGGCCCATTCATGCGCCCACCAAGAGTAACTGTGAGGGCTCACAGTGTTGTGGCAACACCAACATGTAAGGGGCAAATTTCAGCTGAGTATATACGGCAGGCCCCTACTTTCAAACATCCAACTTACAAACGACTCCTCCTTGCAAACGGAAGGATACAACAGGAAGTGAGAGGAAATCTACCCCTAGGAAGGCAAATTCTCTCCTGTAAGAGTTAATATGGGAAAAAAAGTGTCTCCTCTCCACTGATTCTTTATCACCAATTCTTGTTTCAATAAAAACCCCAAATTTTCAAAAAACATTTGTCATTAGGACGGAAAGTGAGGTGAACTGTTCTGAACAGGTGCACACTGCACAGACAGCAAAACAAATGTTACAGGGGTGATAACCCTTCCCTATGTTTTCCAAAAAGCTTAAAAATAGATTTTTTGCCTGGAGCTACACTTAAACAATGTACCTGTTCAAAATTACAAACTGATTCTACATAAGAACAAACCTACAGTCCCTGTCTTGTATGCACCGCCTGTATACGGCTGTTCAGAGTATATAGGGCCTTTTTTATTTTGTGTGCGGGGTTCCCCTTAATATCCATACAAGACCCAAAGGGGCTGGTAATGGGCTGGGGTAGGGGGGGGGTGTGATGGGGTAGCTATGCCATTTTTCTTAAAGATTTTCATCCATATTACCGGGACCAGACATTACATTAAAGCCGCAAGCAGTTTTAAGTGGCTTTTTTTCCTTTAGAAATGTAATTTTTTTTTTCACTTTATGCATCATTAAAATGACTGCTCCAGAAAAACGGCCGTATTTAAAACTTCTTTTTGCATTGATACATGTCCCCTGGTGCAGAACCCGGGTTCCCAAACCCTTTTTAGGACAATAACATGCATAATAGTCGTTATAATTAGCACTTTAGATTTCTAACGTTCGCATCCATTGTATTTAATAGGGTTCTAAAGTTCGTGCAAACTTTCGGTCCGTTCGCGGGTTCTGGTGCGAACCGAACCCGGGGGTGTTCGGCTCATCACTACTCCCCATCACATCCAGCCACCGCCAACTACCTCTCCCACTTTAATGATGTAATCACCTCCCATCCCTTCCACCCGCTGTCATCTCCCAACCACTTCCCTTCACCTCAGATGTGTCTTCCTATCATAACATGGTCAAACGATTTACTCAAAATGTTTTGACATCACCCATTCCTGTAAGGATCATATTCACATTATCTCCCTCTGTCACATGGCTGTTTAGGGTGTATACAATCTTTTGGGGTAGAGAATTGCTCCTGTTTTGGAACCCCTTTTCAGACTAAGACTCCTTTCACACTGAGTCGGTTTGCAGGCGCTACAGCGCTAAAAATAGCATCTGCAAACTGACCTGAAACAGCCACTGCTGTCTCTCCAGTGTGAAAGCCCAGAGGGCTTTCACACTGGAGCGGTGCGCTAGCAGGACAGTAAAAAAAGTCCTGCTAGCCGCATCTTTGGAGCGGTGAAGGAGCGGTGTGTATACTGCTCCTCCATTGCTCCTGCCCGTTGAAATCAATGGGGCACCGTGGCTATACCGCCGGCAAAGTACCTCTGCAGAGGCGCTTTGCAGTGGTTTTTAACCCTTTCTCGGCCGCTAGTGGGGGGTAAAACCGCCCCGCTAGTGGCCGAAAAGCGCCGCAAATCCGACGGTAAGGCGCCGCTAAAAATAGCGGCGCTTTACCGCCGATGCTGCCCCCATCCCAGTGTGAAAGGGGCCTTAGGATTGCTCATATTAGAGATCTGCACAAGTCTATGCAATTGGCCATGCACATTACAATCTGATTGTATAATCACCCTTATATTTCCCAACACCTGTGTAGCAAGAGGGCCCACCTTCAATTTATATCCAATCAGGCAGGTCTTTACATCACATCTGATCAAATTGTTACATGTAAAGTCAGCTTTACTGGGCTTATAAACAGATTTCTTTCTTGTATCGCCTCTTTTAGTTTCTATATTACATACTGTATATTATTTTTGTGGTGGTGGGGCATCCAACACTTACAACATGAACACGTGAATTGTATATTAATGTGATTGCTCAGGCGGTGCCCACCCACGTCTGATGCCTCGCATATCCTGTAGGACTGCAGGCTGCAAATGATATTAGCAGAAAGTTTTGGTTAATGTGAGCGCCTGGACTAGATTAGCAGGATTAATGCTCTGTAAAATGATCTACGCTTTTCCATTTTGTGTGTGTTTTTAAGCATGAATCAGTGAATTATTTTTTTATTGTCTTCTCACTTTCCACGGGTTTTTACAATGAAGTTAATAGTGTGTAAAATGGTTAATTTATTTCAACCTGGAATTGTATACTAATGTGGGAACAGGCTGATGATGGTTGAACGGTATTGGCAATTGTAGATGTGGTGAGATAAAAATATAATATGTGATTTTAAAGCTGAATTCCAGGTATGATCTGTATTGCATAATTATATTGCACCAGCTTGGCACAATATAAGTATGTATATCTCATACATGAGGGACTGCTGTGGAATCTAACAATTAATGTAGAAGTTGAATCTACTACAGTGATCGCCGCAATCTGGCTGCTCCACTGCACACTGGCCACAGACAGATGCGCACTGGGTACTGCCGCCATTCAATTCCTTGTATTTTTTTGCAATGAATATAAAGCGTTATCTAATTGGAGGATGTGAATATTATGACATCACCTTCCCTTCTCTCCACCTCATTCAATCAGGGAACGCCTTGTACTCACCGAAAAAAATAACAAGGTGTTCAATAAATGAAGGCAGTGGAGAGGCAGCAACTCAGCACAGGACCTGGAAGATAACGGCAATCAGTGGCGGCCCGTCTATAGAGGGCACATGGGCGCCGCCTCCTTTATCCATGTGTCCTGCCCCCTGCCCTATCTATGCGTCCAGCGCCCTGATCTACATATCAGAGCGCGGGACCATGAATTCCAATGCGGGGTGGGTGTTTTTTGAAGCCCCTGATTAAAGCCAAATGCTCTAATAGGCTTCAAAAAAGGGTGGCCTCTGAGCGCAGAGCATTGCACTCCGAGCCCACCCAGTTGTGTGATGATAGCAAATGAATTTTCGCTATTTTCACACTAAAGTTCCTCCCCGCCAATTAGGAGGCAGGTCGTGAAACCTGTTTGCCAATTGGCCAAAGCGTCAGGCGATCCTATTGGATGCCTAGCGTTTTGGTGGAAGAGGAGACACACGGCGGAGGAAGCTTGAGGAGCGGACACCGGAGCCGCTGCTTCCCGCACTCCAGGAGATGATGAGAAGACATCACAGCCCCACCACATGAGCGGGTAAGTGCCGGACTCCTCGGGGGGTGCTATCAGAGCTGTGCCACCCGGCGGGGGGGAGTTACTGTCTCAGTGCTGCGCTGCCGGGGGGGGTGTTGTTTGTTTGCCGCCCCCCCAAAAAGAAGAACCCACCAGCCACCACTGAAGGCAATCATTGTAGTAGTGCCGACTACTGCAGTGATTGTCAGCTTCCCCAGCAGTATGACATGTGCCAAGCTGGACCAATGTAAGTATGAAACCAAAATCATACCTACAGTTCTGGTTTATTATAATTACTATTATTTAGAATTTATAAAGCACCAACAGTTTGCAAGACAGGGAAACAGAACAGATAGGACAGTTGCAATACAATTCATTCAATACAGGAAGATTAGGAGGGCACTGCTTTTAGGAGCATATAATCTAAAAGGGTATAGTGATAGTCTTATGGAGAAAGTAAAATTTCAGTTTTCGGTGGAGGTGGAGGTGCGATAGAAATTAGTTTTCAGGGCTTGTGGACAGAGTAGATGATAGCCCCGCAGGGAGCTCCAGAGGATGAAGGGAGAATAGGGAGCTCCAGAGGATGAAGGAGGCTCTGGAGAAGTCCTGGAGGTATGCATGGGAGGAAGTGATGATGGAACTAGGAAGAAGGAGGTCTTGGAAGGAGTGGGGGGGTGAATGGTTTGGGTAATATTTAGAGATGAGGTTGGTGATGTAAGTTGGAGGAGAGTTGTGGATGGCTTTGTATGCTGTTGTTCGTTTTTGAATTTGAAACATAGGGCTATCGGAAGCCAGTGGAGGGATTAGCAGAGCAGGAAGCTGCAGTTTTACAGTGTCTGTCTATCTAAAACTGGTATTCACCCCACTGTCTGAAAGCTTATCAATAGACTAATTTACCGATAGGCAAATCAACATTTCTGTGTTTGTGATGAATGGGAGACTCAATTACAATGATTTTTTTATCCATATATGTTTTTGTGTACCCTTAAAGGACCCGTTAACACTTCTTTGCTTTGCGGTAACAGTGCGCCATCACGCTTTATTGTGCAATGGGCCCCCAACACAGGAAGAATCGTCTCTGCTCCTCTTTTTTGTTACGGCGCATTGTACCACAGATGCTTTTGGTAGTTTCATTGAGGGATTGAGGGAAATGGATGTTGGCATTGCACTAGGGTTGCCATCTTTTCTTCAAGTCAAACCCGAACACTTTAGCAGCACACAGCATTTTTTTTTTAATATAGTATAAACTGTACATATATTTTGCTATTAAATAACATTTCTAATCATATTAATAACAAGAGTCCCCCTTTACATCTGAGTCCACAGAGTTCCCATTTTACATCTGAACTCGCAGAGTTCCCTTTCACTGTAAGGGGGGACTCTGCAGACTCTGTTGTAAGGAAGAACTCTGGGGACTCTAACATAAGGGATGCTCTGGGAACCCTGATTTAAGGGGGGACAATGAGAACTCTGATGTATGGAGGGACTCTGATGTAAGGGGGAACTCTGATGTACGGAGAGGACACTGATGTAAGGGGGAACACTGTGGCCTCCAGTGTAAAGGGGAACTCTGATGTAAGGGGTGCTCTGAGAACCCTGATTTACCTTAGTGTACTCACTCAGAGGCAGGAGAGAGAAGGTGAGTTCACTCACCCCTTGGCAGTCAGCACCTCTCAACCAGATGTATCTGAGGCTGCTGGACTTCAAATTTCCGGCCCACTTTCCTTTTCTGAGGCACAGTGCTGGGGATTGAAGTGTGGGCAGACTCAGAGGGGTAGGGGCGGGAGGAAGAGGAGCAGATCGAGCCCTCTCTCCTCTCCCATCTGTAGGTGGGGGGGGGGGGGGTTGTCAGTGCTGGCTTTGGGCAGTGTGAAAGAGAGTCAACAAACTTCATTTTGAGCAAGTTTGCCAAAAAATCCGACCGTGTGTACGCTCCATCGGACAAACTTTTTTGGTTTTCATCAGACAAAAGTTCGGTCTGCAAACGGACAAACTTTTGGCCAACAAAAGTCCGATGGAGCAAAGTCTGACCGTGTGTACAGAAAACCATCGGACTTTTGTCCGATGGACAAAACAAATAATGTTAAAATCAACCAACAATAGCAGAAGTTGACCAAAGGGTGGCGGTAAAGAGCAGAAAAACCATGTGACGTTGGAAAAAGTTTTGGGAAAGTTTGCAGAAAATTCCTGTGGTGTGTATGCTATGGGTGTTCCCGGCCAACTCCGTTCGGACAAAAATCCACGGAAACGTCCGATGGAAGTCCGACCGTGTGTACGAGGCTTAACAGACACAATCAGCTTAGACAACTGGAGCCAGCAACCCTGCTGGGAGACCATAGTCCAGTCTGAATAATGTGTCTGGATTTCAAGCAGTTGGAAACCCGGACACATAATTCCAATCCCGAACTGTCCGGGTGAATCCCGGACAGGTGGTAACCCTACATTGCACCCTGCTTGGTGGTTTATCATGCATTGCAGTAGATCACTGCGGGGTGAACGAGCCCTAAAATGCTTCTGAATATGTCAGTGTTTTTAATGATTTATGAAATACATTTCTAAATAAATAAACAAAAAAGCACATGACTGTGCCCCTTCTCATGCTGCACTTTACAACGTCTACGCAGCCAAACAAATTATATATAAAACTACATTCATCGTAATGAAATAAAAGACTAGCAAAACAACGTATAAGAATCCACTGAATGATTGATGTTTTAAAAACAGCATTTTATTACTACATGAAGCCCATAATAAAAAGCCCTAACAAAATAACGTTTCCTAGTTTATGTAATAAAAGGCACGCAGTATACTGCACAGCAAGTGGTGACTGGAAGTCAAATGCTAAAACAAGCTACTGCAAATGCTTTATGATAGCAATCATAGCAATACATGATCAAATTTCAGGAGGCCATAAACATATCGGATTATATTTATGAAAGGGTCCTCAAAGCCAAACTCCAAGCAAGAGATTAAAGATACAATTGAAATTCCATTGTGGGAAATTTGCTTTCCAAAGGATTCATAAATCTGGCCAGTGTTTTTAAACCAGCTAGGACTGCTAGGTCCCTGGTCTCTAGTGTAGGCAGTGGCGGCTGGTGCTCAAAATTTTTGGGGGACGCAAACAAACTGAAAAATTCTGAAAAAACAACCCATCAATTGCAGCCTCACTGTGCCCATCAAACGCAGCCACTGTGCCCATCAAACGCAGCCACTGTACCAAACGCAGCCACCGTGCCATCAAACACAGCCACTGTGCCCATCAAACGCAGCCACTGTGCCCATCAAACGCAGCCACTGTGCCATCAAACGCAGCCACTGTGTCATCAAACGCAGCCACTGTGTCATCAAACGCAGCCACTGTGCCATCAAACGCAGCCACTGTGCCATCAAACGCTGTCACTGTTCCCATTAAACGCTGCCACTGTGCCCATCAAACGCTGCCACTGTCCCCATCAAACGCAGCCACTGTGCCATGAAACGCAGCCACTTTGCCCATCAAACGCTGCCACTGTGCCCCAAATGCTGCCACTGTGCCCATCAAACGCTGCCACTGTGCTCCAAATGTTGCCATTCTGCCCATTAAATGCTGCCACTGTGCCTCAAGTGCTGCCACTGTGCCCCAAGTGCTGCAACTGTGCCCCAAGTGCTGCCACTGTGCCCCCGCCCGCCTGCCATCTGCCCGGAACTTACCTTGTCTCAAGCGGTGTCCGGTGCCCTCCATTTCTTCCTCAATGTCTTCTGTTCTCCCGCCTGCTCCTTCTCTCGTCCTCTCCTATGATTGAACGCCTGATAGGCGTCCAATCACAGCGCCTGTCGTTTCAGCCAATCAGGTGATAGGTAACACAGACCCGAGCACCTAATTGGCTGAGAGGCGGTTCAGTGTTAGCAAAGTGAATTCCTTCGCTTTGCTAATAAACAGCTGAGTGAAAAGCGTGAAAATGCAAGAAAGTAGTGGAGTTGGGACTTTAATTGAGGTATAAGGGTATAAATAAATGAAAAAAGATAAATAACTTGGATGTCTTGGTTCCCTCTAAATTGACATGATACGGTATAAGTAAACCAGTAATCACAATACATTTATGATACAGAAATGTAATCACAAAGGAACAACTCATAATCATCATTAATTTAATAACAGATGATTAATTGGGGAACATGATTAATGACATACAAACATAGTAATAAATAAATCAATGAATAATAAATATGTAGGTAATAACAACATGATCAACACGTATGTAATTGATAAATAATAAAAACTGATATGGGCTGATGTAGAGCATCCGAGGATGTGAACTCTACGCGTTTCATGGTCGCCTACCACTCATCAGGAGTTTGGATGCATGAAAGTAATCTAGAATGAAATAAATAGAAAAATTTGTTGTGGTAGTTTCTGGGGATCCACTAGTCCCCATAGACAAACCCAATGCAGTGAGAAAAAGTAAGAAAAGGGGAATGAAAATGTAGCAATATTATACCTTGCCAGACAGCCCGTGTACTGAGACCTTAATTGGGGAAAGGCCTGGAAGGTATGAAGTCTCACCCGGGGTTGAGGCGGGAGATCCGCTAGCCAGGGTATACAGGGGGTTGTGGGGGGCAGACCCATCACTCGCCGCAAGCCACCATGCCAGGAAGGGTGCTTGTATAATACATATTGGCCAAAATTTATGAAGAAATTCAATTTTTTACATTTTTTTTATTGGATGTGTTTTGTAGCAAAAAAAAAATTTTTTTATTTATTTTTTCCAAAATTGTCGGTATTTTTTTGTTAATACCTCAAAAAATAAAAACTGCAGAGGTGATCAAATACTACCAAAAGAAAGCTCTATTTGTGGAGAAAAAAGGACATAAATTTTGTTTGGATAAATTTAGTCCAAATTTTGATTCACAATTAAATAAATGCACATGTCTAGCAATGCGCATGCTCTCAACACACAACAGTAGAGCCCTGTGAATGTGTATAAATGGCAGCCCGGCGATAAGGCCCACCCACTGTGCTGCCGATTGTATGTGTTACACCGGTGATAACAGGTTAAAGCGAAGTCCCACCCAGAAATGGAACTTCCACTGTTTGGGTTCCTCACCCCCTTCGGTGTCACATTTGGCACCTTTCAGGGGAGAGCAGATACCTGTCAAATCCAGGTATCTGCTCCCACTTCCGGGAAAAACGCAATGTGCGGCAATTCCACCCCCCCCCCCCCCCGCTGTCTTTTGGAAGACACACAGGTCCCAGAAGACAGCAGGGACCAATCAGGACGCGCAGAGCGACTTGTGAATGCGCAGTAGGGAACCAGGAGTGAAGCAGAAAGTCTTCACTGCCTGGTTACCTTACCAGGAATTTAGGTGGCAGCACTCAGGAGGCGATCCGAAGATCGGCTAGGGTTCCGACATTGCGGGCTCCCTGGGCAGGTAAGTGTCCCTATATTAAAAGTCAGCAGCTACAGTATTTGTAGCTGCTGACTTTAAAAAAAAACTCTGCTGGCAGAACTCTGCTTTAAGGAGCTGTCTAAGCCGGTGTCTCATCACATATGGCTCCCCATCACAGATTGCTACGGAAGTGACATTCCGCTAAAAAAAATTTGAACTGCGCATGCGCGACCCCGCCACATGGGTTCCAACACTTTTACGACAAAACAGCACACTTAAAAACTGTGATGGGTAGCCGAATGTGACGAAACACCGCCATCTTGCTACACTCCGCACTCCTCCACACTAAGGATACAGTGAGAAGGGGACAAGCGGACATCTTTGTACACCCCCCGGAGTTTTACATTTTACACTTATTTATAACAGTGAACTGAGGTTCTATAGTGAAATACAGGACTTAGAACTCTGTCTGACTGTTTAGATGTTGAACTTTAAAAGCAGCGGACTTCTGTCAGATTAGCAAACCTGTGAGATCAGCAGGCTTACCGCAGCTTTTAAAATTCAACATCTAAACAGTCAGACGGAGTTTTAAGTCCTGTATTTCACTATATAACCTCAGTTTACTGTTATAAATAAGTGTAAAATGTAAAACTCCGGGGGGGGGGTGTACAAAGATGTCCGCTTGTCCCCTTCTCACTGTATCCTTAGTGTGGAGGAGTGCGGAGTGTAGCAAGATGGCGGTGTTTCGTCACATTCGGTTACCCTACGCGGTTTTAGTGTGCTGTTTTGTCGTAAAAAAGTGTTGGAACGCATATGGCGGCGTCACGCATGCGCAGTGCAAAATTTTTCAGCGGAACGTCACTTCCGTAGCAACCTGTGATGGGGAGCCATATGTGACGAGACACCGGCTTTTGTTCACTTCAGAATTAGTTTCCCTTCTCATAAAAATCCATGGGAATCCAAAAACAGTTGGAAGCAGGTTGATACATTTTACAAGGTCAAATGCACCTGTCAATGAACTATAAATGATCTCAGAAGCATCTCAAACTGACGTCAATTGTAAGCGGAATTTACCTGAAAATGCTCTGCATTTGTCCATTGACACAAACCCAAAGTCTGTCAGCACAGCCGGCCCCAACAAGGCAGAGGCTGCATGACCTGTGACACTCCATACAAGATTGGAGGATTATAGGAAATGATTAAAAGTTCCATTTCCCTTTTAAGTGCACATTTTACAGAATTTCTAAGGCCGGTTGAAAAGCCAGACAGGATATAAAAAGTAAAAGTTAGCCCAGGTAGAGTTGGCATTTAGAAATGGTATTTTATCAGCCGAGGATGCGGAGAAGCGCGTTCTGTACAGCTCAGTGATTACGCCGAAGCGGCTTCTAAAAGAGTCCAAATGAAATAATCATTCCACCTCTGAATAAGACACTGATGAAAATCTCTCCTGTAATTGAGAGGAAGGCAGTAGATTATAATCTGCACTTATTGTTACACAGTAAATCAAGACTATCAATAGAATGTTATGTGGAAGGGTTAGAGATGGAACGCCGCGCTGCAATTGTTCCCATTCATTCTATATTTTACAATCTGACCTCGCTTTTTTTCCGTTTCTATCCTATTGGAGATCTTTTATTAGAACTAGATGGATAAAAGTTCTTTCAGCTCTTTTTTATTTTTTATATGAGTTGCTTAACAGTGCTTGTGATTTTGCAAAAGAAAAGAGAGTCTAAATCTGGCGATAGATGTTTAGGAATGGTCGATGGGTTGGATGATCTCACAAATGTCTTTTGCTGCAGCATTAGCTATAAACAGTAATGCTCTGGTCACACGATCATTCCTATTGGAAAGAAAACTTTATCGGTTTGGGTTCAATTTTTATTTTTATGTTTAAATATTTTAAACATTTGCTTTATAACTCACTGGCAGTGAAAGAGTTAACACTAGGGGGCGATCAAGGGCTTAAATGTGTGTGAGTGTTTCTAACTGTGGGGGGATGGGACTGACTGGAGGAGGAGACATATCGCTTTTCGTAATTACTACGAACAGCAGATCTGTCTCTTCTCTCCTGTCAGAACGAGGATTTGTGTGTTTACATACACAAATCCCCATTCTGGCTCTCGTGCCCACGATCATGGGTGGCCAGAGGCGATCATGCCCGCTGGCCACGTGCATTGGGTCAGCCGCCGTGCAGCCAGCGCGCGTCTGCTATGGCTCTTAAAGGAGCCCACGTATTGGTGCGGCGATTCGCAGGAACGAACCACTTTCCTGATGTATATGTGCGTGAGACGGTCGGCAAGTGGTTAAATTACATTTGGCTTAACTAAAACAGCATTATTTCGAAATGGTACTCTAATAACACACAGTCTTTGATTTCAGAAACATGTTTACTGTTCGAATTCGACTGGAATTCGATGTAAAATTTGATTCAAATTTCAATTTGAATTTCGGAAATTCAGACAAATTTTGTTTCGTTATTCAGAGCATTCAGTAAACTTTGTTTATACTGTAATTTGGGTATTCGGATATATCCGAATCTCTGAATAATAAAAGATTTGTCTGAATATTTATTCGGAAGGAAACAAACGGTACATGTGTAAAGATTATGTAGCACACCCCCGTAGGAGCTGCTTGTTTAAATTTGGGCCTTGCACGTTACCTCAATGTTCGTTGTCCAGGGGAAGAAAGTCTATAAAAACTCCAATGTCCACACAAGATGTAAAACCTTCTGATGCTAGGTTTTATTTTATTTTGCATAAAACATATAAAGAATAGAAGAAGGATGAAGGGAAAGGGGTAGGTTCAGGTACGCAGTACAGATCACTGGGGAAAACTCCTCAACTATAAAGTCATTCACCACTCATCCTCGAGTGGGTATTGCTCACCCGGATAGGCCCCTCTCACCTGGCCTAGCAGCCGGTATGATGCACGGACAATGATAAGGACCAGTCTCTGCCACAGACTGGCGGTGCACAGAATTGGATAATCCGGGATCCTCTGCCACAGGACTTAACACCCGAACTTCCAGCCAAACAGTCAAGAGCCTTTAAGCCGACCCGGCAGACTGCAAGGTGAACTTTAGCTACGGTGCATCCTCCAATAGAATTACCAGGCCCTCCTCAAGACACCAGCCTTCCGCTCGATCTTTTCCAGGACAGGTCCTCCTCTGGTTTCCTCCATTGAGTGGCTTCCTCCCGCAGGACGGACAGCACAGGATCACCTTCAAAGTGTAGGCCCCAGTCAGCATAACTGGTCCTACTTGGTAGAGTTGCAGCCTCGGACCAACATGGTCCCGAGGCCAAAATCACACGACACACTCCTCGCGCCAGGAGGGCCACGAGGGGAAGAAGGGCCCCAAAAGATGGTGTCTGCCCCTTAAGTACCCTTCCCCAGCATGCTCAGCGGGTAGACCACGCCCACTGAACTGTTCCAGAGGAAAGATACCCAATGCACCTTGGCTTGTCAGTCTTCCACATTGGCCTGGGGTGGTAATGCCACCTACAGGCAAACAATGGGAAATCTTCCCAACACAGCCATAGCCGGAACAGAGGCCGATTTAGCATAATCACTATACCCACTAAATTTGACATAGCACCCAGTCATTGGGAGCAGGGCGCTACAATTATAATGGTGTTTAAAGATTTTGTAGAATTTTGATAGTATCATATACAATTGGACAGCAGTTTTCTATGTTGTTTGCACCAGTTATAATTGGTGGGTCCCACCAATTAACAATGTACACTCTCAACACTTAGGAAATATGCCTTCTGATAGCCACTGTACTATTATGTTTGTGTAGCGGGTGTCAAATTTATAGGGGCGTATCTGGGCAATAAATGGCCCAGATACATTGATTTTTTAGGGATTTATGGACACTTTAGAGTGTGGGAGGTATGAATGGTGTCATGTTCCCTGCGGCCCCTGGGTGGCGCTGTCACCTGGGACCAGGGTTGAACTGCCATTCTATCGCCGTGCCCTTTGTGTCCTCTCGCGGCAGTAGTACGGTGGGGCAGGGAACCCGCTGTGCCTGCTGGGAGAGGATATAAAGGGTTGGACATCTTGCGCACGAGGTCCATTCCCCAGGCACCTTCAGCCTGGGGGCTGCTGCGGTTCGTCTGTGCCCAGGCGCCCTTGGCCTGGGCGCGTGGAGTCGAGTTTCATCCCGGGCACCTTCGGCCTGGGGTGAGGTACTTTACCAGGAGGCCTGGGGCCCAGTACCTTCGACTGGGTCCCGCGAGGGCGAAGCATTCCTAAGGTGCCCCCGGTAATGGGTGCCTGAATCCAGGGCGTAAGGGACCGGAGACGTGACCCTCCCATAGAGCCGGTGCAGCATTTGCTGGTGCCGGTGGAGGCCTCTGGTGACCGTCCGGATGGATGTCTTCCTCTGACAGGGGTCGTTCGTCCTAACGGAGGTATTTCATGTTCTCATGGTCTGTGGCAGAGACCCATCTTCATCAGGTCAGTGGCAGGCCTCATCCAAGGCCTGTGGCAGGGGCCTCAACGTTCACTCAGGTCAGTGGCAGGGACCAAACTCACGGTCGGTGGCAGCGACTGTGCGCCAAGCCTGTTTGCACTAAACGGAACAGGAGAGACTTTAATCACTAAGTTGTGCCTGGACCTACTCTTTCCCACACCCTGTCTGTTCTTTTAAAAGTTCAACCAGCCTACCTGTTGATCAAAGCAAATAAAACAGTGTTGGACTTTTTATGGTGTGGAACTCGTGTTACTGGCAGCTAAGTGTCCCTGTCAGTGACAGTGACAATCATCCTCCATAGGAGAAGCTGAGGCTCCGGCCTAAAACGCAGACCCGAAGGTAAACGGTTTAGCTCATATCTCTGCATACTACATCAGAGAGCCGAGCTGGTGGTGTGCATCTTTCCCCTTCTCCCGGATACCCCTAGACGAGTCATACAGCCATACACAGAAGGGAGAAGGTGGGTGAGACCGCTACATTTGCTCAGGATTTTGGAATATACTTTTGCCACTTGGATGGAAATTGAAGAGACATCCAGAACTGTACAGTTGTCGCTGAAACTGGAGGTTTAATATTATATCAATTTATTACAGGTACTTATATAGCGCCGTCAATTTACGCAGCACTTTACACATACAGTATATTGCACATTCACATTAGTTCCTTCCCCCGAGGAGCTTACAATTTAAAGTCCCTAACTCACATTCATACATACACGCAGTAGAGACAGTTTAGACAGGAGCTAATTAACCTACCAGCAAGTCTTTGGAGTGTGGAAGGAAACCGGAGTACTCAGAGAAAATCCACACAAGCACAGGGAGAACATATTGGGGGCAACACTCCACTAGAGAAACCTGTTTGGGTGACAACTGTCTAATGCCGCGTACACACAATCGTTTTTCACGTCGTTAAAAATGCCATTTTTTAAATTGGGCATTAAAAACGATCGTGTGTATGCTCCAGAGCATTTTTAACGACGTGAAAAATGGCCTAAAAAAATGAGAACCTGCTCCATTTTTTCACGTCGTTTTTCACGTCGTTTTTTTTAACAACGTGAAAAACGGTAGTGTGTATGGTTTTACGAGGGGAAAAAAAACGCGCATGCTCAGAATCAAGTATGAGACGGGAGCGCTCGTTCTGGTAAAACTAGCGTCTGTAATGGAGATAGCACATTTGTCACGCTGTAACGGACTGAAAAGCACGAGGCTGAAAAGCGCGAATCGTCGCTCATCAAACTTTACTAACATGAAGGATGGCGCCATTCGAACGGAACTTCCCCTTTATAGTGCCGTCGTACGTGTTGTACGTCACTGCGCTTCGCTCAAGCGTTTTTTTTAATGCAAAACAGGCTTGAGAGGAAAGAAGAAAAATCACGTCGAGAAAAACGTCGTTTTTGAAAATGACAATAAAAATGATCGTGTGTACGCGGCATAAGAGGGGAGATTTGAAGAGTTTTCCTCTTCCTGCTGTGACACTGGGACAGAAAGTGAGGGAAAATCACCAAAACTGGATTCGGCAAAAATCAGATTTTAGAATTTAATATATTTAAATGTATTTGAGATTTTCTAAATTCCAGTCAGTAGTTAGGCCATAGCTATACACCAATTTCAGACTTTATTTTATAATGTATATAGATCTGTAAATAATTACTAAATATATTGTCATCTTTTTTATTTCTCTCTCTTTTAGTAGAATGTGGTATTTCTCACATTTTATTACAATACATAACAAGGGTCAGATTTATAAACCAGTGATTGTGACTTTCATTAAACATTCACTGGTGGTGAACTGATCACTGTCATTTAAAAGATTCATCTGCAGTGCATGTTTGGTGAATGTCAGATTTACTGATTTATAAATATGCCCCTTAAAGTGGTTGTAAACCCTGTAAAAAATGTTTTTAAAAAAAACCAAACTGCAAGACAAAGGCATAATGAGCTAGTATGACTAGCATACTAGCTCATTATGCATTACTTACCTTAGATCGGGGCCCCCGAAGCCGTCCTCGTCTCCCTCTCCAGCCGCAGCCATCGCTGCGGCGATAGCCGGAAGGTTACTTCCGGGTATCGCCGCTCCAGTCAATCACAGCGCCGCTCCGGCGCTGTGATTGGCAGGAGCTGCAAAGACGTGACTCCGCGCATGCGCGCGGGAGCCGTCAAATCCGGCTAAGCCTGATTTGTGAATGGGATTAACCCTATGAATGCGCCGTAGACATCGGTGCGTGTCATTTTTTGCAAATATCTCCTAAACCGTGTAGGTTTAGGAGATATTTCTTGCACCTACAGGTAAGCCTTAATCTAGGCTTACCTGTGGGTGCAAGTTGCATAAGTGGGTTTACAACCACTTTAAAGTGTATGTAAACCCTAACAATGAACTTCTCTTCTCTGTCCCTTTTGGTCTGTTATACATACCGCTGAATGTATTTTGTTATATCTGTATAATAGGTTCAAAAATATATCTGTTGATCCTGTTAGAAATACATTGACGCTGTAACTGAAGACTCTAAAACTGTGCTTTCTGTATACTAAGCAGTGCTATCATCTTGCCCAGTTCACTTCTGTAACTACACAACACCTACCCCTTATGTTATGGAGATGTGGAGAGGGGGAGATGTTCTGTAGTCCTGCCCTAGGGTGACAACGCTGCTTCTTCACAGATACAGAATTGTGAGAGTTTTTGAGTTAGGACAGAAGGTGTGTTACTGGCAGGATCACCAAGTGAAAATAAAGGAATAACCCTGATAACAATAAAACTAATACAGTCACCACATATTAGGTAAGCTGTAATATATTACTTTTTTTGTTATATGGTTTAAATATTCTTTAACTTCTATGATATTACAAGTTATTATTATGTTTTTATTTTAGGAGATAAACAAAGATCCTCGGTTTCTTGTTGATGGGGCAAGCATTTTCGACATTATGCAAGGAGAAATAGGTAAGATTAGCTGTACTCCGGAACTCCATCTCCCCTCCACATAGAACCTTACAATGAGCTACCAACTAAATCTATGGATTCTATCTGGTTGTTTTTCATATTCCTTTTTCCTGTTTTGAGTAAACTGCACTTGGTACTTTTATTTAAAGGTAAAACTTTAGTTGGATTATATTTTTAATATACTGTACATTGATGTTATCCCTTTATTTATAAACTGTGTCTCCTTAGGTGACTGCTGGGTTCTTTCTGCGGTTGGAGCTTTAACTTTGCACAGGAAGTTTCTTGAAAATGTTGTTCCCAAAGACCAGGAGTTCACACACAAATATGCTGGAATCTTTCACTTTAGGGTAAGAAAAAAATATTTCATTTACCAAAGATTTTATTTGAGAGGAAAACAACATGGCGCATACATAAGCAGGGCCGCCATCAGGGGGGTACAGGCAGTACACCTGTAAGGGGCCCGGAGGTCCCCAGGGGCCCGGATGGCAACCCCCCTTTTTTTTTTTGTAAGGGGCCCAGAGGTCCCCAGAGGCCCGGAGGTTCCCAGGGCCCTGGATGGTAACCCCCCTTTTTATGTATTTTTTATAAAAAAAAATATATAATTTTTTTTTGTAAGGGGCCCAGAGGCCCGGAGGTCCCCAGGGCCCCAGATGGCAACCCCTCCCCCTTTTTAAAAAAAATAAAAATATTTTTTTATTAATATATTTTTTATAATTTTTTTTTTTGTAAGGGGTTCCGAGGTCCCCAGAGGCCCGGAGGTCCCCGGGGCCCTGGATGGTAACCCCCCTTTTTTATGTATTTTTATAAAAATAATGTATTTTTTTATTTATTTTTTTATAAATAGTTATTTTTATTTTTTTTGTAAGGGGCCGGAGGTCTTCAGGGCCCCGGATGGCAACCCCCCTTTTTTTGTTCATCAGCACCCAAAGCCCCCCCGACAATTTGCGGCGGCAGCCCCCCCCCGCTCCTCAATTCGTGGCACCCCCCGCTTCAATCGGCGGCCTGCCCCCCCCCCTATTTCTCAATATTTGCGCGGGGGCAGAACCCCCCCCCGGTTCTCCTCTGCTCCAGGGGGCCCATGCCTGAAGCTGTGTAAGGGGCCCCAAAATTCATGATGGCGGCCCTGTATGTGAGTCAAACAAATAGCAAATAAATCATTGGCTGGCCAAGAGAAAGAAGGAAAAAATATTTTAATAATTTTTATTAAGGGAGTAGAGGAGAGGATAATAAAATAAAATAAAGGGAAAAGGTAAAATAATGAAACGGGAAGGGAAGGGAAAGGAAATGCACTGTTATTCACTGGTCCATTGGACTTTAGAGAACCTACTTGCTCACTATCACCTACATAGGCAACTAATATCTAAACCCCAGTTATTCATTAAAACACTTTAAATAAAAAAAAAAACGTATCAATGAGACAAAAACACTGGGATCCAAGGATATCCAGTATGTCCTACAATGCTATCCCAGATTGCCAGACTCCATTATAATTGCTCTCTGTGTTTTTCCCATACTGCGTTTCCCCGAAAATAAGCCCGGGTCTTATATTCATTTTGGCAACAAAAGACACAGTAGGGCTTATTTTCGGGGTAGGTCTTACCATGTAATGTGCTGTCTTTTCTCCCCCACTCTCTCCCTGCCTAACAGGAATCCCCAGTGTGAACCGAGTTAAAATGCTTGTAAAATCTTATAATCCACTTTATTACAGTATTATATGATGTACAATGTGTGTGTTTCTGTAATATAATTGTGCCAAATACCTTCATTATAGTGCAGCTCTGCGCTTCTGTGACCCGCCGGAGCTCTCTTCCCCGCAATTATATTTCAGAGACACATATATGTAATACTGTAATGAAGTGGATTATCGGATTTTACAAGCATTTTAAACTAGGGCCTATTCTCGGGGTAGGGCTTGTATTGCAGCCCAACTAGAAAATAACGCTAGGTCTTATTTTCGGGGTAGGTCTTATTTTTAGGGAAACACGGTAGAAAAGCCTTCTGATGTTGCAAAAGGGTCAGATGTGGTCAATTAAAAATATAATGTTGTAACAAATATCTTGAAGGCTCGTCTAGATCTGTGTCAGAATGAATGACTAAAGGGTCCAAAGAACCTTTTTACCTGTTTACCAGTGAAGGGAAGAGCAGCTACCTATAAGCATAGCTCTCAACTGTCCCTGATTTGGAATAAGTCCCTCTTTCTTCCTCATTTGTCCCTCGTTTTGGTCTGATCTATATAGTTGTATATAAAATGCACTTTTTATCTTTCAAAAAGTGTTTCCCAGAGCTAAACCTTTCATCCAATTTCTAAATTGCTGCATTTGTAAATTTCATATATATATATTTTTTTTATTCCTAAATAAAGGAATAGTAGTGGTAAAAAAAAATCACTTGTAGGTTTAACTAATAGTTATTTTTGTATAATTCTTCTTTAAGGGGCATGGCAGGGTATGTGTCCGATGCCTAAATTCTTTTGCTTATAGGTGTCCCTCATTCCCATCTCAAAAAGTTAGGAGGTATGTATTAGTGAGGGCAAGTAACTTGGAGATCACCTCTCTACAGATTTCAACATCTTATTCTGGAGCATCTGAGCTGCCGAGATGAATTGAAGTCCACTTTGGAATTAATGGGGACAGGGAAGATTCCTATGCAGTAGTTGCCTCATATCACTAAACCATCCCCTGGAATATTAGAGCTTTGGAACAGACTGAACCCTTCCAGCCTGTACTGAAGATGTGGGGCAATTTTCATCTATCCCATTGTTGAAGCCCATACAGCGTGCCAGTAAAGGTCTGATAGACCTTTTTTTATGGGGTTACCAAACTAGTAATTGATACCCCTATAAGCGTGGCCTAATCAATGTACCCGAAGATTGGGAGAAATCACCACACAATGGTTATTTAATTGTTATTTATATTGTAGAATTCAAAAAGGCACAGACAAGACTGTTAAAGCAATTGTACTACATATACTAAAGACCACAGAGTTCTTCAGGCAGAGAAAGCAACGTTTATTAGCAAGGCCGTTTTCCAGCAGTGTTATGATATACACTAAAGCCTCGTACACACGGCCGGTTTTCTCGGCAAGAAAACTGCTGGGAGAGCTTTTTGCCGAGAAAAACAGCCGTGTGTATGGTTTCTCGTCGGGAAAACTGCCGGGAATCTCGACGAGAAAAATAGAGAACCTGCTCTTTATTTTCTCGTCGGGATTCTCGTCGGCCTGTTTCTCGGCGAGAAAACCGTGTGTGTGTACGGGGCTTGTATGCTTACCTGTCCCCAGGTAAGCCCGCACATGCTTGATGAGACTTCGACGCATGCACGGTAGCTTACAAGGGTAGTGTAGGGTGAAGCAGGATGGCGGTGACGGCATTGAATGTGACGAGCGCATGCTCGTCATAGTCGATGACGTCACCACGTTCTTACCATTCAAAAAAACGGCGGTTCTTTTGAATGTGCGTGTGTACACAGGGCTTGGTAAGAAAAGCTTGCCAGGAATCCCGTCAGGAAAAACAACTCTTTTTTTTTCCTGACGGGATTCTCGCCCGTGTGTACAGGGCTTTACAGATGAAAGAATGTCTGAGGAGCTCTTCCCTTAGAGGAGTTTTGGTGTTACTGTATCACACTGTTTTCCCCAAAAGTCCCTGCAGATATCCAGCTGCCAGTGGGAGACTGCTTTATGAAGCTGATAGAAGCTGATAGAGGAGACTCCCTGGAATAGGAAACCCATTCTTTCCCTGACTGTGACTGGTTCCTCTCCTTAATGCAACTCCTATTCTCTCTCTAACCAATAGGAGTTCTATCCTTTTATTACTCCCACACTGTGTGCACCGATTGATGTAGAATCTCTTATTTATGGACTTCTGTGTCAAGATGGTCACCCAAATCTCCTGGGATTTCAGTATCCAATTAGATATGCCGTTCTTCCCAAGACAGCTGCATTGAGCCCATAGCAAGTAACCAATTGGTCCTCAATGGCCTCCTGCCAGCCTGGCGAATTTATACAGTGCCACCTTCTGGTAGGTGGATATACTGCAGCCCAACATCTACCTACACGCCTGGACTGGGTTCTTTCAGAGAAAAAGAGAGGTTATAGTGAGTGTGAATCTGATCATGTCCATGATGATCAGTGGTTCTCAAAGTCGAAGAGGAATTATGTCTATCTCAGGAGCTCTTCTCAGGTTTCAAATGGGTTACATAATACTGTAATCCTGTATTTACCTTGGACCTTCCTTTGTTCCTTCATCTGGATTAAACAAGTAAATCTATTTTAAACAATGTGCAAAACGACAAGCAAAGCACGCTTCCCTCTTTGCAAACATTTGTATATTCTACATGACCGCCTTGGCCTGCTGAGGTTACTTTGCATGAAGTATGTTTATGATTAGCTTACAGAGAATTCACACACTGCAATCATCTCTCAGTTAAGAAGTGAAATGCCATAAAGAGCTCTGAATTTGTATGTAAGAATGTTCCTACTTTTCATACTGCATGTGTACCACTTATTTCAGATGCCTGCTATCCACCTGTCACTTAGGAAGCCTGGATAAATGTCATTTCATTAAACCTCAAATTGTATCTAAACTCACTGGATGGAACCATACTCAGTCAGACCCAATAAATCTGAGTAATCCAAGATTTTTCTACAAACTGTATGCAAAAATACTTTAGCCTAACAATATTACTACATACAATAAAGTATGGAAACCATGGATTAAACACTTTTTACCCCCAGATTTTGATCATATACTGTTGATGCCTTGCTAAAAATATTTAAATTATTTACTAATCATTTCTATAGTCTAATGTTGCCTTGGCTTTGACTGGAGTGCCATCGGGGGAGACAACCGTTATCTCTCTTTTTCTTTCTCTATACCTTCTTTTCTATATATTTTATTTTTCCCCTATTTCCTCTATTTCTCTCTGCACTGCTTCTAATTTTCTATTCTTGTTATTTTAATTATTTCCGTAATATTGATCATATACACATACGACTTTTTGTCCATTACATGATTTACGTACATACTTCTAAGGTTTAATTTTACCAATCACTTAGATTCCTTATCTGACATATGCTTTGATAGAAAAGTATTTAATTAAGCATTGAGATTTAATAGCAATCTCCTGTTGTTTCTCCTATCAATAATTCACCATCTACAATAATGGGCGTCTGCTCCATAGGGCAAGGGGGGTCAATTGCCCCCCCCCCCCTGGAGACACACTATATTTATATGGACATGGAGTGAAGCGGAATTATCCTCAAGAGCTATTTCACACTGCCAGCTGGCCACGTTATCGGTAAAGCGGCGCTTTACCATCGTTTTAGTGGCGCTATTTGGCCGCTAGAGGGGGGGGGGGGTTCAAAAAAAATAGAAATTGCTAATCAGACAATGGCAGCTTGATCCTTCTATTAAGCTTTTGCATCAGGTTTCTCAAACCTTTGCATGCCTGCGCTTTATGTCATAATGACTAAGCCCCTCCCCTTCATGACATTGTCAAAAAGGGACCGAGCATGGATGACCTTAAAATGATGCCCCCCCCTGAAAAAAGTTCAGCGGACGCCCATGTCTACAATATACAATACTCTATTATTCCTTATTGTGCCCCCATCTGCTCACAGTTTGTTCCCTTTTGGGATGAGCGGATGGTCTGGAGGCATGATATATTACTTATAGTATAACTTGTTACTATTGCTCTAATCATTTTTATCCCTCTATTTGTATTATTATAATCATTAATAAGGTTTTTAACCTCTACTACTTTTCTTTCAACATGGATTGTTAGTGATTGCTGAATTGCAATTCTACTTTTTTCAAGAATGTAATGCATGCTATTTACATGTAAAATTTCAATAAAATATTAAACAAGAAAAAAATACTTTAGCCACTACAGCATTCTCATGGCTCTATGGCAGTCTTTTTTCAACCAAGGGGCCAGCCATGGCAACGTGGGGTGCCATCTGGGTTCTTCAAAAGTGCCATGTGCAAATGCCTAAAAACTGTGCAGCATTGCAACTTTGGTCACCACTTGGGCCAGCTACCGGCGTCCTAGCGACTGATGACCTCATCGGTTGATAAGGGGTCACATTATTTACATGAGCGAGAAGAGAAACGCTGGAATACCAGGCAGTGCCAGTCTGCAAAAGCACGTTTGCTTTGTACAAAATAAATAACCTCTAATGTTGGGTGTCCTACATGTGTGGATGCTGCTGCGTTATGTAAAACTATTTGTTTCATTTTTTATATTTTAGAATAGAATGCTTCAAGATTCTGCAGAATTTTAAAGGGCTGAAAAAGGTTGAGAAGACCTGCTATAAAGAGAACCTGTCATCAGACCTTTCTCTTCAACGACACAACAAACACTTTTCCTATTACATTATATGTACATTTAACATCCTGAGACTGCTGCTGGGTGCGGCCATTTTACATGTGATGTTAGCAGCACAGTAGACTCAGAGCTGTCTTTAAAGTGGCTATAAACCTCAGACATGGAATATGAACAAAGCACATCCCTCTTGTATTGTGTACTTTTTCCTGACACCGAGAGAAAAAGGTGACAGGGCAGGGAGCTCCAGCACACAGCCTGTGATTGACAGCCTCAGTTCTGTTCCTGTGTGCTGTGTAAAGGGGTGGACGGTGTAAGGGGGGGGGGGGGTGTCCCTTTCCTTCAAACACCTGTCACTGGGCACTGCAGAATGTGATTTTAGCATTCTGCCCCCTGCTTTCTGAAAGCTCAGGTGGGTTGTATAAATTCTGCACTTTGAGCCTGGGTTCACACCAGATGCGGTGCGAATTCACAGCGAATATCGCTGTGTATACGGCACTGCATCTAAATCGCAGCCCGTCCATGCAAATCGATTGCGGACTGTATGTTATGTTAATGACACCCCGCAAGCGGTTTGCAAAATGCAGCGCGATTTGCAGAATCGGATCACATGGGTGTGAACACCTATGCGATACGATTCTGGTGCAAACAAAAAAGTATTCCACTTCATTCATCCTCTAGCTCCTGCATAAAAGGTTATGTAGTGAGCGGAGAGGCAGAAGAGCTGGGCCAGCACAGACAATTAGACACTCCCAGAAGAGGTGAGCATATGAAATGCAGGGATGGAGAGGGATGTGCTAGGGAAATTACCTTTCCAGGAGAAGTCACAGTAAGTTTAGAGGCACATTACATGTGATATATAAAAAAAAAAAAATGATGGAAAGATAAAAGCTGCAAGTAAGCATTTAAAATACTTTTTGTTTTCCATATTGATTTCCCCTCTATTTCTGGTCTGGGAATGATTCAAAGCAGAAAAAAAAGTTTCGCTTTAGATACAGTATATCTTTACATCTTGCTTCTGAATATTGTGTCTTATGTTTTTTTTGGTATGACAAATTACTGTTATGTAGAAGCATGCTTCCCTCATGTGCTGAATTGCGCTGTCATCTTCTCTCTCGCAGTTCTGGCAGTACGGAGAATGGGTGGACGTGGTGGTTGATGACCGTCTACCTTTACTTAACGGCAGATACTTGTCTGTTCAGCCAAGGAGCAACAATGAATTCTGGCCGTCCCTGCTGGAGAAAGCCTATGCCAAGTATGACTAATTTCACTAATATAATAACATTTAAAAGTCAAAATGTGTCTTATAACTGTAACTAAATAGTATCCCTGTGACCCTTAAAAGCAGTTCACAGTGATCACAGTTCAGCTGTCAATCTGTGAGCAGAGTAGCCTAATGGCCCGTACACACGATCCAAATATCATACGAAAAATGTAGTCCGAGGAAGAATCGTACGATAATCGGATCGTTAGTACAGAGCTTTCGAGAGCCGATCATGACAGTTCATCCGATATTATTTTATCGGACATGCACGAAAATTTTCCTTGTACGATACGATACCAGGTCGTACGATTTTCGTTTAGTCAGTACAATTGTCGTCCGAAAAAAACAACACAAATACATTACAACACATGACATCACTTCCGATTTTTTTTTTCTGTCGGATGAGAATATTCGTGACTTTTCGTGACCTATTCAATATTGCTTGCGACTATTAAGCGAAAAAAGTCGTACGATCTGTCGTACGATAATCGGATCGTGTGTACGGTGCATAAAGCTGTCCATAGATAGATCCATGTAAGGTCATTCCCACGGTTGGACAGGTATGTTGGAAAACTTTTGTTGATCAGCAGCTGCAGCCAATCAGCTGCAGCTGCTGATCAGTGTATGTTGACACAGGAGTCAGGGCCTGGACAAGGGGTGGGAAGAAGGGGAATGTGCCCTGGACGCAGAGGCACTGAGCTGATGAGCGCTCCGCTCTCCATCTACCTGAATGACAGGAGTGACACTGCTGTTCTTGCATCTGGGGAGGCGGGGTGCAATTTGGCATCTTCGCCCTGGGCACTGGTTGACCTTGTCCCGCTACTTGGTGGAGGTGTCCCGCTGTCAGAATACAATTTCACAGTGGGGAGGATTCCTCAACCACCTCGCTGTGGATGGGGTAATCCATTCTTTTTTTTTTTCGATCAGCTGGCTGATCGAAAAAAAAAAAAATGTTATCTATGGGCCGCCTTTATTGTTTTAAATGGATTTTTTCATAAGTACCATTTGGTTTAAATTCCAACTCCAGCCAACACGTTTTAAACAGTTGCAGCAACAGTTTTTTTTCAAGTTTAAAGTGGTCGTAAAAAAATCAGACATGAAATATAAACAAAGCATATCCCTCTATAGTGTGTACTTGTCTCACTCCAGAGCACTAGTGTCACTTTTCTCTGCTGCTTGTTCCTCTGCTATCAATATGAACCACTTCTGACAAATTTTCCTGACACCAAGAGAAAAATGGTGACAGGGTAGGGACCTCCAGCTAACTGACAGACTTAGCTCTGTTCCTGTGTGCTGTGTGAAGGGGGTGTTTCTCTTCCCTCCAATCAGCTCTTAGAGCTCTCCTCACTGAGCTCTGCAGAGTGTAATTTCAGCTTGCCGTCCCCTTTTTTCTCAACTCTGAGACTAGCTTTAAAAATTCTGGACTTTGAAAGGATTCAGAGAAGAGAAGGCTGCAGATGGTGGTGGCCTCCCAAGGTAAAAGAAACACATAGACCACTGTGAACACAGAAACATAAAGGAAGCATGTGCCGCACATCCAAGATTCGATTGCAAGAACTGTGTGTCTGTAGCTGCTGTGGGGTAGTGCACGTCACTGCTCTTTTTAGTATTTGATTGCATCCAGTGACATTTCTGTTCGTGTTTATAGACCTGTAATGTTTCTCTGTGTACTCCCAACAGGTTACGTGGCTCCTACCAGAATCTGCACTGGGGGTTTATCTCAGAGGCCCTGGTGGATTTCACCGGAGGGGTCCAGCTTGATTTTGACTTATCCAAACCTCCTCCAGATCTTCGAGATATTGTCCTAGCAGCAGCAAGATCTGGATCACTCATGGGAGCTACAACTCCCGGAAATGTAAGTAGAACATTTATCATCTCAGCTGAGAGGAACCATGAGCAGCTCAAACCAGCACCCAACCCGACGAAGGCAAGGATTGGGCCCCTTAGGGCTACATGGGCCAGTAATGAGCTTGTCAGGTGTGTAGAAGCACTGATATTGCTTACTTTGTCTAGTCTGTGAGATTACCCAAATTTTTATTGTCTGTCAATGTTTTTAAAAAGCTTTGTACACTAAAGGCTGTGACAGACCCAGACAGGACAGAGGCTTTTGGAGGGGACTGCAGCGTTGCCTCTTACCTACTGACTATGGGCCCTAGATTTTAAGGGACCACTACTCATAGGGGGGTGTGTGCCTGGGGGACCCTTGGAATGGTCTTGTTTCTGATTCAAGTCCATGTCTCCCCAAAACACACAGACTCTGGGAACTGGGGGGAACCAGATACATATTTAGGGCTTCTATGCCCAAAACAAGCAATGATTACTTTAGACTATGAGACTCAGAGCAGATGTTAATATGATCAGCTCAGAGCAACCTGATGCTGGGGGTCTTCTGCTATAGTCTGTTTATTAAGGTGTTATGTGTTTATACTTATGATAATGTGTAGTGTACTTTGTGAGCTTGGTGCCGGGCAGTCTGACCTGGAGTGGGATCTCTGATTAATCACAACATTGTCTGGGTGGGCACTGAGTAAGTGACTAGTGGTTTTATTAGCTTAATATTTATAGTATATGTTGGCTGTTGTTTAGCTATGTTAATTATATCCCTGTTTACAGTTTGTATTGTTAGGGTAATATGATCAACCCCAACGTGATAGTGTGGTATATAAATTCTGTGTGAGTTTTCAATAAAAAGTTCCAGTTCCAGAGCACCTAAGCTAGTGCCGGCTAGATTCTTGGGTGCTATGCAATACTTAGCTAGAATATCTGGTTCATGGGGCCAGACTGAAGGAAGCTATATATCTTAAGGAAGGACCCTTGCTGGGCCCTTTCACAGAGGGGCGGACCGATTGGGTCTGCCTCTCAGTTTTTCAGGCAGACCCGATCACAACCTCCAGTCTCCTCTATGGAGCGGCGGGTGACAAGGAACATGTAAAAAAGGGAGCCGCTCAGGTGTGGGAATCCTCCAATCACCTCCTCCCAGCAGCCAAGGGTGCAGACAATGCTACTAACAGCAAACAGGAACAAAAAAGTCTTCTGGACTGCAGCACTCCAAAGATAAAAGCCTTTATTAAAATAGGAAATCCAAAATGCACACTCTACAACGGTACACAGGTCAAAAAAATCTGGCTAACATGTTTCGCACTGTGCTAGTGCTTATTCATAATAATAAGCACTAGCACAGTGCGAAACATGTTAGCCAGATTTTTTTGACCTGTGTACCGTTGTACAGTGTGCATTTTGGATTTCCTATTTTAATAAAGGCTTTTATCTTTGGAGTGCTGCAGTCCAGAAGACTTTTTTGTTCCTGTCAAGGAACATGTGTCCATTGACACCCACGACATCTGATCCGATCCTATTCGCTAAAAACAGATGGATGCAGTGCTTTGCCTTGCAGTTTGATTGGCAACTCCAGTGCATGGCACAATGCAACGCACATGCGATTTAGCGTACCACAAAGCTCAGATGTGATATGCTGCATAGAAATAGAAAGGTGCACATGTTTAACTCCGAGCAAATGTTGTATCCTCCTCCCACCCAAACCTCTACCACCTCTTCTTAATTCAATCTTATTTTATTTGTTTATGCAAGGAAACGACAGAAAAAGACATACATTGTCTTAAACATTACAAACATTGATAGGATACATCCTCAACAGGCATCATGTGTGTCAGAACAGAGCAGGGCTAAGTTCCATCAGATGAGAGTATACACAAATCTATTTGGAGAATATGAAGTAGGGTCACTCAATGGGTTATAGGCAGTAGGTAAATCGAAGCCCTGGTACGTTATCCTACTGGGTTCTTAGAGGTGTATTTATGTGTAGAGAAAAGAGAAAGAGTCAGAGTCAGGGGCAAATAGTAGGGGTACACAGATAGGGGACAGGGATCAGAATCACTCCATCAAGGTCCGAGAGTGGTCTCGTCCAGGGCACACTCCGCCCAAGAGATAAACTCCGAGGAGTACCGAAACACGGACCACGAAGTCCATGTGAGAGAGAACTGTTCACTTTTGTCATTTTCCTCCGCCAACAGGCGTTCAAGGTCCCTAATGCGGTCCACCTCAACAGCCCAATCCCCCAGGGAAGGCATGGTTGCCGTTCTCCAATGACGGGGAATCACTACCCTGACCGCCGCCAGAAAGTGTCGCAAGACATAATTTCTGATGGATTTAAATGATCCAGGGAGAATAGACAAGAGAGCCACCTCAGGTGAAGGGTGGATAGAGGTCGCCATCAATTTGCAGTAGAGTGTGAAAATCCGCTGCCAGTACCTCCGCACAGGAGGGCACTCCCACCAGATGTGGAGCATGGTTCCTCGGGAGCTGAGGCACCGCCAGCAGGTATCTGACACCTCCGGATTGAAGTGGTGAAGAGATGATGGACATCTGTACCATCTTGTTAACAGTTTAAACCCCTTCTCCTGGGTCTTGGTGGCTATGGACAATTTGTGCGTCAGGGTAAAACATTTTTGCCAGTCAATAGGGGAGATAGTGTGACGGAGGTCTGTCTCCCAGGCCACCGTATACGGTGGGAGGTCAGGGGAGTAAATATAGAGCAGAAGGGAGTATAGTTGAGATACAACATGCGTTGGAGGTTCCACCTGCATGAGCAGTTCCTCGAATCCCGTCGGTTCAGCAAGAATGTCTGTAATAGATGGGAAAGTCCGGATGTAGGAGGTAGTCTGTTGCCTCCGAAGCCACTGCATGGGGTGACGGGAGGTCAGACCGGTAGAGGTATCTGACCTCAAAGTGGGGTCTGCACGAAGGACCTGGGCAAGTCGCCTATGATCCTCTCTTCGCCATGGTCCGAATCTTGCTACCGACATAGCTGGCGGAAAGGCCGGGGTCCCAAAGAAGGGAGTCATAGGCCCCATGCGGTTTGATAAGCCCCTTCTGGACTGCATGCGATCCCAAATCTGGATCGTTTGATGGGTGAGGTCATTAAGAGGGCCCGAACCCCCCCGTACCGTAGGCAAGGTCCAGGGGAGAGCGGAGAGTTCAATTGGGTTCATGTGGCTTTCCAATTGAACCCAAAGCTTGGTTGAAGAATGATGGAACCAATCTAGTATGCGGGTGAGCACCGCTGCTTTATGGTATAGGGAGGCATCTGGGGCTCCAGCCCCCCCCCCCCCCCAGCCTTTGGAAGAGAAAGTGTTTCATACCGTATCCTGGGACGGGCCGCATTCCAAATAAATTTGGAAAACAGCTGGCGTATTTTCTTAAAGTACGAATTAGGTATGTGAATAGGGATGGTCTGAAACAAATACAGGAACCTAGGGAGAACATCCATTTTCAGGGCATTCACTCTACCTAGCCATGAGAGCTGTTTGGACGCATAATTGATTAAATCTGCCTGGGTCCTAAGAAGTAGGGGGGCAAAGTTCAAGGAAAAAAGTTGGGAAGCATCCGCCGGTATTTGAATTCCGAGGTACCTTATGGAGGGGGAACCAGTTTTGAAGGGGAAAGAAGACGATAGTCTTCGTAGGGCCGACGTAGGCAGAGATATGTTGAGGATTTCCGATTTATTGTAGTTGACCTTGAAGTTGCTAACTTCTCCAAATTTCCGAAACTCCTGCAATACCGAGGGCAAGGATGTGTGAGGGTGTGTCACGAACAGGAGCAGATCATCTGCAAAGAGGGCGAGTTTAGTATGTGTGGGTCCGACTGTTATGCCTTGGATAGAAGGATTGTTACGTAGAGCAATAGCTAGATGTTCCATAGTGAGAACATAGAGGAGGGGGGACAGTGGGCATCCCTGTCGCGTCCCGTTAGATACAGAGAAGGCTGGAGATAACGAGCCATTTAGTCTAATCCTAGCATATGGAGAGGAGTAAAGGGACATTATTCTCGCCATCATATTGGTTCCCACGCCTATTTGTTGCAGGGATAGTCGAAGGAACTGCCAGTCTACTCGGTCGAATGCCTTCTCGGCATCGACTGTTAAGAGGCATAGTGGGATATCGTGGGACCGGGCATAGTTGGTTAAAAGAAGGGTCTTCAGGGTATTGTCCCTAGCCTCACGGCCACTCACAAAGCCGACCTGGTCTAGGTGTATTATCCCAGGCAACAATGGTTGTAATCTATTGGCTAGGATTTTAGCAAAGACTTTCAAATCGACCCCAATCAAGGAGATCGGCCTATAGCTTGCACAAAGAGTAGGGTCTTTGCCTGGCTTTGGGATGAGGGATATGTGGGCCTCAAGTGTTTGTGGAGGGAACATTGAACCCTCCGACAAAGAGTTGAACACCTTAGTTAGACAGGGCGTGAGGAGGGCGGCAAAAAGTTTGTAGAACTTAGGAGTGAAGCCGTCTGGGCCCGGGCTCTTTCCACTCGGTGTACCCGCTATGGCTTTGGCAACTTCGTCTTCTGTGATTGAGGTTTCCAGATCAGCGATGACGTCATCGTCTAATGTAGGGAGCGCGGTGTCCAAGACATATGACATCTGGTCTTCCACCCCGGAAGAAGGGGAACTTGTCCCTTGAGTCTTAGGGATATTGTACAGGGACTGATAGAAGTCCCTGAATTCCTCCGCCATCTTAGTGGGTGAGGATACCATTTCTCCCTGTGCCCCCCGAATATGGGGCACAAAGGCAGAGTTTTTTTTGGGTGCAGGGAGCGAGCCAGTGGCCTACCACATTTATCTCGAAACTTATATTGATGGAAAGTGAGCTTATCTGCATATGTGCGTGCAGAGGCTTCATAAAGTTCTCTAAGTTGTGATCGCGCCCTAGAAACGTCCGCCAGCGTTGTCACTGTCGGGGATCGTTTGTGCTCAGTTTCTAAGTTTCTAAGCGTTTGATTTGCTGCCTCTATGGCGGCTGAGCGCTCCTTTTTAAGACGCGTACCCATTTGGATAAAGGTACCACGTAGGACAGCCTTAAGTGCCTCCCATTGAAAGGGCAACGATGTCGTATCCAAAGCGTGGTCCGCAAAAAAGTTAGAGATTGTATCTGAAACCCTTGTCACACATTCCGGGTTCGTAAGCAGCGAATCGTTCAAGCGCCATGACCATTCCCTAATCGGAGTGGAAGGGAGCGAGAATGTCATGTGTATAGGAGAATGGTCAGACCAGACCATTGGGTCTATGGTGCATTCCGGGGACCAGTCCAGGCAGCTATGGTCACTCATTAGGTAGTCTATGCGACTATAGGTGTGATGAACATGGGAGAAGTGGGTATAGTTACGGGCCGTGGGGTGCAGCACTCTCCAAACGTCCACTAGACGCAGATCGTAGAATGCCCGTTTCAGAGCCCTCAGTTTGGGGAAGGAGATACACGATCGCGAGGTGGAGGAATCTAAAAGTGGTTCAAGAGGGGTGTTAAAATCTTCCCCCAATACAAGCTTACCCTCCCTGAATCCTGACAGAATCCTCAAGTATTGTAACGCGGCCGATACTTGATTAACATTAGGAAGGTAAATGTTAGCTACCGTAAATTTGGTACCCCATAACACGAATTTCACAAAAACATACCTCCCCTGGGGGTCCGAGAGATGGTCAAGCACCTCTATAGGGAGCGTCTTATGGAAGGCCACAGACACTCCCTTGGCTTTCTGGGTTGGGCTAGTGCTGTGGAACCACCTGTTGAAGTATCTGCTGGAACAGGAAGGGGTGGAGGCAGAGTGAAAATGTGTCTCTTGGAGAAGAAGCACATTGACTTGGCGTTTGTGCATTTGATACAGGATTTGTCCTCTTTTGGAGGCAATATTGAGCCCATTGACATTGTAGGAACAGAATTGTAACCTAGGGTGAGAGGTCACTGTGTGGGCCATGATGGAGTGATGGGGGGGGGAGGGGGGGGAAGGAGAGAGAGAAGAAGAAAAAAAAGAAAAGCGGGGAAAAAAAGGGGGAAACACAACAGGGGAGGAAGAGAGAAGGTAGAGCGAGGCGGGGAAGAGATTGAACATAGAGAGCACCTGGGGAAGGTGGCTCAAAAATACTAAAGTGTGCGCAAAAACGTAACACTTCGTGAAATATCACGTAGTAGGCACGAACTGTGCCAATCCTATTTAGGGGGAGAGAACGGGGTTAGAACAGCTGAGTTGTGATCCCGACAACCTAGCAGGCATATATAACATAACTGTAAATGTAACACACCTAATGACCGTGGCATCTAATGCTCAACTGCCTAGTCACTAAAGAGCAGAGTGTCAGACTAATACCATTGGTACGCTTGAGTGTAATAAACAATCTAAAATTACATAGAAAAATAACATCAACGTAGAACAAGGTGTACACAAACTGGTGACAGAATAAAGGCACAGGTATTCCCGCGTAAGCATGCGAGGGTTGGAAGCACCAATTACTACATTTATAGCAGCATTAACTATGATAGTCGTCACGGCTTAGCTCAGATATCTGTGTAAACGCACAGAAGGTGACAGTGATAAGGCCAGCCAGTCCCAAGCTCCAGGGACATAGATGTCCAGAGCCCGAGGGAAGACCCGGAGGTCCCCGGACAAGCCAAAGGGCTATGCCCGGGAAACACCAAGCCAGCCAGTAGAGCCAATGCCGTGAAAGAACATATCAACACCACCGACCGCCTTTCCAGAGCCCCAGCAAGCACAACTGTACCAGCTGAGGGCAAGGAAACATTCTCTGTGCCAAGTGAGACAACTAAACCGTTAGCAGCATTTAGATAACAAAGTGAGCAAGAGTCAGTGGGGTGGATACGCAAGTAAAACCGTGAGTACAAAACAAAATAGGGAAAACAGTAGGCAAACCTGGCCGGAGTCTCATAGAGGAACTGTAGTCACCTGGTGGACAAAAGGACATAGCAAAAAGAACCATTTCAGGTCTCAGACGACAGAGTCTGGATCACTCTTCTGGTGACGTGGCTCGCCGTACTCTAGGACCGGAAGGTACCGATCTAGACTGTGGGCATCCTCGACGCTGTAGAGGAGGGCCCGGTAGCCGCTGGCGGTCATCTGGGGGGTCCAACCAGTTCGGGACGACAATAGGGTCCCGGTCCAGGAACAGGAAGAAGGCAGGAAGCTGGTCCGGGTCTGACAGCACAAATTTGTGGTTATCTTCTCGGGTCACTTTGATGCTGAAGGGGTGGCCCCAAGTGTACGTGGCGCCTACTTGGCGAATCAAGTCCAGCAGAGGACGGACCGCTCGCCGCATGTACAGCGTGTTGCGGGAGAGGTCCGGGTAGAGGTGTATAGGTGATCCGTGAAAGTCCAGTGGCCCCAGGCGCCAGGCCTTGTGCAAGATTTCTTCCTTCAGGGTATAGTAGTGCACCCGGCAGAGTACGTCACGAGGGCGGTCCCTGCGGTCACCCCCCATGCCTCCCACTCTATGCACTCTGTCCAATTCAATGGGAGATGTAACTTCCCTGCCCAGGACCTGATTGAGGATAGCGATGACAGTGGGTTTGAGATCGGCACCTGATGTAGCGTCCGGGACCCCCTGCAGCCGGATGTTGTTCCTGCTGCTCCGGTTCTCACTATCTTCTATCCGGAGCTGGTGTTGCCGTAGACGGGAAAGGTGAGCCGTAGATGCATTTTCAAGCGCCGTTATGCGGGCTGAATGGTCCTCCTGGGTGGTGGCCATAGCAGAAACCGTGACCTCCGACGCGGAAACCCGTTGTTTGAGGGCATTTAGTTCAACATGGAGAGAAGTTTCCATTTTGGAAGCCCAGGAATCAAAGTCAGCTCGGAAAGCAGAAAGTACGGCAGCGGATGTGGAGCCCTGGGAAAGCATCTCTGTTCACGCTAAGAGTAGCGGGATCCATCGGAGGGGCCGGGTGTACACCCGGGCCGGTCCCACCGACAGAGAAAGCTGCTGCAGTCGGGGGAGGAGGTTTTGGTTTGCCTGGGGTTCGGGCTGACGAAGCCCTGTCTTTCCCTGTACGGGAGTCCTGTGAGGCTGTGCGTAGCAGGTACCGTTGGATATTACCTTGTTGCAGTTCAGCGGAATCAGTAGAGGTAGAGCTGGAAGCCGCCATCAGCAGATTGGGCGTGATTGGTTGGGAACGCAGCCTGCGGTCGTCGGGAGAGCACAATGCTCAGCAGTACATGTCTTCAGCCGTCCATCCTCAGCCACGCATCCCCATAGGTGGAGTGGAAGAGCAGAGAGTGCGACCCGTGTCGTACATGGGAATAGACGCTTGCTGTGTTGCTACTGTCTTATTGGAGCAGGCGCAGGGGAGTGCCGGTGTTTGTGTTACAGGACAGTGGTACGGCAGCCTGGGCAGCACTGGCGGCTGAGGAGGGGGCAGAGCAAGGCTAGTGGCAAGGGGGAGCACGGAGTCCGGGTGGAGCAAGATGGCCGCTACACTTCTTGCTAGTCTGTGACTGGAGGGTTACGGGGAGGGCAAGATGAATGAGGTGGAGGCCCAGCCGCCCTGTATACCAGAGTAATCAGACCTTGATGTGTAGGGCGAAGCGGTTTCAAACGGGCAAGGGGGGACCCAGCAGTCCTATGGTCGGGTGTAGCAAGATGGCCGCCCCTCGAGCCTATGGGGTCAGGGCTCCCACCGAGTGCTCCTTTCTGACTGCCAGCCGGGGAGGGATCAGCCTACTTCTGGTGCCTTTTACTCTGCCCCCGCCCCGCTTACCCTGTGCGAGATGGTGCTTTGTGCTGGATGCTGCTCTGGGTGTTTTGGGAGCAGCAAGATGGCCGCCGACTTCCAGGAGTAGGCCGAAGCCGCGGACTTTCCTAGAACTGGCCGCCGCGGGTGTGTCAGGCCGAACGTCCCGAGATCCCTCAGGTATACAGACCAGTCCAGTGTAGGCACACTCCGCTGACCGCAGCACTTTAGGTCGGAGGATGCTGCTGGTCCCGCAGGCCGCAAGATGGCGGCCAGGCCTCGGAGCCGACCACGGGCCGAGAAGAAGACCGAGGGAGTTCCCTACTAGTCAAACACCTCCATCCAAGCCTGGATGGAGATGCAGGATGTCCGTGGGGTATCCGGAGACCCTCCGGGAGGCGTTGGAGGCTTCGTGGGCCCCAAGATGGCGTCGGGCCTGGGCTGTGTGGAGCGGGCCTGGTAGTTACCGTACGGCCGGCCCGGAGTCACAATTCAGGCTGGGTTGCAGGTAGGGAATCCTCAGGAACGACAGGGGTAGAGTTGGAGCAATTTCCAGTGGATTAGGAGCGAGGATGGCTATAGATTGAGGGTGCAGTTGCGGAGCTCAATGTCTGCACGTCCTCCTCAGTCGGCTCCCGGACCGGAACTCACCACCTCTTCTTATTAATCATCTGAGTGTGCCATCACATAATCCCTGCCAGAATGAGAGAGAGTGGCTTTGCCTTTCTTTCAGCTGCTGTGCAGCAAGAATGATGATTGCACTGTCTGTTATACTGGCAGCCACTAGAGGTACACTCTACAATGTGTATATTAAATATCATAATGAAAATTTAGTATGGCAAGCAAATTGGACATCAAAAATGTTTTCCATTTTAAAGTTACTTGGATAACCAAAAATGTATACTTCTGGCTTAGTATAGCTATAGCCAGAACATGTTTTAAGTCAATACTGTAAGCATTACCCCAAAAAGATTTTTACCTGGAATTTCCCACTTTGACATATTTAATTTACCATATTTACAATACAGTATGTGTATTTCATGTATTTCATGTACAGATTTGTAGATGTTCCCCTCGATGGTTGTCTGTGCACAAGGCAGTAGTTTTGGCCACATAGAGACCCTATTCTACTCAGTCCAATTCAGGCCATTGACGTTTCGAATCTCGGCTGGTTCACCAGGAACCGGCGGAAATTTGAACCGTATGTGGACAGGCTGAATGTACCAAGTTGAGCAGTCAATCAACTTGGGTACAACCAGCCTGCTAGAGTTTTCTTGCAATTATCGCTAGCGGCTGGTATAGCCACTAGCAATAATCACAGTCTTCTCCTGGTGGCGACAGCTTCCCCTGCCCCCCCCCCCCCATCGGGAGAACACTATGGCTTGGCAGGAGGGATTCCTGCATCAACACTGTGTTGATGGGAGAATTGAGCACATTATTTCTAGCAACCTATGGTTGCAGGAGAGAAATTTGCAACGTGTATGGCTGGCCTTGCATCAAAGTTTTTCTTTGAAAGTGCAACCACCGTAGTACATTACTAAGCTGGAAAAAGAGCCTGCATGCAGTATATAATGAGCAGCCATGGATGCTACCAAGTACTTTAATACCTTTACATACTATACAAAGTAATGTGTCCTTTAACAACACTGAAAACTCAGAGGTTAACAGGAACCGAGTCAGGATTTAAGGCAGGGAGATCTTTTCGGAGGACTGATCTTATTTAAGGCCAACTCCACTCAGATCTACAACTTATGAGTCTCAGGCCAGGTTAAAACTTGTAGGACACGACAGTTGTACAACTGTGGATTTAATTTTGCCCTGCGACATGAAGCCTGACATCCATCCGACTTCAATGAACGGGGATCCGACTTTGATCCCAACAATACCAGGCACTTTGTGTCTGGTATGAATCTTTAGGGAAAACTCCACGCCAAATAAAAAAAAAAAAAATGGCATGGGGTCCCCCTCCAAGACCCTACCAGGCCCTTTGGTCTGGTATGGATTTTAGGGGAACCCCCACACCAAAAAAACAGTGTGGGACCCCCCTTAAAATCCATACCAGACCCTTATCCAAACACACAGCCTGGCATTTCAGGAAAGGGGGTGGGGACGAGAAACCCCCCTCCTGAACCATACCAGGCCACATGCCCTCAACATGGGGGTGTGGGTGCTTTGGGGGAGGGGGTCCCTGCGACCCCCAACCCCAAAGCACCTTGTGCCCATGTTGATGAGGACAAGGGCCTTTTCCCAACAACCCTGGCTGGTGGTTGTCGGCGTATGCGGGTGGGGGGCTTATCAGAATCTGGAAGGCCCTTTAACACCCTATGTTACATTGTACATTGTACCCCCTACCCAGTCACCCCAAAAAAGTGTCAAGAATTAAAACACTACAGAGGTTTTTAAAATAATTTATTAAGGCAGCCCTGGCGTCACTTCCGATTTCCTCTTCCTCCTCCGCTGATGTCTTCTTCCCCTCTCCGGTTATTCTCCTCTCTGCGATGTCTTCTCCCCTCTCCGGTTCTTCTCCCTTCTCCGCTGATGTCTTCTCCCCCTCTCCGGTTCTTCTCCTCTCTGCGCTGTCTTCTGCCTCCGCTGGGTCTTCTCTCTCCGCTGTCTTCTCCCTCTGTTCTTCCTCTGATGTTGTCTTGAGGTGGTGACATCACAAGGGGGCAGGGCCTCCGGGGGAAGTCACTGGGTGGCTACGCCCCATAAGCCCCCCACCCATAGACCCCGACAACCACCAGCCAAGGTTGTCGGGAAGAGGCCCTTGTCCTCATCACCATGGGGACAAGGTGCTTTGGGGTGGGGATATGGCAGCACAGCATCAGAATGCAAGGCTCCTCCCTACGCGTTTCATGTGCATGCACCTCATCAGGGGATCCACCTATCCACCTTATTTAGATCTATGATTAAGTGCTGCAGAACATAGTAACTAAGAGAGTTACCACAATACATATCACCCTTTCTTTCAGTCAGGGGTATTTTAAATAATTGGATTTCTAAACTGTGTTTTGTTTTAGCTTCATACTGGAAATATAGAACTGCAGAATGGAATTGTACAAGGCCACGCCTACACAGTTACTGATGGCTTACAGGTAATTCAGCTTTCATAATGTTGTGATCATTTCCTGTTGTCAATATTATGTGAACTCTTCTAATATCTGGCCAATGAATGTTTTAGAAAACCAGCAATGAGACATCTGTCACTACATCTTTCATAAATCGTCATATGTTTCTGTTTAATTACTGTATCCTTCCTATATTGGCCTCTTTGAGTCCTTTTACCATATGTGATATTCAAGCTCTGATGAAGGGGAGTGCTTTGGGTCCCTTAAATGTGTTGGATGTTTTTTTCTGATCATATGTTAATCAATAAAGCTATTTGGACTCCTTCACTATTTGGTCTGGTGCTCATGTTTTTTTTTTTTTACGTTTTGAATTACATTCTGGGCAACCTTGTTTTACGTGAGCAGCCTTACCAGAGCCAACGTGCTTGTTGAATAATTATGTTTTCTCTGTTTTGTTGAACAAATACATTTTTGAAGTCCTGCCACCTATTTCTTAAATCGTTTGTTACCCCAACATTTTATATTCCTGATATGTGCCTGCTGTACCATGTACTTGTACGAGAAGTCTCCTGTTCTATTTGTATTGCTTCCTTTGTGTGAAATTCCTGGCATTCCTCCTAGTCCCCTTGCTTTCCTATTAAAAACTGACCACACTAAGCAGAAGAGCACACCATGGTCAGTTCTCTAGCTATGCTGGGAAATCAGTGTGCTCTCCTCCAACGATCAGACTTGTCCTGACACACCCTTCCTCCACAGGCATTCACTGGGAAGCTCAGTGTGCTGCTGCTTCTCCTACCCCCAGCTCTTATGTAGCTGAGAGCAGAGGGAATGTGAACACTTTTAACCACTTCCCACCCGGCCTATTGCAAAATGACGGCCGGGCAGTGGGTTAGTTATCCTTACTGGACGTCCTATAACGTCCTGTCAAGATGCGCCGATTGCACGGCCACGCAGCGGCGCAATCTGTCACCAGCCGTGTCCACGGGATACAGCTGATGACCAATCTGAGTACCGGCTCGCTGCTGGTACCATGTGAATGCTGTGACGAATCACAGCAGGTCACATGATATTTGCACACAATGGATGGCTTACTTTCAAGCCATCCAATGTGTACAAATGTGTTGCTGGCTGTGATTGGTCAATTTGAGTGCATTGTACAGACAGGGCCAAATTACAGCCCATCTGTACCATGTGATCAGCTTTGATCAATCACAGCTAATCACAACAAAACAGACTAAATGAATCAGTTTCATTCAGTAAAATGCTTACCGGTACTTATAGCAATGTAATACATTGCTATAAGCAAACATACTGTGTAAAAAAAAAAAAATCCTGAACACATCCCCAGAGCAGTACAATGTTACTATGGTAACATTATATTGCTCTGGTCACAGTGTGTTAAAAAAAAATCATAATAAAAAAACAAAAATTATAAAAAAAAAAAGTAAAAAAAAAATAACATTTTACTTTTTTTTTCATACTGTCATCAGTCAGTGTCCCTGGTCATATACCATAATTTGGGGGGTATTTCTACTGTCCTGGCATTTTAGGACCTCAATAAATGAGATGGTCCGTCAGTATTGATCAATTTTCAGACATATCCCATAGTTTGCGGACTTTATAACTGTCCTACAGACTAAATAATATACACTGCTTTGGGTTATTTTCACCAAAGAAATGTAGCAGAATACATTTTGGTCTAAATTTATGAAGAACAATAATTTATCTGCAAACTTTTATAACAGAAACCAAGAAAAACACATTTTTTCAAAACTTTCAGTCTTTTTTCGTTTATTTAGTAAAAAATAAAAAACCCAGTGGTGATTACATACCAAAAGAAAGCTCTTTTTGTGTTAAGAAAATAATAAAAAGTTAGTTTGGGTACAGTGTTGCATGATCGCGCAATTGTCATTCAAAATGCAACAGCACTAAAAGCTGAAAATTGGCCTGGGCAGGAGGGGGTAAAAGTGCCGGCTATGAAGTGATTAAAAAAGGGATTTATAATGTTTTTTATATCTATACAAAAATGTTTTGCCTTTTATTTCTATTTTAAACTGAATGTTTACAATCAGTTTAAGTCTTTTTGAGGTTTTAATTAATGTCGGTGACCTTATTGGGGGACATTTTCCTGCATTTCTTGTCCATGTGACGCTCATACAAAAATGAACGGGGGTGATTGTCACCAAGGCAGGAAAAAACAGGCAGCAAAAAAATAAAATAATTGTCAGTTCACAGTTCAAACTCCCTATGCAACAAAAAATATGTTTCTGTCCTTATTGGAGAAACCTATCATGAAACCTGCCCTCATAGGTTAGGAGCACTATCATCAAAAAAGTTTAGATCCTCTGTAGAGATATTTTTGAAATTTTGGGAAAAAAAAAGGTAATTTTTATAGCACACAAGCAGTTTGAGTCACAAAGTTTTCATAAAGAACAACTTGACCATTAGGAACATTATCCCTTAATAAATCCCCAGCTCCCTGAGTGCAGTACATCTGGGTTAATACTTACCTTCCTCCCCCAACCAGCTATCTTTCCTTTCCTTCCACCCAGGGCTCGAGTCCTGCGGGAACGCGTGGGAACGGCGTCCCTGCACTTTTTTTTACAGCAGGAACGCCGTTCCCTTTGCAGCCCCAGAGTGGCGAGCGTCGGGACCGATCTGATCCCGAGCGCTGCCGAATGTGGCCGAGTGCGGCCGAGTGTGGCCGAGTCCCATAACAGCAGGTCCCGCCTTCTGGAGCCTGCGCAACGCCTATGATGGACATCCCACTGGTCCAATGCCGCAACCGCGGGACGTGACGCCCATCATAGGCGCTGCAAGCTTCAGAAGGCAGTAATTACAAATCGGCCGCCGCGCCACATCCCCGCTCGGGCGGGCGGCTCTTCCTTCTTCTCCGGCTCTCCTCCAGACTCATGGGAAGTGCGAGTTAGGTGGTCCCATTTGATCGTCTGCTGGGATGGATGGATGAGGGTGCTGAGACTGATGCTGTTCATCTGTTGAGCACTGACAGGCCGATCGGGATCGCTGTGTGAGATGTGGGGCAGAGGGAGGTTATAGGTTGTCAGAGTTGAAGCCATGTTACTTTCCATGTGTTGCTGAGTCCATCCCTGGTGTGCCTGTCGTCATCCTCATCCTCAGTATGGAGCTCTCCTACCTCCTCTATGTGATCCGATCCTACAAGTGAGGCTGCCTTTGTGACAACCAGCATCATGTTCTCCTTCACAGCATCTCCATTGTAACCGGGGAAAATGTCATGCTTAGGGAGCCCTACAATGGGGACATGGAATATGGAGCTGGGAGGACAACATGGAGGAGAGGGGCTGGGGCGGCACACTGTTGCTTTCATCTGGGGGATTGCTCAGGATGGATGGGAGCTGCCTTGTTATTGTGTGCCTGGGGATCAGCTGGGATTTCATCACTCCCTACACCTGGAGGAGAGGGCAAGCAGGGATTGTATGGGTGATGCCAGTCATAGGGCATGGGCAGTCAGTGGGCTCTGTCTGTCTGGACTCGTTTATTCGTCTGTGAATGAGCTGGGATATATATAAATATATATACAGGTGTATACTGTATATATATTTATATATACACACTTGGAGGAGCTGGGAGGGGCTATATATATATATATATATATATATATATATATATTATACACATAATACACATAATATTATATATTATACACATACACACTTAGAGGAGCTGGCTATACCGTATATATATATATATATATATATATATATATATATATATATATATACACACTTGGAGGAGCTGGGAGAGGGCTATACAGGGGTTGAGTCCTGCGGGAACGGCGTCCCTGCACTTTTTTCACAGCAGGAATGCCGTTCCCTTTGCAGCCCCCGAGTGGCGAGTGCCGGGACCGATCTGATCCCAAGCGCCGCCGAATGTGGCCAAGTCCTGCCAAGTGCCATAACAGCAGGTCCCGCCTTCTGGAGCCTGCGCAACGCCTATGATGGACGTCCCACTAGTCCAATGCCGCGACCACGGGACGTGCGATGCCCATCATAGGCGCTGCAGACTCCAGAAGGCGGGAATTACAAATTGGCCGCCGCGCCACATCCCCGCTCGGGCGGGCGGCTCTTCTCTCCTCTCCGGCTCTCCTCCAGACTCCTCGGCTCGGCTCTCCTCCCCTCCAGGCTCCTCCTGTGACAGAATGACTGACTGCAGTAGTGCCTGCTGTAACACCGCTGAGCTGAGGTAGGTCAGACAGTGTAATGTGTATGTAAATGTCAGTGTATATAGGTAAGTGTAGGTAGGTCAGTGTATATAGGTCACTACCGTCAGTCTAGGGGTTTTTTTGGTGGGGGAATGGATCTTGGGAGGGAGTTCCCACACTTTTTCCCCCAGGACTTGACCCCTGCTTCCACCTATGAGTAGCCCGACCTCCAGGGGTCCTTTGGAGTACAGCTGAACAATAGAATAAACAGGGCTATGAAATGCATGCGCATTTTGAAGAGGAGGCAGCTGACAACTCGTAGGAAGGATGGAGTAAGTAGTATACCATGTTGGCAGAACTCAGAAGGGTTGGAAGGGATTCATTAAAGGTAGGCCCCATGCACACGGGACGCTTTTAAACTCGTGTTCAGAGACAGTTGGATACTTTTTTCAACTGCCCCTGAACCCATTCAATGTTATCCTATGTGTCGATGCACACAGTCTTGTTTATTGCCGTTTATATGCAGTTGCGTTTAACCTCGTTTTTCCAGAAGCAAAAAAATGGGTTCAGATGCAAAAGTTTCCACGTTTCAGACGCAAAACGCGGCTAAACGCGGTACCAGCATTTTGCCGTGTTTTTGTTTATAAGCGTTTTTAAAGGTGACCTATTTTTGTACATTCGAAATCTCAAAAATGATGGCAAATGATGAAAAAACATAAAAAAATATAAAAAAAAAACTGTAATTGCTTGCATTGCATTGTGGACAATCCACAACTTGTGGCAGGTGACGTGGCAAGTAGACAATCCACAACTTGTGGCAGGTGACGTTGCCAGGTGACGTGGCAAGTGGACAATCCACAACTTGTGGCAGGTGATGTGGCCAGGTGATGTGGCAAGTGACGTGGCAAAGTGAGGTGGCCAGGTGAGGTGGCCAGGTGATGTGGCCAAGTGAGGTGGCCAGGTGACGTGGCAAGGTGACATGTCCAGGTGATGTGGCAAGTGGACAATCCACAACTTGTGGCAGGTGACTTGGCAGGTGACGTGGCCAGGTGATGTGGCCAGTGGACAATCCACAACTTGTGGCAGGTAATGTGGCAAGTGAACAATACACAACTTGTGCCAGGTGCCGTGGCAGGTGACGTGGCCAGTGGAAATCCACAACTTGTAGCAGGTAACGTGGCAAGTGGACAATCCACAGCTTGTGGCAGGTAACGTGGCAAGTGGACAATCCACAACTTGTGCTAGGTGACGTGGCCAGGTGACGTGTCCAGGTGAAGTGGCAAGTGGACAATCCACAATTTGTGGAAGGTGATGTGGCCAGGTGACGTGGCCAGTGGAAATCCACAACTTGTGGCAGGTGACGTGGCCGGGTGACGTGGCCAGGTGACGTGGCCAGGTGACGTGGCCAGGTGACGTGCCACGTGACATGGCCAGGTGACGTGTCCAGCGGACAATCCACAACTTGTGGCAGGTGACGGGGCCAGGTGACGTGGCCAGGTGACGTGGCCAGGTGACGTGGCAAGTGGACAATCCACAACTTGTGACAGGTGACGTGGCAGGTGATGTGGCCAGGTGACGTGGCCAGTGGACAATCCACAACTTGTGCCAGGTGACGTGGCCAGGTGACATGGCCAGGTGACGTGGCCAGTGGACAATCCACAACTTGTTGCAGGTGACGTGGCCAGGTGACATGGCAAGTGGACAATCCAAAACTTGTGGCAAGTGACGTGGTCGGGTGACGTGGCCAGGTGACGTGGCAGGTGACGTGGCAGCTGACGTGACAAGTGGACAATTCACAACTTGTGGCAGGTGATGTGGCAAGTGATACGCTAAATACAAGTACACTGCTGCTCTCTCAGCTGCTGCTACTCACTCTGGTCTCACGAAATGGCTGAAATGGTTAAATAATACTGTTTTTTGAGCTTAGGGAGGGTCTTATGATGTTTTTTAACTAAACGCTTATAGACGTAAACGCAGCTGCAATCGCGGCAAAACAGGCGTTTCTAAACCCTGGTTTCAGCCTTTAAAAACGTGTGTTCAGCAGAGTTTGCACCGGCGTCTCGTGTGCATGGGGCCTAAAGGTGAGGTTTTCCTTCAAACAGCCAACATGTTTCAAAGATTATGAAGGGCCCCCTTAATCAGGGCTTGACAACATTGAACTGGGAGGATCTGGATGAAAAACCAGCTCAGGCCATCGGAATCGAGTTGGGAGTGTACAATAGGCTCGGGTCCCTTGCTCAGCATTCCTCAATGTTGGCCTCCATGTGGAAGAGTTTCCTCGAAAACCTCTTGAAATAATTATATTAGTAGTGATGACATGATGTAACTAGCTTCTGTTTTAAGAAGCCATGCTGTCTGAAGACTCACACTATCATATCACGTGTGGCTGTTTACCTTACAGAAGAGGGCTTTTACTACATAAATACTATTCTTTGTGTGACTTTTTTTCCACTACAAAATCAATTTCTCCCACGTTTTAATGTCGGCAACCTAACAAAATAGTTTTCTAGCTTCAGTGCCAAAGTCACCCATTGTGCTCGGAGCGATGTCAATGTGCCCAATGTGGTTTTGGCAATATGACCAATATGTGTTTGCACAGAGACAATAGTAAATGAAAAAAAGCTGAAATGTGTTCAATGTAAATACCTTTCCTGTGCGCAAATTGTTTGCCAAATCTTGGAAAGTTGACAGCAATTTTAAAAGTAAACACAAGGAAAGAAAGGAGAAAAACAAAAATTCAAGGTCACTTAGGTTCATCTTAAATGACATACAACACTCTTTTTTTTTTGATAGTGTGAGTCTTCAGACAGCATGGCTTCTTAAAACAGAAGCTAGTTACATCATGTCATCACTACTAATATAATTATTTCAAGAGTTTTTTTTTTACTTGTTTAGATATTTTTATTATCAGGTGATTATTTCCATCTCCATTGAGTTTTATGCCCTCAAAAGTATTTTTTATTTTTTTGGTGGATGCTGGAGAGTTAAATACTTTAAGCCCTGGTTCACATCGGTGCGGTTTTGAAGTCGCACTACATCTGATATCTGTGCAACTTAAAGCGGAGTTCCACCCAAAAGTGGAAGCTCCTCTTATCTGTCTCCTCCCCTTTCAGTGCCACATTTGACACTTTTCGGGGGGCAGGTACCTGTTTTTTATACAGTAATTCTTCTGTGCTCAAGTGGTATGTGAGAAGGTGAGTGGTATGTGTGATCCTTGATGTCACAAGCTAAGGTCTTGCTGCCCCCTCAGGACCATGGGTATCCAAACTTACTGCAAAACAAAAACAACAAAAGAAGGGCGCACCGACCTAGTGCATTACCACTATAAGTTTATTACAAATAAAAGAACAGCATACATTATACTCAAAAATGCATGATGTATACACGCATATCAATAAAAGTGGAATTAAGACTGCTTGGATGCACTGATGATGCAAGGAGATCTGGTGGTGTTAGTGAAGGCTTGGCTGATGCGTTTCGAGGGATGATCCTCTTTTGGCTCCGAGGAAGAGGGTCCTCCCTCGAAACGCGTCAGACAAGCCTTCACTGACACCACCAGGTCTCCTTGGTTAATCAGTGCATCCCGCCGCCTGGCCATTCATAAAGCGCAGTGCGCTTTGCGCATGCACAGTAGGGAAACCGGCTGGTTTCACTGCTGGTTACCCGTACAGGCTATGGCGCCAGCAGCACCCGAGAGCTGATGGAAGCATCAGCTGGGGGGCCGACATCACTGGATTCCAGGACAGGTAAGTGTCCTATTATAAAAAGTCAGCAGCTACAGTATGTGTAGCTGCTGACTTTAAATTTTTTCATGCATGGGGCTGAACCCTGCTTTAATTTAACAGCTGTCAATGCAAGTTGCACGAAAATTGCGCAGAAATAGTGCAGTAAGCTTTTTCAAAGTCGCTGCAACTTGAGTTGCAGCAATTTGAAGCAATTTGAACGGCAATTTGAACAGTTTCATTGCCACAAATGGGTGCGACTTGTACTTGTAAGAGTTAGGGGTTCAGACAGGGCTGGGATAAGGGCTGGGCAGGAGGGGCAGCTTCCCTGGGCACTGTGGTTTCATGTGAAGTGGGGGGGGGGCTGCGAGCAGATTGAGGGGGAGGGTATTTGTGTTGGGAGGGGAAATTTCAGGGGGGGGCAGGGGGTAATAATTGCTAGGAGTGGCGATTTAGGGGGATTTGTGTTGGGAGGGGGGATTGGGGAAGAGGATTTGTGTTTGGAGGTGTGATTTGGGAGGTGCTAGAAGAGGTGATATGGTGAAAGGGGGGAGGAGAATTGTGCTAGGAGGGGAAATTTAGGGGGTGGATTTTTGCTAGGAGGGGGGATTTGAATGGGGGGGGAGAGGACGGGTAATCAGAGGGGAATTTGGAGGGGCAGAGGATTTGTGATAGGAGGGGGTGACTTTTTTGGGGGAGGGGCATTTGTTTTTTGGAGGAGGGGGTATTTTAGCAGGGGGGCACATTTGTACTGGGGAAATTTATGCTTAGGGGGTAAGAATGCAGATTAGTGCTCAATGTTTTTTTGGGGGGGGAGGGGGGGTTTGCTGACACATAATGCTCATACAACTTGAGGGAGAGGGCAGTTTGGCATGTTTGCCCTGGGCTCTAGATGACCCTTGTCCTGGCACTGGGTACAGGGAGTGTTAGTGTGAGGGTTACAGGGAAGGTTAGTGTGAGGGTCATAGGGTATGTGATGGGCTAATATAACCAGGTTTGATTCCCCGGGTGAATGAAGGACTAATATGACCAGGTTCAGGTTCAGCAAATCTTGTTCAAAATTCAGCAAAACCAAACTTAATTGTGAATCCCACTGAAGTCTATTGCCTTGTACACACGGTCGGATTTTCCGTCGGAATAAACTCCGACGGGTTTTTCCGACCGAATTCCGTTCAACCTGTCTTGCATACACACTGTCACACCAAATTTCCACCGTCAAGGTGACGTTACGACGTACAACACTACGACGAGCCGAGAAAAAAAGAGAACATGTTCTCTTTCTAAGTCCGTCGGAATTTCCGAAGGAAAAAGTCAGATGGGGCATACACACGTTCGGAATATCCGCTGAAAACATTTCCGCCAGACTTTTTCCATCGGAAATTCCGAACGTGTGTACGCGGCATAAGAAGTGCAAATCTTGTTAACATCTGCCTATCTCTAGGGCTATTAGGAAAACTATTTTCCAGAATTAAGAGATATCATATGATACAGCAATGTAAGCTTTGCCAGCTGCAGATCATTTTTAAATGGCAAGTCTAGACTCAAATTTGCTAAAGACAAGATGGATGGGTTGTGGTTATACTACAAGAATTACGTTATTGAAGAGGATACAGAAGTGTAAAATTGGCCAATCGCAGGGCAGTTTTAATCAGAAATAATAGGTCAAATTGTACTAGAGACAAAGAGTACAGGAAGGCATTTTACTACAAGAATTAAGAGGCCACAGATGATACAATAGTAAAAAATTGGCTAGCAGCGGGACAGATTTTAGGGATAATATGCCTAACTAGTGTATTCCTAACTTGTATTTTATCTATTACATTATGTGTGTTGCATGTGAGCAATAATAATGTGCAGTGCTTTAAATGCTCACTCTTCTAATACTTACCTTTTTTCTTTCAAATGATTAAAAAAAAGGTTCTTAAAGAACAGATGGTCACAAACAGGTAAATACTTAACTGAAAAAGGTCCTATCGACATAAAATAAAAAATAAATGAATACGAAGAAATGAAAATCCAAAAAGCACCCCTGAAACCAAACCAAAAAAAAAATAAAAAATACCCAAAAAACGAATTAACAAAAAAATATACCAACACCTGAAACTAAAGTCCTATTTAAGGGCCCTTTAAAGAGAAAGCTTGTAGCAAAAAAAAGAAGTTTGTTATAGACAGGCCAGTAGCGAAAAAGTGAGAAAATCATTCACAAAATAAAATGAAAGTTACATAGTTAGGTTGAAAAAAGACACAAGTTCATCCAGTTCAACCATAAAAAAAAAAAAAAGAAATATCGTACAATCCCATATACCCAATTCTATACCCACAGTTGATCCAGAGGAAGGCAAAAAACCCCAGAAGACAAAAAGCTCCCCAATAACAAGAGCAAAATAAACGGCAGCAAATGAGTTGATTGCCCCAAGAGCTAGCAGTCAGAATTTAAGTACAATTTCCTAACTGACCCTAACCTCTCCCTATGCAGTCTGTCAGCTTTCCATACAACAACTTCCAATTCACTCACACTATAGCTGCTTCGTTCTCCCCCTTTTATAGTGAGGGGGCTGGCCTACCCAAAAGTGCCCCCCTTATTGGTCCTTCTAAACCTGTTGGCCATGGTTCAAAAGCCTTCAAAAGCCATGTAAGGCATTCTCATGGGTGAAGCTGCACAAAAATTTGACAGGACTGTGAATCTTGAACCTGAAAGATATGTCTTGAACCCATGCTATTTGCAAACCCGAAGCTCATCCCTAAAACAGAAAACAATTAGTGGGGATGGAGATAGTGTGGATGGGGGAATCCATTTGTTTTTTGTTTGTTTTTTCTCAAACGCAAACGCTTTCTCCCGAATTGGTTCATTCCACGACTTAGTTCATACCCCAACTTAGCGAGGGTAGGTGGGACACTTTGGTAGGTGTGAGCCACACCTCCTGACCTTTGACCCTTGGGGGAGGTCCCTAGTCCAATTTCTAAGGCCCCTTTTACGCTGAGGCGTATTTCAGGCGTTTTAGCGCTAAAAATAGCGCATAAATAACGCCTGAAATACTCTTGCCCCAGTATTCTCAATGTGAAAGCCCGAGGGCTTTCACACTGAGGCGATGCGCTGGCGGGAGGAAAAAAAATCTCCTGCAAGCAGCATCTTTGGAGCGGTGAAAGGAGCGGTGTGTATACCGCTCTTTTACCGCTCCTTCCCATTAAAATCAATGGGACACCGCGGTAATACCGCCCGCAAACTGTGGCTGTAGCCGCGGTTTGCGGGCGGTATTAACCCTTTTTCGGCCGCTAGCGGGGGTTAAAATCGTACCGCTAGCGGCCGAATATCACAGTAAATACGATGGTATAGCGGCGCAGAAAATCGCGACGCTATACCGCCAACGCACCTGCCTGCCCCAGTGTGAAAGGGGCCTTAGTTCTGGCCTTGTTCTTCAAGGGAAAACCCTAACCCCTCACCCTTAACTCCTAACCCCAACCCTAACCCCCGCCTTAACCCTAAACCCTAACCGACCTTTGACCTATGGCTGGCTGAGAGGAAAAAAAAAATCATCTATAATCAGCTTTAATGTAATTCCAGAAAAGTGTCATGAATGGCTGTAGGGCTGTTTTGCGCAGGATTTTGAATTCTCGCTGATAGCTAAAGGTATTCATATAACTCATGATGTACACTAAAGCCCTGTACAAATGATCGGATTTCCTATGGATTTTAAACCGATGGATTTTTCCATCAGAAATCCGATGAAGCTGACTTCCATCAGTCTTGCCTACACACCATCAGTCAAAAAAACGATCGTCCCAAACGCCGTGACGTAAACCACTCCGACGAGCGAAGAAAAATGAAGTTCTATGCTTCTGAGCATGCGTCGACTTGATTCTGAGCATGCGTGGGTTTTTTGTCCGATGGAGTTCCCTACAGACAATAGTAATTTGCTATTGTTTTTTTTCCCATCGGATAAATTTAAAACATGTTCTATTTTTTTAACACAGATGGAAAAAAGACCGATGGGGCCCATACACGATCGGTTTGCCCGATGAAAAAAGTCCATCGGACTGTTTTCATCGGTAAAACCGATCGTGTGTACAGGGCTTTAGATGTCTCCTACGAAATGGCTCTTTCCAATGTCTTTCTAAAGAAAAAAAGTTTTATTCAAAAATAATCAAGTAGATAAAACAATTATTTTCTCACACATGTAGGTTGGAGATGATCGGACTCTGCACAACCTTTCACGCTGCTAAACTGATACGCTATGTAAACTTCTCTGGAGACGCAGGCGGCCTGCTCTCCAAATGATAAAGCCGTCTCACAGAAAACGGCACCGTTCTGTGTGTTTATAATCAGCATTGCATTGTTCTGTGCTATGCCCTCAGACTTTGCAGTTAAACTAATAAAAGCAAATTATACTGTCAAAGATATCTTCCTCAAGCATCCTTTTTTATTGTTCTTTTCCATGGTCATTGTATTTAGCACTAGACTTTTTTGTCTTTATATTGAACATTATATGTAAATACTATGAGAATACTGCCATCTCCTGGCAAAAAGAAATAATGACCCAGATATTCCGGGAATAAAATATATACACTCACCGGCCACTTTATTAGGTACACCTTGCTAGTACCGGGTTGGACCCCCTTTTTGCCTTCAGAACTGCCTTAATTCTTCGTGGAATAGATTCAACAAGGTTTTGGAAACATTCCTCAGAGATTTTGGTCCATAGTGATGTAGCGGGTATTTACATTTAAGGGAAGCATCTGGGTGGCAGTATAACTCAGATGCGCTGATTATTGCTTTTGGAGGACTCTGGTGGTGTGAGGTTCCTTGGGGTTCCAGGGTGGCGCTGTTGCCCTGGGCCAGGGGTTGAACCCTCACTGCAAGACTGTACTCTTTTTGTCCCTTTCTGGCGGTTGTACAGCGGGGCGGGGGACCTGCTGTGACGCTGGGGAGAGGAGATAAGGGGGCGGACGCCCTGAGTTCAGGGTTCAGAGTCGGAGGACACCAGTGCACCCAGGCACCTTCGGCCTGGGTGCGGGCGTTCCGGAGTTCCGGGCACAGGGGCCCTTGGCCTGGCCGGAGCGTGAGATGGAGTCCATCCCAGGCACCTTTAGCCCTGGGGTGAGGTACTATTGAGGAGGCCTGGGACCCAGTACCTTCGACTGGGTTCCGCAAGGGTGGAGGAGTCCGAGGGGCCCTAAGGTGTTGGGCGCCCGAATCTGAGACGAGCAGGCCGGGGAGTGTAACCCTTCCGAACAGCCCGGTGCAGCATTTGCCGGTGATGGTGGGGTCTCCGGTAACTCTCTCGGAAGGATGTCTTCCCTCTGACTGGGGCCACAGCTTAAAGAAGGTAACTCCTATTTCATGTTCGCCAGAGTTGCTGGTAGAGACTCAGAGAAAGAAAGAAGTACATTCACAGCCACTGTACGCCATAACCGTTGGTGATATCTCAATGGTTTAGTTTGATTAAGGGATTGTGCCTTGACCTACTCCCCACCTGTACTGAACTGTTCGTTGGTCACAACCTGTCTGTGCTAAGTGACGATTTATTGCTGCTAAAGAATAAATAAGACTTGGACCTTTTCAGTGGTGTGGAACTCTGGTTACTGGGAGCAAAGGGGGGGTCAGTTAGAGGAAAGACTTGACCCTGGGTTATACACACAACCCGATAGTAAAATACGTTCGGCCTTCACCTCTATCCAGAAGAGGACATGGGCCGTGGTGGATCTCATCCTTCCCCCCAGGTTTCCCCTAGACAAGACAGCAAGCCGAGAAGAAGAAGGGGTGAGAGGGGTGAGCCCACTACAGTGACATGATAGCATCACGTAGTTGCTGCAGATTTGTCAGCTGCACATCCATGATCTCCTGTTCCACCACATTCCAAAGATGTTCTATTGGATTGAGATCTGGTGACTGTGGAGGCCATTGGAGTGCAGTGACCTCATTGTCATGTTCAAGAAACCAGTGATTGAGCTGATTGGAGCTTTGTGACATGGTGCATTATCCTGCTGGAAGGAGTCATCAGAAGATGGGTACATTGTAGTTATAAAGGGATGGACATTGTCAGCAACAATACTCAGGCAGGCCGTGGCGTTTAAACGATGGTACTAAGGGTCCAAAAGTGTGCCAAGAAAATATTCCCCACACCAAATTACCACCACCAGCCTGAACCGTTGATACAAGGCAGGATGGATCCATGCTTTCATGTTGTTTACGTCAAATTTTGACCCTACTATCTGAATATCGCAGCTGAAATCAAGACTCATCAGACCAGGCAATGATTTTCCAATATTCTATTATCCAATTTTGGTGAGCCTGTGCGAATTGTAGCCTCAGTTTCCTGTTCTTAGCTGACAGGAGTGGCACCGGGTGTGGTCTTCTACTTCTGTAGCCCATCTGCTTTAAGGTTAGATTTGTTGTGCATTCAGAGATGGTGTTCTGCATTCCTTGGTTGTAACGAGTGGTCATTTGAGTTACTGTTGTCTTTCTATCATCTTGAACCAGTCTGCTCATTCTCCTCTGACCTCTGGCATCAACAAGGCATTTTCCTCCACACAACTGCTCCTCACTGGATATTTTCTCTTTTTCTGACCATTCTCTGTAAACCCTAGAGAAGGTTGTGGGTGAAAATCCCACTAGATCAGCAGTTTTTGAAATACTCAGACCAGCCCGTCTGGCACCAACAACCATGCCACATTCAAAGACACACAAATCCCCTTTCTTCCCCATTCTGATGCAGGGTTTGAACTTCAGCAAGTCATCTTCACCACATCTAGATGCCTAAATTCTGCCATGTGATTGGCCGATTAGCAATTTGTGTTACCAAGCAATTGAACAGGTGCACCTAATAAAGTGGCCAGTGAGTGTATATACTATATACCTGTATATATAATGACTGTGGATGATACTGTTCAGTATCCTTCTAGGAAGAAAGGCAGATGTCAGAGGAAGTACTTTGATAATTACTGGCTTACATATTAGTTAGCATCTATGATCCTCACATGAAAAAATACACTTTCTATATTTGCTTTCTTTTTTCTTCTTATTATCCTAAAAGTGACCCTGGAAGAATTGTTTGTGTTCTCTAGATTGACTATAACAACAGAACAGAGGACATTGTCCGAGTGTGGAATCCTTGGGGTCAGGGCGAATGGAACGGACGTTGGAGTGATCGGTGAGATGATTATTTTTGTGCCTTTTTTTTTTCATTTGTAAAAAAAACAAAGGAGTATATGTAACAATGATTTAATGGTTAAACCACACACTAAATAACTGATGGATATTCACCCAAGTGAGATTCACTCTGCATTCCATAGTCCACAATCACATTCACACTACGTTTACATTGAGTTGAATGGGTACCAGGCAAATGTAACAGCTGTTGAATCTCACTTGTACATTATTTATGGGTGAAGAATTGGAGACTGCAGGTGAATCTGCTGGGAACAGAATTTCAGCACTAAGAAGGTTAAATTACAAAAGTTATTACATTTTGTTTTATGTACAACATAGAAAAAAATGGTCTCCCTCCTAGTCCTAACCTAAAATGGGGGTCCCCCCTCCCAAAGCACCCGTGCCTGATTCTAATGGACACTGCGTTCCTTCCCAGTGGCCAGGAGGGGGTGCTGCCAAGGAGGGCTTATGGTGTATACCACCTACCCTTTTTCCCCATACGTTTTTTTTTATTTATGTTTTTGGTTGTGGATTAACATTTTTTTGCCACATATGGGATGTGGGTAGATGGTGCATGACCTCCCCCCGTCCTGGCAGCTCCTTATGGGCATCGGACAGGGAAGAGGACCCCCGTTTTTACAAGAACCCCTCTAAAATTACCCCTCCAATGTTGAAGCATATGCAGGCTAGTATCAGCATAGCAAGGAGGCTACATACCTGGTGTGCCAGACAGGTTTTGGAGGGCACACAGTTTTTTTTTTAAATATGTAGCACCCCCTACCATAGGTAGGTGCTAGAGGTGTAGTGTTTGTAGGTTCTGTCAGTGCAGGTAAATTTAAGCAGGCTTATGCTGCGAGCTAGGCCTGTTTGTTTTTGATCTGGGGGCAGGAAGTGGTTAGTGTAGCAGTGGGTGTGACTGACATGTACTTCAGCTTTTGGGCGCCTCCCCTGCTTTCAGTGAAAATGTTCTGGATAAGGGGCAGGGCTGAGAGTTGGAGTGGCATGTACATGCATGTGAGGAGCCCTGACCAATTCCCAACTAGGATTGGCAAGGGGCAGGCCTCCTACATATACTCATGGTCAGCCTGCTGGGGGAGGAGTTTTTGGCTGGGGGAACTGAAGGATGGAGTGCTAGACTGTGTGCAGGAGAAACACCTCCATCGGGGGGGGGGGTGGATCCGGCAGAGGAGCTTGGGAGCTGGGAGGGAGCCTCACCTTACACGGTCATGAACAGGTGTCCTGGAACAGGAGCTGGGTAAGTAGTTGGTCCACACGGTCCGGGTAAATCCTTCAGGAAGTACTCGGGGCAGGAGTCGGTGAGGGAAGCACAGTGGAAATCTGGAAGAGGCATGCCAAGGGAGCTGGGTGCAGAGCCAGAGGAGAGACTGTGGGGGTTTGTGCCAAATCGTCGCGGCCTGCGAGTCGGGCTTGCTGGGAACAGTAGTCTATCGTCTAATATTCTTTCTAACTAAATGTTCAGGGCAATCATGAAGGGGTACTGCAGACCCCTGGCCTATTAATTACAAAGTGAAACTACTTCTAGGACTTAATCAGAGTGAGGCCTAGTCAGCTCAAAATGGTGTGACAGGATGTCTAATGTAGGGTGACCACATTTTTAAACTATCATTCAGGAACACTCCCCGTCCCAAAAATCAGCTTGTGCTGTAACGAATCACAGCACAGTGATTGGACACAAGAGGTGGGATTTATGATTTCTCCAATCACAAGCATTGTGCTCCTCCAGGCATTCCTGGCCAGGACAAGTACTGTCAGTGAGTAAAGCGGTGATATGGCAGCCTTTTTTTGGGGGCATCAGATTGGCCCGGGGGGTGGCTGTGTCAGTTTCATTCCGGGGCATTGTATTGTCCTGGAATAAAGGTGCTCGGGACAGATCTGCAAAATGCGGGACTGTCCCGGGCAATCCGGGGCACGTGGTCACCCTAGTCTAATGCTGTGACAGGAAAGTGATGTGCAGGAGAAGTGTCCTGGAGGTAAAAGTCTGCAGGGAGAGTGCAGAGGAGGAGAATGGTCTGAAGTAATGCTGTCAAGATTAGAGCCCACCATTTCTGCTATATTCAAGATAATGCAAAGATAATAAGCATAACCGCTATAACATTTGCAAAGGTAATGAGAAAACCATTTGTCAATGTAAAGCCTGTTCAGCTCTAACACTGCAAATACCAATTTGTTCGATGGTCATCCCATATCCCTTCCCCCAACCAAGTTCAATCCCCCAAATAAAACAACAAAACAAAGCAAAAGACTTTTCATTGTCTAGTAGTGTGACGTATGGATGTCTGGCAGCAGGGTGAATATGCGTGGATGTTATAGTGGCAACACACTGCTACATATATATAAAATTAAGAATAATACACCAAATTTGCCAATTATTTATCAACTAAGAAACGCGCATATACAATATAATTGTGCATTAGCTGTTTGCAGCAACCTAAAATACACAGGTGTGAAATAATCATTACTCAGTCATTCAAAGAAATGCCACTAGAGGGCAGAGCTACAAGCTGTGAGTGATATAGCATCCTAAATATATGAATGAGCAAGCAGGGAGAAAAGATGGGAAGTCTGGAACTAAATGAATTTCTAGAGACCTTACACTAACACAAAATGCCCAATAGCTCCCCTGTAATGCCAGTTAAACTCTGATATATTTCTGATCCATTAGCAGAGAAAATATTGTACACCCCTGATGTAATTATATGGCTGCCAGTGGAAGTAATTGATGTTCTTGATGTGGAAATGATGAGTCTTCTCAGAATGACTGTTTATCTCACTGAAGGCTGTTCAGAGTAAAAACAAATATATAGTACCAGACTTTTGCCATATCTTATAGTATCTCATTATTAGCAAAATGCAGGAGTGGAAACAATGCCTGATAATTAAAGGCAAAAAAACACAAACAAGAATGCGGCAAAAAAGGAATTTGCAGGAGGCTGAGAACAATAGAAAGTTTGATTTAAGAATACATACCTGAATAGAACTTTTTTTTTTTTTTTTTTTTAGAGTTAGTGTCACTGAAACCCACATGTCAAATGATCAGCAGATCCAGGCTAAAGCAATTAAAGTTATTTGAAAATCTTGACTTTTGCTATAAAGTCGAGCTTGGCTCCTCCTCTTCCGGGCTTTGCTACTGGTCAATGGTTAAAAAATAAACAATAGGGAAGAATGACAAGTTTGACTCCTTGTTGTATAAACTTACATAAACTGTGCTATAGATGTCAATGATGGCGATAACACTTTTCAGGGCTTTTGTCTTCAGCCGCTGCTCATTAGACGTGTGTGGTTCCTTTCCTTTCCAAATAAATATTTAGACAAATGTTTCATTATTTGGAGATTCAGATATATCTTAATACCTGAATTACAGTATAAACAAAGTTTACCGAATGCTTCGAATAACTAAATTAAATTCATCCGAATTTCCAAAATTCGGATCTAATAGTACATCGAATTCCAGTTGAATTCTGACTGTAAACATACTTCTGAAATCAAAGACGGTGTGTGTTATTAGAGTACCATTTTGAAAGAATCCTGTTTTAGTTAAGCCAAAGGTGATTTAAAGAGTTATTTTAATCATTTGATGAAGATTTTTCTTTTGTTTGTTCACATTCGAATTGAAAAAAGTCAAAAGTTTTCGGCCGATTCAAAATTTATTGATTTGAACGTTTCGAAATGAAAAAAATTTGTAAATTAAAAGAAATTTAGAAAAAGACATAAAATGAATTCCAAATACGAATTCCGAATACGAAACCCAAATACAGTGGAACCTCGGATTGCGAGCAACGCGGTTAACTAGCGTTTCGCAATACGAGCACTGTATTTGAAAAAATTCTAACTCGGTTTGCGAGTGCTGTCTCGCAAAACGATCAGGATTCAGGCCAAAGCGGTGTGCAGTACCGCGTTTGGCCTGAGGTGGGGGGCCCCGGAGCTGAGCAGAGCCGAACGGCGCCGATCGCAGCCGATCAGCGCAGTTCGGAAATGCTCGGAAAGACACAGAAAGACACGGAAATACTCAGTTTCCGAGCCTTTCCGAGGTTTGCCGAGGTCAGCCGAGGTGTCCTCGGGCCTTTCCGGCCATTTCCGAGGCTCTCCGGCGCCCCCCCACCTCTGGCCTCATGCGGTATTGCATGCCATTGAAGTCAATGCGGTAAAAAATTATTTTCCTTTCCATTGACTTCAATGGGGAAACTCGCTTTGATATGTGAGTACTTTGGATTACGAGTATTCTCCTGGAACAGATTATGCTCGTAATCCAAGGTTCCACTGTACAAATTGAACGAATCAATCAAATTTAACAAAACTAAATAACCAGATTAACTAATCTAAATGAAATAAAACACATTTTTTCATCATGCACATGTCTACTGCCCACCTCCTGGCTGCCCTTTTGGTCCACCAGTAGTCCCCATATTAGGGGACACTAAATTACCGGCTCACCCTATATGAGGCTCAACCTAAATGGCTGTTTTTAAAAAAGTCACATACTGTAATTACTATTTTTCATGTCCAAAAAAATTGTGGCAAAAAATAAAATCACCTTGGAACGCCTACATTCCAAAAAGAGTCAGTAGGAGGGTTTTGTACTGTCATTTTTGTTTGATATATTTAAAGTAGAAGTAAACTTCCATCTCTATAATAAGGCTTACCTATAGGTAGTGTAAATATCTCCTAAACGTGCACCGTCATTTAGGAGATATTTAGTGTACTTGCAGCCAGTGACATCACTGGTGCAAGTGCTCTGAAGGAACGGCCACCTGTGCCATCCCTTCAGAGCCCTGAGCCGTGAACAGCGGCTCCCGCACGGGAGTGACGTCATAGCGGCTCCGGTCACTCACATAGCTGGAGTCCGCAAACCCGAAAAAAAGATGGGTGAAGATGAGAGCCCCTGCAGCTCTGACATCTCGGCGCTGGAAGAGCCTCATTTTAAGGTAAGGTTAAAATAATGTTCTAGTATGCGATGCTAGCACATTATGCCTTTACCTTGAAGGTACGAAAAAAAATGTCCAGTGGTTTACAACCACTTTAATAACAGAAAGTAAAGGAAACTATTTTTTTCACAGAGCTTATTTCCTTACTCTAGTAAAAATAGAAAACCCAATGCTTAATAAATACCACCAAAGGAAAGCTCCCGAAGGTATTAGATTTGTGTGGGTACAGTGTTACATACAGTATGTCAGTAGCAATTGTCTGAATAGTTATAAATGTATTTGGTGATCTTTGATTAATGCAGTTAAGTGACTTTTTTCTCTTTGTGCTCACATAAATAAATTGTATTTCATACACGTAATCTGATGATGTGAATGATGAACGAGTGTACTTTGTGCTCAGCATGTCATTTAAAATTTTGCAGTTCCCCGCAGTGGGATAGAGTCCAACCAGAAATAAGGAGACGGCTCAACGTCGAAAGGAATGATGGAGAATTCTGGTAGGTATGGTATATTACCATTGGTATAGTGATAAATGGTATATAACCATTTATTTTTGATTTGATAATTGGACAAATGTTTCCTTAAAGCCCAACTCCAGGCTCCTAAATCTTACCCTCCGCCATCTCCTGCCTAAAACTCCCATGTACTGTATATACTACACCAGGGGTCAGCAACCTACGGCTTTCTTGGGATAAAAACCGATGCGGCTAAGAAGAATAACATGAAGGTGGGGGGGGGCTGTGTAATATGCAGGGGGAGCTGTGTGATGTGCAGGGGAGCTGTGTAATGTAAAGGGGTCCAGAGGTGTGGGGGCTGTGTAATGTAAAGGGGTCCAGAGGTGCGGGGCTTTGTAATGTAATGGGGTCTAGAGGTGCAGGGTGCTGTGTAATCTAAAGGGGTCCAGAGGTGCAGGGTGCTGTGTAATGTAAAGGCGTCCAGAGGTATGGGGGCTGTGTAATGTAAAGGGGTCCAGAGGTACGGGGCTGTGTAATGTAAAGGGGTCCAGAGGTGCAGGGGGCTGTGTAATGTAAAGGGGTCCAGAGGTGCGGGACTGTGTAATGTAAAGGGGTCTAGAGGTGCAGGGTGCTATGTAATCTAAAGGGTTCCAGAGGTGCGGGGTGCTGTGTTATGTAAAGGGGTCCAGAGGTATGGGGCTGTATAATGTAAAGGGGTCCAGAGGTACGGGGGCTGTGTAATGTAAAGGGGTCCAGAGGTATGGGGCTGTATAATGTAAAGGGGTCCAGAGGTACGGGTGCTGTGTAATGTAAAGGGGTCCAGAGGTACGGGGGCTGTGTATTGTAAAGGGGTCCAGAGGTACGGGGCTGTGTAATGTAAAGGGGTCCAGAGGTACGGGGACTGTGTAATGTAGAGGGGTCCAGAGGTACGGGGCTGTGCAATGTAAAGGGGTCCAGAGGTACGGGGCTATGTAATGTAAAGGGGTCCAGAGGTACGGGGCTGTGTAATGTAAAGGGGTCCAGAGGTACGAGGACTGTGTAATGTAAAGGGGTCCAGAGGTACGAGGACTGTGTAATGTAAAGGGGTCCAGAGGTACGGGGTCTGTGTAATGTAAAGGGGTCCAGAAGTGCGGGGGCTGTGTAATGTAAAGGAGTCCAGAAGTGCGGGGCTGTGTAATGTAAAGGGGTCCAGATTATTATCTTCATTTATTAGCAGGTGAATGCGGCCCTCCATGCATTCACATACATTGAATCCAGCCCTTAAGTGGAAAAAAGTTGCTGACCCCTGTACTACACTTTACTTTTTTTTAATTATCACATTTCATCACTGCCATCTTGGGTCAATATTATTCAGCTTCAATCCAGATGTTTTTAACATTGCAGTTTTTTTCTGCTACTCAATCTGATGGACGGCATCATTCAACCAACTTCCTCTGAGCCCAAGTCATCCTGAACCTGTCCCCCAACCTGTGAAAGGAGATGCAGCACAGTGATGAGCTCATGTCACCTTTTTTTTCTTTCCTCCCACCAGCATGCTTGTTGTCAGCACATGAAATGATTGGCTCCTTGTGCTGCTTCTTTCTGTAACACTCCAGCCCTGCTATGCAGAGACTGCGAGAGGCCGATACCAGGTCAAATTTTGGCACTTACGCTGCTTGTAATTGAATCATACATTTAATGGTGTATTATTGATCACAGAGCTGCATTCATTTGTGTATTTTATATCTGCCTAGAGTTCAGTTTTAAAAAGTATACATTTCTTTTTTAAACATATATTCTGAATTATTTGTTCACAGGATGTCCTGCCAGGATTTCATGCAGAATTTTAGCCAAGTGAACATCTGTAACCACACCCCGACCTACTTAGATTTCGAGAACCCTCAGCACCTCTGGGAGTGCACCAGTTACTACAATCAGTGGATGAGGGGAAGCACCGCGGGCGGCTGCAATACCTCAGGTTGGTCTTCAATGTCTAACTTGGACAGATTGTCTGCGGTTTAGAGAGCCGTAGTCATAAGTTGCTTCACTTGTGTGACGTTCCCCATGTGTGAATGGTTATGGAGTGACAATTGTCATCATTGGATGTTACAGGGAGATCTGGTGGTAATGGCTGTTACCAATGGTCTTGACCATTGGTGTATACTATATGATGTATACTATTCTGAGAAAAGTACAATATTAGGGCTGAGCAGAATCTCTTTGAATTAATTAATTTTCAAAATAAATTTTTTAAATTTTAAAACTTGAGAACATCTCATCGCTCATTGAGCTGCTTAGGTTCAAATGAAAAAGAAAACTTGCCATTTATTTTCTTTTGTTTCGAGGGTGTACTTTTTGGGCGCATTTTGGTGTTGTTTCATTTATTTATTATACTCTTTCTATTTATGTTTTTTTTTTTTTTTTCAGTGTATTTGATTGTTATTTAGAGATTGTCAATTACAATTTTTAAATGTTAAATTTTTGCTGTCTGTTTTTTTTCTGTTAGGCACACAACATTTTTACCGCTACTGTTTTTGGCTTCAGATGTTTTTATTCTGCAGCCAATAAACTCCCCAGCATGTTAACCTATGTGTCCGTTCACACATAGGGGGTTATTTATGAAAGGCAAATCCACTTTGCACTACAAGTGCAAACTACAAGTGCAAAGTGCACTTAAAATTGCACTAAAAGTTCACATGGAAGTGCAGTCGCTGTAGATCCGAGGGGGACATTCAAGGAAAATAAAAAAAACAGCATTTTACTTTGCACATGATTGGATGATAAAATCAGCAGAGCTTCCCCTCATTTCAGATCTACCACTCAGATTTACAGCGACTGTACTTCCAAGTGAACTTTCAGTGCAATTTCAAGTGCACTTTGCACTTGTAGTTTTCACTTGTAGTGCAAAGTGGATTTGCCTTTCGTAAATAACCCCCATAGGCTGTTATCAGCGTTTTGTGGCAGGCAGGGGTGTTTTCTGGCTAAAAAAAACAAACAGAACTAGGGAGTTTTTAAGGGAAGATTTTATCAGATGAAAAAACGTTCTAACTCTGAAAAAAGCTTAAAAAAAATCTTAAAAACGCCCAAAAACACGGAAGAACGTGTTTATCAGAATTTTTGAGGCGTAAGCTTTATAATTTTGTTAAAAAAGCTAAAGAAACAACTATATATATATATATATATATATATATATATATATATATATATATTAAAACCTATGCGTGTGGTTGTGTAATGTGTAGATTAATACAACTACTAACAGGAGGAAGAATTTTTTTTTTTGCTAAGATAATAATAATACAAATAATAAATAGTAATATTACTCTAAAAAAGCTAAAGAAAACTGAAAATCCCATTCTACAGCTACAGCCTTCTACAGCTAACACTACTGGCTTTTTTTATAATGTCTGGTGTGCATGAGGCCTAAAAAAGGAAATTAAAAAGACTAATGGGGGGGGGGGGGGCATAACAATGGGTCAAGAACATTTGAAAGGAGCTTCTCCAACCCTTAGGACTCTTTGAAGCCTATTGTATCCCTCAAAATCCACCAAAAACACATACATTTCGCCTTCCCTATTGACTCCAATGAGTTTTGCCAAAATCGTGAAATTTCATTAAAATTTTCCAATTTTCACTGACATTTTGGGCAAATGAAACTCTCAGTTTCATTCTTCTCTACACGGAGCGACTTTACCTAGCCGATCGTTGAAGCTTCCGGCGTACCCCTCAATCTCTGCCCTACCTATTGGACTATACATGATAAATACACTTTACCCTGTCCTCTCCTGTAAGCTGGTGAAACTACCCCAATGTCTGAAACATGTTAGGATAACAGAATTGTGCCATACACTAGAGCCATCTTTGCTCAAGGCACACAAGCTCCTTAATATAGTCTGATTTCTGGTGCACATGGGATAATTGGAAGCTAAAATTACAGACATTTCAGGTAATTCTATTAGTAGTATTATAAATACAGATTTTAATGGCATCTCAGAGAGGACCCCCTGACCGGATCCTCTCTCTGATTTTGCTCACATTTTAGCCCCTAGGCCCCTACTGGAGTTCTGGAATGTTGTAGCAGTCCTTCCCTTCTCTCTCCTTTCTTTTTTCAAATTTTCATGTTCTGTTTATTTATTTATTTCCTTTTCTTCGATTCTCAATTTTTGGGATACTTTGTACTCAAGTTTTTAGGATCTACTTATAGAGTGGAACTGAGTTTCCTTTTGATCCTTAACTACCAGCACACTCCCAAATTCGAGCTGTACCCACCTAATCTGCATTGCAAATACTAGCAACCCATGTTGGTGAACTTCTCTAGATGTTTGTGTTATTTATTTACTAGTGGTGCACTGAAATAAAAAATGTTGGTGCCGAAAACGGAATCTGAAAATTCAGGATGCACTTGGTCGAAACCAAAACCCGAAATTGACGGTTTTTAAAAAATATATACATTTTTCTAAATAATTGTATTATGTTCGATTTTTTTAATTAATATCATGAATTTAAATGAATATGAATTTATTGTTGCCCATTATCGGCACCTTTTTGAAGTGGTGTTAAAAATCCTGCTTGCTGCTTTTTTGGTGCATATTTGGTCAGTTAAAAAAAACGCACCAAAAACAGACCTCCCCATTGAAATGCATTGAAAACGCAAAACAATTTATCAAAAATGCACCCGTGTTGTGTTTTTATGATGCATTTTTGAGTCACATGACCTATGAAAAACACACCATAAGCAAGATCGCGGCAAAATCGTGGGCGTTTTCGGCAGCCGTTATCAGCATTTTTTTTCTTTCAGCACAACACTGAATGCCCTATTTTCGGCCAATGATTTTCGACGGCCAAAATTTTAGTGTATTACTATTATTTACTCTTGCTAATGTTTTATGTATTACCATTCTATGTCCTTGGTCTGCAAAATGTCTGTAATGTATGAAGTGTCTGTATCCTCTTTTTATAAAATATTTAACTACTTGAGGCCCACACTATAGCCAAATGACGGCTTCAGCGCGGACCTAAAAATCCGGGAGGCCGTCAATAGGCGGCCTCCCCTTTGCGCGCTCCCCGCGCGCCCCTGCAGGGTCCCGGCCCCTTACCACATGATCAGCTGTCAGCCAATGACAGCTGATCACGTGATCAAAACAAAGCTCGGTAATCGTTTTTTTTTCTCCTCGCGCTAACAGCGTGAGGAGAAAAAAAGCCGATCACCGGTTGCTGAGTGAGGGACATCGGTCCCCAGTGGAAGAGGCAATTCTGCCTCATTAGTACCCCCTGCAAGTGCCCCCTGCCAGTGACCACCAGTGCCACCTGTCAGTGCCAATCAGTACCACCTATCAATGCCCATCACTGCCACCTAGCAATGCCCACCAGTGGTGCCAGTCAGTGCCTCATCAGTGCCACCTAGCAGTGCTGCCTATCAATGTCACCTACCAGTGCTGATCAGTGCCCATCATTGCCACCCATCTGTGCCCATTACTGCCACCTGTCAGTGCCTATCACTGCCACCTATCAGTGCCACCTATCAATGCCACCTATTAGTGCCAATTCTCAGTGCAAACCAGTGCCACCTATCAATGTCCTTCAGTGCCACCCATCAGTGCCACCTCTCAGTGTCACTTCTCAGTGCCCACCAGTGCCGCCTATCCGTGCCCACCAGTGCCGCCTATCCGTGCCCACCAATGCCGCCTTATCGGTGCCCATCAGTGCAGCCCATTGGTGCCAATCAGTGCCGCCTATCGGTGCCCATCAGTGCAGCCTCATCAGCGTGCATCAATGAAGGAGGAAAATTACCCGTTTGCAAAATTTTATAACAAAATATAAAACGGTTTTGTATTTTTTTTTTTTATTCAGCCTTTTTTAAAAAAAATTTAACAGAAAATAAAAATCGCAGAGGTGATCAAATACCACCAAAAGAAAGCTCTATTTGTGGGAAAAAAAATGAAAAAAATTTCATTTGGGTACAGCGTTGTATGACCGTGCAATTGTCATTCAAAGAGTGAGAGCGCTGAAAGCTGAAAATTGGTCTGGGCAGGAGGGGGGTTTAAGTGCCCAGTAAGCAAGTGGTTAATAAATAACTTTAATTATAAAAGAAAACAGATTTTAGCTCCATATTCTCATTCAAGGCTAATCTTCATGAGGCTCCTAGTGAATAACAGGAACACTTAAAAACCGAAAAAAAAAAAACATTTTTTCACATTTTTCAGAGGACATATGGAAGAATCCGCAGTATGTGATCACAATTCCAGAAAATCTAAAGATGGGATACAATGTCACCGTGGCTCTTATGCAGAGTCTGACCAATGAGAGGAAGTACAATCCCCGCTGGTTACCTATTGGATTTGTCTTTTGCAAGGTTTGGTAAACTATTACAGTATACTAGTCTGTCTATCTATCTATCTATCTATCTATCTATCTATCTATCTATCTATCTATCTATCTATCTATCTATCTATCTATCTATCTATCTATCTGTCTGTCTATCTATCTATCTATCTATCTATCTATCTATCTATCTATCTATCTATCTATCTATCTATCTATCTATCTATCTATCTATCTATCTATCTATCTATCTGTCTATCTATCTATCTATCTATCTATCTATCTATCTATCTATCTATCTATCTATCTATCTATCTATCTATCTATCTATCTATCTATCTACCTATCTATCTATCTATCTATCTATCTATCTATCTATCTATCTATCTATCTATCTACCTATCTATAAGAAAATTTATCTATCTACATCTCATTAGCAAAACAAAATCTAATACCTGTCTCTTTCTCTTTTTGCAGGTTACCCCCAAGGTAAGAAACTGTTTTATTTAATACCTAGCTACTAAAATAGTAAATGTTATTGTGCATTTCCTGAAAGCAGATGTGTATTACATAGGTGTGCACAGCCCATCGCATTAGGGTGTGCACCCCAAAACTCAAACACGCATGTCTTTCTCTGCAGCCTCAGTTGCACTTGACAGCAAATGAATGGGAACTGCTCTGTGCTGAGCGGCTTCATTCATAAACTGAAGCATAGTGAGCACAGTTTACTATGCTTCAGTTATGAATAAACACAGGGAGTGAGTGTGTTCACTGTGTTCAATTAGGAAAGGAAGGTCTCGGATAATTACATATTTACTAGCCCTTTCCCACACTTTCCATCCTAAACATCCCCACAGCCGTTGGGGCGAGAGGAGAGAAGGGAAGCCAGCAGCACTGCGGGGTGTGGGGGAGGTGGGGGCCAACAGGGGGGAAGCCCAGGCAATCGGGGGAATCGGCACTGCACATAGTGATTAGGGCACACCCCGTGCGCACGCCTATGGTGTATTATAACGTACTGTACATGTTCACAGGGACACCCCATAAAAACAAATTCCCCACTTTTAAGTACACTTTTGTGCACACGGGAGGGGGGGGGGGGCAGAGAAAACAGGCAATCGATCCGTGTTCTTATTGTCAAGTTAAAACTGCTGACTAACATGTCTGTACACATTGCTGTGGTGGCCGTGCAACGTGTCACTCATTTTTAGACTGATCGCCATCCATCCATCCAGGTGTTTATCACGGATCTCAGTCTAGACCCAGCACTTTTCGTTTGTTCTCAAACTGTACTAACAAACTGTACACCTTCATTCTTATATTGTCTCCTTGCGTAAATGTTGCAGCAATTCTTGATTTTAATTGCATTCTCGCAGAAAACAAACAAAAAGAAAACCATCAAAAAACAGTGTGTCACTTTAGGATGAACTTTAGCCTTAGTAGTTTGTTAAAAGGAAACTATAAAGCCCTGTACACACGATCGGATTTCCTATGGATTTTAAACCAATAGATTTTTCCATCGGAAATCTGATGAAGCTGACTTCCATCAGTCTTGCCTACACTCCATCAGTCCAAAAACCGATCGTCCCAAACGCTGTGATGTAAAACACTCCGACGAGCCGAGAAAAATGAAGTTCAATGCTTCTGAGCATGCGTTAACTTGATTCTGAGCATGCGTGGGTTTTTTATCCGATGGGGTTCCCTACAGACGATAGTAATTTGCTATCGTTTTTTTTCCATCGGATAAATTTAAAACATGTTCTATTTTTTAACACCGATGGAAAAAAGACCGATTGGGCCCATACACGATCGGTTTGTCCGATGAAAAAAGTCCATCAGACTGTTTTCATCGGTAAAACCGATCGTTTGTACAGGGCTTGAGGACTCATGCACAACAGGCAGAGCAGTGTGTTGCAGTAATGCATATGTCACTTTAATGCACATCAATGCATGTTACATGATGCATCAGTGCATTTTAGTACCATTTATTTTGCAGCTTCCACACATGTGTTCCAGTACGGCACAATGTCCCCAGTACAGACTCCCACCGTGTACATCAGAGTCCCCTCTTACATCAGTGGGCCAGATAAAATACAAATATAAAAAATATAAAAAGTGTGGAAACTCCTGGTTAAAATCATCAAATCCAAGCAAAACTCCAGTTTTTTTTTTTTTTCATTCGTGATTAGGTATCTAAAAATGAACAGAGCTTCAGCTAATTAACCAAGCTAAATAAACAATTACTTTACTAAAGCCCCGTACACACGGTCGGACTTTTGGCCAACAAACTTCATTTTGAGCAAGTTGGACCAACAATCCGACCGTGTGTACGCTCCATCGGACAAACTTTTTTTGCTTTTTTCTTGTTTTCATCGGACAAAAGTTGGGTCTGCAAACGGACAAACTTTTGCCCAACAAAAGTCCGATGGAGCAAAGTCCGACCGTGTGTACAGAAAACCATCGGACTTTTGTCCGTTGGACAAAACAACTAATGTTAAAATCAACCAACAATAGCAGAAGTTGACCAAAGGGTGGTGGTAAAGAGCAGAAAAGAGCAGAAAAACCACGTGATGTTGCAAAAAGTTTTGGGAAAGTTTGCAGAAAAGTCAGAGCGTGTGTATGCTATGGGTGTTCCCGACCAACTCCGTTCGGACAAAAAAACACGGAAAAGTCAGATAGAAGTCCGACCGTGTGTATGGGGCTTAAGTGAACAGTCTCTTTTCCTTTAGTAAATCAACTTCAATTCACTTCTTTTAGCAAAGCTGAGGACACATGTAAAAAAAAAATAGATTAGAGCTCCACCTGTAGGACTTAAGGAAAAAACCTTATAGTGATATGAAATGTTTTACATTTATTTATTATTGGTATTAATATAGTGCTAACAATTTATGCAGCACTTTACATACATATATAGTACATTCACATCAGTCCCCACACTCAGGTGGCTTACAATGTAAGGTCCCTAACTTACATTCATACATACACATGTAGCACTAACCCCCTCTCTGAAACCGGGCTGCTGGTTTTGTTGGGTCTTGCAAACTACCTCCAAGGCTTCTGTTGTCAGGGTATAGAAAAGTCTCTAAAAAGGCCAATGTCCACACAGATGTAAAACCCAACAATAAGGCTTTATTTACTTTGCTGAGGGAACTTGAGAGGAAAGTAGGAAACAAGAGAAAACAGGGTAAGGTTCAGGTACGCAGCACTAAAGGCACAACGTCGCCACTCAAGCCTGAGTGGGTATTGCTCAACCGAATAGTCACTGGTCCTAGCAGCCGGGATGATGCACGGAACAACTTTATCTGAAAGACCCTTGGATGCGATCAGGAATCCTCTGCCACAGGATTATCAAAGTCCCGAACCTCCCAGCCAAGCACTAATAGAGAACCTTTATGCCAGATCGGCGTATTGCAGGGCTTGTAGTAATGGATCCCTCCTTAGGTGAGTCTCCAGGCCTCCTCCCGAGACAGCAGTACCGTCGCTAGTCTCCTCTGGGGCAGATCCTCCCCTGGCCTCCTTTCCTAAGAGTGGGCTTCCCCCAGGTGGGTAGCCTGGGATCCTTTCCAAAGGCGTAGGCCCCAGCCAGCAGAGCTGGGCCTACCAGTTAGCGATGTAGCCTCGGGCTGAAGGTGCCCGGGGCTAAAACACACACACCCACCCCGTGCCATGCGGGCCATGAGGCGCACACTCTCCCCGGACCAATGGCATCTGCTCCTTATGTACCCTCTCCCAGCATGCACAGTGGGCTAACCACGCCCACTTCATGGCTGCCGAGAAAGGACACCCAAGGCGTTGTGATACCCCCTGTAGTTCAACCTGGGATGGTGGTGGCAGTGCCACCTACAGGCGAACAGGGAACACTACTGCCAGGCAGTATCACACCCAGAGCAGAAGCAATTTAGAACAATCAATTGGTCTGAGCCCAACTACTAGCTCAGACTACCCATAAATTTATGCATAGCGTCCCAAATATTTGGGAGGGGCGCTACACACAAGCTATGTCCAGTTTAAACAGGACTAAATAACCTACCAGTACATCTTTGGAGTGTGTAAACCAATAATTACACACTAAAATCTAGTGGAACCAATTGCCTTCGGAAGTCACCTAACTAGTAAATAGAGTCCACCTGCATGTAATTTAATATCAGTATAAATACAGCTGTTCTGTGAAGCCCTCTGAGGTTTGTTAACCTAAGTGAACAAATAGCATCATGGAGGCCAAGGAACACACCAGACAGGTCAGGGGTAGCGTTTTGGAGAAGTTTAAAGCAGGGTTAGGTTATAAGCAAATATCCCAAGCTTTGGACATCTCAAGGAGCACTGTTCAATCCATCATCTGAAAATTGAAAGAGTATGGCACAACTGCAAACCTACCAAGACATGACTGTCCACCTAAACTGACAGGCCGGACAAGGAGAGCATTAATCAGAGAAGCAGCCAAGAGGTCCATGGTAACTCAGAAGGAGCTGCAGAGATCCACATCTCAGGTGGGAGAATCTGTCCACAGGACAACTATTAGTCGCGCATTCCACAAATCTGGCCTTTATGGAAGAGTGGCAAGAAGAAAGCCATTGTTGAAACAAAGCCATACAAAGTCCCATCTGCAGTTTGCGAGAAGCCGTGGAGGGGACACAGTAAACATGTAGAAGAAGGTGCTCTGGTCAGATGAGGCCAAATTGAACTTTTTGGCCTAAAAGCAAAACGTTATGTGTGGCGGAAAACAAACACTGCACATCACCCTGAACACACCATCCCCACCATGAAACATTTGGATGGCAGCATGATGTTGTGGTGATGCTTTTCTTCAGCAGGGACAGGGAAGATGTTCAGAATTGATGGGAAGATTGATAGAGCCAAATACAGAGGAATCTTAGAGGAAAACCTGTTAGAATCTGCAAAAGACTCGAGACTGGGATGGAGGTTCACTTTCCAGCAGGACAACAAAATTAAACATACAGCCAGAGCTACAATGGAATGGTTTAGATCAAAGCATATTCATGTGTTAGAATGACCCAGTCAAAGTCCAGACCTAAATCCAATAGAGAATCTGTGACAAGACTTGAAAATTGCTGTTCACATATGCTCTCCATCCAATCTGACAGAGCTTGAGCTATTTTGCAAAGAAGAATGGGCAAAAATTGTCACTCTCTAGATGTGAAAAGCTGGTAGAGACATCCCCAAAAAGACTTGCAGCTGTAATTGCAGTGAAAGGTGGATCTACAAAGTATTGACTCAGGGGGGCTGAATACAAATGCACTCCACACTTTTGTATATATAAATTGTAATCCTGACCATAGCATGCAATGATGCTGTAAGGTGCAGTAGAGCAGTAAACCCATAAGAGATCACCTTATTCACCATGTGACTAAAGGAACTTAAAGCGAAATTCCAGCCTGTGTAAAAAAAAACAAGAAGAAAAGTCATCAGCTACAAATACTGTACCTTCTGACTTTTAATATTAGAATACATACCTGTCCAGGGATCCCGCAATGTCGGCAGCCCAAGCCGATTTGTCCATCGGCTTTGGGTGCAGGGTTTGGCATTGCAAGTAAGGGAATGGTCCCGTTGTCTGCTGGGACACATACAGGTCCCAGAAGGCAGTTGGGGGAAAAGGAGGGGCCAGACATGACGTAGACCACTGTGTGCCGATCTTACCAGGAAGTGGGAGCGGGTACCTGTCAAAATGTGCCAGTGGAGGGGGGGAGGGTACAAACCCTTTTGGGTGGAGCTCCACTTTAATTTGTGGCTTTGCCACATTCATCTCCTGTTCAATCATGTTACTAAAAATGTATTACTGTCCTTTCATACTTATGCAAAGTACTAACAAGAAAATTAATAAAAAATGTAAGTGCAAGTTTAGGTTTAAAAAACGTGCAGCATATTCCTATGAAGCTAGTAAAAAACAAACTGAATTCTTGAGCAGTCTAGCACTTATATGTGTGTTCACATATATCCACAAATTTTATATAAATAATATAAAAAATAGTGCAGTGATCTGCTAATTTTTAAATGTGTAAATTTTGAAAACCTTCTATCTACTTACTATAAAAAAAAAAATCCAATATATATTTACAACTGATTAAAAGATATACATACTATACAATTAAAAGCATGTTTACATTTTTCCAAATTATCAAAAAATATAGAGAACTTCATTCAGAGAGTTCAATCACATGTGTGTATGTGATGTATTCCATTTTGACATGTGACAGAGTTTTTTTAACAGTATTTATGAAATCTTACCATACGAAGAGTTCTAGATGTTTAGTTCTTTTTATGGATGAGTATTACAAAAACTACGGTATACATTTCCTTGGAGATGGTGATAGAGGTCTAAGTTGGAAAGGCATTTTCCGTCTCTGTAATAATGGTTACCAAGACAAATAGGAGACACCAGGACAAGTGGAGACACAGTCACAAATAAAATGTGTCAGGGGTTCTAACCCTTCAAAATGTGGGCAGTACACATGCAGGCAAATCTGGCTTTCATAATGCAATTGCCAGCTTGCTTTGCAAAGTGAGTGCCATGAAAATGCTAAGATTTTTACTATTTGTAGATTGAAAATTTTTTTTTTGATATAATTAAATAAAGATATAAAAGGTCAGTTCATTAAGTTTTAGCAGCATTGAGTAAAACCATAATACTTTGCTTTAATACAAGCCGGTATGGCTCTTCTTGACTTGCAGGGAACAAAGAATGGGTCACAGCACAAATTCTCTCGTCAACAAGCCACAGAAACGATAAACACCAATTTGGAGCGTGTACGAGAAGTCACCAAGTCATTTGTAGCTCCCCCTGGAACATATGTCATCTTACCCTTCACACAGAACAAGGGGCAAGAGTCAGAGTTTCTCTTGAGGATCTTCATAAAGACATCTGAGATTGCTGAGTAAGTATAATGTGCAATCAGTCTGTTTCAAGAAGCAAGTTTCTGATCCACACAGCAAAGTTGACTCACGAAATAGGTGCAATAAGAATTCTTCTTTACTGATTTGTGATTGTTTCTCTCGGTGACAGGGAGCTGAGACAGCATCTTGGCAAAGAGACAACAATTACATCTCAAGCTAGTTATTGGTGTCTTTAAAATTATTTAGCCACTTGAGTCCAAGGCATGAAGAGATGTGATGTCAAGAATGATGTTACAGAATTCCCTCCTAGTACAGAAGCTCACTGCTATAGTCATCTATTGCTGGCTGATTTCAGTCAGCAATAGATCACTATTAGAAGTAACCTGTTTATTTGTCATGAGAGAAAAAACAATAGGCTTTACAGACCCTGATTCCTCATAGCTACAAATACATACTCATAATCAATAAACCACATGCCATGCTAAAGTCACGGCCTTCCGGGCTCCTGATGACGTCAGTTTTGATGAAACGTATGTAGGGCCGTAACCAGAGGTTGTGACGTCACCACATTCTACGTTTTGTCCCACCGGACTGTGAGTTTTGGAATCCTTTCAGTATGCCACCTTTTTGTACAGCTTTTAATCTGTAATTTTATTAAAAATTGAGAGGATTTTACACTATGTGGGCCTGGCGCTCTATCTTTCATATCCTTGCCGGAGACTCTGACTGACGAAGGATCTGAGCGGGGGAATTCGATACCAAGTGGAAGATATTTCCACACAAGCGTTTTTAGACTTCACTTGACAGAGAGGGGTTGATTTACTAAAGGAAAAAAGACTGTGCACTTTGCAAAGTGCAGTTGACCTCTGCAAGTGCAGTTGCTTCAGAGCTTAGTAAATGAGGTAAGGCTTCACGTTGCAAAGAATACCCAATCACATTCAAGGAAAGTTTTTTAAAAATGCATTTTTGCTTGCACATGATTGGATGATGGAAGTCAGCAGAGCTTCTGCTCATTTACTAAGCTCTGGAGTCTCACATCTCATGGTAAGAAGACATCTTTACTGGTGTATGCACCTGTAATGTTTTCAGTGGAAATGGTACACACAAAACCACTTAGATTAAGCATATGATTGTGGACTGATCACATTGTCTATGTAGCAGGGTGCTATTTTTAGGGGGGAGCATCTGAGTGGTAACTAGGCTAAGATGCACTAATTGTTAGGTTTCATGGACCATTTCTGTCCCTGGGAGATAGTACTGATGTGCAGTTCCCTGGGGCCTATAGGTGGCGCTGTTGCCATAGGCCCGGGTTGAACCGTGGTACAGGGTTGTGCCTTTTCTTGTCCCCTCTCGGCAGCAGTACGGCGGGGCGGGGATCCTGCTGTGCCTGTCGGGAGTGGGTATAAAAAGGGGTGGCCATCTTCCAGGCGGGGTCCACGCCCAGGCACCTTAGGCCTGAGTGTGTGTGCGTGTCGCCTCTGGGTGCCCTAGACCCGGAGGCCTGGGTCGTCGTCGTTGGTTCCGCGCCCAGGCACCTTAGGCCCGGGTGTGTGTGTGACAGAGCTGCTGTTTCCATCCCAGACACCTTCAGTCTGGGGTGAGATACTTTGGCGAGGGCCTGGAACCCAGCAATCTTCGGCTGGGGTCCGCTAAGAATCGAGGCTCCCAGGGATCTGCCTTGTGAGGGGACCCGTATCCAGGATCGAGGAGGCCAGGGAGGTGACCCTTTCTGAAGACCCAGCGTAGAGTCGTGGTGACAGAGGGGGGCCTCTGGTAACTCTACGGAGGGATGTTCTTATCCTAAAAAGGGGCCAAGTTACTCAAAGATGGAAGTGCGGGTTCTTTATGTCATAGTGGCAGTGTCTCTACGCACACCAGGTCAGTGGCAGTGACTTGCAACTATTCACCAGGTCAGTGGCAGTGACCAACCTCATGGTCCGTGGCAGGGACCATGCGCCAAGCCTGTTCGTGCAAACCAGAACAGGAGAAACCTTGAATTAAGTTTGTGCCTGGACCTCCTCCCACCTTATCTGACCCGTGTTTGTCTCAACCTGTCTGCTCTCAAAGAGACTATTTATTGCCCTTATGAATAAATAAGAAGTTGGACTTTTCAGTTGGTGTGGACAGTTGCTTACTGGGGAGAACTAAGGACTTGTTTCTGACTACCCCAGAAACAAGATCAGCTCTGGAGGTTTTCAAACACTGGCTGCAGGCAGGCCCGAGAAACTAACACCGCTCAACCTCCCCATCCAGGAGGGTACGGGCTTGTGGTGCGGTGTGCCTCATTTTTTTCCTGCGAAGGAGCCAACTATAAGAAAAGCAGGTAAAGGCTGGGGTGGGTGCGCTACATCTATATGGACTTTTTTCTCATGTTTCGTTTTGTTTTTTTTGATCTATATCAATTTATATTTACAGAATTCAGCAAGGCATGTGGTTTATTGATTATATTTATGTACAATATGTTATCCTATACATACATGTGACAACACTGAAGAAATGACACTTTGCTACAATGTAAAGTAGTGAGTGTACAGCTTGTATAACAGTATAAATTTGCTGTCCCCTCAAAATAACTCAACACACAGCCATTAATGTCTAAACCACCGGCAACAAAAGTGAGTACACCCCTACGTGAAAATGTCTAAACTGGGCCCAAAGTGTCAATATTTACACTGTTATACAAGCTGTACACTCACTACTTTACATTGTAGCAAAGTGTAATTTCTTCAGTGTTGTCACATGAAAAGATATGATAAAATATTTACAAAAATGCGAGGGGTGTACTCACTTTTGTGACATACTGGGGGTTATTTGCGAAAGGGAAATCCACTTTGCACTACAAGTGCAAACTACAAGTGCAAAGTGCACTTGAAATTGCACTGAAAGTGCACTTGGAAGTGCAGTCGCTGTAGATCCAAGGGAGACATGCAAGGAAAATAAAAAACAGCATTTTAGCTTGCACATGATTGGATGATAAAATCAGCAGAGCTTCCCCTCATTTCAGATCTATCCCTCAGATTTACAGCGACTGCACTTCCAAGTGCACGTTCTGTGCAATTTTAAGTGCACTTTGCACTTGTAGTTTGCACTTGTAGTGAAAGTGGATTTGCCTTTAGTAAATAACCCCCTCTGTATACTTGCTGAAGCTTATTTATGGTGTATTTTTTTTATCATTTGCGCGGTCTCACTTGGATTAGGATAGATACATACTTACATGCTACAATACATACTGCTGGATCTTAGGACATTATTTCACAGTCTGCATTTCATCTGCTTATAGCCCTCTTTATGGATTAGTTCCACCCAGACTCCACTCTAAGTATGTGGTGACTGGCCATCATACCACCCATCCTGCCAGATCCTGACTCTAAATATACACAAGATTCTTGGAATTCATGCATTTCATGAATTCATGCCTAAAACGCAAATAAAGTTGATGCTGTGATCCCAGGACATGGCCTGAGACACAGCATTGGCAGGACAGAGGACCAAGATGTGGAACCTCCCCAGTGAATCCAGGACAGTTGGCATCTATGCATATAACATATAACACTTTTATTTGAATTGCACTTACAGTAAATAAATACATGATATAAATGTGGTACAGTGTAAAAGGCAATGTGAGATATTATTAAAAAAAAAATTGATAAGAGAACACAAAAAGTTAATAAGTGGATATGTAAATTTCTAAAAACTTGAATATGTTATTTGTAGCCCTGATGAAGGAGGATCAGTAGAGCCCCAAAACATGTTGGCTTTTGTTTTTACTCTCATGACAAATGTACTACTGGACATCCAACATCTGGGCAATCAACATATTTAAATATCTACCAAAATTCTGATCCACCAAGATATCTTCATTTGGAACACAAGGATGGCTGACCAACATTATGATTTTTATTTTTTTTCAGCAGAAAAGACAATTTGTATGTACAAATGTTTCTGATATGTTTTAAGTTAACGTTCAACTTAAAAATATCATGTCTTTACGGATCAAAGATCATTAAAAAATATCAAAGGCCACATTTACACCTGCAAATGTACCTGACAGCATTTACATGAGAGAATCACAGCAGGTGTTCCCGGGGACTAGCTGTGGGAGGCAGCCCTATTTAAAGCAATGGAAGGTTGCCAGCTCCCACAGCTAATCAGGGCCGCTCGCAGGTCATCGCTAAGCAGCAATCATCTAGGAGTGGTCGGTCCTGGACTCAGACAGTCTACATCCAGGGCGATCACTTGCCGGTAATCTTAGCATAGGGATTACATGCGAATGGCCGCAATTCGATGTAGGAGCCTCTTATTGCTTTCAATAGGTTTGCTTCCTACAGCTAATTGCTGGGAACCCCCAAGTTTATTACATGTAAACGCTGTTGGGCCCATTCACAGGCGTAAATGTAGCCGAACGCTTTAAATTATTTTTTGTTTTAATTTTGGATAGAGTAGGAAATAATTACAAAATTTTTTTTAATCTGTGTCCTATGTGGAGAGATTTTTGTAGACACAACAGGAAATCAGAGGAAATCTTCCTAATGTGTTATAACTTTCCTCTGAGACAGTTGTCACCATAAGAAGTGTCCCACTAGAAGATTTCCCCACTATTCCTGTTCTGGTAACAACTCAGAACTTGGGATATTCTCACACCAGTTGTGGTGACAAGGTCATGCTTGTATTACCCAGTGGTCCATTCTCAGATCCTCTGGTTTATAGCACAGACAGCTTAAAGTGGATGTAAACCCTCCATACACCCAATGAAGTGAACAACCTCAGATGATACACTGAGATGAAACAAATCTCCCTACATTTTACATCCATATCTGCTGTCTTCACATTTATATACTGTTTAGAAAGTTCAGATCGTCTTAGGAAATTTTCTGTTCCTGTTTAACACAGAGTGTGATGTCTGCCTGTCTGGGCTTCCAGCCAAGATAGCTAAAATAGCTGATTGGAGGAAAGGCACACACCCCCTCTCCACATAGGCAGAGACTCTCAGAGGTGTTTTGTAACAGGGCCAGCTGCCTGCTAATCTTTTTATAGCAACCTCCCCGGACAGAAATTTCAGCTTGCTTTTTTCTGATGTGTCTGAGAATTTGTCAGGAGTTATCTGGCTGATAACAGAGGAACGGGTCAGGAGAGAGCTACGGGACTTAGCTCTTTGAAGAGAGATAACAAAACACTGCAGATATATGTACCCAGTTCAAATTTCATGAATTGGGTTTACATCCACTTTACCATATACAATAATTTATTCAAAATTCCATGTTATTGGATCAGGTTGATTTATTTTCATTAGTAAAGCATGGTTCCTGTTAAGTAGAGATTGGAGATAACTAATAAACTTCTTGTATTTTGGGATGGGACGTGGTAATGTGTAAATGGCTTCAGTTTAAAGAAGACATTGTTGTACTTGCAAAATTAGCAAGGGAAATGTTACCACTATTCTACAGTAAAGGCAAATTTTCATACAATGCCAGCCTTGGGGCAGGCTTGCCTTTATAGTGAGGGGATCTGTCATGGTTGGTTGGGGTTTACTCTGACCATGAATTTGACTCTTTGGTTTGACACGTTAGGTCAGCCTATGATTAGACGAGATGGTTGTTTTTTGCAGAACAGAGCTCACAAATACAGGGCCCCTACATTCACATGGTGTATGACAGGTTATCTAATATCTCCTCTCTATTCAGTTATATTATTACTAATGCCTCTAGCCAAAGCTACATGTGTGATACATTGATTAATATCACTTCTAACTTTAGATATCAAGGATTACAAACAGCATCACGGGAGGATAACCCAGAGCTATACACCAACAGTTCCTCAGCACAGTGAGTACTGACGCTATACTCTGCTGGTTTTAGAAATGTAATCAGCTTATTTTTTCCCTTCCTTGGTTCCTGCTTTTTCCCCTTGTCAACAGACTAATATTTTTTTTTTTTTATAAAACCTTTCTGTTTTCATTACATACCTTATTTTACATCCACTGATGGTATCACTAGGACTCTGTGCCTTTCCATGCAATGCAAGTAGATCATGGCTTGTGGAAGGGGTCAGTAGGGTGCAGTACATGGCTTCCTGAAAACATCACAGTGCCCAGCCTCAGTACTCCTCTCAAGAGCCCTGATACAAGTGTAGCCACACGGCCCCCTTTGCCTGCCTTTGGCTCACTTGAAGGAAAGGCTACCCGCCCGTACCCTCTTGTGTGAAGAGGTTGAGCGGCGTCACAAACTAGGGTCCTGCAGCAAGGTTCTCCCTTTAGTTGGTTCCCGTCTCTGATGCCGTGTACACACGAACGATTTTCTCGACGGTGAAAACACCGCCGAGAAATTCGACATGAGAAACGAGGACCGGCTTGGTCCCCCACACATGGCCGGTTTTCATGACATTTTTTCTCTTGGTCGAGAAAATCGACCGTGTGTAGGCTCCCTGGCAGTGTTTCCCTATGGGAAAACTGCCGCGGAAAAAATGCCGTGAATCACGACGAGAAAAATTAGAGCATGTTCTAATTTTTCTCGTCATAATTCTTGCTGTTTTCCTCGTCGGGAAAAATGCTGGAAAGCCCACACACGGGCATTTTTCTCGTCAAAAGAGAAAAAATTACATTTTTCCCGACGAGAAAAATGGTCGTGTGTACGCGGCATTAGAATGTAAGGACAAGTCTTTATATCCCCAAGTAACTCCAAGGTCCACACCAGTAGTAAACTCCAACGTAGAGTTTATTTCTTTATATGCAAAGTCAATGGATAGAAAAGGGTGGATAGAAGACAGGACAGTAAGAGTTTGGATACGAGTCCAGGCACAAGACAAATTATGAATTCACTACTCGTTCCTCAAGTAAGCTTAGCTCACCCGGATAGTTCCCTATGAAAGCTGATCCTAGCAGCCGAAGCGATGCTCGGACGTTTCTTTGGTTTTCCTTTTTTAGATGCGACTAGGAGATTCTCTGCCACAGAACCGTTGATCCCAATCCTCTGGTGTTGAATGGATCTCTCCAGAGAGTTACCAGGCCCTTCTTTCTCCGTGAACTTTTCACCGATCTTTCAGAAGGGTCCTCCCCCGGCCTCCTCATCTCAGAACGGGTCCCCATGCCAGAGGCACCCTGGGATTTCTCCTTCCAGGACGCGGGCCCCAGCTAAAAGTGCTAGGCCCAAGGTTGTTGCTGCAGCCCGAGGGCTAAAAGCGCCTGGGACTGATGCGTACTTGGGCCCCTGGCCAGGAGGGCCAGGTACCACGCTCCACGATGGCCCCCTGGGCTCGAACCAGAACCGAACCACCGAACCCCGATCTCCCCTCTCACAAGCAGCGTCTGCCCCTTTTATATCCTCTCCCGGCATGCACAGCAGGCCGACCACACTCACTGTACAACCGCCGAGAGAGGACATCCAAGGCACAGCACTATACCAGCGGTTCAACCCTGGCCCATTATGGCAGCGCCACCTACAGGCCACAGGGAACTACACACCAGTACACTACCTGCGGTGTAAAATAGAATGTCCTAACAATTAAGGTGGTCTGAGCCCAACTACAGCTCAAACCTTCCCCTAAATTTGGGCATAGCGGGGTTAAATTTGGGGACCCCGCTACACAAGCATATTCAGATTCAGAATACCTTATTAAGTAACATTCAACAAAGACAACACAAGATCACAATAACAAATGGAACAAGACACAATAACACAATAAAATAATATACAGTCTTTCTAGGAACTCCCACTCTTCCAGACTGACATCCACCAGACTTTTTGATATTTATGTAACTCCTCCCAAGAGCCAGCCCACTGCTTGCATCAGAGCTAAGGGGTCTTGAGAGCAGTACTGAGGCAGGGTGCATTCAGGGCCACTGACCCGCACCTGCACACCTGTCACATTAATTAACCACTGCAAGACCTCCGGTATTTTTTTTTGTTCAACCACTTCCTGACAGGGCATTTTCACCCCCTTCCTGCCCAGGCCAATTTTTAGCTTTCAGCGCTGTCACAATTTGAATGACAGTCATGCAACGTTGTACCCAAATTAAAATTTGATCATTTTTTTTCCCCACAAATAGAGCTTTCTTTTGGTGGCATTTGATCACCTCTGCGTTTTTTATTTTGTGTGCTATAAACAAAAAAAGAGTGACAATTTTGAAAAAAACACAATTTTTTTTCTTTTTGCTATAATAAATATCCCAATATTTTTTTTAAAAAACTATTTTTTTCCTCAGTCTAGGCCGATATGTATTCTTTTACATATTTTTGGTAAAAAAAAATCGCAATAAACTTATATTGATTGGTTTGTGCAAAAGTTATAGCGTCTACAAAATAGGGGATAGATTTATGTCATTTTATTATTATTATTTTTTTCCTACTAATGGCGGCAATCTGCGATTTTTATTGTGACTGTGACATTGCGGCGGACATATCGGAAACTTTTGACACTATTTTGGGACCATTCACATTTATATAGCGATCAGTGCTATAAAAATGCACTAATTACTGTATATATGTGACTGGCAGGGAAGGGGTTAACACTAGGGGCGATCAAGGGGTTAAATGTGTGTCCTAGGGAGTGATTCTAACTGTGGGGGGAGGGGACTGATGAGAGGAGGAGATCGATCGTTGTTCCTATATACAAGGAACATACGATCAGTTCTCCTCTCCCCTGACAGGACGTGGATGTGTGTGTGTTTACACACACACATCCACGTCCCTGCTCTGTGAAGAGCAATCGCGGGTGCCCGGCGGCCACCGGGCACACGCATCGGGAACACAGTGATGCGGCGAGCGCGCGCGACAATGCCAGGAAGACAAAGACGTCATATGACGTCCGCCCGGAGGGAGGGAGGGTTCCTGCCGCCGTCATTTTACAATATGGCAGTAGGCAAGTGGTTAACAGGTGATTCTCTTTCTCTTAAAAGCAATTCGATTAGCAGAAGCAGCAGGAGGGTCATTAAATAAAAAGTGGTTTGTCGGGGTTTATCCGGGCTCCGGTGGGATTTCGTTTAACACTTCAGTCTCATACTGGTATGTGTATTAGTGGTTATAACACATTTATAAAACTGCTTTTTAAATTCCATAGTAGTTTCCTCTCTAAATGCAGTGTGGGAGGTGTTATGGGGATAGGCCAAAGTCCACAATCACATGATTTCTTGTTTTAATAAAGGCGTGCTCTTCAATTCTAAAGGGTGGAGTTAGTAATAAGTAGGAACCCAAAGTTCTTGGCTATAACATATATGATTAAGTTCAGCAAGTTTACTGTAGAATGTTTGGAATTTAGGTGATAACCTTTATTAGCTGACTTAGGTCATTAACCTGTTTTCTACCATTGTATGTTTATAAAGGGCGGGACGCTAGACTGTAATTTCCTCAGCGCTGTTTAAAAAAGTGAATGGGAAAAAAAGCCAAAAAAAAACACCCTAGAGTAGCTGTTGCATCTACTAATCACAGGCATAGCCAGTCCAATTAGCTCTGTACCTTGTGGTCACTGTGATAGCCAATTTTAGAAGTCTATATTGTTAAACCGCAGCTGCTGATCCATTCATTCATTTCCACTGATAGTGAGATTGTCTTTTTAACCCTTTCACCCACTCTGTATATTAACCTCCCTTAACCTGCACGACTACATCTCCATCCTGTCAGTGTATGTGACCTGTATATTGATCCTGTCACCTTCTCCTCCCTTTGTGTATGACCTGTACAATATTGTATCTAGTGCCACATTACCAAGCTCTATGGTCTAATCATACAAACACCAGCATGTTTCTGCATTTCCCCCAAAAAAAAATCATGCAAAAATAAAAGCTATATGTGTATATTTAAAAATTGATAAATATCACTTCTGGCTTTAGATATCAAGGATCACAAGCACCACAAACAGTGTCACAGGAGGACAACCAAGCACCATACCCCAACAATTCCTCAACTCCGTGAGTACATGGACACTTGCTGTTTTTGTAATCATAGATTGGTTTATTTGCGAATAACCACCAGTGGCTTTTACTTAATAACACCTTTATAAAGTAAGGAAGGCAAGTGGGGATATAATTAGGTCTCAGAATGTTGTGCTGGTTTCATGTCTTAGTGGAACAAAGGTCCCAACGTGCCCCATCGGCATCTCCGATCGTCTCTGTAGACTTACATGTCCTAGAATATTACACTACAGATCCCAGTATGCCTCACTGGCATAGAGCATGTCTCTGTAGATCTACATGTCCCAGAATATTACACTACAGATCCCAGCATGTATACCCCAGGCTTCCCACTGACCATGTACTGTACTACTGATTCATAGCTTACCTTCTTTGCTTTATGTATAGTTATATCTAGATTCTGCAAATATAAGGTCTAGGGGACCAAGAAAAGCAGTTTTACTTACCTGATCCTCCACTTCCAGACTCTTCTCTTAAGTCCTCTGACATCATCAAGTACAATTAAGGGTCCATAGCCTGAGGAACAGTTCACTGTTAGAGCATAGGGGGACACCGTCTGCTGGGGGGAGTGGGAATAAGGTAATTAAAAGTGCTTTTTCAGTATCCTAGAACTAAATGACTTACTTGGCACTTGCAGTGTGGGGGAAGCCCACTGCATTGAAGGATTTTCCTTTCCATGGAGATAGGTTTGAATGGAGTCTAATAATTACATAGTGATTTTTTAACAGGGGTTCTGCGGCACCTTGGGGTGTCGTTTCAGTTCTCCAAGGGTGCCACAAGCATTCGACCTAGTTTGCTCTAAATCAGTGTCATGACTTTCGACAGAGGGAGTAGGCCAGCCACCAGCACCATAACAACCAATAATGCTGTAGGGCAGTATGCACAATATCATTCATTGCTATGGAGTTTGCACCCAGCCTGCCCGCACTATGGCAATTTAAGACACCAATCCATGGCAGGCGGAATGCTGGGTAACTCAGAGGATGGAAGTCTGGCTACCCCACCCCTGCTCCACCTTCCACCCTCTGCCACGATTCTGGGGCCAAAAGATAGAGCTCCGATGTGTAGAAGGGACTGTGTGATTGGGGAGCTCTGTGATTTGGGGGACTTGATGTGATGAGAAAACTTGGGGATAAGGGAATCTGATGTGAGGGTGACTGATGTATAGGGTGGACACTGATGTATAGTAGGACATGATAGGGAGACTTCTGATAGAATACAATATATGGCCATTGACATGAACGGGGGGCTCAGACATGATGGTGGGACCTCTGCTGTGATGTAGGGCCATTGACATGAATAAGGGGCTCTGACATGACTGGGGGGACCTCTGCCGTGATGTAGGGCCATTGACATGTACTAGGGCTCTGACATGATGGGAGGACCTCTGACAGGATGTAGGGCCATTAATATGAAAGGTCAGCTTTGACATGATGAGGGCACCTCAGATATGAAGGCAGGCTTTTGATGTGAACTTATTTTCATCAAGAAGGTTGTGTGCTCAGGTTTTCCATTGAAAAGTTACATTTAAATTTTTTATACTTTAGACTGGCGTATCTCGGGATTTTGACTATGAAAAAAAGAGAGACATTGACCAAAATAATACAAAAAACTGTGGTTATACCTACACTGACTGGCTGATTAAGAAAGGGGAAATTCCTCTCCTGGCACTCATTTGACTCTTAATTAGTCAGTTACACAAGTACTGTATATACAAGGTAACATGGTATAATACCAAGATTTGTGTTTTTGCTTTGTAGATACAAGAGCATAGAAGGACCACAAAAAGTAATTGACAATGCTCTCTTTGAGAACAATGCATTGCTAAGGTAAGTCAATGTTTGATGGTTTCTTGTTTAATGAATAAAAAAAGTTAAAGCTGAACTCCGGGCACAAAAACTCTCATTAAAAAACATTCCACAATAACCACAAATTCTATAAATCCACATTGTGAGCACTAAATGCCTTTGCAAACCTAAATATTACCTTTTCAAACGTAGCAGTGACATCATCACTGTTCAGAGAGCAGAGCTGTGGGAGACCCCACCCACTACAGGATGTCTGCAGAAAACTACAGGAAGGGGCAGAGACAAGACCAGTCACCCTGCACAAGGAGAGACAGCATCAGTGACCGGTCTTTATTACAGGAAACTCCTGCACAGATTCAAAGTTTCACATTGGATTACTGCACACATGTGGATGAAATATACGGAGCACTCCAAGATTCAAGAAAATATATGGCTCTTGTATTCATACAATATTTGCTTATCCTGGAGTTCAGCTTTAAACTATTGGAAGCTGACTACACAAGTTGCAGTCTGATTGCACTATCTCCTGTAGGCCTCATTTACACTTGCTTTGGGGGGGGATGTAAAAACATGTGGCCAGGCTGTGTTTTTACCGCCCCCTGTGGGCAAGACTAACTGCTCCCAAGTAGGGACCCAGACAGAGCACTAAAGGCGGGCTGAGGCTGTCATTTACCAAAAGGTTGGCGTTAAGGCAGCATTTGTACTCTTTACATTATTCACTACGGACATCAGTTCCTCATTACACTCTATGCACTATGGATAACAGTTCATCAATGTGCTCCATAACTCTTCTCTCACTTTAGTTGTGCAGCATTTCTGAGCTCAGTAACCCGTCACCTCACTCCCAGTGACATTGATTTGTATGTTTCACTTGAATACTAGGAAGCTGTACTCCTGTGCATAACCCAGGCTTACTCTTCTCCTGAGGTCTCACTCCATCTTCCGTGACTCCCAAGGTGGGTCCCTAGGACACCTCGTGCCACAATGTCGGACCCAGTATTGAGATTTCATACACTAGGGAAGGAGCCTAAGCACAAAAGGTCCTTCACTACCAGGGCCTCTGTCACTTTTACCCCGTCGCACCGCTTCCCAACGTGCTGGTTGCTTATGCACTCGACATTAGTACTGTAGTCATTAGCAATGGTAATATAGCTTTATCTGAATAGCTTCACTGCATGAAAGACAATTGTACTGCAGCTTCTCTAACTTGTCTTGTTCCCTCATTAATCCCTGTTCTTGTGATATGCCATACATGCATTGCACCCCTCTATGATGGTCCTCAAGTAACTTCAGACAAGGCCAAGTTGAATAACAATAAACATTCTTTACTAAAGTTGTTAAAAAATAAATGAACAGTTTCCCAAAGATGTCTTCAATAAACATTTCTTTACATAATCTTTTAAGTGCCCTTTAATTGTTCTCCTGGTGTCCCTAATTGCTCATGAGGTAGTCATCCCTTATAAAGGCACAAAAGTCCTTAAGTCCATTTAGCAGTGGCAAAATCCATATCCCTGGAACCCCGACTGGACTCCCACAGGAGGTGGTTAAACGCAAGAAGTAGTTCACATCCTTGGCAGCATTCTGTTCCTTAAATGGGGAGACCTGGACCTGTAATAAGTCAGTCTCCACCAGTGGCACAAGTGACAAGGTGACAACATAGGAACCCAAGTGGGAGATGGTTGTTAACCCATAACTATAAATGCCTGAACAAGGACCTTGGTGGTGGGATCACCAGTGATTCCTTTATAGAAAGATGCAGATTTAAGAAGATTGAAATGACATGAGATTTTAGAGATTGGGTTTACATCTACTGTAATGTGGATACTGACGGACTCAACAGCTACTTGTACCTTTATCTTATCTGTAAACTGCTGCATGCCTAGGCATTATTTTCTTGGCAAAGGATTCCTTTAAAAACACAGCAGTAATGAAAAAAATAAGTCAGTGATAACATCACACATTACAAGTTACCATCATTTCTTCTCTCTCTGATATTTTGCAGTGACTTTGAATCAAGTCTTTGGGTAAACCGCCAGACTCCTACGGTAAACGGCCACTTGTCTTCCTAATTGCTTTTATCAATATCTGTCACATGTTACAATGTATACATAACATTTCCTTCTGCAGCATTAATTTTTCTTGTGTAAATCTTGCAAGGCGCCTCTTTGGTACAACACGTCACCAATACAGTGATGTACAGTCTTGTGAAAGCAGACTGCCTTGCCTAAAGATCATCATTGTATAAGAAGTAATTTATAGTCGCTTAGCCATGGTCCTTCCCTGTACAACGCATGGCCAAGGGTCTCTCTTGAAGTGGTCCTTTCAGGTCTGCATGAACTCATTCCTGATGGGTCACAATATACAGCAACAATATAATATTTCAATACAGCTCCACCTTTTATCATTCTTCAGCTCCAGTGGCTTTGCCTAGGCTGAGAAAGGAATGGTTATGGCAGAAGCTGATGTAGTTCTAGGCACTGCATCCTAGATTTATATAGAATACGGAAAGAAAAAGCAAAAAAGACAGACTTTTAGGCCTCATGCACACTGGGTGCTTGCCCAGCTCTTCTGAACGCATTTTCTCATGGCAGGTGAAAAAAAAGAAAGCCATATAGGCGTGTTCATGCAGCGTCAGGCGTTTGGGTGTTCATTCATAACATTGGCCAAAATATAAATTTTGTCTGACTATTGAAATGAATAAATTCTCAAGCCCAAACGGCGCAACTAGACACATTTACAAGTGTTTAGGTACGTTTGGTGGTTTCTTCTGCCAAAACGCTCCTTTCCTTAACCCCCCTGGTGGTAATCCCAAGTGTGGCTCAGGGTGAAATTTCATTACCAAAAGCGGTAACCCCGAGCCACACTCGGGATCCAATTGCAGGATCCAGGGAAAGTTACTTACCTTGTCCCCTGGATCCTGTGATGTCTCCCCGCTGTGTGTGCGAGCTGTCTCCTCGCTCGATTCACAGTGCCGAGTGCCGGGCTCTGTTCCCTGCGAGCGCTGTGACGCACGGGGGCGGAGTTCGGCGCCAAATTAAAAAAAATAAAAACACAATATACATACAGTATACTGTAATCTTACAGATTACAGTACTGTATCAAATAATTACACACACCCTTTGTCCCTAGTGGTCTGTCCAGTTCCCTGCATGCAGTTTTATATTATAAATACTTTTCTTTCTGCCTGGAAACTGGAGATTGTCCATAGCAACCAAAAAGTGTCGCTTTATGTCAAAAGTGGTTTTAGACCAGCTAGAAAACAGCGATAATAAATTAGAATCACTTGCAGAATTGAGCGATAGCGTTTTGTAGGGAAATTCATCATCAAACACTGAAAGTTATGGCAGCGACAATTCTGCAACTGAGCACATTTCAGTGTTTTTGATTTGATTACATTATTGAATAATTTGTATTATTATTATTATATTATTATTTGTTATAATTATTTATAGTTATTTATTATATTGTAATTTATGATTTTGTGTTTCAAACTTTATCATACCCAGGATGTCTACTAGACTCTTGTTTGAACAGATTTAAGTGAGTCATTAATAAGAATTACAGGCCTACAATATAAAACACCAAATTTCCATGCAAAACAATTGTACCGCTTTGAGCATCAAAAATCTGACATAATCATACTGCCAGGGAGGTTAATGTGCAAGTGATGGCTTTTTTATGCTTCTAAATGCCTGTAAGTGCGTATGTGTGTAAGGACACATAGGGGTTTATTTACTAAAACTGGGGTGTGCAAGATCCGGTGCAGCTCTGCGTAGAAACCATTTCAGCGTCCATGTTTTTTGTAAAAGCTTAATTGAAAAAAGCTGAAGTTGGAAGCTGATTGGCTACCATGTATAGCGGCACCAGATTTTGCACTTTCCACTTTTAGTAAATCAACCCCATAGGCAAAAAACAAAACAAAAAAAACTTAAACTCCCTAAAAGGTAGTGTTTTTACACTGATGAGGCCTAATGCCTCAGGGGCGAGCGCCGGGACTGCCAGGAAGCACTAGCAGGGGAGAAGGTAACACCAATGCAGGGTTCGGTCACCACAGGAATAGTGACCTGGCCATGAAATATCTACTGGGACCCATATCGCAGGGACATTTTTGGGTGGATGTGGCCTAAGTCAGACGCTATCCTGATAAGAGAGCCATCGCTAATATTCATACAAGATACAGCCACAGGTAAATAAATACTGACTTGCCAACTTTATATTTCTAAATGAGGGGCCAGCTGACCAAAAATCTGGAAATACTAAGGGCTTGATTTACTAAAACTGGAGAGTGCAAAATCTGGTGCAGTTCTGCATAGAAACCAATCAGCTTTCATTTTTTTATTTTTTTTTGTCAAAGCTTTATTGAACAAGCTAAAGTTAGAAACTGATTGGCTACCATGCACAGCTACATCAGATTTCACACTCTCCACTTTTAGTTAATCAACCTAAGTGAAGGCTGAACCTCATAACAGGACCAAGTTCAAATGTGAAAAGGTACAGATCCAAGGGAAATGGGATAGAGACAAGTTGGACATCAAAATCCTTTGAGCAGTAGGGTTGCGGGGGCCGGTTCAGTAAGGTGCTCACCCCCAGGTCACATTAATAGGTTACCTGTTACCAGCTTCTTGCAGTCCCTATAAAGCAGGGCTGGAATAAAAGAGATGCCTATTAGTTCAGGTGCTGACAAGGATCATGCTGGTAGAGAGCAGAATGACAGAGAGATGAGTTCATCATTGTGCTGCTTCTCCTTTCACTGTCCAGTCACTGGCTTAGGCGGAAGTGGGTTGAATGACACTGGCCATCAAACTACATCTAGTGGCGGGGGAAATATCTAAATTGAAAGTTAAGACTGAAGGGCTATTCATTTTTATCTTGTTTTTGCTACTTCTTTATGTATGTCCCCACATCTGTTCTACTTAGACGCCTTTCACACGAGCAATCCGGGTAGGTCCACCTGCTGGTTGTTCGGTGGACCTGATCAGAAGCTTTATGTAAGTCTATGGTGGATATAAACGGACGTCTGGTCCAGGTCTGGAAAATAATGGAAAAGGTCTGCTGCCTTTTACTTTTTTTCCGCCCTAATTGTAACGGATCATAGGTAGTCTGTAAACAGACTCAAGTTTTTTTACATCCGGCCGACCATAGATTTAAAGGGTCCGGACATCCATCCAGTTTTGCTCCATTTCAGCCATGGATCTTTTCATGGATCCCCTGTTGAACGGACTGGATGGCACCCAGGTGAAAGGCGTCTTACCTGTGTTTGGAAGAATAATGCTGGATACACACTATACAACTTTTGTTGCTTGATTTCCTTTAGATCTACCAAAACCATGTAGTGCAAGTGCCTGCCTGATTAAATACAAATTGAAAGTTTTTAGGTTTGACCTCATATTATATGGTTTTGGTAAATCTAAAGGGAAAAAATCCAAAGAACATTGTACAGTGTGTATCCAGCTTTACTTTATAGAGCTGAAGATTATTAGTGAAATATGCACAGAGTCTTCCTCACATCCCTATACTGCCCGTCGAGCTGTTTCTCTCTCTAGCGCTGTATGAGATCCGATTCACAGAGATGTACTGAGCACAGTGGGAGATCGAGTAATTAAAACAGGTCAGATTGGCGTCTGCAATTTTCCCCATGACATTAATTAAATAAGTTAATTACCTCTGCTGTAATTATTCATTAGCGGTGATGGGGAATGAATTGGAGTTTGTGACCTTGAAGAGGTCATTGCTATACATCACGGTGACAGAAACTTTGGGGCTCCTCAGAGCCACATGATGGAATGTGTTACTTTTTACTTGGCACCGAAGTAAAGGCACAATAAAGTCTATCTTGTGCAATTGTGTTTGACAACATGAAGCTTCCTCTTGTGATCCATCCCCTAGGTTGGGTTTAGCTCTCCTATCATGTGTGCAGATGCTTGAGGAAATTGTTAGGTGAAGAAGCTCAAAAGAGACATGAAGGAAGAACGTTGGGAGTACATCAACTCTGGATTCAGGGCAATGTGGATACAGCGGTGGGCTTTATTCTTACCTCTGGGTTTAACCCTTTTATCAGCTGAGTATGTGCAGTCATTTGAGGGAATTATTACATGAGGAAACTCAAGCAGGGAATTAAAGCAGAACTTTACCTGTAAAAACTTGATATAAAATAATGTTCAAAATTAGTGTGTGCTGTAAATTGCCTCCAGCATTGCTCCCGTTTCTTCTGGCTGCAGGCTGCCATTTTTCTGACACCCAGAGCCCCTGAGCAACAGTAAATCTTTAGGCTGTCAGCAGATTGGCTTCTAGTGGCTTTGATTTTAGGCCGAAAAATAGAGAGTAACTGAGCATGTGCAGAGCAGGGTGAGATAGTGGGGCTGATTTACTAAAATTGGAGAGTGCAAAGTCTGGTGCAGCTGTGGATGGTAGCCAATCAGCTTCTAACTTCAGCTCGTTAAATTACACTTTGAAAAAAAAAAAAACTGGATTCTGATTGGTTTCTATGCAGAGCTGCACCAGATTTTGTGCCCTGCAGTTTTAGTAAATCAGCAGTGTATTAATGGACTTTAAATAGTATATTCCCTTATTTTTAAAGTGGTTGTAAACCCCTCCTTACAACTTGCACCTACAGGTAAGCCTAGATTAAGGCTTACCTATAGGTGCAAGAAAAATCTCCTTAACCTACACGGTTAGGGAGATATTTGCTTTTAAAAACCGTGCCGATGACGTCACGCGCAGGTGCACTGCGCGTTGCCGATTTTCTCAATGGAGACTGCTGGTTGTGTCCATGGAGAAAGCTGGCCCCGCGCACATGCGTGTGACATCATCGCCGCTCCGGCCAATCACAACACCGGAGCTGTGGTTAGGACGAGGAGGACGCCGGGACGAGGAGCGCTTCGGAGGCTTCGATGTGAGGTAAGTGCCACATAATGAGTTAGTATGCTATGCATACTAGCTCATTATGCCTTTCTCTTGCAGGGCGTATGCTTATCTCAAAATGTTGAGGAGGGTTTACTTCCTTTTTAATGTCTTGCATAGCTGTACCTGTCAAAAGTTTGATTTTAAGGAAGAACTGAAGGAAAAGAGATTTAACCTACAAATATGGAAAGGCTTCTTCACAGTAAGAGCTGTGAAAATGTGAAATGGACTCCCTCAAGAACTAGTTCTGGTCAGCTCTGTAGAATGTTGTAAAAAAAAATTACTGTATTCTTTCCTAAATACACAAAAAATAACTGGATACTTATAATTATAGTTATTAGCACCAGGGGTAGTTGATCCAATGAATATCCGATTGCCTCCTGGGGAATCAGGAAGGACCCCCCCCCTCTCCCCCGGAGCAAATTGAATCATGCTGTATTGGGGTTTTATGCCTTCCTTTGGATCAACTATAGGTATAGGATATGTATATGAAGGCTTTCTATTTGTGTGGGGTTTTTTTTTTTACTCTTTTTCTATTGGTTGAACTTTTTTTCAGCCAGACTAACTATGTAATTTTGCAACATCTCTGGATTGGGGCAAGGTGGTTATAATGATGGGGTTTTTCACTTACCTCTGTGTTTAGCCCTTCTATCAACTAAGTATGTGCAGCGGCTAGAGAGAACTGGTCAAAGTGAGGAAGCAACATCTTTGAATTGCTTCTGCATCAGCACTTACCAGCAAATGTGCATATGGCATATATACCTGAATGTGAAAATGGCAAGTTTAGGCAAATCTGCCCTGAGTGCATGTATGTGTAAACACCAATGCAGAACCAATCAGCGGTTATTCGAGTATGACATTGTACAAATTTTCACTTGTATTGATGACTGTATGTGCCACCTGTGGTTCCCCGTGCATAGGAAAGTGTCAAGGATTTTACACTTGAGGAAACAGGAGCTGTTTAACATCCATGTGTATGAGGCCCTAGAGAGATTTAATCTCACTTCCTGTCCTAGTGACAACAGTGTTAGCAAGCAGGAAGTGAGGGAAATCTGCAAAAGGAACACAGACTGAAATCAAATGTGTTGGGTTCTAGTCTTTTCCCTTCCCCTTCCACTTCCACTTCCCATTCTCTACTAAAGAAATGTATGTTTATTTCTGTCTGCGTTGAAGGTTTTTACTCACTTTCTGTCTTGCAAAGTAAGAACACGTAGTGAGGGTAAATCTCCACAATGGAGCCCCAGAGAGTAGTAAAATCTAAGGGCAATTCTAATTTCCCCCACTCTCTCCAAAACTAAGAAGAAATGTTTTGGCTGGACTGTGGACATGCACTTTAATCTGTAGCTACTCAAAAAAAATTTTTTAACTGATCTGGTGGCAAAAAATGAAATCCAATTGGTTGTCATGGGTTACTGCACTTTACACCCTGCCCAGCTATTTAAAATAGATCTACAAATATATTATTTTTTTTTTTTTTAAGTATTTATTTTATATTTAGATGGGGGTGGTAACACACCTGTAAGCCATAATTGCAATAACTGAAGCCTGCCAGAAAAATTGGCATTGCTTTTCATGGCTCTATCTTGTCTTACTACTATGATGGAGCAGCTGTTAGGACAAGCATTCCTAGCACTATAGGAAGGTGCGCCATTCTTTTCCCAAGAGCTGCACATGCTCAGTGCGTTTTTCTCCCTGTCAGCTTGGATGAGCTCAGCGTCTTCAAAAGGCAAGAGACAGCAAACTGTGCATGTGCAGCCCTTGGGAAAAGGACAGCACACCCTCCTATAGTTCTAGGGGGCGCTCCTGTCATAGTTAGGATAGAGCCATGCAAGGCAGTGGCAATTTTTCTAGCAGGCTTCAGTTATTAAGAATATGGCCCACAGGTATGTTACCAGAGGTGTGATCATAAGATCTGATCAGCAGAGGGCGCTGCTTTGGTGTAGTGTGACTTCTTAGTCTGAACCAACCCTTTAACATTTTTTTTTTCTTTTTCAGGCTGTTTTAAAAAAATATAAAGATGACAGCTATGAGAATGTTTTTACCCGTTACGCAGACCAGGTGGGAATATTTTTAGAGACACATACTGTATACTGCCAATACACTTAATTTGTGATTTCAGTTTTTTGTTGTTGTTTGTCATGTTTTCATATTATTTTATTCCTTACTTCCTTACTGAGTGCCTGGTTTTTGTTTAGCAAAGCAAAAAATAAAAAAATAAAATCTGGAGGAAGGTTTGTCTTATTACTGCTGTCACGTTGCTTGTGAAAATTTGAAAATTAAAATGAAAGTGCGTGTCTGGGAAAAGTTAAAAAAACATATTCAGTACATCTCTGCAACACAATGCACATTTCCACAATGTTTTACAATATTCCTTTACAAATGCTGAGAGTACTTTTGTGAGATACTGTGTGTGTGTATATATATATATTCACACGCTGAGCAAAATTATGAACGCAACACTCTTGTGTTTTCCCCTATTTATCATGAGCTGAACACAAAGATCTATGACTTTTTCTATGTACACAAAAGGCCTATTTCTCTCAAATATTATTCACAAATCTGTCTAAATCTGTGTTAGTGAGCACTTCTCCTTTGCCAAGATGATCCATACACCTCACAGGTGTTGCATATCAAGATGCTGATTAAACAGCATGATTATTGCACAGGTGTGCCTTAGGCTGGCCACAATAAAAGGCCACTCTAAAATGTACAGTTTTATCACACAGCACAATGCCACAGATGTCGCAGGTTTTGAGGGAGTGTGTAATTGGCATGCTGACTGCAGGAATGTCCACCAGAGCTGTTGCCCTTGAATTGAATGTTCATTTCTCTACCATAAGCTGTCTCTAAAGGCGTTTCAGAGAATTTGGCAGTACATCCAACCAGCCTCACAACCGCAGACCACGTGTAACCACACCAGCCCAGGACCTCCACATCCAGCATCTTCACCTCCAAGATCGCCTGAGACCAGCCACCTGCTGCAACAATCGGTTTGCATAACCAAAGAATTTCTGCACAAACTGTCAGAAAACGTCTCAGGGAAGCTCATCTGCATGCTCGTCGTCCTCATCGGGGTCTCGAACTGACTGCAGTTTGTCGTCGTAACCGACTTGAGTGGGCAAATGCTCACATTCGATGGCATCTGGCACTTTGGAGAGGTGTTCCCGGTTTTCACTGTACAGGGCAGATGGCAGACAGCATGTATGGCGTTGTGTGGGTGAGAGGTTTGCTGATGTCAATGGTGTGGAGGGGTTATGGTATAGGCAGGCGTATGCTGTGGACAGCGAACACAAGTGCATTTTTTTGATGGCATTTTGATTGCACAGAGATACCGTGACAAGATCCTTAGGCCCATTGTTGTGCCATTCATCCACAACCATCAGCCCCATGTTGCAGCATGATAATGCACGGCCCCATGTTGCAAGGATCTGTACACAATTCCTGGAAGCTGAAAACATCCCAGTTCTTGTATGGTCAGCAAACTCACCGGACATGTCACCCATTGAGCATGTTTGGGATGCTCTGGATCGGCGTATACGACAGCGTGTTCCAGTTCCTGACAATATCCAGCAACTTCACACAGCCATTGAAGAGGAATGGAACAACATTCCACAGGCCACAATGAACAACCTGTTTAACTCTATGCAGTGGTCACACCAGATACTGACTGGTTTTCAGACCCCCCAGACCCCCCCAATACAGTAAAACTGCACATTTTAGAGGGGCCTTTTATTGTGGCAAGCTTAAGGCACACCTGTGCAATAATCATGCTGTCTAATCAGCATTTTGATATGCCACACCTGTGAGGTGGATGGATTATCTCAGCAAAGGAGAAGTGCTCACTAACACAGATTTAGGTCCCTTTCACACTTATACAACTTGTACCACGATTCCGTATAAACAGTTTCGACTTTGGCATGCGACTTGTACACGACTTGTGCATGAAGGGGAACTCCACGCCAATTTTTTTGAAAAAAAAAACAGCATGGGTTTCCCCTTCATGAGCATACCGGGCCCATAAGTCTGGTATGAATTTTAAGGGGAACCCCCTCCTGAAAAAACGGCATGGGGTCCCCTGCGCCCCCCCCCACCCCAAGACACCTTGCCCCATGTTGATGAGGACAAGGGCCCCTTCCCGACAGCCCTGGCCGTTGGTTGTCGGGGTCTGCGGGCGGGGGGCTTATCAGAATCTGGGAGAACCTTAAATAAGGGGGCCCCCAGATCCCGACCCCCCATCCTATGTGAATAAGTATGGGGTACATCGTACTCCTACCCATTCACCTGGAATCAAAAGTGTAAAAAATAAAACACACTAGACAGGTTTTTAAAGTAATTTATTAGGCAGCTCCGGGGGTCTTCTTCCAACTTCGGAGGTCTCTTCCGACTCTCTGGCCTTTTCTCCCGCTCTCCGGTGCCTTCTTGGTGCTCTCCGGTTCTCCTCCCGCTCTCCGGTGCTTTCTGCCTTCTGCCGGACTCCTCCGCTATCTTCTATCAGCTCTTTTGCTAGCGTTGGCCTGGTCTTCTGCGTCATCTTCTTCCCTCTTCTCTTTCTCCGATGTTGACTCGACGCTCTGTTCCGCTGTAATGCCGTGTGCGCAACGACTTATATGGGCATGGGGCGTGGTCACCGGGTGATGTCACCCGGTGACCCCGCCCCATAGGACGTCACAGTCCCATCATTCCACGAGACTGTGACGTACATCTATTTTAGTGTGTTTGCAATATTGTATATATGCAACCAAAGTACATCAACACATACAGTACATACTGTGTTTCTTTTATTATGACACATGGTAGTGTCAAACATGCCTGATTTAAATTGTAATATGGAATACATTTTGATAATTTTTTTTAAAGATATTGCTATCAACTTTATTTGGCACAACTCATACAAGTCCCATGGGCAAAATTCCTCTTTTCGGTCTTCACGTGTCTTAAGGGACTGACTTCTGCCATTGTCTCAGTACTTGTGGCCTTCCTTTTCTTGAATATTTTGTTGTCATCTGTGCTATACTGAACTGTCACTTTAGAAACTAGGAACGTCTAGGTTACACAGAGGGAGATTTACTAAAACTGGGGCACTCAGAATATAGTGCAGCTGTGCATAGGAGCCAATCAGCTTCTAACCTCAGCTTGTTCAATTAAGCTTTGGCAATAAAATCTAGAAGCTGATTGGTTTCTAAGCAGAAGTGAGCCTGATTTTGCACTCTCAAGCTTTAGTAAATAAACCCCGGTGTCTGTAAAATGTTGCTATATTCACTTGCTGGAGTAGAGAACTTTCTCCTATAGCCCCACGGAGAATCCAACTTGTTCACGTTAGACCTAGATACCCTCCGTCCAATAGAATTTTTCAATGTTTACAGACTATGTGGCCTATAGAAGCCTGGTTTATAAAGTAGGAGGTAGCACATGCCTTGAGATATTTAAACTGCTAGTAACTGGCTGATGAAAAGAGGAGATTTACAAGCATTACTTCTAATCATGCCGTTGTTTCCGTTGCAATATATAATTTTATCTTATTTCTTTCAGAGCTCAGAACTGTATGCAGAACAGCTACAAAAGCTACTAAATGATGTGGTAATTTCAGGTAAGCCTAAAAAATAGGTTTGTGAATAGTAGGACATGTTAGATAAAGCTGACCAAGGTAGAAAATAGCAATGTATGTAATTCCTCTTATACCTCTAGCTTTATAAGGCAGCAAATCTGATACTTTAGTATTATCCAACATTCTTTAACCACTTGCCGACCGCCTCCTGTAGATATACGTCGGCAGAATGGTACGGACAGGCACATCCACGTACCTGTACGTCCTCTTTAACTGCCTGACGTGGGGGTCGCGCGCGGGCCGGCGGTGGCGCGCTCGCGACCCTACTGCCTACCCCGTGAGTCGGACTGCGGGTCCCGCGGACTCGATCACCGCGGGGATCCCCGCAATCATCTCACGGAGGTATAGAGCAGGGAGATGCTTGTGTAAACAAGCATCTCCCTGCTCTGTCTAGTGACAATGACACTGATCTCGGCTCCGTGTACTCGGAGCGGAGATCGGTGTCATGTGACACAGAGCCCATCCCCCCTACAGTTAGTAACACAATGCAGGGAACATTTAACCCCTACAGCGCCACCTAGTGGTTAACCCCTTCACTGCCAGTGTCATTTTCACAGTAATCAGTGCATTTTTATAGCACTTTTTGCTGTAAAAATGACAATGGTCCCAAAAATGTGTCAAAAATGTCTGATGTGTCCGTCATAATGTCGCAGTCATGAAAAAAATCACTGATCGCCGACCATTACTAGTAAAAAAAAAAAAAATGTATAAAAATGCCATAAAACTATCCCCTATTTTGTAAACGCTATAACTTTTGCGCAAACCAATCAATAAACACAGATTGCGATTTTTTTTTACCACAAATATGTAGAAGAATACGTATCGATCTAAACTTTTCAAAATTGTCGCTCTATTTTTGTTTATAGCGCAAAAAATAATAACCGCAGAGGTGATCAAATACCACCAAAAGAAAGCTCTATTTGTGGGAAAAAAAGGATGTAAATTTTGTTTGGGAGCCACGTCGCACGACCGCGCAATTGTCAGTTAAAGCAACGCGGTGCCGAATCGCAAAAAGGGGCCTGGTCTTTAACCAGCCAAAATGGTCCGGGGCTTAAAGCGGAAGTAAACCCATCGATTTAACAGTTTCAAAAAGCAGTTACATTCCCGGCATCCTGGGAATGCCAACTGTCACATTTGTTGTGCTCTCAACCAAACTGTCAAACCATCCAATGGCTGGTGTCATAACTGATCACATGTGCAGCATCATGGCAGTTGAAGATTAAACAGAGGCCAAGATGGCAGCTTCCTTGCCTGAAAATGATAGGAGGGTTTACTTCCACTTTAAGTGGTTAATGTATTAATTTGAAGTTTGAGGTATATGTTAGTGTAATCCTCCAAATATTTTGTAAATGTCTGATTTTAATGATGTCAAAATTATTTTCACTGCCTGATTTGCAGACCCAACCTTCATTGCCGACCGTTCAGCGTTTAGCTTGGATTCCTGCCGAGGGATTTTAATGCTGATGGATGTATCTTTTTGAATCACCGTCATCTGAGCAGTTCGCATAATAAAGCAAGCACATTGGAGGGGGGAGTCAATGAAGCTGTACCACTTTACTGGCATTAATTGTAGTGCCTAATTTGAAAAAAAACATCTGCGGCCACATTCAGGTAGTTCTGATTTGCTCCAATTCTACATTGTGGCACAACACCTGCGCCAAATTCAAATTTAGTACTGCCAGTTTCTATCTTACAAAAAGTGTAGCAAATTAAGACCAACATTCTTCAACATCACAGTGATTTTTGAAAAAATATGATTAATTTTTCTTTTTTAACACACTGTCACTAGTTCGAGTCTTTAATCACCGCCACACCAGTTATATGATGACGCTGTACTGCACTGGGGACAGTATAAAAAAAAATAATAATATCAAATTGTGATTTATTTTTTTTTCTTAATTTTCCAAAGAATTGTGACAAAAAATTACAACTTCAAAAAACTTGCCATGCCTCTTACTAAATACCTTGGATTGTCTACTTTCCGAAAAGTGGTCATTTGGGGGATATTTGTACTGTCCTGTCATTTTTGGGCCTCAAGAAATGAGATTTGCATTTGATCACATTTGTCGCAAGTGAACGCATTTGATACGTTTGCTAAATAGCATTAACTGCCTGGAACTTTTATTTTAATAGTCATTTTATATAGCATTAAATAACAATTTATACACCACTAAATATACATTTTTAACAAAATTTACATTGCACAGGATTGGTTGAACTCTATTTTAGATTCCTGTTCAGTGTGCTGAAAAACCATTGTACTTAACAAATTGTGCAGCTTAATGTTAATGGGAAACTCAGCCTTCAGGAATTTTCCCGTCTCTGGAAAAGACTGAACATGTGTAAGGTAAGAGATGATATATAATGCAAAAAATGCTTCATCTTTATTTCATAACATGACTCTTTCTAGGGTTGAACTAGGCTATCTTCTGCAGTGACACAAGTGTTGCCAATTTGTGAAATTTACAGATATTGTGAGTTAGCCCTGGTTCACACTGGTGCGATTTGACATGCGATTTGACATGTCAAATCGCATGTCAAATCGGCGAAATTTGCCGCAAATTGCGGACAATGGCACCGTCCTAATCGGTGCGACGCCGCATCTGCGGCGCTGCACAGATTACAAAAAGTAGTTTTTGTACTACTTTTTGCGATTTCAGCCGTGATTTACATTGACATCTGTTTCAGATGTCGTTGAAATCGCGGCCGAAATCGGGACTGCCAGCGGGAGTGAAATCGTGCGAGTTCAGCTGAACTCGCAGGCTTCACTCCCGCAGCCCCAGTGTGAACGTGGGCTTAATGCGATTCAAGTCCACTTTACTTTGCCAAGTGTCCACCTTCCATTCCCAAGCCATAGACCTGCTCTTTATCTTTGTCCCCAACATGCTTCTTCTTTTTTTATTCTGTTGTGTCCTTCCAAAGCCTCCTTTCCTCATCACACATCACTTTTCTGAGTTTGAAAATCTGTAATAACAATACAAATATAAATCAATAATAATTATTGTTTAAACACGTTTTTAGGACATGTTCCGGTCCACTGATGTGAACCAAACTGGATATATTGATAAATATGGACTTGTTCAAGCTGTTCAAGACTTAGGTACAATTCTTATTCCTTAACGTTTGTCACCTAATGCTTTTGGATAGGGATGAGGATTAGGTTCTCCACTGCCGCGGGTTAGGAGCAAGTTCCTGAAATTTCATAAATTACAAATTTTTGGCTGAAAACTTTGCAGGTTCGCTTCCAGAAATAAGGAAAAGCCTAATGCACTGCAAAGACTTTTCCCCTGGTCAGCTGAGTCTCAAGTGTTAATAGTATAAAGGTATGAATAACCAAGGCCCCCTTTTATTAAAGAGTTGGTGAATGTGCATTGGAGCTGTTAAGGAGAGAGATTCTGTCTTTATATTTAAATGTTTTCTTTATTTTAAAATTGGCATTGGTACATTTCCCCATGCAGAGCCGGGACAAGGGATGGGCAGGAGGGGCGGCTGCCCTGGGCACTGTGGTATTATGTGAGGTACTGGGGGGGGGGGGTGCCGTGCGGAGATTGGGAGTGAGGGGATTTTTGTTGGGAGGGGAAATCTGGTGGGTGTGAGGGGTAAAAACTGTTCTTGGAAGGGAAATTGGGGGGGGTGTTGCTGGGAGTGGTGATTTAGGGGGGTTTGTGTTGGGAGTATGGATGGAGAAGAGGATTTGTGCTAGGAAGGGGATTTAAGGAGTTTATGCTAGAAGAGGTGATATGGTAGACGGGGTGGTGGCATTTGTGCTATTAGGGATCATTGGTGAGTATTTGTGCTAGAAGGAGAAATTGGGGGGGGGGTCTTTGTGCTAGGAGGGGGGATTTGAGGGGTAAAGGATTTGTGTTAGGAGAGGTGATTTTTTTGGGGTGGAGGGGGCATTTGTGCTGGGGGGATTTGGGGGATGGGGTGCAAAGATTTGTGCTAGGAGGGGGGATTTCAGCAAGGGGGTGGATTTGTACTGGGAGGAGGGGGGAATTTGTACTTAGGGGGTAAGCATACAAATTAGTGCTAATTTTATTTTGGGGGGGGGATTTTGCTGAAACATAATGCTCATACATCTGGGGGGGACAGTTTGGCATGTTCGCCCTGGTCTCTAAATTACCTTGTCCCCATGGCAGTTCCTGGCACCCCCATTGGCAGTGCCCTGCTTCCCATGCCTTTTGTTTGCCAATAGCTTACTTATCTGGCTACCCACCAGACACCTGAATTGTGTCTCAGTTCAGACAAAACAGTAACATTATTTTCACTCCACCTGTTACAAGGGCAGTGGCACCCAAATGGCAGCAAGGGGTTACATACAGGTCCTTCTCAAAAAATTAGCATATTGTGATAAAGTTCATTATTTTCTGTAATGTACTGATAAACATTAGACTTTCATATATTTTAGATTCATTACACACAACTGAAGTAGTTCAAGCCTTTTCTTGTTTTAATATTGATGATTTTGGCATACAGCTCATGACAACCCAAAATTCCTATCTCAAAAAATTAGCATATCATGAAAAGGTTCTCTAAACAAGCTATTAACCTAATCATCTGAATCAACTAATTAACTCTAAACACCTGCAAAAGATTCCTGAGGCTTTTAAAAACTCCCAGCCTGGTTCATTACTCAAAACCCCAATCATGGGTAAGACTGCCGACCTGACTGCTGTCCAGAAGGCCATCATTGACACCCTCAAGCAAGAGGGTAAGACACAGAAAGAAATTTCTGAACGAATAGGCTGTTCCCAGAGTGCTGTATCAAGGCACCTCAGTGGGAAGTCTGTGGGAAGGAAAAAGTGTGGCAGAAAACGCTGCACAACGAGAAGAGGTGACCGGACCCTGAAGAAGATTGTGGAGAAGGACCGATTCCAGACCTTGGAGGACCTGCGGAAGCAGTGGACTGAGTCTGGAGTAGAAACATCCAGAGCCACCGTGAACAGGCGTGTGCAGGAAATGGGCTACAGGTAACGCATTCCCCAGGTCAAGCCACTTTTGAACCAGAAACAGCGGCAGAAGCGCCTGACCTGGGCTACAGAGAAGCAGCACTGGACTGTTGCTCAGTGGTCCAAAGTACTTTTTTCGGATGAAAGCAAATTTTGCATGTCATTCGGAAATCAAGGTGCCAGAGTCCGGAGGAAGACTGGGGAGAGGGAAATGCCAAAATGCCTGAAGTCCAGTGTCAAGTACCCACAGTCAGTGATGGTCTGGGGTGCCATGTCAGCTGCTGGTGTTGGTCCACTGTGTTTTATCAAGGGCAGGGTCAATGCAGCTAGCTATCAGGAGATTTTGGAGCACTTCATGCTTCCATCTGCTGAAAAGCTTTATGGAGATGAAGATTTCATTTTTCAGCACGACCTGGCACCTGCTCACAGTGCCAAAACCACTGGTAAATGGTTTACTGACCATGGTATTACTGTGCTCAATTGGCCTGCCAACTCTCCTGACCTGAACCCCATAGAGAATCTGTGGGATATTGGGAAGAGAAAGTTGAGAGACGCAAGACCCAACACTCTGGATGAGCTTAAGGCCGCTATCGAAGCATCCTGGGCCTCCATAACACCTCAGCAGTGCCACAGGCTGGTTGCCTCCATGCCACGCCGCATTGAAGCAGTCATTTCTGCAAAAGGATTCCCGACCAAGTATTGAGTGCATAACTGAACATAATTATTTGAAGGTTGACTTTTTTTGTATTAAAAACACTTTTCTTTTATTGGTCGGATGAAATATGCTAATTTTTTGAGATAGGATTTTGGGGTTTTCATGAGCTGTATGCCAAAATCATCAATATTAAAACAAGAAAAGGCTTGAACTACTTCAGTTGTGTGTAATGAATCTAAAATATATGAAAGTCTAATGTTTATCAGTACATTACAGAAAATAATGAACTTTATCACAATATGCTAATTTTTTGAGAAGGACCTGTAAATGATAGTGATGAGCCGAACACCCCCGGGTTCGGTTCGCACCAGAACCCGCGAACGGACCGAAAGTTCGAACGAACATTAGAACCCTATTAAATACAATGGATGCGAACGTTCGAATTCTAAAGTGCTAATTATAACAACTATTATGCATGTTATTGTCCTAAAAAGGGTTTGGGAACCCGGGTTCTGCACCAGGGGACATGTATCAATGCAAAAAGAAGTTTTAAAAACGGTCGTTTTTCGGGAGCAGTCATTTTAATGATGCATAAAGTGAAAAAAAAAAAGTCAAATATTCCTTTAAATATCGTACCTGGGGGGTGTCTAAAGTATGCCTGTGAAGTGCCACGTGTTTCCCGTGTTTATAACTGTCCCTGCACAAAATGACACTTCTAAAGGAAAAAAAAGCCATTTAAAACTGCTTGCGGCTTTAATGTAATGTCTGGTCCCGGTAATATGGATGAAATTCTTTAAGAAAAATGGCATAGCTACCCCATGACCCCCCCCCTACCCCAGCCCATTACCAGCCCCTTTGGGTCTTGTATGGATATTAAGGGGAACCCCGCACATAAAATAAAAAAGGCCCTATATACTCTGAACAGCCCTATACAGGCGGTGCATACAAGACAGGGACTGTAGGTTTGTTCTTATGTAGAATCTGTTTGTAATTTTGAACAGGTACATTGTTGAAGTGTAGCTCCAGACCAAAAATCTATTTTTAAACTTTTTGGAAAACATAGGTAAGGGTTATCACCCCTGTAACATTTGTTTTGCTGTCTGTGCCCCTGTTCAGAACATTTCACCTCACTTTCCGTCCCAATGACAACTGTTTTTGAAATGTGGTGTTTTTCTTGAAACAAGGATTGCTGATAAAGCATCAGTACAGAGGAGACACCTTTCTCCCATATTTATTCTTACAGGAGAGAATTTTCCTTCCTAGTGGTAGATTTCCTCTCACTTCCTGTTGTCTTCTTGCGTTTGCAAGTAGGAGTCGTTTGTAAGTTGTATGTTTGAAAGTAGGGACCTGCCGTATATACTCTGCAGAAATAGGCCCCTTAGTTGTTGGTGTTGGCACAACACTGTAAGCACTCACAGTTACTCTTGGTTGGTGCTGGAACGCCCTGCTGTCAACTATTATATCAGGAATTTTAATTACATATAATTGTTGAACAGTGGTAGTAAAAATTGGGCCTTTGATGGTGGTGCTGGTGCCACAACACTGTAAGCCCTGACAGTTACTCTTGGTGGGTGCAGCAATGGGCCCTGCTGTGAATTATTAGATCAAGAATTGTAATTACATGCCCCTGTTGAACAGGGGCTGAAAAATTGGGCCTTAGGCACTGGTGGCACAACACTGCAACCCCTCACAGATACTGTACTTGGAGCACAGCAATGAGCCCTGTTGCAAAGTATTGCTTCAAAAATTGTAATGACACGCCCCTGTTAAACAGGGGCTGAAAAATTGGGCCTTAGGCACTGGTGGCACAACACTGCAACTCCTCACAGATACTGTACTTGGAGCACAGCAATGAGCCCTGTTGCAAAGTATTGCTTCAAAAATTGTAATGACACGCCCCTGTTAAACAGGGGCTGAAAAATTGGGCCTTAGGCACTGGTGGCACAACACTGCAACTCCTCACAGATACTGTACTTGGAGCACAGCAATGAGCCCTGTTGCAAAGTATTGCTTCAAAAATTGTAATGACACGCCCCTGTTAAACAGGGGCTGAAAAATTGGGCCTTAGGCACTGGTGGCACAACACTGCAACTCCTCACAGATACTGTACTTGGAGCACAGCAATGAGCCCTGTTGCAAAGTATTGCTTCAAAAATTGTAATTACACGCCCCTGTTAAACAGGGGCTGAAAAATTGGGCGTTAGGCACTGGTGGCGGCACCCATAAACAAAAATGATCTTACAAGCTATCATCATCAATCGTATCATTGAGGACTCGGAGGAGGAGGATAGCCAGTCAACATAACAGCACAGGCACTCAGCATCAGCATCAGTCTTGAAGGGATGTGACATGTTAAAATCAATTAGTCTGTTATATCAGCATCAGGTGTGTGGTAGCTGGTGGTGATCCAAGACTGGTTCATCTTGATGAAAGTCAGTCGATCAACCGAGTCGGTGGACAGGCGCACCCTGTGATCCGTGACAAATCCTCCAGCAGCACTGAATGTGCGTTCCGAAAGAACGCTGGATGCAGGACAGGCCAGTAGCTCAATTGCATACTGTGCAAGCTCTGGCCAGTGATCCATCCTCAAGACCCAGTAAGCCAGAGGATTTTCGGTGGGGAAGGTGTCCAAGTCTGACCTTGCCCCTAGATATTCCTGCACCATGTTTATCAGACGCTGGCGATGGTTGCTGGAACCGATCATACTTTGGGGCTGCGGACTAAAGAATTGTCTGAACGCATCGGTCAGACGGCCACCTTCCCCACCGCTCCTTCTTTGACTGGCCGAAGCCTCAGCAACTCGTTGTCCAGGACCAGGAGTTTGCAACCTCCCAGTCTCTGGGAACGCGTTGCACAGACCTTTCTGCAAGGCCTCCCGGAGTTGTCTCATCCTCTGCTCCCTCTGCGACGGTAACATAAGGTCCGCAACCTTACTCTTGTACCGTGGATCAAGGAGAGTGGCCAGCCAGTAATGGTCCCTCTCCTTGATCCGAAGAATACGAGGATCCTTCCGCAGACTTTGCAGGAACAGGGAGGCCATGCAGCGTAGGTTTGCTGAGGCATTCGCTCCGGAGTCCTCTGGGTCACTAAGGACGACATGATCCGCAGCCACCTCCTCCCAGCCACGTACAAGTCCACTGGTTTCTTGGGACTGTAAATCATCCCTAAAAGACTGCTGCTGATGATGCTGAGTGCCAGCCTCCACCTCCATGCTGACACAATCCTCCTCCTCCTCCTCCTCCTCCTTCTCCTCTTCCTGTGCGATGGGTGGGACAGAAGGAACACTGTCTGGGTAAAGGGGGCCTTGAGAGGCAAGGAAGTCCTCCTCTTCCTGCCTCTGTTCTGCCTCAAGTGCCCTGTCCATTATTCCACGCAGCGTGTGCTCCAACAGGTGGACAAGAGGTACAGTGTCACTGATGCATGCACTGTCACTGCTCACCATCCTCGTGGCCTCCTCAAATGGTGCCAGGACAGTGCATGCATCCCTGATCATGCCCCACTGGCGTGGAGAAAAAAAACCAAGCTCCCCTGACCCTGTCCTGGTGCCGTAGTCGCACAGGTACTCATTGATGGCCCTCTGCTGCGTGTGCAGCCGCTGCAGCATGGCCAACGTTGAGTTCCACCTGGTGGGCATGTCACATATAAGGCGGTTCTTGGGCAGGTTCAACTCCTTTTGCAGCTCAGCCAGGCGAGCACTGGCATTATAAGATCTGCGGAAATGCACACAGACTTTCCTGGCCTGCCTCAGGACATCCTGTAAGCCCGGGTACCTGCCCAAGAAGCGCTGCACCACCAGGTTAAGGACGTGAGCCACACAGGGCACATGGGTCAGTTGTCCCTGTCGGAGGGCGGAGAGGAGGTTGGTGCCATTGTCGCAAACCACCATTCCTGGCTTAAGCTGGCGTGGCGTCAACCACCTCTCGGCCTGGCCCTGCAGAGCAGACAGGACCTCTGCCCCAGTGTGGCTTCTGTCCCCCAAACACACCAGCGCAAGCACGGCATGGCATCTTTTTGCCTGCGTACTTGCGTAGCCCCGTGAACGGCTACGGAGCACCGCTGGTTCATAGGACAAACCACAGGAAGAGGCCATGGAGGAAGAAGAAGAGGAGGGGGTGGAGGAGAGGTGTGTCACAACCAGTAGTAGCATTTTGGAGGCGTGGCGGTGGGACAACCTCCAACACTACTGCACCTTGTCCTGAATCCTTCCCAGCTGCCAAAAGAGTGACCCAATGGGCCGTGAAAGAAAGGTAACGTCCCTGTCCATGCCTGCTGGACCATGAGTCAGCGGTAATATGCACCTTACCGCTGACCGCCCTGTCCAGCGAGGCCAAGACATTGCCTTCCACATGCCGGTAGAGAGCCGGAATAGCCTTCCGTGAGAAAAAGTGGCGTTTGGGAACCTGCCACTGAGGAACCGCACATTGCACAAACTCACGGAAGGGGGCCGAGTCTACCAACTGAAAAGGCAGCAGTTGAAGCGCTAGCAATTTAGCCAAGCTAGCATTCAACCGCTGGGCATGTGGATGGCTGGGAGTGAACTTCTTTCGACGGTCCAGCAGCTGGGGCAGGGAAATTTGCCTGCTAGAATCGGACGTCGGTGTACTGCTAGCAGAGTGGGCGCAAGTACTTGGCTGTGACACACCTAATTCTACACCTTCATTCCTCTCAGTGCATGTTTCAGAGAGGACTGAAGTTATAGTGGGGTTGGAGATCCCAGCTGATGCGGTGCAAGGAGAGGTCCGCTTTGTTCTTTGGTGTGGGTCTTTGAGGTAGGCTTGCCAACGAGCTGCATGGCAGGTCAACATATGTCTGGTCAGGCATGTGGTACCCAAGCGGCTGATGTTTTGGCCACGCGATATACGCTTGAGACATATGTTGCAAACAGCAGCTGTGCGATCTGATGCACTAGCCTCAAAAAAGGCCCACACCAAAGAACTTTTTGAATGACGGGCAGAGGCAGCGCCCTGCACAGGCGGAGCTCTGCGGTGTGATTCCGTCGGTGTACTGCCCTTACGCTGGCCACCAAAGGGCATCCTGCCTCGTTGGAGATGTGCCTCCTCCTCATCCTCCTCCTCCTCCTCTCTCCTATTAGGCACCCACGTGGAGTCAGTGACCTCATCATCCCCTCCCTCCTCATCACTGGAGCCAATCTGGCAGTATGCTGCAGCTGCTGGAACATGACTGCCAGATTGGTGTCCTTCTTGAGCATCCCCTCTGTCTGCTCTCACGCTACTGCCTTCCTCTAGCTGGGTTTCATCATCAGACCCTTCGAAACGCTGGGCATCCTCCTGGAGCATGTACCCAACACTGTGCTGAAACAGTTCGGGGGACTCCTCAGGAGGAGGACATGGTGGGTCTAGGGAAGGAGTGACTGATGATTTGTCTGACATTGATACCAGGGAAGACGACGCTTTGGCAGCTGCTTTTCCAGTACCCTGAGCCTGGGTGAGAGAGGATGAGGAGGAGGAGGAGGGCTTGGTCATCCACTCTACCAAGTCTTCGGCATGATGTGGCTCAACATGTCCAGCTGCCGAAAAGAAGGACAAGCGTGTCCCATGGCCATGTGCTGATGACAATGCACCGCGTCCACGACCAGCACTGTTGCCCCCAGACACAGAGCCTGCTTGCCCTCTTTTATTGCCTCCTGACTGTCTGCCTCTCCTTGTTTGCCTTCCAGACATTCTAATAGATGGCCTGCAGGGAGATGGGAAAAAAGCAATAAGGGCTACCTTCAGTTGTCCTTCTCTGTCCCTTGAAACAAGGACTTTCACAGTGAAAGAAACTGACACTCTCCCTACCTACAGTTTTCTGTCCCTAGAAAAAATATTTTTTTTAAGCACAATATAGCACAAGGACAATTCACTCACTGTCCTTACAGGTCCCTGGAAACAAGGACTTGCAGAGTGAAAGAAAAAAAACACTCTCCCTACCTACAGTTTTCTGTCCCTAGAATAAATGTTTTTTTTAAGCACAATATAGCACAAGGACAGTTCACTCACTGTCCTTACAGGTCCCTGGAAACAAGGACTTGCAGAGTGAAATAAACTGACACTCTCCCTACCTACAGTTTTCTGTCCCTAGAATAAATGTTTTTTTAAGCACAATATAGCACAAGGACAATTCACTCACTGTCCTTACAGGTCCCTGGAAACAAGGACTTGCAGAGTGAAAGAAAAAAAACACTCTCCCTACCTACAGTTTTCTGTCCCTAGAAAAAATGTTTTTTTTAATCACAATATAGCACAAGGACAATTCACTCACTGTCCTTACAGGTCCCTGGAAACAAGGACTTGCAGAGTGAAATAAACTGACACTCTCCCTACCTACAGTTTTCTGTCCCTAGAATAAATGTTTTTTTTAAGCACAATATAGCACAAGGACAATTCACTCACTGTCCTTACAGGTCCCTGGAAACAAGGACTTGCAGAGTGAAAGAAAAAAAACACTCTCCCTACCTACAGTTTTCTTTTCCGTAGAAAAAATGTTTTTTTTAATCACAATATAGCACAAGGACAATTCACTCACTGTCCTTACAGGTCCCTGGAAACAAGGACTTGCAGAGTGAAATAAACTGACACTCTCCCTGCCTACAGTTTTCTGTCCCTAGAATAAATGTTTTTTTTAAGCACAATATAGCACAAGGACAATTCACTCACTGTCCTTACAGGTCCCTGGAAACAAGGACTTGCAGAGTGAAAGAAAAAAAACACTCTCCCTACCTACAGTTTTCTGTCCCTAGAAAAAATGTTTTTTTTAATCACAATATAGCACAAGGACAATTCACTCACTGTCCTTACAGGTCCCTGGAAACAAGGACTTGCAGAGTGAAATAAACTGACACTCTCCCTACCTACAGTTTTCTGTCCCTAGAATAAATGTTTTTTTTAAGCACAATATAGCACAAGGACAATTCACTCACTGTCCTTACAGGTCCCTGGAAACAAGGACTTGCAGAGTGAAAGAAAAAAAACACTCTCCCTACCTACAGTTTTCTGTCCCTAGAAAAAATGTTTTTTTTAATCACAATATAGCACAAGGACAATTCACTCACTGTCCTTACAGGTCCCTGGAAACAAGGACTTGCAGAGTGAAATAAACTGACACTCTCCCTACCTACAGTTTTCTGTCCCTAGAATAAATGTTTTTTTTAAGCACAATATAGCACAAGGAGAATTCACTCACTGTCCTTCCAGGTCCCTGGAAACAAGGACTTGCAGAGTGAAAGAAAAAAAACACTCTCCCTACCTACAGTTTTCTGTCCCTAGAAAAAATGTTTTTTTTAATCACAATATAGCACAAGGACAATTCACTCACTGTCCTTACAGGTCCCTGGAAACAAGGACTTGCAGAGTGAAATAAACTGACACTCTCCCTACCTTCAGTTTTCTGTCCCTAGAATAAATGTTTTTTTTAAGCACAATATAGCACAAGGACAATTCACTCACTGTCCTTACAGGTCCCTGGAAACAAGGACTTGCAGAGTGAAAGAAAAAAAACACTCTCCCTACCTACAGTTTTCTGTCCCTAGAAAAAATGTTTTTTTTAATCACAATATAGCACAAGGACAATTCACTCACTGTCCTTACAGGTCCCTGGAAACAAGGACTTGCAGAGTGAAATAAACTGACACTCTCCCTACCTACAGTTTTCTGTCCCTAGAATAAATGTTTTTTTTAAGCACAATATAGCACAAGGACAATTCACTCACTGTCCTTCCAGGTCCCTGGAAACAAGGACTTGCAGAGTGAAAGAAAAAAAACACTCTCCCTACCTACAGTTTTCTGTCCCTAGAATAAATGTTTTTTTTAAGCACAATATAGCACAAGGACAATTCACTCACTGTCCTTACAGGTCCCTGGAAACAAGGACTTGCAGAGTGAAAGAAAAAAAACACTCTCCCTACCTACAGTTTTCTGTCCCTAGAAAAAATGTTTTTTTTAATCACAATATAGCACAAGGACAATTCACTCACTGTCCTTACAGGTCCCTGGAAACAAGGACTTGCAGAGTGAAATAAACTGACACTCTCCCTACCTACAGTTTTCTGTCCCTAGAATAAATGTTTTTTTTAAGCACAATATAGCACAAGGACAATTCACTCACTGTCCTTACAGGTCCCTGGAAACAAGGACTTGCAGAGTGAAAGAAAAAAAACACTCTCCCTACCTACAGTTTTCTGTCCCTAGAAAAAATGTTTTTTTTAATCACAATATAGCACAAGGACAATTCACTCACTGTCCTTACAGGTCCCTGGAAACAAGGACTTGCAGAGTGAAATAAACTGACACTCTCCCTACCTACAGTTTTCTGTCCCTAGAATAAATGTTTTTTTTAAGCACAATATAGCACAAGGAGAATTCACTCACTGTCCTTCCAGGTCCCTGGAAACAAGGACTTGCAGAGTGAAAGAAAAAAAACACTCTCCCTACCTACAGTTTTCTGTCCCTAGAAAAAATGTTTTTTTTAATCACAATATAGCACAAGGACAATTCACTCACTGTCCTTACAGGTCCCTGGAAACAAGGACTTGCAGAGTGAAATAAACTGACACTCTCCCTACCTACAGTTTTCTGTCCCTAGAATAAATGTTTTTTTTAAGCACAATATAGCACAAGGACAATTCACTCACTGTCCTTCCAGGTCCCTGGAAACAAGGACTTGCAGAGTGAAAGAAACTGACACTGTCCCTACCTACAGTTTTCTGTCCCTAGAATAAATGTTTTTTTTAAGCACACTATAGCACAAGCACAAAACACACTGACACTCTCCCTACCTATCCTTCTCTTTCCCTAAACTAAAGGAATCCAGGTTAAGCAAGAAAGAAATAACAGTCACTGTCCCTGCCTATGCTGCTCTATCCCTGCTCCGGAACACACTACACTAGGCCGCCGTGCTGGCGGCCTTTTATAGTGTGGGGCGTGTACTAAACACCCTCAGCAATAATTGGCCACAGGCATCCTGCCTGTGGCCAATCATTGCTCTCCTCGCTGCCGGCGCTGTGATTGGCCAAGCATGCGGGGTCACAGTGCATGCTTGGCCAATCACAGCGCCTGGATGACACTGCGATGGCGTAGTGCATTGTGGGCCGTTCGCGTCACTCGAATTTGGCGCGAACGGCCCAAATCGTTCGATCTTCGTCGAACGATCGAACAGCCGATGTTCGAGTCGAACGTATGTTCGACTCGAACACGAAGCTCATCCCTAGTAAATGACGATAGTGTTCAATATAAAGCCTTCACACTTCCATCCAGTCAGTACATCATCATATTCTCAGATCTCTTAGCTGGAAAATAAGGATTGATCATCACCTCCAAGAAGCTGACAAACCGTATTACTTACACTTATACAAAGAAAAACGATTATCCGCTTTGATGGATTGTCACTCTACATTGTACCAGGCTTTAAATGCATCAGAATTAGACTCAGGAATAGGACGGGTGTTCAGCACAGGACTCATGTGAGGTCATCGGGCCATTAAAGGCTAACTCCATTGAAAAATCAGTTTTTATTTTGGATGAATGCTGGTGGCTGAACTAGCCCTGGAGTACTTCATCCTTCTGTTGACTCCAGTAATGAGATCTCCCCAGTATTTTGCAAAAGGTAAAGTGAAATTTCTTGATAATACAGTGGAACCTTGGATTACGAGCATAATCCGTTCCAGGAGATTGCTCGTACTCCAAAGTACTCGCAAAGCGAGTTTCCCCATTGAAGTCATTGGAAACTAAAATAATTCATTCCGCATTGACTTCAATGGCATGCAATATCACATGTGGCCAGAGGCGGGGGGCGCCCGAGAGCCTCGGCAAACCTCGGAAAGACTTTGGAAAGACTTCGGAAAGACTTTGTTCCCGAGATTTGCCGAGGTCAGCCGAGCTGTCCTCAGACCTTTCTGTGCATTTCCGAACGGTGCCGATCGGCGACGCTCGTCTCTGGCGCCCACCTCAGGCCAAACGCGGTACTGCACACCGCTTTGGCCTGAATCATGCTCGTTTTGCGAGACAACACTCGCAAACCGAGTTACGATTTTTAAAAATACAGTGCTTGTATTGCGAAACGCTCGTTAACCTCGTTACTCACAGTCCAAGGTTCCACTGTACATAGAACAGGTGGGTGGACAAAAACAGAGATGTTCCTTTAGGTCCCTGCATTCTATGCCCTGTTGGCTTTTTTTTTTTCTACTTAAGTTTACCTAGTTTAAGAGTAGTCCTAATCTTACAGTGCCCATATGCCCCCACCCCGGCCACCATAATGTTCCAATGCAGCGGGGGATAAATAGAACTGAGAAGCTGTGACGTGCACTCATCAACGATGCACAACTATGCCTGCCCAGCTCCCTCATTCATGGAAGCCATACTACAGCTTCTATGAATGAAATGTGATGTGAATGGAAGACAGGCAGATAATTCATAAATCAGTGCCCCATCATTGGTATCAGTGGGAGAAATAGTGCCCCATCGTTGGTATCAGAGGGTGAATAGTGCCCCATTGTTACTGTCTGTAGGAGGAATGGTGGCTCATTGTTAGTGTCAGTGAGATGAATGACTGTTCTTTTAACATGTCTAAATGTGTGTGGCAGATATTTTATAATGTATAAGTAAAGATGTTGAATTTTGTGTCTTTTTGAAAAAAATGTATGTTTATTTTGATTTTTTTGTGTAATTTTTGGTTGTTGACAAAATCCCATTAGTAGTTTTTGGTTCAAATGCATAATTTGTTTATTGTTGGGTGTCAGTGGGAGGAATAGTGCCTTGTATCAATGGGAGGAATAGTGCCCCATATCTGTGAAAGCAACTGTGCCCAAGGGCCACACACAGGCAATCAAAGGGCCACGTTACAACGGGTACAGTTTGGAGACCACTCCTCTAAAGCAACAGAGTCACTTAAAATAATATCCCAGTGTCTCCAACCAATACTACTTGAACTTTGCCTGGTTGATATTGTTAATGATATAGTTGACACTTTGTTCCACATTTCATGTTTCTCATTTGTTTAATGCCAAATCCCCCTCCCCTCCTAATCATTGGCCTTGTGCCAAGTCCCAACCCCCAACCTCACCCCTTCTTTCTCTCCCTTTTCTCTGCTCTGCTTAACATAGAAAAAAAAACCCACTATAGATGTGTCTATATAGATGTCTATAGGCAACTGCTCTTGCAGAGTCTATTTGTCTTTAGTAAATGATATTATATTGACAAGGCAAAAAGCATTGACTTTTAATTTGTCACATTGGTATGTGCTGAAACAAAATAAGACAGACAGCATTTTATCGCATTGTAGCACATTGTGACACACTTTTTGAGCATTGCAACGTGCTGCGGCACATGTTAGCTAAAAAAATAAAAAAAAAAAAATAAAATAAAAACTCACACTGCAGTGCATGTAAATCAGTGGTTCTTGGCCCTGTCCTTTAGTACCCCTAACAGGCCATGTTTTGGGAATTTCTCTTAGATAAAATAGCTGTCCAAAATACCAAGCCATTGACTGTGATTTAAAGCACCTGTGCAAGATAAAGGAAAACCTGCAAACATGGCCTGTTGGGGGTACTTGAGGACAGGGTTGAGAACCACTGATGTAAAGAACGCATAATAGTCCATGTTGTAAAGCGCTGCGCAAAATTTTGGCACTATATAAACCCTGTATAATAATAATAATAGTACTTACAAAAACGCACATTGGCAGCACACGTTAGCGCTGACACATGCATTGTAGTGTGAACGAGCCCTTAGGGTCCATTCACATTACGTAATTGGTTCTTTTTTAAACAGAAACCTTACTTTCTTTTGTTTGCCTTCTTGTGCAGGTCTCCCAGTCAGTGATGCCGTTATGAATATCATGCTTTTAAGATATGGAAGCTATTCCAAAAAGTTGACCTTTGCGGACTTTGTGTGCTGCATGATCCGTCTGGAAACTGTGTCAAGTGAGTTATACCACTAAGATGATGATGGAAGCACCGCAGACTGTCAGTGACAGACCTACCTAGAGAATCAGACAGGGACAGTGCAGGGCTTTGGAAGATTGTCCTAGAATTGTCAATAAAGCTGAACTCTAAGAGACAAAAATAATTGCACCTCTGTAATCAGAAACACAATTTCATAAAGTGGAAGTCCAGTCCAAACCTATCTTGGCTTAAACCTGCTCCCACCCCCATTCTAAGCCATATACTAACTACCCTGAAAGGAAATATGTGTAGACTTGCCTAATCTAAGGGCGCTCCAGTCCGGTCACATGACCTGCCCAGTGGCCAACTTCAGGGAAGAGAAAAGAGCAGTGACAATGGCTGCAATGCCTGGGCAGTGATGTCACCCATAGACTTACTATGGGGCATCCGCTGTCGGCTGTCACTCCTCTCACATGAAGGCTTACACTGGGAGTTGATCATGTGACCAGACTGGAGCGCCCAGGGAATAGGTAAGTATACACATCTTTCCTTTACAGAGGTAGTTGGTATAGGGGCTTAGATTAGGAGTGGGAGCCAGTTTAAGCTTAGTAAGGCTTTTGACTGGACTTCCACTTTAACCACTTCGCGCCCGTCATACAACAAATGACGGCCGCAAAGTGGTTCTAAAATGCCGGGAGGGCGTCATTATACGGCCTCCACTCCTCCGGCCACTGGGGGGCGCGCGCGTGCCCGGCGCATCACTGAGATGCCGATGCACGTGCCTGGCGGCTGCGATGTCCACCAGGTACCCGCGATCGGCCGGTACACAGACAAGGACATGGATCTATATCTTTAAACACACAGATCCATGTCCTGTCAGGGAGATAGGAGACCGATGCTGTGTCCCTTGTACATAGGGACACAGATCAGTCCCCTCCCCCCACAGTAGCAATCACTCATAGGGCACACATTTAACCCCTTCCTCGCCCCTAGTGTTAACCCCTTCCTTGCCAGTCACATTTATACAGTAATCAGTGCAGTTTTATAGCACTAATCGCTGTATAAATGTGAATGGTCCCAAAAATGTGTCAAAATTGTCAGATATGTCCGCCGCAATATCGCAGTCATGATAAAAATCGCTGATCGCCGCCATTACTAGTAAAAAAAAATAATAAAAAAAAAGTCAGAATTCTATCCCCTATTTTGTAGGCGCTATAACTTTTGCGCAAACCAATCACTATACGCTTATTGGGATTTTTTTTAACCAGAAACATGTAGAAGAATACGTATCGGCCTAAACTGAGAATTTTTTTTTTTTTTTTTAAATTGGGATATTTATTATAGCAAAAATCAAAAAATATTGTGTTTTTTTTTTCAAAATTGTCACTCTATTTTTGTTTATAGCGCAAAAAATTAAAACCGCAGAGGTAATCAAATACCACCAAAAGAAAGCTCTATTTGTGGGAAAAAAAGGACGTAAATTTTGTTTGGGAGCCACGCGCAATTGTCATTCAAAGCGTGACAGTGCCGAAAGCTGAAATTTCGCCTGGGCAGGAAGGGGGTTTATGTGCCCAGTAAGGAAGGGGTTAAATACATGCAGTGTAAGTACATGAATTTGACCTGGTATCAAGCTCTCACAGTCCATTTACAGCAAAGCTGGGGAATGTGTGCTGTACATGGGCTCAGAGGAATTTGGATGAATGATGCTGACCATCAGACTGAGGACATCTAGGGGGTGAAAAATAGTACTGCATGGGATCTCTATATAAAGCTAATTATTGCAGCAAAAGCTGATCTTGTTGTTTTATCTGTTAACGGGTTGTTAATTTTTGGCTGGAGTTCTACTTTAAAGTACTCGTTTACAAAATGTGACCACTTGCCCAATGTGATTGGCTCACTGTTATTCCCATAGGTCTGCACAGTGCTGAAAGTCAAATTAGAAGAATCCTTTGAAACAGTTTCCATTTTGTGAGATTGCTTCCAAAATTCATTGTTAAACGATGCTTCTTTTTTTAATTAAAACACTGAAAGTGCTCATGTGCTGATAATAAAGGCAGATCCTCAAATACTTCGGGTTGAGAATTGACATTATAAGGGAAACTATTTCTTCAGAACAGAAAAAAAATGTTCCAGGACAACCCAGGCTCAGAAAAAGTGTGTTGAGGGCATCTTGTGGTGGAAAAGAAGTACTACAGGAAAAGGATTGAAAGTGAATAATACAACAAAATACACGTTTTCTTTTACTGGGAATGGATATTCATTTTTATTTTGTTCATTTTGACTGGAGTTCTAAATTTAAAATTTATTAGTGATTATTAAGAGAAATTCCAATCTGCTAATATTCAATTTGCCTTCCTGTTATAAAGATGTATATATATATATATTCAATTTACCAAAATATTTTCACACAGGTCTGTCTTTTAAAGTACATTCCTGTTTAGTGATCCGGGCAATCTGGAGGATTAAACTGTATAATTCTTTGCAGATTAGAAGATCTTCCCTTTATACTGCAGCAAACCAAAAAAGTTGGTTCATGGTATTAATTAAGTGACCGACCCATTGCCGTTTTAAGGTAAACCTTCCACTTGAGAAAATGCAGCTAGCCATTGAAGAGACATTCTGCCCTCCCTACACCAGCTCCCCCCACTGAACTATTATATATAAGACTCTTTTGGCTGGTCTAATGACATCAGGGGTCCTTCTTCTGCTCCTCTGGCATTGGTGTTGTGCGGTCCTTACTGCTGCACTGAATGGTATGACCTGTGAGCGCCATTCAGTTTGTAATATTCTGAGCCCAGACTGCATGATAATGTCATCCCAAGGGATGGGTCCAAGACAGCTTGTGTTTTGAGGTATGATGGTGGCCTCCAAATAACATGTAACACTGGTGGCATCTACTAGAAAGCTTTTTTTTTTTTTTTATAATTTTTACTATTACTAAGTTTCTCCTTTTTTTTTTTTTTTTTTTACTTTTTTTTTTCTAACTACAGCTCAGATTTAAAAATAATCTGAGTGTATTAGAAGGCCTACTTACACCAACTAGGCGCTATGTTACTCGTAAAGTAAGAAAGGCAATAAAAAAAGATAAAAAGCAGCCGCTAATAAAATTGACAATTCATAAACTAATAGTATCCAGTCCAGAAGCACAAATTAGTGCACCATCCAATACCATAGCAGCGCTCCTGTCAGTTCTTATCCTGACCGGCACTCATATGTTTAATCATATGAGAAACAAAACGGGTAACAGTTGGTGAGTATATAGTCCAAAAAGCAGATGGTGGTCCTAGTGGCTAATCAATAAGCGTACGCCATACACCAAGATCCACGCGTCACACTCCCGTAGGGGTTTAAACTTCACCAGCAATATGTATATCACAAGCCTTGAGATAATCAGAGAGCTGTCATCCAAATAGCAGGTAGGGTTAGAGCTGCATGTCACTTCGTAGGTGGTCAGACATAAAAAGAAAAACTCCACATAGCGTAATCATGTTTAAGGTTTATGGCAGCCCCCCAACCTCCTTAAAATTGCACTTACAAACAATAAGCATCAATAAGCAAGCATATATATTACGTAAGAGTTACCACCAGTGTGTTGGGATGAGGATCAACCACAATCTGTAAAGCCAGATTGCTGATAAGTCCTGGTTGTCTTTCTCTGGCGGTGACACCGGACTGGTGATAACCTTTACCTAATATATATGCTTATTGATTCTTATCTTTTGTAAGTGCAATTTTAAGGAGGTTGGGGGCTAAAATAAAAGTTAAACAGGATTACGCTATTTGGAGTTTTTCTTTTTATGTCTGACCATCTATGGAATGACATGCAGCTCTAACCCTACCTGCTATTTGGATGACAGCTCTCTGATTATATCAAGGCTTGTGATATACATACTGTATTGCTGGGGAGTTTGAACTCCTAAGGGAGTGTGACGCATGTGTTGTGGCATGGCTCCCAACTGTCCCTGATTTGGAGGGACTGTGCCTGATTTGGAGCAATGTTCCTCATTCCCCCTCATTTTGGTCTGATCCATATAGTTGTATATAAAATGCACTTTTTATCTATCAAAAAGTGTTTTCCAGCGCTAAACCTTGCATCCAATTTCTAAATTGCTGCATTTGTAAATTACAAGAGCCAATATAAAGTAATAGTAGTGGTAAAAAAGCACTTGTGGGTTTAACCAATCTTGTTTTTTGTACAATTCTCCTTTAAGGGGGTGTGGTAAGGGGTGTGTCCTATGCCTGCATACTTTTGCTGATCGGTGTCCCTCATTCCCATCTCAAAAAGTTGGGAGGTATGGTTGTGGATCTTGGTGTATGGTGCATGCTTATTCATTAACCACTAGGACCACCATCTGCTTTCTGGATTTTATACTCACCAACTGTTACCCATTTGTTCCTCATATGAGTAAACATATGAATGCCGATCAGGATAAGGACTGACAGGAGCACTGCTAAAGTATTAGATGGTGCATTAATTTGTGCTTCTAGGACTGGATACTATTAGTTTATGAACAGCTCAGCTTTAAACTGTTGCAGCCGAAGAGAAAGTACATAGATATGGGACAGCAAAACACTTTATCAAACAATAAAATAATATTATTATTGCACTTAAACGATACCATGAGGTAGGGCTCCTTGCACACAGCCATCAGCAGAGGCAGGGGGTGCTAACACCATGGCCAGTAGTGTAACAATATGACGGCACAGTTCCCCTCTTCCACCTCTCGGTTACTTACTGGCCAGAAGCAAAGAAGGTGTTTACCTTCGCCTAAAGTGAACTTCATGCCAGAGCTCTCTGCTGACAGTCACCACTCTCCGCTCAGAGCTGACCGAGAACTGAGCGATCAAGGGTCATGTGATTGCTCAGTTCTTTAGCTTAGAGCCAGCGGCAGACAGGTGCAGCATCAGACCAATGCTGAAACATTGAGGAGAGTATTTAAGTTTTGTTTTTTTTGTATGATCAATTACGTAGTTTTTTTAAATTTTATTTCTTTAACATCCCTTCTACTTTAAGAAGGAATTATTGAAAACGCACAGTTATAAAGTAAGTTTTATTGCATCAATAGGGTTGATTTACTAAAGGTAAATAGACTGTGCATTTTGCAAACGCAGTTGCTCCAGAGCTTAGTAAATGAGTAGAAGCCCTGCTGACTTCCATCATCCAATCACGTGCAAGAAAAAAATATATATCCTAGGCTTAGTTAGGTATAGGAGTATGTCGTCTGCATACGCTGCCACCTTGTGCTCTTCCTCGCCCACTCTAACCCCCCCTATATCCGGGTTGCTCCGTATTTTTGCCAACAACGGTTCTAATGAAATTACATATAGGAGAGGTGAGAGCGGACATCCCTGTCTTGTTCTGTTGAACATCTCGAACACAGACGACCCTCTCCCATTTACCTTGACCCTGGCTGTAGGGTGACTATATAGGTTGTTTACCCATCTCAAATATCTAGGCCCCATCCCTATGCTTCGGAGTGTTTCCATCATAAACCCCCAGTCGACTCGGTCAAATGCCTTTTCGGCATCAACTGACATGAGTACGACTGGGGGTTTTCTATCCTTGCCTTTACGCATCAACAACACCGTCCTTATGCTATTATCTCTTCCCTCTCTTCCTGATACGAAACCCGCTTGGTCCCCATTTATCAGTTCCGGCATTAGGTTTTTTAATCTCGTCGCCAATATTTTTGCATATAATTTTACGTCTGCATTTAGCAGGGCTATAGGTCTGTAATTGGAACAAGTAGTCCAATCCTTTCCTGATTTTGGGATTACCGAAATATTGGCAAGGAGTGACTCTTTTCTTATTTCTTCTTCATCTCCTATTTTATTCAGATAATTACATAGCTCCGGGACTAATATTTCTTTAAATCTCTTATAATACTTAATCGAGAACCCATCCGGGCCTGGACTTTTCCCCCCTGGCGTTTCTTGGAGCGCTTTGTTTATTTCTTCCTGGGTAATTGGATCCTCTAGGGACTCAGCACTATCTAGGGAGATCTTTGGGAGATTAACTTGCTGTAGATATTCTTGTGTTTTAATTTTTCTACTTTCCTTTTCTTGTCTTGTCTCATTAGTTCTAATAGAGTATAGCGTACTATAGTACGTCTTAAAGACGTTAGCGATTTCAGAAGTTTTATATTTCATCTCTCCTATCTGGTTCTTTATTTTTTCTATGTAATTAGAGTTTTTTTTTACTTTCGCTAGTCTTGCCAAATATTTCCCTGGCTTGTTTCCCCATTTATATCTCTCTATTGCTACGTTGTTAAATCTTTTCCTTGTTTCCTGTTCCATTAAGTCTCTGAGTTGGCCTCTCTTGATTACTATCTTTTGGTGCGTTTCTCTTTCTTGATGAGTTTTATGTTTTTGTTCCAAATCCTGTAGTTCCTTTATTGTATTTTTCATCAACAATTCTCTTTCCTTCTTTTTTCCGGACCCAATAGAAATCAATTTACCCCTGATGTAAGCCTTATGGGCTTCCCATATTGTTGCTGAACTCACTTCTGGTGTATTATTTGTCCTAAAATATTGTTCGATTTCCCTCATTATTATTTTACCTACTTCTAGGTCTTCTATCAGATCTTCGTTTAAGTTCCAAGTCCCCGTTCTTTGTTCTATTTCTTTAAATCGTATTTTAATTATTACTGGGGCATGGTCTGAGATTGATGTTATACCTATTGAGGTTTCAACTACATATTCCAGGACTCCGTGGTCAACCAGCATGTAGTCGAGTCTTGAATACGTGTTGTGCACCGATGAGTGGTAAGTGTAATCCTTTGTCCCAGGATGTGTTATTCTCCATGGATCAACCAATTGCTGGTTATATAGTTTTTTCTTAACCAATTTTAGCTGTTTTGTGTCTCTCATCGGTGCACTTGACGTATTATCGAGTTTGTGGTCCATTGAGAAGTTAAAGTCTCCGCCCAGTATCACGTACCCTTGTTTAAAGTCCATTAGGGCGTTCAGGATTCCCTTCGGGTATTTTTTAGGCTGTCTATTTGGACAGTATACATTTGCTAAGGTATATTTTTTCCCCTGAAGTATCCCTTTCAAGAACAGGTAACGACCTTCCGGGTCTACTCTCCTCTCTTCCACAATGAAACTAATATTTTTCCCTACTCCTATGGCTACTCCCTTTGCTCTTTTGTTTGGGGAATCTCCATAGTACCAGGTTGGGATCGCTCGTGAATATAATTTTGTGTTTGAGTCCAACGCTATGTGAGTCTCCTGTAGAAAAATTATTTCTGCTGAGTACCTTTCCATTTCCCTTAATATCATGTGTCTTTTTTCCGGGGAGTTGAGTCCTCTAACATTGTATGTAATAAAGTTTACGTCAGTCATATGATTTCTTTTTGTTTGTTCTCCCACTTCTTTCTCCTACAGATATTTTTTTGTTCTGAGATGTGTAGATCATGCTCCCCTTCTCTTTTCCCTTCTCACCCCCCCCACCCCTTCTTCCCCTCCCCCTCCCCCCTCCCTAGTTGGAACCTTGACCTCATGGTCTAAGTGCAGGGTTTTTTCTCTTAGTACCACTCTGGGTACTCTGCACCTTAAACCCGAGGTGGAGTTCTGTCTGGCCCCCTTAATCCCACTCCCCTACTACTTGGGGAATGTTGCCAGCGCAGTCAGTGAGTCCAGGCCTCCAGATCCCTCTCTATATGTTTTTATTTCAGTTTAATTCATCTCCCTTTTCTCCGCCCCCCCCCCCCCAAAAAAAAAAAACAACACTCCCCCTTCTATCACCCGGTGGCGCCCTTCCTCGTTGTTTTAGTTAGGCATCTGGGGCTGGGATTTCTAGCTTTCTACAGAATTCGGGTATCTCTTCGATAAATCTCAATCTCGCCGAGATGCCATTTTTCCTCCCAATCAGGCATGCTGGGAAACCCCAATTGTACTGGATCTCATGATCTGTAAGAACCTTCAATAAAGGTTTTAAGTTCCTTCTTCTTCTCAACGTCTCTTGAGATAGATCCTGAAAAATTTGGATATAATTTTCTTCAACTTTTATTGGTGTCTTCTTTACCCTCAGATTTCTCCACAGGTGATTTTTTTCCTCCCAGTTTTCAAACCGCACGATAATGTCTCTCGGGTTTTCCTGCGGTATTTCTTTTGGTCTTCTTATTCTATGCGCTCTCTCGATTTTCATTGGGAATGTTATTTCTCTGTCCAACAGTGGATTGCAGATTTTCATTATTATTTCTGTTAAATTCTCTGAGTGAGATAGCTCGGGTACACCTCGAATTCTTATGTTCTTCCTTCTGTCCCTATTCTCTTGATCTTTGAGTTTATATGCTTGTTCCTGTTGCTCTTTTTTAATGGAATTTATTTCTCCTTCCAGTTTTTTTATAGTGCTTTCATTACAGTCTGCTTTTTTTTCCACTTCCTCTACTCTTTCGCGTATGTACCCCATGTTTTCCTGTATTACTTCCATTTGCGCCTTTAGCACTTTTTCCAGGGCTGCAAACATCCCCTCTATTTCCTTTTTTGTTGGTAATTGCCCCTTGTTTTGTTGTTCCTCCTCTTTTCTCTGCTCAAGATCTACTTCAGCTTCTTGCTCTATTCTAGAGTCTGATAGTGTGTCTGTTTCTACAGGATTTTTATTCTGGGCCTTTTTTTTTTCCTTCTTCTTCTCCTCCTTGCTGTCCATCTGATTACTTTTGGCTCCTTGCTGCTTTTCCACCACCTGTTTGTCTCCGTTTCCACTATGAGTAACATATTTATTCATTGGGCCCGGGCTACGAGCCAGACTTAGCCGTGGAGATTTTGGGGTTGCCCCCCCTCTTGCTCCCCTTCCTCTCATACTCATGTTGCTTAAGTTCCTTAATCTGCCTTCCCAGTGTTTATTGCTGGGGGGAGGGGGGGAGATGTGTATGTTTCTTCTATGAACTGTTCTTTAAGGTTATTATACCTTCTGCTGTTTTCCACCCATTTGTCTGTTGTCGTGCATGTCTCTTTGCTGCTAGCACACTGTTGATACACTGTCCGCCGGCCACGCCGCACCCGACGACAGGAGTGACACTTCTGTTGTGCCCCCCTTTTCTCTTTCTCCCCTCCTCCTTTCTTCTTCCTCACTTTATATCCTGGGTGGTTTTTGGTTAAAGTTTAGCAATAGTTCAACAATAGTTCAGCTTTTATTAGTTCTTAGGATCCACTGCTATCCCTGCTATCATACTGCTAGCACGTCTTTCAACTCCCGTACCACCCCGTACCGTGCTAGGGAGCGTGGACCGAGTATAGACAGAGTATGGACCCAGTATTTAGTAAAACAATTCGAATATACCATATTTTTTATTTATTTTTTCTAACGTAATTAGAGAAATAAAAGAATATGGAGAGCTATCGAACTTTAAAATCAACCCTATAAAAAAACGTAATCTTAAACCTAGGAGTAGATAAAAAAGAGGAAAAAAGTACTACAGAAAGAATTCCCATTCACCTGGGAGACAAAAGAATTAACATATCTAGGGATAAAAATAACACCAACATTAGAGAAACTATATCCAGTCAACTTCATCCCCTTAATAAATTAGATTAAACTCGAAATGAAAAATATGGAGAGGAGACCTATCTCTTGGATAGGAAGGGTCAACGTCCTAAAAATGATGATACTACCAAAAATAACCTACAAATTCCAAATTCTCCCAATAGAAACACCACAAAGTTTTTTCAAGGTGATTAAAACAATAATTTCGAAATATATTTGGCAGGGTAAAAAGGCCAGAGTAAATTACGCACTTTTAAGTCGAAAAAAAAAAAACGGGGGGTTGGCACTTCCAGATGTACAGAGATATTATAAAGCGGTCATAATAGCTAGGCTGGCAGAATGGGCAAACCCATATACCAAAAAGAAATGGGTACAAATGGAGGATATATTAAGCAAGACACCCTTGCATAAAAACATTTGGATACCGCCAAAATCAAGAACACTAGACACAGAAACACATAGTATAACGAAAAACTTATTTAAAGTATGGGATATGATTCACCGGCGAGAAAAATGGAAATATAGTTCACCACTAATCCCATTAGCAGGTACAAATTTTTTTATACCAGGAAACGGGACACGGCTAGGGAAGCAACTGGGATCCACACAATTAAAGGACATAACAACACGGGGCAAAATAAAGACAAGACAAGAGATTAAAATGTTACACGGAGATCAGCAGCTTGGTGAATGGGAATATTTTCAATTAACACATTTAGTAAGCACTCTTCCACAACCAATTAGAGACGAAAAGACACTAAATCCCATGGAAAAACTCTGTAATATGGATAGGCCCTTAAAACATGGTATATCACAAACATATGAAATTTTAACAGAATTAGAAACACGGGGATCATTAGTATGTATAGAAAAATGGGGACAGGACATGGGTAAAAAGCTAGAGGAGGCACAAATGATCAGGGCAGTATTCAATAGTGCAACCGACATAATGACGATAGAGACAAATTATAAGTGTATGATACGCTGGCACTTGACCCCAAAGAGAATGAACAAAATCCATCCAAACAGCTCCCCGCTATGTTGGAGGAAATGTAAACAAAAAGGAACAACAAAGCATATATGGTGGGAGTCCCCAAAAATAAAAGAGTACTGGGAGGAAATTATAGATTACATAAAAGAAATAACCGGGGAGAAGGTCCCACAAGATCCCTGGATATGTTTGTTCCATGGTACAAACATTAAAAAAAAACGGTATGAAACAACTTTGATCCCGGTGCTGCTTAATGCGGCAAAGGGACTAATCCCGAAAAAATGGCTAGAACCAACAAAACCGACTATAAAAGAGTGGATACAACGAGTCGAATACGTAGCGGAAATGGAATATCTAGGCCGTGGAGAGCAGGGAGGAGAGGAAAGAAATAAGAACAAATGGGAGAAATGGAGAATCTTTAAATTGTCAGACAAATACGTACAGGGAATGACTGAATCAGACAGATAAGATAAAAGGAGGCAGAGAGATGGACAGATCAGGGGAGGGGTTGGGGAAAGGTAATGGGAAACAGGTAATAAGGGAAAAAATAAAAAATAAATGGAAATATGAATGTTTGAATGTTTACACCAATGTTGGTGAGTTTTGTATTTGAAATTTTTTCCAATAAAAGAGATAATAAAAAAAAAAAAAAAAAAAATACATATTACTCTTTCGTCCATGGACCGACACAGCTTCTCTATTGACAAAGTGGGTATTATCCGTTAATTAGGAGTGACTAGGCAGAAAAACTTGTAAAAAGTGTTGCATCACACCTTCTACAGTACCGCCCAGGGGGCGGACCCTCTGGGTATACCCTCTCAGTCTGCACATCGCAGATCAGTTTTTTTCTGTCTAGCAAGGAGTAGGACATGGCTCCTTTCGGGCCCATTGGTCCGGGGAAAAAAGATATATATATATATATATATTTTATTTTTTTGCTACATTTGTTGTTTCCTGCGATCTTCGATCAACTGCCGACTGGGTGACAGGCTGGATCCTCGATCCTTGTAGTCTCCCCAGTTTCGGCCATCGAGTGTGTGCCGACCCTAGCTACGCGCTGGGTTTTCCACGACATGCCCGTCGCTCCACGGGTGGCCGGTGAGCCTACGCTCCAGGGCCTGCATCGGACCGCTCGGCTTCGGCTGACCTTACGGCCGAGTCGCAGCAGCCTGGCCGGTGAGCTTACGCTCCAAGGCTTGCATCGGACCGCTCAGCTTCGGCTGACCTTACGGCCGAGTCGCAGCAGCCTGTCCGGTGAGCGTCATGCTCCAGGGCATACATATGATCGTCCCTTCTGGGTCCAATCACAGCATGCCTGGCCAACAGTCACCTTCCGTGCGCGGACGATGATCTGTTTGGAATGTCTTCCAGCAAAATCCATGCAGGATAGGTAAGTTAAACTCCCCTGCCTCGGCTGGGTGATTTAGCTGGACATTCCTGGAGAGATCAAGTAAGTGGTTGTGGCCCCTTTCTTCCCTCTCTCCCTGCCTTTCCCTCCTCCCTGGGCTTCTAGCTAAAGGTTGCTGGGTGCTGGGGGTCACCTAGGGGGTCCCACTGGAGCGGGGCTGGCTGTAACTAACATTTAAAAGAAATGTCATTTTTGCTTACCTGTGTTTCTGTGTCTCCATGCTGTCGGCGGCCATTTTGAGGTGGTCCATGCCAAGTTTGGCCTCTTGTAACTGCCTGGCGGCCATCTTCCTGTGGTTCGGCCACACCCACTGGCCCCTATCAGGTGATCGGCGGCCATGTTGGTCCACCCTGTATGCAGATATTGCCGTTCGGCGGCCATCTTTTTGTGGGCTATGGCTGCCTGACCTCTATCTTCTGTCAGCGGCCATTTTCTTAGAGCCCACATTATCTTCCATACAGACGTTTTTGGCAACCATTTTGCGAGAGCCTCCGGCCTCTAGGGTGCATTACACTGGCGCGAAAATTCACACAGGAAGTGCTGATAAAAGAAGCAGACTGACACAGAAGCAAGGGGACAGCATCACAGGCGCAGCATAGCAGTACCTATCCAGGGTGGTGAGTCCTCTGGGTAACCCAGCATCTCTGCAGCGCAGGAGGGTGGCCTATTGATATCTTGCCTGGAGCCCTGTGAGTGTCAGCGTGTGGTCAGCATGGCATCTGAGCCAGATGTCTTCTCCCCTGAAACACCAGATTTAGCAGCTGGTGTCCCTGAGGTGTCTATGGACGCTATGTCGGCAATCCTAGAGGCGTTTGCTGCCAGGGTGGAAGCAGCACACGGGAATACAGGGGGTAATAAACGCCCCCGTCCCCTGCAATCTTCTGGGGATATTTCTGATGCAGAACCAGGTCCAGCTACGGCTCATGGCCCAGATTCTGATGCATTAGAGACTGCAGACCGTGACCGATCGGACAGTGAGGAGGACTCCAAGTCCAGGTCAGTACGCGAGACGGCTTTGGTATCTGACCTTATTACTGCAGTGCGGGATACGCTAAAGTTGGAAAGGACTGAAGAAGTAGCAGATACTCCAGTCCCCTTTGGGTTTCGTAAACCTGCCCGCACTGCTAAGGTGTTCCCTTGTGTGTCTTATTTTGACAAACTCTTATAGAAGGAATGGGAGAACCCACTGAGGGTCTTTACAGCCCCAAAGAGGTTTGCAGTACGGTACCCCTTTGAGGAGAGTTTTCTGAAGATATGGACCTCTCCCCCTATAGTGGACCCTTCGGTGTCCAGACTTAATAGAGCCACCACTATTCCAGTAGAAGGGGCTTCTGTTTTCAAGGACCCTGTGGATAAGAAGGCTGAAGCACTCGCTCGCTACCTATACTCAGTGGTAGGCTCGGCAGTACGCCCGGCATTGGCGGGGGCCCTAGTGTCTCAGACACTTACTGAATGGGCAAAATTGCTACTCCAGGGGTTAAAGGAGCGAGATGCTCCTCCTAATGAGATAACTTTGGCAGACCAGTTGGTCCAGGGCCTTAAGTTTGTCTGCGAGTCAGACATGGATACTATTCCCCTGCTGTCAAGAGCTTCAGTTTATGCAGTAGCAATACGCCGCCTGATCTGGCTAAAGAGCTGGTCTGCGGACCAGACTTCCAAGAAAGCCCTATTGGATCTGCCTTTTAAGGGCGACAGACTTTTTGGGGCTTCTCTGGATGACATCATCAAGGATGCCACAGGAGGTAAAAGCACTTTGCTTCCCCAAACTAGCAAGGGTAGGGGACCACGCCAAGGGCAAGGGCCCTCCTTTACTGCACGTAAGCGGTTTTTTCGCCCCCTTAAGGCGACAGGGAAAAGACCCCAGGCCGATAAAGCGCCTGCCCAAGGACAAAAGCGTCCTTGGTCCCGCTGACCCAACAAGCCTGCGGACAAATCTGCGTCCACATGAAGGTCCGCCCCCACCCAGCTCTCGGGTGGGGGGACGTCTTCGCAAATTCGCGACTCAGTGGACTGCTCTAGTCTCCGACAGGTGGGTTTGCGAAGTAATCTCCTCAGGCTACAAGATAGAATTTCTCTCTTGTCCACCAGACAGATTCATCACCTCCAATCTACAGCTACTACCGACCCGTCGGGAGGCCCTGTATGGGGCGGTCCAGGGTCTACTGGAACGCGGGGTAGTTATTCCAGTTCCAGAACAGGAACGGGGTCAGGGTTTTTACTCAAATCTGTTCATTGTGCCAAAGAAGGAGGGGGTTCGTCCAATCTTGGATCTCAGAGCCCTCAATTGCTTTGTGAAGGTACAAAGATTTTGGATGGAGTCGGTTCGATCCGTAGTCACGGCTCTCAATCCGGGGGACTTTCTGGCCTCCTTGGACATCAAGGATGCATACCTGCATGTCCCCATATACTCCAGACACCAGAGGTTTCTGCGATTTGCTATCGGGAAGAACCACTACCAGTTTGTGGCCCTCCCGTTTGGCCTTGCCTCAGCACCCAGGACGTTCACCAAGGTGCTCGCTCCGATTCTGGCACTTCTAAGACAGCGGGGTATCGCTATCACAGGTTACTTGGAGGACCTTCTGCTGAAGGCCCCTTCAAGCTCAGAATTAGAGGTAAGCGTGTCCATTACCTGTCAGACTCTTCGAGACTGTGGTTGGATACTAAACACGCAAAAGTCAGTATTGGTGCCCACTCAACGCCTAGTGTACCTGGGGTTGATTCTGGATTCCTCAGAGGCAAAGGTATTCCTCCCTGTGGAGAAGTTGCAGACCCTCCGGGCTGCAGTACGGCAGCTGACTTCCAGGAATTGGTCGTCACTCCGTTTTTGCATGCGAGTGTTGGGCCTCATGGTAGCCTCCTTCGAGGCGGTCCCATATGCTCAATACCACACTCGAGTGTTACAGAAGGAAGTTCTGTCCAGATGGAACAGATGCCCTTCATCTCTGGATTATCAAATCCGAGTGAGCTACCTAGTCAGGAGATCCCTGGTATGGTGGCTGACAGCACCGGCTCTAATGGCCGGGAAGTCATTTCTTCCGGTTTACTGGATAGTGATCACGACGGACGCCAGCCTTACAGGTTGGGGGGGAGTCTGGGGTGTCCAGTCGGCGCAAGGTCGCTGGACCCCAGAGGAAGCCTTCCTGCCGATCAATGTCCTGGAGATCCGGGCGATCAAGCTGTGCCTCTTCAAATGGTCTCAGAGACTGCAAGGGCGTCCAGTCAGGATCCAGTCAGACAACGCCACAGCAGTGGCATATGTCAATCATCAAGGAGGAACAAGAAGCTCAGCTGCAGCATCGGAGATCGCTCGCATCCTGAAGTGGGCAGAGAGGAGCGTACCGGCACTGTCGGCCGTGTACATTCCGGGTGTGGAAAACTGGCAGGCGGACTACCTGAGCCGCCAGATGCTGGACCAGGGAGAATGGTCCTTACACCCGGAGGTGTTCCAACTCCTCTGCCAAAGATGGGGCACACCAGACGTAGATCTTCTGGCTTCCCGACTCAATCGGAAGGTATTGAGGTTTGTGGCCCGGTCAAGAGACCCATGGGCAGATGCAACGGACGCGTTGGTAGCATTGTGGGGTCAATATCGGCTAATCTATGCCTTCCCTCCCTTAAGGCTTCTTCCTCTTCTGCTCAGCAGAGTGGAGGCAGAGGGAATTCCAATGATCCTAATCGCTCCAGATTGGCCTCAGCGTCCTTGGTACGCCGATCTAGTACGTCTGGTAGCAGACGTCCCCTGGCGCCTACCACTACGGAAGGACCTGCTATCGCAAGGTCCCATATTCCATCCTGCTTTACAGTCATTGGCTTTAACGGCATGGCTGTTGAGAACCAGGTACTGAGAGATCGTGGCCTGTCAGACTCAGTAATCTCTACTATGAGAAGTGCTCGGAAACCGTCCTCTAGGAAGGTCTACCACCGCACTTGGAGGGCCTACATCTCCATGTGTGAGGAAATGAAATGGCATCCGCGTACCTATTTGGTTTCCAGAATCCTGCTGTTTTTACAGCATGGGGTAGACCAAAGGCTTGCCCTAAGTACGATTAAGGGACAGATATCTGCCCTGGCTGTCTTTTTTCAGCGACCCCTGGCGACTCACTCTCTCGTGAGTACATTTGTGCAGGGGGTTCGACATGTGGCCCCTCCGGTCCGCCCCCCGTTACCTCCGTCAGACTTGAACCTGGTCCTCTCGGTGCTTCAGACGGCACCGTTTGAGAATATTAGAGATATTCCCCTGTTGACACTTTCTCAGAAGGTGGTCTTTTTGGTGGCTGTTACGTCAGTTAGACAAGTCTCTGAGCTGGCAGCCCTGTCCTGCAAGGCTCCCTATTTGATTTTCCACAAGGATAAGGTGGTGCTGCGGCCGCAGCCTTTTTTTTTTCCGAAAGTCGTTTCGGCTTTTCATCTCAACTAAGACATTGTACTTCCATCCTTGTGTCCTCAGCCGTCGAATCCTAAGGAGTCGGCGTTGCATTCCTTGGACGTTGTCCGAGCTTTGAGAGTATACATATCTGCTACTTCCCTGTTCCGGAAGTCAGACTCACTGTTTGTTTCGGTGGCTGGTCCCAAGAAGGGCCAAGCAGTCTCATCTGCCACCATCTCTAGGTGGATCCGACAGATAGTAATCCAGGCTTACGCCTTAAAGGGTCAGGCGCCCCCCTTTCCTGTCACGGCGCATTCGACCAGGGCAATAGGTGCCTCTTGGGCTTTCCGACATCAAGCGTCTGTTTCCCAATTATGTAAAGCGGCGACTTGGTCATCCGCTCACACTTTCACAAAATTCTACAAAGTTGATGTAGGTGCATCTTCGGATGCCTCTTTCGGCCGCAAGGTTTTGCAGGCGGCTGTTTAGAGTTGCAACTCCTCCGTTGGAGGAGTGCTGTTTTGTGTTTTGGGGTGAAGTTTGTTTTTATGCTGTTACCACCCCTCGTTTTTTCTCTGACACTGCTTTGGGACGTCCCACTTTGTCAATAGAGAAGCTGTGTCGGTCCATGGATGAAAGAGTAAATAGGATTTTTTACTCACCGTAAAATCCTTTTCTCTGAGTCCATGGACCGACACAGCACCCACCCCTCCTTTTAAGTTTGTACTGCTTTTTGACGAACTGATCTGCGATGTGCAGACTGAGAGGGTATACCCAGAGGGTCCGCCCCCTGGGCGGTACTGTAGAAGGTGTGATGCAACACTTTTTACAAGTTTTTCTGCCTAGTCACTCCTAATTAACGGATAATACCCACTTTGTCAATAGAGAAGCTGTGTCGGTCCATGGACTCAGAGAAAAGGATTTTACGGTGAGTAAAAAATCCTATTTTTTCATGTTTCTTGCATGTGATTGGGTATTATTTGAAAGGTGAAGCTTTACATATTTAACTAAGCGTGGAGCAGCTGCACTTGCAAAGTGCACAGCCTATTTGTTTTTAGTAAATCAACCCTAATGTGTATATTATGATTCCCTCTGTATAAAAATAGTTGGTCACTTGTTGCCATCTACAGGCCATTTGTAAGAATTACTGTGCCTCATACACACAAGGTTTAGCATCAGTTACCAATGAAATAGAAATCTGTTCTTCACACTTTCTTTTTAAACAGCTCCATCTGCTTTGGTTACCGCTTGCATGCTCCATGGGACTCTTTAGTCCACTGGGCTCCAACTGTTGTCAGCAGAGAGCCCTGGTGTGAAGTTCCCTTCAGGCACAGGTGAGCACCATCTTTGCTCCTGGTCTGCCAGCAATCCAGAGGTGGAATAAGAGGACTGAGGTGTCATTTTCCTGCACCGTAGGCTATGGTGTTAGCACCCCCTGTTTCCCCCTAATGGTGGCTTTGTACAAAGTGCCCTACCTAATGGTAAATATTGCAATATTATTTTTGTTTTAACTTTAATAAAGTGGCTTACTGCACCAGACCTATGCACTTTCTTTCTCCCTTCTGTTTTTAAGCCAGAAGTTTAGCATGGTAGCCAGCAAACTAGCATTTTTCAGAAGGAGAGTTCAGTGATGACAGCCTTAGTTTCTCTTGTGATAGGTTTCCTGTTGTATTTACTTAAAGAAGAAGTACAGCCAAAACTCGTTTGTTCATTCTGCACTCCTGTGACCTGTTTTCAACAGATGTCGCAGAGCCAGTCCAGGCTCAGGAAGATCGCAACCATAGGGTCGGGATCTGCCTACATGCCTGCACCGGCACCCGGCTCATTCTCTAAGCGAGCAGCTGAGAGCCTGAGTTGGCCGCTCCCACCCCCTCCACAGCCCAGCGCTCCAGTGAGTCTGGGGGGGGGGCAGAGCAGAGAGCCGGTGACTAATAGTCACCGGCTCTCTGCTCAGGGAGCCCTGAGAAAGGAGCGATTGGCGGTGTTTGTTTGATTGCTCGGTTCTCAAGCTTAGAACCGGTGCTGCATCCATCTACGTGTAGCGCTACCCCCAGTTAAGAGAGCCGCTGATATTGATTTGGGCCCTGCAGTGCACCGCTGTCAACCCCCGGCAATCGGCTCTAACCTCCCGTGGCACAGCTGGTGATAGAGAGATAGGACCGCGTGATTGCAACTGTTGGTGACGCAGTCCTATAACAAACATACACAGAATATACTTTAAAACTCCTATTAAAGTAAGCGGAACTGACACCAAATGTACTTTACCCAGATATTTTACTGAGGCTAATGGGCAAGTAATAAACAACAGTATAACAAGTTGCAGATCCCTGCAATAAACAGTAATAAAGATAAACAGAGTAATCAGAATAATAAAGTATTGCTATGCAACTCTAGCGCTGCCCTTTTACAGCTACTTCCCCTCATGGGTAGACTAACACCCAGCAATGTCTACCTATGCAGTCAGGCCTGACTGATCTAAATGGAAGTTCAGTGAAACAATATTCGCTAGCAATCTTTTCGGTGGTGCACTTGAAGAACAACTTTGTAATCCCAACGAATAGTAAAGATAAAGGATCTGTCTTTAAACAGCTCTCACCACCTGGACAAGTCCAAGTCCCTTTCCTCCATCGATTCGTCTAGGAACAGGAATCCACCGACATCCAAGTCTTCAATCCTTCTGGTGTACTGCAGCAAGGAGGATTAGATGTCTCTAAGGCTCTGCTAGGCTGGCAGAGGGCTCTTTGGAAAGGAGCACACGGCCCAGGCTTCAGGCCTTGTGCACACAGCAGTTCAGCACAGAGATCCTCTTGCTAGGAGAGGGGTGTCCAAAGAGGCCGACCAAAACTCTGCCTCCCCTTTATAAAGTCTGCCCCAGCAGTCTCTGTTCTGGAGCAATGCACCCTGGGTGCTGCAAGATGTACTGGGAGATGTAGTCTCTCTCTCCTCTGCTTTCACTTCCATAATGTCTCTTTACTTCCTCCCGACTCACCTCTCACCTGGAACTTCTTGTCTCTCTGCATTAAAGGGGAACACCCCGCTACACACTCCCCCCACTTGAACTCTTTGGTCCCCAAAGATAAACTTCAACAAATACTGTTTACCATTTTGGACAATGTCGAGCATGATGTTGGCATAGGGAATTCCCACCAAAACTTTAGGATGGAACTCTCTTGCCCACAGGTCACACTACCATGAGTGGCCTGCCTAACTGTGCCAGAGAGTGAGCTGGGGTTGCCCTCCACCAAATGGACGGTGGAAGGATCAGGTTGTTCAACACTTCTCCTAGCCGTTACAACAGAGTCCTCTGTGCTCGTCCCCATTTGGGGGTAAGTTAGTTTCTTGGGAGGCCTGATGACTCTGCGAGCCCTCTGCTCTCTTGGTGCTTCTGACTCTGGCACCACAGGCTCTTCTTCAGGAGTAAGTTCAGGTAACATTGCTGGTTCTGGAACCTCTGATTCAGAAGTCGACTGACGTATGGAATCTCTAGAGTCCTCCTCAGCGCAAGTGTCAGGAACATCTTCCCAGTAATCAGCTGAGGGACTGAAGGGTATGAATTCAGTAGCCTCCGGATTCAGCGTTGCATCTGGGGTATCCCCTCCATTTGGGAGATCTATGGCGGACGTTCCCAGAGTCGAGGGAGGCCACAGCCAGTCCAGTTCTCCACCTTCTTCTGTACTCAATTGGGAGGCCTCTCCATCTTTGGCTCGAGAGGTCTGGGACCGAGTGTTCGGCCTAGGAATATCCAGGATAGAGGCCGGTTCAGGGGAGTCTCTCACGGGAGGTATTCTGACTGCCTCAGCAAGTGGGAGCAGGTGGTTCCGATGCCACATCTTCAGTGGACCCACCTTTCCTTCTGGCTTTAGTTTGTAGACAGGCAAACCGGGCAACTTCCTACAGACAACATAGGGCTCAGATCTCCACCTGTCGGCAAGCTTGTGTTTTCCAGGGACCCCCAGATTGCGTAGCAGTACTCGGTCCCCGGGCTGCAGATCTTGCACTCGAACCTTCAGATCAAAATTTCTCTTGTTGCGGGCCCCCCTTTGATCCGAAGCCGCCTGGGCTTGTTCATAGGCCACCTGCAAGCTACGTCTAAGTCTGTCCACGTATCCCTTGTGGGATGTAGCTGAGGTATTGTCTATAGAAGTGCCAAAGGCCAGGTCCACAGGTAGCCTTGCTTCTCTCCCAAACATAAGTCGATAAGGGGAGTAGCCAGTGGCGTCACTTGTGGTACAGTTATAGGCATGTACTAGGGCTGATATGTGCTGACTCCAGTGTTGCTTCTTCTCTGTTTCTAAGGTTCCCAACATGTTGAGCAGGGTCCGGTTAAATCTCTCCGGCTGAGCATCTCCTTGTGGGTGGTAAGGCGTGGTTCTGGTCTTCTTTATTCCTAATGAATCCAAAAGTCTTCGGATCAACCGACTCTCAAAGTCCCTTCCTTGATCTGAGTGGAGTCTCTGTGGTAGTCCGTAATGGACAAAATACTTCTCCATAAGTATCTTGGCCACGGTGGATGCCTTCTGGTCTTTGGTTGGGAAAGCTTGAGCATAGCGGGTGAAATGGTCGGTTATTACCAGAACATTCCCCAATCCACTCAGGTCGGGTTCGAGGCAGAGAAAGTCAATGCATACCAGATCCATTGGGCCTTGACTCTGTAAGTGGCCCATTGGGGCAGCTTGATGGGGTAGGGTCTTTCTCTGAATGCATTGTGCACAGGAATGGCAATACTCCTCTACTTCTGCCCTCATGCAGGGCCAATAGAACCGATTTCTGACAAGCTGGAAGGTCCTTTCTGCCCCTAGGTGACCATGATGGTCATGCAGGGCAATTAGTACAGTCTCTCGGTGCTTCTCTGGAAGAAATAACTGCCACTTATCTTCAGAGTCATCAGAGGGGCCCCTTCGGTAGACCACTCCCTGATGTACCTGTAGCCTGTCCAATTCCTTCCTCAACAGGCGAGCCTCCTTTGAGGGGTGATGTAGGAATTTGTTGGGATCCTGATTCTCCAGGGCTTCGAGGACCAATCTCCCCATGGGGTCTTCCAATTGGTCACACCTCAACTCCTTCTTGGACAGTCTCGGTAGGTTGTCTTCCTCCAGTTGAGTTACCCCACAATAGTGTTTGGGGACTCCTACCATGGTAACCCCTATTTCTTCTGCTCTGGAGCCTCCTCTGGCTTGGAATTCAGCCCCTTGACAAAGGGCCCGCACCCCGTCCGGTGCCACTTGGGTCCAATCTTCCCATATATTTGTCGTGGCATGAGACCTCCGGGACAGGGCATCTGCATCCCTATTTCCGGCTCCTGGTCTGTACTTCAGACTGAAGTTGAATCCAGACAATGCGGCCAACCACCTGTGTCCGGTGGCATCTAGTTTCGCGGTGGTGAAGAGGTAGGTCAGGGGGTTGTTGTCTGTCTTCACAGTAAACTCTGCCCCATACAAGTAGTCTTTTAGCTTGTCTACTACCGCCCATTTGAGGGCCAGGAATTCCAGCTTATGAGTGGGGTAATTCTTTTCTGAGGGGGTCAGGCTCCTGCTCACATAGGCCACTGGTCGCAGTTGTCCTTCATGTTCTTGGTAGAGTACACCACCTAGACCCTCATGGCTGGCATCCACATGTAATTCATAAGATTTGGTAGGGTCGGCGTAGGCCAGGACTGGGGCAGTGGTTAAGCTCCTCTTCAGAGCATGAAAGGCCTCTTCACACCTTGGGTTCCACTGATCTTGAACTGACTCACCAGGCCTCCTGGGCCCTGAGTCATCCTCTTCCCCTTCTGCCTTTAGCAATTCATTCAACGGGCGGGCAATCCGAGCAAACCCCTCCACAAACCTCCTATAATAGGAGCAGAACCCCAGGAAGGATCTGAGCTCTGTTACTGTGGTGGGTCGTGGCCAGGAAGTGACTGCTTCCAACTTCTCAGGATCTGTGGCCACCCCTTCTTCAGACACTATGTGCCCCAGATAGTTCACAGAAGACTGGTAGAACCGACACTTCTCGGGGGAAAGCTTAAGTCCCTCTTCGCTGAGTCTTCTCAATACTTTCTCCAACCTGGCTTCATGTTCTTCCAAGGTTCTTCCAAAGACAATGACATCGTCCAAGTACACAAGGACTTCTATAAGATTCATGTCTCCAACAGTCTTCTCCATAAGGCGTTGAAAGGTAGCAGGAGCTCCAGACAGACCCTGAGGCATCCTATTGAATTCGAAGAATCCCACCGGGGTTATGAAGGCTGTCTTCTCCCTGTCTTCTGGGTGCATAGGGATTTGATAGTACCCACTCTTGAGGTCCATCACACTGAACCATTTGGCTCCAGACAAACTTTGTAGGGCATCTTCTATCCTTGGCGTGGTGTATTGGTCAGGGATGGTTCTCCTGTTGAGAGTCCTGTAATCGATACAAAGCCTCAACGACCCCTTCTTCTTTCTGACCACCACGATTGGGGAGGCATAGGGACTTCTAGACTCCCGGATCACACCAGTCTTCTTTAGTTCTACAAGTTGTTCCCTCAGATCCTCCAGATCTGCCAGGGGGACCCGCCTGACCCTCTCTCGGAAGGGCTTATCTTCTTGGAGGCGGATCCGATGGGTGGCACTTCTTGCACACCCCACATCGAATTCATCTTCGGAAAAGATCTTCTCCCACCTGGTCAGCTGGGCCTTGGCTCTTTCTTTCCAAGCCCTGGGTAGGTTCGGGTTTTCCACGGACAGTTTCTCCCAAACATCTCCTCCGTCACCCGTCCCCTTGACTTCGGACCAAGTGACCGGGGCAGCAGGGCTCACCTGACCAAGCAACACTCTGGCAGGGATCTCCATGGGTCCTCCCGTAGTGTTCCTAACACTCACCGGAACTCTGCCATGGGCCTTCTTCAGAGCCTTGAACGGAATCACTTCTGGTATCACTTCCAGGCCTGAGGACTCTTCCCTTGGGTCTGATTCCAGCATGACAAAGGGGCCAGGTTGTTCCCACGAAAGCTTCACAGTGGCCCTAAGACAGGTTACTTCTCCGGGCTGTAGCACTACTCCTTCTCTGCCAAGTCTCCACACCTTCCCTATCCCCTCTCCCGGGGTCTTCTGCTCTAAGACCAGTCGTTGGTAGGCCGTCTTTAGCATGGGATGGATTTTGGTGGCTGAATGGTTTCTCTCTTTCACTAGAGGGGTCAGGAGTCTCCTGACTAGATCCGTGTTTGTCCCAATGATCAGGGAAATCTTGCTGGCTCCAGGCAGCCGGGGACACACAACTGCCAGGGTGTCAAACACTTCAGCCTTCCCAGCCACGGATGGGTCGAAAGTTATCTTTATGGGCAGGTACCCATCATAAGGGAAACTCTGGGTTCCAAGTCCCCATATCTCCAGCTCTTCTATCTTCTGGATAGGCAGATGACTCAAGTGCCTATCATAGAAGTCCCGGTATAGTAAAGTCACCTGTGCTCCGGTGTCCAAAAGAGCTTTAGTATAGACTCCTTCCACTTGAATGGGCACAGTAGGAGACGGGCCCACCAGTTCCTTTGGGTATGGCCGGACTGGGGTCACCTCTTTTTTTTGGCTTTCGACCCTTGCCCTGCTCCTTTTGGACTTTAATTTTTCCTGAGCCTGGCATGCATTGACCCTCTCCCTCTCAATGGGGGCACAAACCCACTGAGGGATGTTATTGTTCCTTTTAGGTGGATGTTCCTTCTTTGGGGTGCTGTACTTCCACTGAGGGGTCTTGCCCCCTCCCTCTGGGGTACATCTTGGTGGGGGTGTACTATACCTCCTCCTAGGAGTTTTGTCTCCTCCATTCTTGGCCTTTTTTTTTAGTTTGGAGCGCACTGAAGATGATGGGCACCCGGTTGACTCCTTCACCGGGGCCCTTTGGAGTTTCCCGCCGGCTTGCAATTATCTATTCTCTTCTTCTTTGGGCTGGAGCATACGTTAGCAAAGTGGCCACTCCCTCCGCAGTTATAGCAAATCACCTCTTCTCGGTCCTGTAGGGAGGCCGGTGCTGAGGTGTTCGGGAACAACTCCTTTCTTGGGCTTGGTTTCTATCGTCTTCTCTGATCTTTCTCCATCAAAGAGGTCAGCATCTCCAACACTTGGGCCATTTGCGATTTCAGAGTGTCAACCTCCGCATCTCTTTCTGGGCTCTTGACCGAATGGACAAACACTGGTACAGGTGTGACATTCGCCTTGGCCACCTGCTGATCTTCCTGCAGCGCCTCTTCGTCCCTAATAATTTTTATTAGATCAGAGTAGGTTAGTGACATTCCTCCTCCTGAGGTTTTCAGGTGCAGCCAGACCGGGTCTGAGCGCCGCGCTCCCCTCATGATCTGCTTCATGCGTGCTTCATCTGCATCTTTGGGCAGCATTCCCTTCTTCAGTACAATCTTGCATAACTGCCTGTTCAGCCTTCTAACATATTCTGACAGTTTCTCATTCGGCTGCTGGAGAGTGTGTTCAATTTGATAAATCATCTCTGACACCTTCTCCAGCTGACCAAACTCTTCCTGCAGCATGGCCAGGCAATCTTGAGCTGTACAGTTTTCATTTCCAAACCGGAAGCTCCTCACCGCTTCTGCCGCGGCACCTTTCAGACTTTCTAAGACTCGCTGTCTCTTCTGTGCCTCAGGCACCTCCCATGCTTCTACTGCCTGCAATGCCTGTTCCACCCAAGTGTCAAAATCTTCCTCCCCCGCAGGGACGGGGAGCTTCCCTGAGAAGGTGCTAAGCTTCCGGTAACCGGCCTCCACATGCACCGTACTGCTTTTCTGGCACTTAATTACAAGGTCTCCTAGAGCATTCAACAATTCAGGCCCTATAGCGGCCAGCGGTGATCCCGGGCTTAATAGTTCCTTAAGCTTTTCTGCTTTAGGGGATAGTGGTGGAGATAATTGTGGGAGTGATGGCTTTGGTGTCTGAAACCATTCTTCCTTCACTGGCAGCGTATGTATCAAGTGATAGATCTGATTATCTATGGCTTGTATACTCTGACTTTTAAAATGCTCTGGGATTTTGTTTTTCCATTCTACCAGTGCGTATGTAAACGAGATCACTGGATCTGGCCTAAAATCCATCACCCATGCTTTGTGGCTCGGAGACAGTAACAATACGAGCTGTTTTATCTCCTCTTCCTTCCATCTTTCCCCCGGGAGTACAATGACTACCGCCGCGGTTGGATCGGCGCCAATCGCTGCGCACCACTGTGACATTGCCAGCGGGTCCATGCTGGTACTTCTGACCGGCTTGATTGCAGCGTGCAACGTACAAGGATCCTGGACTCGAGCCCCCACGTGTAGCGCTACCCCCAGTTAAGAGAGCCGCTGATATTGATTTGGGCCCTGCAGTGCACCGCTGTCAACCCCCGGCAATCGGCTCTAACCTCCCGTGGCACAGCTGGTGATAGAGAGATAGGACCGCGTGATTGCAACTGTTGGTGACGCAGTCCTATAACAAACATACACAGAATATACTTTAAAACTCCTATTAAAGTAAGCGGAGCTGACACCAAATGTACTTTACCCAGATATTTTACTGAGGCTAATGGGCAAGTAATAAACAACAGTATAACAAGTTGCAGATCCCTGCAATAAACAGTAATAAAGATAAACAGAGTAATCAGAATAATAAAGTATTGCTATGCAACTCTAGCGCTGCCCTTTTACAGCTACTTCCCCTCATGGGTAGACTAACACCCAGCAATGTCTACCTATGCAGTCAGGCCTGACTGATCTAAATGGAAGTTCAGTGAAACAATATTCACTAGCAATATTTTCGGTGGTGCACTTGAAGAACAACTTTGTAATCCCAACGAATAGTAAAGATAAAGGATCTGTCTTTAAACAGCTCTCACCACCTGGACAAGTCCAAGTCCGTTTCCTCCATCGATTCGTCTAGGAACAGGAATCCACCGACATCCAAGTCTTCAATCCTTCTGGTGTACTGCAGCAAGGAGGATTAGATGTCTCTAAGGCTCTGCTAGGCTGGCAGAGGGCTCTTTGGAAAGGAGCACACGGCCCAGGCTTCAGGCCTTGTGCACACAGCAGTTCAGCACAGAGATCCTCTTGCTAGGAGAGGGGTGTCCAAAGAGGCCGACCAAAACTCCGCCTCCCCTTTATAAAGTCTGCCCCAGCAGTCTCTGTTCTGGAGCAATGCACCCTGGGTGCTGCAAGATGTACTGGGAGATGTAGTCTCTCTCTCCTCTGCTTTCACTTCCATAATGTCTCTTTACTTCCTCCCGACTCACCTCTCACCTGGAACTTCTTGTCTCTCTGCATTAAAGGGGAACACCCCGCTACATACGTAAGTTTGATTCTGACAAAAAAAAAGAATTCCCATACTTCTATTTTAAGGAGAACCTTGAACCTAAAGAGCAAGGTTCACTTACTTAGTGTGACCCCGTTTCCCCTTGCTAAACAATGCAACAAACGGGAATACAAATTGGTGAGTGCGTGTGGGGTGGGTTGATAGTATACTTACTTTTCCATGTCGGTTCTGCCTGTGTCACCTAAGTGAGGTAGATGTCATTCTCCTTTGGGTGAGATACCAGAAGAGTATGAGTAGAAGACTTTTGAAAGAAGTGCCCATCAGTTAATCATTGATCAATTGTCTTTTTAATTTTCAGAGGTGTTTCAGAATTTAACTAAAGATGGAGGAGGCATCTACCTGACCGCAGAAGAGGTGAAATCTTTTATTTTCTAATATTGACACCTTGCAATGCTGACAGAACACTGACTCAGAACTACTAATTATTACAGAATTTTTGCTTTTATATCTTGATATTACAAATACCGCTGCCTTTTTTTTTTTTTATTGGACAATTTCCATATTTTGCTGCACTGATGCAACACTTTGTAGATTAAAGACTGTTAATAAGATGTTACATATACCAACACACATTTGGAGAACTGTTCAGACTTTGTCCTATTAATTTGATTTTATTATTATCATATTGTAGTTGTAATAAGGACTGTTATGCTGTTTTTAAATAGATTCTGTAATTTTGCCCTTTTGGGACAACATGACAGAGTATCTCTAAAGATAATCTGTATTTCAAAAAGCCCTGTAAAAAATAGGATTTTGGTACTTACCGTAAAATCTATTTCTTGATGTCCATTGAAGGACACAGGAAGTCAATTGCCTTTGGGTTATACTGTCAATATTGATTTCTTGATTCCCTCAATGGACAAGAAAGAAAAGAGATTTCATATTTCCCTCTCCAGTGTGCACCGTGTTCACTCTTTTCTGTCTTGTGCAGTGCTATTCATGTCTTCTCTACCTGGTCCTGTGCCACGTAATGTGATCTGATTGACTGGCCTTACCTTGTTACTGTGTTCCGTAGTGACTTAGCAGCCCATGGGAAGAACCCTGATTCAGATGTCATATTTAATACAGATTACACTATAATGCCGCGTACACACGGTCGGAATTTCCGACAACAAATGTTCGATGTGAGCTTGTTGTCGGAAAAACCGACCGTGTGTAGGCTCCATCGGACATTTGCTGTCAGAATTTCCGACAACAAAAATTTGAGAGCTGGTTCTCAATTTTTCGGACAACAAAAGTGTACACAATTCAACGCAAAAAAATCCTACGCATGCTCAGAATCATTGAACTTAATTTTTCTCGGCTCTTTGTAGTGTTGTACGTCACCGCGTTCTTGACGTTCGCAATTTCCGACAACATTTGTGTGACCGTGTGTATGCAAGACAAGTTTGAGCCAACATTCGTCGGAAAAAAATCGACGGTTTTGTTGTCGGAATGTCCAATCGTGTGTACGCAGCATAAAAGTCCGGTTTGGTTGCCTCGGACTATGTCTAAGATTACAAACATCTTTATATACAGAGAAAACAGAGAATCCTGAAAGCATTTTACCAATATTGTACTTTGTTTTATATTCCAGTGGATGCAGATTATAATGTCCAGCTAGTATCACATTGGACAATGCTGGTAAGTCACTTCGTAACCCCTTCCTGTAGAGAAACAAAAATAAGCTAAGAAACTCTGTTATATTTTAGGATCATGTGGGCAGCACAATGGCTAACAGGTTAGCCCCTTCCACTTAGCAGCACCCAACCACAACACGACCTGCCTGGAGTTTGCATGTTCTCCCTGTGCGTGTATGGGTTTCCTCCCACACTCCGAAGACGTGCTGTAGGTTAATTGGCTCCTGTCTAAATTGTGAGTTAGGGACCTTAGATTGTAAACTCTTTGAGGGCAGGGACTGATGTGAATGTGCAACATACAGTGGGTAAAATAAGTATTGAACACATCACCATTTTTCTAGGTAAATGTATTAAAGGTGCTATTGACATGAAATTGTCACCACATGTCGGATGCAATCTATACATACAAAGAAACCAAAACAAACAACTTCAGAAATTAAGTTACTGTATGTGTAATAAAATGGAATGACACAGGGAAAAAGTATTGGATACATGAAGAAAGAGGTGCAAAAAGGCATGGAAAGCCAGGACACCAGCTGAAATCTTTCAGTAATTAGAAAGAAATCCCGGTCCTTGTAAGTGCAAATTAATATCAGCTGGTTCAGTCTTAGTTGATGGCTTATAAAAAGGTGTCTCATTAACAAGGTGTCACGCAATAAGCATCTCACGATGGGTAAAAGCAGAGAGCTCTCTTAAAACCTTATAAAGGTAAGTAACTCCTGCGCTGTCAAGATGAAGGTGAAGATAGGGGGCTTGATACACTGCAGCAAGCACCTGATTAACTGATCCTAAGCAAAAAAAATATATACCGTATATACTCGAGTATAAGCCGAGATTTTCAGCCCTTTTTTTGGGGCTGAAAGTCCCCCCCTCGGCTTATACTCGAGTCATATAAATTTTACATTGTAAATATTACCTGTAAAGAAGTTGCGGCTGCGGCGTCCATCGTTCGAATTCCGCGGCGTCCATCGTTCAAAATTCCGCGGTCTCTTCCTGTTCCTTCCTTGATAGGCGAGTCTCAGCAGACACTCTCCGCCTATCACAAACGTTCTCTCATCCTCAGTTTTCCAGCAGACGTCTGTGATTGGCGGAATACCCAACACAGTGTCTGCTGGGAAAACTAAGGATGAGAGAATGATCGTGATAGGCGGAGAGTGTCTGCTGAGACTCGCCTATCAAGTAAGGAACAGGAAGAGACCGCGGAATTCGAACGATGGACGCCGCGGAATTTGAACGATGGACGCCGCAGCCGCAACTTCTTTACAGGTAATAATTACAATGTAAAAATTTCTTTTTACAGGGAACAGTGGGGCATCGGCTTATACTCGGGTCAGTGAGGTTTCCCGGTTTTTTGGGCAACATTAGGTACCTCGGCTTATACTCGAGTATATACGGTAAATGTATACGTGATGGCGTTGCGCTGTGTGTGGTATACAAATGTGTATCAACTCAATATACAAAATATATAAAATTACCATGTGATGAAAAAAAGAGTGATGAACAAAAGGTCTAAAACCAAATATATTAAATCTATATAACAAAATGTGACATCGAGCGAATAAGTGAACAAATAAATAATCAGTGTGATAAAGTCCAAAATGCACCACTGAGTGTGCAATAAAGCTGAAAAAAACAATATAGTTCGGTAATGAGAGTGATAAACAAGAAACGAATTCCACTGTGACAGCCTGAAATAATAATGTTCCACACAAACAGTGAATCCCTCCACGGTGAGCAATCAATCGATCGGTGCCCAGCTAATCTTCTAATGGTGGCACCTCTGTGTGCACAAGCCTCTCACCTTACTGCGGTAGGGTATACGGCATAGAAGGAATTATAGGTGATCTTCAAACGTCCTTTTCACCAGCTCCGGTGGACTTAAACGATCGTGTTCTCAGTATGTGGGGTTTAGATAAGAAAGAAAAAAAGACAGTCCATAGCGTAATCCCATATGAGGTAATTTGTGGTGACACGCATAATAAATAAACTCACTTATTATATATAATAGCTGGCATCAATCCACGAACGCCGAACTCATATTCTTCTGCCCAGATTTTGTAGTTAGATGTTCAGGTCCCTCTGTTGATAACCTCAGTATGCAGGGGGAGTTTTAGGCACAAAGAAAGTAAATGCCCATAGTGTAATCCCGTATAACAAGGTTTATTAAACACAAGCAGAGTAAAAGCAAACACTCACGTTTAAAAGCAGTAAAATAGCAGCAATCCACGAGCACCGAGCTCGTATGTACAGTCAGTTCCTGGTAAACCTATTGCTTCAATCCTGACGCGTATCGTCACATCACGTGACTTCATCAGAGGAATCTCTTAAAACCTTATTGTTATAAAACATTCTGATGCTATTGGTTACAGAAGGATTTCTAAACTTCTGAATGTTCCAGTGAGCACTGTTGGGGCAATAATCCGGAAGTGGGAAGAACATAATTTCACCGTAAACCACGTGCTCCTCGCAACATTTTTGACAGAGGAGTGAAAAGAATTATCAGAAGAGTTGTCCAAGAGTCAAGGATCACTTGTGGAGAGCTTCAGAAAAACCTGGAATTAGCAGGTACAATTGTTTCAAAGAAAACAATAAGTAATGCACTCAATCACCATGGCCTGTATGCACGCTCACCACTCAAGACCCTATTGCTGAAGAAAAATCATGTTGAAGCTTGTTTAAAATTTCTGCACAACATTTAGACAAGCATGTGAAATACTGGAAGAATATAGTCTGGTCAGATGAAACTCATTGGATGCCACAATACACACCATGTTTGGAGGTCAAATGATACCGCACATCACCCCCAAAACACCCTTATACCAACAGTGAAGGTTGGAGGTGGGTACATCATGCTGTGAGGCTGTTTTTCAGCATACGGTACTGGCAAACTTCATATCATTAAAGGAAGGATGAATGGAAAAATGTAGCATAACATTCTTGATAAAAATCTGCTGCCATCTACCAGGATGATGAGATGAAACGAGGGAGGACATTTCAGCAAGACAATGATCCCAAATACACAGCCAAGGAAACTCTCAATTGGTTTCAAAGAAAGAAAATAAAGCTGCTAGAATAGCCCAGCCAATCACCTGACTTGAATCTTATAGAACATCTATGGAAAGAACTAAAGATCAGAGTTCATAGAAGAGCCCAACGGAAGCTTCAAGATTTGAAGACTGTTTGTGTGGAAGAATGGGCCAAAATCACACCTGAGCAATGCATGTGACTAGTTTCTCCATACAGGAGGCGTCTTTAAGCTGTCATTGCCAACAAAGGATTTTGTACGAAGTATTAAATACATTTCAGTGCACGTGTTCAGTACTTTTTCCCTGTGTCATTCCATTTTATTACACATAACCTAATTTCTGAACTTATTTGCTTTGGTTTCTTTATATGTATGGAGTGCATGGATTGTTACCAACATGTTGTGAAAATTTCATGTCAATAGCACGTTAGAAATATATTTACCTAGAAAAATGGTGATGTGTTCAATACTTATCTAGCGATGCGTGAATTGACAATGATATATAGGTAACTGAAATAAAGAATATAACGCAAATAATTAATAATGGTTTAATACTGGTCAAGAGGATAACAATTCCAATATTAACAACATATTCTATTGTTGTGTACTATATCTTACAATGAACCTTTCATAAGAAAATAGTTACATACTGTATGTGTGATGTCCCCATTGGAAGCACTACGAGGTTCCAGCATATACACTATATGGTTAAATGTATGTGGACACCTGACTATCACAAATACTAGAAGGCCAAAAGTTTAGATACCCTACAAATTATTGAGTTTCCAGTGAAGGATAATGTTAATACATACGAAGACATATTAGACAATTGTCTAGTTTGGGGAAGGCTCTCTTCTAATCCAATATGACTGTGCACAAAGTCAGATCCCTAAAGACATGGTTTGATGAATTTGGTGTGGAGGAACTTAAGTGGCCTGCAAAGTGTTCTGACCTAGACCCTAATGAACATTGTTGGGTTGAATTGGAATGCTAAGAGCCATGTCTTCTCATACAACAACAGTACCTGATCTCATAAGTGCTCTTTTAGCTGAATGGGCACAAATTCCCAAAGGAAAGACTTTGCTGAAAAGTGGAGGCTGTTATAGCCACAAAGGGGTTTAGGTCCACATTAAGCAAATTTCCTTCATTGAAAGTGACTTGCTTTACAGGTTAAATCACTTTAAATCTTGCTGCCGCCAACATAGAGCTTACATCAGTGGCAGCTGCAGCTTTTACACAGGGCAGCCGGGAGTGTATATGTACTTTGCACGCCAACTCGGCCTGATCATATTCACAAACAAGGGAAGATACCTTACCCCAGTGCGACCCCCATCCCCACCATGTATCCTAGGCTCCGCTGTCCTGCCTGCGGGCCTGGGACCAGCATGGTTGGTGTCACTGGGTAAAGCAGAGGGGGCTTAGTGAACATCCATTCGCTGATCCTCCCTCTGACAAATGAACCAGGAAGGAACATGTATTACGTCACTTCCTGGTTCAAAGCTGTCATTCCTTTGCAGCATTGGCTAGGAAATAGCCTAGATTTAAAGCAGCTAATGGAGCATTATCTGTGCTCCATTAGCTTTAGTGGAGTGCAGGGGAGACATCAGGGGTCTCAAAGACAACATGTCACTGTAAACATGCTATCAAATAGGGGGCTATTGGCCTGCTATGTGATAGCAATAAAGTTAACTGAAAAAAAAATGTAAACATTTAAAGCGACGCATAAAAACTCCCAAAATTATGCTACACATGTTACACATTGGTGAAGTAAGATTGATAAATCTAGGGCCACCATCCATTCCTGTACGGCCTTTTAAAATGTCGCTAACGGACTATTTTGGACACCAAAGTTTGTCTAATTTTCACTGATACAATTTTTTTTTAAGGTTTGATGTTGTGTATCTTTTTATTTTACCAAAAATGTGGGTAAGATCTGATATTTGCATACAATAAAATTAACTTGAGTGTATTTTTTATTATATATTTGTGTATATATTATATTATGTGTATGTATTTGTTAAACTGTTTTAAAGCGGAGTTCCACCCAAAAGTGGAACTTCCGCTTTAAGCACTCCTCGCCCCCTTACATGCCATATTTGGGATGTAATTTTTTTGGGGGGGGGGGGGTACTTACTTTTGAGTGGGACTTCCTGTCCCACTTCCTCCTTTCTGCCTACGGGCCGCCTAGACGACTCCTCCTCTCTCCCTAGGTGGCCCCTCCCTCTCTGCAATCTTCTGGGACACATCACAGGTCCCAGAAGATTGCCTGTCCACTGGGAAGCCGAAAGCTGTCACAGTCAGGTGCCCACAGTGGCTATGACGGCGCCGGTGGAGAGGAGCGACGCTCCGAGGCAACCGCATCGCTTGACTGTGGGGCAGGTAAGTGTCTGTTTATTAAAAGTCAGCAGCTAAACTTTTTGTAAAAAGCCTGGGACTCCGCTTTAAAAATTAGCAACTAGTGGCTATTTATTCTCCATGGCCTCTGCTTTTATAAAATATATAATATGTGGGGGTTTTAAGATGTGTGCAGGAGAAAAAATTCAAAACCGGCTCCCGCAACAAAAGAGTTAAACATTTTCATTGACTATAAAAAGTTTGATTGTACTACAGTAACATATCCCATTGGTTTTCTAGCATCATGGCCACCCACTGTGAACACACAAGACAAACTGGAAGACTGATCTTCAAAATGAATACTTAAAGATTAACACCAAAGTGTGCTTTATTTTTTATTTTTTTAAATGTTTGTTTTTAAATTTTATATTTTTATAGCAGCTTAAGGTTAATGTATGCGGCAAATTCAGCTACTATGTGATGCACTTAGCACTAGGACTATATGGTAACACGGGATGGATGTACACACTCCTGAGTTCTAGGTACTTTTCCTTCTCCAGATCCCCTGTTTGCCCTCCAGCGGCACTCTATACATTACTGTGCACTGACTGTGAATGATACCCCTGGGTTCCTTGCTCCCCTTTAATAGGGATTCTGAATACCATTTTTGAGAAGCCCATCTTAATTCTTGGAGCATGACCAGGGACAGAATTTGAATTTAGGTGGCCCAATAGCAAGATTTTGATGGGTTCCCCCATCAGTGTCCCTCTTTTCATTGCTGAAGGCAATAAATCAGCTCAGAGATGGGGGGGAGAGATGTGTTACTAAGCACATCTTAAGATAATCAGGGTTTCTTTACCTGTACACTGATTTTCTATGTTTAAGTTGCCTTAATAAACTCCCTAGTGGGGGTCTCTGGTGGTTTTCTTGGTTACTTTTATGGCACGGGCCAAACTACAAAGGTGTTCAAAGGATCCCTTTACCAGTCCACATAGAGTCCCTTATTTTCAAATCCCCAAAACCTTTGTGGTCAGAAGGTATCTGCATGTGTCCATCGTAATTCCAGCCCCAAATGACATTTTGTTTTGAGTTGATCTCAACCTGTTACTTAAATTTGTAGATAACATTTTAGAGTAATCAATGTTGAATACATTTTAAATGAACTGTAATATGGTAAATGTAATATTTTAAATGTTATGGATGTTCTTGTGTGTCTTATTTTTGTTTTTTGAAAAATTTAATTAAAGGCCGACAGAAGTTAATAAATGTTCAAAAAAGCAATTCCATTCCTCTGTTAGGAAGTTAAAGTGGTACTCAAAATATTTTTTTTTCTCAGTTCCCCGTGGAACAAAGTATTCTCTCCCTCACAGAAGTTGAACTGAACTCAAGAACTCTACTGCCATCTAGTGGCCATTTGAAGAATTGTTCTAATTTCTTCCGTTCCTGTTTTCCCTACTGTTAATATTAATGTTCTCTACTGCACTTCTCTATTCATATGATATCCCCTGTTATGTTGACCTCCAATGTTTAGTAAAGTAGAAATTGCATATCACCACCGGTCTGATCATTTGGATTATACCATTACACAACCGACCTTGCTGCCACTTTCATCTGGGGTTTATCTTTGCTAAAAAGCTGTATATACATGGGTATACAGTATGTGCAGAATTCCACCAAGACTCCCGGGGGGGCCCATTGACTGATTATGTATGTATGTATATTGAACAGATGCACTATGGATGTACTATTAGTAATCTTTTATTATATAAGTGTAGCGGGTATGTACTTTCCCGGGTGTAAATTTGAACTTGACAGAGACATTGGTGATGTGTAATTCCCTGCAGCCCAGCGGGTGGCGCTGTCACCCTGGGCTGGGGTTGAATCATTGCTGTGTGTCGTGCCTCCTTTTTGTCCTCCCTCGGCAGCGGTATGGTGGGGCGGGGAACCCGCCGTGCTTGCTGGGAGAGGGTATAAAGGGGCCGGCCATCTTTGTCACGGGGTGGGAGTCCAGGGCACCTTCAGCCTGTGGACGGTGGTTCGTGTTGGTTCTCTAGGCGGGCCTAGGCCTAGAGGACAGTCGGAGGTCGTGTTCCATTCCAGGCACCTTTAGCCTGGGGAGAGGTACTCAGATGGAGGTCCGGAGCTCAGTGCCCAACACTGAGTTCCGCGAGGGAAGGAGATCCTAGGGAACCCCGGCAGTGGGTACCCGAATCCGGAAAGCGTAATGGACCGGGGGGAGCTCCTCATTCGAAGACCTGGTGCAGCAGATTGCCAGTGACGGGTGAGTCTCTCACTGGAGACCGCTTGGAAGGAAACCCCCCTCGTTCGGAGACTGCAACCCACTTTTAGGGAGGAAAGTGGAGAACACCATGTGTCTGGGCCTATTCGCATACACACCTCCTTTTCTGTTCTGTTTCTACTAAGGGAGTTCAACTGATTGTGTTCATTCCAGAAGAATAAAGGAGTGTTGAACTTGACAGACATTGTTCAAGGTAACTCTCGGTGGAGGCTCCAGGTACACAGCACTGACCCGAAGGTAAAAGGAACTTTGCTTGTATCACGCTGACACCGGTGATAAAGGCCTGGCGTAGTGTCCCCGCTCCCTTCCCCTCTAAAAGATACCCCTAGACAAGAGACAGACGAGCTGAAGAAATAGAGGGGAGCGAGGAGGCCGCTACATAAAGTTTTAAAAAGATTTTGGTTCTCCTTATTACCTTACAGGTTTAGTCAAATTGCCTGTTTAGCGAAGGCCATTTCCCATAATTCCCTGAAAAGTGGACTACAAATGTATCACTGACCTGAGCTTTCAGAATATCAAAGGATGTGAAGTTGCTGCATGTTATTTGACTTTAGCTACAGTGCAGGTACATAGTAGGTGAGCCGAATACAAACTGTAGACTATTACATTAGAATGAAAATATATTTGAGTCGTTTTAGCTCATGCATGGCTGCAGATTGCGAAGGAAAGCATATTTACAATAAAAAAAGGATAAACTAACTTGTATGACATTTAATTACCAATCTGAACACTAGGTGGCACTGCATTCGTTCATCTATTTTATTTTATGTACTGTAGATGGGCAAATTCAGCATTTTTGCCAGAATCTTCAGCTTGCATTTGCGATGCTTCTGATTTTCTTCTGCCCTCCTAAACTAGGGTGACCAGACATCCCCAGTTCCCGGGGACAGTCCCCAGATTGAGGACACTCAATCTGTCTGTCCCCGGTTTTGTCCCCGGATTGGATTTGAACAGGGACTGGGGCTATTTCAAAGACAGTCAGTGCAGAATTAAAAAAAAATAATTGGGAATTACACACCCCGCTCAGCCGCTCCTACTAGCTTAGGGGGGTATATTTTTTCCATTATCTGTGCCCCTTTCTGATGATCATGGCTTGTCAGAGCGGAGGGAATATTTTTTCAGTTTCGAGTGCATGCCCATTCAGCTCCGCTCGCATGTTCTTTTGCCTTGGCTCAAGTCCCGGGCAGCTGCCTGCCTGCTTATATCCTTGCCTTCCCTGCAGTGTGATCTTCCTCCGCTCCCCACCCAGTAGTGTAAGACTTGACAGGCTGTGAGGCGGGTGGCGGCGGGCAGAGAGTCGCTGATTCCTGCCATTACTAGTAAAAAAAAAAAATGTCCCCAGATTTAATTTAAAAAATCTGGTCACCTTATCCTAAATGTTATCTTCTTTTACAATGTCCATGTATGCAAGCTGTAATTGTCAGTTGCTACACCAGCTAAATGTTGCCTATATAATCGGTTGTTAAGGACACGGCAGACGACTTCCCGACTCCACTCCTTAACAACCAGCTTTTCACTGTGCCCTGATTGGGCAAAGTTTTTCAGCTCACAGTGTATTGAAGGGCATTTGGCAAGGCAAACAACCGCCGAACGCCCTGCAAATTCTGGTGTTTGCCAAACGGGCGATGTTTGGGCTGAACTTTTGCTCGGCCCGAACCGTTCGCCCAACTCTAATAATTTAATGCTACAGTCTGGATTCAAAACATAAAAAAATAAAGAAGTCTTTGTAAAGTTCCTGGATTATCAGGTAAAGCTTAAGAAGATTATCAGGACAGAATATGTTTAAAATAAAGCCTATCGTCAGCCTGTTTTTTATAGTTTTGAACAGTGTACAAAAGTGAAACTAAGCTGTAATTCATCCAATATTATGGTAGTACATTCTCTATATATTTTCACTAATTATTATGCTAGTAGCTTCAACACACCATAGGGCTTCCACAATCACCATGGGTTGTGGTAGGGATGAGTAATTTAGAACTGAAGTGCCACACTGATATTGAAATGCAAGTTTATTCCATTTAGGGATGAATTTCTGGTTCGATCTGAACACGTTTGGACTGAACATTGCTTGTTTGGGCAAATTTCCAGCAGTTCTTTCATATAGTAGCATGTTTTTCTCTCTCTACTATACACCAATCAGCTATAACTTTATGGCTACTGCCAGGTTAAGTGAATAGCAATAATTATTTGAAAGTCGTGGGATAACTTAGGCAGCAAGTAAACATGTTGAAGTTGATGTGTTGAAGGCAGAAAAAATGGGCATTACAATTTGTTGTGTATGGGTCAGCGCCACAGACTGGTCAAATACACCTACAATGGGCATGTGGGTATCAGTGGCAGCAAACAAACCCCCCTCACTCGCACTGTCGCCACCACACTAACACATCTCCCCCCCGCGCGCGTGGGAGACAGACGGGAGGCCGCCATCCCCCCGGCGGGAGATGGTTGGGAGGCCGCGATCGGAGGCCTTACCGTAAGGAGGCAGATGAAGAGATGAGCTTGACGAGGTAAGAGGCTTCTCCTCCCGGCCGAACAGGAAGTGGGTCCTAAAACTCCGGGTCCAATAGGGTCTCTGCGCCCCAAGCCCACCCTTTTTTTAAGCCAATTAGAGCCTCAGGCTTTAACCACGTACTTAAAAAAAAAAACTTGGAATCCATGCGTTTAGCACCATGCATGTAGATTAGGGGCAGGACGCATAGATTAGGGGGGCGGCGCCCCTGCTCTCTGTATGGACGGGCCGCCACTGGTGACCATCAGAACTGGACCACAGAGCAATGGAAGAAGGTGGCCTGGTCTGATGAATCATGTTTTTTTTTTTTTTTTTTAAAAGATATTGATAAGATAGAATGAGTCCGGAGATGGGTCAGAAAAATTATAAAAGGTCTAGGGGATAAAACATATCAAGAGTAACTTCAGGAACTTAATATGTACAGTCTGGAGGAAAGAAGGGAAGTGGGGAGACATGAATAAGGTTCAGGAGGGCAGTTTGTTGATTATGAAACCAAAATCAAGAACACGGGGACATGACCTCAAACTAACTGGAGGAAAGGTCAAAATTAATTTTAGAAAGTATTATTTTACTGAAAGGGTAGTTGATGTTTTGAATAAACGTCCAGCAGAGGTAGTAAGTCAGTTAACAATAAATGGCTTCAAACATGCTTGGGACAAACATAGAGCTATACTCAGACAAAAAAAATTAACAAAAAAAATTAACAAAAAAAATTAACAGCAAACAAACAAAACAAACAAAATGGGCAGACTTAGTCTTTTTTCTGCCGTCACTTCTCTATATTTCTATGTTACATCATGTAGGCGGCCAGGTGCGTGTGCATCGCTTACCTGGTGAAGAGATGGCACCAGGATGCAGTATGAAGAAGGCAAACCAGCAGAGGCAGTGTGATGCTTAGGCAAATGTTTTGCTGTTAAACCTTGGGTCCTGCCATTCATGCGGATGTTATTTGATACGTACCACTTATCTAAACATTGTTGCTGAGCAAGTACACCCCTTAATGGGGTGCCATCATATTTTCTGATGGCAGTGGCCTCTTTAAGTAGGTTACTGCACCCTGCCACACTGCAAAAATAGTTCAAGAATGGTCTGAGGAACAAAACAAGTTATTGACTTGGTCTCCAAATTCTTCAGATCTCAATCCAATCGAGCATCTGTGGGATGTGCTGTACTCCAATCCATGGAGAAAGCACCTTACAACTTACAGGACTTAAAGGATCTGCCAATGACGGTTTGGTGCCAGATACCACAGCATACCTTCAGAGGTCTAGTGGTGTCATAAAGGTGATCATAAAGTTATGGCTGATCGGTGTATATGACAGTGTCCTTCTTCCTCTGTCAAGGTTATTAAAAATGTGGCCAGGAGATATTAAAAAAAGAGGGAGGGACAAGCGTGTGCCCCTTCCTAATCCATACCAGACCACGTGCCCTCAGCATGCAGGGGTAACGGGGGGACCCCTCTGGCAAAACACCTTGTCCCCGTGTTGATGAGAACAAGAGCCTCTTCTCTACAAGCCAGACCCAATGGTTCTAGGGTTCTGTGGGCAAGGGGCTTAGGTCATTATACCCCAGTTTGTTCACAAAAAATATGTAAACTATAAATAAAAACACTTAAACAGTCTGTGACAAGTCTTATTTAAAAAGAAAAAATCCCCAAAAAATCGACCACAATGTGCACCTATTGTCAATCACATTGTCCACCAATAAAGATCCACCATGAACAACTCCTGCCAATAAAAAATCTGCTGACCATTCGCAAGAATTGTTCCAGATGACTGCTCATACGCGAATGACAGCTCCAGCGGATGAAATAAAAAATGTAAACATTATTGGACATGACCATATTTGGTCAATGACATCACAGCATTTTTTTTATTTTTCACTGAAAGCAATAATAAAATTACTACTCCCCACTAAATGGAATTTAAAAATATGTTTTTTTGCTTTGGTACATGCTCATGAAGGCAGTGTACAGCCATCCATGTCATTTGTTTGACAATCCCTTAACTATTAGCATCAAAAATAGCCAGAACTGATTTTTAACATTCAGCTTCCTGTTGACTTTAATGAGGTTTCAGCATCTGAACCTCCTGCGGGTTTCACCAAACCTGTCTCGAACTGAACCCAGGTATATTCAGCCCATCCCTAATTCCAATCCCAATTCCAATAATAAATTGTTTGCAAAGCCACTGCATTTTGGGTGGTGTATCCTCTCCCCTTCATCAGGGCTTAAAAAAATGAAACAATGCACAATTATTCAATCTGAATATTACAGTGTGGCACTTCAGTTCTAAATTTCTCATGTTTTCATGATCAGAGTAATGGAAAGCCACACTTGCTTACATGAAATGTAGATAGACTGAGTGCTGGTGCTGGTTTTGTCCTAAAGGGGTTCTTCAGTCTTTAAAAAAAAAAAAGTCAGCAGCTACAAATACTGTAGCTGCTGACTTTTAATATTGGTACATTTTTTGACCAGGGCTCGCCCCCATTTATGGCTGCATTTCATTGGCGTATTCATATAGTTATGTTGAGGCCATACTGGTGGTTATGGTGATATCTATGTAGTTATTTGAGTAGTAATATATCGCAAGAATTTTAATTGGCATTTTGTATTTTTATCCAATTGTAATGAAACTATATTTTTTTGACATTTTGTGTATTTTGGTGCCTAAAAAGTCCATTAGAGTCCACTTACCAATTCTGCCCTTCCCCCCTTTACATCAGAGTCCTTCCTTACTTTAGTGTCCCAACTTACTTAAGAGCCTCCCCGTGCATTGGTTTGCCCCTTTATATCAACGTCCCCTCTTACATCAATTCCCACTTACACCAGTGTCTCCTCTTTCTTCAGAGCCCCCCCTTACATCAATTCCCTCCTTTATATCAGTGTTTCCTCTTTTATCAATTCCTCTATATTTTTTAAACATTTTGTGTACTTTGGTGCCTAAAAAAGTCCATTAGAGTCAACTTACCAATTCTGACAATCATTTTGGGACGTGGCACCTCTTTATTATGTTCGCATTTACAGTACCACCCTGTGAGGATGCCCATATTTTCTATTAAAGGGGGGAATGGATGTAAGGGGGGGCTCTGAAGTAAGGGGGGACTCTGATGTAAGGCGGGACTATGATGCAAGGAAGGCCCTACTGAAAGGGGTAAATTGATGTAAGTGGGGACATTGATATAAAAAATGGATATGATATAAGGAGGGGCTCTCATTTAAGGAAGGATTCTGATGTAAAGGGGGGGGGCACTGATGTAAGTGGAGACACCGATGTAAAGGGGGGACTCTGATGCAAGTAAGGCACTATTGTAAAATGGGACACTGATATAGGGGGAATTGATGTAATGGGGGACAGTGATATAAGGGGAGGAACTGTTGTAAGGGGGTCTGAATTAAGAGGGAACACTAACGTAAAGAAGGAATCTGATGTATAGGGGGGGGGGAATTGATGTAAGGGGGGCTTAGAAGTAAAGTGGGACACTGATGTAAGGGGGGGACACTGATGTAAGATGGGGCATTAATGAAAGGGGGGACACTGAGGTAAGGAAGGACACGGATGTAAAGAGGGTAACTAATGGAAGGTGGGGCATTGATATAAGGGGGGACACTGATGAAAGGTGGAACTCTGATGCAAAAGAGTATTCTGATGACCGGAAGGACTCTGGTGGTAGGGGGGATTCTAAAGTAATAGGAGAAACTGATGTAAGGGGACACTAATGTAAAGGCGGGGTAATAATGGTAGGGGGATTCTAAAGTAATGAGGGGCTCTGAAGCAAGAGAGACACTGATGTAAGGTGGCATTGATGTAAAGGGGGGGGGCATTGATGTAAATAATAATAATAATAATAATAATAATAATACTGTAAAAATAATAATAATACAATTGTAAAAAAATAATTCCTCTTTCGGGGTGGGGAGCCGAACTGAGTCTTTGCCCCGGGTGAAAGAAAGTCTAGCTACGCCACTGCTCCTTCCCATTCAGACCATTCAACAAACAGGAATGCTGTTACTATTTCTGTAAGTACAGACTGGAGTCCCTGCAATCCATTAAAAGAGCCACATTTTAATGCTGATATAACACTTATTTAATTTTTTTATTCCTCTATCTCCAGAAGCCTTACTGTTAACTGGATCTTCCACTTTAATTTGGCATACTGCCAGTAACTGCCTGTATCTTCTCTTGTGACTAGTAAAGTTTCTAGGTCTTGTTTGCCCTAGGAGGAGTGAGCTGGGTGTATTCTAATGACAGAGGGACATGTTCAGTATTGTGTTTTATTACCTTTCTGCACATTTGTTATACACATTTCTTAGGCAGCAGATACATTCCCACACCCTAGCTGTCCGGAAACTTGGACAACAATGTACATCACTATATTGATACTTCTGCTGAGCATTGTAATCTTTGCAAGACGAAGACGGAATTGTGTTTTTTTGGACCCTGAAGAACGAGCAGTTCTCATCACTGGCTGCGATTCAGGCTTCGGGAATCAACTCGCTCGCAGGTTACTTGATATGGGCTTCACCGTCTTTGCTACCTGCCTGTTCCCGGAAGGAGAAGGGGCTCAGTCTCTATTAAATTATTCCTCCTCTGGGAAGCTGAGGGTGATCAGGCTGGATGTTACCAGTGACAAGGAGGTTGCCGAGGTGAAGCAGTACGTACAAGATAACCTTCCTGCTCAAGGTATTACTGTATTCATTTATTTTCATTTCAGTGCTGTGATCACCATTGTTGTCTTCAAGAGCCACGTCCTGAAGCTGAATATTCCTCTTATTTTTAGGATATATGATACAATGAAACGTCAATACCTTCTGTTTTAGGAAAACGTTACTGTAGTACACACTACTTAACGGGAGGGGTTTTTGACTGCTTTAGTCTTTTCTCACCATATAATGTCCTGTTGGGTCCAAAGTCCTACTCCACAGGTGTCAAACACAAGGCCTGCGGGCCGAATCCAGCCCCCCAGGCCCTTTCATGTGGCCCTCGCACCTCTTTTGCAACTGCTGGAGAGCTCCAGACCTCCTCTGGTCCACCTCCAGACCCTTAGTTTCTGCTTTCAAGCAATGCATCCAGCTTCTTCCCAGCAGCAGCATAAGGAAAGGGGGGTGCACTGTGATGTAAGGGAGAGTGAGGGACTCAACTTCTGATGGTGGGGTGGCTCTTGACATCTAATGTAAGGGGAGGGGATGTGCTGGACATCTAATCTTACAGATACAACTGGCCCCTTTGAGGGCAATTATAATGCTGATGCAGCCCACCATAAAATTGAGTTTGACACCCTTGTCCTACTCCATAGAAGCCATGATTTCTATAAACTACACTAATGATGGCCAAATTGTTTGAGACAGCTGTATGCAGTTTGGAATAAATGTCACTATAATGTTAGGCTATAAACTCACTGGCCACTTTATTATGTATACCTGTTTTATTGCTTGGTAACACAAATTGCTAATCAGCCAATCACATGGCAGCAACTTAAAACATTTAGGCATCTAGACATAGTGAAGATGGCTCGCTGAAGTTCAAACAAAGCATCAGAATGGGGAAGAAAGGGGAATTTAGTGACATTTGCACTCTAGCAGGGGTGGCAAGCCTCCCCTATCCATGCCTCCGCCCCTCCTATACATGCATCCGGCCCTGGCCCTTGCTGGACGCCAGCCGCATAAATTATAGCGGCAGGGGTGTTTTTTTATCAGAGCCGAAGGCTCTAATAGGCTTCAAAATAAGGTGGACCCTGGGCCATGGGCGTTCGCTGAATTTTTTTCAGGGGGGGGGGGGCGCTTCGGCAGCGGCGATACACAGTCGCATTTTACCCTTTCTTCGACCGCTAGCGGGGTTAAAAGTGCCCCCCCAATGTTAAAATGTAAAAACACCCCACTGTGCCCCCTACATCTTTAAATATCTCTTTGTCACTACTGTGTACCCCCTCTTCACAACTGCACCTCTGGACCCCTTTACATTACACAGCACCCCACAGCTCTGGACCCAGGCCCGTCGCTACAGGACAGGCAAAACAAGCAATTGCTTGGGGCCCCGAGATGGCCTGGGGCCCCCAACTTTTCCTTGCCAGGCTGTAGCCCCGAATCTGGGACCCATGGCCCTCTCTTATCGGGTGCTGTGGCTGTGGGTAAATCGCTGTGGGAATCGCTCGCTATTCTCTAATTGCGGGGAGGCTTCTGCCTTTAATTCACACCCCTCCTCTCTCATTGGCTCCAGAGAAGCTGAATTTGTGGCGCCAAATCTGAGTCCTGAGCAGGAGAGGAGCTAGCTGGAGGAAGGATGGGAAATGTCAGCGCTGACAACTAGCGCACATTGGACATTGAGCTGAGCGAGGGAGGAGGAGAATGTCGACCCAGGAGCTTGGACATTGTCGCTGCTAATATAAGACACCCCTCGGGTCAATGGACAAGTGAGGAGCAAGGTAGCGAGCATGCCGAGGACTGTCCAGAAAAGAGAAACTCGATCTCTTCCATGCTTGTGTGTGTCAGGCAGCACCCGAGTCTCCCTCTCCCTCCTCTCCCGGGGGAAGGACAGAGAAAGCAGGACAACACAGTAGCGATCGTTGCTACCCATAAAGTAGTCACCGGAGCTCCCCCAAGGCAAGATAACAGGACGGATGGCAGACTGCATTCTTCTCCTGTGAGTCACAATTGTTCTGCCTTCCACACTGTATAGATCTGTGCTTTAAACCTGTCCTGTATCTCAGCAGGACAGGTATGGTGAAAGTAAAATTCTTGAATATGTTAGAAATATAATGGGACTTAATTTCTGGTACTACATACATAGATGCATAGGTGTGCGCAGCCTTTGGCATTAGGGTGTGCACCCCAAAGCTCAAACACACTCTACCGATCACTGAAAATGTTCATTCAGGAAGGAAAGGGGCCGGTAAATGGCATATTTACGGGTCCCTTCCCCTACTCATCCTAAAACATCCACAGCAACAACCGGTGGGAGAGGAGGGAAGCCGGCAGTGCTGTGGGGGGAAAGAGGGGGAGCCAGGTCAGTAGGGGGAATCTGTTCTGCACAGGGTGATTAGGGTGTGCCTGGGCACACCTGGCACACCCTGTGCGCACGCCTATGCATAGATGCATTTTTACAAAATAATTCTTTTTAATATATGTGTATGTAGAATATCTCTGTAGCACCTCGAAAGTCCCAGTATATTTCTAACATATTCATGAATTTGCACAAAAACAGCAAAGAATGTGGTGCCATAATACAGCCCATCTCAAGGAAATTAGGATAAAGTCCATTCTTGCAGTGTGTGTGTGTGTGGGGGGGGGGGGGGCTCTTTCACCTACCTGTTTTCATGCTCCAGCCAGCTGCACTGCTCTTTTCCTCCACTAAAACCCCAGCCTCATTACATACCATAAAGTAACATTAACCCTGTGTAGCAGCCTCCTCTCTCCCCTCTTTCTTTTCTCGGCTCGTCTGTCTCTTGTTTTGGGGTACCTTAGAGGAGAGAGAGCGGGGTCACCACGCCAAGCCTTCACTACAGTTAGTTGTGTGGTGCAAGAAAAAGTTCTTTCTTTACCTTCGGGTCAGTGTTCTGCACCTGGAATCTCCAAAGAGAATTACCTTGAACAATGTCCGCCAGAAAATGAGCCCCACACCATTAAAGTCCAACACTCCTTTATTCTTCTCAAGTGAACACAATCAGTTGAACTCCCTTATAGAACAGAACAGACAAGGAGGTGTGGATGCGAGTAGGCCCAGACACAATGAACTCTCCACTTTCCTTCCTGAAAGTGGGCTGAGGTCTCCGAGCGAGGGGGGATTTCCTTCCAAGCGGTCTCCGATGGGAGGCTCACCTGTCACTGGCAATATGCTGCACCGGGTCTTCAAGCAAGTATCTCCCACCGGTCCATTACGCCTTCCGGATTCGGGTACCCACTCCCTGGGTTCCCTAGGACCTTCTTCCCTCGCGGAACTCAGTGGTGGGCACTGAGCTCCAGACCCCCTCCAGAGTACCTCACCCCAGGCTAAAGGTGCCTGGGATGGAACACGACCTCCGAATGTCCCCTGGGCCTAGGCCGCCTAGGGGACCGACACGAACCACCGCCCTCAGGCTGAAGGTGCCCGGGACTCAATTCCCGCCACTGAAAATGGCCGCCCCCTTTATACCCCCTCCCAGCAAGCACGGCGGGTTCCCCGCCCCACCATACAACCGCTGAGAGAGACCAAAAGAGGTACGCCACCGCAACGATGGCTCAACCCTGGGCCCAAAGTGACAGCGCCACCTGATGGGCCCCAGGGAACCACACATCACAGTTTCCCCACCAGATTCAAAAATAGGAAAGCATATACCCGCTACACCTGTATGTTATGATGAGGGGGCTGGAGTGTTATCTGCACATGCGCCGCCACCGCTTGGGCTAGCCCGTACATGGTCAGTCATTTTCGAACATGCAGGCGCATGCACAGTGACATAATGGCACCATTTTTAAATGTAAGGCAGCAATGGCACTTTGTGAGGTCTCAGCAGTGGCGCGCACCTCTCATCACAACCCGGTAAGACCCCTCCGCAGCCTCTGGCCCCTGTACCATGTCAGCAGCCTCTGGCCTTTGTACCATGTCTGCAGCCTCTGGCCCCTGTACCATGTCCGCAGCCTCTGGCCCCTGTATCATGTCCGCAGCCTCTGGCCCCTGTACCATGTCCCCAGCCTTTGCAGTGTGTGTGTATATATGTGTGAATATATATATTGTGTATATTATATACATGCATATGACTTTATTTTACTCCGCTGCTATGGGATCTAGCCCCAGATCTTTTGTAGACCTAGCAACGCCCCTGCCTGCAGCACTGCTGCCTCTCTCATCACTTCCCCTTCCCTGTAGCGTGGCCGAGCTCCTCTTTCTTCCTCCTGTCAGTCCAGCCGGCCAGGAAATTCAGTTTCCTGTTGCCGGACTGACAGGAAGTGCACACTGAGTGCTCACTTCCTGTCAGTCCAGCCGGGAACAGGAAACTGAATCTCCTGCCACGTGGTACGGTAGGGAGGGGGGAGGAAGAACTGAAAAATGTTAATGTGAGTGTGTATGTATGTATGTGTGTGTGTGTGTTTTAAGTATGTTGGATTTAGTTATTGTGCACTTTTTTTAATGTATATTAATTGATTTTATGGTACAGTGGTGCTTTTTGCAAATGTTCAATTGTTAAAAATGTTCAAATTTTATGCACATTATATGCAACAGCAGTATTTGCACCGTAAACCTTTTTTATTTATATAAAGTGTGGGTGAACTTAAATTGTATCGCTATGCTGTCGTTCCTGTAGGCTTTGCAGGGGGGGGGGGGTTGGGGGGCCTCCATGTCCATTTTGCTTGGGGCCCCCAAATTCCTTCAAACGGCCCTGTCTGGACCCCTTTACATTACACAGCACCCTGCACCCCTTTACATTACACAGCAGCACCCTGCACCTCTGGACACTACACACACTACACTCTGACCACTACACTACACTGCACACTGACCATATGTATGACATATCTTATGATGTCATGTCTCTGCAGTCACACACACACACGTGTTGTAGGACATCTCCTCCTCCCTCCATACCGCACACACAGCCTGGCTCTCCTTCCTTCTCACCTTCAGCAGGTCCAGCTGGTGTGTGCAGCAGGCCGCCCCGTAGGAGGCCGGGCCCCCGAGGTACTACCACCACCGACTCGAGACACCCTCCGCTCCGCCATCTTCCCCTGGCTTTTTTTCTTCTTCTCTCCCCGGGCGCGCTGCACATTCCAAGGGCCAGGGGCGGAGCCGGCCCATGCCCGGGAGAACGAGAAGAGCCAGGGCCAATCGGGTTGCAGCGCGAGGCCCCGCCCAGCCAGCGCTGCCAAACCACAAGACGCGGCCGCCTTAAATTGGTGACGGGAGGTGTGGTGGGCCCGGGGGCAGGAGGAGGGAGTACATGTGCTGAGGTGCAGCTCTGTGCGGGGCTGGAAGTGGGTGTAAGGGCGGCGGAGGGTGTAGAACACTACCAATTTGGCCAATACCTTCTCGATTTCAGGGGGGGCAAACGACCCCCCCCCGTGCCCTATGGAGCGGATGCCCATGCCCTGGGCGAACAGCATTGCGAACAAAGCCTATCCAGGTGTGTTAAAATAGCGAATGAATATGAACCCAGGTGTGTTAGAATAGCTAATTAATATTCGCTTTTCTAACATTGGTCCTCCTCCCAGCCAATCAGGAAGAGGGTATGAGACCCGTCACTTAATTGGCTGAAAGGACAGGTGATCCTATTGGACACCTAGGAGGGGGGCAGGAGCCGCACGCTGGAAGCCGCAATGCATTTCAGCACATATACTTCATTTCCAATTATCCATGCCATCAAAATGCCTCATCTCTGTCACATGCAGTGTCCCATGCATCTAGATTACAGGCACAGCCTGATCCCTCTCTAGTATAATCAAATACATTCCTTATCTGCTTTTTGAAATTGGGTTTACTAATTGAAATGATATGTTTCTGGTTTTATTTTATGGAACTAAAAATATTTATTTTCTTTTAGGACTGTGGGGTATTGTTAATAATGCTGGCATAAGCACGTGGGGATGTTTTGACTGGCACACAATTGAAGAGTCCCGGCGAATTCTAGATATTAACCTACTTGGAAGCATTAGGATCACACTCGCTTTTTCACCACTGATACTGAAAAGTAAAGGTGAGATATGGTTGTTTTCTTTGCTGTTTTTAGACCAGGCATCTGGGGCTTGTACCACACATCCAATTGCAAGCATTCAGACGTATCTTTGGCTTATAATATTCATCTTCTGGCCAGTTCCCAGGTTTTAAAACTGCAAATTCCTTTACCTATTTGGTAACAGAGAGACTTGTGCATAAAAAGTCAGCTAACAATTTGATTATCGGTGCAGGGAGCATTTGAAGGTCCGAGTGGCGGTTGCTGTTTGGATACCATTAATTTTTGCCTATTGTAGTGAGGTTTATGGTTAGCATTTTGAATGCTCTCTTGGTGGGTGAATGTGCACTGAAGTGGCTGCAAAGAGCCAGCGGATTCACTTTTGGAAGAACTTTTTAATATGAAATTTTAGTTGTTTTATTATTATTTATCGCATAGTCACCTTATCGCACTAAGCACTTTTATTGAGTTTTTTTTTTAAAGTATTTTGCACAAATTGTATTGCACTTATTGTGTGTATTAGATTTTTCATGGTTTTGAACTTTATGTCTTTATAAAATGTACAGTATATATTAGAGCTGCACGGTTCTGGAAAAAATTTAAATCATTTTTGAAGATAATGATCACGATTCTCTCCTGATTCTGAAGAACTTTTTTATTTTAAGGATTGACAACCTCTGAACATTATGTTATCAAACAAGATGGCAATAAAATAAGGCAAAATGCTCTTTGCTACAATCAAATTTAACCACTTGCCCACTGGGCACTATTACCCCCTTCCTAACCAGGCCAATTTTCAGCTTTTGGTTACTCAGTCATGTAACACTGTACTTATATGAAAATTGTGTCCTTTTGTCACACAAATAGAGCTTTCTTATGGTGGTATTTAATCATCACTGGGTTTTTAATTTTTTGCGCTATAAATTAAAAAAGACTGAACATTTTGTAAAAAAATGAATTTTCCTTTGTTTCGGTTATTACATTTTGCAAATTAATAATTTTGCTATATATATTTTGGCCCAAAAATATACTGCTACATATCTATGGTAAAAATAAACCAAATACGTATATTTTATTTGGTCCTTGTGAAAGTTATAGAGTCTACAAGCGATGGTGGTAATCATTGAAATCTGATCACACCTGATGTACTGACGGCCTGTCTTGAGACACTAACAAGCCAGGAAAGTACAAAAACTCGCAAAAATTACCCCTTTTTTGGAAAGTAGACATTCCAAGGTATTTAGTAAGAGGCATGGTGATTTTTTTGAAGTTGTCATTTTTTTCCACAATTTTTTTCAATGTGAAAATTAGTTTCTTTTTTTTTTTTCACAAAATTCTCATATTAACAGTTTATTCCTCTCACATCACATGGCATATGCATACTTGCGACTACATCCCAAAACACATTCTGCTACTCCTCCTGAGTATGGCGATACCACATGTGTGAGACTTTTACACAGCCTGGCCACATACAGAGAACCAACATGCAGGGAGCACCTCCAGGCGTTCTAGGAGCATAAATTACACTTATAATTTCTAGACTACCTCTTACAATTTTGAAGGCCCTGGAGCACCAGGACAATGAAAATGCCCACAAAATTACCCCATTTTGGAGAGCAAACACCCCAACGTATATTCTATAAGGCATTTTGAGTCTTTTTAACATGTCAATTTTTTACACAAAATTTTGGAAAATGTGGAAAGAAAATGAAAACTCTTTTTTATTTTTAAAATAATTTGTCCATTTATAAGATATTTCTAACACATAGCATGTGCATACTAGGGATGAGCCCGGTGTTCGAGTCGAATGCATGTTCGACTCGAACATCGTCTGTTCGCCTGTTCGGCGAAACCAGAACTTTGTGGGCCGTTCGCGCCAAATTCGTGTGACGCGAACGGTCCACAATACACTGCGCCATCGTAGTGCATTGCCAGCGCTTTGATTAGCCAAGCATGCACTGTGACCCCGCATGCTTGGCCAATCACAGCGCCGGCAGCGAGGAGAGCCATAATTGGCCACAGGCAGGATGCCTGTGGCCAATTATAGCTCAGGGGGGTTTAGTACACGCCCCACACTATAAAAGGTCGCCAGCGCGGCGGCCTTGTGTAGTGTGTTGGCGTGCAGGGATAGAGAAGGATAGGCAGGGACAGTGTCTTTGATATTTATTCATTAACCTTGTGCATTTACAGTGTGTTGGTATACAGGGACAGAGAAGAATAGGCAGGGACAGTGTCAGTGATATTCTTTCATTAACCTTGTGCATTTACAGTGTGTTGGTATACAGGGACAGAGAAGAATAGGCAGGGACAGTGTCAGTGATATTCTTTCATTAACCTTGTGCATTTACAGTGTGTTGGTATACAGGGACAGAGAAGGATAGGCAGGGACAGTGTCAGTGATATTCTTTCATTAACCTTGTGCATTTACAGTGTGTTGGTATACTGGGACAGAGAAGGATAGGAAGGGGACAGTGTCAGTGTCATTTTTGCTAAGCCTCCTGCACAGTATACACCTGAAGCTACCCCTTATTGCTGCGTTTTCCTGTTGTGTAACACAGGCAGGCATCTGCAGCACTTACAGTGGGCGTAGTGTGCCTCCTGCACAGTATACACCTGAAGCTACCCCTGATTGCTGTGTTTTCTGTTATGTCCCTTAGACACGGGGTGCTAGCAATGCTGCCAGTATCTGCTCAGCAAGTTACACACACAGGCCGGATGAACTTCTTAACCATGGAGAGGGTTTATTACTCACTCAGAAACATGATGACTTGTTACATGGAGGAGTCTTAATACAACAGGCTTCTGTCATTACCAGATCTATGCATCCATGCTGCTGCTGCTTCCAGTCTCACACACACACCCTCTCTACTTCCTGGTACAGCCCCTCCCCCAACATGCATAAGGAAAAAGGGTGAAGGGTCACAGTGTTCCAGCACAAACATCACAACTCCTCTTTTTCCCATAAAAAAAATAAAAAAATAAACATAACAAGAGAACAAAATACTCAACACATCAAATAACAAGGCAAGCAGGATCAGTTCAGCAAGTAGTATCTCCAAATTAGTTCTGTGGCTTCCACATCATGTTATGAGCCCTTTGTCTCTGTTTCCTGACCTCCAAAGTGTCCCGTAAGATTTCAGTGCTTTGCCAACGAGGAGTTTAATGTCTTTGGCGGGCAGACTTACGAAGTGGCACAGCACCAGGTGGGGTAGAGGCTGTCAAAGGTTCTGGAGATGTCAGTGGGTGTCCAACAGACAAATCAGTCTCTGCAACTCCAGGCACATGTCCGGGCTCCTCAGGAATATGGTGACCAACCGCTTCAGGGGTTGGTTGTAAACTTGTGGGATCATGCCAGACACCATGCCATATGTCACCAATAGAGCCTTGAGTAGACTCTGGTGGTTGGGTAGAAAGTAAGGTCGGGTTTGTTTCTACTGGCAGGCAAATGCGCTTTCTCAATTGCGAAAGGTGTCTTCGAACACAAACGCCATTCTCCAGGCGAACAAGGTACATTCGTTGTCCAAAAGGTCCATCAATAATGCCAGGAAGCCAATGAGCAGTGCCGGCCTAAGACATTGTGCTGCCTGGTACCAAGAATTAAATGCTGCCCCCCCCCCAAAAAAAAAAATAACGCCCACCAAAAGGATATAATTTTATATCATGATAACTTAAGAGGATCTGTCATGGCTCTATACATGTATGTAGGAGTATAAAGAGGACCTGTCATGGCTCTATACATGTATGTAGGAGTATAAAGAGGACCTGTCATGGCTCTATACATGTATAGGAATATAAAGAGGACCTGTCATGGCTCTATACATGTATGTAGGAGTATAAAGAGGACCTGTCATGGCTCTATACATGTATGTAGGAGTATAAAGAGGACCTGTCATGGCTCTATACATGTATGTAGGAGTATAAAGAGGACCTGTCATGGCTCTATTCATGTATAGGAATATAAAGAGGACCTGTCATGGCTCTATTCATGTATAGGAATATAAAGAGGACCTGTCATGGCTCTATTCATGTATAGGAATATAAAGAGGACCTGTCATGGCTCTATTCATGTATAGGAATATAAAGAGGACCTGTCATGGCTCTATAAAAAGGACCTGTTATGGCTGTATTCATGTATAGGAGTATAAAGAGGACCGGTCATAGCTCTATACATGTATATATAAGTATGAAGAGGACCTGTCATGGCTCTATACATGTGTATAGGGGTGTAAAAAGGACCTGTCATGGCTTTATACATGTATTTAGGAAAATAAAGAGGACCTGTCATGGCTCTATACATGTATGTAGGAGTATAAAAGGACCTGTGTGTGGCCGCGATGTCAGCCGGCCACCCGCGATCGCTCCACAGAGAGCCAGAATGGGGATTTGTCAATGTAAACAGACAGATCCCCATTCTGACAGGGGAGGAGAGACAGATCTGCTGTTCCTAGTGATTAGGAACAGAGATCTCCCTCCTCCTCCAGTCAGTCCCATCACCCCCAGTTAGAAACACCTCCCAGGTAACACATTTAACCCCTTCCACACCAGTGACATTTACACAGTAATCAGTGCATTTTTATAGCACAAATCGCTGTGTAAATGTCACTGGTCCCAAAAATGTGTCAAAAGTGTCCGATCTGTTCACCGCAATGTCGCAGTCTCACTGAAAATCGCAAATCACCGCCATTACTAGTAAAAAATTTATAATAATAATAATAATAATAAAAATGCCATAAATCTATCCCCTATTTTGTAGACGCTATAACTTTTGCGCAAACTAATCAATATACACTTATTGCGTTTTTTTTTTTTTTTACCAAACATATGTAGAAGAATACGTATTGGCCTAAACTGATGAAGAAATACCACCAACAGAAAGCTCTACTTGTGGGAAACAAAGGACGTAAATTTTGTTTGGGTACAGCGTCGCACGACCGCACAATTGTCAGTTAAATCGACGCAGTGCCGTATCGCAAAACAAAATTAGTGAAGTGCGTCATTTCTATTATTACATTGTTATATAATATATAAAATAGTTCAACTCACCATAATGCTGAATCAGTGGGAGCCTGAGCGTGTCACTTGCCCCCGTCACCTGCCACCAGTTGCGGATTGTCACTTGCCACGACGTCACACATTGCAGATTGTCACTTGCCACGACGCCACCTGCCACACATTGCGGGTTGTCACTTGCCACCTGCCACACATTGCGGGTTGTCACTTGCCACGACGCCACCTGCCACACATTGCGGGTTGTCACTTGCCACGACGCCACCTGCCACACATTGCGGGTTGTCACTTGCCACACGTTGCGGATTGTCACTTGCCACGACATCACACATTGCGTTTTGTCACTTGCCACAATGTCACTTGCCACACATTTGCGGATTGTCACTTGCCACGACGTCACACATTGCGAATTGTCACTTGCCACACGTAGCGGATTGCCACTTGCCACAACGTCACCTGACACACGTAGCGGATTGTCACTTGCCACGACGTCACACATTGCGAATTGTCACTTGCCACACGTAGCGGATTGCCACTTGCCACAACGTCACCTGACACACGTAGCGGATTGTCACTTGCCACGGCGCCACCTGCCACACATTGCAGATTGTCACTTGCCACACATTGCGGATTGTCACTTGCCACAACGTCACCTGCCACACGTAGCAGATTGTCACTTGCCACTTCACCTGCCACATGTAGTGGATTGCCATTTGCTGTGTCCCAGAGTGAAGGCAGGCAGGAGAGAGATGACAGAGAAGAGGGGGATCTGACAGAGAAGAGGGGGGTCTGCTGTCAGAGAAGAGGGGGGGTCTGCTGACATAGAGGAGGGGGGGTCTTCTGACATTGAGGATGGGGAGGTGGCTGACATTGAGGACGGGGGGGGTGGCTGACATTGAGGAGGGGAGGCGGCTGACATTGAGGAGGGGGGCGGCTGACATTGAGGAGGGGGGGGTGGCTGATATTGAGGAGCGGGGGCGGCTGATATTGAGGAGGGGGGGCGGCTGACATTGAGGAGGGGGGGCAGGTGACATTGAGGAGGGGGCCCGGCTGACATTAAAGAGGGGGGGCGGCTGACATTGAGGAGGTGGGGGGGCGGCTGACATTGAGGACGGGGGGGATGGCTGACATTGAGGAGGGGGGGCGGCTGACATTGAGGAGGGGGGGGCGGCTGACATTGAGGAGGGGGGGCGGCTGACATTGAGGAGGGGGGGCGGCTGATATTGAGGAGGGGGGGGGCGGCTGATATTGAGGAGGGGGGCAGGTGATATTGAGGAGGGGGGGCAGGTGACATTGAGGAGGGGGCGCGGCTGACATTGAGGAGGGAGGGCAGCTGACATTGAGGAGGGGGGGCGGCTGACCTTGAGGGGGGGGGCAGTTGAGGAGGGGGGGCGGCTGACATTGAGGAGGGGGTGCAGGTGACATTGAGGAGGGGGGGCTGACATTAAAGAGGGGGGGCTGACAGAGACGGACCTCAGGAGACAGTGACACACAGCGAGTTAGGAGCATGCAGGGCAGGCGCGATTATCCACAGACACAGTCCAGCTCCTCCAGGCTCCAGGAGAAGCAGTACTGGGGCGGGTCTTCACAGTTGTGATCACATGATTAGGAGCAGGCTCCCGTCCTGTGTTCACCATCAGGATACAAGGGAGCTCCTCCAGGCGAATCACAGAGCCTCATGTCCGCACATGACCTGCTTAGCCAATCACAGGACACCCGCCGCTGCCAATTGCTGAGCTGAGCTCGGCTCAAACACAGAGCGCACCGAGGCAGTAGTGCGATTGTGAACTGGATGATCGTGCCCCTCTAGCCAGGGATTCGGCTGCCGCAGGACAGGTATGTGTGCCTGGGTTTCCGACGGGTGGAAACCCAGGCACATGTGCAGCCAAGTGGGCTGGCAGGCGGCAATTTGCCGCCCCCTGAAAGTGCCGCCTGGGACCGAGGTACCATCGGGTCCCATGGTAGGGCCAGCCCTGCCAATGAGGCAAAACTCTGTAATTCCGAAACCATACAAGATCACCGGCACGGAATCCAGGACGGCCTGGCGGATGAGGTGTTGGTGACTGTTCCTGTGGACAAACTAAATCCAGTTTGGTGCGGAGATGCCTGCCAAACATAAGAAAAGCTGGGGACAGCCCAGTAGTAGCGTGTTTTGTGTTTCGGTACATGGTCAAGAACTCCAGCAGCTTCTCCTCTGACAGTCCAACCTGGTCCAGAGTGGACAGTAAGTGCTTCTTAAACGTCTGCACAAACCGTTCTGCCAGCCCATTTGAGGCTTGATGATAAGGAGCTGTTTTGTAGTGTTGGATGCCCAAGCCACTGAGGAAGGATTGAAACTCATGCAATGTAAATTGAGTCCCATTGTCCAAGGCTATGGCTGTTGGCAAGCCATATTGAGCAAAGAGTTTCCTTAAGACTAGAATGGTAGCAGCTGAGGTAACAGAAGGCATTTGAAAAACCTTCGGCCATTTTGAATGTGCATCTACCACGATCAAATACATTTTACCATGGATTGGGCCAGCAAAATCAAGATGGAGTCTTGACCACGGTTCTGTCGGCCATGGCCAAGGTAGCAGGGTTCCTAAGAAGAATGGGATGTTCCCCCAGTGGGGTTTTAGGGCAGCTGAATTAAAAAATTGATAACAATGTATGTATAAAAGATTTGTTTATTAAAATTCAAGGAAAAAGGGATGGTGGTACAAGTTAAGATAGGAGCTCTGGTAACATGTATTTAAACACAATTGCAAACACTAAAAATTGTCATACAGCTTGACACATTGGGGCTGATTTACTAATAACAGTGCGCTGCGCTGGTTCTAACCTTAATTGGTGCGCCGGATAACTCCTTCACTTGGCGCAGGAACCAGCGGCGCACTGTTATAGTAAATACAAATGTCAGCGGCGCTCTATTGAAAATGAATGGTTCCCTATGGGAGCCCATTGATTTGAATAGAGGTCGCCCGGGAAGTCGGATGAAGCGTATCCGACTCGCGGGGCGACTCGTGTGCCGGCTGACACAGGGACAGCGCGACCTTGCCAGGCAACTTGGACACGACCTGAGCGCGTGAAGCAGCCGCTCAAGTCGTGTCCTAGAGGCGACTAGCTGGCCGAGAATGTCTCCAGCGCGATGGCATCGCGCTGGTTCTCGGCAGCCTCGCTGTCCCGTGTTTGGTATGAATCATGAAGGGGAACTCCACGCCGAATTTTAATGAAAAAAACGGCATGGTCTGGTATGGATTTTAAGGGGAACCCCCTAAGCTGAAAAAACGCCATGGGGGTCCCCCCAAAATCCATACCAGACCCTTAGGTCTGGTATGGATTTAAAGGGAACCCCCTAAGCTGAAAAAACGGCGTGGGGTCCCCCCCAAAATCCATACCAGACCCTTATCCGAGCACGCAACCTGGCAGGCCGCAGGGGAAGAGGGGGGACGAGAGCGGCCCCCTCTCCCTCCTGAACCGTACCAGGCCGCATGCCCTCAACATGGGGGGGGTGGGTGCTTTGGGGCAGGGGGGCGACCTGCGGCCCCCCCACCCCAAAGCACCCTGCCCCCATGTTGATGGGGACAAGGGCCTCTTCCCGACAACCCTGGCCGTTGGTTGTCGGGGTCTGCGGGCGGGGGCTTATCGGAATCCGGGAGCCCCCTTTAATAAGGGGGCCCCCAGATCCCGGCCCCCCACCCTATGTGAATGAGTATGGGGTACATCGTACCCCTACCCATTCACCTGGTGGCAAAAAAAGGTAATAAAAAACACAACACAGGTTTTTAAAGTAATTTATTAGGCATCTCCAGGGGTCTTCCTGCCGGGCGCCTCGCTATCTTCTTCCAGCTCTTTTGCTAGCGGGGTCCCGGGCTTCCTCGTCGTCTTCGGGGGTCTTTCTGCCGGGCGCCCTGCTATCTTCTTCCAGCTCTTTTGCTAGCGGGGCGCCCGGGCTTCGTCGTCGCCTTCTTCCGACTTATGGGGTCTCTTGTTCTGTTCTCCGGTTCTTCTCCCGCTCTCCGGTGCCTTCTCCATGATCTCCGGTTCTTCTCCCGCTCTCCGGTGCCTTCTCCACGATCTCCGGTTCTTCAAACGCTCTCCGGTGTCTTCTCCACGATCTCCGGTTCTTTCTGCCTTCTGCTGGGCGCCCCGCTATCTTCTTCCAGCTCTTTTGCTAGCGGGGGCCGGTCTTCTTCGTCGCCTTCTTCCCTCTTCTCTTCGCCCGATGTTGCCTCGTCGCTGTCCACCGCTGCAATGCTCTGTCCGAGCAGCGGTGCCACTTTTATTGGCATGGGGCGTGGTCAGTCCCTGGGAATGATGGGACTGTGACGTGAAACGGGGGCGGGGTCAGCGGTGGCATCAGCCGGTGAGCACGCCCCATGCCAATATAAGTGGCACCGCTGCTCGGACAGAGCATTGTAGCGCCAGACAGCGACGAGGCAACATCGGGTGAAGAGAAGAGGGAAGAAGGCGACGAAGAAGACCGGCCCCCACTAGCAAAAGAGCTGGAAGAAGATAGCGGGGCGCCCGGCAGAAAGAACCGGAGATCGTGGAGAAGGCACCGGAGATCGTGGAGAAGGCACCGGAGAGCGGGAGAAGACGGCGAGGAAGCCCGGGACCCCCGCTAGCAAAAGAGCTGGCAGAAGATAGCGGGGCGCCCGGCAGAAAGACCCCCGAAGTCGGAAGAAGACCACCGGAGCTGCCCAATAAATTACTTTTCAAACCTGTGTTGTCTTTTTTATTGACTTATTTTGCCACCAGGTGAATGGGTAGGGGTACGATGTACCCCATACTCATTCACATAGGGTAGGGGGCAGGTATCTGGGGTCCCCCTTATTAAAGGGGGCTCCCGGATTCCGATAAGCCCCCCGCCCGCAGACCCCGACAACCAACGGCCAGGGTTGTCGGGAAGAGGCCCTTGTCCCCATCAACATGGGGGCAGGGTGCTTTGGGGATGGGGGGGGCCGCAGGTCGCCCCCCTGCCCCGAAGCACCAAACCCCCCATGTTGAGGGCACGCAGCCTGGTACGGTTCAGGAGGGCCGCTCTCTCGTCCCCCCTCTTCCCCTGCGGCCTGCCAGGTTGAGTGCTCGGATAAAGAGTCTGGTGTGTATTTTTAGGGGACCCCACGCTATTTTTTTTTGTTTTTGGCGCGGGGTTCCCCTTAAAATACATGCCAGACCTGAAGGGTCTGGTATGGATTCTGGGGGGACCCCCACGCCATATTTTTTTCGTTTTTTGGGGGGGGTCCCCTTTGAATCCATACTAGACCCAAGGGCCTGGTATGGACCTGGGGGGGGACCCCACGCTGTTTTTTTTTTTCTGAACCGGCATTTTTTTTTTACATTTCCTGTAACAACCAGCTATAAACAGGTAAACAAAAAATCGCCGCAAAATTGCAGTACTTGCGTTTTGGATGCGGGTCCATTCAATTCTATTACATCCAAAACACTGTTTTTGGCCTGGCAAAAAAAATCTGCAGTTGTGTTTAAAATCGTTTTTCGCTAAAGCATAAAAATGCCTTCAGACGCCAAAGATTTCCACGTTTCAGACGCGGTACCAGCGTTTAGCCGCATTTTAGTTTGGAAGCGTTTTTAAAGGTGAGCTATTTTTTTACATTGATAAACTCCAAATTTATGGCAAATGAGGAAAAAAACATAAAATATATATATATATATATATATATATATATATATAAATGAAATTGCTTCCATTGCATTGTGGACAATCCACAACTTGGGGCAGCTGACGTGGCAAGTGGACAATCCACAACTTGTGGCAAGTGACACGCTAAATACAACTACACTGCTGCTTTCAGCTGCTGATATCACTCTGGTCTCACAAAATAGCTAAAATCGTAAATAATACTGTTTTTGGAGCTTAGGGCGGCTCCTTATCATATACACACAAATGTGGTGTAGCGATACCTTCAACTAAGAAGGCCGCAGATTTAGTTTGGGCCCTGAAAACAGCTCCGCCAACCCCCGGCAATGTACTCGACCCCCTACTGGCACAGTTAGTATTGGCAGCAATATATATATATATATATATATTTCTTATACTGTATAAGTAAACCCAGACACCAAGACAATAATGAAAGGGGTATAAAATTTACTTTAAGCTTTTGGTAAGAAAGGTTAACAGTGGTAACAGTTCACAGGTAATAAATTGCAGAGCCCTGCAGCAATAAACATACTATGCAGTAAAATGAACAATAAATGTGCGCCGCGTGGGCGACCGTTAACTAGGTGTCCTGTGATGCAGTAACTAAATGAACTAACTGGCTGGCCAGGCCTGGCTCAGATATCTACAACTCAGTCTATAGGGGATGATGGTTTCTTCACCGGCAATTCTTTAAAGGTGGTGCACATAACAGAATAACATTTGTAATCCAATGGGAAGGTTGTGATGAAATAAACACTTTACTTCTATGAACTCTGAGTTCAACTCTGATAAAGTTCTCCAGTGAGAGTATCAGAAATAACTTGTTGGCCACGGCAGTCTATAGGCACATTAACAGCAACAGTATATGGTCTGAGCATACGCTCGCTCACCCCTCCGGACGCGATCCCAGTCCGGGAACTTCCACCGACTGTGTCCACACACACACACAGTGTCTCCAGCGATCGGGTCCCCGATCCAACCAAGGCTGTAGACAAGCGAAGTCAGATGCCACCCAGGCTCGCAGTGGGGTGGAAGGCTCTTTGGTGCTGCGCAAGGCCTCAGGCTTCAGGCCTTGCACTCCGGCACATCCGCACAGGAGGATCAGTCACTGAAGTCTCGTGTCCCAAAGAGGCCGAGCCCAGCCTCGCCTCCTCCTTTTATAACCCCTCCCATGAGTCTCTGGGGTGGAAACATACCGAAAGGGATTCTGGGCAAGGTAGTCCCAAGAGTCTTAAAGGGGACCCCGCTACACACTCCCCCCACTTAAATTCTTTGGTCCCCAAAGAAACCTTAACATACACTGCGTACAACCCCAGACAACATTGCATAAGAGGTTGGCATAGGGAATTCCCACCAAAACCGGGGAGTTGGATTCCCTTTGCCACAGGTCATACTACCCTGAGTGACCTGCCTAACTGTGCCAGAGAGTGAGTGGGGGTTTCCCTCTACCAAATGTATAGTGGAGGGGTCTGGATTCTCTACACTCCTCCTAGCAGTGATCACAGAATCTTCTGAGCTCTGCCCCATTTGTGGGTAGGTCAACTTTTTGGGAGGCTTCATGACTCTGCGGGCTCTTTGTTCCCTTGGGGTTTCTGGCTCTGGCGCCACATGCTCTTCTTCTGTAACAGGCTCAGGCAACACGGCAGGCTCTGTAACATCTGCTTCAGGAACCGAGGGATACATAGAGTCTCTAGGGTCTTGTTCAGGGTAAACATCACGGGCATCTTCCCAGTAATCAAATGAAGGACTATATGGGATGAATTCAACGGCTTCTGCATTCAGTTGTGTATCTGTAGTGTCTTCAGTAGTCGGAAGATCTATAGCAGAAGTCCCTTGAGTTGAGGAAGGCCACAACCAGTCAAGCCCTCCTTCTTCATCTCCACTGAGTTCAGAAGCTTCTATATCTTCAGTCCGAGAGGTCTGGGACCGAGTGTTTGGTCTGGGGGTATCCAGAATAGACACTGGTTCAGGGGAGTCTCTCACTGGAGGTATCCTGACTGCTTCAGCAAGTGGGAGCAGGTGGTTTCGATGCCACGTCTTCAGTGGGCCTACTTTTCCTTCTGGCTTCAACTTGTAAACAGGTAGGCCCGGCAGCTTCCTACAGATGACATAGGGTTCAGATCTCCATCTGTCTGCAAGTTTATGTTTTCCAGGGACCCCCAGATTGCGTAGCAGTACTCGGTCCCCAGGCTGCAGGTCTTGTACCCGGACCTTCAAGTCAAAGTTTCTTTTGTTTCGGGCTCCCCTTTGATCTGAGGCCGCTTGAGCTTGTTCATAAGCTACTTTCAGGCTGTGTCTGAGCCTGTCCACATATCCTTTGTGGGATGTGACTGAGGAATGATCTAAAGAGGTGCCAAAGGCCAAGTCTACAGGTAGTCTTGCTTCTCTCCAAAATATGAGTCGATATGGGGAGTAGCCTGTAGCATCACTGGTGGTGCAGTTGTAAGCATGGACTATGGCTGCTATGTGTTTGCTCCAATGTTGTTTCTTCTCACTCTCCAGAGTCCCCAACATGTTGAGCAAGGTTCGGTTAAACCTCTCCGGCTGAGCATCTCCCTGTGGGTGGTAAGGTGTAGTTCGAGTCTTCTTGATTCCCAACGAATCCAGAAGTTTCCGGATCAGTCGACTCTCAAAGTCCCTTCCTTGATCTGAATGAAGTCGCTGGGGCAGCCCATAATGGACAAAATACTTCTCCATAAGTACCTTGGCTACTGTGGAAGCCTTCTGGTCTTTGGTTGGGAAAGCTTGGGCATACCGGGTGAAATGATCGGTTATCACCAGAACATTTCCTAGTCCACTCAGATCGGGTTCGAGGCAGAGGAAATCAATGCATACCAGATCCATTGGGCCTTGACTTTGTAGATGGCCTATTGGGGCAGCTTAATGGGGTAAAGTCTTCCTCTGGATGCAACGTGCACACGAATGGCAGTACTCTTCTACTTCTGCCCTCATACAGGGCCAATAGAACCGACTTCTGACAAGTTGAAAGGTCCTTTCCGCGCCTAAGTGGCCATGATTGTCATGTAGGGCCATCAGAACAGTCTCTCTGTGTTTTTCCGGAAGAAACAATTGCCATTTATCTTCCAGGTCATCAGAGGGGCCCCTTCGGTAGACCACTCCCTGATGCACCTGTAACCTGTCCCACTCTTTCTTCAACAGGCGAGCTTCCTTTGAGGAGTGACTCAGAAGTCTGTTTGGATCCTGATTCTCCAGGGCTTCCAGAACCAATTTCCCCATGGGGTCTTCTAATTGGTCACATCTTAGCTCCTTTTTGGACAGTTTTGGCAGATGGTCTTCCTCCAGTTGAGTTACCCCACAGTATTGTTTGGGGACTCCTACCATGGTAACTCCTATCTCTTCCGCCCTTGAGCCCCCTCTAGCTTGCAATTCAGCCCCCTGACATAGGGCCCGCACCCCGTCTGGTGCCACTTGAGTCCAGTCTTCCATGTCATGGGTGGAACCATGAGATCTTCTGGATAAAGCGTCTGCATCTCTATTCCCAATCCCTGGCTTGTACTTTAGGCTGAAATTGAATCCAGACAATGCGGCCAGCCACCTGTGTCCAGTGGCGTCCAGCTTTGCTGTAGTGAATAGATAGGTCAGGGGGTTGTTGTCGGTCTTCACAGTGAACTCCGCCCCATACAGGTAGTCTTTGAGCTTGTCTACTACCGCCCACTTAAGGGCCAGGAACTCCAGCTTGTGAGTGGGGTAGTTTTTCTCAGAGGGGGTCAAGCTCCTGCTCACATAGGCAACAGGCCGTAGTTGCCCCTCGTGCTCTTGATAAAGTACTCCTCCCAGACCGTCATGACTAGCATCTACGTGTAGTTCATAGGGTTTGGTTGGGTCTACGTAGGCCAAGACTGGAGCAGTGGTTAGGCTCTTCTTCAATGCCTGGAAGGCCTCTTCACATTTCTGGTTCCACTGATCTTTGACTGACTCTCCCGGCTTCCTGGGCCCTGAGTCGTCCTCTTCTCCCTCAGTCTTGAGCAGTTCATTCAATGGTCTAGCAATTCGGGTGAATCCCTCCACAAGCCTCCTGTAATAGGAGCAGAACCCTAAGAAGGATCTGAGTTCTGTTACTGTGGTGGGTCATGGCCAGGAGGTAACTGCCTCCAATTTCTCAGGGTCTGTGGCCACCCCTTCTTCAGACACTATGTGCCCCAGGTAGTTCACAGAAGACTGGTAGAACCGACACTTCTCAGGCAAAAGTTTGAGTCCCTCCTCACTGAGTCTCCTTAAGACTTTTTCCAGCCTCTCCTCGTGTTCCTCCAGTGTTCTTCCAAAGACAATGACATCGTCCAGGTATACAAAGACTTCAATAAGGTTCATGTCTCCTACAGTCTTCTCCATGAGACATTGGAAAGTAGCTGGGGCTCCAGACAGACCTTGGGGCATCCGGTGGAATTCAAAGAACCCCACTGGGGTTATGAAAGCTGTCTTTTCCTTGTCTTCTGGATGCATAGGGATCTGATAGTACCCACTCTTGAGATCCATAACGCTGAACCACTTGGCTTCAGACAAGCTCTGTAGGGCATCCTCTCTCCTCGGAGTGGTGTACTGGTCGGGTATGGTTCTCCTGTTAAGAGTCCTGTAGTCGATACAGAGCCTCAACGATCCATTCTTCTTCCTGACCACCACTATCGGGGAGGCATAGGGGCTTCTAGACTCCCGTATCACACCAGTCCTTTTGAGTTCTGCAAGTTGTTCCCTTAGATCCTCCAGATCCGCTAGTGGGACCCACCTGACTCTCTCTCTGAAGGGCTTATCTTCTTGGAGGCGGATCCGATGGGTGGCACTCCTTGCACACCCCACATCGAACTCATCTTTGGAGAAGATCTTCTCCCATCTGGTCAACTGGGCCTTGGCTCTCTCCTTCCAAGCCCTGGGCAGATTCGGGTTTTCCATGGATAGCTTCTCCCAAGCATCTCCTCCTTCGCCCGCCCCCTTTACTTCTGACAAGTTGACAGGGGAAGCAGGGTTCACCTGACCCAGCAGCATCCTGGCTGGGATTTCCATGGGGCCATCTGTATTGTTCCTAACACTCACTGGAACTCTACAATGGGCCTTCTTCAGGGCCTTCAGCGGAATCACTTCTGGTATCACTTCCAGACCGGGGGACTCTTTCCTTGGGTCGGACTCCAACATGACAAAGGGTCCAGGCTGCTCCCAAGTAAGCTTCACAGTGGCTCTGAGACAGGTTACTTCGCCAGGCTGCAACACTATCCCTTCTCTTCCAAGTCTCCACACCTTACCTATCCCCTCTCCAGGGGTCTTCTGCTCTAGGACCAGCCGTTGGTAAGCTGTCTTCAGCATGGGGTGGATCTTGGTGGCCGCTGACCCCTTCTCTTTCACTAAAGGGGTCAGAAGTCTTCAGACCAGGTCTGTGTTCGTCCCTATTATAAGGGAACTCTTGTTGGCTCCTGGCGGCCGAGGGCACACAACCGCCAGGGTGTCAAACACTTCGGCTTTTTCCAGCCACAGATGGGTCAAAGATCATCTTGACAGGCAGATAGCCATCGTAGGGGAAATTCTGGGTTCCAATCCCACATATCTCTAGTCCCTCTATCTTCTGGATGGGCAGGTGACTCAAGTGCTTATCGTAGAAATCTCGGTATAACAGGGTCACTTGTGCCCCAGTATCCAAGATGGCTCTGGTGTAGACTCCCTCCACTTGAATGGGCACTATAGGAGATGGGCCTACCAGCTTCTCCGGATATGGTCTGGCGGGGGTCGCCTTCTTCTGACCCTTTCCTTTCGGACTCTCTCTCATCCAATTCCCTTTGGACTTTAATCTTTCTTGAGCCTGGTATGCATTGATCTCCCTCCTTTCAATGGGTGTACGGACCCGCTGAGGGATACTATTGTTCTTCTTAGGTGTGCACCCCCTCTGGGGAGTGCTGTGTCCCTTCTGAGGGGTCCTGCCCCCTTTTTCTGGGGTGTATCTCTGTTGAGGAATGTTGCGTTTCCTCTGAGGGGTTTTATCTCCTCTTTTCTTCTGCTTCGCATTCAGCTTGGAGCTCACTGAAAGTGATGGGCACCCGGTTGACTCCTTCACCGGGGCCCTCTGGAGTTTCCCGCCGGCTTGCGGTTGTCTGGTTTCTTCTTCTTGGGACTGGAACATGTAGCTGAAATATGGCCAATTCCTCCACAGTTAAAGCAGACTATATCTCTCCATTCTTGTAAAGATGCGGGTGCTGAGGCAATTGGGAATAATTCCTTCCTTGGTACTTCTCTCTTGGGACCCTCTGTGTCTTTTGCCATCAGAGAGGTCAACATCTCTAACACCTTGGACATTTGAGCCTTTAGAGTGTCTACCTCTGAGTCTCTTTCAGGGGTCATCACTGGATTGACTAGCACCTGTATGGGTACAGCATTTGCCTTAATCATTTGCTGGTCCTGTTGTAGCGCCTCCTCATCTCTGATGATTTTTATCAAGTCAGCATAAGTCAGCAGCGTTCCTCCTCCCGAGGTCTTCAGGTGCAGCCAGACTGGATCCGAGCATAATGCTCCTTTTAAGACTTGTTTCATTCTTGCCGCATCCGTATCTTGGGCCTTCATTCCCTTCTTTAACACAATCTTGCACAGCAACCTGTTCAGTCTTCTTACATACTCTGAAAGTTTCTCCTTTGGTTGTTGGAAAGTATGTTCAAATTGATAGACCATTTCTGTCACCTTTTCCAATTGACCAAACTCCTCCTGTAGCATGGCTAGACAGTCTTGAGCCGTGCAATCTGCATTCCCAAACCGAAAGCTTTTCACTGCTTCTGCTGCTGCGCCTTTAAGGCTTTCCATCACTCGTTGCCTCTTCTGCGCTTCAGGCACCTCCCATCCCTCTACTGCCTGCAATGCCTGCTCCACCCAGGTGTCAAATTCTTCTTCCCCTGCCGGGACAGGGAGCTTCCACGAGAATGTCTTTAGTCTCCGCTAGCTAGTCTCTACATGAACCGTGCTTGTCTTCTGACACTTGGTTAGCAGATCCCCTATTGCATTTATCAGTTCTGGTGATATAGCAGTGACAGGTGCAGGCGCCACCGGAGGCGTCGCCCTGTCTCCTCTTTCAGATGGGGTAAGGGCTGCAGCCTGCGGTGATCCCGTTGGTGATGGCTCCTTCTTAATTGCGTGCGCCAACCTATAGGATCTATTATCTGGCGTCTGTACATAGTTGCGCTTACAAGCCTCTGGCATCCCGTCCAAGTACTCCACTAGTGCATACTGGTATGAGATGTCTGGGTCTGACTTTATTCCCATTACCCACGGTGTGTGATCTGGGGTCCCTGACTTCATTAACCCCTCTATCATTTCTATTGACCATTCCTCCCCTGGTAGGTCGATGACCACTTATTGGTTTGGGTCTGTCTTAGCCACTTCGCACCACGCTCTTATTCCTTGCGGGTCCATGACGGCACCTCTGGCGTTTAATTGCTGTATCAGGATCCCGGACGAGAACCCCCACGTGTAGCGATACCTTCACCTAAGAAGGCCGCAGATTTAGTTTGGGCCCTGAAAACAGCTCCGCCAACCCCCGGCAATGTACTCGACCCCCTACTGGCACAGTTAGTATTGGCAGCAATATATATATATATATATATATATATTTCTTATACTGTATAAGTAAACCCAGACACCAAGACAATAATGAAAGGGGTATAAAATTTACTTTAAGCTTTTGGTAAGAAAGGTTAACAGTGGTAACAGTTCACAGGTAATACATTGCAGAGCCCTGCAGCAATAAACATACTATGCAGTAAAATGACCAATAAATGTGCGCCGCGTGGGCGACCGTTAACTAGGTGTCCTGTGATGCAGTAACTAAATGAACTAACTGGCTGGCCAGGCCTGGCTCAGATATCTACAACTCAGTCTATAGGGGATGATGGTTTCTTCACCGGCAATTCTTTAAACGTGGTGCACATAACAGAATAACATTTGTAATCCAATGGGAAGGTTGTGATGAAATAAACACTTTACTTCTATGAACTCTGAGTTCAACTCTGATAAAGTTCTCCAGTGAGAGTATCAGAAATAACTTGTGGGCCACGGCAGTCTATAGGCACATTAACAGCAACAGTATATGGTCTGAGCATACGCTCGCTCACCCCTCCGGACGCGATCCCAGTCCGGGAACTTCCACCGACTGTGTCCACACACACACACAGTGTCTCCAGCGATCGGGTCCCCGATCCAACCAAGGCTGTAAACAAGCAAAGTCAGATGCCACCCAGGCTCGCAGTGGGGTGGAAGGCTCTTTGGTGCTGCGCAAGGCCTCAGGCTTCAGGCCTTGCACTCCGGCACATCCGCACAGGAGGATCAGTCACTGAAGTCTCGTGTCCCAAAGAGGCCGAGCCCAGCCTCGCCTCCTCCTTTTATAACCCCTCCCATGAGTCTCTGGGGTGGAAACATACCGAAAGGAATTCTGGGCAAGGTAGTCCCAAGAGTCTTAAAGGGGACCCCGCTACAGTGGTAAAACACAGCATGCAAACGCCACAAAGCGCGCCTTTCTAAACGCCACTTTCAACCTTAGTTCTGAACACTTTGCACCAGCGTCCCGTCTACATGGGGCCTGAAAACGCCTTTGCCATTTACAGCTCAAAAACGCCATGGTGGCCATGAGGCCATAGGCTAACATGGAGAGATGTTTTTAAGCTGCAAAAAATGCTCAAACAAACGGCTTGAAAAACGTCCGTGTGCATGTAGCCTTATATTAACCACTTGCGCACTGCCCAGACCAAGTTTCACATTTCAGCGCTGATGCACTTTCAATGACAATTGCGCGCTCATACAACACTGTAACCCAATGAAAATGTATTATTTCTTGGCACACAAATAGAGCTTGCTTTTGGTGCTATTTGATCACCTTTGTTTTTTTTTTTTGTTTTTTTTCTATAGATACAAAAGACCGAGTTTAAAAAATAAATAAATGGATATTTTAACCACTTCAGCACTGGGCCTATTCTGGCACTTCTCTCCTTCATGTAAAAATCATAAATTTATGGCTATAAAATTACTTCAAAACACCAAACATTATATATGTTTTTGGAGCAGACACCCTAGGGAATAAGATGACGGTCATTGCAAATTTTTATCTCGCTCGGTATTTGCGCAATACATTTTCAAACGCATTTTTTTTGCTAAAAATATTACAAAACAATAAAGTTAGGCCAATTTTTTGGTATAATGTGAAAGATGTTGTTATGCTGAGTAAATAGATACCTAACACGTCACACTTTAAAATTGCGCACACTCATGGAATGACACCAAACTTCAGTAATTAAAAATCTCCCTAGGCGATGCTTTAAAATTTTTTACACGTTACCATTTTGGCATTACAGAGGAGGTCTAGTGCTAGAATTGTTGCACTCGTTCTAACGCACGCAGCAATAACTCACATGTGTGGTTTGAACGGCGTTTACATATGTGGGCGGGACTTACGTGTGTGTTCGCTTCTGAGCGCGAGCTACCGGGGACATGGGCGTTTTTTCTTATTTTTGCTTATTTTTTTTATTTTGTTTTTTTACTTTTTTGTATTTCTTACTTTTTTTTTTACTTTTTTTTTTTTTGGATCACTTTTATTCCTATTACAAGGAATGTAAACATCCCTTGTAAAAGGAATGTGTGTGACAGGTCCTCTTTATGGAGAGATGCGGGGTCAATAAGACCCCACATCTCTCCTCCAGGCTGGAAAGCATGATATTGGTCAAAAAAAATCACCAATCTCATGCTGACGGCCGAGATCACGGCTTGGTTAACATACAGGAACATGGCATGATGTCATAACGTCACGCCCGGGCCTCCGACGGTCATAAAGATGACTGGTGACCATCTGGTCACCAGTCATCTCCAAATCGTTCTCCGAGCCCAAGATGGCACGGGAGAGCCCGGAGAAGCACAGGATGGCGGCAAGAGGGGGGGGTCCCCTCCCGCCGCCTATAAGAACGATCAAGCGGCGGAACTGCCACTATGATCATTTTTATTGTGCACAGAATCGCCGGCTGAAAAGAATGATATCTGAATGATGCCTGCAACTGCAGGCATCATTCAGATGTCACCGCACAAATCCAAGGATGTCATTTGACGATGGGCGGTAGGAAACTGGTTAATATTTTTAAAAAAGGTAAATTTTCTTCTTCATTGATGTACACTGATGAGACTGCACTGATGGGCACTGATAAGGTGGCAAGGGTGGGCACTGAGAGGTGGCATTGCTAGTTGGCACTGGTGGGCAGTGAGAAGTGGCACTGCTAGGTGGCAATAATAGTTGGCAGTGATGGGCACTGATAGGCAGCACTGCTAGGTGCCACTGATTGGCACCAGTGGTGGGCATTGATAGGTGGCACTGGCAGGAGCTACTAATTGTCACAGATGATGCAGAATTGCCTCTTCCTCTTCGGGCCCCATGTCCCTTGCACATAAGCCGGTGATTGCCTTTTTTTTATGTTCACGCTGTCAGCACAAGTAGAAAACAAAAACCATTACCCAGCTTTTGTTTACATCACGTGATCAGCTGTCATTTGCTGACAGCTGATCACATGGTAAAGGGCAGGGATCGGCCCCTTACTCGGATCTGTCATCACCCGAGTCTCAGTGACTCAGTGACCACAGCGCGCGCTCACAAAGGGGAGGACGTTTATTGACGGACTCCTGGCAATTGAGGACCATGCTGTGGCCGTCGATCAGTTATAGCGCTGATCCCAAGTGATTAAAGAGGGTCTAAATGGGCCATTGACATGCATCACAATTCAACTTAGGAATGAGTCTTTGAAAAGTTAAACTAAATAATTTGGCCACTTTATCCTTCCAAATAATTCACTTTCTGTCACATAGCCACACAGGAAGTGAGGGAAAATCCCTAACAATGTCTTTCCTTGGGGACACACAGGTCAGTCTAAATACTTTCCCCATTATGCACATTGCACTCCAGCATATTGCGGGGTACACCACAAATTATTAGGTAGTTTGGACTTTGGGGTTTATTTACTAAAGGCAAATCTACTTTGCACTACAAGTGCACTTGCTGTACTGTATATCTGAGGGGGACATGCAAGCAAAAAAAAAACACCATCTTTGCTTTTACATGATTGTAACATCCAATCACCAGTACTTTCCCTCAGATTTTCAGCAGCTACACTTTTACTGCAGAGTGGATTTGTCTTTACTAAACCCCAAACTATACAATGATTTGGGGTGTACACAACAAAGTGCTAGAGTGCAATTTGCTTAATGGGGACACTAGTTAGATTGATCTGTGTGTCCCCAAGAAAAGACATTGGCAGGGTTTTACCTTCACTTCCTGTTTAGCTGTGTGACAGGAAGTGAAGCCAATTTTAAGAAAAGTAGACACAAAGGCCAAACTACAAAAAAAACAAAAAACACACGCAGGGGTTCTAACACTTACTTCGTTTCCCTCAAAATGCCCACAATTAGAATTGTATTGCCTTGAGCTATTTTTAAGTGCAGTGCTCTAAATCAGTGCTTCTCAAGTACCCCCAACAGGCCATATTTGCAGGTTTTCCTTCATCTTGCACACGTGCTTTAAATTACAGTCAATGGTTTTGATTTTTGGACAGCAATTCTCGATAAGATAAATTCACAAAACATGTCCTGTTGGGGGTACTTGAGGACTGAGGCTGAGAACCACTGCAGTAAAAAAGGAAAATTGAATACTTACCGCTCTGTATTTTTCATTTCCTGGTGACGCTCCATGGCAGCACACAATTCATGCATATGCTAGCATGAAGGCACCAGGGTAGACAAATCACACCTGTTTTGTTTTGACATGCCAATCAGCTGTCACATTTGTTGCAAAGAAAACACAAAACAAACATCAAAACTTTGCATCAAATTTTATTGGTCAACAAAACAAAAGGGAAGGCAAAATAAAAAACATGGTCAATTTGAAACAGTTACAGACTCAACATCTTGAGAAATATTTGGCCAAAAAAAATGTAGCACAGACAATTAAATCAAAGTGAACAAACAACACACATTAACAACATCAGAATTATTTCAGGGGAACATTTTCCCCACACAAAAAAATACAATCCACAAAAGTTAACCAATCACCTGTTTTGCAAAGACATAACAAATAAAATGCATGTGTTACAAACTCGATAAGGACACCAACATGTACATTTTACCCCCGCACACACTTGCCTCTTCTCAGGGCAAGCGAACGAATGCTCCCTCTGAGCTTTATATAACATATGTTTGTGTGCTAATGAGGCAATTGAAAACACATGCACAGTCCATGAAACACCCAAAATGCAAGTTCTCCCAATGTAGAGACTGAAATTCAAAGTGGCTACAACTGTTAAGGATATCCTTCAATTACTAACCCATAAAAACACTCTCTGAGTGAGCATGCCCAGAAATATCCAGGCGCTGTTCACACACAAATAGCACCCCAAAAAAAAACTAACTGGCTGGGCATGTGCAGAACAACACCAATGCAGCTAGCAAAAAATAACCCCCCCCTCCCCCCGTCCAAAATTAAGCACATCATCCAGCATGCTACAAAATTAGAGATGGGACAATCACCTCCCCCCCCCCACCAACAAATACCATTGCAGTCTATGGGAACTGACTTGTTAATTTTGCTAGTCCCCACTTGGCTGGCTTATCTTCTAGTTATTGGCCTTAAAATGGGGGCCCAGGTCCCAGCCTAAGGGACATATATCAATGTCACCAATTTGGAAAACACCAAAAACAAAACAAAGAGAAGTGCCTTTAAATATGCCAAATTGCTTAAGGGCCATTTCACACCCCATGCAGTGCATTGCGTTTTTTATGCATCCAAAATGCATGGAAAGTTGGTTATATGGTTCTAAATGGCAGTGTTTGTTCCAGTGCGTTCCAGTTCCACCAAAAAAGTAGAACATGCTGCATTTTACCTGCACTGGACTGTACTGGAACGCATCAAAACGCATCATAAACGCACTGGAACGCACAGGAACACACCTAAATGCACCAAAAACGCACTGGAACACACTTGTCCTTATCTATGGTTAATAAAAAAGAGGGGTGAAAAAAAAGCACTGGACTGCATCAAAAACGTACCAAAATGCAAGATGCAGTCCAGTGTTTTTTTCCCCCTCTTTTCACTTAGGACAAGTGTGTTGCAGTGCGTCTTTGGTGCATTTAGGTGCGTTCCGGCGCATTCTAGTGCATTTTTGGTACGTTCCGTTGCGTTTTTGATGTGTTTTACTGGGGTCCAGTACAGTTTTGTACCTAAAAAATGCAGCATGACCATTTTTTTTTTGCTGTCTGAAACGCACTGGAACGGACCGCAGTGGTGTGAACTATGCCATTGGCATTAATGTGATCAACTTTCTTTGCGTTTTTCATGCATCAAAAAAACGCACTGCACTGCATCCGGTGTGAACTGGCCCTAAATATCATACCCGGGGGGTGTCTATAGTATGCCTGTAAAGTAGCACATGTTTTCCATGTTTATAACAGTTGGAGAGCAAAATGACATTTCTAAAGTAAAATAATAGTCATTTAAAAGTCCTTGCGGCTGTAATGAATTGCTGGTTCCTGTCAATACAGATAAAAGTCATTGAAAGTCTTTGATTACACAAAAAACAAAAGCGTGGGGGTCCCCCAAATTCCATTACCAGGCCCTTCAGGTCTGGAATGGATATTAAGGGTAACCCCGCTGCAATTTTTTTTTTAGAAATGACGTGGGGTTCCCCCCAAATATCCATACCAGGCCCTTCAGATCTGGCATTGATTTTAAGGGGAACTCCACCCCAAATAAAAAAAAATGGCGTGGAGTCCCCCCAAAAATCCACACCAGACCCTTATCCGAGCACATAACCTGGCCGGCCGCAGGAAAAGAGGGGGGGACGAGAGAGCGCCCCCCCCCCCTCCTGAACCGTACCAGGCCACATGCCCTCAACATGGGGAGGATGTCCCCATGTTGATGGGGACAAGGGCCTCATCCCCACAACCCTTTCCCTGTGGTTGTGGGGGTCTGCGAGCGGGGGGCTTATCGGAATCTGGAAGACCCCTTTAACAAAGGGGACCCCCAGATCCCAGCCCCCCCTGTGTGAAATGGTAATGGGGTACAAATGTACCCCTACCATTTCACAAAGAAAGTGTAAAAAATTAAAAAAATTACAAGAGCCGGTTTTTGACAATTCCTTTATTAATGTCTTCTCTTTTCTTCCATCTTCTTCCATCTTCTTCTTCCATCTTCTTTTTCCATCTTCTTCTTTTCTCCATTCGGGTTTCTTCCTCCATCTTCATCTTCCTCTTCATCTTTATCTTCATCTTCATCTTCATCTTCCTTCTTCCTTCGGTCTTCTCGTCCGCATCTTGCTCCGGCGTCTTCCCTTTTTCTTTCTTCGGCCGCTCGGTTTGAATTGAGGTTCCCGCTGTGCGACGCTTCAGTTCTTCAGTTCTCCTCTGGGTCCTCTTACACCCGGTGACCCCGCCCCCCTCTGACGCACATGGATTTCACGGGGACTTTCCCCGTGGTGTCAGAGGGGGATGGAGACACCGGGTGGCAGCTGACCAAGTGGAGAACTGAAGCGTCGCACAGCGGGAACCTCCAATTCAAACGGATCGGCCGGAGAAGAAAGAAGAAGGGAAGACGCCGGAGCAAGATGCGGACGAGAAGACCGAAGGAAGAAGGAAGATGAAGATAAAGATGAAGATGAGGATGAAGATAAAGATGAAGAGGAAGAAACCCGAATGGAGAAAAGAAGAAGATGGAAGAAGATGGAAGAAAAGAAAAGACATTAAATAAAGGAATTGTCAAAAACCGGCTCTTGTCATTTTTTACATTTTTGACACTTTCTTTGTGAAATGGTAGGGGTACATTTGTACCCCATTACCATTTCACATAGGGGGGGCGGGATCTGGGGGTCCCCTTTGTTAAAGGGGTCTTCCAGATTCCGATAAGCCCCCCGCCCGCAGACCCCTACAACCACCGGGCAAGGGTTGTGGGGATGAGGCCCTTGTCCCCATCAACATGGGGACATCCTCCCCATGTTGACGGCATGTGGCCTGGTACGGTTCAGGAGGGAGGGGGGCCGCTCTCGTCCCCCCCTCTTCCCCTGCGGCCTGCCAGGTTGCGTGCTCGGATAAGGGTCTGGTGTGGATTTTTGGGGGGACTCCACGCCATTTTTTTTTATTTGGGGTGGAGTTCCCCTTAATATCCATGCCAGATCTGAAAGGCCTGGTATGGATATTTGGGGGGAACCCCACGTCATTGTTTTAAAAAATTTGCAGCGGGGTTCCCCTTAATATCCATTCCAGACCTGAAGGGCCTGGTAGTTGAATTTGGGGGAACCCCCACGCTTTTTTTTTGTGGTTAGCAAAGACTTTCAATGACTTTTCTCTATATTGCCGGGAGCCGACAATTCATTAATAGCCGCGGGTGCTTTTAAATGCCTTTTTTTTTCCTTTAGAAATGTAATTTTGCTGGCGCAATGGGAAGTTCAGAGCTGCGCCTGTTCAACTTATGCAAATTAGTTTACGTGACTTGACATTTACTAAGATTTTGCCTGCGCAGTGTCTTGGCGCATTTGAACCATTGAAATTCTCGCGCTGAGCTCAAAAAAACCTCCCGCAGCTCGAATCGTACTTGCCGGCGCAAAGTTACTTTCTCACTCTATTTTGGCCATGTTTGTTATTTGGGCGGGTGTCACTACACTTCCTCACATCACCCCACATCACCCCCATTATATTCACACTTCCAGCTTCTTTATATTTAGTGTTTAACATGCCGTGCGCCAGGTCCATAGTGGCGCACTGAGCGCCTCCTCCCGTCCGCCGACAACACTATAGTAAATGGGAAACAGGGCTGCGATACCGGCGCTAATGTTTTGTAAATACCAAAACAGCCATTGCGCACGCAGATGCGCCAATACTCATGGCGCAAACGTTTCGTAAATCAGCCCCATTGTGTATGGAAGCATGTAGCAATGCTAACGAGTTTCGACCCTTTTCATGGGTCTTCTTCAGAGGTTTCGGTGTTGCTATAAAGAGGTATACAAGGTAAGTTTCAAAGGTTTTCACCTGAATTGTACAAAATTTAAAAGTATATAAATAACATAATCACAAATTTATTGTGTGTAGACAATAGACATTTTTTACCAGGATTTCCACTAGGAGATGCCCCAGAGTCCCAGAATACCTTCCTGGCCGTGTGGATTCCCCACGTGCTGGAATATCGCTGGGAAAGACTGCAGTTTACAAGAGTTCACCACATGGGATGAGAATCCCCAAACGGGGGGAGGGGCCCAGGAAGGGGCTGACACCTGCGGCAAAGCATTTACAGCATGATTACACAGTGCATAGCATTGTGTCATTTATAGAATAAAACATATAAAGCATTAAAGTGTTGAGCAGACAGAAATATACATCCTCTCAATTGAGTATGCCGCCTAAATTGTTCAAATATATATTAATGTATGTATGTTAATGGGTTTATTAATTAATATACAGATCAATCAAGTGGTAGTTGTAGTCACTTATGTGTCAGGTAAAAATGTGATAAAACAATGTGTGATGGCGAATGGTGTGAGAGTGAAATGGTGATGTCAATAATAATGGGTGTGATAATGTGAAACAATAAATACAGAATGGTGTAAAAGGAGTGTGATGTAAATGTGAAATTAAGCTGATGTGTGTGCAGAAAAAAGGACTAGAAATCCCCCCCTTTCCCCCCCACACAAAAAGCCTCCCTGACCTATGTGTTGAGCTATACCCCTATCCCTCCCCCCCACACATCTTCCCCCAAAGTCCCCAACCCACTTCCCTGTACCCCTCATGTCTCACACATAGTTACCCTCCCCAAAACCCCCCCACAAATCAACTGACTCCCCACCCCCAAAAACATCCACATGGAATGAAACAAGGAAGACAAAGAACAGTAATAAAATTACCAAAAGATAAGTGAAGGGTTGTTGGTAGTGATGAAGTGCTAACTTAATGAGTGTGAACATATTACCTTAACAGTATGAGTGTGCAACAATCCCAATTGGAAATAAACTCTACACTGAAGCGCTCCTTCAGATAAGAAGTTCCAAATGCGATGTAGCAGGGTTCCTTTCTTTTGGCGTCGCTGAGCTTGACAGCACCCAGGACATTGAGCCACATAATCTTCAATTGCTGTGTCCATTTGTGGCCACCAAACATAACTCCGGGCTCGCTGCTTCATGCGCACCACGCCAGGATGGCCCTCATGCACTATCCTTAGCATGGTTGGTTGCAAATACTGAGGTATAATAACTCTGTTGCCCCACTGTAGGCAACCAGCATTAGTCACAAGCTCACATTTTCTGGCAAAGTACGGACGAAATTCACCTGGGACTTTCTCTGGCCATCCAGCCTGAACATATGAGAATATCTGAGACAGGACGGGATCTGTGACTGTATGTCCGGCAATTAAGGAGGTGGACATGCAGGATTTCGGCCTGTGTATTTCCACTATGCGTACGTCTCTTGGTGAGTGGTCTCCAATTGGCAATCTGGAAAATGCATCTGCATTGCCATAGGCTTCATGGGAGCGGTATTTGATAGAATAAGTATAAGCTCCCAAGAATAAAGCGTACCTTTGTAAGTGAGATGCGGTTGTTGTAGAAATTCCTTTCTGAGGGTTCAGTATTGACAACAGAGGTTTGTGGTCAGTGATAAGTGTGAACTCCCGACCATAGATGTACGTATGAATTTTTTTTGTGGCCCACACAATGGCCAAAGCTTCCTTGTCTATCTGGGAGTAGTTTTGCTTTGCTGAGGTTAAAGACCTGGAGGCAAAAGAAATGGGGCGCTCTGTGCCATCTGGCATGACATGGGAAAGCACAGCACCCAGTCCATAAGGCGAGGCGTCACAAGCCAAGGTGACGTGTTTCTTTAAATCATAGTGGACCAGAACTCGAGAAGACAGAATGAGTTCTTTAGAAAGCCGAAAAGCTTCTTCACATTTGGCTGTCCATATCCATTTAGCTCTTGCATCCAGTAAGCGATGTAATGGGTAAAGCTGGTGTGCTAGGTTCGGCAAGAAACAGTGGTAGTAATTTAGGAGGCCAAGGTAGGACCTGACTGAAGCACAGATGAGGCATGAGTGAGGCACATATGGGCATGAATAGGTCACAGATGGGTATGAATGAGGCACATATGGGCATAAATGAGGCACGGATGGGCATGAATGAGGCACAGATGAGGCATGAATGATGCACATATGGGCATGAATTGGGCACAGGTGAGGCATGAATGAGGCACATATGGGCACAGATCAGGCATGGATGAGGCACCGGTGAGTGCTGCTGCAGTCTCCCTTCTCTCCTTGCACGCTTTACCGATTGGTGTGTGAGGAGAGGAGAGAGCTGTACTAGACATGCGCAGGTTAGTTGACAAGTGATCGCTTCATCATTGGACAGAGCAATCATGTGGTAAAGGGCCGCTGTCATTGGCCCTTTACCCCGATCCGTGACACGCCAGGGGACCTGACGGTTACAGACATTCCTGGGTGTGCACCCCAGGGGGCGCGCAGGAAGAGCTATTCTGGGAGGGTGTCATTTTACGCCCTCCCATTTTATGCCCTCTAAGACGTATTATGGAATCCCTCACATAGGCTGGAAGGGATGTCACAATCGGCTTCAGAAAGAAGTCTACGTACTGTAAGTGTAGCAGGTAAGGCTATCCATACTTGGAATGATGGGATGTCCAAGTGGATGGGTGGCATTCTTGGGTACTTTAGGTATATAGTAAAAGTATGATTTTATGTAATGTTCTCTGCTTAGAAATAATTTTTCAGCTTTACTGATTACACCCTTCTTGTACACCTGATCCACCAAACTATGTAATAGGGGCTTATAGATGGACAATTGGTCCCTATTAAGTTTCTGATAGGTGACAGAGTCTGATAGGAACCTATTGGCTTAATTTATGTAATCCACCTTATTCAAAATGACAATCCCTCCTCCTTTGTCTGCACTTCGAATGACATTGCTGTCATTGTGTTACAGGTTCTCAATTATGTAGTGGACCCAACCAAATGGTGAAAAATGAGTGGTGACTGTGATAAGGAAGGTCATCCGTGCATATGCTGTAGTGGGGACAGCCCCACATATAGGACACACTTGTGCCATCAGAGTCCCTTCCTTTTATTATTAGGATTAAACTTATCCTTCAATGATAAGCTAAACATTTCTTACAAGGATTTTCTAATCTTCTGATGTTTTAATCTTCAAATTTTTGCACAATATATCGTAAAGGTAGAATTTAGTTTATACCTCCTAAAATTTACAAGAAAATTCCTTGACGATCACGTGTGTGAGAAATTCTTTTCACACATGGAGTCTATAGAGATCCATATTAAACTTTCCAAATCTCAACTTATTGTTTTATTTTATCCGCCCATACTGTATGTATACATAAAACCTTTTGTATACAATCTTTTATATATTCATATATCTCTTACATATTTTTTTTCATGTCATTTAAAGGTTCTTCCTATATATAAATCTTACACAAAATAAATATACAATATAAAATCTACTATTCACCAAATATACATATATGTATATAGAATTAATTTTAAACATATACAATCATTGTGTAGCGATACTCCCGCAGGACCTGCTGGTTTAAATTTGGGCCTGCCGTTACCTTACTGTTCCGTATGCTCGTCTCAGGGGTTCTCCTTGAAGAGTTGTCCAGAAGAAGTTTGCACCAACACAAAGTCTCTTTCAAGGGTTTTATTGAATAAAGTTTCAAACACAGGGGGTTGAAGGGATGGGGAGGACTCAGGTACCTTAGTTGCGGATCACAGGAATTTTCCTAGGTCCAGAGGAACAACTGTCTCCACGCTGGACTCAGCAAACACCGGATAGGCCCAATCTCACCGGCCTAGCAACCGATGCGTAGCTCGATCACATATAGTCTCTGCCACAGACTTGGTGGAAATAGAACAGTCTCTGCCACAGACAGGGTGCAAATAGAACAGTCTCTGCCACAGACTTGGTGAAAATAGAACAGTCTCTGCCACAGACTTAGCGTAACCCTTCCCTGGGTTATCTTCTGAATAAAGAACACAGCTCTCAGTGCCAGGATCTTCCAGCCGTTCCGGCAGCACTGTGAGGTAGATTATGATCCGGATGCATCCTCCAATTGAGTCCTCAATTGCTTGGTCCCTTCCAGCAGGTAAGGTGACACAGGATCATCCCTGGATCAGTAGGCCCCCAGTAACTCCTGGGCCTACATTTCAGTAACGGAGCCTCAGGCCAACGTGGCCCGAGGCGGAAACTGCCAGTACATCCCTGAGGCCATGAGGGCCCTCAGGTCGGGATCGGGCGGGTGGTGCCTACCACCAACGAACGACCCCCAACTCTCCAATTCCTCAATTCCCCCTCTCTAATGGCGTCTGTCCCTTAAGTACCCTCTCCCAGCATGCACCGCGGGTTGACCACGCCCCTGAGCCACTGCTGGGAAAGAGATACCCAAGGCGTCCAGCCTGTTGCCTTTCCAATCCTGACCAGTGGTGACAGTGACACCCACTGTCAGGAGGAAAATCATACAACCAACCAAACTGAAACAGTGCCATAATTTAAATGAACAATCTCTCTGGACTAACTAATGCCCAGACAACTAAATTTCAACATATAGTGCCCACTCATTGGGAGCAGGGCGCTATTGTCGCTTTTTTTTATATATTTTCTAAAAAATGTTTATTAATTATATTTAGGTTGCAGTATCAGTTGTGTACAAGTTATATCCAAAATGATTTTAAGTAGTCTTATGTCCTGTTTGCCCCTTTCCCTTTGTTGAAGCACCTTTGGCACCAATTACAGCCTCACGTCTTTTTGAGTATGATGCTACAACTTGGCACACCTATTTTTGGGCAGTTTCTCCCATTCTTCTTGGCAGGACCAATCAAGCACCATCAGGTTGGATGGGAGCGTTGGGGCACAGCCTTTTTTCAGATCTCTCCAGAGATGTTTAATCGGGTTCAAGTCTGGGCTCTGGCTGGGCCACTCAAGGACATTCACAGAGTTGTCCCGTAGCCACTCTTTTGTTATCTTGGCTGTGTGCTTAGGGCTGTTGTCCTGTTGGAAGATGAACCTTCGCCCCAGTCTGAGGTCCAGAGCGCTCTGGAGAAAGTTTACATCAAGGATGTCTCTGTACATTGCTGCATTCATCTTTCCCTCAAACCTGACTAGTCTCCAAGTTCCTGACACTAAAAAACATCCCAACAGCATGTTGCTGCCACCACCATGTGGTGATGGTATCGGCCAGGTGATGAGTGGTGCCTGGTTTCCTCCAGACATGATGCTTGCCATTCAGGTCAAAGAGTTTAATCTTTGTTTCATCAGACCAGAGAATTCTGTTTCTCATGAGAGTCCTTCAGGTGCCTTTTGGCAAACTCCAGGTGGGCTGTCAAGTGCATATTACTGAGGAGTGGCTTTCGTCTGGCCACTCTACCATTCAAGCCTGATTGGTGGAGTGCTGCAGAGATGGTTGTTCTTTTGGAAGGTTCTTCTCTATCCACAGAGAAACTCTGGAGCTCTTTCAGAGTGACCATCGGAATCTTGGTCATCTCCCTGACTAAGGCCCTTCTCCCTGATCGCTCAGTTTGGTCGGGCGGCCTGCTTTAGGAAGAGTCCTGATGGTTACAAACTTCTTCCATTTACGGATGATGGAGGCCACTGTGCTTATTGGGACTTTCAATGCTGCAGACATTTTTCTGTACCTTTCCCCAAATCTGTGCCTCAATACAATCATATCTCGGAGGAATACAGACAATTCCTTGGACTTCATGGCTTGGTTTGTGCTCTGACATGCACTGTTAACTGTGGGACCTTATATAGACAGGTGTGTGCCTTTCCAAACCATGTCCCATCTAATGAATTTACCACAGGTGAACTCCAATCAAGTTGTAGAAACATCTCAAGGATTACAAGTGGAAACAGGGTGAACCTGAGCTCAATTTTCAGTGTCATGGCAAAAGCTGTGAATATTTATGTACATGTAATTTTTTTTTTTTTTTTTTTTAATACATTTTCAAGATTTTAAACAAACTTATTTCACCTTGTCATTATGGAGTGTTGTTTGTAGAATTTGGAGGAAAATAATGAATTTAATCCATTCTGGAAAAAGGCTGTACCAAAACAAAATGTGGAAAAAGTAAAGTGCTGCCAATACTTTCCGGATGCGTTGTATGTGCTTTTGCAATTGTTAGTTGTTTCTTCAGAATGAAAACTTTGTAAGTGTACAGATTTAAAAAAAAGTAAAAACTACTGACAGCCAAGAAGGAAAATAAGACTACCAATGTATTCCTTTGTTTTTCTTGTCTGTATTTACAGGACGTATGGTGTTTATGTCAAGCATAAGCAGTTATTTGAGTGCGATGAATGGCATATATGCCATGTCAAAAGCTGGTATGGAGAAATTCTGTGATTCTCTGCGACTAGATATGATGCGCAATGGAGTAAGGGTAAGCTATATATATATTTTTTTTAATTGAGGCCTGCCAACAAGATTAGCTTCAGTGTCTGTGCTGTGTGTATTTAAGAGTATATATTGTGTATATATAGTAAATAGGTGTGACATACATTTACATCATTAAAACTGTCCTTCCGATGACCAATTTTTATACAGCTAAGCTATATTCTGTTCGCCTATTTCTCCTAATTCTTTAAAATGTTTCTAAACCCTAACTTTTTCTACCCTGATGCATTGTATGTGTTGTAATATGTTGGCTGATTTATTAGATATGTGTATATGTATGGACATATGTATGTATGTATATATATATATATATATATATATATATATATATATGTGTTTATATGTAAATACAATATTGACCAGGCCAGCAGTTGTCAGTCAACTGGATTACACATGTGAGGGAGGCCGGAAGACAGCTTTGATGTGTTATTCTTCCAAAGGGCCAAACAGGATCTACTACTTGTTTAGGTCAATCTATTTTTACATATCAAGGCGGTATTCAGGTCACCTTCCGTCTCCATAATCTAATTGCATATGTACGGTCATCGATATCAGTCTTTACATATCAAGGCGGTATTCAGGTAACCTTTCGTATCTGTAATCTAATTGCATGTGTCAAAAGAAAGCATGTTGATGCTATTATGCAAGAATGCAAATGATGGCTGTGGTTGTCTCCGGCTAGGTTGGGGGTCATTCTCTGTCATCCTGAATGACAGAGTATGGATCAAAGACAGCCAATCAAATTGCTCAGTCATTCAATGGATAAGATATATAAAGCTAATATTCAGGCTAGTCAGATATATTCCTGCATGATCATGAAGGCACGGGTATATTCTGTAGGAATATGGAGGCAAAGGATATATTCTGTAGGAATATGAAAGCACAGGTCTAGAATATACTCTATTGGGTTCGTTGTCATCAGTATTGGACTTTGTTCTGTATTGAAAGTCAATAAAGCGCAATCTCTGGAGAACTTGGGCGTTTGCTGCGGGACATAACTTATATACATTATCTTAATAACCTAAGTATTGGGTCATCGGTGGACAATATATCAGATCACTACAGTATGCATTAAGGCTGGTTTCACAGTAGCTGCAGAACCCTGTTCTCCGTTTCAGGTGTGAATCTGGTCTGAATGTTTGGCTGAATTGGGACCTGAATCGGACTAGAAGACGCACGGGACCCTTTTCCAGTGTTGACCTCGGCCGCCCTGGAGATGTGTGAACCTGCTCCATTTAAAGCCGGTCACAGTTTCCTGTCATGCGAATTGGGTGCAGGGAAACCCGTATCCAATTTGCATAAGTGTGAACCCAGCCTAAGGTAACAAGCCTTCCACTGTCTTTTCCCCCTCTCCCCCTCTCTAACACTTACCGGAGTCCTCTATCAATCCCATCTACAGGTCTCCTCTCCCTGCTCTCACAGGCCACACTAAGACCGGTGGCAGCCATTGGCTCCTGCTGCTGTCAGTCAAATCCTGTGAGGGGAAGTGAGGGGCAGGATCAAGCCACGCTGTGTGTGTCTATGGATGCACACAGCCTGGGTTGGAAGCGCGCCTGCTCATGTGCCACCATAGCAATCAGAAGAGATAAAGAGGAGCAGAAGAGGAGATGAGGGGCTGCTCTGTGCAACACCCTTGCACAGAGCAGGCAATTATTCCCTCTTTTTTTATTTTAAGGAAAACACCTGCCTATGCCTTGTGTCTCCAGTATTTTTAGGCAAATTCTCCCTCAACTGTCCTACAGCCTGGCAATTTTTACACCGCTTTATCATCTGCAATCTCAAAATTTTGGAAGAAAAATACTTGCCTGTGCCTTGTGTCATGACATTTTCACATATTCTCCCTCATTAGAAAATTTAAGTACTAGACAAACAACACCTCTTGATTACCAGGCCATTATGTAGTTGTCATCGCTATAACAGGTTGATTCAATATGTTAGTGAATTTAAATCTGCTAGTCCATCTAAAACTCCCCTCAGAATGACAATTCTGCTGTCCAATGGTGCTCCTTCATCCAGAATAGGAGGCACTCTAATACAGGAGGTGTGTAACTGGCCAGATCACCAAGTGAAAACAGATGTTAAAAAGCCTAAGAGAGAAAACGAATGCAGCCACCACATCTAAGGTTTGTTATGCTGCAATATATTACATTTTTGGTTTTGGGTTTAATACCACTTTGAAATTCCTCACCATTATTCTGCTATCAATCCCTTTATTCGTTTACTTTTTATTCCTTCACAACGTAGGGAGGGCTCTTCGATAATCATGTCTGGGGAAGTCGCGCATTTGTGAGCGGTGCTGCGGTCTGTGACTGGCCCCTGTAATATGTCCCAGAAGACTTTGTGAGGGAGAGCTTCTGCTTCCGGCCTCCTAGGTGACCGGAACAGAAGTGGGAGCAGGTACCTGTAAAATTCGAGTACCTGCTCCCCCATCTCCCCAAAAGCTCTGTATCACAAACAGGAGCCGGGGAGGAGGCCTTAAACCAGAAGTTCCACTTTTGGGTGGAACTCTGCTTTAAGTCTTGCGTTCTGTCACAATAAAGCCTGGTCTGTGACCTTCTTGTCAATTTCACCGGAGATAAGTAATACAGCCTGGTCAAAGACCCCCTCCTGCTTGTCACACAATAATGAAGGATCAGAATACCACTGATGGGATCATCCCTGTGCTATTTACTAACTGGCTTCAAATTCTGATCCTAGTTTTCCCAGTCTGGTGCTTTTGCAAGGGGCAGGACATGAGTCTGATATCAAGGCATTTTTAGATACCTGGGCTAGCTGTATGTGATTGTACATTTAATGATTATTTTAAGGAATATACTGTATATACTGTACAATTGAATTACACGGTAGCTCTACTAGTAACTCCTGGAAATGCTGGATAACTATGATGCTGACCTGCTAGATTTAGTACAGTACTTTCAATTACTGACCTGGAACAAGTATAAAGATAAGGACTTCTACTTTCTGACTTTCTGATTTGCATGCTTGTTCTAGGTAAAGTATAAAACCAGAGGTAGCCATGAAACTAGCATTTTCACAAGGAGGTAGGAAAGTGCAGCCCTTATAACTTGATAGCTCATATCCCTCATATATCTTAACCACTTCAGCCTCGGAAGAATTTACCCCCTTCCTTACCAGAGCACTTTTTGCGATTCGGCACTGCGTCACTTTAACTGACAATTGCGACGTGGCTCCCAGACAAAATTCAGGTCCTTTTTTTCTCACAAATAGAGCTTTCTTTTGGTGGTATTTGATCACCTCTGCGGTTTTTATTTTTTGCGCTATAAACAAAAATAGAGCAACAATTTTGAAAAAAATTCTATATTTTTTACTTTTTGCTATAATAAATATCCCCAAAAATCTATAAAAAAACAAAATTTTTCCACAGTTTAGGACGATATGTATTCTTCTACATATTTTTGGTAAAAAAAAAAAATCGCAATAAGCGTATGTAGCGGGGTCCCCAAATTTAACCCCACTATACCTAAATTTAGGGGTGACCAGAGCAATAGTTGGCTCGGGTCTCTTAATTATTTGGACTCTGCCTTACTGCTGTGTCACCTGGCGTGCAGTTCCCCTTTGGCTTGTAGGTGGTGCTGTCGCCTATTCCCGGGGTTGAACCACAGGTGATGGAGTAGGTATTGGATGTCCTCTCTCGGCTGCCGTTGGTGGGTGGTTCTGGCCTGCTGTGCATGCCGGGGGAGGGTATATAAGGGGCAGACGCCATTAGACAGGGTGTGAAATTCTGGGGCCCATGCCCGGAGGGAGCTACCCTTCAGAGGGCGGGGCACCCCATCTTGATCGAGGAGTCTTTGGCACCTTTAGCCCGAGGCCACAGAGTTCCAGGTAGGCCCAGTACCTTTGACTGGATCTACAACCGAAGAGGAGTCCCAGGGAACCCGCGTGAGGGTAACCGCTCTGACACAGAGGAAACCAGGGGAGGATCGACCCCATAACAAGAGGGCGAGTGATAAAGTATTGCTGACTCGGAAAAGGCCTGGTGACCTGTCGGAGGGAAGGATTCCTTACTTCGTAGACTGCCTCTGCGGAGTGTTGAAAGTTCAGGAGGAATCTCCTTGACTTGGTCCTTGGAGGGGACTGTGTCGTTGTTCCAGCATCACGCCTGAAAGGAAGATAAAATAAACTCACGTTGGAGTTGATATGTTGTGTGGACATCGACCTCATTTGGGAAAGATAAAGACTCGCCTCTATAAACATGGAGTTGATATGTTGTGTGGACATTGACCTCATTTGGGAAAGATAAAGACTCGCCTCTATAAACATAAACATAAACAGAAGAAGGAAGCAATTTGCTGCAGGACCCAAGTATGTAACACTGCCTGACCTTTATAATCTAGAGGACATGGGCATGTGGCATGGTGTGTCTTCTCCCCCTGCTTGAGAAGGTAAGAGGGGGAAAAAGATCCGTGTGCTACACGTGGGGGCTCGAGTCCGGGATTCTGCAGTGGTTGCTGGGAGCTGGACTTTACTTTCCCGCATGGCTCTTTGGAGGTCGGCCATTTTTGAAAATTGGACTGCGCCACAAGTGAGAGAAAGTACAGGCCTGGCTGAAGTTTCCAGCTGCGTAGTTTGTGGGCGTGTCTCAAGTCTGTAAAAGCCCGCGAGTTGCGTGTAGCAAGGGAAGAGAAAGGGGAGGAGCCCCAGCCAAAGTGTGTGTTCCACATGGTGCGGTTGGCGCCAAAGGGACAGTGCTAACTGAACCATTAACGAGGCAACATGTTTTCCGCTCCATGGATATCTACTTCACCGGGATCTCGTGTTCCTTTGCCCGGTTCAACCATGAACGTTGCCCCTGTTGTGGCCTCCCTGATGGATACAGGGATCCGGTTGAAGCCCCGAGGTCGCTTTGCCCTCTACACGTGCAGAGATGCAGAGGCCTTGGGCATGATTTGTGCGAGATGCCAGGGACTGATCGTACAGCTTCGCCCTTTCGGGAGATGTACCCGCTGTGGGGAGTTCCTCTTTGAGGTAGAACAGCCAACGGAGGTTCCGAAAGTCTACCGCCTGGACTGTATCTCAGGCACTGTTGCTCCTGAGAAGGAAATGTGTGCTCCCACAGCCATTCCCACGCGCACTACCGCGGAGATAGCGGAACTAAAGATTGAAGCTCCGTCCATTAAGGAGCTTGAGGCCGCGAACACAGCGGATGCTGCCTCGGTTGCAACGGAGTCCTCCCTTCCGCCTGCTAAGAGGAAGGTGGGATATGTGAAGGCTTCCCGCAGCCGTGGTCAAGGCCTAACCCAGCGCCTACCTGAACCGGATTGTCTAGCCGGAGGGATCTCCAAGCGATCCACGGAGGGGGAAGGTAAGGAGGCTGGGAGAACTGTGTCAAGTTTGCCGGGGAAAGGGAAGAAGCTCAGCGTCCGCTCTATTATGGATGCTTGGGTACCTGACCCGCGGGAACTTTTAAAAGTAAAGGAGTCAGTGTTGACCAGGAACTATATGCCAGCGGAAGAGTACGATACCTCAGATATAGACTCTTCCTCTGAAGTTGGCGATGATGTCGAAATAGATGAACTGCTTGCAAAGAAGGGATGGGACAAAATTTCACTAACCTCTCCCCGCAGTGTAAAGGGATCGCCCATGGACTCTGGGGAAACTGTACCCCAGGTGAAAACCCCTGTGTTTGCTGGAGACATTTTTCCTGTGTCCACCTTGCATGCTCCGGTGTCTTCCGTGCCTGCTGTTCCGTAGGCCCGTTCCTCATTAAGGCCGCCTATGCTACAGTTGGAGCCCGTGCGCCCCCACAGATCTCCGGATGCGATTGTCTTGCCAGGAACTGGAGATCGGGCGACCATGCCACCTTTGGCCAGACTGCAACGGCTATTAAATCAAAAGGTTGCTATGGATGGGAGTATCCGTACGTTCCAAGGAACTTGCTCTTTGAAATTGAGGCCTTTCGGGAACAATGGTACAGTGACTTTGTCTGGGATCATTTGGAGGTAAAGAAAGGCCATAGGTATTTTACATGTTCGGTCGTAATGACTGAGCGATACAAAGGCTGCCGAAAAGATTGGACTCTGGGTCGGCACATACATGCGGATCGGGTCGTGATCTGCAGTAAAAACAGAGATGATGTGATTTACTCCATAGAGACCTTGGATAAAGACTGGAAGCCTCTTGATCTCCCTGATCCCAGTTTTTATCTCTGAAGTGAGACTTGTTTTTTTTTTATTCTACCACTTCAGGGATAATGCCTTGAACTGCTGTTTGACTCTATGCCCAGGGAATTTACTCTCTGGAGGTTTGAAGGACAATTTTTTTCTCCTTCCCTCTTTTGAAAAAAAAAAAGAGAGCTAAACTTTGGGGTAGAGTTAGTCAGGGCAAAGCTGGAAGCTACCGTGATCAACCAAAGAGAACTTTGTGTTGTGGTGCATTTGTACGCACTTAGGCTAGGTAATGATGTGTGCTGCCACTAGGTGGTAGTGGTTTGCTGGACTTTTTCTTTTATGCACTTATTTTAGGGAAATGTTATTTCATACACTAGGCTTAGTGTATACAGCTTCAGTAGAAGGGAGCTATCTTTCCTTGGAGAGATTCAGTCAGGTCCATAAATATTGAGACATCGACACAATTCTAATCTTTATGGCTCTATACACCACCACAATGGATTTAAAATAAAACGAACAAGATGCACTTTAACCACTTAACGACCGCCCACTGTAAATATACGTCAGCAGAATGGCACCGACAGGCACAATCACGTATATATACGTGATTGCCTTTGTATAGTTGGGGGGTCCGATCGGACCCCCCTTCTTTACAGTGAGCGGCCGTTTTACCTTTGGGAGCGATCCGGCATGAGGGGACGGCCGTTCGATTCCGGCCACCCCCTCTCGATCGCTCCCGGCGAATGAGAGAGCTTCCCCTGCCTGCCAGGAAGGAGGAAGTGATGTCATCTCTCCTGGGGCGCTCACATATACCGAGCGCCGTACAGGAGAAGATGCCAGGTTAGTACACACACAACACTACACTGACACCAGGACACATAGGCACATAAATCGCCCCCCCAGGCCCCCCCAGACACCCCCAGATCACCCCCCAGCCCCCCCCAGCCCCCAGTCACAGTGTCACTGATTGCAGTGACCATTTATTTAGTGATCACTGCAATCAGTGACATTTGTGACTGTAAAAGTGTCACCAAAGTTTAGTCTTAGGTCCAGTGTAGCCCCCTAACCCCCCCTAATAAAGGTTTAACCCCCTGATCACCCCCCAGATAACCCTTTCACCCCCTATCACCACTGTCACTAAGCAATCATTTTGCTGATCGATGTCTTAGCGTCGGTGATGCTGATCGGTAGCCAGTAATTTTTTTTAGGTTCGCCGCAGGTTTTTATAGCGTCGGGTACCCCCATATATTACCTAATAAAGGTTTAACCCCCTTGATCGCCCCCCAGGTAACCCTTTCACCCCCTATCACCACTGTCACTAAGTTATAATTTTTCTGATCGATGTCTTAGCGTCGGCAATGCTGATCGGTAGCCAGTAATTTTTTTTAGGTTCGCTGCAGGTTTTTATAGCGTCGGGTACCCCCATATATTACCTAATAAAGGTTTAACCCCCTTGATCACCCCCCAGGTAACCCTTTCACCCCCTAGCACCGCCGTGGCTATGCGATCATTTTTCTGATCGATGTCTTAGCGTCGGTGATGCTGATCGGTAGCCAGTAATTTTTTTTAGGTTCGCCGCAGGTTTTTATAGCGTCGGGTACCCCCATATATTACCTAATAAAGGTTTAACCCCCTTGATCGCCCCCCAGGTAACCCTTTCACCCCCTATCACCACTGTCACTAAGCGATAATTTTTCTGATCGATGTCTTAGCGTCGGCGATGCTGATCGGTAGCCAGTAATTTTTTTTAGGTTCGCCGCAGGTTTTTATAGCGTCGGGTACCCCCATATATTACCTAATAAAGGTGTAACCCCCTTGATCACCCCCCAGGTAACCCTTTCACCCCCTAGCACCGCCGTCACTATGCGATCATTTTTCTGATCGATGTCTTAGCGTCGGTGATGCTGATCGGTAGCCAGTAATTTTTTTTAGGTTCGCCGCAGGTTTTTATAGCGTCGGGTACCCCCATATATTACCTAATAAAGGTTTAACCCCCTTGATCGCCCCCCAGGTAACCCTTTCACCCCCTATCACCACTGTCACTAAGTTATAATTTTTCTGATCGATGTCTTAGCGTCGGCGATGCTGATCGGTAGCCAGTAATTTTTTTTAGGTTCGCTGCAGGTTTTTATAGCGTCGGGTACCCCCATATATTACCTAATAAAGGTTTAACCCCCTTGATCACCCCCCAGGTAACCCTTTCACCCCCTAGCACCGCCGTGGCTATGCGATCATTTTTCTGATCGATGTCTTAGCGTCGGTGATGCTGATCGGTAGCCAGTAATTTTTTTTAGGTTCGCCGCAGGTTTTTATAGCGTCGGGTACCCCCATATATTACCTAATAAAGGTTTAACCCCCTTGATCGCCCCCCCCAGGTAACCCTTTCACCCCTGTGACAGCAGGAAGGTAAAGTCACCTGGTTGCATCCAGGGGGGTAGATATATTTCGCCCAGATTCAGGCTTTACGCCGACTTATACAACTAGGTGGAGAGTTGTATAAGGCTAGTGGGCTCATGGATGACTCATACCTCTAGGGAGAGTGTGGGGCATCGTGCAGACAGAGATGAGGAGACCAGCTGAACCTTGTCAGCTCATTTAGGCCTCTATAAGAACTCCCAGCTTCATTAGATGTTAGCTCATGCCTGGAACCAGACCTGTGTGGACTGTCTAGGGAGAGTGAACCCCTGTGCGGTGAGACAAAGCCTGTGTGGCTATTTGCTTGGACATTTAAAACCAGGGACTTAGGGACTAGGACAGCACTAGGCTGATCCCAGTTGTTAGTTAGGAAACCTGTATGTTTAGTCAGAGGTCAAGTTGACCAGGATTTATTTTGTTTATGTTTCTTTTGCTTTGCTGTGTTTTGTCACTGTAAATAGAAAATAAACCGCACCTTTTTGATTTTGAAAACCACAACCTCCGTTTGCTGGGCCTGTTTTTGTGTGGGGAGCCCATCCCGGGGGTCACACACACCCGCTGCCGAGCTAACCCCCTCACACCCCCTATCACCACTGTCACTAAGCGATAATTTTTCTGATCGATGTCTTAGCGTCGGTGATGCTGATCGGTAGCCAGTAATTTTTTTTAGGTTCGCCGCAGGTTTTTATAGCGTCAGGTAACCCCATATATTATCTAATAAAGGTTTAACCCCCTGATCGCCCCCCAGGTAACCCTTTCACCCCCTATCACCACTGTCGCTAAGCAATCATTTTTATGATCGTTGTCTTAGTGTCGGTGATGCCGATAGGTAGCCAGTAATTTTTTTTTAGGTTCGCCGTCAGGTTTTTATATAGCGTCAGGTACCCCCATATATTACCCTAATAAAGGTTTTAACCCCCTAATTGCCCCTAGTTAACCCTTTCACCAGTGATCATCATATAAGTGTTATGGGTGACGCTGGTTAGTTAGTTTGCTTTTTATAGTGTCAGGGCACCCGCCGTATATAACCCAATAAAGGTTTAACCCCCTGATCGCCCGGCGGGTGATATCAGTTAGGTTTTAGCGTCAGAGAGGGTCTGCGTCACACCCCAGGCAGCGTCAGGTTAGTGCCAGTAGCGCTAACACCCACGCGTGAAGCATACACCCCCCTTAGTGGTATAGTATCTGATCAGCTCAATATCTGATCTGATCAGATCTATACTAGCGTCCCCAGCAGTTTAGGGTTCCCAAAAACGCAGTGTTAGCGGGATCAGCCCAGATACATGCTAGCATCTGCGTTTTGCCCCTCCGTCCAGCCCAGGCCACCCAAGTACAGTATCGATCGATCACTGTCACTTGCAAAACACAACACACATAACTGCAGCGTTTGCAGAGGCAGGCCTGATCCCTGCGACTCCAGTGCTGTAGGAGGTAATTTCACCACCACAGTTAAAAAAAAAAAGCATATATGCCGAAGCATTGGGGCAGCAGGAGCGGAGGAGCGATTTTGCTCCTAATGCCGCGTACATACGGTCGAAATTCCGACGGAGGCTTGCCCGTGGAAAAGTCTGACCATGTGTACGCGGCATAACTTTTGCGAGAAGATGCCCCCATGCTTCGGCATATATAAATGGTGCATGTATGCCCATCATTAGAAGTGGGTGGATGAAGGGCGGTATTCTAATGGTGGGCATACCCACCGATCAATCTTTTTTTTTCGTTCAGCCAACAGGCTGCATGAAAAAAAAGATTACAATACATGTCCAACAAGGACCAGCAACGTACTGGTATGTTGCTGGACTTTGAATGTTTATACCAGAATGATGCCTGCGGGTTTAGGTATCATCTTGGTATCATTCTTTTCAGCCAGCGGCCGGCTTTCATGTAAAAGCAATCCTAGTGGCTAATTAGCCTCTGGACTGCTTTTACAAGCAGTGGGAGGGAATGTCCCCCCCCCGGATATAAAAAGCGCCATTGGGAAATTGGGAAAGCATTTTATCACACCGATCTTGGTGTGGTCAGATGCTTTGAGGGCAGAGGAAAGATCTAGGGTCCAATAGACCCCAGTTTGTTCAAAAAAGAGTACCTGTCATTACCTATTGCTATCATAGGGGATATTTACATTCCCTGAGATAACAATAAAAGTGATAAAAATAAATAAATATGGAAGCAACAGTTTAAAAATAAAATAAAAAAGCAAAATTAATAATAAAAAAAAAAAAAAAAAAAAAAGCACCCCTGTCCTGCCCTGCTCTTGCCCAATGGCGAACGCAAGCGTCGGTCTGGCGTCATATGTAAACAGCAATTGCACCATGCATGTAAGGTATCACCGTGAAGGTCAGATCGAGGGCAGTAATTTTAGCAGTAGACCTCCTCTGTAAATCTAACGGGGTAACCTGTAAATGCTTTTAAAGGCTTTTAAAAATGTATGTAGTTTGTCGCCAATGCGCGTTTGTGCAAAATTTTAAAGCATGTCGTGTTTGGTATCTATGTACTCGGCCTAAGATCATCTTTTTTATTTCATCAAACATTTGGGCAATATAGTGTGTTTTAGTGCATTAAAATTAAAAAAAAGTGTATTTTTTCCCCAAAAAATGCGTTTGAAAAATCGCTGCGCAAATACTGTGTAGAAAAAAAAAATGCAACACCCACCATTTTATTCTGTAGGGCCTTTGCTTTAAAAATATATATAATGTTTGGGGGTTCAACATAATTTTCTTGCAAAAAAAAAATATGTTTTCATGTAAACAAAAAGTGTCAAAAAGGGCTTTGTCTTCAAGTGGTTAGAAGAGTGGATGTAAGCTTCCTAATGTTGTGTATAAAATGCCAGAACAGTTCAAAACCCCCCCAAATGACCCCATTTTGGAAAGTAGACACCCCAAGCTATATACTGAGAGGCATGTCGAGTCCATGGAATATTTTATATGTTGACACAAGTTGCGGAAAAAATAATTTTTTTTTTTTTTTTTGCACAAAGTTGTCACTAAATGATATATTGCTCAAACATGCCATGGGCATATGTGGAATTACACCCCAAAATACATTCTGTTGCTTCTCCTGAGTACGGGGATACCACATGTGTGAGACTTTTTGGGAGCCTAGCCGCGTACGGGACCCCAAAAACCAAGCACCGCCTTCAGGCTTTCTAAGGGTGTCAATTTTTGATTTCACTTCTCACTGCCTATCACAGTTTCGGAGGCCATGGAATGCCCAGATGGCACAAAACCCCCCCCAAATGACCCCATTTTGGAAAGTAGACACCCCAAGCTATTTGCTGAGAGGTATTGTGAGTATTTTGCAGATCTCGCTTTTTGTCACAAAGTTTTGAAAATTGAAAAAAAAAAGAAAAAAAAATGTTCTTTCTTCATTTTCAAAAACAAATGAGAGCTGTAAAATACTCACCATGCCTCTCAGCAAACAGCTTGGGGTGTCTACTTTCCAAAATGGGGTCATTTGGGGGGGGGGTTTGTGCTATTTTGGCATTTTATGGCCTTCAAAACTGTGATAGGTAGTGAGGAGTGAAATCAAAAATTTGCGCCCTTAGAAATCCTGGAGGCGGTGCTTGGTTTCCGGGGTCCCGTACGTGGCTAGGCTCCTAAAAAGTCCCACACATGTGGTATCCCCATACTCAGGAGAAGCAGCAGAATGTATTTTGGGGTGCAATTCCACATATAACCATGGCATGTGTGAGCAATATATCATTTAGTGACAACTTTTTGTAATTTTTTTTTTTTTGTCATTATTTAATCACTTGGGACAAAAAAAAAAAATATTCAATGGGCTCAACAGGCCTCTCAGCAATTTCCTTGGGGTGTCTACTTTCTAAAATGGGGTCATTTGGGGGGGTTTTGTACTGCCCTGTCATTTTAGCACCTCAAGAAATGAGATAGGCAGTCATAAATTAAAAGCTGTGTAAATTCCAGAAAATGTACCCTAGTTTGTAAACGCTATAACTTTTGCGCAAACCGATAAATATACGCTTATTGACATTTTTTTTACTAAAGACATGTGGCTGAATACATTTTGGCCTAAATGTATGACTAAAATTGAGTTTATTCGATTTTTCTTATAACAAAAAGTAGAAAATATCATTTTTTTTCAAAATTTTCGGTCTTTTTCCGTTTATATCGCAAAAAATAAAAATCGCAGAGGCAATCAAATACCATTAAAAGAAAGCTCTATTTGTGGGAAGAAAAGGACGCAAATTTCGTTTGGGTACAACATTGCATGTCCGCACAATTTACAGTTAAAACAGCGCAGTGCAAAATTCTGAATTCACCTCTGGTCCTTTAGCTACCAAATGGTCCGGGGCTTAAGTGGTTAACCACTTAACGACCGCTCACTGTATATATACGTCGGCAGAATGGCACCGACAGGCACAATCACGTACAGTGTACGTGATCGCCTTTGTACAGTTGGGGGGTCCGATCGGACCCCCCTCCTATACAGTGAGCGGCTGTTTATCGTTGGGGAGCGATCAGAGATGAGGGGGTGACCATTCGATTTCGGCCACCCCCTCGCGATCGTTCCCGGCCAATGAAAATGCTTCCTCCGCCATGTGATGTAAACACAGGCAGGAGGAAGTGATGTCATCTCCCTCGCGGCGGTCTTTTCGATTCTGGCGCCGAGGAGAGAAGAAGCAGGTTAGTGCACCAACAGTCCACTGACACTTAGGTACACATTTCACCCCCCAGTCACCCCCAGATCACCCCCCAGGTCACCCCCCAGCCCCCAATCACAGTGTCACTGATTGCAGTGATCATTTATTTTACTGATCACTGCATTTAGTGTCATCTGTGATAGTAAAAAGTTGCAGGGCAGTTAGGTTTAGGCCCCTTTAGGTCCAGGGTAGCCCCCTAACCCCCCTAATAAAGGTTTAACCCCTTAATCGCCCCCCAAGTAACCCTTTCACCCCCTAACGCCAGCGTCACTAAGCGATCGTATTTTCGATCGCTGTATTTAGTGCCGGTGGTGCCCTAGATAGGCAGTTATTTATTTTTAGTTTCGCCGCAGGTTTTTATTAGTGTCAGGTACCCCCATATATTATTTTAACCCCCTGATTGCCCCTAGAGTTAACCCTTTTACCAGTGATCACCGTATAAGCGTCACTGGTAACACTGGTTACCCAGTTAGTTATTTAGTTATTTAGGTAACCCGTCAGGTTTTTATATAGCGTCGGGTACCCCCATATTTAACCTAATAAAGGTTTTAACCCCCTGATTGCCCCTAGTTAACCCTTTCACCAGTGATCACCATATAAAGGGTACGGGTGACGCTGGTTGGTTAGTTTGCTTTTTATAGCATCAGGGCACCCGCCGTATATAACCCAATAAAGGTTTAACCCCCTGATCGCCCGGCGGGTGAGATCAATTAGGTTTTAGCGTCAGAGAGGGTCTGCGTCGCCCCAGGCAGCATTAGGTTAGTGCCAGTAACGCTAACACCCACGCGCAAAGCATACACCTCCCTTAGTGGTATAGTATCTGATCAGATCTATACTAGCGTCCCCAGCAGTTTAGGGTTCCCAAAAACGCAGTGTTAGCGGGATCAGCCCAGATACCTGCTAGCACCTGCGTTTAGCCCCTCCGCCCAGCCCAGCCCAGCCCAGCCCACCCAAGTGCAGTATCGATCGATCACTGTCACTTACCAAACACAGGCGTACCCGATCCCGATCTTCTGAGGTTGTTGAGGAGCAAGAACCGCAGGGCTCTCGTATCATGGAGCAGAGTAGTACTAGCGCCGCTATTCCTTATGGTGAATTGGCAAGCACCAGCGGTCTAGTACAGCCTGGGCGTACATCCAGCACTGCAGTATCACTTGGTGACGTGGCGAGTCCCATAAGTGCAGTTCAAGCTGGCGAGGTGGCAAGCACAAGTAGTGTCCTGCTGCCACCAATAAGAAGACAAAGGCAGGCCCGTCGTACCCATAGTGCTCTTCCTGCAGAATTCGCCTATCCTGATTGGGTCCCCACCACTTCTGCAGAACCCGTACTTCCCCCATTCACTGCCCAACCCGGTATTCAGGTGGAAACAGCTGATTTTATGCCAATTGACTATTATTCGCTGTTTTTCACGGAAGATCTCTATAGATCTATTGTGGACCAGAGTAATTTATATGCTGGTCAATTCATCGCCGCTAATCCCCAGTTGCCTTCCATTGCCAAAGATTGGAAACCAATTACGGTTTCCGAATTTAAGACCTTTCTGGGCCTTTCCCTCAACATGGGCACACATAAATTCCCGTCATTGCGTGCTTATTGGTCCACGCACCCAATTGACCACATGCCCGTGCTCTCTGCCTCCATGCCCAGGAAACGATACGAGCAGATTTTGCGGTTCATGCACTTCAACGACAATGAACTTTGTCGTCCACGTGGGGACCCTGAATACGACCGGCTCTATGAAATTCGGCCCCTCATAAACCACTTCAACGAACGTTTTGCAGCCTTGTTTATTCCCAATCAAGCTGTCTGCGTTGATGAGTCCCTGATTAAATTTTCTGGCCGCTTGGCTTTCAAGCAGTACCTTCCCAGCAAGTGTGCCAGATACGGGGTCAAGCTCTATAAGTGCTGTGACAGGGCAACAGGCTATGTATGGAGCTTTATGGTTTATGAGGGAAAAGATAGTCAGGTTGAGCCGGTCAACTGCCCGGATTACATAGGGAGCGCTGGCAAGATAGTGTGGAAATTGGTGTCACCCTTATTTGGAAAGGGGTACCACTTGTATGTGGACAATTATTACACAAGCGTGCCACTGTTTAGTCACTTGTTTGATCATCAGATTGGAGCATGTGGCACCGTGCGACCTAATTGCCGGGGCTTTCCCCAGCGGCTTGTAGATGCCCGTCTTAGGCTGGGGGAGAGAGCCTGCGTAAAGTGTAATAACTTGCTCGCTATGAAGTGGAGGGACAATAAGAATGTTTTCCTTCTTACCTCCCTTCATGCAGACACGACAGTCCAAATTCCTACGGTGACTGGTGTTGTGGAGAAACCCCTCTGTGTCCACGAATATAACAAAAATATGGGAGGGGTGGACCTCAACGACCAGTTGTTGGCGCCGTATCTAATTGACCGTAAGTGTCATGGATATGCAGTAGTGTTTGTCTGTCAGCTTACCTTCCTTCCCATGTGTTCATCTTAGAGGCCTGAGCCCTTTCACCTGGCTTCCTTTATAATCTCCTCCCAGCCAGACTCCACCCCAGGCCCTATCACAGAACACTATATTAACCTGTGCACTGCAAGCCTGCTTTGCTGATCAACGTGTTTGTTAGGCATTGTGTGTTTGGGTTCCTGCCTGCCGTGTGCTACGTCTGTCTCTCTGTTACATATTTGGCTTGTCCCCGACTATCCCTGTCTGCTCGTGACCCTTGACCTTCGGCTCGTTCTTTCATTATCCTTGTCTGCTTGTGGCCCCTGACCTTCAGCTTGTTATTCGGTTCTCTCATATCTTGTGCTGCTGCTTCCCCTCTTTTCCCCTTATCCTACGGGGCGTGAGCTAGGAAACTCCAGGGGCCGCAACCTGGTCCCAGCCTGCAGCATAACATCCTCACCACTAGAGGCCCTGGAGAATACCTGCTGGGTCTTAGACTCCGCGCCCTGGGGAATCTTGGCTCTAGCTTCCGTTAGGATCCCGGTTGTGCTCCTCTGGTCCCGCTTTCCACAACCACCCAGTTTCCTATCCGCAGCAGTCAGCCATAGGGTTCACTACCTTGCGGTGCACTCCTGTCCCCCTACGGTGTGCATCTGTCACCTGGCCACAGGTGACCTTGACAGTAAGGCAAGACGCTGGTACAAAAAAGTGTCTCTATCCTTATTTCAATTGGCTTTGCTGAACGCTCATATGCTATACAGAGCTTCAGGCGGGACGTTATCTCTTCTAAAATTCCAGAATGAGATTGTCACAGAACTCCTGTATCCAGGCGGTTCTTCACCTCACCATCCCCTACCAAATGCAGTAAGCCGGCTGCATGAGAGGCATTATACGCATGCCCTCCCGAGTACCCCTACCCAACGAGCCCCCCAAAAAAGATGTCGTGTCTGTAGCAAGCGCGGATTTAGGCGTGACACCCGTCATTATTGTCCACTCTGTCCTGACAAACCTGGTCTTTGCCTCGGTGAATGTTTTGAACGCTACCACTCAAAAGTGAAGTTTTAGCGTAGGGTACAGCATTTCACAGACTAGGACACACTTACACAGGGTCTCCCAAGATGCCATTACATTTTGAGAGACCCGAACCATTACAGTTGTTAAAGTTACAAAAAAAAAAAAGTGTAAAAAAAAAAAAAACGTAAAAAACAAAAACCACAAAAAAACTATAAAATAAAAAAAACAAAAATAGTTGTCGTTTTATTGTTCTCTCTCTCTCTCTATTTTCTCTCTATTGTTCTGCTCTTTTTTACTGTATTCCATTCTGCAATGTTTTATCATGCTTGCTTTTCAGGTATGTAATTTTTTGTTTTCAGGTGCGCCATTCAACTGCAGCGCGGAATTATTTATCTTGACAGCAACAGCGTTTGCTCCCACGATACATAAAGCCGTGACTCCAGTGCTGTAGGAGGTGATTTCACCACCACAGTTAAAAAAAAAGAACATATATGCCGAAGCATGGGGGCAGCAGGGGCGGAGGAGCGATTTTGCTCCTAATGCCGCGTACATACGGTCGAAATTCCGACGGAGGCTTGCCCGTGGAAAAGTCAGACCGTGTGTATGCGGCATAACTTTTTTGCGGGAGGATGCCCCCATGCTTCGGCATATATATATTTTAGGCACAGGTTGCGTTAAAAAAATGTTTTAGTTTTTACTAGGTTTTGTTTTGGTATTTGTTTTGCAGGTATGGTATGGTAAGGTCTTACTGTTGTACTGTAATGTTGCTTTGTTTTAATGTTAACCATCATTTGCTTAGCAGGTACGCCATTCAGTTGCATCGCGGATTTATTTATCTTGACAGCAACAGCGTTTGCTCCCACGATACATAAAGCCGTGACTCCAACGCTGTAGGAGGTGATTTCACCACCACAGTTAAAAAAAGAGCATATATGCCGAAGCATGGGGGCAGCAGGGGCGGAGGAGCGATTTTGCTCCTAATGCCGCGTATATACGGTCGAAATTCCGACGGAGGCTTGCCCGTGGAAAAGTTTGACCGTGTGTACGCGGCATAACCTTTTATGCCGCGTACATACGGTCGAAATTTCAACAAAGGCTTGCCCGTGGAAAAGTCTGACCGTGTGTACGCGGCATAACTTTTTTGCGGGAGGATGCCACCATGCTTCGGCATATATATATATTTTAGGCACAGGTTGCGTTAAAAAAATGTTTTATTTTTTACTAGGTTTTGTTTTGGTATTTGCTTTGCAGGTATGGTATGGTAAGGTCTTACTGTTGTACTGTAATGTTACTTTGTTTTAATGTTAACCATCATTTGCTTAGCAGGTACGCCATTCAGTTGCATCGCGGATTTATTTATCTTGACAGCAACAGCGTTTGCTCCCACGATACATAAAGCCGTGACTCCAACGCTGTAGGAGGTGATTTCACCACCACAGTTAAAAAAAGAGCATATATGCCGAAGCATGGGGGCAGCAGGGGCGGAGGAGCGATTTTGCTCCGAATGCCACGTATATACGGTCGAAATTCCAACGGAGGCTTGCCCGTGGAAAAGTTCGACCGTGTGTACGCGGCATAACCTTTTATGCCGCGTACATACAGTCAAAATTCCGACGAAGGCTTGCCCGTGGAAAAGTCCGACCGTGTGTACGCGGCATAACTTTTTTGCGGGAGGATGCCCCCATGCTTCGGCATATATGCCCATCATTAGAAGTGGGTGGATGAAGGGAGGTATTCTAATGGTGGGCATACCCACCGATCAATCTCTTTTATTCATTCAGCGAACAGGCTGCATGAAAAAAAAGATTACAATACATGTCCAACAAGGACCAGCAACGTACTGGTATGTTGCTGGACTTTGAATGTTTATACCAGAATGATGCCTGCAGGTTTAGGTATCATCTTGGTATCATTCTTTTCAGCCAGTGGCCGGCTTTCATGTAAAAGCAATTCTAGCAGATAATTAGCCTCTAGACTGCTTTTACAAGCAGTGGGAGGGAATGCCCCCCCCCCCGGATACAAACAGCGCCATTGGGAAATTGGGAAAGCATTTTATCACACCGATCTTGGTGTGGTCAGATGCTTTGAGGGCAGAGGAAAGATCTAGGGTCTAACCCCCCAATTTTTTTCAAAAAAAGAGTACCTGTCACTACTTATTGCTATCATAGGGGATATTTACATTCCCTGAGATAACAATAAAAATAAAAAATATGGAAGGAACAGTTTAAAAATAAAATAAAAAAGCAAAATAAATAATAAAAAAAAAAAAAAAGCACCGCTGTCCCCCCCTGCTCTTGCGCAAAGGCAAAGCGTCGGTCTAGCGTCATATGTAAACAGCAATTGCATCATGCATGTGAGGTATCACCGCGAAGGTCAGATCGAGGGCAGTAATTTTAGCAGTAGACCTCCTCTGTAAATCTAACGTGGTAACCTGTAAAGGCTTTTAAATGCTTTTAAAAATGAATGTAGTTTCTCGCCGCTGCGCGTTTGTGCGAAATTTTAAAGCATGTCGTGTTTGGTATCCATGTACTCGGCCTAAGGTCATCTTTTTTATTTCATCAAACATTTGGGCAATATAGTGTTTTTTAGTGCATTAAAAAAAAAAAAAAAAGTGTGTTTTTCCCCCAAAAAATGCGTTTGAAAAATCGCTGCGCAAATACTGTGTGGAAAAAAAAAAATGCAACACCCACTATTTTAATCTGTAGGGCCTTTGCTTTAAAAAAATATATAATGTTTGGGGGTTCAAAATAATTTTCTTGCAAAAAAAAAATGTTTTCATGTAAACAAAAAGTGTCAGAAAGGGCTTTGTCTTCAAGTGGTTAGAAGAGTGGATGATGTGTGACATAAGCTTCCTAATGTTGTGCATAAAATGCCAGGACAGTTCAAAACCCCCCCAAATGACCCCATTTTGGAAAGTAGACACCTCAAGCTATTTGCTGAGAGGCATGTTGAGCCCATTGAATATTTTTCTTTTTTGTCCCAAGTAATTGAATAATGACAAAAAGAAAAAAAAAAAAAAATGTACAAAAAGTTGTCACTAAATTATATATTGCTCAGACATGCCATGGTTATATGTGGAATTGCACCCCAAAATACATTCTGTTGCTTCTCCTGAGTACGGGGATACCACATGTGTGAGACATTTTGGGAGCCTAGCCGCGTACAGGACCCCGAAAACCAAGCACCGCCTTCAGGATTTCTATGGGTGTAAATTTTTGATTTCACTCCTCACTGCCTATCACAGTTTCGGAGGCCATGGAATGCCCAGATGGCACAAAACCCCCCCAAATGACCCCATTTTGGAAAGTAGACACCCCAAGCTATTTGCTGAGAGGTATGTTGAGTATTTTGCAGATCTCGCTTTTTGTCACAAAGTTTTAAAAATTGAAAAAAGAAAAAAAAATATATATGTCTTTCTTCATTTTCAAAAACAAATGAGAGCTGTAAAATACTCACCATGCCTCTCGGCAAATAGCTTGGGGTGTCTACTTTCCAAAATGGTGTCATTTGTGGGGGTTTTGGGCTATCTTGGCATTTTATGGCCTTCAAAACTGTGATAGGTAGTGAGGAGTGAAATCAAAAATTTGTGCCCTTAGAAATCCTGAAGGCGGTGCTTGGTTTCGGGGGCCCGTACGCGGCTAGGCTCTCAAAAAGTCCCACACATGTGGTATCCCCGTACTCAGGAGAAGTATCCAAATGTATTTTGGGGTGCAATTCTGCATATAACCATGGCATGTTTGAGCAATATATCATTTAGTGACAACTTTTTGTACATTTTTTTTTTCTTTTTGAAAAGAAGATTGTCCCAATCACTTGGGACAAAAAAAAAATATTCAATGGGCTCAACATGCCTCTCAGCAATTTCCTTGGGGTGTCTACTTTCCAAAATTGGGTCATTTTGGGGGGTTTTGTGCCATCTTGGCATTTTATGGCCTTCAAAACTGTGATAGGTAGTGAGGAGTGAAATCAAAAATGTATGCCCTTAGAAACCTTGAAGGCGGTGCTTGGTTTTTGGGGTCCCGTACGCGGCTAGGCTCCCAAAAAGTCCCACACATGTGGTATCCCCGTACTCAGGAGAAGCAGCAGAATGTATTTTGGGGTGTAATTTCACATATGCCCATGGCATGTGTGAGCAATATATCATTTAGTGACAACTTTGTGCAAAAAAAACAAAGTTTGTCATATTCCCGCAACTTGTGGCAAGATATTAAATTTTCCATGGACTGAACATGCCTCTCAGTAAATAGCTTGGGGCGTCTACTTTCCAAAATGGGGTCATTTGGGGGGGTTTTGTGCTATTTTGGCATTTTATGGCCTTCGAAACTGTGATAGGTAGTGAGGAGTGAAATCAAAAATTTACGCCCTTAGAAATCCTGAAGGCGGTGCTTGGTTTTTGGGGCCCCGTACCCGGCTAGGCTCCCAAAAAGTCCCACACATGTGGTATCCCCGTACTCAGGAGAAGCAGCAGAATGTATTTTGGGGTGCAATTCCACATATAACCATGGCATGTGTGAGCAATATATCATTTAGTGACAACTTTTTGTACATTTTTTCTTTTTTTTCTTTTTGTCATTTTTCAATCATTTGGGACAAAAAAAAATATTTAATGGGCTCAACATGCCTCTCAGCAAATAGCTTGGGGTGTCTACTTTCCAAAATGGGGTCATTTGGGGGGGTTTTGTGCCATCTTGGCATTTTATGGCCTTCAAAACTGTGATAGGTAGCGATAGGTAGTGAGGAGCGAAGTCAAAAATGTATGCCCTTAGAAACCTTGAAGGCGGTGCTTGGTTTTTGGGGTCCCGTACGTGACTAGGCTCCCAAAAAGTCCCACACATGTGGTATCCCTGTACTCAGGAGAAGCAGCAGAATGTATTTTGGGATGTAATTTCACATATGCCCATGGCATGTGTGAGCAATATATCATTTAGTGACAACTTTGTGCAAAAAAAATAAAGTTTGTCATATTCCCGCAACTTGTGGCAAAATATAAAATATTCCATGGACTAATCATGCCTCTCAGTAAATAGCTTGGGGTGTCTACTTTCCAAAATGGGGTCATTTGGGGGGGTTTTGTGCTATTTTGGCATTTTATGGCCTTCAAAACTGTGATAGGTAGTGAGGAGTGAAATCAAAAATTTATGCCCTTAGAAACCTTGAAGGCGGTGCTTGGTTTTTGGGGTCCCGTACGCGGCTAGGCTCCCAAAAAGTCCCACACATGTGGTATCCCCATACTCAGGAGAAGCAACAGAATGTATTTTGGGGTGTAATTTCACATATGCCCATGGCATGTGTAAGCAATATATCATTTAGTGACAACATTGTGCAAAAAAAATAAAGTTTGTCATATTCCCGCAACTTGTGGCAAAATATAAAATATTCCATGGACTAATCATGCCTCTCAGTAAATAGCTTGGGGTGTCTACTTTCCAAAATGGGGTCATTTGGGGGGGTTTTGTGCTATTTTGGCATTTTATGGCCTTCAAAACTGTGATAGGTAGTGAGGAGTGAAATCAAAAATTTGCGCCCTTAGAAATCCTGAAGGCGGTGCTTGGTTTCCGGGGTCCCGTACGTGGCTAGGCTCCTAAAAAGTCCCACACATGTGGTATCCCCGTACTCACGAGAAGCAGCAGAATGTATTTTGGGGTGCAATTCCACATATAAATATGGCATGTGTGAGTAATATATCATTTAGTGACAACTTTTTGTAATTTTTTTTTTTTTTTTTGTCATTATTCAAATCACTTGGGACAAAAAAAAAATATTCAATGGGCTCAACATGCCTCTCAGCAATTTCCTTGGGGTATAAATAAAATCAAATCCGCGCAATAAACTGTGATACAATATAATACTGAGCAGCTGAACACTAAGGGTCAAATAGTCAAAATCCCTGAAATAAACATAAAAATAGATAGTGCAGCGCTTTAAATGTCCATATGTCAAAGATGGAAAACAGCACAGTGAATCAATGAATAATCCCCGTGATCTTCATAGGTGACACATGAACTCTTGATTGCATGCAGGTGGTAACAAACACACACAGTGAGAGACCTCCACCAACAGATAAATTGGCCGCTCACCTCCAAACATGGACCCTTTGATTATAGAGGGTCACTGAAAACCTTCCCTTGCGGGTGAATCCAAGACAGATATATATGTGTACAATTCCCCAGATGAGTGAGGATCATCAATCCCGTATGAGATCAGAAGGACTTCAAGGTATCCGGTTCAAAGACAGTTTTACATGTAGAAGATAGAAAGGCAGACCATAGTGTTTCTCCGTGGTAAAAACAATTTAATGAGAAAACAAAAGTAGTGCACTTACATTTAAAAGGCACTATACCAGTGCCGAGGTACAACAGCGCGTCTGGTGAGACTGTGAATGAACTGCGGGTTGGAAGTTCGTGACGTCACCCGCAGTTCATTCACAGTCTCACCAGACGCGCTGTTGTACCTCGGCACTGGTATAGTGCCTTTTAAATGTAAGTGCACTACTTTTGTTTTCTCATTAAATTGTTTTTACCACGGAGAAACACTATGGTCTGCCTTTCTATCTTCTACATGTAAAACTGTCTTTGAACCGGATACCTTGAAGTCCTTCTGATCTCATACGGGATTGATGATCCTCACTCATCTGGGGAATTGTACACATATATATCTGTCTTGGATTCACCCGCAAGGGAAGGTTTTCAGTGACCCTTTATAATCAAAGGGTCCATGTTTGGAGGTGAGCGGCCAATTTATCTGTTGGTGGAGGTCTCTCACTGTGTGTGTTTGTTACCACCTGCATGCAATCAAGAGTTCATGTGTCACCTATGAAGATCACGGGGATTATTCATTGATTCACTGTGCTGTTTTCCATCTTTGACATATGGACATTTAAAGCGCTGCAATTTCCTTGGGGTGTCTACTTTCCAAAATGGGGTCATTTGGGGGGGTTTTGTACTGCCCTGCCATTTTAGCACCTCAAGAAATGAGATAGGCAGTCATAAATTAAAAGCTGTGTAAATTCCAGAAAATGTACCCTAGTTTGTAGACGCTATAACTTTTGCGCAAACCAATAAATATACGCTTATTGACATTTTTTTTTTACTAAAGACATGTGGCTGAATACATTTTGGCCTAAATGTATGACTACAATTGAGTTTATTCGATTTTTCTTATAACAAAAAGTAGAAAAAATCATTTTTTTTCAAAATTTTCGGTCTTTTTCCGTTTATATTGCAAAAAATAAAAATCGCAGAGGCAATCAAATACCATTAAAATAAATCTCTATTTGTGGGAAGAAAAGGACGCAAATTTCGTTTGGTTACAACATTGCATGTCCGCACAATTTTCAGGTAAAGCAGCGCAGTGCAAAATTCTGAATTCACCTTTGGTCCTTTAGCTACCAAATGGTCCGGGGCTTAAGTGGTTAACTGCAGACTTTCAGCTTTAATTTGAGGATATTTACATCCAAATCAGGTGAACGGTGAAGGAATTACAACAGTTTGTATATGTGCCTCCCACTTTTTAAGGGACCAAAAGTAATGGGACAATTGGCTGCTCAGCTGTTCCATGGCCAGGTGTGTGTTATTCCCTCATTATCCCATTTACAAGGAGCAGATAAAAGGTCCAGAGTTCATTTGAAGTGTGCTATTTGCATTTGGAATCTGTTGCTGTCAACTCTCAATATGAGATCCAAAGGGCTGTCACTATCAGTGAAGCAAGCCATCACTAGGCTGAAAAAACAAAACAAACCCATCAGAGAGATAGCAAAACATTAGGTGTGGCCAAATCAACTGTTTGGAACATCCTTAAAAAGAAAGAACGCACCGGTGAGCTCAGCAACACCAAAAGACCCAGAAGACCACGGAAAACTGTGGTGGATGACCAAATAATTATTTCCCTGGTGAAGAAAACACCCTTCACAACAGTTGGCCAGATGAAGAACACTCTCCAGGAGGTAGGTGTATGAGTGTCAAAGTCAACAATCAAGAGAAGACTTCACCAGAGTGAATACAGAGGGTTAACCACAAGATGTAAACCATTGGTGAGCTACAAAAACAGGAAGGCCAGATTAGAGTTTGCCAAGCAACATCTAAAAAAGCCTTCACAGTTCTGGAACAACATCCTATGGACAGATGAGACCAAGATCAACTTGTACCAGAGTGATGGGAAGAGAAGAGTATGGAGAAGGAAAGGAACTGCTCATGATCCAAAGCATACCACCTCATCAGTGAAGCATGGTGGTGGTAGTGTCATGGCGTGGGCATGTATGGCTGCCAATAGAACTGGTTCTCTTGTATTTATTGATGATGTGACTGCTGACAAAAGCAGCAGGATGAATTCTGAAGTGTTTCGGGCAATGTTATCTGCTCATATTCAACCAAATGCTTCAGAACTCATTGGACGGCGCTTCACAGTGCAGATTGACAATGACCCGAAGCATACTGTGAAAGCAACCAAAGAGTTTTTTAAGGGAAAGAAGTGGAATGTTATGCAATGGTCAAGTCAATCACCTGACCTGAATCCGATTGAGCATGCATTTCACTTGCTGAAGACCAAACTGAAGGGAAAATGCCCCAAGAACAAGCAGGAACTGAAGACAGTTGCAGTAGAGGCCTGGCAGAGCATCACCAGGGATGAAACCCAGCGTCTGGTGATGCCTATGCGTTCCAGACTTCAGGCTGTAATTGACTGCAAAGGATTTGCAACCAAGTATTAAAAAGTGAAAGTTTGATTGATGTTTGTTAATCTGTCCCACTACTTTTGGTCCCTTAAAATGTGGGAGGCACATATACAAACTGTTGTAATTCCTACACCGTTCACCTGATTTGGATGTAAATACCCTCTAATTAAAGCTGAAAGTCTGCAGTTAAAACACATCTTGTTCATTTAATTTCAAATCCATTGTGGTGGTGTATAGAGCCAAAAAGGTTAGAATTGTGTCGATATCCCAATATTTATGGACCTGACTGTAGTTCACCTCTGAGTAATAGTGTTAGAATGTTAATAGCGTGTAGAATATTTAGCGTGTAGAATATTTTTTTTTCCCTGCAGGAAGACCATCATGCAACTACACCGGAGAAAGGGTGGGATACAGTTGTGATAGGATGATGGGAGGGATTGTTACATAATGTGTATGTACATTTGAAAACTGTTTTTCTGTCCTTCTCCCTGTTTGCTATTCTTCAGGTCTTGATTCAGGCACCATCCTTGCATTGTACATAGTTCCAGGAATAAATTTGCGCTTGCTCAGGACTGAGTATGTGAATTTATTCCAGACACTGTGGACACAGTGTCTCATTTAGAGGGGGGTGTATGTAGCGGGGTCCCCAAATTTAACCCCGCTATACCTAAATTTAGGGGTGACCAGAGCCATAGTTGGCTCGGGTCTCTTAATTATTTGGACTCTGCCCTACTGCTGTGTCACCTGGCGTGCAGTTCCCCTTTAGGTGGTGCTGTCGCTTATTCCCGGGGTTGAACCACAGGTGATGGAGTAGGTATTGGATGTCCCCTCTCAGCTGCCGTTGGTGGGCGGTTCTGGCTTGCTGTGCCTGCCGGGAGAGGGTATATAAGGGGCAGACGCCATTACACAGGGTGTGAAATTCTGGGGCCCATGCCCAGAGGGAGCTACCCTTCAGAGCGGGGTGCGCCCCATCTTGATCGAGGAGTCTCGGGCACCTTCAGCCCGAGGCCACAGAGTTCCAGGTAGGCCCAGTACCTTTGACTGGGTCTACGACCGAAGAGGAGTCCCAGGGAACCCGCGTGAGGGTAACCGCTCTGACACAGAGGAAACCAGGGGAGGATCGATCCCATAACAAGGAGGGCGAGTGATAAAGTACTGCTGACTCGGGAAAGGCTTGGTGACCTTTGGGAGGGAAGGATTCCTCACTTCACAGACTGCCTCTGCGGAGTGTTGAAAGTTCAGGAGGGATCTCCTTGACTTGGTCCTTGGAGGGGACTGAGTCGTTGTTCCAGCATCACGCCAGCTGCTAGTTCTATTGAGTGACTATCCGGGTGAGCTGTACCCACTCGGGACCGAGTGGCGAGGAAGCCAAGAGTGTGCCTGAATCCACTTCTATCTGCTAACCTTTTTCTCACTTCAACTCTCTGGTTCCTGAAAGCAAGATAAATAAACTCACGTTGGAGTTGATATGTTGTGTGGACATTGACCTAATTTGGGAAAGATAAAGACTCGCCTATATAAACATAGAGGGGAGAACCAGAAGAAGGAAGCAATTTGCTGCAGGACCCAAGTATGTAACACCGCCTGACCTTTATAATCTAGAGGACGCGGGCATGTGGCATGGTGTGTCTTCTCCCCCTGCTTGAGAAGGTAAGAGGGGGAAAAAGATCCGTGTGCTACACGTATATTGATTGGTTTGCGCAAAAGTTATAGCGTCTACAAAATAAAGGATAGATTTTTTTTTTTTTTTTTTTACTAGTAATGGCGGCGATCTGCGTTTTTTTATTGTGACTGACATTGCGACGGACATATCGGACACTTTTGACACATTTTTGGGACCATTAACATTTATACAGCGATTAGTGCTATAAAACTGCACTGAGTACTGTGTAAATGTGACTGGCAGGGAAGGGGTTAACACTAGGGGGCGCTGAAGGGGTTAAATATGTTCCCTAATGAGTGATTCTAACTGTAGGGGGAGGGGACTCACAAGGGGAGAAGACCGGTCTGTGTTCCTCTGTATTGGGAACACACATCGGTCTCCTCACCTCTGACAGGACGTGGATCTGTGTGTTTACACACACAGATCCACGGTCCTGTTGTGATTGCGGGCAATCGCGGGTGCCCGGCGGACATCGTGGCCGCCGTGCACGCGCACCGGGTCCCAAACAATGCCGCGCGCCCCCTAGATGGCCGTGAAGCCCAGGACATCATATGACGTCCACCCAGGATGGGAGATCCCATCTGTGGACGTCATATTGCTATGGGCGGGTAGGGAAGTGGTTAAGAAAGTTATACTTTACAGATAACTAAATAAATTTCCACACCTGCTCTTAAAGGAGCTTATCCAGCACTCTACTGGCTTCAAACATGCTTACATTATAAGTACAGTTTTTTTTCTCATTCTTTCTTCCATGCACACTTATGCCGTGTACACACGATCGGTTTTACCGATGAAAACAGTCCGATGGACTTTTCTCATCGGACAAACCGATCGTGTATGGGCCCCATCGGTCTTTTTTCCCATCGGTGAGAAAAAATAGAACATGTTTTAAATTTATCCGATGGAAAAAAAAACTATAGCAAATTCCGATTGTCTGTGTGGAACTCTATCGGACAAAAAACCCACGCATGCTCAGAATCAAGTCGACGCATGCTCAGAAGCTTTGAAATTCATTGTCGGAGTGTTTTACATCACGACGTTTGGGGCGGTTGGATTTTTGACTGATGGTGTTCAGTCAAAAAAAAAATCCATCGGATTAGAATCCATAGAGCCCTGTACACACGATCGGATATCCTATGGATTCTAATCCGATGGTTTTGTCCATCGGAAATCCGATGAAGCTGACTTCCATCAGTCTTGCCTACACACCATCAGTCAAAAAACCGATCGTTCCAAACGCGGTGACGTAAAACACTCCGATGAGCCGAGAAAAATGAAGTTCAATGCTTCTGAGCATGCGTCGACTTAATTCTGAGCATTCGTGGGTTTTTTATCCGATGGACTTGCCCATAGACGATCGGAATTTGCTATCGGTTTTTGATCCATCCGAAAAATTTAAAACATGTTCTATTTTTTAAAACCAATGGAAAAAAGACCGATGGGTCCCATACACGATCGGTTTGTCCGATGAAAAAAGGCCATCGGACTGTTTTCATCGGTAAAACCGATCGTGTGTACAGGGCTTAGGAAATCCGATCGTGTGTACAGGGCTTTAGAATAAGAAAATACAAACTCCATGCAGATAGAGCTTGTGGTTTAAAGTGAACATAAGCTCCAGTGCTGCAAAGCTAATCATTTGTTTCTCTTCTCTAATTTTAGGTGTGTCTGATAGAACCCGGTAATTATACGCAAGCTACAAATCTCCTGCCCCAAAAATCTACTGAAGACATCTGGAATTCACTTTCTGCAGATGCAAAGGAAAGCTGTAGCAAGGAATATGTGGAGAAAGCCAACAATTTAGTTAATTTATCTCTGTCCAAAGGAAGCCGTAAGGGTTATGAGGTGGTGGATGCTATTGTAGATGCTCTCACCTCAGCTACACCAAAGCCTCGATATTTAGTGGCCTCTATTGCAGAGAAAATATCGGTTTATCTTTACCTTTGGCTTCCAACATCTCTGTTTGATAAAATCTTATCTCGAGCTTCTTCTTGAAGAAATAAAATAGGCAACGTGTCATGGGCAGTATATTAAAAGAGTTCTGTCATAATGTAGTTGTCATCATTTGTAAACTACCTCAATTGTTCTAAGCAACGTTTGTACATAAATGTTACAGCAAAAATATACTTATTCTTAAAGGGTAACTCCACTTTTGTGGGAAAAACAATAGCAAATAAAGAAAAAATAATATAGCGTATACAATTGCAACACAAGTTATGTTGTAATCGAAGTTTAATTAAAAATTACCTTTCCTTTTCAATTTGCTGCTGCTGTAATTTTCTGAAAATGCAATATGGCTACCTGGAGGTGTTCTGTACACATAATGTGTACAGAACGGCCCTCAGCAACATAATTTCCTGCTTCTGTCATTTGTTCACCGATTTTCTCAGAGGTCTGCACTATGATACAAGTCAGATATCAGGCATCCCCTGAAACAAAAATTTAAATTTTGGTAAAATACTCCCAATGGGAACACATCTAAAGGGATGCAGGCCTAGCAGCTTTCCTCATTAGTGTCCTGTAGGTGCAGCAGAAGATTGATAGTTATGAAACCCCTCCTAATAGACTCACTTGTGCACATGGGCACAGAGGAACAAACAGGGATTTCTTCAGAATAGCAAAAGGTAGGAATCTGATACAAAGTTTGTTAAAATCATTGCAATGTACAGTACATAGATCACCCAGAGGGGAATGTTTTTTTCTCAACAAAAGAGTTGCACTTTTGCCCCGGACCATTTTGTTGCTAAAGGACCAGGCCCCTTTTTGCGATTCGGCACTGCGTCGCTTTAAATGACAATTGCGCGGTTGTGCAAAGTGGCTCCCAAACAAAATTGACGTCGTTTTTTTCCCACAAATAGAGCTTTCTTTTGGTGGTATTTGATCACTTCTGCGGTTTTTATTTTTTGTGCTATAAACAAAAATAGAGCGACAATTTTGAAAAAAAATTACATATTTTTTACTTTTTGCTATAATAAATATACCCAAAAAAATATATAAAAAAACTTTTTTTTTCCTCAGTTTAGGCCGATACGTATTCTACATATTTTTGGTAAAAAAAAAAACGCAATAAGCGTTTATTGATTGGTTTGCGCAAAAGTTATAGCGTCTACAAAATGGGGGGTAGTTTTATGGCATTTTTATTAATAATTTTTTTTTTTTACTAGTAATGGCGGTGATCAGTGATTTTTATTGTGACTGCGACATTATGGCGGACACATTTCTGGGACCATTGTCATTTTTACAGCGATTAGTGCTATAAATATGCACTGATACTGTGAAAATTACACTGGTAGTGAAGGGGTTGACCTCTAGGTGGCACTGTAGGGGTTAAGTGTGCCCCAGTGAGTGATTCTTACTGTAGGGGGCGTGGCTTGGCGTGTGACAACACTGATCGTCGTTCCCTATGACAGGGAACAGACGATCACTGACATACCACTAGGAAGGTTGTTTACACTTACCTCTCCCTGTTCTTCAGCTCTGTGATCCGATCGCCGGACACCGGCGGCGATCGGGTCCGCGGGCACGGTCATGGAGCTTCAGAACGGGTCGGGAGCACGCCGCCAGCGCCGCGCGTGCGTGACCCATGGCTGGGATCTTAAAGGGGACGCACCTGTACGCCCTTGTGCCCAGCAGTGCCATTCTGTCAACGTATATCGTCGTGCGGCAGTCCTTATGTGGTTAAATATTGTATATATTGTATACATGTATTCTGCTTCTGGGTGATCAAAACTGTCATAAAAATTTTATGGGACACACCATTGACCACTGTTGTTCACTGATGGTGTTAAAACTGGACCTTCAGCCATTCAATGCACTAGGCATCATATTTAATGTTTCACCGTAAGCATTATTAAAATCACTACTCCTCACCAAATGGGATTTACAAATTATTATTTTATTTTTTTTGCTGTGGTACATGCTCATGAACGCAGTGTCCAGCCATCTATGTCATTTGTTTGGCAATCCCTTGCCTATTAGCCGAGAAAATGGGCAGAACTGATTTTTAACATTCAGCTCCTTTTGACTTTAACTACTTCAGCCCCGGAGGATTTTTCTGTCCAATGACCGGGCCAGTTTTGCGATTCGACACTGCGTCGTTTTAACTGACAATTGCGCGGTCATGCGACGTTGCACCCAAACAAAATTGACGTCCTTTTTTTCCCACAAATACAGCTTTCCCTTGGTGGTATTTGATCACCTCTGCAGTTTTTATTTTTTGTGCTATAAACAAAAAAGAGCGACAATTTTGAGAAAAAAGCAATATTTTTTACTTTTTGCTATAATAAATATCCCCAAAAAATATATAAAAAAACAAATTTATTTTTCAGTTTAGGCCGATACATATTCTTCTACATATTTTTGGTAAAGTGTATATTAATTGGTTTGCGCAAAAGTTATAGCGTCTACAAAATAGGGGATAGATTTATGGCATTTTTTTACTAGTAATGGCGGCGATCTGCAGTTTTTATCGTGACTGCGACATTATAGCGGACACATCGTACACTTTTGATGCTATTTTGGGACCATTGTCATTTATACAGCGATCAGTGCTATAAAAATGCACTGATTACTGTGTAAATGACACTAGCAGGGAAGGGGTAACCACTAGGGTGCGAGGAAGGGGTTAAGTGTGTCCTAGGGAGTAATTCTAACTGTGGGGGGGCTGGGCTACGAGTGACACAACAGTGATCACTGCTCCCGGTGACAGGGAGCAGTAGATCACTGTTCTGTCACTAGGCAGAACAGGGAAATTCCTTGTTTACATAGGCATCTCCCTTTTCTGCAGCTCCGTGACACGGTCGATGTCCGCCGGTAACGGAGCTTGCGGCAGGGGCGCGTGCCATTCTGCCGACGTATATCTACAGGCGGCGGTCGGCAAGCGGTTAATGAGGTTTTTGCACCCGAACCTCTGCAATGTTTGCAGAACCTGTCTTGAACCAAACCCAGGTACTTTCAGCCCATCCCTAATTCAAATAATAAATTGTTAGCAAAGCCACTGCATTTTGGGTGGTGTACCTTCCCACCTTCATCAGGGCTTGAAAAAATGAAACAATGCACAATTATTCAATCTGAATATTACAGTGTAACTAAATTTCTCATGTTTTCATGATCAGACTGGCTAATAGTCACCTGTTTTTTACTCTGCACAAGCTTGCGTAGTAATGGAAAGCCACACTTGCTTTAATGAAATGTAGATAGACTGAGTGCTGGTTTTGTCCTAAAAGAGGAAAAGTCAGCCGCTACAAATACTATTGTAGCACCCTTGTCCTAAACAGGGCTGATAGTAAATTAAGTTGTGCTAAGTGGTAACTAAGCCTGGCTAATTTGTAGTCTTTAAACAAATGGGTTTCTCCTAAGCTTGAGTTTTACTGTGATTTCTCTCTTCTGTCAATAGGTGGCACTGTTGCCTTTGGCATTAGAATGATAGATTACAGTAAATATGCTTGTCTCAGCCAATCAGCAGGAGTTTCTTTGGCCACTAATGCCGCGTACACACGGTCGGAATTTCCGACAAGAAAAGTTTGACGGAAATTCCGACCGTGTGTAGGCTCCATCTGACTTTTTCTGTCGGAATTTCCGACAACAAAAATTTGAGAGCCGGTTCTCAATTTTTCCCACAAGAAAAGTTCTTGTCGGAAATTCCTATCGTCTGTATGCAATTCCGACGCACAAAAAAACATGCATGCTCTGAATCAATTTTACGCATGCTCGGAATCATTGAACTTCATTTTTCTCGGCTCGTTGTAGCGTTGTAAGTCACTGCATTCTTGACGATCTGAATTTTGTGTGACCGTGTGTATGCAACACAAGTTTGAGCCAACATTCCGTCGGAAAAAAAACACGGTTTTCTTGTCGGATTTTCATATCGTGTGTACATGGCATAAGGCTGCTGGGATAGTCTATTTGCTGGGATAGTCTATTTGGAGAATGAGGTGTTCCATTCGGTGTTCTCTCTACCCAGGCTGCGGCCTGAGTGGGTGTGTGTGGAGCAGCAGCAGAGGTGTAGGCTTGAAGTCTGAGGCCTAACCACGTGTAAAGAGGCTTCGGCCTAAGGGGAGCCTGATCATTGCCAGGAGGCAAGAGAGAGAAAGTTGCCAGAGGAACAACCAGTCCTGTTGCCTGAGGCAAGTGTAAAGGGATGGAGTTCTGAAGGAGTACCAGATAGGGTGACCACATTTCCAAATTTCCATTCAGGGACACCCTCCCTTCCCAAAAATCAGCTTGTGTTGTAACGAATCACAGCACAGTGATTGGACGCAAGAGGCGGGATTTATGATTTCTCCAATCACAAGCAGGGGGCAGGGATTGTGCTCCTCCAGGTATTCCCGGCCAGGACAAGTACTGTCAGTGAGTAAAGCAGTGATGTGGCAGCCTTTTTTGGGGGCATCAGATTGGCCCCGGGGGATGGCTGTGTCAGTTTGATTCTGGGACACTGTATTGTCCTAGAATGAATGTGCCCGGGACAGACCTGCAAAATGTGGGACTGTCCCGGGCAATCCGGGACACGTGGTCACCCTAGTACCAGACCAGATGCTTCATCAGCCAGGGACTGTGAAGTAAGTGGGAAAGCTTCATGAGAGAACTCATCCAAGAAGTACAGCGGGTAGCTGTGTGTAAAGTTTGAGGGATCCAGCGGGTAGCTGTGAGTGAACCTTAATAAAGAGTGCAGCAGGTAGCTGGGAGCAAAGCTTGAGGATCTACAGTGTGATACTGTGAGCAAAGTTGTTGCTATAGGAGACAGCAGTTGCTACGAAATACAGATCGCTGCATTCAGCCTAAAGTAGGGTGACCAGACATCCCCGGTTTCAGGGGACAGTCCCCGGATTGAGGACACTGTCCCCGGACCAAGTCTGTCCCCAGTTTTGTCCCCGGATTGGATTTGAACAGGGGCTGGGGCAATTTGAAAGACAGTCAGTGCAGATTAAAAAAAAAAATCTAAAAAAAAAAATCTGAATTACACCCCCCCCCCCTCGCTCCGCTGCTCCTACTACCTTAGGGGGGTGTATTTTTTCCCTTTATCTGTGCCCCTTTCTGATGATCATGTGCTGGTCGGAGCGGAGGGAATATTTCTTCAGTTTCGGGCACCCATTCCGCTCCCGCTTACATGTTCTTCTGCCTTGGCTCAAGTCCCGGCCAGCCGCCTGCCTGCTTATCTCCTTGCCTTCCCTGACGGAGTGATCTTCCCAGTAGTAGCCGGGGCCCGGAGTGTCATGCCGTGTACACACGATCGGTTTTACCGATGAAAACAGTCCGATGGACTTTTCTCATCGAACAAACAGATCGTGTAGGGGCCCCATCGGTGAGAAAAAAATAGAACATGTTTTAAATTTATCCGATGGGAAAAAAAACGATAGCAAATTCCGATCGTCTGTGTGGAACTCCATCGGAGAAAAAACCCACACATGCTCAGAATCAAGTCGAAGCATGCTCAGAAGCATTGAACTTAATTTTTCTCGGCTTGTCGGAGTGTTTTACGTCACAGCGTTTGGAACGGTCGGATTTTTGACTGATGGTGTGTAGGCAAGACTGATGGAAGTCAGCTTCATCGGATTTCCGATGGAAAAATCCATCGGATTAGAATCCATAGGAAATCCGATTGTGTGTACGGGGCTTAAGACTTGACAGGCTGTGAGGCGGGCGGCGACGGGAAAAGAGTCGCTGATTGCTGCAATAAACTAGTAAAAAAAATAAAAATATGTCCCCGGATTTCATTTTAAAAATCTGGTCACCTTAGCCTAAAGGCCCTTTTTCTGTATTGCTGTCTGCCTAGTTCTATTTTTGTCCGATGAGTCTGCCAAGTTGCTATTGCAGTTGCCTAAGGGTGTCCTGTGCCCTACCCCTCTCTCCGTCTGTTCCTGTGAAAAGAAATAAAACTCTTTTTGTTAATTTTTAAAAGTGACACAGCCCACCAGGAAGTCAGCACTGCACAGCGGTAATCACAGTGAGACATTTCTCGATCTCTGCAGCCACGGTTCGGGAAAATGTCTCACTGCCTGTGATTAGCGCTGTCCAGTGCCGACTTCCTGGCGGGCTCTGCATGTGCGGGTTACGAACACGCCTGAGCTCATTCTTAGTGCGCAGGTAACTCTTCTGTAAACTGAATCTCGTCAGGTCAGAGGTACTTGCCTCAGCCTAACCCTTTTCTAGAATTCAGGCCTTGCCCCATCACATCGTGTCCTTGTAGCCAATCCTGATGGAGCCACTTAACGCCCATTGTAATGCAATGCTTCCATCAGTCAAGGCTCCCTTTCCCTAAATGGTTCAAGGGGCCTTCAATATATTCAGCACAGAGCACTTCTCTCTGCTTTCTTCCCTTTCTATCGAATCGTACTGAGTTTGGGCTTTGATGAAAAATATTCTATGTACACATTTTAACCTAAAAATTTACTTTTATGACATTAGATTTTCTCACAGCTTGAATTGTGTTGTATATTAAGGTGACCAGATTTTTAAAATGAAATCCGGGGACATATTTTTTTTACTAGTAATGGCGGCAATCAGCAACTCTCTCCCCGTCGCCGCCGCCCACTTCACAGCCTCCCAAGTCTTACTCTCTGGGCCACGGCTACTACTGGGTGGGGAGCGGAGGAAGATCACTCCGCCAAGGAAGGCAAGGAGATAAACAGGCAGGCGGCTGGCCGGGACTTGAGCCAAGGCAGAAGAACATGCGAGTGGAGCTGAATGGGCATGCACCCGAAACTGAAGAAATATTCCCTCTGCTCCGACCAGAAAAGGGGCACAGATAATGGAAAAAAATACACACCCCTAAGCTAGTAGCAACAGCAGAGCGGGGGTGTGTGATTTAGATATTTTTTTAATTCTGCACTGACTGTCTTTGAAATTGCTTCAGCCCCTGTTCAAATCCAATCCGGGGACAAAACCGGGGACAGACTTGGTACGGGGACAGTGTCCTCAATCTGGGGACTGTACCCAGAAACCGGGGATGTCTGGTCACCCTATTGTATATGTAGCGCTACCCCCAGTTAAGAGAGCCGGCTGGTTTTGTTTTGGGCCCTGTAGTGCACCGCTGTCAACCCCTGGCAATCGGCTCTAACCTCCCGTGGCACAGCTAGTAAGGGGAGATAGGACCGCGTGACCGCAACTCTAGGTGACGCAGTCCTATGGCAAACACACACAGTGATGAGGCTAATGGGCAAGTAATAAACAACAGTATAACAAGTTGCAGATCCCTGTAATAAACAGTAATAAAGATAAACAGAGTAATCAGAATAATAAAGTATTGCTCTGCAACTCTAGCGCTGCCCTTTTACAGCTACTTCCCCTCATGGGTAGACTAACACCCAGCAATGTCTACCTATGCAGTCAGGCCTGACTGATCTAAATGGAAGTTCAGTGAAACAATATTCGCTAGCAATCTTTCGGTGGTGCACTTGAAGAACAACTTTGTAATCCCAACGAATAGTAAAGATAAAGTATCTGTCTTTAAACAGCTCTCACCACCCGGACAAGTCCAAGTCCGTTTCCTCCGCCGATTCGTCTGGGAACAGGAATCCACCGACATCCAAGTCTTCAATCCTTCTGGTGTACTGCAGCAAGGAGGAGAAGATGTCTCTAAGGCTCTGCTAGGCTGGCAGAGGGGCTCTTTGGAAAAGAGCACAAGGCCCAGGCTTCAGGCCTTGTGCACACAGCAGTTCAGCACAGAGATCCTCTTGCTAGGAGAGGGGGTGTCCAAAAGAGGCAGAACAATCTCCACCTCCCCTTTATAAAGTCTGCCCCAGCAGTCTCTGTTCCGGAGCAATGCACCCTGGGTGCTGCAAGATGTACTGGGAGATGTAGTCTCTCTGTATTAAAGGGGAATACCCCACTACACACTCCCCCCACTTTGAATCTTTGGTCCCCAAAGACATCTAACATTTCTAGATCTGCAAAACATTTTAGCTTCAATGCGGTTGCATAGAATTGACAGAGGAGCCTCCCACCAATCATCATATGATGGGGAGCTGTCCTGTCCACAGGTCGCTTCAGTGGGGGCGACCTGTCTAACTGTGCCAGGAAGTGAGCTGGGGTTGCCCTCCACCAAATCCGTGGTGAGAAGGTCAGGCTCTCTTGGCAACCCTTGAGGGGTGAGGTTAACTTCTTCGGTGCTCTCACCCATCACTTCACAAGTCGGTCTCTTGAGAGGATACTTAACTCTTTGCTTTCTCTGTTCCACTGGCTCAGACATGGTAGGCTCACTAGCCTCTTTGAGTACTTCTGCCTCCTGCAGATTGGTTTCTTCCACTACTGCTTTGTATCCTTCTTCTGGCAGTGAGGGTAAGGGATCACATCTGGGGACAGCAGGGGCTAAAAGCCATTTTACCAGATCGATATTGGTCCCAACGATGAGAGAGCATCTTGAGGGCCCTGGCAGCCATGGACAGACAATGGCCAGTGTCTCAAGGTTCTGGGGCTCCCCAGCCCTCAATGGATCACACGACAACTTGATCCGCAGACATCCATCGCAAGAGTACTCTTCTGCTTGAATACCCTGAATCTTGGTGTCTCCCATCTCTTCCAGGGGCAGGTATGATAGGTACTTCTTGTAAAAGTCTCTGGTCATCAGGGTAACCTGAGCACCTGTATCAAGGATGGCTCTGGTGTAGATCCCTTCGATCAGAACAGGCACTACAGGCAGAGGACCTACCAATTGGGCAGCAGTCCTTTTGGAAACACCTGTAACAGCAGACTGGCATACTTGGACTTGTGCTCTCTTGAGCTTCCGGCGCTGGGAATGCCGTTTCTGGTGTTGTTTGGAAGGCTGATAAGCGTTGTTCACTGAGACGGCATAAACTGCAGGTGTCCTCCACCACTCCCTTACAGATTCAGAGAAAGTTATTTTTGAAGGCCCGGATCTTCCCTCCATTTTTGGACTTGGACATACTTGCTGGTAGTGACCTACACCTCCACAGTTTCGACAGATGTCTTGCTTCGTGGGCTTTTGGGCGAACAATCCAGTACTTTCTGCCATCAATTTGTTCATCATCTCCGCCAGCTGGGACACTTGCACCTTCAGTGTGTCTATCTCAGACCTGACATCCAGTGACCCAGTCACCATCTCCATTATTTTGGACATCTGAGTCTTCAGGATCTCCACCTCTGAGTCCCGTTCCGTAGCCATAACTGATCTGACTCTCACCGCGGGGAGGGTTGCGGTCTTCTCAGCCCCTTGCTGTTCATTTAAGAGGGCTTCTTCATCTCTTATGATTCATACAAGATCTGGGTAACTCAAAGTCATCACTCCTTCAGAGGTCCTCAAGTAGAGCCAAACTGGATCTGAACGCAGGGCTCCCCTCAGGATCTGCTTCATTTGGGTTGCGTCTATGACCTGCGGCAGTATTCCCTTCTTTAGGACAATTTGGCACAGCTTCCGGTTTAGCCTCCGCACATATTCGGATAACTTCTCTCCCGGCTGTTGGAGGGTATGTTCGAACTGATATATCAGTTCAGTCGCCTTCTCCAGCTGGCCAAATTCCTCCTCCAGTATCGCCAGATAATCGTATGCGGTGCAGGTAGCGTTGCTAATCCTGAGGTTCTTTACAGCTTCAGCAGCAGCGCCCTTTAGACTTTCGCTGATGCGCTGCTTCTTCTGCGCCTCTGGTATCTCCCATCCTTCTACCGCTTGCATGGCCTGTTCAATCCAGGTGTTAAATTCTTCTTCTCCGGCAGGCACTGGTTGCTTCCCTGAGAAGGTGCTAAGCTTCCAGTAACCAGCCTCCACATGCACCGTACTGCTTTTCTGGCACTTAATTACAAGGTCTCCTAGAGCATTCAACAATTCAGGCCCTATAGCGGCCAGCGGCGATCCCGGGCTTAATAGTTCCTTAGGCTTTTCTGTTTTAGGGGATAGTGGTGGAGATAATCGTGAGGGTGATGGCTTTGGTGTCTGAAACCATTCTCCCTTCACTGGCAGCGTATGTATCAAGTGATAGATCTGATTATCTATGGCTTGTATACTCGGACTTTTAAAATGCTCTGGGATTTCGTTTTTCCATTCTTTTTTTTTTTTTTTTTTTCATAAAGTTTTATTAGGTGATCAAGAGAGTGACAAAGTAACAGTAAAATAATACAGTACAAAATTGCATATGTTTACAAGAGTAAAAGCTGTAGAATGTACAATATGTTAGACTGTTGAGACATATCTGGTGATCGTAATAATAGTAAAGCAAGGGTTGAAAATTAGCTAGACATTTAACAAGTATAACACCGTATTTTTTATTTATTTTTTTTGTTTTTTCAATAGGTACTTTAATTATTAAAGTATATATATTTTCCAGGGGGACTAGGATGGGAGGGAGGGAAGAGGGGGTGGGTAAGGGGAGGGGGAGGGGGAACCTGATGTATTCGATTGGGACTGAAGTGAACTATGTGAATAATCCTTTCCATTACCTTATCTGTTTTTTATTCATTTATATATATATTGTGACAGCAGGAAGGTAAAGTCACCTGGTTGCATCCAGGGGGGTAGATATATTTCGCCCAGATTCAGGCTTTACGCCGACTTATACAACTAGGTGGAGAGTTGTATAAGGCTAGTGGGCTCATGGATGACTCATACCTCTAGGGAGAGTGTGGGGCGTCGTGCAGACAGGGAGTTGATGAGACCAGCTGAAGCTTGTCAGCTCATTTAGGCCTCTATAAGAACTCCCAGCTTCATTAGATGTTAGCTCATGCCTGGACCCAGACCTGTGTGGACTGTCTAGGGAGAGTGAACCCCTGTGCGGTGAGACAAAGCCTGTGTGGCTATTTGCTTGGACATTTAAAACCAGGGACTTAGGGACTAGGACAGCACTAGGCTGATCCCAGTTGTTAGTTAGGAAACCTGTATGTTTAGTCAGAGGTCAAGTTGACCAGGATTTATTTTGTTTATGTTTCTTTTTCTTTGCTGTGTTTTGTCACTGTAAATAGAAAATAAACCGCACCTTTTTGATTTTGAAAACCACAACCTCCGTTTGCTGAGCCTGTTTTTGTGTGGGGAGCCCATCTCGGGGGTCACACACACCCGCTGCCGAGCCAACCCCCTCACAATATATATATATAATTTTTTCCTCATTTCTTTTACTTTTGTCTAATCCTCCTCTCCAGACTATCTTCTTATGGCCTCAGAGTGAGGTTTTGGTTCTTACTTAATGGTAGTTTTATATGTCTGGGATTCTTTGAATAGTATCCAGTTATACCATGTTGCAGAGAAATTCGTTATTCTTTCCTGAGAGATACTTATGAGCTCCTCTATCCTTTCAGTGTTATTGATTCTCCTAAACCATTCCGCTGTGGAAGGCACTGTTGTCATGCGCCAATGTGACGGAATGCATTGGCGAGCTGCGTTGATCAGGAAAATAGTTAGTGATTTTAAATATTGTTTTCTTGGGAAAGAGTTTAGGTGTAGTAGTAGGTATTGTGCTGGGTCATAACTTATGTTTTCTGCTGTGATAGTGGTAATGATATTATGCACTGTTTTCCAGAACTTTTGAATCAGTTGGCAAGTCCACCATATATGGAGCATCGAGCCCTCATCCTGTTTGCATCTCCAACAGCGGTCAGAGATTAGTGGTGAAAATTTATGCAAGATTGAAGGGGTCCTGTACCATCTGGTAATGATTTTGTAAGCGCATTCTTGTGTGGCTACGTTTAGGGAGCCTTTGTGAGCATGCATATAAATCTTTTCCCAGGTTTTTTCAGTTATAGTGATATCTAGGTCTTTTTCCCAGTTCTGACATGACGAGCTGGAGAAGTCCGTCAGATCCCCAAAGAGTGAGTTGTAGAGTGTTGAAATAATGTGTCTGTGTGGGGTTTTTTTCGTACAAAGTTTCTCAAGTTCCGTAAGGGGTTTTGTCCATGCTAAAGCGGTTTCTTTTCTAGTTAGAAAATGTCTGATTTGAATGTAGTTCCAGTGTGGGATTTGGTATGGTTCTATGGCTTTATTCAGTTCTTCTCTAGATAATATTTCCCATTTTTGAAGAAATGTTTGGTCAGCATTTTCTTATGTGGCCAGTTGTGTATTAAGAAATTCCTTTCCTGCCTCGGGGGGAACTCCAGATTATTTCTCAGTGAAGTTAGGGGGCTTAGCCAAGGGGTTGGACTGGAAAGTTTGAAAGTGTTGAGGAATATTCTTAATGTGGGGCCTATAAGAGGGTGTGATTTGATAGATTTTGGATGGTGTTTAGGGTGAGTCCATGGCAAAGTGTCGAGCTCTTGGGAAAACTGAATTTGTTCTAGTGATACCCAGTCTTTAACTGTTTGGTGTAAATTCCAGTCAACTATTCGTGTCAATAGGGTCGCTTGATGGTATTTTTTCAAATCAGGTACCGCTATTCCACCCTTGTTCTTGGGTAGGTTTAATCTGGAAAATTTAATTCTTGGAGGTTTGCCTCTCCAGATAAAGGTGGAGCAAGCTTTGCGGAACGAGTTGAAAAAGGTAGAGGGTAAATTGATGGGTATGGTCTGCATGACATACAGGAATCTGGGTAAGATTGTCATCTTGATTAGGGATGCTCTCCCAAACCAAGATACATTTAGAGAATTCCATCTTTTTAAGTCATCCTGTGTTTCTTTAAGTATAGGTATGTAGTTTAGTTTGAAGAGATCGTCTAAGTTCGAGGGTATTTCAATCCCTAGATAGGTTATACTATGATTAGCCCATGTAAATGGAAAATTTTATTTGCATAGATCTATTGAGCTAGGGGGTAACGAGATGTTAAGGGCCACCGACTTTGTGTGGTTGATTTTCAGGTTGGAAAGCATGTTGTAATGCTCTAGGTCCTGTAGTAAATTGGGTATGGAGATATGGGGTTCGGAGAGAAAGAGAAGCATGTCGTCGGCAAACGCAGCGATTTTGTAAGTATTTTTTTGAATCTCTATCCCCTTGATGTTTTGGTTGGTTCTAATTTTATTTAGCAGTGGTTCTAGGGTTAGAACAAAGAGAAGAGGGGATAAGGGACAGCCCTGTCTAGTACCGTTGCGTAAGTTGAAGGCATTCGATAGGTGACCATTGACTTTAACTCGTGCTGTGGGATTGGTGTACAAAGCTTTAATATAAGATCTCATTTGGGGCAAGATACCTATGTGTTTCAAAACTGCATCAATGAAGTCCCAGGCCACTCTATCGAATGCCTTTTCGGCGTCCAAGGATAGGAAAAATCCTTTTTTTTTGTTGGTTGTTAGCCAGTGGCTTATATTTAAGGCTTTAGTTGTGTTGTCTCGGCCCTCTCTACCTGGGATGAATCCCACCTGATCTAGTGCTATAAGTGAGTTTAGTAGCGGTAGCAATCTATTGGCTAGTATTTTAGCATATATCTTTACATCTACGTTTATTAGGGATATGGGTCTATAATTTGTAACTTGTGTTGTGTCTTTGCCTTCTTTAGGTATCACTGTGATGTGGGCTTCTAATAGTTGTCTGGGGGGTTGTTGGATGGAATTTAGAGATTGGAAGGTATTCAAGAATCTTGGTTTCAATATGTCGTTAAATGTTTTATAGTATTGTAGGGGTAGGCCATCGGGGCCGGGAGCTTTGCCTAATTTCATCTCCTTGATTGCCCTGTCGAATTCAGGGCCTGAAATAGGGGCTTCAAGTTCTTGGGCTTTGTCTTTTGCTAGTTGGGGAGGACTATATTTCTCTAAAAATTATTGGATGAGTTTTGCCCTTTTATCTGAGTTAGGGGGGCATCTTGGGTTGGGTGGGATGTTGTATAGGGATTGGTAGTATTCTTCAAACTGCTTTGCAATTTCCTTGTTTGAAGAAAATGGCTTGCCTTGTTTGTCTCTTATTTGGTGGATTGTAGAAGCTATTTTTTTACTTTGGACTGCTTTAGCAAGCAGTTTCCCGCTTTTATTTCCCTGTTCGTAGAAGATCTTGTGTCTCAGTATGTATTGTCTTTTAATTTTAATGTTCAGTTCCTCTGCTAGTAGTGTTCTTGCTTTAGTTAGTTCTTCAAGTGTAGAAACCGCCACTGTTCTTTTATGTGTTATTTCTAATCTATGAATTTGGTCCACTAGGGTTTTTATTTTGGATTGTTGGTCTTTTAATTTAGCTAGTTTTGTGATAAATTCCCCCCTAATGACACATTTATGGGCCTCCCATTGAGTGATGGTCGAGGTCTCGTTATTTTCATTTCTTGAAAAATAGTCTTGCAGTTTTTCTTTAAACTCAAGAACATCTACGGGGTCTTTAAGTAGGACTGTGTTGAGTCTCCAGGTTTTAGTCTTGTTTTTTTTCTCAGGGAAGGTTAGTGTTAAGGTGATTGGATGATGGTCTGATATCGTCATGGGTTCAATCGTTGATTTTTGTAAGTAGGGCAGATCAGGTTGTGTTAAAAAAAGTAGTCAATTCTAGAGTACTTCTGATGGACAGTGGAAAAGAAAGTATAGTCCTTGGTTTGAGGAAAGAGGGTTCTCCAGGCGTCATGCAACATTAAGTCTTTTATCTGGGTTTTAATTTGCTTCAGTGCTCTGTACGGAAGGCTCGATGCTCCATTCGAGGTATCTATAAGTGGGTTCATGGGAGTGTTAAAGTCGCCTCCTAGGATTAAGATGCCTGAGGCAAAGGTCATTAGTAATTCTTTGATTTTACGAAAAAAAGGTACTTGTCTCGAGTTCGGAGCATATATGTTTGCAACTGTTATTGGGTGATTTTCTAGTTTCCCTTTTATGAATATGAATCTCCCACTGGGGTCTATCAGAGTGTCGTGTATCTGGAGAGGAGTCTGGTTAGAAATCAGTATAGAAACACCCTTTGTTTTCCCTTCCAGGTTGGTGGAGTGGAATGCTGTAGGAAATCTCCTGTCGTGTAGTTTCGGGATTTTATTAGACTTAAAGTGAGTTTTACGAAGATAATGTTTGCTTTTTGTCTGCGGCCTTCATTTAAAAGTTTAGTTCTTTTTTCAGGTATATTTAAACCTTTAGCGTTAAGAGAGAGTAACTTTATAGATAGTGGTATGGATTGTCGTGTATTGGCAGACATCTCGTCTTGTGTGCGTATTCCTTATCCCAATAGACTGTCTTTAGGGGTTTGGAAGTATGCTTGGTTCAGTCCGTTTTTTCTTCTTCCCCTCCTCCCTCCTTCAGAGAGAAAAAGGGAAAAACACAAGGGAAAGTGGTAGCAAGACAAGGAAAAAGTAGTATAGGGGAAAGGAGGGGGGAAAGGAGGGGGGGGAAGGGGAAGAGTAATCCGGGGGCAGAAATAGACCAGCTAGTCTACCGGAATTGTGAACTGCCGGATAGTTCAAGGGACAAAAATTCACAAATAGTCAATTCCCGTCCCTTGTGTGGGTTTGTGGTCCAAGTGGGTCACGAGATGAGTTCTACTAGTCTTTCTTGTTATTACTATTATTATTATTTTTTTTCTTTTCCTTTTTCTTTACTTTGCGATCTAGCACTCCGGAGAAGCTATCTAAGTAGAATAATTGGATGGTACAGGGCTTTAAATAAAAGTTAATGAACGTACCGAGGGAGAATAAGGTTATGGCTTGTAAATGTAAATCACTATTGTTGAGATGGAATCATTAAAGTTGTAAGCTATGGCGCGGTGTCTATATGGAATCCATGTAACTACTTAGCATGTATAAGTTGTTACTTAGAAGGGGGAATAGCTATTCCCATTGAGTTCCGTGATGTAAAAACCTATAACTAAACGGAAGATTTTATGATGGTATTAATGTTAAACCACCACTAGATGGAGCCTTTGTGTTGGTAAATTAAAGATTGCTTGATAAGCATCTACTTCCTGGGCTTCACATATGAAAATGTACATTTGAAGAGAAAAAAAAACATGTTAGCAATAGGAGAACACTAAGAAAAATGATTAAACTGTTAAGCAGAGATTAATTGAAATGTAGATCAGCTTGTACAGCTCTTTGATGCATGTTATCTATAAGGTATCATTAAATTCAGCTTTGAGTCTCCCGTTGGGTTCTGAATTGAATGCGAGACTTCCTGGTAATCAAGGACGCATACAAATTGTTTAACTTGTGCGAGGAGCACATCTAGAATTGAGGGTGCCTCCACCCCAAACACCTGAGTATTAAACAACCTAGATAATTAGGAATGATAGAGGCTAATTCTTACGATATCCATTATAGTAAGGTGATTTCCCTTTTTTTTTTAGTTTTTTTTTTTTATCTATATATTTTATTTTATTTTTTTGTTTTCCCCTTCTCTCTTTTTCTTCCTTCCCTTATCTCTTCACAGGAGAAGGGAAGAGAAAAAGGTAGCTTCATTCCTTCGCAGCGTGACCATAGTTGGGGAATGATTCCCTAAATAACCGAGAACTGGTAACTTGGTCTAAAGGCCAAACACAAAAAAGAAACAACAAAAAAAAAGAGACCCTGTGTAAACAGACATAAACTTATCTGTGTTGTGAGCGGTTCTGTGATCAAGCTGTGTAGTTCTTACAAGCCGCCTCAAGAATCACATCCAGTCTTGTATGGTTTATGGGTCGGATCTCAAGAAGAAGACCGTATGATAGTAGTTCCTCATAACTCTGTGTCAAAGGGAGCAACCAGTCTCGAAATGACAACATTATGTTGATTGTTTTCCCCATGATAAGGTCACAGCCCCTTGTGAAGTGGGATAGAGGTACCAGTACTTACATACGTCGGGATAGGTCCAATCTTGTGTGATCATACCTATATGTTGTGGGAGAGGACATGTGTTGTTCACATTTATGTTAACGCATAGGGGCAATTTAGTCCGAGCTCTTTTTTAGGAAGTCAAAACTGTTTTTTCAGGTGTCCATTCGATCCTGATGATCCAAGCGATCTCTGCGTCTAGGTGGAGAATTGCTTGGTCCTCCTTGGACATCATCTCTCCTACTGTGCTGAGGTGATGGTGATCTACGGCGTCGGTCTCTCTGCCTCTGGGCTCTAGGAGTGAGGTTGTTGGAAACTGCAATCCATGGTTCATTAAGCGTAAATGATTCATACCACTCTGGAACTTCAGTCCTGGGGATGTTCATGGATTCGCAGAATGATCGTAAGTCATCAGGTGTTCGAAGTAGTGCCGTGTGGCCCCTCCATGAAGCTGAAAGGCAGAACGGAAACTTCCACCTATAGGGGATTCCTCTCGATCGTAGTTGTTCTGTGATAGGGCGCAGTGCTCTGCGTTGCTGCAAAGTTATGTTGGAAAGGTCCTGATATAGTTTAATTTCATTACCGTTGAATATTATTCTGTTTTTTTCCCTCGTCTTTTTCAAAATAGCTTCTTTCAGTGGAAAATTCACCAGGCAACAGATGATATCTCTAGGGGGTTCGTTATCTCTTCCTCTTGGTCTGAGGGCTCTGTGAACCCTCTCAAACTCAATGGGGGAGTCAGGGGGTCTGTCCAGTATATCGTTGAAGATAGCTTCCGCTGTGCGTTCTACCGGAATCTGTTCAGGCATTTCCGGGACCCCTCTAATCCTCATGTTATGGCGCCTCCCCCTATTGTCTAAATCTTCCAAATGACGCTTTATTTCGATCAGATGGGTTAGATGGGAATCAGCATTTTTCTGGATTTGTTTTATGGCATCTGAGTGACGAGCTGTGGCCTGTTCCATTGCTCCAGTCCTCAATGCTATCCCCTGAATGTCCGCCCTGATCTCTGTGATGGCTGCTGCAAAAGACGATTTTATGTCCATTGCCATTGCCTGGAGGTTTGCCTGTAGTTCTGCCAGGCTTAGGGTATGGGATGGCTGTGCTGGCGGAGACGCTGTGTTAGTAGCGTTGTTTCCGCCGTCCGCGAGTGGGCTGGAGCCGGCGGGCGGGATGAGGGGCTTAGGCAAGGCCGCGGCTTTGAGGCCTTCTCCCTGCGCCACACGGAACATAGCGGGGATGATGGGGCCTGACTGCTGATTAGGCTACATCAATTCCCGGGTGTGTGGGGAGCCTTGGGCACTTACTTTGCCGCTCGTTTGGGGTGTATTTAGCCCTGAATCTCAAGTTAGCTTCTCCTTTGTGCCGGAGGAAAGGGATCAGGCATCCATCTCGGTCCGGAGTTAGGCCACGCCCCTTTCCATTCTACCAGTGCGTATGTAGACGAGATTACTGGATCTGGCCTAAAATCCATCACCCATGCTTTGTGGCTCGGAGACAGTAACAATACAAGCTGTTTTATCTCCTCTTCCTTCCATCTTTCCCCCGGGAGTACAATGACTACCGCCGCGGTTGGATCGACGCTGATCGCTGCACACCACTGTAACATTGCTAGCGGATCCATGCTGGTACTTCTGACCGGCTTGATTGCAGCGTGCAACATACAAGGATCCCGGATTCGAGCCCCCACGTGTAGCGCTACCCCCAGTTAAGAGAGCCGCTGGTTTTGTTTTGGGCCCTGTAGTGCACGGCTGTCAACCCCTGGCAATCGGCTCTAACCTCCGGTGGCACAGCTAGTAAGGGGAGATAGGACCGCGTGACCGCAACTCTAGGTGACGCAGTCCTATGGCAAACACACAGTGATATACTTTAAAACTTCTATTAAAGTAAGTGAAACTGACACCAATGTACTTGACCCAGATATTTTACTGAGGCTAATGGGCAAGTAATAAACAACAGTATAACAAGTTGCAGATCCCTGCAATAAACAGTAATAAAGATAAACAGAGTAATCAGAATAATAAAGTATTGCTCTGCAACTCTAGCGCTGCCCTTTTACAGCTACTTCTCCTCATGGGTAGACTAACACCCAGCAATGTCTACCTATGCAGTCAGGCCTGACTGATCTAAATGGAAGTTCAGTGAAAGAATATTCGCTAGCAATCTTTCGGTGGTGCACTTGAAGAACAACTTTGTAATCCCAACGAATAGTAAAGATAAAGTATCTGTCTTTAAACAGCTCTCACCACCCGGACAAGTCCAAGTCCGTTTCCTCCGCCGATTCGTCTGGGAACAGGAATCCACCGACATCCAAGTCTTCAATCCTTCTGGAGATGTAGTCTCTCTGTATTAAAGGGGAATACCCCGCTACATATATGTAACATTTTTAACGTTTAGTGTATATATATATATACATATATATGTAGCACTACCCCCGTAGGAGCTGCTGGTTTAAAGTTTTGGGCCTACCGTTACCTTTTTCTGTTCACCACACTCGTGTCAGGGATCCCTCTTGAAGAGCTGTCATGAATGTTCATACCAACACTTGGTTACTTTTCTTCAAGAGCTTTATTTTAGCAGTTTCAACAGAGGGGTAAAGGGATAGGGGAGTTTCAGGTACCTTGCTTTGCGGATCACGGGCACAATCTCAGATCCAGAGGACAAATCAGTTCCACGCTGGATTCAGCAACCCCCGGATAGGCCTACACTCACTGGCCTAGCAACCGGTGCGAAGCTCGTTCAAAGTCTCTGCCACAGACTTGATGAGTGCCGTCGCGTCGTTCCACAACCTTCCGCCACAAGATCGTGTAACCACACTGACACTTTGCAAAAAGTTCCTTCAGAAGTACACAGCTCACGGTGCCAGAATCTTTTAGCCAGTCCGGCAGCACTGTGAGGCAAACTGGCCAGGATACGTCCTTCAACTGAGTCCCCAATTGTTCCGCTTCTTCCCGCAGGCAAGACCGCGTAGGACCATCCCTGGACTAGTAGGCCCCAGCAACATCCTGGGCCTACATCTCAGTTGCAGAGCCTCGGGCCAGCAGGCCCCGAAGCCCGAAATGGCTCGCACATCCCTGAGGCCAGGAGGGCCCTCAGGTCAGGATCCGGCAACGAACCCTGATAGAACGGTCTCTGTCTCTTAAGTACCCCCTCCCAGAATGCACAGCGGGTTGACCACAGCCCCTGAGCCACTTCTGGGAAAGGAATACCCAATACACCTAGCCTGCTGCATTTCCAACCCTGACCTGTGGTGACAGTGACACCTACTGTCAGGTGGAAAACGCGCAACCCAGCTAGACTGAAACAGAGCCAACAATTTAGCATAATTCTTTCTGAGCTGAACTACAGCTCAGATAACGAAATTTAACACATAGCGCCTAATCAACAGGAGCAGGGCGCTACACACATATATATATATATATATATATATATATATATATATATATATATATATATATATATATATTGGAGGATGAGAAGCCGTTTCAGGGCAACATGCACTTCTATTAATTTCTGTATTGATTTATTATTGCAATAGCTTTAGAGTAGTAGTAAGAATACTGCATGTAACATATATTTGGATTTGAGGTGAATTATTTTGGGGACAGTGCACTTATTTTATTTTTTTTCTATACAAGTCTCCAAGGGTGACATATGCACTGCAGAGGTAGAGTTGCCGGTTCTCCTAGATTGTAAGCTCTAACGAGCAGGGCTCTCTGATTCCCCCCCTGTATTGAATTGTATTGTACTGTCTGCCCTAATGTTGCAGACATCTCAAGTCTCCCGCGAGGTGCGAGACAGTCCCGCATTTCTGCGGCAGCTCCCACACACCCGCAAGTGACTCGCGATCTCTCGGGAATGATCGGTGGGCGGTGAACAGCTGTGTAGACCGATCTCTGTCCCCGCAGGCATCTCTGCAAACACAGTTTCCGCTCCCATCATCCCCTACAACACTAAACAATCTGTCCTTGTAATTAGGGCCCTGGCTGGCGGCCATTTTGTGGTGGACCAAATTGCATTGATTTTAATGGGAGAATTCTCAAACGCTAGAGAGCAAACGTTCTTCTTGTGTTTTGTGTTGAGTCTCCGGCCATTTTCCTAAGAAAAACACATCCTTACAGCATAGGACAACATACTGTATATATATATATATATATATATATATATATATAAAATTAGGGATGTCCCGATATCGATACTAGTATCGGTATCGGTACCGATACCAGGCATTTCCCGAGTACTTGTACTCGGGAAAAATGCTCCGATGCTTCAGCCGATACTTGGGCAGTCAGTGATGATCGGTGCGGTGGGGGGAGTTACAAGCACCGATCACCGCTGTATAGATTTCAATACAGCCCAACAGCTTCTCCCGACCCCCCCTCTTTTCAGCTGTTTTAGTGAAATCTATACAGCGGTAATCGGTGCTTGTAACTCCCCCCAAAGCCGCACCGATCACCGCTGACTGTCCCTGTATCCTACTCCAGTTCCCCCAGCCGTTGTCTCCGAGAAAGGGACTGGGGAATCTGTGTCCCTAGTCCCTTTCTCTGTCTCAAAGGGGAGATGTCAGAGGTCTGTTAAGACCCCTGATATCTCACCAAAGCCCCCCAACAGGGCTAGAAATAAAAAAATAAATAGCAATAAATAATAAAACAAAAATAATTGTAAAAAAAAAAAAAAAAAACCCAGACCATACACCCCCCCCCCCCACCCACCCCAACAAAGCATTGTAAAAAAAGATGACAAAAAATATTTTAAAAAAAAATATATAAAAAAAAAAATATTAAAAAAATATATATAAAAAATATATATAAAAAAAAAAAATATAGTAAAAAAAAAAAAAAAAATACTGACACATAAAAAAAAGTATCGGTATTCGGTATCGGCGAGTACTTGAAAAGAAGTATCGGTACTTGTACTCGGTCTTAAAAAAGTGGTATCGGGACAACCCTAATATATATATATATATATACAGTGGGGAGAACAAGTATTTGATACACTGCCAATTTTGCAGGTTTTCCTACTTAAAAGCATGTAGAGGTCTGTAATTTGTATCATAGGTACTCTTCATCTGTGAGAGACTGAATCTAACACAACAATCCAGAAAATCACATTGTATGATTTTTAAGTAATTAAATTGCATTTTATTGCATGACATAAGTGTAGCGGGTATTTGAATTTAGGGGAAGCAGTGTAACCCAGATGCACTAATTGCTAGGGTCTACCTTTTTCTGGTTCTTGGAGGACTCTGGTGGTGTAAGGTTCCTTGTGGTCCACAGGTGGCGCTGTTGCCCTGGGCCGGAGCTGAACTCACACCGCAAGACTGTGCCTTTTTGTCCTTCCCTGGAGCTGGTACAGCGGGGCGGGGAACCCGCTGTGACTTAAAGGGAGAGGGGATAAAAGGGGCGGATGCCCTTACCACGGGGTTCAGAGTTCAGAGTCCGGAGTGGGAGTTGGAGGACTCGGCCGCACCCAGGCACCTTCAGCTTGGGTGCTGGCGTTCCAGTGTTCCAGGCCTAGGTGCCCTTGACCTAGCCGGAGCGGAGATGGAGTCCATCTCAGGCACCTTTAGCCTGGGGTGAGGTACTATGGCAGACGCCTGGGGCTCAGTACCTTCGACTGAGTTCCGCAAGGGTGGAGGAATCCGAGGGGGCCCTAACTCCTTGGGTGCCCGTGTCTGAGTTCGTGAGGACTGGTGTGCGGAACTTCTCTGGAGAGTCCGGCGCAGCATCGCTGGTGACAGAGAGGCCTCCGGTTTATTCCTTGGACGGATTTCCTTCCCCTGACAGGGGCCGTGCTAGTGAAGGTAATTCACGTTCTACCTCACATAGTCAGTGGCAGTGACTATTTACCACTGGTGATACCACAGTGGTTAGCAACAGAAGGGAAAGGATTGTGCCTCGATCTATCCCCATTATTACTCAGTAAAGAAACTGTATGTTTGTACGCCAAGAAGAATAAAACTGAGTTGGATCTATTCACTGTGTGGAACTCTGGTTACTAGGAGCAAAGGAGTCAGGGACGAAGTACTGGACTTGACTCTAGGACACCTACACAAGACCCAATCTTCTGGCCTTCACCTCTTAGCTATGGAGGACATGGGCCGTGGTGTATCTCATCCCTCTCCCCAGCACTGAAACCCCTAAACGAAGAAAGACAAGCCGAGTATGAGAAAGGGAGAGAGGGGTGAGGCCGCTACATAAGTATTTGATACATAAGAAAAGCAGAAAAAGTAAGAAACAAATTAAATTGTAAAAAAATCAAAAAAACTACTGACACCGTCCACTGCCACATACCACTCACCCCAGATGATGTCTCTTTAGACAAAATGCGTCGGGACGAGCCCTGCTGATGTCATTGCGTTACCCACAAACTTCAATTTTAAACGCTTGATCCACTTTCTAAATGTGAGTGTTTCCAATTTTCTTTTAATAAATTTTATGTTTATACGGATTCACACTATGTGGAGTATTTTCTTTTTTGCTCATGCTATTTTGAACACTTGAGAGGATTTGGTCTGACAAGTTGGCTGCTTCTGAAGACCATTTCTCGGTGACATCTCTTGACTAATTGGATTGCCTTACAACTTGATCTGGAACCCAGACGTGGAGGTCCCATATGTTTGTGGTTGCACCATAAGCCTTGTTGACACACTAACCGGTGGTGGTTCTCTTGTCTGTGTCCTTACCTCTACATTGATGTCACGTGGAATCCCACTTCTAGTCACATAATTCGTTTTCACCGTTTATTTCAAGACTGCTATGCTTATGTTTTAAAACAACTTTTGTATGATGGCACATAGACTTTAGTTTGGGTGTGAATTTCACATCTTATTTTCATTATTATTCGTTTTTGTGGTCATTGCACAGTATACATTAGTTTGTATACATATGTATTTCCATGTTTTGAGCGCTGCACATAATTTCACTTTTTACTTATTCCTTGATTTACACTTGTCTTAGTTTCACGCGCTCACGGGGGTGCGGAGCGTGGCGAATGCAGACACACCATGTTGCTAGGATACGGCGCGACCCTGATCTCTGTAAAGAGCCGTGTCCGTGGCTTTTTAACCATATGATCATCTGTGTCCAATCACAGCTGGTCACATGTAAACACGGAGATGACGGTAATCGGCGCTCCTTGCCTCACACTGACAGTGTGAGGAGAGGAGAGCCGATTAGCGGCATCTCCTCACATAGGACATCCAGACATGTAATCAGGGCACTCATCAGTGCCCTGATTACATTATAGTGCCACCAGTGTCACCAATCAGTGCCAGCAATCAGTGCCAGCAATCAGTGCCCACAAGTGCCACCAATCAGTGCTAATCAGTGCCGCCTGTCAGTGCTGCCCATCAATGCCACCCATCAATGCCCATCAGTGCCGTCTATCCGTGCCGCCTATCAGTGCCCACCAGTGCCTCCTATCAGTGCTCAATAGTGTCACCTATCAGTGCCCATAAGTACGACATATTAGTGCCGCCTCATTAGTGCCCATAAGTGCCACGTCATCAATGCCCACCAGTTCAGCATATCAGTGCCGCCTCATCAGCACACATCAGTGAAGGAGAAAAATTACTTATATACAAAATTTACTTACAGAAACTAAGTATAAAAAAATAAAAATAAAATTTGGTCTTTGTTTTTTTCGTAAAAAATAAAAAAAACAGTGATTAATTACCACCAAAATAAATCTCTATTTGTTTGAAGAAAATTATAAAAAATGTATTTGGGTACAGTGTAGTATGACCGCGCAATTGTCATTTAAAGTGCAACAGCACTGAAAGCTGAAAAATGGCCTGGGCAGGAAGGGGGTGTAAGTGCCCAGTAGGCAAGTGGTTATTGGCATCCCAGTCTTAGTCTGCAGAGTTCAGTATTGAGTTGGCCCACCCTTTCTAGCTATAACAGCTTCAACTATTCTGGGAAGGCTGTCCACAAGGTTTAGGAGTGATGCCTCGTACACACGACCGAGTTTCTCGGCAAGAACCAGCAAGAAACTTGCTGGCAGAGATTTCTTGCCGAGAAATTTGTTTGTGTGTATGGTTTCTCGTCAAGAAAAGCGACAAGAATCTCGACGAGAAAATAGAGAACCTGCTCTCTATTTTCTCGTCGAGATTCTCGTCAGCCTGTTTCTCGACGAGAAAATTGTGTGTGTGTACACTTACCTGTCCTCCGGGAAGCCCGCGCATGTGTGAAATGACTTTGACACATGCGCGGTAGCTTCCTAGGCATAGGTAGGGTGTACCAAGATGGCGGCGACGGCATCGAATGTGACAAACGCATGCTCGTCGTATTCGATGACGTCACCGCGTACGCTCCATTCAAAGAACCGCGGGTTCTTTAAAATGAGCGTGTGTACACTCGGCCGGGACAAGTTTCTTGTCCAAGGATCTCGTCGTAAAAAACGACATGTTTTTAACGACGAGATTCTCGGCCGTGTGTACGAGGCTTGTGTCTATGGGAATGTTTGACCATTCTTCCAGAAGCACATTTGTGAGGTCATGCACTGATGTGGATGAGAAGTCTTGACTTTCAGTCTCCGCTCTAATTCATCCCAAAGGTGTTCTATCAGGTTGAGGTCAGGAACCTGTGCAGGCCAGTCAAGTTACTCCATCCCTAAATCGCTCATTCAGCTTTGTAGAAACAGTTTGGGGATGGCCCCTTCCTGTTTCAACATGACTGGGCACCAGTGCACAAAGCAAGGTACATAAAGACATGGATGAGTGAGTTTGGGGTGGAGGAACTTGACCGACCTGCACAGAGTCCTGATCTCAACCCAAACGAACACCTTTGGGATGAATTAAAGCAGAGACTGCAAGCCAGGCCTTCTCGTCCAACATCAGTATCTGACCTCACAAATGTGCTTCTGGAAGAATGGTCAAACATTCCCATAGACACACTCCTAAACCTTGTGGACAGCCTTCCCAGAAGAGTTGACTCTGTTATAGCTGCAAAGGGTGGACCAACTCAATATTAAACCCTACGGACTAAGACTGGGATGCCGGTAAAGGGGAGTTCCACCCTTTTTTTATGTTTATTAAAAGTCAGCAGCTACAAAAAGTGTAGCTGCTGGCTTTTAATAAACAGACACTTACCCGCTCCACTGTCCAGCGACGCACCACCTGGAGCTCCGCTCCTCTCCCCCCCTTCTCCGCCGGCGCCTCCATTCATTGTCTGGGCACCTGGCCGTGACAGCTTTCGGCTTCACGGCCGGGCACTCACTGCGTATGCACGAACGGCGCAGCGCTCTCTGAATGGACAGGCGATCGCCTACAGGGAGGGGCCGCCACAAGGCGATATGACGTATCGTCTAGGCAAGCCCAGGGCGGAAGGAGGAAGTGGGATAGGAAGTCCCACTCTTACTGAAGCCCCCACTCCCCCCCAAAAAAAATGACATGCCAAATGTGGCATGTAAGGGGGTGAGGAGTGGATAAAGCGGAAGTTCCAAATTTGGGTGGAACTCCGCTTTAAAGTTCATGTGCGTGTAAAGGCAGGTGTCCCAATACTTTTGACACTATAGTGTATGTATGAATGTGGCTGGGACCACGAGTCTCTTCTTTTATACTTTTTAACAAATCTTTCAGACAGCCGACTATACAGTTTTTTTTACTAATACAGTCTGAACTAAATGTGCTTTTAGACTTTTTAGTAAATGCTCTAAATATACAGTGCCTTGAAAAAGTATTCATACCCCTTGACATTTTCCACATTTTGTCATGTTACAACAAAAAACATAAATGTATTTTATTGGGATTTTTTGTGATAGGCCAACACAAAGTGGAAGGAAAATGATAAATGTTTTTTTATTTTTTTACAAATAAATATCTGAAAAGTGTGGCGTGCATTTGTATTCAGCCCCCTTTACTCTGATATCCCTAACTAAAATCTTGTGGAGCCAATTGCCTTCAGAAGTCACACAATTAGTATATAGAGTCCACTTGTGTGTAATTTAATCTCAGTATAAATACAGCTGTTCTGTGAAGCCCTCAGAGGTTTGTTAGAGAACCTTAGTGAACAAACAGCATCATGAAGGCCAAGGAACACACGAGACAGGTCAGGGATAAAGTTGTGGAGAAGTTTAAAGCAGGGTTAGGCTATAAAAAAATATCCCAAGCTTTAAACATCTCACGAAGGACTGTTCAATCCATCATCCGAAAATAGAAAGAGTATGGCACAACTGCAAACCTACTAAGACATGGCTGTCCACCTAAACAGGCCAGGCAAGGAGAGCATTAATCAGATAAGCAACCAAGAGGGCCATGGAGAATCTGTCCACAGAACAACTATTAGTCATGTACTGCACAAATCTGGCAAGAAGAAAGACATTTGTGAAAGAAAGGCATGAAAAGTCCTGTTTGCAATAAGCCATGTGGGGGACACAGCAACATGTGGAAGAAGGTGCTCTGGTCAGATGAGACCAAAATTAAAATGTTTAGACTAAAAACATAACGCTATGTGTGGCGGAAAACTAACATGAACATCACCCTGAACACACCATCCCCACTGTGAAACATGGTGGTGGCAGCATCATGTTGTGGTGATGCTTTTCTTCAGCAGGGACAGGAAAGCTGGTCAGAGTTGGTGGGAAGATGGATGGAGCCAAATACAGGGCAATCTTAGAAGAAAACATATTAGCGTCTGCAAAAGACTTGAGACTGGAGTGGAGGTTCATCTTCTGACCTTAAAGGGGTTGTAAACCCTTGAGGTTTTTCACCTTAATGCATTCTATTAATTAAGGTGAAAAACCTCCTTTAGTGTAGCAGCCCCCCAGTGCCCCCATTTTACTTACCTGAACCCTGTTTTTCCTGTGCCGGTGTCTTGTGTCCTGATTGGATAGATTGATAGCAGCGCAGCCATTGGCTCCTGATGACGCGGGAGCCAGACGGGGCCGAGTCCTGCGGCCTGTGTCAATAGACGCATCAGCAGGACACGGGAGTGCACCTGCACTAGTGCCCCGAGGGAAAGTGCTTCTCTGATGGGGCCTCGAAAAGAGGAGGAGCTAGGAGCGCCACTGAGGGACCCCAGAAGAGGAGGATCGGGGCCACACTGTATAAAACCAACTGCACAGAGGAGGTAAGTATGACATGTTTGTTTTTTCTTTTTCTTTTTTTTTTTTTTTTTATTCACCTTTAGATATCCTTTAAGCAATAAATTAAAGAGTTCTTTATCTTTTTATGTAACACCTAAAACCTGTTTTTCTTGTCAGAAGGCTTTTATACGGAACAGGTTTTACCACTAGACTATTACTAGGTTTAGTACATGGGCATTTTTGGTAGATTTAATGATTATTATTATTATTATTTTTACCGTATGTGTAATTATTAAAGATGACCTTCAGATTGGTTAAGTTGTACAGCTTGGTCAAAAATACACCCATCAACCCAATGACTAGATAAGAAAAGAACAGCCGCACTGTGACGAGGTCAAATCATTGTTTTTATGTAAGCATGTGAATGTTAGAATGACAACACAATGCACTGCAGCATAAATTGGCTCACAGCCTTGGCCCTACCCCTCCGAGTCTGAATGCTGTTGTGTTGAGGATTACAGTCAGACTCTCCAGTGTATGTATTACACTCAGTGCCGGCCCAAGACATTGTGCTGCCTGGTACCAAGAATGAAATGCTGCCCCCCCCCCCCCCCAAATAAAATAAAAAATCACGCACACCGAAATGCCCCCACATCCATTATTTGATATGATAAATAAAGAGGAACTGTCATGGCTCTATACATGTAAAGGAGTATATAGAGGACCTGTCATGGCTCTATAAAATGGACCTGTTATGGCTCTATTCATGTATAGGAGTATAAAGAGGACCATCATGGCATTATGCGTGTATATAGAAGTATAATGAGGACCTGTCATGGCACTATACATGTATGTAGGAGTATAAAAAGGACCTGTCATGGCTCTATACATGTATGTAGGAGTATAAAGAGGACCTGTCATGGCTCTATACATCTATGTAGAAGTATAAAGAGGACCTGTCATGGCTCTATACATGTATGTAGGAGTATAAAGAGGACCTGTCATGGCTCTATACATCTATGTAGAAGTATAAAGAGGACCTGTCATGGCTCTATACATGTATGTAGGAGTATAAAGAGGACCTGTCATGGCTTTATACATGTATGTAGGAGTATAAAGAGGACCTGTCATGGCTCTATACATCTATGTAGAAGTATAAAGAGGACCTGTCATGGCTCTATACATGTATGTAGGAGTATAAAGAGGACCTGTCATGGCTCTATACATGTATGTAGGAGTATAAAAAGGACCTGTCATGGCTCTATACATGTATATAGGAGTATAAAAGGACCTGTGCCTGGCCGGCGGCCGCAATGTCAGCCGTCCACCCACGATCGGTCCACAGAGAGCCAGAACGGGGAACTGTCAATGTAAATAGACAGATCCCCATTCTGACAGGGGAGGAGAGACAGATCTGCTGTTCCTAGTGATTAGGAACAGAGATTTCTCTCCTCCTCCAGTCATTCCCATCCCCCCCCACTGTTAGAAACACCTCCCAGGAAACACATTTAACCCCTTCCCTAACAGTGACATTTACACAGTAATCAGTGCATTTTTATAGCACAGATCGCTGTATAGATGTCAATGGTCCCAAAAATGTGTCAAAAGTGTCCGACCTGTCCACCGCAATGTCGCAGTCTCGCAAAAAAAAAATCTCAGATCACTACCATTACTAGTAAAAAAATAATAATAATAAAAATGCTTCAAGTGCATTATTTCTATTATTACATTGTTATATAAAATAAAATAGTTCAACTCACCATTATTGCAGAATCAGTGGGAGCCCCGAGCGTGTCACTTGCCAACGTCACCTGCCTTCAGATGCACATTGTCACCTGCCACACATTGCGGATTGTCACTTGCCACGATGTCACCTGCTACACGTAGCTGATTGTCACTTGCCACGTCACCTGCCACATGTAGCAGATTGTCACGTGCCACCTGTCACACATTGCGGATTGCCACTTGCCATGATGTCACCTGCCACACGTTGCAGATTGTCACTTGCCACGTCACCTACCACACGTAGGGGATTGTCACTTGCCACAACGCCACCTGCCACACATTGCGGATTTTCACTTGCCACGACGTCACATGCCACATGTTGCAGATTGTCACTTGCCACGTCACCTGCTACACGTAGCGGATTGTCACTTGCCACGTCACCTGCCACACATTGCGGATTGTCACTTGCCACAATGTCACCTGCCACACATAGCGGATTGTCACTTGCCACGTCATCTGCCACACATTGCAGATTGTCACTTGCCATGACGTCACCTGCCACACATAACGGATTGCCACTTGCTGTGTCCCAGAGTAAAGGAGGGCAGCAGAGAGATAATGTAATCTCTCTGCTGCCCACACAGTGGGGGCCGAACTGCAGCGATGCAGGGCGGGCAGTGAGAGATGATGTCATCTCTCTGCTCCCCCGCCCGCTGATTGGCCAGCAAGCCCGCTCACCTGCTGACTGTCACGCCCGCTGACTGTTCCCCTGTTCTGCCCGCACGCTCCTTTTACCTGGGCCCGACGCCCAGGTGAATTGAGCGTGCGGGCAGAACAGGTGGAGCGGAGCAGGCTGGCTGGCAGGCGGGCGTCAATTTGCCTCACAGTGAAGCGCGGAGCGGGCGGAACGAGTTGGCGACAATTTGCCTCACAGTGCAGCGGGGAGTGAAGCGGGCAGAACGGGCTGGCCAGTGGCAATTTGCCTCACAGTGCAGGCAGGGCCGGTGCTAGGCAATTTGGCGCCCTAGGCAAGACCAGCTATGTGCGCCCCCCCCCCAAAAAAAAAATGTCCCTGCGTCCATCATATGTGATGTGCACCAGTAAATTAAGGGGGTGGGGTGGTAGGAAGCTGGCAGGGGGGGATGAAGATTACAGGGGGTGGTAGGAATATGACAGGGGTGGGTGGGTGGTAGGAAGCTGACAGGGAGGATGAAGATTACAGGGGGTGGTAGGAAGATGACAGGGAGGATGGAGATGACAGGGGTGGGTGGTAGGAAGCTTACAGGGAGGATGGAGATGACAGGGGTGGGTGGTAGGAAGCTGACAGGGGGGATGGAGATGACAGGGGTGGGTGGTAGGAAGCTGACAGGGAGGATGGAGATGACAGGGAATATGGAGATGACAGGGGTGGGTGGTAGGAAGCTGACAGGGAGGATGGAGATGACAGGGGTGGGTGGTAGGAAGCTGACAGGGAGGATGGAGATGACAGGGGTGGGTGGTAGGAAGCTGACAGGGAGGATGGAGATGACAGGGGTGGGTGGTAGGAAGCTGATAGGGAGGATGAAGACGACAGGGGTGGGTGGTAGGAAGCTGACAGGGAGGATGGAGATGACAGGGGCGGGTGGTAGGAAGCTGACAAAGAGGATAGAGATGACAGGGGTGGGTGGTAGGAAGCTGACAGGGAGGATGGAGATGACAGGAGTGGGTGGTAGGAAGCTGACAGGGAGGATGAAGATGACAGGGGTGGGTGGTAGGAAGCTGACAGGGAGGATAGAGATGACAGGGGTGGGTGGTAGGAAGCTGACAGGGAGGATGAAGATGACAGGGGTGGGTGGTAGGAAGATGACAGGGAGGATGGAGATGACAGGGAATATGGAGATGACAGGGGTGGGTGGTAGGAAGCTGATAGGGAGGATGAAGACGACAGGGGTGGGTGGTAGGAAGCTGACAGGGAGGATGGAGATGACAGGGGCGGGTGGTAGGAAGCTGACAAAGAGGATGGAGATGACAGGGGTGGGTGGTAGGAAGCTGACAGGGAGGATGGAGATGACAGGAGTGGGTGGTAGGAAGCTGACAGGGAGGATGAAGATGACAGGGGTGGGTGGTAGGAAGCTGACAGGGAGGATGGAGATGACAGGAGTGGGTGGTAGGAAGCTGACAGGGAGGATGGAGATGACAGGAGTGGGTGGTAGGAAGCTGACAGGGAGGATGGAGATGACAGGGGTGGGTGGTAGGAAGCTGATAGGGAGGATGAAGACGACAGGGGTGGGTGGTAGGAAGCTGACAGGGAGGATGGAGATGACAGGGGCGGGTGGTAGGAAGCTGACAAAGAGGATAGAGATGACAGGGGTGGGTGGTAGGAAGCTGACAGGGAGGATGGAGATGACAGGAGTGGGTGGTAGGAAGCTGACAGGGAGGATGAAGATGACAGGGGTGGGTGGTAGGAAGCTGACAGGGAGGATAGAGATGACAGGGGTGGGTGGTAGGAAGCTGACAGGGAGGATGAAGATGACAGGGGTGGGTGGTAGGAAGATGACAGGGAGGATGGAGATGACAGGGAATATGGAGATGACAGGGAATATGGAGATGACAGGGAATATGGAGATGACAGGGGTGGGTGGTAGGAAGATGACAGGGAGGATGGAGATGACAGGGGGTGATAAAATGTAAGACAGGCCTCAGAGGTAGGGTGGTGGGATCATGCCAGGAACAGGGGGATGACGAGGAGCATGATGATGACAGGAGACAGTAGATGGCATCATAGCATTAGGGCTGTGTGTGAGGTCATCACGGGCGGCTGGTAGCAGGGATGTTCGGGCTCCCTCGTTCAGGGAGTGACGTCACTGGATGCTGTCAGTGTCGGGCAGCGGACCGTCATTCACAGTACCTACGTCTTCCACACTACGGCCGTCCATCCTGGAGAGGAATTCAAGGAGCTGCTCAGCAGCGGCGGCGGCGGCAGCCATTATCCGCGCTCTGCACATGGTACTTGGTAGGAGATTCGCAGAGCGCGGGAGAAGGGGAGGAGCCGGGGGAGGGGAGCACATTGATCCACCTACTGACCCAACAACTGTTGGATGATCGAGGCTGCGTCAAGCTCCCAGTGCCTCTTCCTCCACAGGACTGCGCGGCGGCAAGGACTACTACTGTCACACATTGAGATAGGGAACCAGTGGCCATGGCTGCGCCCTAGGCGGCTGCCTAGTGGTACCGCCAGCCCTGAGTGCAGGGGGAGTGGAGTGGGCGGAACTGGATAGTGGCAACTTGCCGCTCCCCTGAATGTGCCGCCTGGTACAATGGTACCACCGGGTCCCATGGTAGGGCCGGCCCTGATTACACTGGACACTATATTACAGTATACTCCAGTATATCTGCAATAACAGACTCTGACCAATATCCAGTGTAAGTATATTAACTCCTCAGAGACTAGTCTCCTGTGAGTGTGCCTTTATTCACTTTTTAACCAATCACTAGAACATATGCACCAAGCTCTCAGTTACCAGTCTACAAAGTAGAGCAGTGCCAGGAAAAGATCATCTAGGGCCCAGGATGAAAATAATCAACTGCGCCCACCCCAGCCCATGATGTGTAATGCCGCATACACACGATCGTTTTTCACGTCGTTAAAAATGCCATTTTTTAAATTGGGCATTAAAAATGATCGTGTGTAGGCTCCAGAGCATTTTTAACGACGTGAAAAATGGCCTAAAAAAAATGAGAACCTGCTCTATTTTTTCGCGTCGTTTTTTTTAACGACATGAAAAACAGTAGTGTGTATGCTTTTACGAGGGGAAAAAAAAACGCGCATGCTCAGAATCAAGTATGAGACGGGAGCGCTCGTTCTGGTAAAACTAGAGTTCGTAATGGAGATAGCACATTCGTCACGCTGTAACGGACTGAAAAGCACAAGGCTGAAAAGCGCGAATCGTCGCTCAACAAACTTTACTAACATGAAGGGTGGCGCCATCCGAATGGAACTTCCCCTTTATAGTGCGGTCGTACGTGTTGTACGTCACTGCGCTTTGCTCGAGCGTTTTTTTTAATGAACGTGCGTATGCAAGACAGGCTTGAGAGGAAACAAGAAAAATCACGTAGAGAAAAACGTCGTTTTTGAAAATGACATTAAAAACGATCGTGTGTACGCGGCATAAGAATCATGTCTCAGCAAATATCCCTTCCCTCCTTCCCAAAAAAATAAATAAATCCAGTGCTCACCCCCCTAAACTGAAAATGCAAAAACATTCCCCTCCTCCCTATACAAATCACCCTCAGCACAAATCCCCCCCCCCCCTCCTTCCTAGCACAGATCCTCTCACGCCCAAATTTCCCATCCTAGCACAAATTCCCACCAACACGCCCCTCTCAGCACAAATCTGCCACCACCCCAAATCTACCTTCCTAAGAATAAATCTCCCCCCTAAATCCTTTCTCCCAGCACAACCCCCCCAATTACACCTCTTAGCACAAATCCTGTTCCCACCTCCCCCTCCAAAACACCCCTCCTAGAATAAATCCTCTCATCTCACAAATGTTTGTCTCCTCCCCCCCATTCCCGAAACCTACAGACCATAGATGCTACAGCAGCAAGAACTTGCTACAGGAGTAATGACAGCAGCAGAGAGAAGGATAGAGAAGAGAGGAGGTGCGGGCTGTGCCCCCTCCCCCCAGCTCCTCCCTCTCATGGGTATACAGGAGTTGACACAGGAAAGCTGTCAGATCAGGACTTTGATTGCCACCCCCTACCTACATTTTCTGCTGCTGGGAGAGGAGCAGTCTAGGGAGCAGATAGGGGGTGGGCAATCAAACCCTGCACAGGCCCAATCGGACAGCATTGCTGTATGAACGCCTGTAAACCAACAAGAGGTAGAAGCTGGGGGGGGAGCGCAGCCTGCACTTCCCCCCGGTTCTCTACTCCTCTCTACTGTTGTCAGCACTCCTGTAGCAAGTTCCTGCAGCTGCAGCGGTAGGAACTCACCATGCGGTGCCCCTTCCCTCACATGAGATCAAAGCGCCAGGGGCAGCCCCCCTCCTGCCCCCTCCCCTTTCCCCTTGTCCAGGCCCTGTTGCAGAGTGTCTTTAATGTATTTGTCCTTCCCCTGGCTAAAAAAAACTTGTACTAAGAAAAGTACATAGACTGCAATTGATAATCTCTCCTTCTGAAAAAGCTAGTTGTCTGGCTGTCAATGGAGATGTTTACTGGTGTAGCAATGTGGACTACAATTTCAAAACACAGTGATCCTCTGGTGTTTCTATGCATCGCATGACTCTCTAGTGCCCAGTGTTATCAACTGACGTCATGTTTGTAAGCCAAACTAAAGGGATTGTGGTATGAGCAGTTCCTCAGGCTGATAATTGCTTTGCATGACTATGCCCTTGGACTACATATCCCAGAGATCTTTGCTACCATCAGAGAGATCGCTGAGAGGGGCTATAAAAGAAGCCAAAGTCCCACCCTGCGCTCTCTTCCTCCCGGGCCTGATGCGAGACGGACCTCCCAATGCATGGAGAGAGAGGTCGCAGCCTACCACGCGGTGTACAACATTCCAACCTGGATGAGAAGGGCCTAGCACTGCTTGCTGTCCATCAGACATCCATCCAGCACCACTTCGGTCGCCTGCCAACCTGTGTTCTGAGCTCCGCATCGGGAGATCAATATGGCAGATCCACTTCACGAGTGCCGCTACAGGAGCTGCTGTCCGGAAGGCATTAAATCGGCCTGGTCGTTGGTGAGAGGACAATCGCCCACCTTTACAAATCCTTTTCTTACTTTTTCACTGGGACACTTTGCACAGACATCTGTACCCTGGGAATATTTTACTGAACCTATCTTGAACACTGTGCATAGACACCTTTAGCTTCTACCATTCCAAGAAACCTTATTGCTTGCTACTACCCCTTATTGGATAAAGTTAATGAGCTCCTACTGCCGATGAAGACCATCAGATCTGCAACGGGCACATTGCTGTCATTATTGCTACAAGGGCCCTTATACCATTGCCATTAAAGCGGAGCTCCACCCTAAAGTGGAACTTCCGCTCATCGGATTCCTCCCCCCCTCCTGTGCCACGATTGGCACCTTTCGGGGGGAGGGGGGACAGGATACCTGTCAAAGACAGGTATCCTTACCCACGTACTGGATTCTGGCCGCGGCGGTGAAGTCGCGCGAGACTCCCTCCTCCTCCCCTGGCCGCTGGGCTAATAGGAGAGAGGAGCGGGGCCTCGCGCATGCGCAGTAGGGTTCCCGGCGTGAAGCCGAAAGTCTTCATTGCCGGGTTCCCTTACCCGCAATGGCGACGGAAGCACCGACAGCTGATGTGAAACATCAGCTGCGGTGCCGACATCGAGGGACACCAGGACAGGTAAGTCTCCATTTATTAAAAGCCAGCAGCTGCAGTATGTGTAGCTGCTGGCTTTTAATAAAAAAAAATTGCCCGGGGTTGCCTGGAACACCCCTTTAAGTCCGACCTCTCATTAGGGTTAAAGATTTATAGGCTGGTCGAGAGTTCCCTTTTAGAAATCTGTCAGTATAACCACTTAATCTTGATTTATCCTTTCAGGTGCAAGCAGCATTCCACTGTACATGTGTGTATATAATTGACTGTTTACCTACAAATATCCTGGCTTGTGTTATTTGGAGGAATTCCTTTGCTGAGTTGGCGCTGTTGCTCAAAACTCAGCAGATCTATTACCTCCTCCTTGTTTGTGACAATATCTTCTTTGAACTGTTCTAGTAAACATTATCAGAACATAAATGCACAGTGTTGTTTGACTTATTACTTTAAGGTGGTGTAAAGATATCTGAACCCAGAGTGCCAGGTGGGTTGGAATGTTCATCATGTCACATACCTCCCAACTTTCCCCTGCCAACCAGAGGGGGGGGGGGGGGGCGGGGGACATTGGCAAAAAAAAACGGGAATTGCCACAGAAGTTGTTGAGCGGGGGGGGGGGGGGGGGGGGGGGTGTGATGCCGCCGGAACATTTAAAAAAAAAGAAAAAGGACTTGCAAAAAAAAATAATAATAATTGCGGGGGGGGTTTGGGGCGCGGCGGGGGGCCTCCGATCGGGGGGGGCATACTAGTGCGCCGATCGCGGGGGGGGGGCTCTTACCTGCTGCTGCTCCTCTTCTTCTCTTCATGTTTCCTGCTGTGCGGGAAACATGATAGTCTCGCGGGAGTGCGAGAAGGAGGAGCCTCTGCGGGTAAAACCCGCACAATCCGTGCCAGTTGGGAGGTATGATGTCACAGCAATGCAGATGAGCAGGTAAATCCAAGCAGTCCCTTAAAGAGGCCGTGCTACACTAAAAAAAAAGCTTGGTAAATAAAGAGAAGCTGTGTTCACTTTGTCAGCGAAATTAGGCTGTACGCAGAGCACACAGCCAGATATCGTGTCTCTAATAGTAACACATTTCGTCTCAATGATATAATGCATAAAATTCACTCACCATTCATTCGATTTGCCATTCATTCAAGTCAAGAGACATGACCACCCTGTCCTTATCATCTCGTCATCACAGCCTCACTGCCTGTCGACGCCCTCAAAGGTTCTTTTATTAAATTCCCAGCAGGAAGTGATGTCACAACATGTGACCTCCTCCATAGAAAGTGACCATATAAGGATATAATACAACAAAAGAACCAATCGCAGACATGTATACATTCAAATAGACTAGCAGTGATGTGTACCGCTTCCAATGACGGGAACCATACGAGAGCTATGGCTCTCAATGGGCCACAATTATTGTATCGTTATGCTATAGTTCTAGTGGACAAAGATCTGTCCGCTCTGAGTCATTTAATGCCAACGCGAAGAAGTGGTTAGTCCCTTGGTGAGGCATAAAACAAATATCCCTAAAAGGAGCAAACATCGCTGTGTCCACAGGAAGATTTTCCCGCCACCGGTCTTCCACCAATGTCTGTATGTGCGAATACGTTCACATGAGCGCATTACAGCAAAACTGACACTGGGGGACATCTGACAACATACATTAATAAAATTTTCCACAACAACTTTAAACCTTTAATTGCATGCAAGTATAAAAATCATGTGTTTTTACCTGCACTTTACACTTGATTGGGTATTCAGTGTGAACACAGCTTCACCTCAGCTAAGCTGAACTCTACTTTGCTTAGTCCACTCCTTCAGTCAATCATCAAACCACAATGGTGGTGTGGGGGTGGTAGCTGTTTGGTGTTTGTTATTCTGTTCTTTTCTCAGAGGAGGTATGTAGACTAGTTGTTCCTACATACCTGTTCCGCATCAGTCAGTATGAGGAAATTGCATCAGTATGGCAGTCAGACATTTCATATTTTCAGAACAAGGTAAACAATAGATGACTGCGTCCTGACCTCTCCTGTGTCCTTTCCTTATGGTAATGGAAGGCTAAAAGAAGTAACATGAAGCTTTAGTTTCCCAGTTATTCCTCCATCCATTCTAAACAGCATGAATGGACAATCTCCCCTGCAGACTATTATATTCTGACAGCCGGTCCACTCTGGAGTCAGTAAAGAGTTCTTGGGTTAAGCCAATATGGTGCCATCACCTGGTGCACGCACAGTAGCGGTGGAAGGTAATAACATTGTGTTGTGACCAGCACCATCCACAACAGCATAAAGCTGACCATATACTATATATAACCTGCTTGTACAATCCCTATATAGTCACCTTTTGATTTACCATAATTATGTAATAGGAGTACAAGCCTAAACAATCTATTCTATTCTTATCAAACCAGGCAGGCTCTTGCACTACATCATTGATGGTAGATCTGTAGAATCAGCACATCCAGACTGGTCCCTTCAGCATGTGGATCTGTGTGGCAGTGGGAGATGACCTTCTAATTTCTTGCCCCATCATCTCACACCATCCTCCTACCTCCTGGGTTCTGCTGGGGCTTACATAGGTACTATAATCTCTGGCCTGGCAGCTCACCCCAACAACCAAACCCCCCTCAGCTAGGGTTGCCACCTCATCCCTTTAAACCCGAACACATATTAATTACACAGGTTCTGTGGCTGATTAGGGTGGTAATTAAACTCACTTGGTGCCTTATCTGCATTAAATTGGCCTCAGAACCTGTGTAATTCATATGTGTTCGGGTTTAACTGGAAGACTCTCTCGTTCTGACCAGACATCATATGATGTTGCAGCTTTAAAAGCAGCTAGGGGGCGTGCGGGCACCCGCGATTGCCCAGTAACCAAGCAGGACCATGGATCTGTGTGTGTAAACACACAGATCCACATGCTGTCAGGAAGAGGAGACCGATGCTGTGTCCCTTGTACATAGGGACAACCATCGGTCACCTCCCCCAGTCAGTCCCCTCCCCCCACAGTAAGAATCACTTCCAGGGAATACATTTAACCCCTTCCTCGCCCCCTAGTGTTAACCCCTTTCCTGACAGTCATATTTATACAGTAATCAATGCATTTTTATAGCAGGGATCGCTGTATAAATGTGAATGGTCCCAAAATTGTGTCAAAAGTGTCCGATGTGTCCGCCGCAATATCGCAGTCATGATATTTTTTCACTAGTAAAAAGAAAAAAAAATGCTATAAATCTATCCCCTATTTTGTATCTGCTATAACTTTTGCGCAAACCAATCAATATACGCTTATTACGATTTTTTTTTAACAAAAATATGTAGAAGAATACATATCGGCCTAAACTGAGGAAAATTTAAATTTTTTTTTTTTAAATGGATATTTATTATAGCAAAAAGTAAAATTGTGTTTTTTTTCAAACTTGTCGCTCTTCTTTTGTTTATAGCGCAAAAAATAAAAACTGCAGAGGTGATAAAATACCACCAAAAGAAAGCTCTATTTGTGGAAAAAAAAGGACGCAAATTTACAGCATCGCACGATTGCGCAATTGTCATTCAAAGTGTGACAGTGCTGAAAGCTGAAAAATGCCTTGGGCAGGAAGGGAGTTTTAGTGCCTGGTAGGCAGGTGGTTAAAGGGATGAGGTGTTCAGGTTTAAAGGGATGAGGTGGCAACCCTACCGTCAGCCCAACCTAACCTAATCTTACATCTGTTGCTGGCTTGGAGGACTGCATCTGGAGTTACAGCTGACAGCTTTTTGCAGATGCCCCACACACCACCATGCCTACAACCACTGTCCTCACCAGCGCTGCACCAGCAAGCTTACCTAATCCCCCCCCCCCTTCCCTCATCACTGTGTCTGCACTCCCCTTTTCACCACCATGCCTGAAACCTCACCACTATGGATGAACTTGGTCGTGTTTGGATCCCAGTCAGGACCCACCTCAATGATTCTGCCAGGAAGCCGTCACTGTACTGGGCCAATCATAAGTAACCAAAGCATTCCCTGACCTCCAGCAGCACGTATGCACCCCCCTTAAATGCATGCAGCTGTGGGGTGGGAAATGGCCTGGTTGAAAATGATTGGCCCAGTATAGGTACCAGCTTCATGGCTGGCTCACTAATGTGGACTTGGACTAAACTCAAACACGCCTGAGGTCATTCCAACTCTCCACCACAGTGCCTTCATAATAACCCCTCCCCCAATGCTTTCTCTACTTCAGAAGACCTCCATCCGTCTCCTCCCTTATCACACCTAAACACCAACCCCCCCTTTTCTTTTTCTTTTCCTCCCTCATTCCCCCCCTCCCTTCCCCAATCCCCCCCCCCGGGTTTCTTTACTACCTGACTTATCCTTCCCTAAACTGTAGGCTAAGAGTATAGATGTTCTGTATCTATCATGGTGGAATGTTTAAGGATAGTGAATATTAATGCAAGATCAAAGGACTTAGTTTTGACTAACCCTGTAAAGAATATGCAAAGTGTCATTAGTATATATTCTGTTATAGATGTACTTCTTGAATTTATATATTTATATACAATCACGTGTTTTATTTACCTTGATACACCTTTAATAAAACATTTATTGTTAAAACACCAACCCCCATTCTCACCACTGTGCCTGACCCCATTTTCTCCCCCTGCTCGCCCCACCTTTCCTATATGCCCCTACTTTACTCACCACTGCATCATTGCCTGCCTTTGTGTTCACTACCACTGCATCAATGCATGTATCAGCACTTGCTGCCACTGTACCAATGCATGTATCAGAACTTGCTGCCACTGTACCAATGCATGTATCAGCACTTGCTGCCACTGTACCAATGCATGTATCAGCACTTGCTGCCACTGTACCAATGCATGTGTAGCGATACCCCCAGTTAAGAGGGCTGCCTGTATGATTTTGGGCCCTGTAGTGCACTGCTGTCAACCCCTGGCAATCGGCTCTAACCTCCCTTGGCACAGTTAGTAGGAGGGGGGGGTGATAGGACTGTGAGGGCTGTAACTCACAGCAGCACAGTCCTATGACAAGAACACACAGCAATATATTAAAACTTTCTTTACCTGTCTCTTCTGCAAAGTAAAGGACACAGACACCAATATACTTAACCCTTGTATGTTTACTTAGACTAGTGGGTAAGCAATGAAACAGGAATGTACATGTCATGTGCAGAGCCCTGCAATAAACAGTGTTCAAATGAGCAGACAAGTATAATATGCTATGCAACTCTAACAGTCCCTTTTTCAGCTTTTTCAGCAAAGTGTACTGGGTAATGTAGTCTCTGAGGGATTAAAGGGCAATACGCCGCTACACACTCCCCCCACCTAAAATCTTTGGTCCCCAAAGATAACGTAAACATTATCTAACAGTAATGCAATTGACCATGGCAAAAGAACTTGGCAGGGGAACCTCCCACCAAACTTGGTATGGGAGGTTGCTCTGACCACAGGCCACATTAGCAGAAGTGACCTGCCTAACGGTGCCAGAAAGTGAGCTGGGTTTGCCCTCCACCAAATGCACAGTGGAGGGGCCAGGCTTTTGAATTGTCCTTCTTGCGGTAGTCACTGTGTCCTCAGAACTTTCTCCCATCTGTATGTATGTCAACTTCCGAGGAGGGCGGATAATTCTTTTCACCCTTTGCTCCCTGGGAGTTATGGGTTCTGGCTCTAAGGGTGTCTCCACTAAGACTGGTACAATGGGACCTTCTTCTTTAAAGACATCCGATTCAGGTGCATGGAGGTATAGAGAGTTCCTTGGATCTTCATCCGGGACTGATTCTAGTGCATCTTCCCATTCATCACTCTGTGTATTATAAGGAATAAACTCTGCAGATTCTGCATTCAAATTGTAATTTATGGGGGATTCAGGTAACAAAGGATCCACTATTAGGGATTCAGGCGCCTGGGACGGCCACAGCCAACTGAGCTCTATTTCCTCTTCTTCACTTTGGTCTGAAGTTTCTTTCTCCCTTAATAGAGTTGTCTGAGACCTGGTGTTGGGTCTAGGAGTACAAGGAGCGGAAGGTAACTCAGAGGAATCCAGAGTAGGGGGCATCCTGACTGCTTCAGAAAGGGGCAGCAGATGGTTTCTGTGCCAGGTCTTCAGTGGACCAGCTCTTCCTTCAGGCTTCAACTGGTACACGGGCAACCCAGGCAGCTTCTTACAAATTACATAAGGTTCTGACCTCCATCTGTCTGCCAGCTTGTGCTTCCCTGGGACTCCTAAATTCCTCAGCAACACTCTGTCTCCAGGCTGTAAATCTTGAATACGGACCCTAAGGTCAAAGTTCCGTTTGTTCTGAGCTCCTCTCTGATCAGAAGTTGATTGGGCCAGGGGCGTGTCCGGACGTGAGCGGCGAAAGACGTGGTACTGAGGAGCTCCGCCAACAGCAAACCCCATCTAATGCCATCCGGAGCTTTTAGCCACGGCCCAAACCCCCAAAACAGCTGTCCAGGCTCCAGTGTGTCCCCTGCATCTGCCTAACATCAAATTGGTCATCCTGACCGCCGGACAGCTCCGCTATACGGCCCGCGACCGCATCAGCTTGCCAGGGCCCCGCCGCCATCTTGCGGCCTACACGATCCCCGCATCCTCGGCGCTCGAGTTTCGCGGTCCGGCCGGCGGGCGACGACGGCAATCCTCCACATCAGTGGAGGACCTTCCCCACGCAGACCGGCGCAGAGTCGCCGGAGAGCCACCGGGGGCCCACGACTGCATCGGCTTGCCAGAGCCCCGCCGCCATCTTGCGGCCTACGCGATCTCCGCATCCTCGGCGCTCGAGTGCTGCGATCCACCCGGCGGGCGGCGACGGCAATCCGCCGCACCAGAGGAGGACCTTCCCCGTGCTGACCGGCGCTGAGCCGCCGGGGAGCCACCGTAGGCCTGCGACCGCATCAGCCTACCAGAGCCCCGCCGCCATCTTGCGGCCTACACGATCCCCGCATCCTCGGCGCTCGAGTGCTGCGGTCCACCCGGCGGGCGGCGACGGCAATCCACCACACCAGAGGAGGACCTTCCCCGCGCAGACCGGCGCTGAATAACTGGAGAGCCACCGGAGACAACTTGTGAGGCACATCGCAGCTGAAACACAGGTGAGAGGTGGCCATCTTGCTACACCCCCGGAGCCCACAGTAGCCTCCCCACCCCTTGTTAGCCTGCGGGACTACAGTATCATCTGGCCCACACAGGGGGTATTCTCGGCCGGGGATTTGGGATCTCCTCGGTCCAGTGTTTACCCTGGGGATCGCCAGGACCCTGTCCCCACAGTCTATTGTGGCGGCCATCTTGCTGCACCCAACAGCAGTGTAGCTAGGACTCCACAGGCTCCTATAAGACACTCTGCAGAAATCCTAGTACTACCCAGTAAATCTACCTATCAACAATAGTCCCCATTATAGGACCCCTATATTTTCTGCCTCAAGAGACACTGCTGTACTCATCACTCCAAAGAGCGGCCATCTTGCTACACCCACACCCCATTAACCAGCTCTCCCTGGCTCCTAATTGCTTAACCCTTAATCTGATGGCCCCGCAGCCCCCTCATCAAGAAGTACATACCAACATTGCAGACATGTAATGAATCATTTACCGGGGACATACGGGACAGGATGAGCTAAAAATCACAATCAAATCTTAGAGGGGACGCATGCGCGGCGCGATGCAGATCACCAACTTTAATTAAACATTCCATCAGATCAGCGAGGATTTAACCCACACTGCATTGTTTAACCTCCACAAACTACCATATATTTTTTATAATCCACCTTGCAGTTCATACTAGTGCATGCCGTCGGGCAAGAAGGCGTACAATCGCCGTGCGCAACAGCACTCTTTGGTCACATACTCATTACGCAACAAGGAACATAGAAAGATGGCCCAGATGGGCACCGGTTCTCCTCCGGTACAGTCTCCTACAGCTTCCAATATTCCTCAGCAGAAATCTGCTTCCACACATAACAATAGTGATCTCTCCTCTCAGATCACAAAATCAGATCTGGACTTCAGCTTAACCAAAATCTACGAAAAACTTGTAGACAAGATACAGTGTGAACTCCAAAAAACAACAAATACACTCACACAAGAAATAGCAACCCTGGGAGGTCGCACCGATATTCTAGAAACCAAACACGACGAGCTCTCACTTGCACACAACGATCTTAGAAAGGACTTTGAACTTTTAGCTGAAAACTACACATACCTACAATCGCAAGTAGAAGATTTGGACAACCGCAACAGAAGGAACAACCTAAGGATTCGTGGTATCCCAGAATCAGTCACTGAACTGATGCCTGCAGTGTCTAAATTGTTCCACAGTCTCCTCCCTGATACACCCCATCCTCATTTGCGTGTGATAGAATTCATAGGGCCCTGCGCCCTAAACCTCCCCCAGACAAACCTCCTTGTGACATCATTCTATGCATGAAAGATTTCATCATTAAGGAAAACATATTAAGAGCATCCAGAAATATGCATAACATCGAATTGGAGGGCACCAAAATCCAAATTTTTCCAGATATCTCACAGGCTACCCTGGAAAGAAGACGCAAAATGAAGGAGATTACTTCGGTATTACAATCAGCTCATATTAGATACCGGTGGGGTTTTCCATTTAAGTTAACAGTGCCACACAACGGGACAACCTATACAATATTCAACACCTCAGAAGGCAAAGATCTCCTTGTGAAGTTAGGTCTTTTAGATCCGGGATCAAATACAGGACCTCCAGAAACTCCCCACACCTCACCTATCTGGGCCACCCCAGCCACACGTCGTGATCAAAGGAGATGGCGACCATCATTCAGAAATTTAGACGCTTGAAGATAAAGATGGATCCCATTTGTGGCCCAAAACTTAACCCCCTTCTTTTATAAAAACCTTGCTCTTTTCCTCCCCCCCCCTTTTATTTTTATTTTTTTTTCTCTTTTCTTTTTTTTTCTTTTCTCTTCTTTTTCTTTTCTTTTTTTTTTTTTTTTTCTTTTCTTTTCTCTTCTTTTTCTTTTCTTTTTTTTTTTTTCTTTTTCCCTTCTTTTCTTTTCTCTTCTTTTTCTCTTCTTTTTTCTTTCTTTTCTTCTCTCTTCCTTTTTTTTTTTTTTTTTTTTCTTTCTTTTTTTTTTTTTTTTTTTTTTTGCAAGGTTCAAAATACCACTTTTACAGTTCGAATTGTTTGAAGTTGTTTTTTCTGATTATAGTAAACAACTGTACCACACGTTTAAATGGTACCGGGTCGGCATTACCATAGTTTCTTCTATACGATATTATATATCTAACATTTTTTCTTGCTCCTTTTTTATACTGTTTTGTATGCTAATTTTTTATCAATATAAGTAACAGCATGCACCTATATAAAAAATGTTCTTTTTATAGCATCCTCGCTAAGGCTGATGTGCTCCGCCTGCGTTAGTTTGTCCCCCTACTCACAAAGGACTCCAAAAGCATGGTCCATCTGGTGGATATTTTTCTGCTACTGATCCTGCTATCCTCCGTTCTAGTGGTGGAGGGTCTATTTGTGAGTAATGGACAGTATTGTCCAAATCAATACTTTTTTCGGTCAGGAAGTGCTTCTCACCCTGACCCCCAAATCATAAAAGTTAATTCTCATAGTCATAATAAAACACTCTATATTTACAAAATGTTGAAAAGGTCAAACAAACTCTCTTTACCTCAATTAAAACATTATTATGGAATGTCATTGTACAATACAGTACCGTTATTTTCTATAAGTTTACTAGTTCTAATGTGCCACTGTTCAAGAGCCCTGTTCTCCATGGTTCTGTTGTATAGGTACAAAATGTTATTCAAAAAACAAAGGTCAACGAGAAAATATTTGAGCTGGATACGAATGTATAACCTGATATATTACATATATACACAGTTACAAATGGCAATACAATGTTGGCTAGTTCCGCCTATATCTCAAGTAGCTTCACTTTCGATCTTAATGGCGATAATCAAATTATCAACTCCACTCCGATTTGGCTATATACTCAAACCTAGGCTTGTTGACGCACTGCCATTTCTTCATAACCACCATCGCCCCTTAATACCAATACAATGGGTCTCAGAGTGATTTCTCATAACGCCCAGGGTATTAATTCGCCTCACAAGAGAAAGAAGGCCTTTCGCCATTATAAAAGATTAGGAGCTGATATAATCTTAATGCAGGAAACGCACTTTGCCACAGATAAACACCCTAAATTTTTTGACAAAAGTTACAGCCAATATTATTGCACTCCTTATAACACAAAATCTAGAGGTGCTGCTATATTCATTAGAAACACAGTGTTATTTGAGGTTCAAAATATATTTAAAGATCCAGACAGTCGTTACTTGATCTTGAAAGGTTCAATCAAAGGACGTTCTATCACCATTGCCTCAATTTATGCTCCCAACGAAGCCCAGTCAAACTTTTTCACCAAATTTTTTGATACTCTAGACAATTATCACTCCACACATTTAATAGTGGGCGGGGATTTCAATTTAGCTGCTCACTCAGCTCTAGATAGAAGCAATGTTGTCCCATCCTCAAAAGCTTTCCCCAAATCCTTGAATAGATCACTATATAACCATCAATTAATAGACACTTGGAGAGCCCATAACATTGGATCCAAATCTTACACATTCTACTCCCATCCGCACAACTGCTTCGCTCGTCTTGACTACATCTTTTGCACCCCAATTCTACTTGCCAATTCCTCTAGAGCAGATATCCATCCGTGTCCTTGGTCTGATCACCACATAGTTTCCTTTGATACTTCACATATAGGTCTAGCCAACACAGCACACTCATGGCGAATAAACGATTCCTTGCTCACAGATCCCTCAAGCAACCAACAAATTCTATCTTACCTTGAACAATATTTTGCACATAATGTAGCACCAGACATGTCCCCTACAACTATATGGATGGCACATAAAGCGTTAATGAGAGGTCATCTGATAAATATCGCCTCAATCAACAACAAATCCAAACTTGCAGACATTAGATCCCTAACAAAAGATCTAGATCACTTGTATCATAGAAACAACCAGAACCCATCTAGTGACCTACTTAAACAGATACAAGAGAAACGCACTACCTTAGACACATTATTAACATCAGATACTGAAAAAGCTCTCAGATGGTCTAAAGCTAGATTCTTACTCAACAGCAATTCTTATTCCACCATGTTTGCTAAAAAACTAAATCAATCTATGAAACCCCCACAAACCTATAAATTAAGGAACCCTTCTGGTAATTTGGTATCCCATCCAAAAGAAGTCATGAAATTATTCTCGGACTTCTATAAAAATCTCCTGACCTCACCAAAAACACCTCCGAAACAGTCCTCCTTAGACTGGCTTAATAACATTACGTTACCCACTCTTACTAGAGATCAAATTTAATCTCTTAATGCCCCTTGCTCGGAGATGGAAGTTAACAAAATCATTGAAACACTAAAAATATCCACAGCCCCAGGCCCTGACGGCTATTCCACATCTTACTATAAAAAAATTTCCTCTACCATTACACCACACCTTACTAAACTTTATAACAATATCTTACAGGGTGGCCAATTCCCACCCGAGATGATTTTGGCTAATATGTCCCTACTTCCCAAACCAAATAAAGATCACTCCACCCCTCAAAACTACCGCCCAATATCAGTTATTAACAACGACCTAAAAATATTCGGCCGTGTATTAGCAGACAGATTATCAGCCGTTATCTCCCCATTAGTTGATCCTGATCAAACAGGCTTCATTCCCAACAGACAAATAACAGACAACATACGACTTACCACAAATATCATTCAAGACTCCAACATTCATTCCAAATCCACACTGCTTCTTGGTCTTGATATACACAAAGCTTTCGACAGCGTTTGCTGGTCATATCTTGACACCCTTCTCCCAAAATATGGCATTAACAATGAATTTCTACATGGCTTTAAGGCTCTCTATCACAACCCACAAACACGTATTAAACTCCCAGGTAACAATTCTGACTTTTTTCCCCTGACTAAAGGTACCAGACAAGGTTGTCCACTTTCCCCCTACTCTTTGCCCTCGCAATAGAACCCCTCGCCTGTGCAATCAGAAACAATACAAATATTAAAGGATATCTTAAGGGATCCAAGGAATACAAACTGAGTCTTTATGCGGATGACGTCCTTCTATTCATAACTGACCCTCTTATTTCCCTACCTAATCTAACTAAAACCCTGGACGTCTTCCATGATTTGACAGGTCTGGGTGTAAACCTATCTAAGTGCTCGGCTTTACCAATCAACATTCCCCCAGCCTTAATATCCTCACTTAAAGACAAATTCTCATTCAATTGGCACGTAGATTCGTTTAGATACCTAGGTATTCAGATTACATCTTCATATAAAACGCTATATCAAGCAAACTACCCTCCTTTATTTAACAATATTAAAAACCTACTTAAACTATGGTCATCATACCAGATTTCTTTCTCGGGCAGGATAGTAGCCACAAAAATGATGATATTACCCAAACTTCTATTCTTTTTTAGAACTCTTCCACTTATTCTACCCAAAAAAACACTAGAATCTTTACAGAGAGAAATCAATAAATTTATATGGCAAAACAAGAAACCCAGATTTAGTTATTCCCTTATGTTTAGACCCCATTTAAAAGGAGGCCTCGGCATTCCAAACCTTTGGCTATATTACCTGTCGGCCAGATTCACCCAATTAGCCCAATGGTATGCCCCTTCATTCCAAATTCCTTGGCTCCTGTTCGAGGAAGAATCTATCCTACCCTACAATTTACAAGGACTTCTCTGGTCCAATGTCATCCCACCACAAAAAATAAGGCCCTTAAACCTCATCGTCACTCACACTCTTCAACTATGGAACAGACAAAACTCTAATTTTAAGTTATCCTCGGATGTTCCCCCCTTAGCTTCCTTTATGGGTGACCCACGTTTTTCCCCCCCAGATAGAGCTCAGGATGAAAATTTGCTAACATATTGGAAGTCACATAATCTAATACATTTAAAATCGCTCTCCCAAGACAATGCATTTCTTACTTTCACCAGACTACAAACAAAATACAATATCTCTCCTACCGAACTAGAGATCTATGCAAAAATAAAAAAATTCTATGAGAAATATTACTCACTTACACTCCACCCCCCTTATACACAATTTGAGCAAATTTGTATCTCCTCCCCTCGTGACCGGGGTTTAATCTCCAGAATATATAAAAATTTAAATGAGACCAACATGCCTGATAAATCACATCCCATGCTACAATGGGAATCAGATTTAAATACCTCATTTACTCTTGATCAATGGGATACAATTTTTACAAATCTCCACAAATGTACCAGAACAACCTCGATTAGAGAATCGGCCATCAAACTACTTTATAGATGGTATCTTACTCCCGCTAAACTCAATTCATTTTATCCCTCAGTGTCCCCACTCTGCTTTAGGGGTTGCCCCACCCAGGGAACACTTTTACATATATTTTGGGATTGCCCCCACATTAAAGACACTTGGCATAAGGCAAATATTATAATAGATAAAATATCCTGTAGAAAGATCTCTCTTACACCCCAAATAGGCCTTTTATTCACTCCTATACAGGACATTCCAATGACTAGTACAAGGTTAATACATACACTCCTTAGTTCCATCCACTGGGCCATAGCATTTAATTGGCGCTCCACTACGGTACCTTGGCCACAAATTCTTAACCGCATGTCAAACATTAAGCTTTCAGAAAGAATTCATCACACATTATATGATTCTATGCCCCTTTACCAAAAAAAATGGACTCTCTGGGATACCACCTCTCTGGTCTAGTACCTTCCCGTTTTTTTTTACCTCCCACTCTTAAAATATATACAATTGTCATTTAGCCCTCTCTCCAATACAATGCTCTTGATTGACTTTATTTGAACAATATACATTCCTATACTAGGCTTAAGAAATAAGAAAAATAAATAAATTAAGAAAAAAAAAAAAAAAAAAGAACCTTTTCTCCTTCCTCTGTACAATGCTCAATATGTACAATGTTTATATATATACCTGTACCATCATTGTGATTTGTTTTTATACCTTGACCTTTTCTATAATAAAAATCGTTTGTAAACAAAAAAGAAGTTGATTGGGCCTTCTCATAGGCCAGCCTTAAGCTCTTCCGCAGTCTGTCCACGTATCCTTTGTGTGAGGCGACAGATGTATGGTCCATGGAGGTGCCAAAGGCCAAGTCCACTGGTAGTCTGGCCTCTCTTCCAAACATAAGTCTGTAAGGGTAATACCCTGTGACATCGCTGGCTGTACTATTATAGGCGTGCACTATGGCAGCTATGTGCTTGCCCCAATGTTGCTTCTCGTCACTGTTCAGAGTCCCCAACATATTTAACAGAGTCCTGTTGAATCTTTCTGTTGGGCATCAACTTGGGGGTGATAAGGGGTAGTACGAGTTTTTTTTTATGCCTAAAGAGTCCAGCAACTTCCGAATCAGTCGGCTCTCAAAGTCTCTCCCTTGGTCCGAGTGAAGGCATTGAGGCAACCCGTAATGCACAAAGTACTTCTCCACCAAGATTTTGGCTACAGTGGAGGCCTTCTGGTCTTTAGTTGGAAAGGCCTGGGCATAACGGGTGAAATGGTCGGTTATCACCAGAACATTTTTCCGTGTCCACTCAAGTCAGGTTCCAGACAGAGAAAGTCGATGCATACCAAGTCCAAGGGCCCTTGACTCTGCAGGTGGCCCATTGGGGCAGCTTGACGTGGCAATGTCTTCCTCTGTATGCAGCGAGCACATGAGTGACAGTACTCCTCCACTTCAGCTCGCATACAAGGCCAGTAGAATCTATTCCTTACAAGCTGGAAGGTTCGTTCGGCCCCTAAGTGGCCATGGTTGTCATGTAGGGCAGCTAAGACAGTCTTTCTGTGTTTTTCTGGCAGAAACAGTTGCCAGGTCATCAGAGGGGCCCCTTCGGTAGACCACCCCTTGATGCACCTGCAACTTGTCCCATTCTTTGTGGATTAATCAAGCCTCCTTTGAGGGATCTTGCAAGAGCCTGTCCGGATCCTGGTCTTCCAGAGCTTCCAAAGCCAATCTTCCCCAGGGGTCTTCCAACTGATCTCTTCTTATGTCCTTCTTGGATAATTGTGGCAAGTCGTCTTCGCCAATCTGGGTTACGTCACAATAGCATTTGGGCACCCCCACTACCGAAACTCCAATTTCTTCCGCCTTGGATCCGCCACTAGCGTGAAGCTGTGCTCCTTGACACAAAGCCCGCACCCCATCTGGGATTACCTGGGTCCAGTCTTCTGTATGGTAAGTGGGAGCATGAGACTTTCTGGACTATGCATCAGCATCTCTGTTTCCAGTCCCCGGTCTATACTTGAGGCTAAAGTTGAATCCAGAGAGGGCTGCCAACCAACGGTGGCCAGTGGCATCCAGCTTGGCTGTCGTGAAAAGGTAGGTGAGTGGGTTATTATCTGTCTTTACTATAAAGTCCGCTCCATACAGGTAGTCTTTGAGTTTATCCACAACTGCCCACTTCAGGGCCAGGAACTCCAATTTGTGGGTGGGGTAATTCTTTTCCGCTGGTGTTAGACTCCTACTTACATAGGCGACTGGCCTTAGTTGTCCTTCATACTCCTGGTACAGTACACCTCCCAGACCATCATGCCTGGCATCCACATGTAGTTCATATGGTCTCTTGGTGTCAGCATAGGCCAAGCCCGGGCAGTGGTCAGACTTTTCTTCAGCATTTCGAAGGCCTCTTCACACTTCTCTGTCCACTGGTCTTCCACGGACTCTCCGGGCTTCCTGGGGCCAGTATCATCCTCCTCTCCTTCTGTCTTCAGTAACTCATTCAGAGGTTTGGCAATTTTTGCAAACCCTTCCACAAACCTGCGGTAGTAGGAGCAGAACCCCAGGAAGGATCTGAGCTCAGTCACTGTAGTTGGTCGGGGCCAGGAGGTAACTGCTTCCAGTTTGTCAGGGCCTGACACTCCCTCTTCAGACACTATGTGTCCCAGATAGTGGACTGAGGACCGGTAAAACTGACACTTCTCCCTGGAGAGTTTAAGTCCCTCTTCACTGAGTCTCTTCAGGACTTTCTCCAGCCTTTCTTCGTGCTCCTCCAGAGTCCTCCCGAAGACAATGATGTCATCTAGGTACACCAGGACTTCGATAAGATTCATGTCTCCCACAGTCTTTTTCATCAATCTCTGGAAAGTGGCAGGGGGGCCCCTGACAGGCCCTGAGGCATCCTGTTGAACTCATAGAATCCCACTGGGGTGATAAATGCTGTCTTCTCCCTGTCATCAGGGTGCATTGGGATTTGATAATACCCACTCTTCAGGTCCATGATGCTGAACCACTTGGCTCCAGACAGACTCTGTAAGGCATCTTCTATCCTGGGGGTGGTATACTGGTCGGGTATGGTCCTCCTATTGAGAGTCCTGTAGTCTATGCAAAGTCTCAGCGACCCATTCTTTTTCCTGTCTACCACAATAGGAGAGGCATATGGGCTTCTGGACTCCCGGATAACCCCAGTTCTCTTAAGCTCCGTCAACTGTTCACGTAAATCTTCTAAGTCAGCCAGGGGAACTCGCCGGATCCTCTCCCGGAAAGGTTTGTCTTCCTGCAGACGGATCTTATGGGTGGCACTCCTTGCACACCCTACGTCGAACTCGTCCTTTGAGAATATTTTTCTCCATCTGGTCAGCTGGGCCTTGGCTCTCTCCTTCCACACTAGTGGTAGGGTGGTGGTCTCTAGGCAGAGATTCTCTAGAGTGTGTTCTCCTCCCTCAACCTTCTCCAAGTTGGACAGGGCCACTGGGGTGGCAGGGTTTACTTTTCCCAGCAACATCCGGGCCGGAATCTTCATGGGAGAACTAGTGACAATTCCGATGCTCACTGGGATCTGGCCCTTCGCCTTCTTCAATGCCCTCAACAGGACCACTTCGGGGATCACTTCCAACCCTGGGTGGGTGTCTTGGGGGTCTGGTTCCAGGACCACAAAGGGGCCAGGCTGCTCCCATGAGAGTTTCACAGTAGCCTGCAGACAGGTCATCTCACCAGGCTGCAACATCTTCTCCTTCCTTGACAGTCTCCAGACTTTAACCACCCCCTCTTCCGGGGCCTTCTGTTCCAGGACCAACTTCCGGTAGACCTGCTGCAGCATGGGGTGGATCCTGTCTCCTGAAGTACCCTGCTCCTGTGCTAGAGGAGTCAGCAGTCTCCTGACCAGATCAGTGTTGGTCCCTATGATCAGGGAACTCGTGTTGGCTCCTGGTGGGCGAGGGCAAACTACTGCTGGGGCGTCAAAGACTTCTGCCTTTCCTGTCACAGAGGGATCGAAGGCCAGCCTGATTGAGACATAACCATCGTATGGAAACCTATGAGTACCAATTCCCCATATCTCGAGGTCCTCCAGCTTTTTTAGGGGCACGTGACTCAGGTGTTTCTGGTAAAAGTCTTTATACAAAAGGGTCACTTGGGCTCCTGTGTCTAGGATGGCCTTGGTGTAGACTCCCTCCACTTGAATGGGGACTAGGGGGGAGGGCCCTATTAACTTGGCTGGAAAACTCTTCTGGGGGGTCTCCTGCTTTGGACTCTTGGACTTTCCTTTTGAGGTTATCTTTTTTTTCCATTTCTTTCTGAATCTCAACCCTTGTTGGGCCTGGTATGCATTGATTTCCCTTTGGTTGTTAGATTTCAACTCCTGACAAGTGGCATCGGGTATTTTAGGAGGGGCATTGTTTCTCTTTTCCTTTGCCTCTTCTGGCTTTTGGATCTTTTTGGAGCTTTCTGTAAATAGTGGGCGCCCGGCTGACTCCTTCACCGGGGCCCTCTGAAGTTTTCCGCCGGCTGGTGGTAAGTGCCTCGGTTCTTCCTTGGACTGGGGAACACTCTTCTGAAATGGCCGACTCCTCCACAGTTGAAACAGACGGTTTCTCTTCTTCCCTGTGGGGATGTTGGAGTGGAAACAATCTGGCGTGGTTCCTTCCTGATCTCCTCTTGCTCTTTGGCTCCAGAGTTCTTAGCCAGTAGAGAGGTCAATAAATCCAGCACTTGAGTCATCTGGGACTTTAAGGTCTCCACTTCTAAGTCCCGTTCAGTGGTTACTGCTGCTCTGACTCCCACTGAGGGGAGTGATCTTCTCAACCGCCTGTTGGTCCTTTAACAGGGCTTCTTCGTCCCTTATGATCCGCACAAGGTCTGGGTAATTCAAAGCCATGACTCCTTCAGAGGTCTTCAAGTGGAGCCAAACTGGATCCGAACGTAAAACTCCCCTGACTTGGGGCAGCATTCCCTTTTTGAGTACAATTTGGCACAGCATTCTGTTTAACCTCCGGACATATTCTGATAATTTCTCTCCCGGCTGTTGGAGGGTATGTTCGAACTGGTACATTAGTTCAGTCACCTTTTCCAGCTGGCCAAATTCCTCCTGCAACATAGCCAGATAGTCATATGCAGTACAAGCAGCATTGCTGAACCTAAGGTTCTTCACAGCCTCAGCAGCAGCGCCCTTCAAACTTTCACTGATGCGCTGCTTCTTCTGCGCTTCTGGTACTTCCCATCCTTCTACTGCCTGCATTGCCTGCTCAATCCAGGTGTCGAAATCTTCTTCCCCGGAAGGCACAGGTAGCTTTCCTGAAAAGATCCGGAGCTTCCGGTACCCGGCTTCCACATGAACCGTATTGCTCTTCTGGCACTTAGTGACAAAGTATCCCAGAGCATTCAATAGTTCCGGCCCTATGGCTGCCAGGGGTGTCCCCAGGGCTATCGTTTCCCGACTGCTTTCCATTTTGGGGAAGAGTAGCGGGGATGATGGCGGAGAGGTTTTTGGAGATTCCTTCTTTGTAGCCCCTGTATGCACTAATCGGTATAGCTGGCTATCTATGGCTTTTATGTTCTGACCTCTAAAATCTTCCGGAACTTCTCCTCTCCATTCCACTAGTGCGTATGTACACAAGATATCTGGCTTTATATCCATCACCCATGCCTTCTGACTCGTAGACAACGACATTATGAGCTGCTTTATTTCGTTTTCTTGCCAGATGCCCCCCAGGAGTTCAATAACTACCGCCTCGGTTGAATCTGCGCCAACCGCTGCGCACCACTGTGTCATTGCTGGCGGGTCCATGCTGGTACTTCTGACCGGCTTGATTGCAGCGTGCAGTATACAGGAATCCCGGACCCGAGCCCCCACGTGTAGCGATACCCCCAGTTAAGAGGGCTGCCTGTATGATTTTGGGCCCTGTAGTGCACCGCTGTCAACCCCTGGCAATCGGCTCTAACCTCCCTTGGCACAGTTAGTAGGGGGGGGGGGGGTGATAGGACTGTGAGGGCTGTAACTCACAGCAGCACAGTCCTATGAAAAGAACACACAGCAATATATTAAAACTTTCTTTACCTGCCTCTTCTGCAAAGTAAAGGACACAGACACCAATATACTTAACCCTTGTATGTTTACTTAGACTAGTGGGTAAGCAATGAAACAGGAATGTACATGTCATGTGCAGAGCCCTGCAATAAACAGTTTTCAAATGAGCAGACAAGTATAATATGCTATGCAACTCTAACAGTCCCCTTTTCAGCTATTTCCCCTCGTGGACAAAATGGCGCCCAGGAATGTCTACGCTACACAGTCAGGCCTGACTGAACTAAGGAGAAGTTCTGTAGGGAAATCTTCGCTAGCAACGGTGGTGCACTTGAAGAATAGAATTTGTAATCCACCAATGTAACAGGGATACTGTGTCTGTCTATGAGCAGGTGCTCTCTCACCCAACCGGACCAGTCCGCGTCCGTTTCTTCCACTGCTGTGTCTAAGTACACATATCCCTCGACATCCGGGTCTTCGGTCCTCCTGGCAAAGGTGCAGTATCAAAGGAGAGACGTCCCTCAGGTTCCTCGGTGCGAGCGGAAGGCTCTATGGAGAAAAGGCCCAGGCTTCTGGCCTAAAGTCACAGGAGCTCAAGCAGCAGTTCAACTTGCTGGGCGGGCGGTGTCCAAAGAGAAAGACTAGGCTCCGCCTCTCCCTTATAAAGTCCACCCCAGCAGTCCTTGCGCGAGGCAATGCACCCTGGGTGCTCTAAAGTGTACTGGGTAATGTAGTCTCTGAGGGATTAAAGGGCAATACCCCGCTACACATGTATCAGCACTTGCTGCCACTGTACCAATGCATGTATCGGCACTTGCTGCCACTGTACCAATGCATATATCAGCACTTGCTGCCACTGTACCAATGCATGTATCAGCACTTGCTGCCACTGTACCAGTGCACACTTCTGCACACTCTACCACTGCAGTGATGCCTCCTTCCCATTCAGCCCATTCAACAAATGGAAATGCTTTTACTACTATTTCTGAAAGTGTAGAGTCCCTGCAATCTATAAAAAGAACCACATTTTAATGCTGATTTAACAGGTATTTTTTTATTTTATTCTCCTATCTCCAGAACAGGGCTGCTCTTAACATGATCTACCACTTTAATTAGGTAAACTGACAGTAACTTGTATGCCTGTAGTTACTCTTGTGACTACATACCTCTCAAAACTTTTTGAGATGGGACCAAGGGACGCCTATTTGCAAAAGTATGTAGGCATAGGACACACCTCCTGCCGCACCCCCCTAAAGGAGAATTATAAAAAAAATATATGATTAGTTAAAGTGATATTAAAGTGTTATTAAATCCACAACAGTAAAATCAGTCTGTATATGTCGTAAAGCATGCTTGTTATACTCACTGTGGAACCTTAGGGGTTAATCCTCTGCATTATGTAAAAAGGCTGTTTGATCCTGTATGCAAAGATCCTCCTCTTCCTACATTGTTCCCAAAACATGTCCAGACAAGACAGAGTTACTGGAGTCAGGCTGCACATGCTCAGTTTGGTGTGCATTGCTAGAGAGGTTTTTTTTTTTCTTAGAAGAGTGCATGTGATCAGCACAGGACCAATCAACACTGTCCAGACAGAGGGGCAGGGGTCCTGATAGGACAGTCAATGGAGAATTAAAACTCCTCCTACAAGCTTTACCCAGGCACCGATCAAAGTCACAAGACTGCTATATACTACTGATGAGAAAAGGTATATAGCAGTTTATATTTACGAAAATGATTGCATTTTTATGTTCTGTGTACTGTGGGAGACCAGATATAGTGAATGCAGGGTCCTGGGTTTAGTAACACTTTAAAGCCTTGTTTTTTTTTTTTAAATAACAAACATGTCATACTTACCTGCTCTGTGCAGTGGTTTTGCACAGATTAGCCCAGATCCTCCTCTTCTCGGGTCCCACGCCAGCACTCCTGGCTCCTCCTTCCTGCCGGCTGCCCCCACAGCAAGCGGCTTGCGCTGGGGGCACCCAAGCAGACGCACTCCCGACCCACGGGTTCTCTGTGTCCATTCACACACGGAGCTGCGGCTCAACCCCACCTCCTCCCCCTCCTGACTGGCTCATTGACTGTGATTGACAGCAGTGGGAGCCAGTGGCTCCCACTGCTGCCAAGAGCCAATCAGGAGTGTGAGTGCCTGGAGAGGCAAGGCTCTTGTGGACATCCCTGGATTGAGAGGGGCTCAGTTAAGTATTAGGGAGGATGGGGGGTCTGCTGCACAAGGATGGAGGGCTGCTGCACACAAAAGTTTTTTTTCCAATAATGCATACAATGCACAAAGGTTAAAAAACTCGTGCCTTTACAACCACTTTAAACCCACAAGAGTTTTTTTTTTTTTTTTTTACCACTACCATTCCTTTATATTGGATTTTGAAATTTACAAATGCAACAATTTAGAAATTGGATGAAAGGTTTATCACTGGGAAACACTTTTGAAAGATAAAAAGTGCATTTTATATATACTGTACCTACATAGATCAAACTTAACCACTTAACAACCACCTGCCGACAAATAACGTCGACAAGGTGGTTGCTTAACTCTGGGAGGACGTTATATAACGTCCTCCCAGAATCGCGCTCCCGCGCGCCCCCTGGGGCGCGCACACGGGAAACTCCATGACCGCCGGGTCCAGAGGACCCGGCGGATCACGAATCGCGGTAAATCGCCGCTGATAGCGGCCGTTTACCACGTGATCGCTCCGTCAAATGACGGAGCAATCACTTGTAAACAGACCGGCGTCATTTGATGACGCCGGTTCCTCCCTCCCCTCTCTGTACCGATCGGTACAGTGTGAGAGGGGAGGGGGAGGGAGCGGATGGCAGCAGCAGCACTGTGGGCTGGATCTGTGACAATTGCAGTCACAGATCCAGCCATCCATCCATCCCTGCTCAGCCATCCCTGTGCTATACCCTGCCAATACTCTGCAATACACCCTGCCAATACTCTGCAAAATACCCTGCCAATACTCTGCAAAATACCCTGCCAATACCCTGGTGCAATACTCTGCAATACCCTGGTGCAATACTCTGCAATACCCTGCAAAATACTCTGCAATACCCTGCAAAATACTCTGCAATACCCTGCGCAATACTCTGCAATACCCTGCGCAATACTCTGCAATACCCTGCGCAATACCCTGCAAAATACTCTGCAATACCCTGCGCAATACCCTGCAAAATACTCTGCAATACCCTGGTGCAATACTCTGCAATACTCTGGTGCAATACTCTGCAATACTCTGGTGCAATACTCTGCAATACTCTGGTGCAATACTCTGCAATACCCTGCGCAATACTTTGCAATACCCTGCGCAATACTCTGCAATACCCTGCGCAATATTCTGCAAAATACTCTGCAATACCCTGCACAATACTCTGCAATACCCTGCACAATACTCTGCAATACCCTCCACAATACTCTGCAATACCCTCCACAATACTCTGCAATACCCTCCACAATACTCTGCAATACCCTCCACAATACCCTGTGCAATACCCTCCACAATACCCTGTGCAATACCCGTGCAATACCCTGCCATACACCGCAATACCCTGCCATAGTCCGCAATACTCCGCAATGCCCTGCAATACTCCGCAATGCCCAGCAATACTCCGCAATGCCCGGCAATACTCCGCAATGCCCGGAAATACTCCGCAATAACCACTTCCCGCCCCCTGGCCGTCATATGACGTCCTTGACTTTGTGCGGGGATATCTGAATGATGGGAGCAGCTACAGGCATCATTCAGATATTAGCTTTTTCAGCCGGCGATTCCCTACACCATAAGAACAATCATAGCGGCTGTTCTGCCGCTTGATCATTCTTACGGGAGGCGAGAGGGGATGTCCCCGTCCCCCCGCCGCCCTCCGGTGCTTCTACCGACTCACCGCTACGATCAAAGCCAGGATTGTTGTTTTTTTTTTGTATTTTTTTCAGGCTTCCCAGCCTAGAGGTGAGATGTGGGGTCTTATTGACACCCCCCCCCCCCATATCTCACTGTAAAGAGGACCTGTCATGCCATATTCCTATTACAAGGGATGTTTACGTTCCTTGTAATAGGTATAAAAGTGATCAAAAAAATGTTTAGGGCGGAAAAACATGTCAAACTAAAATAAATAAAGTAAAATGAAGAATACATTTTTTTTTTTTTTAAAGCGCCCCTGTCCCCGTGAGCTCGCATACAGAAGCGAACGCATACGTAAGTCCCGCCCACATATGAAAACGGTTTTCAAACCACACATGTGAGGTATCTCTGCGAACGTTAGAGCGAGAGCAATCATTTTGGCCCTAGACCTCCTCTGTAACTCAAAACATGTAACCAGTAAAAATATTTAAAGCGTCGCCTATGGGGATTTTTTAAGTAGCGAAGTTTGGCGCCATTCCACGAGTGTGTGCAATTTTTAAGGGCGACTTGTTAGGTATCTGTTTACTCGGCGTAACTTCATCTTTCACATTATGCAAAAACATTGGGCTAACTTTACTGTTTTTTTTTTTTTTTTAAGCACAAAACATTTTTTTTCCGTAAAAAACGCGTTAAAAAAATTGCTGCGCAAATATCGTGTGAGATAAAAAGTTGCAACAACCACCATTATATTCTCTAAGGTCTTTGCTAAAAAAACATATATAATGTTTTGGGGTTCTATGTAATTTTCTAGCAAACAAATGATGATTTTTATATGTAGGAGAGAAATGTCAGAATTGGCCTGGGTGCCCCAGAACGCCTGAAGGTGCTCCCTGCATGTCGGGCCTCTGTATGTGGCCACGCTGTGTAAAAGTCTCACACATGTGGTATCGCCATACTCGAGAGTAATAGCAGAATGTGTTTTGGGGTGTAATTTGTGGAATGCATATGCTGTGTGTGAGAAATAACCTGCTAATATGACAATTTTGTGAAAAAAAAAGAGAAAAAAAAAATCTTGATTTTGCAAAGAATTGTGGGAAAAAATGACAACTTCAAAAAACTCACAATGCCTCTTTCTAAATACCTTGGAATGTCTTCTTTCCAAAAAGGGGTCATTTGGGGGGTATTTGTACTTTTCTGGCATGTTAGGGTCTCAAGAATTGAGATAGGCCGTCAGTACTTCAGGTGTGATCAATTTTCAGATATTGGCACCATAGCTTGTGGACTCTATAACTTTCACAAAGACCAAATAATATACACCAATTTGTACTTATTTTTACCAAAGATATGTAGCAGTATAAATTTTGGCCAAAATTTATGAAGAAAAAATAGTAATTTGCTAAATTTTATAACAGAAACGAAAAAAAAATCATTTTTTTACAAAATTTTCAGTCTTTTTTCTCTTATAGCGCAAAAAATAAAAAACCCAACAGTGATTAAATACCACCAAAAGAAAGCTCTATTTGTGTGAAAAAAAGGACAAAAATTTCATATGGGTACAGTGTTGTATGACTGAGTAATTGTCATTCAAAATGTGAGAGCACCGAAAGCTGAAAATTGGTCTGGTTATTAAGGGGGTTTAAGTGCCCAGTGGTCAAGTGGTTAAATGAGGGACAAATGAGGAGGAAAGATGGGCAGAGGGATTTTGTTTCAAATCAGGGACAGTCCTTCGAAATCAGGGACAGTTGGGAGCTATGTTGACTAGTATTGTTTCTATTTCTGATTTTCCCATAGGAGGAGGGAGCTGGGTGTATCCTTCTAAATAAAGAGGGACGTGTTCACTGTTCAGTATTGTGTTATATTACCTTTCTGCAATCAGAAAAGGTTTGCTTTGTTATGCTCATTGCTGAAGGCAGCAGATACATTCCCACACCCTAGCTGATCGGCTGCTTGGACAACAATGTACATCACTATATTGATACTTCTGCTGAGCATTGTAATCTTTGCAAGACGAAGACGGAATCGTGTTTTTTTGGACCCTGAAGAACGAGCAGTTCTCATCACTGGCTGCGATTCAGGCTTCGGGAATCAACTCGCCCGCAGGTTACTTGATATGGGCTTCACCGTCTTTGCTACCTGCCTGTTCCCGGAAGGAGAAGGGGCTCAGTCTCTATTAAATTATTCCTCCTCTGGGAAGCTGAGGGTGATCAGGCTGGATGTTACCAGTGACAAGGAGGTTGCCGAGGTGAAGCAGTACGTACAAGATAACCTTCCTGCTCAAGGTATTACTGTATTCATTTATTTTCATTTCAGTGCTGTGATCACCATTGTTGTCTTCAAGAGCCACGGTCCTGAAGCTGAATAATTATCTTATTTTTAGGATATATGATAGAATGAAACGTCAATACCTTACGTTTTAGGAAAACTTTACTGTGATACACACTAATTAACGGGAGGGCTTTTTGACTGCTTTAGTCGCCTTTCACGCGGACGGCTGTTTTGCCGCAGTTAAAAGCATGTAAAATGTTCTGTCATATTCAAGGCTCCATGCACTGCGATTAGCTGCATTTGTACATTGTGATTATCTGCGTTTACGTGCGGTTACATGCGGCCGCGTTTAGCTGCGGTAGTCATTCCCATAGCAACCCTTTTTATACCTACTAATTATGATGTGCTTCCTGTTGTTGTTTTTTTTTTCTCACGCTGCTATCCGCAGTTGACACAAAAGACTGTGATTACCTGCGGTTATGTGCATATAGCTGCGCTACATCGCACCTTGACGCATTCAATTAAATTTTTTCTATTCGCACCAAACCGCATGTAACGAAATCGCAGCTAAACGCTGTGTGTGAATGGGGCCATAGGAAAGCACTGTGTGCTTTTAGCTGCGATAGAAAACTAGAAAATCCGCATCTAAAAGCACCATTCTATCCATCCGTGTGAAAGGGGCCTTAGTCTTTCTTGCTATACACTGTCCTGATTAGGGATGAGCCGAACATATCCCTGTTCGGTTCGCACCAGAACTTGCGAACGGACCGAAAGTTTGCGCAAACTTTAGAACCCTATTAAATACAATGGATGCGAACGTTCGAAATCAAAAGTGCTAATTATAACGGCTAATATGCAAGTCATTGTCCTAAAAAGGGTTTGGGGACCCGGGTTCTGCCCCAGGGGACATGTATCAATGCAAAAATTTTTTTTTAAAATAGACGTTTTTTTGGGAGCAGCCATTTTAATGATGCGTAAAGTGAAAAAAAAAAAAGGGAAATATTCCTTTAAATATCGTACCTGGGGGGGTGTCTAAAGTATGCCTGTGAAGTGCCACGTGTTTCCCGTGTTTAGAACTGTCCCTGCACAAAATGACATTTCTAAAGGAAAAAAATGGTCATTTAAAACTGCTTGCGGCTTTAATGTAATGTCTGGTCCTGGCAATATGGATGAAAATCATTGAGAAAAATGTCATGGGTACCCCCCACCCCACTTGTATGGATATTGAGGGGAACCCCGCACCCAAATTTAAAAAAAGGTCCTATATACTCTGAACAGCAGTATACAGGCGGTGCAAACAAGACAGGGACTGTAGGTTTGTTCTTAAGTAGAATCTTTTTCTAATTTGGAACAGGTACATTTTTTAAGTGTAGCTCTAGCCAAAACATATATTTTTAAGCTTTTAGGAGAACATAGGGAAGGGTTATCACCCCTGTAACATTTGTTTTGCTGTCTGTGCACCTGTTCAGAACATTTTACCTCACTTTCCGTCCCAATGAAAAATGTTTTTGGAAAAGTGGGGTTTTTATTGAAACAAGGATTGGTGATAAAGCATCAGTAGAGAGGAGACTCCTTTTTCCCATATTAACTTTTACAGGAGAGAATTTGCCTTCCTAGGGGTAGATTTCCTCTCACTTCCTGTTGTCTCCTTCCGTTTGCAAGTAGGAGTCGTTTGTAAGTTGGATGTTTGAAAGTAGGGGCCTGCCGTATATACTCTGCAGAAATTTGCCCCTTAGGTGTCGGTGTTGCCACAACACTGTAAGCCCTCACAGTTACTCTTGGTGGGCACTGGAACGCCCTGCTGTGAACTATTATATCAGGAATTGTAATTACATGCCATTGTTGAACAGTGGTAGGAAAAATTGGGCCTTTGGTGGTGGTGCTGGTGCTACAACACTGTCAGCCCTCACAGTTACTCTTGGTGGGCGCATGAATGGGCCCTACTGTAAATTATTAGATCAAGAATTGTAATTGCATGCCCCTGTTGAAGAGGGGCAGAAAAATTGGGCCTTTGGTGGTGGTGGTGGTGGTGGTGGTGTTGCCACAACACTGTAAGCCCTCACAGTTACTCTTGGTGGGCGCAGGAATGGGCCCTGCTGTGAATTATTAGATCAAGAATTGTAATTACATGCCCCTGTTGAACAGGGGAAGAAAAATTGGGCCTTAGACACTGGTGCCACAACACTGCAACCCCTCACAGATACTGTACTTGGAGCACAGCAATGAGCCCTGTTGCAAAGTATTGCATCAAAAATTGTAATTACACGCCCCTGTTAAACAGGGGCTGAAAAATTGGGCCTTAGGTTGTGGTGCCACAACACTGCAACCCATCACAGATACTGTACTTGGAGCACAGCAATGAGCCCTGTTGCAAAGTATTGCATCAAAAATTGTAATTACACGCCCCTGTTAAACAGGGGCTGAAAAATTGGGCCTTAGGCACTGGTGCTGGTGCCACGACACTGCAACCTCTCCCAGATACTCTAGTTGAAGTGCAGGAATGAGCCCTGCTGCAAAGCATTGCATAACATTTTTTAATTACATGCCCCTGTTAAACAGGGGCTGAAAAATTGGGCCTTAGTCACTGGTGGCGACACCCAGAAACAAAAATGTTCTTCCAAGCTATCATCATGAATCGGATCATTGAGGAGGAGGAGGATAGTCAGTCAACATAACAGGACAGTCACTCAGCATCAGCATAGGCAGTCTTGAAGGGATGTGACATTTCAAAATAAATTATTCTGTTATATCAGCTTCAGGTGCTTGGTAGCTGGTGGTGATCCAAGACTGGTTCATCTTTATGAAGGTCAGTCGATCAACCGAGTCGGTGGACAGGCGCACCCTGTGATCCGTGACAAAGCCTCCAGCAGCACTGAATGTGTGTTCTGAAAGAACGCTGGATGCAGGACAGGCCAGTAGCTCAATTGCATACTGTGCAAGCTCTGGCCAGTGATCCATCCTCAAGACCCAGTAAGCCAGAGGATTTTCGGTGGGAAAGGTGTCCAAGTCTGACCTTGCCCCTAGGTATTCCTGCACCATGTATATTAGACGCTGGCAATGGTTGCTGGAACCGATCATACCTTGGGGCTGCGGACTAAAAAATTGTCTGAACGCATCGGTCAGACGGCCACCTTCCCCACCGCTCCTTCTTTGACTGACCGAAGCCTCAGCAACTTGTTGTCCAGGACCAGGAGTTTGTAACCCCCCAGTCTCTGGGAACGCGTTGCACAGACCTTTCTGCAAGGCCTCCCGGAGATGTCTCATCCTCTGCTCCCTCTGCGATGGTAAGATAAGGTCCGCAACCTTACCCTTGTACCATGGATCAAGGAGAGTGGCCAGCCAGTAATGGTCCCTCTCCTTGATCCGAAGAATACGAGGATCCTTCCGCAGACTTTGCTGGATCAGGGAGGCCATGCAGCATAGGTTAGCGGAGGCATTCAGTCCGGAGTCCTCTGGGTCACTAAGGACGACATGATCTGCAGCCACCTCCTCCCAGCCACGTACAAGTCCACGGATTTCTTGGGACTGTAAATCATCCCTAAAAGACTGCTGCTGTTGATGCAGAGTGCCAGGCTCCACCTCCATGCTGACACAATCCTCCTCCTCCTCGTCCTCTTCCTGTGCGATGGGTGGGACTGAAGGAACACTGTCTGGGTAAAGGGGGCCTTGAGAGGCAAGGAAGTCCTCCTCTTCCTGCCTCTGTTCTGCCTCAAGTGCCCTGTCCATTATTCCAAGCAGCGTATGCTCCAACAGGTGGACAAGAGGTACAATGTCACTGATGCATGCACTGTCACTGCTCACCATCCTCGTGGCCTCCTCAAATGGTGCCAGGACAGTGCATGCACCCCTGATCATGCCCCACTGGCGTGGTGAAAAAAAAACCGAGCTCCCCTGACCCTGTCCTGGTGCCGTAGTCGCACAGGTACTCATTGATGGCCCTCTGCTGCGTGTGCAGCCACTGCAGCATGGCCAACGTTAAGTTCCACCTGGTGGGCATGTCACATATAAGGCGGTTCTTGGGCAGGTTCAACTCCTTTTGCAGCTCAGCCAGCCGAGCACTGGCATTATATGATCTGCGGAAATGCACACAGACTTTCCTGGCCTGGGCATCCTCCTGGAGCATGTACCCAACACTGTGCTCAAACAGTTCGGGGGACTCCTCAAGAGGACATGGTGGGTCTAGGGAAGGAGTGACTGATGATGACATTGATACGAGGGAAGAGGACGCTTTGGCAGCTGCTTTGTCAGTACCCTGAGCCTGGGTGAGAGAGGATGAGGAGGATGAGGAGGGCTTGGTCATTCACTCTACCAAGTCTTCGGCATGATGCGGCTCAACACATCCAGCTGCTGAAAATAAGGACAAGCGTGTCCCATGGCCACGTGCTGATGACAATGCACCGCGTCCACGACCAGCACTGTTGCCCCCAGACACAGAGCCTGCTTGCCCTCTTTTATTGGCTTGTGACTGTCTGCCTCTCTTTCTTGGCCTTCCAGACATAGTAATGGCCTGCAGGGAGATGGGAAAACCATCAATTGGGTAGTGTATATTGTGCTGGAGGCACACAACACCCACTAACTCCAGCAAATGCCTTTATTAGAGAACAGCAATGACGGGTATAAACAGGTGTATATTGTGCCACTAACTCCTGCAGATGCCTGTATTAGAGAACAGCAATGACGGGTATATACAGGTGTACACTGTGCCACTAACTCCTGCAGATGCCTGTATTAGAAAACAGCAATGACGGGTATATACAGGTGTATACTGTGCCACTAACTCCAGCAAATGCCTGTATTAGAGAACAGCAATGACGGGTGTAACGGGAGGGCCCGGGGAACCCAGAATCTCTTAGAAAGTATGAGATACCCTTGCTTCAGCTTCCCCAATGCCTCTTATGTGTAAACCACCCTGTGTCCCTATTAGGGGCACAGGGTGAATGAAAACCCCACTATGATCTGTACTAATCAGATTCAATGCTGTATATACATTGTTGTGACAGGGGTCACGTTGGGCGCAGGGTGAGCCAGGAAATAATGGACATTGAGAATATGTATTGGATTGTTTTAAATGAGTCTGTAATATTATTCCGCAGTATTTCCCAGTATGTGTAAATAACTGTTCGGTTGATCCTGAACTCAACAGGTTAAATTAAGAGATGCTGATGTGTCACCTGTCTGCTTGTGTAAGGTTAATGAGCCTCAATTATGCTACAGATCCTTTCATTGTGAGATGTGTATTGGGAGCTCATTATATATCCATTGTGTGAAGTTTTTTGAGAAATGGGAGACAGTACGGCTAGCCTAAAAGGTCATGCATAATCATTTAAACTGAAATGTGGATTGGGAGACAAAAGCTAGCCTAAAAGGTCATATGTCTGAGTCATCAAGCTGTAGTTAAGTAGATCATGCAAATTAGCTCTGGTCAAAGATGTATGGTGAGAAGAAAATAAGAAACTCCCCTCTATGTGTATAAAGGTTGCAATGTTCTTTTTTCAATAAAGAGAGTCTATTTTGGGAAGATACAGAGCGTGTTGTCTCGTTCTTCGGGAAGGATTAATCCTATGGGAAGTGGTCGTCTGACTGTGGAGGATCGGCAGCGAATGTGTGTCCAGGAGAGGGGATATCTTAAACGGCGTTAACCCCTTTCATATTTGGGGTGTCGTTACATTGGTTGGCAGCAGTGGGATCTTCCCTCCAGTTACTGGGACACTTCAAACCACCACAGTGAAGGACCAGCTATGCAGCCTGCAGGAAAGTCACGCTGAAAGACCTACTGGAGAGCCGTGGAGGGACCAGTGGGACAAAGAACAAGGCCACCTTGATCAGGGAGCTAGCCGAGATGGATCAGAGGGATGGTGATGCAGGACCCCGGTCAGTTGAAGACTTGTTTCAGCAACGAGTTCGACAGCGGTTGGCATTATATGGTGCTAACCTATCAGAGACCTCCATACAGGAAGCCATTAAAGACATCCAGCTGCAGGATGCGCGTCAAGAGAGAGAACGACAGCGACAAGAGAGAGAACGACAAGAGAGAGAACGAGAGCGACAAAAGAGAGAACTAGAGCGGCAACATGAGCGGAGAGTGGCGGAAATACGGCAATCGGAGATCGCCTACAGACAGCTGCTAGAATCAGCTCAGCAGCAGGGTGGTGCTACCTTTGCCTGGGACTATCAGGAAATACCAGTGGACAACTCTGAAATCCTGGCTGAAGTATCGGTAGTGGAAAATCAGAAGATTGCCATCCCTAAAGCCGAAGTGGATGATATGGAGTTCCAGGGAGCTAGGGCCGTTGGCTCATCTCCCCAGCCACAGATTACAGAAGGTATGGACTTAAGGGACTGTTCAGAGGATGTTAGGGATTATGCATCACCTGCTCAAGTACTGGCAGCAGGACAAAGTACTGCAGACCACTGCTCTACACCCGTGGCAGTTTTGGAGGCCCGAGATGAGAAGGTGATGGGTCCTCTTTCCCAGTGGATTTCAGAGATGTAGGGAGGAGAAGCAGCCCTTTCCCCCCCCCAACAGTTAGCCAGAGTAGATGGTGTGGAGTCCCCAGCAGAAGTGATGGCAACAGGGCAGAGTGCTACCAACCTCTGCCCAGCACCGGAAACAACTGTGGAGTTTCAGGGAGCCGGGGCAGTTGGCCCCTCTCTCCAGCAACAAGCTGAGGTGGTAAAGCTTTTACCCCCAGCTGAATTACTGGCAGCAGGGCAGAATACTACTGGCCGCTGCACACAACTGTAACTTGAGCTGATATCGGTGGATGGGACTACGGTCTCCACTCACAGCAACCCAGCGGAAGAGCTGGCAACAGAGCAGAGTGCCGCGGGCCTCTGCTCTCAACTAACAGAAGAGGGAGTTCCTGTGGGACTGGATGGGACTTCGGTCGTCACTGACACAACCCCAGAAAATGGTGTGACACTGAGACAGGAGGATGTCAGCCTTGCTTTGCAAGCACTGGGGGATTTTCACCTACCACAAGTGGATGGGACTACAGTCTCCACTTGTATACCCCAGGGATGCTGGGCAATCGGCCCAGATCCCCAACAGCATGACAGACTGAGCCCAGTCACTCTGTTTTCTCTCCAGCAGCTAAAAGGACCCCAGGGAGAAGGGCCAGTCCAGGCCTCTCCCCAGCAGCGGGTATGTTCTCTGAGAGAGGCAGAGGTTGGCTGGGTAAGTAATGCTCTGTTTGGAGCAATTTATTTGGGGTACTGTGTGGATACCGGCATTAGAGGAATGGACCTATGGACTAACTTCGGAGTCAACCCGTCTGGGGTCTCCTCCTGTGTTAGTCTCCTGCCGAAAGGGGAGAGATGTAACGGGAGGGCCCGGGAACCCAGAATCTCTTAGAAAGTATGAGATACCCTTGCTTCAACTTCCCCAATGCCTCTTATGTGTAAACCACGCTGTGTCCCTATTATGGGCACATGGTGAATGAAAACCCCACTATGATCTGTACTAATCAGATTCAATGCTGTATATACATTGTTGTGACAGGGGTCACGTTGGGCACAGGGTGAGCCAGGAAATAATGAACATTGAGAATATGTATTGGATTGTTTTAAATGGGTCTGTAATATTATTCCCCAGTATTTCCCAGGATCTGTAAATAACTGTTCGGTTGATCCTGAACTCAACAGGTTAAATTAAGAGATGCTGATGTGTCACCTGTCTGCTTGTGTAAGGTTAATGAACCTCAATTACGCTACAGATCCTTTCATTGTGAAATGTGTATTGGGAGCTCGTTATGTATCCATTGTGTGAAGTATTTTGAGAAATGGGAGACAGTACGGCTAGCCTAAAAGGTCATGCATAATCATTTAAACTGAAATATGGATTGGGAGACAAAAGCTAGCCTAAAAGGTCATATGTCTGAGTCATCAAGCTGTAGTTAAGTAGAGCATGCAAATTAGCTCTGGTCAAAGATGTATGGTGAGAAGAAAATAAGAAACTCCCCTCTATGTGTATAAAGGTTGCAATGTTTTTTTTCAATAAAGAGAGTCTATCTTGGGAAGATACAGAGCGTGTTGTCTCGTTCTTCCGGAAGGATTAATCCTATGGGAAGTGGTCGCCTGACTGTGGAGGATCGGCAGCGAATGTGTGTCCAGGAGAGGGGATATCTTAAACGGCGTTAACCCCTTTCAGATTTGGGGTGTCGTTACAACGGGTATATACAGGTGTACACTGTGCCACTAACTCCTGCAGATGCCTGTATTAGAGAACAGCAATGACGGGTATATACATGTGTACACTGTGCCACTAACTCCTGCAGATGCCTGTATTATAGAACAGCAATGACGGGTATATACAGGTGTTCACTGTACCACTAGCTCCTGCAGATGTCTGTATTAGAGAACAGCAATGACGGGTATATACAGGTGTATACTGTGCCACTAACTCCTGCAGATGCCTGTATTAGAGAACAGCAATGACGGGTATATACAGGTGTACACTGTGCCACTAACTCCTGCAGATGCCTGTATTAGAGAATAGCAATGACGGGTATATACAGGTGTATACTGTGCCACTAACTCCTGCAGATGCCTGTATTATAGAACAGCAATGATGGGTATATACAGGTGTATACTGTGCCACTAACTCCTGCAGATGCCTGTATTAGAGAACAGCAATGATGGGTATATTCAGGTGTATACTGTGACACTAACTCCTGCAGATGCCTGTATTAGAGAACAGCAATGATGGGTATATACAGGTGTATACTGTGCCACTAACTCTTGCAGATGCCTGTATTAGAGAACAGCAATGACGGGTATATACAGGTGCACACTGTGCCACTAACTCCTGCAGATGCCTGTATTAGAGAACAGCAATGATGGGTATATTCAGGTGTATACTGTGACACTAACTCCTGCAGATGCCTGTATTAGAGAACAGCAATGACGGGTATATACAGGTGTATACTGTGCCACTAACTCTTGCAGATGCCTGTATTAGAGAACAGCAATGACGGGTATATACAGGTGCACACTGTGCCACTAACTCCTGCAGATGCCTGTATTAGAGAACAGCAATGATGGGTATATTCAGGTGTATACTGTGACACTAACTCCTGCAGATGCCTGTATTAGAGAACAGCAATGACGGGTATATACAGGTGTATACTGTGCCACTAACTCTTGCAGATGCCTGTATTAGAGAACAGCAATGACGGGTATATACAGGTGTACACTGTGCCACTAACTCCTGCAGATGTCTGTATTAGAGAACAGCAATGACGGGTATATACAGGAGTATACTGTGCCACTAACTCCTGCAGATGCCTGTATTAGAGAACAGGAATGACAGGTATATACAGGTGTACACTGTGCCACTAACTCCTGCAGATGCCTGTATTATAGAACAGCAATGATGGGTATATACAGGTGTACACTGTGCCACTAACTCCTGCAGATGCCTGTATTAGAGAACAGCAATGACGGGTATATACAGGTGTATACTGTGCCCCTAACTCCTGCAGATGCCTGTATTAGAGAACAGCAATGACGGGTATATACAGGTGTACACTGTGCCACTAAATCCTGCAGATGCCTGTATTATAGAACAGCAATGACGGGTATATACAGGTGTACACTGTGCCACTAACTCCTGCAGATGCCTGTATTAGAGAACAGCAATGACAGGTATATACAGGTGTATACTGTGCCACTAACTCCTGCAGATGCCTGTATTAGAGAACAGCAATGACGGATATATACAGGTGTATACTGTGCTGGGGGCACACAACACCTACTAACTCCTGCAGATGCCTGAGAAAAGAATAGAACATAGAACACACTGTCCCTGCCTATGTATCTCTTTCCCTGCACGCCGGAACACACTGCACGAGGCAGCAGCGCTGGCGGCCTTTTATAGTGTGGGGCGTGTACTAAACCCCCCTGAGCTATGATTGGCAACTGGCATCCTGCCTGTGGCCAATTATGGCTCTCCTCGCTGCCGGCGCTGTGATTGGCCAAGCATGCGGGGTCACAGTGCATGCTTGGCCAATCACAGCGCCGGAAATGCAGTGCGATGGCGCAGTGCATTGTGGGCCGTTCGCGTCACACGAATTTGGCGCAAGCGGCCCATAATGTTCGCAATTTGGCGAACAGACGAACAGGCGATGTGCGAGTCGAACATGCGTTCGACTCGAACGCCGAGTTCATCCCTAGTCCAGAGAGTCCTGGAGCAATGACAAAGAGAGAAATGAGCGGAGGGACGGCATGACAGGTGGGACAGGCAGTAGCCTAGCAGGGGCTGTGGTTCCCTTTAAGAAAAGGGGGGTGGCCGTGGGGGAAAAAGGGGAGGGGGAGCGCAGTCAGTTAGGGAGGAAGTGACGTTTTCTCACTTCCTCCATTTCACTCACGAGGTAGAAAGCTTCACAGCCGGTGCTATGGCTGATGTGGCTGAGCTATTGGCGCAATTGCGGGCCGCGGTGGCCGCGCAGGGGGCAGAGTGGCTGCAGGAACAGGTGTCTGCAGTGTTAGATGAGCGGGCGGCGGCGCCCGCCGGGGGGGTCGCTCCGGGGCGCGCTAGGCGGTCCAGGCCGCCTGAGCGGTACAGTCCGGAGGCATCCCCGAGTGGATCTACTTCCGTCCGGAGACCCGTTGGGGGCCCTCCGGCCGCATCCCATGACCGCACGCAGCCGTGTCGGCGGGGGGGGCCGGGAGGAATCCGCGCCGTGGACGGAGTTTGGCGGTGGGGGAGACAAGTGGCCCTCTTGCCCCTCCCCCTCCCGTGCGTCGGAGATGCGGTGACATCGCGGTCGAGGCTGCGGGTGATGCCCGGAACAGCCGTGCGGCCCAGCGTGGAGAATCCAGTTCGCGGGCCAGTGGCCGGGAGGCGGTGGCGGTCAGGGGTCCGGCGGAGCCAGCAGGACGAGCGGTGAGGGGTTTGGCGCCAAGACTGACGGATGGGAGTAGAGCGGATGACACCCGTGCCAGGGGGCGGACCCGGAGTCCGTCGGTGGAGGTGGCGAGTGGGTCGGGTGTGCCAGGATCGAGAGGGCGTGATGCTCAGCCATGACAGCCCTTGCCACGTGGGTCGCGTCCGCACGGTGTGCAGCCAGCGCTTGTGTCGGCAGAATCGGATGACAACAGGTCTGGGGGGGAGCTGTCCGGGTCAGATGGTGGCGAGGACTCGGGACAACTGGCTTCGATGGAGAACAGTTCGGCGGCTGGTGGACCCAGTTTCAGGCAGCCCGGTAAGTCCCACTCTTCTGTGGTTATTTGTTCCTTATTACAAGATTTATTGGGTCAAGGGGGTGTTGGGGGGGGCTTAGGCGCGACACCTGGGTCGCGTTCTTCCCCACCGGGGAGGAAAGTGGCAGGGGAGACGCAGGACTTGTGGTCTGGGTTGGAGGATTTGGTCAGGCGTTTTAAGCCGGGTGGGGGCGACATGGTGTCGCCCGCGGCGGCTTGGGGGAAAACAGGGGGTTCATCGCAGGTGGCGGGGCCTTCGGATGCACCCGTGGCCCCAGGCGTGCAAGCGGTAGAGGTGTCAGAGGAGGGGCAGGCCCCATTGGAAGGGGGGGCGGCCACGGCAGGTGGGCAAGTTGCTGCGGGAGAGAAAAACAAGGAGGTGATCAGGCTGGCGGATGCCGCTAAGAATGAGATGTACATTTGTTTTGAGGCACCGTTAGGAACTCACCTCAAGCCGGAGGTCAGAGAAAAGCTGTGGAAAGGTGAGTATGTGGAGATCTTCACGTTGCTCCCCTTGGACAAATTCAACCTGGATAGGGTGAAGCCGGAAGAGAGCAGGAAGGAGGATGAGGAAAAGAGGCGTTATCGTCTTATACCCCGTACTTTCACAAATTGGTTGCAAGCGTTTGCGATCATGGCTTGTGTGATAGGGCAGAAGGCCCCGGAACATTGTTCTGGGCTGTTCATTTATTTGGAGGCGGTTAGCGAAGCGTACAGGACGTATGGTGGCGTAGCCTGGTTGAGGTATGACGAACAGTTCCGGCAGAGGATGGCCATGAGACCAGGACTGCGATGGGATCACAAGGACATCAACTTGTGGATGCGGCTGATGACAGCGTCGCGGGCCTCCAATCAGTTTTTTCAGGGGGGGGGTCGAAGGTGCTGCGGCCTCAGGACAACCGACCGAGAAACGGTGGGGCTACTGCTGGCAGTTCAACGAGGGCACGTGCAAGTACGGAGCAAGCTGTCGCTTCAAGCATGTGTGTTCCGGATGTGGGGGCAGTCATGCCTTTTCCAAATGCTTTACGCGAGGCAGGGGTCGCCCCGGGGATTCTGGGGGAAAAGGGAACAACGCCAAAATTCGACGCATGCTCAGAAGCATTGAACTTAATTTTCTCTGCTCGTCGTAGTGTTGTACGTCACCGCGTTCTTGGCGGTCAAAAGTTCAGAGAACTTTTGTGTGACCGTGTGTATGCAAGCCAAGCTGGAGCGGAATTCCTTCGAAAAAACCATCCAAAAGTTTTTACGACGGAAATTCCGATCGTGTGTACGCAGCATTACAAGGAGCTCTCACAGAGGAGAGAAAAAGGGGGGAAAATTGGGACTTTACGATACCAAGACTATATAGAGAAACATGTGTTTTACTAAAAGCACAACATTTTATTAAGCTAGCATTGAAATAACCCCTGAAATAAATGAACACAGTATAATGCAGCAAAAAATAATTACAGACAAAGTTAAAAGGCTCAAGCTCTATACAGTACAAATTTATGGCCGGAGCACCAATAAGGAAAATACCCTCCCTTTTTAGATTGTAAGCTCTAATGAGCAGGGCCCTCTGATTCCTCTTGTACCAAATTGTAATGTAACTGTAATGTCTGCCTTTATTTTGTAAAGAGCTTCACAACCTGTTGGCGCTATATAAAACCTGTATAATAATAATAATAATAATAATCACGGATGCACAGTGAAACAGAGCCCCAGCACGTTTCGACTATTTAAGTATTCCTCAGGGAGATGACATCCATTGATAATTTCATAGGATCTCTGCAATACATATATATGTCAGTATAACAACCAAGATAAAAATATGGTATCATAGTGTTACAATCAACCAAATAGATAATATGAATTATATGACAAACTTACACTCAAAATACAGTAGACAGAAAACCATAAATTCTACATATGCTGGATGTCTGCAGGGGAGGAACGGCAGCAGCACATGGTATTCCACATGTCCAGAAAAGCACAAGGGATGACAGAAAGGATACCCAGGGGCCTGAAGAGTCCTGATGACAATAATGTATATACCGTGTTTTTCAGCACATTTTTTTTGTGCTGAAAATGCCCCCCACAGCTTATACTCGAGTCACCTTTTTGCGCTTGATCTCCCAGACCAAACTTGGTACACATGTAGCCAGGGCCGGATTTCCCACAAAACCACCGAGGCCAGGCCTTGGGGCGGCACTGAGTGCAGGGGCGGCGCCGCCCGTCCTCCCGCGGCCGCCTACTGCACTAATGTAGCTCCCGGCGCCATGGCCGGCCTGCTGGAGCGCGGCGCCGGCACAGCAAATGCCAATATTCCTACTTGGCCTGGAGAGGGGAGTGACAGGTGCCCCCATGACGGCCGATGACTGGCTAGAATGGTGGAAGCGGAGCCTAATGCTCCGCCTACCCTCCTCTGCCGCCATCACCTCCTCCCAATCTGAGTGGGGAATATGAAGTGAGGTGAAGAGGAGAAGAGAGGACGGCAGAAGGAATGTATGGCGGCCCGATGGGGAACCCCCAGCAGCAGCACCAAGAATAGCAGAGCCAGGTACTACTTAAGTATAATGCTCAGTGGATTAAATAAATATTCATAGCATAAATAAAGTGTAATAAAGTGATTTGTGAACAGCTGTTGCACAAATCACTTTATTACACTTTATTAATGATATCTATGGTTTAAGTCATCATCATGTGCGATTGTGCGTGTGTGCCAGGCATCAAATATATTGCTCAATATGGATTAAATAAATTATAAATATGCATAGCCATAGATATCATTAATAAAGTGTAATAAAGTGATTTGTGCAACAAGCTCATTAAACAGTCCACATTCAGTGGAAGTTCATGCACTGCAAACTTTACAGTGCATTAACTTTCACGGAATGTGGACTGTTTAATGAGCAGGGACTATTGATGGGTACATTAGCTGCGTTTGATGGGCACAGTGGCTGCGTTTGATTGGCACAGTGGCTGCGTTTGATTGGCACAGTGGCTGCGTTTGTTTGGCACAGTGGTGGCAATTGATGGCACAGTGGTGGCAATTGATGGCACAGTGGCTGCGTTTGATGGGCACAGTGGTGGCAATTGATGGCACAGTGGCTGCGTTTGATTGGTACAGTGGCTGCGTTTGATTGGCACAGTGGCTGCGTTTGATGGGCACAGTGGTGGTAATTGATGGCATAGTGGCTGCATTTGATATGCACAGTGGCTGCATTTGATGGGCACAGTGGTGGCAATTGATGGCACAGTGGCTGCGTTTGATATGCACAGTGGCTGCATTTGATAGAGGTGGATATGGTTAGAAGAGCCCCTTGCTGTATTGAGAAAAGCATCCGACCATCATAAAGCACTGGCCATCATGCTGTCTCTAACCATGTCTGCCCTTTTGAGAAAAGCATCTGCTTGCTTGCTGGGGGGGGGGGGTGGCATTGAAGGACCCGGCCTTGGGGCGGCAAAAGGAGTAAATCTGGGCGATTTTTCAAACCGGGCACCCCTTCCATAGACTCCCATGTTAAACGGCAATTTCGTCAGTGACTTTGGGGACCCGGTACTGGCTGGTCGTAGGTCCCCTGGACCCGAAGCTTGGCACACATGTAGTCCCATTTCTCCTCTACAAGTGTAAGTTTGTTGTCTGGGGGCCCTACGGCTAGGGAGCACCAATTTGTCAAACCCGGGCACCTCTTCCATAGACTCCCATGTTAAAAGTCAGTCTAGTCATGGACACAGTGAGGCATGGACACAGTGAGGCATGGACACAGTGAGGCATGGACACAGTGAGGCATGCACATGGACACAGTGAGGCAAAGTGAGGCACAGTGAGGCATGCAGATGGACACCCTAGGCTTATACTCAAGTCAATACGTTTTCCCATTTTTTTGGGTAAAATTAGGTGCCTCGGCTTATATTCAGGTCGGCTTATACTCGAGTATATACGGTATGTAAAAAAAAAAGTGCCAAATAAAATTATGTAAAGCTAAATGTAACAATTGAATAAACGAGTGACGGAGGAATGAAAAATATAAAATAATACCTTGGGCAAGTTTCTTGTTTCCCAAACCATTAAGTCTGATGGGGACCCCGAGGTAACTGTCTCTCTTCCTTTTGAAACATAAGAGTCAAAAAGGACAAGAATCTGGTGATAATATATACAGTATCTCCCAAAAGTGAGTACACCCCTCACATTTTTGAAAATATTTTATTATATCTTTTCATGTGACAACACTAAAGAAATTACACTTTGCTACAATGTAAAGTAGTGAGTGTACAAAAGTTCCAAGTTAGATTCTATACATCCAAGTGTGGCTAGCAGATAGTTAAGTCCCAAATATTTGTATCTAACTCCTACACAGAAACCCAATTAGTGGCTCATAAATTAGGCAGAGAGCTCGCTTACAAGTTATTCAGAAGTTTACAGAACTCTTCAGGAATGTCTATGTAATTGTTGATTGATTGGTAGTCCTTTCAGAGCAGACTTGTTTAAATATAGAAACCGATGACTTGACCGCAGTAATATAAGTTATGTGTGTATGTCCGAATTGTTCGTAGCTAGCTAATATTGAGAACATGGTACCTGTTTGTATTGTCTTTATTTGCTAGCTCTGCACCAGTCACATCCGGAAGCTAACTGGATGCACAGCCGAAGCTTGAGGATATTCACCAATATGATGTTTACTAAAAATGTTTTAATCAGATTACTGGTAGATAGTTTTCACACTGGCCAGGCCCATAAAGGGGGAGGGCAAATCATGTGACCCATGTATCAAAACTACTAGAATAGGGCCCGTAACCTCCAGAATGTTACCAATTTAGAGTAAGACCCCTTTCACACTGGTGCGTCGGTAAAATAGCGGTAAAATGACGCTATTTTACCGTCGGATTTGCGGCGCATTTTGCCCGCTAGCGGGGCTCTTTTAACCCCCGCTAGCGGCCGAGAAAGGGTTAATACCGCCCGCAATGTGCCGCTACAGTGCATTAGGAGCGCCGAGTTCACCGCTCCAAAGAAGCTACTGGCAGGACTTTTTCTCATGCCCTGCCAGCGCACCGCTCCAGTGTGAAAGCCCTTGGGCATTCACACTGGAGTGAATGGAGCAGCTTTTTGAAGGCGGATTGCAGGCACTATTTTTAACGCTATAGCCAGGGCTCGAGTCCTGCGGGAACACGTGGGAGCTGCGTCCCTTTCACAGCAGGAACGCCGTTCCTTTTGCAGCCCCCGAGTGGCGAGCACCTGGACCGATCTGATCCCGAGCGCCACCAAATGTGGCCGAGTGTGGCCAAGTCCTGCCGACTCGCCGAGTGCCATAACAGCAGGTCCCGCCTTCTGGAGCCTGCGCAATGCCTATGATGGACGTCCCACTGGTCCAATGCCGCGACGCCTGCCCCAGCGCCTGCCTGAACTGGATCTTCGAAGCGGAGGGATCTCCGGGAAGTCCACGTCAGGGGATGGTAAGGAGGCTGGGGGAACTGTGACAACAAGTTTTCCGGGAAAGGGAAAGAAGCCCATACCCCATATTACTGGGGATGTGTGGACAGCCAACCCTCGGGAACTTTTGTCGTCTGGGGATAGTGTGACTGCATCCACCAGAAATTATCTGCCTGCCGAAGAGTATAACTCGTCGGATTTCGAGACATCCGCTGAACTGGGTGATGACGTGGAGGTCGATGAAATCTTCGTCCAGAAGGGTTGGGACAGGATTCCGGTGACCCCGTCCTGCAACCTTAGAGAGGGATCGCCCATGGACTCTGGGGAAACTACGCGCCGAGTGAAAGCCCCTGCTTTGGAGGAGAAGGTTGTTTCCACACCCTCACTGCCCGCACCTGCATCACCTGTGCCCGCCACTACAGATGGGCGTCTGCCGTTGCGGCCGCCCTTACCGATGTCCGATGCAGTGTCAGTCAAAAGATCCCCGGATGCTATTGTTTTGCCAGGAACAGGAGACCGTGCAACTCTGCCACATATTGCCCGGTTGCAGCGGCTCCTCAACAAGTACCCTTATGTTCCTAGGGAGCTCCTATTTGAGATAGAGGCCTGCTGTGAGAGGTGGTACTCTGACTTTATTTGGGATCTCTTGGAAGTACCTAAATCCCGTAGGTACTTCGCCTGTTCAGCTGCCTTGGCTGATCGCTTCAAGGGTTGCCACAAAGAGTGGAACTATGGTCGTCATATACATACTGACCGCGTGGTGATTTGCAATAAGGTAAGAGAGGATGTTGTGTACTTTATTGAAACACTGGATAAACAGTGGAAGACTCTCATTCTCCCTGATCCTCATTTTTACCTTTGAAGCAGGAATTTGTGTGTTCTATATTATCCTGTTTCTCCATGGATGAACTGCCCTGGATTCAGTAACTTTGCCCTCTGCTACAGAGGAGGTCTACTCTATTGAGGAAATAGGAGAGCTGTTTTTTTCTCTCTCTCTCCTCTGTTCTTAAAAAAGAAGAAGAGACAGTTTTTTTTTCTTTTAAGTTGAACTTTGGGGTAGTCTAGCCAGGGCCAAAGCAGAAGAGACGTTGTGGTCAAGATGGTGTTTATGTGTTGTACAGGACGCCGTGGCTGGGTCCTGGAAGGATGCTATATTTCCCCTCTGTTTGGGCTGTGGTTCCTTTAAGGGAACAGCAATGGTTAACACACCTGTCCAAGGAAATGGTTTAAGAGAGACAGGAAGTTGTAGGTGAGAGAGTGAAGGAGTGTAGTGAAGTCTGCATGGTGAATGGTGGACACTGCAAAAGCTGTGGAGGCTGTGAAAAGCTCTGGGAAGCTGTGAATGTACATGGCAGTGGCCTGCATGGAAGCCTGCTATCTGGGAAACTTACCTGCAACACCAAGTAAGGACTGTTTAACTGCGACAGCAGTTATAAACTCTACAAGTCGGTGAGACTGTCATTTCTTTTGTTTTGCTGCTGTGAAGCCATTTAAGTTTAAATAAACGTCCTTTTGTTTGAAAAGCCTGTGTCCTGCGATCTAGCTGGTTCCCCGAACATTACACTGGTGCTCGAATGCGGGCAGGACAGAATAACAGGCATAAGAAGAAAAAAAAAACAACATTTTTTTTTGCATTGAACTTGACATTGAACTGACAGTTAAAGGGACAGTACATTGGATTTATGTCCTGGGTTAAAGCTGTACAAATGTTGAAAGCTGAAGCAATGGAGGAGCTAATTAAACAGCTGTCCCTGGCTAATATGCAAGCGCAAACTCGCCATGAGGAAGCAAATCAGCTGCAGCAAGAAAATACCCGCCTGTTGGTGACCCAGTTGGCAGCCCAGCAAGCAGCCCAGCAAGAGGTTATGCAGGCTCAGGTGGCTGTCTTAAAGGAAGCAGTGCAGCAGCTATCTCAGGTTCGGGAGCAAGCGGCTGTTGCCCCTGGCAACCAGGTGACTGTGAGGGCAAGCCATTTTTTGCAGAAATTGTCCCTGAGCGATGATGTAGAGGCGTTTCTTGCTACATTTGAGAGGACGGCAGAGAGAGAAGGGTGGCCTCAGGACCAGTGGGCCGGCCTCATTGCCCCTTTTCTCACCGGAGATCCTCAAAAAGCCAACTTTGACCTGCCACCCGATGATGCTAAAGACTATCAAAAGTTAAAGGCAGAAATTCTGGCTCGTCTGGGGGTGACTACGGCCGTTCGGGCCCAACGAGTGCACCAATGGAAGTATCATCCAGATCGGCCACCTCGGTCTCAAATGCATGACCTGGTGCAACTGGTAAAAAAATGGCTGCAGCCTGAGGTGCTGTCGGGCCCCCAAATCGTGGAACGGGTTGTGCTGGACCGATACCTGTGTTCCCTGCCAGACGACCTTCAACGGTGGGTCAGCCATGGAGACCCCAAAACAGCAAACCTCCTTGTCGAGATGGTGGAACGATATACAGTGGTGGAGGAACTGCTCGGACCTACCAAGCGCATAGGCCCCAGTCTACCACGGCCTGTTCGACCAACTGCTGCCCTTCGAAAGGATGTTCCAAGGAGTCCTGGAGCAAACACCCCGGAAGGTCAAGAGTCATTCCCGGTACCTCCTCAGCGTTCTGTTCCTGTTCGGAGAGGAGGGGATGTACAATGTTGGCGATGTCATTCCTGGGGTCATACCCGGGTACACTGCCCACTGCAAGAGGAGCCCATGGAATGCGGGGTTCTTCGGAGGGGGTCTTTTTATGCCCATAAAGTATGCACCACACAGCTCGACCTGGGTGAGGAAAAATTTGAGTGTGAAGTCCAAGTGAACCACCTCCCTGCCCGGGCTTTGTTGGACTCCGGAAGCATGGTAACCCTGGTTCATCCTAGAGTAATTGGGAAGATCGGTCCGGTAAGAAAAACCTTACGGGTGGTGTGCATTCACGGGGACACTAGAGAGTACCCTCTCATCTCGGTGACCATCTCCTCAGCATGTGGCACTGGTACTCAAGAGGTGGGGGTGGTAAAGAACTTGGTACATGATGTTATAATAGGACGAGACTGTCCGTTGTTTACAAAACTGTGGGAACAAGGAGAACAGTTCAGAGATTGGGGAGAAACTAGCCTCCCTGTTCCTGCTGCTGAGAGGAATAACCCTGAACTGCCAAATGTTCTTAATGTGGATCCAAATGATGAAATTGCTAATGGTTGGGTTAATGGTGATGAAAGTAGAGCTGATACTGTTGATAATGTCAAGACATGTGGTCCACAGACCTACCAAAACACTGAGGGGGGAGGATCTTCCCCACTTCAGGTAATGCTGGGGGAAGAGGACGAGGAAGTGGCCTCTACCCCTGCCCTGCCAGATTTGGGTGTTCCCCAGGGGGCGTTTGGTACTGCTCAGATGCAGGACCTCACTTTGGCCCGTGCACGGGAACAAGTTGTAGTAGTAAATGGGGTTCCCCAAGAGCCAGGTGCAAATGAGCGGTGGCCACACTTCGCAATGTATAATGAGTTATTGTATCGGGTTACCAAGGTGAGGGAAAATGTGGTAGAACAATTGTTGGTACCCCAACAATATAGATGAAAGGTTCTGGACCTGGCCCATGATGATGTGTTAGGGGGACACCTGGGAGTTGAGAAGACGGAAGCACGGATCACCGACCGGTTTTACTGGCCAGGTCTGAAAGCAGAGGTAAAGAAATACTGTGCCTCTTGTCCCACCTGTCAGTTGACCGCTCCGGTGACCCACTTCCGGAGCCCTTTGGTCCCTCTGCCCATAATTGAGGTCCCATTCGAGAGGATAGCCATGGATATAGTGGGTCCCTTGGTAAAGTCGGCTCGAGGTTACTCCTACATATTGGTGATTCTTGACTATGCCACCCGATATCCTGAGGCGCTTCCACTGCGGAATACCTCCTCTAAGGCTGTTGCCCGGGAATTATTCCAGTTGTTTACACGGACTGGTTTTCCCAAGGAAATACTCACAGACCAGGGCACCCCATTTATGTCGAGAGTTATGGCCGATGTGTGCAAGCTGTTCCGGATTAAACAGCTGCATACATCGGTCTACCATCCCCAAACGGACGGGTTAGTGGAACGCTTTAACAAGACCCTTAAGTCTATGCTAAAGAGAGTGGTACAAAGGGATGGGAAAGACTGGGACTGCCTGTTACCAGCTCTCCTGTTTGCTATCAGGGAAGTGCCCCAGGCCTCCACTGGGTTTTCGCCCTTTGAGTTGGTATATGGGCGGAGACTTCGCGGACTACTTGACTTTATTAAAGAGGAATGGGAAAGTGAACCTGTTCAGCATAAGAGTGTTCTTGAATATGTCTCCCAAATGCAGGAAAGGATCCAAACTGTGATGCCACTAGTCAAAGAGCATTTGCAAAAAGCCCAGGAGGCTCAACGACGGGTCTATAACAGGGCTGCTAAAATAAGGCACTTCCAAGTGGGGGATCGAGTAGTGGTGCTAATTCCCACTGTGGAAAGTAAATTCTTGGCCAGATGGCAAGGTCCCTTTGAAGTTGTGGAAAAAGTGGGAGAGGTAAATTATAGAGTCCACCAGCCAGGCAAGAGGAAACCGTATCAGATATATCATGTCAACTTGTTAAAGCCCTGGACAGACAGGGAACCTGTGACCTCCCTGGCTAGTGCAAGACTTGAGCCTCAGGTTGTGGTGGAGAGTGTCCAAGTAGCAAGTACCCTGTCTAAAATCCAAAGTCAGCAGGCAAAGGAGTTCTTGCAGAGAAATAAAGAAAAGTTTTCAGACTTGCCAGGGCTAACTAGTGTTATAGAACATGCTATTATCACGGAACCTGGAGTCAAAGTTTTTGTCCAGCCCTACCGCATCCCAGAGGCTTAAAGGAAGGCCGTTTCAGAGGAAGTGAAGAAGATGCTGGACCTGGAGATCATTGAAGAGTCGCAGAGTGAGTGGTCGAGCCCGATTGTGTTGGTACCAAAGCCCAACGGGACTCTGCGATTCTGCAATGATTTCCGGAAACTTAATGAGGTTTCACAGTTTGATGCCTACCCCATGCCCCGGGTAGATGAGCTTATTGAGAGACTAGGTCCAGCCAGGTATATTACAACATTAGACCTTACCAAGGGGTATTGGCAAATCCCGTTGACTAAGGCTGCTAGAGAGAAAACTGCTTTTTCTACCCCAGAGGGGAGTTTTCAGTACAAAAGAATGCCTTTTGGACTACAAACTGCTCCAGCCACTTTCCAGCGAGCAATGGATAGGATTTTACGACCTCACCGGGAGTATGCCTCAGTGTACTTGGACGACATAGTCATTTTTAGCAGAGACTGGGAATCACACTTGCCCAAAGTCCAGGCAGTACTGGACTCTCTTTGGAAGGAGGGGTTTACAATAAACCCTGAAAAATGTGCTTTGGGAATGGAGGAGGTGAAATACCTGGGCTATATTGTAGGTAGAGGGGTGGTGAAACCTCAGGTTAACAAGGTAGAGGCTATACAGAAGTGGCCCCGCCCCCTCACAAAAAAGCAGGTACGTGCATTCCTGGGCATGGTGGGATACTACAGGAGATTCGTACCCAACTTTGCCACATTGGCGGCTCCATTGACGGATCTGACTAAGGGACGGAAATCGGTCATGGTGGAATGGAATGCAGATGCTGAAAAGGCTTTTTTGGAGCTCAAGTCAGCACCGTGCCAACACCCTGTCCTGATAGCACCCAATTTTTCAAACGAGTTTGTTGTCCAGACTGATGCTTCCGATGTAGGATTGGGAGCTGTGTTGTCACAGGTTGTTCATGGTGAGGAGCACCCAGTAGTCTTCCTCAGTAGGAAGTTGACACCAGCGGAGAAAAACTACGCTATAGTTGAACGAGAATGTCTGGCCATTAAGTGGGCTCTGGAATCCCTCAGATATTACCTCTTGGGAAGGAAGTTTAGGTTAATTTCTGACCATGCCCCTTTAACATGGATGAGGCAAGGTAAAGGGACTAATGCCAGAATTACACGTTGGTTCCTGGCGCTCCAGGAATTTAAATTTGTAGTGGAGCATAGGCCCGGGAGACTGCATCAAAATGCAGATGCCCTCTCCCGAGTCCATTGTTTTAGCGCCACTGTTGCCTCCACCTCCTTGGCGTTGGGGCACAGGGGGGGGGATATGTACAGGACGCCGTGGCTGGGTCCTGGAAGGACGCTATATTTCCCCTCTGTTTGGGCTGTGGTTCTTTTAAGGGAACAGCAATGGTTAACACACCTGTCCAAGGAAATGGTTTAAGAGAGACAGGAAGTTGTAGGTGAGAGAGTGAAGGAGTGTAGTGAAGTCTGCATGGTGAATGGTGGACACTGCAAAAGCTGTGGAGGCTGTGAAAAGCTCTGGGAAGCTGTGAATGTACATGGCAGTGGCCTGCATGGAAGCCTGCTATCTGGGAAACTTACCTGCAACATTAAGTAAGGACTGTTTAACTGCGACAGCAGTTATAAACTCTACAAGTCGGTGAGACTGTCATTTCTTTTGTTTTGCTGCTGTGAAGCCATTTAAGTTTAAATAAACGTCCTTTTGTTTGAAAAGCCTGTGTCCTGCGATCTAGCTGGTTCCCCGAACATTACAGTGTGCAGTGATTTATTCCCATGCACAAATATGGTAGGTGTAATGTCTTTACGCTGCCACCAGATGGCAGTGGTTTGCAAGAAAAAAAAAAGAGAGAGAATAATTTTTATGATAATATAAAGTGGTGCTAGGCTTAGCGTACTTTACTTACAGAAGGAAGTCATTTTTTTTCGGAGAAATGGCTCACCTCTTTGTACAAATTAGAAGATAGGATGTGTATTATGCTGCATGTTGTTTTTTTTCCTTCCTCTGCAGGTTAGATCTGCTGTCAACTCCACCGGAGAATGGGGTGGGGTAGTCAGTTAGGAGAGGGTGGGATATGTGATATGTGTTTTTGTGCATTGCTAAAATATGACATTAAGAAAGGGATGTCTGTTTGTATGCTACTCTATGTCTTTCTTTTTTTTTTACTTTCTCTTCCTCCCCATTCCCCAAAATAGTTGGTTCAGGCACCATTTCAAAAATTCTGTGTATAGTTATGAATAAATCAACACCCACTCAGAATTGAGAGGGGTCTTTGATTTATTCTAGCCACTGGGACAGTGTTTTGTTCAGGAGGGGGTGTGTAGCGGACCCCCCATAATTGGGGTCGTTATGCCTAAATTTAAAGGGTAGCCTGAGCAAATAGTTAGGCTCAGGCTGTTTGAATTCTTTAAATTGGTTTCTGCTTTGTTGTGGTGTTGCCTGGCAGTACAGTTCCCTTTGGCCTGTGGGTGGCGCTGTCGCCCAGGTCTCAGGTTGAACCACAGGTAGCATTGCAATGTGATTGGGTGTCCTCTCTCGGCAGACATGCAGTGGGCATGGTCTACCCGCTGTGCATGCTGGGAGAGGGTACTTAAGGGGTGGACGCCATTAGGTCCGGAGTTCGGAGGCGATCCAGAGGACCCCTTGGTCCGAGGCACATACCCCACCTTTGGTGGCCCTCATGGCCAGGGGTTTGTGTGTGTGTGTATTCAGCCCCAGGCACCTTCGGCCCAAGGCTGCATCATTTCAGGTAGGCCCAGCACCTTTAACTGAGGCCTACACCAGAAAAGGAGTCCTGATCGTATCCTTAGGAAATTTAAAGTGAATGTTCCGTGCTCCACACCGGTTGCTAGGACCGTGAGAGGGGACTATCCGGGTGAGCAAAACCCACTCAGGACTGAGTGGAGATAACTGATAGTTAAGTGCCGTGTGCCTGAACCTGCCTCCCTGTTAAAATCTCTATCTCCAACTTTCCTATCAAGTTCCTTTGAAGAAAAATAAACCTTTCTTTATTGGGTTTAATACTGTCTGGACAATGACATTATTGAATACAAAGAGAGAATATACTTTTCCCTACAGTCTAGGGGAGAGAACCAACGGAAGGAGGTAACTCGCTGCAGGACCCAAAAACAGATAACACCGCTCACCCTCTTTTATCAGGAGGATATTGGGCTTGTGGCATGGTGTGTCCCATTCTGCTTGTGGAGGTAAGCAGGGTAAAGGATCTGTGTGTTTATATATATATATATATATATATATATATATATATATATATATATATATAAAACTCTATAAATGAGTAAATAACAAATTGTATGCAAAACATACACTGCGCTGCACCCAAGGGTTACTTATGCTTTGCCATAGACATCTATTGCATTGTGAGCTCTAACGAGCAGGGCCCTCTGATTCCTCCTGTATTGAATTGTATTTTAATTGTACTGTCTTCCCCGATGTTGTAAAGCGCTGCGCAAACTGTTGGCGCTATATAAATCCTGTATAATAAAAATAATAATAATTGCATCATTTTAGGTGCGTTTTCTGAAGGTGCCATATAGCAGTCTTAGTAAACAGTTCTTCAAATTAAGGTCACTGTAGAAGACAGGGATTAGCTCACTCTTTGCTACCGAAGGAAATAAAGTTTAACCTTCGCATAGCAACCTCAGCTATTTAGTATACTAGTTTTAAAACTGGCATAATCTGGTTCTAGATGGATCCATTGAATTTTAAAATAAATGTCTGGATGTATTTCTAACAGCTCAAAATATAAATGGCTACTAATATTAAAAAGATAACTACCGGTAAATAACTTTGTAGACTGTTGATCCAGGGCATCAAATTGCCATTGGTCATGAGATCAGGAATAAACAGTTTTTGTGTTGAAGAATCAACTGAAGGTTTAGATCTCTGACAATAATTATATATTTTTATTTTTTTAGCTTTATAATCCTGTATCTTCTCTTTAACCTGGCTTGCTCCTAGCTATTTAGTACACACACAGCTCATTCCTTGGGATACTTTGCTCCAGGGAAATGTGCACTGCAGAGTGCAGATAACTCCACACAGTATCCATCTAGTACGCACAGCTCTCTTTGCAGTATCCATGTCACCAGCTAGATTTGCATTTCAGCACATATAACTCATTTCCCAGTATCCATGCCATCAAAATGCCCCATCTCTGTCACATGCAGTGCCCCATGCCTCTCGATTACAGGCAGAGCCTCACCCTTCTCTATTATAATCAAATTCATTCCATGTCTGCCTTCATTAAATTTGCGTAATTATTTGAAATTATATATATTTGGTCTTATTTTATGGAACTAAAATTATTTATTTTCTTTTAGGACTGTGGGGTATTGTTAATAATGCTGGCATAAGCACGTGGGGACGTTTTGACTGGCACACAATTGAAGAGTATCAGCGAATTCTAGATATTAACCTACTTGGAAGCATTAGGATCACACTTGCTTTTTCACCGCTGATACAGAAAAGTAAAGGTGAGATATGGTTGTTTTCCTTGCTGTTTTAGGCCAGGCATCTGGGGCTTGTACCACACATTCAGAGGTATCTTTGGCTTATAATGCACATCTTCTGGCCAGTGCCCAGTGTGACAGGAGTCACCTTTGGAGGGGCTGCTGGAGGAATTCCCCCCCCTTTCACAGATTATCCACATAGACATACAACCCATAATACTTTGCTCACAAGGCAGACACAAACAATAGAACAATGGAATACAGCAGGGATGGACTGGCAATAGGGACTACCGGGAGGTTCCCGGTGGGCCGATGGTTCAGTGGGCCGTTTAAAAAATAAATAAAAAATTGTGCAGTTCGGCGGCAGCGGGAGCGTGGCAGCAAACAGCGGCAGGGATTCGGGGAAGGTGGCCAGCGAGGAAGGCAGTTGGATGTAAAATTCCGAGGAGTGAGAAGAGCTCCACCCCCTCCCTGACCACCGAAGAGGCGGACAGTAGCGAGCACGGCCACCCCGGCACTCCCAGAACCTCGATTCCCCCACCTCCTCTCTGCTCCAGGAACCATGCGGCCTGGGCCGGAGGGCAGGCTGACTGGGAGCCCGGAGGAAGAGAACATGTGCCGCTGTAAGGAGCAGAGCAGCGAGAGCACCCCCCGGATCAAGAGGGTGACTCGGCGCTGCCGCTGCTGGCCATCAGGTACCTGGCATCCTACACAAACATGCCAGAACACTGAGACAGCGGGGAGGTGAGCAGAGGAGAGACTGCAGAAAGGGACAGTGCTATTTGGCCTGTTTCAGCCCTCCCCTCTGTCTCTCTGCCCCCTCTGTCTCTCAGTCCCCCCCTCTGTGTCTCAGTCCCCCCTCTGTCTCTCAGTCCCCCCTCTTTCAGCCCCCTCCTCTGTCTCTCAGCCCCCCCACTATCTCTCAGACCCCTCCTCTGTCTCTCAGACCCCCCCTCTGTCTCTCAGACCCCCCTCTGTCTCTCAGACCCCCCCTCTGTCTCTCAGACCCCTCCTCTGTCTCTCAGACCCCCCTCTGTCTCTCAGTCCCCTCCTCTGTCTCTCAGACCCCCCTTCTGTCTCTCAGACCCCTCCTCTGTCTCTCAGCTCTCCTCCTCTATTTCTAAGCTCTCCCCCTCTGTCTCCCAGCTCCCCCTCTGTCTCCCAGCTCCCCCTCTGTCTCTCAGCTCCCCCTCTGTCTCTCAGCTCCCCCTCTGTCTCTCAGCTCCCCCTCTGTCTCTCAGCTCCCCCTATGTCTCTCAGTTCCCCTTCTGCCTCTCGGACCCCTCCTCTGTCTCTCAGACCCCCACTGTCTCTCAGCCCCCTCCTCTTTCTCTCAGCTCTCCCCCTCTGTCTCTCAGCTCTTCCTCTGTCTCTCAGCTCCCCCCTCTGTCTCTCAGCTCCCCCCTCTGTCTCTTAGACCTCCCTCTGTCTCTCAGACCCCACTCTGTCTCTCAGTTCTTGTGTCTCTCAGTCCCCCCTCTTTTAGCCCATCCTCTGTCTCTCAGCTCCCCTCTGTCTCTCAGACCCTCCTCTGTCTCTCAGACCCCCCTCTGTCTCTCAGCTCTCCTCCTCTGTCTCTCAGCTCTCCTCCTCTGTCTCTCAGCTCTCCTCCTCTGTCTCTCAGCTCTCCTCCTCTGTCTCTCAGCTCTCCTCCTCTGTCTCTCAGCTCCCCCCTCTGTCTCTCAGCTCTCCCCCTCTGTCTCTCAGCTCCCCCTCTGTCTCTCAGCGCCCCCTCTGTCTCTCAGCCCCCTCTATCTCTCAGCCCCCTGTCTCTCAGCCCCCCCTGTCTCTCAGACCCCTCCACTGTTTCTCAGCCCCCTCCACTGTCTCTCAGCTCCCCCCTCTGTCTCTCAGCTCCCCCCTCTGTCTCTCAGCTCCCCCCTCTGTCTCTCAGACCCCCCTCTGTCTCTCAGACCCCCCTCTGTCTCTCAGACCCCCCTCTGTCTCTCAGTCCCCCCTCTGTCTCTCAGTCCCCCCTCTGTCTCTCAGTCCCCCCTCTGTCTCTCAGTCCCCCCTGTCTCTCAGTCCCCCCTCTGTCTCTCAGACCCCCCCTCTATCTCTCAGACCCCCCCTCTGTCTCTCAGACCCCTCCCCTGTCTCTCAGACCCCTCCACTGTCTCTCAGCCCCCTCTGTCTCTCAGCTCCCTCCTTCTGTCTCTCAGCTCCCTCCCATTGTCTCTCAGCTTCTCCCTCTGTCTCTCAGCTCCCCTCTGTCTCTCAGCTCCCCTCTGTCTCTCAGCTCCCCCTCTGTCTCTCAGCTCCCTCCCATTGTCTCTTCGCTCCCCTCTGTCTTTCAGCTCCCCCCTCTGTCTCTCAGCTCCCCCCTCTGTCTCTCAGCCCCCTCCTCTGTCTCTCAGCCCCCTCCTCTGTCTCTCAGCCCCCTCCTCTGTCTCTCAGCCCCCTCCTCTGTCTCTCAGCTCTCCCCCTCTATCTCTCAGCTCCCCCTTCTATCTCTCAGCTCGCCCCTCTGTCTCTCAGCTCGCCCCTCTGTCTCTCAGCTCCCCCCTCTGTCTCTCAGCTCCCCCCTCTGTCTCTCAGCTCCCCCCTCTGTCTCTCTGCCCTTTCCTCTGTCTCATTCACTCCCTGACTCTTAGGCTGCTTTCACACTGGAGCGGGCATTGACTGTAAAACGCTGCTAGTTTTAGCAGCACTTTACTGTCGTTTTAGCTGCGCTATTCTGCCTTTTAGCAGGTGCTTTTAACCCCCGCTAGCGGCCGAATTAAAGGTTAAATGCGCCCGTGAATCGCTGCTGCCGAAGTGCTTTGCAGGCGCTTCAGCAGTGGTGGCCATTCATTTCAATGGGCAGGAGCGGTTTGTACACGGCTCCTCCACCGCCCCAAAGATGCTGCTTGGAGGACTTTCACACTGGAACTGCAGCGCGGGCGTTTTTCAGGCGCTTTACAGGCGCTATTTTTAGCCCAAAAGCGCCTGAAAAATGCCTCAGTGTGAAAGGGATCCTACACTCACCCCCTCTCTTTTACACTCACTTCCTCTCTCTTACACTCACCCCCTCTTTCACCCACCCCCTTTCCCTCAACCCCCCTCTCTCTCTCATTCCCCTCTCGCTCACCCTCTCATGATATACCGTAGGGGCCTTTTGGTGGGCGTGATTTTTTTGGGGGGGGGTGGGGGGCAGCATTTTATTGAATTAAAGTGGGCCAGTCTGGATGAAGTCCAGGGCCAAATTTTTGTCCCAGTCCAGCCCTGGAATACAGCCACACCCCAAACGACCCAGCAAACAGTCCACAACAGTATGAGACAATGTACAATATAAATATATATATTGTGAGGGGGTTAGCTCGGCAGCGGGTATGTGTGACCCCCGGGATGGGCTCCCCACCCAAAAACAGGCCCAGCAGACGGAGGTTGTGGTTTTCAAAATCAAAAAGGTGCGGTTTATTTTCTATTTACAGTGACAAAAACACAGCAAGGCAAAAAAAACATAAACAAAATAAATCCTGGTCAACTTGACCTCTGACTAAACTTACAGGTTTCCTAACTAACGACTGGGATCAGCCTAGTGCTGTCCTAGTCCCTGGTTTTAAATGTCCAAGCAAAATATAGCCACACAGGCTTTCTCTCACCGCACAGGGGTTCACTCTCCCTAGACAGTCCACACAGGTCTGCTTCCAGGCATGAGCTAACATCTAATGAAGCTGGGAGTTTTTTATAGAGGCCTAAATGAGCTGACAAGCTTCAGCTGGCCTCATCAACTCCCTGTCTGCACGACGCCCAGCCCTCTCCCTAGAGGTATGAGTCATCCATGAGCCCACTAGCCTTATACAACTCTCCACCTAGTGGTATAAGTCGGCGTAAAGCCTGAATCTGGGCGAAATATATCTACCCCCCTGGATGCAACCAGGTGACTTTACCTTCCTGCTGTCACATACCCCCCCCTCTTGTTTTAACCTCGGGGTTGGAACACCAGCAATCAGGCATTCATGTACTCGAGACAAAGCATCCACATTCCCCATTTGAACGCCAGGGCGATGCTTTACTGTGAAGTTGAATTCCTGGAGGGCCAGGAACCACCTATTCACTCTTCTATTTGTTTCCTTGTTTTGAGCCATCCACTTTAACGGAGCGTGATCCGTAACCATGTCAAAGTGCCTACCTAGCAGGTAGTACCGAAGGGAATCTAGAGCCCACTTCACCGCTAAACACTCCTTTTCAACGGTGGCGTAATTTACCTCATGGGACTTCAACTTCCTGCTGAGGTAAATGACTGGGTGCTCTTCCCCGTTCCAGACCTGGGACAATACTGCTCCTAACCCCACATCTGACGCATCACTTTGTACGACAAAGTCTTTAGAGAAGTCGGGTGAGTACAACACTGGCTGGCTACATAAGGCTTGTTTCAAGAATTGGAATGCTGCCTCAGCCTCGGGGGTCCATTTAATCATGACCGACCCTTTCCCCTTCGTCAGGTTGGTTAGGGGCACAGCCTTAGAAGCAAAGTGGGGAATGAATCGCCGATAATACCCAGCGATTCCCAGAAAGGCTCGTACCTGCTTCTTGCTGTTGGGACGTGGCCAACTCTGGATGGCCTCGACTTTGTTGAGTTGGGGTTTTATTACTCCCCTCCCAATGGTGTACCCAAGATATTTGGCCTCCTCCTGCCCAATGGTACACTTCTTGGGGTTAGCCGTAAACCCCGCTTCCCGAACAGAGTCCAGGACTGCTTGCACTTTTGGCAGATGTGAGGCCCAATCTGTGCTATGGACAATTACGTCATCCAGGTAAGCCGCAGCATACTTCCGATGGGGCCTCAGCATCTGGTCCATTTTCCGCTGGAATGTGGCCGGCGCATTCTGTAACCCGAACGGCATTCTTTTATATTGGAACGCCCCGTCTGGGGTTACAAATGCGGTTTTCTCTTTGGCCGTCTTGGCCAGGGGGATTTGCCAATACCCTTTTGTGAGGTCAAGAGTCGTCATGTATCGGGCTGTTCCCAGCCGGTCGATCAACTCATCTATACGTGGCATGGGGTAGGTGTCAAATTTTGTAACTTTGTTCAACTGTCGAAAATCGTTACAAAATCGCCAGCTCCCATCCGGTTTAGGCACCAACACAATGGGACTAGACCAATCACTTTGGGACTCCTCTATCACCCCTAAGTTCAGCATTTTCTGTACTTCCTCCCGTATTGCCTCCCGTCGGGCCTCTGGGATCCGATAGGGTTTTAACTTCACCCTTTCACCGGGCGGGGTAATAATGTCATGCTCTACCCCAGATGTTTGTCCCGGCAGCTCAGAGAATACCTCCTTGTTGCGAAGCACAAACTCCTTAACCTCCTGTTGTTGGGGTTGTGACAAGGTGGCTGCGATTCCAACCTCAGGAATCACGCAACCAGTTTGAGCTGGTGACCAAGTGTCTGCGACTAGGGACTCTCTATCCCTCCAGGCTTTCAACAGATTAACGTGATAGATCTGTTCGGGCTTTCGCCTTCCTGGTTGTCTGACCTTGTAATTCACTTCGCTCACTTTTTCCATTATCTCGTAGGGGCCTTGCCATTTGGCAAGGAATTTACTTTCAACCGTAGGGACAAGTACCAATATCCTATCCCCCGGGGAAAAGGTACGGGTCTTGGCTCCACGGTTGTACACTCTCTGCTGTGCCAACTGCGCTTGGGCCAAATGTTCCTTCACGATGGGCATTACCTGTGCAATTCGATCTTGCATCAGGGCGACATGCTCAATCACACTCCTGTGGGGAGAACTCTCACTTTCCCAAGTTTCCTTGGCAATATCCAACAGCCCTCTTGGGTGTCTCCCATACAGTAACTCAAAGGGGGAGAATCCCGTAGAGGATTGGGGCACCTCCCTAATAGCAAACATCAAATAAGGAAGTAGACAGTCCCAATCCCTTCCATCTCTATCCACCACTTTCTTCAACATTTGTTTTAGGGTTTTGTTGAATCTTTCAACCAGCCCATCGGTTTGGGGGTGATACACAGATGTACGCAATTGCGTCACTTTGAACAATTTACACAGCTCTTTCATAACCCGGGACATAAAGGGTGTACCTTGGTCCGTAAGCAGTTCTTTACAAATACCCACCCGGCTAAAAACAAGAGATAGCTCTTTGGCTATGGTTTTGGCCGAGGTATTTCTGAGAGGGATCGCTTCTGGATAACGGGTGGCATAGTCCATTATAACCAATATGTACTGGTGCCCCCTAGCGGACTTGATTATAGGACCTACCAAATCCATTGCGATTCTCTCAAACGGGACCTCAATGATGGGTAGAGGGACCAGCGGGCTACGGAAATGTGGCATCGGGGCCGACCTCTGACACACAGGGCAGGAGGAACAATAATTTTCTATGTCCTTCATCACCCCAGGCCAATAGAATCTCTGTAATACCCTCTCTCGGGTTTTCTCTGTCCCCAGATGACCTCCAAGAATGTGCCCATGGGCCAACTCCAACACCAACTTCCTGTAAGGTTTGGGCACCACAAGCTGCTCAACGGTTTCTTCTGCCCTTTTTGCCACCCGATACAGTAGGTCCTTCTCTACGCTGAAGTATGGGTAAGTGCCGGTATTATCTGGGTTCACTAACTCGCCATCTATTTTCACTACGTTTTCCCGTGCCTTTATTAGGGCGGGGTCTTTCAACTGTTCTGTGGCAAAGTTTTCCCTGTGAACCTCAAGATCAGAAAACTCCACAGACGGTAGGTTTTCGTCTGAGGAGGTGGGCTCCTCTCCAGTTTCTTGAGTCTCCCCTGCCAATACTGACAAGGGAAATTCCGGAGAGTCCTCACCACTCTCAGGGGAGTTCTGGCTATCACATTCCTGGTACATAGGGGCACCAGTGGGGGGCTCAGGATCATCCCACAGTTCCCAGAACTTCGGAAAATCCCTCCCCACAATGGCGTCATGCGGTAACTGAGATACTAAGCCCACTGGATGAGAGAGGGTACCTTTGGGGGTCTCGAAACACACTGTAGTCACTGGATACTCTCGGGTGTCCCCATGCACACAAATAACGGCTACCTTGCTATTCCCAGAGACCTCTGTTTTAACTAACTCAGCCTTTATCAGGGTCACAAGGCTACCTGAATCCAGCAATACCACAACATTTCTACCATTAATACACATTTTGCATAAATGTTTCTCAGTTCCCCGAATGGCAGTGCATGCGACTGTCGCACACAGCGACTGACGTCTGCCCGTCAGAAAGTCACACTGCATGGGTTCCTCCAAAACCGGGCAATTTGCTGCAATATGTCCCGCTTGCCGGCAGCGGTAGCAAACGATCCTTCTTGCGGCCTCTTGAGCCGCTGATTTCCCAGGCTGTTCTCGCCAAACTTGGGGTAGAGCTCCCACCCTCTCACTCTCTCCACCCTCACCCCTTGGAATCCTCTTATCCGCCCCTGGGGATGGTCTGGTCTTGGGGTGGAAAGTCCGAGTGTCTCTGGAAGAGGCCGTCAGGTTCTCTGTAGCCAAGTATTTCTCCACACGATCCACAAGACCATCGGCCGTCTCTGGGTCTCCATGGCTTACCCACTTTTGGATGGCAGTAGGAAGAGCTCTCAAAAACCGATCCATTACAACACGTTCCACAATCTTTGGTGCGGACAAAGTCTCTGGCTGTAGCCACTTTCTGCTCAGGTGAATGAGATCATACATTTGAGACCTGGGGGGTTTTCCAAGCTGGAACGTCCAGTTATGCACACGCTGAGCCCGGACAGCCAGGGTGACACCCAGCCTTGCCAATATTTCAGCTTTTAGCATCACATAGTCTTTTGCTTGGTTAGGCTCTAGGTCATAGTAAGCTTTCTGCGATTCACCAGTTAACAGAGGAGCCACTAGTCCAGCCCACTGCTCCTCAGGCCACTTTTCTCTTTCAGCGGTCCTTTCAAATGTGGTCAAAAATACCTCTGGATCATCCTCTCCAGTCATTTTTGTCAATAAACGACTCACCCCAAAGGACGCGGTATTAGTGGGACGGCTTTCCTCACTGGTCTGCGGACGTTGCTGCATTACTGCTTCCATCTGTTGTTGTAGTCTCTGCTCTTGCTTCTGCAACAGGTCTATGAAGCGGGCCTCAGATTGCTGTTGGGCTTGTTGCTGAGCCTCCAGACTCTGTTGTAAAGTTGCAAGGCTCTGTTGATGAGCTTGCTGCTGGGCTGCAAGGCTCCTTTGCAAACCTGCATTTGTCTGCTGTTGATTGGCATTTGCTAGAGCCAGCTGTTTCAGTATCTCCTCCATGCTGGCTTAAAAAAAAACTGCCACTGGTTCTCCACCAACTGTGAGGGGGTTAGCTCGGCAGCGGGTATGTGTGACCCCCGGGATGGGCTCCCCACCCAAAAACAGGCCCAGCAGACGGAGGTTGTGGTTTTCAAAATCAAAAAGGTGCGGTTTATTTTCTATTTACAGTGACAAAAACACAGCAAGGCAAAAAAAACATAAACAAAATAAATCCTGGTCAACTTGACCTCTGACTAAACTTACAGGTTTCCTAACTAACGACTGGGATCAGCCTAGTGCTGTCCTAGTCCCTGGTTTTAAATGTCCAAGCAAAATATAGCCACACAGGCTTTCTCTCACCGCACAGGGGTTCACTCTCCCTAGACAGTCCACACAGGTCTGCTTCCAGGCATGAGCTAACATCTAATGAAGCTGGGAGTTTTTTATAGAGGCCTAAATGAGCTGACAAGCTTCAGCTGGCCTCATCAACTCCCTGTCTGCACGACGCCCAGCCCTCTCCCTAGAGGTATGAGTCATCCATGAGCCCACTAGCCTTATACAACTCTCCACCTAGTGGTATAAGTCGGCGTAAAGCCTGAATCTGGGCGAAATATATCTACCCCCCTGGATGCAACCAGGTGACTTTACCTTCCTGCTGTCACAATATATATATACACACAACATTCCAGTGTCGTTGTACAGTGAGTCTGACTAGTACAGATCAGACTGGGGTTCTCAGATACTCTGTGCCCCGAATAAACACAGGGTGTCTTTCACATAGGAGGGGCCATGGGAGCTGGACCATGAGCTTCCAGTGCTCTCCAAGGTAAGCTGGGTTCCACAAGCCCCCCCATCCAAAGTGACTCAGGTTTTGAGCCTGCAAAATTCTTTACCTATTTGGTAACAGAGAGACGTGCTCATAAAAAGTTTGCTAATAATAAAACAACTTTAAGCGGTAATAAACTCTGCTTTGTGATTTTTACCTACAGGTAAGTATATAAAAAGGCTTACCTGTAGGTAAAATGAATATCTCCTAAACTTCCACCGTTTAGGAGATATTCACCCTGGATGTAGCCAGTTACATCACTGGCGCATGCGCTCTGAAGATCCAGCATATCTTGCCAGACCTTCAGAGCTGCGTGTCAGAACCGAGGGACGTCATCACGGCTCCGACGAATCACATAGCCAGAGCGTGCGAACCCGAAAGAAAGACTGGGGAAAAATTTCAGCCCTCTCAGCGGTGACAACGCGCTGATGGAAGGCTTCATTCCAAGGTAAGTATTTTATAATGTGCTAGTATACGTTGCATACTAGCGCTTTACGCAATTGCCTTACAGGTGTTTTTTTTATTTTCCAGCTGCGGTTTACTACCACTTAAAGTGACTGTAAAATCTAATTTTTTTCTCCTAAATTACCAAACATGTAATACTTAACTGCTCTGTTGCAGTGGATTTGCACAGAGCAGCCCGGATTCTCCTCGTCTCGGGTCCCTCTTCTGTGCTCCTGGCCCCTCCCTCCTGTGGAGTGCCCCCACAGCAAGCAGCTTGCTGTGGGGGCACCCGAGTCGAGTCACAGCTCCCTGTGTCTATTCAAACACAGAGCCTGGCCCCGCTCCCTCTCTTTCTCCTGATTTGCTGACTGACTTTGATTGACAGCAGCGGGAGCCAATGGCACCGCTGCTGTGTCTCAGCCAATCAGGAGGAGCGTTTCGGATGGCCAAAGCACTTGTGGACATCGCTGGAGAGAGATGGGCTTAGGTAAGTATTAGGGGGTGCTGGAGGGTCACTGCTGCACACAGAAGGTTTTTTTAACTTAATGCATAGAATGCAATAAGATAAAAAACCTTCTGCCTTTACAACCCCTTTAAGGTGAGCAGCCTGTTTTCCCCACTTAAAGTGATTGTAAAGTCTCGTTTTTTTTTTGTAAAAAAATAACAAGCATGTTATAATTACCTGCCTTCTGCAGTGGTTTTGCACAGAGCAGCCCAGATCCTCCTCTTCTCATGTCCCCCGCTGGCTCTCCTGGCCCCTCCCTCATGCAGAGTGCCCCCATAGCAAGCAGCTTGCAATAGAGGTCGACCGATATGGGTTTTTCTCTGGCCGATGCCGATGCCGATATTTAGAAATTGGGGCGGCCGATGGCCGATTTTTGTGGCCGATATTTTAGGCCGATTAAAAAAAAAAAAAAAACTCACCCACTCCACTCCTTGCTTACTCCTGTCACTCTAGCACACACTTGATGTCCTCAGTACAGATGGCACTAGTTGGACCTGGCAGGTGGCACTGGTTTGGAACTGACAGATGGCACTGGCTGCCACTGGTTGGCATTGGCAGGTGGCACTGGTTTGGAACTGACAGATGGCACTATTGGCACTGGCAGGTGGCACTGGTTTGGAACTGTCAGATGGCACTGGTTTGGAACTGTCAGATGGCATTGGCACTAGCAGGTGGCACTGGTTTGGAACTGACAGATGGCACTAGTTTGGGACAGATGGCACTGATTGGCAGTGGCACTGGCAATTGAAACTGGCTGGCAGTGGCGGGTGGCACTGGCTGGCAGGGGCGGGTGGCACTGGCTGGCAGGGGCGGGTGGCACTGGCTGGTGGAACTAAGCGGCAGTGGCGGGTGGCACTGATTTGCGGTGGCACTGACAGATGGCACTGAGAGATGGCACTGATTGGCGGTGACACTGGCAGGTTTCACACTAAGCCGAGTGTAACTGTAACCAGTGCTGGGACAAGGTCATCCAGCGCCCAGGGCAAAGTGCGCCCCCTCGGGTTCGGACTTGGGCCCCTTTCACACAGGCTTTCCGATCAGGTCTGTCTGTCAGTTTTTCAGGCGGACCTGATCGGAACCTCCATTCACTCCTATGGAGCGGCGGATGTCAGCTGTGACATGTCCGCTGACACACGATCCTGTCAGTGAAATCCAGACAGATGGAAAGCCTATCGATCCGTTTTCATCCGATCTTTCCATAGAGGAGAGCGGGTCTCTGACAGGTCCATCTCAGCACAGTGAGCGGAGACGGACCTGTCATTCGCCTGCTCAGCGGGGATCAGAGGAACGATCCCCCACTGAGTAATGTTTGTGACATGCACTATAATAGTACTTAAAGTGTTGCGCTGCAGCAACCTGAGAGTAATTGGTGCACACATATGGGGTAGTGGTCAGTGGTGCCAATTTGGAAATGTGGAAAGGAAGTCCAAGACCCTTTTCTAAAAATGTCCTGTACCAAACCACATGTGTGATGAGTGGGGGTGCCTTTAACAATCAATGGCACTACTGTGTATCTACTAAAGGACAGTGCGCTTCTTTGTTTGTCAAGAAAACCACAATTTTGTGCATGATCCTGACTGCTTGTGAACCTAGCCGTATAGCGGTTTCACACTGGTGCGCTTTGGTTTGACCACAGTGCGATTGTATGTGTGATTTACTTGCAGTTTTAGGTGTGCTCCTGATGAATTCTAGTGGACTGTGTGTTTTCTGATTGCGCATCAAAGATGCAGCACGCAAGACTGTAATTTGCTTTCGTGAAAACAGACAGTCTAATAGAATTGAATGGAAGCGCACCTAAAACTCTGGGTAAACTGCATATACAAATCACACTGTGGCCAGACCACAGCACACCAGTGTGAACCTACTATTAGCCCCCGTTCACATTGACTGTGGCTTTGAAATTGTGCGACTTAACCTGAAATCGCACAATTTCAGAGCTGCATCTCAGTGCGACTTTGGGTTGTGACTTTGAAGACATCTGTGTGGCTATTGAAGTCACACCCTAAATAGCAAAAGTAGTGCATATACTACTTTTTCAAATTTATGCGGCAACTCAAAGTCAGTGTCGCATTGATTTGAACAGTGCCTTGCCGGCAATAGGATGTGACTTGTCAAATTGCTACAATGTGAAGGGGGGGGGGGGAGGGGAGGTTAAGATATTATAAAAGAGAGAATGGTGAGGAGGTTGGGGTGGTAAATGTAAGTGCTAATGTCTTTATTAGTGACAGAATGCAGGGAATGTGCTAGGCTGCATGGTGGGGACAGGACAACTATGAGAGCTAAAAGCAAACTGGGATGGAAAGGGTGTAAGATGTGTGTGTGTGGAATGCAAAGCTGAGACAGGACAGGAGGCAGCATGATATGTGCAGTGAAGATTTATGGAGAGGACAGCAGATAAGATACAGGAAAAATTAACTAGGCATGGGAGGGAGCGGGAGCGAGGAGAATCGGTGCTGACTTACTGTGTGATCATGCAGAGAGATAAGTGCAGATGGGAGGAGCTGCCTGGACTACTGACCATAAAGTAACAAGGAAGTGAAGTGATCTGCCGCCCGCCCCGCCCCCTCCCCCTTACTCCCGACATCAAGCTGACAGCTTCTCTCTCCCTCTCTCTCCCTCCTCTCTGTTCACACACTCAGCAGCTCTGGCAGCATCAAGTGCCGCGCTGAGTAGGAAGGACAGGAGGGACGGCCAGTGTAAAATATCGGCCTAATTTTGATAATAATCGGCCCGATGCCGATTTATCAAAAATGGCCAAATATCAGCCGATATATCGGCCAGCCGATATATCGGTCGACCTCTAGCTTGCAATAGGGGCCCCCCGAGCTGAGCCGCTGCTCTGTGTGTCCATTCAGACATAGAACCGTGGCCTGGCCCCACCCCCTTTCTCTCCTCATTGGCTGACTGACTTTGATTGACAGCAGCGGGAGCCAATGGCGCCATGCTGGTGTCTCAGCCAATGAGCAGGGGAGTCCCAGGTAGCCAAGACACTCCTGTAACATCACTGGATCTGGATGTGTTTCAGGTAAAAAATAGGGGGGGCCCACAATCATCATGGAAAGGGCATGAAGAGGATTTTCTAAATAGTAAGTATAAAAAAAAGATAAGATTCAGATCCACTAGAAACATATACAGGTGATACTCGAAAAATTAGAATATCGTGCAAAAGTTCATTTATTTTACTAATGCAACTAGTGAAATTAATATATAAGATAGACTCATTACATGCAAAGCAAGATAGTTCAAGCCGTGATTTGTCATAATTGTGATGATTATGGTTTACAGCTCATGAAAACCCCAAATCCACAATCTCAGAAAATCAGAATACAGTAAAACCTTGGATTGCGAGCATAATTCGTTCCGGAAGCATTTCCAAAGCACTTGTATATGAAAGCAAATTTTCCCATAAGAAATAATGGAAACTCAAATGATTAGTTCCACAACCATTTATTCATAAGTCCTTCAGTTTATAGTCCATATAAAAAGATTATAGTATTGTGATAGGTTGTGTAACCATAATATGTCCATCCATAAATGGAAGCCTCCCCAAGGGGATTAGAAGTAAAATCCAGCAGGAGCTACAGAGTATAAAAGAGAAGAGTGGCGCCTCTAAGTGTAGCTATATGGTTACATTTAATGAAGATACAACATTTAGCAAGTCACATGGTTGATAATTAAAAGAGGCACATCTAAGTATGCAGGGATCCGGGGTAAAGCGATCCACATAGACTGTCCTTCCCACCGCCGGCTCTCACCGCTGTCAGTCTGCAATAATGACCGGGAAGACTACCCTGCAGTAGAGTGATCTGAAAGGGAGGCTTGAACCGCTTGTGGAAGGGATGACATCAATGGTGGTGCAGAGGATGGTCTATATGGACAGCTTTACCCAGGATACCTGCATATTTAGATGTGTCTGTTTTAATCATCAAGCATGTGAGTTTCTAAATGTTGTACCTTCATTAAATGTAACCATATTGCTACACTTAGAGGAGCCTCTCTTCTATTTTATACTTAGTTGTGACATGACGCTACTCTTATATCAAGACATTGCTTGTATATCAAGTCAAAATGTATTTAAAAATTTAGCTTGTCTTTCAAAACGCTCTCATACCAAGATACTCTCAAACCAAGGTTTTACTGTATTGTGAAAAGGCTCAATATTCTAAGCTCAAAGTGTCCCACTCTAATCAGCTAATTAAGCCATAACACCTGCAAAGGGTTCCTGAGCATTTAAGAGGTCTCTCAGTCTGGTTCAGTAGGAATCACAATCATGGGAAAGACTGCTGACCTGACAGTTGTGCAGAAAACCATCATTGACACCCCCCATAAGGAGGGAAAGCCTCAAAAGTTAATTGCAAAAGAAGTTGGATGTTCCCAAAGTGCTGTATCAAAGCACATTAATAGAAAGTTATGTGGAAGGGAAAAGTGTGGAAGAAAAAGGTGCACAAGCAGCAGGGATGACCGCAGCCTGGAGAGGATTGTCAGGAAAAGGCCATTCAAAAGTGTTGGGGATTTTCACAAGGAGTGGACTGAGGCTGGGGTCAGTGCATCAAGAGCCACCACACACAGACGGATCCTGGACATGGGCTTCAAATGTCGTATTCCTCTTGTCAAGCCACTCCTGACCAACAAACAACGTCAGAAGCGTCTTGCCTGGGCTAAAGAAAAACAGATCTGGTCTGTTGCTCAGTGGTCCAAAGTCCTCTTTTCTGATGAGAGCAAATTTTGCATTTCATTTGGAAACCAAGGACCCAGAGTATGGAGGAAGAATGGAGAGGCACACACTGCAAGATACTTGAAGTCCAGTGTGAAGTTTCCACAGTCTGTGTTGATTTGGGGAGCCATGTCATCTGCTGGTGTTGGTCCACTGTGCTTCATTAAGTCCAGGGTCAACGCAGCCACCTACCAGGAGAGTTTGGAGCACTTCATGCTTCCTTCCACAGACAAGCTCTATGGGGATGCTGACTTCATTTTCCAGCAGGACTTGGCACCTGCCCACACTGCTAAAAGCACCAAAACCTGGTTCAATGATCGTGGGATTACTGTGCTTGATTGGTCAGCAAACTCACCCGACCTGAGAATCTATGGGGCATTGCCAAGAGAAAGATGAGAGACATGAGACCGAACAATGCAGAAGAGCTGAAGGCCGCTATTGAAGCATCCTGGTCTTCCATAACACCTCAGCAGTGCCACAGGCTGATCGCTTCCATGCCACGCCGCATTGAGGCAGTAATTGCTGCAAAAGGGGCCCAAACCAAGTACTGAGTACATATGCATGCTTATACTTTTCAGAGGTCCGATATTGTTCTATGTACAATCCTTGTTTTATTGATTGCATGTAATATTCTAATTATCTGAGATTGTGGATTTGGGGTTTTCATGAGCTGTAAGCCATAATCATCACAATTATGACAAATCACAGCTTGAACTATCTTGCTTTGCATGTAATGAGTCTATCTCATATATTAGTTTCACCTTTTAAGTTGCATTAGTGAAATAAATTAACTTTTGCACGATATTCGAATTTTTCGAGTATCACCTGTATAAACTTTATTTGGGTTATTAATGCATTATGATGAGATGCCTGAAAAAAATAAAAAAAAATGTTGTGGCCGGACCTCTGCTTTAATACATTGAATGCATTAGGATTAAAAACCTTCTGCCTTTAAAATCACCTTAAGTGAGCAGTCTGTTTTTCCAGAGAGTGTGCAATACTAGAGCATGGAAGACTTTTTACTTGGATATTCATTTGATGAACTTTATCGGATTATCCAATTATTTATCATAACTCACTGAACTGATGAACTTGATATTCAGCGGATGTACACATAATGCGATCACCGTTTTGGATGATTTATATTATTGAATTTTGCAAATTATTTAATTTTTATCTCATGCATAATTTATGTTAATTAGAGCGCTGCAATTTTTCTGACTTTGTAAGGTTTAAGGGAGAGTATACTGCCTCTGTTCGCTAGCGGCTCTTTTCAGTGTATAGCACTGACTTTCTGTTGTTTTTTACTAGTAATAAAACAGCACTTAAAATGTGTATAAAACCCCTGGGCTTAGTGTGAAGTAAACAAATCCAAGCAATACAAAATTAAATGTTCATCTCAGAGAAAGCAGCACATTAAATAGTGTTTGAATTCACCAACATTCAAATTAAACTATAAACCTAATTAGGTGTGCTGTTTCCTTTAAATTAATATACTTGTAATAAAATATGATTCAAATGTACAATTTAATGTCAATAGATAAATAAAAAAGTATACAATAATCTATACATACATTTTATAAACAAATAAAGTGCAAAATCCTCCGCTGGCTCTTTGCAGCCACTTCAGTGCACCTTCACCCATCAAGAGAGCACTCAAAATGCTTAACAGAGCCAAAGGCCTCACTACGATGGGCCAAAATTTGCTTAATGGTATCCATACTGCAACTACCTTCGAACCTTCAAATGCTCCCTGCTCCAGCCATCAACCACTATGGGGTTGATTTACTAAAGGCAAATCCATTTTGCACTACAAGTGCAGTCGCTGTAGATCGCTGTAGATATGGGGGAAGCTCTGCTGATTTTATCAGCTGTTTTTTATTTTCCTTGCATGTCCCCCTCAGATCTACAGCGATTGCACTTGGAGTTTGGAAGTGGATTTGCCTTTCGTAAATAACCCCCTATGTATGCCCACTACTTGCTTCTTATTGGGGGTTATTTACGAAAGGCAAATCCACTTTGCACTACAAGTGCAAACTACAAGTGCAAAGTGCACTTGAAATTGCACTGAAAGTGCACTTGGAAGTGCAGTCGCTGTAAATCTGAGGGGTAGATCTGAATTGAGGGGAAGCTCTGCTGATTTTATCATCCAATCATGTGCAAGCTGTTTTTTATTATCCTTGCATGTCCCCCTTGGATCTCCTGCGACTGCACTTCCAAGTACACTTTCAGTGAACTTTCAAGTGCACTTTGCACTTGTAGTTTGCACTTGTAGTGCAAAGTGGATTTGCCTTTCGTAAATATCCCCCATTGTATTGTATCAGAATCATAATTCGGATATATGAAAAAGACAAAATACTCTATAGTGCATTACCCCATAAAACCTTTAATTTTAACTGAAAATTCAGGGGCAATTCATATTATGTGCATTGAGATGCTTTGTTTAACCACTTCCGCCCGGACCATTTGGCTGGCAGAAGACCAGGCCACTTTTTGCGATTCGGCGCTGCGTCGCTTTAACTGACAATTGCACGGTCGTGTGACGTGGCTCCCAAACAAAATTGACATCCTTTTTTCCCCACAAATAGAGCTTTGTTTTGGTGGTATTTGATCACCTCTGCGGTTTGAATTTTTTGCGCTATAAACAAAAATAGAGCGACAATTTTGAAAAAAAAAGCAATATTTTTTACTTTTTGCTATAATAAATATCCCCAAAAAATATATAAAAAGACAATTTTTTTCCTCAGTTTAGGCCGATACGTATTCTTCTACATATTTTTGGTTAAAAAAATCGCAATAAGCGTTTATTGATTGGTTTGCGCAAAAGTTATAGCGTCTACAAAATAGGGGATCGTTTTATGGCATTTTTATTATAATTTTTTTTTACTAGTAATGGCGGCGATCTGCGATTTTTATCGTGACTGCGACTTTATGGCGGACACATCAGACACTTGTGACACTATTTGGGGACCATTGTCATTTTTACAGCGATCAGTGCTATAAAAATGCATGGGGGACATTGGAGAAGTCAGACCTGTGTGGACTGTGGAGAGGAGACTATAGGATAAAACCAGAGCCACCGAGCTGGAGCCGACTGACTGAGCCCTGCAAGGTGCACCTGAGAGGAAGTCAGTGACAGCTCCGCTTGGCCAGTCTGAGGGAGGGGTCACTGATGTATGGGGGGAGCGAATACAATAATGTAAGGGGGCACTAATATAAAGGTTTCCCCCTATATCAGTAACCCCCCCCTTACCTTAGTGTATTCTTCTGCAGACGGTGGTCCCCTCCCCACGTTCTGAGTTCCTGGGGTCCCCCTTGATGATTGACCACTTTTACCACTTTTAACTGGAATTTGCTTTTATATATATAAAGCCCTATGTGATTTCATATCTGTCTGTATATATAATACACTCTTCAAATGTGCTTTAAAATGTATGGTTTTCCCTTTCATAAACAAGAAAATAATGACGTTATGATGTTGGGCTGGTATGAATTTTTTTCCAGGGCTGGATTTTATTCCCAGTTCGGCCCTGTCTGCTCAGCCGTGCCATTTTGTTGACGTATATCAGCGTGACACGGTCCTTAAGCGGTTAAAAGAGAAGTATGGGTTTCCTTTTATTTTTTTGCTTACATCTATTCTATGTGAGCTGCTGATATCTAAAAATCTTTCCAGCCCCCATTCTGTTAAAATCAAGCTAAATACCCGTGGGAGGGTCTACAGACTTTCATGAAGCATCATACCAACAACGGGAGTCTGGGTCCACCCACTTTCCTGTCATCTTGCTTGATTGATGTCGGCCCTCTGCTTGTTTCAGAGACTTCACAGAGTGAAGCTCCTCCCCCTTCCTTCTCCCTCCTCCCCCCTCCTTTCTCCCTCCTCCTCAGTCTGTTCCGATGTTCAAAAGAATTGCCAGAGATAGAAGCACTTCAGTGACTATAAGAGAAGTCACTGATAGTGCTGGTTATGAGAATCTCCCATAGGTGTGCGCAGAGGGTGTGCCTGGGCACACCCTAAAAACTATGTGTGGCGCAGATTTCCCATTTAGACACCTGATATTTCACCAAAGCCCCCGATGGGGCTCCTAAATTTTTATTTTTAAATAATTAAAAAAATAAAGTTGTAAAAAATGTAATAATAAAAATATAAACTACTGACACTGTCCACTGCCCTATAGATACTAATCTTTGATCTACTGACACCGTCAGTATATATATACATATATATACATGCACACACACATGTGTTTGAGCTTTGGGGTGCACACCCTGATGCAATAGGATGGAATCTCCTCTATATGTATACTTATATCAGAGTGAAAACAATATATTTTATAAAGTAAAATACACATTTGGATTTGGCAACAGACAGGCATTACTATATAAAATCAGAGCTAATACTGATCCTTCCTGCCTTCCAAGTGTCAGCCATCCTTCCTGCCTTCCAAGTGTCAGCCATCCTTCCTGCTTTCCAGGTGTCAGCCATCCTTCCTGCCTTTCAAGTGTCAGCCATCCTTCCTGCCTTCCAGGTGTCAGCCATCCTTCCTGCCTTTCAAGTGTCAGCCATCCTTCCTGCCTTTCAAGTGTCAGCCATCCTTCCTGCCTTCCAGGTGTCAGCCATCCTTCCTGCCTTCCAGGTGTCAGCCATCCTTCCTGCCTTTCAAGTGTCAGCCATCCTTCCTGCCTTTCAAGTGTCAGCCATCCTTCCTGCCTTCCAGGTGTCAGCCATCCTTCCTGCCTTCCAGGTGTCAGCCATCCTTCCTGCCTTCCAGGTGTCAGCCATCCTTCCTGCCTTCCAGGTGTCAGCCATCCTTCCTGCCTTCCAAGTGTAAGCTATCCTTCCTATTTGAAATCCAACCCTCCACAAGAGCACAAGCCCAACTCCCTCCTAGCAAAAGTGGAGAGGGGGGTCTGCACTGAAATGGGGGTCTGCACTGAAGATGGATATGTACTAGCGAGAGGGGTCTGTACTGAGGGAGGGGGGTCTGTACTGATGAGAGGGATCTATACTGAGGGAGGGGGGGTCTGTAATGATGAGAGTGGTCTGTACTGAAGGAGGGGGGTCTGTACTGATGAGAGGGGTCTGTATTGAGGGAGGGGGGTCTGTACTGATGAGAGGGATCTATACTGAGGAAAGGGGGTCTGTAGTGATCATAGGGGTTTGTACTGAGGGAGGGGGGTCTGTACTGAGGAGGTACTATAGTAGTAGGGGGGTGACATCATGTTTTGTACGCACTGGGAGACACCAACCCTAGTGACGCCATTGTCGAATAGACCTTAGCTCACTTCTAGAGATGGGGGTCTGCACTAATGAGAGGGGTCTGTACTGAGAGAGAGGGTTCTGTACTGAGGAAGGGGGGTCTGTATTGAGGGAGGGGGGTCTGTACTGAGGGAGAGGGGTCTGTACTGATGAGAGGGTCTGTACTGATGAGAGGGGTCTGTACTGAGGGAGGGGGGTCTGTACTAATCAGAGGGGTCTGTACTGATTAGAGGGGTCTGTACTGATGAGAGGGATCTATACTAAGGGGGGGGGTCTGTACTGATCAGAGGGGTCTGTACTGAGGGAGGGGGAATGGGGTCTGTACTGATGGGAGGAGTCTGTATTGAGGGAGAAGGTTCTGTACTGATTAAAGGGGTCCATACTGAGCAGGGAGGGGTCTGTACTGAGGAAAGGGGTCTGTACTGAGGAAGGGGGGTCTGTACCGATGGGAGAGATCTATACTGAGGGAGGGGGGTCTGTACTGATGAGGGGGGTCTGTAATGAGGGACGGGGTCTGTACTTATGAGAGGGGTCTATACTGAGGCAAGGGGGTCTGTACTGAGTATAGGGGGGGGTGGCGACACCATGTTTTTACACTAGTGATGCCATTGCCGAATAGACCTTAGCTCACTTCTAGAGAGGGGGTTGGGATTTTTTTTTTTTGGGGGGTCTGTACTGGGGGAGAGGGATCTGTACTGAGGAAGGGGGTCTATACCGATGGAGAGGGGACTGTAGTGGGGGGGGGTCTATACTACGGGAGGGGGATCTGTACTGAGGAGGTGCTTTAGTTGGTGGAGAGGGGGTGACGGGGGTGACACCATGTTTTTACACACTGGGCGACACCAACCCTAGTAACGCCTTTGCCGAATAGACCTTAGCTCATTTCTAGAGATGGGGTCTGCACTGAAATGGGGGTCTTCACTGAAGTGGGGTCTGTACTGAGGGAGGGGGGTCTGTACTGAGGGAAGGGGATCTCTACTGATCAGAGGGGTGATGTACTGCGGGGGGGGGTCTGTTTGAGGGAGGGGGTTCTGCTGTACTGATGAGAGGGGTCTGTACTGAGGGAAGGGGGTCTATACTGAGGGAGGGGGGTCTGTACTGATCAGAGGGGTCTGTACCTGGGAGGGTGCTATTCTGCGGGAGGGAGGTCTGTACTGATCAGAGGTGTCTGTACTGATGAGGGGGTCTGTACTGGGGGGGCCTATATGGACGGCGGGAGGGTGGTCTATACTGATGAGAGGGGTCTGTACTGAGGGAGGGGGGTCTATACCGATGAGAGGGGTCTGTACTGAGGGAGGGGGGTCTACTGTACTGATGAGAGGGGTCTGTACTGAGGGACAGGGGTCTATACTGAGGGAGGGGGGTCTGTACTAAGGGAGGGGAGTCTGTACTGATCAGAGGGGTCTGTACTGGGGGGGGTCTATACTGCGGGAGGAGGGTCTGTACTGATCAGAGGTGTCTGTACTGAGGTAGAGGGGTCTGTACTGGGGAGGGGGGTCTGTACTGTGGAGGTGCTATAGTTGGTGGAGGGGGGGGGGGTGGCAACACCATGTTTTTACACCAACCCCAGTGAAGCCATTTCTGAATAGACCTTAGCTCACTTCTAGAGAGGGGGTTGGGATTTAATTTTTTTATTTATACACACACATACATATTCAAAATTTTTACTTACTTATTCTTTATTATTTACATTACAGGAGACCCCAGATATTTCAGTTTGTATAGAGGACAGGGAGTTTGCAGTTTCCCTCTCCCCTGCAATGTATTGAACACAGGTATGTTCTATATACATGGCACTGAGACAGGTAGCTGATTTTTACCATGTCTTCCCTTCTGAATAGTGTCCTATGTATAGAGCATACCTCTGTTCGGTACAGGTATGCTACATGCACATGGAGATCATGCTCCATAACTCCCCACTCACCATCCTGGCAAGCCGATCACCCCACCCCATACCCCCTACTTTTGACTGAAGCAGAAGCTGACACAACATTTGAATGCCAATAGCGGAGGGGGTGGGGGATTAGACAGAGGGGGAGAGTCATGGAAAAGCAGAGGAGAGAACAGTCATTCGGACCCTGAAAGCAGCCCAGAACACACAGGACTGCACAGCTGCTGGAGGTGAAGAGTGCACAGTGTTCCGTCAGATTAGGCGACCCGTCAGAAAGTGTAACGGAAGTGATTTTCCTGTCGCCGCCATCTTGCTACACCCCACACTCCTCCATAGTAAGGATACAGTGAGAAGGGGCAAGCAGACATCTTGTTACACCCACCGGAGTTTTGCATTTTACACTTATATTTAACAGTAAACTGAGGTTATATCATGAAATACAGTACTAAGAACTCCGTCTGAATGTTTAGACATTGATTTTTAAAAGCAGCGGCAAGCCTGCTGATCTCACAGGTTTGCTAATCTGACACACGTTTGCTGCTTTTAGAATTCCCTGGACCGCTGGAGTGGCTGCAGAGGTGCTGACAGCTTGGCAACCCCAGAGGTAAGTACAGGGGGGACCTAGGAGGGAGGGTGTTCGGTGTTTGTTCATCTTTACATTTTTTTCTGTAAAGGTGAACTAACCCTTTAACTATTTTTAATACTTATGTTGCTAGTAGTAGATAGGAAGGAATATTATATTCTCTTGTTTTAATCTTTTTTTTCTTCATTTCTCCAGTTGCTTCCTGGTTTCTGGCCTAGGCCAAAATTATGTCATACATCCCAGGAGTCTTCTTGTGTATTTTTTATTTTTTTTCATCTTTAGGAGGGTAATGCCGCATACACATGATCGGATTTCCCGTCGGAAAAAGTCCGATGTGAGCTTTTGAACGGAAATTCCGACTGTGTGTATGCTCCATCGGCCCTTTTCTGTCGGAATTTCTGCCAGCAAAAGATTGAGAGCTGATCTCAATTTTTCAGACGGGAAAAATTCCTATCTGAAAATCTGATCGTCGGTAGCAATTCCGACGTGCAAAATTCCAACGCATGCTCGGAAACAATTTGACGCATGCTCGGAAGCATTGAATTTTTTTCGGCTCGTTGTAGTGTTGTACGTCACCGTGTTCTTGACGGTCGAAAGTTCAGAGAACTTTTGTGTGACCGTGTGTATGCAAGCCAAGCTTGAGCGGAATTCCGTCGGCTTAGCTGTTTTTTTTAGCTAAGCACACCCTCCTGCCTCCATGCCTGAGCAGGGCAGACGGATTCCGGGAAGTAAATGCTACATGAATCATCTGACCTTTCTCAAAATGGCCTTGGCTAGAAAAGCTAGGGGTAATTTTTCTCTGTAAAATAAAGTATGGAGACATACAGTACATGGATAGGTGAGTTTGCTCTGAATATAAAAATGTATTAAGTTTGTAGTGCTCGGGTTTTTTTTGTTTGTTTGTTTTTTTGCAGCAGTGAACAAGTGTCTTTTTTAATATTTGCTTTTATTAGTTGTTTCTTCAAAATGAAAACTTTGTAAGTGTACAATTTAAAAATAAGTAAAAACTACTGACAGCCAAGAAGGAAAATAAGACTAACGTATTCCTCTGTATTTACAGGACGTATGGTGTTTATGTCGAGTATAAGTAGTTATTTGAGTGCGATGAATGGCATATATGCCATGTCAAAAGCTGCTATGGAGAAATTTGGTGATTGTCTGCGACTAGATATGATGAAGAATGGAGTGAAGGTAATGTATGTAGCACACAGACCCTTTTTCCTACCTTTGGCTCACTTGCAGGAAAAAGGCACACCGTACTATATGCCCGTACCCTCCTGTTTGAGGAGGTTGAGCGGTGTCATGTATTTGGGTCCCACAGCTAGGTTCTCCATCAGTTGGTTCTCATCTCTTAGGATATAGGGACAAGTCTCTGTTTTCCCCCCAAGTAATTCCAATGTCCACACCACTCTAAACGCCAACGTTGAGTTTATTTCTCATCAATATTCAGTAGATAGGAAAGAGTGGATAAGAGACAGGACAGCAAGGTTTTGGGAGGTAAGTCCAGACACAAGTAAATATTACAATCACTACTCTATCCCAGAGTGGGTTTAGTTCACCAGGATAGTCTCCTGCAAAGTGGATCCTAGCAGCCGCAGTGATGCTCGGATGCTTAATTAGGTTCTTTTCTTAGATACGATCGGGAGACCCTCTGCCACAGAATCTATCATGTCCCGAACTTCTCAGCTTCTGCACTACAAGGACAGGAGCCAGCAACAGCACATTACTAGGCCTTTGGTGGATAGATGAATCCCTCCAGAAAGTTACCAGGGTCCCTTCTTTCACCGTGAACTCTCACCGGTCCCTCAGAAAGGTCCTCCCCGGCCTCCTCTTCTTAGAAGCGGGCTCCCTCGCAAGGGACACCCTGGGATTCCTCTTCCCAGAAGTGGGCTCCAGCTAAAGGTGCTGGGCCCAATGCTGAAGTTGCAGCCCCAGGACTAAAGGTGCCTGGGACTGATGCGCACGTTGCACCATGGCCTGGGGGGCCGGGCGCCACGCACTTGGACTCGGACTTCCGACTCCCGACTCAAGAACAAGACCCCTCTCCAGGCGACGTCTGCCCCTTATGTATCCTCTCCCAGCATGCCCAGCAGGCCAACCACGCCCACTGTACCGCTGCCGAGAGAGGACACCCCAAAGCACAGCACTATTACTAGTGGTTCAACCCTGACCAGTCATGGCAGCGCCACCCACAGGCCACAGGGAACTGCACACCAGTATACCACCTGGAGAAATATAGTAACACAACCTATCAATGAGAACGGTCTGAGCCTAACTACTGACTCAGACCAGCCCCTAAATTTGGATATATAGCTCCCCTAAAAGGGGATGGGCGCTACAGTAAGATAATTTTTTTTTTTTTCAATTTAGACCTGCTAACAAGCTTCAGGGCTGTGGTGTACCAAGAGAGGGGGCGGAGGGGCGGTCCGCCTTGAGTGCCGCACATTAGGGGGGTGTCAGTCCGGGGGAGTGCAGCGTGAGAGGAGATCGCAGCAGGGCCGTCATAATGAGTGGGCGCCCCTGAACTTTCCCAGCTTTGTAAGCATCAGAAGTTTATTGGGTCGGCAGGGGGCCCAGCGGTGCGGGGGAGGGGGGGCTGCCTGTCTCCCCAGTCATACAATCAGACAGGCTGTCCCTCGACGATCTTCAATGTCTCCCGAGTCCCTAAACAGCTGGAGTTGGTGGGCAAAGCCGGGGGTGTGGCTGCCTCCTCCACTCCTCCCAAAGACTCGTTCACTGGCTGATCCTGGAGGAGAAAGAGGAGAGCCCCCCAGAGCAACTAGTGTCTGCATCTGCAGATATGCTGTAAGTGAGCACATTGTCACTGTATACAGCCCTAATCTGCCCCTATAATACCCTAACCTGCCCCTATAATACCCTATACAGTCCTAACCTGCCCCTATAATACACTAACCTGCCCCTATAATGCCCTAACCTACCCCTATAGTACCCTAACTTGCCCCTATAATACCCTACACTGCCCTAACCTGCCCCTGTAATACCCCAACCTGCCCCTATAATACCCTATACAGCCATAGCCTGCCAACATAATACCATATACTACCCTAACCTGCCACGATAATACCCTATACAGCCCTAACCTGCCACCATGATACCCTATACTGCCCTAACCTGCCACCATAATACCCTATACTGCCCTAACCTGCCACCATAATACCCTATACTGCCCTAACCTGCCAACATAATACCCTATACTACCCTAACCTGCCACCATAATGCCCAATACTACCCTAACCTGCCCCTATAATACCCTATAAAACAAGAAATAGGTCGCACACTGGAACTCCAACTTATCTTGATGTCATCTTTATTGTCAAAAGGGTCAGACAGATACGGGCAATGGTAGATGCGTTTCACAAGCGATAGCTTGCTTGTTCACATAATACCCTATACTGCCCTAACCTGCCACCATAATACCTTATACAGCCCTAGCCTGCCACCATAATACCCTATACAGTCCTAACCTGCCACCATAATACCCTATACAGCCCTAACCTGACACTATAATGCCCTATCCTGACACTATAACACCCTATACAGCCCTAATCTGCCACTATACTACTCTAACCTTCTTAAATTGAGCAGCAGTTGTGGCAAATCACACACTGTGGCTCAAAAGAAGCTCCTTTTTAAGCAAAACGCTTTGCGCACTGCGATTTTGTCGGGGGGGTGCCAGAAATAGGATCCAGTTTTTCCAGCCTCTATGGCAGGCTGGGTTCCGGTCCTGATGTTCTGGTCCACCTGAGTCCACACTCAGGTGGAAGTTAAAAGACCAGGAAGAGAACACAGCAGGGCTCTGGCCTGAGACTCAGAGGGGAACCTGAGTCAGAGGAGCTCTGTTTGTTGAATTGGAAAATAAAGGTTTGCTTCACCTTGTGTTTTGTGGGTGACGGGGACCAGCCCCTCACCGTATAGAGAGCGGTTACTGTTTAGCGCCGGACAGCAAGGATTTGATTTTCTGTTTTGTTTATTTTGTATGACTATTGCAAACCACTTGTAAATAAAGCTGGCAATACGCCAGGTTTTAAAGAAACTGCCTGTACGCTGACCTTCATTCTGAGAAAAGGTGATCCCCACGAGCTAATCTCCCACACATGGTGGATTCAGCGGGCACTTTCTGAAGATGGAGGACACGTTAAAGGCCCTGCTGCAGGCCAATGCAGCTCAGCGGGAAACCAACCTCCAAGTCGCAGCACAACAGGCAACACAACAGGACGCCGCTGCAGTTCAACAGGCGGCCCAGCAGGAGATGAACCGGCAGCTCGCAGAGGCTCTGCTAGAACTGAAAAAGGGGTCCGCATCTCCTGCGCCAGTGGAAGCAAAGATGGTACGTGCATCCTACCACCTACAAAAGATGACATCTGCTGATGATGTTGAGGCATACCTTGCGACTTTTGAGAGAGTTGCTGTCCGCGAAGGATGGCTAAAAGAGCAATGGGCAGGTCTCTTGGCCCCATTTCTAACAGGAGAACCCCAAAAAGCCTATTTTGACCTAGAACCCAATAAGGCCCAGGACTATGAGACTCTAAAGACGAAGATACTCGCACGCTTGGGTGTCACCATGGCAATCCGGGCCCAGCGGGTGCATCAGCGGTCCTTCTCCAGCAACAAGCCACCCCGTTCGCAAATGTTTGACCTGGTCCACCTCACCAAGAAGTGGTTGCAGCCAGAGACCTTGACAGGCCTGCAGACCGTAGAGCGTGTGGTAATGGACCGGTATCTGCGTGCGCTCCCTGCTGCTCTGAGGAAGTGAGTCGGACAGGGCGACCCCAAAACTGCAGCCCAACTTGTCGTCCTAGTGGAGAGGTACAGTGCTACTGAGGACTTGGTGAATCCATCTACGCCCCACTTCGGTGAGTCTAGGGGTGCGAGATCGTCCGGCGGTTCTGGTAAGACTGTTCCGGGGTCCAAGAGCTTGGGGAGATTTGATAAGACTGTGGTTCCTAGACCTGAAGACTGGCCAAAGCAGCCAGGAAGGTCTTTGGGACCGTTGAGAGGACTGGGGGTTGAACATATAAGATGTTTTCGTTGCCATGCATTAGGGCATATTGCTGCCAACTGTCCTATAAATGATGAACCTATGCAATGCGATTATGCTTATATGAAAAGACACATTTCCTTGTTTGCACAGGTCGCATGTACTGCATCATGTCAGTGTCGCATTGAAAAACAGATGTGTGTTATGTCAGTGGATGGAAAGCCACTGACAGCCCTGCTAGACTCTGGTAGTGTGGTGACCCTAGTCAGTAGTGATTGTGTGAACCCCACAAAACTACACCCCAGTACTATTGGGGTAATTTGCATCCATGGGGACACTCAAGATTACCAGACAGCGGTGGTTGAGGTTGATACCCCCGGGGGCAGTGTAACGCATTCAGTGGGGGTGGTACCTTCACGAAGCTTTAGTGGGAAGAGATCTTCCCCATTTCTGGAATTTATGGGAGAGCCAAGGGAGGCTGGTAGATGGAGCTCCCCCTGCTGGGGAAGCACGGGAACTCTCACCAGACCCTTTTTGCCAAAGGGAAGGGGATGCGGTTGGTGGGATCGAGGAAGCCGGAGACCCTCTTCCTTTCCCTGTCATGGCTGGGGAGCCGGAGGACCTGGAAGTTGGCTCCCAGCCTGAGGGTAACGAACAGGAGAACCCCTCTGACCCTGACATTGAGAGTAGCCAAAATGTGGTACCCGATTTAGAGGTCAGGAGAGAGGATTTCTGTACCAAGCAACTACGAGAGACCACCCTCATGAGAGCCAGGGAAAATGTTAAGATGTTAGATGGGGAACCGGTGGATCCTAATTGGGTGGTGTCTTTCCCCTACATGGCAATTAAAAACAATTTATTGTATCGAGTGATAAAACATGGAGAGGACGAGGTAGAACAGCTACTAGTTCCCAAACCTTTCCGCAGGGTGGTGCTAGACCTGGCCCATGGTCATGTAATGGGGAGGCATCTCGGTGTTAAAAAAACCAGGGAGAGAATCGCCCAGAGATTTTTCTGGCCCAGGTTGCATGCAGATGTCAAGGAGTACTGCGAATCGTGCCAAATGTCGGCACCGTCACCCCATTTTCGCAGCCCCCTTGTTCCTCTGCCAATAATCGAGGTCCCCTTTGAGAGGATTGGCATGGACCTGGTGGGGCCGGTTGTGAAATCTGCCCACGGTCACCAGCATATTCTGGTGATCCTGGACTATGCGACTCGCTATCCTGAAGCCGTACCCTTGCGCCAATACCTCTGCTAAGGCTATCGCCAAGGAATTGGTCCATGTCTTTAGTCGACTGGGGATCCCAAAAGAGATCTTAACCGATCAGGGCACCCCCTTTATGTCCAAGGTTACCAAAGAGCTTTGTAAGTTATACAAAATCTCCCATCTCCGTACCTCTGTCTACCACCCCCAAACGGATGGTCTGGTCGAAAGATTTAATAAAACTTTGAAAAATATGCTGAAAAAGGTGGTCGACAAAGATGGGAGAAACTGGGATTTTTTTTGCTGCCAGATCTCATGTTTTCAATACATGAGGTTCCGCAGGCGTCCACAGGCTATTCCCCCTTTGAACTCTTGTATGGCAGGCATCCCAGGGGGCTGCTAGATGTTGCCAAAGAAACATGGGAAGGTGAGGCAACCCTATATAGAAGCATCATAGAGCATGTCTCCTTGATGCAGGATCGAATCGCAGCTGTCTTACCCCTGGTGCGAGAACATATGGAGCGAGCCCAGGAGGCCCAAAGGAGGGTCTATGACCGAAGTGCCAGGGTCCGTACTTTCAGCCCTGGGGACAGAGTGTTGGTATTGGTTCCCACAGTGGAAAATACGTTTTTAGCCAAGTGGCAGGGTCCCTTTTGAGGTTGTCGAAAGGGTGGGGGAGGTAAAATACAAAGTCTACCAGCCAGGGAAAAGGAAACCACACCAAATTAACCATGTGAATCTCTTAAAACCCTGGAAGGACCGAGAGACTTTACTGGCCACGTCCCCGCCTCCAACCGACCGGGTACCCGTGACACCTGACGTTCCCATCACGTATACCCTGTCCGTGGCACAACAAAGTGACATTAGGGTGTTTTTGCATAAAAATAGAGACTTTTTTTTCTCCCCCTTACCCGGACTGACCAACATGATCCAACATGACACAGTGACGGAACCAGGGGTTCGGGTAAATGTGAAGCCATATAGAATCACAGAGGCCAGGCGTGAGGCAGTCGCAAAAGAAATTAAAGCGGAGGTTCACCTAAAAAATTGACATTAGCCCATCCTGATCTTTATACCATATACTGCTACATAAGTAAAATATATTTTTTTTTGTGCGGGTGTCATTACCGGGATTTAGCCGTATTAGTCAGTGGGTGTATCTCTTGCTCTCCACGAAGCCCCAGTGTTTGCTGGGAGGTGACTGCAATGTCTCCTGGGAGCACAGTGTCACGCTTCCCAGGAGACAGAGTAACGCTGACGATCGTAATCTCACGAGTTTCCCTGCTGGGAGACTAGCATTCGCCTCTTCCCGGAAGTCTGTGCTTGTGGGCTTTACATTGCCCACAAGCAAAATGGAAAATACCAGAATCGTTTTATATAAGTTTGTATTTACTACGAAAATGGACGGGGGATGGATCATATTGCCGAACAAGTGAGTACTAACTACTGTATGTATGTGTAACCCCATTAGATGCACTTAAAAAAAAAAATCGAGGGACCGCGGAACCTCCGCTTTAAAAACATGTTGGAGTTGGATGTGATAGAAGAGTCCCACAGTGAGTGGTCGAGCCCCATAATACTGGTCCCAAAACCTGATGGCACTATCAGGTTTTGTAATGACTTTCGGAAACTCAACAGTGTGTCCAAGTTCGATGCATACCCGATGCCCCGGGGTCGATGAACTTGTGGACAGGTTGGGACAGGCTCGCTATATAACGACCCTAGACTTAACAAAAGGCTATTGGCAAATACCGCTAACTGAATCGGCCAAGGAGAAGAATGCCTTTTCCACTCCTGAGGGCTCGTTTCAGTACAAGCGGATGCCTTTTGGTCTGCATGGGGCCCCTGCATCATTCCAACGAATGATGAACAAAACTTTGAGACCACATTGCCCGTATGCGGCTGCTTATTTGGACGATGTGGTCATCCACAGCCCAGATTGGGAATCGCACCTGCCACGGGTACAGGCGGTGGCAGATTCCCTTCGGGAAGCAGGCCTCACGGCTAACCCAAAGAAGTGTGCCATAGGCCTGGAGGAGGCCAAGTACCTTGGCTACGTTATTTGCCGGGGACTTGTCAAGCCTCAGATCAATAAGATTGAGGCAATTCAAAAATGGCCCCAACCCGTAAACAAGAAACAAGTTCGGGCCTTCCTAGGCATTATGGGGTATTACCGACAGTTTATACCTGACTTTGCCACCATTGCTGTCCCTCTGACTGACCTGACGAAGGGCAGAGGGTCTGTCATGGTCAAATGGAACCCTGAGGCAGAGAAGGCATTTCAGAAATTAAAACAGGCCCTTTGTGCACTACCGGTGCTGGTGACCCTGGACTTCACAAAGGAGTTTGTCATACAGACAGATGCCTCTGAGGTGGGCCTAGGGGCCGTACTGTCGCAGGACAGGAATGGTGAGGAGCACCCGGTTGTATACCTGAGCCGGAAGCTGAACAAACACGAAAGGAACTATGCCATTGTTGAAAAGGAATGTCTCGCCATTAAATGGGCCTTAGACTCCCTGAGGTATTATCTACTCGGGAGGTCATTTAGGCTGGTCACTGACCATGCTCCCCTGAAGTGGATGTGTCACAACAGGGAGAAAAATGCCCGTGTGACAAGGTGGTTCCTAGCTTTACAGCCCTTTAAATTCACGGTTGAGCACAGGCCGGGCAAACTCCAGGATAATGCCGATGCCCTCTCCCACGTGCACTGTATGGCAGGGTCAAGTGCTCAGCCGCAGGGGCTTGAGCAGAGGGGGAGGATATGTGACGGTATGCGAGGTGAGATACATGACAATCGCTACATTTCACCTCGCATTCGGTCCATTGTAAGGGACTGAACGGGAATCCGGTCCGGTTTTTCCAGCCTCTATGGCAGGCTGGGTTCCGGGCCTGATGTTCTGGTCCACACTCAGGTGGAAGTTAAAAAACCAGGAAGAGAACACAGCAGGGCTCTGGCCTGAGACTCAGAGGGGAACCTGAGTCAGAGGAGCTCTGTTTATTGGATTGGAAAAGAAAGGTTTGCTTCACCTTGTGTTTTGTGGGTGACGGGGACCAGCCCCTCACCGTATAGAGAGCGGTTACTGTTTAGTGCCGGACGGCAAGGATTTGATTTCCTGTTTTGTTAATTTTGTATGACTATTGCAAACCACTTGTAAATAAAGCTGGCAATACGGCAGGTTTTAAAGAAACTGCCTGTACGCTGACCTTCATTCTGAGAAAAGGTGATCCCCACGAGCTAATCTCCCACAAAAAAAAAAATATATATATATATATATATATATATATATACCGTATTTATCGGCGTATAACACGCACCGGCGTATAACACGCACCCCGAGTTTAGGAGGGAATTTTAAGGAAAAAAACTTTTAGGAGGGAAATTCAAGGAAAAAAACCTTACATTTAAATGCAGCATGCAGCCTTGCCCAGTGTCCATCTGCAGCCTTGCCCAGTGTCCATCTGTCCATCTGCAGCCTTGCCCAGTGCCCATCTGTCCATCTGCAGCCTTGCCCAGTGTCCATCTGTCCATCTGCAGCCTTGCCCAGTGTCCATCTGTCCATCTGCAGCCTTGCCCAGTGTCCATCTGTCAGGGGCAGGACTGCGAGAGGAGCCGAGACTAGCCGAAGTACACTCGGCTTTCTCTATGTCAGCGGCGCAGTCAGAGATGGGTGGGACTGCGAGAGGAGCCGAGTAAAGCCGAGTGTACTTCGGCTTCGGCTCCGCTCGCTCCTCTCGCTCGTTTTCAGCAGGGGAATTCGACTGAGTATCGGCGTATAACACGCACCCACGATTTTCCCCTGATTTTAAGGGGAAAAAAGTGCGTGTTATACGCTGATAAATACGGTATATTATATTAGTACCAGTGGTGTATTTAGGTTTTGTGCTGCCCGAGGCCTGACTAAACACGTGCGCCCCCTAATTTAAATATGACCCACCCCTTCCTGTTTAACCACTTCCCACCCAGCCTATAGCAGAATGAGGGCCGGGAAGTGGTTCTGTTTTCCTGACTGGGCATCATGACGTCCAGCAGGATAAGCCGCGATCGCGCACAGCGATCAGTGGTGGTCAGTCTGACACACCGCATCTCCAGTCTAGGTAAAGAGCCTCTGACGGAGGCTCTATGCCACGTGATCAGCTGTGTCCAATCACAGCTGATCACAGTGTAAACAGGAAAAGCCGACTTTTCCTCTACTCGCACTGACAGATGTGAGTAGAGGAGAGCTGATCGGCTGCTCTCCTGACAGGAGGGGTCTGCACTGATTTATTATCAGTGCAGCCCCCCGAGGATGCCCACCCATGGCCACCAGGAATGCCCACCCATGACCACCAGGTGAGCCCACCAGGGATGGCAATCATTGCCCATCAGTGATGCCTGCCAGCGCCTCTGATCAGTTCTGCCTATCAGTGGTGCCCATCAGTGCTGCCTATACATGCCACCCATCAGTGGCACCTATACGTGCCACCTATCAGTGCCCATCAGTGGTGCTTATCAGTGTCGCCTATCAGTGCTGCATATAAGTGCCACCTCCTCAGTGCCCATCAGTGAAGGAGAAAACTTCCTTATTTACAAAGTTTTGTAACAGAAACAAAGAAAAAAAAAATTTGTAGCGCAAAAAACGCCCCCAGAGGTGATCAAATACCACCAAAAGAAAGCTCTATTTGTGGGAAAAAAATTATAACAATTTTGTTTGGGTACAACGTTGCATGACTGCGCAATTGTCATTCAAAATGTGACAGCGCTGAAAGCTGAAAATTGGTCTGGGCAGGAAGGTGTATAAGTGGCCAGTATTGAAGTGGTTAGGATCCACCCTGTCCTCTGTAAAAAAAACAAAAAAAAAACATGCTGGTTGGGGTGGTTAAAACAGACAGCTGCACTAGAGAATGGTCACACACATACAGTATAAGGAGGAGGAGGTTAACGTACAGTGGGAGGATGGAGATGTGGGGTTAATGTGAAGGATAAGTGAAATAAAGGAGTTAATATACAGATAATGTAGAAAGACTGGAGATGAGATGTAAGGGGATGAAAGGGTTAAAAAAGATCCCACAGTTAAAGTAGTATTGGACCCAAAAGCAAACATTTATTACATTGCAGCTTACCAATTCTGAGATGTGACGGCTGCATTGGTTTCCTTTTTAGGCTTTAATTTTTCTATTTTCATCTAGTGTGTTTCAAAAGAACATACTGTCCTGTAGATGTAAAAGTTATAGGGATGAGACAAACCATTTACCACTGACAGTGGTGATTACAGTGATCAGGGATACTTACAATGATGGTATTTATTGATGTAAAACCTTTATCCCAGTGGCGGAATTATCAGGGTCGCAACAGTCGCAGTTGCGACTGGGCCCTGTAGTTCCGCCAAGTCCGGATGGCCCGCCCGCCGCTCCGCGCGAGGGGCCCGCCCGCCGCTCCACGTGAGGGGCCCGCCCACCGCCCGCCAGTGTGAGGAGCCGTTCCGCCGCGGGGATCGGGTGCTTTCGCCCGCTGAGGGACAGAGAGGGCAGAGGCAGGGCCGGATTCCTGACAAGACAGTGTATGCAGCCAGGGGCGGCACCGCGGCAACCTCCCCAAGACCCGACATCTCCCCCTGCACCTCTGGTTGGCCGTTTAGAGTGCAGTGGGGAGATGTGGTAGGAGGTGGAAGGCTGCGATCGGCAGCTCTATGGTACCTGTGTGGGCAGCGGGATCTCCCTGGGGCTTGTCAGTGAGTGTATACAGTGGAGAGGAGAGGGGAGGGGCCTCTGACCCGGGCAGGTATCAGTTCACTTTCACTCTGCTTGTACACTGTTGCTGATGCCCGGGTCAGAGGCCCCTCCCCCCTCTGCTGTATACATTCGGATATAGAACTACTAGCCCCAGCGAGATCCCCCTGCCTGTGGACACCATAGAGCTACCGATCGCCGCCTCCCACCTCCACCAGCCAGGTACAGGGGAACCTCTGCAAGGGAGGAGTCGGCTGTTTGGGGACCCTGATGTAAGAGGGGGGGGCTTTCTGGGGACACTAATGTTAGGGGGGGCTCTCTGGGGAGCCTGGTGTAAGGGGGGCTCTCTGGGGACCCTGGTGCAATGGGAGGGCTCTCTGGGGACCCTGCTGTAAGGGGAGGCTCTCTGGGGACCCTGCAGTGAGGGAAGGCTCTCTGGGGAGTCCCCCTATGTGATGGTGTGTGTGTGTGTGTGTGTGTGTATGGGGGGGGGGGAGCGGCATTGAAGGACCTGGCCTTGGGGTGGCAAAGGGAGTAAATCTGGTCCTGGGCAGAGGCAGCGCTGAGACTGGGGGCAGACACTGAAAAATTAAGTCAGCAGACCTGCTGACACCAATGAGAGAAGGCGGGGGAGGAGCTTTCTTCTCTGGAGTACCTGTACCGTCTGTCCATGAGGCAAGAAGGCATGCTGGCGGGAGATTAGAAGGCACGGTGTTCCCGGGGAATCGATTGATTGACAGTTAGGGCTCTTTCACACGGAGGTCCGTTCAGGTCCGCCTGTCAGTTTTTTAGGCGGACCTGAAACGGATCCTCCATGTACCCCTATGGAAGCACGGATGTCAGCGGAGACATGTCCGCTGACATCCGCTCCGCTCCGCCAAAGTGTGACGGAGGAAAACCCTATTTTTCCTTCCGTCGGCGGAGCGGATCGGATGACAACGGACTCTACGGTCCGTCGTCATCCGATTCCCCATAGGGGAGAGCGGCGCTCTGACAGGGCGGTCCCTGCACAGTGTGCGGGGACCGCCCAGTCATCCGTCGGCTCAGCGGGGATCAACGGAGCGATCCCCGCTGAGCAAGCGGAGCTTCACGGGGCGGATCTGCACGGATCCGCCCCGTGTGAAAGGGGCCTAAGTGACATTTTGCAGAGCTGAGCAATCAATGCCAACCTCCACCACCTGTGCCTCTTACTGATCCCATCCCCCCACCACTGATCTCATCCCTATCCCCCCCATTACTTCTACAACAGAGGTGATGGGGGGGATAGGGATGAGATCAGTTGTGGGAGGATGGGATCAGTAAGAGGCACAGGTGGTGGTGGGAGGGGATGGCGCCACCACTGCCACCCCCCTCAACACCACCACTGCCACCTCCCCCTCAAGTTACACCGCTGCCACCCCCCTTAAACATCACCGCTGCCACCCCCCCTCAACTACCGCCGTTGCCAACCCCCTTGTGATTTCTTGCACCGGGGCCCAGAAGTTTCTAGTTACGCCTCTGCTTTGTCCCAAAGTGAAAAAACTGTTGATGTAACTACTTGTATAACTGCAGTGTGAGCTTGGGTTTAGCCTCAATATGTTAGTATATCTAAATCTGCTAGTCCATCTTAAGCCTCGTACACACGGTCGGACTTCAAACAAACTTTACCATGGATTTTTGTCCGAAGAAATTTGGCCTGGCACACCAATAGCATACACACGGCAGGACTTTTCTGCAAACTTTCCCCAAACTTTCCCAACATCACATGGTTTTTCTGCTCTTTACCGCCACCCTTTGGTCAACTTCTGCTATTGTTGGTTGATTTTAACATTGGGTTCTGGGCATGCGTATTTGTACTTCGGACAAAAGTCCGATGGATTTCTATACACACGATAGGACTTTGCACCATCGGACTTTTGTTGCCGAAAAGTTTGTCCGTTTGCAGAGCGAACTTTTGTCCGATGAAAACCCGAAAAAGTTTGTCCGATGGAGCGTACACACGGTCAGATTTTTTGGAAAACTTGCTCATTTTGAAGTTTGTTGCCAAAAAGTCTGACCGTGTGTACGGGCCTTAACACTCCCCTCCCTTCAGAATGACAATTCTGCTGTCCAAAGGTGCCCCCTGTACACCTTCATCCAGAATGGGGGCACTCTAATAAAGAAGGTGTGTTACTGGCCAGATCAGCAGGTGAAAACAGAGGGGTAAAAAAACCTACAAAAGAAAACTAATGCAGCCACTAATATTTCTGAACATTTTATTAAATATCTGTGAATATCTTGGGAAAATTGAATGATGATGTATCATATGTACTGATGTTGATACTGTTTGGAATGAGGCCCGTCACTACAGGACAGGCAAAACAAGCAATTGCTTGGGGCCCCGAGCTGGCCTGGGGCCCCCAACTTCCCCTTCCCAGGCTGTAGCGTGGCTGAGCTCCTCTTCCTCCTGTCAGTCCGGCCGGGTACCGCGCGGTACAGGAGATTCAGTTTCCTGTTCCCGGCCGGACTGACAGGAAGTGCACACTGAGTGCTCACTTCCTTTCAGTCCGGCCGGGAACAGGCCAGATTCAGTACTGCAGCGATTAACTCTGTTCTGGGCTGACAGTCTGTGTGTTACAGAGTTCAGCCCAGCCCCTCCCTCCTCCACACGAAGCTCTATCAGAGGCTGGGTGGATCTGCTCTTTCTTTCCCCCCCTGGGCGGGAAAGTTAAAAAAGAGCAGTTGCCTTGGCATCCACAGCCTTAAAAAAAAAGAGAGCCTCCTGGGACTGTCCATTGCCACCAAGTAAGTGACAAGTGAGCTTCTCCTCCCTCCCTTCCTGCTCTCCCCCCCCCCCTCTCTGCATATTACTAGCAGCCTGTTATTACTAGCACTGCAGCCTGTGACAGTTTCTTGCCCTCCTGTTTTTTGATGTGGGTTCATGCTGGCATGCTGCAGTTTTCCTGCAATGCTGGTGGACTGGCACTGTCTTCCTGCATGTTACCCCTGGTCCCATAGACTTCTATTAGGTTGTACATTTTTTTGCTGCATGTTCTGAAAGTGCACAAAAAGTTCTGCATGCTGCATCTTTGGTGCAATTCCAGAAAATACATCAAAAACGCACAACCTAAAAGAAGTCTGAGGGACTGCGGCTATGGAAAACCGCCAGCACACCAGTGCAGTGGTGGCCTGTCCATTAAGGGTGCTGCCCCCTCCATCATGCCACCCCCTATATGTAAAATTGATAGATTCCTGCCTTGCATGAATCTATCCATGGCCACCGTGCCCACCCCCTATTTAGGTGTCCGTGTCCGGAGGGGGTGTCACAGTGGCTGCGTTTGATGGGGCACGAGTGGCTGCGTTTGATGGGGCATGAGTGGCTGCGTTTGATGGGGCACAGTGGCTGCATTTGATGGGGCACAGTGGCTGCATTTGATGGGAAGGAGTAAGAAGAACACAGGGAGGGGGGAGGAGTAAGAAGAACACAGGGGTGTGGCATATGGCTATGCTGTAGTTTCTGTAGGCTTTGTCCATTTTGCTTGGGGGCCCCCAAATTCCTTCAAACGGCTCTGCTTGAAATGGTGACTTGATTTTGGTTTGAATGTTTGTTTGCTTTTTTATTGGTTGCATTTGCTGTTGTTTGTTTGTTATAAAAAAATTTAAAAAATTAAAAAAAAATTAAAAAATAAAATCTGAACTAAAAAAAAATTTAACCACCACATCTAAGGTTTGTTACGCTGCAATATAATACATTCATGGTTTTGGGTTTAATACCACTTTGAATTCCCTCACCATTAATTTGCTATCGATGACTTCATTAATTTACTTTCTATTTGATAAAATACTAATTTCCTTTACAACACAGGGAGGGCTCTCAGATGCAAACTGTGCACTGTTGACATGTGTGATCACTCTGATTGGTCATCGCAGGGATCACAAGGTACAGAGCCGCTTGATCGGCTCTGAACACTGTGTCTGTTATCCAAGCTGTCCAATGATGACTTGGATGACAGCCATTTCTGCACCACAAAGACATGAAACAGACTCCACTGTGCCATCATTTTTTAGATACATTTTGGCATTGGTAAATGTTTCTCATGGCATTGCCTGGCTTCTCATGCCTTTTTTTATATAGTTTGCCTATTAATCTTAAGAAAATTCCTTAAATTTCAATGGGATTTGCTACTAAGTTCAGATTCTTTGAATTTTTGAATCTTAAAAAAGGTTTGCTGAACACTATGTGGATCAAACCTAGGCAAATTCAATCATTGCAAATTTCTTCCACTATAGAGAGATTTCCTCTCACTTCCGCTTATGTATGCAGGACAGGAAGTAAAGGTAAATCTCCCCAATGGAATACAGATGGTAAAAAAAAAAAATTATCAAATACTTACTGCAATTTTTCTTTCCTGTGTCAATCAATGGCAGCATACATGTGGTAGTAGCCCCTCTCCTTCTGCCAACATGACCATTGCAAAGCTATAAAGAGTTAACGCCCACACAACAGCGCAATCCCTGTACATAGATAGGAACAAACTGGGTGGGTTCAGTATGCTCCCATGGATTGGCGCCAGGAATTGAAAATTACAGTACGTATTTGATACATTTTCCATTTTCCTGGCACCAGCTACCAGGATGGGAAGCTTAAAGCGATTGTATAGTCCCAAAAAAAATATATATTTTTTGTCACCTGTAAGGCAAAAGGCATAATGAGCTAGTATGCACCGCATACTAGCTCATTATGAAATACTTACCTTAGAACGAGGCGCTGGTAACTCACCTGGTCCACGCCAAGGGAGATGACATGTTGCCTCGGTGTGTCTTCCGGGTATCGCGGCTCCAGCGCTGTGAGTGGCTGGAGCCGCAATGTCGTCACACCCGCGCATGTGCACGGGAGACTTCTTTCTGGCAAGGTCCGGCATCTGCCGGGCCTTCAGCCGAGAATCCCCTGTGCACATGCGCCGCTGCAGTCAGCGGCTCATTGCAAGGGGAATATCTTCTAAACCATAAAGGTTTAGGAGATATTTTTTTTTACCTACAGGTAAGCCTTATTATAGGCTTACCTGTAGGTAAAAGTTACAAAAAAAAACTATGCAACAGCTTTAAGAAAATTCTATGTTATATGAAAGAGTATGTTGCCACCTTCCCATCAAAGACAGCTGTAGTGAGGACTACTAAGTCCAACAGTAGTGCTGAAAGAACGCTCTATAAGAGGACCTGATTGACTGTCCTCCCTATCGTGTTGGTTGACATCTCCGCGTAAGATGCCCACAATGTTCTCGGTGCCCAGATACTGCTGTTCAAATGTGCAGCAAGTCCTTCCAGAGGCTGGAGCCCAGCCATATATCGAACCCTTGGCATCAACTTTGGGATTTGCAAGGCGATTGTGCACTGAAGCCTTCTACTATTGTTGGTTTTTAAGGAACTATGTATAGCTTTTATGGCTACAGTAGCTAAACAATTCTTCGCAAGTGTGCTATCTTTGATCTTGATTTTTGAAGGAGTGTTTCACCTAAAGTTGGTCAAAGCAATCCAACTATGGAATAGGCAAACAAATGCCCACAGGCACTTGATGTAACAACACAGAAAAGCTGTAAACTGCTTGCAGCTCATAGTGCCTGCACAAGCATTCTTATACTAGAAGCTGGCTTCAGGTGAGGCTGAATGTTCACCTGTTAAAAAAATAAATGAGCACCATCTATGATACCTTCCCCATCTACACCTGCATCCAAATCCACAGGACTGACATCCAGGGTTCACCTCCTCCCTCAAGGGGGCACACCCTGGAAAGATCACAGATAAGAGGAAGCTGAGCAGATTGTCTGTAATGGAGAATTCACAGAGGTGTTTATTTTCATATATGTCTGGTGAGAGCATAATTGGTGGTCCAGTCTCCAAAAGGAGGGCATCATGCTCTGCTTCAGTATGTCACAGTACATGTTGGCATTCATGGTTCCCTCAATGAACTGTAGCTCTCCAGTGCTGGCAGCACTCATGCAGCCCCAGACCATGACACTCCCACCACCATGCTTGACTGTAGGCAAGACACTTGTCTTTGTACTCCTCACCTGATTGCTGCCACACACGCTTGATATCATCTGAACCAAATAAGTTTATCTTGGTCTCATCAGACCACAGGACATGGTTCCAGTAATCCATGTCCTTAGTCTGCTTGTCTTCAGCAAATTGCAAACTTTCTTGTGCATCATCTTTAGAAGAGGCTTCCTTCTAGGACGACAGTCATGCAGACCCATTTGATGCAGTGTGCGGCATATGGTCTGAGCACTGACAGGCTGACCCCCCAACCTCTGCACCCACGCTGGCAGCACTCATACATCTATTTCCCAAAGACAACCTATGGATATGATGCTGAGCATGTGCACTCAACTTCTTTGGTCGACCATGGAGAGGCCTGTTCTGAGTGGAACCTGTCCTGTTAAACCGCTGTATGGTCTTGCCCACTGTGCTGCAGCTCAGTTTCAGGGCCTTGGCAATCTTCTTATAGCCTAGGCCATCTTTATGTAGATCAACATTTTTTTTTTTTTTGTCAAATCCTCAGAGTTCTTTGCCATATATTTATAAATTATATAGGGTCTGAGATTAAAAGTAACATTTCTGTCTTTGCAGATGACACCAAGCTTCTTTTTTTTTTTTTTTTTTCACAAGACACTAAAGCCCTGTACACACAATCGGTTTTACCGATGAAAACAGTCCGATGGACTCTTCTTATCGGACAAACCGATCGTGTATGGGCCCCATCGTTTTTTTTTCCATCAGTGTTTTAAATTTATCCGATGGAAAAAAAACGATAGCAAATTACTATCGTCTGTGGGGAACTCCATTGGATAAAAAACCCACGCATGCTCAGAATCAAGTCGACGCATGCTCAGAAGCATTGAACTTAATTTTTCTCGGCTTGTCGGAGTGTTTTACGTCACAGCGTTTGGAATGGTCGGTTTTTTGACTGATGGTGTGTAGGCAAGACTGATGAAAGTCAGCTTCATCGGATTTCCGATGGAAAAATCCATAGGAAATCCGATCGTGTGTACAAGCCTTAAGCTATGCAGTAAAATAACGTTCTTACAGAATTCTCCACTTTACAAGCTGACCTCAATGCACTGTCTAATTGGGCAACTAAGTGACAAATTAGGTAGAATAATATGCATGCATCATACATACTAGGGGGAGTACAACTGGGGGAATCAATGGTGAAGGATCTGGGGGTTTTGGTAGATCATAAGATCGATAATTGCATGCAATGCCAAGCTGCAGTTTCTTGTATTAAGAGAGGTATGGACTCCAGAGAGAGAGATATAATTTTGCCCCTGTACAAATCATTAGTAAGACCTCATATGCAGTTCAGTTTTGGGCGCAGTTCACAAAAAGGATATCGGGTAACTGGAGAAAGTGCAGAGAAGGGCAACTAAACTAATAAGAGGCATGGAAGAGCTCAGCTATGAGGAAATATTAGAGGAACTGAATCTATTCCCTCTTGAGAAGAGGAGATAAAGGGGGGATATGATCAACATGTACAAATATATTAGTGGTCCATATAGTGAACTTGGTGTTGAGTTATTCACTTTTTACGTTTAGCGGAAAAAAGATTTCATCTCCAAATACGGAAAGGTTTCTTCACAGTAATGCCGCGTACACACGACCGGAAATTACAACAAGAAAACCGTGGATTTTTTTCCGACGGAATGTTGGCTCAAACTTGTGTTGGATACACACGGTCACACAAAATTCCGACCGTCAAGAACGCGGTGAAGTACAACACTACAACAAGCCGAGAAAAATTAAGTTTAATGATTCCGAGCATGCGTTGAATCGATTCAGAGCATGTGTGTTTTTTTTCTTGAGCGTCGGAATTGCATACAGACGATCGGAATTTCCGAGAAGAACTTTTCTTGTCAGAAAAATTGAGAACCAGCTCTCAAATTTTTGCTGTCAGAAATTCCGACAGAAAAAGTCCTATGGAGCCTACACACGGTCGGAATTTCCGACCAAAAGCTCACATCGAACTTTTCTTGTCGGAATTTCCGATCGTGTGTACGCGGCATAAGAGTTGTAAAAATGTGTAATAGACTCCCTCCAAAAGGGGTTCTGGCCAGCTCAGTAGATTGCTTTAAAAAGGCCTGGATTATTTCCTAAATGTACATAATATAACTGGGTACTAACATTTATAGGTAAAGTTGATCCAGGGAAAATCCGATTGCCTCTCGGGGGATCAGGAAGGATTTTTTTCCCCTGCTGTAGCAAATTGGAGCATGCTTTGCTGGGGGTTTTCACCTTTCTCTGGATCAACTGTGGGTGAAGGATTTTTTTTTTTTTTGGTTGAACTAGATGGTCTTTTTTCAACCTGACTAACTATGTAACTATGATGTGCCATGTTGAACCTCCAGTGACCAGTATGAGAGAGTGAGAGCGATGACACCAAATTTAACACAACTGCTTCCTATTCACACCTGAGACCTTGTAACACTAACGAGTCACTTGACACCGGGGAGGGAAAAATGGCTATTTGGGCCCAATTTGGACATTTTCACTTAGGGGTGTACTCACTTTTTTTTCCAGCGGTATAGACATTAATGGCTGTGTGAGTTATTTTGAGGGGACAGCAAATTTACACTGTTATGCAAGCTGTACACTCACTACTTTACATTGTAGCAAAGTGTAATTTTTTTCAGTGTTGTCACATGAAAAGATATACTAAAATATTTACAAAAATGTGAGGGGTGTACTCACTTTTGTGGGATACTGTAACAGGTAATACCCACCATGGGCTTTTAGACAATGAACTGTTTGACACCACAATTGGGGCAAAAGCACTTTGACCCAGAAACCTTCAGAGTATATGTGGAGGCCACAAGTAGAGAAAAGACTCTTCCTAAAAATTAGAGGGATGAAAAGACCTTGCAATCTGTACTCTAGGTTACCTCCTCTGGTAATGACAGGTGTTCAACCTCATCAGCATCATGATGCTGCTGTCCCTGGAAGGCCATGCAGGCTACTTCACCCGACTGAGGAAACTCTGTAGGTTTCTTACCTAGACCCTCCTCTGGTTTCTTATCTGACTTTTCTGGTTCTGCTTTATTCATGGTAAATTTACCTGCCTTAAGCCTCGTACACACAACCGGTTTTCTCGGCAAGAAACCAGCAAAAAAACTGCTGGCAGAGCTTTTTGCAGAGAAAACCGTTCGTGTGTATGGTTTTTCATCGAGAACCTGCTCTCTATTTTCTCGTCAGGATTCTCGTTTTTCTGGTTCCCGACGAGAAAACCGGTCGTGTGTATGCTTTTCCGAGTCTTAAAAAAACTTGCATGCTCAGAATCAAGTATGAGACGGGAGCGCTCCTTCTGGAAAAACTAACGTTCGTAATGGAGATAGCACATTCGTCACGCTGTAACGAACTGAAAGCACGAAGACTGAAAAGTGCGAATCGTCTCTCACCAAACTTTTACTAACACGCGATGACACGAGATCGGCAAAAGCAGCCCAAGGGGTGGCGCTATTGGAATTGAACTTCCCCTTTATACTGCCGTCGTACGTGTTGTACGTCACCGCGCTTTAGACCGACTAGATTTTGGATTGACAGTGTGTATGCAAGGAAAGCTTGACAAGAATCCCGTCGAGGAAAAACAAAGTTTTTTTCCTGACGAGATTCCCGTCGTGTGTACTAGGCCTTAGAGAAAAATGTCCAGCAGGGGCCTTAGAGCTCAGAGTGAATATAAAGTACCAGATTATCCTTTCTCTCTTTCCTTGCCTGTAGAAGCTGGCCTGATCTCTGCTGTTGGAAGGTTTATGCAGTTGGTAGCAACAGCATTGGAATGCAGCTTGAGTTATTCGCAATAACTTAGCTATGGTAATTTCACCCAGGGCTCACAGCAATCCTTTGCGGCTATGAATATCGGTCAGGAGAGCTTCTGTCTACACCCTTAAAGCAGTCTTGACGCACTCTTTGTTTTGTGAAGGCAGCTTCACCCAGGGGTCACCGAAGTTCTTTGCAGCTATGAATATTAATCAGAAGAGCTTCTGTCTACCTCTTCAAGCAGTCTTGACACACTGTTTATTTTGTAAAGGCAACTTCCCACAGAACTCAGCAATTTCTTGGCAGCTAGGCATAATGGGCAGGTGAGTTTCGGTTTGCCTCTTTAAGGCAGTCCTGACACACTCTTCAGGCCATTGTGATGGAGTTTGCAGTACAGAAGAGGATTTTCTGTTAGTGGGACAGTCTGGGCTCCTTAGTCGTGGGAGAGGCCCATTAGCACCTGAATGCACCCTTTTAGTAGAAAAATTCCTACCTGGTCTGAAGACCCTTACCTAAAGGAACTATGTGGATCTTTGTTATGCAATGATCTCATAGTGTAGGGCAGCTGCAACACTGAGGCCTCGTACACACGACCGATTTTCTCGGCAGGAACCAGCAAGAAACTTGCTGGCAGAGAGGTCTTGCCGAGTAAATCGGTCGTGTGTACGCTGCTATCGGGTTTCTCGTCGAGAAAACCGACAAGAAACCTCGACGAGAAAATAGAGAACCTGCTCTCTATTTTCTCGTCGAGATTCTCCTCGGCATGTTTCTCGACGAGAAAAGTGAGTGTGTGTACACTTACCTGTCCTCCCCGAAGCCCGCGCATGTTCGAAATGAATTCGACGCATGCGCGGTAGCTTCCTAGGCATACGTAGGGTATACCAAGATGGCGGCGACGGCATCGAATGTGACGAGCGCATGCTCAACGTAGTCGATGACGTCACTGCGTACGCTCCTTTCAAAGAACCGCGGGTTCTTTGAAACGAGCGTGTGTACACTCGGCTGGGACAAGTTTCTTGTCCAAGAATCTCGTCGAAAAAAACAACATGTTTTTTTCAACGAGAATCTCGGCCGTGTGTACGAGGCCTGACATTTAGTCAAGTATAATATTAATGCAACACTGAGACATGAACAAGGGCATATCTATCTACTAGCACTCCTCCACAGTAACGATACACGGAGAAGGGGGAAAGCAGACATCTTGTTACACCCACCAAAGTTTTGCATTTCACAGTTATTTTTAACAGGAAATGGAGCTTATAAGGTGAAATACAGTATTTAGAAATCCAACGGACTGTTTAGATGTTGAATTTTAAAAGCAGCGGCAAACCTGCTGATCTCACAGGTTTGCTAATGTGACAGAACACCGCTGCTTTTATAATTCAACATGTATACAGTCCGATGGATTACCAAATACTGTATTTCACCATATATGCTCCGTTTCCTGTTAAAAATAACTGAAATGCAAAACTCTGGTGGGTGTAACAACATGTCCGCTTGCCGACTTCTCCATGTATCATTACTGTGGAGGAGTGCGGGGTGTAGTACGATGATGGCGACGAAACGTCACTTCCGTTACTAATACTGACGGGTCACCTAATCTGACGGAACACCGGTATGCAATCCTAGCCTGTGAATGCCCTATCTGTAAACCGCTGGGTCTTTAAAACCATGTTCCTCAACTCTTCTGTCTGCTCCAACTCTTGGCAACCTTTTCACTTTGCCCATTTCCAAGATGGCTTCCAGGCAGTCTTGCCCAACTCCAAAATGGCCACTTGGGAAGTGCTTGTCCAAACCAAAGATGGCCCTATCCACTTTATATGTTCAGCATTATGCAAACACAGTGCAGCTGCAGCCCATTCAACTGATGAGGACATTCATAGATAAATTCCAAAAATTGAGAAAAGATACTTGTCTTGGAAATGCAGTGTCACAATGGATCCACTTATTTCTTGGGAGGCAGGCTCCAGACAAGGAGATAACTTCTGAGGAAAATATCCCTGGCTGAACCGCTGCATGCAGGGCTAGTTAGCACCCATTTTTTTTTTTACCCCAAAATATCCACAGAAGGGGTCCTCTGTCTTATCAGAGCATTTAGCATAGCGAGGTCAGGGATTGCACTACAGGAGAGGCTGAACCTGCGTGGAAAACCACTGAAGGTGGCAGGTAAGGGTGTCTTATCTTTACACTGGTTGTGAGTTCCATATGGACAAAAAAGGGAATGGCCTATTAAGTGGGTGTTAACTATTTATAGCTTTGCACTGGTCCTGTGGGCGGAAGTAGGCGGGACTACTAGCACATGTATGCTGCCATGTTGACGCCAGGAAAACAAATTTTTGCTTTAAATATACTTTATAGATTCTCAGATACCTGTTCATACCATAAACTGAGGACTCTACATGAGCAGCTACTCAATCTCATTGAGGCAACCCATTGAACTTTCACCTGAATACTAAAATGTTAAATGTTAGACCCCTTTCACAATGGGCCACAAGACCCCTTAAAAATAGCGCTTGCTCCTAAGAGGCGCTATGCTGGCGGTATAGCCGCGGTGCCCCATTGATTTCAATGGGCAGGAGCGGTGGAGGAGCAGTATACACACCGCTCCTTCACTGCTCCAAAGATGCGGCTAGCAGGACTTTTTTTACCGTCCTGCTAGCGCACCACTCCAGTGTGAAAGCCCTCGCGCCTGCAAAATGACCCAGTGTGAAAGGGGTCTAAAAAAAGTCCTGCTAGCCGCATCTTTGAGGCGCGGAAGGAGCGGTGTATACACTGCTCCTAAAGCGCCCCTGCCCATTGAAATCAATGGGCAGCGCCGCTGAACAGCTGGCAAAGCGCCGCTTTGCGGGCGGTTTTAACCCTTTTTCAGGCGCTAACGGGGGTTAAAAGCTTTCACATTGGAGTGGGAGGAGTCGCGCTTTACAGGCACTATGCAGGCGCTATTTTTAGCGCTGTAGTGCCTGTAAAGCGTCTCAGTGTGAAAGCAGCCTAATGCACTATTAATTAGAACTCTAAGACCCCTTTCACAATGGGGAGGCGGGTCCATTGGCGGTAAAGCACTGCTAGTTTTAGCAGCGCTTTACTGTCGTCTTAGCAATGCTTTTCGGCCACTAGCAGAGCGCTTTGAACCCCCCGCTAGCAGCTGAAGAAAGGGATAAAACCGCCCGTGTTGCTGCGCTTCCGAAACACTTTACAGGCGCTTCGGAAGCGCTGCTAATTTATTACAATGGACAGGGGTGGTGTAGGAGCGCTGTATACAGTGCTCCTACACTGCCCCAAAGATGCTACTTGCAAGACTTTTATTTCATGTCCCGCAAGTGCACCGCCCCAGTGTGAAAGCACTCTGGCTTTTTACACTGGGGAGGCATGAGAGGCAGTTTTCAGGCGCTTTCAACCCCTTTCACACTGGGGCGCATTTCAGGCATTTTAGCGCTAAAAATTGTGCCTGTAAAGCGCCTGAAAAGCGCCTCTCATGCCTCCCCAGTGTGAAAGCCCGAGTGCTTTCAGGGTGGGAAAAAAAGTCTTGCAAGCAGCGTCTTTGGGGTAATGCGGAAGCGGTGAATTCAATGGGCAGCGCCACTGAAGGCGGCACTTCGCGAGCAGTTTTTAACCCTTTTTAAGTCGCTAGCGGGGGTTAAAAGCGCCCCGCTAGTGGCCGAATAGCACTGCAAAAACTACGGTAAAGCGCTGCTAAAAATAGCGCGCTTTACCGCCGATGCCTCACTGGGAAAGTGGCCTAAATCATACAGCAAAAAATAATCAACAAATCTATCTAACCAATACTATTTTAAAGAACATAACCAACATATTACAAGAAGCTTAAAAAAAAAGAACTTCACGCAAACGGCTACATTGGCTTACACAAATACACATTTATGTACGGTGTGACCTAAATGAGGATATGTAGATTTGTTCAGTCTTGCAATCTGTCCCAATAAAGCCTGGTCTGTGACCTTGTAGATTTCACTGGAGCTAAGCAATACAGCCTGGTCAAGAACCCAGTCCTGCTTGCTACATGATCAGGCTTGGTTCACACCTATGCATGTGGCTGCGGGTGCGGGAATCACATCTGTTCCCGTACCCGCAAACACCCGCAGCCTAATCGCGCTGCTCTTTGGAGACGCACAGGGCTGCCATTCATTTTGAATGGCACCCTCACGCATCTCAGCACGCAGCTCATTTGCAGGTACAGGAATTGCAGGGAAATTGCATGGTTAAAAAGATCATAGTATTTCCCTGCGGCGGTGTTTCTGAAAACTTTTTCGGAAACTTTTTTTGCAGAAACGCAGGGACAGCAGCCCATTCATTTGAATGAGCTGCCATGCCCATGCAAACACAGCCCACAGAGAATGCCGAAGTGTGAACCTAGGGCATGGGTGCTCAACCTGTGGCACTCCAGCTGTTGCAGAACCACAAGTTCCATGGCGCATTGCAAGGCTGATCCTTACAAGCATGTCTCCCAAAAGGCAGAGGCAAGGTGGGAGTTGTAGTTCTGCAACAGCTGGAGGGCCACAGGTTGAGCACCTATGACCTAGGGTAATAAAGGATCAGAATCCCACTCATGGGGTAATCCATGTGCTCCCTACTTCAAATTTATGTTCCTAGTTTCCCAGTCTGGTTCTTTTGTAAGGACATGAGTCTGATCTTAAGACATTTTTAGATACCTGGGCTAGATGTGATTGTACATTTAATGATTCTTTTAAGGAATATACTGCATAACTGAATTAAACGGTAGCCTGAAAATGACAGATAACTATCGTGCTGACCTGCTCGCTTTAGTACTTTCAGTTACTGACCTGGAACAAGTATAAAGATAAGGACTTCTAATGTCTGACTTTCTGATCTGCATGCTTGATCCAGGTAAAGTATAAAACCAGAGGCAGCCAGGAAACTAAAATTTTTAGAAGGAGGTCAGAAAGTACAGCCCTCATATCTTGATATTACATATCCCTCATATTTTTAGAGACAGTAATACTTTACCGATAACAATTCCTTTTCCACACCTGATCTTAGAGGAGCGTATAGTATTCTACTGGCCTCATACATTCTTACATTATAAGTACAGTTTTTTTCTTATTCTTTCTTCCAGGCACACTTTGAATAATAAAATGCAAACTCCATGCAGATAGAGCTTGTAGTTTAAAGTGAACATAAGCTCCAGTGCTGCAAAGCTAATCATTTGTTTCTCTTCTCTAATTTTAGGTGTGTCTGATAGAACCCGGTAATTATTCACAAGCTACAAATATCCAGCCCCGAAAATCTGTTGATGACATCTGGAATTCACTTTCTGCAGATGCAAAGGAAAGCTGTAGCAAGGAATATGTGGAGAAAGCCAACAATTTAGTTAATTTATCTCTGTCCAAAGGAAGCCGTAAGGGTTATGAGGTGGTGGATGCTATTGTAGATGCTCTCACCTCAGCTACACCAAAGCCTCGATATTTAGTGGCCTCTATTGCAGAGAAAATATCGGTTTATCTTTACCTTTGGCTTCCAACATCTCTGTTTGATAAAATCTTATCTCGAGCTTCTGCTTGATGAAATAAAAAAGGCAACGTGTCATGGCCAATATATTAAAAGAGTTCTGTCATAATGTAGGTGTCATTATTTGTAAACTACCTCAATTGTTCTAAGCAAGATTTGTAAATAAATGTTACAGCAAAAATATACTTATTCTTAAACATATGTATATTGTATACGTCTATTCTGCTTCTGGATGATCAAAACTGTTATTTAGTTATTTAAAATGTTATATCACACACCCTTGACTTCTGTTGTTCACTGATGGTATTTAAACTGGAGCTTAAGCCATCGATGCACTAGGCATCATACCCAACCTCAAACCTCACCCCCTCTGCAAAATTTTATTTTTGGTTATAGTCAGGTGCCTACATATTGGATTGTTATGCCGCGTACACACGACCGTTTTTCCCGTCGAGAAAAATAAAACATTTTCCTTTGGACGAGAAAAACGATCGTCTGTGGGCTTTTTGTAGTTTTTCTCGACAGGAAAAACGACATTATTCACGACGAGAAAAATTAGAACATGCTCTAATTTTTCTCGTCGTTTTTCCTGTCGTTTTTTTCCGCGGCAGTTTTCCCATAGGGAAACACTGCCACGGAGCCCACACAAGGTAGTTTTTCACGACCAAAAAAAAATGTCGGGAACCAAGCCATTCCCTCGTTTTTCCTGTCGACTTTCACGACGGTGTTTTCACCGTCGAGAAAATCGATCGTGTGTACGCGGCATTAGAGTTAGAGAGCATGAGCTGCATGGTAGGAAAAAGGTTAAACTAAAGCCCCGTACACACAGTCGGACTTTTGCCCAACAAACTTAATTTTCAGCAAGTTGGACCAACAATCCGACCGTGTGTACGCTCCATCGGACAAACTTTTTTCGTTTGGTTTTGGATTTCATCAGACAAAAGTTGGGTCTGCAAACGGACAAACTTTTGCCCAACAAATATCCGATGGAGCAAAGTCCGACCGTGTGTACAGAAAACCATCGGACTTTAGTCCGATGGACAAAACAACTAATGTTAAAATCAACCAACAATAGCAGAAGTTGACCAAAGGGTGGCAGTAAAGAGCAGAAAAACCATGCGATGTTGTAAGAAGTTTTAGGAAAGTTTGCAGAAAAGTCCGAGCGTGTGTATGCTATGGGTGTTCCCAACCAACTCCGTTCGGACAAAAAACCATGGAAAAGTCAGATAGAAGTCCGACCGTGTGTACGGGGCTTTAGTCTGACAGTTTTCTGGCCTTTTTGGGTTCTGGCCTCCACCCTGTCAGCCTATAAATCAGAGGGAGGGCCGGGCTCAGAGTGCGGGTCACGTGGGAAAAATAAAGGGGGTCCAGGCCAGCTGAAGATGTAACCTGGAATACCTACAACCAGCATTACCCCACAGGAGCCTACCTATCAAGGATTTGGCCAAAATGTACTTCTACCCATAAAGATATGCCTGAGCAGCTGACGAATAGGGACTTGAACGTTTGTAAACTGTTCTGTCACAATGTCTAATACCGTGTACACATGATCGGTTTTACCGATGAAAACAGTCCGATGGACTTTTCTCATAGGACAAACCGATCGTGTATGGGCCCTATCGGTCTTTTTTCCATCGGTGAGAAAAAATAGAACATGTTTTAAATTTATCCGATGGGAAAAAAAACGATAGCAAATTCCGATCATCTGTGTGGAACTCCATTGGACAAAAAACCCACGCATGCTCAGAATCAAGTCGACACATGCTCAGAAGCATTGAACTTAATTTTTCTCGGCTTGTCGAGTGTTTTACGTCACGGCGTTTGGGACGGTTGGATTTTTGACTGATGGTGTGTAGACAAGACTGATGGAAGTCAGCTTCATCGGATTTCCGATGGAAAAATCCATCGGATTAGAATCCATAGGAAATCCGATCGTGTGTACAGGGCTTTAGTAGAGTTCAATTAACTTTCCCTGAGCCTGGTCTGAAGTTATTCAAAGGGGTGCATGGTGGTACATGGCATATCAGAAGAACAGGGCCTGTAAAACACATGTGGGGTACGGGAGGAATACATCACAGGAGAAGGGTTAACTTGACAGAAGTGTCAGAGTGGAAGAGTAGCAGTTACGAGTAACCAAAGACTGGTGGGTATGTATACCATCCGGCCAACAAAGTGTGGTACCTGGCGTAGGTAAAAGGTCCTCCTGTAGCAAGGGGTCATGTTCTAGCTCCCTACCTGGCAGTCAGTTGCCCCAAGGTGTTGGGACCAAACCCACGGTATGGAGTCCCCATGCATCTATCCGCATGGTACAGGAGAGTGAAGAAGTTAATTAAGTGCACGTATGTGGTCCGCGCTAGTGCATTGTGGGACCCCATTCTGTCACTGGGAGTGAGGTGTCAGAGTTACGCTGGATTAGTAGAAGGGCATGGGCTCAGCAGTGTTCCTCCTAAATGCAACATACTTCAAGCAAGGGTGTGTAGTGATATGGGACAGTACATTTTACAGAGAAACTCTGTACATCACACTACCGCATACAGTTTATGGCTCATCTCTAAGCCGAGGTTCTACCTTAACGTTGACTTTCACGTGAATGCGGCCCCGCCTGGCCCCAGGCATTGATGAGCGTTTACTCAAGAGGAGTGGTAACCCTGTGTGTGCAGGGCAAGGAGGCCCCACCCACATGCTTGTTTACCATTTTTACCATTAACATTACATATCCCAGGATGCTTTAGGTTCCATTCATGCATTTGGAGGTGGACGGACCCAGTGGCATGTTGGATGATTCGAATTCGAATGTATCTGTATTTCCGAATAACAAAGTAACAAATGTCTTTAAAATTTTGTTTTGTTTCATTTTTTTCATTTTCTAAGGAATTCCAAATTTTCAGAGCGATTCCAAATCGAATCGGTCGAGAATTTATCAACCTATTTGAATTCTTTGTGAAGACTAGTTGATTGTTAAAGAGCTTAACAACCGATGACTCATCAGCTGTCAGCAGGTCTCCCAACTGACAGCTGAATGTAAACAAAATAATTCCTGCAATAAAAAATAAAGAAAAAAAATGTCCCCCCCCCATGAAGGGCCTGGTATGGATTTTGGGGGGACCCCATGCCATTTTTTTCAATGATTTTTATCTACATTGCCGGGATCTGACAATACATTGCAGCCACGAGCAGTTTTAAATTACTTTTTTTCCTTTAGAAATGTCCTTTTGCTGTGGTATTGTTCTAAATACGGGAAAAATTTGCCTCTTTACAGGCATACTAAGGACACCCCCAGGCACGATATTTAAAGGAATATTTCATTTTTATTGTTTCACTTTAAGCATTATTAAAATCACTGCTCCTAAAAAAACTACCATTTTTAAAACTTTTATTTTTGCATTGATACATGTCCCCTGGAGCAGGACCTGGGTCCCCAAAAACTTTTTATGGCAATAACTTACTTATATACGCCTATAAAATTAGCACTTTTGTTTTTTTTTTATGTTAGTGTCCCATAGACTTTAACGGTGTTCCGCAGCTTTCGAATTTGCCGCGAACACCGCATAATGTTCGCTGTTCGGCAAACATCGGGCTTATCCCTACTCCTGAGCCCTTCCCCCTGTACACAGCACACCCCTGAACTCTGAGATAATTATTACTTGAATTAAAAACCAGTAATAATTAAATGCAGAGGCAATTATTTAATATGATAAAGAGTAGATACATTGTCTTAAGGCCCGTACACACGGTCGGACTTTTGCCCAACAAACTTAGTTTTAAGCAAGTTGGACCAACAATCCGACCGTGTGTACGCTCCTTCGGACAAACTTTTTTGAGTTTGGTTTTGTTTTCATCGGACAAAAGTTGGGTCTGCGAACGGACAAACTTTTGCCCAACAAAAGTCCGATGGAGCAAAGTCCTACTGTATGTACAGAAAACCATAGGACTTTTGTCCGATGGACAAAACAACCAATGTTAAAATCAACCAACAATAGCAGAAGTTGACCAAAGGGTGGCAGTAAAGATCAGAAAAGAGCAAAAAAAAGTGATGTTGTAAGAAGTTTTAAGAAAGTTTGCAGAAAAGTCCTGTGGTGTGTATGCTATGGGTGTGCCCAACCAACTCCGTTCGGACAAAAATCCACGGAAAAGTCCGATGGAAGTCCGACCGTGTGTACGAGGCTTTAGGTAGGGACAGATCTCATTGCCAACAACCGGGGTGTGTTTGTTAATGCGTATGTGTTGTTTTGGGTTTTTTCCTATGTCCAAAATGTCCAAAAATTTTAGGTTCTTATGACAATTTTCCAGCATGTTGGTCAATTTCCAACAACATGCAACAGACCTTGTGCATTGTCCAACCTTCCTTGTCCTTGGACCCCTCTCCCCGTCTGTGACAGTCATCCCATCACACAGGAGACTACAAAGTGATGACAAATTTTTGTTGAAGTTTATTGAGATGTGAGATTGTTTTATGTAAGAGAGCTTCCCAAGCATCTCAATTGATATTAACATGGAGAACCAAACTTAGTAAATTATAAACCCTAAAGTGGATGTAAACCTGATTCATGAAATTTGAGCTGGGCACATGTATCTGCAGTATTTTGTTATCTCTTTTCAATGAGCTAAGTCCCTTAGCTCTCTCCTGAACCATTCCTCTGTTATCAGCCTGATAACTCCTAACAAATTCTCTGACATTTTAGACAAAAGCAGCCTGAAATTTCTTTCAGGGGAGGTTGCTAAAATAGATTAGCAGGGAGCTGGCCCTATTACAAAACACCTCTGAGTGTCTCTGTCTATGACGAGAGGGGGTGTGTGCCTTTCCTCCAATCAGCAATTTTAGCTATCTTGGCTGTATGCCCAGACATCACACTCTGTGTTAAACAGAAAGAGAACATATCCTAATACGATCTGAACTTTCTAAACCAGGGGTCTCAAACTGGTGGCCCTCCAGCTGTTGCGAAACTACAAATCCCATCATGTCCTCTGCCTGTGAGAGTCATGCTTGTAACTGTCAGCCTTGCAATGCCTCATGGGACTTGTAGTTTCGCAACAGCTGGAGGGCCGCCAGTTTGAGACACCTGTTCTAAACAGTATATAAATGTGAAGACAGCAGATATACATGTAAAACCTATGTAAGGAGATTTGGTTCATCCCTGTGTATCTGTATCATCAGAGGGTGTTCAATTCACTGGGTGTATGGAGGGTTTACATCCACTTTAAGCCAGAAGTGAGAAGCCACAGGACAAGGCCACCAAGTATGAATTTGGGTTCCTCGATCAGTTCAACCTCGAAAACATTGTGAAGAAACGTTGGGGATAAACAATCTGGGTTCATGTACCAGTGGGACAATATTTTAAAAGCATTTTTCTGTGCTAATATGTTAAATGAACATTTAGAATTAGATAACCAAATGGTTCTCCAGTCATGTATAGTTAACGCAGAACATAGGACATCTTCCCATTTTTTCATGTAAGTAAGCTTATGAGGGCCCGTGGATTCTATAATCAATGAATAAAGGGCAGATATTAGACCCTTAGAGTGTGGGTCAATCCTACATTTAATTTCAAAGGGAGTTAAAGTGATTGTAAAATCTTATTATTTTTATTTTTTTAAGAACAAACATATTATACTTACCTCCTCTGTGCAGTTGGTTTTGCACAGAGCAGCTCAGATCCGCCTCTTCTCGGGTCCCTCTTTGCTGCACCTGGCCCCTCCCTCCTATCGAGTGCCCCCATAGCCAGCAGATTCCTATGGGGCACTGGAGCTGAGTCAGAGTTCCGTGTGTACATTCAGACACGGAGCCCCAACCCGGCCCCACCCCCTCTCTCCCCTAATTGACAGACTGACTTTGATTGACAGCAGCAGGAGCCAATGGCACCGCTGCTGTGTCTAAGCCAATCAGGAGTGTCCCGTACGGATTAGACACTCATGGACATTGCTGGAGAGAGATAGGGCTCAGCTAAGTATTAGGGGGTGATGGGGAGGCTGCTACACACAGAGGGTTTTTTATCGTAATGCATAGAAGGCAGTAAGATAAAAAAAAACTTCTGCCTTTACAACTCCTTTAAATGTTGTGGTAATTGTGTGTGGCCATTAATGAGACCTGAGAGGTGTTGTTTTCTGAGAAAAACTAAAGTTTTCTTTTTCTGGTATGTTCCAACGTTTATGGAGATGTACAATATATTTAAAATCATCCAAAGTAAAAAGATCAAAAATATATCTGGGTCCATTAACACACCACCAATTGAATGCATGGGGATCATCATAGGCAGGGACAAAAGAGGGAGTACCAAAAATCCCTGATAACGGTAAGTGGTGGGAGATAAGGTTACCAAAATATTTTATTTGCTTAAGAATGTGACGCAAAGAAGGATCAGTGAATTTGGGTCTTGAGGACAGAGGGGGTTCTAAATCCAGCTGTGTATGGGAAGAGGGGAGCAAGCTTCCTCCACTAAATTAGTCCAAATAGGGCGGTCATCAACAACATGGAGAAATGCTAAGAGAGATATTTGGGCTGCTAAGTAGTAGTGTTTAAGAAATGGGACTCCTATGCCACCTGTGAGTCATCTACAATATAATGTTAAAGCAGGGAGTCTATGTTCACGGTGGCTCCAAATTAATTGTAATAACTTGTTGTAGGGTCTGAAAAACACTGCTAGGAAATGGGGACAGGTAACACTCTAAAAAATTTTGTAATTTGGGCAAATAAGTCATTTTTAATGCATATATCTTGCCAAACCAACAGAGAGAAAGCGATTCCCCGTGAGGAGGAAGGTCAAAGATTTAAATAAAGGAAGGTAATTACCTTTATACAATGAGTCGAAGGACAGAGTTTATACCTAAATAAGGTTAAGAGTCAAGCCAGGTAAAATTCTTAGGAGTAGCCTGCATATTTCAACAGCCGAAGGTTGGGCATAAATGGCAAAGATCCAAAAAAGGAACTGCTCATCAAAACCCCATTTACGGAGGAGCATAAGTAGTATAAAGTAAATATGGTCCCAGGAGACAGTGTTGAATGGTTTACGAATGTCAAGAAATAACAACATAGTAGGATTAATGTGCAATTTCACTAAATGGATTAATTGTATTGTATTGTTCTACGAACATTGTCTCCTGCACATCTATGAGGAACGAAGAACACTCGATCTCTATGAATGAGCTTCCCCAGAACAGAATTTAGTCTAGTTGCTAGAATTTTAGACAAAAGCTTTGCGTCAATGTTAAGGCCCCATGCACACAGGGCGTTTTTGCAGCTGCCAACAGCAGCGTTAGACGTTTTTTTTTTACAGCTGCAAAACGCCCATCCATGTTATTCTATTGTGTCATGCACACATAGAGCTTTTATGAGCTCCAAGTGGCATAGGCGTTTTCCAGCTGCAAAAAAACCCCAATTCCAGTGCGTTCTGGAGCTCCAGGTTCGAAGTGCAAAAACGCCCAACGCTATTAAACGCGCATAAACGCACAAAAACCGCCGCAAAAACGCACGATTTGAGTTTTTGAGCTCCGGGATTATTATTTTATTTTTTTTAAAAAGGTCAAAAAATGTTTACAAAACATGGACAGGCGTTTTTAAGCTGTAAAAAATGTGGCTGTAAAAACGCCCTGTGTGCATGGGGCCTTAAGAGAGAGATAGGTCGGTATCAGTAATTGGACCAAAATTGCAAATCTGTATCCGACTTGGGAATAATGACTATATTTGCTTGTGAGGAAGTCAGGTGAGAAAGAATGAATTAATAAACAAAAAAAATATGTGAGCAGGTAATATAAAAGGAAAGGTGGAGTGAAGGAGAGGGGAGGGAATTGAATGAAGTCAGGGGACAAGAGGGGTTGGGAGAGATAACATTGTATTATAATAATCAAAATAAAAGTATACTAATAATATAAATAATATAAAATATATAAATGTTTAGGGATAAAAAATGTATAATGTATTCCCTTCTTCCTCATTCGTTGTCCAATGAACCGATCCGAAATAGGCTATTTGATGTAAAGCACTGCCATTCAAGAAGGAAAATGCATGGGGGTGATGCAAGAAGACATCACAGTCAATAGAAGTGGGAGGTGTCGAAGGACCAATAGAAGTGAAAAAACTAAAATAGCTTGCACAATCAGTATTCAGTTATTATGTAAAGAATATCCCCCCCCCTCCTTTTTCTTCCCTCTTTTTTTCCTTCCTTCTCTTTTTTGTCTTTTTTCCTTCCCATCTTCCACCCCCCCACCCCTTTCTTTTTCTTTCCCTTTCTCTTTACATTCTCTCACTATTCTCTTCTCTCTTTTTTTTTTCTCCTTCCTTCCTTCTCCCCCTCTCTCTTTCTTCTCTTCCCCCTCCCTCTCCCCCTTCACCTTCCTTCCTCATATTTCCTCTCTCCTCCTTTCCTTCCCTTTCCATCTTTTTCCTGGTTATAATAGCATTGAATGCCCGGGGTCCTAAACGTGAGTATCAATCGTTGCATCGTTAAGCAACAGTGTATTTCAGCCTATCAAAAACAGATTGCAGGCTGTGAGGGTGGACACTATGCGTGTGCCAGGATTTGATGCACAGGGGCTAAAACGCCAAAGCTGGTTGCACACAATACAACTCCCCCATTCAACCTCCTCCACACCCACCTTCAGCCCTTGCAGTCCATGTGCTTGCCTGACTGCATAAAAATTGAAATTGTCAAGGTTTGACCTCATATTATATGGCCTTGGCAAATCTAAGGCCCCTTTCACACTGGGGCAGGAGGTGCGGTGGCGGTAGCAGCACTTTTTGTCGGATTTGCGGCGGTATTCGGCAGCTAGTGGTGCAGTTTTACCCCCCGCTAGCGTCCTAAAAAGGGCTCTTGCATAGCCGCAGTGTCCCATTGATTTCAATGGGGAGGAGCGGTAAACTCACCGCTCCAAAGATGCGGCCGAAAAAGGGTTAATACCGCCCGCAATGCACCTCTGCAGAGGCGCATTGCCAGCGGTATAGCCGCACTGTCCCATTGATTTCAATGGGCAGGAGCGGTGGAGGAGCGGTAAACACATCGCTCATTCATCGCTCCAAAGATGCGGCTAGCAGGACTTTTGGAGCGGTCCTGCTAGCGCACTGCTCCAGTGTGAAAGCCCTCTGGCTTTCACACTGGAGAAACACCAACCGCTGTTTCAGGTCGGTTTGTAGGCGCTATTTTTAGCGCAATATCGCCTGCAAACCGCCCCAGTGTGAAAGGGGTCTAAAGGAAAGTCGTACAATATATGGCCAACCCAAGCGTGCTTAAGGCCTAATAAACATTTGCTAAAGCATTATCGGATTACAAACAAATGTTACAGCTGTAGCACCCTCTAGTGTATTGGAATAGAATGTACAATGCCTTGAAAAAGTATTCATAACCCTTGAAATTTTCCACATTTGATGTGATGTTACAACCAAAAATGTAAATATATTTTATTGGGATTTTATGTGATAAACCAACACAAAGTGGCACATAATTGTGAATTTGAAGGAAAATTATAAATGGTTTTCAAAATTTTTTGCAAATAAATATCTGAAAAGTGTGGCGTGCATTTGTATTCAGCCCCCTTTTCTCTGATACCCCTAACTAAAATCTAGTGGAACCAATTGCCGTCGCCTAATTAGTAAATAGAGTCCACTTGTGTGTTATATAATCTCAGTATAAATAAAGCTGTTCTGTGAAGCCTTCAGAGTTTTTTTTTAGAAAACCTTAGTGAACAAACAGCATCATGAAGGCCAAGGAACACACCAGACAGGTCAGGGATAAAGTTGTGGACAAGTTTAAAGCAGGGTTAGGTTATAAAAACATCCCACGAAGCACTGTTCAATCCATCATCCAAAAATGGAAAGAGTATGGCAAACATACCAAGACATGGCCGTCCACCTAAACTGACAGGCCAGGCAAGGAGAGCATTAATCAGAGAAGCAGCCAAGAGGCCCATGGTAACTCTGGAAAACCTGCAGAGATCCACAGCTCAGGTGGGAGAATCTGTCCACAGGACAACTATTAGTCGTGCACTCCACAAATCTGGCCTTTATGGAAGAGTGGCAAGAAGAAAGCCATTGTTGAAAGAAAGCCGTAAGAAGTCCTGTTTGCAGTTTGCTAGAAGCCATGTGGGGGACACAGCAAACATGTGAAAGAAGGTGCTCTAGTCAGGTGAGACCAAAATTTAACTTTTTGGCCTAAAAACAAAACGCTATGTGTGGCAGAAATCTAACACTGCACATCACCCTGAACACACCATCTCCACTGTTAAACATGGTGGTGGCAGCATCATGTTGTGGGGATGCTTTTCTTCAGCAGGGATGGGGAAGCTGGTCAGAGTTGATGGGAAGATGGATGGAGCCAAATACAGGGCAATCTTAGACGAAAACCTGTTGGAGTCTGCAAAAGACTTAAGACTGGAGCGGAGGTTCACCTTTCAGCAGGATAACACTAAACATACAGCCAGAGCTACAATGGAATGGTTTTGATCAAAGCATATGCATGTGATACAATGGCCCAGTCAAAGTCCAGACCTAAATACAATTGAGAATCTGTGGCAAGACTTGAAAACTCCGGAAGGGCGGGACCGTAGGAAGATGTAAGGCGCGGCTACGAGTGTCCCGCAATCACATCTCCGGGGGGTGACGTCAATCATAATAGCCTCCCCCGATGGTCGGAACAACGTAGACCCGAAAGTGAACCACCACATCGGAGGAAGCTCCCACCAGAGTAAACATCCGGCCGGGAGAAGGAATACCATCCACCCCGGAAGTGACGCATGAAACACACTCCAGCCAGGCCCTGCGTTCCAAACCCGAAAACCGGAAGTGGAAGTGGGGTTATGTAACCAACGATAATACAGAGCCAGCCAAAAAAATGCCAGCAATTACTCCAAAGAATTAACCGAGGACACATATTATATACAAATAAAACTAGTCAAAAAAATATTTTTAAATGTGTGATAAGACACAAAAGCGAGGAATAAAAAGGGAGGCTCACTAGAGTGTAAACCACACATAAAATACCTAAAGAGCAAGTAAATAGATGGACACTGCCCACTAGTGTCCAAAACAAAAAAGACAAGAGGAAATATATAATTAATTATAAAATATATTATCCTAAAAAAGCATAGGCACAAACAACAGACAAAGGAGAAAAAATTCTCCATCTGTGTAGTGCACAAATTAAACAAATACAATAATAAATTCTAATACCATGATGGTATGTTTTATTTAAAAATTTGTTTAACCACTTCCCTACTGTGCACGAAAACCCCCTTCCTGCCCAAGCCATTTTTCAGCTTTCAGCGCTGTCACACTTTGAATGACAATTGCGCAGTCGTGCGACGTGGCTCCCAAATGAAATTTGCATCCTTTTTTTCCCACAAATAGAGCTTTCTTTTGGTGGTATTTGATCACCTCTGCGGTTTTTACTTTTTGCGTTATAAACAAAAGAAGAGCGTCCAGTTTTGAAAAAAAAACACAATATTTTTTAGTTTTTGCTATAATAAATACCCATTTTTTTTTCAATTAAAATTTTCCTCAGTTTAGGCCGATACGTATTCTTCTACATATTTTTGTTAAAAAAATCGCAATAAGCGCGTATTGATTGGTTTGCGCAAAAGTTATAGCGTCTACAAAATAGGGGATAGATTTATAGCATTTTTTAAATTTTTATTTTTTATTAGTAATGGCGGCGATCTGCGATTTTTATTGTGACTGCGATATTGCGGCGGACACATCGGACACTTTTGACACATTTTTGGGACCATTCACATTTATACAGCGATCCCTGCTATAAAAATGCATTGATTACTGTATAAATGTGACTGGCAGGGAAGGGGTTAACCACTAGGGGGCGGGAAGGGGTTAAATATGTTCCCTCAATGTGTTCTAACTGTGGGGGGAGGGGACTGACTGGGGGAGGTGACCGATGGTTGTCCCTATGTACAAGGGACACACCATCAGTCCCCTCTCCCTCACAGGACATGGATCTGTGTGTTTACACACACAGATCCACTTTCCTGCTCGGTTCCTGGGCAATCGCGGGTGCCCGGCGGCAATCGCGGCCGCCGGGCACGCGCATCGGTTCCTTGGGAACGCGGCGGGCGCGCACGCGCCCCCTGGCTCGTTTTAAAGGCAGGACGTCATATGACGTCCTGTCAGAACGAGAATGTCCTCCGCCCGCCGTCAATTGACGGTGGGCGGGGGACAAGTGGTTAATAAGAATAGAAATTAAGTATAAAAAAGGGGGATGGTCAACTATTGTTAATAAAACAGTTTATGTCCCATTCGACATTCATGCCGAAAGGGGTATAACATTTCAAATCGTAAATCCAGCGAGTTTCAAGTCTAGAGATTTCTCGCTTGGACATACTTCCCCTCCAATGTGGGGTAAAACGATCAATGGCCAAAAACCTGGTACTTTTGGGGTTCTTATTATGACATTCCAAATAGTGCCGGGATACTGTGTGCTTAGGAAAACCTTTTTTGATATTAGTAATGTGTTCATTCACACGAACATGCATAGCACGTGTCATGTGGCCTACATATTGGAGACCGCACGGACAAATCAGAAGATAGATGACATTAAGGGATGTACACGTAATAAAGGTGTTAATGTCGAATATTTTTCCAGTAGTGTGTGAACTGAATTGGCAAATTCTCCTGCTTTTCTCTTTATTAACAATACACACATTGCAATAATGGCAAGGATGATAGCCTTTGGTTTTTGAAAAAAGGAAACCCTATTTGGAGCGTCCAAAATGTTAGGAGCCACCTGCAGTTTCAGAAGGGGAACACCTCTAAAAACGACTTGCAGCCTATCAGGAAGGAACGGTCCCAAAATCTTATCATTTTGGACGCTCCAAATAGGGTTTCCTTTTTTCATAAAACCAAAGCCACGCCTCTGATGATATCCTGTTGGATGAAACATGTCAGGCTGACCAATGTGAGCACGCTAAGAACCGCGGATTGTATTTTTTGCCTTGATGATCTTTTTATCCTGTAAGTATAATTTTAAATAAATCTTTTATTTGACCTTACGGGCTTCACTATGCTGCCTTTTTTTTTCTATATAAGTTAACATCTCCTTCTGAAGTCTGCATAGCAATACAAACATTATTCAAGTCCTAGAGGTTCCTCTGATGCTGGTGGACATTCCGGTTGTTATCCTATCAAGTTTGGAGAGCTGTATCCACCTGTGACCCTCTGCATTTCACTACAATGCTTGAGATGTTCACTTTCTGGTAAGCAGATTGTGAGCACGTTTGTGGTGGTGTGTCATCTGTTCACACTGAAGCTTTTGATGGTGGAGTTCTTCAATATTTGCATCGACCTCTTCCTGTATTGAATTATATGGACTGACACTTTATATTTAAGCGCTGCATTTTTGGTTTTATATGTTTTTAGTTTGCTTTATCAACAGATTGTGCACGCTGCTTTATATTTTTTTCACAGAAGTTTTATTTTTCACTGTTAGCGCAAATATTGGTTCACACTGTATAAGACTTGAAAATTGCTGCTCACAGATGCTCTCCATCCAATCTGACAGAGCTTGAGATATTTTGCAAAAGAAGAATGGGCAAAAATGTCACTCTCTAGATGTGCAAAGCTGGTAGAGACACCCCCAAAAAGACTTGCAGCTGTAATTGCAGCGAAAGGAGGTTCTACAAAGTATTGACTCAGGGAGACTGAATACAAATGCACCCCACACTTTTCACATATTTATTTGTAAAAAATTTGGAAAAACATTTATCATTTTTCTTCCACTTCACAATTATGTGCCACTTCGTGCTTGTCGATCACATAAAATCCCAATAAAATACATTTACGTTTTTGGTTGTAACATGACAAAATGTGGAAAATTTCACGGGGTATGAATACTTTTTCAAGGCACTGTACATAGGTTTTTGTTAGTGTAGGTCAATTTAGGCTTGGCTGGCAGCCAAGCCTGTGTGTTGAATCTGGGTCAGGGTGAGTGATCCAGGGAGGATGGATGACTCACCAGCAGCACCTTTGGTACCTCCCCCTACTTGCTGGAGGGATCCTCTAACACCACATGGAGGAGACCTGTTCAGAGGCACGGGAGCAAGAGTGAGGATAGCCTAAGCCAACTAGCATGTCCGGGAGATCTCCAGGGAGAAGACAGCCGGGTGGCTGGTGAGTGTGACAGTCTGGGAGGACTGTGGGAAGTAGCCAGTGGGGCTAGTGAAATGTGCAGCTGCAGCCAGGTGGGCGGGCAGTGCCTAAAGAGGTGGTGCTGGGATCAGTAGCCGCAGAATGTAGTTGGATACTGGACTTTTTCTCTACACACAAAAAGGGGTCTGCGGTCCCTTTCTGTAAAGGGCTTTTGCTTAATCTGGCTGAGTGTCTTGCCAGATCCACCAAACAGTGTTCCAGCTGTGTCTGTGATATTTCTGCAAGCAAGTGATGTGCTGGAGGAAGAGGAGTGTATATAGAGAGTGTATATAATTAAAGTGTCCCTGAGGAAATTTTGTTCCAGTCAAGTTTACTAACCCCTAATCAAATACAAAAAAACTAAATTGCTGGACTGTTTCCTGTCTCAAGCAGGGACGTTCAGGCATGAACATTAAAAAAAAAACTATTGACTTCGAGGGTCGTAGCTCGGTGACCTGGGATCACAGAGACCCGGGGGGGGGGTATATAGCTAAAGTCCTACTCCACCACTGGGGCTCCTATCATCTATGGTTCCAGAGATTAGACATGTGCAATTCGTTTAGTTCCGAAACAGTTTTTTAATGAATTTTGACAAATTAGGTAATTCGGAAATTTCTGAATTTCCGAATGTTTCAATTTCCGAATTTTTCAACTTCCGAATTTTCAGATTTTTTAAATTTAGAATTTTCGAATTTCCGAATTTCCGAAATTTCGACTTTTTGGAATTTCGGAAATTCGGAAATTTGAAAATGCGAAAATCCGGAAATTCTAAATTTCGTGAATTCGAAAATTCGAAATTCCGGTAATTCGAAAATTCCAAGTTATTTCGGAAATTCGAATTTCGGAATATCAAAATTTCGGAAATTCAAAAATTCAAAAATTCGAAATTAGGAAATTCAATATTTCCAAAATTAGAACAGCGCAAATTAGAAAATTAAAAAATCGGAAATTTGAGAATTCAAAAATTTTAAATTCAAAAATTCCAAATTCGGAAATTCTGAAATTCGAAAATTCGAAATTCGAAAATTCGAACATCAAAAATTCGAAAATCGAAAATCCAAAAACTCGATGTTAGGGAATTCGAAATTTGTGATCTTGAATTTTCGGGAAATTTGGAAATCCGAAATCTCAGAAATTTGAAAATTCAAAAATCTGAAATTTGAAATTCAAGAATTTGGAAATTCCAAAAATCCAAAAATCGAAAATTGGAAAATCTGAAATTGGAAAATTTAGAAATTCGATCATTTGGAAATTCGAAAATTAAAAATTGCAACCCTGAGTTCCCTCCGGGAGAATCAAACGCATTCCTCCATACGGAATGGCCACACGAGGAGGTTCTAGCGTGTCATTTCTTTCACAAAGGCCGAAGACGATCCTATGAGGAGCTTACCTCTGAATCACGTACTAACACTTTTCCTTTTTGGTCTTTTGGACAGCTGACTCACTTTCTTACCTCTAAAGATGCGAAGGTCACGTGGGATAGACAACTTACACCATTTGAAGCACTTTGCTCACGCAATACACCACAACGACACCTTGTGTCATACATTTATGCCCTACTGCAGGACATTCCTGGTACTCCCACGATGCAGAATGTACATGCTTCTTGGGAAAGGGACTTGCAAATTACACTTGAGGATGATGACTGGGAATCCATATTCACTCTTGGGCATAAAGGCTCGATGAACATTGCGATCCAAGAAAACGGTTATAAAATTATCACAAAATGGTAACATCGAAAATTGGAAATTCGAAAATTGGAAATTCGATTATCGAGAATTCGAAAATTCTAAATTCGTAATTCCAAAATGCGAAAATTCGAAAATCGAAAGTTAGGAAATTTGAAATTTCGAAAATTGGGGTATCAAATTTCCGGAAATTCGATAACTCAAATTTCGGAATATCTAAATTTCTGAAATTTGGAAATTCGAAAATTTGAAAAGCGGAAATTCGAAATTCAAGAATTCTGAAATTCGAAAAGCGGAAATTCCAAAATTCTAAAATCTCAAATTGGAAAATCTCAAATTGGAAAATCAGAAATTCGATAATTGGGAAATTGAAAATTCGAAAATTAGGGATAGGGGTTGGGGTTAGGGGTTGGGGGTAGGGTTAGGGGTTGGGGTTAGTGGTTAGTGGTTAGGGTTAGGGGATGGGGTTAGGATTAGTGGTTAGGGTTAAGTGTGAGGTTTAGGGTTAGGCCTAATTTTAATTTATTATTAATTTGTTACATTCCATTTGTTTAGATGTTCCATTAGTTTTTTCGGATAATTCGTAACTTCAGATAATTTTGTATTCGTTACATTCACTAACAGCCAAATTTGAAAGAAAATTCCAATACCTGTAATTTAATAGTTATTATGAGTTAGTTATTATTTTGAATTTTACTGAAATTTACTGAAAATTCAAAATTCCAAAATCGAAAATTCCAAATTCGGAGATTAGAAAATTTGAAATTTGGAAAATTGGATTTTCGAATTTCCGAATTTCTTAATTTCCGAATTTTCGAATTTCTGAATTTCCGAATTCCGAATTTCCGAATTCCGAATTTTCTAATTTCCGAATTTCTGAATTCCGAGTTCTCGAATTTCCCGAATTTTTGGAATTTCAGAATTCCGAATTTACGAATTTCCGAAAAAAGCAAAAAAACTAATAAAACGAAAACAAACAAATTTTTCTGCAGTGCACATGTCTACCAGAGATACAAGGGCCCTCCCTTGTGCAGCCTGTCAGAAGCTACATACAGAGCAGCCAGTTTAAATACAAGCTGGCACTCTCTGTTTGCAGCAGACAGAGAGGATGAGCTCACGGTGCCTCTCCTCACTTCTTGTCAGAGGCACTGAGCTCATTGGATAGCTTGGAGTCTTGGACCATTGGCCCAAGCTGTCCAATAAAAATGCTGGCACGCCTCTCACTGCAGTGTCATAGAAGGGGCATATGTCTAAAAGACAAATGCTTCCTTCCAGCCCAGCCCTCAATCCCGTGTTTTTCTCACACAGGTAAGAGGGAGAATGAGAATCTTCTGCTGGAAAAAGGTACAAGCTAAATCATATATTATTCTATATGTCAGTGTTTCTCAACTCCTGTCTATAAAGCGGAGTTCCACCCAAATTCGGAACTTCCGCTTTATCCACTCCTCACCCCCTTACATGCCACATTTGGCATGTCATTTTTTTGGGGGGGGGAGTGGGGGCTTCAGTAGGAGTGGGACTTCCTGTCCCACTTCCTCCTTCCGCCCTGGAGCCGCCTAGGCGATACGTCATATCACCTTGTGGCGGCCCCTCCCTGTAGGCGATCGCCTGTCCATTCAGAGAGGCGCATTCGCAGTGAGTGCCCGGCCGTGAAGCCGAAAGCTGTCACGGCTGGGTGCCCACACTATGAATGGAGGCGCCGGCGGAGAGAGGGGGGAGAGGAGTGAAGCTCCAGGCGGCGCGGTGCTGGACAGTGGAACAGGTAAGTGTCTGTTTATTAAAAGGCAGCAGCTACACTTTTAGTAGCTGCTGATTTTTAATAAACATAAAAAAAGGGTGGAACTCCCCTTGAAGGCGCCTCAGCAGGTCATGTTTTCAGGGTTTCCATTATTTTACACAGGTGATTTGATCAGTTTCACTGCCTTAGTAATTACCACAGCTGTTTCGTCTGGGGGAAATCCTGGAAACATGACCAGTTGGGCACCTTGAGGACTGGAGTTAAGAAGCACTGCTATATGTTATAAGATAATCATTTATTATTTATCTATTTACTGTGAAATTACTGGTTGAAAGTTATAACTTCAAACTTCAGTAATTTGTCCATTGAGTACGGAAATTAATTATTTGTATATTACTTACTTATGGTAATTAACCCCTTGCCACCCGGGCCAATTGTGACACTTCTCTCCTACATGTAAAAATCATCATTTTTTTACTAGAAAATTACTCGGAACCCCCAAACATTATATATATTGTTTTAGCAGACACCCTAGGGAATAAAATTGTGGTCAATGCAACTTTTTATGTTACATGAAATTTGCGCAGCAATTTTTCAAACCCATTTTTTTTGGAAAGGAACTGTTTCATGAATAAAGAAAAAAGAAAACAGTAAAGTTAGCCCGATTTTTTTGTATACTATAAAAGATGATGTTTCGCATTTTTTTACAGATTACATGTCTAGAGTTACAGAGAAGGTCTAGTGCTAGAATTATTGTTCTTGCTCTAACGTTCGCAGCGTATGTAACCTGTGTGTATCTGGTGTGTATCTGGCTCTGATACTAGCCAGTGCCTCACCAGCCACTGACCTCACCGCATGTCCCTGGTCTCAAGTGAGCCTGTGAAAAATGATGTGTGCAGGGTGGGATCCCTATTCACCAGCAGCTCCTACTATTTTTCTCTCACCCCCTCTATCTTACCCCCCGCTCTCATGCCCTTCTCTCTCTCTCTCTCTCTAACACCCCCTCTCTCTTTCTAACCCCACCTCTCTCATCCACCTTCTCTCTCTCCCACCCCCTCTCTCTCTAACCCCACCTCTCTCACCCACTCTCTCTCTCTCACCCCCCCTCTCTCTCACACCCCTCTCTCTCTAACACCCCCTCTCTCTTTCTAACCCCACCTCTCTCATCCACCTTCTCTCTCTCTCACCCCCTCTCTCTCTCAAACCCCCTCTCTCTCTCACACACCCCCTCTTTTTCACCCCTCTCTATCTCTCACCCTCTCTCTCTATCCCCCCTCTCTCTCTCACCCCTCTCTCATTACCCCCTTTTCTCTCTCTTTTACCCCCTTCCTCTCTCACCCCCTGTTTCTTTTTCCTGTGAAATTGACTGGTTAGCCCTGGGGGCGTTGAAGGGATTAATTCATTAATTATGTCGTTAGTCAGTAAAGTGCAGCAAGAGGGAGTTAATGTTTTGCCACTGGTCACTGATGCATTAGTAACACCTTTGTACTGCATTAGTGGCACCAGTGTCAGTGTTAATTAACCCCTTTATGAAAGGGTCAAAGCCACTAATGCAGCACAAAGGGGTTAATTAAATTTACCAATGAGGAGGGATTATAGCAGAATTTCCATTTTCAATGTAACAAGCCTTAAAAATTCTCCCATCCCCCCTCTCTCTGTCCCATCCCCTTCTCTTTCTCTCTCTCTCCCTCTCAACAGACTCTGATCATATCCGCAGCCTCTGATCATGTCCACAGTCTCTGACCATCTCTTGTATCATGTCTGCAATCTCTGACAATCTCTTGTATCATGTCTACAGTCTCTGACCATCACTTGTATCATGTCTGCAGTCTATGACCAACTCCTAAGTGGAGCTCTAATAATAGGAAGAGGTGGAGCCTAAAGAGGAAGGGCTGGAGTTTATAGATGAAGGGGTGGATCTTAAGCAGGAAGGGGCAGGGCAAATTTAGATGGGTGGGCACCAGATTTTAGTCTTCCTAGGGCAGAACAAAACCAAAATACACCACTGGCTGTATTGCCTATAGGAGAAATAAAGTAGAATGGCTAATGGCCACTGAAGGGGGGGGGGCTTGGATGGCCATCAGGGTTGACTGGCCAGGGGGGTTGGGTGGGTTGTCTGGCTGGCTGGTATGGGAGAGACCTGTTACCCACTCTGCCCATCACCTCACTTCATAGTACACAACCCGGCTCAGCCTCAGTGCTGCTGGTTGTGCAGTAATGCCGGTTTCTGAACTACCAGCCAATGAGGCTGTAGCAATGTTCCTGCATGACGTTAGCCCTCCCACTTCACTTGTTGACTTGTTTTTTGTGCATGTTTGCAAAATTAAAGTAGCTGGTCTGGATGAAGTCCAGGGCCAATTTTTTGTCCCAGTCCAGCCCTGGATATCAGAAACACAATACCTTTTTTCCCCTTTTTATATAAATGACCACATTCCCTCGGTCCTCAGTTATAAGGAGCTTGGAGAGTTAGGGGAGAGGCAGCAGCACGCTGGTCTTTCCAGTGAGTGGCGGTGTTGGGGGGCATGTCAGCACAAGTCTGATCATTGGAGAAGAGCAGTCTGAGTTCCCAGTGCAACCAGAAAACTGACCATGCTGTGCCCTCATGCCTAGTGTGGTCTGTTTTCGATAGGACAGCAGAGAGACTGGCAGGAACACCATGGACTTCACGAAGAGGAAGCAATACAAAGAGAATGGGATACCCCCTAACTTGTGGACTTGCTTATTATCAGCTCGCTCCGGTCTGGTCACATAATCTCCTGTATGTAAAAAAAAGTGCAGCGCAGAACAATGAAGTGCATTTGTGCGAATACAGACAATATCAAAATATACGAATGTGCAGGTAATCAACAGTATATAAACAATAATAATTGTGAATAAAGTTTGAAGACACATATGCTAAATTACATCACATGTGAATAAAGTGCAATTGTGCAAAAAGTTCATATAAAGCTGGATTCCATCAAAGAAGGTCTCACGAAAGAAGAGAGTGTTTGGAAATGACGATCATACACCTGAAGGCGTGACACCCATCACCATAACAAAAATGGAGGCTTACCGCAAAGCCAGCGACACCTCTTACTCAGAGAGAACACACCGCGCTTAGTTGGATCTCTGATCCACTGAGAAAGAAATCCGGACGTTCCTCTCCTATGGCCGTGGATGGTATAAATCGGGAGGTTCGCAGCAACTAACGATGCAAGATGCAGTGTAGGAAGCCTCGATTTCAGAATATTTAGGAAACAAAAGGACTCCATATAGTGTGATACTGTTTCAACATCCGGTTTATTAAGCAGTACACTTACATAAAAGTCCAAGCTATGTTCATTTCACAATCAACAGATCAAACAGATAAAATCCTTGTGGGTTGCAAGTAGTGATCGCGCAGCAGCATATGTATGTAGCTATCCCAACGATCGTTTCATCATAAATGACATCATCAGGGGTACCTGATAATCTCATGGCCGGTAAAGCCTGGAGCGGTGGAATCACCCATAGGTTCCCATGTCCCATATGTTGTTGGCGCTTCCTCCTGTACCCTGCATACCCCACTAGCTCACACAGGGGATAACGTGACCTGACAGGAGCAGCCTGAAAATAGGTGTATACATCTGTAGCGGGTATGTACTTTCCCGGGTGTAATTTAAACCTGGCAGAGACACCAGTAATGTGTAGTTCCCTGCGGCCCAGCAGGTGGCGCTGTCGCCATGGGTTGGGGTTGAACCATTGCTGTGTGCCGGGTCTCCTTTTTGTCCTCCCTCGGCAGCGGTATGATGGGGCGGGGAACCCGCCGTGCTTGCTGGGAGAGGGTATAAAGGGGCCGGTCATCTTTGTCACGGGGTCGAGTCCCAGCCTGAGGGCGGTGGTTCGTGTCGGTCCTCTAGGCAGCCTAGGCCTAGAGGACGCCCGGAGGTCGTGTTCCATCCCAGGCACCTTTAGCCTGGGGTGAGGTACTCGGATGGTGGTCTGGAGCTCAGTGCCCAACACTGAGTTCCGCGAGGGAAGGAGGTCCTAGGGAACCCAGAGATTGGATACCCGAATCCAGAAGGCGTAATGGACCAGGGGGAGCTCCTCACTTGAAGACCGGGTGCAGCAGATTGCCAGTGACAGGTGAGCCTCCCATCGGAGACCGCCTGGAAGGAAATTCCCCCCTCGCTCGGAGACCGCAATCCACTTTCAGGAAGGAAAGTGGAGAGTTCATTGTGTCTGGGCCTACTCGCATCCACACCTCCTTTTATGTTCTGTTCTCCAAGGGAGTTCAACTGATTGTGTTCATTCAAGAAGAATAAAGGAGTGTTGGACTTTAATGGTGTGGGGCTCATTTTCTGGCAGACATTGTTCAAGGTAACTCTCAGTGGAGACTCCAGGTGCACAGCACTGACCCGAAGGTAAAGGAAGAATTTTGTTCACACCGCACTAACACCTGTGGTGAAGGCTAGGCGTGGTGTCCCCGCTCCCTCCCCTCTAAGGTACCCCTAGACAAGAGACAGACGAGCTGATGCAGAGAGGGGAGTGAGGAGGCCGCTACACATCTTTTATATATAGGTTAGACCGTCCATCCCACGCCCAAGCACAGCCGAGACCGCCCACCCCATGCCCGAACCCAGCCAAGACCGCCCACCCCACACCTGATCACAGGCGGGATCGCCCACCCCACGCCCGAACCCAGCCAAGACCGCTCACCCCGCGCTCGATTACAGCCGAGACCGCCCACCCCATGCCCGAACCCAGCCAAGACCGCCCACCCCACGCCCGATTACAGTCGAGACCGCCCACCCCACGCCCGAACCCAGCCGAGTAGAGGTAAGCCAAGACCGCCCCTGCCAGTAACTTTTTGCCACTATATGGGGGCACCAGTCCCTCCTTCCCCCAGCCAAGTACGGCCCATAACAGGCGTCAGTCACTGCCCAGTCCGCCCCATAAGCCAACGATCACCGGGGACTGTATTTGTGCAGGAGGCAGGAGCCAGGACTCAGGAGGGGATGAAGGGGTTTTTTTTCAAATGGGGAGGCACGGCTTTCACTGAAACTGCCTGTCACTGAAACTGAGCCACTGAGCCATCGGCCCACCGGGAAACTCCCTGGAGTCCCGATGGCCAGTACATGCCTGCTGATATCTGTACATTTCAATTTTAAACTGAATGGGTTGTTTTACAAGGTAAGGTTTCACGTATACAATACTTTAAGAAAACATACTTGAAAATAATTTTTTATTACACCGAGTTTAATGACACGGTAAGTATATGCAACACACAGTACTGAACACTAGATGGCACTGCAACACGACAATTTATCTTTTATGTCTTTTATGATTATTATGACTTATTACCCATAAAAGGCATAAAAGCCTGTGTCTAATGTTACCTCCTATAAGACGCTCTATTTGTTATCAAAATAAAGTTAAAATTCAGTTGGATGTCATAAAGAATAAAGTCATGAATGCTCAGATGATGCAGAACAAAAACACAAAACTCCCCAAAAAATATTGGGTGTTGCAGAGCACTGTTAACTAAAATTGCATTGCATTCTATTTCAATAAAAAAATAAATTCTATGTGAGTGGGCCGTTTATTTTTGCAGCTTTAGCTTCCAGGTTCAGACAGACCATGTAAATGTATAGGGATGCAGCAGATGTGCGGAGACAGCCTTTTGCCCTAATTTACTAGTGTGTGGATGAGCGGCCCCAAATATACTTTGTGTGTATTTGGGGGCCGCTCACCAGCACGCCTGTCAAATTGTTTCTAAGGCTGGGTTCACACTGGTAAGACAAACGCTCCGACATTGGGAGCTCATGTCGCATGACATGTGATAATCAATGTTTCCCTATGAGAGCCGTCTTAACTGGTCCGACACAAGTCGGTCCGACTTTGAAAATGCTCCCTGTACTACTTTGGTCCGACTTTGATCCTACTTCAGCCCATTGACTATCATTGACGTCGGATCAAAGTAGTATCTTTGTCCTTACCATCCGACTTGTGACATCCAACATTGATTACAGAAGCAGTAAAAGGAATTTATGTCACACTGGGATTGTTTTGATTGGTCAAAGGACAAGTCAGACTATCACAAAGTCAGATCAAAGTAATATCCTGTTCATTCAAGTCGGATGGATGTAGGACCGATGTAGGACTAATGTCGCAGAGCAAAGTAGGATGACAGTCGTATGACTGTTGTGTAGTATCAGTGTGAACCCAGCCTTAGGCCCCTTTTACACTTGTGCGACTTCACGATTTTACCGCAATTTTGCCACGATTTCAAGGAATGCCTGTGTAAGTGGCATAAAAATCGGACCAAAGTAGTGCAGGGACTACTTTTAAGTCGGAACTAGTGTTGAGCGAACCCGAACTGTAAAGTTCGGGTCCGTACCGAACTTTAGCTTTATCCCGAACCCGAACCCGGACTTTGCCCAAAAGTCCGGGTTCGGGTTCGGGTTCGGCAATCTAATAACGCATTTAGAAATGCTTCAGGGGCCAGCCAATCACCTTTTGATTAGCTGGTGTGCCCTTAGAGGCCATCATAGCCATGCCTACTAATGGCATGGCTGTGATTGGTCAGTGCAACATGTGACCCAGCTTCTATATAAGCTAGAGGCACACAACACACATGACACTCTGCTTCAGAATAGATAGGGAGAGGATCTAGTCTGCTGCTGCTGCTTTTAGGGAGAGATAGAAAGATAGATGAGGTAGTCCTGATTCTACAATCTGAGGGAAAAGATAGAGAGATAGTGTAGTGTAGGGCCAGGTTCCTGTGTTGGTGCTTTCAGGGAGAGAGAATATTATATAGGAGTCCAGATTCAGAGATTAAAATCAGCGATCTGCATAGGTCTACCTATTTGTGTTGCAGTGCAGTCTTTTTACACTGCCATGAGCCCAGTGTCAGAGAAAATCTAACTTTTAGGGGAAAAAAAAGGCACTTTATTGTTCTCTTTTCCAAAAGACCCATAGGGCAAAAAAAAAAAAAAAAAAGCATTTTATTTTGCTCGTGCAAAAAAAGACCCGTTTAGGGCAAAAAAAAAAAAAAAATTTGCACTTTAATGTACGCTTGCAAAAAACGCCGTTTAGGGGCACAAAAAAAAGTTTGCAGTGTGTTATACATATTTTGAGGTGTGTGAAATAAACAATTTCTATATAGTTTTCTCCTACTGTGCTATACTAAAAAAACTAAATTTTTTTTGAATAGCATTTTCTGCAGTTCTGTAGCTGTGCGATTCAGCGGTTACGTACTGTGGGTGTGTTCTGCTCTTCCAAAAAACGCCGTTTAGTGGCACAAAAAAAAGTTTGCAGTGTGTTATACATATTTTGAGGTGTTTGAAATAAACAATTTCTTTATAGTTTTCTCCTACGTTGCTATACTAAAAAAACAACATTTTTTTTGAATAGCATTTTCTGCAGTTCTGTAGCTGTGCGATTCAGCGGTTACGTACTGTGGGTGTGTTCTGCTCTTCCAAAAAACGCCGTTTAGTGGCACCAAAAAAAGTTTGCAGTGTGTTATACATATTTTGAGGTGTGTGAAATAAACAATTTCTATATAGTTTTCTCCTACTGTGCTATACTAAAAAAACAACATTTTTTTTTAATAGCATTTTCTGCAGTTCTGTAGCTGTGCGATTCAGCGGTTACGTACTGTGGGTGTGTTCTGCTCTTCCAAAAAACGCTGTTTAGTGGCACCAAAAAAAGTTTGCAGTGTGTTATACATATTTTGAGGTGTGTGAAATAAACAATTTCTATATAGTTTTCTCCTACTGTGCTATACTAAAAAAACAACATTTTTTTTGAATAGCATTTTCTGCAGTTCTGTAGCTGTGCGATTCAGCGGTTACGTACTGTGGGTGTGTTCTGCTCTTCCAAAAAACGCCGTTTAGTGGCACCAAAAAAAGTTTGCAGTGTGTTATACATATTTTGAGGTGTGTGAAATAAACAATTTCTATATAGTTTTCTCCTACTGTGCTATACTAAAAAAACAACATTTTTTTTTAATAGCATTTTCTGCAGTTCTGTAGCTGTGCGATTCAGCGGTTACGTACTGTGGGTATGTTCTGCGCTTCCAAAAACACCCATTTAGGGCAAGATCCTAAATTTTGAAAATATGAGGAGAAGGTCAAAGGGACGTGGTGGCCCCGGTCGTGGTGCTGCTGGTGGAGCTCCTGTTGCAGGGAGAGGACGTGGTGGATCTGTGCCAGATACACGCACAAGTGAAACACCTTCCTCAGGTGCGAGTAGGCGACGGAGCTTGCGGCGGTATTTTGTTGCGCCTAATGAGGCTGTACGAATGTTTAGGCCAGGACAAGTACAGGCGATAGTAGATTGGGTTGCTGACAGTGCCTCGGGTTCCTTCACATTGTCTCCCACCCACTCTTCTGATGAAAGAACAGAGTTGACACCTGAAGCCCATGTCCATCAGTCTTTCACCTCACCCCCTTGCAAATCAGCCAAGCAGTCTGAGCCCCAAATCATGCAGCAGTCTCTTCTGCTTTTCGATGACTCTGTTAGCAGGGTTTCCCAGGGCCATCCACCTAGCCCTGCCCCAGAAGTGGAAGAGATTGAGTGCACCGATGCCCAACCACTTATGTTTCATGATGAGTACATGGGAGGACCATCGCAGTACATCTCGGATGATGACGAAACACAGGTGCCAACTGCTGCTGCTTTCGCAATTGTGCAGACAGACAAGGAGGGCAGGGGTGAAGACTGGGTGGAAGATGATGTGGAGGACGATGAGGTCCTCGACCCCACATGGAATCAACGTTATGCAGGTGACCAGTGTAGTTTGGAGGAAGAGGCGGTGGTCGCACAGAGCCACCAGCACAGCAGAAGAGGGAGCAGGGTGCAAAAGCGGAGCGTCTGTCAGCTAGACAGTATGTCTGCTACTGCCCAACGCAGCAAGGGACCGAGCACACCAAAGCCAGGTCCAAGGAGTTCCCCAGCGTGGCAGTTCTTCACACAATGTGCTGATGACAAGACACGAGTGGTTTGCACGCTGTGCAATCAGAGCCTGAAGCGAGGCATAAATGTTCTCAACCTGAGCACAACCTGCATGACCAGGCATCTAAGTGCAAAGCACGAGCTGCAGTGGAGTAGACACCTCAAAAACCAATAAAGGTCTCTGGCTCCTCCTGCTTCCTCTTCTGCTGCTGTCTCGGCCTCTTCATCCACCTCTGTAGTGACAGTGGCACCTGCCACCCCGCAAACAGAGCATCTGCCAGCAACACTACCACCTGGGTCACCAACCATCTCCACAATGTCCCATGGAAGCGTTCAGCTCTCTATCTCCCAAACATTGGAGCGGAAGAGGAAGTACCCCCCTAGCCACCCGCGATCCCTGGCCCTGAATGCCAGCATTTCAAAACTCCTGGCCTTTGAAATTCTGTCATTCCGTCTGGTGGAGACGCAGAGTTTTAAAAGCCTGATGGCATTGGCTGTCCCACAGTACGTCGTGCCCAGCCGCCACTATTTTTCCAGGCGAGCCATCCCTTCCCTGCACAACCAAGTGGGGGACAAAATCAGGTGTGCACTGCGCAACGCCATCTGTGGCAAGGTCCACCTAACTACAGATGCGTGGACCAGTAAGCACGATCAGGGACGTTATATCTCCCTAACAGCACACTGGGTAAATGCAGTGGCGGCTGGGCCTGAGGCAGATAGCAGTTTGGCGCATGTCCTTCCACCACCGAGGATTGCAGGGCGCTTCAGTTTGCCTCCTGTTGCTAACTCCTCCTACTCCGCTTCCTCATCCTCTACCGCCTCCTCATCCGGTCAGCGTAACACCTTCACCACCAACTTCAGCACAGCCAGGGGTAAACGACAGCAGGCAGTTTTAACACTTTCCTGTTTGGGGGAAAAAACCCACACCGCGCAGGAGATGTGGAGGGACATGGAACAACAGACCAATGAGTGGTTGCTGTCAGTGAGCCTCAAGCCCGGCCTGGTGGTGTGCGATAATGGGCGAAATCTCGTAGCAGCTCTGGGCCTAGCCGGTTTGACGCACATCCCTTGCCTAGCGCATGTGCTGAACTTGGTGGTCCAGAGGTTCCTTAAAAATTACCCCAATATGCCAGAGCTGCTGCAGAAAGTGCGGGCTGTGTGTGCGCACTTTCGGCGTTCTCACCCTGCTGCTGCTCGCCTGTCAGCGTTGCAGCGTAACTTCGGCCTTCTCGCTCACCGCCTCATATGTGACGTGCCCACAAGGTGGAACTCCACCTTGCACATGCTGGCCAGACTGTGCGAGCAGCAGCAGGCGATAGTGGAGTTTCAGCTGCAGCAATCACGCGTGAGTTGCTCTGCGGAACAGCACCACTTCACCACCAATAACTGGGCCTCCATGCGAGACCTGTGTGCCTTGTTGCGCTGTTTCGAGTACTCCACCAACATGTCCAGTGCCAATGACGCCGTTCTTAGCGTTACTATCCCAGTTCTATGCCTCCTTGAAAAAACGCTTCGGGCGATGATGGAAGAGGATGTGGCACAGGAGGATGAGGAGGAGGAGGAGGAAGCGGGATAATTTCAAAGGCTTTCAGGGCAGTCTTTCACAAGTGGCTACGAGGGTGGGTTCCTGCACCAACAAACGCCAGGTACACAATTGTCCGGCAGAAAGGGAACAGTTCTGGAGGATGACGAGGTGGAGGAGGAGATGGAGGAGGAGGAGGAGGCATTTTCACAGCAGGGTGGCACCCAGACCAGCTCGTGGCCATCACTGGTGCGTGGCTGGGGGGATACAGAGGACACAGACAATACACCTCCCACAGAGGACAGCTTTTCTTTGCCTCTGGGCAGCCTGGCACACATGAGCGATTACATGCTGCAGTGTTTCCGCAATGACCGCCGAGTTGCCCACATTTTAACTGGTGCTGATTACTGGGTGGCCACCCTGCTGGATCCCCGTTACAAGGACAACGTATCGTCCTTAATTCCCTCACTGGAGCGGGATCGTAAGATGCGCGAGTACAAGCGCACGCTGGTAGACGCGCTGCTGGTGGCATTCCCACCTGACAGCGGGCGTACGGTGGAAGCACAAGGCGAAGGCAGAGGAGGAGGAAGAGGTCGCCAACGCAGCCGGGGCACCGGCAGCACCTCAGAAGGCAGAGTTAGCATGGCTGAAATGTGGAAAAGCTTTGTCAGCACGCCACAACAACCAGCACCACCAGCTGAGATGGAACGTCTTAGCAGGAGGCAGCATTTCACCAACATGGTTGAGCAGTATGTGTCCACAGGCCTACACGTACTGGATGACGGGTTTGCCCCCTTTAACTTCTGGGTCTCCAAATTGGGCACATGGCCTGAGCTTGCCCTTTATGCCTTGGAGGTGCTGGCCTGCCCTGCAGCCAGTGTATTATCTGAACGTGTATTTAGCACGGCAGGGGGCGTTATCACAGACAAGCGCAGCCGCCTGTCCAGAGCCAATGTGGACAAGCTCACGTTCATTAAAATGAACCAGGCATGGATCCCACAGGACTTGTCCGTACCTTGTGCAGAATAGACATGTATACCGGTGTTGTGACAAAAACTGTCCGGCCATCGGATTGTGTCCGGCCCATACTGCGAAGGCGCAGCGCTTGCGCAGTACAGAGGACAAGGAGATTCACAAAATCTCCGAAGATGAACGGCGCCTGCGCTGTGAGTGCAGGTTCAAGCCCCACCATCCAAGTGGACATACGGTAGCACATAGTAACAGGGCCCCTCACGGGCTCGGTTTGATCGCCACGCTTCGGGCACGGCCTCACTTGGCTCGTCTTGGTGTGGCCTTCACCTGAACTCACCACGCAGGCGCCGTTCGTCTTGGGAGATTTTAGAAATCCCCTTGTCCTACATACTGAGCAAGCGCAGTACAGGGTGGACACTATTTGACGGGGGACAGAATTCGACACATCACCGGCATTACACAGCCATTGTTGTATTTTTGAATCAGTGTTGGCTACCTCGTCCTCCTCCACCGCCGCTTCCACCTACACAGCCACATCCACCGCCACTTCAACCTCCTACTCCATATGGACCTCGTCCTCCTAGGTCAAGATTATTATTTTTTATTTTTATTTTTTTATGTTATTTTAAGTTATTTCCCTATCCACATTTGTTTGCAGAGCACTTGCCATGCTCTTAACAACATTTTGCTGCCATTTGCAGCCCTCTAGCCCTTTCCATTACCTTTTTAGAGCCTTTTTAGTCCTTAGAAGTCCGGGTCCCCATTGACTTCAATGGGGTTCGGGTTCGGGTCCGGGTTCGGGTTAAAGTTCGGTCCCGAACCCGAACTTTTTTCCGAAGTTCGGCCGAACCCGTCGAACCCGAACATCCAGGTGTCCGCTCAACTCTAGTCGGAACGACTTGAAGTCGTAATAATATGAATGGTTGTCATTGGAAATCATGGGGAATGACTTGTCATGCTACTTTGCAGTCCCAAATCGTGGGACAAGTTGTATAAGTGTGAAAGGGGCCTTAGGCCTTATTCCCACAAATATGAATCCGTGTGACGGGCGTGTTTACAGGTGATGCACAGGTGTCCCATGAATCCCTGTGCAGACAGTTCCATTGATGTCAATTTGGGGTCATGCACCTACACAGATGTCACATTGGGAGCAGCATCTATGCCCATACAGACGCTACCGTGTCCCAATCGTCAGCAATGGGACTGCCTGCACTAGCACGCATGGAACACCTGTACATCCCCAAACAGGAAAGGGATATAAAAAGAGATCCAAGGAATTGAGAATGCCAATCAGCAATGTTCAAACTCTAATCAAGAAGTAGAAAATGAGGAGTTCTGTTGAAATTAAACCACGGTCAGCTAGACTAACTAAAATTTCAGCCACAACTGCCAGAAAATTGTTCGGGATGCAAAGAAAAAGTGTCAATATTATGTGTGGCCACCACTATTTTCCAGCACTGTCTTAACCCTCTTGGGCATGGAGTTCAAAAGAGCCTTACAGGTTGCCACTGGAGTCCTCTTCCACTCCTCCATGACAACATCACGGAGCTGTTGGAGACCTTGCGCTCCTCCACCTTCTTTTTGAGGATGTCCCACAAATACTCAATAGGGTTTAGGTCTGGAGACATGCTTGGCCTGTCAATCACCTTTACCCTCAGCTTCTTTAGCAAGGCAGTGGTCGTCTTGGAGGTGTGTTTGGGGTTGTTATCATGTTGGAATACTGCCCTGTGTCCCAGTCTCTGAAGGGAGGGGATCATGCTCTGCTTCAGTATGTCACAGTACATGTTGGCATTTATGGTTCTCCTCGATGAACTGTAGCTCCCCAGTGCCGGCAGCACTCATGCAGCCCCAGACTATGACACTCCCACCACCATGCTTGACTGTAGGCAAGACACACTTGTCTTTGTACTCCTCACCTGGTTGCCACCACACACGATTGACACCATCTGAACCAAATAAGTTTATCTTGGTCTCATCAGACCACAGGACATGGTTCCAGTAATCCATGTCCTTAGTCTGCTTGTCTTCAGCAAACTGTTTGCAGGCTTTCTTGTGCATCATCTTTAGAAGAGGCTTCCTTCTGGGATGACAGCCATGCAGACCAATTTGATGCAGTGTGTGGCTGTCAGGTCACCTGAAGCCAGGTGACAGATGCACACCGTTGGGGTCAGGAGTGCACCGCTAAGGTAGTGAACTCTATGGCTGACTGCTGCGGATGGAACACTGGGTGATAAGGAAAGCAGGTCCACTGGAGCACTAACAGGGATCCCCCAGGGAGCTAGAGCCTAAGATTCCCCAGGGTGCGGAGTCTAAGATCCAGCAGGTGTTCACCAGAGCCTCTAGTGGTGAGGATTAGGGATGGGCCCGGTGCTCGATTCGAACCCACGTTCGAATCGAGCACCGGGCGTTCGCTCGCTCGGCGAGCCCAGAACTATTTGGGCCATTCGCATCACATTCGTGTGATGCGAGCGGCCCCGCAATGCATTGCGGCCGGCGCGGCCGGCGCAGTGCATTGCTGGCTGATGATTGGCCAAGCATGCACTGTGACCCCGCATGCTTGGCCAATCACAGTGCCCGAAACTCGGAGAGCAATAATTGGCTACAGGCAGGACGCCTGTAGCCAATTACAGCTCAGGGGCTTTAGTACACGCCCCACCATTTAAAAGGCCGCCACGCCGTCGGCCCCGGTCACATGAGTTCTGGCTTTAGGAGAGATCAGTCTGCTGATTCTGTCTTTGCTTGATACTGAAAGATTTGCTCTTCTTTGCTAAACCATTGGCTATTTCTTTGCTAAACCATTGCTACCTAAGTCATTGATCGTTCATTGCTGCTGATTGCACAGTTAGTGTGTTATTAGCTGCTGCTGGGGATTAGTCTGGTGCGTGCTTACTGTTAGTACAGTATTGCAGTAGTACCAACCGCAGTGCTGTTAGCACAGCATTGCACCCCAACAGCACCCATAGGACTTCTAGTGTGTTAGTGGCAGCAAACAGAGCTCCTATATTTTCTTCTCAGCAGCACCCATAGGACTTCTAGTGTGTTAGTGGCAGCAAACAGAGCTCCTATATTTTCTTCTCAGCAGCACCCATAGGACTTCTAGTGTGTTAGTGGCATCACACAGAGCTCCTATATTTTCTTCTCAGCAGCACCCATAGGACTTCTAGTGTGTTAGTGGCAGCAAACAGAGCTCCTATATTTTCTTCTCAGCAGGACCCATAGGACTTCTAGTGTGTTAGTGGCATCACACAGAGCTCCTATATTTTCTTCTCAGCAGCACCCATAGGACTTCTAGTGTGTTAGTGGCAGCAAACAGAGCTCCTATATTTTCTTCTCAGCAGCACCCATAGGACTTCTAGTGTGTTAGTGGCATCACACAGAGCTCCTATATTTTCTTCTCAGAAGCACCCATAGGACTTCTAGTGTGTTAGTGGCATCACACAGAGCTCCTATATTTTCTTCTCAGCAGCACCCATAGGACTTCTAGTGTGTTAGTGGCATCACACAGACCTCCTATATTTTCTTCTCAGAAGCACCCATAGGACTTCTAGTGTGTTAGTGGCATCACACAGAGCTCCTATATTTTCTTCTCAGCAGCACCCATAGGACTTCTAGTGTGTTAGTGGCATCACACAGACCTCCTATATTTTCTTCTCAGAAGCACCCATAGGACTTCTAGTGTGTTAGTGGCATCACACAGAGCTCCTATATTTTCTTCTCAGCAGCACCCATAGGACTTCTAGTGTGTTAGTGGCATCACACAGAGTTCCTATATTTTCATCTCAGAAGCACCCATAGGACTTCTAGTGTGTTAGTGGCATCACACAGAGTTCCTATATTTTCATCTCAGAAGCACCGATAGGACTTCTAGTGTGTTAGTGGCAGCAAACAGAGCTCCTATATTTTCTTCTCAGCAGCACCCATAGGACTTCTAGTGTGTTAGTGGCATCACACAGAGCTCCTATATTTTCTTCTCAGAAGCACCCATAGGACTTCTAGTGTGTTAGTGGCATCACACAGAGCTCCTATATTTTCTTCTCAGAAGCACCCATAGGACTTCTAGTGTGTTAGTGGCATCACACAGAGCTCCTATATTTTCTTCTCAGCAGCACCCATAGGACTTCTAGTGTGTTAGTGGCAGCAAACAGAGCTCCTATATTTTCTTCTCAGCAGCACCCATAGGACTTCTAGTGTGTTAGTGGCAGCAAACAGAGCTCCTATATTTTCATCTCAGAAGCACCCATAGGACTTCTAGTGTGTTAGTGGCATCACACAGAGCTCCTATATTTTCTTCTCAGCAGCACCCATAGGACTTCTAGTGTGTTAGTGGCATCACACAGAGTTCCTATATTTTCATCTCAGAAGCACCCATAGGACTTCTAGTGTGTTAGTGGCATCACACAGAGTTCCTATATTTTCATCTCAGAAGCACCCATAGGACTTCTAGTGTGTTAGTGGCATCACACAGAGCTCCTATATTTTCTTCTCAGAAGCACCCATAGGACTTCTAGTGTGTTAGTGGCATCACACAGAGCTCCTATATTTTCTTCTCAGCAGCACCCATAGGACTTCTAGTGTGTTAGTGGCAGCAAACAGAGCTCCTATATTTTCATCTCAGAAGCACCCATAGGACTTCTAGTGTGTTAGTGGCAGCAAACAGAGCTCCTATATTTTCTTCTCAGCAGCACCCATAGGACTTCTAGTGTGTTAGTGGCAGCAAACAGAGCTCCTATATTTTCTTCTCAGCAGCACCCATAGGACTTCTAGTGTGTTAGTGGCATCACACAGAGCTCCTATATTTTCTTCTCAGCAGCACCCATAGGACTTCTAGTGTGTTAGTGGCAGCAAACAGAGCTCCTATATTTTCTTCTCAGCAGCACCCATAGGACTTCTAGTGTGTTAGTGGCATCACACAGAGCTCCTATATTTTCTTCTCAGAAGCACCCATAGGACTTCTAGTGTGTTAGTGGCATCACACAGAGCTCCTATATTTTCTTCTCAGCAGTAGGGATGAGCTCGGTGTTCGAGTCGAACATACGTTCGACTCGAACATCGGCTGTTCGATCGTTCGACGAAGATCGAACGATTTGGGCCGTTCGCGCCTAATTCGAGTGACGCGAACGGCCCACAATGCACTACGCCATCGCAGTGTCATCCAGGCGCTGTGATTGGCCAAGCATGCGCTGTGACCCCGCATGCTTGGCCAATCACAGCGCCGGCAGCGAGGAGAGCAATGATTGGCCACAGGCAGGATGCCTGTGGCCAATTATTGCTGAGGGTGTTTAGTACACGCCCCACACTATAAAAGGCCGCCAGCACGGCGGCCTAGTGTAGTGTGTTCTGGAGCAGGGAAAGAGAAGCATAGGCAGGGACAGTGACATTTATTTTTTCTTGCTTAACCTGGATTCCTTTAGTTTAGGGAAAGAGAAGGATAGGTAGGGAGAGTGTCAGTGTGTTTTACTGTGCGAATCCTTGTTTCTAGGGACAGGGAAGGACAGTGAGGGAAATTCTCCTTGTGCTATAGTGTGCTTTAAAAAAACATTTTTTCTAGGGACAGAAAACTATAGGTAGGGAGAGTGTCAGTGTGTTTTACTGTACGAATCCTTGTTTCTAGGGACAGGGAAGGACAGTGAGGGAAATTCTCCTTGTGCTATAGTGTGCTTTAAAAAAACATTTTTTCTAGGGACAGAAAACTATAGGTAGGGAGAGTGTCAGTGTGTTTTACTGTGCGAATCCTTGTTTCTAGGGACAGGGAAGGACAGTGAGGGAAATTCTCCTTGTGCTATAGTGTGCTTTAAAAAAAAAAATTTTCTAGGGACAGAAAACTATAGGTAGGGAGAGTGTCAGTGTGTTTTACTGTGCGAATCCTTGTTTCTAGGGACAGGGAAGGACAGTGAGGGAAATTCTCCTTGTGCTATAGTGTGCTTTAAAAAAACATTTTTTCTAGGGACAGAAAACTATAGGTAGGGAGAGTGTCAGTGTGTTTTACTGTGCGAATCCTTGTTTCTAGGGACAGGGAAGGACAGTGAGGGAAATTCTCCTTGTGCTATAGTGTGCTTTAAAAAAACATTTTTTCTAGGGACAGAAAACTATAGGTAGGGAGAGTGTCAGTGTGTTTTACTGTACGAATCCTTGTTTCTAGGGACAGGGAAGGACAGTGAGGGAAATTCTCCTTGTGCTATAGTGTGCTTTAAAAAAACATTTTTTCTAGGGACAGAAAACTATAGGTAGGGAGAGTGTCAGTGTGTTTTACTGTGCGAATCCTTGTTTCTAGGGACAGGGAAGGACAGTGAGGGAAATTCTCCTTGTGCTATAGTGTGCTTTAAAAAAACATTTTTTCTAGGGACAGAAAACTATAGGTAGGGAGAGTGTCAGTGTGTTTTACTGTACGAATCCTTGTTTCTAGGGACAGGGAAGGACAGTGAGGGAAATTCTCCTTGTGCTATAGTGTGCTTTAAAAAAACATTTTTTCTAGGGACAGAAAACTATAGGTAGGGAGAGTGTCAGTGTGTTTTACTGTACGAATCCTTGTTTCTAGGGACAGGGAAGGACAGTGAGGGAAATTCTCCTTGTGCTATAGTGTGCTTTAAAAAAACATTTTTTCTAGGGACAGAAAACTATAGGTAGGGAGAGTGTCAGTGTGTTTTACTGTACGAATCCTTGTTTCTAGGGACAGGGAAGGACAGTGAGGGAAATTCTCCTTGTGCTATAGTGTGCTTTAAAAAAACATTTTTTCTAGGGACAGAAAACTATAGGTAGGGAGAGTGTCAGTGTGTTTTACTGTGCGAATCCTTGTTTCTAGGGACAGGGAAGGACAGTGAGGGAAATTCTCCTTGTGCTATAGTGTGCTTTAAAAAAACATTTTCTCTAGGGACAGAAAACTATAGGTAGGGAGAGTGTCAGTGTGTTTTACTGTACGAATCCTTGTTTCTAGGGACAGGGAAGGACAGTGAGGGAAATTCTCCTTGTGCTATAGTGTGCTTTAAAAAAACATTTTTTCTAGGGACAGAAAACTATAGGTAGGGAGAGTGTCAGTGTGTTTTACTGTACGAATCCTTGTTTCTAGGGACAGGGAAGGACAGTGAGGGAAATTCTCCTTGTGCTATAGTGTGCTTTAAAAAAAACATTTTTTCTAGGGACAGAAAACTATAGGTAGGGAGAGTGTCAGTGTGTTTTACTGTGCGAATCCTTGTTTCTAGGGACAGGGAAGGACAGTGAGGGAAATTCTCCTTGTGCTATAGTGTGCTTTAAAAAAACATTTTTTCTAGGGACAGAAAACTATAGGTAGGGAGAGTGTCAGTGTGTTTTACTGTACGAATCCTTGTTTCTAGGGACAGGGAAGGACAGTGAGGGAAATTCTCCTTGTGCTATAGTGTGCTTTAAAAAAACATTTTTTCTAGGGACAGAAAACTATAGGTAGGGAGAGTGTCAGTGTGTTTTACTGTACGAATCCTTGTTTCTAGGGACAGGGAAGGACAGTGAGGGAAATTCTCCTTGTGCTATAGTGTGCTTTAAAAAAAACATTTTTTCTAGGGACAGAAAACTATAGGTAGGGAGAGTGTCAGTGTGTTTTACTGTGCGAATCCTTGTTTCTAGGGACAGGGAAGGACAGTGAGGGAAATTCTCCTTGTGCTATAGCGTGCTTTAAAAAAACATTTTTTCTAGGGACAGAAAACTATAGGTAGGGAGAGTGTCAGTGTGTTTTACTGTACGAATCCTTGTTTCTAGGGACAGGGAAGGACAGTGAGGGAAATTCTCCTTGTGCTATAGTGTGCTTTAAAAAAACATTTTTTCTAGGGACAGAAAACTATAGGTAGGGAGAGTGTCAGTGTGTTTTACTGTACGAATCCTTGTTTCTAGGGACAGGGAAGGACAGTGAGGGAAATTCTCCTTGTGCTATAGTGTGCTTTAAAAAAACATTTTTTCTTGGGACAGAAAACTATAGGTAGGGAGAGTGTCAGTGTGTTTTACTGTGCGAATCCTTGTTTCTAGGGACAGGGAAGGACAGTGAGGGAAATTCTCCTTGTGCTATAGTGTGCTTTAAAAAACATTTTTTCTAGGGACAGAAAACTATAGGTAGGGAGAGTGTCAGTGTGTTTTACTGTGCGAATCCTTGTTTCTAGGGACAGGGAAGGACAGTGAGGGAAATTCTCCTTGTGCTATAGTGTGCTTTAAAAAAACATTTTTTCTAGGGACAGAAAACTATAGGTAGGGAGAGTGTCAGTGTGTTTTACTGTACGAATCCTTGTTTCTAGGGACAGGGAAGGACAGTGAGGGAAATTCTCCTTGTGCTATAGTGTGCTTTAAAAAAACATTTTTTCTAGGGACAGAAAACTATAGGTAGGGAGAGTGTCAGTGTGTTTTACTGTACGAATCCTTGTTTCTAGGGACAGGGAAGGACAGTGAGGGAAATTCTCCTTGTGCTATAGTGTGCTTTAAAAAAACATTTTTTCTAGGGACAGAAAACTATAGGTAGGGAGAGTGTCAGTGTGTTTTACTGTGCGAATCCTTGTTTCTAGGGACAGGGAAGGACAGTGAGGGAAATTCTCCTTGTGCTATAGTGTGCTTTAAAAAAACATTTTTTCTAGGGACAGAAAACTATAGGTAGGGAGAGTGTCAGTGTGTTTTACTGTGTGAATCCTTGTTTCTAGGGACAGGGAAGGACAGTGAGGGAAATTCTCCTTGTGCTATAGTGTGCTTTAAAAAAACATTTTTTCTAGGGACAGAAAACTATAGGTAGGGAGAGTGTCAGTGTGTTTTACTGTGTGAATCCTTGTTTCTAGGGACAGGGAAGGACAGTGAGGGAAATTCTCCTTGTGCTATAGTGTGCTTTAAAAAAACATTTTTTCTAGGGTTAGAAAACTATAGGTAGGGAGAGTGTCAGTGTGTTTTACTGTGTGAATCCTTGTTTCTAGGGACAGGGAAGGACAGTGAGGGAAATTCTCCTTGTGCTATAGTGTGCTTTAAAAAAACATTTTTTCTAGGGACAGAAAACTATAGGTAGGGAGAGTGTCAGTGTGTTTTACTGTACGAATCCTTGTTTCTAGGGACAGGGAAGGACAGTGAGGGAAATTCTCCTTGTGCTATAGTGTGCTTTAAAAAAACATTTTTTCTAGGGACAGAAAACTATAGGTAGGGAGAGTGTCAGTGTGTTTTACTGTACGAATCCTTGTTTCTAGGGACAGGGAAGGACAGTGAGGGAAATTCTCCTTGTGCTATAGTGTGCTTTAAAAAAACATTTTTTCTAGGGACAGAAAACTATAGGTAGGGAGAGTGTCAGTGTGTTTTACTGTACGAATCCTTGTTTCTAGGGACAGGGAAGGACAGTGAGGGAAATTCTCCTTGTGCTATAGTGTGCTTTAAAAAAACATTTTTTCTAGGGACAGAAAACTATAGGTAGGGAGAGTGTCAGTGTGTTTTACTGTGCGAATCCTTGTTTCTAGGGACAGGGAAGGACAGTGAGGGAAATTCTCCTTGTGCTATAGTGTGCTTTAAAAAAACATTTTTTCTAGGGACAGAAAACTATAGGTAGGGAGAGTGTCAGTGTGTTTTACTGTACGAATCCTTGTTTCTAGGGACAGGGAAGGACAGTGAGGGAAATTCTCCTTGTGCTATAGTGTGCTTTAAAAAAACATTTTTTCTAGGGACAGAAAACTATAGGTAGGGAGAGTGTCAGTGTGTTTTACTGTACGAATCCTTGTTTCTAGGGACAGGGAAGGACAGTGAGGGAAATTCTCCTTGTGCTATAGTGTGCTTTAAAAAAACATTTTTTCTAGGGACAGAAAACTATAGGTAGGGAGAGTGTCAGTGTGTTTTACTGTACGAATCCTTGTTTCTAGGGACAGGGAAGGACAGTGAGGGAAATTCTCCTTGTGCTATAGTGTGCTTTAAAAAAACATTTTTTCTAGGGACAGAAAACTATAGGTAGGGAGAGTGTCAGTGTGTTTTACTGTACGAATCCTTGTTTCTAGGGACAGGGAAGGACAGTGAGGGAAATTCTCCTTGTGCTATAGTGTGCTTTAAAAAAACATTTTTTCTTGGGACAGAAAACTATAGGTAGGGAGAGTGTCAGTGTGTTTTACTGTGCGAATCCTTGTTTCTAGGGACAGGGAAGGACAGTGAGGGAAATTCTCCTTGTGCTATAGTGTGCTTTAAAAAACATTTTTTCTAGGGACAGAAAACTATAGGTAGGGAGAGTGTCAGTGTGTTTTACTGTGCGAATCCTTGTTTCTAGGGACAGGGAAGGACAGTGAGGGAAATTCTCCTTGTGCTATAGTGTGCTTTAAAAAAACATTTTTTCTAGGGACAGAAAACTATAGGTAGGGAGAGTGTCAGTGTGTTTTACTGTACGAATCCTTGTTTCTAGGGACAGGGAAGGACAGTGAGGGAAATTCTCCTTGTGCTATAGTGTGCTTTAAAAAAACATTTTTTCTAGGGACAGAAAACTATAGGTAGGGAGAGTGTCAGTGTGTTTTACTGTACGAATCCTTGTTTCTAGGGACAGGGAAGGACAGTGAGGGAAATTCTCCTTGTGCTATAGTGTGCTTTAAAAAAACATTTTTTCTAGGGACAGAAAACTATAGGTAGGGAGAGTGTCAGTGTGTTTTACTGTGCGAATCCTTGTTTCTAGGGACAGGGAAGGACAGTGAGGGAAATTCTCCTTGTGCTATAGTGTGCTTTAAAAAAACATTTTTTCTAGGGACAGAAAACTATAGGTAGGGAGAGTGTCAGTGTGTTTTACTGTGTGAATCCTTGTTTCTAGGGACAGGGAAGGACAGTGAGGGAAATTCTCCTTGTGCTATAGTGTGCTTTAAAAAAACATTTTTTCTAGGGACAGAAAACTATAGGTAGGGAGAGTGTCAGTGTGTTTTACTGTGTGAATCCTTGTTTCTAGGGACAGGGAAGGACAGTGAGGGAAATTCTCCTTGTGCTATAGTGTGCTTTAAAAAAACATTTTTTCTAGGGTTAGAAAACTATAGGTAGGGAGAGTGTCAGTGTGTTTTACTGTGTGAATCCTTGTTTCTAGGGACAGGGAAGGACAGTGAGGGAAATTCTCCTTGTGCTATAGTGTGCTTTAAAAAAACATTTTTTCTAGGGACAGAAAACTATAGGTAGGGAGAGTGTCAGTGTGTTTTACTGTACGAATCCTTGTTTCTAGGGACAGGGAAGGACAGTGAGGGAAATTCTCCTTGTGCTATAGTGTGCTTTAAAAAAACATTTTTTCTAGGGACAGAAAACTATAGGTAGGGAGAGTGTCAGTGTGTTTTACTGTACGAATCCTTGTTTCTAGGGACAGGGAAGGACAGTGAGGGAAATTCTCCTTGTGCTATAGTGTGCTTTAAAAAAACATTTTTTCTAGGGACAGAAAACTATAGGTAGGGAGAGTGTCAGTGTGTTTTACTGTACGAATCCTTGTTTCTAGGGACAGGGAAGGACAGTGAGGGAAATTCTCCTTGTGCTATAGTGTGCTTTAAAAAAACATTTTTTCTAGGGACAGAAAACTATAGGTAGGGAGAGTGTCAGTGTGTTTTACTGTGCGAATCCTTGTTTCTAGGGACAGGGAAGGACAGTGAGGGAAATTCTCCTTGTGCTATAGTGTGCTTTAAAAAAACATTTTTTCTAGGGACAGAAAACTATAGGTAGGGAGAGTGTCAGTGTGTTTTACTGTACGAATCCTTGTTTCTAGGGACAGGGAAGGACAGTGAGGGAAATTCTCCTTGTGCTATAGTGTGCTTTAAAAAAACATTTTTTCTAGGGACAGAAAACTATAGGTAGGGAGAGTGTCAGTGTGTTTTACTGTACGAATCCTTGTTTCTAGGGACAGGGAAGGACAGTGAGGGAAATTCTCCTTGTGCTATAGTGTGCTTTAAAAAAACATTTTTTCTAGGGACAGAAAACTATAGGTAGGGAGAGTGTCAGTGTGTTTTACTGTGCGAATCCTTGTTTCTAGGGACAGGGAAGGACAGTGAGGGAAATTCTCCTTGTGCTATAGTGTGCTTTAAAAAAACATTTTTTCTAGGGACAGAAAACTATAGGTAGGGAGAGTGTCAGTGTGTTTTACTGTGTGAATCCTTGTTTCTAGGGACAGGGAAGGACAGTGAGGGAAATTCTCCTAGTGCTATAGTGTGCTTAAAAAAACATTTTTTCTAGGGACAGAAAACTATAGGTAGGGAGAGTGTCAGTGTGTTTTACTGTGCGAATCCTTGTTTCTAGGGACAGGGAAGGACAGTGAGGGAAATTCTCCTTGTGCTATAGTGTGCTTTAAAAAAACATTTTTTCTAGGGACAGAAAACTATAGGTAGGGAGAGTGTCAGTGTGTTTTACTGTACGAATCCTTGTTTCTAGGGACAGGGAAGGACAGTGAGGGAAATTCTCCTTGTGCTATAGTGTGCTTTAAAAAAACATTTTTTCTAGGGACAGAAAACTATAGGTAGGGAGAGTGTCAGTGTGTTTTACTGTACGAATCCTTGTTTCTAGGGACAGGGAAGGACAGTGAGGGAAATTCTCCTTGTGCTATAGTGTGCTTTAAAAAAACATTTTTTCTAGGGACAGAAAACTATAGGTAGGGAGAGTGTCAGTGTGTTTTACTGTGCGAATCCTTGTTTCTAGGGACAGGGAAGGACAGTGAGGGAAATTCTCCTTGTGCTATAGTGTGCTTTAAAAAAACATTTTTTCTAGGGACAGAAAACTATAGGTAGGGAGAGTGTCAGTGTGTTTTACTGTGTGAATCCTTGTTTCTAGGGACAGGGAAGGACAGTGAGGGAAATTCTCCTTGTGCTATAGTGTGCTTTAAAAAAACATTTTTTCTAGGGACAGAAAACTATAGGTAGGGAGAGTGTCAGTGTGTTTTACTGTGTGAATCCTTGTTTCTAGGGACAGGGAAGGACAGTGAGGGAAATTCTCCTTGTGCTATAGTGTGCTTTAAAAAAAAATTTTTTCTAGGGTTAGAAAACTATAGGTAGGGAGAGTGTCAGTGTGTTTTACTGTGTGAATCCTTGTTTCTAGGGACAGGGAAGGACAGTGAGGGAAATTCTCCTTGTGCTATAGTGTGCTTTAAAAAAACATTTTTTCTAGGGACAGAAAACTATAGGTAGGGAGAGTGTCAGTGTGTTTTACTGTACAAATCCTTGTTTCTAGGGACAGGGAAGGACAGTGAGGGAAATTCTCCTTGTGCTATAGTGTGCTTTAAAAAAACATTTTTTCTAGGGACAGAAAACTATAGGTAGGGAGAGTGTCAGTGTGTTTTACTGTACGAATCCTTGTTTCTAGGGACAGGGAAGGACAGTGAGGGAAATTCTCCTTGTGCTATAGTGTGCTTTAAAAAAACATTTTTTCTAGGGACAGAAAACTATAGGTAGGGAGAGTGTCAGTGTGTTTTACTGTACGAATCCTTGTTTCTAGGGACAGGGAAGGACAGTGAGGGAAATTCTCCTTGTGCTATAGTGTGCTTTAAAAAAACATTTTTTCTAGGGACAGAAAACTATAGGTAGGGAGAGTGTCAGTGTGTTTTACTGTGCGAATCCTTGTTTCTAGGGACAGGGAAGGACAGTGAGGGAAATTCTCCTTGTGCTATAGTGTGCTTTAAAAAAACATTTTTTCTAGGGACAGAAAACTATAGGTAGGGAGAGTGTCAGTGTGTTTTACTGTACGAATCCTTGTTTCTAGGGACAGGGAAGGACAGTGAGGGAAATTCTCCTTGTGCTATAGTGTGCTTTAAAAAAACATTTTTTCTAGGGACAGAAAACTATAGGTAGGGAGAGTGTCAGTGTGTTTTACTGTACGAATCCTTGTTTCTAGGGACAGGGAAGGACAGTGAGGGAAATTCTCCTTGTGCTATAGTGTGCTTTAAAAAAACATTTTTTCTAGGGACAGAAAACTATAGGTAGGGAGAGTGTCAGTGTGTTTTACTGTGCGAATCCTTGTTTCTAGGGACAGGGAAGGACAGTGAGGGAAATTCTCCTTGTGCTATAGTGTGCTTTAAAAAAACATTTTTTCTAGGGACAGAAAACTATAGGTAGGGAGAGTGTCAGTGTGTTTTACTGTGTGAATCCTTGTTTCTAGGGACAGGGAAGGACAGTGAGGGAAATTCTCCTAGTGCTATAGTGTGCTTAAAAAAACATTTTTTCTAGGGACAGAAAACTATAGGTAGGGAGAGTGTCAGTGTGTTTTACTGTGCGAATCCTTGTTTCTAGGGACAGGGAAGGACAGTGAGGGAAATTCTCCTTGTGCTATAGTGTGCTTTAAAAAAACATTTTTTCTAGGGACAGAAAACTATAGGTAGGGAGAGTGTCAGTGTGTTTTACTGTGCGAATCCTTGTTTCTAGGGACAGGGAAGGACAGTGAGGGAAATTCTCCTTGTGCTATAGTGTGCTTTAAAAAAACATTTTTTCTAGGGACAGAAAACTATAGGTAGGGAGAGTGTCAGTGTGTTTTACTGTACGAATCCTTGTTTCTAGGGACAGGGAAGGACAGTGAGGGAAATTCTCCTTGTGCTATAGTGTGCTTTAAAAAAACATTTTTTCTAGGGACAGAAAACTATAGGTAGGGAGAGTGTCAGTGTGTTTTACTGTACGAATCCTTGTTTCTAGGGACAGGGAAGGACAGTGAGGGAAATTCTCCTTGTGCTATAGTGTGCTTTAAAAAAACATTTTTTCTAGGGACAGAAAACTATAGGTAGGGAGAGTGTCAGTGTGTTTTACTGTACGAATCCTTGTTTCTAGGGACAGGGAAGGACAGTGAGGGAAATTCTCCTTGTGCTATAGTGTGCTTTAAAAAAACATTTTTTCTAGGGACAGAAAACTATAGGTAGGGAGAGTGTCAGTGTGTTTTACTGTGCGAATCCTTGTTTCTAGGGACAGGGAAGGACAGTGAGGGAAATTCTCCTTGTGCTATAGTGTGCTTTAAAAAAACATTTTTTCTAGGGACAGAAAACTATAGGTAGGGAGAGTGTCAGTGTGTTTTACTGTACGAATCCTTGTTTCTAGGGACAGGGAAGGACAGTGAGGGAAATTCTCCTTGTGCTATAGTGTGCTTTAAAAAAACATTTTTTCTAGGGACAGAAAACTATTGGTAGGGAGAGTGTCAGTGTGTTTTACTGTACGAATCCTTGTTTCTAGGGACAGGGAAGGACAGTGAGGGAAATTCTCCTTGTGCTATAGTGTGCTTTAAAAAAACATTTTTTCTAGGGACAGAAAACTATAGGTAGGGAGAGTGTCAGTGTGTTTTACTGTACGAATCCTTGTTTCTAGGGACAGGGAAGGACAGTGAGGGAAATTCTCCTTGTGCTATAGTGTGCTTTAAAAAAAACATTTTTTCTAGGGACAGAAAACTATAGGTAGGGAGAGTGTCAGTGTGTTTTACTGTGCGAATCCTTGTTTCTAGGGACAGGGAAGGACAGTGAGGGGAATTCTCCTTGTGCTATAGTGTGCTTTAAAAAAACATTTTTTCTAGGGACAGAAAACTATAGGTAGGGAGAGTGTCAGTGTGTTTTACTGTACGAATCCTTGTTTCTAGGGACAGGGAAGGACAGTGAGGGAAATTCTCCTTGTGCTATAGTGTGCTTTAAAAAAACATTTTTTCTAGGGACAGAAAACTATAGGTAGGGAGAGTGTCAGTGTGTTTTACTGTACGAATCCTTGTTTCTAGGGACACGGAAGGACAGTGAGGGAAATTCTCCTTGTGCTATAGTGTGCTTTAAAAAAACATTTTTTCTAGGGACAGAAAACTATAGGTAGGGAGAGTGTCAGTGTGTTTTACTGTGCGAATCCTTGTTTCTAGGGACAGGGAAGGACAGTGAGGGAAATTCTCCTTGTGCTATAGTGTGCTTTAAAAAAACATTTTTTCTAGGGACAGAAAACTATAGGTAGGGAGAGTGTCAGTGTGTTTTACTGTGCGAATCCTTGTTTCTAGGGACAGGGAAGGACAGTGAGGGAAATTCTCCTTGTGCTATAGTGTGCTTTAAAAAAACATTTTTTCTAGGGACAGAAAACTATAGGTAGGGAGAGTGTCAGTGTGTTTTACTGTACGAATCCTTGTTTCTAGGGACAGGGAAGGACAGTGAGGGAAATTCTCCTTGTGCTATAGTGTGCTTTAAAAAAACATTTTTTCTAGGGACAGAAAACTATAGGTAGGGAGAGTGTCAGTGTGTTTTACTGTGCGAATCCTTGTTTCTAGGGACAGGGAAGGACAGTGAGGGAAATTCTCCTTGTGCTATAGTGTGCTTTAAAAAAACATTTTTTCTAGGGACAGAAAACTATAGGTAGGGAGAGTGTCAGTGTGTTTTACTGTACGAATCCTTGTTTCTAGGGACAGGGAAGGACAGTGAGGGAAATTCTCCTTGTGCTATAGTGTGCTTTAAAAAAAACATTTTTTCTAGGGACAGAAAACTATAGGTAGGGAGAGTGTCAGTGTGTTTTACTGTACGCATCCTTGTTTCTAGGGACAGGGAAGGACAGTGAGGGAAATTCTCCTTGTGCTATAGTGTGCTTTAAAAAAACATTTTTTCTAGGGACAGAAAACTATAGGTAGGGAGAGTGTCAGTGTGTTTTACTGTACGAATCCTTGTTTCTAGGGACAGGGAAGGACAGTGAGGGAAATTCTCCTTGTGCTATAGTGTGCTTTAAAAAAACATTTTTTCTAGGGACAGAAAACTATAGGTAGGGAGAGTGTCAGTGTGTTTTACTGTGCGAATCCTTGTTTCTAGGGACAGGGAAGGACAGTGAGGGAAATTCTCCTTGTGCTATAGTGTGCTTTAAAAAAACATTTTCTCTAGGGACAGAAAACTATAGGTAGGGAGAGTGTCAGTGTGTTTTACTGTACGAATCCTTGTTTCTAGGGACAGGGAAGGACAGTGAGGGAAATTCTCCTTGTGCTATAGTGTGCTTTAAAAAAACATTTTTTCTAGGGACAGAAAACTATAGGTAGGGAGAGTGTCAGTGTGTTTTACTGTACGAATCCTTGTTTCTAGGGACAGGGAAGGACAGTGAGGGAAATTCTCCTTGTGCTATAGTGTGCTTTAAAAAAAACATTTTTTCTAGGGACAGAAAACTATAGGTAGGGAGAGTGTCAGTGTGTTTTACTGTGCGAATCCTTGTTTCTAGGGACAGGGAAGGACAGTGAGGGAAATTCTCCTTGTGCTATAGTGTGCTTTAAAAAAACATTTTTTCTAGGGACAGAAAACTATAGGTAGGGAGAGTGTCAGTGTGTTTTACTGTACGAATCCTTGTTTCTAGGGACAGGGAAGGACAGTGAGGGAAATTCTCCTTGTGCTATAGTGTGCTTTAAAAAAACATTTTCTCTAGGGACAGAAAACTATAGGTAGGGAGAGTGTCAGTGTGTTTTACTGTACGAATCCTTGTTTCTAGGGACAGGGAAGGACAGTGAGGGAAATTCTCCTTGTGCTATAGTGTGCTTTAAAAAAACATTTTTTCTAGGGACAGAAAACTATAGGTAGGGAGAGTGTCAGTGTGTTTTACTGTACGAATCCTTGTTTCTAGGGACAGGGAAGGACAGTGAGGGAAATTCTCCTTGTGCTATAGTGTGCTTTAAAAAAAACATTTTTTCTAGGGACAGAAAACTATAGGTAGGGAGAGTGTCAGTGTGTTTTACTGTGCGAATCCTTGTTTCTAGGGACAGGGAAGGACAGTGAGGGAAATTCTCCTTGTGCTATAGTGTGCTTTAAAAAAACATTTTTTCTAGGGACAGAAAACTATAGGTAGGGAGAGTGTCAGTGTGTTTTACTGTACGAATCCTTGTTTCTAGGGACAGGGAAGGACAGTGAGGGAAATTCTCCTTGTGCTATAGTGTGCTTTAAAAAAACATTTTTTCTAGGGACAGAAAACTATAGGTAGGGAGAGTGTCAGTGTGTTTTACTGTACGAATCCTTGTTTCTAGGGACAGGGAAGGACAGTGAGGGAAATTCTCCTTGTGCTATAGTGTGCTTTAAAAAAACATTTTTTCTAGGGACAGAAAACTATAGGTAGGGAGAGTGTCAGTGTGTTTTACTGTACGAATCCTTGTTTCTAGGGACAGGGAAGGACAGTGAGGGAAATTCTCCTTGTGCTATAGTGTGCTTTAAAAAAACATTTTTTCTAGGGACAGAAAACTATAGGTAGGGAGAGTGTCAGTGTGTTTTACTGTGCGAATCCTTGTTTCTAGGGACAGGGAAGGACAGTGAGGGAAATTCTCCTTGTGCTATAGTGTGCTTTAAAAAAACATTTTTTCTAGGGACAGAAAACTATAGGTAGGGAGAGTGTCAGTGTGTTTTACTGTACGAATCCTTGTTTCTAGGGACAGGGAAGGACAGTGAGGGAAATTCTCCTTGTGCTATAGTGTGCTTTAAAAAAACATTTTTTCTAGGGACAGAAAACTATTGGTAGGGAGAGTGTCAGTGTGTTTTACTGTACGAATCCTTGTTTCTAGGGACAGGGAAGGACAGTGAGGGAAATTCTCCTTGTGCTATAGTGTGCTTTAAAAAAACATTTTTTCTAGGGACAGAAAACTATAGGTAGGGAGAGTGTCAGTGTGTTTTACTGTACGAATCCTTGTTTCTAGGGACAGGGAAGGACAGTGAGGGAAATTCTCCTTGTGCTATAGTGTGCTTTAAAAAAAACATTTTTTCTAGGGACAGAAAACTATAGGTAGGGAGAGTGTCAGTGTGTTTTACTGTGTGAATCCTTGTTTCTAGGGACAGGGAAGGACAGTGAGGGGAATTCTCCTTGTGCTATAGTGTGCTTTAAAAAAACATTTTTTCTAGGGACAGAAAACTATAGGTAGGGAGAGTGTCAGTGTGTTTTACTGTACGAATCCTTGTTTCTAGGGACAGGGAAGGACAGTGAGGGAAATTCTCCTTGTGCTATAGTGTGCTTTAAAAAAACATTTTTTCTAGGGACAGAAAACTATAGGTAGGGAGAGTGTCAGTGTGTTTTACTGTACGAATCCTTGTTTCTAGGGACACGGAAGGACAGTGAGGGAAATTCTCCTTGTGCTATAGTGTGCTTTAAAAAAACATTTTTTCTAGGGACAGAAAACTATAGGTAGGGAGAGTGTCAGTGTGTTTTACTGTGCGAATCCTTGTTTCTAGGGACAGGGAAGGACAGTGAGGGAAATTCTCCTTGTGCTATAGTGTGCTTTAAAAAAACATTTTTTCTAGGGACAGAAAACTATAGGTAGGGAGAGTGTCAGTGTGTTTTACTGTGCGAATCCTTGTTTCTAGGGACAGGGAAGGACAGTGAGGGAAATTCTCCTTGTGCTATAGTGTGCTTTAAAAAAACATTTTTTCTAGGGACAGAAAACTATAGGTAGGGAGAGTGTCAGTGTGTTTTACTGTACGAATCCTTGTTTCTAGGGACAGGGAAGGACAGTGAGGGAAATTCTCCTTGTGCTATAGTGTGCTTTAAAAAAACATTTTTTCTAGGGACAGAAAACTATAGGCAGGGAGAGTGTCAGTGTGTTTTACTGTACGAATCCTTGTTTCTAGGGACAGGGAAGGACAGTGAGGGAAATTCTCCTTGTGCTATAGTGTGCTTTAAAAAAACATTTTTTCTAGGGACAGAAAACTATAGGTAGGGAGAGTGTCAGTGTGTTTTACTGTACGAATCCTTGTTTCTAGGGACAGGGAAGGACAGTGAGGGAAATTCTCCTTGTGCTATAGTGTGCTTTAAAAAAACATTTTTTCTAGGGACAGAAAACTATAGGTAGGGAGAGTGTCAGTGTGTTTTACTGTGCGAATCCTTGTTTCTAGGGACAGGGAAGGACAGTGAGGGAAATTCTCCTTGTGCTATAGTGTGCTTTAAAAAAACATTTTTTCTAGGGACAGAAAACTATAGGTAGGGAGAGTGTCAGTGTGTTTTACTGTGCGAATCCTTGTTTCTAGGGACAGGGAAGGACAGTGAGGGAAATTCTCCTTGTGCTATAGTGTGCTTTAAAAAAACATTTTCTCTAGGGACAGAAAACTATAGGTAGGGAGAGTGTCAGTGTGTTTTACTGTACGAATCCTTGTTTCTAGGGACAGGGAAGGACAGTGAGGGAAATTCTCCTTGTGCTATAGTGTGCTTTAAAAAAACATTTTTTCTAGGGACAGAAAACTATAGGTAGGGAGAGTGTCAGTGTGTTTTACTGTACGAATCCTTGTTTCTAGGGACAGGGAAGGACAGTGAGGGAAATTCTCCTTGTGCTATAGTGTGCTTTAAAAAAAACATTTTTTCTAGGGACAGAAAACTATAGGTAGGGAGAGTGTCAGTGTGTTTTACTGTGCGAATCCTTGTTTCTAGGGACAGGGAAGGACAGTGAGGGAAATTCTCCTTGTGCTATAGTGTGCTTTAAAAAAACATTTTTTCTAGGGACAGAAAACTATAGGTAGGGAGAGTGTCAGTGTGTTTTACTGTACGAATCCTTGTTTCTAGGGACAGGGAAGGACAGTGAGGGAAATTCTCCTTGTGCTATAGTGTGCTTTAAAAAAACATTTTTTCTAGGGACAGAAAACTATAGGTAGGGAGAGTGTCAGTGTGTTTTACTGTACGAATCCTTGTTTCTAGGGACAGGGAAGGACAGTGAGGGAAATTCTCCTTGTGCTATAGTGTGCTTTAAAAAAACATTTTTTCTAGGGACAGAAAACTATAGGTAGGGAGAGTGTCAGTGTGTTTTACTGTGCGAATCCTTGTTTCTAGGGACAGGGAAGGACAGTGAGGGAAATTCTCCTTGTGCTATAGTGTGCTTTAAAAAAACATTTTTTCTAGGGACAGAAAACTATAGGTAGGGAGAGTGTCAGTGTGTTTTACTGTGCGAATCCTTGTTTCTAGGGACAGGGAAGGACAGTGAGGGAAATTCTCCTTGTGCTATAGTGTGCTTTAAAAAAACATTTTTTCTAGGGACAGAAAACTATAGGTAGGGAGAGTGTCAGTGTGTTTTACTGTACGAATCCTTGTTTCTAGGGACAGGGAAGGACAGTGAGGGAAATTCTCCTTGTGCTATAGTGTGCTTTAAAAAAACATTTTTTCTAGGGACAGAAAACTATAGGTAGGGAGAGTGTCAGTGTGTTTTACTGTGCGAATCCTTGTTTCTAGGGACAGGGAAGGACAGTGAGGGAAATTCTCCTTGTGCTATAGTGTGCTTTAAAAAAACATTTTTTCTAGGGACAGAAAACTATAGGTAGGGAGAGTGTCAGTGTGTTTTACTGTACGAATCCTTGTTTCTAGGGACAGGGAAGGACAGTGAGGGAAATTCTCCTTGTGCTATAGTGTGCTTTAAAAAAACATTTTTTCTAGGGACAGAAAACTATAGGTAGGGAGAGTGTCAGTGTGTTTTACTGTACGAATCCTTGTTTCTAGGGACAGGGAAGGACAGTGAGGGAAATTCTCCTTGTGCTATAGTGTGCTTTAAAAAAACATTTTTTCTAGGGACAGAAAACTATAGGTAGGGAGAGTGTCAGTGTGTTTTACTGTACGAATCCTTGTTTCTAGGGACAGGGAAGGACAGTGAGGGAAATTCTCCTTGTGCTATAGTGTGCTTTAAAAAAACATTTTTTCTAGGGACAGAAAACTATAGGTAGGGAGAGTGTCAGTGTGTTTTACTGTGCGAATCCTTGTTTCTAGGGACAGGGAAGGACAGTGAGGGAAATTCTCCTTGTGCTATAGTGTGCTTTAAAAAAACATTTTCTCTAGGGACAGAAAACTATAGGTAGGGAGAGTGTCAGTGTGTTTTACTGTACGAATCCTTGTTTCTAGGGACAGGGAAGGACAGTGAGGGAAATTCTCCTTGTGCTATAGTGTGCTTTAAAAAAACATTTTTTCTAGGGACAGAAAACTATAGGTAGGGAGAGTGTCAGTGTGTTTTACTGTACGAATCCTTGTTTCTAGGGACAGGGAAGGACAGTGAGGGAAATTCTCCTTGTGCTATAGTGTGCTTTAAAAAAAACATTTTTTCTAGGGACAGAAAACTATAGGTAGGGAGAGTGTCAGTGTGTTTTACTGTGCGAATCCTTGTTTCTAGGGACAGGGAAGGACAGTGAGGGAAATTCTCCTTGTGCTATAGTGTGCTTTAAAAAAACATTTTTTCTAGGGACAGAAAACTATAGGTAGGGAGAGTGTCAGTGTGTTTTACTGTACGAATCCTTGTTTCTAGGGACAGGGAAGGACAGTGAGGGAAATTCTCCTTGTGCTATAGTGTGCTTTAAAAAAACATTTTTTCTAGGGACAGAAAACTATAGGTAGGGAGAGTGTCAGTGTGTTTTACTGTACGAATCCTTGTTTCTAGGGACAGGGAAGGACAGTGAGGGAAATTCTCCTTGTGCTATAGTGTGCTTTAAAAAAACATTTTTTCTAGGGACAGAAAACTATAGGTAGGGAGAGTGTCAGTGTGTTTTACTGTACGAATCCTTGTTTCTAGGGACAGGGAAGGACAGTGAGGGAAATTCTCCTTGTGCTATAGTGTGCTTTAAAAAAAACATTTTTTCTAGGGACAGAAAACTATAGGTAGGGAGAGTGTCAGTGTGTTTTACTGTGCGAATCCTTGTTTCTAGGGACAGGGAAGGACAGTGAGGGAAATTCTCCTTGTGCTATAGCGTGCTTTAAAAAAACATTTTTTCTAGGGACAGAAAACTATAGGTAGGGAGAGTGTCAGTGTGTTTTACTGTACGAATCCTTGTTTCTAGGGACAGGGAAGGACAGTGAGGGAAATTCTCCTTGTGCTATAGTGTGCTTTAAAAAAACATTTTTTCTAGGGACAGAAAACTATAGGTAGGGAGAGTGTCAGTGTGTTTTACTGTACGAATCCTTGTTTCTAGGGACAGGGAAGGACAGTGAGGGAAATTCTCCTTGTGCTATAGTGTGCTTTAAAAAAACATTTTTTCTTGGGACAGAAAACTATAGGTAGGGAGAGTGTCAGTGTGTTTTACTGTGCGAATCCTTGTTTCTACGGACAGGGAAGGACAGTGAGGGAAATTCTCCTTGTGCTATAGTGTGCTTTAAAAAAACATTTTTTCTAGGGACAGAAAACTATAGGTAGGGAGAGTGTCAGTGTGTTTTACTGTGCGAATCCTTGTTTCTAGGGACAGGGAAGGACAGTGAGGGAAATTCTCCTTGTGCTATAGTGTGCTTTAAAAAAAATTTTTTCTAGGGACAGAAAACTATAGGTAGGGAGAGTGTCAGTGTGTTTTACTGTACGAATCCTTGTTTCTAGGGACAGGGAAGGACAGTGAGGGAAATTCTCCTTGTGCTATAGTGTGCTTTAAAAAAAAATTTTTCTAGGGACAGAAAACTATAGGTAGGGAGAGTGTCAGTGTGTTTTACTGTACGAATCCTTGTTTCTAGGGACAGGGAAGGACAGTGAGGGAAATTCTCCTTGTGCTATAGTGTGCTTTAAAAAAACATTTTTTCTAGGGACAGAAAACTATAGGTAGGGAGAGTGTCAGTGTGTTTTACTGTGCGAATCCTTGTTTCTAGGGACAGGGAAGGACAGTGAGGGAAATTCTCCTTGTGCTATAGTGTGCTTTAAAAAAACATTTTCTCTAGGGACAGAAAACTATAGGTAGGGAGAGTGTCAGTGTGTTTTACTGTACGAATCCTTGTTTCTAGGGACAGGGAAGGACAGTGAGGGAAATTCTCCTTGTGCTATAGTGTGCTTTAAAAAAACATTTTTTCTAGGGACAGAAAACTATAGGTAGGGAGAGTGTCAGTGTGTTTTACTGTACGAATCCTTGTTTCTAGGGACAGGGAAGGACAGTGAGGGAAATTCTCCTTGTGCTATAGTGTGCTTTAAAAAAAACATTTTTTCTAGGGACAGAAAACTATAGGTAGGGAGAGTGTCAGTGTGTTTTACTGTGCGAATCCTTGTTTCTAGGGACAGGGAAGGACAGTGAGGGAAATTCTCCTTGTGCTATAGTGTGCTTTAAAAAAACATTTTTTCTAGGGACAGAAAACTATAGGTAGGGAGAGTGTCAGTGTGTTTTACTGTACGAATCCTTGTTTCTAGGGACAGGGAAGGACAGTGAGGGAAATTCTCCTTGTGCTATAGTGTGCTTTAAAAAAACATTTTTTCTAGGGACAGAAAACTATAGGTAGGGAGAGTGTCAGTGTGTTTTACTGTACGAATCCTTGTTTCTAGGGACAGGGAAGGACAGTGAGGGAAATTCTCCTTGTGCTATAGTGTGCTTTAAAAAAACATTTTTTCTAGGGACAGAAAACTATAGGTAGGGAGAGTGTCAGTGTGTTTTACTGTACGAATCCTTGTTTCTAGGGACAGGGAAGGACAGTGAGGGAAATTCTCCTTGTGCTATAGTGTGCTTTAAAAAAAACATTTTTTCTAGGGACAGAAAACTATAGGTAGGGAGAGTGTCAGTGTGTTTTACTGTGCGAATCCTTGTTTCTAGGGACAGGGAAGGACAGTGAGGGAAATTCTCCTTGTGCTATAGCGTGCTTTAAAAAAACATTTTTTCTAGGGACAGAAAACTATAGGTAGGGAGAGTGTCAGTGTGTTTTACTGTACGAATCCTTGTTTCTAGGGACAGGGAAGGACAGTGAGGGAAATTCTCCTTGTGCTATAGTGTGCTTTAAAAAAACATTTTTTCTAGGGACAGAAAACTATAGGTAGGGAGAGTGTCAGTGTGTTTTACTGTACGAATCCTTGTTTCTAGGGACAGGGAAGGACAGTGAGGGAAATTCTCCTTGTGCTATAGTGTGCTTTAAAAAAACATTTTTTCTTGGGACAGAAAACTATAGGTAGGGAGAGTGTCAGTGTGTTTTACTGTGCTAATCCTTGTTTCTAGGGACAGGGAAGGACAGTGAGGGAAATTCTCCTTTTGCTATAGTGTGCTTTAAAAAAACATTTTTTCTAGGGACAGAAAACTATAGGTAGGGAGAGTGTCAGTGTGTTTTACTGTGCGAATCCTTGTTTCTAGGGACAGGGAAGGACAGTGAGGGAAATTCTCCTTGTGCTATAGTGTGCTTTAAAAAAACATTTTTTCTAGGGACAGAAAACTATAGGTAGGGAGAGTGTCAGTGTGTTTTACTGTACGAATCCTTGTTTCTAGGGACAGGGAAGGACAGTGAGGGAAATTCTCCTTGTGCTATAGTGTGCTTTAAAAAAACATTTTTTCTAGGGACAGAAAACTATAGGTAGGGAGAGTGTCAGTGTGTTTTACTGTACGAATCCTTGTTTCTAGGGACAGGGAAGGACAGTGAGGGAAATTCTCCTTGTGCTATAGTGTGCTTTAAAAAAACATTTTTTCTAGGGACAGAAAACTATAGGTAGGGAGAGTGTCAGTGTGTTTTACTGTGCGAATCCTTGTTTCTAGGGACAGGGAAGGACAGTGAGGGAAATTCTCCTTGTGCTATAGTGTGCTTTAAAAAAACATTTTTTCTAGGGACAGAAAACTATAGGTAGGGAGAGTGTCAGTGTGTTTTACTGTGTGAATCCTTGTTTCTAGGGACAGGGAAGGACAGTGAGGGAAATTCTCCTTGTGCTATAGTGTGCTTTAAAAAAACATTTTTTCTAGGGACAGAAAACTATAGGTAGGGAGAGTGTCAGTGTGTTTTACTGTGCGAATCCTTGTTTCTAGGGACAGGGAAGGACAGTGAGGGAAATTCTCCTTGTGCTATAGTGTGCTTTAAAAAAACATTTTTTCTAGGGTTAGAAAACTATAGGTAGGGAGAGTGTCAGTGTGTTTTACTGTGCGAATCCTTGTTTCTAGGGACAGGGAAGGACAGTGAGGGAAATTCTCCTTGTGCTATAGTGTGCTTTAAAAAAACATTTTTTCTAGGGACAGAAAACTATAGGTAGGGAGAGTGTCAGTGTGTTTTACTGTACGAATCCTTGTTTCTAGGGACAGGGAAGGACAGTGAGGGAAATTCTCCTTGTGCTATAGTGTGCTTTAAAAAAACATTTTTTCTAGAGACAGAAAACTATAGGTAGGGAGAGTGTCAGTGTGTTTTACTGTACGAATCCTTGTTTCTAGGGACAGGGAAGGACAGTGAGGGAAATTCTCCTTGTGCTATAGTGTGCTTTAAAAAAACATTTTTTCTAGGGACAGAAAACTATAGGTAGGGAGAGTGTCAGTGTGTTTTACTGTACGAATCCTTGTTTCTAGGGACAGGGAAGGACAGTGAAGGAAATTCTCCTTGTGCTATAGTGTGCTTTAAAAAAACATTTTTTCTAGGGACAGAAAACTATAGGTAGGGAGAGTGTCAGTGTGTTTTACTGTACGAATCCTTGTTTCTAGGGACAGGGAAGGACAGTGAGGGAAATTCTCCTTGTGCTATAGTGTGCTTTAAAAAAACATTTTTTCTAGGGACAGAAAACTATAGGTAGGGAGAGTGTCAGTGTGTTTTACTGTACGAATCCTTGTTTCTAGGGACAGGGAAGGACAGTGAGGGAAATTCTCCTTGTGCTATAGTGTGCTTTAAAAAAACATTTTTTCTAGGGACAGAAAACTATAGGTAGGGAGAGTGTCAGTGTGTTTTACTGTACGAATCCTTGTTTCTAGGGACAGGGAAGGACAGTGAGGGAAATTCTCCTTGTGCTATAGTGTGCTTTAAAAAAACATTTTTTCTAGGGACAGAAAACTATAGGTAGGGAGAGTGTCAGTGTGTTTTACTGTGCGAATCCTTGTTTCTAGGGACAGGGAAGGACAGTGAGGGAAATTCTCCTTGTGCTATAGTGTGCTTTAAAAAAACATTTTCTCTAGGGACAGAAAACTATAGGTAGGGAGAGTGTCAGTGTGTTTTACTGTACGAATCCTTGTTTCTAGGGACAGGGAAGGACAGTGAGGGAAATTCTCCTTGTGCTATAGTGTGCTTTAAAAAAACATTTTTTCTAGGGACAGAAAACTATAGGTAGGGAGAGTGTCAGTGTGTTTTACTGTACGAATCCTTGTTTCTAGGGACAGGGAAGGACAGTGAGGGAAATTCTCCTTGTGCTATAGTGTGCTTTAAAAAAAACATTTTTTCTAGGGACAGAAAACTATAGGTAGGGAGAGTGTCAGTGTGTTTTACTGTGCGAATCCTTGTTTCTAGGGACAGGGAAGGACAGTGAGGGAAATTCTCCTTGTGCTATAGTGTGCTTTAAAAAAACATTTTTTCTAGGGACAGAAAACTATAGGTAGGGAGAGTGTCAGTGTGTTTTACTGTACGAATCCTTGTTTCTAGGGACAGGGAAGGACAGTGAGGGAAATTCTCCTTGTGCTATAGTGTGCTTTAAAAAAACATTTTCTCTAGGGACAGAAAACTATAGGTAGGGAGAGTGTCAGTGTGTTTTACTGTACGAATCCTTGTTTCTAGGGACAGGGAAGGACAGTGAGGGAAATTCTCCTTGTGCTATAGTGTGCTTTAAAAAAACATTTTTTCTAGGGACAGAAAACTATAGGTAGGGAGAGTGTCAGTGTGTTTTACTGTACGAATCCTTGTTTCTAGGGACAGGGAAGGACAGTGAGGGAAATTCTCCTTGTGCTATAGTGTGCTTTAAAAAAAACATTTTTTCTAGGGACAGAAAACTATAGGTAGGGAGAGTGTCAGTGTGTTTTACTGTGCGAATCCTTGTTTCTAGGGACAGGGAAGGACAGTGAGGGAAATTCTCCTTGTGCTATAGTGTGCTTTAAAAAAACATTTTTTCTAGGGACAGAAAACTATAGGTAGGGAGAGTGTCAGTGTGTTTTACTGTACGAATCCTTGTTTCTAGGGACAGGGAAGGACAGTGAGGGAAATTCTCCTTGTGCTATAGTGTGCTTTAAAAAAACATTTTTTCTAGGGACAGAAAACTATAGGTAGGGAGAGTGTCAGTGTGTTTTACTGTACGAATCCTTGTTTCTAGGGACAGGGAAGGACAGTGAGGGAAATTCTCCTTGTGCTATAGTGTGCTTTAAAAAAACATTTTTTCTAGGGACAGAAAACTATAGGTAGGGAGAGTGTCAGTGTGTTTTACTGTACGAATCCTTGTTTCTAGGGACAGGGAAGGACAGTGAGGGAAATTCTCCTTGTGCTATAGTGTGCTTTAAAAAAACATTTTTTCTAGGGACAGAAAACTATAGGTAGGGAGAGTGTCAGTGTGTTTTACTGTGCGAATCCTTGTTTCTAGGGACAGGGAAGGACAGTGAGGGAAATTCTCCTTGTGCTATAGTGTGCTTTAAAAAAACATTTTTTCTAGGGACAGAAAACTATAGGTAGGGAGAGTGTCAGTGTGTTTTACTGTACGAATCCTTGTTTCTAGGGACAGGGAAGGACAGTGAGGGAAATTCTCCTTGTGCTATAGTGTGCTTTAAAAAAACATTTTTTCTAGGGACAGAAAACTATTGGTAGGGAGAGTGTCAGTGTGTTTTACTGTACGAATCCTTGTTTCTAGGGACAGGGAAGGACAGTGAGGGAAATTCTCCTTGTGCTATAGTGTGCTTTAAAAAAACATTTTTTCTAGGGACAGAAAACTATAGGTAGGGAGAGTGTCAGTGTGTTTTACTGTACGAATCCTTGTTTCTAGGGACAGGGAAGGACAGTGAGGGAAATTCTCCTTGTGCTATAGTGTGCTTTAAAAAAAACATTTTTTCTAGGGACAGAAAACTATAGGTAGGGAGAGTGTCAGTGTGTTTTACTGTGTGAATCCTTGTTTCTAGGGACAGGGAAGGACAGTGAGGGGAATTCTCCTTGTGCTATAGTGTGCTTTAAAAAAACATTTTTTCTAGGGACAGAAAACTATAGGTAGGGAGAGTGTCAGTGTGTTTTACTGTACGAATCCTTGTTTCTAGGGACAGGGAAGGACAGTGAGGGAAATTCTCCTTGTGCTATAGTGTGCTTTAAAAAAACATTTTTTCTAGGGACAGAAAACTATAGGTAGGGAGAGTGTCAGTGTGTTTTACTGTACGAATCCTTGTTTCTAGGGACACGGAAGGACAGTGAGGGAAATTCTCCTTGTGCTATAGTGTGCTTTAAAAAAACATTTTTTCTAGGGACAGAAAACTATAGGTAGGGAGAGTGTCAGTGTGTTTTACTGTGCGAATCCTTGTTTCTAGGGACAGGGAAGGACAGTGAGGGAAATTCTCCTTGTGCTATAGTGTGCTTTAAAAAAACATTTTTTCTAGGGACAGAAAACTATAGGTAGGGAGAGTGTCAGTGTGTTTTACTGTGCGAATCCTTGTTTCTAGGGACAGGGAAGGACAGTGAGGGAAATTCTCCTTGTGCTATAGTGTGCTTTAAAAAAACATTTTTTCTAGGGACAGAAAACTATAGGTAGGGAGAGTGTCAGTGTGTTTTACTGTACGAATCCTTGTTTCTAGGGACAGGGAAGGACAGTGAGGGAAATTCTCCTTGTGCTATAGTGTGCTTTAAAAAAACATTTTTTCTAGGGACAGAAAACTATAGGCAGGGAGAGTGTCAGTGTGTTTTACTGTACGAATCCTTGTTTCTAGGGACAGGGAAGGACAGTGAGGGAAATTCTCCTTGTGCTATAGTGTGCTTTAAAAAAACATTTTTTCTAGGGACAGAAAACTATAGGTAGGGAGAGTGTCAGTGTGTTTTACTGTACGAATCCTTGTTTCTAGGGACAGGGAAGGACAGTGAGGGAAATTCTCCTTGTGCTATAGTGTGCTTTAAAAAAACATTTTTTCTAGGGACAGAAAACTATAGGTAGGGAGAGTGTCAGTGTGTTTTACTGTGCGAATCCTTGTTTCTAGGGACAGGGAAGGACAGTGAGGGAAATTCTCCTTGTGCTATAGTGTGCTTTAAAAAAACATTTTTTCTAGGGACAGAAAACTATAGGTAGGGAGAGTGTCAGTGTGTTTTACTGTGCGAATCCTTGTTTCTAGGGACAGGGAAGGACAGTGAGGGAAATTCTCCTTGTGCTATAGTGTGCTTTAAAAAAACATTTTCTCTAGGGACAGAAAACTATAGGTAGGGAGAGTGTCAGTGTGTTTTACTGTACGAATCCTTGTTTCTAGGGACAGGGAAGGACAGTGAGGGAAATTCTCCTTGTGCTATAGTGTGCTTTAAAAAAACATTTTTTCTAGGGACAGAAAACTATAGGTAGGGAGAGTGTCAGTGTGTTTTACTGTACGAATCCTTGTTTCTAGGGACAGGGAAGGACAGTGAGGGAAATTCTCCTTGTGCTATAGTGTGCTTTAAAAAAAACATTTTTTCTAGGGACAGAAAACTATAGGTAGGGAGAGTGTCAGTGTGTTTTACTGTGCGAATCCTTGTTTCTAGGGACAGGGAAGGACAGTGAGGGAAATTCTCCTTGTGCTATAGTGTGCTTTAAAAAAACATTTTTTCTAGGGACAGAAAACTATAGGTAGGGAGAGTGTCAGTGTGTTTTACTGTACGAATCCTTGTTTCTAGGGACAGGGAAGGACAGTGAGGGAAATTCTCCTTGTGCTATAGTGTGCTTTAAAAAAACATTTTTTCTAGGGACAGAAAACTATAGGTAGGGAGAGTGTCAGTGTGTTTTACTGTACGAATCCTTGTTTCTAGGGACAGGGAAGGACAGTGAGGGAAATTCTCCTTGTGCTATAGTGTGCTTTAAAAAAACATTTTTTCTAGGGACAGAAAACTATAGGTAGGGAGAGTGTCAGTGTGTTTTACTGTGCGAATCCTTGTTTCTAGGGACAGGGAAGGACAGTGAGGGAAATTCTCCTTGTGCTATAGTGTGCTTTAAAAAAACATTTTTTCTAGGGACAGAAAACTATAGGTAGGGAGAGTGTCAGTGTGTTTTACTGTGCGAATCCTTGTTTCTAGGGACAGGGAAGGACAGTGAGGGAAATTCTCCTTGTGCTATAGTGTGCTTTAAAAAAACATTTTTTCTAGGGACAGAAAACTATAGGTAGGGAGAGTGTCAGTGTGTTTTACTGTACGAATCCTTGTTTCTAGGGACAGGGAAGGACAGTGAGGGAAATTCTCCTTGTGCTATAGTGTGCTTTAAAAAAACATTTTTTCTAGGGACAGAAAACTATAGGTAGGGAGAGTGTCAGTGTGTTTTACTGTGCGAATCCTTGTTTCTAGGGACAGGGAAGGACAGTGAGGGAAATTCTCCTTGTGCTATAGTGTGCTTTAAAAAAACATTTTTTCTAGGGACAGAAAACTATAGGTAGGGAGAGTGTCAGTGTGTTTTACTGTACGAATCCTTGTTTCTAGGGACAGGGAAGGACAGTGAGGGAAATTCTCCTTGTGCTATAGTGTGCTTTAAAAAAACATTTTTTCTAGGGACAGAAAACTATAGGTAGGGAGAGTGTCAGTGTGTTTTACTGTACGAATCCTTGTTTCTAGGGACAGGGAAGGACAGTGAGGGAAATTCTCCTTGTGCTATAGTGTGCTTTAAAAAAACATTTTTTCTAGGGACAGAAAACTATAGGTAGGGAGAGTGTCAGTGTGTTTTACTGTACGAATCCTTGTTTCTAGGGACAGGGAAGGACAGTGAGGGAAATTCTCCTTGTGCTATAGTGTGCTTTAAAAAAACATTTTTTCTAGGGACAGAAAACTATAGGTAGGGAGAGTGTCAGTGTGTTTTACTGTGCGAATCCTTGTTTCTAGGGACAGGGAAGGACAGTGAGGGAAATTCTCCTTGTGCTATAGTGTGCTTTAAAAAAACATTTTCTCTAGGGACAGAAAACTATAGGTAGGGAGAGTGTCAGTGTGTTTTACTGTACGAATCCTTGTTTCTAGGGACAGGGAAGGACAGTGAGGGAAATTCTCCTTGTGCTATAGTGTGCTTTAAAAAAACATTTTTTCTAGGGACAGAAAACTATAGGTAGGGAGAGTGTCAGTGTGTTTTACTGTACGAATCCTTGTTTCTAGGGACAGGGAAGGACAGTGAGGGAAATTCTCCTTGTACTATAGTGTGCTTTAAAAAAAACATTTTTTCTAGGGACAGAAAACTATAGGTAGGGAGAGTGTCAGTGTGTTTTACTGTGCGAATCCTTGTTTCTAGGGACAGGGAAGGACAGTGAGGGAAATTCTCCTTGTGCTATAGTGTGCTTTAAAAAAACATTTTTTCTAGGGACAGAAAACTATAGGTAGGGAGAGTGTCAGTGTGTTTTACTGTACGAATCCTTGTTTCTAGGGACAGGGAAGGACAGTGAGGGAAATTCTCCTTGTGCTATAGTGTGCTTTAAAAAAACATTTTTTCTAGGGACAGAAAACTATAGGTAGGGAGAGTGTCAGTGTGTTTTACTGTACGAATCCTTGTTTCTAGGGACAGGGAAGGACAGTGAGGGAAATTCTCCTTGTGCTATAGTGTGCTTTAAAAAAACATTTTTTCTAGGGACAGAAAACTATAGGTAGGGAGAGTGTCAGTGTGTTTTACTGTACGAATCCTTGTTTCTAGGGACAGGGAAGGACAGTGAGGGAAATTCTCCTTGTGCTATAGTGTGCTTTAAAAAAAACATTTTTTCTAGGGACAGAAAACTATAGGTAGGGAGAGTGTCAGTGTGTTTTACTGTGCGAATCCTTGTTTCTAGGGACAGGGAAGGACAGTGAGGGAAATTCTCCTTGTGCTATAGCGTGCTTTAAAAAAACATTTTTTCTAGGGACAGAAAACTATAGGTAGGGAGAGTGTCAGTGTGTTTTACTGTACGAATCCTTGTTTCTAGGGACAGGGAAGGACAGTGAGGGAAATTCTCCTTGTGCTATAGTGTGCTTTAAAAAAACATTTTTTCTAGGGACAGAAAACTATAGGTAGGGAGAGTGTCAGTGTGTTTTACTGTACGAATCCTTGTTTCTAGGGACAGGGAAGGACAGTGAGGGAAATTCTCCTTGTGCTATAGTGTGCTTTAAAAAAACATTTTTTCTTGGGACAGAAAACTATAGGTAGGGAGAGTGTCAGTGTGTTTTACTGTGCGAATCCTTGTTTCTAGGGACAGGGAAGGACAGTGAGGGAAATTCTCCTTGTGCTATAGTGTGCTTTAAAAAAACATTTTTTCTAGGGACAGAAAACTATAGGTAGGGAGAGTGTCAGTGTGTTTTACTGTGCGAATCCTTGTTTCTAGGGACAGGGAAGGACAGTGAGGGAAATTCTCCTTGTGCTATAGTGTGCTTTAAAAAATTTTTTTTCTAGGGACAGAAAACTATAGGTAGGGAGAGTGTCAGTGTGTTTTACTGTACGAATCCTTGTTTCTAGGGACAGGGAAGGACAGTGAGGGAAATTCTCCTTGTGCTATAGTGTGCTTTAAAAAAAAAAATTTCTAGGGACAGAAAACTATAGGTAGGGAGAGTGTCAGTGTGTTTTACTGTACGAATCCTTGTTTCTAGGGACAGGGAAGGACAGTGAGGGAAATTCTCCTTGTGCTATAGTGTGCTTTAAAAAAACATTTTTTCTAGGGACAGAAAACTATAGGTAGGGAGAGTGTCAGTGTGTTTTACTGTGCGAATCCTTGTTTCTAGGGACAGGGAAGGACAGTGAGGGAAATTCTCCTTGTGCTATAGTGTGCTTTAAAAAAACATTTTCTCTAGGGACAGAAAACTATAGGTAGGGAGAGTGTCAGTGTGTTTTACTGTACGAATCCTTGTTTCTAGGGACAGGGAAGGACAGTGAGGGAAATTCTCCTTGTGCTATAGTGTGCTTTAAAAAAACATTTTTTCTAGGGACAGAAAACTATAGGTAGGGAGAGTGTCAGTGTGTTTTACTGTACGAATCCTTGTTTCTAGGGACAGGGAAGGACTGTGAGGGAAATTCTCCTTGTGCTATAGTGTGCTTTAAAAAAAACATTTTTTCTAGGGACAGAAAACTATAGGTAGGGAGAGTGTCAGTGTGTTTTACTGTGCGAATCCTTGTTTCTAGGGACAGGGAAGGACAGTGAGGGAAATTCTCCTTGTGCTATAGTGTGCTTTAAAAAAACATTTTTTCTAGGGACAGAAAACTATAGGTAGGGAGAGTGTCAGTGTGTTTTACTGTACGAATCCTTGTTTCTAGGGACAGGGAAGGACAGTGAGGGAAATTCTCCTTGTGCTATAGTGTGCTTTAAAAAAACATTTTTTCTAGGGACAGAAAACTATAGGTAGGGAGAGTGTCAGTGTGTTTTACTGTACGAATCCTTGTTTCTAGGGACAGGGAAGGACAGTGAGGGAAATTCTCCTTGTGCTATAGTGTGCTTTAAAAAAACATTTTTTCTAGGGACAGAAAACTATAGGTAGGGAGAGTGTCAGTGTGTTTTACTGTACGAATCCTTGTTTCTAGGGACAGGGAAGGACAGTGAGGGAAATTCTCCTTGTGCTATAGTGTGCTTTAAAAAAAACATTTTTTCTAGGGACAGAAAACTATAGGTAGGGAGAGTGTCAGTGTGTTTTACTGTGCGAATCCTTGTTTCTAGGGACAGGGAAGGACAGTGAGGGAAATTCTCCTTGTGCTATAGCGTGCTTTAAAAAAACATTTTTTCTAGGGACAGAAAACTATAGGTAGGGAGAGTGTCAGTGTGTTTTACTGTACGAATCCTTGTTTCTAGGGACAGGGAAGGACAGTGAGGGAAATTCTCCTTGTGCTATAGTGTGCTTTAAAAAAACATTTTTTCTAGGGACAGAAAACTATAGGTAGGGAGAGTGTCAGTGTGTTTTACTGTACGAATCCTTGTTTCTAGGGACAGGGAAGGACAGTGAGGGAAATTCTCCTTGTGCTATAGTGTGCTTTAAAAAAACATTTTTTCTTGGGACAGAAAACTATAGGTAGGGAGAGTGTCAGTGTGTTTTACTGTGCTAATCCTTGTTTCTAGGGACAGGGAAGGACAGTGAGGGAAATTCTCCTTTTGCTATAGTGTGCTTTAAAAAAACATTTTTTCTAGGGACAGAAAACTATAGGTAGGGAGAGTGTCAGTGTGTTTTACTGTGCGAATCCTTGTTTCTAGGGACAGGGAAGGACAGTGAGGGAAATTCTCCTTGTGCTATAGTGTGCTTTAAAAAAACATTTTTTCTAGGGACAGAAAACTATAGGTAGGGAGAGTGTCAGTGTGTTTTACTGTACGAATCCTTGTTTCTAGGGACAGGGAAGGACAGTGAGGGAAATTCTCCTTGTGCTATAGTGTGCTTTAAAAAAACATTTTTTCTAGGGACAGAAAACTATAGGTAGGGAGAGTGTCAGTGTGTTTTACTGTACGAATCCTTGTTTCTAGGGACAGGGAAGGACAGTGAGGGAAATTCTCCTTGTGCTATAGTGTGCTTTAAAAAAACATTTTTTCTAGGGACAGAAAACTATAGGTAGGGAGAGTGTCAGTGTGTTTTACTGTGCGAATCCTTGTTTCTAGGGACAGGGAAGGACAGTGAGGGAAATTCTCCTTGTGCTATAGTGTGCTTTAAAAAAACATTTTTTCTAGGGACAGAAAACTATAGGTAGGGAGAGTGTCAGTGTGTTTTACTGTGTGAATCCTTGTTTCTAGGGACAGGGAAGGACAGTGAGGGAAATTCTCCTTGTGCTATAGTGTGCTTTAAAAAAACATTTTTTCTAGGGACAGAAAACTATAGGTAGGGAGAGTGTCAGTGTGTTTTACTGTGCGAATCCTTGTTTCTAGGGACAGGGAAGGACAGTGAGGGAAATTCTCCTTGTGCTATAGTGTGCTTTAAAAAAACATTTTTTCTAGGGTTAGAAAACTATAGGTAGGGAGAGTGTCAGTGTGTTTTACTGTGCGAATCCTTGTTTCTAGGGACAGGGAAGGACAGTGAGGGAAATTCTCCTTGTGCTATAGTGTGCTTTAAAAAAACATTTTTTCTAGGGACAGAAAACTATAGGTAGGGAGAGTGTCAGTGTGTTTTACTGTACGAATCCTTGTTTCTAGGGACAGGGAAGGACAGTGAGGGAAATTCTCCTTGTGCTATAGTGTGCTTTAAAAAAACATTTTTTCTAGAGACAGAAAACTATAGGTAGGGAGAGTGTCAGTGTGTTTTACTGTACGAATCCTTGTTTCTAGGGACAGGGAAGGACAGTGAGGGAAATTCTCCTTGTGCTATAGTGTGCTTTAAAAAAAAATTTTTCTAGGGACAGAAAACTATAGGTAGGGAGAGTGTCAGTGTGTTTTACTGTACGAATCCTTGTTTCTAGGGACAGGGAAGGACAGTGAAGGAAATTCTCCTTGTGCTATAGTGTGCTTTAAAAAAACATTTTTTCTAGGGACAGAAAACTATAGGTAGGGAGAGTGTCAGTGTGTTTTACTGTACGAATCCTTGTTTCTAGGGACAGGGAAGGACAGTGAGGGAAATTCTCCTTGTGCTATAGTGTGCTTTAAAAAAACATTTTTTCTAGGGACAGAAAACTATAGGTAGGGAGAGTGTCAGTGTGTTTTACTGTGCGAATCCTTGTTTCTAGGGACAGGGAAGGACAGTGAGGGAAATTCTCCTTGTGCTATAGTGTGCTTTAAAAAAACATTTTTTCTAGGGACAGAAAACTATAGGTAGGGAGAGTGTCAGTGTGTTTTACTGTACGAATCCTTGTTTCTAGGGACAGGGAAGGACAGTGAGGGAAATTCTCCTTGTGCTATAGTGTGCTTTAAAAAAACATTTTTTCTAGGGACAGAAAACTATAGGTAGGGAGAGTGTCAGTGTGTTTTACTGTGTGAATCCTTGTTTCTAGGGACAGGGAAGGACAGTGAGGGAAATTCTCCTAGTGCTATAGTGTGCTTTAAAAAAACATTTTTTCTAGGGACAGAAAACTATAGGTAGGGAGAGTGTCAGTGTGTTTTACTGTGCGAATCCTTGTTTCTAGGGACAGGGAAGGACAGTGAGGGAAATTCTCCTTGTGCTATAGTGTGCTTTAAAAAAACATTTTTTCTAGGGACAGAAAACTATAGGTAGGGAGAGTGTCAGTGTGTTTTACTGTGCGAATCCTTGTTTCTAGGGACAGGGAAGGACAGTGAGGGAAATTCTCCTTGTGCTATAGTGTGCTTTAAAAAAACATTTTTTCTAGGGACAGAAAACTATAGGTAGGGAGAGTGTCAGTGTGTTTTACTGTACGAATCCTTGTTTCTAGGGACAGGGAAGGACAGTGAGGGAAATTCTCCTTGTGCTATAGTGTGCTTTAAAAAAAAAATTTTTCTAGGGACAGAAAACTATAGGTAGGGAGAGTGTCAGTGTGTTTTACTGTACGAATCCTTGTTTCTAGGGACAGGGAAGGACAGTGAGGGAAATTCTCCTTGTGCTATAGTGTGCTTTAAAAAAACATTTTTTCTAGGGACAGAAAACTATAGGTAGGGAGAGTGTCAGTGTGTTTTACTGTACGAATCCTTGTTTCTAGGGACAGGGAAGGACAGTGAGGGAAATTCTCCTTGTGCTATAGTGTGCTTTAAAAAAACATTTTTTCTAGGGACAGAAAACTATAGGTAGGGAGAGTGTCAGTGTGTTTTACTGTGCGAATCCTTGTTTCTAGGGACAGGGAAGGACAGTGAGGGAAATTCTCCTTGTGCTATAGTGTGCTTTAAAAAAACATTTTTTCTAGGGACAGAAAACTATAGGTAGGGAGAGTGTCAGTGTGTTTTACTGTACGAATCCTTGTTTCTAGGGACAGGGAAGGACAGTGAGGGAAATTCTCCTTGTGCTATAGTGTGCTTTAAAAAAACATTTTTTCTAGGGACAGAAAACTATTGGTAGGGAGAGTGTCAGTGTGTTTTACTGTACGAATCCTTGTTTCTAGGGACAGGGAAGGACAGTGAGGGAAATTCTCCTTGTGCTATAGTGTGCTTTAAAAAAACATTTTTTCTAGGGACAGAAAACTATAGGTAGGGAGAGTGTCAGTGTGTTTTACTGTACGAATCCTTGTTTCTAGGGACAGGGAAGGACAGTGAGGGAAATTCTCCTTGTGCTATAGTGTGCTTTAAAAAAAACATTTTTTCTAGGGACAGAAAACTATAGGTAGGGAGAGTGTCAGTGTGTTTTACTGTGCGAATCCTTGTTTCTAGGGACAGGGAAGGACAGTGAGGGGAATTCTCCTTGTGCTATAGTGTGCTTTAAAAAAACATTTTTTCTAGGGACAGAAAACTATAGGTAGGGAGAGTGTCAGTGTGTTTTACTGTACGAATCCTTGTTTCTAGGGACAGGGAAGGACAGTGAGGGAAATTCTCCTTGTGCTATAGTGTGCTTTAAAAAAACATTTTTTCTAGGGACAGAAAACTATAGGTAGGGAGAGTGTCAGTGTGTTTTACTGTACGAATCCTTGTTTCTAGGGACACGGAAGGACAGTGAGGGAAATTCTCCTTGTGCTATAGTGTGCTTTAAAAAAACATTTTTTCTAGGGACAGAAAACTATAGGTAGGGAGAGTGTCAGTGTGTTTTACTGTGCGAATCCTTGTTTCTAGGGACAGGGAAGGACAGTGAGGGAAATTCTCCTTGTGCTATAGTGTGCTTTAAAAAAAAATTTTTTCTAGGGACAGAAAACTATACGTAGGGAGAGTGTCAGTGTGTTTTACTGTGCGAATCCTTGTTTCTAGGGACAGGGAAGGACAGTGAGGGAAATTCTCCTTGTGCTATAGTGTGCTTTAAAAAAACATTTTTTCTAGGGACAGAAAACTATAGGTAGGGAGAGTGTCAGTGTGTTTTACTGTACGAATCCTTGTTTCTAGGGACAGGGAAGGACAGTGAGGGAAATTCTCCTTGTGCTATAGTGTGCTTTAAAAAAACATTTTTTCTAGGGACAGAAAACTATAGGTAGGGAGAGTGTCAGTGTGTTTTACTGTACGAATCCTTGTTTCTAGGGACAGGGAAGGACAGTGAGGGAAATTCTCCTTGTGCTATAGTGTGCTTTAAAAAAACATTTTTTCTAGGGACAGAAAACTATAGGTAGGGAGAGTGTCAGTGTGTTTTACTGTACGAATCCTTGTTTCTAGGGACAGGGAAGGACAGTGAGGGAAATTCTCCTTGTGCTATAGTGTGCTTTAAAAAAACATTTTTTCTAGGGACAGAAAACTATAGGTAGGGAGAGTGTCAGTGTGTTTTACTGTGCGAATCCTTGTTTCTAGGGACAGGGAAGGACAGTGAGGGAAATTCTCCTTGTGCTATAGTGTGCTTTAAAAAAACATTTTTTCTAGGGACAGAAAACTATAGGTAGGGAGAGTGTCAGTGTGTTTTACTGTGCGAATCCTTGTTTCTAGGGACAGGGAAGGACAGTGAGGGAAATTCTCCTTGTGCTATAGTGTGCTTTAAAAAAACATTTTTTCTAGGGACAGAAAACTATAGGTAGGGAGAGTGTCAGTGTGTTTTACTGTGCGAATCCTTGTTTCTAGGGACAGGGAAGGACAGTGAGGGAAATTCTCCTTGTGCTATAGTGTGCTTTAAAAAAACATATTTTTCTAGGGACAGAAAACTATAGGTAGGGAGAGTGTCAGTGTGTTTTACTGTGCAAATCCTTGTTTCTAGGGACAGGGAAGGACAGTGAGGGAAATTCTCCTTGTGCTATAGTGTGCTTTAAAAAAACATTTTTTCTAGGGACAGAAAACTATAGGTAGGGAGAGTGTCAGTGTGTTTTACTGTACGAATCCTTGTTTCTAGGGACAGGGAAGGACAGTGAGGGAAATTCTCCTTGTGCTATAGTGTGCTTTAAAAAAACATTTTTTCTAGGGACAGAAAACTATAGGTAGGGAGAGTGTCAGTGTGTTTTACTGTACGAATCCTTGTTTCTAGGGACAGGGAAGGACAGTGAGGGAAATTCTCCTTGTGCTATAGTGTGCTTTAAAAAAACATTTTTTCTAGGGACAGAAAACTATAGGTAGGGAGAGTGTCAGTGTGTTTTACTGTACGAATCCTTGTTTCTAGGGACAGGGAAGGACAGTGAGGGAAATTCTCCTTGTGCTATAGTGTGCTTTAAAAAAACATTTTTTCTAGGGACAGAAAACTATAGGTAGGGAGAGTGTCAGTGTGTTTTACTGTGCGAATCCTTGTTTCTAGGGACAGGGAAGGACAGTGAGGGAAATTATCCTTGTGCTATAGTGTGCTTTAAAAAAACATTTTTTTCTAGGGACAGAAAACTATAGGTAGGGAGAGTGTCAGTGTGTTTTACTGTACGAATCCTTGTTTCTAATGACAGGGAAGGACAGTGAGGGAAATTCTCCTTGTGCTATAGTGTGCTTTAAAAAAACATTTTTTCTAGGGACAGAAAACTATAGGTAGGGAGAGTGTCAGTGTGTTTTACTGTGCGAATCCTTGTTTCTAGGGACAGGGAAGGACAGTGAGGGAAATTCTCCTTGTGCTATAGTGTGCTTTAAAAAAACATTTTTTCTAGGGACAGAAAACTATAGGTAGGGAGAGTGTCAGTGTGTTTTACTGTGCGAATCCTTGTTTCTAGGGACAGGGAAGGACAGTGAGGGAAATTCTCCTTGTGCTATAGTGTGCTTTAAAAAAACATTTTTTCTAGGGACAGAAAACTATAGGTAGGGAGAGTGTCAGTGTGTTTTACTGTACGAATCCTTGTTTCTAGGGACAGGGAAGGACAGTGAGGGAAATTCTCCTTGTGCTATAGTGTGCTTTAAAAAAACATTTTTTTCTAGGGACAGAAAACTATAGGTAGGGAGAGTGTCAGTGTGTTTTACTGTACGAATCCTTGTTTCTAGGGACAGGGAAGGACAGTGAGGGAAATTCTCCTTGTGCTATAGTGTGCTTTAAAAAAACATTTTTTCTAGGGACAGAAAACTATAGGTAGGGAGAGTGTCAGTGTGTTTTACTGTGCGAATCCTTGTTTCTAGGGACAGGGAAGGACAGTGAGGGAAATTCTCCTTGTGCTATAGTGTGCTTTAAAAAAACATATTTTTCTAGGGACAGAAAACTATAGGTAGGGAGAGTGTCAGTGTGTTTTACTGTGCAAATCCTTGTTTCTAGGGACAGGGAAGGACAGTGAGGGAAATTCTCCTTGTGCTATAGTGTGCTTTAAAAAAACATTTTTTCTAGGGACAGAAAACTATAGGTAGGGAGAGTGTCAGTGTGTTTTACTGTACGAATCCTTGTTTCTAGGGACAGGGAAGGACAGTGAGGGAAATTCTCCTTGTGCTATAGTGTGCTTTAAAAAAACATTTTTTCTAGGGACAGAAAACTATAGGTAGGGAGAGTGTCAGTGTGTTTTACTGTACGAATCCTTGTTTCTAGGGACAGGGAAGGACAGTGAGGGAAATTCTCCTTGTGCTATAGTGTGCTTTAAAAAAACATTTTTTCTAGGGACAGAAAACTATAGGTAGGGAGAGTGTCAGTGTGTTTTACTGTACGAATCCTTGTTTCTAGGGACAGGGAAGGACAGTGAGGGAAATTCTCCTTGTGCTATAGTGTGCTTTAAAAAAACATTTTTTCTAGGGACAGAAAACTATAGGTAGGGAGAGTGTCAGTGTGTTTTACTGTGCGAATCCTTGTTTCTAGGGACAGGGAAGGACAGTGAGGGAAATTATCCTTGTGCTATAGTGTGCTTTAAAAAAACATTTTTTTCTAGGGACAGAAAACTATAGGTAGGGAGAGTGTCAGTGTGTTTTACTGTGCGAATCCTTGTTTCTAGGGACAGGGAAGGACAGTGAGGGAAATTCTCCTTGTGCTATAGTGTGCTTTAAAAAAACATTTTTTCTAGGGACAGAAAACTATAGGTAGGGAGAGTGTCAGTGTGTTTTACTGTGCGAATCCTTGTTTCTAGGGACAGGGAAGGACAGTGAGGGAAATTCTCCTTGTGCTATAGTGTGCTTTAAAAAAACATTTTTTCTAGGGACAGAAAACTATAGGTAGGGAGAGTGTCAGTGTGTTTTACTGTACGAATCCTTGTTTCTAGGGACAGGGAAGGACAGTGAGGGAAATTCTCCTTGTGCTATAGTGTGCTTTAAAAAAACATTTTTTCTAGGGACAGAAAACTATAGGTAGGGAGAGTGTCAGTGTGTTTTACTGTACGAATCCTTGTTTCTAGGGACAGGGAAGGACAGTGAGGGAAATTCTCCTTGTGCTATAGTGTGCTTTAAAAAAAAAAAAAATCTAGGGACAGAAAACTATAGGTAGGGAGAGTGTCAGTGTGTTTTACTGTGCGAATCCTTGTTTCTAGGGACAGGGAAGGACAGTGAGGGAAATTCTCCTTGTGCTATAGTGTGCTTTAAAAAAACATTTTTTCTAGGGACAGAAAACTATAGGTAGGGAGAGTGTCAGTGTGTTTTACTGTGCGAATCCTTGTTTCTAGGGACAGGGAAGGACAGTGAGGGAAATTCTCCTTGTGCTATAGTGTGCTTTAAAAAAACATTTTTTCTAGGGACAGAAAACTATAGGTAGGGAGAGTGTCAGTGTGTTTTACTGTGCGAATCCTTGTTTCTAGGGACAGGGAAGGACAGTGAGGGAAATTCTCCTTGTGCTATAGTGTGCTTTAAAAAAACATTTTTTCTAGGGACAGAAAACTATAGGTAGGGAGAGTGTCAGTGTGTTTTACTGTACGAATCCTTGTTTCTAGGGACAGGGAAGGACAGTGAGGGAAATTCTCCTTGTGCTATAGTGTGCTTTAAAAAAACATTTTTTTCTAGGGACAGAAAACTATAGGTAGGGAGAGTGTCAGTGTGTTTTACTGTACGAATCCTTGTTTCTAGGGACAGGGAAGGACAGTGAGGGAAATTCTCCTTGTGCTATAGTGTGCTTTAAAAAAACATTTTTTCTAGGGACAGAAAACTATAGGTAGGGAGAGTGTCAGTGTGTTTTACTGTGCGAATCCTTGTTTCTAGGGACAGGGAAGGACAGTGAGGGAAATTCTCCTTGTGCTATAGTGTGCTTTAAAAAAACATTTTTTCTAGGGACAGAAAACTATAGGTAGGGAGAGTGTCAGTGTGTTTTACTGTGCGAATCCTTGTTTCTAGGGACAGGGAAGGACAGTGAGGGAAATTCTCCTTGTGCTATAGTGTGCTTTAAAAAAACATTTTTTCTAGGGACAGAAAACTATAGGTAGGGAGAGTGTCAGTGTGTTTTACTGTACGAATCCTTGTTTCTAGGGACAGGGAAGGACAGTGAGGGAAATTCTCCTTGTGCTATAGTGTGCTTTAAAAAAACATTTTTTCTAGGGACAGAAAACTATAGGTAGGGAGAGTGTCAGTGTGTTTTACTGTACGAATCCTTGTTTCTAGGGACAGGGAAGGACAGTGAGGGAAATTCTCCTTGTGCTATAGTGTGCTTTAAAAAAAAAAAATTTCTAGGGACAGAAAACTATAGGTAGGGAGAGTGTCAGTGTGTTTTACTGTGCGAATCCTTGTTTCTAGGGACAGGGAAGGACAGTGAGGGAAATTCTCCTTGTGCTATAGTGTGCTTTAAAAAAACATTTTTTCTAGGGACAGAAAACTATAGGTAGGGAGAGTGTCAGTGTGTTTTACTGTGCGAATCCTTGTTTCTAGGGACAGGGAAGGACAGTGAGGGAAATTCTCCTTGTGCTATAGTGTGCTTTAAAAAAACATTTCTTCTAGGGACAGAAAACTATAGGTAGGGAGAGTGTCAGTGTGTTTTACTGTGCGAATCCTTGTTTCTAGGGACAGGGAAGGACAGTGAGGGAAATTCTCCTTGTGCTATAGTGTGCTTTAAAAAAACATTTTTTCTAGGGACAGAAAACTATAGGTAGAGAGAGTGTCAGTGTGTTTTACTGTACGAATCCTTGTTTCTAGGGACAGGGAAGGACAGTGAGGGAAATTCTCCTTGTGCTATAGTGTGCTTTAAAAAAACATTTTTTCTAGGGACAGAAAACTATAGGTAGGGAGAGTGTCAGTGTGTTTTACTGTGCGAATCCTTGTTTCTAGGGACAGGGAAGGACAGTGAGGGAAATTCTCCTTGTGCTATAGTGTGCTAAAGCATTCCTCATCAACCATCTTTGAAATCCTTGTTTTTTGGACAGTCAGGGAAATTGTCGTTGTGCTATTCTGTGCAAAAACAATCATCCTCAACCATATTTAGAAATCCTTAAGTAAAGGGACAGAGAAGGACACCTGAAGGTAGCCCTTATTGCTTTTTTCCCATCTCCCTGCAGGCCATCTATTAGAATGTTTGGAAGGCAAACAAGGAGAGGCAGACAGTCAGGAGGCAATAAAAGAGGGCAAGCAGGCTCTGTGTCTGGGGACAACAGTGCTGGTCGTGGACGCGGTGCATTGACATCAGCACATGGCCATGGGACACGCTTGTCCTTCTTTTCGGCAGCTGGACATGTTGAGCCACATCATGCCGAAGACTTGGTAGAGTGGATGACCAAGCCCTCCTCCTCCTCCTCATCCTCTCTCACCCAGGCTCAGGGTACTGGCAAAGCAGCTGCCAAAGCGTCCTCTTCCCTGGTATCAATGTCAGACTCATCATCAGTCACTCCTTCCCTAGACCCACCATGTCCTCCTCCTGAGGAGTCCCCCGAACTGTTTGAGCACAGTGTTGGGTACATGCTCCAGGAGGATGCCCAGCGTTTCGAAGGGTCTGATGATGAAACCCAGCTACAGGAAGGCAGTAGCGTGAGAGCAGACAGAGGGGATGCTCAAGAAGGACACCAATCTGGCAGTCATGTTCCAGCAGCTGCAGCATACTGCCAGATTGGCTCCAGTGATGAGGAGGGAGGGGATGATGAGGTCACTGACTCCACGTGGGTGCCTAATAGGAGAGAGGAGGAGGAGGAGGATGAGGAGGAGGCACATCTCCAACGAGGCAGGATGCCCTTTGGTGGCCAGCGTAAGGGCAGTACACCGACGGAATCACACCGCAGAGCTCCGCCTGTGCAGGGCGCTGCCTCTGCCCGTCATTCAAAAAGTTCTTTGGTGTGGGCCTTTTTTGAGGCTAGTGCATCAGATCGCACAGCTGCTGTTTGCAACATATGTCTCAAGCGTATATCGCGTGGCCAAAACATCAGCCGCTTGGGTACCACATGCCTGACCAGACATATGTTGACCTGCCATGCAGCTCGTTGGCAAGCCTACCTCAAAGACCCACACCAAAGAACAAAGCGGACCTCTCCTTGCACCGCATCAGCTGGGATCTCCAACCCCACTATAACTTCAGTCCTCTCTGAAACATGCACTGAGAGGAATGAAGGTGTAGAATTAGGTGTGTCACAGCCAAGTACTTGCGGCCACTCTGCTAGCAGTACACCAACGTCCGATTCTAGCAGGCAAATTTCCCTGCCCCAGCTGCTGGACCATCGAAAGAAGTTCACTCCCAGCCATCCACATGCCCAGCGGTTGAATGCTAGCTTGGCTAAATTGCTAGCGCTTCAACTGCTGCCTTTTCAGTTGGTAGACTCGGCCCCCTTCCGTGAGTTTGTGCAATGTGCGGTTCCTCAGTGGCAGGTTCCCAAACGCCACTTTTTGTCACGGAAGGCTATTCCGGCTCTCTACCGGCATGTGGAAGGCAATGTCTTGGCCTCGCTGGACAGGGCGGTCAGCGGTAAGGTGCATATTACCGCTGACTCATGGTCCAGCAGGCATGGACAGGGACGTTACCTTTCTTTCACGGCCCATTGGGTCACTCTTTTGGCAGCTGGGAAGGATGCAGGACAAGGTGCAGTAGTGTTGGAGGTTGTTCCACCGCCACGCCTCCAAAATGCTACTACTGGTTGTGACACACCTCTCTCCTCCACCCCCTCCTCTTCTTCTTCCTCCATGGCCTCTTCCTGTGGTTTGTCCTCTGAACCAGCGGTGCTCCGTAGCCGTTCAAGGGGCTACGCAAGTACGCAGGCAAAAAGATGCCATGCCGTGCTTGCGCTGGTGTGTTTGGGGGACAGAAGCCACACTGGGGCAGAGGTCCTGTCTGCTCTGCAGGGCCAGGCCGAGAGGTGGTTGACGCCACGCCAGCTTAAGCCAGGAATGGTGGTTTGCGACAATGGCACCAACCTCCTCTCCGCCCTCCGACAGGGACAACTGACCCATGTGCCCTGTGTGGCTCACGTCCTTAACCTGGTGGTGCAGCGGTTCTTGGGCAGGTACCCGGGCTTACAGGATGTCCTGAGGCAGGCCAGGAAAGTCTGTGTGCATTTCCGCAGATCTTATAATGCCAGTGCTCGCCTGGCTGAGCTGCAAAAGGAGTTGAACCTGCCCTAGAACCGCCTTATATGTGACATGCCCACCAGGTGGGACTCAACGTTGGCCATGCTGCAGCGGCTGCACACGCAGCAGAGGGCCATCAATGAGTACCTGTGCGACTACGGCACCAGGACAGGGTCAGGGGAGCTTGTTTTTTTTTCTCCACGCCAGTGGGGCATGATCAGGGATGCATGCACTGTCCTGGCACCATTTGAGGAGGCCACGAGGATGGTGAGCAGTGACAGTGCATGCATCAGTGACACTGTACCTCTTGTCCACCTGTTGGAGCACACACTGCGTGGAATAATGGACAGGGCACTTGAGGCAGAACAGAGGCAGGAAGAGGAGGACTTCCTTGCCTCTCAAGGCCCCCTTTACCCAGACAGTGTTCCTTCTGTCCCACCCATCGCACAGGAAGAGGAGGAGGAGGAAGAGGAGGAGGAGGAGGATTGTGTCAGCATGGAGGTGGAGGCTGGCACTCAGCATCATCAGCAGCAGTCTTTTAGGGATGATTTACAGTCCCAAGAAACCAGCGGACTTGTACGTGGCTGGGAGGAGGTGGCTGCGGATCATGTCGTCCTTAGTGACCCAGAGGACTCCGGAGCGAATGCCTCAGCAAACCTACGCTGCATGGCCTCCCTGATCCTGCAAAGTCTGCGGAAGGATCCTCATATTCTTCGGATCAAGGAGAGGGACCATTACTGGCTGGCCACTCTCCTTGATCCACGGTACAAGGGTAAGGTTGCGGACCTTATGTTACCGTCGCAGAGGGAGCAGAGGATGAGACAACTCCGGGAGGCCTTGCAGAAAGGTCTGTGCAACGCGTTCCCAGAGACTGGGAGGTTACAAACTCCTGGTCCTGGACAACGAGTTGCTGAGGCTTCGGCCAGTCAAAGAAGGAGCGGTGGGGAAGGTGGCCGTCTGACCGATGTGTTCAGACAATTCTTTAGTCCGCAGCCCCAAAGTATGATCGGTTCCAGCAACCATCGCCAGCGTCTGATAAACATGGTGCAGGAATATCTAGGGGCAAGGTCAGACTTGGACACCTTCCCCACCGAAAATCCTCTGGCTTACTGGGTCTTGAGGATGGATCACTGGGCAGAGCTTGCACAGTATGCAATTGAGCTACTGGCCTGTCCTGCATCCAGCGTTCTTTCGGAACGCACATTCAGTGCTGCTGGAGGATTTGTCACGGATCACAGGGTGCGCCTGTCCACCGACTCGGTTGATCGACTGACTTTCATCAAGATGAACCAGTCTTGGATCACCACCAGCTACCACACACCTGATGCTGATATAACAGACTAATTGATTTTAACATGTCACATCCCTTCAAGACTGATGCTGATGCTGAGTGCCTGTGCTGTTATGTTGACTGGCTATCCTCCTCCTCCGAGTCCTCAATGATACGATTGATGATGATAGCTTGGAAGATCATTTTTGTTTATGGGTGCCGCCACCAGTGGCTAAGGCCCAATTTTTCAGCCCCTGTTTTACAGGGGCGTGTAATTACAATTTTTTTAGCAATAATTTGCCATAGGGCTCATTGCTGTGCTCCAAGTACAGTATCTGTGAGGGGTTGGAGTGTTGTGGCACCAGTGCCTAAGGCCCAATTTTTCAGCCCCTGTTTAACAGGGGCGTGTCATTACAATTTTTGAAGCAATACTTTGCAACAGGGCTCATTGCTGTGCTCCAAGTACAGTATCTGTGAGGGGTTGTAGTGTTGTGCCACCAGTGCCTAAGGCCCAATTTTTCAGCCCCTGTTCAACAGGGGCATGTAATTACAATTCTTGATCTAATAATTCACAGCAGGGCCCATTGCTGCACCCACCAAGAGTAACTCTGAGGGCTTACAGTGTTGTGGCAACGCCACCACCACCACCACCACCACGAAAGGCCCAATTTTTCAGCCCCTGTTCAAAAGGGGCATGTAATTACAATTCTTGATCTAATAATTCACAGCAGGGCCCATTCCTGCACCCACCAAGAGTAACTCTGAGGGCTTACAGTGTTGTGGCAACGCCACCACCACCACCACCACAAAAGGCCCAATTTTTCAGCCCCTGTTCAAAAGGGGCATGTAATTACAATTCTTGATCTAATAATTCACAGCAGGGCCCATTCCTGCACCCACCAAGAGTAACTCTGAGGGCTTACAGTGTTGTGGCAACGCCACCACCACCACCACCACGAAAGGCCCAATTTTTCAGCCCCTGTTCAACAGGGGCATGCAATTACAATTCTTGATCTAATAATTCACAGCAGGGCCCATTGCTGCACCCACCAAGAGTAACTGTCAGGCCTTACAGTGTTGTGGCACCAGCACCACCATCAAAGGCCCAATTTTTACTACCACTGTTCAACAATTATATGTAATTACAATTCCTGATATAATAGTTGACAGCAGGGCGTTCCAGCACCAACCAAGAGTAACTGTGAGTGCTTACAGTGTTGTGCCAACACCAACAACTAAGGGGCCTATTTCTGCAGAGTATATACGGCAGGTCCCTACTTTCAAACATCCAACTTACAAACGACTCCTACTTGCAAACGCAAGAAGACAACAGGAAGTGAGAGGAAATCTACCCCTTGGAAGGAAAATTCTCTCCTGTAAGAATTAATATGGGAGAAAGGTGTCTCCTCTGTACTGATGCTTTATCAGCAATCCTTGTTTCAATAAAAACACCACATTTCAAAAACAGTTGTCATTAGGACGGAAAGTGAGGTGAAATGTTCTGAACAGGGGCACAGACAGCAAAACAAATGTTACAGGGGTGATAACCCTTACCTATGTTTTCCAAAAAGTTTAAAAATAGATTTTTGGGCTGGAGCTACACTTAAACAATGTACCTGTTCAAAATTACAAACAGATTCTACATAAGAACAAACCTACAGTCCCTGTCTTGTATGCACCGCCTGTATACGGCTGTTCAGAGTATATAGGTCCTTTTTTATTTTGTGTGCGGGGTTCCCCTTAATATCCATACAAGACCCAAAGGGGCTGGTAATGGGCTGGGGTGGGGGGGGGGGGGGGTCATGGGGTAGCTATGCCATTTTTCTTAAAGATTTTCATCCATATTACCGGGACCAGACATTACATTAAAGCCGCAAGCAGTTTTAAATGGCTTTTTTTTCCTTTAGAAGTGTCATTTTGTGCAGGGACAGTTCTAAACACGGGAAACACGTGGCACTTCACAGGCATACTTTAGACACCCCCCAGGTACGATATTTAAAGGAATATTTGACTTTTTTTTTTTCACTTTATGCATCATTAAAATGACTGCTCCCGAAAAACGACCGTTTTTAAAACTTCTTTTTGCATTGATACATGTCCCCTGGTGCACAACCCGGGTTCCCAAACCCTTTTTAGGACAATAACATGCATAATAGTTGTTATAATTAGCACTTTAGAATTCGAACGTTCGCATCCATTGTATTTAATAGGGTTCTAATGTTCGTACGAACTTTCGGTCCGTTCGCGGGTTCTGGTGCGAACCGAACCCAGGGGTGTTCGGCTCATCACTACTCAGCAGCACCCATAGGACTTCTAGTTTGTTAGTGGCATCACACAGAGCTCCTATATTTTCTTCTCAGCAGCACCCATAGGACTTCTAGTGTGTTAGTGGCATCACACAGAGCTCCTATATTTTCTTCTCAGCAGCACCCATAGAACTTCTAGTGTGTTAGTGGCAGCAAACAGAGCTCCTATATTTTGATCTCAGAAGCACCCATAGGACTTCTAGTGTGTTAGTGGCATCACACAGAGCTCCTATATTTTCATCTCAGAAGCACCCATAGGACTTCTAGTGTGTTAGTGGCATCACACAGAGCTCCTAGATTTTCTTCTCAGAAGCACCCATAGGACTTCTAGTGTGTTAGTGGCATCACACAGAGCTCCTATTTCTTGTTCATACATCACGGGACACAGAGCAGCATAGTCATTACTATGTGGGTTATATAGAATTACCTTCAGGTGCTGGCACTGGCAACTTCCAAAACAGGAAGTACCCTCCCCTATATAAGCCCCTCCCATCCGGGAGTACCTCAGTTTTTTGCCAGTGTCTAAGGTGTTGGCCAAGGTTAACATGTATTCATCTGGGCTTGTGTACAGGTTCTCTGGGCCTTAGCAAGCTATTCCGGATCCGACCAAAAAAGCTTCATAGCTAAACGGTCGGTACCCGGGCCTTGCAGAGAAGAGCAAGGTTTTGCCTGTAATGCCTCTCTTAGGAGGGCTGGACCCTGGGATCCAGAGCTCTGGTCATACCCAAAACCAAGAGGCTATCTGTGCAGGGTGCTATACAGGTCCAGGGGAGTGGAATCCTTGGGAACCCGGTCCCTGAAGGTCTAGTACAATGCCTGCCGTGAAAGGTGAAGTTTGGGCTTCTGTGGACCAAACAAAGTCCTGCGGCGGGGAAAAGGTAAGTGGGGGCCCCTCAGGAACTTGGTTCTATTGAGGGGACCCCCAAGCCTAATATGTCTTTCTGCCTGTTACCTAAAAGGTATTCCCGCTAATAGCTGTATATGCCTAAGAAATCCTAGAAATGTTTTTTCATAAAGGAAGTTTTAAAAACTGTAAACCTGGAAATGTTTTTCATAAAGGAGGTTTTAAAAAAAAAAAGACAAAAGTGCGGTACCTGTGTTTGTCCACTAGAGGCCGCTGTGGAACGTCTTTTTTTCTTGGGACTATTCCTTCCATGGTGAAAGTCCAGGCAGATGAGTGAGCTCTCTATCAGGGAAGCTGCATTCCTCTGTCATGCTGCCAAGTAGTTTCCTTCCATCCCCGAGTCCTGGTGAAACAGGGACCCTGGCTCCTCTCCCTACAGGGCGCCAAGAGCGCACACGTGCACGCGCGCGCGCGCACACAAGCTTTCTTTTTATAGATTTAGCTTCAAAAAGTAGGCGGAGCCTGGCGGATGACGCGCTCTGTGCGCCCAGCGCTTCTGCGCATGTGCGGGCGTCCCGGCAAGATAAAAGGACTCAGTCCACGCTGCTTGCTATGGACACAGAGCATGAAAAGGAGCTGGTAGTATGGTATAGGGGCTTACAGCGGGCGGTTGATACAGGCATCCCCAGAAAGACGCATTAGTAGACACCCACTGATGTACATAGCAGCAGATTGCATTAGACTATTTCAGTAAGGGGTGTATTGCGGCTGGAATACCTCAGCTTTGAACTAAGGAATATGCCGCCTAAAAAACTCCGAGATATACCTCTCAGGAAGTGTAGGGGGTCTCCATCGGGCTCTGAGGATCTGGAGCAGTCATCTGCACCCTCCTCCCCTGAGAAATCAGAGGTTAATACCCATAAGGAACCCCCGGGAGTGCCAGGTACTGCGGCTGTCCTCAGTCCACCTGCTCCTGCATATATAACAGAGGAGGTTTTTTCCTCAACTCTGGAGGGATTGGAGCAGAGATTGGCAGCATTGATCGCTTCTTCTCTACAGGAAAGAAAGCGCGCCAGATCTCCATCACCTCCATTAGAGTGCCTGTTGGCAGAGCAACAGTCCCAGGAAGGGACCGACCTACCTGAAGGGGATCAGGAGGAGGTTAACTCTGTTTTTGAGGAATCGACAGTAGATGAACCATTTTCAGCATCACAGACTGAAAGATTGTGGGTCCAGACCCTAACTGACATGGTTCGATCTGCATTTAAAATGCCTCTTGTTGAACCATCAACTACTGCTGTCTCCTCATTGGGGTCGCTAAAAGCTCCCCAGGTTAATTGCTCCTTTCCAATACATCCATTATTGGAAGGACTTATATACCAGGACTGGGAACATCCTGATAAACTATTTGTTCCGCCTAAGAAATTTCCGGTGATCTATCCCATGGAGGAAAAGTTCACCCAGAGATGGAATGTTCCTACGGTGGATACAGCCATCTCTTCTGTGAACAAATCACTGACATGTCCAGTAGATAATGTTCAAATGTTCAAAGATCCAGTAGATAAAAAATTGGAATCTTTATTAAAATCTGCTTTTTCCACAGCAGGGGCTGTTACACAGCCAGCAGTGGCAGCTATTGGGGTCTGCCAAGCTTTAAAGGATCAAATGAAAATGGTCCTGAGGGATTTGCCAGACCAGCAGGCCCAGGCTCTGGCTGATCTGCCTAGAGCATTATGCTTTGCGGTTGACGCCATCAAGGATTCTATCCATCAGGCCTCCCGCCTCACGCTGTCTTTGGTACATATGCGTAGGCTTCTGTGGCTCAAAAACTGGTCTGCTGAAGCTCCCTGTAAGAAGCTCTTAGTTAGCTTCCCATTTCATGGGGAACGCCTTTTTGGCGAGGACCTGGATAAGTATATCCAGAAGATTTCCAGTGGTAAAAGTACTCTCTTACCGAGTAAGAAGAGGTCTAGGGGTCCATCTTTTAAGAGGACTACCTCTCATATCCCTGCGACGTCTGCTACTAAGCAGTTCCGACGGCCTCCTCGGTCAAACTCAGGGAGTAAAAATCAGGGACAGTCACAGGGTAATAAGAAACCCTGGATCCGAAGGGGTACTAAACCAGCCTCCAAGTCAAGCCTATGAAGGGCTGCCCCCACTCAAACGGGTGGGGGGAAGACTTCAGTTGTTCGCAGAGACCTGGCGGGAGACGATCAAAGACAGATGGGTGCTCTCCGCAGTAACTCTGGGATACAAGTTGGAGTTAAAAGAGTCTCCTCCTTCCCATTTTATGTGGTCAGGCATGCCAAGAGACCCTCTGAAAAGAGGGTCTCTCCTATTGGCGTTAGAACAACTATTGCTCCAAGGAGTAATTATGGAGGTTCCTATGGAAGAGTGGGGGTTGGGTTTCTACTCAAACCTTTTCACAGTCCCGAAGCCAAACGGGGACATAAGACCCATATTGGACCTAAAGAGTCTAAACAAATTTCTAAACGTCCGGTCTTTCCGGATGGAGTCGATCCGATCGGTCACCGCTGCCCTACAAGGGGAGGAATGGTTAGCCTCGATCGACATCAAAGATGCTTACTTGCATGTTCCCATCTTTCCAGGTCATCAAAAATTTCTACGCTTTGCAGTAGAAGGGCGCCATTTTCAGTTCAGAGTCTTACCATTCGGTCTGGCCACAGCACCACGAGTGTTCACAAAAATTCTGGCCCCACTGTTGGCCGATCTAAGAACATGAGGTGTAACGATAATGGCATACCTAGACGACCTGTTGTTGATGGACCACTCAGTTGCCAAGCTAGAAGTGGTAATTGTCGATACAATCAAGTATCTAGAATCTCACGGTTGGGTCATCAACCTGGACAAGTCAGCCCTACAGCCAGTGAAAAACCTGGTATATCTAGGGCTACGGCTGGATTCAGACCAGAGGAAGATTTTCTTACCTCTAGACAAGGTATCCTCTTTGAGGGGCTTGGTCCGTCTGCTTTGTGCAAAAAGACAGCCGTCCATACGCCTGTGCATGAGGCTGCTAGGAAAGATGGTAGCATCATTCGAAGCTGTGCCATACGCCCAATTCCACTCAAGGAATTTACAGAGGGCCATATTGTCAGCCTGGAACGGAAAAATTCAGGCTCTAGACTTCCCGATGGCTTTGTCCCCTTCCGTTCGGAAGAGTCTCTGCTGGTGGTTGATCCCCCAGAATCTCCAGAAGGGAAAACCCTTCAGTCCGATATCTTGGAAGGTGGTCACTACAGATGCCAGCCTTATAGGCTGGGGGGCAGTACTGGAGCAATGGTCTCTCCAGGGCAGATGGTCAAATGTAGTAAAAACCCTGCCCATCAATCTCTTAGAGATACGAGCAGCCCGGTATGCCCTAGTAGCCTGGACATCCAGACTCCAAGGGTCCCCTGTCAGAATTCAATCAGACAATGCCACAGCAGTGGCATATATCAATCATCAGGGAGGCACCAGGAGTCGTGCAGCCCAGAGGGAAGTAAGTCACATCCTGGAATGGGCAGAAAAGCATGTCCCATGTATATCAGCTGTCTTCATTCCAGGGGTGGAGAATTGGAAGGTGGACTTTCTGAGTCGCCAACAGTTATGCCCAGGGGAATGGTCCCTTCATCCCGAGGTCTTCCGAGCAATATGTCAGCGGTGGGGAACACCGGATGTAGATCTGCTAGCATCCAGATTCAACGCAAAGGTGGACAGATTTGTCTCCCGGACAAGGGATCCCCTCGCTTGCGGCTCGGATGCTCTGGTGTTCCCTTGGGATCAGTTCAGACTGATATATGCATTCCCTCCGCTACAATTGTTGCCTCGACTCCTTCGCAGAGTCAGGTTGGAGAAGAAGCCGGTGATCCTGGTGGCTCCAGCGTGGCCCCGAAGGGCCTGGTACGCAGAGATCATCAAAATGTCTGTGGGGAGTCCTTGGACCCTTCCACGTCGTCCGGACCTGCTTTCGCAAGGACCGATATACCACCCTTCCTTACTAACTCTAAGTTTAACGGCCAGGCTATTGAATCCCACATCCTAAAGAAGAGAGGTCTCTCTAACTCTGTGGTATCAACTATAATCAATGCCAGGAAGCCTGTATCCAGGCAGATCTACTATAGAGTTTGGAAGGCGTACATCACTTGGTGCGAGGCCAGAAAATGGCATCCACGTAAGTACGTTATAGGCAGAATTCTGGACTTCCTGCAGTGGGCTGTAGACAGGAAGTTTGCCTTAAGTACTATCAAGGACCAGGTTTCGGCCTTATCAATACTATTTCAAAGGCCCCTGGCTATGCATTCACTTGTCAAATCCTTTATGCAAGGGGTGACTCGTATTATTCCACCGATTAAAGCTCCCATATGCCCATGGGATCTAAATTTGGTTCTGTCGGTTCTGCAGAAGCAGCCGTTTGAACCTTTGCGGCACATTTCCTTGGTTCTACTCACCAGAAAATTGATATTTTTAGTAGCCATATGCTCGGCTAGAAGAGTGTCGGAATTAGCCGCCATGTCCTGTAAAGAGCCATACCTGGTTATCCATAAGGACAGAGTAGTATTACGCCCTCACCCAGCCTTTCTTCCTAAGGTGGTATCGAGGTTTCACTTGAACCAGGATGTGGTTCTTCCTTCTTTTTTCCCCAAACCAAGCTCGGTAGAGGAAAAGTTATTGCATTCTTTGGATGTAGTAAGAGCAGTTAAAGCTTATCTAAAAGCCACTGCTCAGATTCGTAGAACGGATTCTTTGTTTGTTCTGCCGGAAGGCCCCAGAAAGGGTCAGGCAGCATCAAAATCTACTTTAGCCAAGTGGATTCGACAGGTCATAATACAAGCCTATGGCTTGAGAAGTAGACCGCCTCCGTTCAAAGTTAGGGCGCACTCCACGAGAGCAGTTGGAACTTCATGGGCAGTGCATCACCAGGCCTCCCTGGCTCAAATTTGTAAGGCCGCAACATGGTCTTCAGTACACACGTTTACTAGGTTCTACCAGGTGGACGTTAGAAGTCAGGAGGATGTCGCCTTTGGGCGCAGTGTGTTGCAGGCCGCAAAAGATCCTCATGCCTGATGGCGCCCAGCTTATGTATGGTGTATCCCCCCCCTCATTTGGCATTGCTTTGGGACGTCCCACATAGTAATGACTATGCTGCTCTGTGTCCCGTGATGTATGAACAAGAAAGTAGGATTTTTAAAACAGCTTACCTGTAAAATCCTTTTCTTGGAGTACATCACGGGACACAGAGCTCCCACCCCTCTTTTGGGGACACGTATTGCTTTGCTACAAAACTGAGGTACTCCCGGATGGGAGGGGCTTATATAGGGGAGGGTACTTCCTGTTTTGAAAGTTGCCAGTGCCAGCACCTGAAGGTAATTCTATATAACCCACATAGTAATGACTATGCTGCTCTGTGTCCCGTGATGTACTCCAAGAAAAGGATTTTACAGGTAAGCTGTTTTAAAAATCCTACTATTTTCTTCTCAGCAGCACCCATAGGACTTCTAGTGTGTTAGTGGCATCACACAGAGCTCCTATATGTTCTTCTCAGCAGCACCCATAGGACTTCTAGTGTGTTAGTGGCAGCAAACAGAGCTCCTATATTTTCTTGTCAGCAGCACACATAGTACCTATAGTGTGTTAGTGTCAGCACCCATAGGACCTACAGTGTGTTGTGAGCACACATAGGAGCTCTATTTTTTATACTATATACACTACCGACTACAATGGCTGGAAGACCGCCAAGGAGAGGCAGAGCGTGCCGAGGCAAGAACACAGGGCAGGCAGGCTCTGTTTCTAGAGACAACAGTGCTGGCCGTGGACGTGGTCGTGCATCGTCATCAGCACGTGGCCATGGGACACGCTCGTCTTTGTTTTCGGCAGCTGGACATGTGGAGCCGCATCATGCCGAAGGCTTGGTAGAATGGATGACCAAGCCCTCCTCATCCTCCTCATCCTCTCTCACCCAGGCTCAGGGTACTGGCAGAGCAGCTGCCAACGCGTACTCAATGGCATCATCAGCCACCCCTTCCCTAGACCCACCATGTCCTCCTGAGGAGTCCCCCGAACTGTTTGAGCACAGTGTTGGGTACATGCTCCAGGAGGATGCCCAACGATTCGAAGGCTCGGATGATGATACCCAGCTTGAGGAAGTCAGTAGTGTGCGCGCAGAGAGAGGGGATGCTGAAGGACAGCAATCTGGCAGTACTGTTCCAGCAGCTGCAGCTTACTGCCAGGTTTGCTCTAGTGGTGAAGAGGGAGGGGATGATGAGGTCACTGACTCCACGTGGGTGCCTGAAGGGAGAGAGGAGGAGGAGGAGGAGGAGGAGGAGGATGCGGCGTCACATGTCCAACGAGGCAGGATGCCCCCTGGAGGCCAGCTAGAGGCCAGCACAGCAACTGTACCACACCGCAGAGCTCCGCCTGTGCAGGGCGCTGCCTCTGCACGTTATCACAAAAGTTCTTTGGTGTGGGCCTTTTTTGAGACGAGTGCATCAGATCGCACCACTGCTATTTGCAATATTTGTCTCAAGCGTATCTCGCGTGGCCAAAACATCAGCCGCTTGGGCACCACAAGCATGAGCAGACATATGTCGACCTGCCATACAGCTCGTTGGCAAGCACACATAACAGACCCACACCAAAGAACAAAGCGGACCTCTCCTTGCTCCTCATCAGCTGGGATCTCCATCCCCACTATATCTTCAATCCTCTCTGAAAGCTGCTCTGAGAGGACTGAAGGTGTAGAATTAGGTGTGTCACAACTAGGGATGAGCTTCGAGTTCGAGTCGAACTCATGTTCGACTCGAACATTGCCTGTTCGCCCGTTCGCCGAACAGCGAACAAATTGGGGTGTTCGCGGCAAATTCGAAAAATCTATGGGAGAAATCTAAAGTGTTAATTATAAAGGCTAATATGCAAGTTATTGTCCTAAAAAGTGTTTGGGGACCCGGGTCCTGCCCCAGGGGACATGTATCAATGCAAAAAGAAGTTTTAAAAACGGCCGTTTTTTCGGGAGCAGTGATTTTAATAATGCTTAAAATGAAAAAATAAAAGTGAAATATTCCTTTAAATTTCGTACCTGGGGGGTGTGTATGATATGCATGTGAAGTGGCGCATGTTTCCCGTGCTTAGAACTGTCCCTGCAAAAAGTGTCATTTTTGAAAGAAAAAAATGCATTTAAAACTGACTCGCGGCTATTAATGAATTGTCGGCTCCCGGCAATACATACAAAAGTCATTGATAAAAAAAAAAAAAAAAGCGTGGGGGTTCCCCAGAATTCAATTACCAGGCCCTTCAGGTCTGGAATGGATATTAAGGGGAACCCCGCCGCAAATAAAAAAAAAATTGACGTGGGGTTCCCCCAAATATCCATTCCAGGCCCTTCAGATCTGGCATGGATTTTAAGGGGAACTCCACCCCAAATTAAAAAAAAAATGGCGTGGAGTCCCCCTAAAAATCCATACCAGACCCCTTATCCGAGCACGCAACCTGGCCGGCCGCAGGGGAAAAGGGGGGGACGAGAGAGCGGCCCCCCCTCCCTCCTGAACCGTACCAAGCCACATGCCCTCAACATGGGGAGGATGTCCCCATGTTGATGGGGACAAGGGCCTCATCCCCACAACCCTTGCCCGGTGGTTGTGGGGGTCTGCGGGCGGGGGGCTTATCGGAATCTGGAAGACCCCTTTAACAAAGAGGACCCCCAGATCCCGGCCCCCCCCCTATGTGAATTGGTAAGGGGTACATTGTACCCCTACCATTTCACGAAGAAAGCGTAAAAAAATGTTTAAAAAAAACACACAAACACCTTGAAAAAGTCCTTTATTTAAAAAAAAAAAAAAAACATTCCAGCGGTGAAATCCAGTGTCCCGCGGCGATCCCGATGTCCAGCGCTGTCCGTCATTGGTTGTGCCTGAGCGGACCTGATGGGGAACTCCCTCTCAGTATTTTAAATGTATAGACCCGCCCCTTCTAAAGTTCCCCATCAGGTCCGCTCAGCGGACCAGATGCGGAACATGAGAAGGGGCGGGTCTATACATGTATTACCAAAGTGAGAGCAGTTCCCCATCAGGTCCGCCTCCTCGGTATGTCGGACCCGCCTACGTCATTGGCTTGAGCGGGAAACTTCCTTCACTATGTAAATTTAAATTTACATAGTGAAGGAAGTTTCCCGCTCAAGCCAATGACGTAGGCGGGTCTGACATACCGAGGGGGCGGACCTGATGGGGAACTGCTCTCACTTTGGTAATACATGTATAGACCCGCCCCTTCTCATGTTCCGCATCTCGTCCGCTGAGCGGACCTGATGGGGAACTTTAGAAGGGGCGGGTCTATACATTTAAAATACTGAGAGGGAGTTCCCCATCAGGTCCGCTCAGGCACAACCAATGAAGGACAGCGCTGGACATCGGGATCGCCGCGGGACACTGGATTTCACCGCTGGAATGTTTATTTATTTATTTTTTTAAATAAAGGACTTTTTCAAGGTGTTTGTGTGTTTTTTTAAACTTTTTTTTACGCTTTCTTCGTGAAATGGTAGGGGTACAATGTACCCGTTACCAATTCACATAGGGGGGGGGCGGGATCTGGGGGTCCCCTTTGTTAAAGGGGTCTTCCAGATTCCGATAAGCCCCCCGCCCGCAGACCCCCACAACCTCCGGGCAAGGGTTGTGGGGATGAGGCCCTTGTCCCCATCAACATGGGGACATCCTCCCCATGTTGAGGGCATGTGGCTTGGTACGGTTCAGGAGGGAGGGGGGGCCGCTCTCTCGTCCCCCCCTTTTCCCCTGCGGCCGGCCAGGTTGCGTGCTCGGATAAGGGGTCTGGTATGGATTTTTAGGGGGACTCCACGCCATTTTTTTTTTAAACTTGGGGTGGAGTTCCCCTTAAAATCCATGCCAGATCTGAAGGGCCTGGTAATTGAATTCTGGGGAACCCCCACGCTTTTTTTTTTTTTTTTTCTCAATGACTTTTGTATGTATTGCCGGGAGCCGACAATTCATTAATAGCCGCGAGTCAGTTTTAAATGCATTTTTTTTCTTTCAAAAATGACATTTTTTGCAGGGACAGTTCTAAGCACGGGAAACATGTGCCACTTCACATGCATATCATACACACCCCCCAGGTACGAAATTTAAAGGAATATTTCACTTTTATTTTTTCATTTTAAGCATTATTAAAATCACTGCTCCCGAAAAAACGGCCGTTTTTAAAACTTCTTTTTGCATTGATACATGTCCCCTGGGGCAGGACCCAGGTCCCCAAACACTTTTTAGGACAATAACTTGCATATTAGCCTTTATAATTAACACTTTAGATTTCGAACGTTCGAGTCCATTGTATTTAATAGGGTTCTAAAGTTTACACGAACATTTTGTCTGTTCGCAGGTTCTGGTGCGAACCGAACAGGGGGGTGTTCGGCTCATCCCTGGTCACAACCAAGTACTTGCAGTACACCGACGTCCGATTGTAGCAGGCAAATTTCCCTGCCCCAGCTGCTGGACCGTCGAAAGAAGTATACTCCCAGCCATCCACATTGCCAGCGGTTGAATGCTAGCTTGGCTAAATTGCTAGCACTTCAACTGCTGCCTTTTCAGTTGGTAGACTCGGCCCCCTTCCGTGAGTTTGTTCAATGTGCGGTTCCTCAGTGGCAGGTTCCCAAACGCCACTTTTTCTCACGGAAGGCGATTCCGTCTCTCTACCGGCATGTGGAAGGCAATGTCCATGCCTCGCTGGACAGGGCGGTCAGCGGTAAGGTGCATATTACCGCTGACTCATGGTCCAGCAGGCATGGACAGGGACGTTACCTTTCTTTCACGGCCCATTGGGTCACTCTTTTGGCAGCTGGGAGGGATGCAGGACAAGGTGCAGTAGTGTTGGAGGTTGTTCCGCCACCACGCCTCCAAAATGCTACTACTGGTTGTGACACACCTCTCTCCTCCACCCCCTCCTCTTCTTCTTCCTCCATGTCCTGTTCGAGTGCTCTGTCCTCGGAACCAGCGGTGCTCCGTAGGCGTACAAGGGGCTACGTGAGTACGCAGGCAAAAAGATGCCATGCCGTGCTTGCGCTGGTGTGTTTGGGGGACAGGAGCCACACTGGGCCAGAGGTTCTGGCAGCTCTGCAGGGGCAGGCCGAGAGGTGGTTGACGCCATGCCAGCTTAAGCCAGGAATGGTCGTTTCTGACAATGGCACCAACCTCCTCTCCGCCCTGCGACAGGGGCAGCTCACCCATGTGCCCTGTATGGCTCACGTCCTCAACCTGGTGGTGCAGCGGTTCTTGGGCAGGTTCCCAGGCTTACAGGATGTCCTGAGGCAGGCCAGGAAAGTCTGTGTGCATTTCCGCCGATCTTATAATGCCAGTGCTCGGCTGACTGAGCTGCAAAAGGAGCTGAACCTACCCAAGAACCGCCTAATATGTGACATGCCCACCAGGTGGAACTCAACGTTGGCCATGCTGCAGCGACTGCACACGCAGCAGAGGGCCATCAATGAGTACCTTTGCGACTACGGCACCAGGACAGGGTCAGGGGAGCTTGGCTTTTTTTCCCCACGCCAGTGGAGCATGATCAGGGATGCATGCACTGTCCTCTCACCATTTCAGGAGGCCACGAGGATGGTGAGCAGTGACAGTGCATGCATCAGTGACATTGTACCTCTTGTCCACCTGTTGGAGCATACGCTGCGTGGGATAATGGACAGGGCACTTGAGGCAGAACAGAGGCAGGAAGAGGAGGACTTCCTTGCCTCTCAAGGCCCCCTTTATCCAGACAGTGTTCCTTCTGTCCCACCCATCACACAGGAAGAGGATGAGGATGAGGAGGAGGAGGAGGAGGATTGTGTGAGCATGGAGGTGGAGCCTGGCACTCAGCATCAGCAGCAGTCTTTTAGGGATGATGTACAGTCCCAACAAACCAGTGGACTTGTACGTGGCTGGGAGGAGGTGGCTGGCGATCATGTCATCCTCAGTGACCCAGAAGACTCCGGACCGAATGCCTCAGCTAACCTACGCTGCATGGCCTCCCTGATCCTGCAAAGCCTGCGGAAGGATCCTCGTGTTCTTCGGATCAAGGAGAGGGACCATTACTGGCTGGCCACTCTCCTTGATCCACGGTACAAGGGTAAGGTTGCGGACCTTATCTTGCCGTCGCAGAGGGAGCAGAGGATGAGACATCTCAGGGAGGCCTTGCAGAAAGGTCTGTGCAACGCGTTCCCAGAAACTGGGAGGTTACAAACTCCTGGTCCTGGACGATGAGTTGCTGAGGCTTCGGTCAGTAGCAGAAGGAGCTGTGGGGAAGGTGGACGTCTGACCGATGCGTTCAGACAATTTTTTAGTCCGCAGCCCCAAGGTATGATCGGTTCCAGCAACCATCGCCAGCGTCTGATATACATGGTGCAGGAATACCTAGGGGCAAGGTCAGACTTGGACACCTTTCCCACCGAAAATCCTCTGGCTTACTGGGTCCTGAGGATGGATCACTGGCCAGAGCTTGCACAGTATGCAATTGAGCTACTGGCCTGTCCTGCATCCAGCGTTCTTTCCGAACGCACATTCAGTGCTGCTGGAGGATTTGTCACCGATCATAGGGTGCGCCTGTCCACCGACTCGGTTGATCGACTGACCTTCATAAAAATGAATCAGTCTTGGATCACCACCAGCTACCAGACACCTGAAGCGGATATAACGGAATAATTTATAATGTCACATCCCTTCAAGACTGCCTATGCTGATGCTGAGTGACTGTCCTGTTATGTTCACTGACTATCCTCTTCCTCCTCCTCAATGATCCATGCCACCACACCAGTGCCTAAGGCACAATTTTTCAGCCCCTGTATAACAGGGGCGTGTAATTACAATTTTTTAAAAAGATGCTTCGCAACAGGTGTGACTGCTGTGCTCCAAGTACAGTATCTGTGAGGGGTTGCAGTGTTGTGGCACCAGCACCAATGCCTAAGGCACAATTTTTCAGCCCCTGTTTAACAGGGGCGTGTAATTACAAATCTTGATCTAATAGTTCACAGCAGGGCCCATTCCTGCGCCCACCAAGAGTAACTATGAGGGCCTACAGTCTTGTGGCAACACCGTCCACCACCACCACCACCACCAAAGGCCCAATTTTTCTGCCCTGTTCAACAGGTGCATGCAATTACAAATCTTGATCTAATAACTCACAGCAGGGCCCATTCCTGCACCCACCAAGAGTAACTGTGAGGGCTTACAGTCTTGTGGCAACACCGTCCACCACCACCACCACCACCACCACCAAAGGCCCAATTTTTCTGCCCTGTTCAACAGGTGCATGCAATTACAAATCTTGATCTAATAACTCACAGCAGGGCCCATTCCTGCACCCACCAAGAGTAACTGTGAGGGCTTACAGTCTTGTGGCAACACCGTCCACCACCACCACCACCACCACCACCAAAGGCCCAATTTTTCTGCCCTGTTCAACAGGTGCATGCAATTACAAATCTTGATCTAATAACTCACAGCAGGGCCCATTCCTGCACCCACCAAGAGTAACTGTGAGGGCTTACAGTCTTGTGGCAACACCGTCCACCACCACCACCACCAAAGGCCCAATTTTTCTGCCCGGTTCAACAGGTGCATGCAAGTACAAATCTTGATCTATTAACTCACAGCAGGGCCCATTCCTGTGCCCACCAGTCTTGTGGCTACACCAACATCTAATAGGGCAAATTTCTGCAGAGTATATACGGCAGGCCCCTACTTTCAAACATCCAACTTACAAACGACTCCTACTTGCAAACGGCAAGAGAAAACAGGAAGTGAGAGGAAATCTACCCCTAGGAAGGGAAATTCTATCCTGTTAGATTTAATTTGGGAAAAAGGTATCTCCTCTCTACTGATGCTTTATCACCAATCCTTGTTTCAATTAAAACCCCACTTTTCCAAAAACATTTGTCATTGGGACGGAAAGTGAGGTGACATGTTCTGAACAGATGTGCAAAGACAGCAAATGTTACAGGGGTGATAACCCCTCCCTATGTTCTCCAAAAAGCTTAAAAATAGATTTTTTTGGGATGGAGCTACACTTCATAATGTACCTGTTCAGATTCTACTTAAGAACAAACCTACAGTCCGTGTCTTGTTTGCACCACCTATATACTGCTGTTCAGAGTATATAGGGTTGTAGGTATAGGGTTTTATTTTGGGTGCGGGGTCCCCCTTAATATCCATACAAGATCCAAAGGGGCTGGGGTGGGGGGGGGGGGTGTGATGGGGTAGCCATGCCATTTTTCTCAAGGATTTTCAGCCATATGGCGGCCAGGACAAGACATGACATTAAAGCCGCAAGTGGTTTTAAATGGCTTCTTTTTTTCCTTTACAAATGTCATTTTGTGCAAGGACAGTTCTAAACACGGGAAACACATGCCACTTCACAGGCATACTTTAGACACCCCCCAGGTACCATATTTAAAGGAAAATTTCACTTTTTTTTTTTCACTTTATGCATCATTAAAATGACTGCTCCCGAAAAAACGTTAGTTTTTAAAATTTATTTTTGCATTGATATATGTCCCCTGGGGCAGGACCCGGGTCCCCAAACCTGTTTTATGACATTAACATGCATATTGGCCGTTGTAATTAGCAATTTTGATTTCGAACGTTCGCGTCCATTATAACGAATAGGGTTCGAAAATTCGCGCGAACTTTCGGTCCGTTCGAAGGTTCTGGTGCGAACCGAACCCGGGGGTGTTCGGCTCATCCCTAGTGAGGATAGACTGGGCTGCAACTGGATCCAGGTTGTGTCCCCCAGAGTCCCCCAGCTCATGCTCACAGTGGGCTATAGAGGATAGAGGGGAAGCAGCGGCTCAGGATACAAGGGATAGTGAGGGGATAAGCCAAACGTCGGGGCGACTAGCAGACAAGGATAAACAAAGGACAAGCAAAAGGTCAAGGTCACAAACAGACAGGGATAGTCGAGAACAAGCCAAGATCGGTAAAAACAGAGACAGACGTAGCACACGGCAAGCAGGAACTCAAACATACAATAGCTTAACAAGCAACGTTGATCAGCACGGCTGGCTTGCAGTGCACAGGTAATCTAGTGTTCCCTGATAGGGCCTGGGGTGGAGCCATGCTTGGAGGAGAGATTATTTAAGCAGCCAGGTGAGAGTGGCTGGCCTCTAAGGTAAACACATGGAGAAGGGGTAAGCTGAGAGACAAACATTACTGCATAACCATGACAGTGGCGTATAGTTTGAGCACTGACAGGCTGACCCCCCCTTCAACCTCTGCAGCAATGCTGGCAGCACTCATACGTCTATTTTCCAAAGACAACCTCTGGATATAATGCTGAGCACGTGCACTCAGCTTCTTTGGTCGACCATGGCGAGACCTGTTCTGAGTGGAACCTGTCCTCTTAAACCGCTGTATGGTCTTGGCCACCGTGCTGCAGCTTAGTTTCAGGGTCTTGGCAAGCTTCTTATAGCCTAGGCCATCTTTATGTAGAGCAACAATTATTTTTTTCAGATCCTCAGAGAGTTCTTTGCCATGAGGTGCCATGTTTAACTTCCAGTGATCAGTATGAGAGAGTGAGAGCGATAACACCAAATTTAACACACCTGCTCCCCATTCAGACCTGAGACCTTGTAACACTAACGAGTCGCATGACACCGGGGAGGGGAAATGGCTATTTGGGCCCAATTTGGACATTTTCACTTAGGGGAGTACTCACTTTTGTTGCCAGCGGTTTAGACATTAATTGTACGTCGGGCAATTTGTGAGCAGGGGAGCCAACCAGCGGGTCTGGCGGACTCAATGTCCACCAGCTACCCGCAATCACTCCAGAGACAGGCAGAACAGAGATCTGTCAGTGTAAACAAACAAATCCCCATTCTGTCAGGGAAGGAGAGAGAGATCGTCTGTTCCTAGTGATTAGGAACAACGATCTCTCTCCTCCTCCAGTCAGCCTAGCCCCCATGCAGTTAGCAACACCTCTCAGGGAACACACTTAACGCCTTGATCGCCCCCTAGTGTTAACCCCTTCCCTGCCAGTGACATTTATACAGTAATCAGTGGCAATTTTTAGCTCTGATCGCTGTATAAATGTCAATGGTCTCAAAAAAGTGTCAAAAGTGTCCGATCTGTCCGCCGCAATGTCGCAGTCCCGCTAAAAATCGCAGATCACCGCCATTACTAGTAAAAAAAAATTAAAAATGCCATAAATATATCCCCTATTTTGTAGACACTATAACTTTTGCGCAAACCAATCAATATACGCTTATTGCGTGTTTTTTACTAAAAATATGTAGAATAAAACATATCGGCTTAAACTGGTAAAGATTTTTTTTTTCTTTAGGGATATTTATTATAGCAAAAAATAAATAAAAGCCGCAGAGGTGATCAAATAACACCAAAAGAAAGCTCTATTGGTGTGAAAAAAGGACATCAATTTTGTTTGGGTACAACATCGCATGACCTTGCAATTGTCAGTTAAAGCGAGCAGTGACCTATTGCACAAAAAGGTCTGGTCATTAGGGGGCAAATCTACTGGTCCTTAAGTGGTAATGTCGGTGTGTTGAGTTATTTTGAGGGGACAGTCAATTTACACTGTTATACAAGCTGTACACTCACTACTTTACATTGTAGCAAAGTGTCATTTCTTCAGTGTTGTCACATAAAAAGATATAATAAACTATTTACAAAAATATGAGGGTTGTACTCACTTTTGTGGGATACTGTGTATATTGTATATATATATATATATATATATATATATATACACAAATGACATCAAATGCAATTCCATATTGCCAAAAACTGTGCAAATATGCAAATACAGTGCAAATAACCTAAAGTAAGTATACCATATAATGCATAATACAATCTTAAACATTCCACAGTGCCCGAATATCAAAACAAAATACATGTACAAATATATATATATATATCTATATAGATATATATATATCTATATCTAGATATAGATATATATATAAATGTAGGTGTGGCTACATTTCGGAGCAGACAGGAGTGGCCCTCTCTTTCGGCTGGGGGATGGTGAAAGGAAGTGGAGGGGTTGTGGCTACATGTTTCGGGCCAGACTGGAGCGCCCCTCTCGTCAGCTGGGTGATGGTAACAGTAAGTGGAGTGGGTGTGGCTACGTGTTTCAGGGCAGACAGGAGCGCCCCTTTATCAAACCATAGTTTGATGGTTTGCTCCTGTCTGCCCTAAAACATGTCATAGCTCCCAACTGTCCCTGATTTCGAGGGACTGTCCCTGATTTGGAGCAATGTCCCTCTGTCCCTCCTCCTCATTTGTCCCTCATTGTGGTCTGATCTATATAGCGGTATATAAAATGCACTTTTTATCTTTTAAAAAGTGTTTCCCAGTGCTAAACCTTTCATCCAATTTATAAATTGCTGCATTTGTAAATTTTAAATGCCAATATAAATGAATAGTAATGGTAAAATAAGGCCCTTGTGGATTTAATTAACCTTTTTTTGGTTAATTCTCCTTTAAGGGGGTGTGGCAGGAGGCGTGTCCTATGTCTACATACATTTGCTAGTAGGTGTCCCTCATTCCTATCTCAAAATGTTGGGAGGTATGACATGAGCTACACCCCCTCCACTTCCTGTCACCATCACCCAGCCAAAAGAGGTGCTGTTTGGAGCTTCAGACATCTTACTACTTCTAGAAGCCGCTGTTGCTTGTGTTCCACCCTGAAGCCTGACAGCTGCATTTCCACCAAGAACTTGGCTTCAGCCAGCCACATGTCTGCAGAGCTCCGCAGCCTCATGGTGATCCTTTGGAAGTCTATATGGGTTTATGACAAGTCTTGATCCACTTTTAACTAGTTTTAGCATTCTTATTGTCTTTTACTCCTTTTAATAAATCGCTACACCTAGATGGAGGCGCCCTCTTGTGTTTGTTTTTCATATACTATATTGTCAAAAGCATTGGGACACCTACCTTTACACACACATGAACTTTAACGGCATCCCAGTCTTAGTCTGTAGGGTTCAATATTGAGTTGGCCCACCCTTTGTAGCTATAACAGCTTCAATTCTTCTGGAAGGCTGTCCACAAAGTTTAGGAGTGTGTATGGGAATGTTTGGCCATTTTTCCAGAAGGGCATTTGTGAGGTCAGGCACTGATGTTGAATGAGGAGGCCTGGCATGCAGTCTCTGCTCTAATTTATCCCAAAGGTGTTCTGTTGGGTTTTGGTCAGGACTCTGTGCAGGCCAGTCAAATTCCTCCACCCCAAACTCGCTCATCCATGTCTTTATGGACCTTGCTTTGGGCACTGGTGTGCAGTCATGTTGGAACGGGAAGGTGCCATCCCCAAACTGTTCCCACAAAGTAGGGAGCATGAAATTGTCCAAAATGTATGTATGCTGACGCCTTAAGAGTTCCCTTCACTGGAACTAAAGGGGCCAAGCCCAACCCCTGAAAAATAACCCCACACCATAATTCTCCAGATGCAGAACACCGACCCGAAGGTAAAAGAGGATTGTCTCTCACTGCACATACTCTGCAGGGGGACTTGGCGTGGTGACCCCGCACTCTCTCCTCAGAGGTACCCCTAGACAAGAGCCAGAGCAAGAAGAAAAGAGAGGAGAGAGAGGAGGCCGCTACACGACAAAATACATCAGAAGTGATGTAATTTGTTGAATAGTTTTGTAAGTATTCTTTTGTTTCTGAGCATGCGCAGTCTTGCTCTTACAATTTTTTTCGTCCGAAAACCACACTAATGAAATGAAAATCGAACGTTGAGTTCACATCCAACAAAAATTTTATAGTCTGCACATCCAGCTTTTGTCTGATGAAAAAGCGAAATCGGCTGTCGAAAGTACCATACTAACGATCCGAAAATTGGCAGACAGCTCGTCATACTAATTTTTCCATCCAATTTTCGTATCGTGTGTACGGGCCTTAAAGCTGGATACACGGTATAAAATTTTCTGTTGATTTTTTCCTTCAGATTTACCAAAACTAATATGAGGTCAAACCTTAAGAGTTTCAATTTGTATGCAATCAGGCAGGCACTTGCACTACATAGTTTTGGTAAATCTAAAGGAAATCTGACAACACAAGTTGTATAGAGTGTACGGGGTCTAAAAGGGACATGTACACTGATAATCAGGGCACTGATTATCAGTGTCCTGATTATCAGTACAGTCCAAACAGTGCTTACCAGTGCTGCCAATGTGTGCCCACCAGTGCTGCCAATAAGTGCCCACCAGTGCTGCCAATCAATGCCTATCAGTGCCTCCTCATCAGTGTCACCTATCAGTGCTGCCTACCAGTGCCTATCAGTGCCGCCTATCAGTGCCACCTATCAGTGCCGCTCCATCAGTGCTCACCAGTGCCTCCTCATTAGTGTCCACCAGTGCCGTCTCTTCAGTGCCCATCAGTGCAACCTATTAGTGCCCATCATAGCCCATCAGTGCTGTCTCATCAATGCCCATGAGTGCAGCCTATCAGTGTCCATCAGTGCAGCCTCATCAGCGCACATCAGTGAAGGAGAAATATTACCTGTTAACCACTTGCCGACCACCGAAAACACATATACGTCGACACAATGGCACGGGCAGGCAAATGGGCGTACCTGTACGTCCCTTTAAATTTGCCGCCCAGCGGGTGCGCGCGTGCCCGCCGCGTGCCTTGTGAGTGTGCTCGCGGGTCCCGGGAACTCGATGTTCCCGGGCGACCCGTGATTACGGTCGGCAAAGTCAGAGCAGGTGAATGCCTTTGTAAACAAAGCATTTCCCTGTTCTGCCTAGAGTAGGGTGACCAGACATCCCCGGTTTCCGGGGACAGTCCCCGGATTGAGGACACTGTCCCCGGACCAAGTCTGTCCCCAGTTTTTTCCCCGGATTGGATTTGAACAGGGGCTGGGGCAATTTCAAAGACAGTCAGTGCAGAATAAAAAATAAAAAAATTCTGAATTACACACCTCCGCTCCTACTAGGTTAGGGGGGGGGGGTGTATTTTTTTCCATTATCTGTGCCCCTTTCTCATGATCATGTGCTGGTCAGAGTGGAGGGAATATTTTGGTTGCATGCCCATTCAGCTCCGCTCGCATGTTCTGCCTTGGCTCAAGTCCCAGCCAACCACCTGCCTGCTTATCACCTTGCCTTCTTTGGTGGAGTGATCTTCCTCCGCTCTCCACCCAGTAGTAGCCGGAGCCCAGAGAGTGAGACTTGTGAGGCGGGCGGCGGCGGCTACGGGCAGAGAGTCGCTGATTGCCACCATTACTAGTAAAAAAAAGAAATATGTCCCCGGATTTCATTTTTTAATCTGGTCACCTTAGCCTAGAGACATGTCACTGACCTACTGTTCCCCGTGATCGGGAACAGTGATCAGTGACGTGTCACTGGTAGCTCCTCCCCATAACAGTTAGAAGCACTCCCTAGGAAACACTTAACCCCTTCAGAGCCACCTAGTGGTTAACCCCTTCACTGCCAGTGTCATTTTCACAGTAATCAGTGCATTTTTATAGCACTGATCGCTGTAAAATTACAATGGTCCCAAAATGGTGTCAAAAGTGTCCGAATGTTGTCAAAAGTGTCCGATGTGTCCGCCATAATGTCACAGTCACGATAAAAATCGCTGATCACCGCCATTACTAGTAAAAAAAAAACTATTAATAATAATGCCTAAAACGATCCCCTATTTTGTGGACGCTCTAACTTTTGCGCAAACCAATCAATAAACGCTTTTTGCGATTTTTTTTACCAAAAATATGTAGAAGAATACGTATCGGCCTAAACTGAGGAAAATAAAAGTTTTCTTATATATTTTTGGGGGATATTTATTATAGCAAAAAGTAAAAAATATTGAATTTTTTTCAAAATTGTCGCTCTATTTTTGTTTATAGCGCAAAAAATAAAAACCGCAGAGGTGATCAAATACCACCAAAAGAAAGCTCTATTTGTGGGAAAAAAAGGACGTCAATTTTGTTTGGGAGCCACGTCGCACGACTGCACAATTGTCAGTTAAAGCGACGCAGTGCCGAATCGCAAAAAGTGGCCTGCTCTTTGGTCAGCGAAATGGTCTGGGGCTGAAGTGGTTAAAGAGCATTTAACAGGCAGTGAGGGGGTGGTATATCGCCTTGCCACCACCTGCTTTAACCTCCTAAATAACAGACAACCACACCACATTGGGCATGGTTGTGGGGGGTTGCAGCGTGGCCTCATTCGTTTTAATGGGTCATGCTTTGTGGGGCGGTATCATTCACTGAGCACAAGGAGGGGTTATAATTCCCGCCGCGGCTGTAAAGCAAAGCATTGTAGCGGTCTGGCTGTGGCACGTGTTACACCCCTGGCGGCTGCCCTTGTAGCACAATGGGGAGTAGTTGAGGGATGGTATAAACCAGTGGCGGAGCGTCCATAGTGGGCGCAGGAGCGCCGCCCCCTCTCGCTCACGTCACTTACCACAACAATACATAGGTTCATGCATTGCATGAACCTATTGTAGTGCCCTCCTCACTCCCCTCATGTCTTCAGCTCGTCTATCTCTTGTCTAGGGGTACCTTAGAGGGGAGGGAGCGGGGGCAATCTGCTGCACCTGGTCTTCAAGTGAGGAGCTCCCCCCGGTCCATTACGCCTTCCGGATTCGGGTTTCCAATCCCTGGGTTCCCTAGGACCTCCTTCCCTCGCGGAACCCAGTGTTGGGCACTGAGCTCCAGACCTCCATCCGAGTACCTCACCCCAGGCTAAAGGTGCCTGGGATGGAACACGACCTCCGACTGTCCTCTAGGCCTAGGCCGCCTAGAGGACCGACACGAACCACCGCCCACAGGCTGAAGGTGCCTGGGACTCAATCCTGTGACAAAGATGGCCGGCCCCTTTATACCCTCCCCCAGCAAGCACAGCGGGTTCCCCGCCCCACCATACCACTGCCGAGAGAGGACAAAAAGGAGGTCCGGCACACAGCAATGGCTCAACCCCCAGCCCATGGCAACAGCGCCACCTGCTGGTCTGCAGGGAATTACACATCACTGGTGTCTCTGCCAGGTTTAAATTACACCTGGGAAAGTACATACCCGCTACACTCTCCCCCTGGTGGTTTGACACTGGTCCCCAGTGTCTGGAGTAAACCATGCCCTCAACGGCTGACATAGCCCAGTCCAGAAACCAACTACCAATTGTAAAAAAAAAATAAACTCTTTTAAAAAGAACTTGATCAACTGGAGCAATTGTGTCTGAGCCCTATATAAAAAAAAAAGGGAAAGAAACAACAGCATTTAACCATAACTTTGAATCACATATTCACATTATACTTTTCCCACCCATCCTGACTAAGATCCACCCCATTCTCAGTGATCTTGATGGGATGCTCTCCTGCAGAGGGAAAAGAAAGAGAATTAACACATAAACCCTGACACATGTATTCGTGTGAGAGAAAAGAAACTTCTCCGGGAAGAAATCCCTTTTCTCCAACGAGTGAGTGCGTGAAAAGTGTTTAACGTTGCGCAACACTGCCATCTGGTGACAGCATCGTGGTAACTGCACTCGTGGAACTTTTCCTCTTCTCTTTGGCCCTATCTACCCCAGAGTCCATGATCTCTTGCTGGAAAAGTGAAGAACAAAACAGGAACAGTCCTTCATTCCTCTGGGCAATAAAGGCAACAGGCCCCAGAAAGTTCAGCAGCATAACAAGAACTGAGTCTTTTCTCTCCTACAGGTAGCAGCGGGGATGCGGCAGATCAAGTGGCTTCAAGTGCTGGTCCATGGTCTCCAGATGATATTCTACATCTTCTCCTTCCTTGCGCCGGATCAGCACCTTGTCTGCATGGATGTGCCGTCCCAACATCCACTCTGCCTTGCAGTCCTTAAAACGTTGAGAGGCGTTGGGAGAGCATGCCAGGTACCTGCGGGCGTGTGGAACCTGAAGGTGGGTCCACACAAAGTCATTGTACCAGCGCTCCCGGCACACTTCCACCTCATAGAGCAGTTCCTTGGACAAGTATGGATACTCCCATCCGTACTCTGCAGCAACCTTCTGGCCAAATAGGCGTTGTAGTCTCGCCAAAGGAGGCATTGTAGCTTTGTCCACTAAGCCAGGTAAAACTATTGAGTCCGGGTGGCGAGGGACCTTGATTACATCTGGTCGGGGCATTGGTGTCCGCAGTAGTAGTCTCTTTTCCCCGGTCTTCGGTACAGATGGTACCAGGGATGTAGAGGCAGGCTGAGGACGGGACCCCTCTTCAGGCGCTGGTGCCTCCAACCTGTAGACATGGGTGGATCCCTGGTTCTGCGGGATGAAGCGAGAGGTACTTTGTCCCAGCCCTTTTCTGCAAACAGTTCGTCTATAGCAACGTCGTCTCCCATGTCCGAGAGCGACTCCAGGTCAGAGGTGTCACATTCCTCCGCGGGCAGGTACCCTGTAGTGGAGACTGAGTTTTCACCTCTTCCCACACACCCAATCTCTCTGTCTGGCTTACCTCGGCCTTTACTTGAAGCGGGACGTCCGGAACTCTTGTCGACGGATCCATCCGGGCCGGGCGTAAGCGGGCGAGACGGTCCACCACAACCGCTGGTCGGGGCTACCATACCAGTCTTTCTCTTCGGTGGTGGACGCTGCGAGACAGTGGTGACCGAGTCAGCATCCTCGGATTTCTCCCGTTGAGTTTTCACGACCTCCTCCGCGGTCACTGCAGTGTGCGCAGGGATGGCTGTCAAAGCAGTGATTCCTCCCCTCTGAGTGGTGTTGCCTGCAGCACGGCCGGGGTAAATGGTTCTCGGTTTCTCAACCGCTGAATCCACTTCAAATAGAAACTCCCCACAGGCCTCACATCGCCCGAATGGCTTCAGATGACACACCAGTCCTGAACAGCCGGGACAAATCACACCCAGGGCCTCAACGTCCATGCATGAGTACAGGTCGAATCGACCCCTTGGCTTTAGCCGGATCCCCGTATCTGTTACCGGAGCAGCAGCAGTCAATGTCGTGGTGGAAGGGTGAACTGGAATCCACGATGTATGTCCGAACATGGCGACCTGTTGCTGATCCATCGCACACTGCAAAGTTTTTGCGCCAACGTCCCACGTGTAGTCCTTCACACGTATTGGACTCCTCCCCTTTGCTCCAGTTCGCGGGCTTTTCCTCTTTTTCCTTTCTGAGTCACGCCCACGAACTAAGCGATGGGGGTGTGCCTGGTGGCGCAGTGCAAATAGAAGCCCCCACGTGTAGTCCCTCACACGGCTGAGCTTCCCCCTTTCCTCACTCTTCTGCGCGGGCCTTTCCCTTCAATGGGTCATGTCCACGACTTCGAGCACAGGGATGCACTTCGACCAATGAAGGCCTGCCTACTCGCGTAACTCCTCCAGCAGACACGTTCAATTCCGTGGTGCACAAACACTATACCGGACCCGAGCCCCCACGTGTAGCGCCCTCCTCACTCCCCACTTGTCTTCAGCTCGTTTATCTCTTGTCTAGGGGTACCTTAGAGGGGAGGGAGCGGGGACACCACGCCTGGCCTTCACCACAGGTGTCAGTGCGGTGTGAGCAAAGCTCTTGTTTTACCTTCGGGTCAGTGCTGTGCACCTGGAGCCTCCACTGAGATTACCTTGAACAATGTCTGTCAGGAAAGAGCCCAACACCATTAAAGTCCAACACTCCTTTATTCTTCTTGAATGAACACAATCAGTTGAACTCCCTTGGAGAACAGAACAGAAAAGGAGGTGTGGATGCGAGTAGGCCCAGACACAATGAACTCTCCACTTTCCTTCCTGAAAGTGGGTTGCGGTCTCCGAGCGAGGGGGAATTTCCTTCCAGGCGGTCTCCGGTGGGAGGCTCACCTGTCACTGGCAATCTGCTGCACCCGGTCTTCAAGTGAGGAGCTCCCCCCGGTCCATTACGCCTTCCGGATTCGGGTTCCCAATCCCTGGGTTCCCTAGACCTCCTTTCCTTGCGGAACCCAGTGTTGGGCACTGAGCTCCAGACCTCCATCCGAGTACCCCACCCCAGGCTAAAGGTGCCTGGGATGGAACACAACCTCCGACTGTCCTCTAGGCCTAGGCCGCCTAGAGGACCGACACGAACCACCGCCCACAGGCTGAAGGTGCCTGGGACTCAACCCCATGACAAAGATGGCCGGCCCCTTTATACCCTCCCCCAGCAAGCACGGCGGGTTCCCCGCCCCACTATACCGCTGCCGAAAGAGGACAAAAGGGAGGCCCGGCACACAGCAATGGCTCAACCCCCAGCCCATGGCGACAGCGCCACCTGCTGGGCTGCAGGGAATTACACATCACTGGTGTCTCTGCCAGGTTTAAATTACACCCGGGAAAGTACATACCCGCTACACTATGTATTGTCGCCGCCGCTGCCGCTGCCGCTCACTATTCAGATGGTCGGCCCCCTGTTGAGCGCCGGCCATCTGAATAACAGCGGCTGGTTGGTGTTTGGATGTGCCTATCAGAGCCAGTGGCTCTGATAGGCTTCCCGATTACAGCCTGAGGGCTGTAATCGGCTTCCAAATAGCTAACCAGAGGATGCACGGGGGGTGCGTTCCCTGGTTAACACTGACAGGCGTTTCAGCCAATCAGGTTCACCGGGTCTGGTTACCGGTAACCTGATTGGCTGAAGCAACATCGAGGGCGGGAGAAGACATCGAGGACGGAAGAAGGACGGCTCTCACCCGAGGAAGGTAAGTGCAGGGCTGGGGACAAACTGTCTGCATTTGGGGACAAACTGGCTGTATTTGGGGACAAACTGTCTGCATTTGGGGGAAACTGGCTGCATTTGGTGACAAACTGGCTGCATTTGGGGACAAACTGGCTGTATATGGGGACAAACTGGCTGCATTTGGGGGAAACTGGCTGCATTTGGGGACAAACTGGCTGCATTTGGGGGAAACTGGCTGCATTTGGGGAGATACTGGCTGTATATGGGGGGAAATTGTCTGTATTTGGGGGAAACTGTCTGTATTTGGCTGGAAACTGTCTGTATATGGGGGGAAACTGGCTGTATATGAGGGGAAACTGTCTGTATTAGGGGGAAACTGGCTGTATATGGGGGGAAACTGTCTGTATTTGGGGGGAAACTGTCTGCATTTGGGGGAAACTGGCTGCATTTGGGGACAAACTGGCTGCATTTGGGGACAAACTGGCTGTATATGGGGTCAAACTGGCTGTATATGGGGACAAACTGGCTGCATTTGGGGGAAACTGGCTGCATTTGGGGACAAACTGGCTGCATTTGGGGGAAACTGGCTGCATTTGGGGAGATACTGTCTGTATATGGGGGGAAACTGTCTGTATTTGGGGGGAAAGTGTCTGTATTTGGGGGGAAACTGGTTGTATATGGGGGGAAACTGTCTGTATTTGGGGGGAAACTGGCTGTATATGGGGGGAAACTGGCTGTATTTGGAGGGAAACTGGCTGCATTTGAGGGGGCAAACTTTGGGCACAGTGGCTGCGTTTAATGGGCACAGTGGCGGCAATTGATGGGTTTTTTTTTTTTCAGTTTGTTTGCGCCCCCCAAAATATTTTGAGCACCAGCCGCCACTGGTATAAATGCGGTTCAACCCCCCTCCCCCCAAATGCAAGTGTAAACAAGCCCTCAGAGATTTGGAGGAGGCTGAGGGCAATAAAAGGGACTTTTATGAGTTAGGAACACAGACTTTAATAGAATGTTTTATTTTTACACCAGAGAGTCACTAAACTGGTTACTAGGAGTCCATAGTCCCCTCATAAATACTATATAGGTCTGTGGTATCTATGGAGATAGAGGACAACACTGCACAGCATACAATATATATGGGGATTAGCGCAGAGATCTTCCACTTCATAATCATTAAAATACCGTCGTTGCTAAAACAGATTAGTGATGTCCATTGTTCTAATGGATTCTAGTTTCTGAACTAAACAAGAAAGCACTGCGCCTGCGCCGGACACAGCCAGACACGCCTGCGCACACCGAGGTTTGTGCTGAAGTTAGTCCGCCGTCTGGTCTCCATGGTGACGGAATACCGCGTCCTTCTACAGTCCGCTCCCGGGAGATGAGGAGGACGGTGCACGGGAGAGCGGACAGGTAACTCCGGCATTGTGTCTTCTATATGACTTGGGGTGTGTGTGGGGGCTGGGGTCTGTCCTATGTGTCACGTGGGATCCCTGCACCCCTTATTATTATTATCTCCAGTATTGTGTTGATATTTCCCTTCCTTTGTATATATTTTCAATGATTTATAAAGTATATAGTCACAGCCTTGCACCTTATAGATCTATGGAAACCCAAGGCCACATTGTCAGTAGTTATTATTTGTGACACTTTTAGGGCGTCTCACCCTAGAACGCGAGCGTTTGATTGTGCATATTTTTGCACATTCCGGTTTTGGCAGCCCGCTCATTTTACATTTTAATAGGTTGGCAAACGCACGGTAACACGCCAAACGTAACTACTCTTACAAACCGCGCAGTACCATGCGATTTGGTGGCCGCAAACACGCTGCTTGTTCACTAGATGAGTTTGGGGGGAGAGTACCAATGACTGTCCCCCGCACACATCTAGTAAGGGCAGAGCGTTCCCGACGTCCCATACGGTGCGAGAAATACACTTTCCCGCGCTGCGTTCTTGTGTGAGCTGGCCCATATTGTACGGCATTGTTGTGACTGAATCATAAAGAATTGCTGTCATTTCAGGGATCAGGAATTGGAGGTGAAGTTTGCCTCTTCCTTGTTGAGGGGGTAAGGGCAGGGCCGGGACAAGGGGTGGGCAGGAGGGGCGGCTGCCCTGGGCACAGTGCTATCATGTGAGGTGGGGGGCACTGTGAAGGGATTGAGGGGAGGATTTGTGTTAGGAGTTTGGGGGGGGGGCAGCAGGGGAAAAGAATTGTTCTTGGAGGAGAAATTTGAGGGGGGTGGTTCTAGGAGTGGTGATTTAGGGGGATTTGTGTTGCAAGGGGGGTGGGAGAAAAGGATTTGTGCTAGGAAGGGGTTTTGGGGGGGTTGTGCTAGAAGAGGTGCTATGGTAGAAGGGGGGGGGGGTTGGGGATTTGTGCTATGAAGGGGATTTGGGGGGGGGGTTGTGCTAGGAGAGGTGATATGGTAGAGGGGGAGGGGATTTGTGCTAGGAAGGGGTATTTTGGGGTTTGTGCTATGAAGGGGATTTGGGGGGGGTTGTGCTAGAAGAGATGATATGGTAGAGGGGGTGGGGATTTGTGCTAAGAAGGGGATTTGGGGGGGGGTTGTGCTAGAAGAGGTGCTATGGTAGAAAGGGTATTTGGGGGTTTGTGCTAGGAAGGGGTATTTTGGGGAGGTTTGTGCTAGAAGAGGTGATATGGTAGAGGGGGGGGGGCGGGGATGGGGTGGCGATTTGTGCTATGAATGGGATTTTGGGGGGTTGTGCTAGAAGAGGTAATATAGTAGAGGGAGAGGGGATTTGGGGGGGGGGGGGTTGTGCTAGAAGAGGTGCTATGGTAGAGGGGGGGGGATTTGTGCTAGGAGGAGATACATTTTTTTTGTGGGGGGGAATGTGTGCTTAGGGGGTAATCATGCAGCTTAGTGACCAATTGTTTTTTGCACATTATGAAAGACTTACCTCTAAAACAAAGCCTTCCACTGGTGTGCTGTCACCACTGACAGGACTTTCATGTTCACCCGGTCTTCCTTCCAGATTTACGTGTTTCGGCCGTTTGAATGGCCGAGACCTGATGATCCATTCAAAGCACAGTGTGCATGCGTCGGTGACGGCAGGTTCAGGAGATATTCATTTTACCTACTTTTATTATAAGCTTACCTGTAGGTAAAAGTAAGATAACTGAGTTTGAGAAAGATGAGGTCATTACCCGGGTGGCCCTGTCTGGCAGGGGTGTTTAAATCATGAAATAAAATTACAATGTCAGCTAAGACAGATCGTGTATTGTAGCTGTTTGCCTGAAGTTCACCTTTATATGCAGCATTTTCATCTTTGATTGAAGCATACATTTAGTGTCCTTATTTTGTTAAAGGTACTTGTGTGAGTGCTGGTGTTCTGCCGAGAAGTGCCCCCCATCGAATAGTGCCTGCGCATGTGCAGGAAGGAGCCGCACTCCAGATGAGTTGCCGATCAGCTGGAGTGACGTGACCAGGGCGCAAGCGCACATCGTAGGAGGTATCTCTCGATAGGAGATACCATTTCACGGGCACAATTGAAACCTATACAAACAGCGGGGGGGGGACCGTAGTTCTCACATTGTGCCTCGCTGTTGCGGGGCAGCTTTACAGTGTGCTGATGGTTCGGTTTCCCCTCTGTTTGTATAGCTTTAAATTGTGGCTGTGAAATGGTATCACCCATCGAGAGATACCTCCTATGATGTGCGCATGCGCCATGGTTACGTCAGCCCAGCTGATTGGCAAATCAGCAGTTGTGCTATGACGTACGGCGCATGTGCAGTTCGTCCCGGGCACTATTCGATGGGAGGGCACTTCTCGACAGAACACCGGCTTCTGAGACATAAATGTAAAATTATTGCTTAATGCTATTTTCTGTTATTGCAGCTAGAAAAGAACTGGAACGCCTGTATTAAATGGAGCCAGAGACAACTGTAGCTGATGGAAGACTGGAAACATTACAGATCTACAAAGTACTCCAGTGTGTTCGAGATCAAGACAAAGAGCAGATCCAAAAACTTACCCAACTCGGAGTCCCGAACCTCATAAATCTCACTGAGCCCCGCAATGGAGAAGGGGCTCTACACCTGGCTGCTGTGGCTAATAATGTGGACATGTGCAGTTTTCTGCTTAACATTGGAGCTCACCCTGATATACAAGACTTAAAGGGACGCACCCCGGCCATGAAAGCAACAGAATTAGGACATGACCTGGTACTGCAAGTTCTTGCTGAAGCCCGGGCTGACATGACAATTGTTAATAAAGAAGGAAAAGGTAGCTATGACCCACTACAGACTGACCATTATGTGAATTTATTAGCCAGCCCTTTGTTTCATATTAGAGCACCTAACGCTATGATGGAGAAAGGCAGGGTAGGTGACCGTTCTAGTTCTTGCACTTACTTAAAAAACACACTAAAACTTTCATAAGAATCACATATAAGACCTGCTCTAATCTCATGTGTCTTCATGTTGTTTACTCGTTACTATAGGAATGCCGCAAAGATAGGTCGAGGAAGTCTTAGGTTTAGGAGGCAGAGCTGTCATTCAGCTGCCAAGAACATTATGTTTTTACTTGAAAAATTCAGCAGTTACAAATACTATAGATGCTAATTTTTCTGTTTCAATCTTTTTATTCAGTTTTTTAAATGACAATAAAAATGTTCTAATGCAACAAAAGAAATTGCATATTGACGCTGTCATCAAAATCAATTAGCTGCTGATTTTTAGGAAACAGATACTCACCCTGCAGCTGATTCTGCTCAGGGCTTATCGATCTTTGGCCCTGCCATCTTGGTCCTGGGAGCCAGATGTCACTTTGTAAAGAGTCACATCCAGTTCTCCACTGTGCATGCGTGAGATTGAGGGATGCGGGTAGCCTTGTCCTGAAGCCTCCTGGGATAACGTCACACATACCTGGAGGGTATAGAACAAGGCTACCTGTACCCCATGAACTCGCATGTGTGTAGTGGGGAGCCAGCTGTGAGTCATAAGGAAGTATATAGAGCATCACACATCCCAGGAGGCTACAGGACAAGGCTACCTGCACCCTTCAATCTTGCGCCTGTGCAGTGGGAAGCTGGCTGTGAGTCATCAGGAAGTGATCGTCTCCCGGGATCAAGATGGCAGTTGGGAGGAAGGGGGTAGTGGTCCAAGGTGACATTATTCTCACCTGGGAATGGATTAAAGAAGATGGAACAGGTAATGTCAAAAAAGTATTTTGACTAAAAAAAGCTGCAATTTATTTAAAGGCTAGGGAAGAGAGTGGGGGTAACTTTTCGGTTTCAGGTGAAGGTCCTTTTAAGTTGCTCACCAATCTCTAAGGTCAGAGGGATGGTCGGATTGCGCATGCAGGATCTTAAAGGCCTTAATGTTGTTGTAAACCCTTACATATAACCATTAAAGTGACGTCAGATGATACACAGAAATAAAACAAATCCTCCTACATAAGTTGTACCTGTCTATCTGCGATTTTCTCTTCTCTGCATCCGCTCAAAGTCCAGAATTTATAAATCTTGTCTGAGCTTTCTGAAAAAAAGGGGGTGGAGAGCTGAAGTTACACTCTGCAAAACTCAGTGAGGAAAGCTCTAAGAGCTGATTGGAAGGAAAGGACACACCCCCCACAGTGCACAGGAACAGAGCTGGGATTGTCAATCAGCTGGAGTTCCCTCCTCTGTCACCATTTTTCTCTTGTTGTCAGGAAAACTTGTCAGAAATGATTTATACTGATAGCAGAGGAACAAAGCAGCAGACAGAAATGACACTTAGGCCTTGTACACACGGCCGATTTTCTCGGCAAGAACCAGCAAGAAACTTGCTGGCAGAGAGGTCTTGCCGAGTAAATCGGTCGTGTGTACGCGGCTATCGGGTTTCTCGTCGAGAAAACCGACAAGAAACCTCGACGAGAAAATAGAGAACCTGCTCTCTATTTTCTCGTCGAGATTCTCCTCGGCATGTTTCTCGACGAGAAAAGTGAGTGTGTGTACACTTACCTGTCCTCCCGGAAGCCCGCGCATGTTCGAAATGAATTTGACGCATGCGCGGTAGCTTCATAGGCATACGTAGGGTATACCAAGATGGTGGCGACGGCATCGAATGACGAGTGCATGCTCGTCGTAGTCGATGACGTCACCGCGTACGCTCCATTCAAAGAACCGCGGGTTCTTTGAAACGAGCGTGTGTACACTCGGCCGGGACAAGTTTCTTGTCCAAGAATCTCGTCGAAAAAAACGACATGTTTTTTTCAACGAGAATCTTGGCCGTGTGTACAAGGCCTTAGTTCTCTTAATTGAGACAAGTAAACACTATAGAGGGATGTGCTTTGTTCATATTTCATGTCTGAGGTTTACAACCACTTTAAGAGCCTTAAAGTGGATGTAAACCCAATTTTTTATTTTTTTTGCTGTCACACTGAAGTGTATAAGATTTCCTATCATATGTGCCCAGTCTTGCCACAAAGAGTTAATCCAGCTCTGAGCAATCCTCTTTTCTTTTTTCAGTAAGATAAACGGACAAACAGGAGAACTTTTGTCCGTTCCGCCCCCTTGCTGTGAGTGACAGGTTATTTACATATCTCGTGCACTAAGCCTGAGACAGGCATTATTTTTTAATTCCCACCCCCACTCCTTTTCTGAAGTCATGTGGTTACTTTTCTGGATTTTAACTGGATGTTAGTGATCATAGCAGAAGTTCAGTGTAAGGATCACACATGAGAAAATGCATGTTGACAAGAGGAGTGTAGAGGTGGGCGGGGAGTCTACTGACATCACAACTCCACCCACCGAGCTCCAGACTACAGATCCACCTACAGAATCTGCCGCTTTTCAGGTCTTATAACAGACAGAGGGGAGACATTTGGCAGGTAAGGATACATGCAGGAGGCATCTATATCCTTATAGATCAGCACTATGGCAGTAGTTGAGAAAGGATGAGAGTGGGTTTACATCCACTTTAAGTAAACTGTTGGTTATTGCTGTGAAGGACCAATGAGAGCAGACTCAGGATAGCACAAGCAAAGGTACAATTAAACTTTAAAGGGTTTTGTACTTTAATTATTTGCTTTCACCCACAATAGGAACCCCCCCCCCCCTTTTGCTCTGTTGCATCCTGTTTAGTGATCGACAAGCAGCTTGAGTCCAAAATACCAAATCTGGACCTCACTTTTCTTTCAGTACGCTGCTTACAATAATCTATTTTCTTCTAGTTACTGGCCTGTGAAATCTCAGAGACCAGTAATTCCTCAATGAAAGTGACGTTCATAGATGCAGAGCATCTCATACTGCATGGACATAGAATGTAACTCTGGGTCTGATCTCAATGCTACAAATATTAATAGGAAATGGGTCTGCATATCATTTATTTTATAGATCAGTAGCATTTCTATAGCAACATACTCGTTACAGTTTGGTAGTTCAATTCTTGTTTTATAACCTTAATTATACATTGAATATAATCATGTTTTTTCTTTCTTTTTCTCTAGGAGTCTTGTTCTACTGCATTTCCCCCACTAAGAGACACCTCCGCTGTCTTCAGATACTCCTGGATTGTGGAGCCGATGTTAATAACACTTCTACCAATGGAATTCCAGTGCTCCTAGTCGCTTGTGAACAGGCTCGTGAATGTAAAGAAATGTGTCTGAAATTGCTGGAAAGAGGGGCTAATCCCAATGCTTACAATCCAGTAAGATGTTTGAATTACACTCTTTATACAATGAGCCCTACTTCAGTTTGTATTTCGTATATTAGAGTGAATCTACATGATTCAAACTGAGAATCTGATGTAGCGCACCCCCTAAGGAGCCACAGTTAAACTGGGATCCCCCACAATGCACAGCCAGGCACACCAAATTTTCACAGGCATTGCAGAGAAAGAACTGTCCGTGACTTTGTTTTTGTTATTTATTAAAGTGGTTGTAAACCCCCTTTTGCAACTTGCACTTACAGGCAAGCCTAGATTAAGGCTTACCTGTAGGTGCAAGAAATATCTCCTAAACCTACACGGTTTAGGAGATATTTGCTAAAAATTACATTGCTCCGTGTCTACGGCGCATGCGCGCCGTAGACAACGACGCATTCATGGGGTTAATCCCATTCACAAATCCGGCTAAGTCCCATCATTCGACGACTTAGCCGGATTCGACGGCTCCCGCGCGCATTCACGGAGTCACGTCTTCGCCGCTCCGGCCAATCACAGCGCTGGAGCGGCGCTGTGATTGGCTGGATGGCTGCGGCTGAAGAGGGAGACGAGGACGGCTTCAGGGGCCCCGATCTAAGGTAAGTGATGCATAATGAGCTATTATGCTAGTCATATTAGCTCTTTATGCCTTTCTCTTATAGGTGGTTTAAAAATAAAAAAATATTTTATAGGGGTTTACAACCACTTTAAGGGTAAATAACTTGGATAGGAATGGGAGGTTAATTGATGCCCACTTGACTTTAGCAAAACTGTAGGGACATTCTTTCTATATACAGCTCCACTTCTTCCTCCAGCACACACTTTCTTGCAGAACCCAACTAGATCACTGTGTGAAGATCTGACCGTCACTCATTCAGATTAAAGGCAATGGCCCATTACAGGCAGGAACCCGAGGCCCCTTGGTTGTGTATCAAAAATATTACAGTGTCCAGCTTGTAGTCCTGTGGCTACTGATACCAACACCACCTCTTCAGGCACTGCCAACCCACCTGGCTGCAGCCTCACCCTTTACTACCCATCCAGGCTAAATTCTCCACCACAGTCCTCCATACTGACACTCACCAGCCCATCCGGCTGACTCTCAGAAGTTCTCCCAGTAGTGCTGACCTGCTCCTGCTGTCCTCTCTCTTGCTTCCGTGCCTCCAGGAAAATAGTTTTGAGGCATGTCTGTGATTAGTTTTTTTTTCTACACAATTGAATGAACATTTTCCAAGAGTGGTGATTCCATACTTTTGCCAGGGGTTGTATTGTCCTTGTTCATAGAATAAATCCAAACCTCGCTATCAGCGTCTATTATGTGGTTGTCCATCATTTGAGAATGATCTGCTTTCTCCATGGGCCATAATCAGTGAGTTGGAGGCTTGCCCCTAGTCCTCTCCAAAAGCCCCTGCCCTGGTTGGATATGTCACATTAACTAAATAGTTAGGAAAAAATGTCTGGAGTCTAGGTAATGCCCTTTATTGGTTCGCTTAATTAAAATAAATAAAGGTGCAAGCTTTAGGGATCCATTACTTTCCTTCCTCAGGCATATTAAATAGGTCTGTTAATTTATTTTTTAAATCAGTTAAAGGTTGAATATCAGATTGCTTCATTAAATTACCGTATTTATCAGCATATAACACGCATAGGCATATAACACGCACCCTAATTTTAAGAGGGAAGTTTCAGGAAAAAAACTTTCCATAGCCCCCTGCGTATAACACGCAGACACAGTTTACCCTATATTTTCAGGGTAAAAAAGTGAGTGTTATACGCTAATAAATACAGTATGTTAAAATTAAGTCAGAATGCACTTTTACCAAGGGGTGTTTAAAAAAAAGAACACATATAAACCCCTACTAAATTACATTAAAGGGTAACTGCAGTTTATCTTATTATTATTATTTTTTAAGTGGATGTAAACTCTCACATATACCCAGTGAAGTGAACAGCCTCAGATGATACACAGAGATTAAACAAATCTCCCTAAATAAGTTTCCATGTATATCTGCTGTCTTCATCTTGCTATATTCTTTAGAAATTCTCACATCGTGTTACAACGTTCACTTCCTCATTCAGCACTGGGAGTGTAGTCTTGGCATACACTGGGAGAAAGCTGATTGGAGAAAAGGCACTCCCCTCCTCCACCTAGGTAGAAGAACGAAGATACTTTCAGAGCTTTGCTGTGACAAGACAAGGTCTCTGCTAATCTATTTATAGCACCCTCCCTCGACACACTGCTTTTATCTGCTATCTTGGAGAACTTGTCAGAAGTTATCATTCTGATAACAGAGCAACGAAACAGCAGAAACACACGGGACTTAGAGCTTTTTAGGGAGAGAAGAAAACACTACAGATATACAGTAGGTGCCGCCGACATTGTATATTCATCGCGATCCTATTGCGGAGATTCTCGGCGACAGGAGTGCCGACATCTCGGCGACAGGGTGGCGACACATGTCGCGCTCGCTGCAATAGCGAGGAGACGCGGCACTGTATTGAACGGGGATCCGACGTGGATTCCCGCCAATACCAGGCACTGCGTTTGGTATGAATCCTGAGCGGGAACTCCACGCCAATTTTTAAAGAAAAAACCGGCGTGGGTTCCCCCTCCAGGAGCATACCAGGCCCTTGGGTCTGGTCTGGATTTGAAGGGGAACCCTACGCCGAAAAAACGGCGTGGGGGTCCCCCTCAAAATCCAAACCAGACCCTTATCCGAGCACGCAACCTGGCAGGCCACAGGGGAAGAGGGGGGGACGAGAGAGCGCCCCCCCTCCCTCCTGAACCGTACCAGGCCGCATGCCCTCAACGTGGGGGGTTTGGTGCTCTGGGGCAGGGGGGCGACCTGCGGCCCCCCCACCCCAGAGCACCCTGCCCCCATGTTGATGAGGACAGGGCCTCTTCCCAACAACCCTGGCCGTTGGTTGTCGGGGTCTGCGGGCGGGGGGCTTATCGGAATCCGGGAGCCCCCTTTAATAAGGGGCCCCCCAGATCCCGGCCCCCCCACCCTATGTGAATGAGTATGGGGTACATCGTACCCCTACCCATTCACCTGGTGGGAAAAAAATGGCAATAAATACACAACACAGTTTTTTAAAGTATTTTATTACACAGCTCCGGGGGTCTCTTCCATCTTCGGGGGTCTCCGGTGTCGTCGCCGCGCTCTCCGGTTCTTTCTTCTGCCGGGCCTCCGCTATCTTCTTCCAGCTCTTTTCCTAGCGGGGCCCGGTCTTCTCCGTCGCCTTCTTCTTCTCCCGCTCTCCGGTTCTTTCTTCCGCCGGGCCTCCACTATCTTCTTGCAGCTCTTTTGCTAGCGGAGGCCCGGTCTTCCCCGTCGTCTCGTCCGGCTCGCCGTTGTCCTTCTGCCGGCCCCTCCACTATCTTCTTGCAGCTCTTTTGCTAGTGATGGGGCCGGTCTTCCTGTCGTCGCCGTCGGCGTCTTCTTCCCTCTTCTCCTCCTCGATGTTGACTCGTCGCTTCCTCTCGCATTAATGCTAAATCTTCGGTCCGCAGAGATTTATATAGGCTTCTCATGACATCACAGTCACATGCTCCGGGTGGCATGTGACTGTGACGTCATGGGAACATGTGACTGTGACGTCATGAGCGACGACGGGAAGACCGGCCCCATCACTAGCAAAAGAGCTGCAAGAAGATAGTGGAAGGGCCGGCAGAAGGACAACGGAGAGCCGGACGAGACCACGGGGAAGACCGGGCCTCCGCTAGCAAAAGAGCTGCAAGAAGATAGCGGAGGCCCGGCAGAAGAAAGAACCGGAGAGCGGGAGAAGAACCGGAGAGCGGGAGAAGAAGAAGGCGACGGAGAAGACCGGGCCCCGCTAGCAAAAGAGCTGGAAGAAGATAGCGGAGGCCCGGCAGAAGAAAGAACCGGAGAGCGCGGCGACGACACCGGAGACCCCCGAAGATGGAAGAGACCCCCGGAGCTGTGTAATAAAATACTTTAAAAAACTGTGTTGTGTTTTTATTGCCATTTTTTTTTTCCACCAGGTGAATGGGTAGGGGTACGATGTACCCCATACTCATTCACATAGGGTGGGGGGCCGGGATCTGGGGGCCCCCTTATTAAAGGGGGCTCCCGGATTCCGATAAGCCCCCCGCCCACAGACCCCGACAACCAACGGCCAGGGTTGTCGGGAAGAGGCCCTGTCCTCATCAACATGGGGGCAGGGTGCTCTGGGGTGGGGGGCCGCAGGTCACCCCCCTGCCCCAGAGCACCAAACCCCCCATGTTGAGGGCATGCGGCCTGGTATGGTTCAGGAGGGAGGGGGGGCCGCTCTCTCATCCCCCCCCCTCTTCCCCTGCGGCCTGCCAGGTTGCGTGCTCGGATAAGGGTCTGGTTTGGATTGTGAGGGGGCCCCCACGCCGTTTTTTCGGCGTAGGGTTCCCCTTCAAATCCAGACCAGACCCAGGGGCCTGGTATGCTCCTGGAGGGGGAACCCACGCCGTTTTTTTCTTTAAAAATTGGCGTGGAGTTCCCGCTCAGAATTCATACCAAACGCAGTGCCTGGTATTGGCGGGAATCCACGTCGGATCTCCGTCTATCGGCAATGCGTGTCGCTCATCGTGAAAGGAACATTTTTCCTTTCCCGATGACGAGACAGCTCCGCGCTGGCTCTCGCGACGGAGCTCATAGGGTGTCTAGCGGCGAGATTGACACAATATCGGCGGCACCTACTGTATGTGCATAGGTCAAATTTAATGGATCGAGTTTACATCCACTTTAAGTCAAAAGCCACAAATACTGGGTACTGACTTTTAGAAAAACAGGCGCTTACCGGTGCCTGAGATCCATCATTGTTTTCTTGCAGCCGTCTCTTCTTACCGCTGTGGGTCTCCTGCACTGTCATCCTGGATACAGGAGTCGGCTGTTGCTTCCTGAGGAACCGCAGACAGCTCCCCGCTGTGCATGCACAAGCTTGCAGGGCGCTTTGTGAATGGTTCTGCAGACTTTTGGGACGTATGACATGTTCCAGGAGGCTGTGTAAGGGGAGGGGGCAGGAAAAGGGATGTCATTCTGGCCTAGGCGAGGATTGCAGAAGTGGGATCAGTAACCCGCAAAAAAAAAAAAACTGTTACTTAGTTACAGGCTGGGGGGGGGGGGGGGGCATGGGCGGAGCAAACCATCAGAACTTAATTTTTTTGTGCGCAGTTTCACTTTAAGGTTCTAAAACACTGTGATTGATTTACTGCATAGAAACCAATCAGATCCCATTTTTTTTTTTGTCAAAGCTTAATTGAACAAGCTAAAGTTAGATGCTGATTGGCTACCACGCACAGCTGCACCAGATTATTTTAACTACAATTAAATTAATGAAAATATTTAAAGCAGAACTCAAGGATAACAAAATTGATAGACCTGTTAAGGTAAAAATAAATAAGCAACATTTGCTGCGATACCTTAAAGTGTTTGTAAAGTCACACTATGACTTTACTAGTATCCCCTCTGGATTATGCTGGCATTAACTATAGTGTGTGTGTGTGTGTGTTTTTTTAATTTTTAAATGAAAAGGCTAAATACCTTTTCCCACACCGCCGCTGTGCCGTCACATGTTCTCCCTCCGAACTTCTTCCTCGATCTACGCATAGCAACGGGAGGGGCTGAGATTCCCTTGTGAGGGAAGTCACATGACCGCACAGCGACGGTATGGGAAAAGGTATTTAGCCTTTTCATTTAAAAAAAAACACACACACTATAGTTAATAACTGCACAATCCAGAGGGGATACAAGTATTTTTGCTGCATATTGCAGCTGAATAGCGGTAGGAGGGGCGGAGGGGAGAGCTGTTCTCACGCTGACAGGCAGGGAGGGGGGAGAGGAGAGACTCACAGCTGAGAGCAGGATGACGGACGGAGGCATGTAACCTGACCACCGTATTATGGGTCAGCAGCCATTATTACCATGGTCAGCACAGACAGGGGGACACAGAAACAGGCAGGATTAAGCAGGTGTATTAAAATATAGAAAGGGACAAATTACATGGCAAAAGCACTGGGCTATAGATCTTGCCTTAAAGGAACAGGATCCCTTTTTTTTTTTTGCAACCACTATAAATCTAGAGCTGTTCCCAGCAGTAATTATTTTCTGCCACTAGATGTACTCAGTCTTTGAGAGTGAATAACTGCTAGCATCAAGGTTTACTCAGGGCATAGTCTGCCACTGACACTCCCCTGAGGGTTCTCTGGGCTGGGCTCAAAATACTACTGCACTAAACGGCACTCACATGTCAAAACTTGCATGCTGTTCAGTGCAAGAGTAAAGATTGCTTACTGTCACTGCCACAGGAGAAGAGAAAGGACCCGTGACATCACCAGACCAGCCAGAAGACACTTGCATGAGTAAAAAGTGTGTGTGTGTGTGTATATGTAAAAAAATAATAATATATATATATAGATACCGTATTTATCGGCGTATAACACGCACTTTTTTCCCCTTAAAATCAGGGGAAAATCGTGGGTGCGTGTTATACGCCGATACTCCATCGAATTCCCCTGCTGAAACGAGCGAGAGGAGCGAGCGGAGCCGAAGCCGAAGTACACTCGGCTTTACTCGGCTCCTCTCGCAGTCCCGCCCATCTCTGACTGCGCCGCTGACATAGAGAAAGCCGAGTGTACTTCGGCTAGTCTCGGCTCCTCTCGCAGTCCTGCCCCTGACTGTGAGCAGAGCCGAGTCTAGCCAAAGTACACTCGGCTTTCTCTGTCAGCGGCGCAGTCAGTGGAGATGGGCGGGACTGCGAGAGGAGCCGAGTCTAGCCGAAGTACACTCGGCCCCGCTCGCTCCTCTCCACAGAAATCGGCGCCAAATTAAAAAAAACGCAGAGACTGACAAGATTGCAAAGGCACTGGGCAAGGCGACAGATGGACAGATGGACACTGGGCAAGGCTGCAGATGGACAGATGGACACTGGGCAAGGCTGCAGATGGACAGATGGACACTGGGCAAGGCTGCAGATGGACAGATGGACACTGGGTAAGGCTGCAGATGGACAGATGGACACTGGGCAAGGCTGCAGATGGACACTGGGCAAGGCTGCATGCTGCATTTAAATGTAAGTTTTTTTTCCTTGAATTTCCCTCCTAAAAGTTTTTTTCCTTAAAATTCCCTCCTAAACTTGGGGTGCGTGTTATACGCCGGCGCGTGTTATACGCCGATAAATATGGTAGATATATATATATATATATTTATTATTATTATTATAATATATATATATATATATATATATATATATATATATATATATAATATATATTTTAGCAGGGGGACCTCAAGTGTGTGGGGAGATAGAGGGGTTGTAAAATTTTGTATAGAATAAATAAGAAATGACCTTCTATTATTTCTCTAGAACACAGGTCGAACAGCTCTAATGGAAGCAGCAAGGGAAGGAGCTCTGGAAGCTGTTCGCAGTATTTTGGAGAAAGAAGGAGAAGTAAATGCTATTGACAATCAGCGGTATCATGCTGTCCATTTTGCTGCCAAAGGTGGCTTCCTAGGGGTAGGTTTTTTTTTTTTTCTGCTTTTACTCCACAAGGTTAAATTATCGCACTAACTGAACAAGCGTGCATTTCAGTGCACAGCAGATGAATATTTTGGGAGTAGCAGAGATTCCTCATCCAGTATTTGTTCAGAGAAGACAACACTATTGAGCTTTGGCCACACACAAATTTATGCATTTTGCAACAACATTCTTAAAGTGGAACTTCTCCCAAAAGGGAAAGTTCCACTTCTTTGCATCCTCCTCCCCTCCTCTTTAATTTTTGGAAGTTTTTTTGGGGTTGGGGGGGAGCGGGTACTTGGTTTTGACAGGTACCTGCTCCCACTTCACATTTCACCCCCCCCCTTCCTACCCCCGCAGCCTTTTGGGACACATCACAGGTCCCAGAAGACTGCGGGACCAATCACAAAGTGCAGCATGGCCCGCGCATGCACAGTGAGAACCAGCGGTGTGGCTGCAAGGCTTCACTGCCAGCTTCCCTTACTTAAGATACCGGCGCCTGGACCTGAAGCCGATTGAAGAATCAGCTTGAGTGAGGACAATGCTGAAACCCTGAACACGTAAGTGTCCTAATATTAAGAATCAGCAGCTACAGCTGCTGACTTAACTTTTCTGGGGGAGACTGGAGCTCTTCTTTAGCATGCCCATACACTGTACCTTTTTTTTTGTCAGCCAGCTGAATGAAAAAAAAAAAACTAGCAGATCTTCCCCCAACACATTTAATATAGATGGAGGAATCCCCCAGCCTGAATATTATATTTTGACACCGACACCTACAGTCAGAATCGGTTGCAGTAGTTAATTAAGATAACATTTCCAATTTTTCTCTTGGACAAAAGTCGACCGACTTCTGTTATGTGGGGATTGTGAGGGGGTTAGCTCGGCAGCGGGTATGTGTGACCCCCGGGATGGGCTCCCCACCCAAAAACAGGCCCAGCAGACGGAGGTTGTGGTCTTCAAAATCAAAAAGGTGCGGTTTATTTTCTATTTACAGTGACAAAAACACAGCAAGGCAAAAAAAACATAAACAAAATAAATCCTGGTCAACTTGACCTCTGACTAAACTTACAGGTTTCCTAACTAACGACTGGGATCAGCCTAGTGCTGTCCTAGTCCCTGGTTTTAAATGTCCAAGCAAAATATAGCCACACAGGCTTTCTCTCACCGCACAGGGGTTCACTCTCCCTAGACAGTCCACACAGGTCTGCTTCCAGGCATGAGCTAACACCTAATGAATCTGGGAGTTTTTTATAGAGGCCTAAATGAGCTGACAAGCTTCAGCTGGCCTCATCAACTCCCTGTCTGCACGACGCCCAGCCCTCTCCCTAGAGGTATGAGTCATCCATGAGCACACTAGCCTTATACAACTCTCCACCTAGTTGTACAAATCGGCGTAAAGCCTGAATCTGGGCGAAATATATCTACCCCCCTGGATGCAACCAGGTGACTTTACCTTCCTGCTGTCACATACCCCCCCCTCTTGTTTTAACCTCGGGGTTGGAACACCAGCAATCAGGCATTCATGTACTCGAGACAAAGCATCCACATTCCCCATTTGAACGCCAGGGCGATGCTTTACTGTGAAGTTGAATTCCTGGAGGGCCAGGAACCACCTATTCACTCTTCTATTTGTTTCCTTGTTTTGAGCCATCCACTTTAACGGAGCGTGATCCGTAACCATGTCAAAGTGCCTACCTAGCAGGTAGTACCGAAGGGAATCTAGAGCCCACTTCACCGCTAAACACTCCTTTTCAACGGTGGCGTAATTTACCTCATGGGACTTCAACTTCCTGCTGAGGTAAATGACTGGGTGCTCTTCCCCGTTCCAGACCTGGGACAATACTGCTCCTAACCCCACATCTGACGCATCACTTTGTACGACAAAGTCTTTAGAGAAGTCGGGTGAGTACAACACTGGCTGGCTACATAAGGCTTGTTTCAAGAATTGGAATGCTGCCTCAGCCTCGGGGGTCCATTTAATCATGACCGACCCTTTCCCCTTCGTCAGGTTGGTTAGGGGCACAGCCTTAGAAGCAAAGTGGGGAATGAATCGCCGATAATACCCAGCGATTCCCAGAAAGGCTCGTACCTGCTTCTTGCTGTTGGGACGTGGCCAACTCTGGATGGCCTCGACTTTGTTGAGTTGGGGTTTTATTACTCCCCTCCCAATGGTGTACCCAAGATATTTGGCCTCCTCCTGCCCAATGGTACACTTCTTGGGGTTAGCCGTAAACCCTGCTTCCCGAACAGAGTCCAGGACTGCTTGCACTTTTGGCAGATGTGAGGCCCAATCTGTGCTATGGACAATTATGTCATCCAGGTAAGCCGCAGCATACTTCCGATGGGGCCTCAGCATCTGGTCCATTTTCCGCTGGAATGTGGCCGGCGCATTCTGTAACCCGAACGGCATTCTTTTATATTGGAACGCCCCGTCTGGGGTTACAAATGCGGTTTTCTCTTTGGCCGACTTGGCCAGGGGGATTTGCCAATACCCTTTTGTGAGGTCAAGAGTCGTCATGTATCGGGCTGTTCCCAGCCGGTCGATCAACTCATCTATACGTGGCATGGGGTAGGTGTCAAATTTTGTAACTTTGTTCAACTGACGAAAATCGTTACAAAATCGCCAGCTCCCATCCGGTTTAGGCACCAACACAATGGGACTAGACCAATCACTTTGGGACTCCTCTATCACCCCTAAGTTCAGCATTTTCTGTACTTCCTCCCGTATTGCCTCCCGTCGGGCCTCTGGGATCCGATAGGGTTTTAACTTCACCCTTTCACCGGGCGGGGTAATAATGTCATGCTCTACCCCAGATGTTTGTCCCGGCAGCTCAGAGAATACCTCCTTGTTGCGAAGCACAAACTCCTTAACCTCCTGTTGTTGGGGTTGTGACAAGGTGGCTGCGATTCCAACCTCAGGAATCACGCAACCAGTTTGAGCTGGTGACCAAGTGTCTGCGACTAGGGACTCTCTATCCCTCCAGGCTTTCAACAGATTAACGTGATAGATCTGTTCGGGCTTTCGCCTTCCTGGTTGTCTGACCTTGTAATTCACTTCGCTCACTTTTTCCATTATCTCGTAGGGGCCTTGCCATTTGGCAAGGAATTTACTTTCAACCGTAGGGACAAGTACCAATATCCTATCCCCCGGGGAAAAGGTACGGGTCTTGGCTCCACGGTTGTACACTCTCTGCTGTGCCAACTGCGCTTGGGCCAAATGTTCCTTCACGATGGGCATTACCTGTGCAATTCGATCTTGCATCAGGGCGACATGCTCAATCACACTCCTGTGGGGAGAACTCTCACTTTCCCAAGTTTCCTTGGCAATATCCAACAGCCCTCTTGGGTGTCTCCCATACAGTAACTCAAAGGGGGAGAATCCCGTAGAGGATTGGGGCACCTCCCTAATAGCAAACATCAAATAAGGAAGTAGACAGTCCCAATCCCTTCCATCTCTATCCACCACTTTCTTCAACATTTGTTTTAGGGTTTTGTTGAATCTTTCAACCAGCCCATCGGTTTGGGGGTGATACACAGATGTACGCAATTGCGTCACTTTGAACAATTTACACAGCTCTTTCATAACCCGGGACATAAAGGGTGTACCTTGGTCCGTAAGCAGTTCTTTACAAATACCCACCCGGCTAAAAACAAGAGATAGCTCTTTGGCTATGGTTTTGGCCGAGGTATTTCTGAGAGGGATCGCTTCTGGATAACGGGTGGCATAGTCCATTATAACCAATATGTACTGGTGCCCCCTAGCGGACTTGATTATAGGACCTACCAAATCCATTGCGATTCTCTCAAACGGGACCTCAATGATGGGTAGAGGGACCAGCGGGCTACGGAAATGTGGCATCGGGGCCGACCTCTGACACACAGGGCAGGAGGAACAATAATTTTCTATGTCCTTCATCACCCCAGGCCAATAGAATCTCTGTAATACCCTCTCTCGGGTTTTCTCTGTCCCCAGATGACCTCCAAGAATGTGCCCATGGGCCAACTCCAACACCAACTTCCTGTAAGGTTTGGGCACCACAAGCTGCTCAACGGTTTCTTCTGCCCTTTTTGCCACCCGATACAGTAGGTCCTTCTCTACGCTGAAGTATGGGTAAGTGCCGGTATTATCTGGGTTCACTAACTCGCCATCTATTTTCACTACGTTTTCCCGTGCCTTTATTAGGGCGGGGTCTTTCAACTGTTCTGTGGCAAAGTTTTCCCTGTGAACCTCAAGATCAGAAAACTCCACAGACGGTAGGTTTTCGTCTGAGGAGGTGGGCTCCTCTCCAGTTTCTTGAGTCTCCCCTGCCAATACTGACAAGGGAAATTCCGGAGAGTCCTCACCACTCTCAGGGGAGTTCTGGCTATCACATTCCTGGTACATAGGGGCACCAGTGGGGGGCTCAGGATCATCCCACAGTTCCCAGAACTTCGGAAAATCCCTTCCCACAATGGCGTCATGCGGTAACTGAGATACTAAGCCCACTGGATGAGAGAGGGTACCTTTGGGGGTCTCGAAACACACTGTAGTCACTGGATACTCTCGGGTGTCCCCATGCACACAAATAACGGCTACCTTGCTATTCCCAGAGACCTCTGTTTTAACTAACTCAGCCTTTATCAGGGTCACAAGGCTACCTGAATCCAGCAATACCACAACATTTCTACCATTAATACACATTTTGCATAAATGTTTCTCAGTTCCCCGAATGGCAGTGCATGCGACTGTCGCACACAGCGACTGACGTCTGCCCGTCAGAAAGTCACACTGCATGGGTTCCTCCACAACCGGGCAATTTGCTGCAATATGTCCCGCTTGCCGGCAGCGGTAGCAAACGATCCTTCTTGCGGCCTCTTGAGCCGCTGATTTCCCAGGCTGTTCTCGCCAAACTTGGGGTAGAGCTCCCACCCTCTCACTCTCTCCACCCTTACCCCTTGGAATCCTCTTATCCGCCCCTGGGGATGGTCTGGTCTTAGGGTGGAAAGTCCGAGTGTCTCTGGAAGAGGCCGTCAGGTTCTCTGTAGCCAAGTATTTCTCCACACGATCCACAAGACCATCGGCCGTCTCTGGGTCTCCATGGCTTACCCACTTTTGGATGGCAGTAGGAAGAGCTCTCAAAAACCGATCCATTACAACACGTTCCACAATCTTTGGTGCGGACAAAGTCTCTGGCTGTAGCCACTTTCTGCTCAGGTGAATGAGATCATACATTTGAGACCTGGGGGGTTTTCCAAGCTGGAAAGTCCAGTTATGCACACGCTGAGCCCGGACAGCCAGGGTGACACCCAGCCTTGCCAATATTTCAGCTTTTAGCATCACATAGTCTTTTGCTTGGTTAGGCTCTAGGTCATAGTAAGCTTTCTGCGATTCACCAGTTAACAGAGGAGCCACTAGTCCAGCCCACTGCTCCTCAGGCCACTTTTCTCTTTCAGCGGTCCTTTCAAATGTGGTCAAAAATACCTCTGGATCATCCTCTCCAGTCATTTTTGTCAATAAACGACTCACCCCAAAGGACGCGGTATTAGTGGGACGGCTTTCCTCACTGGTCTGCGGACGTTGCTGCATTACTGCTTCCATCTGTTGTTGTAGTCTCTGCTCTTGCTTCTGCAACAGGTCTATGAAGCGGGCCTCAGATTGCTGTTGGGCTTGTTGCTGAGCCTCCAGACTCTGTTGTAAAGTTGCAAGGCTCTGTTGATGAGCTTGCTGCTGGGCTGCAAGGCTCCTTTGCAAACCTGCATTTGTCTGCTGTTGATTGGCATTTGCTAGAGCCAGCTGTTTCAGTATCTCCTCCATGCTGGCTTAAAAAAAAACTGCCACTGGTTCTCCACCAACTGTGAGGGGGTTAGCTCGGCAGCGGGTATGTGTGACCCCCGGGATGGGCTCCCCACCCAAAAACAGGCCCAGCAGACGGAGGTTGTGGTCTTCAAAATCAAAAAAGGTGCGGTTTATTTTCTATTTACAGTGACAAAAACACAGCAAGGCAAAAAAAACATAAACAAAATAAATCCTGGTCAACTTGACCTCTGACTAAACTTACAGGTTTCCTAACTAACGACTGGGATCAGCCTAGTGCTGTCCTAGTCCCTGGTTTTAAATGTCCAAGCAAAATATAGCCACACAGGCTTTCTCTCACCGCACAGGGGTTCACTCTCCCTAGACAGTCCACACAGGTCTGCTTCCAGGCATGAGCTAACACCTAATGAATCTGGGAGTTTTTTATAGAGGCCTAAATGAGCTGACAAGCTTCAGCTGGCCTCATCAACTCCCTGTCTGCACGACGCCCAGCCCTCTCCCTAGAGGTATGAGTCATCCATGAGCACACTAGCCTTATACAACTCTCCACCTAGTTGTACAAATCGGCGTAAAGCCTGAATCTGGGCGAAATATATCTACCCCCCTGGATGCAACCAGGTGACTTTACCTTCCTGCTGTCACAGGATGGACAAACACTAATCGAAAATCAGCCAATCACTGCTGAACTGGCTGAAGTTCAATCAATGTATGGACAGGTTTATTGTGTGGGGAAAATAAAGTTGTGTAAGTGCCGGTTCACGCAGGGGCAACACGACTCTGGGCGCGACTTTGCGAGGTGACTTCAGCGCAACTTGGAGCGACTTACCACGCGACTTCAAGTCGCCTCCAGGACAGGAGACTTTGCCAGTGGCCAATCAAACAATAATCAGCTCTGTGGGAGGGAGGGGTTTGCCTGAGAAAACTAGTTTCTCTTCCTGTAAAGTTGCTTTAGTTAAGACAGGGGATCCGATTTGGAGGCGACTTCCATTGAAATCAATGGGTACAAGTCACCTAGAAGTCGTCTTGAAGTAGTACAGGAAGTGCCCGTTCACACTACAGTGACTTGGGATCCGACTAGTGTCACCCCAAGTCGCGCGACATGAGAAATTCCATTGAAGTGAATGAGAGCCGTCTTAATGTACACTACCGAAGTCGCTCCGACTTCAGAAAAGGTTCCTGTACTACTTCAAGGTGACTTCTAGGCGACTTGTACCCATAGATTTTAATGGAAGTCGCCTCCAAAGTCGGATCCCCCGTCTTAACTGAAGCAACTTTACAGGATAAGAAAATAGTTTTCTCAGGCAAACCCCTCCCTACCACAGAGCTGATTATTCTGTGATTGGCCACTGACAAAGTCCCCTGTCCTGGAGGCTACTTGAAGTCGCGTTGTAAGTTGCGCTGAAGTCGTCTCCAAGTCGCCTCGCAAAGTCGCGCTGGAAGTCGTGTTGCCCATGTGTGAACCGGCACAAACCTTTTCTGAAGTCGGAGCGACTTCAGTAGTGTGCGTTAAGACGCCTCTCATTCACTTTAATGTAATTTCTCATGTCGCGCAACTTGGGGCGACACAAGTCGGATCCCAAGTTGCGGTAGTGTGAACGGGCACTAACGGTCTCAGGCTCATCACCTGAGTGGTCTGTGTTCAGACAAATAAACACTAAACATCACACAACGTTGAGGCTTGCTGCTCATACGTTCTCTTGGGCAAATGTCTTCTAATCAGGTCCAAAGCAACCTAATTTGGCAGATAACTGGCATGTATATGGGTAGTTTTCCACTAAACTGGAGCTTAATTATGAAAACTGGTAAAACCATTAGAAGTGAGCAGACTTTTCTGAACCATGATAGAACATTATGGCATTAATGCATTCATTACAATATTGGTTAATAATGGTATTAAATCCAAAAGCAAACAATTATCATAATGCAGCTTACCAATTCTTATGCCGCGTACACACAATCGTTTTTAATGTCATTTTCAAAAACAACGTTTTTCTCAACGTGATTTTTCTTGTTTCCTCTCAAGCCTGTCTTGCATACACACGTTCATTAAAAAAAACGCTTGAGCAAAGCGCAGTGACGTACAACACGTACGACGGCACTATAAAGGGGAAGTTCCGTTCGAATGGCGCCACCCTTCATGTTAGTAAAGTTTGTTGAGCGACGATTCGTGCTTTTCAGTCTGTTACAGCGTGACGAATGTGCTATCTCCATTACGAACGCTAGTTTTACCAGAACGAGCGCTCCCATCTCATACTTGATTCTGAGCATGTGCGTTTTTTTTTTCCCCTCGTAAAAGCATACACACTACCGTTTTTCACGTCGTTAAAAAAAAAACGACGTGAAAAACGACGTGAAAAAATAGAGCAGGTTCTCATTTTTTTTAGGCCATTTTTCACATCGTTAAAAATGCTCTGGAGCCCACACACAATCGTTTTTAATGCCCAATTTAAAAAATGGAATTTTTAATGTCGTGAAAAACGGTCGTGTGTATGCGGCATTAGATGTAATGACTGCATCCGTTTTCTTTTTAAGGCTTTCTTTCATTGGTTTTCCCCTGGTGATCCAGCCAGTAAGTCTGTGGTTTTTAAACAGAACTTGCTGCCTTGCAGATGTATCAGTTAGAGGGTTGAAAGAAATCATTTAACCACTTAAAGTGGAGGTCCACCCTGAAAAAATCTTCACACTAAAAATAAAAAAAATAAAAAAAAAATTAATAGAAAAAAAAAAAATTTATACTCACCCTAAAATTTATACTCACCCTAAACGCCTAAACGCCTGTAGGGAAGTCCCCTAATCTGCCGCTAATGTTCCTCTTCTCCGTCCGCGGTGGCTCTCCTTCCGCTTCCTCTTCTTGTGAATGGGCCGCGCTGCCTTCTGGGAATTGTGTGTATCCCAGGAGGCAAGCCGCCCATTCACAAAGCGCCGTGCGAGTGGCGCAGTAGGAAACGGGCAGTGAAGCTGTACGGCTTTACAGCCTGTTTCCCCTACTCAGAATGGAGGAGCCGGGAGCCTGCCAGCAGCGATCGATCGCTGCGGCAGGACCGACATCGCGGGAGAGTAGGACAGGTAAGTGTCCTTATTAAAAGTCAGCAGCTACACTGTTAGTAGCTGCTGACTTTTTTTTTTTTCCTGCACCACCGCTTTAAGGACACGGCCTAGTTTTCAAACTTGTTGTTTACAAGTTCAAATTTGTTTTTTTTGGCTAGAAAATTACTTAGAACCACAAAACATTATATATATTGTTTTCAGACACCCTAGAGAATAAAATGGTGGTCATTGCAATACTTTCTGTCACACCGTATTCGCGCATCGGTCTTGCAAGCGCAATTTATTTTGGAAAAAATACATTTTTTAAATAAAAAAATAAGACAATAGTAAAGTTAGCCCAATATTTTTATTTTATATTGTATTGCCATAATTACCGGCCCCCTCTTCTGCTCTCCATCCTAAAACATCCTCTTGTGTTTTGTAGCAGTTGCTTGGGGGAGAGAAGAGGAGGGAAGCTGGAAATGCTATGGGGGAAAAGTGTGCACAGGGGGCCAAGAAAGCAAGGGGCATGGGGTCATGGATGCTAGAACTGATCCCCCTGCAACAAAGCTGGACAGAGCAGAGGAGAAGCTGGCAGTGCTGCATGGGGAGGCAGAAGAGGATCGGAGTCTGCAGTAAGGCAGTACAGTTGGCCCTCCTGTTCAGCAGGTGCCCGGGCCCCCCTATTGAACTAATGGGGCCCGGGCCCAGTACAGGAGGTCTGGCTGTACTGCCTTATCAGCGGCCCTGAACAGGACAAATAGAGAGGCTGAATCTCCTTAACGGGGGGGGGGGGGGGGGGCACACAGACAGCAATAAAAACTGACAGATGTTCTAATCAATCTCCCTTCTATCTAAAACGAAAAAAAAAAGTTTTGCCTTTAGTTTTACTTTAAGGCCTCATGCACACTGCACGTTATAATAACGTTTTAAAAACGGCAGTAGCTTTGCAGTGAGTTTTTCAACATGTTTGCAATAGCGTTTTTTAGCGTTAGCGTTTCTTATGCCGCGTACACACAATCGGAAATTCTGACAACAAATGTTCGATGTGAGCTTTTGGTCGAAAATTCCGACCGTGTGTATGCTCCATCGCACGTTTGTTGTCGCAATTTCCGACAACAAAAATTTGAGAGCTGGTTCTCAAATTTTCCGACAAGAAAAGTTCTTGTCGGAAATTCCGATTGTCTGCATGCATTTCCGACGCACAAAAAAAACACGCATGCTCAGAATCAAGCAGAAGAGCCAAACTGCCTATTGAACTTCATTGATCTCGGCTCGTTGTACGTCACCGCGTTCTTGACGTTCGGAATTTCCGACAAGATTTGTGTGACCGTGTGTATGCAACACAAGTTTGAGCCAACATTCCGTCAGAAAAAAATCCACGGTTTTGTTGTCGGAATTTCTGATCGTGTGTACGCGGCATTAGAGTTTTTTTTTTAATGGATCAAAAACGTTAAACGCTGTTGAGCCGCGTTTTTTAGCTTTTATCTGCGTTTTTAGGTGTTTTTAGACGTTGGATCGGTTTTACAGCTGAAAAACGCCTCTCAGAACCCACTGGTTTTGGCCAAAAAACTCCCCAGCCAAAAACAGTTGATAACAGCCTATGTGTGCATGGACACACAGGATAACATGCTGGAGAGTTTATTGACTGTAGAAAAAAACGTCTGAAGCCAAAAACAGCAACTGTAAAAACGTCCAAAAAAAATCCAGTGTGCATGAGACCTAACACTGACAGGGTTGCTTATAATTATCATCTTTAATTTATTTATGTAAAATTGTTTGTTTATCCCCCCAAAAAAATATACACTTGTTGCTGTAACAAAAAAAGCATGAGCTGGAGTTCGGCTTCAGTTTGTTAGTGTATTTAGGTCTGCTAGAACATCGAACAATACCTCGCCCCAGACTGACAATGCTGCTGTCCAAAGGTGTCTTTGTTGGTCCTTCATCCAGAGTGGAGGCACTCTAAAGCCTCGTACACATGGTCGGACTTCAAACAAACGTTTCCGTGGATTTTTGTCCGAAGGGAGTTGGCCGAGAACACCCATAGCATACACACGGCAGGACTTTTCTGCAAACTTTCCCCAAACTTTCCCAACATCACGTGGTTTTTCTGCTCTTTTCTGCTCTTTACCGCCACCCTTTGGTCAACTTCTGCTATTGTTGGTGGATTCTAACATTGGTTCTGGGCATGCGTGTTTGTACTTCGGACAAAAGTCCGATGGATTTCTGTACACACGATAGGACTTTGCACCGTAGGACTTTTGTTGCTGAAAAGTTTGTCTGTTTGCAGAGCGAACTTTTGTCCGATGAAAACCGAAAAAGTTTGTCCGATGGAGCGTACACATGGTAGGATTTTTTTGAAAACCTGCTCATTTTGAAGTTTGTTGTTAAAAAGTCCTACCGTGTGTATGGGGCTTAATACAGGTGTTAGTGGCCAAATCAGCAGGTGAAAACAGAGGGAAAACAGCCTAAAAAAGAAAACGAATGCAGCTACCACATCTAATGATTGGTAAGTTGCAATATATTACATTTTTGGTTTTGGGTTTAATACTGCTTTAATGAATATAACTTTTATGCCGTGTACACATGATCGGTTTTACCGATGAAAACAGTTTGATGGACTTTTCTCATCGGACAAACCGATCGTGTGTGGGCCCCATCGGTCTTTTGTCTGTCGGCAAATATCCGATGGGAAAAAAAACGATAGCAAATACCGATCGTCTGTGTGAAACTCCATCGGACAAAAAACCCACGCATGCTCAGAATCAAGTCGACGCATGCTCAGAAGCATTGAACTTCATTTTTCTTGGCTTGTCGGAGTGGTTTACGTCACGGCGTTTGGAACGATCGGATTTTTGGCTGATGGTGTGTAGGCAAGACTGATGGAGTCATCTTCATTGGATTTCCGATGGAAAGATCCATCGGATTAGAATCCATAGGAAATCCGATCGTGTGTACAGGGCTTTACTGTTTTCATATGAGAATGGCTGAACCAGTTCATCCCAAACTTAAACCCAACTTCAGCCAAAACATATTTTATTTGAATATTATGGGATGTGGAGAATCTCTGTCAAGTGTTTACTGTATCTGTTTTCCTATTAGGGGAATTTCAGGAAATTATAATAAATCTCTCCAGGATGGACACAGACTGGGCGCAATTGATAATTTAAGGACCTGTGTGAATGTATGAGAACCGGATAGGTGAAACAATACTGTTTACAACATTGAATGTTTTATAGACCTGCATTAAATTATTACATTTAATTGGAAAAAGTGCCAGAAATAGGAATTATGATTAACGTGTGAGTTTGGAATAATTTTCCTTGTGTTGTAGATCTTGATGGTGCTATCTGCCTACAAGGGGGATATGGGAATCATTGCCATGGATGGTAACACAGCCCTTCACCATGCTGCTGGCGGGGGGTTTGCTGATTGCTGCAAATTTCTTGGACAAAGAGGTGGGTGATAATGTTTTAATTGTACAATATTAATTAATTAAACTATTCTGTGTCTATAGATCTCAGTTATGAGTTCACAAGGGATCAATATTTTGGTCTTATGTAGATTACTATCAGACTCGAGGGTCTATTGATAAAAAAAATTAGCATAGTTCTGTGCAAATTGAGCAAAAAGGGATATCCTTTAGGCTATTCATTGTAATTGTGTATTTGCTAATTCCCCCTAGAATCTCTAGAATTGTTTCTTTGTATCTGTTGTTACAAAAACATATGTATCTTTTATGCTCTCAGCTCTTTATAATGGTCATGGTTATGGTATTTTACTACTGCCTATAATAAAACAATATTTGTTCAGAAGAGTAAATAGCCTAAAGAACATTTGTTTTTTCCCAATTTGCACACAACTAATATGCATTTTTTTTTAATAAAAAGCCCCCTAATGTGGCAGTTATGTATATCAGCAGTCACCGGCCTTTTTAGTGCCAGGGACCGGTGTTCTGTCAATTTCTCCAACCCATCAGAAACTACAAACACGTCACTTCCGGTTTATTTAAAGCCGAGCTCCACCCTAAAGTGGAACTTTCGCTCATTGGATTCCTCCCCCCCTCTAAGACAGGTATTTGCACCCACTTCCGGGCATACACTCTGCGGGTAGACTGCGGGTAGTGCGTCATTTCCCGGTAATCAACCCCCCCCCCCCGTTGTGTTCTGCGAAACACACGGCTCTCAGAACACAGCGGGGACCAGTGAAAGACGTGCAGCGCTACTCGCGCATGCGCAGTAGGGAATCGGGAAGTGAAGCCGCAACGCTTCACTTCCTGATTCCCTCACCCATGATGGCGGTGGGGGCAGCCGAGAGACGAGCAATCGCTCGTCTTCTGCTGCCGACGTCGCTGGACTCCAGGACAGGTAAGTATCCTAATATCAAAAGTCAGCAGCTGCAGTATTTGTAGCTGCTGGCTTTTAATATTTTTTTTACGGCGGAGCTCGGCTTTAAAACCTTAGTAATTTGAGATTTTGAATTGGTGGTTGGACACAACACCAAAAACCGAATAGAGTCTGGTACAGAAAGATTGAGCTGTTTTGACAGCACTGCGGCTAACGAGAACAAAGTCGTCGCCGCCTCGGAGGCCGCCATTTTGTTGTCTAGTATCGGAGCAGAGTTAAGCCTCGTACACACGATCGGATTTTCCGACAACAAATGTGTGGTTGCAGGGTTTTGTCGGAAAATCTGACTGTTTGTATGCTCCATCGGACAATTTTTGTCGGAATTTCTGACAACAAATGTTTGATAGCATGCTTTCAAATTTTCCGAGAACAAATGTGTGCCGTCTGATTATCCAATCGTGTGTACACAAGTTCGTCAGAAAAAAAATCCAAAGTACAAACACGCATGCTCAGAAGCAATGCTAACCAATGGACTAGACATTAGCAGAAGTTGCCCAAAGGGTGGCGCTAAAGAGCAGAGAAACCACGTAGTTTGTTTGTTAGCCGAAAAAGTTTTGCTGTCTGTATGCAGAACAAGTTCACGGCCAACGCCCTTCGCACAAAATTCCACGGATTTGTCCAATGGAAATCCGATCGTGTATACGAGGCTTAAGAATATCCGCTCATAATATCCTGCACTGAACTCTATTCGGTTGCCGTTGTTGTGTCCAACCACCAATTTGTCAAAAACTCCAATTACTGCTGGTTTAAAGAAACCGGAAGTTACGTGGTTGGAGTTTCTGACGGGTTGGAAAATTTGACAGAACACCGGTTTTGTGGTAGCCCATTTTTCCAGGGAACAGGGGGTGGGGGGTGCAGTGTCAGGGATGGGGGCTAAGTGATTTGGTTGCCAGTCACTGATAGGGTTTTAACAAGAATCTCTGTAAAGCCAAACCTCTCTGCTAATGATCTGTATTTACAGATCATTAGCAGAAAAGTTTGACTGCACAGAGACTGCTATGAAAACCCTATCAGTGAGTGAATCACTGAACAGAGCTCCACCTCAGATCACCAGGCTCCTGCATTCATTCATCTCTCCTCACCTTGCACCTGGTAGAAGGTGGATTTTCCCATGTCCTGTATGTGTTTGTTGTACCCCAGGGAATCTGAAGGAGGAGAGTCACTGATTGACAGGGGAGGAGCTTCACTTGCTGGCCCCCGCCACTGATCAGACAAGAGGCGGAGCCCAGGCAGCAATACAAGTGGCCTTGCTCGCCTGCCGCCGACCCTCCGCCACACAGCCCAGCCCCCAACCGGTCACGGTCCGGCACTGGTCCACGACCCGGGGTTTGAGGACCCCCGATGTATATATTATAAACTTATAACATTTGCTCATACAGAAAGTTTGGAGTATCCTATATTGGCTAACTTACTAAAGTTATTAATTGTGGGTAATACCGTACAATAGTCTACTAACATCCACTCACACATACCTAGGTAGAGAGGTTATGTGTCTTTGTAGTTGGTCATGTGTTCTCAGCTGAAGTGAAGGATCATAGTATAGATAATTTGAGCCTCTCCTGCAGAGATCATGTGATTAAATGACTAGGCCTAGGTTTCTTCCGGAAGCAGATTTTCTTTTTTTTCTAGGAGAGCTAAGTATTTTAATCAATTTTTGTGTAGCTTATCAATCCCGACCAGATTGTTAACATATCTTTAACTTTTGAGTATAGGTCTGCTATAGCTGTATAAACAGATAGAGAGGTAAAAGTATAACCAGGGCTTTTTTTCTCAAACAATAGGTGCTGGAACTCAACCAGGACCCCCCAAAACCCCTCCCCAAACACACACCCTCCAAATCACATCAAATAGTGGGTGTGGTCAGATTTCAGAAACAGTAGGAGGATCTTAAAGGGGCATTAAATACCAGGATTGCATTACATACAGAGTGCAGAGTTCAGGGGGGTTACACACAGAGTGCAGAGCTGTCACTTGTAAACACAGAAACCAGACTTCTGTGTTTACAAGTGATTGTGGTGATCAGACACCAAAGGGTCTGAGCCAGAGGTGGGGGCACTGAGTTCCACCAAGTTCCCCCTGAAAAAAAGCCTTGAGTATAACTAAAGGTAAAATATTTTTTTCGTTTTGTATCGAGTGGAGGGGGATTAGAACACATATTAGGCTTTTATTTCTCCCTGTGCCCCCCATTAAGAACATTCATCCTTTCTATTTCTTTTTCGTACATCACGGGACACAGAGCGACTTAGTCATTACTAATGGGTTATATAGTTTACCTTCAGGTGCTGGCACTGGAAACTTCCAAACCGGAAGTACCCTCCCCTATATAAGCCCCTCCCATCCGGGAGCACCTCAGTTTTTTGCCAGTGTCTAAGGTGTTGGCCAAAGAGTAACATGTGTTTTCACTGGGCTTGCGTACAGGTTCTTTTGGGCCTTAGTAAGCTGTTCCGGATCCCACCAAAAAAGCTTCATAGCTAAACGGTCGGTACCCGGGCCTTGCAGCAGAAGAGCAAGGTTTTGCCTGTAATGCCTCTCTTAGGAGGGCTGGACCCTGGGATCCAGAGCTCTGGTCATACCCACGACCAAGATGTTGTCTGTGCAGGGTGCTATACAGGTCCAGGGGAGTGGAATCCTTGGGAACCCGGTCCCTGAAGGTTTAATTACAATGCCTGCCGTGATAGGTGAAGTTTGGGCTTCTGTGGACCAAACAGAGTCCTGCGGCGGGGAACAGGTAAGTGGGGGCCCCCAGGAACTTGGTTCTATTGGGGGACCCCCAAGCCTAATTTGTCTTTCTGTCTGTTACCTAACGGTATTCCCGCTAATATCTGTGTATGCCTGTAACTACTGAAAATGTAAAATTTTAATAGTAGTCAAGAAAAAAAAAGGACAGCGGTACCTGTGTTAAACCACTAGAGGCCGCTGTGGTCCATTTTTCTTGTCATGTGGATCTTTGGTTTTCTCAAGTCAAAAGATCCAGGCAGTTGGTAAGTTTCTCTGTGGGAATCCACTTCCTCTGCCCTGTTGCTACGCTCATCCACCGCACAGGCCCTCCGGCAAAAAGGGCCCTGGCTCCTAGTCCCTGTTTGATTTTCGAAAAGGGCGCCAATGGCGCACGGGCGCGCGCGCGGGCGCGTGCACGCGCCTCCTATGAAAAAAAAGGGGCGGGGCGGGTGGATGACGCTCGATGCGCGCCACGGCGCTTCTGCGCATGTGCAGGCGTCCCAGCTTGTATAAAGACACAGTACAAGTGTCAGCTGGATGCAAACAGAGCTAGCAACAAACAGTGGCACACAGAGGCGGTTGATGCAGGCATCCCCATAGAAAGGCACTTTAGTGGACACCAGCTGGTATATAGCAGCAACTGTGTTAGACTATTACCAGCAAAATTGGTGTATGACGACGGGAATACCTCAGCTTTGTGCTTATAGGATATGTCGTCCAGACGCTCTGGAAATAGATCTTCCAAGAAGCGAAAGGGGTCTCCGTCGGGCTCTGAGGATTTTGGGCATGCTGTACTGCGCCAATCTCCCCTGAAATTTCAGAGGTCAGTAGCCGTAGGAACCCCGCAGGAGTACCTGGTACTGCGGCTGTCCCCAGTCCACCTGCTCCTGTATATATAACAGAGGAGGTTTTATCCTCAACTCTGGGAGGATTGGAAGAGAGATTAACAGCATTGATCGCTGCTTCCCTGTCACAGGAAAAGCGCGTCCGATCTCCGTCTCCTCCTGCAGAGTGCCTGTTAGTGGAGGAACAGTCCCAGAGATCGACCTACCTGAAGGGGATCAGGTGAGGTTGATAAAGTTATAGAGGAATCAACAGTGGAAAAACCTTTCTCAGCATCTCAGGCTGAAAGATTATGGGTTCAGTCTCTGACTAAAATGGTCCGAGCAGCATTTTAAATGCCTCAGGCGGAACCATCAACCACTACTGTCTCCTCGCTGGGGTCGCTGAAAGCTCCCCAGACTGTCTGTTCCTTCCCAATCCACCCTTTATTGGAAGGGTTTATTTACCAGGATTGGGAGCATCCTGTAAAATATTTACTCCCCCCAAGAGATTTCCAGTGATCTATCCCATGGAGGATAAGTTCATAAAAAAAAAAAAAATGGAGGGTCCCTACAGTGGACACAGCCATCTCTTGTGTAAATAAATCACTGACATGTCCAGTAGATAATGTTCCAATGTTCAAGGACCCAATAGATAAAAAATTGGAGTCTTTACTAAAATCTGCTTTCTCTACAGCAAGCATGGTGACACAACCTGCAGTAGCAGCGATTGGAGTCTGCCAAGCAATGAAAGATCAGTTGAAACAAGTCTTAAGGGACTTACCAGATCAGCAGGCTCTTGCCCTAGCTGACCTACCTAGAGCCTTGTGTTGCGGTGGACGCCATAAAGGATACAATCCAACAGGCATCCCGCTTTACGCTGTCTGTAGACATATGCGTAGGCTTCTATGGCTCAAAAACTGGTCTGCTGAAGCTCCCTGTAAGAAATTGCTGATTAGCTTCCCATTTCATGGAGAACGCTTATCTGGAGATGATCTGGACAAATATATCCAGAAAACTTCTGCCAGTAAAAGTACACTCTTGCCGGTTAAGAACAAGGGTAGAAGTCCTTCTTTTAAGAGGCCTACTTCTCCAGTCCCTGGCACATCGGCTGTGAAACAGTTCCGACGGCCTCCGCGGTCAAATCCAGGGGGCAGAAATCACGGACAATCACAGGGTAACAAGAAACCCTGGGTCCAGAGAGGTACAAAACCTCCCCCCAAGTCATGAAGGGTTGCCCCCACTCAATCGGGTGAGGGGAAGACTTCAGTTGTTCACAGAGACCTGGCGGGACACCATCAGAGATGGGTGATCTCCGCAGTAAGTCTGGGATACAGGTTGGAGTTAAAAGACATTCCTCCTGCCCATTTTATAAGGTCAAACGTGCCAAGCGATCCCCAGAAGAGTGGATCCCTCCTTCTGGCACTAGAGCAACTATTGCCCCAAGGGTAATCATGAAGGTTCCCTTGGAAGAAAACGGGTTCGGGTTTTACTCGAACCTTGTCACAGTCCCCAAACCAAATGGGGACATGAGGCCCATATTAAATATAAAAGGTCTAAACAAGTTCCTACATATCAGGACTTTTTCGGATGGAGTCGATCCGATCGGTGGCCACCGCCCTACAAGGGCAGGAATGGTTAGCCTCGATCGACATAAGGGATGCTTATTTGCATATTCCCATCTGTCCGGCCCACCAGAAATTTCTACGCTTTGCAGTAGAAGGGCGCCATTTTCAGTTCAGAGCCTTACCTTTCGGTCTGGCCACAGCACCACGAGTGTTCACAAAAATTCTGGCCCTACGATTGGCCAAACTAGGAACACAAGGTGTAACGATAATGGCATATCTAAACGACTTGTTGCTGATAGACCACTCAGTGAAAAAAACTAGAAGTGGTCGTTCACAAGATAATCAAGTATCTGGAATCTCACGGTTGCATTATCAACCGAGACAAGTCAGCCCTAAAACCAGTCAAAAGCCTGGAATACTTGGGGGCTAAGACTGGATTCAAATCAGAGAAAGATTTTCTTACCTCCAGAGAAGGTGTCGTCTTTGAAAGATTTGACCCACTTAGTGGGTACAAAAAAGTAAAACCATCCATACGCCTGTGTATAAGGCTGCTGGGAAAAATGGTGGCTTCATTCGAAGCAGTACCCTACGGTCAATTCCATTCAAGGAACTTGCAGAGGGCCATACTGTCAGCCTGGAACAAAAAAGTTCAGGCTTTAGACTTACCAATGTCCCTGTCCCCTTCCGTTCGCAAGAGCCTCCATTGGTGGTTGGTGCCAGAATCTGGAAAAAGGGAAACCCTTCAGTCCGGTTTCTTGGAAGGTGGTCACTACAGATGCCAGCCTCATAGGCTGGGGGGGCAGTACTGGAGCAATGGTCTCTCCAGGGCAAGTGGTCAGAAGCAGAGAAGGCCCTGCCCACCAATCTCTTAGAGATACGAGCAGCCCGGTATGCCCTAGTAGCATGGACATCCAAACTCCAAGGGTCACCTGTCAGAATTCAATCAGACAATGCCACAGCAGTGGCATATATCAATCACCAGGGTGGCACCAGGAGTCGTGCAGCCCAGAGGGAAGCGAATTGCATCCTGGAATGGGCAGAAAGGTATGTCACAGCCATATCCGCGGTTTTCATCCCAGGAGTGGAAAATTGGAGAGCGGACTTTTTAAGTCGCCAGCAATTATGCCCGGGGAATGGTCTCTTCACCCCGAGGTTTTCCAGGCAATATGCCAGCGGTGGGGAACACCGGATGTAGATCTGCTAGCATCCAGATTCAACGCAAAGGTGGACAGATTTGTGTCTCGCACAAAGGATCCCCTAGCTTGCGGTTCGGATGCCCTAGTGTTCCCTTGGGATCAGTTCAAGCTGATATATGCATTCCCACCGCGATTAATCCGCAGAATCAGGGTAGAAAAGAAACCAGTGATTCTGGTGGCTCCAGCGTGGCCCCGAAGGGCATGGTATGCGGAGATTGTAAAAATGTCAGTGGGAAGTCCTTGGACCCTCCCACATCGTCCGGACCTGCTTTCGCAAGGACCGATATACTACCCTTCCTTACCAGCCCTAGGTTTGACGGCCTGGCTATTGAAGCCCACATTCTAAAAAAGAGAGGGCTCTCTAATCCTGTGGTATCTACCATGATCAATGCCAGGAAGCCGGTATCCAGGCAGATCTATTATAGGATCTAGAAGGCGTACATCACGTGGTGTGAGGCCAGGAAATGGCATAATAGTACGTAATAGGTAGGATTCTGGACTTCCTACAGTGGGCTGTACATAGGAAGCTTGCCTTGAGTACTATCAAGGGTCAGACGGCCTTGTCAATATTTTTTTCAAAGGCCCTTGGCTTTGCATTCATTAGTCAAAGCTTTCATACAAGGAGTGATGCGTATTAGCCCTCCGGTTAGTATTCCCATATGTCCATGGGACTTAAACCTGGTTCTGTCGGTTCTACAGAAACAACCATTTGAACCATTGCGGCACATTTCCTTGGTTCTTTTCACCAGGAAATTGATTTTCTTAGTAGCCATTTGTTCGGCTAAAAGAGTATCGGAATTAGCCGCCTTGTCCTGTAAGGAGCCATATCTGGTTATCCATAAGGACAGAGTAGTATTACGTCCTCATCCAGCCTTCTTCCTAAGGTGGTATCGAGGTTCCATTTGAACCAAGATGTGGTTCTTCCTTCCTTTTTCCCCAAACCTAGTTCGGTAGAGGAAAAGTTATTGCATTCTTTGGATGTAGTAAGAGCAGTTAAAGCTTATCTTAAAGCCACTGCTCAGATTCGTAGAACGGATACTTTGTTTGTTCTGCCGGAAGGCCCCAGAAAGGGTCAGGCAGCATCAAAAATCTACTTTAGCCAAGTGGATTAGACAGGTCATAATACAAGCCTATGGCTTGAAAAGGAGACCGCCTCCGTTCAAAGTTAGGGCGCACTCCACAAGAGCAGTTGGAACTTCATGGGCAGTGCATCACCAAGCCTCCCTGGCTCAAGTCTGTAAGGCCACAACATGGTCCTTAGTACACACGTTTACTAGATTCTACCAGGTAGACGTCAGAAGTCAGGAGGATGTCGCCTTTGGGCGCAGTGTGTTGCAGGCCGCAAAAGAGCCTCATGCCTGATGGCGCCCAGCTTATGCATAGTGTATCCCTCCCCTCATTGGGCATTGCTTTGGGACGTCCCATTAGTAATGACTAAGTCGCTCTGTGTCCCGTGATGTACGAAAAAGAAAAAGGGATTTTTATAACAGCTTACCTGTAAAATCCTTTTCTTGGAGTACATCACGGGACACAGAGCTCCCACCCCTCTTTTTGGGACACTTATTGCTTTGCTACAAAACTGAGGTGCTCCCGGATGGGAGGGGCTTATATAGGGGAGGGTACTTCCGGTTTGGAAGTTGCCAGTGCCAGCACCTGAAGGTAAACTATATAACCCATTAGTAATGACTAAGTCGCTCTGTGTCCCGTGATGTACTCCAAGAAAAGGATTTTACAGGTAAGCTGTTATAAAAATCCCTTTTTTTCCTGTTTACCATTATTATTGAAAGTGAAAGTAAAAGAAAATTCCACATTTTGTGTTGTCCCTAGAAAAAGTAATAGAGGGGAAATCTTCCAATGGGGTCACTGGTTCTGGTGACTTGGGGGGCCCAAAGGGATTCCCTTAATTTGCAGAGCTTTCCTCTCACTTCCTGTTAGGCTATGGGAGGGAAAATTTAAGAGAAATCTCCACAATCGGAAACAGATAGTGAAAAAATATCTATTTAATTATTTTATTATTTTTACTAGTAATGGCGGCGATCAGCGATTTTTATTGTGACTGCGATAATGCGGCGGACATATCGCACACTTTTGACACATTTTTGGGACCATTCACAATTATACAACGATCCCTGCTATAAAAATGCATTGATTACTGTATAAACATGACTGGCAGGGAAGGGGTTAACACAAGGAGACGAGGAAGGGGTTAAATGTGTTCCCTAGGGAGTGATTCTTACTGTGGGGGGAGGGGACTGACTGGGGGAGGTGACCAATGGTTGTCCCTATGTACAAGGGACACACCATGGGTCGCCTCTCCCTGACAGGACGTGGATCTGTGAGTTTACACACACAGATCCACGGTCCTGCTCAGTTACTGGGCAATGGCTGGTGCCCAGCGGCCACTGGGCACATGCATCGTGTCCCTAGTGACGCGGCCGGCGTGCGCGCGCCCCCTAGCGGCTCGGGAAGGCGCAACGTCATATGACGTCCGCCCAGAATGAGGAGCTCTTCGTCCCGCCGTCATTTGATGGCAGGCAGTAGAGTAGTGGTTAAAAAAAAAAAAAAAAGATTTTATTTGTAATCAGGTGCTGTTGTTTTATCTATGATAGCAATGATCTGGGTTTTTATACTAAGGGTCAATAATGCAGTTTACCCAATACATTTTACATGGCAGGTTGTGATCCCAACTGGAAAAATATAAAAGCTCTGACTCCCAAAGCTGTGGCCAAAGAAGGTGGATTCAAGGCTGCCATGAAGGAACTGAGCAAAGCAATGCGCCTCTTCAAAAAATATTCCAAGCCAGGCGTGAAAAATCCCAACCCACCTTGGGCCATAAAACTGCATGACTGGTCCTTTGAGCACCAGGCAGTCCTTCGACAATCTTTTGCTGCATTGGATAAGACGGATGGAATTATTTCCAGGGAGGAATTTGCTGCAGTCCTCTTAGAGAAGGGAGCCCCAGTGACCACGGAAGAACTGGACAATGTTATTCATCTGCATGAGAAAGGACGCGGAGGAGATATCAATGCTGAAGAGTTTTTAAAAGGGTCAAAGTATCTACAGAAATCCTTTCTTCTCTCCTCTTATGGCCCTAAAAAGAAGAAAGGAAAGAAAGGGAAAAAGGGGAAGAAAGGGAAGAAAACACTTCTTATGCCAATATGTACAATGCCAAGTCATCTCATTTCACGTCGGGAAGATGGTGGACCTCCCAACTTTATGATTGAAACATTTCATAATCTAACTGACCTTAATCGATTTGATTGTGACCACCCACCCCAAAACCCCCTGACAGATGACACTGGGTGGTATGTGGATGAGCTAGAAAAGGTATACACAAATATAAACTTTGCCATCAGGGCTGGAGACCTGGAGTCTTTGAAAAAGGCTTTTGAAGAAGGAGTACCTGTGGATGTGAAAGACGTATTTTTTAAAACACCCTTGACTTCTGCGTGTGCTTATGGAAACATGAACATTGTCAAATTCCTCCTAGAAAAAGGGTATACTTTATCATAATTTTTTTTATCATTTTCGTATCAATAGTAGCTGTAGCAATAACAATACTTATAGTACATTCAGAAAACGTAGTAGTAGTAGAATTAATACTAGTTTTAGTAGTCAGATATTCAAAATGTATGGGCTCAAATCGCACTGCAAACAATCGCGTGTCATTTGAACAGGAATTTGGTGCAATTCCTGTCCACATCTCAGGCGGTTTTCACACTGCTCTTGTGTGAACCCAGGCTTGTCATAATAATATTATTATTATACAGGATTTATATAGCGCCAACAGTTTGCACAGCACTTTACAACATGCGGGAAGACAGTACAGTTACAATACACTTCAATACAGAAGGAATCGGAGGGCCCTGCTCGTTAGAGCTTTTGACTTCAGCCTGGGTTCACACAGGAGTGGTGTGGTAAACTGCATGTGATTCAGACAGGAATTACACTGCATCCCTGTTCAAATCACATGCGATTCGATCGAGCCCCTTAATTTTGTACCTGCTAGAATCGCACCAAGAAAGTACACAAAGAAAATAGGTATCAGTAATTGGTAGCTGCGAGTACTTGAGAAAAAGTATTGGTACTCGTACTCGCTCTTAAAAACTGGTATAGGTGCATTCCTAATTTAATATATTGCAGCTTACCAATCCTTAAGGCCGCTTTCACACCGAGGCGTCGGTGGTAAAGCGCCACTATTTTTAGCAGCGATTTACTGTTGTTTTTGGGGAGGTATTCGGCCACTAGCGGGGCGCTTTTAACCCCCGCTAGCGGCCGAAAAAGGGTTAAAACCACCCGCAAAGAACCGCTACGCCAGCGGTTCAGCCGCGCTGCCCATTAATTTCAATAGGCAGGAGCGGTGGAGGAGTGGTATACACACCGCTCCAAAGATGCTGCTTGCAGGAGTTTTTTTAACGTCCTGCCAGCGCATCGCCTCAGTGTGAAAGCCCTCGATCACTGCAGGTCCCGCCATCCTCACTAAGGGAAACAGGCAGTGAATCCTTACGGCTTCACTGCCAGTTTCCTACTGCGCATGCGCGAGTCTCGTGCCGATTTGTGAATGGGTGGCTGCTCTCTGGGATTACACACAGTTCCCAGAAGGCAGCCGCCCCATTCACTGGAAGAGGATGCAGAAGAAGACCCACCGCGGATAAGGAAGAGGCAGATTAGGGACTTCCGCATAGCAACCGCTATTTTTTTTTTTTATTGTTTTGCAGCATTTTTGTGTAATTTTTTTTTCAGGGTGGAACTCCGCTTTAAGTTTTTCCTCCTGCAAAGACCTCTGTTTATGAAGAGATTGAAGACCAATTCACACTTTTGCATTGCAGCAACCCATGCTAAAAAGGTGTTTTACCACACATTCCTACAACACACTCATTCTGTGTGCAGTGCGTTGTGGTGCCATTCATTGTGTTGCTCATTGTGTTGCTTTATGTTATGGCACGCTGCATTGCTAAAAAAAGGTCACATACATTTTTGATCCATTGTCGTGCTCTGGCACTCTGGCAGCCCATTCATAATAAATGTGCTGCCCTAACACAACGTACAAAGTAACATGCTTTAGCGTTCCTGCAGCACAGCGGAACACTAATGTGCGAATGAGCCCTGAAATAACCCAGCAACAGATTTAGGAAACCTAAGCCTCCTCCCTCTGGTAGCCCACGTACAGTATGTATTATACCAAGTTACCAGCAGCAGGTTTAGAAATAAATGTTTTCCCATCTTAATGATAATGAGGCTTTTACTTGGACCCTTTAACCTTTTTTTATTTTCCAGTGCTGATGTCAATGCAAGTGATAATTTCATGTGGACTCCATTGCACCATGCGTGTCATGCAGGCCAGCAAGACATAGCAGAACTGCTGATTAAACACGGAGCGAAGATAGATGCAGTGGCCCTCAATGGATCCACACCACTGATGAGAGCTGTAGAAAGCGGCAGCTTAGACTGTGCTCAGTTTCTAATTACATCTGGAGCAAAAGTGCAAATAGTGAACAAGAAAGGTAACCATTTCACATATCCTATCTGGTGCAACAACTTCTTGTAGGTGAATTAATAGGGATTTTTTGCAAGTGAAATATAATAAACCAAAGCTCCCCCATATAGTCTAGATAGAATGTGTACAATTATCTTATAATTATATTAGCGGTTCACCTGCAAAAGGAAACACTGGAAGGAGACAAGGAACTAGGTTCCCTATGTTTTTTGTCCCCTACAATACTACCTACTGGGATTTAAACTGATGGGTGTTTTGGCCCATATCCACACTCAATCAATTCATCCCTTCTTAAAAATCAACATTTTTTCCTTTTTTTTTTTTTTTTACTTTTTTGCCCATATACTGGCCTCCTTGTAATTGTAAGGAGTCTGCTCTTCCTTCCTGGTGAGAACATGGAGGTTATCTCCACAGACCCCCCTAGGCTTCCTGTCCATTGGACTGACTGTATTATCGGCATTATACAGGTTATTACAATATTTGCACAAGATTCGTGCTATCTTAAGGCCCCGATGAAGCGGGATCTCCTGCGAAACACGTAGGCAATCTATCTTGATCTTTTCAGTCATGACTAGAACATTTTGGACCAAATTACAGTAACTGTGATTTTAACCTGTTATAACTTCAATGTTTTTACCTAACCATTTGTATATGGAAAATGAAGATTAATTATATTCTTATTCTGTGGCATATGTATTTATTAAGCCCTACGAGGTACACTCAAAGTCCCACCTCACTCCATTTCTGTTATTGATTTTAATTATATTAATTTCAATTTGCCTCAACACACCAGCTAAATGTTCACAATGCATTGTGATTTTAGGGCTGGGAGATCAATGCTGGTATCTTCTATATAGAGCTTTGAACGCAGAGAACATTACCTTTCCTGTAACATTAACACTAAGGCTGCCCATACATTAATCATATTATAATTTTTTTCAACCAGCTGGTTGAACAAAAAAAATTATCCAATTCTTTCATCCATACATGTGGATGGAGGAATCCCTCCCGCAGCGCTATAGTCGGTGACAGTGGTCATTTAGGAAAAACCTGATAGATCAACTTGCATACAACCAGCTGATCCATACATGGATCTAAATTTGGCCGATGGTTGCTTAACCACTTCAGGATTTGGCTGCCAAATGAACGGGCCACTTTTTGCGATTCAGCACTGCGTCGCTTTAACTGACAATTGCGCGGTCGTACGACGTGGCTTCCAAACAAAATTGACGTCCTTTTTTTCCCCACAAATAGAGCTTTCTTTTGGTGGTATTTGATCACCTCTGCGGTTTTTATTTTTTGCGCTATAAACAAAAATAGAGCTACAATTTTGAAAAAAAGCAATATTTTTTACTTTTTCCTATAATAAATATCCACAGAAAATATATAATAAACTAATTTTTTTCCTCAGTTTAGGCCGATATGTATTCTTCTACATATTTTTGGTAAAAAAAATCGCAATAAGCGTTTGATTGGTTTGCGCAAAAGTTATAGCGTCTACAAAAAGAGGATGGTTTTATGGCATTTTTATTAATATTTTTTTTAACTAGTAATGGGGGCGATCAGCGATTTTTATCGTGACTACGACATTATGGCGGACACTTTTGACGCTATTTTGAGACCATTGTCATTTGTACAGCGATCAGTGCTATAAAAATGCACTGATTACTGTGTGAATAACACTAGCAGGGAAGGGGTTAACCAGTAGGGGGCGAGGAAGGGGTTAAGTGTGTCCTAGGGAGTTATTCTAACTGTGTGGGGGCTGGGCTACCAGTGACACGACACTGATCACTACACTGCTCCTGATGACAGGGAGCAGAAGATCACTGTTCTGTCACAAGGCAGAACAGGGACATGCCTTGTTTACACAAGCATCCCCCCGTTCTGCAGCGTGGTGACACGATTGCGGGACACGCCGTGACACGATTGCGGGACACTAGCGGACATTGAGTCCGCTGGTCTCGCGGGCACGGTCACGGAGCTCGCGGAAGGGGCGAAATTCAAAGCAACGTATATATACATTGCTTTGCGCAGCCGTGCCATTCTGCCGATGTATATAGTCGTGACATGGTCGGCAAGTGGTTAATCGGCCGAATTTCAATTCGGTTATGACCAGAATAGATAGAAAGATAGCGATAGATAGAAAGATAGAGAGAGATAGATAGATAGTAGATATGCACAGCCTTTGTGGAACCCAGACTGTGTTGTAATTCCACAAAAGCGGTCTTTGTCTCTGTTTCTCACTGTATATATGTGTTTATTTTTTTCTTTAGTACTGGCAAATGTCTAAAGTTGCTTTCCAGAATAAACCTAATTACTCTTTAAATGGTTATAAAGGCTCAATTTTTTTACCTTCATGCAGAAAACCTTCTGGGTGCAGCCCCCCCCCCCCCCAATACTTACCTGAGCCCAGGGGCGTATCTATCACGGGACAAAAAAGGCGTTTGCCTTGGGCGACATATTTCAGGGGGGCGACACCTATACCGGGAGGATGCCTGCAGCTGAAGGCGTCATCATTTTTTTGAGCGGTCGGCTCTCTTGTAATAGCAAGTGGAGCGGCTTCCTAGCTTCCCCTTATGGCTATGGTAGTGACATCTCTTTTCATGAGTTTCCAGGTGTGCACACCTGCCAAGGCTATTATGGAGGGGAGATTTGCATGTATCACCCTATTTTTTTACTTAATCTGTATTAAGGAGAATGCAGCAGAAGGAGGGCAGGTACACATACAACTATACGGAGCTTTACTTACAAGCTGTCTTGTTTTTCTGCTACTGTCTTCCCTTTTGTGTAGAAAAATGTATTTTTCTTCCTCATGTTTACATCAGTTTTTGTGGTGTCTCCTTACTATCCAGGTCACTATGGAGCCACCACAGCCTACGCACCCTCCTACTTCTACTACTGAGCTATGTATTAGGGGAGAAGGGACCAATAGAAATGCTTTGATTGCTACTTGCGCATGCATATTTGAATACCGTGAACCATGTACTATGTGCAATGTAGTTCTGGTGTTGTACACAGGAAAATAACTGTGTCCACACACCAAGCTAGAAGTGATGGGGAAGCATGGGTACAAAGGAGTTAGTGGTGCCTGCTGATGATATTTGGAACGTCTGTGTACAAACATTCTACGAAATACGAAATACGTAATGACTATATTGCTCAATCAAGTGATAATACATTTATAATCTCCCATCTCTTTCATAGGACAAAATGTTCTTGATGTTGCAAAAGCCTATGCAGACTACAGATTGATTGAGCTGATTCAAGCCAAACTGGAAAGTTTACCAAAACCAAAAGAGAAAAAGAGCAGCAAGGGGAAAGGCAAAATGGAAGGAAAATCAAAAGCGGTGTCCAAACCCCAGACTACTGCAATATTAGTTCCTCCACCTGTTAAGCAAGAGGTATGATAACTATTTTTGTTAAAGTTTTTTGCACAATTGTTGGCAACTTTAAATGAAAAAAAATAGTTAGGGCTTGTTGCAGAGGCGGCGGCTGCGACAGGCATTATACCTCCTTTCAATTTCAGTGGGTGTAGCGCCCGCCAATAAGTCTCTATACTTACTACAGAGTCCACATTACAGCTTACCGATTAACATTAAAGGGTTAGTTCACCTTTATAGAAAAAATGTAAAGGTGAACTAACCCCCGGGCACCTTTCCCAACCCCCCCAGTCCCCATCAAACTTACCTCTGGATTGCTGAGCTGTCAGCATCCAGTGGTTTGGGGATGTGAAATCCCCACTCTTCTCTCTCTTCTCCGCACTTCCAGGATGGATTCTGGTTGGTCAGAACTGTCCAGTGTTAGTTCAACTTTACATTTACAATGAGGGAAAAAAGTATTTAATCCCCCGCTGATTTGTACATTTGCCCACTGACAAAAAAATGATCAGTCTATAATTTTAATGGTAGGTTTATTTTAACAGTGAGAGACAGAACAACAACAATAATATCCAGAAAAACGCATTTCAAAAAAAGTTATAAATTTATTTGCATTTTAATGAGTGAAATAAGTATTTGATCCCCTATCAATTAGCAAGATTTCTGTCTCCCATGTGTCTTTTATACAGGTAATGAGCTGAGATTAAGAGCATTCTCTTAAAGGGAGTGCTCCTAATCTCAGCTTGTTACCTGTATAAAAAAGACCTGTCCACAGAAGCAATTAATCAGATTCCAATCTCTCCACCATGGCCAAGTGCAAAGAGCTGTCTAAGGATGTCAGAGACAAGATTGTAGACCTACACAAGGCTGGAATGGGCTACAACACCAATTCACAAATGGAAGAAACAAATAATAACTGTCAATCTCTCTCAGTCTGGGGCTCCATGCAATATCTCACCTCATGGAATTTCAATGATCATGAGTAGTGATGAGCCGAACACCCCCGGGTTCGGTTCGCACCAGAACCCGCGAACGGACCGAAAGTTCGAACGAACATTAGAACCCTATTAAATACAATGGATGCGAACGTTCGAATTCTAAAGTGCTAATTATAAAAACTATTATGCATGTTATTGTCCTAAAAAGGGTTTGGGAACCCGGGTTCTGCACCAGGGGACATGTATCAATGCAAAAATAAGTTTTAAAAACGGTCGTTTTCCGGGAGCAGTCATTTTAATGATGCATAAAGTGAAAAAAAAAAAGTCAAATATTCCTTTAAATATCGTACCTGGGGGGTGTCTAAAGTATGCCTGTGAAGTGCCACGTGTTTCCCGTGTTTAGAACTGTCCCTGCACAAAATGACACTTCTAAAGGAAAAAAAAGCCATTTAAAACTGCTTGCGGCTTTAATGTAATGTCTGGTCCCGGTAATATGGATGAAAATCTTTAAGAAAAATGGCATAGCTACCCCATGACCCCCCCCCTACCCCAGCCCATTACCAGCCCCTTTGGGTCTTGTATGGATATTAAGGGGAACCCCGCACATAAAATAAAAAAGGCCCTATATACTCAGAACAGCCGTATACAGGCGGTGCATACAAGACAGGGACTGTAGGTTTGTTCTTATGTAGAATCTGTTTGTAATTTTGAACAGGTACATTGTTGAAGTGTAGCTCCAGACCAAAAATCTATTTTTAAACTTTTTGGAAAACATAGGTAAGGGTTATCACCCCTGTAACATTTGTTTTGCTGTCTGTGCCCCTGTTCAGAACATTTCACCTCACTTTCCGTCCTAATGACAACTGTTTTTGAAATGTGGTGTTTTTCTTGAAACAAGGATTGCTGATAAAGCATCAGTACAGAGGAGACACCTTTCTCCCATATTTATTCTTACAGGAGAGAATTTTCCTTCCTAGTGGTAGATTTCCTCTCACTTCCTGTTGTCTTCTTGCGTTTGCAAGTAGGAGTCGTTTGTAAGTTGGATGTTTGAAAGTAGGGACCTGCCGTATATACTCTGCAGAAATAGGCCCCTTAGTTGTTGGTGTTGGCACAACACTGTAAGCACTCACAGTTACTCTTGGTTGGTGCTGGAACGCCCTGCTGTCAACTATTATATCAGGAATTTTAATTACATATAATTGTTGAACAGTGGTAGTAAAAATTGGGCCTTTGATGGTGGTGCTGGTGCCACAACACTGTAAGCCCTGACAGTTACTCTTGGTGGGTGCAGCAATGGGCCCTGCTGTGAATTATTAGATCAAGAATTGTAATTACATGCCCCTGTTGAACAGGGGCTGAAAAATTGGGCCTTAGGCACTGGTGGCACAACACTGCAACCCTTCACAGATACTGTACTTGGAGCACAGCAATGAGCCCTGTTGCAAAGTATTGCTTCAAAAATTGTAATGACACGCCCCTGTTAAACAGGGGCTGAAAAATTGGGCCTTAGGCACTGGTGGCACAACACTGCAACTCCTCACAGATACTGTACTTGGAGCACAGCAATGAGCCCTGTTGCAAAGTATTGCTTCAAAAATTGTAATTACACGCCCCTGTTAAACAGGGGCTGAAAAATTGGGCGTTAGGCACTGGTGGCGGCACCCATAAACAAAAATGATCTTCCAAGCTATCATCATCAATCGTATCATTGAGGACTCGGAGGAGGAGGATAGCCAGTCAACATAACAGCACAGGCACTCAGCATCAGCATCAGTCTTGAAGGGATGTGACATTTTAAAATCAATTAGTCTGTTATATCAGCATCAGGTGTGTGGTAGCTGGTGGTGATCCAAGACTGGTTCATCTTGATGAAAGTCAGTCGATCAACCGAGTCGGTGGACAGGCGCACCCTGTGATCCGTGACAAATCCTCCAGCAGCACTGAATGTGCGTTCCGAAAGAACGCTGGATGCAGGACAGGCCAGTAGCTCAATTGCATACTGTGCAAGCTCTGGCCAGTGATCCATCCTCAAGACCCAGTAAGCCAGAGGATTTTCGGTGGGGAAGGTGTCCAAGTCTGACCTTGCCCCTAGATATTCCTGCACCATGTTTATCAGACGCTGGCGATGGTTGCTGGAACCGATCATACTTTGGGGCTGCGGACTAAAGAATTGTCTGAACGCATCGGTCAGACGGCCACCTTCCCCACCGCTCCTTCTTTGACTGGCCGAAGCCTCAGCAACTCGTTGTCCAGGACCAGGAGTTTGCAACCTCCCAGTCTCTGGGAACGCGTTGCACAGACCTTTCTGCAAGGCCTCCCGGAGTTGTCTCATCCTCTGCTCCCTCTGCGACGGTAACATAAGGTCCGCAACCTTACCCTTGTACCGTGGATCAAGGAGAGTGGCCAGCCAGTAATGGTCCCTCTCCTTGATCCGAAGAATACGAGGATCCTTCCGCAGACTTTGCAGGATCAGGGAGGCCATGCAGCGTAGGTTTGCTGAGGCATTCGCTCCGGAGTCCTCTGGGTCACTAAGGACGACATGATCCGCAGCCACCTCCTCCCAGCCACGTACAAGTCCACTGGTTTCTTGGGACTGTAAATCATCCCTAAAAGACTGCTGCTGATGATGCTGAGTGCCAGCCTCCACCTCCATGCTGACACAATCCTCCTCCTCCTCCTCCTCCTCCTCCTCCTCCTCTTCCTGTGCGATGGGTGGGACAGAAGGAACACTGTCTGGGTAAAGGGGGCCTTGAGAGGCAAGGAAGTCCTCCTCTTCCTGCCTCTGTTCTGCCTCAAGTGCCCTGTCCATTATTCCACGCAGCGTGTGCTCCAACAGGTGGACAAGAGGTACAGTGTCACTGATGCATGCACTGTCACTGCTCACCATCCTCGTGGCCTCCTCAAATGGTGCCAGGACAGTGCATGCATCCCTGATCATGCCCCACTGGCGTGGAGAAAAAAAACCAAGCTCCCCTGACCCTGTCCTGGTGCCGTAGTCGCACAGGTACTCATTGATGGCCCTCTGCTGCGTGTGCAGCCGCTGCAGCATGGCCAACGTTGAGTTCCACCTGGTGGGCATGTCACATATAAGGCGGTTCTTGGGCAGGTTCAACTCCTTTTGCAGCTCAGCCAGGCGAGCACTGGCATTATAAGATCTGCGGAAATGCACACAGACTTTCCTGGCCTGCCTCAGGACATCCTGTAAGCCCGGGTACCTGCCCAAGAAGCGCTGCACCACCAGGTTAAGGACGTGAGCCACACAGGGCACATGGGTCAGTTGTCCCTGTCGGAGGGCGGAGAGGAGGTTGGTGCCATTGTCGCAAACCACCATTCCTGGCTTAAGCTGGCGTGGCGTCAACCACCTCTCGGCCTGGCCCTGCAGAGCAGACAGGACCTCTGCCCCAGTGTGGCTTCTGTCCCCCAAACACACCAGCGCAAGCACGGCATGGCATCTTTTTGCCTGCGTACTTGCGTAGCCCCGTGAACGGCTACGGAGCACCGCTGGTTCATAGGACAAACCACAGGAAGAGGCCATGGAGGAAGAAGAAGAGGAGGGGGTGGAGGAGAGAGGTGTGTCACAACCAGTAGTAGCATTTTGGAGGCGTGGCGGTGGGACAACCTCCAACACTACTGCACCTTGTCCTGAATCCTTCCCAGCTGCCAAAAGAGTGACCCAATGGGCCGTGAAAGAAAGGTAACGTCCCTGTCCATGCCTGCTGGACCATGAGTCAGCGGTAATATGCACCTTACCGCTGACCGCCCTGTCCAGCGAGGCCAAGACATTGCCTTCCACATGCCGGTAGAGAGCCGGAATAGCCTTCCGTGAGAAAAAGTGGCGTTTGGGAACCTGCCACTGAGGAACCGCACATTGCACAAACTCACGGAAGGGGGCCGAGTCTACCAACTGAAAAGGCAGCAGTTGAAGCGCTAGCAATTTAGCCAAGCTAGCATTCAACCGCTGGGCATGTGGATGGCTGGGAGTGAACTTCTTTCGACGGTCCAGCAGCTGGGGCAGGGAAATTTGCCTGCTAGAATCGGACGTCGGTGTACTGCTAGCAGAGTGGGCGCAAGTACTTGGCTGTGACACACCTAATTCTACACCTTCATTCCTCTCAGTGCATGTTTCAGAGAGGACTGAAGTTATAGTGGGGTTGGAGATCCCAGCTGATGCGGTGCAAGGAGAGGTCCGCTTGGTTCTTTGGTGTGGGTCTTTGAGGTAGGCTTGCCAACGAGCTGCATGGCAGGTCAACATATGTCTGGTCAGGCATGTGGTACCCAAGCGGCTGATGTTTTGGCCACGCGATATACGCTTGAGACATATGTTGCAAACAGCAGCTGTGCGATCTGATGCACTAGCCTCAAAAAAGGCCCACACCAAAGAACTTTTTGAATGACGGGCAGAGGCAGCGCCCTGCACAGGCGGAGCTCTGCGGTGTGATTCCGTCGGTGTACTGCCCTTACGCTGGCCACCAAAGGGCATCCTGCCTCGTTGGAGATGTGCCTCCTCCTCATCCTCCTCCTCCTCCTCTCTCCTATTAGGCACCCACGTGGAGTCATTGACCTCATCATCCCCTCCCTCCTCATCACTGGAGCCAATCTGGCAGTATGCTGCAGCTGCTGGAACATGACTGCCAGATTGGTGTCCTTCTTGAGCATCCCCTCTGTCTGCTCTCACGCTACTGCCTTCCTCTAGCTGGGTTTCATCATCAGACCCTTCGAAACGCTGGGCATCCTCCTGGAGCATGTACCCAACACTGTGCTGAAACAGTTCGGGGGACTCCTCAGGAGGAGGACATGGTGGGTCTAGGGAAGGAGTGACTGATGATTTGTCTGACATTGATACCAGGGAAGACGACGCTTTGGCAGCTGCTTTTCCAGTACCCTGAGCCTGGGTGAGAGAGGATGAGGAGGAGGAGGAGGGCTTGGTCATCCACTCTACCAAGTCTTCGGCATGATGTGGCTCAACATGTCCAGCTGCCGAAAAGAAGGACAAGCGTGTCCCATGGCCATGTGCTGATGACAATGCACCGCGTCCACGACCAGCACTGTTGCCCCCAGACACAGAGCCTGCTTGCCCTCTTTTATTGCCTCCTGACTGTCTGCCTCTCCTTGTTTGCCTTCCAGACATTCTAATAGATGGCCTGCAGGGAGATGGGAAAAAAGCAATAAGGGCTACCTTCAGGTGTCCTTCTCTGTCCCTTGAAACAAGGACTTTCACAGTGAAAGAAACTGACACTGTCCCTACCTAGAGTTTTCTGTCCCTAGAATAAATGTTTTTTTTAATCACAATATAGCACAAGGACAATTCACTCAATGTCTCTCCAGGTCCCTGGAAACAAGGACTTGCAGAGTGAAAGAAACTGACACTGTCCCTACCTAGAGTTTTCTGTCCCTAGAATAAATGTTTTTTTTAAGCACAATATAGCACAAGGACAATTAACTCACTGTCCTTACAGGTCCCTGGAAACAAGGACTTGCAGAGTGAAAAAAAAAAAACACTCTCCCTACCTACAGTTTTCTGTCCCTAGAAAAAATGTTTTTTTTAAGCACAATATAGCACAAGGACAATTAACTCACTGTCCTTACAGGTCCCTGGAAACAAGGACTTGCAGAGTGAAAGAAAAAAAACACTCTCCCTACCTACAGTTTTCTGTCCCTAGAAAAAATGTTTTTTTTAATCACAATATAGCACAAGGAAAATTAACTCACTGTCCTTACAGGTCCCTGGAAACAAGGACTTGCAGAGTGAAAGAAAAAAAACACTCTCCCTACCTACAGTTTTCTGTCCCTAGAAAAAATGTTTTTTTTAATCACAATATAGCACAAGGAAAATTAACTCACTGTCCTTACAGGTCCCTGGAAACAAGGACTTGCAGAGTGAAAGAAACTGACACTGTCCCTACCTAGAGTTTTCTGTCCCTAGAATAAATGTTTTTTTTAAGCACAATATAGCACAAGGACAATTAACTCACTGTCCTTACAGGTCCCTGGAAACAAGGACTTGCAGAGTGAAAGAAAAAAAACACTCTCCCTACCTACAGTTTTCTGTCCCTAGAAAAAATGTTTTTTTTAATCACAATATAGCACAAGGAAAATTAACTCACTGTCCTTACAGGTCCCTGGAAACAAGGACTTGCAGAGTGAAAGAAACTGACACTGTCCCTACCTAGAGTTTTCTGTCCCTAGAATAAATGTTTTTTTTAATCACAATATAGCACAAGGACAATTAACTCACTGTCCTTACAGGTCCCTGGAAACAAGGACTTGCAGAGTGAAAGAAACTGACACTGTCCCTACCTAGAGTTTTCTGTCCCTAGAATAAATGTTTTTTTTAAGCACAATATAGCACAAGGACAATTAACTCACTGTCCTTACAGGTCCCTGGAAACAAGGACTTGCAGAGTGAAAGAAACTGACACTGTCCCTACCTAGAGTTTTCTGTCCCTAGAATAAATGTTTTTTTTAAGCACACTATAGCAGAAGCACAAAACACACTGACACTCTCCCTACCTATCCTTCTCTTTCCCTAAACTAAAGGAATCCAGGTTAAGCAAGAAAGAAATAACAGTCACTGTCCCTGCCTATGCTACTCTATCCCTGCTCCGGAACACACTACACTAGGCCGCCGTGCTGGCGGCCTTTTATAGTGTGGGGCGTGTACTAAACACCCTCAGCAATAATTGGCCACAGGCATCCTGCCTGTGGCCAATCATTGCTCTCCTCGCTGCCGGCGCTGTGATTGGCCAAGCATGCGGGGTCACAGTGCATGCTTGGCCAATCACAGCGCCTGGATGACACTGCGATGGCGTAGTGCATTGTGGGCCGTTCGCGTCACTCGAATTTGGCGCGAACGGCCCAAATCGTTCGATCTTCGTCGAACGATCGAACAGCCAATGTTCGAGTCGAACGTATGTTCGACTCGAACACGAAGCTCATCCCTAATCATGAGGATGGTGAGGAATCAGCCCAGAACTACACAGGAGAATCTTGTCAATGATCTCAAGGCAGCTGGGATCAAAGTCACAAAGAAAACAATTGGTAACACACTACACCGTGAAGGGATGAAATCCTGCAGCGCCCGCAAGGTCCCCCTGCTCAAGAAAGCACATGTACAGGCCCGTCTGAAGTTTGCTAATGAACATCTGAATGATTCAGAGGAGAACTGGGTGAAAGGGTTGTCATCAGATGAGACCAAAATCAATTTCTTTGGCATCAACTCAACTCGCTGTGTTTGGAGGAGGAGGAATGCTGCCTATGACCCCAAGAACACCATTCCCACCATCAAACATGGAGGTGGAAACATTTATGCTTTGGGGTGTTTTCCCGCTAAGAGAACGGAACAACTTCACCTCATCAAAGGGACGATGGACTTGGCTTTGTACCGTCAAATCTTGGGTGAGAACCTCCTTCCCTCACCCAGGGCATTGAAAATGGGTCATGGATGGGTATTCCAGCATGACAATGACCCAAAACACACGGCCAAGGCAACAATGGAGTGGCTCAAGAAGAATCATATTAAGGTCCTGGAGTGGCCTAGCCAGTCTCCTGCCCTTAATCACATAGAAAATATGTGATGGGGGCTAAAGGTTCGAGTTACCAAAAGTCAGCCTCGAAACGTTAATGTCTTGCAGAGGATCTGCAAAGAGGAGTGGGACAAAATCCCCCTGAGATGTGTGCAAACCTGGTGGCCAACTACAAGAAACGTCTGACCAAGTACTAAGTCATGTTTTGTGAAGGGGTCAATACTTACCGGTATTTCACTCAATAAAATGCAAATCAATTTATAACTTTTTTGAAATGCGTTTTTCCGGATTTTTTTGCTGTTATTCTGTCTCTCAGGCCTCGTACACACGACTGGTTTTCCCGGCAGGAAAACTGCCATGAGAGCGTTTTGCCGGGAAAACCAGGCGTGTGTATGCTTCATCGCAGTTTTCCCGACAGGAAAACTGGCGTGAATCGAGGCGGGAAAAAAGAGAGCTGGTTCTCTATTTTCCCTTTTTCCAGACTTTTTCCCGTAATGAAAACCGGTCGTGTGTATGCTTTTCCGAGGGCAAAAAAAATGCGCATGCTCAGAATCAAGTATGAGACGGGAGCGCTCGTTAAAACTAGCGTTCGTAATGGAGATAGCACATTCGTCACTCTGTAACGGACTGAAAAACACGAGGCTGAAAACCGCGAATTGTCTCTCACCAAACTTTTACTAACACGCGATAACACAAGATCAGCAAAAGCAGTCCAAAGGGTGGCGCAATTGGAATGGAACTTCCCCTGTTGTACGTCACCGCGCTTTGGACCGGTGGGATTTTGTATGACAGTCTGTACGCAAGACAAGCTTGGCAGGAAACCCGTCAAGCTTGGCAGGAATTCCGTTGGGAAAACCAAAGTTTTTTTCCTGCCAGGAAAACCGGTCGGGTGTACAGGGCTTCACTGTTAAAAAAACCCTACCATTAAAATTGTAGACTTATCATTTCTTTGTCAGTGGGCAAACGTACAAAATCAGCAGGGGATCAAATACTTCCCTCGCTGTATTCTGTACTAACACTTTAATGCCGCATACACACGATCGGAATTTCCGACAACAAATGTTCGATGTGAGCTTTTGGTCGTGTATTCCGACCGTGTGTAGGCTCCATCGGACATTTGCTGTCGAAATTTCCGACAACAAATGTTTGAGAGCTGGTTCTCAATTTTTCCGACAACAAAAGTTCTTGTCAGAAATTCCGATCGTGTGTATCCAATTCCGACACACAAAAATCCTACGCATGCTCGGAATCAATTTGACGCATGCTCGGAATCGTTGAACTTCATTTTTTTCGGCTCGTTGTAGTGTTGTACGTCACCGCGTTCTTGGCGATCGGAATTTCCGACAACTTTTGTGTGACCGTGTGTATGCAAGACAAGTTTGAGCGAAAATCTGTTGGAAAAAAATCCACGGTTTTGTTGTCGGAATGTCCGATCGTGTGTACGTGGCATAATGGTTGAAACCAAGGGAGTTCAAGTTAAAAAGCAACTGCCATTTCCACAGAATACTGGTAGTAACTTAGATAGCATGAAGCAAAAAGTAAAGGGTTAGTTCACCTTTACAGAAAAAATGTAAAGGTGAAGTAACCATGGGCACCCTCCCCAACCCCCCAGTCCCCACCATACTTGCCTTTGGAGTGCTGAGCTGTCAGCATCCAGTGGTTTGGGGATGTGAAATCCCCACTCTTCTCTTGCTTCACCATCAGCACTTCCAGGACGGACCAAATGGATTCTGGTTGGCCAGCACCGTCCATTGTTAGTAAACCTTAAAGTGGAGCTCCACCCTAAATAGCAACTTTTGCTATTTGGAACCCTCCCCCCCTCCGGTGTCACAATTGACACCTTTCAGGGGGGAGGGGGGTGAAGATACCTGTCTAAGACAGGTATTTTCACCCATATCCGGGAGTCCTGTCTCCGGGAATCTGCGGGAGTTACGTCACTTCCCGCAGACTTCCCTTGGTGTTCTGGGAGACACTCGGCTCCCAGAACACAGGAGCACCAATCAGAACGGCGCAGCGCGACTCGCGCATGCGCCGTAGGGAACCGGGCATGAAGCCGCAGGGCTTCACTTCCTGGTTCCCTCAGCGAGGATGGCGGAGGGAGCAGCAGAGCGACGAGCGGTCGCTCGTCCTCTGCTGCGGACGTCGCTGGACTCCAGGACAGGTAAGTGTCCAAATATTAAAAGCCAGCAGCTGCTGTAGCTGTAGCTGCTGGCTTTTAATTTTTTTTTTCCGGTGGAGCAACCCCATTAAGGCCCCATGCACACGAGACGCCGGTGCAAACTCTGCTGAACACACGTTTTTAAAGGCTAAAACCGGCATTTAAAACCGCCCGTTTTGCCGCGATTTTAGCGGCGTTTTACCGCGTTTTACCGCATTTGCGTCTATAGGCGTTTAGTTAAGAAACATCATAAGACCCTACCTAAGCTCAAAAAACATTATTATTTAACCATTTCAGCCATTTTGGGAGACCAGCAGCTGAGAGAGCAGCAGTGTACTTGTATTTAGCGTGTCACTTGCCACATCATCTGCCACAAGCTGTGGATTGTCCACTTGCCACGTCACCTGATACGTCACCTGGCCACGTCACCTGCCACAAGTTGTGAATTGTCCACTTGCCACGTCACCTGCCACGTCACCTGGCCACAAGTTGTGGATTGTCCACTTGCCACATCACCTGGCCACGTCACCTGGCCATGTCACCTGCCACGTCACCTGCCACAAGTTGTGGAATGTTCACCTGCCACGTCACCTGGCCACGTCACCTGGCCACGTCACCTGCCACAAGTTGTGCATTGTCCACTTGCCACGTCACCTGGCCACGTCACCTGCCACGTCACCTGCCACAAGTTGTGGAATGTTCACTTGCCACGTCACCTGCCACGTCACCTGGCCACGTCACCTGCCACAAGTTGTGCATTGTCCACTTGCCACGTCACCTGGCCACGTCACCTGCCACGTCACCTGACACAAGTTGTGAATTGTCCACTTGCCACGTCACCTGCCACGTCACCTGGCCACAAGTTGTGGATTGTCCACTTGCCACATCACCTGGCCATGTCACCTGGCCACGTCACCTGCCACAAGTTGTGAATTGTCCACTTGCCACGTCACCTGCCACGTCACCTGGCCACAAGTTGTGGATTGTCCACTTACCACGTCACCTGGCCACGTCACCTGGCCACGTCACCTGGCCATGTCACCTGCCACGTCACCTGCCACAAGTTGTGGAATGTTCACTTGCCACGTTACCTGGCCACGTCACCTGCCACAAGTTGTGAATTGTCCACTTGCCACATCACCTGCCACATCACCTGGCCACAAGTTGTGGATTGTCCACTTGCCACGTCACCTGGCCATGTCACCTGCCACGTCACCTGCCACAAGTTGTGGATTGTCCACCTGCCACGTCACCTGGCCACATCACCTGCCACATCACCTGGCCACGTCACCTGCCACAATTTGTGGATTGTCCACCTGCCACATCACCTGGCCACGTCCCCTGCCACGTCACCTGCCACAATTTGTGGATTGTCCACCTGCCATGTCACCTGGCCACGTCACCTGGCCACGTCATCTGGCCACATCACCTGCCACAATTTGTGGATTGTCCACTTGCCACGTCACCTGCCACGTCACCTGGCCACAAGTTGTGGATTGTCCGCTTGCCACATCACCTGGCCACGTCACCTGGCCACGTCACCTGGCCATGTCACCTGCCACGTCACCTGCCACAAGTTGTGGAATGTTCACTTGCCACGTCACCTGGCCACGTCACCTGCCACAAGTTGTGCATTGTCAACTTGCCACGTCACCTGGCCACGTCACCTGCCACGTCACCTGCCACAAGTTGTGAATTGTCCACTTGCCACGTCACCTGCCACGTCACCTGGCCACAAGTTGTGGATTTTCCACTTGCCACATCACCTGGCCACGTCACCTGGCCACGTCACCTGCCACAAGTTGTGAATTGTCCACTTGCCACGTCACCTGCCACGTCACCTGTCCACAAGTTGTGGATTGTCCACTTGCCACATCACCTGGCCACGTCACCTGGCCACGTCACCTGCCACAAGTTGTGAATTGTCCACTTGCCACGTCACCTGCCACGTCACCTGGCCACAAGTTGTGGATTGTCCACTTACCACATCACCTGGCCATGTCACCTGCCACGTCACCTGCCACAAGTTGTGGAATTTTCACTTGCCACGTTACCTGGCCACGTCACCTGCCACAAGTTGTGAATTGTCCACTTGTCACATCACCTGCCACGTCACCTGCCACAATTTGTGGATTGTCCACCTGCCACGTCACCTGCCATGTCACCTGGCCACGTCACCTGGCCACGTTACCTGCCACAAGTTGTGGATTGTCCACTTGCCACGTCACCTGGCCACGTCACCTGCCACAATTTGTGGATTTCCACCTGCCACGTCACCTGGCAACATCACCTGCCACAAGTTGTGGATTGTCCACTTGCCACGTCACCTGCCACAAGTTGTGAATTGTCTACAGTGCAATGCAAGCAATTACAGTTTTTTTCATATTTTTTTGATGGTTTTTCATCATTTGCCATCATTTTTGAGATTTCTAATGTAAAAAAATAGGTCACCTTTAAAAACGCTAATAAACGAAATCGCGGAAAAACGCCGGTACCGCGTTTTGCCGCGTTTTGCGTCTGAAACGTGGAAAACTTTTTCGTCTGAACCCATTTTTTTGCTTCTGGAAAAACGAGGTTAAACGCAACTGCCTAAAAACGGCAATAAACGAGACTGTGTGCATGGACACATAGGATAACATTGAATGGGTTCAGAAGCAGTTGAAAAAAGTGTCCAACTGCCTCTGAACGCGCGTTTAACAGCAAATAACAGCGTCTCGTGTGCATGGGGCCTAAAAAAAATTCTGTAAAGGTGAACTAACACTTTAAATTGGTTGTTACCACAACAATAGAATTCACTGCCAGCCCCTCTATTATATCTAGGCATACCACACTGTATAAGTGTGGGGCCAAGATCTCCCTCCGACTACAGCCGGGGAGGTCATGTGGCTGCCGAGCTAGCCGCTCAGCCCCTCCCGCTGTAGCCCTGAATCGGAGTAGGAGACCAGCCGGGAGTCACGTGACCGGCCTCAAGATAGCTTTAAAAAGGTATTTACAAGCTGCGTTTTTATACAGTGTGGTATGCCTAGATATAATAGAGGGTCTGGCAGTGACAATTTGTAATATTTTATTTTATACTAATAGCGGCAGGACGGGGGGGAGGGGGGGCACAGACACGGAGCTGACAGGGAGGGGGTGAGGGGGACAGAGGAGAGCTGCAGATGACGGAGGGACGTAAACTGACCACGGTGATCAGGGCTCAGCAGCCATGATTATCGTGGTCAGGACACAGAGGGGGACATAGGAACTGGCAGGATCAGCCAGGTTTTTTACAGCTTAGAGAGGGGCAGGTTAGACAGCACAAGCACTGTGCTGTTTTTTCTGCTATAAAGGAACAGGATCTCCTTTATTTATTTTTTAGGGTTACAAACATTTTAGGGCTCCTTTTTACACATGAGGACCATTTCACACATGCGACTGTCAGTTTTTCAGGCAGACCTGAATGGACACTCCATGCACCTCTATGGAGCGACAAATGCCAGCAGTGACATGTCCTCTGATATCTGATCTGATTCGCTCCGCTAAATCCAGACAGATGGAAACCATATTTTCCATCCGTCTATCGGATGAAAATGGACAGACGGATCCGTTTTCATCCGATCCCCCATAGAGGAGAGGGGGACTGACTCTGACAGGTCCGTCTCTGCACAGTGAGCAGAGACGGACTTGTCATCCGCCGGCTCAGCGGGGATCAACGGAGCGATCCCTGCTGAGCAACCGGAGTCCGTGAAAAGGGACAAGCATGTGTGAAAGAGCCCTAAGGGATGTAACAAACGGAGTTCAAGAAAAAAAGCAACTGCCATTTCCACAGAGTACTGGCAGTAACTTAGCATGAAGCATTGTTTATCTATAAATGATACAATTTCTGTACCGTATACAGGCCGCCCAAGCAGCTCCTTTTTTTGTGTGCTACTTTTTGCATATATTGGTCTTATGGTTTTATTGATAGATTTTATACAGTGAGCATTTTATGTTGCACTTTATATTAGCAGCAGTGGCATATCTAAAAACTAAAAGCACCATGTACAGTTCCTTAATATGTTTTTACATTTTATGTTTTCCAGATATCAAAGCCCATAGAAATGGCTCAATCTGAAAGGGAGAAGAGTACAATTGCCCAATTGAACCAAATATCAATGGGAGAAACAAAGAAAGTCGACATCACATTTGTGCCTAAAACGGTAAGAGATATCTAAGGGCATTATTCAATCATTCAGGGACTAATAATCACTGATCAATGTCTACAAAGACTGGAAATCTGCCTACACCCAAATATGCTACAATCTTAATAATAGACTTCGGTGGCTGACATTCTTCCCTGCTCTGCACAGAGAGGACCCTGTAGAGTTTTAGTCAGTGTATGAAGAAAAAAACTTCTGCAGGGCTTATGCCGCGTACACACGATCGTGATTCACGGCGGTGAAAACACCGCCGTGAATTACGACAGGAAAAACGAGGGAACGGCTTGTTCCCCCACACACGGCCGTTTTTCCCGTCATTTTTTCTCCTGGTGAGAAAAACGACCGTGTGTAGGCTCTGTGCTATTGTTTCCCTGTAGGAAAACTGCAGCGGAAAAAAATGCCGTGAATCACGATAAGAAAAATTAGAGCATGTTCTAATTTTTCTCGTCGTGATTAATGCCGTTTCTCCCGTCGGGAAAAACGGCAAAAAGCCCACAGACGATCGTTTTTCTCGTCCAAAGGAAAAAATTACATTTTTCCCGACGTGAAAAATGATCGTGTGTACGCGGCATTAGGGTAATGCCTGTAGGCTCCAGGCAGCTGATGTTTCCTTAGTACTGAACTACTATGCTTTGTTTTGCACTGTGTTGAGGAGGACAGAGGAGCAGGGCTTTGCAGCCTCATATCAGAGCTGCCCCTTGATGACTGGTGGGGTAATCGCCAAAAATCAGCAGGAGATGCATAGAAAGTACACATCCACATAATGAATGAAGCAAAGGCAGAGAGTTCCTTGTACTGCAGGTCCTCATGTACAGCTTTTTCTCCAGCAAGGAAAACAGTGTTCAGCACAGTAGTGAAATCACCAGTTCTCGCACCAGATTTGGTGAGACTAGCAGTCAGGCAATAGTGCCTTAGATGGTCTCACACTGCAGATATACAGTTATGAAGCTGCAGAAAATCAGTACCTAGGCACAGTCACATGTCACTAAGTGTAATGCTATTTATTCTAGAGGCAGTCAAGACAAAATATCTATTTTTCAGGGTACTGCTGAGGCAAAATTAACCTTTTATGTACAGTGGGTATATAAATGAATCACCCTCCTTTTAAAATCACATTTTGCTGCTTTGCAGCCTAAATCCAGCTTCATTTACTTGTGCAACTTATAACATCAAAGTAAAAGATATAAAACCACAATGTCAGAAAAAAAAATGTAAATCAGAACCACTGAATTGGAAAAAGGATCACCCCTCCTAAAAATGACTTGTAAACTCAATCAGGTGTAGCTAATCACCTTCTCAATGGCACACAAAGCCATTTGACATTCGACTTTAGCTGTGGTCATTTTGATTAGCCCAGCATGAGAAGAGCTTTCCTGGAGCATTTCAGTCCCGGTAGTGCAACTGGGGCAAGCACAAGTCAGGAGATGGATAAAAAAAAAAATCAAAGGCTTTAACAATGCCTAGAATCACAGTGAAGTCTATTATTAAGAACTGGATGGTATTTGGTACAACACAGACCCTCCCGGGATCAGGACGTCGCTCCAAACTGGATGAAATAGCCAGGAGGAAACTGGTCAGAGAGGCTACCAAGAGGCCACTGCATGTGACAACATAATCACAAATTCTCCACAAATGTGGCTTGTATGGGAGGGCTGCAAGAAAAAAGCCACTCTTCAAGAAAGGCCACATGCAGTCACAACTAAGCTATGCCAAAACGCACCTTGAAGATTCTGAGGCCATGTAGAAAAAGGTGTAATGGTCAGATGAGACTTAAATTGAATTATTTGGCCTGAACACCGAACGATATGTCTGGCAGAAATCCAATACAGCTCACCATACACATAACACCATTCCTACAGTAAAGCATGGAGGTGGTAATATACTGTTATGAGGGTGTTTCTCTGCAGCAGTGTCAGAATAGAAGGAATAATGGATGGGGTAAAATACCATCAAATTCTTAAGGCCCCATGCACATGAGACGCTGTTAAACTTGCGTTCAGAGGCAGTTGGACACTTTTTTCAACTGCCCCTGAACCCTTTCAATGTTATCCTATGTGACCATGTACACTGTCTCGTTTATTGTTGTTTATATGCAGCTGCGTTTAACCTCGTTTTTCTGAAAGCAAAAAAATGGGTTCAGATGCAAAAATTTCCACGTTTCAGATGCAAAACGCGGCTAAACGAGGTACCGGCGTTTTGCCGCAATTTAGTTTATAAGCGTTTTTAAAGGTGACCTATTGTTTTACATTAGAAATCTCAAAAATGATGGCAAATGATGAAAAACCATTAAAAAATATAAAAAAACTGTAATTGCTTGCATTGCATTGTGGACAATCCACAACTTGTGGCAGGTGACGTGGCAAGTGGACATTCCACAACTTGTGGCAAGTGGACAATCCACAACTTGTGGCAGGTGACTTGGCCATGTGACGAGTCAAGTAACGTGGCAAGTGGACAATCCACAACTTGTGGCAAGTGGACAATCCACAACTTGTGGCCAGGTGCCGTGGCCAGGTGCCGTGGCCAGGTGACATGGCAAGTGAACAATCCGCAACTTGTGGCAGGTAACGTGGCCAGGTGACGTGGCAGGTGACGTGGCCAGGTGACGTGGCAAGTGGACAATCCACAACTTGTGGCCAGGTGACGTGGCAGGTGATGTGGCAAGTGAACAATCCACAACTTGTGGCAGGTGACGTGGCCAGGTGACATGGCAGGTGACGTGGCCAGGTGACGTGGCAAGTGGACAATCCACAACTTGTGGCAGGTGACGTGGCCAGGTGACGTGGCAGGTGATGTGGCAAGTGGACAATTCACAACTTGTGGCAGGTGATGTGGCCAGGTGACGTGGCCAGTGGACAATCCACAACTTGTGGCAGGTGACATGGCCAGGTGACGTGGCAAGTGGACAATTCACAACTTGTGGCAGGTGACGTGGCCAGGTGATGTGGCAGGTGACGTGGCAAGTGGACAATTCACAACTTGTGGCAGGTGACGTGGCCAGGTGGACAATCCACAACTTGTGGCAGGTGACGTGGCAAGTGGACAATCAATAGCTTGTGGTAGGTAATGTGGCAAGTAATAGGCTAAATACAAGTACACTGCTGCTCTCTCAGCTGCTGCTACTCACTCTGGTCTCACAAAATGGCTGAAATGGTTAAATAATACTGTTTTTTGAGCTTAGGGAGGGTCTTATGATGTTTCTTAACTAAACGCTTATAGACGCAAACGCGGTAAAACGTCGCTAAATTCACGGCAAAACGGGCGTTTCTAAACGCCGGTTTCAGCCTTTAAAAATATGCATTCAGCAGAGTTTGCACCGGCGTCTCGTGTGCATGGTGCCTAAGGAAAATCTGCTGCCCTCTGCCAGAAAGTTGTGTATGGGAAGAAGGTTTTCCTTCCTACATGACAATGACCCAAAGCACTCAACAAAAATTACCACACAGTGGTTGAAGGTGAAAAAAGGTGAATGTACTTGCATGGCCTAGTCAGAGCCCAGACTTAAACCCCATTAAAAATAAGTGTAATGACTTAAAGACTGCAGTCCACAAACGGTCCCCATCAAATATAACTGAACTTGAGCAGTTCTGCAAAGAAGAACGGGCAAATATTGCAAAGTCTAGAGTTAGTGCCAAGTTAGTGGAGACATATCCCAACAGACAAAGGCTGTAATTAAAGCAAAGGGGGGGGTTCAACAAAATCCTGACACAAGGGGGTGATCCTTTTTCAAACTCAGTGATTCTGTTTTTCAATTTTTAATTTATTTTTACATGTTGTTGTTATATCTTTCACTTGGATGTTATAGGTTGCACTAGTAAATACAGCTGGATAAAATAAAAAACTGTGTCTGTCTTCATATCAGGCTGCAAAGCAACAAAATGTGATTATTTTAAAGGGGGCGATTTCTTTTCTATACCCATTGTATTTCCTATAGAATAGCAAATCTTGAATTTAGTTTCACTTCTATCTAAATTTAGTAAGTCAAATTTGAATAGATGGGATTGGCCAAATCACCTGCTGGTTTCCTATATCTATATGAGAATAGGAACTTCGGCAGTGAGTTCCCAGTTTTACTCCCAATCATAACTATTATGATACCAAACAAAACCCTTTTCTTACCCCTTTCTTACTAATCCCTTGTGAAGGTGGACAGAGCTCAAATGATGATCAGAGATCTTGCTGTAGATCAATCAAATCCCCTTGATGACTAAGAGACAAATTTTTGTTGTACTAATCCTTCAAACACTCATTCTAAACTATATCTTTTTTTATTTTACAAGGTTTGGGTCTCAGAGCCCAGCACAGCGGACCTCGTAAGAAAAAGAGAACGCCTACGTGAACGCTTCACATATGAAGTCGATTTTGAAAACTTCAAGATGCCATTTAGTAAGAATCTAGTGGAGAAATCCTTGGCATTGGTATCTACTTAGCTTTGTGACTTCAGTAAAGCAGAAGCATTGGCAAAAACATCAAGTCGCCAAAGTGTGTCTTACTAAATACATTTATTTTCATTGGTTACACTAATGGCCCGTACACACGATCCGAATATCGTACGAAAAATGTCGTCCGAGGAAGAATCGTACGATAATCGGATCGTTAGTACAGGGCTTCCGTGAACCGATCATGACAGTTCATCTGATATTATTTTATCGGACGTGTATGGAAATTTTCCTCGTACGATACCTAATCGTACGATTTTCGTTTAGTCAGTACAGTTGTCGTCCGAAAATACAACACAAATACATTACAACACGTGACATCACTTCCGATTTTTTTTTTTATGTAGTATGAGAATTTTCGTGACTTTAGTAACCTATTCAATTTCTACTTGCGACTTATAAACGAAAAAAGTCGGACGATCCATCGTCTGATTTTCGGATCGTGTGTACGTGGCATTAGGAAGTACGCACATCATTATCAGGTACTGAACAGGTTCCAGGGACTTCAGTGCAGTTCTGCACATACTTTCCACGCTGTGGTCACCTACTTGGCTGCCTCAAATCCTGGGATGATTTAACAAGCGATCCTGATAGTATAAACATTGGCCAGCTTCTCATGCCTGCTGCATTTCTTTTGGTCAGTGAAGCTGTCATTCTAGAGATAGCTCAAAAGAAAGTGTCAAAACTTGCTTTCTATAGCACCCTGGGATTTTGTGCAACTATAGTGCTGAATAAGGATGAGCTCAGGCGTGTTCGCAAATTGCACGTGCAGAGCCCGTCAGGAAGTTGGCACTGCACAGCGCTAATCACAAGCAGTGAGACATTGTCCCAATACGCTGCTGCAGAGATAGGGAAATGTCTCAGGCCTCGTACACACGGCCGAGATTCTCGTCGAAAAAAACATGTCGTTTTTTTCGACGAGATTCTTGGACAAGAAAATTGTCCCGGCCGAGTGTACACACGCTCGATTCAAAGAACCCGCGGTTCTTTGAATGGAGCGTACGCGGTGACGTCATCGACTATGATGAGCATGCGCTCGTGACATTCGATGCCGTCGCCGCCATCTTGGTATACCCTACGTATGCCTAGGAAGCTACCGCGCATGCGTCGAATTCATTTCGAACATGCGCGGGCTTCCGGGAGGACAGGTAAGTGTACACACACTCACTTTTCTCGTCGAGAAACATGCCGACGAGAATCTCGACGAGAAAATAGAGAGCAGGCTCTCTATTTTCTCGTCGAGGTTACTTGTCGGTTTTCTCGACGAGAAACCATACACACGAACGAATTTCTCGGCAAGACATCTCTGCCAGCAAGTTTCTTGCTGGTTCTTGCCGAGAAACTCGGTCGTGTGTATGAGGCCTCACTGCTTGTGATTAGCGCTGTGTAGTGCCGACTTCCTGGCGAGCTCTGCACGTGCAGTTTGCGAACATGCCTGAGCTCATCCTTAGTGCTGAAGAAAGCATTCAAAGGTATGTGTACTGAAATTCTGAAACCTGTTCATGAAGAAAACGCACTTCAATTTGCATTAATGTTTTCTATTCCCCAGGGGACAAAGTACATGTAGTAGTTTGTCCCATCTTTCTAGGTTTTGTCTAAGGCCCCTTTCACACAGGCAGACTGAGCGGGTCCACCTGTTAGTTTTTCAGGCAGACCCGATTGGATCCTCCAATCTCCTCTATTTAGCGGCGGGTGTTTTCTCCTTCCCCAAGCACTTGTCTGAGAAAAGTTCTAAGCAAACAGGCAAGTGCTTAGAGATGGAGAAAAGTGACTCCCCTCAAAGCAGTGTCCACTGGGGAACAGAATATGTTAATAAAAATCAAAATGAGACTTTTTATTTAATGCCATTAAGGTACTGATAGGGTCATTTTAACAACTGGTTCCATTGAAGCCACAGAGTAAGTAGGGCTTGATGAGTGATTTTATGATTCTAATCAGCCAGTTCTGTGGTTCAGACATTCCTGCTAGACATCACAGTCAGGTCCTGTGTTCTCTTATGCCCCATACACACGATCATTTTTAATGTCATTTTTAAAACTGACGTTTTTCTCGTCATTTTTTTTCTTGTTTCCTCTCAAGCCTGTCTTGCGTACACACCATCATTTTAAAAAATGTTCAAGAAAAGCGCAGTGACGTACACCACGTACGACGGCACTATAAAGGGGAAGTTCCGTTCGAATGGCGCCACCCTTCATGTTAGTAAAGTTTGTTGAGAGACGATTCGCTCTTTTCAGTCTAGTGCTTTTCAGTCCGTTACAGCATGACGAATGTGCTATCTCCATTACGAACGCTAGTTTTACCAGAACGAGCGCTCCCGTCTCATACTTGATTCTGAGCATGCGCATTTTTTTTCACGTCGTTAAAGCATACACACTATCGTTTTTCACGTCGTTAAAAAAAACAACATGAAAAACGACGTGAAAAAAGAGAGCATGTCCGAAATTTTTAATGCCCGTTTTTCACGTCGTTAAAAATGCTCTGGAGCATACACACGATCATTTTTAATGGCCATTTTTTTTAATGGCATTTTTAACGGCATGAAAAATGATCGTGTGTATGGGGCATAAGACTTGTCTGAAGACTACTCTGCGGTAAAGCAATATGGCCTGGTCTAGCATTTACCCCACCCTGTGGCTGAGAATGAAGGAGCAATAGCACACTAGTCACTACTGTCCCCCTGTCAAAAGGCAGCCAGGGTTGAATGGACAACTTTTTGCAATGTAGTAGAGCAGGGGTGTCATACTGGCGGCCCTCCAGCTGTTGTGAAACTACAAGTCCCATCATGCCTCTGCCTGTGGGAGTCATGCTTGTAACTGTCAGCCTTGCAATGCCTCATGGGACTTGTAGTTCAGCTGGAGGGCCGCCAGTTTGACACCTGTGCAGTAGAGCCTGATTGGCTTACAGTGCTGCCCCTCCTTCTACCTACTGAAGTGCTGCTGTGCAGGGGGTTACATGAAACTAATAACTACTGTATTTATTGGCGTATAACACTCACTTTTTTACCCTGAAAATAGAGGGTAAACTGTGCCTGCGTGTTATACGCAGGGGGCTGTGGAAAGTTTTTTTTTTTCTGAAACTTCCCTCCTAAAGTTAGGGTGCGTGTTATACGCCTGTGCATGTTATATGCCGATAAATACGGTATATAGATTTAGGGATGTAACTAAAATAGATGTATTTCTCCTTAAACAATTACTGGACTAATGTCGTTCCCCTATATATGGCCAAAGTTCAGCTTTAATGTTTTGTTTCAAATAACTTTTTTGAGAGTTTAAAATACCAGAATGATGTGTAACTATAAACATGACTGATAGATTTTTAAAATCAGTATTAATTCCAAGAGTGTAAGGTTAGAGTACACCTAAATAAAGAGAAACATAACCACTGTGGTCTCTGACATCACAGATTTATATGTAATTGGCCCAGAACAAGCATGCAGCAAGTGAAATTGGAGCTAAGTCATAATTCCTGATTTGCATACTTTCTCTGGGTCAGTGACACACGGCGTTGGAAGTCAAGGAATTCTAGATGGAGATGTCAGCAATGGTAGCCTCCATGTTTCCTTCAGTACAGTTTCCCATGCAATACTTACAAGTGATGAAAGAAGAAGTTTGGTGTTTACAAAGGCCCGTTTGACCTTTCTTCTGCCTTTGGACTCATGTAGAGGAAAATCTAACACCAAGAAAAGGAGGCTTGAAGAGCAGAGAGTATGGATGACGTGATGTAGGATTTAAAACTACTCATCAGGGTGTCAGTAAACCAGAACTCCTGGAAATGTGAGTTTCTGAAGATTTAGCTTGCTATATCTGTTCACTGATGCCGAGATTGGTGACACGGCAATGGGAAAGATGGATAACTCCTGTAAGATCTCTGCAGGGACAGCTTTATTTTAGATTTTGGTTTTAACTGCCAAATCACCTTAAGAAACATAGATCGGCCAGATGGTACTACTGGGGAGTCAGATTAACACTCGGCTCTCCTTCCTCTGAACAGGAACTATGGCAGGACTTCTCATTTATGCAATGCATAGTATCTTATAGATGTCAATGTTGGCAATAGGTGATTTGTCATAAAGAAATCAAATTTAAAACTTGCTGTATGATGCAGAAATAAATCTGCAAGACATATTGATGACTCATTGGATACTTCAGCTTCCTATGAGGAGTTCCTGAGTTATATTTCATGCTAATAGATTGTATACTGAAATTAAATAGTGCCTTCATTTCAGTATTTAGTTAATATGGCTTGTAGGAACAATTCTGCAAGCATCAGCAAGATATGTTTAACCATTTTTTGGCCATCAAGCTGTTGGTTAGATGCAAGCACACTCTCTTTACTATCATCTAGAACAGGGGTAGGCAACCTTAAAGATGTGGAGATCTGAACAACATGGGAGAAGTCAAAGATCACCAGGCACAATGTTGCCCAGTGTCGCCTCCTCACACCTGATTTAAACCTCTAGTTGTCGTACTACCGTGTGGCAATCGCGTGCATTGCACGGCAATCGTGGGTTTAACTCCTATCCTCACTACCTGTCAAACACAATCAGATCACGTTTCACTCTTCTTTCCTGCTGCTGGCACCACTCTGGAGACCACTAGCTGGTATAAGAGGTGGAGTACAGTTGGTATCCCTCAGAGGAGGCATCCGCTTATGTGGCTCTTGCTCCCTACTACAGCTCCAACTTTACAAGTAGTCCCTCTGCATTGCACTCTGTGTGATGCTCTGGAATGGTGGGTCAGCAAGCCCAGACTGCGATCTACCAGTCACCTGTCTGCGATCTACTGGTAGATCGTGATCTACAGGTTGCTGACCCCAGATCTAGAACTCCAATAGCAAGATACAGTTGAAGTTTCTCTCTTCCCCTACACCCCATTTGGTGTGGACATTGCCATTGTATTAGTTTCCAACTGTCATCTATGCAGTATAGAGTTGAAAATTAAAAAAGGATCCTGATTAGTTGTTATGGACAACAAGGAATTTTCTTCTTAGCAACCTTATAATAGATACGGTAATTTCCACGTTCCATTCGGTCACAAAAAAAATGCCTTGACTTAGTCTACTCCTGGGTGTCTCTGATTTTCGTCCTGGCACTCATCAACAGTTAGCTTCCTTGATTAGATGAGTCTTTCTATGTTATTATCTTCTTAATGTACCTTTGGAGGGACCTGTGCTTTGCTCATGAATGAGTGCAACCGGCACACTTAAATTCCACCCTCCCGCACAGCTTCACTTCCTTCTTGTTCCTCCATCATGCTATTCAGTCACCGGTAGTGAAGACAGAAAACCCTGTGCAAGTTGTGGTTTGGAAATCACAAAGGACTCTTTCCGAACCATGGTGACAATAAGCCCTCGTTTACACTGAATGCGACTTTGAAATCGTGCTACTTCATTTGAAGTAGCACGATTTCAAAGCCGCAGGTCAGTGCGATTTCAAGAGTGACTTGCCTGACATCTGTACGACTTCATGCACGGGTGTCTATACAAGTTGCACCTGAAATGGCAAAAAATTGTGTAGGAACCTTTTTTTTCAAATCAGTGCTGCACCGCAAAGTCGAAGTTGCACCAATTTTAACAGTTCCATTGCCAACAGTAGGGTGCAACTTGTCATGTGATTTGGAACTGTTAAATCGCATTACCAGTTGCATCGGCATGAACGGGGGATGATGGGCCAATCACCAAAAACCAGCACTGTCACATTTGAAGGAGGGGAGTGAGTCACGTGCTCCCCTATACTTGTCAATTCCGTGTATTTCTACTGCTGGCCAAACATAACTACGGGGGTTGCAAAGACAAGTGAGCTGTGACTCTGGGGAGGAGGAGTGTTAACCAGCATGGAAAAATACAGATTTACTTTAATCTGATCATGTGACTTATTAACCAGCGTGTTTCCTGGTCCCAGCACCTCTCTCTGTGACCACTGCAAACTAATCCACACACACTGGAGAATGAGTGGGAGGTTGCATATGCAGAAACTTGCAGATATATATTTTAGCCCCACCCAGAAGTAGCATGTGAATCTGGCTGGATTGTATTATATATCGCTCACATTAATTTTTTTAATAATTTTTTTTTTTGTAAGGGGCCCGGAGGTCCCCAGGGCCCCGGATGGCAGCCCCCCTTTTTTTTTATTCATTTATTTATTTTTATTTTTTGCAAGAGGCCCGGAGGTCCCCAGGGGCCCAGATGGCAACCGCCCTTTTTAAAAAAATAAATAAAATTTCTTGTAAGGGGCCAGAAGCCCGGAGGTCCCCAGGGGCCTGGATGGCAACGCCCACTTTTTTTTGTAAGGGGCCCTGAGGTCCCCAGGGCCCTGGATGGCAACCCTCCTTTTTTCTTTTTTTTTTAATTTGTTTTATTTTTATTTTTTGTAAGGGGCCCAGAGGTCCCCAGAGGCCCGGACCTCAATAACTCACGACGGAAGCACCCCCGCTTCTCAATTTGTGGCACCCCCCCGCTTTTCAATTTGCAGTGGCAGCACCCCCCCCCCCAATTCTCCGCTCCAGGGGGCCCATGCCTGAAGCTGTGTTTCCTGATGGCGGCCCTGTCTGGTGGGGATAACCAAAACTGTAAAAGAAAAATCTGTCTTTATACTCCCTTTTTTTCTGAGCACTAATCTGCTTTCTGTAATCATGATTGGACTTCTGCGAGGTAAAATGAGGCAATAACATAAGCAGGAAATTACATTTCAGGGAGCACTTTAGACACGAAGGGGGAGATTTACTAAAACTAGTACACACAAAATCCGGTGCAGCTGTGCATAGTAACCAATCAGCTTCTAAGGCTGGCCATACATTAGACTCGCCATACACCTATAGATTATCTGCAGATTTTCTATGGTCAGATGAAATTATAGTGGAACAGATTCCTCCATCTACGCTGAACTGTGTGGATGGAAGAATCTCCCACTGGCCCAAGCTTCCATATCTTGCTAGTCGGCCCCGCTGGCTCTCACAATACCTGAACATTCTGATTGGGTGCAGGCCTTGTTTAGGTTGAGAGCCAGCGGGGCCGAATAGCAAGATACTGAAGCTTGGCCCAATGGGAGATTCCTCAATCCACACAGTTTAGCGTACATGGAGAAATCTATTGCACTTTTTCCATCTAACCATAGAAAATCTGCAGATAATTTATAGGTGTATGGCCAGCTTTTCTTGTACAATTTTCCTTTAGATTTTCCAAAATCATATAATATGAGGTCATGCCTAAACATCTTCAATTTGTATGCAATCAGGGAGGCCCTTGCACTACATAGTTGAAGGTAAATCTAAAGAAAATTAAATAGGAAAATTGTATAATGTATGGCCAGCTTAACTTCAGCTTGTTCAATTAAATTTTGACAATAAACCCTAGAACAGTGATGGTGAACCTTGGCACCCCAGATGTTTTGGAACTACATTTCTCATGATGCTCATGCACGCTGCAGTGTAGATGAGCATCATGGGAAATGTAGTTCCAAAACATCTGGGGTGCCAAGGTTCACCATCACTGTTCTAGAAGGTGATTGGTTACTATGCACAGCTGCACCAGATTCTGTGTGCTCCAGTTTTAATAAATCCACCTTATGAGTCTTTAGACACAAACTACATATAAAACGTTTGTTGTGCGGATGTGACTAACATCTTCACACTTAAAACAAAAATTGCCATACTTTCTCTAATATATGTAGTTCCTATATTGTCAGCACCTCCTAGTGACCATAATGCATTTTTTTAAATAAATGACTCAACCAGGAAGAAAAAAATGCATTATACAGGCACTACATCTATTCGAGAAAGTACATTGATTTTCATTTTAAATGGCTGATGTGACAAATGAACATTTTATACTTGGACCCCCTAAATGTGTACAGAATGTGCAAACTGTTGGCACAGTTACAAAGAAACAACATGCATTTATGAAACTCATAATGGTTGAAGTGGAATGGTAAAATAAAATCTAAAATGTCTTGATAACAAATATATATACTTTTTAATTAAATCAATAGTTTTTTTGTTTTTTTTAAACAAATGTGGGATTTTTTTATATTATAGTAAATATGACAAATCCACTACAGGTATGCAATGGGAATTTTTTGTCGTATCAATGCCTAAAACTTAAATGTGAAAAGTACGCTTCTTATATGAGATACGTTATCTTAAAATAGAAGTATAATTTAAATGTATATTAGTGATATGATCTCATCTTTTGTCTTCAGTTATTGTTTTTGAATTTTGATCTGATTTCCTTTAAAAACAGAACATATTTAAAATCCAGATATTTTGTCGTTTACATTAAATACACAGTGATAGTTATTTATTACTGTAGAGAGCAATGTACAAATTGCCGTAACCCATACCAATTAATGAGCTATCGCCTTTCATTGTTTGAGCAGATGAAAAATAAAATTGATGATTGGTTGCTGTGACTTTTTTTTGCTCTATAATTCATCATATTTAACTTAGGTGCTCAATCTGTGGCCCTTCGGCTGTTTTGCGGAACTACAAGTCCTATTAGGCATTGTTGACAGTTACAACATGGCTACTAAAGGCAGAGGCATGATGGGCCTTGTAGTTGTGCAACAGCTGGAGGGACACAGATTGAGCACCCGTGCAAGTTTAAATGATCCATCAGTGAACTCCACATTGTGAGATACTTAAAGCGGAGTTCCACCCACTTTTGAGAGGTGGTCTTAAATGAAAGACCACCTCTCCACTCCTCGTTTTTGAATGGTAAAAACATTTTTTTTTTCCTTCTAACATACCTTTTAACCTCCCTGGCGGTATGATTCTGTCAGATTTTAGGTGCTGAAAGCGGTACCATTATTCTGCATGGAAATTTGGCGTTTTATATTGTAGGCCTGTAATTCTTAGGAATAACTCACTTAAATCTGTCCAAACAAGAGTCTAGTAGACATCCCGGGCATGATAAAGTAAAAAAAAAAAAAAAAAATCATAAATTATAATATAATAAATAACTATAAAATAATTATAACAAATAATAATATAATAATAATAAAAGTGTTTTTCAGTGTTTGATGACAAATTTTTCCACAAATCGCTATCGCTTAATTCTGCGAGTGATTCTTATTTATTATCGCTGTTTTCTAGCTGGTCTAAAACCACTTTTGATGTAAAGGGACACTTTTTGGGTGCTATGGACAATCTCCAAATTCCAGGCAGAAAAAAATGTTTTTATTATATAAAAGTGCATGCAGGACACTGGGCAGACCACTAGGGACAAAGGGGTGTGTAATTTTTTTATACAGTACTGTAATCTGTAAGATTACAGTGTACTGTATGTGTATTGTGTTTTAACTTTTTTGAATTTGGCGCCGATCTCCGTCCCTGTGCGCCGCAACGTCGCAGGGAACGGAGCTCGGCAACACTCGGGCACTGTGTGAATCGAGCGAGGAGACAGCTCGATCACACAGCGGGGAGGCATCGCAGGATCATGGGGACAAGGTAAGTAACTCTGCCTGGATTTCAGCAATGCAACTCTGAGTCTGGCTCGGGGGTTACCACTTTTGGTGCTGAAATTTAACCCCGAGCCAGACTTGGGAATACCGCCAGGAAGGTTAATGAAGTACAGCCTGTACTTCCGTTCCAACTGGCCCGTGGTGCAGGACGTCATATGCTCTTCTTCGGCGAGCCCCCCTGCTGTCTTCTGGGACCCCTGTGTGTCTCGGAAGACAGCTGGCCCTTCACAAAGTGCAGCGCGACTCGCCTATGCGCAGTAGGAAACGGGCAGTGAAGCCGCAAGGCTTCCCTGCCGGTTTCCCTTAACTAGAATGGAGGCGCCTGCACCCGATCCGATGGACGGATCGGCCTCGGGGGGCCAACATTGCGGGCTCTCTGGACAGGTAAGTGTCCTTATTAAAAGTCGGCAGCTACAGTGTTTGTAGCTGCTGACCTTAAAAAATAAAAATTTGCGGGTGGAACACCGCTTTAATGTCATCCCCGCTACCAAGTTCTTCACTGTTCAACCCACCTTGCAACATACAGTCCAAGCAAAATGTCCAGGCTGAGTCCTCTTCCTAGCATGCAACAGCCCCATCAAGTCAGTGGATAATTCATACGCCACTAGATGGCTGAAGGCTGCTATGAAAATAAACCATCCATAAAAATAAATGGGGGGGGGGGGGCGCATGGAGGTAGGCAGTACGTTTTCTTGTGGTGTAGGGCAGGGCTGTATAGTGAAGATCTCAGGAGTGGGGAAGAAGATAATTCATCATGTGGGCTTCACTGAGGAAGGCTGAGGTTTAAAGGACAACTTCATTAGAAGTGAAGTCCTTTAAAAGATAACTATTGTAAATGAATATGGAGACTGCCAATGCTGTACTCTGCTTCTGAAAATGCTACCTGCCCAGCTGTCATGCTATTCCAATGGCTCCAGTACTTTGAGGCACTGACCTGAAACAAGTTTGCAGATGCTGAGTTCTGAATCTACACTAACTTTCTAATCTGCATTCTTCTCCCAGGTCAGTGACTCAAAGGGGTTGACTCACTAATGCAAAATGACTGTGCACTTTGCAAAGTGCAGTTGCTCCAGAGCTTATTTGCCTTTAATAAATCAACCCCAAAGTATTGAAACCACGGACAGTCAGGCAGCTGAAACTCAGCAATGGCAGCCTCCATATTCCCTCATCATGGGTTTCTTCTATAATAACTCCAAATACTTTTGCTGTATTTTCCCAGACCATCATCATTCCCTGATGTCCATTTATAAAAGATTTGCTGTGTGATTTGTAAAGAAAATATTTCCAGGACAATTTTCCACAGGTATTTTACAACATTTGGTTAAAGTGGTTGTAATCCCTTATATACAGTTGTACTCATAAGTTTACATACCCTGGCAGAATTTATAATTTCTTGGCCATTTTTCAGAGAATATGAATGATAACACAAAAACGTTTCTTTCACTCATGGTTAGTGTTTGGCTGAAGCCATTTATAATCAGTCAACCGTGTTTACTCTTTTTAAATCATAATGGCAACAGAAACTACCCAAATGATCCTGATCAAAAGTTTACATACCCCGGTTCTTAATACCGTGTATTGCCCCCTTTAACATCAATGACAGCTTGAAGTATTTTGTGGTATTTGTGGATGAGGCTCTTTATCTTCTCAGATGGTAAAGCTGCCCATTCCTTTTGGCAAAAAGCCTCCAGTTCCAATAAATTCTTGGGCTGTCTTGCATGAACTGTACGTTTGAGATCTCCCCAGAGTGGCTCAATGATATTGAGGTCAGGAGACTGAGATGGCAACTCCAGAACCTTCACTTTATTCTGCTGTAGCCAATGACAGGTCGACTTGGTCTTGTGTTTTGGATCATTGTCATGTTGGAATGTCCAAGTACATCCCATGCAGAGCTTCCTGGCTGATGAATGCAAATGTTCCTCCAGTATTTTTTGATAACATACTGTATTCATCTTGCCATCAATTTTGACCAAATTTCCTGTGCCTTTGTAGCTCACACATCCCCAAAACATCAGCGATCCACCTCCGTGTTTCACAGTAGGAATGGTGTACCTTTCATCATAGGCCTTGTTGACTCCTCTCCAAATGTAGCGTTTATGGTTGTGGCTAAAAAGATAAATTTTGGTCTCATCGCTCCAAATGACTTTGTGCCAGTAGGTTTGAGGCTTGTCTCTGTGCTGTTTGGTGTATTGTAAGCGGGATACTTTGTAGCATTTGCGTAGTAATGGCTTTCTATGCAGCCCATCTTTCTTCAAGTGCCTACTTATTGTGCATCTTGAAACAGCCACATCACATGTTTTCAGAGAGTCCTCTTATTCACCTGAAGTTATTTGTGGGTTTTTCTTTGCATCCCGAACAATTTTTCTGGCAGTTGTGGCTGAAATTTCATTTGGTCTACCTGACCGTGGTTTGGCTTCAACAGAACCCCTCATTTTCCACTTCTTGATTAGAGTTTGAACACTGCTCATTGGCATTCTCAATTCCTTGGATATCTTTTTATATCCCTTTTCTGTTTTATACAGTTCAGCTACCCTTTCCTGCAGATCTTTTGACAATTATTTTGCTTTCCCCATGACTCAGAATCCATAAACGTTAGTGCAGCACTGGATGAAAGATGCAAGGGTCTTTCAGGAGTCCAGAAATGCATTGCCCTTTTATATACACACACACACACTAATTACAAGCAAACAGATCACAGGTGAGGATGGTTATCTTTAATATCCATTCAAATCCCTTTGTGTCAACTTGTGTGCATGTTATCAGGCCAAAATCCCCAGGGTATGTAAACTATTGATCATGGTCATTTGGGTAGTTTCTGTTGCCATTATGATTTAAAAATAGTAAACACAGTCAATTGATAATAAATGGCTTCAGCCAAACACTAACCATTAGTGAAAGAAAAGTTTTTGTGTTATCATATTCATTCATATTCTTTGAAAATTGGCCAAGAAATCATCAATTATGCCAGGGTATGTAAACTTATGAGCACAACTGTATACCCACCAAAGTAACTAGCCTCAGACGATGCAAAGCGATATAAAAAAATAATAAGTTGTGCCTATTTATCTCCAGCCGACTTTGCTCTATGGCCCTTCAAAGCTCAGAATTAAGGGAATATTTCTGAGCTCCATGAAGGAAGAGAGTTGGGGATCTGATGTCACACACTGCATAACATAGAGCAGGGAAAAGACATCCCCGCAACACAGCCTCATAGGAAAACATGCACAGCTAAGGCTGCCAATCACCTGCTGTGTGCTGGGGGTGGAGGGGGGGGGGGCATTCTCAGGATTGTCTGGTGTTTGCATAGACTGTCAGAAGTGACTCCTGCAGATAGCAGAGGAGTAAGAGAAGAGACAGAAATCACACTCAGTGCTTTGGACTGCGGCACACTATAGAAGGATATGCTTTGTTTTTTTGTTTTTTATTTCAGAGGTTTACAACCACTAACATTTTCAAGAAGATTCGCCTAATTTATAATGTGGCGGCTGATGGGCAAATCTTGTTTGATTTTAAATGTACTAATGAATCTTGTTTTAATTTGGAATCTCTCTATTGTATAGTGATGGGTGAATCCTCTTTGAAATAAAAGCTGAATACTGTGAAATACCGAAGGTCGATTGTCAAGCAAACTTCACTATGCAAATCACACAGCAAGTCTTTATAGACCCCAGTGTGACCTTTATTAAAGTTGGTAGAAATCATTTTAATGCCAATCATGTAATATTTGACACTGGTGCTTTTATCTGTTTACAAAACCCTCCTAGAATGTTTAGTAATTTATATGAATAGCATATAAGGCCCGGTTCACACAGGGGCGGCACGACTTTGGGGGCGACTCGGCGACGCAATCTCAAGACGACTTGAGAGGCCCGGTTCAGGCGATTTGCATAATGACTTCTGTATAGAAGTCAATGCAAGTCATCCCGAGTCGCCCCCAAAGTAGTAGAGGAACCTTTTTCTAAGTCGGAGCGACCTGAGTCGCTCCTATTAGAATGGTTCCATTCAACAAAACAGGACGCGACTCGTCAGGCGTCCGAGTCGCCTGACGAGTCGCCCCTATTTGAACCAGGCCTGACAGTAACCATAGTTGTAAATCATAGGTATTTACTAAATAAATAAAAAAAATTAAACAAAATTGTGTTAAACATGCTTTATTTCTTATTCAAAGCTGTGGAAACTGCATTTGGATACATTTTTTAGAAAGATGGGTCTTTGCGTTTTTTATTATCTTAAGGCCCGTACACACAATCCTATTTTATGGCCATAATTGTCTGATGGATGTGTTGTGTCGGATAATCCGACCGTGTGTATGCTCCATCACACAATTGTTGGCTGAATTAACGACAACAAATGTTGGCTGTTCATGCTCACCAACTGTCTGACAATTAATCTGTTACGTCGGTTTATCCGATCATGTGTACACAAGTCCGTCCAACTAAAATCCAAAGTACAAACACGCATGCTCGGAACCAATGCTAAACATCAGACAACAATAGCAGAAGTTGCCCAAAGGGTCCATGGAGGTAAAGAGCTGAAAAACCACATGGCTTGGTGAAAGTTGGCTGAAAATGTTCTGCCGTGTGTATGCAGAACAAGTTCACGGCCAACGCCCTTCGGACCAAAATCCACGGAAAAGTCAGATGAAAGTCCGATCGTGTGTACGAGGCTTTAGAAAAACCCTTGGTGTTGCCTGGAGGAGATTGAGTAGGGCAAAGCCAAGTTCAAAAACGTCAGATAACAAATGGTTTTAGATCTGTGAATTATATTTTGTCCCCTTCTATTTATGATCCTATAATAAGGATACAATAAATATACCTCAAAATACAAAATAGTTAAACAAGGAAAAAAAAGAATTGAGAATATGGCAATATAATATACATAGTCATTTTATAGGGGAGGCCCTAAATAATAAGTCAAAGTTAGTCAGTTGGGACAAAAAGAAAGCAAACCTTCTAACTCATTCCTGCCAGCCTTATACATATAAAAGGCTGCTGGTTGGATGAGCTGCAACACCATATTCCACTCATATTCATCCATTAGAACTAGTTCTTTGTGCTGAGAGCATGCTCACTACACACTGCCAGCATAGTGACCAAGCTCTCATGGACAGTTCACAGCCATTGTTAATGATCGGGAGCTTCTAATAGTGTTACCACTGTGCCAATCACAGTGGTCATATATATACAGCATATTCATTCAGTATTTACTTCATTTTTATATATTTTTTTATACATTTTCATTATATTCGTTGTGTGTTTTCCATGAATTCATCTCTTTATCATTGGAACCTCACTGATATTACTATGAATTTAATTGTGTGTTGCCGTTTGCTCAGTCGACTTTTGACTCACTTGATTGTCATTAGCATTTATTATTTGGATTTATTCTATCCTTCTAAAACTGATTGATATGATTATTTTTAATGCGTCATTTTTAGTATTGACGTTTTATGTGCAGCCTCTGGCGGTGCCCCTTCTGCAGTGCATGAGCAATAGTGTCCTCCTATTTTTATGAATCACTGTGCCAATTGGGTTCAATCCTAAGCCTGCCTTCTATCAACCAGCTATTTAATACTATATGGGTAGTCCTCCAATCAAGCTGATGAAGGGTCGTAACGCCTCGAAACACGTTCCTTCTGCTCATGCCCAAGGGTATGATGTCAAGCGGGGGCCGATCTCCACATTGCGGCCAAACGTTTTCTGCTTTCCATACAAGCCTACAGCAGTGTTGGCATTCATGTGTCATCTTACAGCCAATGGCCTTGGCCAGGGCAGTGTTAGCCAATGAATGCTGCTGGTCCCTTCCTGTTTGTGACACCTCAACAATACCATACCACTTAACACACTGTACCCTTGAGAGTGCATTTTATATTTTATTAATAATTTCTCGAATTGTTTTACATACTACACTATATGGTTTCTTCTTCTGGGTGTTTCCCCCTTTCTGTTTGCACCTGATTGAGAAGCCTCCCTTTCGTCTCCCGACGATAAACTCTCTTAGAGAGCCTCCAAAAGGCAGTGGCAAGGAGTTAAATATCTTAAGATTTGTGTATGCAAAGGAAATTGATAGTCATGATGTACAGTACAAGAATAGAATTAGGACAATTTCAAATGTTGAATGTGGTTCAACATTGACAAGGACCAGATACTAATAGACAAAATAATTGTGAATAAAGCACCTGGACCAGATGACTTATGAGTTCTCAAAGAGTTGAAGAGGCTGTCTCTGCATCAAAAAGCTGACAGCCACATTCACAAGAAATCCAGGTACCACCATGGAGTGCACCCTCTCCATTTCAACGTACCAACAGTCCTGAAGAAGGGAGTGCAATTCCTCTAAAACACATTGGCTCGATTTGTAAATTTTTTATGTTCAATAAAAAATTGTGTTTCAACCATCAAGTGTGGCATTACTTTGGACACCTGCGCTCCTTTCTCACCCATTAAAGAGTTGAACTTATTGGAGATTTGCGGGGCTCGGTGTGCAGAAGGCGGTGATTTTTAAAAGGTACGGATACATGCAGGAGGCATGTATACATATATATACTTATTATTTTTAGATAGTTAGGTTGAAAAAAGACACAAATCCATCTAGTTCAACCAATAAAAGGGGGGATCATGCAATCCTATATACACAGTTGTTCCAGAGGAAGATGAAAAACCCCAGAAAAGCATGATCCAATTTGCTCCAGTAGGGGAAAAAATTCCTTCCTGGTCCCCCGAGATACAGTCAGATTTTCCCTGGATCAACTTTACCTATAAATGTTAGTATCTGCTTACCGTATCTTTCAGACTATAAGACCCACTTTTTTTCCCCCAGAAATATGGGGGAAAATGTCCCTGCATCTTAGGGTGCGAATATATGACAGGCACCGCCCCCCGCGGCAGCTGGCCCCGCCCACCACCGCTGGCACCGCCCCATGCCCACGCTCGCATCGCTTCCCGCCGCCACCACTGGAAGAGAGGCAGGAGAGCGGGGGACAGACTTCCAAACCCCCCGTGGGCGCCGGGCGATCTTCCGGCTGGTTCCTGGGACAGAAAACAGAGCATTCGGCCACTCGGGCTGCTCTGTCTTCTGTTAGACGTAAGGGATAACATCAGGTAAGGCTGTGTTTGTGGCAACGCATTTCTATGGCACGGTCACTCTGCATTTCTATGGCACGGTCACTCTGCATTTCTATGGCACGGTCACTCTGCATTTCCTATGGCAATGGTCACTCTGCATTTCCTATGGCAATGGTCACTCTGCATTTCCTATGGCAATGGTCACTCTGCATTTCCTATGGCAATGGTCACTCTGCATTTTCTATGGCAATGGTCACTCTGCATTTTCTATGGCAATGGTCACTCTGCATTTTCTATGGCAATGGTCACTCTGCATTTTCTATGGCAATGGTCACTCTGCATTTTCTATGGCAATGGTCAGGCTGCATTTCATGGGCACTGGAAAATATTTTAGTACACCATTTGGTTAAGAATATTTTTTTTTCTTGTTCTCCTCCTCTAAAACCTAGGTGCGTCTTATAAAATACGGTATATTATATACATTTAGGAAAGAATCCAGGCTTTATTTAAAGCAATCTACAGAGCTGGCCAGAACCACCTCTTGAGGGAATCTATTCCACATTTTCACAGCTCTTACTGTGAAGAAACGTTTCCGTAATTTGGAGATGATATCTCTTTTCCCCCAGCCGTAAAGAGTGCCCACTTGTCCTCTGTAAAGACCTTAAAGTGAATAACTCAACACCAAGTTCACGATATGGACCACTTAGGTATTTGTACATGTTGATCAAATCCCCCCTTAATCTCCTCTTCTCAAGAAAGAATAAATTCAGTTTCTATAATCTTTCCTCATGCCTCTTATCAGTTTGGTTGCCCTTATCTGCACTTTCTCCAGTAACCCGATTTCCTTTTTTGAGAACAGGTGCCCAAAACTGAACTGCACTTTTTAGAGACTCTTTAAAGCCAAAAATCTAGACAGATGATAAAAGATAAATGAATGCAGCTCAGTAGGTGTATGAGTTTGACCTGGTATCAACAGACTCTGTCAAGTTGTTAGACTTTGGAGGTAAAACACAGAGAACTGTGAGTCAAAGTACAGAACACAAACCCCCCTTATGTGTCACTTGTAAACTCACAGGTGGTGAAGTAGGTTTGGGAAAAGCTTTTTAAGCTGAAAAGGAAAATTATCCAAGCTGCAGCTTGGTAGCTGATGACAAAAGAATATTTATTGTGCTGTCGCTTTGATCATCTTCTTCCCACACACCAAGTTATCTCACTCCAATTATCACTTACTATTTCTTATGCAGACACTCTGTAGGATGGGAGACTTACAAGCGCTGTGTTTTAACCCCTTGACTACTAGTGGAATTTGAAGGAAACTGTGATGCTTTTGAAAATATAATAATGTGTTTAAAATTGATATTTTGTATAAAAAAAATTGTATTATTTTTATACAACATTTGTTTTGCAAATAAACATTTAAAGTAGAGCAGTGGCCTCCCATTAAAAAATAAAATAAAAAATGTGCTACTGATTGCATATGCACTTGCAGTTTTCCTTTAGTCCCCCCGAAAAGTCTAACAAATATCTATAGATTTTTCCAGTCCACCATACACTATACCAAGGGTCTCCAAACTTCCAGTTTACTTCCCTTAAAAATGTAGGGGGGCTGGACTGTGGTCAGTGGGAGTACAAAATGCCCTGGCCTTGGTGGGAGTAAACAAAACCATAACCGTGCTGGTCAGTGGGATTAAAAAATTACATCGTTGGTCTCAGTGGGAGTAATAGTGCCTCATTATGGGTGTCAGCGGGAAGATTTGTTTCCCATCTCTGGTGTTGGTGGGAGGAATAGTACCCCATCTTTTATGTCAATGGAAGGAATCGTGCCCCAAGGGCTGGATAAAGGCAAGCAAAGGACCACAGATTGGAGACCTCTGCACTATACAATCTGATTGTACAATTGCTTTTAAATCTACCATCAACTATGTAATGCATGTTAAATAAATAATAAAATAAATAATAAAAATAAATAATAAAATAAATAATAAAATGTGTAGCGCCAATATAATTCATTAATATAGTGCAGCAAAAAAAATAAAATAAAACAAATGTGTAAATGTTCATCAGCAATTAACACAATTGTGAGGATAAAAAAGGAAAAAGTCCCAATTAGGAAGATGAAATCTTGTGCAAAGATCATTAGGCGAAGATTTGACACCTTCACACGTGTAAATAATCCTCCTCAAAGTGTGTTCAGAGGCCAGCCACCACCCCCCTGTGGAGCCAACACTCACCGAAAACTATTGTTTTAATTGCTGATGAACAATTGCACATTTGTTTGTTTTGTTCTTTTGCTGCGCCATATTTATGAATTCTAGTGGTGCTACACATTTTTTATTTATTTATCTATGTGGGCTATGTATACTGTCTATATGTAAAAACTGCCTTTCACCTTATAGATTGTACTACAGCAAATTGACATTTTGACATTATAATGTAATGCAAGGGTCTACCTGACTGCAGTGGCGGTGCGTCCATAGAGGGCGCCAGAGCGCCGCCCCCTCTCGCTCCTGCACCGCCACTGAAAGACAATACACAGATGAATGCATTGCATGAATCTGTGTATTGTCGCCGCTGCCGCTGCCACCCACTATTCAGATGGCCGGCCTCCTGGTGAGCGACGGCCATCTGAATTAGAGCGGTGGCAGGCGGTGGGTGTGTTTTGAAAGTGTCTATCAGAGCCAGCGGCTCTGATAGGCTTTCCGATTACAGCCCCCAGGCTGTAATTGGCTTCCAAATAGTTCACCAAGGGACGCACGGGGGGTGCGTTCCTTGGTGAACACTGACGCGCATCTCAGCCAATCATGTTCACCGGATCTGGTTACCGGTAACCTGATTGGCTGAAGCGACATCGAGGGCGGGACTTGGGAGAAGACATCAAGGGAGGATGGCTGACCCGAGAATGGTAAGTGCTGGGGGACTGGGGGAAGCAATCTGGCGGTTTTTGAGGGGGCAAACTTGCGGCAATTGATGGGCACAGTGGTGACAATTGCTGGCACAGTGGTGACAATTGCTGGCACAGTGGTGACAATTGATGGGCACAGTGGTGACAATTGATGGGCACAGTGGCTGCGTTTGATGGCATGGCACAGTGGCGACAATTGATGGCACAGTGGCGACAATTGATGGCACAGTGGCGACAATTGATGGCACAGTGGCGACAATTAATGGGCACATTTGCGACAATTGATGGCACAGTGGTGACAATTGATGGGCACAGTGGTGACAATTGATTGCACAGTGGCTGCGTTTGATGGCATGGCACAGTGGCGACAATTGATGGCACAGTGGCGACAATTGATTGCACAGTGGCTGCGTTTGATGGCATGACACAGTGGCTGCGTTTGATGGCACAGTAGCGACAATTGATGGCACAGTGGCGACAATTGATGATATGGCACAGTGGCGATAATTGCTGGGCACAGTGGCTGCGTTTGATGGCACAGTGGCAACAATTGCTGGGCACAGTGGTGACAATTGATGGGCACAGTGGCGACAATTGATGGGCACAGTGGCTGCGTTTTGGAAACAGTGAGGCTGCAATTGTTTTTTTTTGTTTGTTTGTTTGTTTGCGCCCCCCCAAAAATTTTGAGCACCAGCCGCCACTGCCTGACTGGGTACAGATTGATTGAATAGATAGGTATGTCCTCTTATTATAAGGTTTTGGTAAATCTAAAGGAGTAAAATTAGATTGTATAGTGGATGGTATAATATATATATATCTAAAATTAACTAGCCGCGTTTTTAGTGCCATTAATTGTTAGCGGCACCCCAAATGCAGAAGCAAACACATTTTGCCACGTAAAAAAAACAAGCAAAAAACGCACCAAAACACGCAGCTAAAAGCCTGCAGCATGCCAAAATGTCCTATGAGCTACTTTTTTATGTTTAGGGCAGTCCATTGAAAGGTCGCCCTGTGCGTGTTGTGGGAAAAATTAGGCAAAAAATGTGCGCTCCCCCTACGCTAGGCGTGAATGGGGTCTGAATGTGAAATTGGTGTGGCATTCACATCTGCGCATTTCCGAACGCATGGCAAACTGCACAGAAAACGTGAATCGCACTTGCGTTGCCATTCATTGTAAATGGCACCCTAAGTGCAGATGCTGGAAACACATCAACATAAAACCTTATCCTGCCCTGGGATTGTCTGAGCCAACAGCAAACAGCTCAATATGGAAACCATTCAGGCTGGAACACATTTTTTATTCTTTCATGAAACTTTACCGACATCACAAAAGTCATTGGTAAACATAATTGCAGTATTTTGGAACAACTTCATTAAAGCGGAGTTCCACCCAAAAATTGAACTTCCGCTTTTCGGAAACCCTCCCTCCGGTGTCACATTTGGCACCTTTCAGGGGGAGGGGGGTGCAGATACTTGTCTAAGACAGGTATTTGCACCCACTTCCGGGCATAGACTCTCGTGGGAGTCATGCCACTTCCCCCTCCCCCCGCTGTCTCCTGGGAAACACACTGGTCCCAGGAGAGAGCGGGGACCAGTGAGGGCGCGCCGTGCTACTCGCGCATGCGCAGTAGGGAACCGGGCAGTGAAGCCGCAACGCTTCACTTCATGATTCCCTCACCGAGTATGGCGGCGGGGGAAGCCGAGAGACGAGCGATTGCTCAGCCTCGGCTGCCGACAGCGCCGGCGTGCTGGACAGGTAAGTGTCCATTTTTTAAAAGTCAGCATCTGCAGTATTTGTAGCTGCTGGCTTTAAAAAAAAAAATTTGGGTGGTCCTCCGCTTTAAAGTATGGGCTCTTCATCAACTGCTTTGTATGGTCCCAAACATTTTACACACTGCTTTTTGATGAGTTTTAAAGAGGAAGAAAACTTTTACCTATAGGTTAGCCTAAATAAGGCTTACCTATAGGTAGTGGAAATATTTCCTCAACGTGTACCGTTCAGGAGATATTTAGATTACACGTAGCCAGTGAAATCACTGGCACATGCGCTCTAAAGGAACGGCCACCCGTGCCGTTCCTTCAGGACCCTGTGCCGTGAACGCATGTGCGAGGGAGTGACATCATTGTGGCTCCGGCCCGTCACAGAGCCGGGCCCACGAACCCGGAAGCAAGATGGGTGAAGGTGGGAGCCCCTGCAGCACTGACATCACAGCGCTGGAACAGCTTCGTTTTAAGGTAAGTTTCACAAAATGTGCTAGTATGCAATGCATACTTGCACATTATGACTTTACCTTGCAGGGAAAAAAAAATAAAAATCCAACATACCTCCCAACTTTTTGAGATGGGAATGAGGGACACCTATTAGCAAAAGTATGTAAGCATAGGACACACCGCCTGCCACGCCCCCTTAAAGGAGAATTCTACAAAAAAAAAAAAATATTAGCTAAACCTACAAGTGCTATTTTTTTACCACGACTATTTCTTTAAATAATTTTAATGCAGCAATTTAGAAATTGGATGAAAGGTTTAGCACTGAGAAACATTTTTTGAAAGATAAATAGTGCATTTTATATACAATTATATAGATCAGACCAAAATGAGGGACAAATGAGGAGGAATGAGGGACAGAGGGACTTTGTTCCAAATCAGGGACAGCCCCTCGAAATCAGGGACAGTTGGTAGCTATACGTCCAGCTGTATACTGTACAACCACTTTAAGTGATTGATCATTGTCAGCATTACATGCTCTGTACTATAAACACGATGAATGTTTCTAGCAAATGTTGCCAAATGTTCAACAAATTATGGCTAATCTAGCATTGTTAATATGCCTGGATTCCTCGCTATTTTATAAATAAACCACAAAGAAATTAGTTGACTATTGTTATTTCTATGCTGCCTGCAATCCTACCATAATGTATATGCTGCCCTCTAGTGGATGGACTTTTTTTGTGGACTCATTCTTGCAGCATTTCAAAATGTGATTTCAAAAGGATGCCTTTGAAAATTAAGGGAAAAGAGCTGATATTTCGCAGGTGAAGATGCAAAAATCTTTACACTTTAATGATAGATAGATAGATACCATAGATAGATAGATAGATATATAGATAGATAGATAGATAGATAGATAGATAGATAGATAGATAGATAGATAGATAGATAGATAGATGATCTACAGTTGAGTGAATGCTTCCCACACATAAGTATACACTGAGCTGGATTCAGAAAAGCATTCTTTTCCACCTATTTTATTCTACCCGATTCTGTTTTTTAGATTTTATATGATATCTTTTTTATACAACATCAGTAATTATATAAATGTATGGAATACATTTTTTCATAATGTTCTTTTTCCATGATGAAATTTTTTTTAGTGTATACATAGAAATCAAATCAGTATGTTGTCGACCTAAGGAATTATGTAATTGCTTACACATTGTTATTCATTCTTTTTTATTATAATGGTGTTTATTGTAGAATAACCTTGCATGCAGAAGTAATGGGGCCACTAGGGAGATATCACTATGGAGGGACAAGTGGACAATTTTCCAATTCTTTCCATTCAAGTCTTTTAAAATACCTTTCAAGATATAGACTCTTCACAGAATGGTGAATGTGCATTCACTGGGATATAAATATGAATAGTACAGTAAGTGCTATTTTCCATTGAAAAATAGATGTTAATGAATGTCAGTGAGAGTTGCTTGATGTGCAAATGTAATAGGTAATGCATTGAATGTTCACAGTGGTGTATTCATTTCATAAATGTAAATGTGTAGTAAATGTCACATACATTGCTTTATAAGTATTCCAACCATAATTCTAATTTAATATAGGGGGTCGTTCACACTATGGGGTTGATTTACTAAAGGCAAATAGACTGTGCAGTTTGCAAAGTTCAGTTGCTCTAGAGCAGTGGTTCTCAACCTGGGGGTCGGGACCCCCTCGGGGGTCGAATGATGATTTGCCAGGGGTCACCGAATCCTGGGCTGTTCCTGAAGCCTGCACCGCTCTCCCAGCCTTTTTGCGGCCGCCCAGATGGGCTGTTCCTGGAGCCCGTGGCCGCCCACTCAGCCTCTTCGTAGCCACCCATTCAGTTCACGGCATGGCTGGCGGCAGAGACTAGAGTTCAGCTGACTGGTGGGGAATGTGAAGTGGGAGGGGCTGGAGGAGACCCTATCTCTTGATTTCGGTATTGGTGTCACTGCTACGAGACACCACAAAGTCAGAGACACAGTGAAGCCGGAGACACAGTGAGTAACACTACCTGTGATTATAGTTCCCATTAAAAGTCCCCACTACAGTTCTCAGATCAGAAGATGACCTTGATCAAGAGCACCTAAGTCTGCTGATCAGAACTCCCCCCAGCATTGCCACTCATCCCATTCCCCCAACCAAGGAGTAGAAGAAGGAACAAAAATAGAGAATACATGGAAGGGAGAGGAAAAGAGGGAGAGGAACAAAGAAAAAGGGAGAGAAAGAATAAGAGAAAGAACAAGAAAAACAGCTAGAGAGAGGGATGGGGGAAAAAAACAAGAAATTAGGATAGAGGGAGACAAAAGGTATAGAAAGGAGAACAAAGAGAAAGAGTGATACATCCTAAAATGTACCATAAGGGGTTTTAATACTGTACGAGTGGAAGGGAGTGCTAAATGTCTGTGGGTTAGGGATGCAAATGACTTGTCTTGCCTTGGGTGCCCACGCTACGAAAATAATTTTAGTGTTGGGGTCCCCACAACTTGGGAAATTTTATCAAGGGGTCACGGTACTAGAAGGGTTGAGAAGCACTGCTCTAGAGCTTAGTAAATGTGCAGAAGCAATGCTGACTTTCAACCTCTAATCATGTGTAAGCAATTGGGTATTTTTTGCAAAGTGAACCTTTACCTCGTTTACTAAGCTCTGGTGCAACTCTTACCACATTAAGTTCTGTTCATACCATAACGCTGCTGTCATGTATGTGGTGCAGAAAAATGCGGCATGTTTGCACTGAATGGCACCGCATGTCACCTCACTACAGTCAACGCACCACGCTGCTACTGTATGCAAAGACATGAATCAAGTGACACATTGTGACTAGTAATGGGCAGAACACTCCCCAGTTTGGTTCACACCAGAACTCCCGAACATGGAAAAAGTTCAGACCCGTACCACAAATACTATTAAAGTGTATGGGACCCGAACTTGAAAAATCCCAAATTCCCATTTTGAAGGCTTATTTGCAAGTTATTGGCCATAAAAAGTATATGGGGGCCCCGGGACTGCCCTAGGGGACATGTGTCAATGCAATAATAAAAAAAGAGAGCAGTGATTTTTATTAATGATTCTTAAAGTGAAACAATACAAATTAAAAATTCCTTTAAATATAGTGCTTGGGGGATCCCTTATTAGTCTGCCTGTAAAATGGTGCATCTGTACCATGTATAGAACCTGCTGCAGCAAAACTGACATATAAAAGGAAAATAAAAAGTTATTTTAATTGATTTTCCCGGTGCAAGCTTTCTTGAAAAACAAACTCATTGGCAGCAATGCAAAAATCCCCCCTCCCCCAATCCATACCAGGCCCTTTGGGTCTGGTATGGATTTTAAGGAGAACCTCACGCCAAAATGTAAAAAAAATATGGTGTGCCCCCCCCCCCCCCAAAATCCTTACCAGACTATTAGGTCTGGTATGGATTATGAGGGGAACCCCATGCCATTTTTTTTTTAAACGGCGTGGGGTCCCCCCAAAATCCATACTAGACCAGGAAAGGGGGGGGACTAGCGAGCACCCCCCTCATGAACCATACCAGGCCACATGCTCTCAACATGGGGGGCTGCTTTTGTTCGGGGGGGCTTTAACCCCCAGATCCCTGCCCCCCCTTGTGAATGAGTATGGGGTACTCATTCACCAAAAAAGTGTCAAAAAGAAAAACCCACACAGTTTTTTGACAATTCCTTTATTAAAAATAAAAAACAATGTCCCCCGATGTAGTTCAATCGTCAATCATGACACCCGCCGTACCGCCAAACCTGAAAAAAGAATACTCCGCCCATGACAAAGGCTACCACCGTCTGCCTGATCCACGTGTGACAGTTCCTAAATAGGTAAGGGGCATAGCCACCTGGCAATGTTACCTGGTGGCACCACCCCCTTGTGACGTCACCAACCCAGGATGCACCGGTGACCTCACAATGTTGAGGGCATGTGGCCTGGTATGGTTCAGAAGGGGGGGTGCTCGCCCCCCGTCTTTCTTTGCCTGCCATGCTCAGATAAAGACCTGGTATGGATTGGGGTGGGACCCCCATGCTGTTTTTTTCACATTTTTGTATTGCAGACAATGTTTTTCTTTTCATTCAGCTGTCAGTGGGGAAGCACGTTGACAGCTAATGACTCACCTGTTGTTCCCGGCCTGCTCCTTAACAATCAGCTACTCACCTCACAATGAGGTAAAGGTTCACTTTGCAAAGAATACCCAATCACGTGCAAGGAAAAAAAAAAAAAAAAGCATTTTTGCTTGCAGTCAGCATGTGAAAAAAAAAACGGCATGCCCCCCCCCCCCCAATCCAAGTCAGCATTGCTTTTATTAGACCTCATGCACACAGGACACTGTTAAACTCGCATTCAGAGGCAGTTGAACACTTTTTTCAACTGCCCCTGAACTCATTCAATGTTATCCTATGTGACCATGTACACTGTCTTGTTTATTGCCGTTTATATGCAGTTGCGTTTAACCTCGTTTTTCTGAAAGCAAAAAAAATGGGTTCAGACGCAAAAATTTCCACGTTTCATACGCAAAACGTGGCTAAACACGGTACCGGCGTTTTGCCGCAATTTCGTTTATAAACGTTTTTAAAGGTGACCTATTTTTTTATATTACAAATCTCAAAAATGATGGCAAATGATGAAAAACCATTAAAAAATATAAAAAAAACTGTAATTGCTTGCATTGTATTGTGGACAATCCACAACTTGTGGCCGGTGACGTGGCAAGTGAACAATCCACAACTTGTGGCAGGTGATGTGGCAAGTGGACAATCCACAACTTGTGGCAAGTGGACAATCCACAACTTGTGGCAGGTGACGTGGCCAGGTGACATGGCAGGTGACGTGGCCAGTGGACAATCCACAACTTGTGGCAGGTGACGTGGCCAGGTGACGTGGCAGGTGACGTGGCCAGGTGACGTGGCCAGTGGACAATACACAACTTGTGGCAGATGACGTGGCCAGTGGACAATACACAACTTGTGGCAGGTGACGTGGCCAGGTGACGTGGCAAGTGGACAATTCACAACTTGTGGCAGGTGATGTGACCAGGTGACGTGGCAGGGGACGTGGCCAGTGGACAATGCACAACTTGTGTTAGGTGACGTGGCCAGGTGACGTGGCCAGGTGATGTGGCCAGGTGACGTGGCCAGTGGACAATCCACAACTTGTGGCAGGTGACGTGGCCAGTGGAAATCCACAACTTGTGGCAGGTGACGTGGCAAGTGGACAATCCACAGCTTATAGACGCAAACGCCGCTAAACGCGGCTGCAATCGCGGCAAAACTCTTGCTATCACACCAATCTTACCCTGCGTCAGTCCCAGAATTGAAATGTGTAAGTGATCCAGCACCCCACACTCCTGACTTCTTCTTTCCACCTAAAACTTTAAAGAATGAAAAAATAATTTGCAGAGCACTGGACATGTAGTGAATCTATGTGTCGGAGAGTGGGCACATCTGCTTTTAGCATTCTTCATTTGGGCAAAGAATTGATTTTATGATAAATTATAATTATGAGAGTTATCAAGACCTAGACTTCCCCCTGGGAATTCCCCATGTGCAGCAAACATGACTTGATCGGAGAAAAGCACGATCAGCGACTGTCTTATATCTACAGCGAGTGACCCTGAGCAATGAATGAGCAGCAAATGAGTGGTGAGTGACCAGTGAACTGATCCTTCCCTGCTTATTAAATATGTACTTGCGCATCTATTACATGCTAGTAGCATGCTTTCTACAGTCACGAGCCTAGTCTCTCAAGGGGCCAGCATAATGTGTGTAGAAAGCTTCTGATGTAATCCCACAATGAGAAGGCTATTACAGCACTACTGTAATTACTTACATCTCAGGCACATTACACACAACAGGTCGGCTAGGAGGATAATGTACAATAATAGTAGCACATTTAAAGGGAAACAACACCATTGGAAACCATTTAAAGTGGATGTAAACCCACTTTGACAACTTGCACCTACGGGTAAGCCTAGATTAAGGTTTACCTGTAGGTGCAAGAAATATCTCCTTAACCTACACTGTTAAGGAGATATTTGCAGAAAACACTGCACCGATGTCTACGGCACATGCGTGCCGTAGACAACGGCGCAGGCACACTGAGCGTCCCGGCATAATGAATGGGACAAGCCGGGATCGTGCCGGTCCCGCGCGCATACGTGGGATCGTGCCGTCCCGCGCGCATGTGCGGGATCATGCCGGTCCTGCACGCATGTGCGGGAGTGATGTCATCGCCGCTCCGGCCAATCACAGCGCCGGAGCGGCGATACCAGGAAGAAGCTCCAGGGGGACATGGCGGAGGCGGCGGAGGGGAACGAGGAGGATTTCGGGGGCTTCGATTTCAGGTAAGTGCCACATAATGAGCTAGATACTAGCTCATTATGCCTTTCTCTTGCAGGGTCTTATTTTATCCCCTTTTTTCGGGGGGGGGGGGGGCGGGGGTTTACTTCCTCTTTAAGTAAAAATTATCTGAAGTAAGATGTATTTCTTTTTGCCATGATTCCTTTCATGGGCTTTCTTGTGGTCTTTTTAATGTATTGCAGAGGATCCTGACTCAGCTATTTAGTTTGATAGTACTTCTCACTCATAGTAAGTATTGTTTATGTGGAAATTGTAGCTCCCATTCACCAGAAACATGATCTGCGTGTGAGCTTGCAGGGCTGGGACGCCATTTATCAAATTTCTCTCCAGGTAAAATTGTGTGCACGTTAGACACAATGAAAACATTCTACACCCGTGATGTCCAATCTGCGGCCCCTTGGAACATTTTATGTGGCCCTTTGGTCCCCTGCAGACACTAAAATGTGTTTACCTATTGTCCTGTTATAGTAGTGATTTCTATCAGTCTTATGTAATATGTCTCCTGTCTATTTCTATTTCCTGAAGCATGTTCCCAGACTCCAACAATTCCTATAGCATGTTTACAGTCTCTGACCATCTCCTGTACCATGTCCACAACCTCTGACCATCCGGTGTGTCATGTCCACAGTCTCTGACATTCTCCTGTACCATGTCCACAGCCTCGGACAATCTCTTATATCCTGTTCGCAGTCTCTTACCATCTTCCGTATTATGTCCACAGCCTCTGACCATCTCGTGTGTCATGTCAACGGTCTCTGATTCTGAAATCTCTTGTATCCTGTTCACAGTCTCTGACCATCTTCTGTATTATGTCCACAGTCTCTGACTATCTCTTGTATCCTGTTCTCAGTCTCTGACTATCATCTATATTATGTCCACAGCCTCTGACCATCTCTTGTATCATACCCAAAGTCTCTGACAATCTAGTAGCATGCTTTCTACAGTCATGAGCCTAGTCTCTCAAGGGGCCAGCATAATGTGTGTAGAAAGCTTCTGATGTAATATCACAATGAGAAGGCTATTACAGCACTACTGTAATTACTTACATCTCAGGCACATTACACACAACAGGTCGGCTAGGAGGATAATGTACAATAATAGTAGCACATTTAAAGGGAAACAACACCATTGGAAACCATTTAAGTAAAAACTAGCTGAAGTAAGATGTACTTCTTTTTGCCACGATTCCTTTCATGGGCTTTCTTGTGGTCTTTTTCAATGTATTGCAGAGGATCCTGACTCAGCTATTTAGTTTGATAGTACTTCTCACTCATAGTAAGTATTGTTTATGTAGAAATTGTAGCTCCTATTCACCAGAAACATGATCTGCGTGTGAGCTTGCAGGGCTAGGACGCCATTTACCAAATTTCTCTCGAGTTAAAATTGTGTGCACTTTAGACACTATGAAGACATTCTACACCCGTGGTGTCCAATCTGCGGCCCCCTGGAACATTTTATGTGGCCCTTTGGTCCCCTGCAGACACTAAAATGTGTTTACCTATTGTCCTGTTATAGTAGTGATTTCTATCAGTCTTATGTAATATGTCTCCTGTCTATTTCTATTTCCTGAAGCATGTTCCCAGACTCCAACAATTCCTATAGCATGTTTACAGTCTCTGACCATCTCCTGTACCATGTCCACAGCCTCTGACCAGCCGGTGTGTCATGTCCACAGTCTCTGACATTCTCCTGTACCATGTCCACAGCCTCGGACCATCTCTTGTATCCTGTTCGCAGTCTCTTACCATCTTCCATATTATGTCCACAGCCTCTGACCATCTCATGTGTCATGTCAACATTCTCTGACAATCTCCTGTACCATGTCCACAGCCTTTTGACCATCTTTTGTATCCTGTTCATAGTCTCTGACCATCTTCCGTATTATGTCCACAGTCTCTGACTATCTTTTGTATCCTGTTCACAGTCTCTGACTATCATCTATATTATGTCCACAGCCTCTGACCATCTTTTGTATCATGTCCATAGTCTCTGACAATCTCCTGTACCATGTCCACAGTCTCTGACCATCTCGTGTATCATGTCCATAGTCTCTGCCAATCTCCCGTACCATGACCACAGTCTCTGACCTTTTTGTGTATCATGCCCATGGTCTCGGACCATCTCTTGTATCCTGTTTGCAGTCTCTGACTATCTTGCATATTATGTCGACAGTCTCTGACCATCTCTTGTCTCATACTTATAGTCTTTGTCTATATCCTGTTGTGTTGTCTCCAATTTTATGTGCTGCCCTTTAACCTCCCTGAGGGTATGATTCTGTCAGATTTTAGGTGCTGAAAGCGGTACCATTATTCTGCATGGAAATTTGGCGTTTTATATTGCAGGCCTGTAATTCTTAGGAATAACTCACTTAAATATGTCCAAACCAGAGTCTAGTAGACATCCCGGGTATGATAAAGTTCAAAAAACAAAATCATAAATTATAATATAATAAATAACTATAAAATAATTATAACAAATAATAATATAATAATAATAAAAGTGTTTTTCAGTGTTTGATGATGAATTTCCCCACAAATCGATATCGCTTAATTCTGCGAGTGATTCTAATTTATTATCGCTGTTTTCTAGCTGGTCTAAAACCACTTTTGACATAAAGGGACACTTTTTGGTTGCTATGGACAATCTCCAGTTTCCAGGCAGAAAGAACAGTTTTTATTATATAAAAGTGCATGCAGGACACTGGACAGACCACTAGGGACAAATGGGGTGTGTAATTCTTTTATACAGTACTGTAATCTGTAAGATTACAGTATACTGTATGTGTATTGTGTTTTAACTTTTTTGAATTTGGCGCCGATCTCCGCCCCCGTGTGCTGCAACGTCGCAGGGAACGGAGCTCAGCGGCACTGTGTGAATCGAGCGAGGAGACAGCTCGCACACACAGCGGAGAGGCATCGCAGGATCCAGGGGACAAGGTAAGTAACTCTGCCTGGATCACTGCGATGCAATCCTGATTCTGGCTCGGGGTTACCGCTTTTGGTGCTGAAACTTTACCCCAAGCCAGACTCGGGAATACCGCTAGGCAGGTTAATGATGTTGGGAGCCTAACTTAAGGCCCAACATATCAAGAAAGTTGACCACCACTGCTCTACTCAGTTTTGCTCAGTTTACCAAAGTTGAGAATATTACCACAATAAAAGAATATGTGAATATTCACTACAATTATTTGATCATGTACAAATAAAATAGACATACAGGAATTTGCTGTCCACATGACCGAATAGTTATGTGAATATTCACACAAATTATTGTGTTAAGATTCGCTTTAGTAAATGAGCCTTAGTATATCTGGAAGGAGTTATAGCTCAGCATATAAGGTTGCACGGTAGCTAAGGATTGTCTTAACTGGTTAAATGTATTTCATTTGGATAAGCATAAAATGTTTCAGCACATAAACATGTATATGCAGTACAGCAATACAGAGAGATTCTAAACGTGCAAAGACCAGTATCCTATAGCAACTAAGCGAAGCTAAGTGCCAGATCAGAAAGGATTGGTTGCTTCAGATTACTGCAATTTTAGTTGTTATTGGTGACTTCACTTTGCACATCTCCCCTTTATATTGATTCTTTTTAATTGGACTGGCTCTCGCTTTCTTTATTATTTGAGTGGTTGTTACAGGAACAGGAAAACACGAACAGCAATTGAAACTTTATTCAGCAGTTCTAAGCCTTTCCCACTTGGAAAGTATGAGCTGTAGTAGGGAGCAAGAGCGAGCCGCATAAGCTGATGCCCTTCTCTGTAGTGCTGGCTCCTGTCCCATGAGGAGTGGTACCAACTGCACTCCATCCCTTATCTCGGCTAGCGGTCTCCAGAGTTGTGCCAGCAGAAGGAAAGAAGAGATCTTCAGGTCAGTGTGAAGCAATACACTGGGCATAATAGTATAGGGCTGCTTTCACACTGAGGTGCTGCGGTTTACCCACATTGCTGGTGCAGTGCAGTGTACCTGCAGCTTTCCTGCGGGTTTGCTGCTCTTAGCCATTGACTTCTATTATATCCTGTGGGTTTGGTGCACTTTCTGAATGCAGGAGTTTTGGTGCGCTTTTAGAAAGTGCACCACACCTGCAGGATAAAATAGAAGTCTATGGCAAAGCGCAGCTACCCAGGAAAGTCGTAGATGCACTGCGCTGCATCCATGGTGCAGGTAAACTGCAGCACATCAGTGTGAAAGCAGCCTTATAGGGGGCTCAGAACAGTAAGGGTTCATTTACATTTTTAGTTTGGGTGGTGGTTAAACCCCAGAGATTAGACTTTTGTTTACCACTCCGCCCCAACCGCATCCCCTTTAGCTGCAGTGGCCATAGGTGTACACATGTCGCAGCTGCAGCAGGAGTTATACACCCTGTCATGGTTAGTGGATGAAGCACCTGCCAAGCATGACCCATTCAAGTGAAACAAGGGGTTAAAGCAGGCAGCAATGTGTTGCTTTATCTTTCTCACCACCTGCTTTAACCCCTTGGACCCCACAGAAGCATGCAGTAGCGGGGCACTTGCAGAGTGGCACCATTTACTTAAATGGGTCATGATTGGCAGGCAGTAGCATCCACCAAAAGCAACAGGGGGTTTAATTCCTGCTGCAGGGGTAGGAATTGGGGGCAGAAAAAACTGAACTGCAGGGTTTTACCACCACACTCTCCAGTTTTAGTAAATTAACCAGAATAAGTCTATAAATGGTGGCTTTTCCTCTGGACCTGAAAAAAATAAATATAGAAAATGGGAGTGGTTTCATAATTATTAACCAGCTTCTGCACCTGCAAGACACTAATGAGGAAATTGCAGGGTCTGCATCCCTTTAGATGTGATTTCCCTTTGGAAGTATCTCACCATAAATTACATCTTTGTTGCAGGAGATGCCTGAAAGCTGACTTGTATCTTAGTGTTGACTTCTGGGAAAATCAATGAGCCAATCACACAAGCAGGAAATTATGTTTCATGAGGGCCGTTCTGTACACATTCTGTGTACAGAACGCCTCCAGGTAGCCATATTGCATTTTACAGAAAATTACAGAGCTGCAGATTGAGAAGGAAAGGTCATTTTTAATAACATTCAATTGCAAAATGACTTGAGTTGCAATTGTATAGATTATATTATTATTTTTTTATTCGCTATGTTTTTTCCACGAAATTGGAGTTACCCTTTAAGTGATTTTTTTTTAAAATAAAATCACAGAGGTTTGCTTTCCAACAAAGCCATGTGTTTGCCATGTTGGTCTTTATATTGTAATCAATTGAGGGTTAGCATGAGGGTTAGGTTTAGACCACTTTCACACTGAGGCGCTTTTCAGGCGCTTTCACGCTAAAAAAAGTTCCTGAAAACGTATTTTCATTAAAATCATTGAATGCTTTCACACTGGGGCAGTGCGCTGAACAAACGCCCCTCTCCATTGAAATGAATTGAAAGCGCTTCAAAAGTGCCTGAAAAGCGCTTCAAAAGCGCTCAGTGTTTTACTGGCAGTTTTTCAAGCGCCTCAGTGTGAAAGTGGCCTTAGGGTAGACTTTGGGATTAGTGTTAGTGTTGGAGTTTCTCAATATTTAACATGTTGGCAGCTAACAAAGGGACAGTTTTTGGTGCAAGAAGAGGCGCAGATTAGTTAACCGGTTCCCGAATGGCTCATGCAGATATACTGCGGTAGAATGGCTCCGATGGGTGAAATCCCGTACGGGTATGTCCTTCCCTTTTTCGACTACCATAGGGCGCGCGTGCATACCCGCTGTACGGGGGGGGGGACCCCGATGCAGCCAGCATGGGGATTTGTGTGTGTAAACACACAAATCCCTGTGCTGTCAGGGAAGAGGAGCCATATCGTTTGTTCCTACTAAGTAGGAAAAACGATATGTCTCCTCTCCTAGTCAATCCTATCCCCCCCACAGTTAGAACACACTGAGGGAACACACAATTAACCCCTTGATCGCCCCCTAGTGTTAACCCCTTCCCTGCCAGTGAGATTTACACAGTAATCAGTGCATTTTTATAGCCCTGATCGCTGTATAAATGCCAATTGTCCCAAAAAAGTGTCAAAAGTCTCCGATCCGCAATGTCGCAGTACCACTAAAAATCGCAGATCACTGCCATTACTGGTAAAAATAATAATAATAATAAAAATGCTATAAAAATGCCATAAATCTTTCCCATAGTTTGTAGATACTATAACTTTTGTGCAAACCAATTAATATACGCTTATTGCAATTTTTTTTACCAAAAATAGGTAGAAAAATATATATTGGCCTAAACTGATGAAGGAATTTGTTTTGTTTTTTTATTTTTTTATTTTGGGGATATTTATTATAGCAAAAAGTAAAAAATATTGGTTTCTGTTCAAAATTGTCGCTCTTTTTTTGTTTATAGAGCAAAAAATAAAAACCGCAGAAAAAATAAAGGACGCAAATTTTGTTAGGGTACAGTGTCGAACGACTGCGCAATTGTCAGTTAAAGCGTCAAAGTGCCAAATTGTAAAAAGTGCTCTGGTCAGGAAGGGGGTAAAATCTTCTGGGGCTGAAGTGGTTAAAATGAGCTTTTCTAACCCTCATTTTATTGCATTAAAAGCTACCAAACTCCACATTCATTTCGCCTTTATGTATTTCACCAAAAAGGTAATTTTCCAGTATTTCAGTGCAGCAATAATAAAATTTGCTTGTCCCCGGACACCAGAAATAGTATTTTTCATAGAAAGTTTTTATTTCTGATATTGCATTGCAATCAAGTCATGTGTCCATCTTCACAGAGTTATTCTATATTCCTTTATGTACATGACTGCACAAGCCATTACTGTCGTCACGCAGGATGCACATAGACAAAGGATATAAGCAAGCTTGATTCCATTTCACAAGGAATATTCTTGCATTTCATGCTCTCTATGTCGCCTGCATTGTGGAGACAGAAACCTTGTACAGGTTTTATTCTGCCGTCAGTTTCACCTTATTTCAGCTTGCCCCCTCCCAGCTGCTGTAAGAGATTTATTGTTTTGCACTACATGCAACCTTTATTTTTATTAAACAACTTTATTGGCAATACCATCACGTTTTCTTTCAGTAGGTGACATTAACCATGACCGCTGTTTTCTGACCCCACTCTGATAAGCGAAATTATGTAAAACAATGAGTCAAGTTGTTGAAGCCGAACACTGCAGCAGAGGGGGAAAAAAATGGCACATACTGTGCCAAGTGAATGCTGCAATGAATCGATTCTGCCACGCAGCAGTGATTTGTTAAATCCTTTGCTCTGTAGGTTACAGTTTCATTGCAGTACAGATCAGCTTTTATTTCTTGCCCGGCTCTTGTGGGATCTCTGCTTTGCAGCAGTAACAAACATTTGCTCCTTAATTAACATGCTTTATGAGAGGGACCGGATGTAATAACACGAACTTGAATGCAAAAACCGAATATTATCCATGATATGTCATTTCTAATAAAGAACAGGAGACAACTAAATGTGTATGTGCCAATTTGCTTCAACAGTCCTGTCTGATTTACTGGATGTGTTTAATGTTTATGTGGAAGAGCTGCGCTGTAGGCGTACGTCTTCACCGTGATACAATGCAGCAAAATATCAATAAAAATGTTCAAACTGGGTTAAAGGGGTTGTAAAGGTTAGTTTTTTATTTTCTAAATAGGTTCTTTTAAGCTAGTGCATTGTTGGTTCACTTACCTTTTCCTTAGATTTCCCTTCTAAATATTTTTTTTCTTTGTTTTCTTTGTCTGATATTCTCACTTCCTGTTCCTCCTCAGTAAGCTGTTCAGTAAGCTGTTCTGGCTGACTCCACACCACTCGGATGATGGTGTGACGTTTAGTGAGGAGAAACAGGAAGTGAGAAATTCAGACAAAGAAAAAAACCATTTAGAAGGTAAATCAAAGGAAAAGGTAAGTGAACCAACAATGCACTAGCTTAAAGGAACCTATTTAGAAAATAAAAAACCAACCTTTACAACCCCTTTAAGCAGTATTATGGAAGCCTTAGATAAAATAGGTTATGTAATAGGCTATGTTCTAAAGGATCAGTCCATTTTAAAGGTAAGCTTATATTCAAATTACAAAAATGTTCCTGCACACTGTTTAACAGTTTGCATTAAAAACAAATTTGGCTATAAATTGATTGGAGAGGTTGTAATTTTTGTTTCTTTTGAAAGTACACTTATCCATCATCATAGGTGTGCGCACTGGGTATGCCGGTGTGCCTGGGCACACCCTAATCACCTAGTGCACATTAGCATTATTGCTCTGTGTGCCAGTGGGGAGATGGGAAAGATCTCCCTCTTACCGGTTCTGCCATAAGAGAAGTGTTTACACACTTCTCTTTTACTGTGCCAGCAGGGAGATTATTGTACCGGTGCCATATACATGTAGATACACACACATGCATGTGTGTTTAAAGCGATACTATGGGTTCGCGTTTAAAAAAAAACAAAAAAAACAAACATGTCATACTTACCTCCACTTTGCAGTTCGTTTTGCACAGAGTGGCCTCCGTTCGTCCTCTTCTGGAGTCCCACGGTGGCTCTCGCAGCTCCTCCCCGCAATAGATAACCACCTCTGGGAAGCTCTCTCTTACCTTGCGGGCGCGCTCTCGTGGTATACACTCAGCGGCTATGTACGCTGACCCGACCCAATGAAGAGCCCAATGAAGAGCCGAGAAGCCGCGGGGAGAACGACGCGGGATCATGCCCACAGAAGTTCGGGGCTCAGGTAAGTAAAACGGGGGCTCGGGGGGGGGGGGCCGGAGAGTGCAAGGTGTTTTTTTTTACCTTAATGCACAGGATGCATTAAGGTGAAAAAACACGAGGCTTTACAACCCCTTTAAGCTTTGGGATGCACACCCTAAGGCAATAGGCTGCGCACACCTATGTCCATCATACCTAGCCTTCTTGACCTACCCCCACCAGCTACTTGCTTGGCTAAACCTTTGCCCAACCAGATGTGTACATACAGTACTCTGGATGAAATCTTCCTCTATGCTGGCCAGGGCCAGATCTAGGATGGTGCTGTGGGTTTAGCACCCCAGATTTTATGGTCAAATATATTTTTATTAAGGTTTCATTAAAACAAAACTGCACAAAAATGAGCCAATGAGATGAACATTTGTAGATAAAGCTTGGGATCCAACAACGTTCGTCCATATACATCGAACACGAAGTATCATATGGTAAATCAAACATATGTGATGAAGACCATAAAGTATGTACGATAAGTAGGGATGAACCGAACACCCCCCAGTTCGGTTCGCACCATAACATACGAACAGGCAATAAATTCGTTCAAACATCCGAACCCCGTTAAAGTCTATGGGACACAAACATGAAAAATCGAAAGTGCTAATTTTAAAGGCTTATATGCAAGTTATTGTCATAAAAAGTGTTTGGGGACCCGGATCCTGCCCCAGGGGACATGTATCAATGCAAAAAAAAGTTTTAAAAACTTCCGTTTTTTCGGGAGCAGTGATTTTAATAATGCTTAAAGTGAAACAATAAAAGTGAAATATTCCTTTAAATTTTGTACCTGGGGGGTGTATATAGTATGCCTGTAAAGCAGCGCTTGTTTCCCGTGCTTAGAACTGTCCCTGCACAAAATGTCATTTCTGAAGGAAAAAAAGTCATTTAAAAGTACTCGCGGCCTTCAGGTCTGGTATGGATTTTAAGGGGAACTCCTCGGCAAATAAAAAAAAATGGCGTGGGGTTCCCCCCAAAAATCCATACCAGACCCTTATCCGAGCACGCAACCTGGCAGGCCGCAGGAAAAGAGGGGGGACGAGAGAGAGCCCCCCCCCTGAACCGTACCAGGTCACATGCCCTCAACATGGGGAGGATGTCCCCATGTTGATGGGGACAAGGGCCTCATCCCCACAACCCTTGTCCGGTGGTTGTGGGGATCTGGGGGCGGGGGGCTTATCGAAATCTGGAAGACCCCGTCACGTGACCCCGTCCCCCACTGACGCGAGGGGAAACCCGGGCTTCCCCAGTGATGTGACGGGTGACCCCGCCAACCTCTGATGCAACGGGAAACCTGCGTTGCATCAGAGGGGGGCGGGGTCACCCGCACGTCACTGGGAAAGCCCGGGTTTCCCCTTGCGCCGGAGGGGGGTGGGGTCACATGATGGGTGGCTCCGCCCTCAGCTACATAACAGCTGTCACTGGCTGAAGCTGCGTCATTCCCGGGGTGTCTCCGCTCCGGTGAAGAGAGGATCGTGTGCTGTTCCTCGTCGCTGGAGCCTGGAGAGATCATCCATCGCAGGATACCGACATCGCTGGAGTGGAGATCGAGAGTGGATTACCACCGCTGGAGTCTTTTTTTTTATTCTTTTTTTTATTTTTAATAAAGGACTCATCCCAACTGTGTCTGTGTGGTTTTTTTTTACACTTTCTTTGTGAAATGGTAGGGGTACAATGTACCCCGTTACCAATTCACATGGGGGAGCAGGATCTAGGGGTCCCCTTTGTTAAAGGGGTCTTCCAGATTCCGATAAGCCCCCCACCCGCAGACCCCCACAACCACCGGGCAAGGGTTGTGGGGATGAGGCCCTTATCCCCATCAACATGGGGACATCCTCCCCATGTTGAGGGCAGGTGGCCTGGTACGGTTCAGGAGGGGGGCGCTCTCTCGTCCCCCCTCTTTTCCTGCGGCCTTCCAGGTTGCGTGCTCGGATAAGGGTCTGGTATGGATTTTTGGGGGGAACCCACCGCCATTTTTTTTTTTTTGGCGTGGAGCTCCCCTCAAAATCCATACCAGACCTGAAGGGTCTGGTATGGATATTTGGGGGGAACCCCACGCCATTTTTTTTATTTGCCGCAGGGTTCCCCTTAATATCCATACCAGACCTGAAGGGCCTGGTAATTGAATTTGGGGGGACCCCCACACATTTTTTCTTTTTTTTTATCAATGACTTTGAATTACTTTTCTCTGTATTGCCGGGACCGGCAATTCATTACAGCCGCGAGTACTTTTTTTTACTTTTTTTCCTTCAGAAATGACATTTTGTGCAGAGACTGTTCTAAGCACGGGAAACATGCGCTGCTTTACAGGCATACTATTGACACACCCCAGGTACGCAATTTAAAGGAATATATCACTTTTATTGTTTCACTTTAAGCATTATTAAAATCACTGCTCCCGAAAAAACGGCAAAATTTTTTTTGCATTGATACATGTTTCCTGGGGCAGGACCCGGGTCCCCAAACACTTTTTAATGACAATAACTTGCATACTGTATAAGCCTTTAAAATTAGCACTTTAGATTTCTCCCATAGACTTTTACAGGGTGTTCCGCGGCTTTTCAAATTTGCCGCGAACACCCCAAATTATTCGCTGTTCGCCGAACGGGCGAACAGGCAATGTCCGAGTCGAACATGAGTTCGACTCAAACTCGAAGCTCATCCCTAACGATAAGTATATAAAACAGTATCTCAAAGAATTGGTTCAAGGATGGCAGGCAAAAGGCCTTAATCCAATCGCAATAATCGTACAATGGGTACATCCCAAAGGGTAAAACAAGACAAGAAAAAGATGTGATATAGTAGGAAGAACAAGTAAGAGGAGAAAGAGAAAACAACGCCAGAGACTATAGAAAACGTGACTCGTGAGGAGATCTCGGAGCCAGGGTAAACATAGGGAAAATGGGAAGAAAGTCCCTATCAGAAGGGGGATGCCCCCCGCATGCATCTTACTCTCACCCCCTCCCCCCCCCCAGAACCAGTGGTGTTAGCAGGGCTGTTACTATAATATTTCGCTGAAGCCTGGACCAGCCCAGTGTTCAATTAGAGGCCAGCTCTACAAGATGTGAAGACAAACTGTTCTGCCCAGCTCCGCCCAGGGTGTAAATATGTCAGAAGCTCCACTCACTGTTAGTAGGTGGGGCTGGGCCACAGAGCCTGTCCCCCTACCCTGGCGGCTGTGTATGCTTCAGACTTTTTATCTTGCTGGAGGTGAGCAGCAGAAACTATACACTGGTCACTGTTGAGGGCACCGAGATCTGTACTGGTCACGGCTGGGGACACTTATATTTATACTGTTGACTGCTGTAGGCACCATGATTTGTACTGATTCTTATGTTATATCAGTTGAGTAACAAGGTCTCCCTTTGCCTTTAAAGGGAATTCTTACTGTCCCTGTAGCTTGTGTCCTTCATTTTATATTGTAACCCTCGCAGGAGCTGTTGGAAATACCTGTCCCGAAGCTGTTCACCAAATTGCTACTCCCAATAGCCCGAACAAACTCATGCTCCAGTCCAGTGGTCGTTTGTTGCAGAACACTGACAAAATGCAGAGGAGAGGGTTTAGGGTGCAGAATGATCAAGGCACAAAAACTGAGGAAAACTTCCTGAAAATATAATACTGATAATGAGGCAACAGTCAAATAACCTATGACTCTAAGACAGAAGTCATAGTCTCTTTGTAGCTCCATATGGTTTCTGAGCCTCATTCAAAAAAAAAGTTCCACAATACCTGGAGCTGTAGGTGATAGGTCCTTCTCGCAATGTCCAGGCAGCAGTTTCTGCCCAGCTCCCCTGCAACACTCTTGAGTGAGGGATCTCTTCTCCAGCCCAGCTTCAACATGTGACTCCTTCTCAGGCCCCCAACCCATATTACATGCAGGGGTCTAGCACAAGTAGCAGTTTCCCATGCAAAGGCCTTCTCCTAGGGGAAGCCCCAGGGGAAAAAGAGAGAGCCTGATCCAATCCTCATAAATATAGATCTTCTACTAAACCAGACCTTCTGAGCCAGCCCCTCAAGGATTGGCTGAGCTGAATGTATATTAATAACTCCAGAGGTTAACCATCCCACACTATTTGTTGGAATACTCTTCCACCAATAGGTAGGAGGAATCAACTACTAGTTTTTAGAAGAACCTGCAGACTTCTGATAAACAGTTTGCAGCTCAGCCATAAGCATACTAAACATAGCTACTGTCCAACCGGGGCACTATGGGGCTGTGTCAGGTCACCTGAGGCCAGGTGATGGATGCACACTGCTGGGGTTAGGAGCGCAACGCTAAGGTTGTGGCCCCTTTTGGCTGATTGCTGTAGATGGAGCTCTGGGTGGTTCAGAAAAGCAGCTCCACCGGAACACTGACACAGACCAAGCAGGAAGCTAGAGCGTAAGATTCCCCAGAGCGCGGAATCTAAGAGTCAGCATGTATTCACCAGAGCCTCTAGTGGTGAGGATGGATTTGGCTGCAGCTGACTCCAGGTAGCAGAGCAGAAGCAGCAGTTCCGGGTTAAACACAGGATAGTCAGGAGAACAAACCAAGGTCAGGGAAACTAGCAGACAGGGATGGTCAGGAAGGCACGCCAAGGTCAGGGTTACTAGCAAGGAATGGTCAGAAGGACACACCAAGGTCGGTACACGGAAGTCAGAGATAACATACAGCAGGACGCTACACCAGAAGCCTAAACACAACTGTTGCTTGGGCAAGGCTGGCTTGCAGTGCACAGAGTTAAATAGTGTTTAGTGTTAGAGGCTTGGGTGGAGCCATGCTGAAAGAAGATTACTTAGCCACTTCAGCCCCGGACCATTTTGGCTGGTTAAAGACCAGGCCCCTTTTTGCGATTCGGCACTGCGTTGCTTTAACTGACAATTGCGCGGTCGTGCGACATGGCTCCCAAACAAAATTTATGTCCTTTTTTTTCCACAAATAGAGATTTCTTTTGGTGGTATTTGATCACCTCTGCGTTTTTTATTTTTGGCGCTATAAACAAAAATAGAGCGACAATTTTGAAAAAAAATACATATTTTTTACATTTTGCTATAATAAATATCCCCAAAAAATATATTTATTTTTTTTCCTCAGTTTAGGCCGATATGTATTCTTGTACATATTTTTGAATTATCGCAATAAGCGTTTATTGGTTTGCGCAAAAGTATCTACAAAATAAGGGGTAGTTTTATGGCATTTTTATTAATAATTTCTTTTTTACTAGTAATGGCAGCGATCAACGATTTTTATCATGACTGCGACATTATGGCGGACACATTGGACACTTTTGACACATTTTTGGGACCATTGTCATTTTTACAGCGATCAGTGCTATAAAAATGCACTGATTACTGTGAAAATGACACTTGCAGTGAAGGGTTTAACCTCTAGGTGGCGCTGTAGGGGTTAAGTGTGACCTAATGAGTGATTCTAACTGAAGGGGGCGTGGCTTGGCGTGTGACGTCACTGATCGTCATTCCCTATGACAGGGAACAGACGACCAGTGACACTGCCACTAGGAAGAAGGGGGAAAGGTTTGTTTACACTTACCTCTCCCCGTTCTTCAGCTCTGTGACCTGATCGTGGGACACCGGCAGCGATCGGGTCCTGCGGACGCGGTCACGGAGCTTCGGACCGGGTCGCGAGCGACCCACGGACCTGTACGCCTGTCCGTACCGTTCTGTCGACGTACATCATCGTGCGGCGGTCCTTAAGTGGTTAAACACGCAGGTGTGAGAGCGTGATTGCTACGCTGATACACAGACCAGAGAAGTAAGCAGACAGAAAGGGCATGAAACATTACTGCAGATTCATGACAGGTTAATTTACTAAAGGCAAATAAACCGTGCAGAGAGTTGCACTCTGCAAGTGTAGTTGCTCCAGAGCTTAGTACATGAAGTAAATCTTCACTTTGCAAAAAACAGGCAGCAGAGTTTCTGCTCATTTGCTAAGCCCTGGAGCAACTGCTCTTGCAGAGTGCAACTGCAGTTTGCAAAGTGCACCGTCTAATTACCTTTAGTAAATCAATCCTAGATGTTATAGACCAAAAAGACCAAGGTCATATTTATACAGTAAAGGTAACATCACCACACATTCACTGTATTTATAAAATACACATACCATCAACCAACATTCAGTGACATTGTCCAACATCTGTTCTTCAGTAGGAAATTGCAACTTAACTGCAAGTGATTTTCTCTGCATGTATGTAACAAAATCATTACTCTGCACTAGGGATGAGAGAAATTGAAAGTTTCTGCTTCACCAACTTTTTGACAAAATAATAGGAAGGCAAAATTAAAGTGATTCTGTCACTGCAGGGTTAAAAGTAAAATAGCCTCAGCCTTTGAGGAAATTAAAATGTTTAGATATATCCCCACCTCCCCAGGATTGTGCCTTTCTTCAGGATTCATTTTTTTTTTTTTTGATGGGTGACCCAATAAAATACCCCAGGGGTCACATCCCAAAAAATAAAAAATAAACCGATAAACTGTATGTACTGAATTACCTCTGCTGAAGTCCATCCAGCACCAGTTGCTGTCTTGGTCTAATAAAAACCACTCCTGGTTTGGGCAGATGTCCTAATGCACTTTTAGTATCTTTTCTAGACTCTGGTCATTAGGATCTTTTGCCTTTTCTTGCACACCCTTCTGTGTCACCTCTGGTCAAGCTCTGCAGCCTGCTTGAGGTACAACATTTTGGCTAAATCTAAAAGTGATGGCAGGGCAGGCCTACCACATATGGAAATGGATTACATAGTACAGTAGCAGTCCTCTGCTGCATTTAGGGTGACCACATTTCCAAACTGCCATTCAGGGACACCCCCCCCCCCCCCCCCAAAAAAAATGATGATTTTTGACCAAAAAAAATCAGATTTTTGGGGCAGGGGCATATCATGAAATCAGCGGGCCCGTGTGCAAGATCAAAAGTGCTCCCTAGGCATCAAGAAGAACAAAAATATGGCGCGGAAAGCACATCGTGGTGAACAGTGGACATGTCTTAAATTGCGCTAAATATTGGCTTAAAGGGGGTGTTGTTAAAGAGTCTGAGATGACTTATATAGTGCAAAATGTGATAATGTTAAATAGGGAATGCAGAGTGTATGGTGGTGAGTAGTATGTACAGGAGAGGAGTGCGGAGTGTATGGGGGGGGGGTAATATGTACAGGAGAGGAGTGCGGAGTGTATGGCGGGGGTAATATGTACAGGAGAGGAGTGCAAAGTGTATGGCGGGGGGTTAATATGTACAGGAGAGGAGTGCAAAGTGTATGGCGGGGGGTAATATGTACAGGAGAGGAGTGTGGAGTGTATGGCGGGGGGTAATATGTACAGGAGAGGAGTGTATGGCGGGGGGTAATATGTACAGGAGAGGAGTGCAGAGTGTATGGAGGGGGGTAATATGTACAGGAGAGGAGTGCAAAGTGTATGGCGGGGGGTAATATGTACAGGAGAGGAGTGTGGAGTGTATGGCGGGGGGTAATATGTACAGGAGAGGAGTGCGGAGTGTATGGCGGGGGGTAATATGTACAGGTGAAGAGTGCGGAGTGTATGGCGGGGGGTAATATGTACAGGTGAAGAGTGCGGAGTGTATGGCGGGGGGGGGGGGTAATATGTACAGGAGAGGAGTGCGGAGTGTATGGCGGGGGGTAATATGTACAGGTGAAGAGTGCGAAGTGTATGGCGGGGGGGTAATATGTACAGGAGAGGAGTGCGGAGTGTATGGCGGGAGTAATATGTACAGGAGAGGAGTGCGGAGTGTATGGCGGGGGTAATATGTACAGGAGAGGAGTGCGGAGTGTATGGCGGGGGGTAGTATGTACAGGAGAGGAGTGCGGAGTGTATGGCGGGGGGGTAACATGTACAGGAGAGGAGTGCGGAGTGTATGGCGGGGGTAACATGTACAGGAGAGGAGTGCGGAGTGTATGGTGGGGGGGGTAATATGTACAGGAGAGGAGTTCGGAGTGTATGGTGGTGAGTAACATGTACAGGAGAGGAGTGCAGTGTATGGCGGTGAGTAGTATGTATATGAGAGGAGTGCTGAGTGTATGGGGGGGGTAGTTAGTGGAGAGAGGAGGAAGAGGAGTGAAATACCACCTCCTGATAGTCTGTCAGCCACTGCTATACCACCTTGGTGATGGGGCACTCCGAAGGATGTAAGGGGGCACTCTGGAGGCACTAAGGGGGCACCCTGGAGGTTGTAAGTGGGGGGATGTAAGGGGGCACTCTGGCGGTACTTAGTCAGAGCCCCCTTACATCCTCCGGGGGGCCCCTTAGTGCCCCCTTACATTCTCCTCCAGAGTGCCCCCTTACATTCTCCTCCAGAGTGCCCCCTTACATTCTCCTCCAGAGTGCCCCCTTACATTTTCCTCCAGAGTGCCCCCTTACATTCTACTCCAGAGTGCCCCCTTACATTCTCCTCCAGAGTGCCCCTTACATTCTCCTCCAGAGGGCCCCCTTACATTCTACTCCAGAGTGTCCCCTTAGTACTACTGTACTAAGGGGCACTCTGGAGGAAGTAAGGGGGCACTCTGGAGAAAGTAAAGGGGAGGTAGGGAGCACTCTGGAGTGTGACAAGGGGGGGTCATAGAAACATTGGGGGGGGAGACAGTGGGACAAGGGGGGTCAGTGTGACAATGGGGGGTCATAGAAACATTAGGGGGGAGACAGTGTGACAAGGGGGGTCAGTGTGACAAGAGGGGGTCATGGAAACATTGGGGGGGAGACAGTGTGACAAGAGGGGTCATAGAAACATTGGGGGGAGACAGTGTGACAAGGGGGGTTCATAGAAACTTTGGGGGAGACGGTGTGACTAGGGGGGGTCAGTGTGACAAGGGGGGGTCGTAGAAACATTGGGGGGAGACAGTGTGACAAGGGGGGTCATAGAAACATTGGAGGGGGGCAATGTGACAAGGGGGGTGATAGAAACATTGGGGGGGGGGGAGACAGTGTGACAGGTGGAGGACATGTGGAGTGGACACTATTCTCCCTCATGTGCAGGGCACTCTGTCTTATGCTGGCACCAGCCCTGACTGACAAAATCATCTCACACCACAACACAGATCAGAGAATCCTCAGAACTCCCCCCCCTCCCTCCCCCCCCTTCTCCTCCTCAGGTCGGCGTTTCTCTTACTGTGGCTGGTCTCCTGAGTCCTGCAGCATCTGTTCCTGGTCGGCTGTGTGGACAAAAGACATGCTGCTCAGCCAATCATCCCCGATCCAGCACTGATGTCCCTTCATTTTGCAGTTCCGCGCCAACACTATGCAGACTGCCATGTGACACACGGGGCCTCTGAATGGGGAGGGGGCGGGCTGGAAGGAGAGGACAGCCAGACAGGCTTCAGCTGACGTCACTGGTTGCTAGACGCGGAGCGGCCCCTAGCCTAGCAACCAGACTGTATCATCAAGTGAGAGATGCCTTAAACTTTCTAAGGTGGTGGCGGCAGGTGGGCAGAGTTGGCGGAGCGGACTGGTGTGGACTGGTCACTGTGGTTTTTGTTCATTCCGGGACTTCTGTATTGTCCCGGAATGAACTAGCCGGGACACGGGACAAAAATCACCAATCAGGGACTGTCCCGGGCAATCCGGTATACGTGGGCACCCTAGCTGCATTGCAGACTTGTCCTCTCATGCCTCCTAAACTGTGGGTGTCTATAAGAAACACGCCTATATCCCCTATGTCTCTCCATCGGGTACATCTTCAGTTTGAATCACCCCACAAAAAAAATTATAGGAGAAAAATATAAAAAATATACCATAATGAATTGGACAATAGAGCAACCAAGTTCATATGAATAAATATGTGGTTATATTATTATTATTATTATTATTATTATTATATAGGATTTATATAGCACAGTTTACGCAGCGATATATATATATATATATTCCCCGTATGTATATTTGGGGATGAGTGTTCAGAATGCATCAGGCCAGCCGCTCAGCATGGGACCTAGAAGCAAGTGGAGATCACTGAGTAATGGTGTCTACTTCAGTAATTTCTGGCTTCCAGGGGCATCAGCCAGGTATGGCATATGCATGTGTAGCACACTCTAGTGTGCTAGATGTAAATAGGTTAGTTGTTAGAGTAGGCAAATTGGCTTGGCTGAGAGCCAGGCCTGGGTTGTGAATCTGGGTCAGGGTTTAGTGACTCAGGGGATCTGGATGACTCATTCAGATAGCTCTTCTGGTGCCTCCCCCTGTTTTTTGGAACCTTGGAGAAGGTTCTAGATGTAGTGGGTGTAGGGTAGGTGGGGGTTTTTGGAATATTTATGAAGCCTTAGTCAATCCCCAGCAAATGGCCTGGCAGGGTGAAGACCAGGGCTTTTTTCTCAAACAATAGGTGCAGGAACTCAACCACGACCCCCCCCCCAAAAAAAAAAAAACCCCTGCCTCCACACACACCCTCCAAATCACATTAAATAGTGGGTGTGGTCAGATTTAACAAACAGTAGGAGGGTCTTAAAGGGGAATTAAATACCAGGATTGCATTAGATACAGAGTGCAGAGTTCAGGGGGGTTACACACAGAGTACAGAGATCTATCACTTGTAAACACAGAAACTGGACTTCTGTGTTTACAAGTGATTGTGGTGAGCAGGCACCAAAGGGTCTGAGCCAGAGGTGGTGGAACTGAGTTCCACCAAGTTCCACCTGAAAAAAAGCCCTGGTGAAGACTCACCTCATAAAAAGGTATGAATCATGCCAGCAGGGGCAGTTGCGTGTGTAGCGCCCTACTCCTGTTGGGTAAGTGCTTAATGTTAAATTTAGTTATCTGAGCTATAGTTTAGCTCAGAAGGATTATGCTAAATTATTGGCTTTCTTTCAGTCTAGCTGGGTTGCGTGTTTTCCACCTGACAGTAGGTGTCACTGTCACCACAGGTCAGGGTTGGAAATGCAACAGGCTAGGTGTATTGGGTATTCTTTTCCCAGAAGTGGCTCAGGGGGCATGGTCAACCCACTGTGCATTCTGGGAGGGGTACTTAAGAGACAGAGACCGCGCTATCAGGGTTCGTTGCCAGATCCTGACCTGAGGGCCCTCCTGGGATGTGCAAGACATTTTCGGCCTCGGGGCCTGCTGGCCCGAGGCTCTGCATCTGAGAAGTAGGCCCAGGAGTTGCTGGGGCCTACTAGTCCAGGGATGGTCCTACGCGGTCTTGCCTGCGGGAAGAAGCGGAACAATTGGGGACTCAATTGAAGGACGCATCCTGGCCAGTTTGCCTCACGGTGCTGCCGGAACTTTTTGCAGAGTGTCAGTGTGATTACACGATCTTGTGGCGGAAGATTGTGGAATGACGCGACGGCACTCATCAAGTCTGTGGCAGAGACTTTGAGCGAGCTTCGCACCGGTTGCTAGGTCAGTGAAAGTAGGCCTATCCGGTTGTTGCAGAATCCAGCGTGGAACTGATTTGTCCTCTGGATCTGAGATTGTGCCCGTGATCCGCAAAGCAAGGTACCTGAACCTCCCCTATCCCTCTACCACTCTGTTGGAACTGGTATAATAAAGCTCTTGAAGAAAAAATAACCAAGCGTTGGTGTGGACATTCATAAAAGCTCTTCAAGAAGGATCCCCGACACGAGTGCAGTGAACAGAAAGGTAACAGTAGGCCCAAAACTTTAAACCAGCAGCTTCTACGGGCAGGGCCGGCCCAAGACATTGTGCTGCCTGGGACCAAGAATTAAATGCTGCCCCCCCCCCCCCAAAAAAAAATCACGCCCACCAAAAGGCCCCCACATTCATTATTTTATATCATGATAACTAAAGGGGACCCGTCATGCTCTATACATGTCAACAGGAGTATAAAGAGGACCTGTCATGGCTCTATACGTGTATATAGGAGTATGAAGGGACCTGTGCATGGCGGGCGGCCGCAATGTCTTTTGCGCAAACTAATCAATGTACGCTAATTGTGTTTTTTTGGTACCAAAAATATGTAGAAGAATACATATTGGCCTAAACTGATGAAGAAATATTTTTTTTTTTATAATTTTTTTGGATATTTATCATATCAAAAAGTAAAACATATTGTCAAATATCACCAAAAGAAAGCTCTATTTGTGGGAAAAAAAGGACATCAATTTTATTTGGGTACAGTGTCGCATGACCGCGCAATTGTCAGTTAAAGCGACACAGTGCCGTATCGCAAAAAATGGCCTGGTCATTAAAAGGGGTTGTAAAGATTTGTTTTTTTTTCACCTTAATGCATCCTATGCATTAAGGTGAAAAAACACCTGGCAAGTACTGCCCCCCAGGCCCCCCGTTTTACTTACCTGAGCCCGTTCACCTGCTGTGCGCGTCCCCCGGCGTCCTCTTCTCCACGGAGGCTGGCCGTTTATTGGCTAGATTGGATAGATTGATAGCAGCGCAGCCATTGGCTCGCGCTGCTGTCAATCACATCCAATGACGCGGCCCGTGGGGGGGCGGGAATGAGTCGTACACGCTGTGTCTATGAACGCAGTGTGTATGACAGGGAGCGCGCCCACAAGCTAACCTCCTTGGGAGAGCGCTTCCCAGAAGGGGGTTATCTGACGCAGGGAGGAGCCGAGACAGCTGCCGAGGGACCCGAGAACAAGAGGATCGGGGCCACTCTTTTCCAAACTAACTGCACAGTGGAGGTAAGTATAGCATGTTTTTTATTTTAAAAAAAATAAAAAACAAAGCCATACAATCGCTTTAAGTGGGCGAATCCTTCCGGTCCTTAAGTGGTTAATCAGGGCTGGGCAAGGCAAGTCCCTCTCAGGCTCTCATGTCTCATACAACTTGTGATGTGTGTTTGTACTTACAGTTTTGCTTTGGACTCCACCACCAGATGCGGGTTGTCACCTGCCACACGTTGCGGGTTGTCACCTGCCACACGTTGTGGGTTGTCACCTGCCACACGTTGCGGGTTGTCACCTGCCACATGTTGCTGATTGTCACCTGCCACACGTTGCTGATTGTCACCTGCCACACGTTGCTGATTGTCACCTGCCACACGTTGCGGATTGTCACCTGCCACACGTTGCGGATTGTCACCTGCCACACGTTGCGGATTGTCATCTGCCACACGTTGCGGATTGTCTACTGCCACACGTTGCGGATTGTCACCTGCCACACGTTGCGCATGGTCACTTGCGTCACATGCCACACGTTGCGGGTTGTCACTTGCCACATCACATGCCACACGTTGCGGATTGTCACTTGCCACGACATCACCTGCCACACGATGCAGATAGTCACGTGCCACACGTTGCGTATTGTCACTTGCCACACGTTGCGGATTGTCACAACGTCACCTGCCACACGTTGCGCGTTGTCACTTGCTGTGTCCCAGAGTGCACACGGCTGCACAGTGAGGGTGGAATTGTGGTGATTCAGGGCGGGCGGTGAGAGATGACATCATCTCTCTGCTCCGCTGCGCGCTCACTCACTGACTGCTCCTAGCCCCCCCCGGGCTGCGAGTGTTCTGCCCGCGGCTGCCCCTGTCACCACTAACAGCAGCGGCGCTGGGCTCCTCACAGGCAGCGGCGCCTGCCCGCTCACTCACTGACAGCCCCCACCTCCCGGGCTGTGAGTGTCCTCACACAGGCAGCGGCGCCTGCTCGCTGACTGCCCCCCCCCGTCCCCGGGATGCGAGTGTCCTCACAAGCAGCGGCGCCTGCCCGCTCACTCGCTGACTGCCCCCCCCCCGCCCCTGGGCTGCGACTGTCCTCACAGGCAGCGGCGTCGGGTTCCTCACAGGCAGCGGATCGGGCGGAACAGGCTGGCTGGCGGGCGTCAGTTTGCCGCCCCCCTAAAAGTGCCGCCTGGTACCATGGTACCACCCGGTCCCATCATAGGGCCGGCCCTGTCTACGGGGGTAGTGCTACATGTGGAAGATGGAGATGGAGTGCTGAGGAAGCTGTTGAAGTCCCTTGAAGGGTGTAGGTCAGCACATCTGGGAGATCTCCTAAGGAGTCAGCCTGGTTGCCTGGTGAGTGTCAGTCTGGAGAACTATGGAGAGAGTGTCAGACTGGAGGACTGTGGGGAGAAGTTGACCTGGAGGGCCAGTGAAAGGGGCAGCTGCAGCCAGGCAGGTTGGCAGTGCCTGAAGAGGTGGTGCTGGGATCAGTGACCACAGAAAGGAAGTGCTGGGAAAGTGTGAGCTGTGTCACCCTATCCGTTCTTCAAGTATAGGGGCTTTAAGTCCCTGCCTGTAATGGGCCTTTGCAACAAAATTACTACAGGGTGACATAGTTGGGTTCTGCAAGCAAGAGTGTGCTGGAGGAAGAAGAGGAGCTGTATATAGGACTGTATATAGGAAGAGTTGTCCCTGAAGTTTGTTTGAAGTCAAGTGGGCATCCCATAACTTCCCATCCCTATTCAAGTCATATCCCGCCTCAGTAAAACCAAAAAACAAAGTCTCAAACTGTTCTCTGACTATGGAGTGACTGTGGAAATTCGGTGTGCCTGGCTGTACAGGGTGGGGGATCCCAGTTACTTGCGGCCCTTAAGGGGGCACACAACACATAGTTACAATGATCCAAGCAGGACCAATGTAGCTTTTTATAAAATATCCATAACTGGAATTCATCTTTAATGTGCTGGACATAGGCAAGATCTCTGCTAAACAGATGCACAAAATGAATGAAAACAGATTACAAGTACAATCTCGTTGTGGCTTAAAGCGGAGGTTCCAGACACAGTTCCCAGGAGATAGCGAGGACCAGTGAGGGCACGACGCGCGGCTCACGCATGCGCAGTAGGGAACCGGGCAGTGAAGCCGCAACGCTTCACTTCCTGATTCCCTGGTGGCAGGGACAGCTGAGAGACTAGCGATTGCTCGGCCTTGGCTGACGACATCGCTGGCGTGCTGGACGGGTAAGTGTCCATTTATTAAGAGTCAGCAGCTGCAGTATTTGTAGCTGCTGGCTTTTAAAAAAAAAAATTCGGGTGGACCTCCGCTTTAATGGAAATTTCTTGAGCTTTTTTTTTTTGCAATAGGTACACAGCAGTTTGCTTTTCAAAGAAGCTGAAGAATCATCTCTTACAAACTCTGCTAAATGTAATGTAATAAAGCACATGAAATCCCATTGTCAATACAACTGACAATAGCTACAGGACATTGGTCAATTAATTCCCTGTGTATTCAGTCTGATTATTGTATACAAAGGAAGCTAACACGTCATTGACGAGCTTCCATTATTCATGTAATTGTTAACATTTTATTGCAACATTTTTATTCATTGTTCTAACACTGCCACAGTTTTTAAGACAGAAAATCTTGCCTTTAAAAGTGATATGCAGGTGATGGGGGAGTAAAACCCATCTACAAACTGCAGACCTATGGCTCAATGGTATTAAAACAGGCCAGGACTTTCTTTGCATTGTGCGAAAGCCTCTTCAATCTCTGCTGGGAAAGTACATCTGTACCGACAATTTTCTAGTGCGCCGTGTCTTTTGTTTTCATCAAAATCCCAGTGGTGATTCTTTTAGATATATGAGCACAGCTCACCAGGCATCAGACCGCGCTGTCACTTAAACCTAGGCTATTGGATTCCATTATACATTTTTTTGTTTCATTTTTAATAGGAAGTTAATAAAGATAAAAATGAAACCTCCTTTGCTGGAGTCGGTACTGAATAAAAGTTTTGCATTGCTTCAATAAAGCATTTATATAATAATATAGATAAACATCTTATTTACACAGGAGTTAAAATGCAATGCTTGACGGGCTTTTCCAAAATTCACTAGGCCTAAGTTAACACTAAAGCCCTGTACACACGATCGGATTTCCTATGGATTCTAATCCGATAGATTTTTCCATCGGAAATCCGATGAAGCTGACTTCCATCAGTCTTGCCTACACACCATCAGTCAAAAATCCGACCGTTCCAAACGCGGTGACGTAAAACACTCCGACAAGCCGAGAAAAATTAAGTTCAATGCTTCTGAGCATGCCTCAACTTGATTCTGAGCATGCGTGGGTTTTTTCTCCAATGGAGTTCCACACAGACGATTGGAATTTGCTATCGTTTTTTTTCCCATCGGATAAATTTAAAACATGTTCTATTTTTTCTCACCGATGGAAAAAAGACCGATTGGGCCCATACATGATCGGTTTGTCCGATGAGAAAAGTTTTGGACTGTTTTCATCGGTAAAACCGATCGTGTGTACAGGGCATAAGGGGTTTATTTACTAAAGTCAAATAGACTACGCACTTTGCAAAGGGCAATTGCACTCTACAAGTGCAGTTACTTCAGAGCTTAGTAAATGAGGTAAAGCTTTACTTTACAAAGAATACCCAATCACGTGCAAGGAGTATATACAAAATGCATTTTGGCTTGCACATGATTGGATGATGGAAGTCAGCAGAGCTTCTGCTCATTTACTACGCTCTGGAGCAACTGCACTTGCAGAGGGCAACTGTCTATTTGCCTTTAGTAAATCCACCCCTATGAATCAGCAAGAAGAAGATGGAGTTGGTGGTTTCATCTAGTAAATAATTCTATTTATCTGGTTGCTAACTACTCCACAGGCTGACCATTCACTATGCAGTCCGGTTGTACAGTAAGTCCCCTACATACAAACGAGTTGCGTTCCGAGAGCACATTCATAAGTCCAGTTTGTTTGTAAGCTGGCCTAGGTACCCAACTAACACAATCGGCCTATAAATTACTGTAATGGCTTTATAACACATTTCACACAAATAATACATAGAAAAAAAGATTGAAATATAGATACAGTACTGTATACAGCAAAGTACACAGAACGACAACCACCAGAAATGTGAACTAACTCACACGGTTGGACATGCACACGTATGTTCGTATCTTTGATAGTTCGCAACTCGAAGGTTCATATGTAGGGGTCAGGGACTAACTGTACAATCTTCATACAATCTCCTTTAGATTTACCAAAGCTAAGTTATATGAGGACAAACCTAAACAACCTATTCACATCAGTGTTGCCAGCCGTCAGTATTTTTACTGGCAGCCAGTAAAAAATGGGCACTTTTTTCCTGCCAGTAAATGCCAGTGACAGGAAAAGGTTGCCAGTATAAAATATGGCTGTGACCACTGCCCACTCTTCAATTTTCCACCCTTCTGTTATTGTTAATCATCTTGAAAAAGACAGTAGGCTGGACCCCTGGGGTCTACGGTATTCTGACCCATTATATTTAAAACACGAGATAACCATGTGGACAGTTGGCCAGATAATAGCTAACTTCGGGACTGTCCACTTTGACAGATCTTGACAAGACAACCGTCACTACAATGTTCTACCCATGTACACATCTACTGGGAAAATGGATGTCTTTTTCAACGATTACACCTGTATCTTTGTTTGATTGTACGGATGTAACCCTGTCTATTATGTTATTGTGGTCCCTGTGGACCGGTTTCCTGATATAAATAAAAAATAAATAAATATGGCTGTGACACTAATGCCCCATACACACGGTCAGACTTTTGGCCAACAAACTTCATTTTGAGCAAGTTGGACCAACAATCTGACCGTGTGTACGCTCCATCGGACAAAATGTTTTCGTTTGGTTTTGGATTTCATCGGACAAAAGTTGGGTCTGCAAACAGACAAACTTTTGCCCAACAAAAGTCCGATGGAGCAAAGTCCGACCGTGTGTACAGGAAACCATCGGAATTTTGTCCGATGGACTAAACAACTAATGTTAAAATCAACCAACAATAGCAGAGGTTGACCAAAGGGTGGCGGTAAAGAGCAGAAAAGAGCAGAAAAACCACGTGATGTTGCAAAAAGTTTTGGGAAAGTTTGCAGAAAAGTCAGAGCGTGTGTATGCTATGGGTGTGCCCGACCAACTCCATTCGGACAAAAAAAACACGGAAAAGTCCGATGGAAGTCCGACCGTGTGTACGAGGCTTTAGCTTGCGCAGTTCCGGAATGGGGCGGGCCAAGACCATCCGAGTGCCTGCTACAGTGTGCTTGAGCGGTGCCGGCAGAGGGTGGGCCTGGCGGAGGCGGTGCCTGAGCATGTCGTGTGATATCATGATGCAAGGGAGCTGAGCGGATCAGCTGGAGCTTCGTGCGTGGGTCTGCGGGATTGGAAAAAAGCAAGCCGGGAGCGGGACTGTCAGTGCTGTTTGAACTGGAGTGGACTGAAGGGACCACCTGGCATGGAGAGAGATTGTCACTGTGACTCAGGAGGGGGCGCGTCGTGTCAATGATCTGTGCTGCTGCACACTACTGTTAGCGTTACTGTGAGAGTCAATTTCATGTGTGTGTGCGCCCATTCTATTTTCTTGTCCTCCTGAGTCCTGTCCCTGAGCTACTTACTTTATCGAAAATAAAATAAGAAATATGTATTTTGCCTTAACCTCCCTGGCTGTATGATTATTTCAGATTTTAGGTGCTGAAAGCAGTACCATTATTTTGCATGGAAATTTGGCGTTTTATATTGTAGGCCTGTAATTCTTAGGAATAACTCACTTACATCTGTCCAAACCAGAGTCTAGTAGACATCCCGGGTATGATAAAGTTTGAAACACAAAATCATAAATTATAATATAATAAATAACTATAAATAATTATAACAAATAATAATATAATAATAATAAAAAAAATCAATAATGTAATCAAATCAAAAACACAGAAATTTGCTCAGCTGCAGAATTGTCGCTGTCATTACTTTCAGTGTTTGATGATGAATTTCCCCACAAATCGCTATCGCTCAATTCTGCAAGTGATTCTAATTTATTATCGCTGTTTTCTAGCTGGTCTAAAACCACTTTTGACATAAAGGGACACTTTTTGGTTGCTATGGACACTCTCCAGTTTCCAGGCAGAAAGAAAAGTATTTATAATATAAAAGTGCATGCAGGACACTGGACAGACCACTAGGGACAAAAGGGATGTGTAATTATTTTATACAGTACTGTAATCAGTAAGATTACAGTATACTGTATGTATACATGTTTTTCACTTTTTGAATTTGGCGCTGTGCTCCGCCCCAGTGCGTCGCAGCGCTCAGCACTCGTTACTGTGAATTGAGCGAGGAGACGGCTTGCACACACTGTGGGGAGACATTGCAGGATCCAGGGGACAAGGTAAGTAACTTTGCCTGGATACTGCAATGCGATCCCAAGTCGGGCTCGGGGTTACCGCTTTTGGTAGTAAAAACTCACCCCGAGCCGGACTCGGAAATACTGCCAGGGAGGTTAATATCTACCTTAAATCACATTGCTAATTCGATATTGTACTTGTTTGTAGCCGAAATACTGAAATTTGCACTTAAAACTGTAATTTTGTAACTTTTGGAAATGGCAGTAAAAACTTGGCAGTGCCAGTAAATTTTGAGTGTCTTGTCAGTAAATTTCAATCTGGTAGGTTGGCAACACTAATTCACATAGAACCATAGCAGTTAGGTCCCTGCACTAGCTGATTAATGCCCATTCACATTTTGCTGTTCTGATATATTGGGGTTGATTTACCCCCCAAGGCAAATAGACTGTGCACTCATTTTCCTCAAAGCCAGGGCTGGCCCAAGACATTGTGCTGTCTGGGTCCGAGAATGAAATGCTGCACCCCACCCCCTGTCCCCCCCCCCCCCCAAAAAAAAAAATCACGCCCACCAAAAGGCCCCCACTGCCAAAGCGTCTGCAAAGCAATTCGGTAGCAGCGCTTTTAACCCTTTTTTTCGGCCACTAGCGGGGGGTTAAAAGCGCCCCGCTATCGGCCGAAAAGTGGCGCTATTACAGCAGTAAAGCGCTTCTAATATTAGTGGCACTTTACCGCTAACGCTCCACGCCCCTGTGTGAAAGTGCCCTAAAACCTTTGCACAGTAGTGTACATTGTTTATTCTTAGGACAAACATGGCTTTCTTTTGATGATATTGTTTTGCAAAAGGTATTTTATTTTCTATGCAATCTAGACAAAGAAAAAAAAAAATTACTTTATCTAATTTGGTCAGTGTTAGTTTTTTTTTTTTAAATACAGTAGTGTTAATGTAGAAAAAAAGGTTTACATTTCAGTCTATAATATTGTATTGGCAGTAAATATACAATTCTGGTACAACGCTACAAAAAATTGCAAAGTTATTAACAAATGAGCTTTTTGAAATTTTTGCAACATTTAATAAACAAAATACCACAACAAAATAAAAAGGAAAAAAGATTAATCAATTGAGCTCTTTGGACATACTATAAACATAATACTTAATCACAAGCTAATGGCTAATCAGCCTGTGCGGGTTTTGTTCATCCGTCGACCAGGTTCAAAGTGAAAGTGATGCGGCAGCTCCATAGCTGCCGACTACTTTCACAGAGCCGGTGATGTAAAAAAAGTCTCGACCTATGCAGGGTCTCGACCGCGTCACTTCCGGTGCAGCTATGTCAAAAATACAGCTGATGGCGGGCTCGACTGCGCATGCGCGGCTTCACCGCATCTATACCGCGCATGCACAGACGCTCGGTTTAGTCCGTGAAAATTCTAGACTCGAGCGGGCGGGTGGAGGCGTTGCGAATTGCTTAACATCATCGGCAGCACCGCCTCCAGACCCGCCCCCAACACGCCCCTAGCTTGCTCTGGAGAAGGGGGCGGGACCCGTGCATAGCACTGTGTACAGTATATTATTGGGACCGACCGAGGTTGAGAGAAAATATAGAGCTGCACCGCCTCCAGCCCCGCCCCTAGCCTGCTCTACTGAAGGGGGCGGGCCCCCGTGCATAGCACTGAGTCCAAGTACAGTACTGTGCATTGTTCTGCCATCAAATATGCTGCCTCACTGTGCCCGTCAAACGCAGCCACTGCACCCAGCAAATGCAACCACTGTGCCCATCAAACAGCAAACGCAGCCACTGTGCCCATCAAAACGCAGTCACTGGGCCCTTCAAACACAGCCACTGCACCCAGCAAACGCAGCCACTGTGCCCATCAAACGCAGCCACTGCACCCAGAAAACGCAGCCACTGTGCCTGTCAAACAGCAAACGCAGCCACTGCACCCAGCAAACGCAGCCACTGTGCCTGTCAAACAGCAAACGCAGCCACTGCACCCAGCAAACGCAGCCACTGTGCCTGTCAAACAGCAAACGCAGCCACTGCACCCAGCAAACGCAGCCACTGTGCCCGTCAAACGCAGCCACTGCACCCAGCAAATGCAGCCACTGTGCCCGTCAAACAGCAAACGCAGCCACTGTGCCCATCAAACAGCAAACGCAGCCACTGCACCCAGCAAACGCAGCCACTGTGCCCGTCAAACGCAGCCACTGCACCCAGCAAACGCAGCCACTGTGCTCGTCAAACAGCAAACGCAGCTACTGTGCCCGTCAAACAGCAAACGCAGCCACTGTGCCCATCAAACGCAGCCACTGTGCCAGTCAAACGCAGCCACTGCACCCAGGAAATGCAACCACTGTGCCCGTCAAACAGCAAACGCAGCCACTGTGCCCATCAAAACGCAGTCACTGTGCCCATCATACGCAGCCACTGCACCCAGCAAACGCAGCCACTGCACCCAGCAAACGCAGCCACTGTGCCCATCAAAACGCAGTCACTGGGCCCTTCAAATGCAGCCACTGCACCCAGCAAACGCAGCCACTGTGCCCATCAAACGCAGCCACTGCGTCCATCAAACGCAGCCACTGCACCCAGCAAACGCAGCCACTGTGCCCATTAAACGCAGCCACTGCACCCAGCAAACGCAGCCACTGTGCCCGTCAAACGCAGCCACTGCACCCAGCAAACGCAGCCACTGTGCCCGTCAAACGCAGCCACTGCACCCAGCAAACGCAACCACTGTGCCCATCATACGCAGCCACTGTGCCCGTCAAACGCAGCCACTGCACCCAGCAAACGCTGCCACTGTGCCCATCAAACGCAGCCACTGTGCCCGTCAAACAGCAAACGCAACCACTGCTGCATTTGACGGGCATAGTGGCTGCCTTTGCTGGGTGCAGTGGCTGCATTTGACGGGCACAGTGGCTGCGTTTGACGGGCACAACGGCTGCGTTTGACGGGCACAGTGGTTGCATTTGACGGGCACAGTGGCTGCACTTGCTGGGTGCAGTGGCTGCGTTTGATGGGCACAGTGGCTGCGTTTCCTGTGTGCAGTGGCTGCATTTGACGGGCACAGTGGCTGCGTTTGCTGGGTGCAGTGGCTGCGTTTGACGGGCACAGTGGCTGCGTTTGACGGTTGCAGTGGCTGTGTTTGACGGGCACAGTGGCTGCGTTTGACAGGTGCAGTGGCTGCGTTTGCTGGGTGCAGTGGCTGCCTTTGATGGGCACAGTGGTTGCGTTTGCTGTTTGCCAGGCACAGTGGCTGCAGTTGATGGGCACAGTGGCTGCGTTTGCTGGGTGCAGTGGCTGCGTTTGACGGGCACAGTGGCTGCGTATGATGGGCACAGTGGTTGCGTTTGCTGGGTGCAGTGGTTGCGTTTGATGGGCACAGTGGCTGCGTTTGATGGGCACAGTGGCTGCGTTTGATAGGCACAGTGGCTGCCTTTGATGGGCACAGTGGTTGTGTTTGCTGTTTGACGGGCACAGTGGCTGCGTTTGATGGGCACAGTGGCTGCGTTTGCTGGGTGCAGTGGCTGCGTTTGACGGGCACAGTGGCTGCGTATAATGGGCACAGTGGTTGCGTTTGCTGGGTGCAGTGGCTGCGTTTGAAGGGCACAGTGGCTGCGTTTGACGGGCACAGTGGCTGCGTTTTGATGGGCACAGTGGCTGCGTTTTGATGGGCACAGTGGCTGCGTATGATGGGAACAGTGGTTGCGTTTCCTGGGTGCAGTGGCTGCGTTTGAAGGGCACAGTGGCTGCGTTTGACGGGCACAGTGGCTGTGTTTGACGGGCACAGCGGCTGCGTTTGACGGGCACAGTGGCTGCGTTTTGATGGGCACAGTGGCTGTGTTTGCTGTTTGACGGGCACAGTGGCTGCGTTTGCTGGGTGCAGTGGCTGCGTTTGACGGGCACAGTGGCTGCGTTTGCTGGGTGCAGTGGCTGCGTTTGATGGGCACAGTGGCTGCGTTTGCTGGGTGCAGTGGCTGCGTTTGATGGGCACAGTGGCTGCGTTTGCTGGGTGCAGTGGCTGCGTTTGAAGGGCCCAGTAACTGCGTTTTGATGGGCACAGTGGCTGCGTTTGCTGGGTGCAGTGGCTGCATTTGATGGGCGCAGTGGCTGCGTATGATGGGCACAGTGACTGCGTTTTGATGGGCACAGTGGCTGCATTTGACGGGCACAGTGGCTGCGTTTGACGGGTGCAGTGGCTGCGTTTGCTGGGTGCAGTGGCTGCCTTTGATGGGCACAGTGGTTGCGTTTGCTGTTTGCCGGGCACAGTGGCTGCGTTTGATGGGCACAGTGGCTGTGTTTTCTGGGTGCAGTGGCTGCGTTTGACGGGCACAGTGGCTGCGTATGATGGGCACAGTGGTTGCGTTTGCTGGGTGCAGTGGCTGCGTTTGAAGGGCACAGTGGCTGCATTTTGATGGGCACAGTGGCTGCGTTTTGATGGGCACAGTGGCTGCGTATGATGGGCACAGTGGTTGCGTTTGCTGGGTGCAGTGGCTGCGTTTGAAGGGCACAGTGGCTGCGTTTGACGGGCACAGTGGCTGCGTTTGATGGGCACAGTGGCTGCGTTTTGATGGGCACAGTGGCTGCGTTTTGATGGGCACAGTGGCTGCATATGATGGGCACAGTGGTTGCGTTTGCTGGGTGCAGTGGCTGCGTTTGAAGGGCGCAGTGGCTGCATTTGACGGGCACAGTAGCTGCGTTTGACGGACACAGTGGCTGTGTTTTGATGGGCACAGTGGCTGCGTTTGACGGGCACAGTGGCTGCGTTTGACGGGCACAGTGGCTGCATTTTGATGGGCACAGTGGCTGCGTTTGCTGTTTGACGGGCACAGTGGCTGCGTTTGCTGGGTGCAGTGGCTGCGTTTGACGGGCACAGTGGCTGCGTTTGCTGGGTGCAGTGGCTGCGTTTGATGGACACAGTGGCTGCGTTTGATGGGCACAGTGGCTGCATTTGCTGGGTGCAGTGGCTGCGTATGATGGGCACAGCGACTGCATTTTGATGGGCACAGTGGCTGCGTTTGCTGTTTGACGGGCACAGTGGTTGCATTTGCTGGGTGCAGTGGCTGCGTTTGACGGGCACAGTGAGGCAGCATATTTGATGGCAGAACAATGCACAGTACTGTACTTGGACTCAGTGCTATGCACGGGGGCCCGCCCCCTTCAGTAGAGCAGGCTAGGGGCGGGGCTGGAGGCGGTGCAGCTCTATATTTTCTCTCAACCTCGGTCGGTCCCAATAATATACTGTACACAGTGCTATGCACGGGGCCCGCCCCCCTTCTCCAGAGCAAGCTAGGGGCGTGTTGGGGCGGGTCTGGAGGCGGTGCTGCCGACCATGTTAAGCAATTCGCAACGCCTCCGCCCGCCCGCTCGAGTCTAGAATTTTCACAGACTAAACCGAGCGTCTGCGCATGCGCGATATAGATGCGGTGAAGCCGCGCATGCGCAGTCGAGCTCGCCATCAGCTGTGTTTTTGACGTAGCTGCACCGGAAGTGACGCGGTCAAGACCCTGCATAGGTCGAGACTTTTTTTACATCACCGGCTGCGCAGTACTTCCCCCCACTCCCGCTGGCGGTCCCCCCTCCTCTCGTAGTACCCGGGCTGTCCTGAACTCACCAGAGCCCGGGAACACATCTCCCGGCTGGGAGGGAGAGATTGCACAGATACCAAGGCAAGTCCATGCCTCAATCTCACTTGCAAACAGTGAAACCGGAAGTGATGTCACTTCTGGTTTCAGATGCACAGCCAGGGCATAAAAACACCCGTAACCCTGCACACCTGCGCAAACGCGAGCCCAGGGTGTGCACACGCATGTACACCACAAGCACACCGTACATGTGACATATCGCGGCAAACGACAGAGTGAAAACAATAATTCTAGCACAAGAGCTACTAGCTAACTCTAAACTGATGAGCTGTAAATGCTTTTAAAGCATCACCTATGGCGATTTTTGGACACCATAATTTTTGTTGGTATTGCGGGCGAACTGGGTATTACAGTATATGGTGTGATTTTGCACTAAAATTCATTTTATTATATTGTTTCCTGAAAATTTGCTTTTAATAAACAGTTGTGCAAATATCATGTGAAACAAAAATTTGCAACTATCTTTTATCTTCCTTTTTATTCTACAGGGCCTCTGCTTTTAGAAAATATATAATGTTCTGGGGGTTTAATTAATTTTGTTGCCAAAAATTAAGATTTTTACATGTATGTGAAAAATAAAAGAAATTACATGGTTAAATGGTTTAAATCAAAAGAATAATATATAAAAAAAATAAAAATAAAAGGAATAATAACAGCTAAGGGTGGAAGGGGAATAACCATTTAGGGCTGATTAGGGTTATCTAAAGTATAATAAAGGGTTAAATATTACCACATTTTATTCGTGGAAAAACAAATCTTGTTTTTTTACTTGTGAGGTTGCTTTTAATTGACATCATATGCAGTTCACCACTTTGATCTTCATATGAAAGGAATAGAGTAAATAAAAAGGAAACATTTCGTTACTCCTGAACAGTATTTACAACCACTGGTAAAGAGGAACTAAACACCCCTATCCTTTACAGCCAAGAAAGTTGCCATCTTAGCTTTTAATTGATCTGCAGTTGCCATGATACCGCACATGTGGTCAGTTATCACACCACCTTGTAAAATAACATATTCAGCTTAAAATAGTGTAGCACTACCCCCGTAGGAGCTTCTGGTTTGTTTTTTGCACGTTACCTCTTTAGCTTCGTTGTCAGGGTAGGAAAGTCCATATTAAATGCAACGTCCACACAAAAGTAAAACCTTCAATAGTCAGGCTTTATTCTTTTCTTCTGCAGTAAAACTTGAGAGAAAGTAGAAGATAGGAGAAGAATAGGGAAAGGTTAAGGCACGCGGTACAGAATGCACAAATCAGTTCAAAGTTCTTATCAATCCTTCACCACTCTCTCAGTAAAGTGGGTATTGCTCACCCGGATAGTCCCCTATCACATGGCCTAGCAGCCAGGATGATGCACGAACCAGTAACAAGACAGCCTCTGCCACAGACTGCTCAAGATGGAGTCGGTCTCTGCCACAGACCTTCTTTAGAGATAGTTAAATGGATAGTCCAGGAATCCTCTGCCACAGGATTTAAAGTCACAAACTCCCAGCCGTGCAGTAAGAGAGCCTTTAAGCCGATCCGGCGAACTGCAGGGCTTTTAGTAGATTGGATCCCTCCTCAACAAGGTCACCAGGCCTCACCCGAGACATCAGCACTTTGCCAGTCTCCTCCAGGGCAGGTCCTCCCCCGGTTTCCTTCATCAAGGCAGCTTCCTCCCTTTTTTGGATGGACAGCTTGGGATCCCCTCTTGGGATGTAGGCCTCAGCCAGAATAGCCGGGCCCACTCGATAGCGATGCAGCCTCGGGCCAATGTGGCCCCGAGACCAGAATCACACACACATACCTCGCGCCAGAAGGGCCATGAGGCGAAAGACCCCGAACAATGGCGTCTGCCTCTTAAGTATCCCCTCCCAGCAGGCACAGCGGGTCGACCACTCCCACTGCTCTGCTGCCGAGAAGGGTCACTCAATGCACCATGGTTTGCCTGTGTTCCAACAGGTGCCTGGGGTGGTAACGCCACCTACAGGCAATAAAGGAAACTGCTATCAGGCAAACCACAACCAGAACAGAGGCAAATTTGTACAAATCGACAGTCTGAGCCCAACTATTGGCTCAGACTCCCTTAAATTTAGAATAGCGTCCCTACCAAAACCCCACAGTCTCTCCTCTGGCCTTGCACCTAGCTCCCCTGGCATGCCTCCTCCAGATATGCACTGTGCCTCACTCACCAACCTTCTCCTGCCCTGAGTCCTTGGTGAAGAATTTACCCGGACATGCGTACCGACTGCTTCTCCACCTCCTCTATGACCGTGTAAGGATGAGGCTCACGAATGGGTACAGAGTCCCACGCCGATTTTTAACTACATGAGAGACGTAACCTTGTTTAAAGATTACATTTCATGCAGTTACTCCATGCTCCTCAGTAAATTCCTTCCTGACAATACGGCAGACATCATATCAAAGTGGGAGAGGGACGTCGGAGCATTTGAGGAGGACCAATGGGAAGAGGCTCTTTTGGCAGTTCCCCTGTTTTCTCTTAATGTGACCCAAAGGCTGTCTCAGCTATACATATTGCTGCGTGTGCACTATATACCGGCTAGACTGGTAAGAATGGGGGTGCGAGAGGACCCTTCCTGTACTAGATGCATGAGGGACCATGGTGACCTGATCCACATGTTGTGGCGGTGCCCCAAACTGCATCTTTACTGGAAGGAGGTCTTGGATACTATTAACTGTGTATTTCAGGCGCAGCTTACTGCACACCCTAAGTTGTGCTTGCTGGGAATTATTGACAATGTTCCAGAGGAGGATCCCGTTAGGTTGGGGATAGCAAGAGCTCTTTTCCAGGCTAGGAAACTTATTCTGCGGCACTGGAAGTCGGAGGACCCCCCCACGGTGAGGGAATGGCGGAATCACATGGGGACACTATAAGATTGGAGAAATACATATATCAACATAGAGGGAGTGTGAAAAAAAATTTAAAAGATTTGGGCAAGATGGTTGGAGGTTCCGGGTCTAGCTCCGGTTGATCTGATTATGGATCGTCTGCTTGCGTAAGGGGCAGGTCATAGGTATAGGATGGAATATGGCACCCGGGATGATCCCCCCCATGGAGGTCTTTTGCCCTGTGGTGGGTCTCCTGTTTTCAAAAGTTTTCAGAAGTCTTGGCTATTATACCTTGGTCTGGTTACAACTACTGTTTATTCCTATTTTCTTCCAAGTGTATGTGTGATACCCTCTTTGATGAATCGCCAGAACTACACTTCCGGAGTAAACGTAAGTGATTAAGTGTCTTTGCCTAGAAGGTGTACTTTTACTGTGTACACAAATGTATGTACTGTACTGTGCGAATTGTTTTTTGGATATCTGTTGCTCTCTTAATAAACGTCTATTTGATTTAAAAAAAGGATGAGGCTCCCTCCCAGCTCCCAAGCTCCTCCGCCGAGGCGCGCATCCCCCCAGATGGGGATGGGCCTCCTGCTATAGTCTAACACTTCATTCTTCACTTCACCCTGCCGACAAGTCCCCTCCAGTGGGCTGGACCGGAGCTTATGAAGGAGGCCTGCCCCCTGCCAATTCCAATTGGGGATTGGTCAGGGCTCCTCACATGAGCTCCCTGTCACTACAATTCCCAGCCCTGCCCCTCTTCCAGAACATTCTCCCTGGAAGCATGGGAGGCGCCCAAGAACCGAAGGACAGCTGATCACACCCACTGCTACACTAACCAATCCCTGCCCCCCAGATCAAAAACAAGCAGGCCTAGCATGCAGCATAGGCCTGCCTAAATTTACCTGCCTGGTAGCTACCACAAAAATCCTCACCTCTAACACCTACCTATGGTAGAGGGCGCTACATCTGTTTTTGCTGTACCAGCAATGCTACGAGAGGACAGCTTTGTAACGTTAGTTCCTAGCAGCCAGAAAGTTAGAAAATCCTCAAGTTTGTCTTGAAGTTCTATGGTTCTGGGCATCCTTTGCCTTCCCATTCCTAGCCAAGCTCATCCCCTAATAAACCAGAAAAACAAAATACCCTGGACTGATTCTTAAAGCCAATGCGAATGTTGCAAAATTCCTATTGCCTGGCTGAGTGAGTAAAGGAAGAACCAGAAATCCAGCGGCCCTTATGGGGGTAGCGCTAAATAGTTACCTGCAGCTAGACTATCTGTTGCTATAGAGTCTTAAAGAGACTGTGTTATGCAGTTACGTTACTCTGATTGAGCCACAGAGAAGTCCATGTTTGTGCAGCTTTCATATTTTTTTTTTTGTATTATTCTACAGTGTATGCATGCTCTTTGCCATTCTGAACCTGTTTTGCATTATTAGTGCTCCTACCCTTGCACCTGTTTAGTAAAATATAAGTTACAGTTTCCCTTTCGGATTTATTTATTTTTTACTGATTTCCCACTCTGTTAATTTTTTTTTTTCCCCTAGATTTAGCATTTTATTAGCTTATGACCCTGACTGTCATCAACAAACAGTGATTTCAGTGCTAACATCCGCAAACTAATGACATCAGGCACTGCTTTAAAACAGCGCTGGGACAAACGTAATGGCGGCGCCATCATAAAACGGCACTAGGGACTCCGGTAGTTTATTAATTCCGCTCCGGCATCTGATTGTACATAATGGAACATTCACAGATTCACTGTATTTGTGCCTTGCAGCACTAGATCACTAGGCTGCTGTGTTTTCCTGAGCAGATCTTAGGGTCCTGGGATTCCCAGACATGCTCTCAATCCTTCCTATTATAGGTTAACGATAGAAGAATTTTTAAATCTACTGAATGTGCATTATTGCGAACGTGTTTTTTTTAATAACATTACTGTGTCTGCATCGTGAAAGGCAGAATTCCAATATACTGTAGCATCAGCCCCCGCAGAAAACTCCATAGCTGCTTAGTATTCAGCGGCTTCCACACTTATTTATTTCTTGGCAGGCCTAGTGTATGGGAAGCACACAGGTTCAGCATTGTAATGATAGAAGCTGAGGAGTTACACATGATTGCCTAATGCTCACCACTGTGAGTACATGCAGCCCAATGTCTCCGTCTGTCTGGCCGTCTAATCTATAAGCTATTTTATTTATCCCTCTATTTGCTGCCTATTCATCTATCTGGATGGTTGCTTGCCTATTCCTCTTGCCTTTCTTTCTTCTTACCTAACGAACTAATTACAAATTTTATGTACAACTTCAGTATTTTAATTACAGAACATCCTTGATGCATATTGTAACATAGCCTGGAGAGTAGACATTTGTGCTTTACATGTGTGGTGTTTCTACCACTAGGGGGCACTGAGCTGTCTGTTACTGTATAATATTTGCAACATTGAATCAGTTCAACAAAAGACTGATTAAAAGACTCCATTCAAACCTCAGGTGCGACTGAGTGCGAATGTTTTTTTTTTTTTACTTTCAAAATATTTTATTTTCATAGTATATAAGATACAGATCAATACAATTAATTATTGTTTTAAAGTTTCACAAACAATAAATCCTGGATGGTGACAATATGAAACAAATAAGTATTAAATAGCTATATTTTAAATAATAAAAAAAAAATTTGAGGAAAAATACAACTTTATTGGGCCCAACTAAGAAAATATCCGGGCCCGGTAGGGACACCCAAGAAATAGAAGTATTCTCAATCCCCCGGCACCCCTAAAGGGATCACACTGTGCTGGCGGAGAGAACACCCCACCCCCACAATGACCCCAAACCCCGATCAAAGAGGCCATTTTATCAAAAATATAAAGCACAATAGATAAGAACATAAGATAAGTTTATCAATAACTTGTATGATAACAATGAAAAACAAAGACATGGGAGATAAGTTTCTCTTGTCACATGTCCAGGTATTCTCAGAACAGAGGATAGAAAAAAGAGATAAATAAATAAAAACTAAAAATAAAAAAAGGGGGAAGAAATAGAGAAAGAAAGGAGAAGAGACATGATAAGGGGGGGATAGGTGTCTATCCTAGGTTCTTTCAAACTGTAGGGTCGTGTCGTTTAAGATGCTGACTAATTTTTCTTGGGCCATTATCCATGATATTTTTCTTCTAACGTCCGATAGGAAGGGCTTAGGTTACTTCCAAGCATTAGCCACTGTGAGCTTGACTCCTGTGAATATGAAATGAATCAATTTTTGTGTGCTTTTAGAAATAAGAGGTATATGAGCATTCAGAAGAGCAACAGAAATAGATCTGGGAACCTGACAACCAGTCACCTTAAATATCATATTAAAGACTTTGTTCCAGAAGGGACGGATCCTCGGACATTCCTAAAAAGTATGAACCATCTACCCTACTAGTTGACAACCTCTGAAGCAAGTTGGATCCGCAGTTGGATATATAGCTGCAAGTCTAGTGGGGGTCAAATACCACCTTAATATTAGCTTCCATCAGGGAAACATTGAGAATTCCCTTGAAAGATTTTGAGCAGGCTTTATGCCAGGTCTCCAGATCCCAGCTGCAATGGAGGTCGTTTTCCCACGCTTCCATATAAGAAGATTTTGCTGTAGGGTGAGTGAGGCAGGAGTAAATCACAGAAATGCCTTCCTTTTGCTTGGATCGGAAGTGGTTTATCCTTCCAAATTTGATGTCAAAATTTTGAAATTATATCATAGTGGCTTCTTTCAGAGTCTGGGAGTTTCAGTTTTTTGACACAATAGTTAAGGGTTAAGGGCTTCCCAGCTCTAATGAAGTGTCCTATACGGCAGAAGAAAATTGTGCCAAGGACCGGGGGGGGGGGGGGGGGGTCACGATTTTTCACGGGCAATGGCTGGTGTTAGCGCTTCAATCATCACGGTACCATGCTTCATATGGTGTCAGGGTGATTGAAGCTCATTATTTCATTGTAGTAATGAATGAAATAGTTCAACTCACCATAATGTAGAATCAGTGGGAGCCCTGAGCGTGTCACTTGCCACTGTCGCCTGCTACCAGATGCGGACAGTCACTTGCCACGCTGCCTGTCACCAGATGCGGAATGTCACTTGCCACATCACCTGCCACAAGATGTAGATTGTCACTTGCCACATCACCTGCCTCGCTTACTGCCACAAGATGTGGATTGTCACTTGCCACGTTGCCTGTCACCAGATGCGGAATGTCACGTGCCACATCTCCTGCCTTGCTTACTGCCACAAGATGGAGGGAATTCTGGATTGTTAAATCAATGTGTTAGTGGTCGTCCTGTGGAAATGAGGGCCGGATGATTTCTGAGGTTATCCCAGAGTGCACAGGATTGAGACAGAGAGGGGGGCAGTATGGGCAGTCTTTTTTTGGGTGGACACCATAATAGATAATCAAGAGATATATGGGGTACTGCCTGTTGTTCAATATTGATCCAGTCTGGTTTTTCGGGCTTTGAATAAATTATGGAGAGTTGTGCTATTCTAGCTGCTATATATTATTTGTGCAAATAAGGTAGGCCCAGTCCTCCCTTGCTTTTATGAAGGGACAAGATGTGTTGGGGTACTCGATAGCCAGAGGCACCCCAAATATATTTAAGTATTTTGCTCTGGAGTTTTTTCAAGTGGAGTTTATTAACTGGAATGGGGAGAGATCTGAAAAAATTAAGAATTCTTGGAAGCAAAGTAATTTTGATCGAATTGATCCTCCCTAACCCAGAGAGTTCATGTTTGGACCAGGTTTTAAGGTCATTTTCTAATTTCTTGTATAGAGGGGGGTAATTATTTGTATATAAAGTTTCTATGCGGGCTGTAAATGTTATACCTAGATATTTGATAGAGTCGTCGCTCCAATCAAATTTGAATGACTGTTTTAATAGGGTTACAGCTGGAGGGGGGAGTGAAACATTGAGGGCACGTGATTTTGTGTAGTTGACCTTCAGGCCTGATATTTTAGAGAAGGTTACGGTATTTAGGACCTGACAGATGTTGGGAAGGGAGGTCAACGGTGAAGTCACAAATAGGAGAAGATCATCTGCGAAGAGTCCACATTTGTGGGTTTGGTCTCCACAGGTTACCCCTTTAATATTTGGATTGTGACAAATGGCTATTGCCAAAGTTTCTATAGCAATGGCGAATACGAGAGGGGAAAGTGGACATCCCTGCCTCGTGCCCCGAGCTATGTTTATTGGTTTAGAATAATGTCCTTGTAGACGAACAAGTGCCTTGGGATACGAGTACAGGGATTGCAGAAGACCAATGAAGCGTCCTCCAAAGCCCCAACGCTCTATAAGGGAAAATATGTATGGCCAAGAAACTGTGTCAAAGACCTTTTGTAAGTTTAATGACAATAGAAGTCCCTCCTTTCTCGCTCCCCCTCCCCAACCGGATTGTAGAATGGAGACTAAATTAGCTGCTCGTCTTATTTGGTCTGGGCCTTGTCTATTCGGGATGAAGCCCACTTGGTATTTATGTATGTAGTTATTAATAAAGGATGATAAACTGTTGGCTAGTATTTTTGTCATTATTTTAATATCATTATTGATGAGAGAGATTGGACGATAATTACTAACTTCTTCTGGGTTTTTATCAGGTTTGGGGATGACTGTAATATATGCTGTGTTAAGGTGGGTGTCTAAGGACACACCCTGTTTTTTCGTATTAAAAAATTTGGTTAGATACGGTGCTATAGTATCCGAAAAGGCTTTGTAGTAGGGGATAGATAAACCGTCAGGTCCTGGTGCCGACCCCTTTCTGAGGGTTTTGATGACCTCCTGAACCTCCTCAATCGTGAAGGGAGCTTCTAATAAAATTTAATGTTCAGAATTCAGGACTGGGATAGGAAGCTTGTCTAAGTATTCAAATATGGAATCTTTCTCAGGTTGGGAGGGTGAGCTACAAAAGGTGAGAATAGAAATCTTGGAAAGCGTCCAAAATTTTGACTGGATTAGCTGTAGGAGGTTGGCCTGCTATTGTGATCTTGGGCAGAGCCTGGAGTTTGACTCGGGGGAGAGTTTATTAGCGAGTAAAGACCCTATTTTGTTTGTAGAAAAGGAGAGCTGTGGGACTTTGAGTGAGGCAACCGCCATGTCAGATATAGACAGAAACATAAAATCTATAGTACATGATTTATTGTTACATTGTAGAAAAATATTGTATCAAATAAATAGGTAGTCACATGACTTACACTAAATATGCTGCTACATAGCATGCAATACAAATGGGAATTCGACATAATAACTGTACATAATAAGATAAATGGGTTAAAAAACATTGTAGGGACAGGTAACTTAGGGAATCTAGTGGCACTCAACGCGTTTCCTGGCATTACAGCCAATTATTAGGAGTGATGTAACTTAATATACTGGAAAGGAAAGGGACAAGGATTGATGATGATGCCCTTAGAATAAGGGAGGACAGAGAGACTGTGTCCCAACAAGGCGGGGACAATCTGGGATACTCACTACACAGCCCCAAGGCCAGGCACGGTGTCCGCCAGGGAAGATGGGGGTGACAGGCATGAGGTCTCCCCCGGGGTTGGGAGGGGGGAACCCTCCAAGGATGAAGAACAGCGTCCAGAGCACAACACTGTGGTCACAGCTTGATCCAATGGACTATGTGTGCACAAAAAGTGCATGGTGTTCCTGGAAAAAATGTGTATCAAAAAGGGTAGGATTAATTAAATGTCTAAAAGTGTAAGGTGTGTGAAAACATGGCAAAATATCTATGTGTTCCCACAAGGGGACTACATGAGGGGGTGTATGTGAAATAAAACCAATTAAGGGGGAAAAAAAACATACCAAAAAAGGATAGCTAAGCTCCCAACAAAGGTAACCTGTGTGTGGATTCAGTGTGTGCTGTCCTTCTGATTGAGTCAAGCAAATGAACCTTTGGCTGCCCCAAGGCTACTATATACTCCCATTCCAAGGGAGGGGCCGCCAACGTCATGCCTGATTGGCCATGCTGCACAAGAGAGGTAAGGAGGGGATTCCCAGCTGCATGTGGAGGAGCCTCGTGCGTGGCTAAGGATGGAAAAAAGACGTTTAAACAACGTCGATGACACCGCTGAATGCGGCGTCGAAGCATGGCGCCGATGAGCAGGAGGCCAAGCCCTGCCCCCATCAAAAAGTGGGGATAAGGGCTGCTGCACATCGCAACCCCAGAGACAGAGAAAACACCCGACCCTCCTCAAACCCAAGCTGAACCGGACAGGGGATTGGGAGGTGATCTAAAAAGGTTACTGGATCGAAGGTAATACATGGGAAGATATTAACATAAGAATCTAATGGGAATAAGGAATAAATCTGAAAACAAATTGCTGAACACTGTTATAGTATAGGGACAATAAACATAAGTTAATAAGGTATGTTAGGTGTGACAGGTCACTGGGAGCAGGTGTCTTCCACCCAAATATTTGTCAAAACAGTGAATTGGATGTGACCTGGCACACACACTATAGCACACATGGTGACCTCCATCCCTAAATTAATTTGTAGAAAAGGAGAGCTGTGGGACTTTGAGTGAGGCGGTAGAAATTGAGGAAGGATCTCGTTTATGACTAGCTCTAATGCCGCGTACACACGATCGTGATTCACGGCGGTGAAAACACCGCCGTGAATCACAACATGAAATTAAATGAAAAACGAGGGAACGGCATTTTCCCCCACACACGACCGTTTTTCCCGTAATTTTTTTCTTTGTCGAGAAAAACGACCGTCTGTGGGCACCGCGGCAGTGTCTCCCTATGGGAAAACTGCCGCGGAAAAAAATGATGGAAAAAATGATGAGAAAATTTAGAACATGTTCTAATTTTTCTCGTCGTTTTTCCTGCCGTTTTTCTCAACGAGAAAAACGGCATAAAGCCCACAGACGATCGTTTTTCTCGGCGAAAAAAAAAATGTAATTTTTCCCGACTGGAAAAATGATCGTGTGTACGCGGCATAAGAGCTGCATACTCTTTTTCTAGACACTCTATGTCAGCCCTTTGTTCTCGTTTGGGTTGAGATTTGGATGATTTTACCCCGAATGAAGGCCTTGTGAGCTGCCCAAAGGGTTTCGGATGAGGTTTCCCCCGTGTCATTTAAAGAAAAATATTCTTTAAGTGCGTTATTGATTTTTTCTACTGTGTCTGGATTAGAGAGGATGGACTCATTGAGTTTCCATTGCCCCCGTTTTGTACTTAGCATTCTAGAGTATATAGTAACAATGACCACCAAGTGATCTGATAAAGCTGTGTCCTTAACCTGCCTAGCAGGATTCCCGAGTCTGGCTCGGAGTGAAATTTCAGTACCATTAGCGGTAACCCCGAGCCAGACTCGGGATCGCATCGCAGTATCCAGGCAAAGTAACTTACCTTGTCCCCTGGATCCTGCGATGTCTCCCCGCTGTGTCTGCGAGCTGTCTCCTCGCTCGATTCACACAGTGCCCAAGTGCCGCCGAGCTCCGTTCCCTGCGACGTTGCGACGCATGGGGGCGGAGAACGGCGCCAAATTCAAAAAAGTAAAAACACAGTATACATACTAGCGGTGGAGAAAAGATTAAAACCACCGCAAAGCGCTGCTGCAGCTGAGCTTTGCCGGCGGTATAGCCGCGGTGCCCATTGATTTCAATGGGCAGGAACGGTGGAGGAGCGGTATACACACCGCTCCTTCACCGCTCTAAAGATGCTGCTAGCAGGACTTTTTTTACCGTCCTGCTAGCGCACCGCTCCAGTGTGAAAGCCCTCGTGGGTTTCACATTGGAGAGACAGCAGCGGCTGTTTCGGGGGTGGCCTTGCAGGCGCTATTTTTAGCATTATAGCGCCTGCAAAGTGCCCCAGTGTGAAAAGGGTCTAAGGCACACCTGTGCAATAATCATGCTGTCTAATCAGCATCTTGATATCCACCTGTGAGGTGGATGGATTATCTCGGCAAAGGAGAAGTGCTTTAGGGTCCTTTCACACGGGGCGGATCAGTCATGATCCGACCCGTGAAGCTCCGCTTGCTCAGCGGGGATCGCTCCGTTGATCCCCGCTGAGCAGGCAGATGACAGGTCTGTCTCCGCACACTGTGCAGGGACCGCCCTGTCAGAGCGCCGCTCTCCCCTATGGGGAATCGGATGACAACGGACCGTAGAGTCCGTTGTCATCCGATCCGCTCCGCCGACAGAAGGAAAAATAGGGTTTTCCTCCGTCACACTTTGGCGGAGCGGATGTCAGCGGACATGTCTCCGCTGACATCCGTGCCTCCATAGGGGTACATGGAGGATCCGTTTCAGGTCCGCCTAAAAAACTGACAGGCGGACCTGAACGGACCTCTGTGTGAAAGAGCCTACAGACAGATTTGTGAACAATATCTGAGAGAAATAGGCCTTTTGTGTAAATAGAAAAAGTCGTAGATCTTTAAGTTCAGCTCATGATAAATAGGGGCAAACACAAAAGTGTTGCGTTTAAAATTTTGCTCAGTGTTTATATACAGTGCATCCGTAAAGTATTCACAGCGCTTCACTTTTTCCACATTTGGTTATGTTACAGCCTTATTCCAAAATGGATTAAATTCATTATTTTCCTCAAAATTATACAAACAATACCCATAATGACAACGTGAAAGAAATTTGTTTGAAATTTTTGCAAATTCATTAAAAATAAATAACAAACAAAATCCAATGTATAAGTAGTCACATCCTTTGCTGAATACTTTGGTGAAGCACCTTTGGCACCAATTACAGCCTCAAGTCTTTTTGAGTATGATGCCATAAGCTTGGCACACCTATTTTTTGGCAGTTTCTCCCATTCTTTTTTGCAGGACCTTTCAAGCTCCATCAGGTTGGATGGGGTATGTCCGTGCACAGTCATTTTCAGATGTCTCCAGAGATGTTCAATTGGGTTCAAGTCTGGGCTTTGGCAGGGTCACTCAAGGACAGAATTGTCCTGTAGCCACGCCTTAGTTACTCATGCAGCCCCAGTCCATGACACTCCCACCATCATGCTTGACACACTTGTCTTTGTACTCCTCACCTGGTTGTTACCACACACGCTTGACACCATCTGAACCAAATACGTTTATCTTGGTCTCATCAGACCACAGGACATGGTTCCAGTAATCCATGTCCTTAGTCTGCTTGTCTTCATCTAACTGTTTGCGGGCTTTCTTGTGCATCATCGTCATTTGATGCAGTGTGCAGCGTATGGTCTGAGCACTGACAGGCTGACCCCCCACCCCTTCAACCTCTGCAGCAATGCTGGCAGCACTCATACGTCTTAACGGCAATCCCAATACAAAAGGGGTTAACGCCGTTTAGGATATTCCCTTTCCGAACACCAGGCGGCTACCGACACTCCACGGTCAGGCGAACAAGACCCATAAGAATAATTCCCCCCCAATAACGAGACACAGCTCTGTTTTCAGGTTCCAAAACAGGGAATGAATCTTTATTGCCAGCACATGGTAACACATCTCTCTTCAAAACACTTCCCTCCCACCCTTGGGAAACAGGGCAGGTTAAACTGTCCAATGACAATGGTGATACAGGTCAGGTGTGTTCAAACTTCTCCTTCAGTAAACAGTCTTAGCAGGGGGGGGGGTTGCTGGAGTGATTCCCCCCCCCCCTTTCCTCACAGCAAGATGCTTAAACATCCCATAATAGGCAGCCAGACTGTCTACCAAGCTCCAATCCACATCACCACAGTAGCAGACTTAATTACCACAATAGACAATAGAATGCAATCACACCCCACCCCATCACAGCAAATAGTACACAACAGCCAACACACAATATACAACAATATATATGTAGCACACAAACCTTTTTCTCTCGCCTGGCTCACTTGCAAGTCAAGGCACACCGTGCTATATGCCCGTACCCTCCTGTTTGAAGAGGTTAAGCGGTGTTATCAAATTTTGGGTCTTTCAGCGAGTTACCCTCTTCCACTGGTTCTCTTCCCCAGAGTATGGGGTCAAGTCTCTATTTCTTCCCCCAAAGAAAACAATGTCCAGAAGTACTTTAACTCCAACAGAGAGTTTATTTTCTATTTGCTGTGTAGTAAATAGAAACAGATGGATGAAGGAATAGTGTGAGGAATAGATCCAGGCACAACCAGTAATCTCGTCGCCACTCGATCCCGAGTGGGTTTAGCTCACCCGGATAGTTCTCTCTCACAGTCCTAGCAGCCGGTGTGGAGCTCGAACAGTTCTGCCACCCTATCCCCTCCAGGGATGGGTACTAGAAATCCTCTAACCTCTGTAGACTTTAAGAACAGGACAATGCCAATGGGAACTCTACAGGTTAGCTTCCCTGAATAAAGAATCCTTCACTCTGACAGGTCATCAGGCCTCTCTAGAGACAGCAATCTTCTATTACTCATCTCCTCAATGGGACCGATCCTCCCCTGGCTTCCTCTCGGTCAGAGCGGGTACCCTCCCCCGGGCACCCTGGGACACTTCTTTCGGGGGTAGGCCCTAGCTAAAGGTGCTAGGCCCACTAGTAGAGTTGCAGGCCCCAGGCTAAAGGTGCCTGGGCCTGATCACACCCACACGTACCCCTGGCCATGAGGGCCACCGAAGGTAGGGTACGTGTCTCACTCCTACTCCTCCGACTCCGACGGACACCCCTGACCAATGGCGTCTGCCCCTTAAGAACCCTCTCCCGGCATGCACAACAGTTTGACCACGCCCACTGTACGGCTGCCGAGAGAGGACACCCCAAGGTGTAGTAATGCCACCCCTGGCTCAACCCTGGCCTGATATGACAGCACCACCTACAGGCCGCAGGGAGCCATACACCAGGCGGCATCACATAGGCAGAAGCAAATACCTAGCAATCAGAATGGTCTGAGCCTAGCTAATAGCTCAGACCAGCCCCTAAATTTAGGCACATAACACCCCTAAAAAGTAAAAGGGCGCTACATATACAATGTATACAGCATTGAATCTGACTAGCACAGATCATAGTGGGGTTCTCATTCACCCTGTGCCCTGTGATCTACACATAAGAGGCATCAGGGAAGCTGAAGCAAGGGTATATCATACTTTCTAAGAGATTCTGGGTTCCCCGGGCCCTCCCGTTACACGTCTAATTCCCAAAGACAACATCTGGATATGAGGCTGAGCACGTGCACTCAACTTTTTTGGTCGACCATGGTGAGGCCTGTTCTGAGTGGAACCTATCCTGTTAAACCGCTGTATGGTCTTGGCCATCGTGCTGCAGTTTTAGGGTCTCGGCAATCTTCTTTTAGCCTAGGCCATCTTTATGTAGGAGCAACAATTATTTTTTTCAGATCCTTAAAGAGTTCTTTGCCATGAGGTGCCATGTTGAACTCCCAGTGATCAGTATCAGTGAGAGCGATAACACCAAATTTAACACCCTGCTCCTCATGTACACACCTGAGACCTTGTAATGTGGCGTATAAACCGGTCGGAATTTCCGCCAGCAAAAGTCAGATGTGAGCTTTTGGTCGGAAATTCGTACTGTGTGTATGCTCCCTCAGACTTTTGCTGTCGGAATTTCCGCCAGCAAAAGATTGAGAGCAGGTTCTTAATTTTTCCGACCGAAAAAATTCAGATCGGAAATTCCGATCGTCTGTAGCAATTCCGACGCGTAAAATTCCGACACATGCCCGGAAACAATTAGACGCATGCTCTAAACCATTGAACTTCATTTTCTCGGCTCGTCGTAGTGTTGTACGTCATCGCGTTCTTCAGAGAACTTTTGTGTGACCGTGTATGCAAGACAAACTTGAGCGGAATTCCGTCGGAAAAACCATCCAAGGTTTTTCCGACGGAATTTCCGCTCGTGTGTATGGGGCATTACACTAACGAGTCACATGACACCGGGTAAGGGAAAATGGCTAATTGGGTCCAATTTGGACATTTTCACTTAGGGGTGTACTCACTTTTTTTGCCAGCGGTTTAGACATTAATGGCTTGTGTTGAGTTATTTTGAGGGGACAGCAAATTTACACTGTTATACAAGCTGTACACTCACTACTTTACATTGTAGCAAAGTGTCATTTCTTCAGTGTTGTCACATGAAAAGATATAATAAAATATTTACAAAAATGTAAGGGGTGTACTCACTTTTGTGAGATGCTGTATATACATTGCTACACCATAGGGGCCCAAGGTCCCTGCCTGCAAAGAGCATTCCACTAAGATGCAACTGAGACTGTGTTGGATCTAAAATCTGTGCTAGCTGGTCCTCTGCGTTTTTTTGCTGCAATCAAGAATGTGCAGGAGTGTAGAAGAGGAAAGTATATGTGTATACTGGAGTGTATATAGTTGTAGTCCCGCACATGTTCTGCTGATCGAATGGGCATCCCATATCATCCCTTCCCTACCCAAGTTCAATTCTCCTAATAAAAAACAAACAAAGCTGCAAGGACGGTTTCTTGACTTGGAGTGAGTGGAAAATATGTGTGCCTGGATGTGCAGGGTGGGAGATGACCACATTCATCAGCAGCCCTTACGGGGGTAGCGCTACACACTGGTCTTTGCAGTCAAAGGCTGTGCAGGGGGGGGGGGGGGTGTCAGCACAAGTCTGACCATTGGAGGAAAGGCAGGCTGCACGCCCAGCACGACCAGAAAACTGACCACGCTAGGATGGATGTGCTCTCATGCATTGCATGGTCTGTTTGAAATAGGAAAGCAGCGGAAATGGCAGGATCACAAGGTTATTTACACAAAGGAAGAAATAGAAAGAGAATAGGATACTTTTTAACACAGGTACATGATACAATATACACATATCAGCAATATGAAATGCTGGGGTAACAAACACGTTAACTTTAAAATAGTGACAGTTATTTTTAGTAGAGTCCAATGAGATTTGAAAATTACCCTCACACAGCTGAAATAGAGATCCTTCTTGTGCTAAAGCTTGTGAACAGATCCTCGTTTCTTATGCCTCGTACACACGACCGGTTTTCCCCGCAGTTTTCCTATGGGAAAAACTGCGATGGCGCATACACACGGCCGGGATTCCCGGCCAAAGCTCTCACCGCAGTTTTCCCAAAGGGAAAACCTCTCGTGTGTACAGGGGGAAAGTTACCGAGCAGGTTCTCGGTTTTCCCCTCTGGATTCCCGGCGGACTTTTTACCGCCGGGAATCCCGTACGTGTGTACTAGGCATAACTTTTGCTGATGGCTCCTACTCTCCTAGCCTTCCCGCCTATCAGGATACAGAATTTCAAGAAATATCCTGGAACATCGGAGGACTAAACAATGTCTTAAAAAGAAAAAACAGTATTACAACACCTTAAATATCTCAAAGCAGATATATTATGTTTACAGAAAAACACATGGAAATTAGAAGGGTTATTAAATTGAATCTGGGGAATTAAGGGGGAATCCGCAAGCAGTTTTAAATGACTTTTTTTCCTTTAGAAATTTCATTTTGTGCAGGGACAGTTCTAAACACGGGAAACACGTGGCACTTCACAGGCATACTATAGACACCCCCCAGGTACGATATTTAAAGGAATATTTCACTTTTTTTTTCAATTTAAGCATCATTAAAATCACTGCTCCCGGAAAAACGGCTGTTTTTAAAACTTTTTTTTGCATTGATACATGTTCCTTGGGGCAGGACCCGGGTCCCCAAACACTTTTTAGGACAATAACTTACATATTAGCCTTGATAATTAGCACTTTTGATTTAGAACGTTCGAGTCCCATTGTATTTAATAGGGTTCTAAAGTTTGCGCAAACTTTCGGGGTGTTCAGCTCATCCCTAATCATAATTAAAAACTTTTTTCAGACAGGACACTACTACTATACCATACAATATACTAAATATTAAAGGGGTTATAAAGGCAAAAATGTTTTTTTACCTGAATGCATTCTCTGTATTAAGGAAAATAAACTTTCAGAAGTTTCTCCCACCAGCCCCATCTTAGACACTTACCTGAGCCTGATCTCGATCCAGCGCTGTGCCCATCTGCAGCAGCTTTTCTCCCCTCTATCTGTTCTCACAGGGGACTCATCCATTGACTCCTGCTGCTGTGGGTAAAATCCTGTGAGTGGTGGGGGGCTGGGCCACGCCCAAACCATGCTATGTGTGTCTGTGGATGCACACAGATCAGCTCGAGATCGAGCCTGCATGTCTACTGCCATAGCAAGCTGGGGAGACAGAGAAGAGGAGGAGCACTTTCGGGAGAAGAAGAAGATAGCATTGGCTGGGGATAACAGATGAGGAGGTTCAGAGCTGGTCTGTGCAAAATAGTGCAAAGCTCTATCTCTCTCCCTCACTGGAAATTGACTCCTGCTGCTGTCAATCATGAGGAGAGAGTGGGGGTGGGATCAAGCCTGCATGAGTCCCCTTATAGAAAGCAGCTCGCTATGGAGGCATTTAGCAAGAAGAGGAGCCAGGAGTGCCGATGGGGGACCCCAGAAAAGGAAGAATAGGGCTGCTCTGTGCAAAACCATTATACAGAGCAGGTAAGTATGGCATGTTTTGTTATAAAAAAATAACCATCACAATCACTTTAAAACAAAAAGAAAGAAACGTTGGACTTTCAAGGTACTACAAGACACTGGACATTTCTCATATTTTTTGCCATCAGAAATGATAGAAAAAACACACATATCCATGAGAAAGGAAATACAATAAATATTGCTAAAACAGAAAAACGAATCTATCTCCAACACCCAGCTAAATTTGGGATGGGGTTATGTACATTCAGTCTTAAAGAGGAACTGCAGTCTGCTCACATAATTTGTAATAAAAACATCTTTGCCATTCTGAAACTTCCCTCCAATCACTTTGCATATTATTTTATATATACTGTGATTCTGTACTTGTCAAATATGCTGCAGAAATCTCCCTCTACTGAGTCCAGCTTCAATCATGTGTGAGGGGGTTAGCTCGGCAGCGGGTGTGTGTGACCCCCGGGATGGGCTCCCCACCCAAAAACAGGCCCAGCAAACGGAGGTTGTGGTTTTCAAAATCAAAAAAAAGGTGCGGTTTATTTTCTATTTACAGTGACAAAACACAGCAAAGCCAAAAGAAACATAAACAAAATAAATCCTGGTCAACTTGACCTCTGACTAAACATACAGGTTTCCTAACTAACAACTGGGATCAGCCTAGTGCTGTCCTAGTCCCTAAGTCCCTGGTTTTAAATGTCCAAGCAAATAGCCACACAGGCTTTGTCTCACCGCACAGGGGTTCACTCTCCCTAGACAGTCCACACAGGTCTGGTTCCAGGCATGAGCTAACACCTAATGAAGCTGGGAGTTCTTATAGAGGCCTAAATGAGCTGACAAGCTTCAGCTGGTCTCATCAACTCCCTGTCTGCACGACGCCCCACACTCTCCCTAGAGGTATGAGTCATCCATGAGCCCACTAGCCTTAGCTGGGCTTATACAACTCTCCACCTAGTTGTATAAGTCGGCGTAAAGCCTGAATCTGGGCGAAATATATCTACCCCCCTGGATGCAACCAGGTGACTTTACCTTCCTGCTGTCACACATGTTAACTGTGGGCAGCTGAAGCTGCTGCTTGTTCACTTCCTGGATTTACACAGAGGCACACCTCCATCTCTGCAGCTCTCATTGGCCCTCTTATGACTCATCCCCCCTCCCTTCCTGGCAAACTCTCAGGAGAGTGAGAGAGAGAGAACTGTGCATGATGTCATAAGCCTAGGCTTTTAACCTCGGGGTTGGAACACCAGCAATCAGGCATTCATGTACTCGAGACAAAGCATCCACATTCCCCATTTGAACGCCAGGGCGATGCTTTACTGTGAAGTTGAATTCCTGGAGGGCCAGGAACCACCTATTCACTCTTCTATTTGTTTCCTTGTTTTGAGCCATCCACTTTAACGGAGCGTGATCCGTAACCATGTCAAAGTGCCTACCTAGCAGGTAGTACCGAAGGGAATCTAGAGCCCACTTCACCGCTAAACACTCCTTTTCAACGGTGGCGTAATTTACCTCATGGGACTTCAACTTCCTGCTGAGGTAAATGACTGGGTGCTCTTCCCCGTTCCAGACCTGGGACAATACTGCTCCTAACCCCACATCTGACGCATCACTTTGTACGACAAAGTCTTTAGAGAAGTCGGGTGAGTACAACACTGGCTGGCTTGTTTCAAGAATTGGAATGCTGCCTCAGCCTCGGGGGTCCATTTAATCATGACCGACCCTTTCCCCTTCGTTAGGTTGGTTAGGGGCACAGCCTTAGAAGCAAAGTGGGGAATGAATCGCCGATAATACCCAGCGATTCCCAGAAAGGCTCGTACCTGCTTCTTGCTGTTGGGACGTGGCCAACTCTGGATGGCCTCGACTTTGTTGAGTTGGGGTTTTATTACTCCCCTCCCAATGGTGTACCCAAGATATTTGGCCTCCTCCTGCCCAATGGTACACTTCTTGGGGTTAGCCGTAAACCCCGCTTCCCGAACAGAGTCCAGGACTGCTTGCACTTTTGGCAGATGTGAGGCCCAATCTGTGCTATGGACAATTACGTCATCCAGGTAAGCCGCAGCATACTTCCGATGGGGCCTCAGCATCTGGTCCATTTTCCGCTGGAATGTGGCCGGCGCATTCTGTAACCCGAACGGCATTCTTTTATATTGGAACGCCCCGTCTGGGGTTACAAATGCGGTTTTCTCTTTGGCCAATTTGGCCAGGGGGATTTGCCAATACCCTTTTGTGAGGTCAAGAGTCGTCATGTATCGGGCTGTTCCCAGCCGGTCGATCAACTCATCTATACGTGGCATGGGGTAGGTGTCAAATTTTGTAACTTTGTTCAACTGACGAAAATCGTTACAAAATCGCCAGCTCCCATCCAATTTGGCACCAACACAATGGGACTAGACCAATCACTTTGGGACTCCTCTATCACCCCTAAGTTCAGCATTTTCTGTACTTCCTCCCGTATTGCCTCCCGTCGGGCCTCTGGGATCCGATAGGGTTTTAACTTCACCCTTTCACCGGGCGGGGTAATGATGTCATGCTCTACCCCAAATGTTTGTCCCGGCAGCTCAGAGAATACCTCCTTGTTGCGAAGCACAAACTCCTTAACCTCCTGTTGTTGGGGTTGTGACAAGGTGGCTGCTATTCCAACCTCAGGAATCACGCAACCAGTTTGAGCTGGTGACCAAGTGTCTGCGACTAGGGACTCTCTATCCCTCCAGGCTTTCAACAGATTAACGTGATAGATCTGTTCGGGCTTTCGCCTTCCTGGTTGTCTGACCTTGTAATTCACTTCGCTCACTTTTTCCATTATCTCGTAGGGGCCTTGCCATTTGGCAAGGAATTTACTTTCAACCGTAGGGACAAGTACCAGTATCCTATCCCCCGGGGAAAAGGTACGGGTCTTGGCTCCACGGTTGTACACTCTCTGCTGTGCTAACTGCGCTTGGGCCAAATGTTCCTTCACGATGGGCATTACCTGTGCAATTCGGTCTTGCATCAGGGCGACATGCTCAATCACACTCCTGTGGGGAGAACTCTCACTTTCCCAAGTTTCCTTGGCAATATCCAACAGCCCTCTTGGGTGTCTCCCATACAGTAACTCAAAGGGGGAGAATCCCGTAGAGGATTGGGGCACCTCCCTAATAGCAAACATCAGATAAGGAAGTAGACAGTCCCAATCCTTTCCATCTCTATCCACCACTTTCTTCAACATTTGTTTTAGGGTTTTGTTGAATCTTTCAACCAGCCCATCGGTTTGGGGGTGATACACAGATGTACGTAATTGCGTCACTTTGAACAATTTACACAGCTCCTTCATAACCCGGGACATAAAGGGTGTACCTTGGTCCATAAGCAGTTCTTTACAAATACCCACCCGGCTAAACACAAGAGATAGCTCTTTGGCTATGGTTTTGGCCGAGGTATTTCGGAGAGGGATCGCTTCTGGATAACGGGTGGCATAGTCCATTATAACTAATATGTACTGGTGCCCCCTAGCGGACTTGATTATAGGACCTACCAAATCCATGGCGATCCTCTCAAACGGGACCTCAATGATGGGTAGAGGGACCAGCGGGCTACGGAAATGTGGCATCGGGGCCGACCTCTGACACACAGGGCAGGAGGAACAATAATTTTCTATGTCCTTCATCACCCCCGGCCAATAGAATCTCTGTAATACCCTCTCTCGGGTTTTCTCTGTCCCCAGATGACCTCCAAGAATGTGCCCATGGGCCAACTCCAACACCAACTTCCTGTAAGGTTTGGGCACCACAAGCTGCTCAACGGTTTCTTCTGCCCTTTTTGCCACCCGATACAGTAGGTCCTTCTCTACGCTGAAGTATGGGTAAGTGCAGGTATTATCTGGGTTCACTAACTCGCCATCTATTTTCACTACGTTTTCCCGTGCCTTTATTAGGGCGGGGTCTTTCAACTGTTCTGTGGCAAAGTTTTCCCTGTGAACCTCAAGATCAGAAAACTCCACAGACGGTAGGTTTTCATCTGAGGAGGTGGGCTCCTCTCCAGTTTCTTGAGTCTCCCCTGCCAATACTGATAAGGGAAATTCCGGAGAGTCCTCACCACTCTCAGGGGAGTTCTGGCTATCACATTCCTGGTACATAGGGGCACCAGTGGGGGGCTCAGGATCATCCCACAGTTCCCAGAACTTCGGAAAATCCCTTCCCACAATGGCGTCATGCGGTAACTGAGATACTAAGCCCACTGGATGAGAGAGGGTACCTTTGGGGGTCTCGAAACACACTGTAGTCACTGGATACTCTCAGGTGTCCCCATGCACACAAATAACAGCTACCTTGCTATTCCCAGAGACCTCTGTTTTAACTAACTCAGCCTTTATCAGGGTCACAAGGCTACCTGAATCCAGCAATACCACAACATTTCTACCATTAACACACATTTTGCATAAATGTTTCTCAGTTCCTCGAATGGCAGTGCATGCGACGGTCGCACACAGCGACTGACGTCTGCCCGTCAGAAAGTCACACTGCATGGGTTCCTCCACAACCGGGCAATTGGCTGCAATATGTCCCGCTTGCCGGCAGCGGTAGCAAACGATCCTTCTTGCCGCCTCTTGAGCCGCTGATTTCCCAGGCTGTTCTCGCCAAACTTGGGGTAGAGCTCCCACCCTCTCACTCTCTCCACCCTTACCCCTTGGAATCCTCTTATCCGCCCCTGGGGATGGTCTGGTCTTAGGGTGGAAAGTCCGAGTGTCTCTGGAAGAGGCCGTCAGGTTCTCTGTAGCCAAGTATTTCTCCACACGATCCACAAGACCATCGGCCGTCTCTGGGTCTCCATGGCTTACCCACTTTTGGATGGCAGTAGGAAGAGCTCTCAAAAACCGATCCATTACAACACGTTCCACAATCTTTGGTGCGGACAAAGTCTCTGGCTGTAGCCACTTTCTGCTCAGGTGAATGAGATCATACATTTGAGACCTGGGGGGTTTTCCAAGCTGGAAAGTCCAGTTATGCACACGCTGAGCCCGGACAGCCTGGGTGACACCCAGCCTTGCCAATATCTCAGCTTTTAGCATCACATAGTCTTTTGCTTGGTCAGGCTCTAGGTCATAGTAAGCCTTCTGCGATTCACCAGTTAACAGAGGAGCCACCAGTCCAGCCCACTGCTCCTCAGGCCACTTTTCTCTTTCAGCAGTCCTTTCAAATGTGGTCAAAAATACCTCTGGATCAACCTCTCCAGTCATTTTTGTCAATAAACGACTCACCCCAAAGGACGCGGTATTAGTGGGACGGCTTTCCTCACTGGTCTGCGGACGTTGCTGCATTACTGCTTCCATTTGTTGTAGTCTCTGCTCTTGCTTCTGTAACAGGTCTATGAAGCGGGCCTCAGATTGCTGCTGGGCTTGTTGCTGAGCTTCCAGACTCTGTTGGTGAGCTTGCTGCTGGGCTGCAAGGCTCTGTTGATGAGCTTACTGCTGGGCTGCGAAGTTCTGTTGTTGAGCTGCAAGGCTCTTTTGCAAACCTGCATTTGTCTGCTGTTGATTGGCATTTGCTAGAGCCAGCTGCTTCAGTATCTCCTCCATGCTGGCTTAAAAAAACTGCCCGCATTCTCCACCAACTGTGAGGGGGTTAGCTCGGCAGCGGGTGTGTGTGACCCCCGGGATGGGCTCCCCACCCAAAAACAGGCCCAGCAAACGGAGGTTGTGGTTTTCAAAATCAAAAAAAAGGTGCGGTTTATTTTCTATTTACAGTGACAAAACACAGCAAAGCCAAAAGAAACATAAACAAAATAAATCCTGGTCAACTTGACCTCTGACTAAACATACAGGTTTCCTAACTAACAACTGGGATCAGCCTAGTGCTGTCCTAGTCCCTAAGTCCCTGGTTTTAAATGTCCAAGCAAATAGCCACACAGGCTTTGTCTCACCGCACAGGGGTTCACTCTCCCTAGACAGTCCACACAGGTCTGGTTCCAGGCATGAGCTAACACCTAATGAAGCTGGGAGTTCTTATAGAGGCCTAAATGAGCTGACAAGCTTCAGCTGGTCTCATCAACTCCCTGTCTGCACGACGCCCCACACTCTCCCTAGAGGTATGAGTCATCCATGAGCCCACTAGCCTTAGCTGGGCTTATACAACTCTCCACCTAGTTGTATAAGTCGGCGTAAAGCCTGAATCTGGGCGAAATATATCTACCCCCCTGGATGCAACCAGGTGACTTTACCTTCCTGCTGTCACACATGTTAACTGTGGGCAGCTGAAGCTGCTGCTTGTTCACTTCCTGGATTTACACAGAGGCACACCTCCATCTCTGCAGCTCTCATTGGCCCTCTTATGACTCATCCCCCCTCCCTTCCTGGCAAACTCTCAGGAGAGTGAGAGAGAGAGAACTGTGCATGATGTCATAAGCCTAGGCTTTTTACCAGACAAGAAACAGGAAGTGGGCTGTATAAGGTATTTACTGGCAGAAAAAAAATGTTTTGCTATTTAACGTTAAAGTGGAGTTCCACCCTGAAAAAAATAAAATTACACAAAAATGCAGCAAAAAAATTGAAAATAAATAAATAATTTTTACTCACCCGAAATACCGGTTGCTATGCGGATGTTCCTAATCTGCCTCTTCCTTATCCGCGGTGCGTCTTCTTCCGCATCCTCTCCTAGTGAATGGGGCACGCTGCCTTCTGGGAACGGTGTGTAATCCCAGAGAGCAGCCGCCCATTCACAAATCGGCGTGAGACTTGCGCATGCGCAGTAGGAAACGGGCAGTGAAGCCGTAAGGCTTCACTGCCTGTTTCCCTTAGTGAGGATGGCGGCGCGAGACCTGCAATGATCGAGGGATCGGCATCGGGGGGGCCCATCATCGCGGGCGAGTAGGAAAGGTAAGTGTCCTTATTAAAAGTCAGCAGCTACAGTGTTTGTAGCTGCTGACTTTAACCACTTGACAACTGGGCACATAACCCCCTTCCTGCCCAGGTGAAATTTGAGGTTTCAGCGCCGTCACGCTTTGAATGACAATTGCGCAGTCGTGCGATGTGGCTCCCAAACAAAATTGACGTCCTTTTTTTCCCACAAATAGAGCTTTCTTTTGGTGGTCTTTGATCATTTCTGCGTTTTTTATTTTTTGCGCTATATACAAAAATAGAGCAACAATTTTTAAAAAAACACAATATTTTTTAATTTTTGCTATAATTAATATCCCATTTTTTTAAAAAAAAAACTATTTTTTTCCTCAGTTTAGGCCGATACGTATTCTACATATTTTAGGTAAAAAAAAAAAGTCGCAAAAAGCGTATAGTGATTGGTTTGCGCAAAAGTTATAGCGCCTACAAAATAGGGAATAGAATTAAGATTTTTTTAAATTATTTTTTTATTTTATTTTTTACTAGTAATGGCGTCGATCTGCGATTTTTTTTGTGACTGTGACATTACGGCGGACACATCGGACACTTTTGACACATTTTTGGGACCATTCACATTTATACAGCGAACAGTGCTAAAAATATGCACTGATTACTGTATAAATGTGACTGGCAGGGAAGGGGTTAACCACTAGGGGGCGATCAAGGGGTTAATATGTTCCCTGCTAGATGTTCTTACTGTGGGGGGAAGGGGACTGACTGGGGGAGGTGACTGATGCTTGTCCCTATGTACAAGGGACACACCATCAGTCTTCTCTCCCTCACAGGACGTGGATCTCTGTGTTTACACACAGAGATCCACGTCCCTGGCTCTGTGACAGCCGATCGCTCGTACCTGGCGGACATCGCGGCCGCCAGGCACGCGCATCGGCACTCGCCTGACACGGCGGGCACAGTTTTTCCTCGACGCGCGCCCGCGGTGGCGCGCATCGCGGAAGTAAATAAGAGGACGTCCATAGACGTCCTATCAGCAATTGACGACCGCTTTGCGGACGTCTTTTGCTTATAGCCCGGGCGCGAAGTGGTTAAAAAAAAAAAATCGCGGGTGGAATCCCACTTTAAAACAGCAAGGGCAGAAGATTTAATAGATGGGAAGATGAAAAAATGACTGAAGTTCCGCTTTAACAACAATCACTGTATCATTAAAGCTTAATTTCCCGGCATGCATAATTTCACATATTTACATTGGTCCAGCTTTGTCCAGTATGTATGTGTCATACCTGGTCCCTTGTGGAAGTGTGATTGCCATTAGTTTCCGGGCCCCCTGCCGAGTGACCGAACTGCTGCATTGTGAACACAGGGGTACCATTCAGAGAATACTTCACATTTTATCAATGAATGAAAGTGTTCTCTGATTGAAAAAGGTGAAGAGGTGGATGGTGACATCAATGGGACAAATCCTGTATTGCAGAGATGTACTTAGGGTTGCCACCTTTGCTTCAAGCCAAACCCGAACACTTAAGCGGCACACGGCAAAAACAGTTTTTAATAATTATACATAACAAATTAAATGTAGTACAAATAGATGTAAAACCTGTATAACCTTTTTAAAAATTATGCTGCACCAAAACACATGATACTTTGTTACCATAGGTTTTGCTGCAAAGTTTGTGGTTATGTCATTAAGACTTAATGGCACCACTGTACACCTGCAAAAGGGCTGTGTGTTTTTGTGCATTTCAGGAATGTCTACCTAGGGCAAGGGTAATGAATTCAAATTTAAGGAGGTCCAGTCACTAAAAATGCCTTCCAAATTCCTCTTTATTAAAACGTAAGTAGGCCAATCACATCCATATTACAAAATAAAATCACATTACATAAAGTGTCCCCATCAGAGTGTCTCCTTACATCAGATGTCCCCAGTAGAATGTCTCCTTGCATCTGGTGTCCCCATCAGAAGTTTTCCCTTACATCTGGTGCCCCCATCAGAGTTCCCCCTTAGATCTGGTGCCCCCATCAGAGTTCCCCCTTACATCTGGTGCCCCCATCAGAGTTCCCCCTTAGATCTTGTGCCCCCATCAGAGTTCCCCCTTACATCTGGTGCCCCCATTAGAGTTTCCCCTTTACATCTGGCATTCCTCCACACATCAGAACTGCCCCCCCTTCCCTCTTGTACTCAAAGATCACTAACTCTGCAAAGAAGGCAGCTCCTCCTTCCCATCAGAGCCCCCCTTATATCAGTGTACCAACTGTTGGTCTCTAACGGCGTTCGCTTATATAAGAGGACTCTGTTGGGGAGGTCTTTGGTGAAATATCAGGGGTCTAAACAGACCTCTAAAGTGTCACTTGAGACAAAGGAAGGGACCGAGGACAGAGATTCCCCAGTCCCTTTCTCTGCAGCCTCAGCTGCACTGGACAGTGAATGAATGGGAAGTGCTCTGTGCTGAGAGGATTCCTGTTCATTCACAATTTGAAGCACATAGTTTACTATGCTTCAGGTATTAATGAACACAGTGAGTGATCAGTACCGATCACTTGCTGTGTTCATTTACAAAATTAAAAGACCGGTAAATTACATACTTACTTACCGGCCCCTTTCCCAGGCTGTCCATCCTGAAACACTCCCCACAGCAGCTGGCGGGGGAGAAGAGGAGGGTAGCTGGCAGCGCTGCAGGGAGGCATTAGATGGACTAGCTGAGCCCCCTGGAGCACTGTGATGTGGAGGGTCAGTAGTAGAAGTCCCAGAAGAAGCAGTAGCTCAGCAGCCAGCCTCATCATCCTCTTGATCCACCTAGCTTTCAGTACCCACTCACTAGGGCTGACTTCACCCCTGCTTTCTGGGTCCAGGGGTTCCAGCCGGGTGCAGGATCCACCACTGCAGAACATAGAGCCACTGCAGGACAGGAAGGAGCTAAGGGGACAGGAAGGAGCTAAGGCCAAGAGAAAGCTGCAGGGGAGGGGGGGATCAAGGGTCTCTCTGAGCCAAAACAAGGGTGGAGGCAGATCAGCAACAGGCAGGACTGCATGTTCTCACTCACCTTGTGCATCTACCACAATGACCCTGAAACCAAGTGACACATTCACCCCCTTGTGCAACTTCCCCATGCCCCCCCCCACTCTCCTTGTACATCTTCCCCATCTCCCCTGCAGCTTTTTCTCCTCCACCCACAGCTTCTCCATCTCCCACTCACCTTTTGCAGCTTCCCTACCCCCTCATCTTGTGCACCCACTGATACCCCCCCTGTTCTCCTCTCCCACTTCATCTTGTGCAGCTTCTTCATTCCCCCCTTCTCCTCTTGCCCCATCACCTTGTGCAGCCCCCACCCCCAAACTTGTATACTCCTCTCATCTTGTGCAGCCTCCCCCCTTTCTTACCTTGTAAAAACGGGTGGTAGCAGGTGGTGTTTGGCTAACGGTCCCCGAGACAGCGGGATGGCAGCAGAGGCACATCAGAAGAGGTCGCACAGCCTACATGCCACGGTGGTCTCCTTTGGGCTGTTTTAGCACAGCTGGCACCGGAGGGTGGCCGTCGCCGTGCCCTGCTTGCAGCGAGGGACCTGGCGTTAGGGAGCGGAGCTGGTAGGTGGACACGACCGGATCTAGGGCTAAGGAAACTCCACGTGTGAGCATCGGCAAAAGTGTCATTGGTTGCTAGGACACCGGCGGTCCCAGCAGCCAATGACTTCAAAGCCGATCACGCGGGCAGATCATGCGGGGGCGGCAGGCGAGAAGGCAGAGGGACACAGAGGCGCAGCTAACAGGAATCCGCAGGGGTCTGAGATTTACCTGACAGGACTGTCCCTGGAGATATGTTGTGCCCGGGTTTAAGGTGGACAGAAACCCGGGCACGTTGCAAAACCTTACTGTTCAGGTCAATCCCGTACAGGTGGCAACCCTAGATGTACTGCATGTGTTTATCTATCTCATAGCTCCTAACTGTCCCTGATTTGGAGGGACTGTCCCTGATTATGAACAATGTCCCTCTTTACCCCTCATTTGTCCCTCATTGGTCTGATCCATATAGTTGTATATAAAATGCACTTTTTATCTTTCAAAAGGTGTTTCTCAGTGCTAAACCTTTCATCCAAATTCTAAATTGTTGCATTTGTAAATTCTAAAAGCCAATATAAAGGAATAGTAATAGTAAAGTAATGTTACTGTTTGCCGCCCCCCCCCCCCCCCCCCCAGAAAAAATTACCGCTGGCCGCCATTGGGTTTAACCATTTTTTTTTATAATTCTCCTTTAAGGGGGTGTGGCAGGGGGTGTGTCCTATGTCTGCATACTTTTGGTAATAAGTGTCCTTCTTTCCCATCTCAAAAAGGTGGGAGGTATGTCTTGCTCAGACACACACTTCAAGTTCAAATCGAATAATCTGTCTTGTTTGACACTTTATTCGCTTTGCCTATCTTTTCCTTTTCACATAAGTTATAATCATTTCAGGCTTTTCCCACATGCTCTTAAATAGAAGCAGCAGAACAGTTGGGCTCTCAGGTCAGGAATAACTAAGAAGCCTAGATGAGTGGTAGTAACACCCCCACTATTCTCTGGACGTTTCTCTGTACCTCCGATCTGTTCATCCAGTACGTCTCTCAGATCAATTAAGAACTCCCCAGAAGAGCGCACAATTCCCCCCTGAGCCATGTACAACCTTGACAACCCAATGAATCCAAACAGCCTGGCTGCATTTTATATCAAACATAATGCATGTGCGTGGGGAGGATTATAAAGATACTGATCATGATCACACCTCACTGTCAACACAAAGCAGAAAAACAAGGCATGCTTTATTGGGAAAATATATAACTGATGTGTTCCCTTTACTAGTAGGGTCATTCGTCTTCAGATGGTGATAATGGAAATATAACCTGTACTTCCTATAAAATCATTAAAGTGTTATTAAACCCACAACAGTAAAATCTGTCTGTACATGCAGTAAAGCATGCTTGTTATACTCACTGTGGAACCTAAGGGGTTAATCCTCTGCATTGTGTAAAAAGGCTGTTTGATCCTGTATGCACAGATCCTCCTCTTCTTGCATTGTCCCCATAACATGTCCGGATAAGACAGAGTTACTGGAGTCAGTCTGCACATGCTCAGTTTGGTGTGTATTGCTAGGGAGTAGTGATGAGCCGAACACCCCCGGGTTCGGTTCGCCCCAGAACCCGCGAACGGACCGAAAGTTCGCACGAACATTAGAACCCTATTAAATACAATGGATGCGAACGTTCGAATTCTAAAGTGCTAATTATAACGACTATTATCCATGTTATTGTCCTAAACAGAGTTTGGGAACCCGGGTTCTGCACCAGGGGACATGTATCAATGCAAAAAGAAGTTTTAAAAACGGCCGTTTTTCGGGAGCAGTCATTTTAATGATGCATAAAGTGAAAAAAAAAAAGTCAAATATTCCTTTAAATATTGTACCTGGGGGGTGTCTAAAGTATGCCTGTGAAGTGCCACGTGTTTCCCGTGTTTAGAACTGTCCCTGCACAAAATTATATTTCTAAAGGAAAAAAAAGCCATTTAAAACTGCTTGCGGCTTTAATGTAATGTCTGGTCCCGGTAATATGGATGAAAATCTTTAGGAAAAATGGCATAGCTCCCCTGACCCTGTCCTGGTGCCGTAGTCGCACAGGTACTCATTGATGGCCCTCTGCTGCGTGTGCAGCCGCTGCAGCATGGCCAACGTTGAGTTCCACCTGGTGGGCATGTCACATATAAGGCGGTACTTGGGCAGGTTCAACTCCTTTTGCAGCTCAGCCAGGTGAGCACTGGCATTATAAGATCTGCAGGAAAAGCACACAGACTTTCCTGGCCTGCCTCAGGACATCCTGTAAGCCCGGGTACCTGCCCAAGAACCGCTGCACCACCAGGTTAAGGACGTGAGCCATACAGGGCACATGGGTCAGTTGTCCCTGTCGGAGGGCGGAGAGGAGGTTGGTGCCATTGTCGCAAACCACCATTCCTGGCTTAAGCTGGCGTGGCGTCAACCACCTCTCGGCCTGCCCCTGCAGAGCAGACAGGACCTCTGCCCCAGTGTGGCTCCTGTCCCCCAAACACACCAGCGCAAGCACGGCATGGCATCTTTTTGCCTGCGTACTTGCGTAGCCCCTTGAACGCCTACGGAGCACCGCTGGTTCCGAGGACAAACCACAGGAAGAGGCCATGGAGGAAGAAGAAGAGGAGGGGGTGGAGGAGAGAGGTGTGTCACAACCAGTAGTAGCATTTTCGAGGCGTGGCGGTGGAACAACCTCCAACACTACTGCACCTTGTCCTGCATCCTTCCCAGCTGCCAAAAGAGTGACCCAATGGGCCATGAAAGAAAGGTAACGTCCCTGTCCATGCCTGCTGGACCATGAGTCAGCGGTAATATGCACCTTACCGCTGACCGCCCTGTCCAGCGAGGCCAAGACATTTCCTTCCACATGCCTGTAGAGAGCCGGAATCGCCTTCCGTGAGAAAAAGTGGCGTTTGGGAACCTGCCACTGAGGAACCGCACATTGCACAAACTCGCGGAAGGGGGCCGAGTCTACCAACTGAAAAGGCAGCAGTTGAAGCGCTAGCAATTTAGCCAAGCTAGCATTCAACCGCTGGGCATGTGGATGGCTGGGAGTGAACTTCTTTCGACGGTCCAGCAGCTGGGGCAGGGAAATTTGCCTGCTAGAATCGGACGTCGGTGTACTGCTAGCAGAGTGGCCGCAAGTACTTGGCTGTGACACACCTAATTCTACACCTTCATTCCTCTCAGTGCAGGTTTCAGAGAGGACTGAAGGTATAGTGGGGTTGGAGATCCCAGCTGATGCGGTGCAAGGAGAGGTCCGCTTTGTTCTTTGGTGTGGGTCTTTAAGGTAGGCTTGCCAACGAGCTGCATGGCAGGTCAACATATGTCTGATCAAGCATGTGGTGCCCAAGCGGCTGATGTTTTGGCCACGCGATATACGCTTGAGACATATGTTGCAAACAGCAGCTGTGCGATCTGATGCACTCGCCTCAAAAAAGGCCCACACCAAAGAACTTTTTGAATGACGGGCAGAGGCAGCGCCCTGCACAGGCGGAGCTCTGCGGTGTGATTCCGTCGGTGTGCTGCCCATACGCTGGCCACCCAAGGGCATCCTGCCTCGTTGGAGATGTGCCTCCTCCTCATCCTCCTCCTCCTCCTCTCTCCTATTAGGCACCCACGTGGAGTCAGTGACCTCATCATCCCCTCCCTCCTCCTCCTCATCACTGGAGCCAATCTGGCAGTATGCTGCAGCTGCTGGAGCATGACTGCCAGATTGGTGTCCTTCTTGAGCATCCCCTCTCTCTGCTCTCACGCTACTGCCTTCCTCTAGCTGGGTATCATCATCAGATCCTTCGAAACGCTGGGCATCCTCCTGGAGCATGTACCCAACACTGTGCTCAAACAGTTCGGGGGACTCCTCAGGAGGAGGACATGGTGGGTTTAGGGAAGGAGTGACTAATGATGACATTGATACCAGAGAAGAGGACACTTTGGCAGCTGCTTTGCCAGTACCCTGAGCCTGGGTGAGAGAGGATGAGGAGGATGAGGTGGGCTTGGTCATCCACTCTACCAAGTCTTCGGCATGATGTGGCTCAACATGTCCAGCTGCCGAAAAGAAGGACAAGCGTGTCCCATGGCCATGTGCTGATGACAATGCACCGCGTCCACGACCAGCACTGTTGCCCCCAGACACAGAGCCTGCTTGCCCTCTTTTTTTGCCTCCTGACTGTCTGCCTCTTCTTGTTTGCCTTCCAGACATTTTAATGGATGGCCTGCAGGGAGATGGGAAAAACAGCAATAAGGGCTACCTTCAGGTGTATACTGTGCAGGAGGCTTAGCAACAAAGACACTGACACTGTCCCCTGCCTATCCTTCTCTGTCCCTAAACACAAGGATTTGCAATATGCTTCAGCAAGATTGGTTTAGCACAGAATAGCACACTGACAGTTTCCCTCACTGTCCTTCTCTGTCCCTGCAAACAAGGTTTAGCACAGAATAGCACACTGATAGTTTCCCCGCGTGTCCTTCTCTGTCCCTAAACTCAAGGATTTAAAATATGGTTCAGCAAGATTGGTTTAGCACAGAATAGCACACTGACAGTTTCCCCGAGTGTCCTTCTCTGTCCCCAAACTCAAGGATTTCAAATATGGTTCAGCAAGATTGGTTTAGGACAGAATAGCACACTGACACTTTCCCTCACTGTCCTTCTCTGTCCCTACAAACAAGATTTAGCACAGAATAGCACACTGATAGTTTCCACGAGTGTCCTTCTCTGTCCCTAAATTCAAGGATTTCAAATATGGTTCAGCAAGATTGGTTTAGCACAGAATAGCACACTGATAGTTTCCCTCACTGTCCTTCTCTGTCCCTACAAACAAGATTTAGCACAGAATAGCACACTGATAGTTTCCCCGAGTGTCCTTCTCTGTCCCTAAACTCAAGGATTTCAAATATGGTTCAGCAAGATTGGTTTAGAACAGAATAGCACACTGACAGTTTCCCCGAGTGTCCTTCTCTGTCCCTAAACTCAAGGATTTCAAATATGGTTCAGCAAGATTGGTTTAGCACAGAATAGCACACTGATAGTTTCCCTCATTGTCCTTCTCTGTCCCTACAAACAAGATTTAGCACAGAATAGCACACTGATAGTTTCCCTGAGTGTCCTTCTCTGTCCCTAAACTCAAGGATTTCAAATATGGTTCAGCAAGATTGGTTTAGAACAGAATAGCACACTAACAATTTCCCTGAGTGTCCTTCTCTGTCCCTAAACTCAAGGATTTCAAATATGGTTCAGCAAGATTGGTTTAGCACAGAATAGCACACTGATAGTTTCCCTCACTGTCCTTCTCTGTCCCTACAAACAAGATTTAGCACAGAATAGCACACTGATAGTTTCCCCGAGTGTCCTTCTCTGTCCCTAAACTCAAGGATTTCAAATATGGTTCAGCAAGATTGGTTTAGAACAGAATAGCACACTGACAGTTTCCCCGAGTGTCCTTCTCTGTCCCTAAACTCAAGGATTTCAAATATGGTTCAGCAAGATTGGTTTAGGACAGAATAGCACACTGACACTTTCCCTCACTGTCCTTCTCTGTCCCTACAAACAAGATTTAGCACAAAATAGCACACTGATAGTTTCCCTCACTGTCCTTCTCTGTCCCTACAAACAAGATTTAGCACAGAATAGCACACTGATAGTTTCCCCGAGTGTCCTTCTCTGTCCCTAAACTCAAGGATTTCAAATATGGTTCAGCAAGATTGGTTTAGAACAGAATAGCACACTGACAGTTTCCCCGAGTGTCCTTCTCTGTCCCTACAAACAAGATTTAGCACAGAATAGCACACTGATAGTTTCCCTCACTGTCCTTCTCTGTCCCTACAAACAATGGAAAATTGGAAATCATATCCACCCAGAGTGGTACTGGGGATACGTTGTAATAGAAAATTGCCACGTCCCGAGATTGTAAATTGAATAATTTGGGAGGAAAAGATGGACTTTATGGGCACGACAAATTAGTATAAAATTACTCAAGTTTTATTAAAAAATGAAAATAACAAATCATACAAATAAAAATGAATAGTATGCAAAACTATTCATCAACCTAATATTGACACACTTAAACACATCACCCAATGACCAAAATTCAATAAAGAAATAGGGTTATACTAAGTAAGATGACAGCAAGGTCAATTCTTTCAGTATATTGGATACCAATAGACGCTAGTGGCATTGATTGGTGATGTGTCGTCAGAAATTCATTCCTAAACCCGACATGTTGCGCGACATAGATCGCTTCTTCAGGAGTTTTTTGAATGTCTATGAATACAAATACATAACATAAGAACAATGTAAATAATTACAAAACAAAACAAGAGAACCTGTATGTCTGACCAAGTGCATTCAGAAACATATGATCCCCCAACAGCAATACCACTTTTGGAAACAGAGCAGAACAAGACCAGAAACAAACCAGGAAAATAGGAAAACCTCACAGATTGGAGAAGACCACTGGATGGTTAAATCGTTTACCATAACTTACATGGGTTCAAAGATTTTCCAAGTAAAAACGGAGGTTATAGATGGTCATGGCCAGTTACCTTAAAAATCAAGCACAAGAAGGGGGTGCCGTCACTTCTAATGGTGGTGGGAATAGTTCACAATTAAGATATATGGGGGCTGTTGCTCAGCAAGCCGCCCAATTATTAAACATACAACCCAAAAATCCGAGACCATCAACTACACCACTAATAGCATCAGGACAGGCACCCACCTTCTCTAATATGTCTTTCTCTGATCCATCTACTTCTACTCAATTGTCTATGTCTTCCAGTTCCAATTTCCAACCTCCTCTGAATTCTTTACTTCCACCCCAGACACCTGTGTTCACCAAACAAAGTACTCTAGATCCCCATTTGGCGCTTCCTTACACACCTCTACCAAATTTTCAGATGACGGGGCCACCACCACCACAAACGTAGCACTTGATGTTATCAATCTCACACCCTACTCATTTACAGATCAGCAATTGGAAGTCTTGAGACTGGGTCTAAGCTTTCATCCATCAGCCAACTTAGATAAATACGAATTGATTAAGGATGTCTATATGTTTGTACGCAATCTGACATATAGATACATCTACGATCAAGATAACATACGAATGAGACAGGAGCGGGAATTTGTTGAAAGCATTAAACACTACACTATGAAGGATTTCAGAGCCCTTCGTGATCTAATGCTCTTACTGGACGAAAATAATGAGACTGATGACCTGAGTGGTGCAGTTGCATCTCCCAGGGTCAACACAACATGCTCGTCCTCAACGACTCCCCTACAAGTTGCTGTTCTCCCTAGATTGAACAAATTTAAACCAAAGTCTACTAGATTCCCTGATCTCTCTACCAATCCATCTATATGGGCTTTTCTAATAGGTGTAGTGAGTGACATTAAGCAGATGCCAGTTTCAATGCAATTCAATAATTTAACTTTAGCCCAGAATAAAGCCATCTCTCAACTTAGTAAGCATCCTGATTTGGTCATCAAGGCATCGGATAAAGGAGGGAACGTTGTCTTGATGACCAAAGCCAATTACGAAAGGATGTGTTACAACATCCTATCCAATACTAGTTGGTATCGTAAAATCCCTGCTTCAACTATCCCAACCTTCAAAAATGACTATTTGTGTATCATCAATGATGGTTATCAGAAAGGTTTAATTAACCATGATACGTATGATTATCTTAATAACAAATTCCCTCGAGAAGCTACTTTTTACTCATTACCCAAGGTTCACAAAAACTCCATCGAACCACCGGGGAGGCCAATTGTATCAGGTATCGGGTCCTTGACTGAAAATGCCAGCAGGCTCATTGATGCCACCCTTATGCCTCATGTAATGAGCTTGTCTTCTTACATTAGGGATACCTTGGATTTGTTAAAGAAGATCGAAGGAATGGTAATCCCTCCTGATGCCCTGCTCGTGACTTTGGATGTAGAGTCCTTATACTCTAGTATCCCTCACGAGCCGGGCATCGGGATGATACGTACCTTCCTATATGAAGAACCCCACACTCAATGGAAGTATAACGAGTTTATACTTACATTGCTTCAATTCGTTCTTACTCATAACTGGTTTGGGTTTGACGGTTCCCACTTCCTCCAGGTGCAGGGGGTGGCCATGGGCACTTGTTGCGCACCGGCCTATGCCAACCTGTACCTGGGGGGGTGGGAGCGTTACATCTTCTCGGATGAGGGTATGGGGGTTTATACCGAGCAGGTGGTCTGCTGGATGCGATACATTGATGACATCATCATGTGTGGGCGGGTACATCTGAATCCCTCAGGACCTTTGTTGATGCATTGAATCACAATTCTTTCAATTTAAAATTCACTCTTAATTTTGACCACTCCAAGATAACCTTTTTAGATCTAACAATCTTTAAAGATCATGATGGTTGTTTAGCAACAAGTCTCTATCGTAAGGAGACGGCAGGCAACACCATGTTGCATGCCACGAGTGCACACCCGGTGGCATTAATACGTAGCATACCATATGCACAATATATACGACTTCGTCGTAACTGCACCCACACGGAGGACTTCCAGAGGGAAGCACAATTGTTGCGCACTCGATTGTTAGCCAGAGGCTACAGTAAGTCGCTTTTACGCAAGGCTTTTAATAAATCCCTGCGACAACCAAGGAATAATTTGCTTTTTCACAATAAGAATTTATCTGATACGCGAGCACCTCTGCGAATGATTACACGTTTTTCATCACAACATCAAGAAGTTCGTACGATACTTACTAATCATTGGCACGTGCTATATCAAGACCCCACAGTTCGCAAACATCTAGGCACTAGACCTGAGATAACTTTTAGAAGGGCAAATTCACTACGAGACAAACTAGTGTCAAGCCACTATGTGGCATCTACCACCAATAACAACATTACTAAAGGGATTCACCAATGTGGACAATGTAATTTTTGCCCATGGATCTGCCCAGGACAGAGCTTTACCCTACCCAATGGAGAAAGATTCTGTCCTGGATTTAAAGCCGATTGTAGCACTCAGGGGGTTGTGTATTTGATGACATGCGTGTGTGGAGCCTTTTATGTTGGTAAGACAGTCCGTAAATTCTGGCAGCGAGTCAAAGACCATGTGTATTATTCAGGGAGTGGCAAGATGCTGACACCTGTCAGCCGCCACATAGATTTATACCACAGATTTGATACCACTTGTGTATCTTTCATTGCATTGGCAGTGATCCCCAAGGACCCACGAGGTGGTAATTGGGATAAAATAATTTTACAAAGAGAAACTCTATGGATTGAACGACTCGCTGCCACACAACTACCTGGATTGAACGAAACTCAATCATACAAACCTTTCCTTTGAGTTGGCTTGTCCACACACGCATGATTTCATCAACTGCGCTTTCTAGGTTCCTTCTTTATAACCTTTCTAGTTCCAATCAACTACCTCTATGCAATTTTTCCCTCCCCTGTTTCCCCCTTTTCTCTTTTCCTTTTTTCCCCATCTATGGGATTCCTAATATGGCCCAAGATGTTATTTTGGGTTACCTTTCTTTCGTTGTAAGTCACTGCCCAATTTATTGCTGGATTAGGGGATTTCCCCTTTGATACAATATTATATAATATTATATATAGACTTAGGCCTATATTATGAATTTGAGACAAATGCAATTTTTGATTATTTATTAATTTTTATGTTAAATATGTTGACCAATTTTTCTTTTGTTGTTTATATCAATAATTTTATTTAATAATTATTTCTCCTTTTCATGTGACCCCATGGGGGACATGTTTTTCTTGTCCCCTCTGCTATCGCATGTGCTGAGAATGGTAGACCATATGTTAAAGATGCCTGGCCCTGTGGTCCTGGTTGAGACATTTTTGGTCTCCTTGCTGCAATGCCACTTTTTCCTGTTCTGTTCTCTTTATGACCACTGGATGGCGAACATCGGTGTTTGAGCTCTATATTAAGTGGTACACTAAGTGTGATTGCCTTATAATGACTCATGAGTCTATATGCTAATGTAGATCCTTTTTGCTCTATGGCCGATTGCCTGGGCGCCTGTACTAATTGTCCCTATTTTTGGTGTTGTGGCTTCCGTCCTGAGGTGGGCGGTTTTGTTTTCTCTATCACTGCGAGATGAGTGTGTGGGCATCTATGCGCAGGCGCCGCTGTTACGCTAATTCTCCCTGTACACGTCCCTCCTGTTTCTTGCTGGTTGCTAGGCATTAGGGGCACGCTATGTTACTGGCCCCGCCCACTGCCTAGCTTACCGCGAGTATCCCGACGCCTAGTTATGACGCCAGCCTATGACAGGCAATGTGCGGACAGGCGCTCTTTTTCGGATGTGGCTTTTTGGCGCCATCCGGTCCTATTTAAACATAGGACCTACTACAAATCAGTGTGCAGATGATCCCCGACTACCGAGGGCTGCTACCTGCAAACGGAGGCATACTTATCAACATCTAATTTTAAGATAACTGGCTTCTTTTGTGCTATTATGGGTCAGTGTCTTTTGCCCTGTTGTTTTTATCTGGGGATGACACCTTACCAGCCCAGCAATCTGTTACTCTTTATTAGATATTCTCACACCTACACATTTTATTAAATTTTTCCCTTCCTTTCTCCCCCCTTTTTTCTAGTCCAGACTGGGCAAAACTGCAAGTCATGACAATACTGTTAGCATAATTGACACTGCCAGCACCTATATCCATGTACCAATTTACTTTCTCCTCTACAAGTGGGATTTAAATACGGATATTGGGCTTTACACCGTAGCTATATATTACGCTATCCAGGTAAGCAGAAGCAAGCCTCTCTATATATATTGAATTGGTCAGTTTTCAATATGCTGGCAATGCTTCTAAACTATATACATGTTGTATATTTGGATATAATCATATGATTGATCCACATGTGTTTGTTCATGTTTAGTTTGTTCAAGATACCCAGAGGCATTTTTTCTACTACTACTGCCATCTTGACCATCTATAACCTCCGTTTTTACTTGGAAAATCTTTGAACCCATGTAAGTTATGGTAAACGATTTAACCATCCAGTGGACTTCTCCAATCTGTGAGGTTTTCCTATTTTCCTGGTTTGGTTCTGGTCTTGTTCTGCTCTGTTTCCAAAAGTGGTATTGCTGTTGGGGGATCATATGTTTCTGAATGCACTTGGTCAGACATACAGGTTCTCTTGTTTTGTTTTGTAATTATTTACATTGTTCTTATGTTATGTATTTGTATTCATAGACATTCAAAAAACTCCTGAAGAAGCGATCTATGTCGCGCAACATGTCGGGTTTAGGAATGAATTTCTGACGACACATCACCAATCAATGCCACTAGCGTCTATTGGTATCCAATATACTGAAAGAATTGACCTTGCTGTCATCTTACTTAGTATAACCCTATTTCTTTATTGAATTTTGGTCCCTACAAACAAGATTTAGCACAGAATAGCACACTGATAGTTTCCACGAGTGTCCTTCTCTGTCCCTAAACTCAAGGATTTCAAATATGGAACAGCAAGATTGGTTTAGAACAGAATAGCACACTGACAGTTTCCCCAAGTGTCCTTCTCTGTCCCTAAACTCAAGGATTTCAAATATGGTTCAACAAGATTGGTTTAGGACAGAATAGCACACTGATAGTTTCCCCGAGTGTCCTTCTCTGTCCCTAAACTCAAGGATTTCAAATATGGAACAGCAAGATTGGTTTAGAACAGAATAGCACACTGACAGTTTCCCCAAGTGTCCTTCTCTGTCCCTAAACTCAAGGATTTCAAATATGGTTCAGCAAGATTGGTTTAGGACAGAATAGCACACTGACACTTTCCCTCACTGTCCTTCTCTGTCCCTACAAACAAGGTTTAGCACAGAATAGCACACTGATAGTTTCCCTCACTGTCCTTCTCTGTCCCTACAAACAAGATTTAGCACAGAATAGCACACTGATAGTTTCCCTCACTGTCCTTCTCTGTCCCTACAAACAAGATTTAGCACAGAATAGCACACTGATAGTTTCCACGAGTGCCCTTCTCTGTCCCTAAACTCAAGGATTTCAAATACGGTTCAGCAAGATTGGTTTAGAACAGAATAGCACACTGACAGTTTCCCTCACTGTCCTTCTCTGTCCCTACAAACAAGGATCAGCACAGGATAGCACACTGACACTTTCCCTCACTGTCCTTCTCTGTCCCTACAAACAAGGTTTAGCACAGAATAGCACACTGACACTTTCCCTCACTGTCCTTCTCTGTCCCTACAAACAAGGTTTAGCACAGAATGACACACTGACACTCTCCCTACCTATCCTTCTCTGTCCCTAAACACAAGGAATCCAGGATTAGTAAAGGAAAAAAATGACACTGTCCCTGCCTATGCTTCTCTTTCCCTGCTCCGGAACACACTACACAAGGCCGCCGCGCTGGCGGCCTTTTATAGTGTGGGGCGTGTGCTAAACTCCCTCAGCAATAATTGGCCACAGGCATCCTGCCTGTGGCCAATCATTGCTCTCCTCGCTGCCGGCGCTGTGATTGGCCAAGCATGCGGGGTCACAGTGCATGCTTGGCCAATCACAGCGCCTGGATGACACTGCGATGGCGTAGTGCATTGTGGGCCGTTCGCGTCACTCGAATTTGGCGCGAACGGCCCAAATCGCTCGATCTTCGTCGAACGATCGAACAGCCGATGTTCGAGTCGAACGTATGTTCGACTCCAACACGAAGCTCATCCCTACTAGGGAGTTTTTTTTATCTTCTTGGGAGGGTGAATGTGATCAGCACAGGGCCAATCAGCACTGTCTAGACCAGTGTTTCTCAATGCCAGTCCTCAAGGCCCACCAACAGGTCATGTTTTCAGGATTTCCCTCAGATGAAATGGCTGTGGTAATTACTAAGGCAGTGAAACTGATCAAATCACCTGTGCAAAATAATGGGAAGCCTGAAAACATGACCTGTTGGTTAGCCTTGAGGACTGGAATTGAGAAACACTGGTCGAGACTCGAGACAGAGGGTCAGGGGTCCTGAATCATGATAGGACAGCCAGTGCAGTATGAAAACTCCTCCTACAAGCTTTAACCAGACACTGATAGAAGTCACAAGACTGCTATATACTGCTGATGAGAAAATGTATTTAGCAGTTTAAATTTACTAAAATGATTGCATTTCCATGTTCTGTGTACTGTGGGGGACCAGATATAGTGAATGCAGGGTCCTGGGTTTAGTAACACTTTAATGGATAATTTTCAATAGCTCTCTAATTTGAGTGAAAATGAACGCCCTGCTTCCATAAATGGCATGCAGATTTATACTATGCATGCCTTTTCTCTGGGCTATTTTTCAGCAGGAACACCATTCTGGAACCTCCAGCACTAAATGTATGTAAAGGCAAGGGATGTGCTGCAGGGTCTATTGATACTGGAGAGGATCTATTTTTCCAGGGGGGACTATTGTTGCTGGGGAGGTCTATTGTTGCTTGTGGGGGGGTCTATGGTTGCTGGGGGTGGGTCTTATGTTGCTGGGGGGGTTGGTTGTTGCTAGGAGGAATCTACTGTTGAGGGAGGGGTCTATTGTTGCTGGCTGTTGGAGGGTCTATTGATGCTGGCTGCATAGAGATGAGTTGTTGCTGCCGGGGGTCTATTGTTGCTGGGGGGTATATTGTTGCAAGCAGTCTATTGTTGCTGAGAGGATCTGTTGTTAATCGAGGGGTCTATTGTTGCTGGGTGCAAGGGATTTACTTTACTGCTTATCTTGTTATCATTGACAAATTCCATACAAATTATTTAGCACCACAAATGTTACTTGGTTCAGTACTCTCTAAAAGGGGCAGTACTGGGAGGTGGGTAGGGGATTAAACCAAGGGACGGTGCTCGGAGTGAGTAGGGGGCAGAGACAAGGTGGCGGGGTCTATCTCTATGTGAGAAGTGATCTCAAAGCGAGTGTGAAAGAGGACCTGGTTGATGGAGAGTGTGATGAGGCTGAAGCATTATGGGTGGAACTGCATACAGATGTGCGTAGTTCAAAGTTAATCATTGGAGTTTGTTATAGACCACCCAATGTTAATGAGGAGGTGGAGACTCAGCTCCTTGCACAGATGGAAAGGGCTGCAAGGGCTGGGACGGTGGTAATAATGGGGGATTTTAACTACCCAGAAATTGACTGGAGTAATGGCACTGCTGGGACAATTAAAGGGCAAAAATGTATAAGCCTATTGCAGGACAATTTTATGGTCCAGTTTATTGAGGCCCCAACTAGGAATGATGCTCTGTTGGACCTGGTAATCTCAAACCATGCAGAGCATATTACTAATGTTCAGGGCATTAGTGGTAGGGTAACCAAAGAACATAAACCCAAGGTAAGTATAGTAGCAAGTCCTAGTTGCAATCTGGGAACACCCAAGAGGATAGTATGTGACCGGTCAAATAATATTAATGCATTAAAGTGTCTGTTCACCAACGCCAGAAGTCTGCCAAGCAAAATAGGTGAGTTGGAAGCTCTGGTGCATGAGGAGAGCTATGATGTAATCGGTATTGCTGAAACTTGGCTTCATTCCTCACATGACTGGGCTATTAATATTCCTGGCTATGCACTCTTTCGGAAAGACAGGGTAAAAAGGAAGGGTGGAGGGGTCTGTCTCTATGTGAGAAGTGATCTCAAAGCGAGTGTGAAAGAGGACCTGGTGGATGGAGAGTGTGATGAGTCTGAAGCATTATGGGTGGAACTGCATACAGATGTGCGTAGTTCAAAGCTAATCATTGGAGTTTGTTATAGACCACCCAATGTTAATGAGGAGTTAGAGACTCAGCTCCTTGCACAGATGGAAAGGGCTGCAAGGGCTGGGACGGTGATAATAATGGGGGATTTTAACTACCCAGAAATTGACTGGAGTAATGGAACTGCTGGGACAGTTAAAGGGAAAAAATGTATAAACCTATTGCAGGACAATTTTATGGTCCAGTTTATTGAGGCCCCAACTAGGAATGATGCTCTGTTGGACCTGGTAATCTCAAACCATGCAGAGCGTATTACTAATGTTCAGATAAAGGAACACCTGGGTAGCAGTGACCATAACATGATTTCATTTGATGTTAGTTGTAAGCAAAAATCACATACAGGAAAGATAAAAACACTTAATTTCAAGAGAGCAAATTTTCCAAGGATGAGTGTTGCTCTCCAGGACTTAGACTGGGAAGGAATATTGGCATCAATGGGCACAGAACAGGAATGGGAATTCTTCAAAAAGACTGTTTGTGAACTCACTGCAAAGTATATTCCCATGGGCAATAAGTTTAAAAGGCTAAAAATAAAACCTATGTGGCTCACTGCCAAAGTTAAAAAAGCTATAAACTATAAGAAAAGAGCTTTTAAAAAATATAAAAATGAGGGAACACTAGTGTCATTTAAATGTTACAAAGAATATAACAGGATATGTAAAAAGGAAATCAAGGATGCAAAAATTCAAAATGAACGACAGATTGCAAAAGATAGTAGGACAAACCCAAAAAAATTCTTCAAATATATTAATAGTAAAAAGGTCAAGTCTGAGCATGTAGGCCCTTTACAAAATAATCTAGAGTGGGTGACTGGGGACAAAGAGAAGGCTAATTTATTAAATACTTTCTTCAGTTCTGTGTATACAAAGGAGCATGGGGGAGCTCATGTCCAAAATGGGGGTGGTAGTGACACAGCCCCAAATCCACAATGGCTCAAAAGTGATATGGTCCAGAAATATTTAGATGGAATAAAGGTGGATAAAGCACCTGGACCAGATGGCATACACCCACGGATCCTAAAAGAATTGAGCTCTGTAATTTCAAAGCCATTGTATTTAATTTTTAGGGACTCATTAATGACAGGAATAGTACCACTGGATTGGCGCAGGGCCAATGTGGTGCCTATATTTAAAAAGGGAATTAAGTGTTTACCAAGTAACTATAGACCTGTTAGTTTAACTTCTATAGTTGGGAAAATACTGGAGAGATTAATAAAAGACCACATAGATGAGTTCTTGCTGGAAAAAAACTATTTAAGCAACAGACAGCATGGATTCATGAAAGACAGAAGTTGTCAAACAAACCTGATTTCTTTTTATGAAGAGGTAAGTAAGACCTTGGACAGAGGGGTGGCAGTGGACGTGGTATACTTGGATTTTGCAAAAGCGTTCGATACAGTTCCCCACACACGGCTCATGTGTAAGGTAAAGTCTACAGGATTGGAAATATCAGTTTGTAAATGGATAGAAAACTGGCTAAAAGACAGAATTCAGAGAGTAGTGGTTAATGATTCTTACTCTGAATGGTCTAAGGTTATCAGTGGTGTACCCCAAGGTTCAGTGCTGGGACCCTTACTTTTTAATATGTTTATAAATGATATTGGGTCTGAGATCAAAAGTAACATTTCTGTCTTTGCAGATGACACCAAGCTATGCAGTGGAATAACGTCCTTACAGGATGTCGCCAATTTACAAGCCAACCTCAATGCTCTGTCTAATTGGGCGACTATGTGGCAGATGAGGTTTAATGTTGATAAATGTAAAGTTATGCACTTGGGGGCTAATAATATGAATGCATCATACATACTAGGGGGAGTACAACTGGGGGGATCCGTAGTGGAGAAGGATCTGGGGGTTTTGGTAGATCATAAGCTCAATAATGGCATGCAATGCCAAGCTGCGGTTTCCAAAGCGAGCAAGGTCCTTTCTTGTATTAAGAGAGGTATGGTCTCCAGAGAGAGAGATATCATTTTGCCCCTGTTCAAATCATTAGTAAGACCTCATCTGGAATATGCAGTTCAGTTTTGGGCCCCAGTTCTCAAAAAGGATATTGGGGAACTGGAGAAAGTGCAGAGAAGGGCAACCAAACTGATAAGAGGCATGGAGGAGCTCAGCTATGAGGAGAGATTAGAGGAACTGAATTTATTCTCTCTTGAGAAGAGGAGATTAAGGGGGGATATGATCAACATGTACAAATACATAAGGGGTCCATATAGTGAACTTGGTGTTCAGTTATTCACTTTACGGTCAACACAAAGGACAAGGGGGCACTCTTTGCGTCTAGAGGAAAAGAGATTTCACCTCCAAATACGGAAAGGTTTTTTCACAGTAAGAGCTGTGAAAATGTGGAATAGACTCCCTGCAGAGGTGGCTCTGGCCAGCTCAGTAGATTGCTTTAAGAAGGGCCTGGATTCTTTCTTAAATGTACATAATATAACTGGGTACTGACATTTATAGGTAAAGTTGATCCAGGGAATATCCGATTGCCTCTCGGGGGATCAGGAAGGAATTTTTTCCCCTGCTGTAGCAAATTGGATCATGCTCTTCTGGGTTTTTTTTGCCTTCCTCTGGATCAACTGTGGGTATAGAATTGGGTATATGGGATTGTACGATATATGTTTATTTATTTTTTTTATTTTTTATTTTTTATTTTTTTTTCCGGTTGAACTGGATGGACTTGTGTCTTTTTTCAACCTGACTAACTATGTAACTATGTAACTATGTTCAGATAAAGGAACACCTGGGTAGCAGTGACCATAACATGATTTCATTTGATGTTAGCTGTAAGCAAGAAATACATGCAGGAAGGATAAAAACACTTAATTTCAATAAATTTCAATAAAGCAAATTTTCCAAGGATGAGGGCTGCTCTCCAGGACTTAGACTGGGAGAGAATATTGGCATCAATGGGCACAGAACAGAAATGGGAATTCTTCAAAAAGACTGCTTGTGAACTCACTGCAAAGTATATTCCCATGGGCAATAAGTTTAAAAGGCTAAAAATAAAACCTATGTGGCTCACAGTTAAAGTTAAAAAAGCTATAAACAATAAGAAAAGCGCTTTTAAAAAATATAAAAATGAAGGAACACTAGTGTCGTTTAAATGTTACAAAGAATATAACAGGATATGTAAAAAGGAAATCAAGGATGCAAAAATTGAAAACGAACGACAGATTGCAAAAGATAGTAGGACAAACCCCAAAAAATTCTTCAAATATATTAATAGTAAAAAGGTCAAGTCTGAGCATGTAGGCCCTTTACAAAATAATCTAGTGTGGGTGACTGGGGACAAAGAGAAGGCTAATTTATTAAATACTTTCTTCAGCTCTGTGTATACAATGGAGCATGGGGGAGTTCATGTCCATAATGGGGGTGATAGTGACACAGCCTCAAATCCACAATGGCTCAAAAGTGATATGGTCCAGAAATATTTAGACAGAATAAAGGTGGATAAAGCAAACCTGGACCAGATGGCATACACCCACGGATCCTAAAAGAATTGAGCTCTGTAATTTCAAAGCCATTGTATCTAATTTTTAGGGACTCATTAATGACAGGAATAGTACCACTGGATTGGCGCAGGGCCAATGTGGTGCCTATATTTAAAAAGGGAACAAAGTCTTTACCAAGTAACTATAGACCTGTTAGTTTAACTTCCATAGTTGGGAAGATACTGGAGAGATTAATAAAAGACCACATAGATGAGTTCTTGCTGGAAAAAAACTATTTAAGCAACAGACAGCATGGATTCATGAAAGACAGAAGTTGTCAGACAAACCTGATTTCTTTTTATGAAGAGGTAAGTAAAACCTTGGACAGAGGGGTGGCTGTGGACGTGGTATACTTGGATTTTGCAAAAGCGTTTGATACAGTTCCCCACACATGGCTCATGTGTAAGGTAAAGTCTACAGGATTGGAAATATCAGTTTGTAAATGGATAGAAAACTGGCTAAAAGACAGAATTCAGAGAGTAGTAGTTAATGATTCTTACTCTGAATGGTCTAAGGTTATCAGTGGTGTACCCCAAGGTTCAGTGCTGGGACCCTTACTCTTTAATATGTTTATAAATGATATTGGGTCTGAGATCAAAAGTAACATTTCTGTCTTTGCAGATGACACCAAGCTATGCAGTGGAATAACGTCCTTACAAAATGTCTCCAATTTACAAGCCGACCTCGATGCCCTGTCTAATTGGGCGACTATGTGGCAGATGAGGTTTAATGTTGATAAATGTAAAGTTATGCACTTGGGGGCTAAGAATATGAATGCATCATACATACTAGGGGGAATACAACTGGGGGGATCCGTAGTGGAGAAGGATCTGGGGGTTTTGGTAGATCATAAGCTCAATAATGGCATGCAATGCCAAGCTGTGGTTTCCAAGGCGAGCAAAGTCCTTTCTTGTATTAAGAGAGGTATGGACTCCAGAGAGAGAGACATCATTTTGCCCCTGTACAAATCATTAGTAAGGCCTCATCTGGAATACGCAGTTCAGTTTTGGGCACCAGTTCTCAAAAAGCATATCGGGGAACTGGAGAAAGTGCGGAGAAGGGCAACCAAACTGATAAGAGGCATGGAGGAGCTCAGCTATGAAGAAAGATTAGAGGAACTGAATTTATTCACTCTTGAGAAGAGGAGAATAAGGGGGGATATGATTAACATGTACAAATATATAAGGGGTCCATATAGTGAACTTGGTGATGAGTTATTCACTTTACGGTCAACACAGAGAACAAGGGGGCACTCTTTACGTCTAGAAGAAAAAAGATTTCATCTCCAAATGCGGAAAGGTTTCTTCACAGTAAGAGCTGTGAAAATGTGGAACAGACTCCCTGCAGGGGTGGTTCTGGCCAGCTCAGTAGATTGCTTTAAGAAAGGCCTGGATACTTTCCTAAATGTACATAATATAACTGAGTACTAACAGTTCTAGGTAAAGTTGATCCAGGGTAAATCCGATTGCCTCTCGGGGGATCAGGAAGGAATTTTTTCCCCTGCTGTAGCAAATTGGATCATGCTCTGCTGGGGTTTTTTGCCTTCCTCTGGATCAACTGTGGGTATAGAATTGGGTATATGGGATTGCACGATATTTTTTTTATTTTATTTTAGTTATTTTTTTATGGTTGAACTGGATGGACTTTGTCTTTTTTCAACCTGACTAACTATGTAACTATGTGACTCTGAAAGGGAGAGCTCTTGCAACTATTCTCTAAGAAAAAAAGCCCTGCCTGTTCTATAGTTCCAAGTTTATAGACCCTAAAGCCTTATGTGTAGCGGCCTCACCCCTCTCTCCCCTTCTCATGCTCGGCTTGTCTTTCTTCGTCTAGGGGTATTAGTGCTCGGGAGAGGGATGAGATACACCACGGCCCATGTCCTCCATAGCTGAGAGGTGAAGGCCAGAACAATCGGGCCTTGTGTAGGTGTCCTAGAGTCAAGTCCTGTACTTCGTCCCTGACTCCTTTGCTCCTAGTAACCAGAGTTCCACACAGTGAATAGGTCCAACACAGTTTTATTCTTCTTGGCGTACAAACATACAGTTTCTTTTCCTTAGTAGTAATGGGGGTAGATCGAGGCACAATCCTTTCCCTTCTGTTGCTAACCACTGTGGTATCACCAGTGGTAAATAGTCACTGCCACTGACTATGTGAGGTAGAAAGTGAATTACCTTCGCTAGCACGGCCCCTGTCAGGGGAAGGAAATCTGTCCAAGTGAGAAACCGGAGGCCTCTCTGTCACCAGCAATGTTGCGCCGGACTCTTCAGAGAAGTTCCGCACACCAGTCCTCACGAACTCAGACACGGGCACCCAAGGAGTTAGGGCCCCCTCGGATTCCTCCACCCTTGCGGAACTCAGTCGAAGGTACTGAGCCCCAGGCATCCGCCATAGTACCTCACCCCAGGCAAAAGGTGCCTGAGATGGACTCCATCTCCGCTCCGGCCAGGTCAAGGGCACCTAGGCCTGGAACACCGGAGCGCCAGCACCCAAGCTGAAGGTGCCTGGGTGCGGCCGAGTCCTCCGACTCCTATCACATGACCAACAACCAACAACGACCCCGGAACTCTGGTGCCTGCCCCCTTTATCCCCTCTCCCTTTTGCGTCACAGCAGGTTCCCCGCCCCGCTGTACCAGCGCCAGGGGAGGACAAAAAGGCACAGTCTTGCGGTGTGGGTTCAGCTCTGGCCCAGGGTGACAATGTCACCTGTAGGCCACAGGGAACCTCACACCACCAGAGTCCTCCAAGAACCATAAAGGGGACCTTGAATTCCCTAACAATCAGTGTATCTGGGTTACACTACCACCCAGATGCTCCCCCCTAAATTCAAGTACCCGCTACATATGCATACTGCCATTTGCCCAGCTCTTCTAAATACCTTTTATCCTGGCAGGAGAAAAGCAGTGTAATAATTGTGCCTAAAGCCGCGTTTTGCAAAAGCATTTAAGTGTTCATTCATTCCCTTGGCCAGAATATTATTTTATTCTGGTTATTGAAATGAATGGACGCTCAAGCACTAAACATGCCCAGCGTGTAGGCACGTGTAGACACGTTTAGGTGCGTCAGATGAGTTTTCTGCTGAAATGCTCCTCTCCTGAATGTGGAAGTGATTTTTTTCCTGCCCCTAAACGCTCCTGTAAATGCCTATGTATGCATGGACAGATAGGCTAACAAAGAGGGGCTTTTAGAGGCAACAAAAAAAAGTAAACCGCCTTTAAAAGCTGCATTTTTGACATCCAGTGGGCATGAAGCCTAATTGCAATTTTGAAAGGTTCCATTTGAATCATTGCAAACTGCAGGACAATACACCCGAAATACAGTATACAGGACCTAACCACAATATACTGCAATTAGTATTGATGGAAGTAATTGAAGATGATATATTTTCCGTACCTCCCAACTTTTTGAGATGGGAACGAGGGACACCTATTAGAAAAAGTTTGTAGGCATAGGACACACCCCCTGCCACACCTCCCTAAAGGAGAATTATATAAAAATAATGATTACCGTATTTATCGGCGTATAACACGCACTTTTTTCCCCTTAAAATCAGGGGAAAATCGTGGGTGCGTGTTATACACCGATCCCCCGCTGATTTTGAGGAAACGAGCGAGCGGAGCCGAGATACACAAAGCCGAAGTGCACTTGACTTTACTCGGCTCCTCTCGCAGTCACGCCCACCTCCACTGATTGCGAGAGGAGCGAGCGCCGCTGACATACAGAAAGCCGAGTGTACTTTGGCTAGTCTCGGCTCCTCTTGCAGTCCCGCCCCTGACTGTGAGCAGAGCCGAGTCTAGCCGAAGTACACTCGGCTTTCTGTATCTCGGCTCTGCTCGCTCCTCTCTGCTCACAGTCAGCGGAAATCGGCACCAATTTTAAATCAGGGCAATGCTGAAAAGGCACTGGGCAAGGCTGCAAAGGCACTGGGCAAGGCTGCAGATGGACACTGGGCAATGCTGCAATGATGGACAAGGCTGCAGATGGACACTGGGCAATGCTGCAATGATGGGCAAGACTGCAGATGGACACTGGGCAATGCTGCAATGATGGACAAGGCTGCAGATGGACACTGGGCAAGGCTGCAATGATGGACAAGGCTGCAGATGGACACTGGGCAAGGCTGCAATGATGGACATTTAAATGTAAGTTTTTTTCCTTAAACTTCCCTCCTAAAAGTTTTTTTCCTTAAAATTCCCTCCTAAACTTGGGGTGCGTGTTATACTCCGGCGCGTGTTATACGCCAATAAATACGGTAGTTAAACCCACAAGTGCCATTTTATTACCACTACTGTTCATTTATATTGGCTTTTGAAATTTACAAATGCAGCAATTTAGAAACTGGTTGAAAGGTTTAGCCTGAGGAAATACTTTTTGAAAGATTAAAAGTGAATTTTATATACAACTATATAGATCAGACAAAAATGAGGGACAAATGAGGAGGAAAGAGGGACAGAGGGACTTTGTTCCAAACAGGGACAGTCCCTCGAAATCAGGGACAGTTGGGAGCTATGATATTCCAATATGCATATATTTTACTTGTGTGAGAAAATGCAGCAAATGCATAAGACAGGCATCTGTTGAGCCCTAAGGCATCACCAATTTTGTGTTTAGAATAACAAGAGATTGTGGGAAAAATGCAGACTAAGCCACCTCATTCAGCAGCTTTATGCTGTTGTATGTCTCTCATTTGACTACACAGCACCAGTCCCATGTTTACATAGAAATTTCACATTGGTACATTGGTTGTTTCACACAGGAATAGATTATGGGGCACAATTTGGATTTTGGAACAGGTGCATCCAAGCTGCTACCTCCCGTGTAATGCATGGTGAGCCTCAAGAACACAGCACTCAGCCTGGGAAGTCTCTGTAAACAGTCATTAATAGGCCTGATGGCGGAAACACCTTGGCTTTTTTGACGGCTGTTCACCTGCAATAATAAAACAATGTTTTAACCAACTATCATGGCTCCAGGCAGAGGTGTAACTAGAACCTTCAGGGCCCTGGTGCAAGAAACCATAAAGGGCCCCCCGACCTCCAACCTGAGCCATTCCCTCCGAACCCAAATCCCTTCCCACTGATTCCACGATCCTTTACGGTCCCGCAGCAGATCCCTTTCACATGTTGTGCAGTCCTTCAGTCTGGGGCCCCACCATGGTGGCGGAAGGCCAGGGCCCAGTCGCAAGTGCGACCTTTGCAAACCTGGTAGTTCCGCCAGTGGTGTCAGTGTGGACTGTGAATGGTGTCAGTCAGTAGGGCAGTGAACGTGGTAAGTAGGGTAGTGGACATGGTCTAATTATCACTTGGCTGCCCCCCTGCAAAGTTACACCTTCAAGTCATTAAGAGGGTTATCCAGGGCCGGTGCAAGGACTTGTGTCCACTTAGGCGAAGGTGCATTTTGCGACCCCTACTGTCCCCCCGCCACCTCCTCCCCCCACTGTCTTCCCATCACCCCTTTCACAACGGCAGTCCTGGAGACGTTTTTTAAATTTTAAATTTTATTTGTTTACATTTTTTAAGAAGATCAACTAAAACCCCCAAAATATTATTTTTATTTTTTTGAAAGCAGACACTCTAGAGAAGAAAATGTTGGTAGTTCAAATCTTTTATGTTACACAACATTAGCGCAACATTTCAGTAAAAAAATACATTAAAGTTAATTTATGGGCACATAAATGCAATTTATTACCAAATTTTTTTGGTAAACTATAAAAAGATGAGTTTTGGCGAGTAAATAGATACCCATCTCAAACCTTAGAATTGCATGCGCCTGCAATGCTTTAAAGCCCCTAGAGGTCATCAGTTTAGAGTTACACAGAAGCACTGGTGCAAAATTATTGCTCTCACTCTGGCGTGCATGCTGATATATAACATGTGTAAGACAATCGCAGTTTTCATACATAGGTGCCCCAATGCATGCAGTTTTGTTAGTGTGGGTATGTGTGTGTGTGTGTGTGGGGGGGGGGGTCTAAAATGTTTTTACCTATTTTCTTAATTTTTTATATGTCTCCTTATATGCCTAAAACATATTCTGGTTTAATTTTTATTAATTTATGTTTACATAAAATGTTCTGCTATCACATAGGGGGCAACATAGGGGACCCTATAGCCCCCTATGTGACAACATACAGGTGACAGTTTCTCCTTATGGAGATCTTAGGGGTCCCTGGTCTTATTAGTGGGGATAGTGTCAATGGATAATGGATAGATGATGAAGAAAGACAAAAATCTCCTGCGCTCTCGGTGTATCGTCAAAAAACAGGTGGTGTGGTTCTGTCTAGAGGCAAAGTTTAGAATCTTGCAGCCCTCCTCAGAACTATGGGTGTTCATATGGCTAGAAAAAGAAAGAAAAAAGGAGGGCGCACCGACCTAGTGCATGACCACTTAAAGGTTTATTAAAATGTGATTAAAAAGCAATAGTCCTACTCATAGACAGAGCTTAAGTACAAGCTTATCGGACAAAAGGGCTGGAATTCTTGGCATCCACCGACTGGACTCAACAACAGAGAGGGTCGGACGATACCCCAAAGCATCCAGATGGCTGACGCGTTTCTGGGCGCACCCCTTTCATCAGAGCCTAGGTGGTCCGTGATAGCTCTCACACTAACTTCCAATTTTAATAGATGATGAAGAAGCCATGAAGATTCATTAAGCAGCGAGGTCTGAATGCAAACTTCCTAATAAAAAAATGGGAGCTATACTGAAAAAAAATCATATAATCGTTATTTAATCATTATAACACATCCTTCTTTTATACAAAATTGGGGAAAACATTCCTTTTCTGTGAGAGCTTATGCATTGTGACTTATTTTGACTGCAATGGAAAACAAATCATATTTATAAGAGCTGCAGTAATTATGCACAATTATATATCATTAAAAGGAGTAATATATTGTATGAAATATTTGCAACACAGAAATAATTTCTAGTGCTAAAGCTCTTGTTTTCCAGTTTATGTAAATATAAGCTAAAAACAATGAGTCACGGTTTCTTTGCTCCCTAGAGCTGATGTGTTAATAGGACTGCCATGGAAGCCATATATTATTCATTAAATTATATACTTTCGCTGTTTGTCAGTCAGAATAAAGGAAGGATGTAGGAGAGAAGGAAGAGCTTATATAGATAACACTATGTTTTATGTCAGGCCATGTAAAGCCCTGCATGCTCATCCAACAGGATAAAGATCAAAGTACAAAAGGTTCTAACTCAAGGCAACCAATCAAAATTCATCTTTTAGTGTTCTTGCTTCAATAAAGCCTATTAATTGCCCATATGTGGTTAGATTTTCTTTTTGAATATTCATAGAAAAAACATTTGTCAGAATATTGTTTTTTGCCATCATTGAGTCAACACATTTTGTTCAAAAGCGCTTAAAATTTTACCCAGGCCTGCTATTTGAATGAAATCCCAACATATTAAATAGGTTCAATTAAAGCATGTATGATTTTCCCTAATAAATACCACATTCACAAATAGAATTTCAGTCATTCAATAAAAAAAAAAATAGAGCTTCTAGAGTAAAGCAATTATGTGCGAGATGGGGGAAAGGCCAAATTGCGCAGTGAGAGGCACCTAAAGAGGTATGGTAAATAAAACTTTAGCCTATTCTCTGTCTACATGCATACTGTACATATGCCACAGTGCTGGTACCCACACAATATGCTATTTTACTATTCACAGACACACATAAACCTCAAGACAAAGGATGTTTTTTTAAAATTATACTCTTCCATTATATTTGCATTTTTGTACCGACAAAACTATCACTTTTTCTGAGCCTACCTTAAAGAAGAACTCCAATAAAACCAACAACTGTTGAGACTATTAACACTTTGGTCAGGACTACAAAACGTACAATATAGTGTAACGAACAGTAGTCAGAGATGGTGGGGGTGTTTAAATGGAGCGAGAAAAAGATAGAGAAATAGAGGGAGGAAGTGAAAAGGAAGGAGAGCAGGATAGGGAGAAATAGAGAGAGAAATAAGGGAAAGGAGGAAATGAAGAGAGAGGTAAGGAGAGCTAAGAAATTGTGAAGGAGCTGCATTCTCATATTCACAGCAATTAAACTAATTACATTAATATGAATACATTTTTAAATATGGTTTAGTCACATTTTAATCTGCTTGGATGAATGTGAAAAATTGTGATGCTGTTAGGGTAGATTTATGCCCTGTACACACGATCGGATTTCCGATGGAATAAAATCCGATGGATTTTTCCATCGGAAATCCGATGAAGCTGACTTCCATCAGACTTGCCTACACACCATCAGTCAAAAATCTGACCGTCCCAAACGTTGTGACGTAAAACACTCAGAGGAGCCGAGAAAGATGAAGTTCAATGCTTCTGAGCATGCGTCGACTTAATTCTGAGCATGCATGGGTTTTTTCTCCGATGGAGTTCCCCACAGACGATCGGAATTTGCTATCGTTTTTTTTTTCCAAAAAAGACCGATGGGGCCCACACACAATCGGTTTGTCCGATGAAAAAAGTCCATCGGTCTTTTTTCATCAGAAAAACCGATCGTGTGTACGCGCCATTAGACATGTGTCTCATCTCTCTTTCCTCATTTGGATTGCGCTTCAGAGGCTACGGACAGGCGGTGAGGAGGTGTCACATTGCTTCCTGTCTTACTGCCTGTCAGTAGCCTCTGCAGCGCAATCCAAGTGCGGAAAGAGAGATTAGGCACACGTTTAGACACTGTTTTAACCCCATTTTTGCTTACAAATGCACTGCAGTGGACGCGGTAGCAGGGAGTTTGCCTATTTAATTGAATGTGTAGTGTTGGGCAGGCTTGCTGTCCATTGAACGCTACATCTTGGGTGAACATTACAGCTGGTGTGAAGCAAAGCATTGTGCCCGTGGCATGTAAACATCCCCAACCGCTGCCTATTTCTGCTTAAGGGGGGGGGGGCTGTTGACTGGTGGCAAAAGTGCAGCTCAACCGTGCATTTTTGCCTCCCCCAATGGCAAGACTAAATGAAGCTTTACTGAAGTGACTAGGGGAAAGACTGGTGCCTGAATAAGAAATAAATGGTATACAATAAATAAGTAGTTAGCCCTTGTGCACTAGAGAGTGAATCAGGGGGATCAGGTGCATCCAAACACTAGTCCACACAGGCACTACACACTTCCTAAGTGTCAGAGGTGCCGGTAACAGTGTTAGAGCTGTTGGTACTGAGTACTGTCAGCATGCTGGCTGAAAAAAAGCCCTGAGTAGAGGTGACCCTCGGTGGGCATAATGTGGCCCCTTCTAGATAAATTCCAATTCACTCCACTATTAGATCTTACTTTTTCATGCCTGGTATAAACCTTAGCAACCTAATGGGTTTATATGCTTTGAGACTGCAGAGATATGATACTTTATCATATCCGCTATCTCCATATTTTCTCTAAACCACCCCTTCTGTGGCTAGTTAATTGTCAGGAACTCACAGATGTAGGATGCTCTCAAAGACCACCTTCATTTCCTGCTACAGCTCCAACAATTTATGAGGCATCCTGTCTCCTATAGAATGATGCATTTACAAATAAAAAAAGCAGGTAAAAAGCTATTGACTTTGCTCGTTTTGTCGGAAGTTGATCTTTTGCATGAAGTTTTTCTTTTAAAAAGGTCACGGTAATTGCAACGTATTTTGTAAAGCATCTCGGAAAATCTTTGGTGTATTGCATAAACTGTTCTCTTTCTAAAAACAGATCACCAGCATAGCACTGTATTGCGTTACACTGGCATCGAGTGGGAGATCAGCCTCCTCACCGTATGCTCTTCTTGTAGGATACTTTCACACTTAAAGGGAAAATCTAGATGCAAGAAACACTGAAGCAAGAGTAAAAACATATAAAAAACACAACACACACTCATACCTACGTATATGCAATGGGGTGCCATAGCAAAATCTTTAATGAGCTTCATCGCTTTTCTAATCTTCCTTTCAAAGGCAATGAGAACTAATTGCTTTCATGGCAGTGATATAGAAGGCTCAAACTACACTATATTACCAAAAGTATTGGGATGCCTGCCTTTACACACACAAGAACTTTAATAGCATTCCAGTCTTAGTCCGTAAGGTTCATATTGAGTTGGCTCATCCTTTGCAGCTATAACAGCTTATTTTCTTCTGAGAAGGCTGTCCACAAGGTTTAGGAGTGTGTCTATGGGAATGTTTGACCATTCTTCCAGAAGCGCATTTGTGAGGTCAGGCACTGATGTGGACAAGATTTATCCCAAAGGTGTTCTATCGCTTTGAGGTCAGGGCTCTGTGCAGACCAATCAAGTTCCTCCACCCAAAACTCGCTCATCAATGTATTTACAGTATGGACCTTGCTTTGTGCACTGGTCCAAATTATTTGGTGGAGGGGGGATTATGGTGTGGGGTTGTTTTTCAGGGGTTGGGCTTGGCCCCTTATTTCCAGTGAAGGGAACTCTTAAGGCATCAGCATACCAAGACATTTTGGACAATTTCATGCTTCCAACTTTGTGGAAACAGTTTGGGGGTGGCCCCTTCTTGTTGCAACATGACTGCACACCAGTGCACAAAGAAAGGTCCATAAAGACATGGATGAGTGAGTTTGGGGTGGAGGATCTTGACGGGCCTGCACAGAGTCCTGACCTCAACACGATATCCTTTGGGATTAATTAGAGTGGAGACTGTGAGCCAGGCCTTCTCGTCCCCATCAGTGCCTGACCTCACAAATGTGCTTCTGGAAGAATGGTCAAATATTCCCATAGACACACTCATAAACCTTGTGGACAGCCTTCCCAGAAGAGTTGAAGCTGTTTTAGTTGCAAATGATGGGCCAACTCAATATTGAACCCTACGGACTAAGACTGGGATGCCATTAAAGGTCATGTGCGTGTAAATGCAGGCATCCCAATACTTTTGGTAATATAGTGTATATATAATAAAATTGTAACCAAATTTTTGTATAAATAACTATGTCGTCTCGCTGGACAGTGTTGCACCTGGGCCCCTTAGCAGTTGCATGCTGTGTTATAGCTATAGTTTACACCCTAGCACATGACTATTGTATAACAGATGTACCTTCTTTAACTTACCCCTTTTAACCCCACCTCTTACTTATAGCCTAAGTAACGAGACCACACTGAGGCCGGGTTCACACTTGTACGACATGACAGCTGTCTTACTTTGGATCCGACTTTGCCCTGCGACTTAAAGCCGACATAAGTCCGACTTTCAATGACTTTCAATGAACGGGGATCCGACTTGGATCCCCGCCAATACCAGGCACTGTGTTTGGTATGAATCTTGAGGGGGAACTCCACGCAAAATTTTAAATAAAAAAAACGGCATGGGTTCCCCTCCAGGAGCATACCAGGCCCTTCGGTCTGGTATGGATTTTAAGGGGAACCCCCTATGCCGAAAAAATGGAGTGGGGGTCCCCCTCAAAATCCAAACCAGACCCTTATCCGAGCACGCAACCTGGCAGGCCGCAGGAAAAGAGGGGGGGACGGGAGAGCGGCCCCCCTCCCTCCTGAACCGTACCAGGCCGCATGCCCTCAACATGGGGTGTTTGGTGCTTTGGGTCAGGGGGGCGACCTGCGGCCCCCTCACCCTAAAGCACCCTGCCCCCATGTTTATGAGGACAGGGCCTCTTCCCGACAACCCTGGCCGTTGGTTGTCGGGGTATGCGGGAGGGGGCTTATCGGAATCCGGGGGCCCCCTTTAATAAGGGGGCCCCCAGATCCTGGCCCCCCCACCCTATGTGTATAAGTATGGGGTACATCGTACACCTACCCATTCACCAGGTGGAAAAAAATGTCAATAAAAAAACACTACACAGGTTTTTAAAGTCATTTATTACACAGCTCCGGGGGTCTTCTTCCGACTCCAGGGGTCTTCTTCCGACTCCGGGGGTCTCTTCCAACTTCAGGAGTCTTCTTCTGACTTCGGGGGTCTCTGTCCTCATCAACATGGGGGCAGGGTGCTTTGGGGTGGGGGGGCCGCAGGTCTCCCCCCTGACCCAAAGCACCAAACCCCCCATGTTGAGGGCATGCGGCCTGGTACGGTTCAGGAGGGAGGGGGGGCGCTCTCTCGTACCAGGTTGCGTGCTCGGATAAGGGTCTGGTTTGGATTTTGAGTTCCCCTTAAAATCCAGACCAGACCGAAGGGCCTGGTATGCTCTTGGAGGGAGAACCCATGCCGGTTTTTTATTTAAAATTTGGCTTGGAGTTCCCCCTCAAGATCAGCAGAGCACAAGTCGCATGCCAAAGTCGGATCATGCAAGACCGCGGTCCGACTTTGATCCGACTTCAATGATAGTCAATGGGCTGAAGTAGGATCAAAGTCGGACCAAAGTAGTACAGGGAGCATCTTCAAAGTCGGACCGACATGTATCGGACCAGTTAAGACGGCTCCCATAGGGAAACATTGATTTTCACACGTCATGCGACATGAGCTCCCAATGTCGGAGCGTTTGTCGGACAAGTGTGAACCCGGCCTGAGGGTTGGAGAAAACATAGGCCATACCAGCCTTATTTATTAACAAATGCTATTTAAATTAACAATGAACATAAACTTTGTTATAAAACCATCAGTCAACTACTAGTGTCGATCTTTACAGGAACCTCGATTAACATCCGTGTACATTTTTGCACTGCGGTACCTCTCAAATACGCTAATAGGCCTCAAGCCGACATGCTGGCTCAGAGACAACCATGACCGCAGTGCACCCGTTACCAATGCTTCCAGCAAAACCTCTGGAAGCCCACCATCAGGACCCATACCAACGACAGGTCCTGAACACTTATTTCCGAGGTATCATCCTTCCCCTGCAAAGACCAGACACCCGCCACTGCCACGACATCAGCAACGTCCCAAACCTGTTCGTGAAACAAAAATAAATGCAAATTGCTGTCATAAAAACTGAAGCAGCAGACTTTGTGAAAATGTATATTTGTGTCATTCTCAAAACATTTGGCCACGACTGTGGGTGCCAAAATATCCACACTCATGTGCGTGAGCACGCTGATCCTTGCTAGCGTGCATGCACATGTACACAAGTTAAGGCACATATAGTTCTGACAAACTGCGTGCACAAGATTCACCTGACAAAGCCATGCAAGTGTAGCCATGGCCCCCGACCCCTAGAGGCCTAATGGTAACCTCCAGAGTCAGGGAGAGCTGACATCCATCTTCACAGTGTGGGTTACTAGGCATAGTGGGTATGGTGTAGATTGAGTAAATTAGACGCCAGACACTTTGAGAATGCAAAATATATTTATTGTCTCTTAACAGAACTGGGGAGAGAGGGTTAGGGCCTGAACACCTTTAGGGCACTTTCACACTCGGGCGTCGGTGGTAACCGTCATTTTTGCAATGCTTTCGGCCTCTAGCCGGGGGCTTTTAGCGCCTGTAAAGAGCCTCAGTGTGAAAGTAGCCTTAGGCAGATGCAAAATACTTGGCAGACTCCAAGACAAAAATAAAAATAAAAGAACAGCTATACGGTTCAAGGGAATTTAGGCTGACTTGCAACAGACTGTATCTGTAGACCGCTGTCTCCTATAGCAACTGATCTGGTAACTTCAACTTCGATACAGATCACAACTCACAGTATCCAGTTGTAGACCCTCTCACTGAGCTCCCAGTCTCTCACTAGACTCTTCAGATCCCAGCCACCACTCGATCCCTTGAGCTCCCTCACAACTATTTCGGTGTGGCTTCAAAGTGTCACCCACACTGTCCCGCTGGGTCCCTGACTTCTCTCTTCAGCTAACCTGCTGAATCCTCTGAAAGCATCCCCCACACTGTCCTGCTGGGTCCCTAGCTTGACTCTGCTGAAACTTTCCCAACTTCTTCACTATCCCCGGCTAGTGAAAAGGCTCCTCTGGTATTTCTTCAGTCTCTACAGAACCTGGCCTCTGATAACAGAAGAGATTGTCACTTGCTGGCGATTGTGTCCCCTTTACCTCTGACTCTGGTTCTCGCTTGCCTCTGGCGACAGGAGTGGTCGTCTCTGACGGCAACTGCTTTCCTTCACTTGTGGCAATTCTCCATCCGGCAGAACTGCAACTTGGTTGGGCTCCAAGTCTGAAGCCCCAACCCCATTCTGCTTGCTTCCAACCTGCATGGGCCTCAGACTGCCTAGCAGCCAGGTACTCCCGGATAGGCCTCAGGCTTAACGCCTAGCATTTAAGAGTTTTTCAACACACGTCCACCCAGACAGCTGTCCAGGTGGCACAGAACCCCTATCACCTGACCTCTCCCGAATAAATAGGCTCTCCCAGCAGGCCAAGGGCAAAGAAACCCCTGCCAATTGGCTGAGACAACCCATCCACTCCTAGTCCGGATTTACTAAGCCCTTGTCAATCTAATGCCACGGGTAACAATGCCCCCTAGTGACAGAAGTGAGAGTTGCATCAAACCCAGATTTAGGAAAAGGTCAGTGGATCTCCCTAACAATCAGCCAGGCTAGTTACCACCGAGCAAACTAAATTTGTTAGTAACCCTGCCTAATAACAGGGTGCTACACAAGAAATAAGCCTTGCAAGAATGGTTATTGATTTACTCTTTATATTTCAAAAAAAGTTCCTTTTCCAAAAGGTTGAACATCGAGAGCTCCTCATAATCAAAATGACCTAGAACATCCATTGTATCCCTGATTTATTAAAGCGTAACTCCTCTTTTGTTGAGAAAAAAACATTCCACTCTGGGTGATCCATGTACATTGCAAGGATTATAACAACCTTTGTTGCAGATTCCTGCCTTTTATTATTCTGAAGAAATCCCTGTTTGTTCCTCTGTGCTGAGTGGGTCTAATGGGAGTAGTTTCATGATTATCAATCAGCTGTGCTGCTACAGAGCACTAATGAGGAAATCTGCTGGACCTGCATCTCTTTAGATGTGTTCCTATTGGGAGTATTTCACCAAAAATTACATTTTTGTTGCAGGGGATGCCTGATATTAGACTTGTATCTTAGGCAGACTTCTGGGAAAAATAGTGAGCTAATCACAGAAGTAGGAAATTATGTTTCTGGGGCGTATTCAGTATACATTCTGTGTACAGAACACCTCCAGGCCATATTGTATTGCATTTTCTGGAAATTACAGCCGCTGCAGATTGAAAAGGAAAGGTAATTTTTAATAACATTCAATTACAATATGACGTGTGTCGCAATTGTATACGCTATATTATTTTTTCCTAATTTTGCTATTTTTTCCCCCCACGAAAGTGGAGTTACCCTTTAAACAATTGATATGTACATCCCAGTGAGGTAGGGCTCTATGCACAATGCCTAGTACACACGACCGGTTTTTCCATTGGATAATAAACCAACGTTTTTCCCAACAGAATTCCTCTCAGCCTGCCTTGCATACATACGCTCAGACAAAAGTCCGCCCGTCCAAAGCGCGGTGACGTACAACACGTACGACGGCACTATAAAGGGGGAGTTCCATTCCAACGGCGCCACCCTTTGGGCTGCTTTTGCTGATCCTCGTGTTAGTAAAAGTTTGGTGAGAGACGATTCGCGCTTTTCAGCCTCGTGCTTTTCAGTCCGTTACAGCGTGAGGAATGTGCTATCTACAGCGCCGCTGATACGCCAGTACAACTGGCCCTGTTGTACCGGGCCCTGGCCACCAGGGGGGGCCCAGACAATGTGAACAGAGTGCTAAAAAAAAAGTATTTCTCCAACCCCTCCGCTCCTCTCCCGATCCCCCCCCCCCTCTCTCAGCAGCTGTTCAGCTGCTCTCAATGAGCACTCACTCGGGCTAAACATCTCAGAGTCGGAGCCTGACTGTGAGATCCTGTAGTTTGAGTGGGCGGGAGGAGGTGTGGCCAGCTTCGAGGATAATCGTTCCTGTCTTCTTCTGGTGTGCACACATGAGCTGCGTTATGGTGGCAATGGACCAGGATTCTCGGTGGACTGCAGATTAGCCCAGTCACATTAACTGCAATGTAAAGTCTAATGTCTGATTTTTCATGTAGCACAGCTGTCCTGTGAAAAATTGGGTTTTAAACTGCACTGCCCAATTTCTCACAGAAGTGCTACATGAAAAAGGGAAATGCCATCAATGTCAGCAAACCCCACTTTTTATTACTTCTGTCTAAATTTTTAGATCAGTCTGGTTCACACCATGCCTGGAGCTGAATCACACAGGAACACACTGTGCGTTCCTATGCAATTCACATGCAGGTCTGTGCGGTGCAATTTCAAGCTCATTCATTTTGAATGGGCTAAAATTGCAATGCACCAAAAGTAGTGTATGCACTGCAACCAGATCACACAGTGATCCAGGGATGGCAGGTGCAGGGCAAACGCACTACAACCTGCAACCTGCATTTGAGGTGTCATTAGCTTTTTATTGCTCTGTGTGGTGCATATTTTTCAATTAGGCCGGGTTCACACTTGTGCGACACGACAGCCGTCCTACTTTGGATCCGACTTTGCCCTGCGACATGAAGCCGACATATGTCCGACTTTCAATGAATGGGGATCAGACTTGGATCCCCGCCAATACCAGGCACTGTGTTATGTATGAATCCTGAGCGGGAACTCCACGCCAAATTTTAAATAAAAAACCGGCATGGGTTCCCCCTCCAGGAGCATACCAGGCCCTTGGGTCTGGCATGGATTTTAAGGGGAACCCCTACGCCGAAAAAACGGCATGGGGGTCCCCCCAAATCCAAACCAGACCCTTATCCGAGCACACAACCTGGCAGGCCGCAGGAAAAGAGGGGGGGACGAGAGAGCGCCCCCCTCCCTCCTGAACCGTACCAGGCCGCATGCCCTCAACATGTGGGGGTTTGGTGCTTTGGGGCAGGGGGGCGACCTGCGCCCCCCCCACCCCAAAGCACCCTGCCCCCAAGTTGATGAGGACAGGGCCTCTTCCCGACAACCCTGCCCGTTGGTTGTCGGGGTCTGCGGGCGGGGGGCTTATCGGAATCCAGGAGCCCCACTTTAATAAGGGGGCCCCCAGATCCCGGCCCCCCATCCTATGTGAATGAGTATGGGGTACATCGTACCCCTACCCATTCACCTGGTGGAAAAAATGTCAATAAAAAAAAACACACAGCTTTTTAAAGTAATTTATTACACAGCTCTGGGGGTCTCTTCCGACTTCGGGGGTCTCCGGTGTCGTCTCCGCGCTCTCCGGTTCTTCCTTCCTTCTGCCGGGCCTCCGCTATCTTCTTCCAGCTCTTTTGCTAGCGGGGCCCGGTCTTCTCCGTCGCCTTCTTCCCTCTTCTTCTCTCGCTCTCCGGTTCTTCTCCCGCTCTCCGGTTCTTCTCTCGCTCTCCGGTTCTTTCTTCCTTCTGCCGGGCCTCCGCTATCTTCTTCCAGCTTTTTTGCTAGCGGGGCCCGGTCTTCTCCGTCGCCTTCTTCCCTCTTCTCTTCGATGTTGACACGTCGCTTCCTCCCGCTGTAATGCTGGCTCTGCGGTGCGCTCCGATTTATATAGGTCTCTTATGACGTCACAGTCACATGCTCCGGGTGGCCACATGCTCCCATGACGTCACAGTCACATGCTCTGGGGCCAAACCCCCCCATGTTGAGGGCATGCGGCCTGGTATGGTTCAGGAGGGAGGGGGGCCGCTCTCTCGTCCCCCCTCTTCCCCTGCGGCCTGCCAGGTTGTGTGCTCGGATAGGGGGCTGGTTTGGATTTTGGGGGGACCCCCACGCCGTTTTTTCGGCATAGGGGGTTCCCCTTAAAATGCATACCAGACCTAAGGGCCTGGTATGCTCTTGGAGGGGGAACCCATGCTGGTTTTTATTTAAAATTTGGCGTGGAGTTCCCCCTCAAGAGCAGCAGAGCACAAGTCGCATGCCAAAGTCGGATCATGCAAGACTGCGGTCCGACTTTGATCCGAGTTCAATGATAGTCAATGGGCTGAAGTCGGATCAAAGTCGGACCAAAGTAGTACAGGGAGCATTTTCAAAGTCAGACCGACATGTGTCGGACCAGTTAAGACAGCTCCCATAGGGAAACATTGATTTTCACACGTCATGCGACATGAGCTCCCAATGCCGGAGCGTTTGTCGCCCCAGCGTGAACCCAGCCTAAGCCACGCTTACAAATTAGCCTTTATGAGTATACCCTAGCCTCTCTGTATAGGGGCGGGGCCAGGAGTGGGGCTGAAGGGGGCCCCATCAGGTAAGCCGAACGGGGCCCCATGATTTCTATCAGCGGCCCTGGCTATCTCCATTCCAAACGCTAGTTTTACCAGAAAGAGCGCTCCCATCTCATACTTGATTCTGAGCATGCGCGGTTTTTTGCCCGTCGGAAAACCATACAAACGAACAGTTTTCCCACCAGGATTTTTTCCTGACGGGAAAAAAAAGAGATCCTGCTCTCTTTTTTTGGCCGGCAGTTTTCCCGTCTGAAAAACTGCGATGGAGCATACACATGGCCGGGATTCACGACGAAAAGCTCTCATAGCAGTTTTCCCGTCAGAAAAAACGGTTGTGTGTACGAGGCACAAGATGTAGATCTGCCTGTAGAAAATAACTGGACTTTCCATGTACATATACCCACATATATACCCACATATATACCCACATATTGGTAGGAGTGTTTACAGAAGATCACACATTCGTTTAAAGTGGTTGTAAACCCAAATATTTTTTTTTTCCTAGCCCACCTGCAAGACAAAGCTATAATGAGCTAGTATGACCAGCATACTAGCTCATTATGTACCACTTACCTTAGATCGGGGCCCCCGAAGCCGTCCGTGTCCCTCTCTCCAGCCGCAGCCATCGCTGCGGCGATAGCCGGAATGTTACTTCCGGGTATCGCGCTGTGATTGGCCGGAGCGGCGAAGACGTGACTCCGCGCATGCACGCGGGAGCCGTCAAATTCGGCTAAGCCCAAGCATTGCTGGGACTTAGCTGAATTTGTGAATGGGATTAACCCCATGAAAGCGCCGTAGACAGCGGCGCCTGTGATTTTAGTAAATATCTCCTAAACCGTGTAGGTTTAGGAGATATTTCTTGCACCTACAGGTAAGCCTTAATCTAGGCTTACCTGTAGGTGCAAGTTGCAAAAGTGGGTTTACAACCACTTTAAACTGTAACACTGCTGTGTCCAAGCTGTTACTAACAGTCATAAGAGGCTGGGAGCCAAACACACTGGCACTGATATATTTTCCTTAATTTTCACTTTAGTTAATAAGGTGGAGCTGGGTTCAGTCATATGCAGGAGAATTTGAAAAAAGAAGGAAAAAAATGTTTTGCCCATGCTTGATTGACTGAAGTGTTTATGGCTTCAAATGATTCTTCGCTACTGTTTTAGTAAATAAACCCACTGCCCTAAGCTGGTGATCACCGTCATTTGACAGTGATCTGAAAAAGCAGTTTTGCCGAAGCACTAAGCTACACTTTTTAAAAAACGTAGAAGGCTTAAAGGGGTTGTAAAGGTTCGTTTTTTATTTTCTAAATAGTTTCCTTTAAGCTAGTGCATTGTTGGTTCACTTACCTTTTCCTTCGATTTCCCTTCTAAATGGTTTTTTTCTTTATCTGAATTTCTCACTTCCTGTTTCTCCTCACTAAACGTCACACCATCATCCGAGTGGTGTGGAGTCAGCCAGAACAGCTTACTTTACAGCTTACTGAGGAGGAACAGGAAGTGAGAAATTCAGACAAAGAAAACAAAGAAACAAAATATTTAGAAGGGAAATCAAAGGAAAAGGTAAGTGAACCAACAATGCACTAGCTTAAAGGAACCTATTTAGAAAATAAAAAACGAACCTTTACAACCCCTTTAATGCTTTGTTAAAGCTGAACTCCAGAATAAGGAAATGATATCTAAATACAAGAGTCATGTGTATTCTTAACTGAATCGTGGTGTGTTTTGTGTATTTCCTGCAGATCTGTGCAGTAATCCAGTGTGAGACTTTGCCTCTGTGCAGGAGCTTCCTATAGTAAAGACTACATAGTACATACTGCTTCTCTCTCTCCTTGTGCAGGGTGACATGTTCCCACCCCCTCCTATCATTTTATGCAGGTGTTCCATCAGATATGGGGACCCTTCAGAATTGGTAACGGAAGTGACGTTTTGTTGCCGCCATCTTGCTACACCTCACACTCTACCATAGTAAAGATACACTGAGAAGCGGGCAAGCGAACATCTTGTTACACCCATCAGAGTTTTGCATTTTACACTTTTTTTAACAGTAGACTGAGTTGATTTAGTGAAATACAGTACTTAAAACTCCGTCTGACTGTTTACATGTTGAATTTTAAAAGCAGTAGCAAGCCTGCTAATCTCACAGGCTTGCTAATCGGACAGAAGTTTGCTGCTTTTAAAATTCAACATGTAAACATTTACACAGAGTTTTAAGTACTGTATTTCAACTATGTCTACTGTTAAAAAAAGTGTAAAATGCAAAACTCTGATGGGTGTAACAAGATGTCCGCTTGCCCCTTCTCAGTGGGTCTTTACTGTGGTGGAGTGCAGGGTGTAGCAAGATGGCGGTGACGAAACGTCACTTCTGTTAGAAATTCTGACGGGTCGCCTAATCTGATGGAACACAGGTAGTCTGTAGTGGGTGGAGCCTGTTTGGCCCCTCCCTCTTCTTCTCTCTGTAGAGCATAGTGGTGATGTCACTGCTGCTTTTGAAGGTAATATCTGGGTTTGTATATGCATTAGGTGCACACTAAATTGATCTATATATTTTGTGGCTATTGGGGAATATATCTACATAAATTTTGTGCCTGGAGTTCAACTTTAAAGTGGACCTTCGCTTACCCTTTGTCCATGTCATATTCCTAGCCATGCCTCCTTCCCTTTTGCAAAGCGGGAACTTTTTTTTTCGGGGTGGGTGGTTTCTTAACTAGGCAAAGATGACAATGCTTCCCTCACCCATAGCCATCCCAGGGGTCGTAAAGTGATATTAAAGGACTTCTTTGTTTGTTTAAAAAAAAAAAAACATGTTATTCTTACCTGCTCTGTGTAATGGTTTTGTACAGAGCAGCCCTGATCTGCCTCTTCTGGGGTCCCACGCCAGCGCTCCTGGCTCCTCCCTACTGCAGGGTGCCCCCCACAGCAAGCAGCTTGCTCTGGGGGCACCCAAGCAGGCGCACTCCCAATGCATGAAGGTAAAAAACCTTTACAACCACTTTCAACTGGGTATACATGCAGTTTTTTTTTTTCATTCAACCAGCAGGGTAAACAAAAAAAGTCTCACAGGTCCCTGCATTAATGCAAGCAATGTGGGTGCAGAGATCTCCCCTGCTGCTCTATTGTATTCTGACAGCTGATCGAATGTTGATTTTCCACCAAGACTGTTTGACAGAAGCTGGTTGTTAGGCCAGCTTCTGTTGAGCAGACAGGGAAACACACACATGGAAAGGTTTGATAAGTGTATACCTTGCTTTAGAAACAGTCTGCTCCAGTTGGCACATCCCATATAGCAAGAATAACAGTGTTGAATTGTAAGTCTGTTAACTTGCTGCACATATCCACTGGTAAGTTGAGGCACAAGTTCTAGTTGACAACTTTCCAATTTGTAGCAAACTTGCCTGGCAAGTCTCTAGCAAGAGCAAAGTTGCAGTGGTGAGTTTACAGCAAGAGCTCCACAAGTCTGCAGCATGAAAGTTCAGCCACAGTGACCCCTGTGGTGGGATGACTATTGCACAACATAACTGAACCAGAACTTGCAGAATGTTTATAAACAAAGTTGATCTGGATGATCTGGAGTCATGCAATGAGGACTTGCTGCAATTGTGTAACAAAATTGTGAAGCCTAGCAAGTCTAGCAATAGCTTAGCAAGTCATTTTCAAACATGCGTCACAATTGCTTGCTATCTGGGATCTCACAAATGCGCAATAGGGGGGTAGCTGTGACTGATCGATCAGGAAGTCACAGCTGGCTCCAGAATCCAAGATTGCGGCACAGGACCAAAGAGAGTGCTGAAGACTTCAGGTTGTAAAAATACAGTGCTAAACTTGTATAGCGGCCTCACCCCCTGCTCCCTTGATATAATACGGCTGGCTTGTCTAGGGGTTTGAGGGAGGAGGGTGAGGAACACTAATAACAGCTCTCACCTCATATATGTGTGAGGTTTGAGCTAAGTTCAAGTTTACCTTCGGGTCTGCGTTCCGTACGGAGCCTCTGCTTCTCCTGTGGAGGTTGATTTGCCACCGCTAGAGACATAGCACTTTGCTGCCAGTAACAGAGTTCCACACCATGAACAGTCCAACACTTATTTATTTATCTTGTAGCAATGAACAGTAAAAGTTGAACTTGACACAAACAGACAGGGTGTGGGTACGAGTAGGTCCAGGCACAAGCTCTCTCCTATTCCATACAGTGCAAATAGGCTTGGCGCACAATCGCTGCCACCGATTGTGAATTTGGTTCCTGCCACAAACCTTGGTGAACGTTGAAGCCTCTGCCACAGACCTGAGTGTAGGTCTCTGCCACTGACCTGGGTTTAGTTGGGTCGCTGCCACCGACCATAAGCATGTGAACTACCTTCCTTGAGAGAATGGCCCCTGTCAGGGAAGACATCCATCCGGACGGTCTCCAGAGGCCCACCCGTCACCGGCAATATGCTGCACCGGGTCTTCGGGAGGGTCACATCTCCGGTCCCTTACGTCCTGGATTCAGACACCCGTACCTGGGGCACCTTAGGTATGTTCCATCCCTCGCGGGACCCAGTGGAAGGTACTGGGCCCCAGGCCTTCTGTAAAGTACCCCACCCCAGACTTAAGGTGTCTGGGATGGAACTCGAACTCCATGTGTCCAGGCCAAGGGCGCCTGGACAACGACCGCGGACAGCAGCACACAGGCTGAAGGTGCCTCGGACTTTGACCTTGTGCGCAAGATGTACGCCCCCTTTATACCCTCTCTCAGCAAGCACAGTGGGTTCTCCGCCCCGCTGTACAACTGCTGCGAGAGGTCACAAAGGGTACGGCACTGCAGTGGTGGTTCAACCTCGGCCCAAGGCGACAGCGCCACCCACTGGGCCGCAGGGAACTGACACCACTGATATCTTCCCACAAATAAATAGCATTACTCTAACAATCAATGCATCTGGGTCATGCTACCACCCAGATGCTGCCCCTAAATGTATATACCCGCTACACTCTCCCCCCAGCAATTTGACACTGGTCCCCAGTGTCTGCAACAAGCCTTGCCCCAAAGGGAGCTAACATAGACCCGATCCAGAGACTAGCTAAAGGAAATTTCAAAAATGAAACATTTTTTTGAAAGGGAAAAAAACTTGACGTTGTGCCTGAACCTGACATGGAAGGGAAAGGAAGGGAAAACAAACACATAACAGCATTGACATTTCACGATAACATCATTGACATTTTCCCCCCGCCCACATCACTAACTAAGACCCACCCCATTCTCAGCGGACTTGAGGGATGTTCTCCTGCAGAGGTGAAAATAGAAAGTTAAACACACAAACTCCTGACACATATGTTTGTGTTGGAACGAAATAAAAATCTCCCCTAAGAGAAATCCTTTCCTTCCAAGAAACGTGCGGTGCAAAAGTGAGTAACGGTGCACAACACTGCCACCTGGTGACAATGCCGTGGTAAAAGCACTTGTCGAATCCTGGAACAAAACTTTCCTCTGTGCTTTGGCCCTAACTACCCCAAAGTCCATGATTACTTTGCGGGAGGGAAAAAAAAACAACAACAACTGCAACAGTCCCCCATTCCTCCAAAGAGCACAACACCCATAAAGCTTGGGTACAGTTACTGGGTTTCCGGGAAAAAATAAAAAAAATAAAACCCCGGAAAGTTCAGCAGACTTGCAAGACAAAGGAAAGGAGTCTTTTCTCCTATAGGTAGAATCTTGGGTGCAGCAGGACAAGGGGTTTTAAATGTTGATCAACAGTCTCTAGGTGATATTCGACATCCTCCCCTTCTTTCCTTCGAATCAACACCTTGTCAGCATGGATGTGCCGACCCAACATCCATTCTGCCTTACAGTCCTTAAATCTTTGAGATGCTTTTGGGGAACAAGCGAGGTACCTGCGTGCGTGTGGGACTTTGATGTGTGTCCACACGAAGTCATTATACCAACGTTCCCTGCAGACTTCTACTTCGTAAAGCAGCTCCTTAGATAAGTATGGGTACTCCCACCCATACTCACTGGCGACCTTTTGACAGAATAAACGCTGTAATCTTGACAAGGGAGGCATAGTATTGCGGTCTCCCTCACCCGGCAAAACGATAGAGTCCGGATGGCGAGGTGCCTTGACCACCTCCAAGTTGGGCACAGATGCCCGCAGTGACAGTCTCTTGTCCCCGGCAGTAGATGCAGGTGGTACCAGGAACCGAAGGGCAGGCTGGGGACGGGATCCCTCCTCAGGCGCTGGTGCCTCCACCCGGGGTGTACTATCCCCTGTAGACATTGGTGGATCCCTGGTTCCACGGGACAAGGAGCGAGGCATCTTGTCCCAGCCCTTCTCTGCAAAAAGTTTGTCAATGACGACGTCGTCTCCCAGGTTGGAGAGCGACTCCAGGTCAGAGGTGTCACACTCCTCCGGGGGACAGGTAGTTGGTAGTGGACACCGAATCACTCCCACCCACGGGCTCAAGGGGCCGTGAATCCCCGACACCTCCGTCCCAGCACCAAGTCCTGTTGCCCGGGTTACATTGTGAAGGGATGTCCATCGACTTTTCCTACCGGATCCATTCGGGCCAGGCAAAGGCAGGCATGTTGTTCCACCACGACCGCTTGACGCTGTGACCAGGCCGATCTTTCTCTTAGGTGGTGGAAGCCGGGAAGCTGTGGTGCCCGAGGCAGCATCCTCGGATTTCTTCTCCAATTCTCTGATCGCGACTTCCCCTAAGGTCTCCACAGTGTGCGCAGGGATGGCTGAGAGAGCATCGATTCCTCCTTGAAGAGTGGTGGCGCCTGCAGTGCGGCTGAGGTGGATGGTTCTGGGCTTTTCGATGGATGGCTCCACCTCGAACATGAATTCTCCGCAGGCCTCGCAGCGCCCGAATGGCTTTAGCTAACACACCAGTCCCAAACAGCCGGGACAAATCATACCCAGGGTCTCAACGTCCATGCATGTGTACAGGGCAAATCGTCCCCGAGGCTTTAGCCGGATCCCGGTATCTATAAGCGGAGCAGCAGTGGTAGTCATCCTCGTAGTAGGAGAAAGTGGAATCCATGAGGCATTTCCGAACATAGCGACTCTTTGCTGCTCCATCGCGCACTGCATAACTGGCGCCAAAGTCCCCACGTGTACCTCTTCACATGGCCGGACTCCTCCCCTTTTGTGCATCAGTTCGCGGGCTTTCTCCTTATCACGCCCACGAACTGTGCAGGGATGGTGTGCCTCATGGCGCAGTGGCCAATATGGCCGACCTACTCGGAACTCTTCTGGGCAGACACGTTAAAACTCCGTTAACTTCGGCTCAATTGTACAAACACAAATCCCGGACAAGAGCCCCCACGTATAGCGGCCTCACCCCCTACTCCCTTGATATAATACGGCTAGCTTGTCTAGGCGTTTGAGGGAGGAGGGTGAGGAACACTAATACCAGCTCTCACCTCGTGTGTGTGAGGTTTGAGCTAAGTTCAAGTTTACCTTCGGGTCTGCGTTCCGTACGGAGCCTCTGCTTCTCCGGTGGAGGTTGATTTGCCACCGCTAGAGACGGAGCACTTTGCTGCCAGTAATAGAGTTCCACACCATGAACAGTCCAACACTTATTTCTCTTATCGTCCATGGACCGACACAGCTCTCATACTGATTACATGTGGGTATAGGTCCCTGCTTGCAGGAGAAGACCTAGGCAGAATGTTAGATGTTAAAACATTCTAGAACAAGCCAGAGCCGAACAGCCCCGCCCAGGGGGGCGGTCCCTCCGGACATTACCCTCCCACCTGCAGCTAGCAGCCCCAGTTTTTTTCTGCCTAGCAGAAGGAGAAGACGTGGCTCTCTCAGGAGCCAGTCTCCTGGAAGATTTTTGCTTTTAAAAATTGTATTCCTTTGGGAATTTTATTATTTTATTTTTGAGACCTTCAATCAACTGTCGGCTGGGCAACAGGTTGGGTACACTAGTATCCTCGTAGTCTTCCCTGTCCGACCATCGAGCGTGCTGATCCTCGCCTTGTGTGTGTGAGACTCAGTTCACGACATACCCCATGACTCCAGGGGTGGCCGGGTTGCTTTCATGCTCCCGCGGTCCTCTCAAGATTGAACAGTACCTACTGTATCTTTCACGGTGGACCGGGCCGACAGCTACGCAGTACGACTCTGTGATAGGTCTGTCTGAAACAAGCCAGTGGGTCCCTCTAGGGACGGGTAAGTAGTCTCTCCTGTGGCAAGGTGAGTACATACTTGCTGTTTTTCTGTTTGTGGAGGGTTCTCCCTGTCTCCCCCTGTTATGCTGCTCTCTGCACCCTGCTCTGGTGCTGTGCTGTGTGGGGATACTTGGGGGGTCGCTCTGCCCTGGGGGGGGGGGCGCTCCATGGCTGTTAGTGAAGTTGGGAAGTGTTCTGGGGGAGTGTGTGAGGTTTATTGTGTGCGCCATTGGCGCTGTGTTTTAAATTTAAAAAGTGCGCCATCGGCGGCCATTTTGCCGCGGCTCAAAGCACAGTTATAAAGGTGCCCGGCGGCCATTTTCTTGTAGCCGCAGTGCTTTCTGTTTCGTTTTCGGCCTCTAGCGGCGCTGCTGAACGGCGCAAAATACCTCATCTCCTCACAGATTCTTCATTCTCCTCAGGCTTCACTTGCGCTACAGCGCGGCTCGTACAGCGGAACCGAGCGGTCCCTAAGGGTGGTGAGTCCTCCGGGTATCCCCTCCTCAGCCTCAGCACAGCCAGTGGGTGGACTGTATTATTCACTGTAATAGTGAATAAGGTCTCAGAGGGTGGCAATATGGAGTCTGGTTCACCTGCTTCTCCACACTTGTCAGAGGCAACCGGCAGTGCTCCTGCATCTGCGGTCCCTATGGACCAGTTGTCGGCAGTCCTGGAATCATTCCTTGTCAAGCTGGAAGCGGTGTGCGCTGTTAAGCGCCCCCGTCCCACACAATCTCCACATGGGGAGTGCTCTGACTTAGATATGGGCCTAGCTACTGCTGCTGAGGACCCTAGTTCTGAGGATTTTGATGTGTTTGGACAGGAACTTCCTTGTGAGGAAGACCCCTGTCTTGAACCACCAACTGACAGGGTGCTTGTGAGTGAACTCATTGATGCTGTGAAGGACACTCTCAAGCTGAATGTTGAGGCTGAGGAACCTCAGGTGGAAGCTATGTCCTTTGGTTCCTTTAAAGCCGTTTCTTCAAAAAAGGTTTTTCCATATGTGCCTTTTTTTAATACATTCATTGACCAAGTCTGGGATAAGCCGCAGAAGACTTTGACGGTCCCGCGGCGCATAGCCTTAAGGTACCCCTTTGAAGAGGACCTGGTTAAGAAGTGGGCTCACCCCCCAGTGGTCGACCCCCGGTCGCCCATTTGAATAAGGCTACCACGCTCCCAATGGAAGGGACTCCTGCGTTTAAGGATCCCGCTGACAGGAGGTCAGAAGTGGCGTGTAGAACTATGTTCACCTTATTGGGAGCCGCCTTACGCCCTATAGTGGCGGCAAAACTTGTGTCTCAGACACTCACAGGCTGGGCAAACATTTTGCACCAGACAGTGCAGGAGCATAATCTCCCTCCTGAAACCATTGCCCTGGCTCACCAACTTGCGCAGGGATTAGTCTTTGTGTGCGATGCCATTGTGGATGCGACCCCTTTAATAACGGGGGCCTCCATTTCTGCTGTGGTGATGTGTCGCCTTATCTGGCTGAAATGCTGGTCGGCCGATCTAGCTTCCAAAAAGCTCCTGGCTGACTTGCCCTTTAAGGGCGGTAGACTGTTTGGGGCCGCTCTGAATGACATTATTAAAAACGTCACAGGAGGTAAGAGCACCTTCCTTCCCCAGTCTATTAAGGGTAAGGAGCCCCACCACAGGCCGGGCCCTTCCTTTCCGGCGAAGAAGAAATTTTTTCGTCAGTCAGATTCCACGGGTAAGCCCGCCCAGACTGAAAATAATGCGGCTGGGGGACAAAGACGTCCCTGGGTGCGTAAGCCTACCAAGCAAGCTCCCAAGTCCACTACCAAATGAAGTCTTGCCCCTGCCCGACTCTGGGGTGGGGGGACGTCTTTGTAGGTTCTTGGTGCGGTGGACCTCCCGGATCTCCGACCGGTGGGTGTGCGAGGTGGTCACCTCGGGATACAGGATAGAGTTCCGCTCGTGGCCCCCAGACAGGTTTTTTCCCTCGAACCTCCCTCTCCTTCCGGCCTGCCGGGCGGCCCTCTTGGGGGCCGTACAGGATTTGCTCGGGTGCGGAGTAATTGTGCTGGTTCAGTCACAAGAGAGGTTTCAGGGGTTTTACTCAAACCTGTTTGTTGTCCCGAAAAAGGACGGGGTTCGGCCAATCCTGGATCTCAAGGCCCTGAATGCCTATGTGAAGGTATTAAAATTCCGGATGGAATCCATTCGCACAGTGATCGCGACACTCCACCAAGGGGATTTTTTGTCGTCCTTGGATATCAAGGACGCTTACTTGCACATCCCAATCTGCGCAAGCCACCAGAGGTTTCTGCGCTTTGCCATAGGCGAAGTCCACTATCAGTTCGTGGCTCTTCCCTTCGGCCTAGCATCAGCACCACGGGTTTTCACTAGACATGTGCATTCGTTTTCGTCCGAATGCATTTTCGTCTGAATTTCAGGTATTTTCGTTATCGTTTTAACAAACGAAAATGAAAATGCAGAATCCGAAAAATCTGACATAAACAAATGCTTAATTTTCGTTTTCGTTGCAACAACAATTCGATATAGATAGGAGATTCGACATGAGGCTGACAATAACAATCTGTGTCCATCGAAACTGTGGTCGAATGTGCCTAACCTTAACTCTATTAGTCCAATATTATTCTACATAGAGAGAAAAGATTCGACATTATAGAGAGAAAAGATTTGACATTATAGAGAGAAAAGATTCGACATTATAGAGAGAAAAGATTTGACATAGGAGAGAAAAGATTCGACATTATAGAGAGAAAAGATTCGACATAGAGAGAAAAGATCGCTGCTGGAATTGGGTGGGGGAAGTAAAATAAAAATAATGATGATGATGAATGTTATTGGCTGATTGTAACCAAAGAGGAGGAGCAGTAAAATAGCTAGAACTAACTTGACAATTCAACGTGAACGACGAAGATTCGACAAAGCATCGAAAAACATACAAACGTCAAATCTGTCATTGAAGGCTTATGGTGTCTGTTGAAAGTTCTAAGAAGATTTGACGGAGCAGATAAACTGTACGACGCTGCATTCGTACATTTCTAGTCAAATACTCTGCCCATAGGCTATAGAAAAATTCTAATGTTGGTTGACTAGTAATAATATCTAATAAATATAATTATTACTAGTCATACAACATTATAATTCTACTATAGCTAGCTTGTAGGCGGAACATTCGACCGGGAATGTACGATTGCGGCGTCGTACAGTTTCGCTGCTCCGTCGAATCTTTATTGAACAATCGACAGACACCAAAAGCCTTCAATGACAGAATCAACCTTAATTAATTCAGATTTTCGGACAAATGCAATTTCTAACGAAAAGCGAAATAAATAAAAACGAATTTCGGGAGTAACTAAATAAATTCATTTTTCGAACGAAAACGAAATTCCGAAACAAAATATTTCAGTGTGCACATGTCTAGTTTTCACCAAAGTGCTTGCCCCGGTTCTGGCTTTGCTGAGACAGCGAGGAATTGTTATCGTGGGCTATCTAGACGATCTCCTTCTCAGAGCAGAAAATGGCTCAGAATAGGAGGAAAATGTGACAATGGTCAGTCAGACCCTCCGGGACATCGGATGGGTTCTGAACACACAGAAGTCGGCTCTAGTCCCGCTTGGAGTATCTGGGTCTGATCCTGGACACTTCGGCATCAAAGGTGTTTCTACCCTCAGAGAAGTTACTGACACTTCAGTCGGCAGTACAGGTTCTGACGTCCCGAAAATGGTCGTCAATTCGCTTCTGCATGAGAGTCCTGGGACTAATGGTGGCCTCCTTCGAGGCGGTTCCGTATGCTCAATCACACACTCGGGCATTACAGAAGGGAATTTTGTCAGTTTGGGACAAGTCCCCATTGTCTTTGGATCTTCAGATCCAGGTGAGTCACTCTGTCAAAACGTCCCTCCGTGGTGGCTGAGATCCCCGGCTCTTCGGGCCGGGAAGTCGTTCCTCCCCATCCACTGGACGGTGATCACAACGGACACCAGCCTGACGGGCTGGGGAGGAGTGTGGGGAGTCCTGTCAGCTCAAGGGCTCTGGACTCCAGCCGAATCTCGTCTCCCAATCAACGTCCTGGAATTGCGGGCGATCAGACTGTGTCTCTCTGCATGGTCTAAGAGGCTACAGGGCCACCCGGTCAGAATCCATTCGGACAACGCCACGGCCGTGGCGTATGTCAACCATCAGGGGGGAACTTGGAGCTCGGCTGCGGCGTCCGAGGTCGCTCACATCCTAAGGTGGGCGGAAAGAAGCGTGCCGGCGATGTCAGCCGTCTACATTCCGGGCGTAGAAAACTGGCAGGCGGACTATCTGAGCCGCCAGTCCCTGGACCAGGGGGAGTGGTCCTTGCATCCGGAGGTGTTTCAACTCATTTGTCGGCGGTGGGGCACTCCGGATGTGGACCTGATGGCGTCTCGACTCAATCACAAGGTGTCGAGGTTTGTGGCCTGGTCCAGGGACCCCTGGACGGATGCCTCGGACGCGTTAGTGGCCCTGTGGGGTCAGTATCGCTTCATGTATGTCTACCCTCCGCTGAAGTTTCTTCCTCGTCTGCTGCGCAGGGTAGCGGCCGAGGGCATTCTGGTGATCCTCATTGCTCTGGACTGGCCTCGGCGTCATTGGTACGCCGACCTGGTACATCTCATCGTGGACTTCCCTTGGCGCCTGCCCTTGAGGGAGGACCTTCTATCTCAAGGTCCTATCTTTCATCCTGCTTTACAGTCTCTGGCTTTAACGGCATGGCTATTGAGAGTCAGGAGCTGAAAGACCGAGGCCTGTCGGATTCGGTAATTTCAACCATGCTTAGGGCACGGAAGTCTTCTTCTAGGAAGATCTATCACCGTACCTGGAGAGCTTACATCGCTATGTGCGAAGAACTAGACTGGCGTCCACGGACGTACTCTGTCCCCAGAATCCTGAGGTTCTTACAGCGTGGTGTTGCTCAAAGGCTGGCTTTGAGCACTATTAAGGGTCAGATTTCGGCCTTGGCCGTTTTCTTTCAAAGACCCCTAGCTGGTCATTCCTTGGTTAGCACTTTTGTGCAGGGGGTACGCCATGTGGTTCCACCTGCCAAGCCCCCGCTCCCTCCTTGGGATCTGAACTTGGTGCTTTCGGTTCTTCAGGAATCTCCTTTTGAGAATATAAGAGATATTCCTCTTTTATCTTTGTCCCAGAAGGTGGCTTTTTTAGTGGCCATCACTTCTGTTAGACGGGTGTCTGAGTTGGCGGCTCTGTCATGCAAGTCGCCTTACCTGGTCCTCCATAAGGATAAGGCGGTGTTGCGACCGGGACCGTCTTTCCTTCCTAAGGTGGTTTCGGCTTTTCACCTTAATGAGGACATTGTCCTTCCGTCCTTGTGCCCTCATCCATCGCATCCTCGAGAGGTTGCGCTTCACAATTTGGATGTGGTGCGTGCCTTACGGGTATACCTGGCGGCTACTGCTTCTATTCGGAAGTCTGATTCGCTGTTTGTATCTGTCTCTGGTCCGAAACAGGGCCAAGCGGTGTCGTCTGCCACCATTTCTAGGTGGATCAGACAGACTGTTATACAGGCCTATGCCATTAGGGGACGGGCGCCTCCCTTCCCGGTCACAGCGCATTCCACCAGGGCAATCGGTGCTTCCTGGGCTTTCCGACATCAAGCATCGGTTGCACAAGTGTGCAAGGCGGCTGTCACAAGGGTACTCACCGAGGCCGAGATGCTGAGAGCGGTTCTCCCTTGCGACTAAGCGCACTCCACCCCTGGTGGTGGAACAGAGGGTGAAGGGCACAAAGAGGCACGAGGTACCAGCAGGCTGGTAGGTCTGCGTGCGGATGACGTGGAGCTGGTAGCTGTGCAGTACTAGTAGACACTGAAGATACACAGCAAGTCCGTAATCTGGCCAGGGGTTTGAGCACAGGAGATAATAGCAAAGTCCGTAGGCAGGCTGGAGGTCAAGCACAGGAGACTGGTAGAGTAATCCGTAAGCAGGCCGAGGGTCAAACACTGGAGAAAGGTAGCAGAGGTACAAAAGACAAGCCAAGGGTCAGGTGCTGGAAGAGATCGGAGCAGGTCAGGGTCAATCCGGGTCACAACGGTAGTATCAAGGCAGGAAACACAAGCAGGAACTAGGGAAGCTGAAAGATAAACCAGCAACTTAAACATGGATCCAGGCTGTCTTTTATAGGCAGCCAGGAAGTCATGTGATGTGTGCAGCTGACAGCTTCCACTGTCGACGTCGCTGCCATCTAGTGTTCAAAAGGAAATATGCTGTGCTTCTTTATAATGTTTCACTGACAGTGCCCCCCCCGAGGAGCGGCCTCTGGACGCCCAAACTGGACATTAATTCTGGGTGTTCCAACTGAAAAGTTCGGATCAAGCGAGGGGCGTGTATGTTCCTTGAGGGTTCCCAAGAATTATTTTCAGGCGGGTACCCCTTCCACTTAATTAGGTATTGAAGTTGCCTACCCCTCTTCCTACAGTTTATTATAGCTTCCACCTCAAATTCGTTCTCTCCATCAATCTCGACTGGAGGAGGAGGAGGCTCTTCTCTTCCCAAAAAAGGACTAGGGACCACTGGTTTTAGCAGGGAGGCATGAAACACGGGATGTATCCTGTAAGAATCAGGAAGGGTCAACTCAAAAGCCACAGGATTTACCATTCTTTTGATCTTGAAAGGGCCGATGAACTTTGGTCCTAATTTTCGTGACGGGCAAGGGAGTCTAAGGTTGATGGCGGATAGCCAAACCTCATCTCCTACTTTGAAAGCCGGGTTAGCTTTTCTTCCTCGGTCAAAATGTTTTTTATAACTATCCTGAGCTTTTTGCATGGTTTCCTGGATCCTTTGGAAGTTGGATTGAATAGAAGTTATCCGATCTTGTACTGCGGGTACTGAGATTTCCGGGATGGTTTTAGGGAGGAAGGAAGGATGAAAACCACAGTTGGACCAAAAAGGAGTCTGGTTGGTGGCTGAGTGTATGGAATTATTGTAGGCAAATTCCGCATAGGGTAATAAAGAAGACCAATCGTCCTGGGAGCAAGAACAGAAACAACGAAGATATTGTTCTAGAGTTTGGTTTGTTCTCTCTGTTTGGCCATTACTCTGGGGGTGGTAAGCTGAAGAGAGACAAACCTTGATTTCTAATGACTTACAGAGTTCCTTCCAAAATTTTGAGGTGAATTGTGCGCCTCTGTCGGAGACAATATTATCAGGTACCCCGTGGAGTCTCACCACTTCCTTAATGAATGTGTTGGCAGTGTCTAAGGCAGAGGGGGTACCAATCATAGGTAGAAAATGCGCCATCTTTGAGAGGCGGTCAACAATGACAAAAATGGTGGTAAAGCCTTCAGAGGGGGGCAGGTCCACGATAAAGTCCATAGAGACCTCCTTCCATGGTCTTTCCGGGATAGGTAAAGGTCTCAGTAGGCCCCAGGATTTGGCCCTTGCCCCCTTGTTCCGCTGGCAAGAAATACATGAAGAAACATAGCTCTCACAGTCTCGTCTCCAACCTGGCCACCAAAAAGAGCGAGAGACCAGTTCGGAGGTTTTTTTGTACTCCGAAGTGACCTGCAAGCTTGTGATCGTGAAATGTCTTTAAGATCAAGGATCTTACTTCCAGGGGGACAAAAATTTTATTTTGAGCCCAGAACAGATTGCCCCGTTTCTCTAGAGAAGATATCTCTGGGTCGGTACAGTGGCTAGAGGCCTGTTCAATGGCAGTTCTTAGATCGGGCTGAGCAAGGAGAAGAAAATTCTGTGGAGAAAGGATGGTGTCAGGTTCAGTTGTCTGAGGAAATTCGGGGAACATCCGGGAGAGTGCGTCCGCTTTACCATTCTAGGAACCAGGTCGGAAGGTGATATGAAAATTAAACCTGGAGAAAAAGAGCGCCCATCGGGCTTGTCGTGGTCTGAGGCGTTTGGCAGTCCGGAGGTACTCCAGGTTTTTATGGTCTGTGAAAATCATGATAGCGTGGGACGCACCCTCCAGAAGATATCTCCATTCCTCCAAGGCAAATTTAATGGCTAGCAATTCCCGGTCACCGACGTCGTAATTTCTTTCGGGGGAACTTAGCTTCCGGGATGCAAAAGCCACTGGGTGAAGGAGAGCCTTGGGACCCTGTCTTTGGGACAAAATAGCTCCTGTAGCAGTCTCTGAGGCGTTAACTTCCAGCACGAAGGGCAAAGCCGGGTCAGGATGCTGTAAAATTGGTGCCGAGATGAATCTGAGTTTTAACTTGTCAAAGGCTTCCTGGGTTTCCTGGGACCATTGAAAGCGATTTTGTTGATGGGTCAACTGAGTGATGGGAGAGATGATGGATGAAAATCCCTTAATGAACCTCCGATAGAAGTTGGCGAAGCCTATGAACCTTTGCACCCCTTTTTTATCAGTAGGGGCCGGCCACTCCTGGATAGCTTTAACTTTCTGTGGGTCCATAGCAACCCCTTCGGTGGAAATAATGAACCCCAGGAACTGGACAACAGTTTTCTCGAACTCACATTTCTCAGCTTTAAGGTAAAGTCCGTGGTTTCTGAGAATTGTGAGAACCTTTTTTACGTGAGTTTGGTGAAGTTCAATGGTGGCAGAAAAAATAAGGATATCGTCCAAGTAGACAATTACAAAGTTGTCGAGATATTCACGAAAGACATCGTTCACCAGATGTTGAAAGGTTGCCGGGGCATTGCATAGCACAAACGGCATCACCAAGTATTCAAAGTGACCGAACCTGGACCTGAAGGCAGTCTTCCACTCATCACCAGCACGAATCCGGATAAGATTGTAGGCACCCCGTAAGTCTAATTTGGAGAAGATGCGGGCGGTACGAAACCGCTGAAACAGTTCTGGGATAAGTGGGAGCGGGTACCGGTTCTTTATAGTTATTTTATTGAGCTCCCTGTAGTCTATGCAAGGTCTTAGGGAGCCGTCTTTCTTTTCGACGAAGAAGATACCGGCTCCAGCCGGTGAAGAGGACGGACGAATGAAGCCTTTTTCAAGATTCTCTTCTATGTATACCCGAAGAGCTTCCAACTCGGTCTCGGACAATGGAAATATGCGACCGAAAGGGATTTCTGAGCCAGGTAGGAGGTCAATGGGACAGTCGTAAGACCGATGAGGTGGCAAACAATCTGCTTTCTTTTTATCAAAAATGTCTTTGAATTCGAGGTAAACGGGAGGGACATGCTGGAGATGGTCAGGTACTGGTTGAACAGTTAGGCATGAGGCAGGAGCTGGAACAAAAGGAGCTGGAACAAAACAATGCTGGGAGCAGTAGGCAGAGGAGAAGGAAATCTCTTTATTAAGCCAGCTAATTTGAGGATCATGGGCTTGTAACCATGGAAGTCCCAAGATGACAGGGAACATGGGGGAGCAGATAATATCAAAACATAAGTGCTCCTGGTGGCCTGAGTCTGTGACAGTGAGAATGGGAACAGTTTCTTGTGTAACAGGTCCTGAGCAGGGTAAGGACCCATCGGCTAAGCGAACCAGGAGATTCTGTCTCTTGTTGAGGAGAGGAACATGTAGTTTCTGAGCCAATGATGCATCAAGGAAGCAGCTGCAGGCGCCCGAATCGACTATGGCCAGTAGCCGAATTACCTCTCCCGCTACCCGTAGAGAGACAGGAAGGGTAACATGAGTTTGAGTAGGACCAGCAACTTGATAGTTCATAGCATAATGGTTGCGTGACTTACTGGGTCTCACGGGGCAGTTACGTAAGTAATGTCCCGCTTCGCCGCAATACAGGCACAGGTTGGCTTGGCGTCTCCGCTGTCTTTCATCGGGGGTGAGTGGAGCTCGGACCAAACCTAGCTGCATGGGTTCACTCTCAGGAGCAGAAACAACAGGAGGAGCCAGGAACGGAGGATGGACTGGAGAAGGCTTGGGTAGCATCCAGGTAGGTCGGGTGGACTGGAAACGCTCGGAGCGCCGCTCCCGCATGCGTCTGTCCAATTTAATGGTCAATTGAATTAAAGCTTCCAAAGTAGTAGGGGTCTCAACCCGGGCCAGTTCGTCTTTAAGGGCCTCGGAGAGACCCTGGCGGTACTGATATTTGAGGGCAGCCTCGTTCCATCCTGTATCAGCTGACCATTTACGGAAATCAACCGTATAGTCCTCCACTGGTCTCTTTCCTTGGATCAGGGCATGTAAGGCGGACTCTGCCATGGCTGTACGCTGAGGGTCATCATACAGTTGAGCCATGGATTCAAAGAAAGTGTCTATTGAGTTCAATATGGGGCTTCTCTGCTCCATGAGGCCATGGGCCCAGGCTTGTGGTTCCTCAGATAATAAGGAGATAATGAACCCCACCTTGACAACTTCAGAAGAAAAAGTACTGGGTTGGAGGGCCAAGTATAGGGAGCAGGCGTTCTTGAAAGCTCTGAATTTCTTTCGGTTGCCCGAAAATCGCTCAGGAATAGGGACCCGTGGTTCAGGAATGGCCATAATGACAGCAGGGTTGGACTTAGCTTGAGAAGAGGAGGTCCCAGGAGAAACTGCTGAAGCTGTGGTGGCTGAAGCGGGCGACCTGGATAGGTGCTGAAGACGTCCATCCATCTGGATATAACCCTCCTGCAACTTCTGGACTGCCTGCGTAATGGCTGTGACCTGCTGACACAGGGCCTCAAGAGGAGAACACGCTCTGTCGGCCTCGGACATTTTGGCTGGTTTATACTGTCACAAGGGTACTCACCGAGGCCGAGATGCTGAGAGCGGTTCTCCCTTGCGACTAAGCGCACTCCACCCCTGGTGGTGGAACAGAGGGTGAAGGGCACAAAGAGGCACGAGGTACCAGCAGGCTGGTAGGTCTGCGTGCGGATGACGTGGAGCTGGTAGCTGTGCAGTACTAGTAGACACTGAAGATACACAGCAAGTCCGTAATCTGGCCAGGGGTTTGAGCACAGGAGATAATAGCAAAGTCCGTAGGCAGGCTGGAGGTCAAGCACAGGAGACTGGTAGAGTAATCCGTAAGCAGGCCGAGGGTCAAACACTGGAGAAAGGTAGCAGAGGTACAAAAGACAAGCCAAGGGTCAGGTGCTGGAAGAGATCGGAGCAGGTCAGGGTCAATCCGGGTCACAACGGTAGTATCAAGGCAAGAAACACAAGCAGGAACTAGAGAAGCTGAAAGATAAACCAGCAACTTAAACATGGATCCAGGCTGTCTTTTATAGGCAGCCAGGAAGTCATGTGATGTGTGCAGCTGACAGCTTCCACTGTCGACGTTGCTGCCATCTAGTGTTCAAAAGGAAATATGCTGTGCTTCTTTATAATGTTTCACTGACAGCAGCGACCTGGTCGTCCATTCATACCTTTTCTAAATTCTACAAGGTTGATGTGGCTGCATCTTCGAATGCTTCCTTCAGCCGCAAAGTGTGGCAGGCCGCTGTCTAATGTTGAAACTCCTCCGTTGAGGAGCTCTGCTGGTTTGGAGGGAAGTTTTGGTAGTTCCTTACTTTTTTGCTCCCACCCTTTTCTTATACTGCTTTGGGACGTCCCATATGTAATCAGTATGAGAGCTGTGTCGGTCCATGGACGATAAGAGAAAATAGGATTTTTGTACTCACCGTAAAATCCGTTTCTCTGACGTCCATGGACCGACACAGCACCCACCCTTCCTTTTAAGGTTTGTACTGCTTTGTTACGAACTGAGGCTGCTAGCTGCAGGTGGGTGGGTAATGTCCTGAGGGACCGCCCCCCTGGGCGGGGCTGTTCGGCTCTGGCTTGTTCTAGACTGTTTTAACATCTAACATTCTGCCTAGGTCTTCTCCTGCAAGCAGGGACATATACCCTCATGTAATCAGTATGAGAGCTGTGTCGGTCCATGGACGTCAGAGAAACGGATTTTACGGTGTGTAAAAAAATCCTATTTTATTTATCTTGTAGCAATGAACAGTACCGGTTGAACTTGACACAAACAGACAGGTTGTGGGTACGAGTAGGTCCAGGTACAAGCTCTCTCCTATTCCATACAGTGCAAATAGGCTTGGCGCACAATCGCTGCCACCGATTGTGAATTTGGTTCCTGCCACAAACCTTGGTGAACGTTGAGGCCTCTGCCACAGACCTGAGTGTAGGTCTCTGCCACCGACCTGGGTTTAGTTGGGTCGCTGCCACCGACCATAAGCATGTGAACTACCTTCCTTGAGAGAATGGCCCCTGTCAGGGAAGACACCCATCCGGACGGTCTCCAGAGGCCCACCCGTCACCGGCAATATGCTGCACCGGGTCTTCGGGAGGGTCACATCTCCGGTCCCTTACGCCCTGGATTCAGGCACCCGTACCTGGGGCACCTTAGGTATGTTCCATCCCTCGCGGGACCCAGTGGAAGGTACTGGGCCCCAGGCCTTCTGTAAAGTACCTCACCCCAGACTTAAGGTGTCTGGGATGGAACTCGAACTCCACGTATCCAGGCCAAGGGCGCCTGGACAACGACCGCGGACAGCAGCCCACAGGCTGAAGGTGCCTGGGACTTCGACCTCGTGCGCAAGATGGCCGCCCCCTTTATACCCTCTCCCAGCAAGCACAGCGGGTTCTCCGCCCCGCTGTACATCTGCTGCGAGAGGTCACAAAGGGTACGCCACTGCAGTGGTGGTTCAACCCCCGGCCCAAGGCGACAGCGCCACCCACTGGGCCACAGGGAACTGACACCACTGATATCTTCACACAAATAAATAGCATTACTCTAACAATAAGTGCATCTGGGTCATGCTACCACCCAGATGCTGCCCCTAAATGTATATACCCGCTACACTTGGATAGCTTTTACAGAACCCAGGTGAAGTTCCTCCATGATCAATCCATTCATAAAGGTACAACATCTGTCAGGAAACTTCCACCTCCCAATAAACTCATCTCTAATCCTTTAGTACCTACCCGGCCACATACGTGGTATATAGGGATGAGCTTCGTGTTCGAGTCGAACATACGTTCGACTCGAACATCGGCTGTTCAATCGTTCGACGAAGATCGAACGATTTGGGCCGTTCGCGCCAAATTCGAGTGACGCGAACGGCCCACAATGCACTACGCCATCGCAGTGTCATCGAGGCGCTGTGATTGGTCAAGCATGCACTGTGACCCCGCATGCTTGGCCAATCACAGCGCCGGCAGCGAGGAGAGCAATGATTGGCCACAGGCAGGATGCCTGTGGCCAATTATTGCTGAGGGTGTTTAGTACACGCCCCACACTATAAAAGGCCGCCAGCACGGCGGCCTAGTGTAGTGTGTTCCGGAGCAGGGAAAGAGAAGCATAGGCAGGGACAGTGACATTTATTTTTTTCTTGCTTAACCTGGATTCCTTTAGTTTAGGGAAAGAGAAGGATAGGTAGGGAGAGTGTCAGTGTGTTTTACTGTGCGAATCCTTTTTTCTAGGGACAGGGAAGGACAGTGAGGGAATTCTCCTTGTGCTATAGTGTGCTTTAAAAAAACATTTTTTCTAGGGACAGAAAACTATACGTAGGGAGAGTGTCAGTGTGTTTTACTGTGCGAATCCTTGTTTCTAGGGACAGGGAAGGACAGTGAGGGAATTCTCCTTGTGCTATAGTGTGCTTTAAAAAAACATTTTTTCTAGGGACAGAAAACTATAGGTAGGGAGAGTGTCAGTGTGTTTTACTGTGCGAATCCTTGTTTCTAGGGACAGGGAAGGACAGTGAGGGAATTCTCCTTGTGCTATAGTGTGCTTTAAAAAAACATTTTTTCTAGGGACAGAAAACTATAGGTAGGGAGAGTGTCAGTGTGTTTTACTGTGCGAATCCTTGTTTCTAGGGACAGGGAAGGACAGTGAGGGAATTCTCCTTGTGCTATAGTGTGCTTTAAAAAAACATTTTTTCTAGGGACAGAAAACTATAGGTAGGAAGAGTGTCAGTTTCTTTCACTGTGATAATCCTTGTTTCTAGGGACAAAGAAGGAAAGTGAGGGAAATTCTCCTTGTGCTATAGTGTGCTTTAAAAAAACATTTTTTCTAGGGACAGAAAACTATAGGTAGGGAGAGTGTCAGTGTGTTTTACTGTGCGAATCCTTGTTTCTAGGGACAGGGAAGGACAGTGAGGGAATTCTCCTTGTGCTATAGTGTGCTTTAAAAAAACATTTTTTCTAGGGACAGAAAACTATAGGAAGGAAGAGTGTCAGTTTCTTTCACTGTGATAAGCCTTGTTTCTAGGGACAAAGAAGGAAAGTGAGGGAAATTCTCCTTGTGCTATAGTGTGCTTTAAAAAAACATTTTTTCTAGGGACAGAAAACTATAGGTAGGGAGAGTGTCAGTGTGTTTTACTGTGCGAATCCTTGTTTCTAGGGACAGGGAAGGACAGTGAGGGAATTCTCCTTGTGCTATAGTGTGCTTTAAAAAAACATTTTTTCTAGGGACAGAAAACTATAGGTAGGGAGAGTGTCAGTGTGTTTTACTGTGCGAATCCTTGTTTCTAGGGACAGGGAAGGACAGTGAGGGAATTCTCCTTGTGCTATAGTGTGCTTTAAAAAAACATTTTTTCTAGGGACAGAAAACTATAGGAAGGAAGAGTGTCAGTTTCTTTCACTGTGATAATCCTTGTTTCTAGGGACAAAGAAGGAAAGTGAGGGAAATTCTCCTTGTGCTATAGTGTGCTTTAAAAAAACATTTTTTCTAGGGACAGAAAACTATAGGTAGGAAGAGTGTCAGTTTCTTTCACTGTGATAATCCTTGTTTCTAGGGACAAAGAAGGAAAGTGAGGGAAATTCTCCTTGTGCTATAGTGTGCTTTAAAAAAACATTTTTTCTAGGGACAGAAAACTATAGGTAGGGAGAGTGTCAGTGTCTTTTACTGTGCAAATCCTTGTTTCTAGGGACAGGGAAGGACAGTGAGGGAATTCTCCTTGTGCTATAGTGTGCTTTAAAAAAACATTTTTCTAGGGACAGAAAACTATAGGAAGGAAGAGTGTCAGTTTCTTTCACTGTGATAATCCTTGTTTCTAGGGACAAAGAAGGAAAGTGAGGGAAATTCTCCTTGTGCTATAGTGTGCTTTAAAAAAACATTTTTTCTAGGGACAGAAAACTATAGGTAGGGAGAGTGTCAGTGTGTTTTACTGTGCGAATCCTTGTTTCTAGGGACAGGGAAGGACAGTGAGGGAAATTCTCCTTGTGCTATAGTGTGCTAAAGCATTCCTCATCAACCATCTTTGAAATCCTTGTTTTTTTGGACAGTCAGGGAAATTGTCGTTGTGCTATTCTGTGCAAAAGCAATCATCCTCAACCATATTTAGAAATCCTTAAGTAAAGGGACAGAGAAGGACACCTGAAGGTAGCCCTTATTGCTTTTTTCCCATCTCCCTGCAGGCCATCTATTAGAATGTCTGGAAGGCAAACAAGGAGAGGCAGACAGTCAGGAGGCAATAAAAGAGGGCAAGCAGGCTCTGTGTCTGGGGGCAACAGTGCTGGTCGTGGACGCGGTGCATTGTCATCAGCACATGGCCATGGGACACGCTTGTCCTTCTTTTCGGCAGCTGGACATGCTGAGCCACATCATGCCGAAGACTTGGTAGAGTGGATGACCAAGCCCTCCTCCTCCTCCTCATCCTCTCTCACCCAGGCTCAGGGTACTGGAAAAGCAGCTGCCAAAGCGTCCTCTTCCCTGGTATCAATGTCAGACTCATCATCAGTCACTCCTTCCCTAGACCCACCATGTCCTCCTCCTGAGGAGTCCCCCGAACTGTTTGAGCACAGTGTTGGGTACATGCTCCAGGAGGATGCCCAGCGTTTCGAAGGGTCTGATGATGAAACCCAGCTAGAGGAAGGCAGTAGCGTGAGAGCAGACAGAGGGGATGCTCAAGAAGGACACCAATCTGGCAGTCATGTTCCAGCAGCTGCAGCATACTGCCAGATTGGCTCCAGTGATGAGGAGGGAGGGGATGATGAGGTCACTGACTCCACGTGGGTGCCTAATAGGAGAGAGGAGGAGGAGGAGGATGAGGAGGAGGCACATCTCCAACGAGGCAGGATGCCCTTTGGTGGCCAGCGTAAGGGCAGTACACCGACGGAATCACACCGCAGAGCTCCGCCTGTGCAGGGCGCTGCCTCTGCCCGTCATTCAAAAAGTTCTTTGGTGTGGGCCTTTTTTGAGGCTAGTGCATCAGATCGCACAGCTGCTGTTTGCAACATATGTCTCAAGCGTATATCGCGTGGCCAAAACATCAGCCGCTTGGGTACCACATGCCTGACCAGACATATGTTGACCTGCCATGCAGCTCGTTGGCAAGCCTACCTCAAAGACCCACACCAAAGAACAAAGCGGACCTCTCCTTGCACCGCATCAGCTGGGATCTCCAACCCCACTATAACTTCAGTCCTCTCTGAAACATGCACTGAGAGGAATGAAGGTGTAGAATTAGGTGTGTCACAGCCAAGTACTTGCGGCCACTCTGCTAGCAGTACACCGACGTCCGATTCTAGCAGGCAAATTTCCCTGCCCCAGCTGCTGGACCGTCGAAAGAAGTTCACTCCCAGCCATCCACATGCCCAGCGGTTGAATGCTAGCTTGGCTAAATTGCTAGCGCTTCAACTGCTGCCTTTTCAGTTGGTAGACTCGGCCCCCTTCCGTGAGTTTGTGCAATGTGCGGTTCCTCAGTGGCAGGTTCCCAAACGCCACTTTTTCTCACGGAAGGCTATTCCGGCTCTCTACCGGCATGTGGAAGGCAATGTCTTGGCCTCGCTGGACAGGGCGGTCAGCGGTAAGGTGCATATTACCGCTGACTCATGGTCCAGCAGGCATGGACAGGGACGTTACCTTTCTTTCACGGCCCATTGGGTCACTCTTTTGGCAGCTGGGAAGGATGCAGGACAAGGTGCAGTAGTGTTGGAGGTTGTTCCACCGCCACGCCTCCAAAATGCTACTACTGGTTGTGACACACCTCTCTCCTCCACCCCCTCCTCTTCTTCTTCCTCCATGGCCTCTTCCTGTGGTTTGTCCTCGGAACCAGCGGTGCTCCGTAGGCGTTCAAGGGGCTACGCAAGTACGCAGGCAAAAAGATGCCATGCCGTGCTTGCGCTGGTGTGTTTGGGGGACAGAAGCCACACTGGGGCAGAGGTCCTGTCTGCTCTGCAGGGCCAGGCCGAGAGGTGGTTGACGCCACGCCAGCTTAAGCCAGGAATGGTGGTTTGCGACAATGGCACCAACCTCCTCTCCGCCCTCCGACAGGGACAACTGACCCATGTGCCCTGTGTGGCTCACGTCCTTAACCTGGTGGTGCAGCGGTTCTTGGGCAGGTACCCGGGCTTACAGGATGTCCTGAGGCAGGCCAGGAAAGTCTGTGTGCATTTCCGCAGATCTTATAATGCCAGTGCTCGCCTGGCTGAGCTGCAAAAGGAGTTGAACCTGCCCAAGAACCGCCTTATATGTGACATGCCCACCAGGTGGAACTCAACGTTGGCCATGCTGCAGCGGCTGCACATGCAGCAGAGGGCCATCAATGAGTACCTGTGCGACTACGGCACCAGGACAGGCTCAGGGGAGCTCGGGTTTTTTTCACCACGCCAGTGGGGCATGATCAGGGATGCATGCACTGTCCTGGCACCATTTGAGGAGGCCACGAGGATGGTGAGCAGTGACAGTGCATGCATCAGTGACACTGTACCTCTTGTCCACCTGTTGGAGCACACGCTGCGTGGAATAATGGACAGGGCACTTGAGGCAGAACAGAGGCAGGAAGAGGAGGACTTCCTTGCCTCTCAAGGCCCCCTTTACCCAGACAGTGTTCCTTCTGTCCCACCCATCGCACAGGAAGAGGAGGAGGAGGAGGAGGAGGAGGATTGTGTCAGCATGGAGGTGGAGGCTGGCACTCAGCATCATCAGCAGCAGTCTTTTAGGGATGATTTACAGTCCCAAGAAACCAGTGGACTTGTACGTGGCTGGGAGGAGGTGGCTGCGGATCATGTCGTCCTTAGTGACCCAGAGGACTCCGGAGCGAATGCCTCAGCAAACCTACGCTGCATGGCCTCCCTGATCCTGCAAAGTCTGCGGAAGGATCCTCGTATTCATCGGATCAAGGAGAGGGACCATTACTGGCTGGCCACTCTCCTTGATCCACGGTACAAGGGTAAGGTTGCGGACCTTATGTTACCGTCGCAGAGGGAGCAGAGGATGAGACAACTCCGGGAGGCCTTGCAGAAAGGTCTGTGCAACGCGTTCCCAGAGACTGGGAGGTTACAAACTCCTGGTCCTGGACAACGAGTTGCTGAGGCTTCGGCCAGTCAAAGAAGGAGCGGTGGGGAAGGTGGCCGTCTGACCGATGCGTTCAGACAATTCTTTAGTCCGCAGCCCCAAAGTATGATCGGTTCCAGCAACCATCGCCAGCGTCTGATAAACATGGTGCAGGAATATCTAGGGGCAAGGTCAGACTTGGACACCTTCCCCACCGAAAATCCTCTGGCTTACTGGGTCTTGAGGATGGATCACTGGCCAGAGCTTGCACAGTATGCAATTGAGCTACTGGCCTGTCCTGCATCCAGCGTTCTTTCGGAACGCACATTCAGTGCTGCTGGAGGATTTGTCACGGATCACAGGGTGCGCCTGTCCACCGACTCGGTTGATCGACTGACTTTCATCAAGATGAACCAGTCTTGGATCACCACCAGCTACCACACACCTGATGCTGATATAACAGACTAATTGATTTTAACATGTCACATCCCTTCAAGACTGATGCTGATGCTGAGTGCCTGTGCTGTTATGTTGACTGGCTATCCTCCTCCTCCGAGTCCTCAATGATACGATTGATGATGATAGCTTGGAAGATCATTTTTGTTTATGGGTGCCGCCACCAGTGGCTAAGGCCCAATTTTTCAGCCCCTGTTTTACAGGGGCGTGTAATTACAATTTTTTTAGCAATAATTTGCCATAGGGCTCATTGCTGTGCTCCAAGTACAGTATCTGTGAGGGGTTGGAGTGTTGTGGCACCAGTGCCTAAGGCCCAATTTTTCAGCCCCTGTTTAACAGGGGCGTGTCATTACAATTTTTGAAGCAATACTTTGCAACAGGGCTCATTGCTGTGCTCCAAGTACAATATCTGTGAGGGGTTGTAGTGTTGTGCCACCAGTGCCTAAGGCCCAATTTTTCAGCCCCTGTTCAACAGGGGCATGCAATTACAATTCTTGATCTAATAATTCACAGCAGGGCCCATTGCTGCACCCACCAAGAGTAACTCTGAGGGCTTACAGTGTTGTGGCAACGCCACCACCACCACCACCACGAAAGGCCCAATTTTTCAGCCCCTGTTCAAAAGGGGCATGTAATTACAATTCTTGATCTAATAATTCACAGCAGGGCCCATTGCTGCACCCACCAAGAGTAACTCTGAGGGCTTACAGTGTTGTGGCAACACCACCACCACCACCACCACCACCACGAAAGGCCCAATTTTTCAGCCCCTGTTCAACAGGGGCATGCAATTACAATTCTTGATCTAATAATTCACAGCAGGGCCCATTCCTGCACCCACCAAGAGTAACTCTGAGGGCTTACAGTGTTGTGGCAACACCACCACCACCACCACCACCACGAAAGGCCCAATTTTTCAGCCCCTGTTCAACAGGGGCATGCAATTACAATTCTTGATCTAATAATTCACAGCAGGGCCCATTGCTGTACCCACCAAGAGTAACTGTCAGGGCTTACAGTGTTGTGGCACCAGCACCACCATCAAAGGCCCAATTTTTACTACCACTGTTCAACAATTATATGTAATTAAAATTCCTGATATAATAGTTGACAGCAGGGCGTTCCAGCACCAACCAAGAGTAACTGTGAGTGCTTACAGTGTTGTGCCAACACCAACAACTAAGGGGCCTATTTCTGCAGAGTATATACGGCAGGTCCCTACTTTCAAACATCCAACTTACAAACGACTCCTACTTGCAAACGCAAGAAGACAACAGGAAGTGAGAGGAAATCTACCACTAGGAAGGAAAATTCTCTCCTGTAAGAATAAATATGGGAGAAAGGTGTCTCCTCTGTACTGATGCTTTATCAGCAATCCTTGTTTCAAGAAAAACACCACATTTCAAAAACAGTTGTCATTGGGACGGAAAGTGAGGTGAAATGTTCTGAACAGGGGCACAGACAGCAAAACAAATGTTACAGGGGTGATAACCCTTACCTATGTTTTCCAAAAAGTTTAAAAATAGATTTTTGGGCTGGAGCTACACTTCAACAATGTACCTGTTCAAAATTACAAACAGATTCTACATAAGAACAAACCTACAGTCCCTGTCTTGTATGCACCGCCTGTATACGGCTGTTCAGAGTATATAGGGCCTTTTTTATTTTATGTGCAGGGTTCCCCTTAATATCCATACAAGACCCAAAGGGGCTGGTAATGGGCTGGGGTAGGGGGGGGGTCATGGGGTAGCTATGCCATTTTTCTTAAAGATTTTCATCCATATTACCGGGACCAGACATTACATTAAAGCCGCAAGCAGTTTTAAATGGCTTTTTTTTCCTTTAGAAGTGTCATTTTGTGCAGGGACAGTTCTAAACACGGGAAACACGTGGCACTTCACAGGCATACTTTAGACACCCCCCAGGTACGATATTTAAAGGAATATTTGACTTTTTTTTTTTCACTTTATGCATCATTAAAATGACTGCTCCCGAAAAACGACCGTTTTTAAAACTTCTTTTTGCATTGATACATGTCCCCTGGTGCACAACCCGGGTTCCCAAACCCTTTTTAGGACAATAACATGCATAATAGTTGTTATAATTAGCACTTTAGAATTCGAACGTTCGCATCCATTGTATTTAATAGGGTTCTAATGTTCGTACGAACTTTCGGTCCGTTCGCGGGTTCTGGTGCGAACCGAACCCTGGGGTGTTCGGCTCATCACTAGTGGTATATCCCACAGGGGCATCTCTGCATATATACATAATTTATCTTATCATGGAGGGGATACATATTACAGTTTAGATTAGTGTATGCTTCTTCCATCAGAATTGGCATAACTGTTTTCTTTTTTTTTTTTTTCCAGCCTGGTGTTCCTTGGAAGACGCATTCTAAATGTCTTTGTTCTGCATTTAACTTGCAGCTCAGGACTCATATAATAGTTCCTGCCTGTGATTGTGCTAATCCTCCCGACACCCAGGTCTGATGCTGATCCTGCAGGAGTGACACTTCAGCCCCCATCTGGCAGACTGGAACATCCTGTATTGATCTTCTCCTCGGTAATTGCAGTCTCCTTTATGTCTTCCTCTAAGCCCAGTCCACTGCTCTCTTCTGCTGTAGGGCTATAAATCAATCCGGTACAAGGAGCAGATTACCAGCTTCCTCACTTAAAGCGACTCCATGTTTCATTGTTGGTAATGGAAACATGCATTTTTCCAAATGTTTAATTCTATTTGAGATCAAATGATGATATGTTAGTCCAGAGTCGTTTCCAATAGCACAGGTTCCAGTCATCAGAGAGAGGGAGGAGGCTTCTTTACAGGCTTCATAGTTGTGAGAGGACACTGGCCACAACCTCCCTAATTTCCTCTTAAAGGGACATCAGCAACCTAACTTGGGACATACCGTATTTCCCCGAAAATAAGACCTACCCCGAAAATAAGACCTAGTGTTATTTCCAGGAGGGCTGCAATATAAGCCCTACCCCGAAAATAAGCCCTAATTTAAAATGATTGTAAAATCCTATAACCCACTCTATTACAGTAGTATATAATGTACAATGTGTGTGTTTCTGTAATATAAATGTGGGGAAGAGAGCTCTGGCAGGTCACAGAAGCGCAGAGCGGCGCTATAATGAAGGTATTTGGCACAATTATAATACATAGGCACACACATTGTACATTATATATGTAGCAGGCATCCCAAATTTGGGGGTCGCTATGTTCTAAATTTAGGGGTAGTATGAGCCATAGTTGGCTCAGGTTCTCTAATTTTGCTAGGTATGGACTTTGTTCTGCTATGGTGTTGCCTGGTGTATGGTTCTCCTTGTCCTGTGGTGGCGCTGTTGCCTAGGTCTCGGGTTGAACCACGGGTGGCATTGTAGTGTGATTGGGTGTCCTCTCTCGGCTACCGTGAGGTGGGCGGGGTTTCACCTGCTGTGCATGCTGGGAGAGGGTACATAAAGGACAGACGCCATGATCTGTGGTGGTGTGCCGGGGGGATTTAGAGGAGGACCCCTGGTGTCGAAGTCGCGCTCTTTGGCCCTGCTGGCCGGGGGGTGCGTGAACTGGCCGAGGAGTCTCGGGCACCTTTAGCCTGAGGCTACAATGTTCCAGGTAGGCCCAGTACCTTCAACTGGGTCTACAGCCAACACACTGGAGTCCAAGGGAGCCCGTGTGAGGGTGGCCCGCTCTGAAAGAGAGGAAACCGGGGGAGGACCTGTCTGATGGATCGGTGATGGAGTTAACGATGAAGGAGAGGCCTGGTTACCTATCAGAGGAAGGATTCGTGAGTTGCAGTATAGCCCCTGTAGTGTGTCCCACTGACACCTATGGTCTAATCTACGGGGTTTGTTCAGAAGTCATAATTCAATCATTAGGGATTCTGTGGCAGAGGATCTCTAGGACTTGTCCGTGAAGGGGACTAAATTCAAGTAGCAACTGTTCGTGCTTCACTCCGGCTGCTAGAACTGTGAGAGGGATCTATCCGGGTGAGCAAAATTCATACTCAGGCTTGAGTAAAGAATAGGGTAACTGGGTGCCGCGTGCCTGAACCTATCTCCCTACCTACTTTGTCACTATCTTCAACCTGTTCCCAAGTCTGTTTGAGCAAGATAAAAATAAACATAAGCTGTTTGGAGTTTGAATACTGTTTGGACATTGAGTTTCTTTGGGGAAAGAACACAGACTTTTCCCTACATTCTAGGGACGAGAACCAGTTAACGGGAGGTAACTAGCTACAGGACCCAAAAATAAAGAACACCGCTCAACCTTCTTAACCAGGTGGATCCAGGCATGTGGCAAGGTGTGCCTTTATCCCTGCAAGGAGAAGGTAGGCAGGAGAAAAGGGTCCGTGTGCTACATATACTATTGTAATAAAGTGGATTATAGAATTTTACAAGCATTTTAACTCAGTTCACACTGGGGATTAGGGATGAGCTTCGTGTTCGAGTCGAACATACGTTCGACTCGAACATCGGCTGTTCGATCGTTCGACGAAGATCGAACGATTTGGGCCGTTCGCGCCAAATTCGAGTGACGCGAACGGCCCACAATGCACTACGCCATCGCAGTGTCATCCAGGCGCTGTGATTGGCCAAGCATGCACTGTGACCCCGCATGCTTGGCCAATCACAGCGCCGGCAGCGAGGAGAGCAATGATTGGCCACAGGCAGGATGCCTGTGGCCAATTATTGCTGAGGGGGTTTAGTACACGCCCCACACTATAAAAGGCCGCCAGCACGGCGGCCTAGTGTAGTGTGTTCCGGAGCAGGGATAGAGCAGCATAGGCAGGGACAGTGACTTTTATTTCTTTCTTGCTTAACCTGGATTCCTTTAGTTTAGGGAAAGAGAAGGATAGGTAGGGAGAGTGTCAGTGTGTTTTGTGCTTGTGCTATATTGTGCTTAAAAAAAACATTTTTTCTAGGGACAGAAAACTGTAGGTAGGGAGAGTGTGTCAGTTTCTTTCACTGTCAAAGTCCTTGTTTCCAGGGACCTGGAAGGACAGTGAGGTAATTCTCCTTGTGCTAAATTGTGCTTAAAAAAAACATTTTTTCTAGGGACAGAAAACTGTAGGTAGGGAGAGTGTGTCAGTTTCTTTCACTGTCAAAGTCCTTGTTTCCAGGGACCTGGAAGGACAGTGAGGTAATTCTCCTTGTGCTAAATTGTGCTTAAAAAAAAAAAATTTTTCTAGGGACAGAAAACTGTAGGTAGGGAGAGTGTGTCAGTTTCTTTCACTGTCAAAGTCCTTGTTTCCAGGGACCTGGAAGGACAGTGAGGTAATTCTCCTTGTGCTAAATTGTGCTTAAAAAAAACATTTTTTCTAGGGACAGAAAACTGTAGGTAGGGAGAGTGTGTCAGTTTCTTTCACTGTCAAAGTCCTTGTTTCCAGGGACCTGGAAGGACAGTGAGGTAATTCTCCTTGTGCTAAATTGTGCTTAAAAAAAAACATTTTTTCTAGGGACAGAAAACTGTAGGTAGGGAGAGTGTGTCAGTTTCTTTCACTGTCAAAGTCCTTGTTTCCAGGGACCTGGAAGGACAGTGAGGTAATTCTCCTTGTGCTAAATTGTGCTTAAAAAAAACATTTTTTCTAGGGACAGAAAACTGTAGGTAGGGAGAGTGTGTCAGTTTCTTTCACTGTCAAAGTCCTTGTTTCCAGGGACCTGGAAGGACAGTGAGGTAATTCTCCTTGTGCTAAATTGTGCTTAAAAAAAACATTTTTTCTAGGGACAGAAAACTGTAGGTAGGGAGAGTGTGTCAGTTTCTTTCACTGTCAAAGTCCTTGTTTCCAGGGACCTGGAAGGACAGTGAGGTAATTCTCCTTGTGCTAAATTGTGCTTAAAAAAAACATTTTTTCTAGGGACAGAAAACTGTAGGTAGGGAGAGTGTGTCAGTTTCTTTCACTGCCAAAGTCCTTGTTTCCAGGGACCTGGAAGGACAGTGAGGTAATTCTCCTTGTGCTAAATTGTGCTTAAAAAAAACATTTTTTCTAGGGACAGAAAACTGTAGGTAGGGAGAGTGTGTCAGTTTCTTTCACTGTCAAAGTCCTTGTTTCCAGGGACCTGGAAGGACAGTGAGTGAATTCTCCTTGTGCTATATTGTGCTTAAAAAAAACATTTTTTCTAGGGACAGAAAACTGTAGGTAGGGAGAGTGTGTCAGTTTCTTTCACTGCCAAAGTCCTTGTTTCCAGGGACCTGGAAGGACAGTGAGGTAATTCTCCTTGTGCTAAATTGTGCTTAAAAAAAACATTTTTTCTAGGGACAGAAAACTGTAGGTAGGGAGAGTGTGTCAGTTTCTTTCACTGTCAAAGTCCTTGTTTCCAGGGACCTGGAAGGACAGTGAGTGAATTCTCCTTGTGCTATATTGTGCTTAAAAAAAACATTTTTTCTAGGGACAGAAAACTGTAGGTAGGGAGAGTGTGTCAGTTTCTTTCACTGTCAAAGTCCTTGTTTCCAGGGACCTGGAAGGACAGTGAGGTAATTCTCCTTGTGCTAAATTGTGCTTAAAAAAAACATTTTTCTAGGGACAGAAAACTGTAGGTAGGGAGAGTGTGTCAGTTTCTTTCACTGTCAAAGTCCTTGTTTCCAGGGACCTGGAAGGACAGTGAGGTAATTCTCCTTGTGCTAAATTGTGCTTAAAAAAAACATTTTTTCTAGGGACAGAAAACTGTAGGTAGGGAGAGTGTGTCAGTTTCTTTCACTGTCAAAGTCCTTGTTTCCAGGGACCTGGAAGGACAGTGAGGTAATTCTCCTTGTGCTAAATTGTGCTTAAAAAAAAACATTTTTTCTAGGGACAGAAAACTGTAGGTAGAGAGAGTGTGTCAGTTTCTTTCACTGTCAAAGTCCTTGTTTCCAGGGACCTGGAAGGACAGTGAGGTAATTCTCCTTGTGCTAAATTGTGCTTAAAAAAAACATTTTTTCTAGGGACAGAAAACTGTAGGTAGGGAGAGTGTGTCAGTTTCTTTCACTGTCAAAGTCCTTGTTTCCAGGGACCTGGAAGGACAGTGAGGTAATTCTCCTTGTGCTAAATTGTGCTTAAAAAAAACATTTTTTCTAGGGACAGAAAACTGTAGGTAGGGAGAGTGTGTCAGTTTCTTTCACTGTCAAAGTCCTTGTTTCCAGGGACCTGGAAGGACAGTGAGGTAATTCTCCTTGTGCTAAATTGTGCTTAAAAAAACATTTTTTCTAGGGACAGAAAACTGTATGTAGGGAGAGTGTGTCAGTTTCTTTCACTGTCAAAGTCCTTGTTTCCAGGGACCTGGAAGGACAGTGAGGTAATTCTCCTTGTGCTAAATTGTGCTTAAAAAAAACATTTTTTCTAGGGACAGAAAACTGTAGGTAGGGAGAGTGTGTCAGTTTCTTTCACTGTCAAAGTCCTTGTTTCCAGGGACCTGGAAGGACAGTGAGGTAATTCTCCTTGTGCTAAATTGTGCTTAAAAAAAACATTTTTTCTAGGGACAGAAAACTGTAGGTAGGGAGAGTGTGTCAGTTTCTTTCACTGTCAAAGTCCTTGTTTCCAGGGACCTGGAAGGACAGTGAGGTAATTCTCCTTGTGCTAAATTGTGCTTAAAAAAACATTTTTTCTAGGGACAGAAAACTGTAGGTAGGGAGAGTGTGTCAGTTTCTTTCACTGTCAAAGTCCTTGTTTCCAGGGACCTGGAAGGACAGTGAGGTAATTCTCCTTGTGCTAAATTGTGCTTAAAAAAAACATTTTTTCTAGGGACAGAAAACTGTAGGTAGGGAGAGTGTGTCAGTTTCTTTCACTGTCAAAGTCCTTGTTTCAAGGGACAGAGAAGGACACCTGAAGGTAGCCCTTATTGCTTTTTTCCCATCTCCCTGCAGGCCATCTATTAGAATGTCTGGAAGGCAAACAAGGAGAGGCAGACAGTCAGGAGCCAATAAAAGAGGGCAAGCAGGCTCTGTGTCTGGGGGCAACAGTGCTGGTCGTGGACGCGGTGCATTGTCATCAGCACATGGCCATGGGACACGCTTGTCCTTCTTTTCGGCAGCTGGACATGTTGAGCCACATCATGCCGAAGACTTGGTAGAGTGGATGACCAAGCCCTCCTCCTCCTCCTCATCCTCTCTCACCCAGGCTCAGGGTACTGGAAAAGCAGCTGCCAAAGCGTCCTCTTCCCTGGTATCAATGTCAGACTCATCATCAGTCACTCCTTCCCTAGACCCACCATGTCCTCCTCCTGAGGAGTCCCCCGAACTGTTTCAGCACAGTGTTGGGTACATGCTCCAGGAGGATGCCCAGCGTTTCGAAGGGTCTGATGATGAAACCCAGCTAGAGGAAGGCAGTAGCGTGAGAGCAGACAGAGGGGATGCTCAAGAAGGACACCAATCTGGCAGTCATGTTCCAGCAGCTGCAGCATACTGCCAGATTGCCTCCAGTGATGAGGAGGGAGGTGATGATGAGGTCACTGACTCCACGTGGGTGCCTAATAGGAGAGAGGAGGAGGAGGAGGATGAGGAGGAGGCACATCTCCAACGAGGCAGGATGCCCTTTGATGGCCAGCGTAAGGGCAGTACACCGACGGAATCACACCGCAGAGCTCCGCCTGTGCAGGGCGCTGCCTCTGCCCGTCATTCAAAAAGTTCTTTGGTGTGGGCCTTTTTTGAGGCTAGTGCATCAGATCGCACAGCTGCTGTTTGCAACATATGTCTCAAGCGTATATCGCGTGGCCAAAACATCAGCCGCTTGGGTACCACATGCCTGACCAGACATATGTTGACCTGCCATGCAGCTCGTTGGCAAGCCTACCTCAAAGACCCACACCAAAGAACAAAGCGGACCTCTCCTTGCACCGCATCAGCTGGGATCTCCAACCCCACTATAACTTCAGTCCTCTCTGAAACATGCACTGAGAGGAATGAAGGTGTAGAATTAGGTGTGTCACAGCCAAGTACTTGCGGCCACTCTGCTAGCAGTACACCAACGTCCGATTCTAGCAGGCAAATTTCCCTGCCCCAGCTGCTGGACCGTCGAAAGAAGTTCACTCCCAGCCATCCACATGCCCAGCGGTTGAATGCTAGCTTGGCTAAATTGCTAGCGCTTCAACTGCTGCCTTTTCAGTTGGTAGACTCGGCCCCCTTCCGTGAGTTTGTGCAATGTGCGGTTCCTCAGTGGCAGGTTCCCAAACGCCACTTTTTCTCACGGAAGGCTATTCCGGCTCTCTACCGGCATGTGGAAGGCAATGTCTTGGCCTCGCTGGACAGGGCGGTCAGCGGTAAGGTGCATATTACCGCTGACTCATGGTCCAGCAGGCATGGACAGGGACGTTACCTTTCTTTCACGGCCCATTGGGTCACTCTTTTGGCAGCTGGGAAGGATGCAGGACAAGGTGCAGTAGTGTTGGAGGTTGTTCCACCGCCACACCTCCAAAATGCTACTACTGGTTGTGACACACCTCTCTCCTCCACCCCCTCCTCTTCTTCTTCCTCCATGGCCTCTTCCTGTGGTTTGTCCTATGAACCAGCGGTGCTCCGTAGCCGTTCACGGGGCTACGCAAGTACGCAGGCAAAAAGATGCCATGCCGTGCTTGCGCTGGTGTGTTTGGGGGACAGAAGCCACACTGGGGCAGAGGTCCTGTCTGCTCTGCAGGGCCAGGCCGAGAGGTGGTTGACGCCACGCCAGCTTAAGCCAGGAATGGTGGTTTGCGACAATGGCACCAACCTCCTCTCCGCCCTCCGACAGGGACAACTGACCCATGTGCCCTGTGTGGCTCACGTCCTTAACCTGGTGGTGCAGCGGTTCTTGGGCAGGTACCCGGGCTTACAGGATGTCCTGAGGCAGGCCAGGAAAGTCTGTGTGCATTTCCGCAGATCTTATGATGCCAGTGCTCGCCTGGCTGAGCTGCAAAAGGAGTTGAACCTGCCCAAGAACCGCCTTATATGTGACATGCCCACCAGGTGGAACTCAACGTTGGCCATGCTGCAGCGGCTGCACACGCAGCAGAGGGCCATCAATGAGTACCTGTGCGACTACGGCACCAGGACAGGGTCAGGGGAGCTTGGTTTTTTTCTCCACGCCAGTGGGGCATGATCAGGGATGCATGCACTGTCCTGGCACCATTTGAGGAGGCCACGAGGATGGTGAGCAGTGACAGTGCATGCATCAGTGACACTGTACCTCTTGTCCACCTGTTGGAGCACACGCTGCGTGGAATAATGGACAGGGCACTTGAGGCAGAACAGAGGCAGGAAGAGGAGGACTTCCTTGCCTCTCAAGGCCCCCTTTACCCAGACAGTGTTCCTTCTGTCCCACCCATCGCACAGGAAGAGGAGGAGGAGGAGGAGGAGGAGGAGGATTGTGTCAGCATGGAGGTGGAGGCTGGCACTCAGCATCATCAGCAGCAGTCTTTTAGGGATGATTTACAGTCCCAAGAAACCAGTGGACTTGTACGTGGCTGGGAGGAGGTGGCTGCGGATCATGTCGTCCTTAGTGACCCAGAGGACTCCGGAGCGAATGCCTCAGCAAACCTACGCTGCATGGCCTCCCTGATCCTGCAAAGTCTGCGGAAGGATCCTCGTATTCTTCGGATCAAGGAGAGGGACCATTACTGGCTGGCCACTCTCCTTGATCCACGGTACAAGGGTAAGGTTGCGGACCTTATGTTACCGTCGCAGAGGGAGCAGAGGATGAGACAACTCCGGGAGGCCTTGCAGAAAGGTCTGTGCAACGCGTTCCCAGAGACTGGGAGGTTACAAACTCCTGGTCCTGGACAACGAGTTGCTGAGGCTTCGGCCAGTCAAAGAAGGAGCGGTGGGGAAGGTGGCCGTCTGACCGATGCGTTCAGACAATTCTTTAGTCCGCAGCCCCAAAGTATGATCGGTTCCAGCAACCATCGCCAGCGTCTGATAAACATGGTGCAGGAATATCTAGGGGCAAGGTCAGACTTGGACACCTTCCCCACCGAAAATCCTCTGGCTTACTGGGTCTTGAGGATGGATCACTGGCCAGAGCTTGCACAGTATGCAATTGAGCTACTGGCCTGTCCTGCATCCAGCGTTCTTTCGGAACGCACATTCAGTGCTGCTGGAGGATTTGTCACGGATCACAGGGTGCGCCTGTCCACCGACTCGGTTGATCGACTGACTTTCATCAAGATGAACCAGTCTTGGATCACCACCAGCTACCACACACCTGATGCTGATATAACAGACTAATTGATTTTAACATGTCACATCCCTTCAAGACTGATGCTGATGCTGAGTGCCTGTGCTGTTATGTTGACTGGCTATCCTCCTCCTCCGAGTCCTCAATGATACGATTGATGATGATAGCTTGGAAGATCATTTTTGTTTATGGGTGCCGCCACCAGTGGCTAAGGCCCAATTTTTCAGCCCCTGTTTTACAGGGGCGTGTAATTACAATTTTTTTAGCAATAATTTGCCATAGGGCTCATTGCTGTGCTCCAAGTACAGTATCTGTGAGGGGTTGGAGTGTTGTGGCACCAGTGCCTAAGGCCCAATTTTTCAGCCCCTGTTTAACAGGGGCGTGTCATTACAATTTTTGAAGCAATACTTTGCAACAGGGCTCATTGCTGTGCTCCAAGTACAGTATCTGTGAGGGGTTGTAGTGTTGTGCCACCAGTGCCTAAGGCCCAATTTTTCAGCCCCTGTTCAACAGGGGCATGCAATTACAATTCTTGATCTAATAATTCACAGCAGGGTCCATTGCTGCACCCACCAAGAGTAACTCTGAGGGCTTACAGTCTTGTGGCAACGCCACCACCACCACCACCACGAAAGGCCCAATTTTTCAGCCCCTGTTCAAAAGGGGCATGTAATTACAATTCTTGATCTAATAATTCACAGCAGGGCCCATTGCTGCACCCACCAAGAGTAACTGTGAGGGCTTACAGTGTTGTGGCACCAGCACCACCATCAAAGCCCCAATTTTTACTACCACTGTTCAACAATTATATGTAATTAAAATTCCTGATATAATAGTTGACAGCAGGGCGTTCCAGCACCAACCAAGAGTAACTGAGTGCTTACAGTGTTGTGCCAACACCAACAACTAAGGGGCCTATTTCTGCAGAGTATATACAGCAGGTCCCTACTTTCAAACATCCAACTTACAAACGACTCCTACTTGCAAACGAAAGAAGACAACAGGAAGTGAGAGGAAATCTACCCCTAGAAAGGAAAATTCTCTCCTGTAAGAATAAATATGGGAGAAAGGGGTCTCATCTGTACTGATGCTTTATCAGCAATCCTTGTTTCAAGAAAAACACCACATTTCAAAAACAGTTGTCATTGGGACGGAAAGTGAGGTGAAATGTTCGGAACAGGGGCACAGACAGCAAAACAAATGTTACAGGGGTGATAACCCTTACCTATGTTTCCCAAAAAGTTTAAAAATAGATTTTTGGGCTGGAGCTACACTTCAACAATGTACCTGTTCAAAATTACAAACAGATTCTACATAAGAACAAACCTACAGTCCCTGTCTTGTATGCACCGCCTGTATACGGCTGTTCAGAGTATATAGGGCCTTTTTTATTTTATGTGCGGGGTTCCCCTTAATATCCATACAAGACCCAAAGGGGCTGGTAATGGGCTGGGGTAGGGGGGGGGGGTCATGGGGTAGCTATGCCATTTTTCTTAAAGAATTTCATCCATATTACCGGGACCAGACATTACATTAAAGCCGCAAGCAGTTTTAAATGGCTTTTTTTTCCTTTAGAAGTGTCATTTTGTGCAGGGACAGTTCTAAACACGGGAAACACGTGGCACTTCACAGGCATACTTTAGACACCCCCCAGGTACGATATTTAAAGGAATATTTGACTTTTTTTTTTTCACTTTATGCATCATTAAAATGACTGCTCCCGAAAAACGACCGTTTTTAAAACTTCTTTTTGCATTGATACATGTCCCCTGGTGCACAACCCGGGTTCCCAAACCCTATTTATGACAATAACATGCATAATAGTTGTTATAATTAGCACTTTAGAATTCGAACGTTCGCATCCATTGTATTTAATAGGGTTCTAATGTTCGTTCGAACTTTCGGTCCGTTCGCGGGTTCTGGTGCGAACCGAACCCGGGGGTGTTCGGCTCATCACTACTGGGGATTCCTGTCAGGCAAGGAGAGAGAGGGGGAGAGAAGACAGCGCATTACATGGTAAGACCTACCCCGAAAATAAGCCCTACTGTGTCTTTTGTTGCCAAAATTAATATAAGACCCAGGCTTATTTTCGGGGAAACACGGTAGTTTGGGGGCTAACACCCTTTACTATGGTATAGAAATGGATCTGAGTGCTCCAACTCAGGACTATGGGCCCCAACATTTAATACCACATTGTTCTGTAGAAAGGGTTCTGGAGAGACTCAAGAACCTTTTAGTTTCTAGTACCACATTTAGTTGGGACCCCCTAGATTTGGGGCTCAGGTACAGAAATACTTGGTCCTCACATTGTTTGTTGCATTGTACAAATCTATTTACACTATATTATCAAAAGCCTGCCTTTACACGCACATGAACTTTAATGGCATCCCAGTCATAGTCTGTAGGGTTCAATACTGAGTTGGCCCACTCTTTATCGCAGCTAAAAAATCTTAAACTCTTCTGAGAAGGCTGTCCACAAGGTTTAGAAGTGTGTCTATGGGAATGTTTGACCATTTTTCCAGAAGCGCATTTGTGAGGTCAGGCACTCAGTCTCCACTCTAGATCATCCCAAAGGTGTTCTATCGCGTTCAGTTCTGGACTCTAATGCCGCGTACACACGCTCGGAATTTCTGACAACAAATGTTCGATGGGAGCTTTTGGTCGGAAATTCCGACCGTGTGTAGGCCCCATCGGACATTTTCTGTCGGAAGTTCCGACAACAAAATTTGAGAGCTGGTTCTCAAATTTTCCAACAACAAAATCCGAGCATGTGTAGACAATTCCGAAGCACAAAATTCCACGCATGCTCTGAATCAAGTACGAGACGGAAGCGCTCGGTCTGGTAAAACTAGCGTTCAGAATGGAGATAGCACATTCATCATGCTGCAAACACGTCACGGACTGAAAAGCACGAGGCTGAAAAGCGCGAATCATCTCTCACCAAACTTCTACTAACACGAGATTATCAGAAGGAGCCCAAAGGGTGGCGCACTTGGTATGGAACTTCCGTTTTATTGTGCCGTCGTACGTGCTGTACGTGACCGCGTTCTTGACGTTCGCAATTTCCGACAACATTTGTGCGACCGTGTGTATGCAAGACAAGTTTGAGCCAACATCCGTCGGAAATTTACCCACGGTTTTGTTTGCGGCATTAGTGTAGGCCAATCAAGTTCCTCCACCCCAAACTAGCTCATCCATATCTTTTTGGACCTTGTTTGTGCACTGGTGCGCAGTCATGTTGCAACAGGAAGGGGCCATCCCCAAACTGTCCCCACAAAGTTGGAAGCATGAAATTGTCCAAAATGTCTTGGTATGCTGATGCCTTAAGAGTTCCTTTCACTGGAAATAAGAGGCCAAGCCCAACCCCAGAAAAACAACCCCACACCATAATCCTCCAACCACCAAATAATTTGGGCCAGTGCACAAAGCAAGGTCCATAAAGACATGGATGAGCATGTTTTGGGTGGAGGAACTTGACTGACCTGCACAGAGCTCTGACCTCAAACCGATAGCAGGCCCGTCGCTACAGGACAGGCAAAACAAGCAATTGCTTGGGGCCCCGAGCTGGCCTGGGGCCCCCAACTTCCCAGGCTGTAGCGTGGCCGAGCTCCTCAGCAGCTCGGTGGCAGGAACGGCCGGATTCAGTACTGCAGCGATGAGCTCTGTTCTGGGCTGACAGTCTGTGTGTTACAGAGTTCAGCCCAGCCCCTCCCTCCTCCACACAAAGCTCTATTAGAGGCTAGGTGGATCTGCTCTTTCTTTCCCCGCCCACACTCCTGGAAGCTCGTGTGTTGTCTGTGAAGAAGATGTGTGGGCGGGAAAGTTAAAACAGAGCAGTCACCTCGGCATCCACAGCCTTAAAAAAAAAAGAGCGAGCCTCCTGGGACTGTCCATTGCCACAAGTGAGCTTCTCCTCCCTCCCTTCCTGCTCTCTCCCCCCTCTCTGCATATTACTAGCAGCCTGTTATTACTAGCACTGCAGCCTGTGACAGTTTCTTGCCCTCCTATGTTTTTTGATGTGGGTTCATACTGGCATGCTGCAGTTTGGCCACAATGCTGGTGTACTGGCACTGTCTTCCTGCATGTTACCCCCGGTCCCATAGACTTCTATAAGGTTGTACATTTTTTGCTGCATGTTCTGAAAGTGCACAAAAAGTCCTGCATCCTGCATCTTTGGTGCAATTCCAGAAATGCAGAAAAAACGCACAACCTAAAAGAAGTCTGAGGGACTGCGGCTATGGAAAACCGCCAGCACACCAGTGCAGTGGTGGTCTGTCTCATTAAGGGTGCTGCCCCCTCCATCATGCCACATCCTATATGTAAAATTGATAGATTCCTGCCTTGCATGAATCTATCCATGACCACCGTGCCCACCCCTATTTAGGTGTCTGTGTCCGAAGGGGGTGTCACAGTGGCTGCATATGATTGGCACAGTGGCTGCATTTGATGGGGCACAGTGGCTGCGTTTGATGGGGCACAGTCGCTGCGTTTGATGGGCTACAGTGGGTGTGGGTGAACTTAAACTGTATGGCTATGCTGTGGTTTCTGTAGGCTTTGCGTGCGTGCGTGCGTGCGTGCGGGGGGCCTCCATGTCCATTTTGCTTGGGGCCCCCAAATTCCTTCAAACGGCCATGACCAATAGACTACCTTTGGGATGAATTAGAGCGGAGACTGCGAGCCAGGCATTCTCATCAGTGCCTGACCTCACAAATGCACTTCTGGAAGAATGGTCAAACATTCCAAAAGACACTCCTAAACCTTGTTGACAGCCTTCCCAGAAGAGTTGAAGCTGTTATAGCTACAAAGGGTGGGCCAACTCAATATTGAACCCTACGGACTAAGACTGGGATGCCATTTGAAGTTCATGTGCGTGTAAAGGCAGGTGTCCCAATACTTTTGGTACTATAGTGTACTTCGCTATTGTTTATTGATATTGCCATTTTCTTATTGCTGTCTTGTTGGGCGGGGACCCAAATAAGTCCCCCGCTCCCAGCCTTGGACCCCTTTCACACGGGAGTTCTGTATGTCCGTTTTTCATCCGCTGTTGATGGATGAAAAATGAACAGCAATGCATTTCTATGGGGAAATGGAGGGAAATGGATGTCGTTCTATTACAACAGTTTTTTTATCCGCTTCCGTTCAGATCTGTTTTTTTAACTACCTTTGCTGCCACATTTTGTTTACATGTAATAATCAGTATTCTTTGCTAGAAATTTACTTAGAACCCCCAAACATTATATATTTTTAAAAAAATTATCAGAACACTCCCTAAGGTGCCCAGATCCCAACGCTCAAATAGATAAATAAATGATCTGCATTAAAAGCTGCTATTATATAAAAGTGAAGGTCATAAAAAATATATGCGTCTTAAAAATACAGCGCTATAAATGGAATACAAATTTCCACAAACTACACGTTTCCATATATTGCAGTATAAAACACGGTGTAAAATATTCCTCTAAATCTAAAAAAAGAGGAGATAAATGACAATAACCGTAAAGGTCAGTAAAGGAAAAAAAGGAAAAAAAAGGAAATATCAAAAAGTCCCTTTCTGGTCTTGAAACTGAGTAAGCAAAATAAATGTTCATCCAAATCTTGTGCAACACACTACACAATTCATACTAACAGAAGGCTGGAATATACTGTGTGCAACTTATCCATTCAATCCCTTCCTTGCTTGCACTTGTGCACTCCCTTATGGGAATCTACTCACCAGATGATGAGTTGGTAAAGGCCTGTAGCAAGATCTCTCTAGATCAGGGGTGTCCAAACTTTTTTCAAAGAGGGCCAGATTTGATGAAGTGAACATGCTCGAGGGCCGACCATTTTGCCTGACATTCTTTGAACCATTAAAAGTGTGTTCGTCCGAGCACTAATGCACTACCCAACAAGAATTATCTTGCCTTTGTGGCTGTGTGTGGTAAAGAGGTGAGCTCTGTGTGTTTCACTTTAAAGAGGGAAGTTTCAGGAAAAAATTAAGTTTTTTTTTTTTTAAGTAAAGGTCTGTGAAGCAGATCCCCAGACCATCCCCAGTCCATCACGGACTGGGGATCTGTGAGGGGCTGGGGATCTGTGAGGGGCTGGGGATCTGTGAGGGGCTGTGGATCTGTGAGGGACTGGGGATCTGTGAGGGACTGGGGATCTGTGAGGGACTGGGAATCTGTGAGGGACTGGGGATCTGTGATGGGCTGGGGATCTGTGATGGGCTGGGGATCTGTGATGGACTGGGGATCTGTGATGGGCTGGGGATCTGTGATGGGCTGGGGATCTGTGATGGGCTGGGGATCTGTGATGGGCTGGGGATCTGTGAGGGACTGGGGATCTGTGATGGGCTGGGGATCTGTGATGGGCTGGGGATCTGTGATGGGCTGGGGATCTGTGATGGGCTGGGGATCTGTGATGGGCTGGGGATCTGTGAGGGATTGGGGATCTGTGATGGACTGGGGATCTGTGAGGGACTGGGGATCTGTGAGGGACTGGGGATCTGTGAGGGACTGGGGATCTGTGAGGGACTGGGGATCTGTGATGGGCTGGGGATCTGTGATGGGCTGGGGATCTGTGAGGGACTGGGGATCTGTGAGGGACTGGGGATCTGTGATGGGCTGGGGATCTGTGAGGGACTGGGGATCTGTGAGGGACTGGGGATCTGTGAGGGACTGGGATCTGTGATGGGCTGGGGATCTGTGAGGGACTGGGGATCTGTGAGGGACTGGGGATCTGTGAGGGACTGGGGATCTGTGATGGGCTGGGGATCTGTGATGGGCTGGGGATCTGTGATGGGCTGGGGATCTGTGATGGGCTGGGGATCTGTGATGGGCTGGGGATCTGTGATGGACTGGGGATCTGTGAGGGATTGGGGATCTGTGAGGGACTGGGGATCTGTGATGGGCTGGGGATCTGTGAGGGACTGGGGATCTGTGAGGGACTGGGGATCTGTGATGGACTGGGGATCTGTGAGGGACTGGGGATCTGTGAGGGACTGGGGATCTGTGATGGGCTGGGGATCTGTGAGGGACTGGGGATCTGTGAGGGACTGGGGATCTGTGATGGACTGGGGATCTGTGAGGGACTGGGGATCTGTGAGGGACTGGGGATCTGTGAGGGACTGGGGATCTGTGATGGGCTGGGGATCTGTGAGGGATTGGGGATCTGTGATGGACTGGGGATCTGTGAGGGACTGGGGATCTGTGAGGGACTGGGGATCTGTGAGGGACTGGGGATCTGTGATGGGCTGGGGATCTGTGATGGGCTGGGGATCTGTGAGGGACTGGGGATCTGTGATGGGCTGGGGATCTGTGATGGGCTGGGGATCTGTGAGGGACTGGGGATCTGTGAGGGACTGGGGATCTGTGAGGGACTGGGGATCTGTGAGGGACTGGGGATCTGTGAGGGACTGGGGATCTGTGATGGGCTGGGGATCTGTGATGGGCTGGGGATCTGTGAGGGATTGGGGAATGCCCCAGTCCATCACTGATCCCCCCCATCGCAGAGCCCACTTCATAGACCCCACTCCATCTCAGACCCCCTCCCCCCATTACAGACTCCCTCCCCCCATTACAGACTCCCTCCATATTAGAGTCAGACTGTCACTTTTATCAATGCAGCATTCCCCCTCCCCACACTGCCCTACCTTAATCACACAAGCCAGGAAGCACACATGGCATGGCAGGTCCAGACAAAGGGCGGGACTTTTCAAGTTAAAGGCGGGTGATTGGTTGCTGCCCCACTGTCTAGCAACCAATCACCTGCTTTGTAACTTGAAAGATCCCGCCCTTTGTCCGGACCTGCAGCACTTCCAGGCTTGTGTGGGGAGGGGGAGGAAGGGGGAGTGATGCGAGAGTCGGCAGAGGGGAGAGAACACTGACAATTTAGCAAAGCTGCGGGCCACTACTGGGTCCGGATTCGGCCCGAGATCCACTATTTAGTGATGCCACATATATATCTTTTGTGGTCCCGGTGCTGGGAGATCGTTGGGGGCCACAAAAGATATATAAGCCCAGATAACCAAGCGGGCCGTTCAAAACCAGCCCGCGGGCCACAATTGGCCCGCAGGCCGGACTTTGGACATGCCTGCTCTAGATGCTGTGGTAGAAAACTCCCTGGATAGGCGATGATCCTGTTGTCAGCCTGATTGCATGCCGCCGTGCAGGTCAGAGGATATTTGAGTGTAGCAGTGCAGGCAGGTGAAAATAAAAAGGGGTATGCACTACATAGTGTAAATCCGTTTATTTAGACATAAAAATTCCCCCGTATACAAGAAATGCTTACAAGATAAAAGATCAAAAAAGGCTTGTCACGAACCGCTTGGCATCCACTCACTTGCGGCAGCGCTATCACGCTGTGTGTCTGCTCCTGTGAGTCCCGAGTTAAGGCCAGCTAGTATGGACAACTAAGTCACGTGATCACCCTGACTAGTTTTGTTATTACGTCTTCAGAGGGCGTCAAAACGTATTATTATTTTTAAATCAGAGACCCTAGAGAATAAAGTGCCGGTCGTTGCAATTTTTTTATGTTACATGCTATTTTTCAAATGCAAATTTTTGGGAAAAAATACACTTTTTTGAATTTTAATGCAAAAGAACACAATACATAAAACAATTTTTAGGTAAAATATAAAAGATGATGTTACACCCAGTAAATAGATACCAAACATGTCACGCTTTAAAATTTCACACACCTTTGCAACGGCGACAAATTACATAAATGTTACTATCCATAGGTAACGCTTTAAAAGGCTTTACAGCTTACCACTTTAGATGTATAGAGGAGGTCTAGTGCTAGAATAACTAGTATACTGATGTTCGAGGTGACGCCTCACATGTGTGGGACGATCGCTGTTTGCGTACATTCAAGACTAACGTGCGTGCTTGCTTTTGCACAGGAGCATGGGGGGGGGCAAGGGGGCAGTTTTAATTTAATTATTTTTAATTATTGTAGTATTTATTTCTTTTTTTACACTGTTGCTTTAAAAAAAAAAAAAACACTTTATTGCTGCCACAAGGAATGTAAACATCCTTTTGGCAGAAATAGGCAAGTGACAGCTTCTCTTTATGGAGAGACCAGGGGTCTTAAAGACCCCAGATCCCTCCTCTGCCCTTAAAAATATTCAAAACACCAAGATCGTTGTTTTTGAATGCTTTTGATCCTTAAAAACTGGTTGACAACTTGGTAAACCGGAAGTGATTATAGCCAGAAGGATAGTTGTCATCCAGAATCAGGGATCAGGAGACCCATTCTCATCAGCGGCTCCTTTTAGGGGTAAGCTCTACATATGCAAAGAAGGTCCTTGTTAACAAAAGGTGAAAACAACATATTGTATTATAAAAAGATTTATTAGGTCAGCTTTTCCTAAGAGCCAGTTCACACTGGGGCGGCACGACTTTGGGGGCGACTCGGCAAGGCGATCTCAAGACGACTTGAGAGGCGACTTACAAAATTACTTCTGTATTGAAGTCAATGCAAGTCGCCCCGATTCGTCCCCAAAGTCGTACAAGAACCTTTTTCTAAGTCGGAGCGACTTGCGTCGCTCCTATTAGAATGGTTCCATTGAATAGAGCGGAGCGCGACTTGTCAGGCGGCTGAGTCGCCTGACGAGTCGCCCCAGTGTGAACCGGCTCTCAATAATATGTTTGTTTTGCAAACGTCGAAATCATACACCAAACTCCGCCAACCCAATAAAACAGTGCAGAAGGTCATTTATATATACTGTCTGTATTTAGAAGAATCAGAACAATGAACCCTAACTTTTGATATCACGCTGTTGGTTTACAGCACTTTAGTTTTATTGAAAAAATATATAGAAAATGGATTCTAAACTGCTTTAACATAAAAAAAGAAATGCTCTTCCTGAACCCATTTGTGATTGGCAAATCAATTCCTTTCACAGTCATTGCATCCCATTCCCCCATACTAATTTACTCCATTCATTAGGTAAAAGGCTTCCAATCCATTTTAAATTCAGTTAATGAATTTGTCATCGTTAACTCCACAGTTAAGTCACCCCTGTGGCCGTTTACGCCATTCTGTTAGAAAATACATATGTGTTTTGTTAAAACACATGATGTGCTTTTAATGCAGTGTATTGTTGTTTTACATTTTTAGTACGCTACCATTGACTATAATGTAATACATATTTTCAAAAGTGCGTGTAAGATTCAGCAAGTCGGATCTTTCAAAAATGCATAACGCTATCTTCTCCCTGCTTTCTGGGCACAATGAACTTGTGTTTTAGTCCAATTACAATGCGATTGTGTGAAGGGGCCCTTCTGGCCATCATTAGTGCTGCCTTTATCAAATCGCCATTTTCCTCCTATATAGGCGATATATATAATACTTTCTAGGGAATTTAAAAATAATTTTGCAGATACCCTTCAGGGTGCAGCTCCGAAAGTGTCAGACAGGTACAAGAGTCGGTTAGTGCCGTACAGAGGTTGGAATGCTCCTACCGGACACTTCTTTCTCTTGTGCGCTCGATTCCACCCAAAAGACTGATCTGTGGTCGAGGAGTTTTCTACTATGGATGGGCAGAACCCGAAAGGGAACTAATAAACTAGTTCCCCATCAGGTCCACCTTGCTGTTCATTGACATCATTGTGCTCCCCAATGGTCCATTCAGCAGAACAGATCCAAATAAAAGCTCTAGTCACTGGACATGCTTTACAATGTACTGGGGTAACCCTCCTTAGACTGGGGTTTGGGGAGTCCCTTTGCGTGTAGGTGTTCGTACCAGTCCAACTCCGACTCTTTTTCTGATTTCTCATTTGACGGCGGGCGGTGGACAAGCAGTTAAAGAAAAACCTTACACATAGCAGGGAGCAATGATGAAAATTCAGCCACAGTAACCCCTGCAGTGGGATAACTATTACACAACATAACTGAACCAGAACTTGCAGCAGACTTGCAGAATGTTTGCAAAGAAAGCGTATCTGGAGTCATGCAATGCGGACTTGCTGCAATTGTGCAACAAACTCGTGAAGCCTGGCAAGTCTAGCAATACTTTAGCAAGTCATTTGCGGGACAATTACTTGCTATCTGGGTTGTTTTATAGAAACAAATAATTTTTGTATGATAGATAAATTATTTTATGCAATGACACAGGGTTTATCATTATATATGATTGTTTGGATTGAATGTATTTCACACGTGTACAGTAAAGGATTAGGCTAATAGCAGTAGGTTCACTATCACCAGATTGTGGGATTATAGATTTGTGCTGCTTGCTTCTTTTTTCTTGCCAAAAATTGAGACTTGCATAACTCTGGCTGTAGATTTGCTGGGCTCTTGCTGTAGACTTGCGGGGCTCTTGCTGTAGACTTGCGGGGCTCTTGCTGTAGACTTGCGGGGCTCTTGCTGTAGACTTGCAGGGCTCTTGCTGTAGACTTGCGGGGCTCTTGCTATAGACTTGCAGAGATCTTGCTGTAGACTTGCGAGGCTCTTGCTATAGACTTACAGAGCTCTTACCGACACTCCGACGAGCCGAGAAAAATGAAGTTCAATGCTTCTGAGCATGCGTCGACTTGATTCTGAGCATGCATGGATTTTTCTCCGATGGAATTCCACACAGACTATTGGAATTTCCCATCGAAAAAATTTAAAACATGTTCTATTTTTTTACTCCGATGGAAAAAAGTCAGATGGGGCCCACACACGATCGGAATTTACGATGAAACAAGTCCATCGGATTTTATTCCATCGGAAATCCGATTGTGTGTACAAGGCATTACTGTAGTCTAACCAATGCAAATTCACTCTTGCTAGAGACTTGGCATGCAAATTTGCTACAAATTGGAAAAGTATCAACTAGAACTTGTGCTTCAATTTAACACTGCCACAAATATGTGGCAAGTTATTCTTGCTATCTGGGAAAGGAGGCGATTTGCTAAAACTGGTGTATTCATAATCTGGTGCAGCCGTGCAGAGAAATCAATCAGCTTCTAACTTCAGCTTGTTCAATTAAAGTGTAACTCCACTTTTGTTGCGAAAAAAACATTCCCCTCTGCGTGATATATGTACATTACAAGGATTTTAACAAACTTTGTTGCAGCTTTCTACCTTCTGAAGAAATCCATGTGTTTGTCTGTGTACATGTGGTAAAGTGAGTCTAATGGGAGTGGTTTCATAATTATCAATCAGCTGTGCACTTGCAGGGCTCTAATGAGGAAAGCTGCTGGGCCTGCATCCCTTTAGACGTGATTTCCTATTGGGAGTATTTCACCAAATTTTTTATTTTTGTTGCAGGGGATGCCTTAAACCTGACTTGTATCTTAGTGTAGACTTCTGGGAAAATCAGTGAGCCAATCACACAAGCAGGAAATTATGTTTCTGGGGGACGTTCTTTACACATTCTGTGTATAGAACACCTCCAGGTTGCCATATTGCATTGCAATTTCAGAAAATTACAGAGCTGCAGATTGAAAAGGAAAGGTAATTTTTAATAACATTCAATTACAATATGACTTGTGTCACAATTGTATATGCTATATTTTTTTTTTGTATTTGCTATTTTTTTCCCCACGAAAGTGGAGTTATCCTTCAAGCTTTGACAATAAAACCTGGAAGATCCCCTCCCCTTTTCTTACACGGGTTTCTATTGACCACAGCAAAAACGCCTAAATGAAAAACACCTCAAATATTTGCAAATCTGCTCAAAAAATGCTCAACAAACGCCTGAAAAAAAAAATCTTGAAAAAATGCCTGAAAACTCTCAGTTCAAGTGTGAATGTAGCCCAAATCTGCCCCCCAAGCCCCCCCCCCCCAAGTGTTTAACAATTTAACAACAAAATGTATCTCAATACAGTTCCACAAATAGGTATTTCGATTTCGTATTAAGTGCTCATATAACCTATACAATCCCTTTTCATTGATAGGTAGAGTCTGAGAAAAATAGTGGAGGAACTGCTAACGAGAGGAGTCGTTTCTTTCCGGAACTGTTCCCATTATTTGTAAGTTCCACAATTTTGAATTTCACACATGCAATGTTACAATGAAGAATAACATGCTTACAATACTGAAGTCTCAAAGGTATTGCTCAGCTTAATATTGCCTGAATTATTTACAAGTGTGAAACTATCATTTTTCTCCAACTCGTTAAAATCCAGTTCAAGAGGTCATCCGATTCCTTTCTTACAAGCTTCACGTTTCCCATGGAAAAGGTTTTTCTAATGTACTATATTTGTTTTCTTCCAGTTCACTATTGTTCTTTGCTGATCTACAAATTAAACCCATGTTGTGGACAATTATGCACCAACTTTTTCACAATTCCCTAAATCGAGATGAGATGAGAATTTTAATGAAAAAAAAAATCAAGATATCTCATGCTGTTGAAATTACCAATCCACACTTCAACTGTTTGCTTGCCGTGGTAGAGCATGTACTATACCATATAGCATATTGCCCCAGACCCAGGGTTGTGAATATTTTTGTTTCCCTAGCTATCTTCTACACAGAACTGGATTTCAATTCCATAGTCCTTTTCTCTATCACCATACTTCCCTCCCCAGACCTCATGCGTTGTACCCCTTCCTTGTACCCCTTCCAAGTTCCCAAGTGTGTCAGGCACTGCCGCCATTCCTACTTCTTGCCAATGGCCACCTGTCAAAGTGCCACTAATTCAGTCTGCCTCTTGAGTGTGACCCTGACCCAACTCCCTCAATCCCACATACTTTGCTATGGTATTAAATACAGGTGAAACTCGAAAAATTTGAATATCGTGCAAAAGTTGATTTATTTCACTAATGCAACTTAAAAAGGTGAAACTAATATATGAGATAGACTCATTACATGCAAAGCAAGATAGTTCAAGCCGTGATTTGTCATAATTGTGATGATTATGGCTTACAGCTCATGAAAACCCCAAATCCACAATCTCAGAAAATTAGAATATTGTGAAAAGGTGCAATATTCTTGGCTCAAACTGTCCCACTCTAATCAGCTAATTAAGCCATAACACCTGAAAATGGTTCCTGAGCCTTTAAATGGCCTCTCAGTAGGTATCACAATCATGGGAAAGACTGCTGACCCGACAGTTGTGCAGAAAACCATCATTGACACCCTCCATAAGGAGGGAAAGCCTCAAAAGGTAATTGCAAAAGAAGTTGGATGTTCCCAAAGTGCTGTATCAAAGCACATAAATAGAAAGTTATGTGGAAGGGAAAAGTGTGGAAAGAAAAAGGTGCACAAGCAGCAGGGATGACCGCAGCCTGGAGAGGATTGTCAGGAAAAGGCCATTCAAAAGTGTTGGGGACTTTCACAAGGAGTGGACTGAGGCTGGAGTCAGTGGATCAAGAGCCACCACACACAGACGGATCCTGGACATGGGCTTCAAATGTCGTATTCCTCTTGTCAAGCCACTCCTGAACAACAAACAGCGTCAGAAACGTCTTACCTGGGCTAAAGAAAAACAGACCTAGTCTGTTGCTTAGTGTACCAAAGTCCTCTTTTCTGATGAGAGCAAATTTTGTATCTCATTTGGAAACCAAGGAGCTGGAGTATGGAGGAAGAATGGAGAGGCGCACACTGCAAGATGCTTAAAGTCCAGTGTGAAGTTTCCACAGTCTGTGTTGATTTGGGGAGCCATGTCATCTGCTGGTGTTGGTCAACTGTGCTTCATTAAGTCCAGGGTCAACGCAGCTGTCTACCAGGAGATTTTGGAGCACTTCATGCTTCCTTCCGCAGACGAGCTCTATGGGGATGCTGACTTCATTTTCCAGCAGGATTTGGCACCTGCCCACACTGCCGAAAGCACCAAAACCTGGTTCAATGACCGTGGGATTACTGTGCTTGATTGGTCAGCAAACTTGCCTGACCTGAACCTCATAGAGAATCTATGGGGCATTGCCAAGAGAAAGATGAGAGACATGAGACTGAACAATGCAGAAGAGCTGAAGGCCGCTATTGAAGCATCCTGGTCTTCCATAACACCTCAGCAAAGCCACAGGCCGATAGCTTCCATGCCACGCCGCATTGAGGCAGTAATTACTGCAAAAGGGGCCCAAACCAAATACAACGAGTACATATGCATGCTTCTACTTTTCAGAGGTCCGATATTGTTCTATGTACAATCCTTGTTTTATTGATTGCATGTAATATTCTAATTTTCTGAGATTGTGGATTTGGGGTTTTCATGAGCTGTAAGCCATAATCATCACAATTATGACAAATCACAGCTTGAACTATCTTGCTTTGCATGTAATGAGTTTATCTCGTATATTAGTTTCACCTTTGAAGTTGCATTAGTGAAATAAACAAACTTTTGCACGATATTCAAATTTTTCGAGTTTCACCTGTATGTCTTGTTAACTGCTATACCAAAACCCTACCCTTCCTGTAGTAACCACACCACACAAGATTGGAGTTAAATTGGCCATAGCAGCCTTTTTTATTAATCAAAATATAAATGCATTTTAAGCATCTATTCCTGGGTGCATACTGCCCTCAACATTAGTCCAGCTGCAGCAGTTGTCAGCCTCTCACAGACTTTAATGCCGCATACACACGGTCGGAAATTCCACCAGCAAAAGTCCGATGTGATGTGAAATTTCCGCCAGCAAAAGATTGAGAGCTGGTTCTCAATTTTTCAGACGGAAAAAATTACGATTGGAAAATCTGATCGTCTGTAGCAATTCCGACGCGCAAAATTGCGACGCATGCTCAGAAAAGATTTGACGCATGCTCGGAAGCATTGAACTTCATTTTCTCGGCTTGTCGTAGTATTGTACGTCACCGCGTTCTTGAGGTTAGAAAGTTCAAAGAACTTTTGTGTGACCGTGTGTATGCAAGCCAAGCTTGAGCGGAATTCCGTCGGAAAAACCATCAAAGGTTTTTCCAACGGAAAATCTGACCGTATGTATGGGGCAATAGAGGTTGCTGTCCGTGGGGCTGGATGATGCATTTGTGCCTTCCCTCCATACCTAAATCTGGCCTATATTGATCAAAATGCAGCCAGTCACTGCTGGACCAGCTGAATTTTGATCCATCTGTGGCTGTTCCCACTCGACAGATGAAAATTATTTTTAAGGGTCAACCAAAACCTCATATTAAAAGGGAACCCATGGGAAAAAAAATACCTTTATGAAAGTAAGCCGCTTCTCTCTGGACATTGTGCCTCAGTCTAATTCATAAAAGTAGTTTATTTAGCCTGTTTGGCTAATTTCCATGTTACATAGCTGATATTCAATTAATATGCTGCTCTGGGGGTCTGAGCAAGGTGGCTTCTATCAGAGGCTTTTGAAAAAGATATTTGCTAAATGAAGAAGAGAATGTATGACTTCATTAGTTGCCACATACAATCCCAATTCCAGAAAAGTTGAAATGCTGTGTAAAATCTACACAGAATGCAAAGATTTGTAAATCTTATAAACCCATATCCTCTTCACAATAGAAAATAGAAAACACATCAAAATGTGTAATCAGGACAGGAGGCCTAAGACCAGGTCAACACAGAAGCCGCGGCACCGGGCCCCTTTGTAAGGTAAGTGCGGACCTTGGGGGGGGGGCGCCTATGCCCCCCAAAATCCTCCAACACCAGACGCCACTGGGTATAAAAAGAGCATCTTAAAAAGTTAGAGTGTCTCAGAAGTGAAGATGGGCAGAGGTTCACCAATCTATGAAAAAGCTGCATCTAAAAATTCAGATTAATGTTCCTGTTACATTTAAATTAAACAGGAATGCTGTTTTTTATTTTCCTTGCATGTCCCCCTCAGATCTACAACGACTGCACTTCCAAGTTCACTTCCAAGTGCACTTGCAGTGCACTTGTAATGCAAAGTGGATTTGCCTTTAGTAAATAAACCCTAGTGCAGCATTCAGGTGTGCACTACTAATGCCTTGTACACACGATCGGAATTTCCGATGGGATAAAATCCGATGGAATTTTCTGTCGGAATTCCATTCAAGCTGTCTTGCATACACACTGTCAGACCAAATTCCGACCGTCAAGAACGCGGTGACGTACAACACTACGACAAGTCGAGAAAAATGAAGTTCAATGCTTCCGAGCATGCGTCAACTTGATTCTGAGCATGCATATTTTTTTATCCATCGGAGTTCTACACAGACGATTGGAATTTCTGCTAGGATTTTTTCCATCGGAAAAAAATAAAACATGTTCTATTTCTAAACTCCGACTGAAAAAGTCAGATGGGGCCCACACACGGTCGGAATATCCGATGAAAAAATTCCGTCAGACTTTTTTCATCGGAAATTCCGATCGTGTGTACAAGGCAATAGAGTGCAGAGTTGCGAACTAGCTGATTCTCTTGAATACATTGCATATGAGGATGGTACTGACCACTAAACTCAATATGGGAGATAAGTTACACTAATATGAGAAGGGAGAGATAGTACAGAGAGAACGTTCACATTTCTTTTACTGAGATTGAGGGCTCTTGCAGACAGGTGGCTGAGCCCATTCAGTGTAATTGCTGTTATGGTAAAGGTAAAGCAAGCAGAGGGAGGGATGAATGGACAGAGGGATGGTTGGAGGTAGTGATGGATGAACGGTTGGATGGAAAGAGTGATGGATGGAGGGATGGATGGTTGGATGGAGGGAGTAATGGCTGGATGGTTGGAGGGAGGGATGGATGGATAGAGGGAGAGATGGTTGGAGGGATAGATGGTTGGAGGGATGGTTACATGGAGGGAGGGATGGTTGGATGGAGGGATAGATGGAGCAAGGGATAGTGGAAGTAATGGATGGAGGGATGAATGAGGGATGGATGGATAAAGGGAGGGATGGTTGGATTGATGGATGGATGGAGGGAGGGATGGCTTGAAGGATAAATGGATGGATGAAAGGATGTAGGGATAGTTGAATGGATGGAGGGCAGGATGGTTGGACTGAAGGAGGAATGGTTGGATAGAGGGATGGATGGTTGGATGGATGGAGGGAGAGAGGGGAGGGATGGATGGATGGATAGTTGGATGGATATAGAGACAGATGGTTGGAGAGAGAGATGGAGAGAGGGATGGATGGAGGAAGGGATAACTGGATAGAGATAGTTGGATGGAGGAGTGGAGGGAAGGAGGAGGGATGTATGGATAGAGGGATGAGGGAAGGATGGTTGAATGGACGGAGGGCAGGATGGTTGAATGGAGCAAGAGATGGATAGATAGAGGGCTGGTTGAATGGATGGATGAAGGGAAGGATGATTGGATGGATAGAGGGAGGAATGGTTGGATGGATGAAAAGAACACAACACACAGACATCCTGTCCTGGTGAAGCACTGCTGCGCCTCTAACTTTCTGTATTTCACACTGTAGAAACAGGCCTGCTCCTTCCATAGCAGGCTGTGTTCTCTCCTCTCCTCTCCCCCCCCCCCCCCATCGATCTGCGAGCACCTCCTCCTGATACAGCTTAGCTTAGAAGTCAAAATAGGCAGGCTGAGGAAGGGGGCAGGTACATTGCTTTTTCATTGGCTAAGCAGGCAGCAGAGAGGCTGTATATCAATCCGCCTCTGAAACCTGCCTGCCGGGTCTAACTAAAGATTATCAGCTTCTGCGGCTGGAGCAGCTGTATCCCTCCACATTAAAAAACAGAGTCCTTAGCCTTCTGGCATAAAAAAGATGTGCTGGTACAATAAAAAAAAAAGTGACATATACAAGTAGTGGCATCTGATTTTTGGGGGTGCTATGGGGGTACTTAAAGTCGTTTTGGGGGCTCTCAAACGCCCACCTGGCGCTGCCACTGTGTGTCTAGGTGCCTGGCAGCCGGAAACCTGAGCACATGATGCAAAACCCGCCCTGTCTGGGTGAATCCTGGACAGGTGGCAACGCTAGTGCAGAGTTCAGGGGTGCGCTACCCCTAGAGTGCAGAGTTCAGCCTCCTTCCACAGCTTCGTACCTTGGCATCTCCCATCCATCCATCTTTCACCCCCTTCAGCTCTGAGCTCTGCATGCAACCCCCTTCCACTGCCCCCATCTTCTCCCCACCTTCTTAAAATCTCCACCATCTTCCACATGTCTTACTTGTTGTTGTATTAAGCTGAAGCACCACATTGGCTCTAGTACCTCCCCCCCTGCACACTGTAGTAGGCTCCGCTTCTCTGACTTGCAGGGAGGTTATCCAGTCAGGGTGATGGCATCTACACTGCACCCCAGGAAACTGCATCTCCCTTGTCCCCATCCTGCATTCAGTGGGAGCCACTCAGGAGATCAGATTTGTGACAGCCATTGGGAGACAAGCTCTCACTTGTAAAAAGAAAATTGGGATTTCAGTGTTTACACATGATAATAGTGAGCAGGGAGCCATGGGCCTGAGCCAGAGGTGGTGGAGCTGAGTTCCTCCAAGTTTCAGCTGAAAAAAGCCCTGAAAGGCCATATCACTTCCCAGGGTTCCACGTACAGAAGAATCATGTCTTCTTCCCTGCTAGCAACACCTGTCCTAATACAGACTACAGTAAATTAAAGGAAAATAGTGTTTGAACACTGATCCACTTTCACCAGGTCTTCATGAGACTCCCAGTACATGTACTGTTGTCCAGCCCTGAAGTCAAAGAGTGGAGCCACTGCACTTAATTCACAAGACCCTGTATTTAGTGGTTCCAGTCACAGTCCCAAGGACAATTCTGTACCACAGCGGGGCCTGTTTCAGGGACTCTGCGGCACAGTAGAGCACCCTGTGCCAAGCTCTCCTCTACCTGCTTACCTGCTTAATCTACCTCACTGGCCACCACTGCTGCACAACCGACCTGGCTGCTTCTCCTTCTTGACACTTTCCATTTTATAACCCCAAGGGTTAACTGTATTGCACACATTGCTTCAAAACCACAAGGGTTAACTTGTATTATTCACTTTACTACATAACCCGGAGGGTTACCTTAGACACAGATACAGTTAATTTCCCAGTTCTTCAATACACTATGAATGCACTGTAAAGTCAACACTTGGTTCCACTTCCCCACAGTAATTTAGACCACACAGTTCTTCTTAAACAGTAACTTCCATTACTGGATGAACAATGTTATTTATATGTAGCGCCCTGTTACTTTTAAATAGGCGCTATGCGTAAATTTAAGGGTGATTATGTAAATTGTTGGTTTCTGTTCCAGCTTTGGCTGTGTTGTGCGCATTTCCCACTGTTGCCAGCAGGTGTCACTGTTGTCACAGGCCAGTGTGAGAAATACAGCCAGCTGAAGTGCATTGGATATTCTTTCCCCAGAAACAGCCCAATTAGAAGCTTCTTTGTAGCTGGGCATGCTGGTGAAGGAAATTTAAGGCACAGTGCCATGTGCCTCGGGGTCCTTTTTGCCTCATGGCCCTCCAGGCCTGAGGCTATGCTGCTGTGTTTGCTGGAAGTAGGCCCAGAAGCCTGTCTGGGGTCTACTAATCTTGAGGTGGTCCTGAGCTGTCTTGCCTGTGGGAAGAAGCCAAGCCAAGCGGAGGAGACTCGGGGGAGGACCCTTGCTGGAGGGAGCTAGTCTGAAGGCTGGTCTCTCAGAAGGGCTCAGGTAATTCGTTTGGGGGACACACCTAAGTTATTCTACCTCACAGTACTGCCGGATGGCTTAAAGGCTCAGGTACTGTGCAGCCGACCTAACTACCTGACTACTGGCTAAACAATCCTGTGGCAGAGGATTATCCAGGAGTTTCCATTTATCGCTAAAGTCTGTGGCAGAGACTTTGTCCGTGCTTCATACCGGCTGCTAGGTCGGTGTGAGAGGCCTATCCGGTTGTTGCAAGTATCCAGTGACAGAAGCTGTTGTCCTCTGGATTCAAGAACTGCAATAGTGATCTGCAAAACCAAGGTATCTGAACTTCCCCTAACCCTCTATCCTTCTACCTGAACTTGTTTAATAAAGCAATTGAGAAAAAGACTGAAGTGACTGGCAATCACATCTTTCAAAACTACTTAGCATAGACTCTTAAGTTCTGGGACGGTAAAATGTGGGGTAACGGCAGGACCCAAAAATTAATCCAGCAGCTCCTACGGAGGTAGTGCTACATATACTTTTGAGGTAGTACAATGGCTTTATATGGAAATCCCCACTAGGTGTTTGTCCTTTCTCACAAGGTGCATTACACTGGGCTTTGGCTGTGCTTTGCTATACACATGGATGGTGCTGTCTATACTTCACACTAAGATGAATCATCCTCCACAGATAATGTCCATAGTCCTTTTTTCTTTTTTTTCTTTTTTTTTCTTGTACGAAGGTTTTTATTAAAGATTCACATCAATAAAAAGAATACAAAAGAGAAAAAAAAAAAAAATGGAACTGGACACAATGAAAATGCGCAATTATTACAACAGTATATTGCATGGGGATGCTCCCGGATTCCGTGCTAAAAACTATAAGACCTACTGGATTATACCAAGAGTATGGGTAGCAGGGCATTCAGGAGAGACCAATGAGTCCTGAATCTTGGTATAATGATGTGGCCCTGAAGCTAACTGAAATACATATTGTCGCTCCAGATCGAATTTGAAACATGAGGCAAAATAACAATATAACAAACAATATCTTGTGAGCGCATTAAACTGGACAACCATCTAGGGGAATGGTGTTGTTCCCCGATGAAAACAACAAAAGCAAATAAAAACCAAAATAAAGTAAAATCTTAAGAAGGAAAAGGGGAATGTGTCCTGTCAGGTAACCAGTCCCAGCAGGGTCTGCCCCGTATCCTGGGGAGACCCAAAGGTAGAATAAGAAGAAAGTTGAGAAAGAGCGCCAGGAGTGGTGATGTGAGCCCTTAGTGTAGAGAAGGAGAGGAGGTTGAAATAAAGAGAGGAACCAGAGAAAGAAGGGAAATGAGAGGGAAAGGGAAAAGGGAGGGGGCCCCGGGGTGGGGGGGAACAGAGGCTTGTCACAGGGAGAGGAGCGTTGTATTAAATCGCGAAGGGCGGATATGAGTCACCCAGGGTTGCCATATCCGGAGGAACTTAGCGTGGGTGTCTGTCAACACGGCAGTAAGTTTCTCATTCACCATAATGTCGTTCACACTGTTTTTAACTTTTTCAAAGCTGAGGGCCGGGGTTTTCCAAGCACGTGCTATGGTCAGTTTAGTTGCAGTAAAGATGTGTGCGGCCAATAGACGTTCAGAACACAGAAGTACCTCAATGGGTTTGCACAATAGGGCCTCAAAAGGGTCCCTCTTTATAGTGGTGTCGAAAAGATTACGAAGTAACGCATACACTCTGATCCACAGTCTGCGTACCCTGGGGCAGGACCACCAGATGTGCGCCATTGTGCCCTCCTGTGAGCACCCTCGAAAGCATAGAGGGGAGTAAGACAGGATAAAGCTCGCTAATCTGGCCGGGGTGAAGTACCACCTATAAAAGACCTTGTAGGCATTTTCCAAGAAGAGGACATTCTTCGAGCATTTGGTTAGCGCCGTGGTCATTTTCCGCCAGTCATCCGGCTCTAGTTGTTTCCCAAGTTCAGCCTCCCATTGGCAATGATAAGGTCTCAGTGGTGGTTTCCTGGAGCTTATAATAGCCGTATATATGAGCGATATCATGCCCGAGGATTGAGGACGCGATCTACATAAACTTTCAAAAGGGGTCATAGCATAGGGAGTAGGTTGGGATTTTGTTAATTTTTGGAGAAAGTGTCGGAGTTGCATATAGCTATAATGTTCCTTTAGGGGGATATCGTGTGAAGAGCGTAGAGCAGCGAATGGGACAATTTTGGTCGGAGTAAGCAGAGACTGAACGTCCACAAAATCGTGGTTGGTCCACTAAGCAAATCGCGAGGGGTTATCACATCCCGGCGGGAACAACGGGCAGCGAAGGAGTCGGAGTAAGGGAAGATGGGGAGAAATCAGGCCTGCTGAGAACTTAACTGAGTCCCATAACCGTAGGGAATGAGTCAAGCATGGACCTACGGAAGATGGGCGGTGAGCCATGGGGAGCCAAGGAAGAGAGGCCAGGGGAACCGGGTGGGAGTCCACCAGATCAATGACGGCCCACAGTGGTAATTGTTGTTTCTCGTGGAGAAGAGCGAGTGGGGCGATACCGGCCGCTGTATAGTAGGCTTGCAGGTTCGGGACCGAAAGGCCTCCATCTATTCTACGTGCGTAGAGCACTTGCCGTTTGATCCTGGGCTTCGTCTTGCCCCAGATGAATTGCATGATCTTGCGTTGGTGAATTCGGAGGATATGGGAGGGAATCCGGACCGGTAAAACCCGAAAGTAATAAAGCAGTTTCGGGAGGTAGGCCATGCGTACTGTCGCTATTCTGCCGAACCAGGATAATGGAAGAGTGGACCAAGAATCGAGCATGTTTGTCAATTTCCGCAATAGTGAGGGGTAATTGGCTTGATATAGACCCAAGTAACTAGGAGTAAGTTTGACCCCCAAGTAGGGTAAAGAATTGGTCCATTGGAAGGAAAAAGCCGCCTTCAATGATCCCAACTCTGAGGGCTGAAGATTGATTGACATGGCTTTGGATTTAGCCGGGTTGACAGATAGACCCGATAACGTGGCGAAGGTATCTAAAAGGGACATCAAATTGGGGAGGGAGATTCTGGGTTTAGTGAGCGACAATAAAATATCGTCGGCAAATAGGGATAGTTTATGCGAGGTCCCCGCCACTTCCACCCCAGTTATGTCGACATGCGATCGAATGGCCTCCGCCAAGGGTTCCAGTGCCAAGATAAATAGAAGAGGAGAGAGTGGACACCCTTGGCGGGTTCCCCTTTTTATGGGGAAGGTGGGCGACTCGTGACCATAGTATCGCACCTTAGCTTGGGGGGAATCATAAATGGCTGAGATCCAGCTCATAAAGGAGGTACCAAAGCCATAGTGACCTAGAACCTGTGTCAGATAGGGCCAAGACAAGGTGTCAAAGGCTTTATTGACATCTAAAGACAGAAACATGGTTTCCAAAGACCTATCATGCGCTATTTGTTGGATTTGAAGGAGCCTCCTAATAGCATCCCCTGCCTGTCTACGGGGGACAAATCCCACCTGCTCTTTTTTTATCAAACGCGGGAGAAATGAGTTCAGGCGGTTGGCCAGGATCTTCGTCAGGATTTTTATGTCAATATTTATTAAGGAAATTGGGCGGAAATTGGCCCAAGAAGAGTGGTCCCTGTCTGGCTTGGGAATCATTACAATATTGGCGGTCAGCAGATCTGGAGTAAATGAGTGGCCGTCTTTTATCGAATTATACATAGCCGCTAAATGTGGGGCAAGGACCTCTGCAAATTTCCGGTAGTACAGGGCTGTGAAGCCATCAGGGCCCGGTCTCTTGCCTATCTTTAATTCTTTGATGCATTGGAGAACTTCTGATACCTGCACGTCTCTGTCCATGACAGACCTGTGGGTGGGAGACAGGGAAGGTAAGGGCAAATCCTTCAGGAAGTGAGTCAGGCCTTCGGTAGAAGCTTGGGTAGGGGCAGAATAAAGTTTGGTGAGACGGTGACGAAATTCGTCCAGGACCCGACGCGGGTTGCCCGTAAGGATATTGTGGCGGGTGCGTAAGGCTATAGGGGCGAATTTCGGGGTGAAAGTGCGCAATCTATTGGCTAACATCGTTGTGGGCTTATTTGCCTTAGCGTACCATTTCTGACGAGCCCAGCGTAGGGTGCGTTCTGCATCATCCGTTACACATAAATCCAGGTCCGATCGGGCTGCGTCTAAAAGTTTACGATTGGTCGGAGTAGGATCCTTTTTAAAGGCTGTGGAGAGGGCCTCCAGGTTATGCTCAAGTCTACGCCGGGTTTGGGTTCGCTCTTTTTTGCGCTTTGACGCTATACGAATAACGTGGCCCCGGAGGACCGCTTTATATGCTTCCCAAAGGGTCACCGGAGAGGAGACCGTCCCTGTATTCAATTTAAAGTAGTCTATCGATGCTTTGTGAATCTCAGTAAGGATCGGCTCAAATGACAAAAGGGAGTCATTCATGACCCAAGGAGCGCGCTGTGGTTTGCTGAGCAAGGAGTGGCAAATAGTCAGAATTGGGTCGTGGTCTGACCAGGGGGTTGCTAGAATAAAGACTGCGTCAATCAGGGTTAGATGCTGCCGTAACACAAACATGTGGTCAATCCTGGAGTGTGAGTGATGGGGATGGGAATAGTGGGTGTAATCCCTACCAAGGGGATGGAGCTCCCGCCAGATGTCGACTAGGTCGTGATTGTGTAGGGTTCGTAAAAAGGTTTTTGCGGCTGGGGAGGGGACCCTATGGTCCGATGGGTAATTATCCAGGGAGGGGTTTAGCGAGACATTAGAGTCACCTGCCAACAGGAGGATGCCCCTCTGGTGATCCCTTAACAGGGCACAGACGTGTGTCAGAAAGGGGCCTGGGTTAACATTTGGGGCGTAATACGTCATGATAGTTACCTCATTGTCCTGAACTGAACCTTGCAGGAGAAGGTATCTGCCGTCCGGGTCAGCAATTTGTTTACTGCAAATAAACGGGACTGATTTTCTTATGGCTATGAGAACCCCTTTCTGTTTAGTAGGACCGCTTGCTAAGTAAACTTGAGGATAATTTGCATCGAAATATTTGGGGCAAGAGGAGGCGGAGAAATGGGTCTCCTGTAGGCATGCTATGTCAATATTGTGTTGCTTAAGGAATTTGAAAGCCTTGACCCGTTTTTGAGGCGAGTTCATGCCCTGAACATTCAGGGACAGCCAGCGGAGGGTCATTGGATCAAACACAAGAAGCAGTGTAGTACTCTGTTCCCGCACCCCGGGGTTATAGGAGAAGGGAAGGAAGGAAGGAGGGGGGGAAAGACCGGGAGGAGAGAGGAAAACAGAAAGAAAAGAGGAGAGATAGAAAAGATGAGAAAACCGAGGAAGGCTCGGCGTAGAACATATGCCATACGCGTAAATGTAGCGTAACGTGGGTTATAAAACCCACTACGGGTTGGGAGCCCGGCCAAGAAAAACCTCTTAGCCAGGTGCCAACACATGGGGGTAGCATTGGTCCGTCGGAACCACCGGTCTGTGATGAAAACAGTACAAACATTTTAAACATTTTTTTTGTTTGACATAGGATCTGGATGATGGAACCTGAAAAAAAAAAGTCATCAAAACAAGGAAGCTACAGACAGTGACAATAAGGCAACCACTGTACAACATTAACAAATTGGAGTGTAGGACGGAGATCCCTCGATCCCCCCAAGGGAACAGCCATCAGACCATTCCCCCAAGGGGGTCAGGCAGGACCATACATACCAAACACCCTCCCAGCCCCGCCAGTCCAGAATTAAGGGCTGGAGAGCCGCAACAGAGCAATGTATCGAGTGATCAATAAGCAAAAAGATAAACATGTGCCCCCACCCAACTTGACCTGCAACCCCCCCACCCCCCAGCAAACCACGAGACCCCTAAAGAAGACAAAAAACAAACAAACAAACAAAGGGCTACAGGTAGCAGCCCAAACCACATGGGTACTCATGGACGCGGCAGGGTGGGGGAGGCAGGTTGATGCCGAAGTTCCGCCTGGTCCCCTAAGGGGGGTAGAGTACGCCCCGGGCCGCCATCTCACAAGCGGGGCAGCCTATCCTGGGGCGACCCCCGCCGACCAGGTATCAGAAACCAATGTTAAGAAAAATATGGTGAGGGAACTACTTCAAAAACATGTCACTCTGGTTCCCATATAAAAACAACCAGTAGTTCAAGGGGAACTGGGCAGCACGAACTCAGATGAGCAAAAAAAAAGCTGAAATGAATAAAAGAATGAACTTAGCTTCGTCATCCGTTGTTAGATAGATGGAAACGTTGCGCTTGCAGGTCACGGAGCGCCTGGGAGCCAGATTGGGACTTTTGGGATGCTTGAGAAGCTTGACGAGGAGGCTTGGAGGGTCCCGGCCTGGAGGGTCCAGGCCTAGCGGTCTTGGGTGGGGCATCAGGCTGAGACGGAGGAAGGTCCAGCTGTAGTTCCTGGAAATGGCGTTTCAGGTCCGAAGGAGAGGTGGCTTGGAATTGGCGGCCTAGGTGGGAGAAGGAGAGCCTAAATGGGAACCCCCATCTATATTTGATTTCATGAGCTTGTAAGACTTGGAGGTAGGGTTTGAGATTTCGACGTCTGGCGATAGTGACCGGAGAGAGGTCTGCGAATAGCTGGAGGGTGTTACCCTGGAAGGAGAGGTTCTGTCGCTCTCTTGCAGCTTGTAAAAGTCTCTCTTTGGTCCGGTGGTAGTGGAACTTGATGATGATATCCCTCGGGGGTCCTTCAGAGGGTTTTGGAGCCAGGGATCTGTGGATACGGTCAAACTCCAATCTTTCCACCGGAAGTTCTGGGGCCAGTTCTTGGAAAAGGGATGCCACGGATACGGAGGTTGTCCCTCCGGGCCCTATTTTCTGCGTCCTCCAACTTGTCTCTGAGGGCTTCCAGCTCCCCGGACATTTTGTCCACCTCCTCCTCATGGCCCTCCAGCACAGTGGTTGCCAAGTCCATGCGGTGCTCTAGTTGATTAGTGCGGTGGCCTATCTCTTTAAGGCCTCGCACCAAGTCAGAGGAAAGCTTGCGGGATGCTATTGTGATTTCATCTCTGACAATGGCGTGGAATTTGGCCAGCATGTCCTCTGATTCCACAGGGGGGGGACTCACCCGGTCCGTGGGAAATAGATGCAGGCTATCCACAGGGGACTCCGGGCCTGCAGCAGAAAGCTGGGTCTCGTCGTCAGGCTCCGGAGGATCGGGCGCCATCTTGGATCTTCCTCTGCCTGACGCTGGGGAGAGCTTGTTATGCTGCCGGCTCTTAGGGGGCTTTTTAGCCGACCCACGCATCACCGCCGGGAGCCTGAGATGTTCCGGAGGCACCGGAGCTCCGTGTGCAGCGTCCTCTCTGTGCCTATGTCGAATTAGGCCGGTGGTTACGTTCCGACGGCGCGGAGCAGTGGAGTCAGGCGGCCATCTCCGTTGCTCGCACGCATGCGCCCCTCCATAGTCCTTTTTTATATGTGTAGCACACAGATCCTTTTCCCCCTTACCTTCCTTTTAGGGGATCAGACACACCATGCCACATGCCCACGTCCTCTGGATTAGAGGTCGGATGGTGTTATGTATTTGGGTCCCGCAGTGAGTTGCTTCCCTTCACTGGTTCTTCCCTCTAGATTATAGAGGCAAGTCTTTACCTTTCCCAAAGAAGGTCAATGTCCACACAACACTTCAACTCCAACAAGAGTTTATTTTCTCTTATTTGCTTGAGTAACCAGAAAGTTGAAGAGAGGAAAGGGGTTAGCAGAATAGAATGGATTCAGGCACACTCTTGGCTTCATCGCCACTCGGTCCCGAGTGGGTACAGCTCACCCGGATAGTCACTCAATAGCACTAGCAGCCGGCATGAAGCTCGAATAGTGACTTAATCCCCTCCAAGGACAAAGTCAAGGAGATCCCTCCTTAAGTAACTACACCCCGCAAGGGCAGTCTGCGCAGAAAGGAATCCTTCCCTCCGACAGGACACCAGGCCTCTCCCGAGACAGCAATCTTGTATTACTCGCCTCCTTAATGGGACCGATCCTCCCCTGGTTTCCTCTATGTCAGAGCAGTCGCCCTCACCTGGGCTCCCTGGGTTTCCCTTCTGGCTTTTGTAGACCCAGTTGAAGGTACTGGGCCTACCTGGAACTTCACAGTCTCGGGCCGAAGGTGCCTCAGTCAAAGTTGGGCGCACCCCTCCCCCCTTAGAGGGGCACACTCCTCCGGAGACAGGTCCCTGGGTACTACTCCTCGAACAATGTCGTCTGCCCCTTTTATACCCTCTCCCGGCATGCACAGCAAGACGGAACCGCCCACCGTACGGCAGCCAAGAGAGAACATCCAATAGCCACTCCATCACCTGTGGTTCAACCCCGGGTACAAGTGACAACACCACCTATATGCCTAAAGGGGAACTGCTCGCCAGGTGACACAGCAGCAAAGCAGAGTCCAAACAATTAGAAGACCCGAGCCAACTACCGCTCAGGTCACCCCTAAATTTAAGCATGTAAAGGATTACTCCTCTGCTATGCAGGCTCAAATAGCGCAGAAATGGTCCTCATTGTAAGGCCTCATTTAGATGTGATGTTAGAGGGCAATAAAAATGCTCAGTTTAGCTTAGTTATTACTGGTCCCCAACCGACTCCCCTTAAGGTGCAGTAGGCAGCGAACAGGGGAGTTTACACGCCATGGTCACGGTGCTCCGCTTTGTGTCTGCCTCAAAAACGACATCCAGCGATTGGCACGCCCACCAAACGTGACCCATTTGGGCACACAGGGAATCGCTGCAAATGCCCCACACCCCCAGTGCAACGCACGCATTTACGTTGAGTTTTTTTGCAAAAAAAACGGGTAAAAACAGGAGGTGAGGAGGCGTCACAACACCTCCTCACTGCCTGTCAATTGCCTCTGAAAAGTGATCTGGAAGGACCAATAGATTTAGATGCTCATCTAAATCTACCCTCATGCCGCGTACACACGATCATTTTTCCCGTCGAGAAAAATTAAATTTTTTCCTTTGGACGAGAAAAACGATCGTCTGTGGGCTTTTTGACGTTTTTCTCGACGGGAAAAACGGCATTAATCACGACGAGAAAAATTAGAACATGCTCTAATTTTTCTCGTCGTGATTCCCGTCGTTTTTTTCCGCGGCAGTTTTCCCATAGGGAAACACTGCCGGGGAGCCCACACACGGTCGTTTTTTTCGACCAAAAAAAAAATGTAATTTAAAACGGCGGTGTGTGGGGGGAACAAGCTGTTCCTCGTTTTTCACATCGATTTTCTCGACTGTGTTTTCACTGTCGAAAAAATCGATCGTGTGTACGCGGCATAACACTCCCATGCCTGGACAGACGGCCAGATCTGGTCTTCTCCTTCTTAAAGCGAGTTCCACCCAAAAGTGGAACTTCCACTTTAAGCACTCCTCACCCCCTTACATGCCACATTTGGCATGTCATTTTTTTTTGGGGGGGGAGTGGGGGCTTCGGTAGGAGTGGGACTTCCTGTCCCACTTCCTCCTTCCGCCCAGGGACCGCCTCGGCGACTTCTCCTCTCGCCTTTGGCGGCCCCTCCCTCTAGGTGATCTCCTGGGACACGTGACAGGTCCCAGGCGATCGCCTGTCCACTCAGGAAGTGCAGCGCCGCTCGCGCATGTGCAGTGCGTGCCCGGCCATGAAGCCGAAAGCTGTCACGGCCGGGTGCCCACGATGTGAATGGAGGCGCCGGCGGAGAGGAGCAGGTAAGTGTCTGTTTATTAAAAGTCAGCAGCTACACTTTTTGTTTCTGCTGACTTTTAATAAACCTAAAAAGGCTGGAACTCCGCTTTCAAGGGGTTATAAAGGTACATGTTTTTTCACCTTAATGCATTCTATGCATTAAGGTGAAAAAACATTCAACAATACCGCCCCCCCCGAGCCCCCGTTTTACTTACCTGGCCCCTCGAAAGTCCCGCGCTCGCTCCCGTCATCCTCCGAGTCCCTGAGCCTGGCTGTTGATTGGCTACTGTGGATGGATTGAAAGCAGCGCAGCCATTGGCTGGCGCTGCTGTCAATCACATCCAATGACGCGGCGTGCCGGGGGGCGGGGCCGAGTGATACAGTCGGCGGCTATGGTCGCCGCTGTATCACAGGAGCGCGCCCGCAGTAACTCCACACCATGTGAGCTCGCTCGCATTATGGTGTGGAGTCCTTGCGGGGAGGAGCCGAGACAGCCGCCGTGGGACCCCAGAAGACCAGGATCGGGGCCACTGTGTGCAAAACGAGCTGCACAGTGGAGGTAAGTATAACATGTTTGTTATTTAAAAAAAAAAAAAACGGGAACCTTTAGTGTTCCTTTAAGCAGGAAGTGCTTAACCCCCACAACACCAGCCATAAACCCCACTTTTTATTATAAATGAATACCTGAAGTAGACTCCTACCTCCAAGCTGCAGTGTCTGGGAGGGGGAGCGTGTGAGACACAACGAAGGAGGATTTGGCTCTGTCATGGAAGGTATGAGGCTTGTGCATTACATAGCAGTTAGATTTGGTCCTTGTTTAGTATGTTATACAGGAGCCTTTAATTATACTTTAATGAAATATTGACCTTGTTAAGCTTTTATAAAAACATGTTACATAAACATACATAAATGTACTCTAAGTATGCACAACAACTTATTTGGTCCATGTAGCTCTTGCAAGGCATTCACAGTTATATTGTAGTAATGAAATGTGATTATGAATTACACTAAATTGTTAAAGTTAATTAATACATAAGTCTGATGTTTTATCCTAGCTGACATTAATAATAAGTAACATGAAATACAAAGTTACACACACAAGGCTAATGAGGGAAAGAGGAATGCCTTGAGGAGAAGACATAGCATAGACATAGAACAAGAGAGATTTCTTAAAGAGACAAAATAGCTCTTAAAATATTGAACTCTGAAAATCAACTCCAAAACATTTATCATTTCCTCAAACCATATACAGTGCCTTAAAAAAAAGTATTTATACCCCTTGAAATGTTCCACATTTTGTCATGTTACAACCAAAAACGTAAATGTATTTTATTGGGATTTTATGTGATCGACCACCACAAAGTGGCACATAACTGTGAAGTGGAAGAAAAATTATCAATGATTTTCATTTTTTTTTACAAATAAATATCTGAAAAGTGTGGCCTGTGTAGCGTCCCGTTCACTTTTAAGGGGTGTTATGTGCCTAAATTTAGGGGCTGGGCTCAGACCATTCTCATTGCTAGGTATTGCTTCTGCCTATGTGATGCTGCTTGGTGTGTGGTTCCCTGCGGCCTGTAGGTGGCGCTGTCACATCAGGTTAGGGTTGAGCCAGGGGTGGCATTACTACGCCTTGGGGTGTCCTCTCTCGGCAGCGGTACAGTGGGCATGGTCAACCTGCTGTGCATGCCGGTAGAGGGTACTTAGGGGGCGGGCGCCATAGGTTGTTGGAGTTGGTGGGGTGGTCCCCGTCAGAGTCGGAGGAGTGAGACACGTACCCCACCTCCTGTGGCCCTCATGGCCGGGGGTACGTGTGGGCGTGATCAGGCCCAGGCATCTTTAGCCTGGGGCCTGCAACTCTACTAGTGGGCCTAGCACCTTCAGCTAGGGCCTGTCCCCGAAAGAAGAGTCCCAGGGAGCCTGGGGAAGGGTACCCGCTCTGACCGAGAGGAAGCCAGGGGAGGATCGGTCCCATTGAGGAGATGAGTAATAGAAGATTGCTGTCTCGGGAGAGGCCTGGTGACCTGTCAGAGGGAAGGATTTGTTATTTGGGGTAGCTAACCTGTAGAGTGCCCGTTGGCATCGTCTTGTTCTTGAAGTCTACAGAGGTTACAGGATTTCCAACGCCCGTCCCAGGAGGGGATAGGGTGGCTGAAATGTTCGAGCTCCACACCGGCTGCTAGGACTGTGAAAGAGAACTATCCGGGTGAGCTAAACCCACTCGGGATCGAGTGGCGACAAGATTGCTGGTTGTGCCTGGACCTATTCTCCACACTATTTCTTCTTTCACCCACCTGTCTCTATCTATTACGCAGCAAATAGAAAATAAACTCTCTGTTGGAGTTAAAGTACTTCTGGACATTGTTTAATTGGGGGAAGAAATAGAGACTTGACCCCATACTCTGGGGGAGAGAACCAGTGGAAGAGGGTAACTCGCTGAAAGACCCAAATTTATGAACACCGCTTAACCTCTTCAAACAGGAGGGTACGGGCATATAGCACGGTGTGCCTTGACTCGCAAGTGAGCCAGGCGAGAAAAAGGTTAGTGTGCTACACGTGCATTTATATTCAGCCCCCCTGAGTCAATACTTTGTAGAACCGCCTTTCCCTGCAATTACAGCTGCAAGTCTTTTTGGGGATGTCTCTACCAGCTTTGCACATCTAGAGAGTGACATTTTTGCCCCTTTTTCTTTTGCAAAATAGCGCAAGCTCGGTCAGATTGGATGGAGAGCGTCTGTGAACAGCAATTTTTAAGTCTTGTCACAAATTCTCTATTGGATTTAGGTCTGAACTTTGACTGGGCCATTCTAACACATGAATATGCTTTTGATCTAAGCTCTGGATGTATGTTTAGGGTCGTTGTCCTGCTGGAAGGTGAACCTCTGCCCCAGTCTCAAGTCTTTTGCAAACTCTAAAGTCGCGTACACACGATCGGTTTTACCGATGAAAACAGTCCGATGGATTTTTTTCATCGGGCAAACCGATCGTGTATGGGCCCCATCGGCCTTTTTTCCATCGGTGTCAAAAAATAGAACATGTTTTAAATATTTCCGATGGATAAAAAACCAATAGCAAATTCTGATCGTCTATGGGCAAGTCCATCGGTTAAAAAACCCACGCATTCTCAGAATCAAGTCGACGCATGCTCAGAAGCATTGAACTTAATTTTTCTCGGCTCATCGGAGTGTTTTACGTCACAGCGTTTGGAACAGTCGGTTTTTTGACTGATGGTGTGTAGGCAAGACTGATGGAAGTCAGCTTCATCGGTTTTCCGATGGAAAAATCCATCGGTTTAAAAACCATAGGAAATCCGATCGTGTGTACAGGGCTTAACAGGTTTTCCTCTAAGATTGCCTTGTATTTGGCTCCATCCATCTTCCCATCAACTCTGACCAGCTTTTCTGTCCCTGCTGAAGAAAAGCATCCCCACAACATGATGTTGCCACCACCATGTTTCACGAAGGGGATGGTGTGTTCAGGGTGATGTGTAGTGTTAGCTTTCTGCCACACATAGCGTTTTGCTTTTAGGCCAAAAAGTTTAATTTTGGTCTCACCTGACCAGAGCACCTTCTTCCACATGTTTGCTGTGTCCCCCACACGGCTTCTCGCAAACTGCAAACGGGACTTATGGCTTTCTTTCAACAATGGCTTTCTTCTTGCCTCTCTTCCATAAAGGCCAGATTTGTGGCATACATGACCAATAGTTTCCACAACTTTATCCCTGACCTGCCTGGTGTGTTCCTTGGCCTTCATGATGCTGTTTGTTCACTAAGGTTCTCTAACAAACCTCTAAGGGCTTTGCAGAACAGCTGTATTCATATTGAGATTAAATTACACACAGGTGGGCTCTATTTACTGATTAGGTGACTTTTGAAGGCAATTGGTTCCACTTTTTAGTTAGGGGTATCAGAGTAAAAGGGGCTGAATACAAATGCACGCCACACTTTTGAGATATTTATTTGTAAAAAATTTGGAAAACCATTTATCAATTTCCTTCCACTTCACAATGATGCGCCACTTTGTATTCGTCTATCGCATAAAATCCCAATGAAATATATTTACGTTTTTGGTTGTAACATGACAAAATGGGGAAATATTCAAGGGGTATGAATACTTTTTTAAGGCACTGTATCTGAATATGGCTCAGAGCCAGATAAATATTCATAACCAAGGGAGTTGATCCTCCTGCTATGCTTACTGCAACAGGCAGGACCAGTGGCTGCTGGTGCTAAAAAAATTTGGGGGGGCGCAAACAAGCTAAAACAAATTTGAAAAAAAAAATCAATTGCAGCCACTGTGCCATCAAATGCTGCCACTGTGCCATCAAACGCTGCCACTGTGCCCTCAATTGCAGCCACTGTGCCATCAAACGCTGCCACTGTTCCATCTAATGCTGCCAATGTGCCATCAAACGCTGCCACTGTGCCATCAATTGTAGCCACTGTGCCATCAATTGCAGCCACTGTGCCATCACATGCTGTGACTGTGCCATCAAATGCTGCGACTGTGCCCATCAAACGCTGCCAGTGTTCCCCATCAAATGCTGCCACTGTGCCAAATGCTGCCAGTGTGAGTGTGCCCACTGCCCTCTCGCCGTCTGCCTGGCACTTAACCTGTCTTGTGGGGCAGCGGGTGACGGCGATGAGCGGGGTCCTCCATGTCTATTGCACTTCTCATGTCCTGTCAGGCGTCCAATAGCGGCGCCTGTTGTTTCAGCCAATCAGGTGACAGGTAACCAGACCTGAGCAACCTGATTGGCTGAGAGGCGGGTCAGTGTTAGGGAAGCAATGTATTCGCTTCCCTAACACACCACTGAGTAATCAGCGAACGCACAGCAGTGCGCCCGCTGTTTACCCTTTTGGAAGCCTATTAGAGCCCACAAAACACACCCGCCACTGTAATTCATATGCCCGGCACCCGACAAGGGGTCGGGCACATGAATAGTGGGCGGTAGCGGTGACCATAGAAAGATTCATGCAATGCATGAATCTATCTATGGTGAGAGAGAGAGTGACAGGAGAGGGGGGGGGGGGGGCGCTCCTGCGCCCTTTATGGACGCACTGCCACTGGGCAGGACCAACTAAGCCCCACTGAGCTAAGGGAAGACCTGCAGAGCTCAGAAAATATAAAGCTCAGGCTGGTTACAGCAAAGCAAGGACACTAAATTTAGCTAGAATCGCAACAACACAAGGCAGGGCCCCTACATTTGTTTTAATGTATGTAGTGCCAGACTGCTAAATAAAGACAACATGTGCATCTAACTAATCCCTGCCAACCTCCATTCCATAATATTACAGCTAGCCAAAAGTGAAAAGTAGAATGCACATCTAGAGGGTGTCTGTTCTTTTCTAAAGAAATGCTCTTTTTACACTGTTGCTGTGATCTCTATCCCCAGTGATTACACAACTATAATTGCCACATATACACCCACCAGCCACTTTATTAAGTACACCTGTTCAATCGCTTGGTAACACAAATTGATAATCAGCCAATCACATGGCAGCAACTCAATGCATTTAGGCATCTAGATGTGGTGAAGATGACTTGCTGAAGTTCAAACCGAGCATCAGAATGGGGAAGAAAGGGGATTTAAGTGACTTTGAACGTGGCATGGTTGTTGGTGCCAGACGGGCTGGTCTGAGTATTTTCAAAAACTGCTGATCTACTGGGATTTTCATGCAGAACCATCTCTAGAGTTTACAGAGAATAGTCCGAAAAAGAGAAAATATCCAGTGAGCGACAGTTGTGTGGAGGAAAATGCCTTGTTGATGTCAGACATCAGAGGAGAATGGGCAGACTGGTTCAAGATGATAGAAAGGCAACAGTAACTCAAATAATTATTCGGTACAACCAAGGTATGCAGAATAACAACCCCCCAATGCATAACATATTACGCCTTGAAGTAGATGGGCTACAGCAGCACGGTGCCACTCCTGTCAGCTAAGCATCATTTAAACACCACGGCCTTCCTGAGTATTGTTGCTGACCATGTCCATCCCTTTATGACTAGTGTCCCCATCTTCTGATGGCTCCTTCCAGCAGGATAATGCACCATGTCACAAAGCTCCAATCCTCTCACCACTGGTTTCTTGAACAGGACAACGAGGTCACTGCACTCCAATGGCCTCCACAGTCACCAGATCTCAATCCAATAGAACACCTTTGGGTAAGGTGACCAGCATGATGCTATTATGTCACTATGGACCAAAATCTCTGAGGAATGTTTCCAACACCTTGTTATATATATTCCACGAAGAATGAAGGCAGTTCTGAAGGCAAAAAGGGGGTCCAACCCGGTACTAGCAAGGTGTGCCTAATAAAGTGATCGGTGAATGTAAATTATTATTTATGGCTCCCAGGGAATGAAGACATTAACCACTTCAGCCTCGGAAGGATTTACCCACTTCCTGACCAGGCCATTTTTTGCGATACGGCACTGCGTCGCTTTAATTGACAATTGGGCGGTCGTGCGACACTGTACCCAATCAAAATTGATATTCTTTTTTTCCCACAAATAGAGCTTTCTTTTGGTGGTATTTGATTACCTCTGCGGTTTTTATTTTTTGAGCTATAAACAAAAAAAAGAGCGACAATTTTGAAAAAAAAAATATTTTCTGCTATAAAACATTTCCAATAAAAAAATAAAAAAAATGTATACATCAGTTTAGGCCGATTTGTATTCTGCTACATATTTTTGGTAAAAAAAATAGCAATAAGCGTATATATTGATTGGTTTGTGCAAACGTTATTGCGTCTACAAAATAGGGGAAAGATTTATGGCATTTTTATTATTTATTTTCTTTTTACTAGTAATGACGGCGATCAGTGAATTTTAGCAGGACTGCGACATTATGGCGGACACATCGGACACTTTTGACACATTTTTGGGACCATTGTCATTTTTACAGCGATCTGTGCTACTGATATGCATTGCGGCGGACAGATCGGACACCTAACTGACATTTTTGACACTTTTTTGGGAACCAGTGACATTATTACTGTAATCAGTGCTAAAAATATGCGCTGTTATTCTACTAATGACACTGGCAGGGAAGGGGTTAACATCAGGGGCGATCAAGGGGTTAAATGTGTTCCCTGCAGGTGTTTTCTAACTGTATGGCGTACTGTGTGACTGGGGAAGCACACAGATCCGTTTTCCTGCTTAGCGGAAAGACAGGATCTGTGTGATCTCCCCTGTCAGAACAGAGATCTGCCTTGTTTACACAGGCAGATCCCCAATCTGTCTCTGCGGGGAATGGTCGCGGGTGGCCGGCGGACATCGAGTCCGCTGGACCCGCTGATTGGCTCCTCTGCTGGCCAATGGGAGCACACGCCCACAATAGCGAGTTCCAGAGCCGACGTATAAGCTAAGGCGATTCGCGGGATCGTGCCACCTTGCCGCAGTATAATGACAGCGGCTGGTCGGCAAGCACTTAAATAAAGCAGAAATGTTGAGTATAACTCTTCTTTATTTTTATCAGTCTTATTCGGCAGTTACAATGAAGACTGTAGACAGTCTATAGTACATGTAAAAAAATGATTTATACATTCTTGGGTCTATGGTGACTGCTCTTGGAATACAGTGGAAAAAAAGACAGAAGCTTTCCATATTACATGGTATCCATGAATACATTCAAAGCTTTCTGATGGTTTTAAAGTACAGTTGCCATTTAATTCAGTATGAAGTGTATAGGTATATACAGCATAATACCGCTGGGATATCAAAATGATTATGAAAGCTAAACACTTTTTAATGAAAGACTCACATGAGTCAAACATGAAAGTTTGGCATTTTAACTGACTCAGGGGAACAGCTTTCCTGCTAAGGGCTCTGATTCCTATTCTGCCATAAACAGATCAATCCCAGTAGCTGCCAGTATCATCATATTTTCAATGTCCATGAATTTAAGCCTGTGAAAAATACAGCCCAGTGTCATTTGTTATTAAATATCACCCACTTTTAGGGTCTGTTGTAGCACTGGCCACACACCACATGTACTGGAGAGCGAGGTTGCATCCCACAGACCCCCGTGACAAGAGAATACAGTATGCCCAGAGTTCCTGTAAGAAGCCCGCTGACTCTGGGCATATTGGCTATAAAAAAATTCAGAATCACAGTTATGCTGCGTACACACGGTCGGAAATTCCGACAAGAAATCTCTGATGTGAGCTTTTGGTCGGAAATTCCGACCGTGTGTGGGCTCCATCCGACTTTTTCTGTCGGAATATCCCACTACAAAAATTTGAGAGCTGGTTCTCAAATTTTCCGATAGGAAAAGTTCTTGTCGGAAATTCCGCTCTTCTGTATGCAATTCCGATGTTTAAAAAAACACGCATGCTCAGAATCAAGCAGAAGAGCCGAACTGTCTATTGAACTTCATTGATCAAGGCTTGTCGCACGTGTTGTACGTCTCCGCGTTCTTGACCATCGGAATTTCCGACAACATTTGTGTGACCATGTGTATGCAACACAAGTTTGAGCCAAAATTCCGTTGGAAAAAAATCCACGGTTTTGTTGTCGGAATTTCCGATCGCGTGTACGCGGCATAACTCTTCTTATTAAAGCACAGGTTCAATGTCCCTTGAAAAGTATTATCAATTCAGTGATATTCTGTACTTTTTACTTAGTGCTGCCCTTTCATGACATAATTCAAAGAGCAATGACATGCAGCAAACAGTCCTTTGGGTTACAACTGTAGCACACGGACCCTTTTTTCCCACCTTTGGCTCACTTGCAGGAAAAAGGGCACACCGCACTATATGCCCGTACCCTCTTGTTTGAAGAGGTTGAGCGGTGTCATGTATTTGGGTCCCACAGCTAGGTTCTCCCTTTGGTTGGTTCTCATCTCCTAGGATATAGGGACAAGTCTCTGTTTTTCCCCCAAGTAATTCCAATGTCCACACCACTCTAAACTCCAACGTTGAGTTTATTTTCTTCAATATTCAGCAGATAGGAAAGGGTGGATAAGAGACAGGACAGCAAGGTTTTTGGAGGTAAGTCCAGGCACAAATAAATGTCACAATCACCACTCTATCCCAGAGTGGGTTTAGTTCACCCGGATAGTCTCCTCTAAAAGTGGATCCTAGCAGCCGAAGTGATGCTCGGACTCTTATTTAGGTTCTTTTCCTTAGATACAATCGGGAGACCCTCTGCCACAGAATCTATCATGTCCCGAACTTCTTAGCTTTCTTCCATGCAAGGACAGGTGCCAGCAACAGCACATTACTAGGCCCTTGGTGGATAGATGAATGCCTCCAGAAAGTTACCGGACCCCTTCCTTCACCGTGAACTCTCATCGGTCCCTCGGAAAAGATCCTTCCCCGGCCTCCTCTTCTTAGAAGCGGGCTCCCTCGCAAGGGACACCCTGGGATTCCTCTTCCCAGAAGTGGGCTCCAGCTAAAGGTGCTGGGCCCAGGGCTGAAGTTGCAGCCCCAGGGCTAAAGGTGCCTGGGACTGATGTACATGCGCACCCCTGGCCTGGAGGGCCGGGTGACGCAAGCTGCTCCCCAAAAGATGGCGTCTGCCCCTTATGTATCCTCTCCCAGCATGCACAACAGGTCAACCACGCCCACCGCACTGCCGCCGAGAGAGGACACCCTAAGGCACAGCACTATTACCAGTGGTTCAACCCTGGCCAAACATGGCAGTGCCATCCATAGGCCACAGGGAACTGCACACCAGTATACCACCTGGAGAAAAAAAATAGCACAACCTATCAATGAGAATGGTCTGAGTCTAACTTACTAACTCAGACCAGCCCCTAAATTTGGGTATACAGCACCCCTAAATGGGGTGGGCGCTACACAACATTAAAAGAACTTTGTTATTTGATGATCAAAACAATAGTGAGATTGAAGACCAAGAAAGCAAAACATTTTGTAATACAAATGATACAAGTAAAAATGGTTGAGAACAATGTATTGAATGCAGAAGAAAAAAGATACATTGTTCCAGCTTGAACCAATGTATCTTTGCATATAGTATACCTGGCCCTTTGAAGCTGAAATCACTGAAGTAGAAACGGCTACTCCAGTGATCTCCACTTGCTTCTGGGTCCCACGCCGAGCGGCTGCCATGTTTCATGGGACTGTACAAATCCACAAACAACCACTCTGATTCCACCCCACCATCACCATATGATCAATCATGATAGTAAAAAAAAAACTGAAACTGAAGTGTGGAATATTATGGCTGCGGCCCCTTTATTTAGGCTTTAAAACAAATATGATCACCTTTAGCCTTTGTTGTACCATACCTCTAAAATTAAACACACAGACCAATATCACCATTAAAACCTTAACCAAACCCCCCGATCAGTCTTTCAGGACTTAAGCACCAAGTGACTGTACCAACCACCAGGGACCACCATAAACACTGTCTACCCACACCTGTGTGGTCACATTACCCCACTCAGTCTTTTAGGACTCGAGCACCAAGTAACCATACCAACCACCAGGTACCACCATATAGGGCTGGCCGATTTTCCCCCCAAAAAAATCTGAGATTTTTTTATAAAAAACTCGATTTACGATTCGATTTTTTTTTTATTATATTATTTGAAGTGCATCAACAAACAAAATTGCAAAGGCAAACCCTTTCTCTAACTGCAAAGTCAGTGTGCAACAAAGATTGTTAAACATCCAAATTATTAATACTGTATTTGGATTTAGCTAATAAAACAACAAAAAATCTTGAGGTTACTCTTAGTTGAATTGAACTGTGCCCGTGTCTCACTGTGCCCGTGCTTCACTGTGCCCATGCTTCAATCACTGTGCCCGTACCTGATGCAGATTTTCATGGGATACGGATTTTACTGCTACACCGGCGGCCATTCCAGTATTCGCGCCTCCTCCTCGTCTGTGACAGGCGGAACACTCAATTTCCCAGCATTCAGTGTTCCGCCTACCATGGACATCCGCTCATCCTCATAACACAGACGGGATGAGAGGATGTCCGTGATAGGCTGAACACTGCCTGCTGTGAAATTGAGTGTTCCGCCTATCACAGACGAGGACTCGGGAGGCGCGGCTTTTGAACACTGCAATGGCCGCCGTCTGTCTGCATGACACGCTGATCAGATAGGCAGACAGCGCCTTGCGGTTAGTTAGTGTTACATTACATCTACTTGCGGCGGCTGCGGCGAGTAGATGTAATTGGGGTAACGCCACCCAGTGCCATTCCGGATACGCCCCCTGCAGCCCTGCTACGGAAACTTTGAAGGAAAAAAAAAAAAAACTAAAAAAAACGATTTTCTTCAAATCTGAATCGATTTGAGCTCAAAACTCGATTCAAGATTAAAATCGATTTTTTTCCCAGCCCTACCACCATATACTGTGTCCGCCCACACCTGTGAGGCAACATTACTCCAATAAAGTTAGGGCCGCGACAAAGGGAGGGAGGGGAGATGACAGTTTGATTGAAGATTCAGGCTGTTGTACCAGACACCTATAAAAGAAAAACACCATCCCCATTGGTTGCTTGATTGGCTTTCAAATTAAATTTCTAAGCATTTTTTTTTAACTGCCCAGGATCAAAGCAGTGATTGACTTCTGGCAACAGCTGTCTTCTGTGCCTTCTTATCAGTGACCAGGACATGAGGTAGGGAGAGGAGAGGTTGTCCCAGGACCTGAAAAATAAACAGAGAAAGCCAGCAGAAAGATTTTGTACCTTTTAAAGCCCTGTACACACGATCGGATATCCTATGGATTCTAATCCGATGGTTTTGTCAATTGGAAATCCGATGAAGCTGACTTCCATCAGTCTTGCCTACACACCATCAGTCAAAAAACCGACCGTTCCAAACACTGTGACGTAAAACACTCCGATGAGCCGAGAAAAATGAAGTTTGATGCTTCTGAGCATGCATCGACTTGATTCTGAGCATGCGTGGGTTTTTTATCCGATGGAGTTCCCCACAGACGATCGGAATTTGCTATCGTTTTTTTTCCATCTGAAAAATTTAAAACATGTTCTATTTTTTAAAACCGAAGGAAAAAAAACTGATGGGTCCCATACACGATCGGTTTGTCCGATGAAAAAAGTCCATCAGACTGTTTTCATCGGTAAAACCGATCGTGTGTACACGGCTTAGTTGTGCTAATGCAATTAAAGCTGTGAACCATGGAAGACCGTACAGGGAGAAAAGAAGGGGTTGGCTCTAGGGTGTGACAAGTCCCATTGGGTTAGCCCCATGTCCCTAGCATTCTGAACACACAAGGTTGGCCATTGGGCACGTCCGCCATTCAGAGAATGCTTTGCATGTTCTCAATGAATGCAAAGCATTCTCTGATTGGATGTGAAGAGGCAGGGCGGTGATGTCACGCTCCCCACCAAGTCCAATTAGAGAATGCTTTGCATGCATTGCGAACATGCAAAGCATTCTCTGAATGGCAGACGTGCTGAGCGGCTGACCTCCTGTGTTCAGAATGCACCAGGGCAATTGGAGATCACTGGAGCAATGGTGTCTACTCCAGTGGTTTCCAGCCTCTAGGGGCATCGGCCAGGTATGGTGGTGCTGTTACACTTATATGTAACCTTTAATATATAGTTATTTTAATGTTTATATTACTGGTTAATATACTGCCATCTTGTGGTTATTTTGGTTATAGCACCATCTTTTTCTGTTTTATTATCTGTGTCCCCTCCTACTTTATGATGTTTTTCCTGTTCCGGCTTCATTATGCTTATTGAATAAGAGTAGGCCTTTCATGCAATCTGCTTGCATCCGGGAACACATTACCATGTGTAGCACCCTGCTACTTTTGAGCACGCGCTATGTGTAAATTTAGGGGTATCTGAGCTGTAAATGGCTCAGTGTGATCTACGTTAATTGTTGATTTCTGTTCCAGCTTTGGCTGTTTGTGCGCATTTCCCACTGTTGCCAGTAGGTGTTACTGTTGTCACAGGCCAGTGTGAGAAATACAGCCATATTGGATATTGGATATTCTTTCTCCAGAAAACAGCCCAATCAGGAGCTTCTTTGTAGCTGGGCATGCTGGGGGAAGAATATTTAAGGGGCAGTGCCATGTGCTCTGGGGTTCGTTCTCGCCTCATGGCCTTCCAGATCGGAGGCTATGCTGCTGTGTTTGCTGCAAGTAGGCCCAGAAGCCTGTCTGGGGCCTACTTAACTGAAGGTGCTGTCTGTCCTGCGGGAAGAAGCCACTCAAGCGGAGAATATTCCAGGGCAGGACCTTACTGGAGAGGACTGAGCTAATGGCTGGTATCTCAGGAAGGGCCTGGTGACTCGTCTGGAGGATGCACCCAAGTAACCTACCTCACAGTACTGCCGATGGCTTAAAGGTTCAGGTACTGTGCAGCTGACCTAACTAACTGACTACTGGCTAAACAATCCCGTGGCAGGGGATTATCCAGGAGTTTCCACTTTTCACTCAAGTCTGTGGCAGAGACATCGTCCGTTATCACTTAAGTCTGTGGCAGAGACTTTGTCCGTGCTTCATACCGGCTGCTAGGTCGGTGTGAGAGGCCTATCCGGTAGTCGCAAGAACCAGAGGCAGAGAGCTGTGTCATCTGGATTCAATAATCGCATTGTCTGAAAGAAACCAAGGTATCTGAACTTCCCCTAACCCTCTATCCCCTACCTGAAGTTGTGTAATAAAGCAATTGAGAAAAAAAGTCTGAAGTGACTGGCAATCACCTTTTTCAAAACTACTAACATAGACTCTTAAGTTCTGGGACGGTGAAGTGTGGGGTAACGTCAGGACCCAAAATTAATCCAGCAGCTCCTTCGGGGGTATCGCTACACATGTTTTGACCTTCAAATACATCTTTCAATCATCTACTGCATTCTGTTGTCTGCTGTAACTGCTGTAGTCAATAAATACTGTATATAAGGGATGGAAAAAATGTTGTTTAACCACTTTAGACCCCGGACCATTTGGCTGGCCAAAGACCAGGCCCCTTTTTGCGATTCGGCACTACGCCGCTTTAACTGACAATTGCGCAGTCGTGCGATGTGGCTCCCAAACAAAATTGACGTCCTTTTTTTCCTACAAATAGAGCTTTCTTTTGGTGGTATTTGATCACCTCTGTGGTTTTTATTTTTTGCGCTATGAACAAAAATAGAGCAACAATTTTGAAAAAAATGCAATATTTTTAACTTTTTGCTATAATAAATATCCCCAAAAAATATATAAAAAAACATATTTTTTCCTCAGTTTAGGCCGATACGTATTCTTCTACATATTTTTGGTAAAAAAAATTGCAATAAGCGCTTATTGATTGGTTTGCGCAAAAGTTATAGCGTCTACAAAATAGGGGATAGTTTTATGGGATTTTTATTAATATTTTTTTTTTTACTAGTAATGGCAGCGATCAGCGATTTTTATCGTGACTGCGACATTATGGCGGATACATCGGACACTTTTGACACCATTTTGGGACCATTGTCATTTTTACAGCGATACAGCTATAAAAATGCACTGATTAATGTAAAAATGACACTGGCAGTGAAGGGGTTAACCTGTAGGGGGCGCTGAAGGGGTTAAGTGTAACCTAGGGAGTGATTCTTACTGTTAGGAGGCGTGGCTTGACGTGACACGTCACTGATCGCTGTTCCCGATGAGAGGGAACACGATCAGTGACAGTGTCACTAGGCAGAACGGGGAGATGTTGTGTTTACATTAACATCTCCCCGTTCTTCAGCTCTGTGACCCGATCGTGGGTCACCGACGGCGATCGGGTCCGTAAGTCCCGCGGGCGCGGTCACGGAGCCCGCAACAGGGTCGCGAGCGCGCGACCGACAATTTAAAGGGGACGTATATATACGCTCTTTTGCCTGTCCGTGCCATGTTGACGACGTAAATGTTCGTGCGGCAGTCGGCAAGCGGTTAAACAAAACTTAGGATAAAGAAACATCAAATTCAGCAGAAGGCTTAAAGTGGTTGTAAACCCCGTAGACAATTTTTTTTTTTTTTTACTTACCTGCAAGACAAAGCTATAATGAGCTAGTATGACTAGCATACTAGCTCATTATGTACCACCTACCTTCGATCGGGGCCCCCGAAGTCGTCCGTGTCCCTCCTCTAGCCGCATCCATCGCTGCGGCGATAGCCGGAATGTTACTTCCGGGTATCGCCGCTGCAGCCAATCACAGCGCCGCTACGGCGCTGTGATTGGCCGGAGCGGCGAAGACGTGACTCCGCGCATGCGCGCGTGAGCTGTCGAATTCGGCTACGTCGTCGAATGTTGCGATCTAGCCGAATTTGTGAATGGGGTGACGTCAGCGTTGCCACATTTACATACAAATATCTCCTTAACCGTGTAGGTTAAGGAGATATTTCATGCACCTACAGGTAAGCCTTAATCTAGGCTTACCTGTAGGTCTTTGTTTAAAAAGTGGGTTTACAACCACTTTAAAAACGTCCATATCAGATGACATCCACATAAAGAACTTTGTTGTAATCAAGTCCTTCAAACAGAAGAGACAGGTGTATTCTCTTCACCATATACTCCCACAAGCCAGGCAAGGAATAGTAAGTATAAAAAAGGGCCGCTTACCAGATCTGTAGGATCTCTATTACCGAGATCTTGCAGGCTCATACAGGAGGGATCACTCAGGCAGGGGCAGCTGGTTTAAACATTGTAACGAGCCCCTTTGCTCGCTCGGTTCCACTCTCCCGACACTCCTCTGCTCTACTGGATCATCCGGTGCTCCAGGATTCAAACTACAGCTATGTGCCATTCTAATCCATTTGTGATCGTTCAGAACAAACACCAAGCAGGCTGTATGTAAGTTCAACAGGAGACTCTTTATTAGAACCAAAATCAAGTCTTATATACAGTAACAGAGGAGGTAACCAGAACATAAATTAACATGAGCTAATTAACTAAATCCTTTAGACAGCCAAGTTGACTCATAGATATGACCTTTCAGGGTAGACATCCCGTCTCCTCGCTCACCTGCTATACAATACACATTATCATAAGTGTAAACATCACACACTTAGCAGGGTCAATTAGCACAGAGGACAGACAGATGGCTGGAGGTGATGTCTTTAGCATATCCTTAGAGTGAACGTGTGAACCTGAATCCAAAGTAACACCCCCTCAAGGGTCCCCAGGCATACAGCTCACAAAGAGCACCGTTCCCCCATATGCCAGGGCCCATGGTCGCAAGGCAAGAGGCTTGCATTCAGTCCCCTCCAAAAGCCTCTGTCCCGGCTAGGTCTGTCACAAACATCCAACCAGATCCTCTCCTCCAGTGGCAGTTCAGACACTGCAATGGTTTCTGTGGGATCCTTGTGAGGGTAAAATTGCTCGTAGAGCGTGGTATGGAAGCGTGTTAAGAGAGGAAGAAAAGGCGCTTCATAATGCAGTAGATTTCTGAAAAAATCCCTTTATTCCATATGCTGGGCAACTGATATCTTAAAAGCATTTAGTAGAAAATTTCAAACGAGACTCACAGCCGCGGCTCAAGCCAGCCAGCTGATGCGTGGTGACGTCAGGTCCTATAGCTCCACCCAAGGAAGCATCCTTTCCCAGTCAATGCCTAATACAGAGAAATGCTGCGTCCAGCGCCTGCAGTCCTCATTGAACAAAACGACAGTACAGTACATTCATTCTGCCAATTTCCTGTGAGCACAGCAGGAACAGCATGCATTTTTGCATGTATTAAAGATAACAAAATGCATTTAAAAATGTATTTAACAGATCAAATAGTAAACAATTAAGATATGTTTTTTTTTAGGCATTACATACACCTTTGATATACTGTATGCTAGCTTTATAAATAATCACAGACAAATTGTCCTAGTGGTACATCTTTCCACATTGTCATAGGCAGTGCATATGATCTGTCTCTTATATGTCACATACAGGATGGTTGTTTCCATTTCAGTCAATGTGATCCAAATGAGGATGGAGATGTACCTTTTTAGGTTTATAATTTTAACATTGAAAAGTTGAGTTGGACTAAGTGTTGTTCAAAACACATACGCATTTAATTTTTGTCACCTTGTTCCGCATACATAAATACCTCATGGCTGACAGTTTACTGCTATTGATGCCTTCCTGTCACTTTGCTCTGCAGAAGCTTAGAGCATAGTTTCTACAAATCACTGTGAACAGTATATATAGTAGGCTGTTGTGAATCAAAATTGACATTTAATTTCATAGGAAGCCTGCACTGAGAGAAATACAGAGGCAGTCATAGCTTTCTCCTAAAAAAATACTAGATGTCTGGCTGTCTCTGGCTTAAAGGGGTATTAAAGGTAAAACATTTTTTTTAAAATAACAAACATGTTATATTTACCTCCAATGTGCAGCTCATTTTGCACAGAGTGGCCCGAACCTGGTTTTCTGGGGTCCCTCGGCGGCTGTCTCGGCTCCTCCCCGCAAGAATTCATATAGCCGCTCACTGTATCACTCGGCCATGCCCCCCCACGTCATTGGATGTGATTGACAGAAGCGCGAACCAATGGCTGCGCTGCTTTCAATCAACCAATGAATGAGCCAAGAAGCCAGTGCATTCACGGCGCGGGACTTTCGAGGGGTCAGAATGCATTAAGGTGAAAAAACGTGTACCTTTACAACCCCTTTAAGGTGGACCCGTCAAAGGGTGATGATTTGGCATTTTTAGGCAATATCTAGAAAAGGTAATTATGCTTAAGTAGCACCCTTTGTCTTGAACCTCCTCAAAAAATGCAGTGCATTTCCTGTACTTTGAACCTCATAGCTGTAAATCTGCAGTTTAAGATCTAAGGCACTGTTGCCTCTAAATGCTAAGCTCACAAGATTTGCAGCTAGATTTGGTGCTGACACTACTCTATAGCTCACTGTTTTCCTTGCTGGAGAGGAATCTTTACCTTAAAACCAGCAGTGCAAGAATCTCCCTGCTTCTGCATTGTTTATTCTGTGGATCTGTGCTTTATGCACATCTACATCTACTGCTGTTTCTTGAATATTAAAGAGGCTCCAAACTGCTGTTTCTTGAATATTACCCCATTCATCAGGGAGGCCATTCTGACATGAGGAAGCAAAGCCCTACCTCTACCAAGATGACCTTTTCCACACAGAGACACAGTACAGAAAAAGGCATGATAGATCCGAAACAGGGGAATGATCAGCTGCAGGGAGACCACAGGCAATACTGGGGACTAGTCCATTGTCCCCTTTTGAGTATACCTTCCACCAGAGCCAGATTCAGACCTTGGGGGGCCCGGGACACTTCAGGTTCGGGGAGTCTTTTGAAAATGCATGATACAACATCATTCTGAGGTCACACATGCCCACACATGCAGTCACAGAGCTCTATGTGTGGTTTGCTTGAGCCACTAAAATTATTTTTAGAAAATTATACAATATACCAGTCCAGAGTTTTACAGATGATGGCCGGCAAAATATAACTTCCCAAGATACATTTACTAAAAGAAAGTATGTTTTTTTATTATACACTGTATGTTATTTTACTATTTATTTTTTATTGTTTTATAAATATTTTTTTATTGTTTTAAATAATTTTTGTATAGAGGGGGGCCCTTCTGTCATGGGGGTCTGGGGCAATTGCCCCTTTGGCCCCCTTATAAATCCGGCCCTGCCTTTTGCAGTTCGGAGCCTCTTTAATACTTTCTGTGTCACTGACCTGAAACAAGCATGCAAATTGGAGTGTCAGAGGAAACTGAGACCCCCCCCTGTTCTGCATACATTCTCCAGATCACTGACTCAAAAAGTAATGAAGCAACAGGATAAACATATTAGTCGAATGACTAGCCTTTTCAGAAGAGGTCTGCCATGGCAAGCTAAATAATTTTTCACAAGTGAAAATGAGGCACTGGGTTAAAATTATCAGTAGATCAATCAGATTGTGATAACGTAGAGTGGCTCAACAAAAGTGGGGTATTCCACGAGCAGGGAGTCCAGATTTGAACATTTACAAGTACAGAATCCAATGAGAGTACTAAACAAAAGTTCTGAGAGTTCAAATGCTTTTAATATTGATGTTAGTTCACAAGGAGAAAATGCAGAACCTCCAACGCGTTGCGGGGGCTTAACCACTTGCCAACCGCCTCACGCCCAGATACGTCGGTAGAATGGCACGGCTGGGCATATCAACGTACCTGTACGGAGGAAGTAAACCCACCAAACATTTCCTGGAATAAAAAACCCTGCAAGAAAAAGGCATAATGAGCTAGTATGCATAGCATACTAGCTCATTATGTGGCACTTACCTAAGATTGAAGCCCCCGAAGCGCTCCTCGTTTCCCTCCGCCGCCATGTCCCCTCGGAGCGTCTTCCTTGTATCGCCGCTCCGGCGCTGTGACTGGCCGGAGTGGCGATGACGTCACTCCCGCGCATGCGCGCAGGACCGGCAGATCTCTGCGCATGCGCGCGGTTCCGGCATTATCCCATTGATAAAACCGGCACGCTCAGTGCGCCTGCGCCATTGTCTACGACGCGTATGCGCCGTAGACATCAGTGCAGTGTTTTCTGCAAATATCTCCTTAACCATGTAGATTAAGGAGATATTTCTTGCACCTAGAGGTAAGCCTTAAAGGAGTTGTAAAGGTACATTTTTTATTTTCTAAATAGGTTCCTTTAAGCTAGTGCATTGTTGCTTCACTTACCTTTTCCTTAGATTTCCCTTCTAAATATTTTTTTTCTTTGTTTTCTTTGTCTGAATTTCTCATTTCCTGTTTATCCTCAGTAAGCTGTTCAGTAAGCTGTTCTGGATGACTCCACACCACTCGGATGATTGTGTGGAGTTCAGTGAGGAGAAACAGGAAGTGAGAAATTTTGACAAAGAAAACAAACCTTTAGAAGGTAAATCAAAGGAAAAGGTAAGTGAAGCAACAATGCACTAGCTTAAAGGAACCTATTTAGAAAATAAAAAATGTACCTTTACAACTCCTTTAATCTAGGCTTACCTGTAGGTGCAAGTTGTCTGGTTGGGTTTACAACTACTTTAAGACGTGGCATTGTGGGCGCGCGTGCCCGCCGAGATCTCATTGAGTGTGACCGAGGGTCCTGCAAAATCGATGTCCGCCGGGAGTCCCGTAATCGTCTCACAGCGAGGAAGAACGGGGAAATGCTTATGTAAACAAGCATTTCCCTATTCTGTCTAGTGACAGGACACTGATCACAGCTCCCTGTGATAGGGAGCGATGATCAGTGTTGTGTCACACGTAGCCCATCCCCCCCACAGTTAGAACACATCCCTAGGACACACTTAACCCCTTCAGTGCCCCCTACTGGTTAACCCCTTCACTGCCAGTGTAATTTTTACAGTAATCAGTGCATTTTTATAGCACTGATCGCTGTAAAAATTACAATGGTCCCAAAATGGCGTCAAAAGTGTCCGATGTGTCTGCCATAATGTCGCAGTCACGATAAAAATCGCTAATCTCTGCCATTACTAGTAAAAAAAAAATATTAATAAAAATTCCATTAAACTATCCCCTATTTTGTAGACGCTATAACTTTTGCGCAAACCAATCAATAAACGCTTATTGCGATTTTATTTTTTTTACCAAAAATATGTAGAAAAATACGTATCGGCCTAAACTGAGAAAAAAAATGTATATATTTTTTGGGGATATTTATTACAGGGAGTCCCTGAGTTATGAACATCTGACTTGCGAACGACTCCTACTTACGAACGGGAGGCTGCATGGCCACTTTTCGACGGCGGGCACATTCGCCGGAACCTTTTTCGACGGTGGGCACATTCGACGGAACCTTTTCGATGGCGGGCACATTCGACGGAACCTTTTTCGACGGCGGGCACATTCGGCGGAACATCGGAAAACAACGTATCTGCTGTTCTGCACATGCTGTTCCGACTTACGAACATATTCGACCTAAGAACAAACCTACTGTCCCTAACCCGTTAGTAACTTGGGGACTGCCTGTATAGAAAAAAGTAAAAAATATTGCTTTTTTTTCAAAATTGTCGCTTTTTTTTTGTTTATAGCGCAAAAAATTAAAACCGCAGAGGTGATCAAATACCACCAAAAGAAAGTTCTATTTATGGGAAAAAAAGGACGTCAATTTTGTTTGGAAACCACGTTGCACGACTGCGCAATTGTCAGTTAAAGCGACGCAGTGCCGAATCGCAAAAAGTGCTCTGGTCTTTGGGCAGCCAAATGGTCCGGGGCTGAAGTGGTTAAAGATCTTTCCCTTCCTCAGAGTGTTTTCTGCATAGAGAATCAGAACAGTGGATCAATGGATCAGCATGGCCTTTTGTTTGACACTGGATTTTGTATACAGTGATATTATTCCAGTCCAGGATGCACAGAAGGCAATAGATTCCAAAAGGGAGCTCTCTTAAAATCAAGGTTGTGGAGTGGAAGTAAACTCTCTTACTGTTTTCAGCCAGAGAAGCGGCCATCTTGGCCTCTGTTTAATCTACAACTGCCATGATGCTGCACATGTGATCAGTTATGACACCAGCCATTGGATGATTTTTATCAATTTGGTTAAAAGCACAACCAATGGGAGTCTTATGCCCTATACACATGATAGGAATTTCCGATGGGATAAAATCCGATGGAATTTTCCGTCAGAATTCCGTTCAAGCTGTCTTCCATCAGTCTTGCATACACACTGTCAGACAAAATTCCGACCGTCAAGAACGCGGTGACGTACAACACTACGACGAGCCCAGGAAAATTAAGTTCAATGCATCCGAGCATGCGTCGACTTGATTCTGAGCATGCGTGGATTTTTCTCCGGAGTTCCACACAGACGATCGGAATTTCCCATAGGATTTTTTTCCATCGGGAAAAAATAAAACATGTTCTATTTCTAAAATCCGTCTGACTTTTTTCATCGGAAATTCCGATCGTGTGTACAAGGCATTACATTCCCGGCACGTACCGGAAATTTTACTTTTCTGAAACTGTTAAATGGATGGGTTTACTTCCGCTTTAAGAAATTTGGAAATATGTTTTACAATGAAAAAAATATTATTTATATTATTATTTTTTAGGAAATCAGAATAGAAAAAAACACGTAATGCTATTAAAGTCCATTAGCGCACAATGCAGACTTTAAACACTATTGCTATGAAAGAGATTTAAGCTTTTACAGAAAAGGGTACAAGGACTGTAATTACCTGCCGTTCCTTAATAGAATAACGCAAAAACATTTGCACACGCTTGTTGTTTACTTCATTTTGCACAATTACATGCCATGCCTGTCTATTACCTTTGAATAGAAGTGACACAATACATTTTCTTTAGCCTTGTTTTCAGGCCAAGCCAAATGCCAGTCTTTAATTTTGCTTGCATTTCTTCCTCAGTAAAAGCTGTAGTCACTGCTGTTTGCTTCTTTCCAGCAGATCTGTTTCCCTTTATTCACTGACAGGCAGCATTTACATCTCTTCCAGTACATCCTCCTACGACCAAACACTGCTCTGTTTGAAACCGTGTGACTTGACTGCTGTATTTTCTTCCTGCCCACGATCAGAAGTCCCTGCCACCATTGCCCTGATTAAGTGTATTATAACTCCTACACAAATGCATGCATGTTCAGCTTTGTCTCCAATGTAAAGAGGAGTAGAGTATAAATTTCCATAAAGGTGTTAAGGAGAAAGAATCTGTGAGTTTACGGCAGAGGGTCGTAGTACGGCAGAGGGGTGTCGTTTTTTTTTCCGTTTGTTGCATAAACTGGTGTTGAAAAGGGTGAATTAATTGTTAACCACTTCCATACCGAGCTATTCTGGCACTCCTCTCCTACATGCAAAAATAATTTTTTTGCTAGAAAATTACTCAGAACTCCCAAACACTATATATGTTTTTTTAGCAGACACCCTAGGGAATAAAATATTGGTCATTGCAACTTTTTATCTCGCACAGTATTTGCGCAATAATTTTTCAATGCCTTTTTGCCTTTTTTTTGGAAAGAAACAGTTTCATGAATTAAAAAATAACAAAACAGTAAAGTTAGCCCAATTTTTTGTATAATGTGAAAGATTATGTTACACCGAGTAAATAGATACCTAACATGTCATGCTTTAAAATTGCACACACTCGTGGAATGGCGCCAAACTTCAGTACTTAAAAATCTCCATAGGCGACGCTTAATTTTTTTTACAGGTTACCAGTTTAGAGTTACAGAGGAGGTCTAGTGCTAGCATTGTTGCTGGCGCTCTAACGCACGCGGCGATACCTCACATGTGTTGTTTGAACGTCGTTTTTTTTTTTTACTTAATTTGTTTTATTTTTGCACTTTTTTTTATTTTTATTTTTTTGATCACTTTTATTCCTATTACAAGGAATGTAAACATCCCTTGTAGTAGGAATATATCGTGACAGGTCCTCTTTATGGAGAGATGCAGGGTCAATAAGACCCCACATCTCTCCTCCAGGCTGGAAAGCATGAGATTGTGAAAAGAAATTCACTGATCTCATGCCGACAACCGCAATTTGTTTACTTCCGGGTACCCAGGCGTACCCGGGCATCATAACATTGCGCCCGGGCCTCCGACAGCCAAAGAGATGACTGGTGACCATCTGGTCACCAGAAATCTCTATGCTTCCCATCCGGCGCCAGTTTCAGGGTATTGGCAATCTTCTAATAGCCTATGTCATCTTTATGTAGAGCAACAATTCTTTTTTTCAGATCCTCAGAAAGTTCTTTGCCATGAGGTGCCATGTTGAACTTCCAGTGACCAGTATGAGAGAGTGAGAGCGATAACACCCAATTTAACACACCTGCTCCCCATTCACACTTGAGACCTTGTAACACTAATGAGTCACATGACACTGGGGAAGGAAAATAGCTAATTGGCCCCAATTTGGACATTTTCACATAGGGATGTACTTACTTTTGTTGTCAGCGGTTAAGACATTAATGGCTGTGTGTTGAGTTATTTTGAGGGGACAGCAAATTTACACTGTTATACAAGCTGTACACTCACTACTTTACATTGTAGCAAAGTGTCATTTCTTCAGTGTTGTCACATGAAAGGATATAATGTGTGTGGGAAAGGAGTTGGTGTGCCAGCAGTTGCTGGAGGGAAGTGTGCTACTGTGTAAGAACTCAGACAACATCCTTGAGACGGTATTCCATGTGGGAGATGTTCCAGGTCAGTGGACTGAGAGAGTTGGGCCAGCTGAGAGAGTCGGGGAGACTATAGCTGAGACAACTGGAAGAAAGAGTCTTGGGGACCAGAGGGAACCGTGAGTCTTGGAGGAGTGTGAAAGCCTGGAGTGTCAGGAAAGCCCCTTCCTAGAAGCCGCGAGTGGGCTTGTGCAGCAAGGTACTGCACCCAAGGCTGAGTGAGCCTTAGAGCTAGGTGGATTGGCATTTTTCAGTTGTTGATGTTTTTGGGAGAAGAACCCAAAAATACATGTGTGAACTTTCATCTTTTTGTTTCTTTCAATAAAAGTGGGCTACCACGCCCTTAAACCTTAGTTCCTGTTGGCTGTGAACTCACTTAAAACGCATCTATCACTGAGCTAGATATCCCCCAATGTCACAAGTGGTGGAGAATGCGGGCATACAGATGGTGAAATCCGGGTCTCTGCGCCAGTAGTGAGTCATTTCAGGAACTGCTGCTAGCTGTGTGTGGCCGTCAGGCAAACTGCATTGCGCAGGAGTTCAATTGATGGACTGTGTTGCATACAGGTGGTGCGCCTGTGAGAATTTTTTTCTTTTTACTGCTTTGAACTGTGTAACAAGCTGTTGTGCATATGGCTGCAAGGATGAGGCAGTTAAAACACAAGAAGTTCATGTTAAATCAAGTTAAAGGGCAAGTGAGCTCAGCGTGGCCTGAGAAGATGTCTCCACCTAGGAGGGCCAGTCAAAAGGGGCCAGTGATGTATGAGACCATGAATGAGTGGTTCAAGCGGAACCAGACAAAAGAGTCAGATGCAGTTCAAGGGGCTATGATCTGGGCCTCTGATTACATGCAACCCATGCTGCCTACAGAGGAGGTTGGAGACTTCCTAGTAAGATTTGAAAAAGTTGCTGTAAAGAGAAAATGGCCTAGAGACCGGTGACCAAGGTGGTGCAAATCTTGTTACGGATAGAGTTCCGGTCGGTTTACCATTTGATGGATGGGGACCAGGATGACTACCGCAAGTTTAAAGAGGAAATCCTTCTTACAGGGGAGTTCCATCATATCATGGGCTGCCAGCAATGCTTCAGCAAGGGGAGGTCATCACCCATAGCAATGGGAGAGGCATTACTGCGACAACAAAGCACCAATCAAGCAATGGCTCAGGAGAGCATGAGTGTGCATCAGTGTACCAGCCCTGGCTTTTCTGCAAACATATCGGTTGTCACACCTGGCAACAGTGCCAAGAAGTCTGTGTGGCCTGCAGGGGGTACCAATGAGGAATGTAAAGATGTGTATTATGGCCGCTTATGTGAAGTGGTCAGCCCAGAAAGAAGGGCACAACAGTCTGTAACCACCATGAGGTGTAGCCAACCATCTTTGGAGTGCTGGTCTACTGTCACCCCTAGCAACAAGGATCCTGTGTTACATGCAGGGGATGTTGGTGGGTCTGGAAAGGCTGCAGAGTTGCTCCATGACCACATGGAAGAGTCAGCCTGTGGAGACTCCACAGATGAGAGACAACGCACTCAAATGAAGGCTATGACACCGGCTACAGGAATTGGTAAGACTGTTGCAGTTTATGGGACAGAACCCAATGAAATTGAAGTGTGTTCAGCAGGGAGATCCGCAGTACAGGTGGACTTGTTACAGTGTGCTACCCAGAGTAGGGGGAAGGCACAGGGTAAAGCCCAACTGTCCGTAGGACTAAAGACTAAAAAGGACATGGGGACTCTGTAAGTACCTGGTGGAATCCAGCAGAGTGCTGGAAGAGCTGTACTAGGGGTGACCAAAGAAATCCATATACCATGTTCCCTAGTGACAGAGACAGGTGCTGCAGGGTTGCCCAGGGAAACCTCCCAGGAGCCCACAGTGTTGGAGCGGAGGGTTTCCCAGGTCAGCTTTGGAGCTGCTCAAGTGGGTAAAGGGCCACCCACAATAGCTACAGCTATGTCTAAGTGTCATGATGATCCTCTAAAGGTTGAGAAATGTATTTTTGGAAATGTCATATTTGAGAATAATGTTGGTAATATGTTTACTAAAAAGGTTGGAAGTAGGATGTCTTCCGTAACCACCAGAGGCAGAGCTGCAGGGTGGTCCGTGGAAACCTCCAGGGATCTCCCTGTGTTGGAACTGGAGGTTGTCCAGGACCACTCTGGCACTACTCTGGGGAAACAAGGAGTGACTGCACCACACAGAGAGTGTGTGGGTGCAGACCACCCGCCTGGTATGTGACCAGATTGGTGAACAAGTTATTCACCCTGTTAAAGCTGGTAGTGTAAAGCTGGGTGTGATGGTAGCACCACCAGAAGAATCTGGTCAAAATAGTGTATTGCACCCTGCGTTCTGTGATGAAGCATCGTCCCAATGTGACATAAGTGAAACTGTGCTTGTACAATGTGATGCATATAGAGATGACAAATATACAGTATTGGGTAATGAGTCCCAGGTTCCTTTGGTGCCTCTTGGAACAGGTGATGCAGCACTGCAGAATGCCTGTCAGGGAAGTACCACTGACTGGGACAGCTGGGCCAAACAATTGCTAGCCATGCTGGATAAGGCTAGGTTACGTAACACAGATGTGGACATAACACCTGCTATGCCCAACGGAGGGATTGCAGGGTGGCCAGTGGCCAAGGGCGTGTTGGCCCCAGCAGAGATTGGCCCCCTCCAATCAGAAAGACCAGTTAAGGGCGCATGCATGGCAGTTGTGTTATCTGCAGCTCAACCACTGGAAAATAGTGAGTGCAAAAATGGCAATGTGACATATGACCTGCAACGGCTCACTGATGCTGTGGCAGAAGGGATAAATGTGAGACGTACATCTGACGGCGCTCCAGTTGAGCATCAGGCTGTGAAGACCGATACCGCCAGTGAGGTGGAGGTCGCTGTAAATGTCTCTACCTTTCCAGCTTCAGTGGATGAGCCCCTCCACGTCATTGATAATCGAAAAGTCCCTAGAAAGTCTTGTATGTAGATGTGGATCACATTAAGATGACTAATGTATTGTTCAAAATGCTTGAAGTCCAAAAAGCACATTTGCTGTACACTTGGGTGTCTCCACCATGGTCGGACAAGGTGGTACTGTGTAGTACCAGTAGGTGGATCCAAGTAGTACAAGCTATGCTTGATAATCTTGAGAGGACCTGGTTGGTACTATATTTATTAGCAGTGTGGCAAATGGTCTCAAGGTTCTCTGAGAGGGTCCTTCTAGGTACCGGTTTGGATGGAAGGCGCTCAGGAGAACATTTGAAAACACCAGAAGTCTGATGCAGTGACTAAGAAAACATCTGCTGATGCGGTCCAAAGTTCGGCTGAGCAGTGGTCAGTAAAGGGCATGGACACTGCCTCACCCACTAGACCTTGTGTGAAAGAAGGGGCCGAAATGGACATGGCAGTAGCAGAGATTTTTCCTGTCATTCGCACAAAGGTACAAATTAAAGTACCCGGAGACACTGTGGGAGAAAGTGCTGAAGGAATTGGTAATGCGTACACCAGTTTACATTATCACCGCAAGGAATGATTTGTGCTTGGGTCAGTGTCATTTGTTAGGACAGCCGCCCATGGAGCGTTGGACAGCAAGTGAGGTGGAGCTTGGTGATAGTTTCGTGGAGCATAGTCACTCGCCTGTTTGTGGTCTCTCCTCAGGATGGGTCCTAACAAATTTTGAAAAAAGCACTGATGGTATTGGAAGTTGGGATCTCAAAATTAGTGATATGCTAATGAACGGTACTGCTAACGAGGGTTTAATTGCCGTGGATAACCTCAGACAAGTTGTGAAACCAAAAAAACCTGTTGTAATGGGAAAAACTGGTGTCACTGAGGGAAAAGGTGGTTCCCCATCAGGCGAAGTATTAGGAACAGGTTCCCTATATCAAGAAAGTGAGGGTATTAGGGAAGGCAGAGTTCCCCCGAGAATAGCAAATAAGCCCAGGAACCCCAGAAGAGAAAAAAACGTAGGATAGAAACGAGTGGGATCCCATGGAGAGTCAAGGAAGGACTTACCTGGAAGCGCACCCTGATGACATGTGCTGGTGTTCCTCCCTCCAGATCGAAACAAAGGGGGGGGATATGTGAGAGTGAGAGCCCCTGTCTGAGTGAAAATGTGTTTAAAATGGACACAGGACTCTCAAAGAAGCAATTTGAGAAGTTCCAGCAAAAGATTGGTGAGCAGAGAAAACTATGTTTTAAGTTTTCTCTGGATTTTGTAAGTCTGGATTGGGGCTGGAAACTTGAAGACTTCAAAGAGCATTGGGAGGGATGGAGTCTTCAGTCATGTGTCTGGGTTTTCCAGAAGCTCTGCAGGTTGTGTGTGTGTACAGGTGCACACACCCGTTATAAGGCAGAGCTGAGCATAGCTCAGTGTGTGTGGGAAAGGAGTTGGTGTGCCACTGTGTAAGAACTCAGGCAACATCCTTGAGACGGTACTCCATGTGGGAGAGGTTCCAGGTCAGTGGACTGAGAGAGTTGGGCCAGCTGAGAGAGTTGGGGAGACTATAGCTGAGACAACTGGAAGAGAGAGTCTTGGGGACCAGAGGGAACCGTGAGTCTTGGAGGAGTGTGGAAGCCTGGAGTGTCAGAAGAGCCCCTTCCTAGAGGCCAGGAGTGGGCCTGTGCAGCAAGGTACTGTGCCCATGGCTGAGTGAGCCTTAAGAGCCAGGTGGATTGGCATTTTTCAGTTGTTGATGTTTTTGGGAGAAGAACCCCTGTGTGGGCAACTAAATACATGTGTGAACTTTCATCTTTTTGTTACTTTCAATAAAAGTGGGCTACCACGCCCTTAAACCTTAGTTCCTGTTGGCTGTGAACTCACTTAAAATGCATCTATCACTGAGCTAGACATCCCCCAATGTCACAATATATATATATATATATATATATATATATATATATATATATATATATATATATATTGTATATATTGAAGTTGTATGTGGCCTGAGTAGGTTAATAACCAGAATGCAGACTCCTGGAGGTTAAAGCAGGGCCGGCCCTACCATGGGACCCGATGGTACCATTGTACCAGGCGGCACTTTCAGGGGGGCGGCAAAGTGCCGCCCGCCCGCCATCCCGTTCCGCCCGCTCCACTGTGAGGCAAATTGCCGCCCCGCCGCTCCCTCCTCCTCCTTCCCCTCCACTACATGATGTTACACACAACCGCTGTGTGTCACGGTCCGGAGCTCAGTGTGAAAACTGCAATGTGAGAAAAATCCCGCCCTCCTCCTAGACCAGCTCGATTCCTCCAGGGCCGCGCACCTGCAGCAGTGTGTAACAGAGGTGGAGAGGAAATGTCTGTTGCCGGGGATTGTGCCGGGGCGCGGGGAGGGAACTATCGCATGCAGTACACTGACAGATCCCTCCCCCGGCTCCCCCAGCTGCAGAGCTGTTCGGCGGCTCAGGGCTCTGATGCTGAGGAGCTGGCCCGCCGCCTTCATTGACATTGGTCAGGACTCGTGAGGGGGTGTGGCCAGGCAAGGGGTGACCCCGCCTGTCACTGGGGGACAGAGCGGCCGGCCTCAGGGATGATCGCACAGTCCTTCTGGGCAGAGCAACATGGAGGTACAAAAAAAAAGGCTCTTAAAATGCTGTTTTATTTTTTATGTAGCTTCTGGACTGAGAGAAATTGGGTTGAAAACTGCTCTGCTCGATTTCTTACACTCAGGACAGTGCTGCAGGAAAAAACAGATACCATTTTGAGCTTTGTCAACTTCATTACTTCTATCTTTAGACTTTTACATAGAAGTAAAAAAGTTCTGTTAGCTGTCAAAGATCAAGATGGTATCTGGTTTCCCCTGTAGCACTGTCCTCTCTGTAAGTTTTCAACCCAATTTCTCCCAGTCCCCCTGCTGTCGCCAAGTCCTCTGCTGTCACCAAGTCCTCTGTCGCCCAGTCCCCTACTGTCACCAAGTCCTCTGTCGCCCAGTCCCCTGCTACGACCAAGTCCTCTGTCGCCCAGTCCCCTGCTGTCGCCAAGTCCTCTGTCGCCCAGTCCCCTGCTGTCACCCAGTCCTCTGTTGCCAAGTCCCCTGCTGTCACCCAGTCCCCCTGCTGTCGCCCAGTCCCCTGCTGTCACCCAGTCCTCTGTTGCCAAGTCCCCTGCTGTCGCCCAGTCCCCAGATGTTGCCCAGTCCTCTGCTGTCGCCCAGTCCCCCTGCTGTCGCCCAGTCCCCAGATGTCGCCCAGTCCTCTGCTGTCGCCCAGTCCCCCTGCTCTCGCCCAGTCCCCAGATGTCGCCCAGTCCCTCTGCTTGTCGCCCAGTCCCCAGATGTCGCCCAGTCCTCTGCCCTGCTGTCACCCAGTCCCTCTGCTGTCACCCAGTCCCTCTGCTGTCACCCAGTCCCCCTGCTGTCACCCAGCCCCCACATGTCGCCCAGTCCTCTGCCCTGCTGTCCCACAGGCCTCTGCCAGAAGAGGGCTATATTTCTTGCCTATCTCCCTCCTCCTGTCAGAAGTGGGGAGAGCGGCTGTGTCTCTGGAGAGGAACCGTGGCAAGTGACATGCCAAATTTGGTGACGGTACTGTGGCAAGTGACATGCTGAATCTGGTGACAAGGGACCGGTGGCAAATGACATGCTGAATCTGGTGACAAGGGACCGGAGGCAAGTGGCATGCTGAATCTGGTGACAAGGGACCGGTAGCAAGTGATATGCTGAATCTGATGACAAGGGACCAGTGGCAAGTGACACGCTGTAAAGTAGAAATATTATACTTTCATTCTTGAGAGTAGGTGCGTAAATTGGGGCAAGCTTGTAGGGGCCCCATAGCATTACTTTGCCCAGGGGCCCATGATGCTCTTAAGATGGCTCTGGCACTGCCAGGCCAATCTGAGGGGGGGGGTCATTGATGTAAGGGGGGAGTGAATACAATAATGTAAGGGGGCACTGATATAAAGGTTTCCCCCTTATATCAGTACACCACCCCCCCTTACCTTAGTGTATTCTTTCTGCGGAAGGTAGTCTCTGCCTGGTCATCAGAGTTCCCCCCACATTCCCTGAGTCCCAGGTGTGCCCCTTGATGATTGCTCCACTTTTACCACTTTTGATTGTAATTTGCTGATACAGTGGAACCTCTGATTGCGAGTAACGCAGTTAACAAGCATTTTGCAATACGAGCACTGTATTTTTAAAAATCCTGATTCGGTTTGCGAGTGTTGCCTCGCAACACGAGCAGGATTCAAGCCAAAGCGGTGTGCAATACCGTGTTTGGCCTGAGTTGGAGGGGCGCCGGAGCCAAACGGCGCCGATCAGAGCCGTTCGGAAATGCTCGGAAAATACTCTGTTCCCGAGCCTTTACAAGGTTTTCCGAGTTTAGCCGAGGTGTCCTCGGGCCTTTCCGAGTGTCTCCGATCCTCTCCGGCGCCCCCCCACCCCTGGCCATACCATTGAAGTCAATGCGGAACTAATTATTTTTGTTTCCATTGACTTCAATGGGGAAACTCGCTTTGATATGCGAGTACTTTGGATTACGAGCATTCTCCTGGAACGGATTATGCTCATAATCCAAGGTTCCACTGTATATATATATAATCTCCCTAGCCCTATGTGCTTTCATATATGTCTTATCTTTATATAATACGCCCTTCAAATGTGCTTTAAAATGTATGGTTTTCCCTTTTATGAACAAGAAAATAATGACGTTATGCTGTTGGGCTGGTATATTAATGCTATGGGGCTGGTATGAAATTTTCTCCAGGGCTGGTTTTTACTCCCAGTCCGGCCCTACTGCCCGCCATCCCGTTCTGCCCGCTCCACTCCCCGCTCCACTGTGAGGCAAATTGCCGCCCCGCCCGCCATCCCGTTCCGCCCGCTCCACTGTGAGGCAAATTGCCGCCCCGCCTGCCATCCCATTCCGCCCGCTTCACTCCCCGCTCCACTGTGAGGCAAATTGCCGCCCCGCCCACCATCCTGTTCCACCCGCTCCACTGTGAGGCAAATTGCCGCCAGCCCGTTCCACCCGCTCCGCTCAACCTGTTCTGCCCGCACGCTCCATTCACCTGGGCGCCGTATAGAGCCATGACAGGTCCTCTTTATACTTCTATATACATGTATAGAGCCATGACAGGTCCTCATTATACTTCTATATACACGTATAATGCCATGACCGGTCCTCTTTATACTCCTATACATGAATAGACCCACGACAGGTCCTCTTTATACTCCTATACATGAATAGAGCCATGACAGGTCCTTTTTATAGAGCCATGACCGGTCCTCTTTATACTCCTTTACATGTATAGAGCCATGACAGGTCCTCTTTATACTCCTTTACATGTATAGAGCCATAACAGGTCCTCTTTATACTCCTATATATATGTATAGAGCCATGACAGGTCCACTTTAGTTATCATGATATAAAATAATGGATGTGGGGCATTTTGGTGGGTGTGATTTATTTTATTTTTTTTGGGGGGGGGGGCAGCATTTCATTCTTGGTACCAGGCAGCACAATGTCTTGGGCCGGCACTGGGTTAAAGGCATATCAAAGCAACCCAGGAGCAAGTTGAAGTGTTTGACTTGCTACTGCTGCTGTACGCATAGAACATAGAGACACATAGACATAGAAAATTGATAGCAGAAAACATTTTTTATAGCATGTTTATCCCTAGTATGTTTACATTTCTTTACTGTCAAATTACTAATCTTGGTGACTTGGTGAATAAATACTTTTTAATGTCACTGTCCTGCTAGTTTGGGCTCATGCACCTACAGTATGTTCTTGAACTTAGCGTAATATGAAAAAAGTGCTGGGCAATTTTTTTCACTCCCAACAACAAACTAAGTGACAGAGAAGTCACAGTTAGGTAAGTATAAGCAGCTCTCTAGACCAGAACTTAAAGCGGAGTTCCACCCAAAAGTGGAAATTCCGCTTTAAGCACTCCTCGCCCCCTTACATGCCACATTTGGCATGTAATTTTTTTTGGGGGGGGGTGGGGGCTTCGTTAGGAGTGGGACTTCCTGTCCCACTTCCTCCTTCCACCCAGGGACTGTCTAGGCGACTACTCCTCTCACCTTAGGCGGCCCCTCCCTCTAGACGATCTCCTGGGACACGTGACAGGTCCCAGGAGATCGCCTGTCCACTCCGGGAGCACAGCACGTCTCGCGCATGTGCCGTGCGTGCCTGGCCGTAAAGCCGAAAGCTGTCACGGCCGGGTGCCCAGAGTGGCAATGGAGGCGCTGGCGGAGAGGAGGGGGAGAGGAGCGACGCTCCGTTTGGCCGCATCGCTGGATCGTGGAACAGGTAAGTGTCTGTTTATTAAAAGTCAGCAGCTATACTTTTTGTAGCTGCTGATTTTTAATAAACATAAAGGCCTGGAACTCCGCTTTAAGTGAATCTGCTTCACTCTGCATGGCAAAAATGTGTGTTTGTGGTAAAATGAAAATGACTCAACATACAGTGCCTTGAAAAAGTATTCATACCCCTTGACATTTTACACATTTTGTCATGTTACAATGAAAAACGTAAATGTATTTTATTGGGATTTTATGTGATAAAACAACACAAAGTGGTATATAATTGTGAAATGGAAGGAAAATTATAAATGGTTTTCAATTTCTTTTTACAAATAAATATGTGAAAATTGTGGGCGTGCATTTGTATTCAGCCCCCTGAGTCAATACTTTGTAGAATCACCTTTATCTGCAATTACAGCTTCAAATCTTTTTTTGGATGTCTCTACCAGCTTTGCACATCTAGAGAGTGACATTTTTGCCCATTCTTCTTTGCAAAATAGCTCAGATTGGATGGAGAGCATCTGTGAACAGCAGTTTTCAAGTCTTGCCACAGATTCTCAGTTGGATTTAGGTCTGGACTTTGACTGGGCCATTCTAACACATGAATATGCTTTGATCTAAACCATTCCATTGTAGCTTTGGCTGTATGTTTAGGGTCGTTGTCCTGCTGGAAGGTGAACCCCCACCCAAGTCTCAAGACTTTTACAGACTCTAACAGGTTTTCTTCTAAGATTGCCCTGTATTTAGCTTCATCCATCTTCCCATCAACTCTGACCAGCTTCCCTGTTGAAAAAAAGCATCCCTGCCACCACCATGTCTCACGGTGGGGATGATGTGTTCATGACCAGGTGATATGCAGTGTTAGTTTTCCACCACACATAGCATTTTGCTTTTAGGCCAAAAAGTAAAATTTTGGTCTCATCTGACCAGAGCACCTTATTCCACATGTTTGCTGTTTCCCCCACATGGCTTTTCACAAACTGCAAACGGGACTTCTTATGGCTTTCTTTCAACAATGGCTTTCTTCTTGCCACTCTTCCATAAGGGCCAGATTTGTGAAGTGCATGACTAATAGTTGTCCTGTGGACAGATTCTCCCACCTGAGCTGCGGATCTCTGCAGGTTCTCCAGAGTTACAATGGGCCTCTTGGCTGCTTCTCTGATTAATGCTCTGCTTGCGAGGCCTGTCAGTTTAGGTGGACGGCCATGTCTTGGTAGGTTTGCAGTTGTGCCTTACCTTTTCCATTCTCGGGTGATGGATTGAACAGTGCTCCGTGAGATGTTCAAAGCTTGGAATATTTTTTGTATAATCTAACCCTGCTTTAAACTTCTTCACAACTTTATCCCTGATGTGTCTGGGGTGTTCCCTGGACATCATGATGCTGTTTGCTCACTAAGGTTCGCTAACAAACCTATGAGAGCTTCACAAAACAGCTGTATTTATACTGAGATTAAATTACACACAGGTGGACTCTATTTACTAATTAGGTGACTTCTGAAGGCAATTGATTCCACTAGATTTTAGTTAGGGGTATCAGAGTAAAGGGAGCTGAATACAAATGCACGCCACACTTTTCAGATATTTATTTGTAAAACATTTTGGAAACCATTTATCATTTTCCTTTCACTTCACAATTATTTGCCACTTTGTGTTGGTCTATCACATAAAATCCCAATAAAATACATTTCCGTATTTGGTTGTAACATGGCAAAATGTGGAGAATGTCAAGGGGGTATGAATACTTTGTCAAGACACTGTACATGGGCCGCCAGCTGAATACAAGCTATTGTATTCAGTGGTTCCCAAGCTAAGCCCACAAAATCTATGCTCATGATTTTGAGCATGACAAGGAGTGTCCATTAAATAGAATAGGGTATGTCTTTCGCGCTACCACGTGCGTAGGTGTGTGTAAGGTAAATTAAAATAAAAAAAATATTAAAATAAATAAAGATAAACTAATCGCTGCTAAATCTATAAGTGTACATGTGCACTAAAAATGGATATGAGTGAATAGTGATCAGCGCGACTGATTGAATATAAAAAACAAATAAATGGTGAATAACATGTGTGAATAACATGTGAACATAAGTGCAAAATATAGATGCAATAAATATATAAGTCCACACTGGTTCTGAATCCAAACAAAAGGGGAGTGCTGGAACCACCATGGTTCTCAATCCCAGGAGTTCAATTAAGTTCAAAGAGTTCTTCTAGATAGTGTATAGTGGGTATCACAAATCATCTAATTCGTATAACAGACGAGTCTTCTGTGGGTTATCTTCTTAGTAATAAATGTGCTCACAGAGAACTTACCTCACACCAAAGTGTGTAGAGCCTTCAAAATATCTTGGATGTCCGGGGCTGCTGCAGCTAACCGTCTCCACACGTTGTCCGTTTTCCTGATGTTGTGGTTAGGGATTGCTGGTAGTGGTTCAGGTATCTGGACTCACTAATGCCAATAGTTATCCGAATGTGTGAGTTAAAAGATAAGCAAAGAGTCTCCCATAGTGTAAAACCGTAATGTATAGAGAATTTATTAATTAGCCAAATGGGCTCTTACATGTAAACAGAGGACTCAGTCCTCTGATGAAGTCACGTGGTGTGACGCAACGCGTAAGGACCGGATGTACTATCGTAACCGGAAGTGACGCTGGAAGTGTCCATTAACGCGCGGTTTGCACAATTTACCTGTTTATCTCTGTTTACATCTAAGAGCCCATTTGGCTATTTAATAAATTCTTTATACATTACGGTTTTTCACTATGGGAGACTCTTTGCTTATCTTTTAACTCACACATTCGGAGACCTATTGGGAGTGGTGAGTCCAGATACCTGAACCACTACCAGCAATCCCTAACCACAAGATCAGGAACATGGACAACGTGTGGAGACGGTTAGCTGCAGCAGCCCCGGACATCCAGGATATTTTGAAGGCTCTACACACTTTGGTGTTAGGTAAGCGCTCTGTGAGCATTTATTACTAAGAAGATTACCCACAGAAGACTCGTCTGTTATACGAATTAGATGATTTGTGATACCCACTATATACTATCTAGAAGAACTCTTTGAACTTAATTGAAATCCTGGGATTGAGAACCATTGTGGTTCCAGCACACCCCTTTTGTTTGGATTCAGAACCAGTGTGGACTCATATATTTTCTGCATCTATATTTTGCACTTATGTTCACATGTTATTCACCATTTATTCATTTTTTTTTTATATTCAATTAGTCGCGCTGATCACTATTCACTCAAGGAGTGTCCCTTGCTCAGAACAGAGTTCTGTAACCAGAGGATTCGGTCCAACCCTTGAAAAGCCTACTAAGTACTGTATAGGTGCATTGGATGCTAACTATCAGACTATTCTAAACTGATTGGATGTTATGCCTTTAGCACAGTTGCAACATTTCTGGTTAGTGCTAGCAGTTAAATGATAGACTATTGTAGCGCTCACCCCCAAAGGCAACAGACAGAGGCCACCAGTCACCCAAGCACATTGACAATCACAGCTCAGTTTAGGGAGTGTTTATTTGTTTTGTTTTTTGCTCAATAAATTTTAACGGGAGAGGTTTTAAAGTGCGAGATACTTCAAGATGGTGAGCAGTACAGCAGAATAACTAGCTTCTCGATAGTCTCTCAGTATCAACTTCTTTGGAGATAGCTAGGGATGTCGGTATATCTAAAGCCCCAAATGTTGTCACATGAAAAGATATAATAAAATAGGGACATTGTTATTAACTGGTTCTCTTCCACCTCTATGCAGCTGTCAGCCCCCCAAGAAGATCTTTATTCACAGTGTCCCAGGAGCTGTCTGCCACCCAGTCTCCTCAGGTAGATAATGAATGGGGAGTCACAAAAGTCCTCCTCCAGACTTGGGCTTTGAAACAGTATCCTTCAGCAGATATCCTCCCTTTAGCTGTCCCCCTTGGCCCCTTAGCACAGCAAATTGTGAGGCCTAAAAGTTTTTCTTTGACTTAGCGATCCTTCTTATAGGGGCAGCAGCAGTGGCGGCTGGTGCTCAAAAATTTGGGGGTGAGCAAACAAAGTAAAAATTCAGAAAAATACTGAATAAAAACATCAAATGCAGCCGCTGTGCCATCAATTGCAGCCACTGTGCCCATCAATTGCAGCCACTGTACCCATCAATTGCAGCCACTGTGCCCATCAAATGCAGCCACTGTGCCCATCAAATGCAGCCACTGTGCCCATCAAATGCCGCCACTGTGCCCATCAAATGCCACCACTGTGCCCATCAAATGCAGCCACTGTGCCCATCAAATGCTGCCACTGTGCCCATCAAATGCAGTCCACCTTCTGGATGCTTTCTTCCAGGGATTGACCAGGGCATGATAAATATTCAGCTGCTCATTTGAATCTCCCTCCCTATGGTCTGGAAGCTTCTTCCAGAGGCAGGGGAAGCAATCAAACCCTCAGCCTAGAAAGTCCTTTGCAGAGCAAACAATTAACAACCACTAAAAACTAAATGTACCTAACAGACTAGCTGGGAGGGCATTACAGTATATTTATTGCCTAGGCCCTAGAGTTTTCCCTTATGCTTCCAGTGCCTGATACAGAAGAATTCTTATCACTATGTGTGGTGAATTTAGAAGCTTGCACCCAGTCTGCTGCTGCATTCATCTTCCCTGCTCTGCAGCACTGTGAATTTCTATGTCCCGCAGCCAAGTCGTTGTTGGTGCATATGTCATATTGCTGACTAATTCAAGAACACTTGAGTCATCCAGGCACAAGCTGCGGGCTCAGAAGCTGGCTGAATGTAAGAAAAAAAGAAAAGACAGCTATTAAAGCAGTGCAATCTCTTGTCTCTTGCTTTCCCCCTTCCCCACAGCAAATTAATACTTGAACAATGCCACATTTTTCATTATGTCTATGCACTTAAAACCTTTTATGTTTCTGCAGTAAGAGAAAACAGCCTAAAGAAAACTGGACCCCTTCACATCTGAGCTATTGGTTTATCTGAAGTCAATCCTAACCATTTCTAACATCGATAGTAAACGTCTTGCTCATTATTTTACTATTTAAAGGGAAAATTCCTTCAGTAAGCTAAGATTACTTTTCTTTTGTACTTTAAGAAACTCCAAGGAGGGCTATGTTGTGCATATAGTAAGAAATTGAATCTGTAGCAGGTTGAGAGGGTTGATGCTGGCATATGCAACTAAAGAGAGGCCTGGAGTAGAGGTAAAGACTAGACGGAGGGCCAACATGACTGGGTCAGAAGTAAATGTGGGCACTTAACTGATTGGTGTAAGGGCGGAGCAGGAGTGGCTCTGAGAGTTGATATGTGGTAAGGGTTTGGGAGGGGCTCAGTCGGAAGAGAGATCAGATGGGACATCTCCGGCAACATGGCGGCACCGGCTAGTCCGGTGCGATCGGAGGGGGAGCTGAGCGCTTCTGAGGAAGAGGATGGCGCGGTCCGGTCGGCGGTGGATTTTGGCCTAGCGGCTGGGGAGTCGGTGAATCCTAGGCAGCCTGGTAAGTCCCGCGTGTCTGCGGTGTCCAGTTTACACATGTAGTGCCCTGCTATATTTGAATAGGCGCTATGTGTAAATTTAGGGATTATCTGAGCTGTAAATAGCTCAGAGTGATCTATGTAAATTTGTTGATTTCTGTTCCAACTTTGACTGTTTGTACGCATTTCCCACTGTTGCCAGTAGGTGTCACTGTTGTCACAGGCCAGTGTGAGAAATTCAGTCAGCTGAAGTGTATTGGATATTCTTTCTCCAGAAAACAGCCCAATCAGGAGCTTCTTTGTAGCTGGCCATGCTGGGGGAAGGATATTTAATGGGCAGTGCCATGTGCTCCGGGGTTCATCTTGCCTCATGGCCCTCCCGGCCGGAGGCTATGCTGCTGTGTTTGCTGCAAGTAGGCCCAGAAGCCTGTCTGGGGCCTACTTAACTGAAGGTGATCCTGTGCTGTCTGTCCTGCGGGAATAAGCCACTCAAGCGGAGAATATTCCAGGGGAGGACCTTACTGGAGAGGACCGAGCTGAAGGCTGATATCTCAGGAAGGGCCTGGTGACTCGTTTGGAGGATGCACCCAAGTAACCTACCTCACAGTACTGCCGGATGGCTTAAAGGTTCAGGTACTGTGCAGCTGACCTAACTGACTACTGGCTAAACAATCCCGTGGCAGGGGATTATCCAGGAGTTTCCACTTTTCACTCAAGTCTGTGGCAGAGACATTGTCCTTTATCACTCAAGTCTGTGGCAGAGACTTTGTCCGTGCTTCATACCGGCTGCTAGGTCGGTGTAAGAGGCTTATCCGGTAGTCGCAAGAACCAGAGGCAGAGAGCTGTGTCATCTGGATTCAAGAATCGCATTAGTGATCTGAAAGAAACCAAGGTATCCGAACTTCCCCTAACCCTATATCCCCTACCTGAAGTTGTGTAATAAAGCAATTGAGAAAAAGACTGAAGTGACTGGCAATCGCCTTTTTCAAAACTACTAACATAGACTCTTAAGTTCTGGGACGGTGAAGTGTGGGGTAACGGCAGGACCCAAAATTAATCCAGCAGCTCCTTCGGGGGTATCGCTACACATGTTTTGACCTTCAAATACATCTTTCAATCATCTACTGCATCCTGTTGTCTGCTGTAACTGCTGTAGTCAATAAATACAGTTGCAAAAAAAGTATGTGAACCCTTTTGGAATGATATGGATTGGTTATAAATTGGGAGAAATCAGCTTTGATGCCAGTGGACCCTATTGTTAACCAAACTTCAGTAGAAAAGCCCCAATTGGAAACAGTTGATACAATGAAATACCTGGGAATATATATAACATGTGACCCTAACAAATATATAAATAATAACATAGTTCCCCTCGTGTCTAAATTTTAAAATAAAATCCAAATATGGCGGCGTCTCCCATTGTCAGTTGCAGGGAGATGCAATCTGATCAAAATGCTGTGGATGCCAAAGTTATTATATGTATTGCATAATACACCAATATGGATACATAAGAAATGGTTTAGGAAAATTGACACACTATTTAGAGAACTAATACGGAAAGGAGGTCAATCCAGGATAAGGCTACAGACGCTACAGTTATCAACAAGGGAGGGAGGTATGGCGGTGCCACATCCACGATGCTACTTCTTGGCAGCACAATTGCAGCATATAGGAATGAGATCAGAGTTAGGAGGAGATATAAATGGGGGACTGATGACACTAGGGGCACCCCATAAGATGGTGATGGAGGCTTTGGAGGCTAACTCATTTGTAAACAAATCCCCCACAGTTAAGATGGTAATAAAGGTATGGAAAGCTGTGAAAGCAATAGGGGGACAAGAAGGATCGACAGAATATGCACCCCTTTGGGACAATAGGAATCTTCAGGAGTTGGAGCTGGTGGGGAAAATTAAGGAATGGGAAGTGAAGGGGATAGTTAGGCTAGCCCAGTTGTATGAGGGAAAAGCCCCAAAAACTTTCACGGCATTGAGAGAGGAATATGATATCCCTACACATACATTCTATAGATATCTTCAAACTAGACATGCATTAAATGTTCAGTTTGACAGATTGGGACCAGTCTGGTATAAATCCCCTATTCTCCAGATATTGGGTAATCAGAGTGGGACCAGGAGCCTTATCTCCGAAATATATCTGCACATATGTAAAGGAAGTATCGAAGCTCCAGAACATCTTAAAAGTAAAAGGAAATGGGAGGAAGATCTAGGACCCATAAAGGTATTAGAGAGTGGACACCTGGTAACTGTTTCGCCAGCTCAGAAGTTTTAATTTTTAATGCTGCTACACAGGACATATTACACACCAAAAAGGCTGTTTGAGTTTGGATGGAGAACAGATGCAAGGTGTCCCAGATGCCAGGGTACAGGGGATCTGATACATATGATATGGAGGTGCCCAAAATTATACAGGTATTGGTCAGAAGTTCTAGATATCATAAACAGGACATACAAGACAGCAATAGAAATGGACCCCAGAATGTGTATCCTGGGACTAGGGGAAGGAACAAGCAGAGCAGCCAATATAACAAAAGCAGTGCTCAGATGTCTTTTCCATGCAAGAAAATTAATTGCGCAAAGATGGCAGGCAGAGAATCCCCCTTCAGTGAGAGACTGGGTTAATATTGTTACTGAAACAATATGGAAGGAGAAGGTAATATATATCAAGAGAAGGAATATAAGAGAGTTTGAAAAAGTGTGGAACCCATGGTTGGAAAAAATGGGGAATCCCCTATAGAAAAAGGCAGTAAGAAGAAAGGTATAAGGAAAGTAAATGAAAATAAAAATACATTTAAATAATGTTTAAGAGAAAAAAGGAGAAAGGAAAAAAAAAAAAGAGCGGAAGAAAGGATAATGGAAAAACCCATTATGAGAAATGGTAAAGTGGGAGGGGGGAAGGAGGGAGGGATAAGGGTCAATAGAGTGTAAATTATACTGATAAGATTTTGCTATTTTTAATTATGAAAAATAAATCTGTATAAGTATGTAAGCTGTTAATTTGAATATGAAAGAAAATCAATAAAGAGAATATCATTTAAAAAAAAGATGTGGGGTAACAGCAGAACCCAAAATTAATCCAGCAGCTCCTTCGGGGGTATCGCTACACACAGTATGCCTGCAGGTCTGAGTGGGGGGCTGTCGGTGGACAGCAGTTTGGGGGGTTGCGGGTGCTGCATCGCCTGGGGGGGATGTGACAGCATTGGGGACTTTGTTGGGGGGTTTGCGGGAGCTTATCCAGCGCTTGGAGGGGTCTGCGGCGCACTACGGCGGCGTGGGTGTCTGGGGGTCCCGTCATTCCTGTTACAGTGTCGGGGGGCGGTGGCGGAGTCCGGGGGTCCCTCTGGCCTCCTGCCTGTTGTTGCTGTGGCTCCGGGGACCGCTGGGGCAGAGAATTCCACAGTTTTTTTTACTATCTATATCGGGATGTGCAGCCCTCTCTCACATGCATCAGTGTCTTTCCAAGCCAAATTTTTTTTCGGGTGGTTAAACACCCACTTCCCATTCCTTTGACACTCGAGAGGTTGTTCTATGAGTTTTGGTATGCCTATAGAGGGCAAGTGTACAAATTAGGGCATTAATGCCATTATGTAAAAAACTGTTTAATCGATTCAATGATATGTCGCTCTGTATTTATCTTCCCGGCTCGTTTTTAGCAATCTTTTTTGTTCCTTTCTCTTTTTTCCATTGAACCCACCTTATTTTATTTCTAAGACAAACCCCTGTCCTTTACCACAATGAGTGACTTTCAGGGGGAAGAATGGAAAAACTTGATGTCGGGGTACGAGAATGCCTTTGAAAAAGGAGATCAGGTAGAAACCCAAATCCACGCTCTTATCCAAAAATTTGGAAGAACACTTGAGAAAAAATCAGCCATTTTTTGGCATATGAAAACTTTTGATCGGTATATACAAGATAATATCAACCCATATGTGTTGTGCATCCAGATTTTTCCTAACTCCTAAAAGAATTTACAGAATTGCACACCGGAAATGATGACTATTTTGTCCAAAGAATACACCAAACAACTCACCAAACTTAATACTCAAATTGACACTTTGGAGAATCAGCTGATGCCCTTCAAGGGCCACAGCTTATACTCCAAATTGCAAGAAAAATTAAAAGAACATTTAGCACTATACAACAAAAATATTTTGAAAAATAAGGAGGTGAAATTCTTGCGTGATAAATCATCATTTTCCAAAGGCAAAGCGTACAAGTGGGCAAATACCAAATCTTTCCCTAGAGGGCGATCTCGTGATTCTTCCCGAGCTAATAGGACCCAGGGATACCAGCAATCAAATTCTCCACCACCACCACACGATGAAAGTGGCAATAATAGGGGTCGGGAACGTTTTAAAAGGAGTAGAAACAATAGAAGCTCTATGGAGCAGGACACAAAAAAACTTACAGTCGACACAGACTCTGAGTACGCTTACTATGACAACTCCGATGAACACTTACAAGGAGCCTCGGGTGGAGTTTCCAAGATGTCGGGTGAATCCGACTCTTCTCTATCTGATGCTACCATAATCTCAAATCGAGCCAAAAACTCTTTTGACTGAGCAGTCTCTAATCAAAATTTTTACGTTATACGGGGCGTGGGCTCTCCACGGTCACAGAAACTAGGGAGAGGGATGGAACCACACGTAATTCGATTACAACAAAACCCCTAAATGTTATCAATCTATCTACACATCAGATCACCTTGGCCGAAATCGGCCTTCTTTCCAAAGGACTGAGTTTTTGTCCCCAGCAAAACTTTGACTTGTTTGAAACAGTCACTGATCTGCATCTTCTCGCCCGTAAGCTATTACTTAAATCTCTGTACGAGTCTAAACCTAAGGGAATCCAAGATGAAGATTGGTCCAAATACACCATGCTTGAGTTCAAGGCCCTCAGAGACCTTACACTCCTCTACCAGGAAAGTAACTCTGACAACCTGATTGACCAATTGGATCTAGAGAATATCCTTGAGGAGGTGAATGGAACCACTGAGTGTCCAATTCCCCTCTTCAAAAAACCATCTAGCAAATTTCCACCGTTACAAACTAATCCCAGTGTGGCTACCTTTCTTAAACAAACACTCAAAGACATTTCTAAAATTTCATACAGAAAGATTTGCCATTCCAACTTTACGGCAGAAGAAGAATCAGGTTTTGATTCGCTCCGTAACAATGTATCATTGATAATAAAACCTTCAGACAAAGGAGGCAATGTTGTCCTGATGGACAACATCATGTACAAAAACATGTGTAAACAAATTCTAAACAATAGGGAGTGGTACAAAATCATACACATCAGGCATATTGATAAATCCAATCATCTTTTTTATTGCCTAATAGATCGCACTTACAAAGATGGCACTATTACCAAAGATGTGTATGATTTTGTACACACTAAACACCCCCGCACGCCAACTTTTTACAGTTTGCCAAAAATTCACAAGAATTCTACAAACCCCACGGGTCGTCCTATAGTTTCTGGTAACGGTGGAATATCCGAGAACCTCAGTAGGGTGATCGATGCATATCTTCAACCTTTTGTAATTGCACTACCCACTTTTCTAAAAGACACCATTCACTTTCTAAAAAGAATTGAAGAACTTTGATTACCTGCCCAGTCCATCTGGGTTACAATTGACGTGGAGGCTTTGTATTCCTCAATCCCACACCACAAGGGATTACAAATGATCAACAACATACTACAGAGGGGTTCACGCTATAATAGGGCCACAAATGACTTCATCCTTGAAGGGTTGAATCACATTCTCAATAATAATTACTTCTCCTTTGACGGCTCCCACTACCTCCTGTTGCAGGGGGTGGCGATGGGGACATGTTGTGCCCCATCGTACGCCAACCTGTACCTGGGGGAGTGGGAGCGGTCACTCTCCAGTGATGAGGGTCTCGTCGAGTACCTGAGCCATGTCCATACATGGCTCAGGTACATCGACGACATTTTCGTCATTTGGAGGGGTACGGAGTCTGAACTGTTGCAGTTCTTTGACCTTTTGAACTCCAACGGTTACAACTTAAAATTTACAATGACGCATCATATTGGGTCAGCGACCTTTCTGGACGTCAAACTAAACTGTGACAGTCAAGGAAACATCACAAGTACTTTACATCGGAAAAGCACTGCAGGCAACACAGTCCTGCATGCGGCGAGCTTTCATCCCATCCCCCTAAAGAATTCCATTCCTTATGGACAGTACCTCCGGTTACGGAGAAACTGCTCAACCAATACACTTTTCAAAATGGAAGCAGGTGAGCTTCAAATTCGCCTCCTAGAACGTGGTTATAGTCGCTGCTGCCTACGAAAGGCTTATAATCGAGCTGTTCGACAAAATCGTACGAGCCTGATTTCAGGACTACACAAAACGACTATTAACAAAAGTGACTACCCACGCATTATTATGCGTTACACAGTACAGCACCAACAAATTAGAAATATTATCTCACGACATTGGTCAATTCTAACTGACGATGACGTTGTCAAAACCTTTGTTCCATCCATTCCACCTATCACTTTCAGAAGAGCAGGATCTCTTAAGGATAAATTAGTCAAGAGCGAATACTCTAGAACAAATAAAAAACATTGTTCCACATTTGGGACCTTTCCATGTGGACACTGTGCCCACTGTCCTTTCATTTGCAAAGATAAAGTTTTCACTCTGCCCAACGGCAAGACTTTTAACCGAAACATTTCGTGAATAGCCAAACACAGGGGGTGGTCTACCTGATGACCTGTAAGTGTGGGGCATTTTACGTAGGCAAAACCCGACAACGGTTCTGGTGTAGAACCTCTAAACATGTCTACAATATGAGCATTGGCAACATATACCTACCTTTAGGATGACATGTAGTTGGACAACACAACTACAAAATGCCACAAGTGAGTTTCGCCGCACTGGACCGGTTTCATATACTGAGCCGCGGCGGCGACTGGAACAAAAGACTGCTCCAGATCGAGCAAAGGTGGATATACAGTTTGCAGGCCACTATATACCCAGGCCTCAATAAGGCAATATCATTTGTTCCCTTTCTTAAGGGTTTTTCATCAGGAAAGACCAGTTAGAGAGGTGAGGGACACCGGCACTGGGTGAGGGACGCATCCAATGTCCCTCACTTCAGTGCCGTAACCATTAGATGGCGCTCTCACAGTGCCGTGACATCCCATGTCTGTTGCCATGTCTGTTGCCGGGCGCCCGCACCTGGCGTGGTGCGTGGGGACGTCGTGGGCACGTAGCCGTCGCGCTCCCGCGCGTGCGTGCTGGGTCTGGGCGGACGCCACGCTTTGCATGCGGCGATGGCGGTCGATCCGGGAATCTTCCACTGGGATGGCGAGGGGGCCACACTTGGGGGCGTGATGCGGACGGCGGTGGGAGTAATTTGACACCTGTGAGACATCAAGGGAGGGCAGGTAAAGTATTTAAACACCCCCAATAATATGGTAAACTGTCTGATTCCCATGGAAGTCCAGCACATGTTTCCATACTCTATGTGAGGTAAGGAGGTCTTGGTGGGTTGTTACAAGGAGAGTTGTAATCTCCAAGTACAATCATTTAGACAAAAACTTTAACATGTTAAGTCATTACTCACTAGATGTACTCTCTTTTTTTCTTTCCTTTTGAAAGGATTTCACTCTCACTGCCCTTTCCAGTGCTTGTGTATACCCATACAATATTACTATGTAAGTATACCTGTGCGGCTAATAGGCTTTAAGCCCTTGGAAATTATAAGTACATTCATATTCTCCTTGTTCTTATTCATATTCACATCTCTTGTGCTTGCTCACACCCACACCTCATATCAAGTGTCATATCTTTTCAGCCTAGACTGCTCCTAACATACATTTTATTTAAGCAACACACTTCAACCCCCCCCCCCCCTTTTTTTCACAATTTCTTTGTATTACACATTTTTTTCCCATCATCATCCTTGGCCCACATCCTCATCAATTCACGGTTTTCTTTTTCCTTTTGCTCGCCCTCCCCCCCTGTCCCCCCTCCCCTTTTGCTTTTTCATTTTCTTTTCATGCTTTCTTCCTTTTTCCCTTCTCTCAACTTAATTATCTATTCTTTTTCTCTCTCTCTTTTCCTTCTTCCTTTTTCTCTCTCTTTCTTTTTCTTCTCTTTTTTTTCTTTCACTCTCACTTACAACCCTCCCATGCACTGTTACCACTTCACAACATCCCCTTTTCTCACCTTTAACACACACTCTTTCCACATCACATATTCAACCATTTTTCTCCACACACTGATCATTTCACTGCTTTTTCCTCACCCACTCCTTCACCGCACATTTTTATACACACATTTCCACACTAATTTCCATTCGAAAAGACCCTCTTCGCCGCACATTATTTGGTATCTCAATGATATATCAATTAGATACATTCCATCCAGCCCTAATAAAATCCTACTATGTAATCATGTTTTGTCATCATTGTATACCTACAGACGCTAATTCCCACCCAACACCTTTCCTTATTAGTCATTTAGGAAGACACATACCTGTCTCGATTTCTCATTGATTTTTCCTTTTTACATATAGATACTCAGATAACTTTTTCAAATAGATTTTTTAATAAAACGTATCTATCCCCACTGCCTCTAGGTGCTTGTTCTAGGCACCCAGGTGCCTGTTCACCCATCTGCCCTCCAGTCCGCAATCGACTGCCTCCATTTTTAGAGTGTGACCCTCTGAGGGCAGTCTCTGTCTGTGGAGAGGACCCGCTCAGGGGCGGGGGGGAGGACGCCAATCCAGCACTGTATCGGGGACTCTGCCCGTGGGGGCTTTTGGAGAGATCTAGAGGAATCAGGACTTCCAAATCTCCGGTTTTTGGGCTATTTCATGTAACCAAGAGGGTAAATATACAACAAATTTGCCTTTCTCCCAGTTCCCCCTCTTTTCATATACTAAGATAATATTATTGCCAGAATAGAGCTGTTTTAAACTATTGTATTCATTGATCTAATGAGAACTGATGGGAGATAACTTGCAAATATGTCATATAACTAATGTCGAAATGCATCGGGTCTTCCCCTCTGTTTGTTATATGTATATATACGAATGATATGATTTCATTTGTACCTTATCTGTACAGTGGGGATCGAAAGTTTGGGCACCCCAGGTAAAAATGAATATTAATGTGCATAACGAAGCCAAGGAAAGATGGAAAAATCTCCAAATGGCATCAAATTACAGATTAGACATTCTTATAATATGTAAAAAAAAGTTAGATTTTATTTCCATCATTTACACTTTCAAAATGACAGAAAACAAAAAAATGGTGTCTGCAAAAGTTTGGGCACCCTGCAGAGTTAATATCTTGTACTGCCCCCTTTGGCAAGTATCACAGCTTGTAAACGCTTTTTGTAGCCAGCCAAGAGTCTTTCAATTCTTGTTTGAGGTATCTTTGCCCATTCTTCCTTACAAAAGTCTTCCAGTTCTTTGAGATTTCTGGGCTGTCTGTCACGCACTGCTCTTTTAAGGTCTATCCATAGGTTTTCAATAATGTTGAGGTCAGGAGATTGTGAAGGCCATGGCAAAACCTTCAGTTTACGCCTCTTGATGTAATCCCCCGTGGATTTTGAGGTGTGTTTAGGATCATTATCCATTTGTAGAAGCCATCCTCTCTTTAACTTCAGCTTTTTCACAGATGGCATCAAGTTACCATCCAAAATTTGCTGAAATTTTATTGAATCCATTTTTCCTTCTACTCGTGAAATGTTCCCTGTGCCACTGGCTGCAATACAACCCCAAAGCATGATTGATCCACCCCCATGCTTAACAGTTAGACAGAGGTTCTTTTCATTAAATTCTGTGCCCTTTCTTCTCCAAACGTACCTTTGCTCATTCCGGCCAAAAAGTTCTATTTTAACCTCATCGGTCCACAGAACTTGTTTCCAAAATGCCTCAGTCTTGTCTATATGTTCATTTGCAAAGTTCAAACGCTGATTTTTGTGGTGAGGACATAGAAGAGGTTTTCTTCTGATGACTCTTCCATGAAGACCATATTTGTACAAGTATCTTATTATAGTGGAATAGTGTACCACAACTCCAGTGTCTGCCAGATCTTTCTGGAGGGATCGTGCAGTTAAACGTGGGTTTTGAATTGCTTTTCTCACAATCCTGCGAGCTGTTCTGTCTGATATTTTTCTTGGTCTTCCAGATCTTGCTTTAACTTCCACTGTTCCTGATGATTGCCATTTCTTAATTACATTCCGAACAGAGGATATTGACATCTGAAAACGCTTTGCTATCTTCTTATAGCCTTCTCCAGCTTTGTGAGCATCAACTATTTTCAGTTTCAGTTTTCTAGACAACTGCTTAGAAGAACCCATGGTGCTGATTGTTGGGGCAAGGTCAGATGAGTCTGGCCATTTAAAACCTTTGAGATTGACATCACCTGGTCTTCCCAGATGATGATTGAGAACAATCCATGACACTGGCAGGTCTCAGCTTTGCAAAGGGGGCAGTGCATGCTATAAATTCTGCAGGGTGCCCAAACTTTTGCAGACACCATTTTTTTGTTTTCTGTCATTTTGAAAGTGTAAATGGTGGAAATAAAATCTAACTTTTTTTGACATATTATAAGAATGTCTAATCTGTAATTTGATGCCATTTGGAGATTTTTCCATCTTTCCTTGGCTTCGTTATGCACATTAATACACATTTTTACCTGGGGTGCCCAAACTTTCGATCCCCACTGTATTATATTGTCTACCCTTGTATACATGTATCTGGCTTGTACCTATACCGGAGCTTATAAAACAATTGAATTATTAACGAGCCCAAACTATTGAATAAAGTAATCTTTTTTACTCAAAACATTTTGTTTCATGCTATTCGCTGCTGCTAAAAAATCCCACGGGAAAAACAACTGTTCTTTTTGCTGAGATATACTCTGCCTAAATGTGTGTCTATAAAAAAAACAGTGCTGTGAACAAGTGTGTATTTCAATTTAAAAAAATCTGTCAATACCACAAATTTTTTAATAATGTGTAAGGCCGCCTTTCACACGGGCGTCTCCGTTGGATGGACTCCGCTTGCTCAGCGGGGGGAATCGCTCCACTGATCCCCGCTGAGTAGGTGGATGACAGGTCCATCTCCACTCACTGTGCAGAGCGGAGACGGACCCAGTCCGGCTCTCCTCTATGGGGAGATCGGGTGAAAGTGAACCACCTGTCCGTTTTCATCCGATCCTATCCAATCCGATCCGCCAGACAGATGGAAAATAGGACCACCATCCGTTCTTGATTTTACGGACAGGATCGGATAACAGTGGATGTCAGCAGATATGTCACTGCTTACATTCGGCACTCCATAGGGGTGAATGGATGGTCTGATCAGGTCCGCCTGAAAAACTGAAAGGCGGACCTGATCGGACAGCCCATGTGAAAGGGGCCTAACCGTGCTACTGCAACAATGTATCCTACCCAACTCATATATTTGGATGCATAAGTGTAAATATATCTATCAAGCTAAAACTAATTGTGAACCATCTGAATATTAGGGCTCATGTACACAGGGCAGTTGAAAACCTCTTCTGAACACTGGAAACTTGACAGCTGGAAACCAACAATAAAAAATGTCAGTTTTACAGCTTTTACATACTGAGTTTAAGTGAGTTTAGCAGCAGTTATGAGCATTTGAGGTTAGAAGCGTTTTTTAAGGATAATCTCAGGAGACCCTCCCAAATGTCCACAATGCATGAAAAGCAAGTAAAGTATTAACTATTTCAGCCATTCTGTGAGAGAAGAGAGAGCAGTGTGCTTGTAGATAGCGGTCTTTTTTTACTATGGATCCCATCATGAGCGTGTGTGAGGAAATGCTCCTGATGTTGCTGTTGCTGAGGCCCTGATGACATAGAAAATTACATGAGAGGACCAGAGTTAATCGCTACTGGACTCATCCATTACATACTTGCCAACAGGGACTCTGCTGGGGGCACCTGTGATGTAAGGAGGGACTCTACTGGGGGCACCTGTGATGTAAGGAGGGACTCTGCTGGGGCACCTGTGATGTAAGGAAGGACTCTGCTGGGGGCATCTGTGATGTAAGGAGGGACGCTGCTGGAAGCACCTGTGATGAAAGGAAGGACTCTGCTGGGGACACCTGTGATGTAAGAAGGGACTCTGCTGGGGGCACCTGTGATGTAAGAAGGGACTCTGCTGGGTGGGACCTGTGATGTAAGGAGGGATTCTGCTGGGGGCACCTGTGATGTAAGGAGGGACTCTACTGGGGGCACCTGTGATGTAAGGAGGGACTCTACTGGGGGCACCTGTGATGTAAGGTGGGACTCTGCTGGGGGCACCTGTGATGTAAGGAGGGACTCTGCTGGGGGCACCTGTGATGTAAGGAGGGACTATACTGGGGGCACCTGTGATGTAAGGTGGGACTCTGCAGGGTGCACCTGTGATGTAAGGAGGGACTCTGCTGGGGGCACCTGATGTAAGGAGGGACTCTGCTGGGGACACCTGATAGCATCTGGTGGCAGACGACATGGCAAGTGACACGTTCAGGTCTCACACTGATTCTGCATTATGGTGAGTTTAACTATTTAATTTTATATTACAATGTAATAATATAAATAATGCGCTTCAATCATTCTGACACCATACCAACCAAGGTGCCGTGATGATTGAAGCGCTAACACCAGGTGTTTGGAGTATCTTTATCTGCTGATTGTTAAACTTTCTGGAATACAGATGTAGCACACAGACTTTTTTCCTGCCTTTGGCTCACTTGCAGGTCAAGGCACACCGCGCTATATGCCCGTACCCTCCTGTTTTAAGAGGTTGAGCGGTGTTAACAGTTTTGGGTCCTGCAGCAAGTTATCCCATTCAACTGGTTCTCGTCTCCTAGAGTGTAGGGACAAGTCTCTATTTTTCCCCAGGAAGGCCAATGTCCACACCACTTTAACTCCAAAGCTGAGTTTATTTTATAAGCAAAGTTCAAGTTCAGCAGACAGGAAAGGTGGATGAGAGAAAAGGACAGTAAGGTTCTGGAGATAGGTCCAGGCACAAACTGGTACAATAGTCGCCACTCGATCCCGAGTAGGTTTAGCTCCCCTGTAAGAGCGGATCCTAGCAGCCGGAGTGATGCTCGAACGTTCACTTTATGTTTCCTAGAGATACGATCGGGAGATCCTCTGCCACAGAATATTTAAGTCCCAAACTTCTCAGCATTTGCAACACAAAGACAGGTGCCAGCGATAGCACGTTGCAAGGCCTGTGACGGATCTTTGAATCCCTCTAGAAGGTAACCAGACCTCTCTTTCACCGTGAACTCTCACCGGTCCATCAGAAAGGTCCTCCCCCGGTCTCCTCTTCTTAGAGCGGGTCCACCCTCTCCCAGGCACCCTGGGATTCCTCTTTTGGAGATAGGCCCCAGTTAAAGGTGCTGGGCCTACTAGTGAAGTTGCAGCCCCAGGCTAAAGGTGCCTGAGACTGATACACGCGCACACCCCTGGCCTGGAGGGCCGGGTGGCGCGAACCGCTCTCTCTCCAGTGCTCCCGTCTCTCCCCCCCAAAAATGGCGTCTGCCCCTTTTGTATCCTCCCCCAGCATGCACAGCAGGCTATCCACGGCCGAGAGAGGACATCCTAAGGCATAGTAATGCCACCCACGGTTCAACCCTGACCTGATATGGCAGTGCCACCTACAGGCCACAGGGAACTATACATCAGGCTGCATCACATAGGCAGAAGCGAGTACTAACAATCAAAGTGGTCGGAGCCTGGCTACTAGCTCAGACCAACCCCTAAATTTAAGTACATAGCACCCCTGAAAAGTAAAGGGGCGCTACACAAATATATCTATTGTGGTGTAGGATCTGGGCCTACTTTCCCTCCATCCCTCTTTCTTTTCTTCCTTCTCTCTCCTTCCCTCCCTATCTCTTTCTTTTTTTCGCTCTCTCTCCCTCTCTCTTTCTCCATCCATCCCTCGTTCATCTCAGACTTGAACCACACCCCTATTTGAGCCACGCCCCCTTTCCATGCCCAATATTTAGTTTAAACCATGCCCATTTTTCACAGCAAGTCACGCCTACAAATGAATGCCCCACCCCCTAATTATAGTAAGACCCCCGCCTACAGGCCTATAAATTTTTTCACAATGTGTGGCAACTACGCTATTGATGCTGGCAACAGCATGTGGTGAAATTTATATTTTTTCAACATTTTTATATGTTCAGAAATGTTTACCCCTTTAAAAAAGCTAATGCGCATAAACGGGATTTACCACGGTTACACGCGGTTACAAGCATTTGATGTTTAAAACGTCCTGAACGTCATTTTTCTGCCTTAAAAAAAATGCCTTAACTGCTTATCTCACTCTGAGGGTATGCACGTTGCGGTTTCTCATACTGCAAACGCGCATGTAAGCTCATGCATAATAATATTTTTTTTTTTACATTTTTGTGGATTTTTACAATGTTAATTATTTTGTAGATCAATATTCCCTCTATTAAAACTCCTAAAAAAGTGGGTTCTCTATGAAACATGTTGAGTAACAGACTGGATTCCTACTAATATAGATCTTCTTTGGTTGAGAGGTCACCATACTACAATATCCAGTAACTGAAGGGGAACATACAGTGGGGGGAAAAAGTATTTGATACACTGCCGATTGTGCAGGTTTTCCTACTTACAAAGCATGTAGAGGTCTGTAATTATCATTATCATATGTACTCTTCAACTGTGAGAGATGAAAATCCAGAAAATCACATTGTATGATTTTTAATAATTAATTTGCATTTTATTAACATAAGTACAGTGGGGCAAAAAAGTATTTAGTCAGCCACCAATTGTGCAAGTTCTCCCACTTAAAAAGATGAGAGAGGCCTGTAATTGTCATTATAGGTATACCTCAACTATGAGAGACAAAATGTGCAAACAAATTCAGACAATCACATTGTCTGATTTGGAAAGAATTTATTTGCAAATTATGGTGGAAAATAAGTATTTGGTCAATATCAAAAGTTCATCTCAATACTTTGCTATATATCCTTTGTTGGCAATGACAGAGGTCAAACGTTTTCTGTAAGTCTTCACAAGGTTGTCACACACTGTTGCTGGTATGTTGGTCCATTCCTCCATGCAGATCTCCTCTAGAGCAGTGATATTTTGGGGCTGTCGCTGGGCAACACGGACTTTCAACTCCCTCCAAAGGTTTTCTATGGGGTTGAGATCTGGAGACTGGCTAGGCCACTCCAGGACCTTGAAATGCTTCTTACGAAGCCACTCTTCCGTTGCCCGGGCGGTGTGTTTGGGATCATTGTCATGCTGAAAGACCCAGCCACGTTTCATCTTCAATGCCCTTGCTGATGGGAGAAGGTTTGCACTCAAAATCTCACAATACATGGCCCCATTCATTCTTTCATGTACACGGATCAGTTGTCCTGTTCCCTTTGCAGAGAAACAGCCCCAAAGCATGATGTTGCCACCCCCATGCTTCACAGTAGGTATGGTGTTCTTTGGTTGCAACTCAGCAATTGTATGGCACAATTTTGTTGAGTGTTATGTATTTTAAGGCTATTGACATTCACAACTGCTGTATAAGCCTGTATTGTATTATTTAAATTAAAATTAAAACTGTGTTTTCTATTGAAATTTAGAAGCTCCTGAGGAAGCGATTCTCAAAATCGCGAAACATGTTGAGCAACTTTTAATGGTTCAAGAACCTCGTGGATGATTACCCAGGAGACACTCTTTTAGTTCAGTGTGGGCATCTTCACCATCTATACCCCCGCAACAAGAGATACCTACCTTTGAGTGCCTTCCTGTGGTTATTTCATGCAGTTCCTTTACCTTTTCCTTTATGTATTCTATGGATGCATTCATTGATTAATTTGTAATACATGTGCAATATTAAAATTTGTTATATATTTTTAAGTAGTGCCTACAAAGTCCATTTTTTCTATACAACCCTTTATCAATCAATTAGGATGTGGCACTGTAGTTAACATGGGTGTTGATTACCACCCAAGGGCACCTGTAATCAATCATTGACCATATTTCTTTGATCACAGTTTATTAGAACAAGATAGGTGGAACTACAAATAACAAGAATAAACCTTGATAAGTACAATATCCCATAAATTTAGCATACATTGCAGAGACAAAGCTACACAGTACAATATGAGACATTAAAAACTTACTTTTTAAGTTCTCTTAGGGATGATGGTGATAGATTGAAATAAGACATATCCTGCCTCCGGCAGTGTCTTGAAAAGCATGGTGAATGTGTCTCTTCCTGTGAGATTTTACCCAGAATACTTTGCTTTCTAATCACTTCCTAGGTTACACATTTAATGCATTTTAATGATAAACAAAACTGAAACAATTCCAAAAAGGGACGCTAGATGGCGCTTACGCTCTGCAAATGATTTCTATAGAAATTACAACATTAAATGTAATTTTAATCAACACAAATGCAGATAATCAGAATATAGACATGTGATGGACAGAATAGTGAGAGCCGGAATTCTTACTGGTTGGTAGGTGATTAAATACTTATGTCATGCAATAAAATGCAAATTCATTATTTAAAAATCATACAATGTGATTTTCTGCATTCCGTCTCTCACAGTTGAAGAGTACCTATGATAAAAAATTACAGACCTCTACATGCTTTGTAAGTAGGAAAACCGGCAGCGTATCAAATACTTGTTCTCCCCACTGTAGCTGTTTTAATATTTTGTGTTTTTTTTGATTGTTACGGACCAAATAATATGTCAAATTTATTTTTAACCAAGATGCAGTAAAACTATGTTCTTAACTGAAGTCTAGTGTTGGGAGTTTGGTTGTACCATGAAAGTCCTGAGTGCCTCCCTGTTTTTTCAAACATAGATTACTTGATTTATAGGACGTGATACAGTTACGATTATACTACTCTTAAATAGTGTAGCACATATTACCATTACAAAATAAAATAAAAATAAAAAACAAAATTTATTTTTTGTTTATTTTATTTCGTTTTTTTGTTTTGTTTCTAACAAAAGTAAAAAAAAAATGTTTGGATTAATGTTATTGACTTATGTTTTTTTAATTTATTTGTTGCGTGTTATTATTAGATGTGTGCAGACCTAGTATACTAGTGTAGCTCACAACTCTAATATTCACAAGAGTCACAATTAGTTTTAGCTTGATAGAAATAATTACACTTATATGAGTTGGGTAGGATACATTGTTGCAGTAGCACGGTTACACATTATCACAATTATGACAGATATTGACAGATATTTTGAATAGAGATATACACTTGTTAATAGCACTGTTTTTCTTTATAGACACGCAATGAGTTTGCGGTGTTGAGGGGTTTCAAATTCTCCAGATCTCCATATCTCAATCCACACGAGCATTTGTGGGATGTCCTGGAAAAACAAGTCCAGTCCATTGAGGTCCAACCTCCCAACTTACAGGATTTAAAGGATCTGCTACTGGTGGTTTGGTGCCAGATACCACAGCATACCTTCAGGGGTCTAGAGGAGTCCATGCCTGAATGGGTTATAGTAGGTGGTCATAGCTGATCAGTGTATATCTTTTTTATTTTTAATGTGTCCTATATCTCCTTATCTGACATATTCTGTTAATGTCTGTTTAAACCATTATGGAGCCAGACAGTGCAACGGCTGTAACTACACCCTGGGTGGCATTATATTTTTAAATATAAATAGTTATCACTTTACAATATACTAGATTAATTCACACTGCAAAAATGCTGCAAACTGTTTACACTTCTCAGAATTATTGAGCCTTAAAAAGTATTAAGGTTTCATTAATAATGTATGATCAATCTTCCTGAGCTCTGTGCTCTTTTAAAAAATAATTGGTTGCTACTATCACCTTCTTGCCATTAAACACCCAGTAAGTTTTATCACAAAAAAAGAAAAAACAGCTTTACTAGTGTTGTTGAAGCCAGCAGATAATTACTATGAATGCTGAGATGATGAAAAGTGATATATCAATGCTGTAGAGGCCCCAGATACAATTTATGGGTCCTGTTTGCTAAATGAAATAATATGCTAAAGTTTCAAAGTACTATCTGTAATGAAATATTAGAAATGGAGATATTATTAAAGTGCCTGTCATTTTGCAGCAGTCAACATTTTGCAAAGTGGTGAAACTATTGTGGATTTCTGAAGCAGTATGCCGTTTGGGTTCCACCAGGGTGCCACAAGCACAGGTCCAGGGACCCAGCCCTGGATCAGGGCCTGTCGGAGGGCCTGTGATGAGGGAACTGTGTGATGAGGGGGCTTTGTGATGGGGAAAGTATGTGATGGGGGGACTCTGTGATGGGGGGACTCTGATGGGGGAGGGTCTGTGATGGGGGTGTTCTGTTGAGAAGTGCCCGCTATCAAGAAGTGCCCGCTATCGAGAAGTGCCCGGGATGTACTGCGCATTTGCCGTACGGAACAGCACAACAGCTGACGTAACCAGGGCGCATGCGCACATCGTAGGAGGTATCTCTCGATGGGAGATACCATTTCACAGGCACAATTTAAACCTATAGAAACAGCAGGGGGAGACATAGTTCTGAGATTATGCATCACTGCTGCTGGAGGGCGGCTAGTGGCTGTGTTAAAGGGCGGGTTTTGTCTGTGTTTCACACAGGCAAAACCGGCTGTTCCACGCTGAAAACCTGCCATGCAACACAGACAAAATCGGACCATAAGCACACTGTAAAGCCGCCCCGCAACAGTGAGGCACAATGTGAGAACTACGGTCTTTCCCCGCTGTTTGTATAGGTTTCAATTGTGGCCGTGAAATGGTATCTCCCATCGAGAGATACCTCCTACGATGTGTGCATGCGCCATGGTTACGTCACTCCAGCTGATCGGCAAATCACCTGAAGTGCGGCTCCGTCCTGCGCATTCGCAGGCACTATTCGATATACGCTATATAGTTTTTTCCTTATTTGCTATTTTTTTTTTCACACAAAAATTGAGATACCCTTTAACATTCACAGAGATGATGGAAATCAAGAGCTACCCAAAAGATTCCCACCTTCATGTACACACGTAAAAGTGAAAAAAGAAAAAATGAAAAAAGAAGAAAGGTGATTGATACTCTGTCACCATCTAGACCTACTGATTACCAACAATACAGACCTGATCACGGATGTGGATATACGGGGCAATTTAGGAAACAGCGATCACAGGTCAATTAGTTTCAGTATAAATCACACAAATAGGAAACATTAGGTGAATACAAAGACACTGAATTGCAAAAGAGCCAGCTTCCCTAAACCACGATCCTTGCTAGAAGGTACTAAATGGGATAAAATCTTAGGAACAAGGAATACGGAAGAAAAATGGGTATGCTTTAAGATCATATTAAATATGCTAATGGTAAATAAATTTAAAAGAGCTAATAAAAGTCCTGGGTGGCTTAACTCCAATGTAAAAATGCATATAAAGGAAAAGGAGAAGGCCTTCAAAAAATACAAGGCTGAGGGATCATCATCGACTTACCAACTTTACAAAGAATGCAACAAGAAATGTAAGGGTGCAATCAGGGCGGCTAAGATAGAACGTGAAAGACACATAGCGAAGGAGACTAAAAAAAATCCCAAGAAATTCTTTAAGTATATAAATAGTAAGAAAGAGAGGTCAAATCACATTGGTCCCATAAAGGATGATGAAGGGAATCTGGTTACTAAGGATGGAGAGATGGCGAGGGTATTGCATTTATTCTTCTTCTCAGTTTTCATGAGAGAAACGAGGGGGGCTTCAGTAACCAAAGCTGAACAGTTTATCCACATGACACGTCACAGGAAGCACCCTCATAGCTAACAGAGGATAGAATTAGAAATATACTTTAAAAACGTAACATTAATAAGTCACCGGGACTAGATGGCTTGCCCCCGAGGTTCCTTAAGGAACTCAGTCAAGTAATTGCCAGACCATTGTTCCTAATTTGTACCAACAGTCTACTGACTAGAATGGTACCAGCTGATTGGAGGAAAGCCAATGCAGCACCAATATTTAAAAAAGGGCCAAGATACATCCTTGGGAATTACAGACCAGTTAGCCTAACATCAATAGTATGCAAGCTCTTGGAGGGGATGATAAAGGACTACAGGTGAAACTCAAGCAAGATAGTTCAAGCTGTGATTTGTCATAATTGTGATGATTATGGCTTCCAGCTCAGGAAAACCATAAATCCACAATCTCAGAAAAATAGAATATTGTGAAAAGGTGCAATATTCTAGGCTCAAAGTGTCCCACTCTAATCAGATAATTAAGCCATAACACCTGCAAAAGGGTTCCTGAGCCTTTAAATGGTCTCTCAGTCTGGTTCAGTAGGAATCACAATCATGGGAAAGACTGCTGACCTGACAGTTGTGCAGAAAACCATCATTGACACCTTCCATAAGGAGGGAAAGCCTCAAAGGTAATTGCAAAAGAAGTTGGATGTTCCCAAAGTGCTGTATCAAAGCACATTAATAGAAAGTTATGTGGAAGGGAAAAGTGTGGAAGAAAAAGGTGCACAAGCAGCAGGGATGACCGCAGCCTGGAGAGGATTGTCAAGAAAAGGCCATTCAAAAGTGTTGGGGACTTTCACAAGGAGTGGACTGAGGCTGGAGTCAGTGCATCAAGAGCCACCACACACAGACGGATCCTGGACATGGGCTTCAAATGTCGTATTCCACTTGTCAAGCCACTCCTGAACAACAAACAACGTCAGAAGCGTCTTACCTGGGCTAAAGAAAAACAGACCTGGTCTGTTGCTCAGTGGTTCAAAGTTCTCTTTTCTGATGAGAGCAAATTTTGCATCTCATTTGGAAACCAAGGACCCAGAGTATTGAGGAAGAATGGAGAGGCACACACTGCAAGATGCTTGAAGTCCAGTGTGAAGTTTCCACAGTCTGTGTTGATTTGGGAGCCATGTCATCTGCTGGTGTTGGTCCACTGTGCTTCATTAAGTCCAGGGTCAACACAGCCGTCTACCAGGAGATTTTGGAGCACTTCATGCTTCCTTCTGCAGACAAGCTCTATGGGGATGCTGACTTCATTTTCCAGCAGGACTTGGCACCTGCCCACACTGCCAAAAGCACCAAAACCTGGTTCAATGATCGTGGGATTACTGTGCTTGATTGGCCAGCAAACTCGCCTGACCTGAATCCCATAGAGAATCTATGGGGCATTGCCAGGAGAAAGATGAGAGACATGAGACCGAACAATGCAGAAGAACTGAAGGCCGCTATTGAAGCATCCTGGTCTTCCATAACACCTCAGCAGTGCCACAGGCTGTTAGCTTCCATGCCACGCCGCATTGAGGCAGTATTTACTGCAAAAGGGGCCCAAACGAAGTACTGAGTACATATGCAAGCTTCTACTTTTCAGAGGTCCGATATTGTTCTATGTACAATCCTTGTTTTATTGATTGCATGTAGGGATGAGCCGAACACCCCTCAGTTCGGTTCGCACCAGAACCTGGGAATGGACCGAAGGTTCGCGCAAACTTTAGAACCCTATTAAATACAATGGACTCGAACGTTCGAAATCAAAAGTGATTATATTAATGTGTAGCAATACCCCCAGTTAAGAGGGCTGCTGGTATAGATTTGGGCCTCTACACACTGCTGTCAACCCCCAGTTAACTGGCTCTGGATTATGAAACCCATTAGCTATGATCACAATGCCGCAATAAACATGTAACCACACAGTAAATTGGCTTAACCACAAGTACTTTTTACTGAATATATCGTATCAAGTTAAACAGCAATACATATGCACATAATACATGCATATGCAGAGCCCTGCAATGTTAACTATTCAGCATATAACAAGCACTATGTTCCAATAGCAATTACACATGCTAAAGGTCACTTAACTATGCTCGCGAGCTTTCCCCTCGTGGGCAAGATGGCGCCCAAACTATTTCTAAAGTTCTACAGTCAGGCCTGACTATTGCAGATATGGTGCTTCCGTTGGGAAGGATCTTCGCTAGCAATGGTGGTGCACTTTATAGGTTAATTGTAATCCACAGGCAACAAAACAGTTAACTTCTTGGCATGTACTAAAGAGTTCAGCTAACGCTGCACAGCACACTGTCCCTCTGGTGTGCAATATAACATTCTGGTAACGATGGTCCCTGAACTAAGGACACTGAGCCTAGGATTAGTCAGTTAATCTCTGAGAAGGTGCTCTCTCACCCGACCGGACCAGTCTGTACAACCGACTTGCGTAGCTGGGGCTCCAGCACACCGTCTCACGACACCCGTAGTCTCTGATCCTCCCGACAGTCCTTGAAGGGATGATGGACGAAACGACACCTGGGTTCTCCCGTGAAGGTCAGAGGGCTCTCTGGATCTCAAGGCCCAAACTCCTAGGCCCAGTCCAGCAGCAGACTCGGCGTTGATTCCACTTGCTAGGGGGCGGTGCCCAAAGAGATCCGCGTGTAGCTCCGCTCCTCCTTATATAGCCCTTCCCCAGCAGACCTTGCGCCGAGCAATGCACTCTGGGTGTCCCGCTGTACACTGGGTATGGTAGTCTTTTGAGCTCCTTAAAGTGACACCCCGCTACAAATGCTTAAAGTGAAAAAAAAAAGGTGAAATCTTCCTTTAAATATCATACCTGGGGGGTGTCTAAAGTATGCCTGTGACGTGGCAAGTGTTTCCCGTGTTTAGAACTGTCCCTGCACAAAATGACATTTCTAAAGGAAAAAAAGCAATTTAAAACTGCTTTAATGTAATGTCTGGTCCTGGCAATACGGATGAAAATCATTGAGAAAAATTGCATGGGTACCCCCTGTTAAAACCGCACTTACAATATATAAAAAAATACATGGGTCCCATCCCCCTGTAGAGCCAGTCAGGGAAGGATGTTGCACAGAGCAGATGATGTCAATTAACGACGAAACGCGTCAGGGTTGGATACAGTGACTGCCAGTCATAGTGGCGTCACCACGCTGACTGTCGTACTCGGACATCAGCCGGCCTGGAACTAACGAACGGAGGCTGGAGACACCGCTCTGATATTTCGCAGTTCCCGTCTGTGATTTCGTCCAAAACGTGATGTATTGTTTTATATATTGTAAGTGCGGTTTTAACAGGGGGTTGATTTAAAATAAAAAGTTATTACGGAATTACACTATTGTGGCCATTTACTTTCCTTTGACATATGAGTATCCGCTTTGATGTCTTCACTTATCTTCCGGTTTTGAGAGATGAGGAGTCCATCTATTGTTATCCAAGGTTATTGATCCAGCGCCGTCTGGTAAGAGCAATTATAACAGGGGTGGTCTCATATCCCCCCGCTATCTTTCACGAGTGGTGGTGTTGGTGGTAGAAGGAGATCATTGTATCAACTGAGACTTTTCCCTCTATGCTTTTTATCACGGACTGTTCCTTGGACTTTCCTATTGATCAATGGACTCATATAATTACTGACATATTACCCTTGTATGTTAATATTGCAATTCAGTAGCGCTGCCTAATATATGATTATATTGTATATTGTCCGTTTTACATTACCTGTATATACAAGATTTTAGTCGTGAAAACTGTATCATTAGCAGTAATCAGCATGGATTCATGAAGAATCGTTCTTGCCAGACCAATCTATTTACCTTCTATGAGGAGATGAGCTTGCCAAGCCAAGGAAGGCCCGTAGATGTGGTGTATCTGGATTTTGCAAAGGCATTTGATACATTTCCCCATAAACGCTTACTGTACAAACTAAGGTCTGTCAGCATGGATGATGGATTGTGTACATGGATTGAAAACTGGCTACAGGGGCGAGTTCAGAGGGTAGTGATAAATGGGGAGTACTCGGAATGGTCAGGGGTGGAAAGCGGGGTTCCCTAGGGTTCTGTCCTGGGACCAATTCTATTTAATTTATTCATAAACGATCTGGAGGATGGGATTAACAGCTCAATCTCAGTATTTGCGGACGATACAAAGCTAAGCAGGGCAATCATTTCTGTGGAAACCTTACAAGAAGAGCTGAACAAATTAATGGGGTGGGCAACTACATGGCAAATGAGGTTTAACTACTTCAGCCCCGGAAGAATTTACCCCCTTCCTGACCAGAGCACTTTTTGCGATTCGGCACTGCGTCGCTTTAACTGACAATTGCGCGGTCGTGCGGCGTGGCTCCCAAACAAAATTGATGTCCTTTTTTTTCCTACAAATACAGCTTTCTTTTGGTGGTATTTGATCACCTCTGCGTTTTTTTTTTTTTTGCGCTATAAACAAAAATAGAGCGACAATTTTGAAAAAAATTCAATATTTTTTACTTTTTGCTATAATAAATATTCCCAAAAAATATATAAAAATTATTTTTTTTCCTAAGTTTAGGCCGATACGTATTCTTCTACATATTTTTGGTAAAAAAAATCGGAATAAGCGTTTATTGATTGGTTTGCGCAAAAGTTATAGCGTCTACAAAATAAGGGATAGTTTTATGGCATTTTTATTATAATTTTTTTTTAACTAGTAATGGCGGCGATCTGCGATTTTTATCATGACTGCGACATTATGGCAGACACATCGGTGACAGATAACAGACGATCACTGACAGTGCCACAAGGAAGAACGGGGAGATGTTCGTTTACACTTACCTCTGCCCGTTCTTCAGCTGTGACCCGATCGCGGGACACCGGCGGCAATCAGATCCGCGGCTCCCTTGGGCGCGGTCACGGAGCTCACGACAGACCCACGGCTCACATCTTAAAGGGGACATATCTGTACACCCATATGCGCAGCCGTGCCATTCTGTTGACGTATATCGTCGTGCAGCGGTCGGCAAGTGGTTAATGTAGAAAAATTTTAAATAATGCATTTGGGTGGTGGCAAAAATATGAATGCAATCTACTCACTAGGGGGAGAACCTCTGGGGGAATCTAGGATGGAGAAGGACCTGGGGGTCCTAGTAGATGATAGGCTCTGCGGTGGCATGCAATGCCAAGCTGCTGCAAGCAAAGCAAACAGAATATTGACCTGCATTAAAAAGGGGATTAACTCCAGTGATAAAACGATAATTCTCCCACTCTACAAGACTCTGGTCCGGCCGCACCTGGAGTATGCCTTCCAGTTCTGGGCACCAGTCCTCAGGAAGGATGTACTGGAAATGGAGCGAGTACACAGAAGGGCAACAAAGCTAATAAAGGGACTGGAGGACCTTAGTTATGAGGAAAGGTTACAAGCACTGAACTTGTTCTCTCTGGAGAAGAGATGCTTAAGAGGGCATATGATTTCAATGTACGAATACCATACTGGTGACCCCACAATAGGGATAAGACTTTTCCGGAATTTAAAAAGCCATTCACTAAGATTAGAAGAGAAGCGGTTTAATCTTAAAGGGGTTGTAAAAGTTCATGTTTTTTCACCTTAATGCATCCTATGCATTAAGGTGATAAAACATCTGACACTTACGGCCCCCCCAGCCCCCCCCCAGTTTACTTACCTGAGCCCGTTCACCTGCTGCACTCGCCCCGACGTCCTCTTCTCCCCTCAGTCTGGCCGTTGATTGGCTAGACTGGATGGATTGATAGCAGCGCAGTCATTGGCTCGCGCTGCTGTCAATCACATCCAATGACACGGCACGCCAGGGGCGGGGCCGAGTGATACAGTCTGCTATGGCCGCCGGCTGTATCACCGGAGCACGCCCGCAAGAACTAACCCCCATGGTAGAGAGCTTGCATGAAGGGGGTTAGTTCTTGCGAGGAGGAGCCGAGACAGCCGCCGAGGGACACCAGAAGACCAGGTTTGGGGCCACTCTGTGCAAAATGAGCTGCACAGTGGAGGTAAGTATAACATGTGTGTCATATTTAAAAAAAAAAAAAATAACCTTTACAACCCCTTTAAACTGCGTAGAGGGTTCTTTACTGTAAGAGCGGTAAGGATGTCGAATTCTCTTCCACAGGCAGTAGTTTCAGCAGGGAGCATCGATAATTTCAAAAAACTATTAGATAGGCACCTGAACGACAACAACATACAGGGTTATACAATGTAATACTGACATAAAGGCACACACACAGGTTGGACTTGTGTCTTTTTTTTAACCTCACCTACTATGTAACTATGTAACCATGTTTTTCTCATCTCCTTGTTCCATTGGCCTCTGAGTGATTATTTTCTACTCATAGTTAAAATTACTATTCAGCTTCTTTGCAGTTGTCTCCAACAAAGTTGTGCTTCTACCTATAAGTCAGGAAAAACATGACTTTGTGGTGCCCACCAAGGAACTAAGCAGAGAAGGGCTGAATAATTTATTGACTGGGGTTTGTTAATTCCCTTTTCCAGCTCACTCACTATTCCTCAAGAAATATAGTAAATCAGAAGAGGATTCAAGAAAAAGTTAAATTTCTCTTAAAACCCAGCTCCAGGAAAAGTAAAAGTACTCCCTTGAGTACACCCACACTGCAAGGGTTAAATGCTTGTTTAGTTTAGGGGACCGTAAAAGCACTTTAACTTACCTGATCCTTCGCTCCCCCGGCATAAGGTGCTTTACTCTCCAGCAGTGGACAGCAGTAGCGTCAGCTCCATTAGGGGCGCAGGGGCGCAGGACCACAGCCCCCTCATCCATGCTTCTGGCCCTCTAATCTACATGCGGGCACCGGATGCATGGATTCCAATGTTTTTATTTATTTTTTATTCACGTGATTAGAGCCAGAGGCTTTAATAGGCTTCAAAAAAGGGTGGACTCGAGGCACAGAGCACTGCGCCCTGAACACACACTTGTGTGACAAAAGTGAATGAATATTTGCTATTGTCTTCCTCATTCTCCTCCTCTTCTGGGGGGGGTGTGTTGCTGGGTGATCGCCGCTATTCGTCTCCCGTGCATGGGGGGTGATTGACACCATCTATATCCCATGGCCAGGGAGTCTTAGGACACACTTCCTTTTCCTGTGTGGCCGGGAGGAGAATGTCTCTCTGTGTGCTCGCAGGGAGAATTGGACAGAGTGGCCCTGGCTCTTCCTTCCCCCTGTCTCCAAAGGTCAGGCATCATGCACATTCAAATAGCACAGTAAATCACCGTCGCCCGTCTCCTGCGGGTGGGGGGGGGTGTGTTGCTGGGTGATCGCCGCTATTCGTCTCCCGTGCATGGGGGGTGATTGACACCATCTATATCCCATGGGGGGGTGGTTTGTGTTTGTGCTGTCCCCCTGCCCCCCAAAATTTGGAGCACCAGGCGCCACTGGTGGACTGTTCCTCAGTGTCCAATGTTCAATGCAGGGCTGGGGTTCTTGCCTCAGTTTTGATGACGTCAGAGGACCTTAGACCAATGGAATGCAGAAGAGAAGAGAATGCAGGTCCAATGTCGCAGTGTGGGGAACCCTATGGGAGCGGACCATCAGGTGAATAAAACTGAGCAGTTAACCCTTGCAGTGCAGGTAGAGCCCCACTGCAAGGGAGCACTTTTACCTTTCCAATTTCTGCGATATACAGTATATATATATATATATATATATATATATATATAGTGCTTCTATAGCTGTAAACAAAATAGGGGATATAGCATTAATATAGTAAGAGTGGCCAACTGCCAAATGTTGGAAAGATGTAAATTGATCACTTCTAAGCCTGACCTTTATGCTATTGAGATTATAATGGTAGATGCACTCATAAGCATTTAAGTGTTTGTAAAAGCTCAAGGTTTTTTACCTTCATTCTTTCTATACATGAAGGTAAAAACTCTTCTGTGTGCTGCAGCCCCCCAGCCTCCCCTAATATTTACCTGAGCCCCATCTCGTTCCAGCAATGTACACAAGAGCAGCGGCTCTCCCGAGTATCTTCCTCCTCATCGGCTCCTGCTACTGTCACTCACAGCCAGTGAGCCAATGAGGAGAGAGCGGGGGTGGGGGCCAAGCTGCGCTCCATGTGTGAATGGACACAATGAGCAGTGGCTCAGGAGCGAGCCTGCTTGGGTGTCCCCATGGCAGGCTGCTTGCTGTGAAGGCACTTGGCAGGGTGGGGCCAGGAGCACCATCGGGGGACCAGAGAAGAGGAGGATACGGGCTGCACTGTGCAAAACCACTGCAAAGAGCAGGAAAGTATGACATGCTTTTTTTTTTTTTTTTAAACTTTATTTTCACTTTAAATACCTTGAAAATGGTTAATGGTTATAAAAATCAAAGTAGCAAATGGTGAAGTCTTTTTCCACAACAACCAGATTCATCATTTCTATTAACCAAGTTTGAGGAAAAAGTGAAATTATTGTTCTCTCCTGGTTTTCTAACCCTGTTAGTAATAGGTTCTACCTGGCTTATTTTAAATATATTAGTGGGCAAAATGATTTCAAAGATACAACTAAATATACAGCTGGAATACATATATGAGAACTGGTTTTACCAGAGGCCTGTCTTTGGAATGTATGTGCCTTGACTACTTTGACTACCATGCTGTTTTTATGGTGACTTATTCACATTCACATGATTCACATGATTTACTGAAACACTCAGAATCTGATGCAGCAGTGAATGGTAGCCAATCAGCTTCTAACTTCAGGCTTTGACAATAAAGACTGGAAGCTGATTGGTTTCTATGCAGAGCTGTACCACGTTTTGCATGCTCCAGTTTTAGTAAATCAACCCCTTGGGGTCTGGATGGTTCCCCATTGGGAAGTTGGTCCTTTTATTTTGAGAATCTGTGTACAGGACCATTGACTGTTTACTTCACCTTGGCTTACTTATTTGCACCTCAATGGGCAACATGCACATGCTATAAATTCCAGTCTACCCTACAGGCTAATATTACTTTATTAAAGATTAGGATTTCCAGTGTACTGATTCTGTCACATGTACTCCTAAAGAAGGATTCCTGAAACCCGTTGAGTCCACATCTGAACTGTAATTGGAATTTTTGCATGTTGTAAACCCCTATGTGCCGAGTAATTTTTAATGTTGTGTAACAGATTTTAATGGTTCATAATAAAGTTCATTTTATGGTACTCAGTTTCTCTTCTATATGTGGACACAAAGTTCACGACTACATATTCTGTTCATAGTTGTACATGATTTGCTAGGATGTGGACATATAGAACAGTCTGGGCTTATCTCCAGCTATAGATACTGTATATAGTGTTGTGGAGATTTTTATGAAGATGTATTTAATATGTATTGTCATAGTGTCACCCAGTGTTAGTACTTCCGCAACCCGCTCTAAAAGAGCTGATTGGGGTAGTCTGAGGCTGGTTGAATCCCGTCTGATAGGGGAAAACGTCTTGAGGTTGGAGTGTGATGTTTGCAGCGTGCGGATATGTCCGCCAACGGGGGCCCTCTGTGCATTAGCACGGACGATCGTTAAGGAGGGGATATGCTCGCTCTGCAACGACATCATTGGTTATGGGCAGATGCGTGCTCTTGTCTCTGCTGTGTCTGATCAACATTGGTTGGGATTCGTAGCGCGCGTCTGCAGATAGCCTCCCTCCCCCATTCAATAATATCATAATCTGAATATGCGTTATTCTATGGAATAGCGCAGAATAAGGATTCCTATCAACGGTAACTTTAGCCATCATACGTTATTGTATTCATTGTATGTATTATTGTATTGAATCCTTTAAGCTATATTTCTTGAGTGGGATTCATGTACGGCATTTCCTGTTGGAAGGGATGTCCTTGTATTGCCATTTTCCTGTGTGGAAGGGACATCCTGTGATGTCCCCTCCCATGGGGGAGGGGATTGGTTGCTGCAGCCAATCACCTCCTGTCTGAGATCTTTTGAGGCTAATTAAAATCCTTGAGGGGGCGTCGGCTAGACACTCTGCTTTGGGATGACTTGGTGATAAGACCTGTGATGATGTGCTTTCCTTGAATGAATGATGGGATGAACGGTGAGTGGAACTTAGCAAACTTAAAGATAGCATTATTGCAAAAAGATGAATCTAAAGTGTGTGCTCATTTAGCACAGGAAATATAGGCTGTGTGCTCTGCAAACAACCAATAATTCCACGACAGGATGACGACTCTGAAGGGAATAGATAGAGCCCCTTTATGCATCGGATCGAGATGGGGGAGAGTGGATCTACGTTCCGATGTGTGGGGGGCTCTACTCTGTAAAAGAAAATACATTTTTGTCTTTTTGAAATAATGCTGTATGTCTGAGAGATGTGTGTGTGTGTGTGTGTGTGTGTGTGTGTGTGATTTTGTTGGGAGAGAGAGATCGTATGCCTGTGAATCCGATCATGTGGGCCTGTGTCCGTGAATCCGATCGTATGTGTGTGATTTTGTCATGGATCGTATGCCTATGAATTTGATTGTGTGTGCCTGTGTGGGTATGCCTGCATGTGCCTGGGTGTTTGTGTGGGTAAGCTGTTTGCTGTAAGAGTGTTTGGCTGCATTGAGCCATAAGCCATGTGCTTTAGTGGGGGAGGGGCAGGCAGCATGGCTATCACTGCCAACATGTTTGAAAGTTGTGTATCTATTGACTTTCCAATTTTCAGAACAAAGTTGTGTGTAGTGTTTGTGCCTGTGTGAATGCTGATGGAAACTGTATATTGTGTATGAAATGAGAAATATAGACTTATGTGATTAGATTGTTTGGCTGCATTGTTATTGATGGCCGCTGCATTGAGCCATAAGCCATGTGCTTTAGTAGGGGAGGGGTAGCCAGCATCTATCAGTTACAATGGTGGAAGTTGGTGACTCTCTGTAAATAGCATGCAGGGGCTACGCCCTGAGAGATAATCTGATGTTACAAACAACAATAGACTGTATGTGTGTAGTGTTTGTGATTTCTATGAAAAATAGAAATGGATAGATTGTGATTTTTGCCTTTGTAGGGGACAAAGACACATGTCCCCATAAGTGTAAAAATATTTTAACGAAAGTGTTTGGTTTTTGAGTTGAAAGTTCCCGCCGCATATTCAAGTGGCCAGGCATTGCTAGAAGGCAGACAATAGTATGTCTCTGCGATGGCTTGTTATGCAAGCTGAGGCCACTGTGTGTGTGTGAACTTTAGGTAGAGAAAAGTGTTGAATAATGTTGTGCATGTAACTTACCTTTATTGAATGTGCTGTTTAGTGGCCAAAGGGTCTTAACCTTCCTAGCGGTGTTCCCGAGTCTGGCTCGGGGTTAAATTTCAGCACCAAAAGCGGTAACCCCGAGCCAGACTCGGGCTGCATCGCAGTGATCCAGGCAGAGTTAATCACCTTGTCCCCTGGATCCTGCAATGCCTCTCCGCTGTGTGATCGAGTTGTCTCCTCGCTCGATTCACACACTTCCGAGTGCCGCCGAGCTCCGTTCCCTGCGGCGTTACGACGCACGGGGACGGAGATCGGCGCCAAATTCAAAAAAGTTGAAACACAGTATACATACAGTACACTGTAATCTTACAGATTACAGTACTGTATGTAATAATTACACACCCCCTTTGTCCCTAGTGGTCAGCCCAGTGTCCTGCATGCACTTTTATATAATAAAAACTTTTCTTTCTGCCTAGAAACTGGAGATTGTCCATAGCAACCAAAAAGTGTCCCTTTATGTCAAAAGTGGTTTTAGACCAGCTAGAAAACAGCGATAATAAATTAGAATCACTCGCAGAATTAAGCGATAGCGATTTGTGGGGAAATTCGTCATCAAACACTGAAAAACACTTTTATTATTATTATTATATTATTTGTCATAATTATTTTATAGTTATTTATTTTATTATAATGTATAATTTTGTTTTTTGAACTTTATCATACCCGGGATGTCTACTAGAGTCTTGTTTGGACAGATTTAAGTGAGTTATTCCTAAGAATTACAGGCCTGCAATATAAAACGCCAAATTTCCATGCAGAATAATGGTACAGCTTTCAGCACCTAAAATCTGTCAGAATCATACCGCCAGGGAGGTTAAAATGTTTTAGTGGTCATGTGGTGTCTCAGGTGTGAGGCTTTGTGGAGATGACATGAGCCTTGTGGAGTGTAGGTGACTCAAGACACACATTTTTCAGTGGATTTTGATGATCATTTAGAAAAATCTCAATGGTGTAGTCTGTCTTTGTGGAGAAAAACATTTTTGATTTTCTTTTAAAGACATGCTGGTTTTGGCGGAAAAGAAATACATGCGTTAATGGCGCCATTCTTGGCTTTTGTCAGCCTTGTGGTTTGTCTGCCATTTTGAGGCGCAGTTTTTCCTTAGCCTGTGGGTATCCTATAAGGGAAGGTACAGCCACCTTTCCTTTGGGTGTGATATCATGTGACCAGGCTGTGGCATTCGTCAGCTATGTTGCTGGTGGAATTTCTCAGTTTTTGATGTTTGGTGCGAATGTAGTGCGGTCTTTTCTGCGTTGGAACCTGGTGGAGGCCATTTGTGTTTTTCTTTGTGTGGGGGAACCCATGTGGTGTTCATTGTGACGTCCCATGCTGGTTTTGGCGGGAAAAATTGCATGCGTTAATGGCGCCATTGTTGTTGTTGTCCATGAGGCTTGCGATGGTTCATCCACCATTCATGGGCTTGCCTCTGGTAAGCTGCTACCATACTATGGTGGAGGGCACCTTTGTTTGCTGATGTCACTGGGTGTTACATAATCATCTACTGATCTCAGCTTGCGATTTTGCAGGATTTATGCCTTTGCAATGGGACTATTAATCCTTCATTTTTAGTTCTATAATTCAGTATTGTGGTTTAATTTTTTGGGTTTTTATTGCATCATCTGGGCATTCATCTGGACTTTTGTCATATGTTTTATAATCATTGGCCATTGTTTTTTGGTATCTAGTGGTTGGTGCTTTTTGCACATCAGCCCCTGGATACTGTGTTGGCATTTGTTGATTGGCGCAGTTTTGTCCTGTTTTATGTGTTTGCAGTTTGACCTGTGCACTGCTGGGGAGAGTAGTGAAACACCAGGGTGACATACTGAGAGACTGTTTTTGTTTAATGTTGAATTTGCTGGTTTAAATAGTTTTTCTAAGCATCGCCTTTTGAGTTGAGTAGAGTGGTATCTTGAGATAGCGCGGTCCTACCCCGAGGGGCCACGACGCGCTTGCGGACACACGCACATGCTGGGGCCTATTTATGGATGGGATCTGGTTGACCTACCAGCATTTGGAGTGTGGGAGGAGGCCAACGGAGACACAGGGAGGCCATGCAAACTCCATGCAGGTGGTGTTAGGATGGGGATTTCTCTGTTTTCATTTAAAGTGAATGTAAGCTATTGCAGGATCGGCTGACCTTGCAGTATATGAGTGGCGGTTTTTGTATTGAATCCCATCGATTTTTTGGTGTCTTAATAGACACAGCAATGTGGCTGGGCTCCCCCTCCCTCTTCCTGAACAATTGATATGTAAATAAACCAGTTTTTTTTTTTGAGAGCTGAGCATAACCGGAAGTTTCTTTTCAGCATTTTATATATCAGAGGGAAGTTGGTGGGAGGAGTTTGGGGTTGTCTGAAAGGTTGGCTAATGAGATTTGTGTTTGGAAGGAAAATGGAAAGCATTTTTGCATTTAAAAGTCTTTTATATTTTGTTCCAGTTTTGTGAAGTTTTGTACTGTAATACAGTTTGGGTAGAGAGCAAAACAGGGGGGCATCACCATTGTTTTATCATCTAGATACAGAGAGAAGCCACATTGTTCTGCAGGTGGTAAACTGGCGTAAGTGTTCTGTGTGGTTTAGTCTGGCAGCGCAGTGTATGGGTGTATAGCGGAAAATACTTGTGTATGCATGCACTGTGAGGGGTAGAGGCCTAATGCGGGGGTTGATCTGTGGTTGTTGCTGTAGTTCCAAAAGTGTTGGGACAACAAGCCATAGAGTTGACGCCTCGGTTAGGGTTTCTAGTTGGAGGACTTGACCATATAGTGGTTGTAGTTCTTCAATCCACCGTATAAGAAGACACCGGGCGGTGATCTCCGAAATGAGTGCAACGGTTTAACCTGGACGCAGGTTTAAGACGATAAGCCGATTCGAATCGCCATGGACACAAGGAGGTCTGTGCAAAGGGAAGGAATGGAGGCTTCCCATAGTCAGACAGTCACACAGTGCACAAAGCCTAGTTTTGGGGCAAAGGCCTTTGAACCCCAAAAAGATTAACATAGGTGGTCCAAGGATACTATTTTGGGTATCCCTCTGGAGTGGATGTAGTTGAGCTGCGGCTTTAGAAATCTGTAATGAGTGTTGATGGAGGTTAAATTCTCATGCCCGTTTGTTTGAACTTTGGCTGGTCCATGCAAGGTTCTCGAGTTGCTCTCATGTTTGTCCCATTGTATTTTTTTCTATTGCTGAAAGAGTGGAGAATTCTGGCTGTTTTTGTTTTTTCATTTTTGGTTTTGGAAACGATGAAGTATCTCCCCCACGTTTGTATCGGAATGTTTGTATGTAGTAACATGAATATGTTCGAACTTACCGCGGCGATCCTCCGATGTGTCGCGGCTGTTGTATTTTTTTAGGAACGAGAAAAGTAAGGGTTACAGAGGGTTTTGTTTGAATCGGTTTTGAAAGAATGTCATTGACAATTTACCAATGTACAGGAATGTCATTATTGTTTACCATTCTTTGCAGGTTAAATATGAAGGATAGAGTAATGATTTTGCTTATAAGTATTTTTCAGGTCCAAGGAGTTTGTACATAGAGAGCAGGTGTATGTAGACAGCGGTACATATGGATAAATATGAGTCTAAGGAGGTAAAAGTATCATAGGCTATTTCATTGTTTCTTTTTTCCTGCACCACGCATTTCTTCCTTCAGTCTGTAATGAGGAAGAAAAGGGGGGAGAAATTATAAATGTAAGAATGACAGTTTTTTTTCAAACTAATAATAACCTCTGTAATTCTAACCAAGTTTGTGCCAAGACTGTCTTTCTTTGATAGAATTTGAATCGGCAAGCAGCAGTCTGGTGAAGTAGGTTCCCATCCCAGAGGCTAAGAACCTTTTGTCAATGGTTCCAGGTATTGTAAGCCACGCACAGGTTATGCAGTGACCACAGTCCCGATGTCTGGGTTATTGTCATATGAGGGTTGTTTGGAGGTCAATCAAAACCAGAGTCGTACTTTCCTCATTAGCTGTCACTTATATTCTCGGCTGATGGGGGAGGTGCGATCATTGTGACATGAACTTCAAAATGTCTACCACAGGGTTCACGAGTCCCTCCTGGACCCTGACTCAATAATCAGTTTACATTCTTTCCAACCAGGTGACTGGGTCGTGGTAAAGAAGCTTGAGGGATGAGACCACGCCAGCCACTGCAAGAAGCGGCTCAACCACACCAAAGAATGAGGAGTATCTTTGTTTATTTATATTTTGGTTGTTTAGTAAATTTTAGTGAGGGTAACTATGATTCACACAGGGGCAACACGACTTCCAGCGCGATTTTATGAGGCAACTCAGACACGATTTTATGAGGCAACTCAGCGGGACCTGGAGCTATTTACAAGGCAACTCCAAGTTGCCTGCAGGACAGGAGACATTCCAGTGGCCAATCAAACAAGAATCAGCTCTGTGGGAGGGAGGGGGGAGAGAGCATTTTGCCTGATAAATGTATGTTATCTTCCTGGAGAGTTGCTCCTATTAAGACAGTGAGAGGCGACTCCCATTGAAATGAATGGTTACAGGTCGCCTAGGAGTCGGATTGAAGTAGTACAGGGACCTTTTTTGAAGTCGGAGCGACTGCAGTAGTGTGCATAAGGACGGCTCCATTAACTTACATTGATTTCTTCAGCCAGCGCGACCTGAGGCGACTAGGGGCGACCTGGGGCGATTTGGAGTCGGATCCAAAGACGCCCCTGTGTGAATGGGCTCTAAGGCCTCGTGCCCACTGACGTTTTTACAGCTGCGTTTTTTAGAGCTTAAAAACGCCTGTCCATGTTATTGTAAATATTTTTTATTTTTTTTGAAAAAAAAAAAAAAAACGTCGGAGCTAAAAACGCGACCGCGCGTTAGTGCGCGTTTTTGCGCGTTTTGTGCGTTAGTGCGCGTTTTTGCGCGTTTTTTGACGCTCGCGTTTTTTTCTGCCTAATTCTGACGCTGAGGAACGCACTGGTCCTGGGTTTTTTTTACAGCTTAAAAACGTCTATGATATTTGCAGCTCAAAAACGTCTAGGTGGGCATGAAGCTATAGACTAACATGGACAGGCGTTTTTAAGCTGTAAAAAACGCTCAAAAACGCGGCTGTAAAAACGTCCGTGGGCATGAGGCCTTAAGCATCCCAAATTATTATGTAAAGTGTATGTCCTGACTAGCTCAGAAAGCGAACAGGACCGATGGTCTGTTCTGAGTCTTCACCCAGTTTTAGTCCCCAGCGATGACAGTGGTACATGCCATTTATGATGTTATTATGGGTATGAGGAGTTTTGACAAACTAGTGAAGACTCCAAACAGACACTTGTCAATGGAATCTAACGATGTATTTTTAGAGGGTAAAATTGGTTTTAGTTTTAATGGCTCTGCCTCTTGTCGGTTTGAAAATAGTAACCTGCATATGGGGTGATTATTGGGGGGGGGGGGGGGTTTAAAAATGCAATGACAGTGGCGGCCGCTCCATTAGGGGAGCAGGGGCGCCACCCCCCTAATCCATGCTCCAGGCCCTAATCTACATGCAGGGTGCCGGATGCATGGATTTCAATGTTTCATTTTTTTTAAGTACATGATTAGAGCCTGAGGCTCTAATTGGCTTAAAAAGAGGGTGGGCTCGGGGCTCAGAGCACTGCGCCCCGAGCCCACCCAGTTGTGTGACAATAGTAAATTAATATTCGCTATTGTTCCTGCATCTCCTCCCGGCCAAACAGGAAGTGGGTATTAAGACCTGATTGGCCGAGAGGAGAAGTGATCGTATGGACTGCCGAGGAGGAAGCGGCCAAGGGGGAGACGCAAGGTGAAGCCGCCAAGGAGGAGGAGACGCAGGGTGAAGCCACCGAGGAGGTGACGCAGGAAGGAGCCGAAGCTGCCCCCTAAGTGCGGGGCTGGTGGCCAGATGAGCGAGTGACCAGGGGGGGTTGACTGATCAACCGACCGAACAGGGGGGTTTGTTTTTCGCCCCCCCCAAAAAAATGGAGCATCAATGGGGGGAAGAGGCTATCAGACTAAAGATATTCACCTCCGATCTTGCAGCCAGGGTTGTCATGTACAAAAAAAATTTGGAATGATGAGATGGGCCTTAGTGAAAAGGAACTCATAAAGGGCATGGTCGTTCAATATTTGAATGACCTCAGATAGGAGGAGCTTGGTTTTTCCAGTGTCTGGCTATGAATAATCATGCTGTGGGTCAAAAAGATATGAAGGTGGGGAGGCCAATGATCAATACAAATGCCTAGCAGTGCTAGTTTAGAGTCAGGTACACAGGAAATATGAGTCACAGATAAATTGAAATAATATAAGGGCAGAAGCACCATATATGTGTAATGCCCCATACACACGATCATTTTTCATGCCATTAAAAATGCCATTAAAAACAATGGCCATTAAAAATGATCGTGTGTAGGCTCCAGAGCATTTTTAACGACGTGAAAAACGGCCATTAAAAATTTCGAACATGCTCTCTTTTTTCACGTCGTTTTTCATGTCGTTTTTTTTAACGACATGAAAAACGATAGTGTGTATGCTTTAACGACGTGAAAAAAAAACGCGCATGCTCAAAATCAAGTATGAGACGGGAGCGCTCGTTCTGGTAAAACTAGCGTTCGTAATGGAGATAGCACATTCGTCACGCAGTAACGGACTGAAAAGCACAAGACTGAAAAGAGCGAATCGTCTCTCAACAAACTTTACCAACATGAAGGGTGGCGCCATTCGAACGGAACTTCCCCTTTATAGTGCCGTCGTACGTGCTGTACGTCACTGCGCTTTGCTTGAACATTTTTTAAAATGATGGTGTGTACGCAAGACAGGCTTGAGAGGAAACAAGAAAAAAAATGACAAGAAAAACGTCAGTTTTAAAAATGACATTAAAAATGATCGTGTGTATGGGGCATAAGGGAGAGTCCCGCCAGCAAAGAGGTGAGCAAGTTGGGAAAATAGCCGCAAGTCTTTGGGGAGTATAGTTCTGCTTGTGTACTGTTTTTTTGCAAAGGCTCCCAATGAGAGATACATTTGGACAGTATTATTGATTTTCTGATTGCTAAGGGCCTTTGTTCAACAGGTGTGAAAAAGTTGAGTTTCGACTCCCAAAGTGTTATTGACAGCAGTTTTTCCGATTGATCGTTCTGTTGTAATAAAGTGTAGAAGAATGAAATACTGTTGCTGGATCAAACAGTGGAGCTTTAAAGCTATAGTTTGTGATGAGCAAAAATGTCTAAACACAAGAGGCATGTGTATTTTTACTTAGTGTGAATCATGGTGTACTTTGTGTATTTCTTCCAGATCTGTGCAGTAATCCAGTGTGACACTTTCCCTCTGTGCAGAAGATTCCTGTAATAAAGACCGGTCACTGCTGCTCTCTCTCCTTGTGCAGGGTGACTGGTCTTGTCTCCGCCCCCTCCTGTTGTTTTCTGCAGGCAGCCTGTAGTCAGTGGAGCCTGCTGGGTCCCTCCCACAGCTCTGCTCTCTGCACAGGCTATGCGCAGCACAGTGATGATGTCACGGCTACTTTTACAAGATAATATCTGGGTTTGCAAAAGCATTTGGCACACACAAATTGGATTTATATCCCTTGTGGCTATTGAGGAATATATCGAAATAAAAGTATTTGTGCCTGGAGTTCAGCTTTAAAGCTAAACTCCAAGCAAACAATTAAATACACAGGTGAACTACATACAAGGAAACAGTTTACCTACCAATGGATTTGTATCTCTGTCCATCTGCCCCATAGATTTACACAGATTTGCCACACAGCACAGCCCTATCTGGCAGGAGAGGAGACCTGGATTCTCTTTGGTGCAGCTAAGTAACACTTACAGGTCGTGTTTCTCTCCTTACTCAGAAGATGCGGGCGCCGGAAAGGGATCGTTATACAAGTGTGTTTTCACACTTTAGTTCTTCTTTAAGGAGTACTTATGGATATAGTGATTCATTATTTTGTATACTTTATAATTGCCTAGAGTTCAGCTTTTTTTTTTTTCAATAGAATTTATTGAAAGATATTCCAAGTACAAAAGACATAGGAACGTGATGGGAAAAAACATCCCCTTGATCTTACAATGTTTCCAAAAAATAATGATCATAACAATGAAGGTTGCATCAAGCATAGTAATGAAACATATATGAGAAACTCTCAAATCGCATGACAAATTTCTCCAATGTGAACCTAGGCTTCATTTTTCCCACTTTCCATCTATTAAATCCTCTGCCCTTGTTGTTGTTTTAACTTTGGATAGTAAAACATTTTTTTTTTCTGCCAGTAAATACCTTATACAGCCCACTTCCTGTTTCTTGTCTGGTAAATATCCTAGGCTTATGACATCATGCACAGCTCTCTCACTCTCGTGAGAGTTTGCCAGGAAGGGAGGGGGGGTTGAGTCATAAGAGGGCCAATGAAAGCTGCAGAGCTGGAGGTGTGCCTCTGTGTGTCTGTGTAAATCCAGGAAGTGAACAGGCAGCAGCTTCAGCTGCCCACAGTTGAAATGGCTGCAGCCAGACTCAGTGGAGAGAGATTTCTGCAGCATATTTGGCAAGTATAGAATCACAGTACAGTGGAACATCGGATTACGAGTATAATCCGTTCCAGGAGAATGCTCGTAATCCAAAGTACTCGCATATCAAAGCGAGTTTCCCCATTGAAGACGACAGAAACGAAAATAATTTGTTCTGCATTGACTTCAATGGCATGCAATACTGCATGCGGCCAGAGGCGGGGGGCGCCGCAGAGCCTCGGAAACGTCCGAAAAGGCAAACCTCGGAAAGACTTTGTTCCTGAGATTTACCAAGGTCAGCCGAGCTGTCCTAGGGCCTTTCCGTGCATTTTTGAATGGCGCTGATCGGCTGTGATCGGCGATGTTCGGCTCTGCTCGCCTCTGGTGCCCCTCACCTCAGGCCAAACGCAGTACTGCACACCGCCTGAATCGTGCTCGTTTTGCGAGACAACACTCGCAAACTGAGTTACGATTTTTAAAAATACAGTGCTCGTATTGCGAAACGCTCGTTAACCGCGTTACTCGCAATCCGAGGTTCCACTGTATATATAAAATAATATGCAAAGTGCTTGGTGGGAAGCTTCAGAATGGCAAAGATGTTTTTATTACAAAGTATGTGAGCAGACTGCAGTTCCTCTTTAAGTGAAACGAAACAATATCCTGATTTCTCAAATAATTAATACACATCCACTACCTAATGGCCCTGTAATCTATTTTTCATTTAATTGTTTGTTATTGTGTTTTTCTGCCTCCTTTTAACATCCTCCTTGAGCTCCAGAACCACTCCTTTTTCCCCTCACTTCTGTTTATTTGAAACAAGCAGTCATGTGCTCTATGCACACTACACATCCCATAGCCCATAGTCTCTTGTCCATCTCGGGAGCAAGAAGGAGAGGGTGGTTACGCTTTTACCTACAGTGGAACCATGGAGAACTAATGTAGTCACCCTCTAATAGGAAGTCAGATCACAGCAGCAAACAGGAAAGGAATTTGGACGAGGCTGAGAGCATTAGAAGGGACTTTTTTTTTTGTTAAAAATAAAGACTTAAAGTGAAGTTTCACTCAAAAGTGGAACTTTCGCTTATCCATCTCCCCCCCCCCCCCCCTCCGGTGCCACATTTGGCACCTTTTGGGGGCAGAAACCTGTTTTTGACAGGTACCTGTCCCCACTCCCAGGAGACGGGGACCACAGTGTCGTCTCTCGGAAGTTCAGCCCCCTCCTCCTTCCTTCGCCAGACCAACTAGAAAGCGCAGCGCGCTTCGCGCATGCACAGTAGGGAATTAGCTTTAAAGCCAAAAGGCTTCGCTGCCGGGTTCCCTTACCAGGAATGGCGGTGGCTCCACCCGACAACTGACCTGAAGATTGGCTTGGGGTGCCGACATTGTGGGCTCCCTGGACAGGTAAGTGTCCATATATTAAAAGTCAGCAGCTGCAGTATTTGTAGCTGCTGACTTTTAATTTCTCGTAGGGCGGGGGACCTCCTCTTTAAGTAGAATATGTATTTTTTTTAGATCACAATTTAGTGTCACTTTAAAGCGGAGGGGCAGCCACAAGAAAAAAAATAAAAAATTCAGCAGCTACTAACAGTGTAGCTGCTGACTTTTAATAAGGACACTTACCTGTCCTACTCGCCCGCGATGTCGGTTCCGCCACGGCGATCGATCGCTGCTGGCAAGTCCCGGCTCCTCCATCCTTAGCTTCACTGCCCGTTTCCTACTGCGCATGCGCCACTCGCACGGCGCTTTGTGAATGGGGGGCTTGCCTCCTGGGATACACACAGTTCCCAGAAGGCAGCGCGGCCCATTCACAAGAATAAGAAGCGGAAGGAGACCCACTGCGGATGAGAAGAGGCACATTAGAGGCAGATTAGGGGACTTCCGCATAGCAACAGGCATTTAGGGTGAGTATAAAATTATTATTTTTTTCCATACATTTTTTTTTTTTTTTTTTTTAGGATTTTTAATGTAAAGATTTTTTCAGGGTGGACCTCCGCTTTAAGATTAGCTCTCGATATATTTGTAAAATATATGATCATGTGAAGAATAAAATCTGTGATTTAACCCAGAACTCAAAAGATAAAATCAGGGGTCCGAATCAGTCTGGGTGGCATTTATGAAGACAGGAAAATGATGAGTAGGTATTCTCTAATACTTCACCATCATGTTTATTTTTGCTCTCCTAAAATATGATTTCCATTTTTATCAAGCCGGTTCACACTGGGGCGGCACAACTTTGGGGGCGACTCGGCAAGGCGATCTCAAGACGACTTGAGAGGTGACTTGCAAAATGACTTCTGTATTGAAGTCAATGTAAGTCGCCCCGAGTCGCCCCCAAAGTCGTACAAGAACCTTTTTCTAAGTCGGTGCGACTTGCGTCACTCCTATTAGAACGGTTCCATTGAATAGAGCGGAGCGCGACTTGTCAGGCGGCTGAGTCGCCTGATGAGTCGCCCCTATGTGAACCGGCTCTTAGGAACATCTGTTTTTTTTTTTGTTTATAGCAACATGTAAAATAAATGTTTACCAAACCACCTGGACAGCATTGCCTGCTAGCAGGGACTACCTGCATTTCATTCCAGTATTATATTTTCTTCACAACCACATTCTCTGCACCAAGCTGGATGATGTCTCCTACCTAGGCTGTCATCATGTACAATAATACAATTTTGCATAATTATAAAACTTGCATTAAAAGATGAGTTCCTGGCACAACAAATGAGACACAGATGGGTTGATTTACTACAGCTGGAAAGTGCAAAAATCTGGTATAGCTGTGCCTGGTAGCCAATCAGCTTCTAACTTCAGCTTGTTCAATGAATCTTTGACAGAAGACCTGGAAGCTGATTGGTTTCTATGCAGAGCTGCACCAGATTTTGCACTCTCCAGTGTTAGTAAATCTCCCCCTATGTCCCTATCCATACTCTTAGGTGATAGGAATTAGAAATGGACCCCTGTGTACAGTATTCTGCATTTTCCAGATAGCAGAGAGTTAAATCTTCTGATTGTAGCTTCTCCTTCTACATAGATGACCATTGCAGATTGATAACATGAATGGTGTGAGCATATACAGCCATCAAACCATAGAAATCACTGTATATTAGCTGCCCACGTAGGCTATCCTTATATGGAGTGCACACAGGAGAGGGGATATCCCTTTGGACCACCCCTTTGGCGAAAATAAATCAGTGCTGCATTAGCTCAATCCTATCCAAAAACCATCCAATCTACAAGGCAACCCCCCACCCCCCCATACACCATGCAATCCTTGTTTGCCTCCATCCTTATGATCATTAAATACAGATATTAACAAAACGTGCGTTGTAAAAAAAAAATATGCGATGTATTGCAGCATTGTAGAGCAGACGATGACTCAAGCTCCCCCAGCCTGCCCCCGCCCCATGATAGATGTCTATTAAAAGCTGCTGACGTCAAGAAGGACGGCCATCTTTGATAAGGGCAGAGCTCCTTTTTTCCATTGAAGAAGAAGACTCGGGGAGGTCAGGATCGCTGCCTCTTACCTCCTTGCAGCTCCATCCTCCATAAGGTTATTGAATGATCTAGACTTTACTTCTGCTGCTGGACCCCTCATCCTAGGAGACCAGGTAATGGAGCCTCTCCTCTATGGACAGTCTGTCTGGGAAAAGATTCCTTCCTTTCTTTCTGCCTTTATTGTGCTAAGCTGCTTAGATGGGGAGGAAGTCCTATTATCTGACAGCTGATGCAGCCGACAAATCTGAGCTTGCTGTTTAACCTGAAGGCTGTGCGATGGTGATAAGCCGGAGCAGATTGTATGGAGGGCTCTGCACTGCTGTGTGCGGGGGGTGGGGGGCTCATCCTCGGATCGGTGTGTGCGGGGAGCGGAGTGCGGGGAGCCCGGGGTGATTGAAGGAGTGCGGGGAGCCCGGGGTGATTGAAGGGGAGCGGAGTGCGGGGAGCCCGGGGTGATCGAAGGAGTGCGGGGAGCCCGGGGTGATTGAAGGAGTGCGGGGAGCCCGGGGTGATTGAAGGGGAGCGGAGTGCGGGGAGCCCGGGGTGATCGAAGGAGTGCGGGGAGCCCGGGGTGATTGATGGGGAGCGGAGTGCGGGGAGCCCGGGGTGATTGAAGGAGTGCGGGGAGCCCGGGGTGATTGAAGGAGTGCGGGGAGCCCGGGGTGATTGAAGGAGTGCGGGGAGCCCGGGGTGATTGATGGGGAGCGGAGTGCGGGCTCTGCGCTGCCTGGTGGGCGGATTCAGCACCACGGACAGCTCCACTGCAGAGCCAGTGCGGCCATCTCCTGCACCATACTCCTCGTACAGGGGATCTACTAAGCACCATACTCCTCGTACAGGGGATCTACTAAGCACCATACTCCTCGTACAGGGGATCTACTAAGCACCATACTCCTCGTACAGGGGATCTACTAAGCACCATACTCCTCGTACAGGGGATCTACTAAGCACCATACTCCTCGTACAGGGGATCTACTAAGCACCATACTCCTCGTACAGGGGATCTACTAAGCACCATACTCCTCGTACAGGGGATCTACTAAGCACCATACTCCTCGTACAGGGGATCTACTAAGCACCATACTCCTCGTACAGGGGATCTACTAAGCACCATACTCCTCGTACAGGGGATCTACTAAGCACCATACTCCTCGTACAGGGGATCTACTAAGCACCATACTCCTCGTACAGGGGATCTACTAAGCACCATACTCCTCGTACAGGGGATCTACTAAGCACCATACTCCTCGTACAGGGGATCTACTAAGCACCATACTCCTCGTACAGGGGATCTACTAAGCACCATACTCCTCGTACAGGGGATCTACTAAGCACCATACTCCTCGTACAGGGGATCTACTAAGCACCATACTCCTCGTACAGGGGATCTACTAATCACCATACTCCTCGTACAGGGGATCTACTAAGCACCATACTCCTCGTACAGGGGATCTACACCTCATCCACTAAGCAACATAGAGGAGATCTACTAAACAGCATAGAGATCTACTCATCTACATACAGTATATCTAACTGGCATAGGAGAGATCTACTAAGCAGGATAGGGGGACATCTGCTCACCTACATACAGTAGATCTTCTCACCCACATACAGCTCATCTATTCACCCACATACAGGAGATCTGACCAGCATAGGGGACATCTACTAGGCAGCATACAGGAGATCTTCTCACCTACATACAGGAGAACTAACTGACATAGGGGACATCTACTAAACATGTTAGGGGGCATATGCTCATCTACATACAGGAGATCTACTCACCCACATACAGAGGATCTACTAAGCACCATACAGCTCATCTACTCACCTACATACAGGAGATCTAACTGGCATAGGAGACATCTAGTCACCTAAATACAAGAGATATGACCAGCATAGGGAATATCTACTAAGAAGCATATAGAAGATCTACTCACCTAAATACAGGAGATCTAACTGGCATAGGAGACATCTACTCACCTACATACAAGAGATATGACCAGCATAGGGGACATCTACTAAGCAGCATATAGGAGATCTACTCACCTACATACAGGAAATCTAACTGGCATAGGGGAGATCTACTCACAGACATACAGGAGATCTGACCGACATAGGGGACATCTACTAAGCAGCCTAGAGGAGATCTACTTACCAATATACAGGAGACCTACTGAGCAGCATAGAGGTGATCTACTAAGAATCATATATGGGATCCACTGAGCAGCATAGAGGTGGTCTTCTAAGCAGCATAGAGGAGACCTACTAACTAAAGATCTAACAGGCAGCATAGAGGGGATCTACAAAGCAGCATAGAGGAGATATACTAACTACAGATCTTTCAGACATCATAGAGGAGATCTGATACCTATTAAGGGCTTAGGTGGATTGCATGATACACAAGTGCTGTTAATAGAGGAGATCTTATAAGCAGCATAGAGATCTACTAATCAGCATTGAGGAGACCTACTAAACAGCATATATGTGATCTACCAGACAGCATAGAGGAGATCTGATACATTGTAAGTGCTTAAGTAGATTGCATGTTATATAAGTGTCGTTAATAGAGGAGATCTAAAAAGCAGCAGTGAGGAGGTCTACTAAGCAGCATATAGGTGTTCTACCAGGTAGCATAGAAAAGATCTACTAGACAGGATAGAGACAACCTACCAGGCATCACAGAAGCGATCTACTAGCCAGCATAGAGGGATCTACTAACCATCAAAGGGGAGATCTACTAGCCAGCTACCATGCAGATCACACCCAGAGCTGATTGGTGGTATCCTTGATCGATCTGCTTCAGCCTACTACAAATCCAATCTGTGCAGAATGGGCAGATTGTTTAGCTGTGACTTGCAGCCAGACCTCCCCATTCAACTTCAAGGCATTGCAGTCTTCTGGCTATAATTTCATGTATGACTGACATTATATTTGGAGAGGCAGTAGCGAGGGTACAGACAGATCTGCGTAGTTACGCCTAAAAGCCAGCGAAGCTGACAGATTTTCGTGCTGGGGCATTAGTAATTACTGCTGGTTTTGATACCCACCAGTGAGAAAGTGAGGGGGAAGGGGATCTGCATTACAGCTCGAGTAAGGGATGGGAGGAGGGTGCAAAGCCAGAGCTTCCCCTCTAGGGGGCGTTCTGGAGGCTCCATCCTACAGACGCAGGTTTGTCTATAAAGAGATGGGTTTGCTGCCAGTCACATCCATACATCATGAATGTCTTGTTGGGTTCACAGTTGACGTCATGCTAGCCTCAATCCTTCTTGAAATGCTGTTCATGTGCCATCCGTTATTTTATTAGGTGAAATACTGATTGTATAATCACCCCAAGGGCTGCTGGGCATCGGTGAGCGTCAGTGCGTTGGCATTGTGTGCTACCTTTAATGGGCATATTGCCAATTGCCTTGAAAACAGCCATTAATCTGCAGGTGCTAGGCAAACAGATTGCTATAATTAGGAGGGGGAGAGCAGCAGTGTCGGTGATATTCTCAGGGAGGACCCCACCCCAGTACTGCGACTCTGGAATAAACTTATATTAAGGATCGCAGGGATCTGACAGTTTATTTCCCTTTTTTTTTAATGGAAAATACCTTACACAGCAGCATTTTGGATTGTGTTGGATTGTATATGTCGATAATAATAAAAAAAAAAACAGCATGTGAAATATGATGACTATGCTCTTTTTCTCTCTCTCTCTCTCCCTCTCTCTCTCTCTCTCTCTCTCTCTCTCTCTCTCTCTCTCTCTCTCTCTCTCTCTCTATATATATATATATGTACATAGATATTATTCTGTGCATTTTAGCCCAATTTTCTATAAATAACGCTTTCCAAAAGATTTGTTGTATGAAAAGATGACCAGACCCAATAACATTTTTTTTTTTTATGCTTTAGTTTTTGAATGTCAAATAATTATACTTGATGTGTTTTTGTTTTTTAAGGACTTTTTTTTTAAGACGATTGCTTTTTTTTTTTTAAATTATAGCACCACCTACAGAGGATATCATAGCTTGACATTTATTCATATCTTTATTATTCTGCTGTAGTATATTTTTAGGTCTGAAAGAATGGTACGTTGACAAGATGTTGTAGTAAATTATTGATCTCGGATGGGGACATGTAACAATAGAAATGGACAAATCAAGCAGTGATTATGGCCATACATACATTAAATATTAGGACACAGATGGTATTTGATGTACATGACAGAGCAGAGGAAGGCTATGGATTATTAGAATAAAGAACACGTTGTGTTTTTTTTTTTTTTTTTCCGATGCGATGCATCATATGGTGCAACATTGCAGATGTGAGAACAGTTATCAAAGTGCAAGGCACACATAGAGGGAATGAGAAGGAACTGCAGTAATAGATATTGTGTTTTGTGTCTTCTGGTAAAGATCAATAGGTCAGCATCTAGCACAAAATAACTCCCACTGGGACACTCGATGAATAGTGATAATTCAGGAGTATTATTAACATTCCATGCAGATAGTTCACTTTTCTGATTATATAAAACCAGCGCACAGCCTGGGAATTTTAATATACAAAGGGAAAAAGAAAGCAATCATGATGTGTATGCAGCAGAAACAACCAATCACCTTTCACTGGTTTAAACAAGGAAAACAAATAAAATAAGCAAGTATTAGGCTTATGTATTGAAATGAAAAGCAATGTACGAATTATAACAACCCGTATTGAGTTACAAGCAATTCCTTTTAATATTTCTGACTGTTCTGTGTCTGGAGAATGATCATTGTTTGCTATCGATTACTGCATTTTGCTCTGTGGCCTTTATTGAGTAAGCCTTCATAAGGCAAGTAAACCTCCATCAGGGTTCTGTGGAACCGTAGGGTTCCTCCTGAGGTTGCTAGGTGTTCTGTGAGTTGTGGCTAATTGACCTCCCATTGTGGTGTAACTACAGCCACGGCCGACCAAATACTGCAATGTGTTACAGGAGCACAATGAGCCCAGGACTGATTGACCGAACAGTGTTCACTTGCATTGGGCATACAATGTATTGGATTTTTAGTCCACTTTCTCAGATTGATATCAAGATTGCTAGGTTGCAGTACCATAGTGTGTGAAGATGTGGAGGGGGCCAAGGCTTGCAGCACAATGGTGGGCCGTTATAAACTTTGTGTAATGAAGGAAAAGATTAGTAAGCTTTAGAGCTCAGTGGCCTTTATTCAGTAAGCCTTCGTAAGGCAGGAAAACCTCCACCAGGGTTCTGTGGAACCTTAGGGTTCCTCCAGAGTTTGCTAGGTGTTCTGTGAGTTGTGGCTTATTGACTTCCAATTCGATGGTGGTGTAACTACAGCAATGGCCAACAAAATACTACAATGTGTTACAGGAGTACGATGAGCCGAGGACTAATTGACCGAACAGTGTTCACTTGCATTGGGCATACAATGTTTTGGATCTTTAGATCCCTTTCTCAGATTGATATAAATCTCAGCACATTGGTGGGCCATTTCAAACTTTGTGTAATGTAAGAAGTGTTTAGTAAGCTTTAGCGCTCAGCTGCTTTTGAAATGTTTATTAGCTCAGTAGCTTGAATGAGATTAACTACTTGTGAACTAATTCATTCATTAATGTTTTGGCAGATGTCATAAAAAGTTAATTACATGTCCTACACAGTTAAAAATATGTACCCTTGAGCACTCGGAAGAGGATAAGCCTGGAAAACTGTTACCGTTTACTAATATGAGGATAAAATATCAATGCATGCGTAAGATGCAGACAAATTGTAGTCCTTTCTTTATATTGGCTATACATGTTGCAGTCTTCTTGTACAATCACTTTACAATTTTCTTGAGATTTTTCAAAACTATAGGATGTGAGGGCCTACTCAAACCATCTATTCAGTTTGTATCAAAGAATCAGGCCAGCACTCAACATAGTCTAAAGCAGTTGTAGTCAACTTTCTTGATATGGTGGGCCTCAAGTGTAGCCCTCAACATCAACACATAATATTCAGTGAATGTTCAGCGTCAGAGCCAGAAGACACATAAAAGGATATAATGAAAGACTCCTAGCATGATCCAGGAGATTTTCACAGACTGTAGACAAGATACAAGTATGGCTACAGACTGTGGATATAATTACAAGAGATGGTGGGAGACTGCAGAGATGGTACAGGAGATGGTCAGAGACTGCGGACAAGATACAAGAGATGGTCAGAGGCCACAGACATGATACAAGAGATGGTCTGAGACTACAGACATGATACAAGAGATGGTCTGAGACTACAGACATGATACAAGAGATGGTCTGAGACTACAGACATGATACAAGAGATGGTCAGAGTCTACAGACATGATACAAGCGATGGTCAGAGACTGCAGACATGATACAAGAGATGGTCAGAGACTGCAGACATGATACAAGAGATAATCAGAGGCCACTTACATGATACAAGAGATGGTAAGAGACTGCAGACATGATACAAGAGATAATCAGAGGCCACATACATGATACAAGAGATGGTAAGAGACTGCAGACATGATACAAGAGATGGTCAGAGGCCACAGACATAATACAAAAGATGGTCAGAGACTGCAGAATTGGTAGATGGTCAGAGACTGCAAACATGCTATAGGAGTTATTGGGGACTGGAGATAGGCTTCAGGAGACAGTTATTGACTGGTGACATATTAACAGACTGCTATAAATCACTACTATAACAGGGCAATAGGGAAACACATAATAAGTATCTGCAGGCATGCGCATGCCCCTGGGTTACAGGTTGGACACCAAGGGTCTAAAGAATCTAAAGATATTAGTAGCTGTTTGCAGAAGGTTTTAAACACAGTATTGATTTATTGATAATAGGGAAAAAAAGAGAAACTCTCAGACCCCTTTCACACTGAGACGCTTTTCGGGCACTTTCACACTAAAAAAAGCGCCTGAAAAGCTCACAAAAACGAATTTCCATTAAAATCAATTAATGCTTTCACACTGGGGCAGTGCGCTGGCAGGGCGGTGAAAAACTCCTGCAAGTAGCATCTTTGGAGCATGTTTGAAGCGCTAAAAAAATGCTTCATAAGCACCCCTCTCCATTGAAATGAATGGGAAGCGCATGAAAAATGTTTTTTTTTGAGTCACGTGACCTTCAAGAAAGCGCCTCAAAAGTGCTGCAAAAGCGCTCGCCATACTATGGGCAGTTTTCAAGCACCTCAGTGTGAAAGGGGTCTTAGAGTATCTAGTGTTTGATCCAGGGATCTACTATAGCTTCACTACTTCAGCTTTAGTCACTTGTAAACCTGCTTGTCCAGGCAGGCCCAGAGCACATGCCCCTCTAATAAAGCTATGTATGCTGCAGTGTTGGATATTTTACAATAGCAACATTTTAGCAGTGTGTTACAATTTAGAACTGTGTTTGGAGACCAGATGGATCTGTGATATTTTTGCTAAGAGGCCCCATTATTTATACCTTCTTCCCTAAGGCTACTTTCACACTGCGGCTGGGGGCGTTGGCGGTAAAGCACTGCTAATTTTAGCGGCACATTACCGCTGTTATAGCGACGCTTTTCGGCTGCTAGCGGGGTGCTTTTAACCCCTGCTAGCGGGCGAATATAGGGTTAAAAGCTCCCGCAAAGCGCCGCTTCCAAAGCACTTTGCAGGCACTTCGGCAGCGATGCCCATTGATTCCAATGGCAGGGGCGGTGGAGGAGCGGTGTATACACCGCTCCTCCACCGCCCGAAAGATGCTGCTTCCAATACTTTTTCTAATGTCCTGCAAGTGCACCACCCCAGTGTGAAAGCACTCGGGCTCTCACACTGGGGCTGCATTTTTCAGGCGCTATACAGGTGCCTTTTTTTAGCCCAAAAGCGCCTGAAAAATGCCTCAGTGTGAAAGGGGTCTAATGAACAGCTTTGTATTTTATATATTTTTATTGCACTTACCGAATTGCATTGTATCCAGAGTTATTTGCCAAATAGTCATACTGTCGATTTTCTACGGTTTATTTCTTACAGTGCCACTTGAGGCAACAATGAAAGGTCTTCCCCAACTCCTGTTATACCCACTCCTAATATGGAGCCATACCCAAAAGGTATGCTGGATCATCTCCAATTGTAGAAGAGAGCATAGAAAAGGAGCAGAGGAAAAACAATCTCATCTTGTATCATGGAGGAAATGGCCTTGGCTATACCTACCAGTACAGTCTAAAGCTGGCCATTGATGTATAGAATTTCAAACAACATTTTTTAGGAAGAGTCTTAGGAAAACTTAGTATGTGAAAATACTAAGCATTCCAATATTGTTTTGAAAGATTTTGTTTGCTTTTAACAATTGATTTAGGAACAAATGGATTTTACTAAATGAAAGCCAGATACACTGTTAGAAATTTGTTTGTTAGAGAAAAAATTTCCATCCTGCCCCTTTGAATTTTCTCATGACTGTGGTGAAAAGGAATGTCGACTTGAACCACTAATGATTGGAAAAACTAACAAACTTTCTTAAAACTTTTCCTAAGAATCATCGTTCAAAATTCTACCAATCTATGACCAGTTTAACGTGATTGTAAAGTTTCATTTTTATTTTTTAAATAAAAAACATGATACACCTACCTGCTCTATGCAATGGAATTGCACAGAGCAGCCCAACCCTCCTTTTCTAGGGTCCTCTGCCAAAGCTCCTGGTTTCTCCTCTTCTTGGTGTGCCACCATTGGTAGAAGCAAACAAAATCTTTCAAAACAACAAAAATGCTCTGAGTATTTTCATACGAGATATGGTGGCACACCTGCGAGCTCGATCCCGAGCTAGGCTGCGTGCGTCCATAGGCAGACAGTGCACCCCCTCCCCAGTTCTTCATCACAGGATTTGACTAACAACCAATGGCTCCTTCTGCCTCACAAAGCCTGTGAGAGCGGGGAGAGCACCATAGACAAGCACAGAGTTGGATTGAGTGAAGGCTCAGATAATTATAAGGGGGGTGAGGGGGTGATATTACTACTTTAAAGCAGAACTAAACCAATTTATTTAACAGTTTAAAAAAACAGTTACATTCCCAGGATGTGCCAGTAATGTAACTGTCATATTGGTTGTGCTCTCAACCAAATTGTCAAATCATCAAATGGCTGGTGTAATAATTGATCACATGTGTAACATCATGGCAGTTGAAGATCAGAGGCCAAGATGGCAGCTTCCATGGCTGAAAATGATAGGAGGGATTTTTTCCGCTTTAATGCAGGGAGTGCATTAGGCTACTTTCACACTGGGTTTGACCAAGCGTTAGTGCTAAAGCACTGCTCATTTTAGCGGCGCCTTAGTGCTGTTTAAGCGGCGCTTTTCAGACGTTTTTAACCCCCGCTAGCGGCCGAAGAAGCGGTTAAACGCGCCCGTTTTGCGGTGCATCCGAATCGCTTTTCAGTCGCTTCAGAAGCATTGCCCATTCATTTCAATGGGCAGGGAGTTTTGGGAGCGGTGTATACACTGCTCCCAAACCGCCCCAAAAATGCTGCTTGCAGGACTTTTTCTAACGTCCCGCAAGCAGACCACCCCAGTGTAAAAGCACTCAGGCTTTCACATGCGGGCAGCATGGGAGGCAGTTTTCAGGCGCTTTACAGGCGCTATTTCTAGCACTAAAATGCCAGAAAACTGCCTCAGTGTGAAAGGGGTCTTAAAGCGGAGGTACAGCCAAAAAAAAAAAAAAGTCAGCAGCTACTAACAGTGTAGCTGCTGACTTTTAATAAGGACACTTACCTGTCCTACTCGCCCGCGATGTCGGTCCCGCCACGGCAATCGATCGCTGCTGGCAGGTCCCGGCTCCTCCATCCTGAGTAAGGGAAACAGGCAGTGAAGCCATAAGGCTTCACTGCCTGTTTCCTACTGCGCATGCGCCACTCGCACGGCGCTTTGTGAATGGGCGGCTTGCCTCCTGGGATACACACAGTTCCCAGATGGCAGCGCGGCCCATTCACAAAAAGAGAAAACGGAAGGAGACCCACCGCGGACGAGAAGAGGAACATTAGAGGCAGATTAGGGGACTTCCGCATAGCAACAGACATTTAGGGTGAGTATAATTTTTTTTTTCTATTAATTTTTTTATTTATTTTTTATGATTTTTAATGTATAGATTTTTTCAGGGTGGACCTCCGCTTTAAGGGAAAATATGTTTAGCCTTTAGAACCACTTTAAAGGATAAGTACAGCCAAAGCTCCTTTAGCTGTACTTCTCCTGTGGATTACAGGAGTGAAGTTAATTCTGCACTCCTGTAAACCTTTTTTAGCAGACAGCGGGCTGCAGCCCGCTGTTGGCTGATGTCACAGAGCTGGTCCAGGCTCAGGGAAAATTCGCAAACCATATGGACTGGATCCGTTCACATGCCTGGACTGGCACCTGGCTCAGTCTCTCAGCAAGCCACTGATGGGAAGGGGCAGAGCAGAAGGCCTGTGACACCAGCTCTCTGCTCACGGAGCTGTGACAACCGAGTGATCGGCTGTGTTTGATTGCTCAGTTCTCAGCCTTAGAACCTTAGAGACCGATGCTGCATCCACCTAGGTAAGTATGATTCTAAAATAAAAAAAAATCCCATATATCTCTTTTAAGGAGTATAATTTAGAGCAGTGAATCTGGCATTCACCAAACATTCATTGCAGGTGAATCTTCCAAGTGTCTTTGTTTTAGGCAGACTTTACTCCCCAAACCTAAAAAAAATACAAGTGCATGCGGATCTGATTGCTGAACCAAAACACATTACATTCTTTGTTATTGTGTATTTAAAATGTATCAACTTTCTGCCTTTCTGGAGGTGTTCCTGATATGTTCCCCCTGGGAAGGCTATGTCATCACTGCCTTCCAGACATCTCTTCTGTGTATAGCGTGAGATCTCAGGAGATTTCAGTAAATCGCTCAAGATTTTGGAAAAAAAGTCAATTTTTTTCCTCTGCACTGTTGACAGGTAATCTCACTTGATCATTTCTTTAGTTAATTTATAGATCTGTTCATGCCTCCTACTCACATAACAGATGTCATTGGTAGGCCAGCTTAGAAAATGCAGAGGAGGAAGTCAGTTCACCGATAATGTCTGTTTTAGAAATGGTGGGGTGGGTTTCCTTGCAGAGCAATGAGGTGTACTGAAATACAAAAAAGAGGTTTGAATTTATTTAAGCATTTACTGTGCTTTTGTAATGAATGCTGGCAGTTTAATATTGGGTGGGGGTGCTTTAAGTCACAGGGCTTTATTCACCACTAGTGATTGTTTGGTAAAAGTCCCATCCACAGCTTTATAAACATGCCCCTGATCAGACTTCTAAGCGACTTCCATTGAAATCAATGGTACAAGTTGCCTACAGGTCGCCTAGGAGTCGGATTGAAGTAGTACAGGAACCTTTTTTGAAGTCGGAGCGACTGCAGTCGTGTACAGTACATTAAAACATCTCCATTCACTTCAATTAGTTTTAAAGACTTGGGGCAACTCGGGGCGACCAGAAGTTGAGGCCGGAGTCGCCCCTGGTCTAAAACAAGCCACAGATTATACCATTTTCTTTCTTACTACAATGGGTGCAAAGAAAGAAAATCACTCAGATCGACTTCAGTCCAACCAGCCTGCCCATACATGGATTGAATCTCAGCCATTCCCTGCTGAACTGGCCCAGATTCAATCCATCTATGGCCGGCTTAAGTGTAGCCAGCTTGGTCTTTATTAGGAATCTTGGCACAAGAGAGACAGTGGAATGAAGCCTTTATGTCTTGTTTATTTATTGGTTGTGTTAGCAAAATGTAATTAGGAGGAAAATGTTATGTAGTCATTTTCCTAGTAGCATTTAATAAATAAGGTCAGATGTATTTGCATAGTCAGCAGATCAATACACCTTCAATCAAGCATTATATATATATACTATATATTACTTAAGTGTAACTCAAGCTAAAAGCTATATAGGGTTTCAGCATCAGTAAAAGAAGGAAGACACGGCCATTACTCCTGCTTTATGCATGGTATGAAAATGTCAAATCGGCAACATACATATTTAATGGATTAAATGAAGGTCAGAACAAATTCCAAGAAGGATAGTGATGCAGTAAACGGCTGCAGTAATAACTGATTCAAGCAGTTTGCCTGTGATAAGGCAGTCAGTACCCGAGATGTAATATATCTGCACTGGCCTGGATAATAAGCAGAATACAGCTTATGACAACTGAGCAATTTGATGCAAGCTGAGCATTCAAAGTGACAGGCAAAAACAAACCCTATCATTTTTATGTTTAAAGACAAATTTAAAGGAGTACTCTGGTCAAGCATTAACATTTTGCTTTTAAACTGACTCATGGGACACAGTGAAGCTGGTTTCCCTGCTCAGCCTATAGCTGCTATTATCTCCATCTTCAGAATGGCCGTGAATGTAAATCTGTGAAAATGCATGTCAGGGGGTACAATGGTTCTAGCATTGCCTCCCCTCTTAGCCCACTTTAGCATCACCCAAACAAATTGAATTGTAAGAGCAAGTTTATCACCACGGAATCATGTGACAAGAGGCTGAAGCCCGACCAAGAATCATTTTATGAAACTAGATTAATCTAGCTGCATAGGATTTTATTGTGATGATTTATTTTTTGGTTGTGAACAAGGCCGTTGCGGCTGAAACGTGTCTACCTCTGCTGTATTTTTATCCTTATGGAGATATAATAAATTCGGACTGATTTAAAGAGCATGTATGGAGTTGCGGATTGTCTTTTATCCATGCATAGGATTTTATGTACTCTCTGATAACATGACACATTTCCCATATGTGAACCTAAACCGACTTTAGGGTCTCTGCTCTGGCATCTATGTCCCCCATTCTGTGTGTTCCACTGGGGGTGCAAGTCAGGCTTGGAGTCTGTCCTGACTCTATGTAATCCACAGAACAAATGTAATCCACATAACAAGTGTGTAATAAATAATAGCACCCTCAGCCTTACTCCATCCAGGCCATGCCCCCCAACATGTTTCGCCCCACCACAGGGCTCCATGACTAAGCTTCATGGGTGTGGCGAAACGTGTTGGGGAGGAGTTAGGCTGAGGATTGCTATCACTTATTACACGAGGGACTTGTATGGTGTGCTTGTATGCTGAGATTTTTCTCTATTTGTTCTGAACATTTCACATAAATTTTTAGTAGCTCAATGACTGTTGATCAAAGTTAGACTACAGTGCCATAGATATCCTGCAAGAAATTGCAAATAAAGAAGATCACAAGTAAAAAAAAAGGAACAATATTATTATATTATTATTATTATTAGTATTCTTGTTTACCTAATAAAATGTATCGTCCTGCCAATGTTTTTGCCTTTTCTGCTTGTGTACAGTTTCAGCCTTTGTAATCCCATGCACAGCAATACGTAGACAGAGAGGAAGAGGCATATCAAGGAGCAAATCTGCTGCAGTGCATGTTGACAGGGGGGTAAAGCAGTGTGTTATCTCAACAGTGTACTGTTGTTTCTTAATTGTCCAATCAGCAGGCTGGGGTGAGCTCTTAACCAAACTATACTTCTGCTGCAGCAGTGGTGTTTGAGGACCTGGCTAAGCTGTCCGACAGAGCTGTCCGGATCCCAAGACTGACTGCACTGAAATAAAAATCCATCGTTATCTAAAAACAGCTAAATGTTCTCATCTAGCTTCTAGAACATTCTGCAAATTGATAATAAGTAAATTATTATGTTCATGAGAGCTGTATTTCCCATTGATGGGTGAGGCATCCACATGTATGACAGCAAATGCAACTTGTTCTAGTAAACACTGTTACTTATTACTATAGGGCAGTGGTCTCCAAACTGTGGCCCTTTGCTTGCTTTTATCCAGCCCTTGGGGTACTATTTCTCCAACTGATACCAATTATGAGATACCATTCATTCCACAGGCACCAATCGATAGGGCACTATTCATCCCACTGATACCAACAATAAATCACTATTCCTCCCACTAAATCCAATGATGGGATATTGATTTCTCCCACTGGGCATTCTCTACTCCCACTGGCCACAGTCCGGCCCCTAAAAAGCATGAAGGACAGTAAACTGGCCTTTGTTTAGAAAGTTTGGAGACCCCTGCTATAGGGTAAGATCCAATCCTGTGGCAAATAAGGAGCACATTATTGGTGAGCCTGTGATTTGATGCTTTGTACATACAGTATACCATTATGGGTGCCTACTATCTCTCGACTGTGTCATGCTGATGACCAGCTCATCTCATGCAAGAAAAAAGTATAAAACAGGGATATGCAATTAGCGGACCTCCAGCTGTTGCCAAACTACAAGTCCCATCATGCCTCTGCCTCTGGGTTACATGCTTATTGCTGTCAGAGTCTTGCTATGCCTCATGGGACTTGTAGTTTGGCAACAGCTGGAGGTCCGCTAATTGCATATCCCTGGTATAAAACATGTACACTCTATACTTAATTTAACACACATATAAGGATAAGAATGGGAGTGCTGGCAGTGAGGGCCAATCAGACTTTATTGATTTGCTCAATGCTGTCATCTAATGTACAGTAATTATGGGTGCCAGAAAGGGGGGGGGGAGGTTTCAGCATGGGGGAGAACAAGAGGATCTCACTAGTGATACTTAATGGTAATGGTGGAGAGTGGCAGGCCCTGAATACTGTTGTTGTATTGTCTGACGGAAGTATAAAAATTAAATTTTTTAAAGTATTATTTTTTTTTATATTGATGCACACCACTTATTATTTTATTATTATCACCAAAGAGTACTATTTGTAGTATATACTGTGCTATGGTGTAATACCTTATACAGCCTTGTGACATCACTGAATTTACAGTATATGATATAACATGACGTGATAGGATATTAATAATGTAGTTCTAGTTATGTTTTTGCAGTGATGACAAAAGTCTTAGGCGTTCTTGATTGTATGGCTTTACTAATGTTCTGCCATTTTACATTAGTTTTAAGTCCTTACTGATGGACATTTAATTTATTAAAGCACTAGATATCATATTAATGCTTGATTTTTACATAAAACATTTTTTCACCTTCCTTTTTCTCTGTGTTACATCTCAGTGCTGCTGACCCCCTGTAGCCTCTTTGTAGGAACTTCCTGGGTTTATGTATGCATGGCGGCATGACATTTCTCAGGGTGGGTTTCCTGGGCAGACCATGCCTGCTTAATGTGTAGACAAAAAGAACCAAGTTGGGATTATGGGACTTTGAAGGTGCCAAAAAACATATAAGCCCACTGTAACCTGCAAAATGTGTGTTGAAACAGCAACTTGTAATCTCCATTAGAAAGCCATGTGACAACACAGGAGCACAATTGAGAGGCGAGGACAGAGCATTTTTAGGCCCTTTTCACACTAGCGGACCGTATGTCCCTTTTTCATCCATCCGTTTACAGATGAAAAAGGGACATACATTGGTCCCTATGAGATCGTGGGTGTCAGTGGATGAACATCCACTAACACCCGATCTCCTCTGTGTCCGCAATCCCCCGATTCTGCAGACGGAGGAAAATCCTATTTTTCAATCTGTCTGCAGAGCGGATCGGATGAACACGGACAGACGGTCCGTGTTCATCCGATCCCCTTATAGGGGAGAGCGGAGATCTGACAGGACGGTCCCTGCACAGTGTGCGGGGACCGCCCTGTCATCCGCCGGCTCAGCAGGGATCAGCGGAGCGATCCCCGCTGAGCAAGCGGAGGTTAACGGGGCGGATCTTCACGGATCCGTCCCGTGTGAAAGGGGCCTTACCCAATAGCTGGAAGTGCCCCAACAAGGACCTTCATAGCAGAATCTCCAGGTCCTTTTCAACATTGTAAAGCTCATATGCAATTTTAGTAAATGGGGTTACCGTATATACTCGAGTATAAGCCGTAAATGCCCCCGCGGCTCACCTTTTTGCGCCTAATCTTCCGGAATTTGGGGACCCGGTACTGGCCAGCCTTATGTCCTATGGCCCCCAAACTTGGCACACATATAGCCCCACTCTTCCTCTACAAGTGTACAAAGTTTATTGTCTAGGGGAAATACGGTCGGGGAGCACTGAGTTTTCAAAGCCGGGCACCCCTTCCATAGACTCCTATGTTAAACGGTCATTTCTCTGGTGACTTTGGGGACCCGGTACTGGCCGGTCGTAGGTTTCCTGGACCCCGAAACTTGGCACACATGTAGCCCCATTTCTCCTCTATAAGTGTGCAAAGTTTATTGTCTGGGGGACCTACGGCTGGGGTGCACTGATTTTTCAAATCCAGGCACCCCTTCCATAGACTCCCATGTTAAACGTCAGTCTAGTCACGGACACAGTGAGGCATGGGCACAGTGAGGCATGGGCACAGTGAGGCATGCACATGGACACAGTGAGGCAAAGTGAGGCACAGTGAGACATGCAGATGGAAACCCTAGGCTTATACTCGAGTCAATAAGTTTTCCCATTTTTTTGTGGTAAAATTAGGTGCCTCGGCTTATTTTCGGGTCAGCTTATACTCGAGTATATACGGTATATAACTTTTTGGGGTATTTTTAGAGTGTAAGTTCACATTTTTACAAAAAAATAAAAAAGGTGAACTATCGGTGTGTTAGTACACCATTTTTATTTTTTTTTGTAAAAAGGTGAACTTACACTCTAAATACCAATAAAAGTTATATAAACCCATTTACTAAATTTGCATATGAGCTTTACAATGTTAATTTAATAAGTTCACCATTGCACTTACCTCCATAGATGATCAGCTGGCTCTGCCCATGAAGCCTATGCACGAACCCGGGATATGTAAGCCCCACTTTTTTTCCCTGTCTTTCCTTATGACTTCTGGGATTGATTCGGACTATTCTGATTGGTCACATGCTGGCCATTCAGAAGCGCCCTAATCTTTTCTGACCCATCCCAGAAGCTCTAAGCAATAATGGGGAAAAGTAGGGTTTTCAAATTCCCAGACCGCTGTACCAGCTTTATGGGCAGTGACAGCTAATTATCCATGGAGGTAAGTGCAATGGGGACCAGGGGTGTGGGGAACGATGTAGGGTGTTAGTTCACCTTTTCATTATTTGGGAAAAGATAAATTTACACTTTAGATAATTACATTATGCTGATGTTTAGCTATCTATTTTACAGGACTGTAAACATGTTTAGATGTGTTTCACAATGCACACATCAGATGTCATTTACAATGCACGTATACAGCATGCTATGTTGCATTGTGGTAATGCACAATTAAACACAGGTCTTAGCACACATTACCACAATACATAGATGTTAATCCAGCTATATGGTAAATGACCAGCACAGATGAATAGTCTCTGTCACAAATGAAAGTACAACACCGTGCAGAGAGAGGTCAGAGATTAATTAATAGGTCACTGTTAGGAGCCAATCCATCAGATTGAAGTTCAGGGTTGGTCTCTAAATCACAAAGGTTCCATGGCATGAAAGCTAAAACAAGAGAAGCAACTTACTCCAATCAGCAGTTCATATAAACTGACTTGGCCAAACAGTAAGTTCAATTTACTAAAACATCTGCCTCTACTGATAAAAACGCTACTTCAATAATTCCTTTGGGACCTACAGGACATCTGCATATGCGCAAGGGCATTTCTGTGCATGCGCACACACCACAGATCTGTACAAGGTCCAGAGACCAGAGGTCTCTGACAGGTCCTAAAGATCACATCTGCACACCTTTGAAACATGTCTTGTTAGTATTTAGCAGACATGGGAGTAAGTCACACATGTGCAAGTCACAAGCAATTCTCAAGTCTTAACCTTCAAGTCTCAAGCAAGTCCCAAGTTACTGTGACGAAAAGCAAGCAAGTCAAGTCGAGTCCCTGCTAGAAGTCAAGCAAGTCAAGTCATTTATTTTGGTCAAGTCACAAATCAAGTCAAAATACTGATCTACCCCATACTGTATAAAAATAATAGGAGAGATAACATTAAATAATATTGGTTATGTGCCCATGCCTCACTGTGCCTCACTGTGCCCATGCCTCACTGTGCCCATGCCTCACTGTGCCCATGCCTCACTGTGCCCATGCTTCACTGTGCCCATGCTTCACTGTGTCCATGCTTCGCTGTGCCCATGTTTCACTGTGCCCATGCTTCACTGTGCCCATGCTTCACTGTGTCCATGCTTCGCTGTGCCCATGTTTCACTGTGCCCATGTTTCACTGTGCCCATGCTTCACTGTGCCCAAGCTTCACAGTGTCCCTGTGTCTCACTGTGCCTGTGCTTCACTGTGCCCAATTTGTATAGAAAGTAATTCCGCGCTACTATAATAAAAAAGATCATCTGCTGCAAAGCGCTGAAAGGTATAATCAGTGACCCTGAGTGTGAATAGATATAAATAAATAGTGCTGAGCTGATGGGAATAATATGTGATGTTCTGTGTCAGTAATGCCGGTTCTCAAATATCCAATATAAAATTACTAAAACTGGCATCCATAAATACTTATTGAGATAGCATAAAATAATAAAACAAATATTGTGCCTTTATATACTCCTGTATTAGTAAGGTGCTTATATTACCAGCAAGTGCTGGAGCAATGATAAAGTGCAAAAGTGCAAATGATCCGTGACACAGGAAAAATAAAATAACTGAGACAGTAGTAAAAGGTGCATGTATCCGTGGAGAGAAAAAATGGTACTAAACAGTACCTGTACTACCAGTAAGGTAAAGTGCAAAGGTGAATGAATCCGTGACAAAAATTTGTACTAAGCAGTAACAAACACTTGTGTAAACAATTGCTGTGTTCATACAATAAAATGACTGTCCTTTTTAAAATCTGTTAGAGAAAAAGCTTTAAAATAAACGTGCAACAGAGCAACTATGTTGCTGCGAGAAAGTCCAAAAAAGGATTCCTTATGGACTGAAAGCAGTGCTGTGATAAGGTGCTAGGTGATGAGTGGTTTAAACTTCGTGCCTTCCACACTGACTCCTGTGGTATATGGATGGCCCCTTACCTCACTGCTGTGAGGTTACAGCATATAAGAGAAGCCCTCTGTTTGTCCGACCTCCTCCTGCCTGGATGGTCCCTTGGAACCTGGGGTAGTTGTGCTGCCCGGTATGGGGGGGGGGGCGAATCCTCTAGCCGTGGAGACTCCAAAGTAATGTACATAAATGGGGGGAAGAGCGAAGGAATCCCAAGATAGTGTAGTATTGTTATGCAAAAGGTTTATTTAAACAGTAAGGTTTGCAAGTACTCACATTTAAAATGTATAAACAGGTATATCAAATACGAGCGCCAAGCTCGTCCGCGTCACATCCGGTGCTTGTGTTGTCCCTACACGTATCGTCATCGTGACGCCGTGGGAAGAGGACAGAGGGACGCCGTGGGAAGAAGACAGAGGGACGCCGTGGGAAGAGGACAGAGAGAGATGTTGTGGAGGTCAATAGGGCCCCTAGAGAATAGCAGGCTAGGTACTTCCTAATGGCTCAGTCCCTGGGAATAGTAATGGATAATGGCCAACAGGCCCTCTTACCAGACCCAGCGAAATCGCAACAGTGATCCCTCTGGCTGGACGTTCACTGGTGGTGCGGGGTACAGCGCGGCTCTCTAGTGGTGCGGGGTACAGCGCGGCTCCCTGGTGGTGCGGGGTACAGCGCGGCTCCCTGGTGGTGCAGGGTACAGAGCGGCTCCCTGGTGGTGTGGGGTACAGCGCGGCTCCCTGGTGGTGCGGGGTACAGCGTGGCTCCCTGGTGGTGCGGGGTACAGCGTGGCTCTCTGGTGGTGCGGGTACAGGGTTACAGTGTGGCTCCCTCTCTGGTTTCCCCCAGCACAGTATTCTCTTTTGCTCCTCTTCTGCTGGGGGCTGTAGCTTGGTGTCTATGGACACACTGGGGCCGGAACTCTGCAGTGACTACATTTCCCATGATGCCCCAGAGTCTTCTGATTGGCCCTCTGCTGTGGCCAATCATGGGGAGGGCGCGGCAAATCCAATTAGAGCCGCTCTCTCTCGGTCTTCGGGTTACAGAAAGGGAAGGGGGGCGGGGGGGAGATATACAGACAGCCCACAGCTCTCCTCTCCTCCTGTTTCCCTCCCCACAACAGAATCACGGCTGTAGGGGGGGGCGGCTTGACGGCTCTTATTTTAACTGCTTCCTGGACCCCTCCGCACCCGGCGCGAGCCACTGCACTGCTATGCAGTACTCCCTGATAGTGGCCCTGCGTGCGGGAGTCGGGAGGAGGGCGCGCGTGCAATTTTTGCAAAGTGCCGCCCTAGGCCTGGGCCTTGTCGGCCTAGGCCAGAACACAGCACTGAGTACAGGTACTGTTTAGTACCATTTTTTCTCTCCATGGATACATGCACCTTTTACTACTGTCTCAGTTATTTTATTTTTCCTGTGTCACGGATCATTTGCACTTTTGCACTTTATCATTGCTCCAGCACTTGCTGGTAATATAAGCACCTTACTAATACAGGAGTATATTAGGGCACAATATTTATGTTTTATTATTTTATGCTATCTCAATAAGTATTTATGGATGCCAGTTTTAGTAATTTTATATTGGGTATTTGAGAACCAGCATTACTGACACAGAACATCACATATCATTCCCATCAGCTCAGCACTATCACTGTGCCCAATGCCTCACTGTGCCCGTGTCTCACTGTGCCTGTGTCTCACTGTGCCCATGCTTCACTGTGCCCAATGCCTCACTGTGCCCGTGTCTCACTGTGCCCAATGCCTCACTGTGCCCGCGTCTCACTGCGCCCATGCTTCACTGTGCCCGTGTCTCACTGTGCCCAATGCCTCACTGTGCCCAATGCCTCACTGTGCCCGCGTCTCACTGTGCACATGTCTCACTGTGCCCATGTCTCACTGTGCCCATGCTTCACTGTGCCCGTCAGCCGTGTACCTGATCGGCGGCATCCCGGCGGCCATTTCAGTATTCAAAAGCCGCGCCTCCTCCTCGTCTGTGATAGGCGGAACACTCAATTTCCCAGCTTTCAGTGTTCCGCCTATCACGGACATCCCCTCATCCTCATAACACAGACGAGGATAAGAGGATGTCCGTGATAGGCTGAACACTGCCTGCTGTGAAATTGAGTGTTCCGCCTATCACAGACGAGGAGGCGCGGCTTTTAAACACTGCAATGGCCGCCGTCTGTCTGCATGACACGCTGATCAGGTAGGCAGATGGCGGCTTGCGGTTAGTGTTAGTGGTGCCAAGTCATTGCAAGTCATATAGCCCAAGTCAAAGTCAAGTCGTAAGTCATTAGTGACAAGTCAAAGTCAAGTCGAGTCATTTATTGAATTCTGTCAAGCAAGTCGCAAGTCCTCAAACAGGTGACTTAGGTCTGACTTAAGTCAAGTCATGTGACTCAAGTCCCCCACCTCTGGTATTTAGTATAGTATTTCCTTTTTAGTTATTTTATTATTTTTAATTATAATTTCCCCCACATTCACAAGATCAAGTTCCAATTGTCAATCTTTAAAAAAAAATCTGTGATTCTGACCAAGTTTTAGTTTTCTTGTAAGAGAAGCATAATACAAAAAATATTAAAACCAGACTATGGGCAAACTTATTTTTAATAATAATAATGATTATTATTATTATTAATAATATTAATAATAATATTAAGACGATGAATATTATTAATAATAATATACTAGAATTATATAGCACCAACAGTTTGCAATGCACTTTGCAATACACACCTGTATGATTCAGTTTGTCACTACCATAATGTTTTATCATGGTTACGTTTTTGGGGTGTATTCAAGATGTGCAGAGACATCATACAAACACTTGTATGTACAACATTTAATTAAATAATGACAAATACAGAGAACACATGTAATAATATTAGAAAGTATAACAAGAATACTTAACTAAAGATGCTTTTTACACCAATGGCTCTCTGCTCTGCCCTTCCACCGCTCACTAGAGCATCGGGCTGTGGAGGGGAAAGGTGCGGCTGGTTCAGTCTCCCACAGGCTTGCTGAGAGGCTGAGCCAGGCATCAGCATCAATGCAAATGTGGTGACTGCCTTAAAACTGCTATGCCTCTTGCAAATCAGACAATGGCAATAGATATTAAGCGCACTAAGCACTGTGTACTTACATAGGTAACAGTCGTTGGATAAGCCTTGTGACAGGTCCCTTTAAAAAGACCTTTATTCAGCCCTATATAAAGTTTGTATTTAATGGGTTTCAAAATGGCACCTTTACAGCTTTCAAAAAGATCTGTCATAATTTTTTATTAACAGTTCTGCCCCCCCCCCCCCTCCCATGTTTCTAAGTGTTTTCCAACCCTAGTTATGAGGTCCTACAACAGCTATAGAGAAGACAGCTGATAAGATGTTGCAGCTTGTCTTGGCTGTGAGCACTTTCCTGAGACATGCAACAGCAAGAAGAATGCAGAGGGAAGGGGGTGTGTCAGCCTCTGCATTGCTCTTGTCATTGCTTGTGTTGGTAAAGTACTCACGGGCCAAGACAAGCTGCAGCTATGAATCAGCCATCTCCTTCATCGCTGTTGTTAGATTGGCCAATGCAGGAGGGGAGGACAGCATGTAGAACCTTGTAACCAGGGTTAGAAAGCACATAGAGACATAGGGGACAGAAGTTTTAAATAAAAATTATATTGATAGATCTTCTCTTAAGAATATTCAATCATTTGTACAGATAATAGATCACAATTATTCCTGCAAAGCATGTCAAGCAGTACAGCACTTCATATTCACCTAGTTACAGTACATTCAATAGATTACTATACTTAAGTTTTTTTTTGTTATACATTTAAAGTTAAATCATACCACATTGTACCCTTTAAAAAAAATGTAAATTCTCCACTTTTTAAAATTCTCAATTTTTCCAGTGAAAAGTAAAAGCCTCGGGGCTGTGAGGATGCAAACATAAGTGAATTCTTGTATTCTGGCCCCTTTCACACTGGGGCGGGAAGGTGCGCTGTGGGTATAGCGGCGCTATTTTTAGCGCCGCTATACCTTCTTTTTACCGCGGTATTCGGCTGCTAGCGGGGTGAATTTAACCCCCGCTAGCGGCCGAAAAAGGGTTAATACCGCCCGCAATGCGCCTCTGCAGAGGCGCATTGCGGGCGGTATTACCGCGGTTTCCCATTGCTTTCAATGGGCAGCAGCGGTAAAGGAGCGGTGAACACACCGCTCCTTTACCGCTGTAAAGATGCGGCTAGCAGGACTTTTGGAGCGGTCCTGCTAGCGCACCGCTTCAGTGTGAAAGCCTTTGTGCTTTCACACTGAAGACTGCAGGGCACGATTTTTTCAGGGGGTATAGCATCGCTATTATTAGCGCTAAACCGCCTGAAAAACGTGTCAGTGTGAAAGGGGCCTAATTCATGGTGTTGGCGTCATAAGCAATTGAAATCATGTTGTTAGAGGTGATGTTGTGTTAATTGAACTGAACACACACTTCATTAGTCACACATTCATACACACAAAAGCTTTCGTGCAGATGGCACATATTTTATACCTTTCATTATATTATATTGTATTAAAGTTGAGTAAGCAAATTCAACCATCACAAACAAAATATGACAGAAGATGTTTACTGTTCTATTGAATATACTTATCACTTGTGCGTCAATCTGCATAACAGGTGGCCAACATGACATTTTTGTCAAGGCTTCCTAGGCATTTGTCTATCACAAAGGCAGAAAGCAGCATTGTTCCAGTAACATTTTTGGGTATAGGACTGCATTAAAATTAGTTTGGTACAGTGTGGTGGGGTTTGATGCTTTCTCAGGTCGTCTGTTTTGTCTGAAAGACTGGCCAGCACATCTTTCCCCCAGGGCCAGATGCCCACAGTCTGCAGTGAGCCCAGATGAAAAGCTAGAATACTTGTCCCTATTGCTATACCATCTACTGTGTAGCCCATAGGGGGTTAAAAACTGAGCACAGTGTCAACAATCAGGCACGGTGATCCTGGCTTCCAAGCTCTATGGAGAATTTTGTGCTCAGGTACAGTTTGAGCTCACGCCAAGGTGAACTGTGCCCCACACCTACTCTTCCAAATGCACAGCATGCTTAACTATACCCAGGCACGGTTTGGAGCACTAACACTACACAAATGAAGCCCAGGAGTCAACCACTAAAAACCGCGGGTATTACTCTAGGGCACGTGTGTCAAACACAAGGTCGAATCTGGGCCGCCAGGCCCTTGGAACCAGTTTTGCAGCCAGAATGTGGCAAAACTCTGTTCCACTACCTCTGGCTCTCACCCTCTGTTCCTGATGCCTGCTGTCACACAGTATCCTTCCCAGCTCCTGGAACTAACAGATCCTTGCACGCACACACAGCAGGGACACATCTCCATGATCTGACAGACAGAACGATCTACCCGCAAGGCAAGGCAGAGCCGGCAAGGTAGGAGAGAGAGTGGTGAAGATGCTTTGAGGAGGGGGGGTTGGGATTGCACACTGTGAATAGCGCACCCCTAAACCCCGCACTCTGTACATAGCGCACCTCTGAATGCTGAAATTTGTACATACACTCCTGAACCCTGCAATCTGTACACATCACAACCCTGAACTCTGTACGTAATACTCTCCTGAACCCTGCGCTCTGTATGCAGCACACACACCTAATCTCTGCACTCTGTACATAGCGCACACCTGAAACTCTGGACTCTGTGCATTACGCACTCCTAAACCCCTGCATTCTGTACATACACCCCAGATACAGCTGGCCCTTTGAGGGCAACCATACTGCTGGGGGTAGGGGGTAGGGATAACTTGCAGTATACCTAAAGGCATTTTTTTTTTTAGTTTTGGATAGAGTGGAAAGGGATTAGAACACCTGTTGGCTTTTTATTGCTCTCTTTTATTTCCTTGCTATTTGTCCTGTTAGTTTTGTCACCAAAAATGAAAGAAAATGCCAAATTTTGGGGTGTCCCCAGAACAGGAATAGAGGGGAAATATTTAAATGTGGACAATAGTTCTGGTAACCCTGGTGAAAATGAAGGAATCCTTTAGAAGTATTTCCTCTCACTTTCTGTTGTAGTTTTGGGACAGGACGTAAAGGGAAATTGCCCCAATGGCATAAAGATGGCAAGAATAAAACTGACAGGGGTTATAACTGTCCATTACTATATCCAAAATAAAAATGTTTTACCTTTAGTTCTACTTTTAGGCTGGGTTCACACTGATACTACACGACAGTCATACGACTTTCATCCTACTTTGCACTGCGACATCAGTCCTACATCGGTCCTACATCCATCCGACTTGAAAGAACAGGATACTACTTTCATCCAACTTTGTTATAGTCTGACTTGTCCTTTGACCAATCAAAACAATCCCAGTGTGAGATAAATTCCTTTTACTGCTGCTGTAATCACCATGTTGGATGTCACAAGTCGGATGGTTAGGACAAGGATCCTACTTTGATCCAACTTCAATGATATTCAATGGGCTGAAGTAGGATCAAAGTCGGACCAAAGTAGTACAGGGAGCATTTTCAAAGTCGGACCGACTTGTGTCGGACCAGTTAAGACGGCTCTCATAGGGAAACATTGATTTTCACACGTCATGCGACATGAGCTCCCAATGTCGGAGCGTTTGTCGGACAAGTGTGAACCCGGCCTCAGAGCTAGTTCACACTGCCCTGCACACTAAACTGCAGCGGATTAGTGTGTGGGCAGTAGTGATGAGCCGAACACCCCCGGGTTCGGTTCGCACCAGAACCCGCGAACGGACCGAAAGTTCGCACGAACTTTAGAACCCTATTAAATACAATGGATGCGAAAGTTCGAAATCTAAAGTGCTAATTATAACGACTATTATGCATGTTATTGTCCTAAAAGGGGTTTGGGAACCTGGGTTCTGCACCAGGGGACATGTATCAATGCAAAAAGAAGTTTTAAAAACGGCCGTTTTTCTGGAGCAGTCATTTTAATGATGCATAAAGTGAAAAAAAAAAAAGTCAAATATTCATTTAAATATCGTACCTGGGGGGTGTCTAAAGTATGCCTGTGAAGTGCCACGTGTTTCCCGTGTTTAGAACGGTCCCTGCACAAAATTAAATTTCTAAAGGAAAAAAAGCCATTTAAAACTGCTTGCGGCTTTAATGTAATGTCTGGTCCCGGTAATATGGATGAAAATCTTTAAGAAAAATGGCATAGCTACCCCATAACACCCCCCCCCCACCCCAGCCCATTACCAGCCCCTTTGGGTCTTGTATGGATATTAAGGGGAACCCCGCACACAAAATAAAAAAGGCCCTATATACTCTGAACAGCCGTATACAGGCGGTGCATACAAGACAGGGACTGTAGGTTTGTTCTTATGTAGAATCAGTTTGTAATTTTGAACAGGTACATTGTTTAAGTGTAGCTCCAGGAAAAAAATCTATTTTTAAGCTTTTTGGAAAACATAGGTAAGGGTTATCACCCCTGTAACATTTGTTTTGCTGTCTGTGCAGTGTGCACCTGTTCAGAACAGTTCACCTCACTTTCCGTCCTAATGACAAATGTTTTTTGAAAATTTGGGGTTTTTATTGAAACAAGAATTGGTGATAAAGCATCAGTGGAGAGGAGACACTTTTTTTCCCATATTAACTATTACCGGAGAGAATTTGCCTTCCTAGGGGTAGATTTCCTCTCACTTCCTGTTGTATCCTTCCGTTTGCAAGGAGGAGTCGTTTGTAAGTTGGATGTTTGAAAGTAGGGGCCTGCCGTATATACTCAGCTGAAATTTGCCCCTTACATGTTGGTGTTGCCACAACACTGTGAGCCCTCACAGTTACTCTTGGTGGGCGCATGAATGGGCCCTGCTGTGAATTATTAGATCAAGAATTGTAATTGCATGCCCCTGTTGAACAGGGGCTGAAAAATTGGGCCTTTGGTGGTGGTGGTGGTGTTGACACAACACTGTAAGGCCTCACAGTTAGTCTTGGTGGGCGCAGGAATGGGCCCTGCTGTGAATTATTAGATCAAGAGTTGTAATTACATGCCCCTGTTAAACAGGGGCAGAAAAATTGGGCCTTAGGCACTGGTGCCACAACACTGCAACCCCTCACAGATACTGTACTTGGAGCACAGCAATGAGCCCTGTTGCAAAGTATTGCATCAAAAATTGTAATTACACGCCCCTGTTAAACAGGGGCTGGAAAATTGGGCCTTAGCCACTGGTGCTGGTGCCACGACACTGCAACCTCTCCCAGATACTCTAGTTGGAGTGCAGGAATGAGCCCTGCTGCAAAGCATTGCATAAAAAATTGTAATTACATGCCCCTGTTAAACAGGGGCTGAAAAATTGGGCCTTAGCCACTGGTGCCACAACACTGCAACCCCTCACAGATACTGTACTTGGAGCACAGCAATGAGCCCTGTTGCAAAGTATTGCATCAAAAATTGTAATTACACGCCCCTGTTAAACAGGGGCTGAAAAATTGGGCCTTAGCCACTGGTGCTGGTGCCACGACACTGCAACCACTCCCACATACTCTAGTTGGAGTGCAGGAATGAGCCCTGCTGCAAAGCATTGCATAAAAAATTGTAATAACACACCCCTGTTAAACAGGGACTGAAAAATTGGGCCTTAGCCACTGGTGGCGGCACCCAGAAACAAAAACGTTCTTCCAAGCTATCATCATCAATCGTATCATTGAGGAGGAGGAGGATAGTCAGTCAACATAACAGGACAGTCTCTCAGCATCAGCATCAGTCTTGAAGGGATGTGACATTTGAAAATAAATTAGTCCGTTATATCAGCTTCAGGTGTTTGGTAGCTGGTGGTGATCCAAGACTGGTTCATCTTTATGAAGGTCAGTCGATCAACAGAATCGGTGGACAGGCGCACCCTGTGATCCGTGACAAATCCTCCAGCAGCACTGAATGTGCGTTCTGAAAGAACGCTGGATGCAGGACAGGCCATTAGCTCAATTGCATACTGTGCAAGCTCTGGCCAGTGATCCATCCTCAAGACCCAGTAAGCCAGAGGATTTTCGGTGGGCAAGGTGTCCAAGTCTGACCTTGCCCCTAGGTATTCCTGCACCATGTATATCAGACGCTGGCGATGGTTGCTGGAACCGATCATACCTTGGGGCTGCGGACTAAAGAATTGTCTGAACGCTTCGGTCAGACGGCCACCTTCCCCACCGCTCCTTCTTTGACTGACCGAAGCCTCAGCAACTCGTTGTCCAGGACCAGGAGTTTGTAACCTCCCAGTCTCTGGGAACGCGTTGCACAGACCTTTCTGCAAGGCCTCCCGAAGTTGTCTCATCCTCTGCTCCCTCTGCGACGGTAAGATAAGGTCCGCAACCTTACCCTTGTACCGTGGATCAAGGAGAGTGGCCAGCCAGTAATGGTCCCTCTCCTTGATCCGAAGAATGCGAGGATCCTTCCACAGACTTTGCAGGATCAGGGAGGCCATGCAGCGTAGGTTAGCTGAGGCATTCGGTCCGGAGTCCTCTGGGTCACTAAGGACGACATGATCCGCAGCCACCTCCTCCCAGCCACGTACAAGTCCACTGGTTTCTTGGGACTGTAAATCATCCCTAAAAGACTGCTGCTGATGATGCTGAGTGCCAGGCTCCACCTCCATGCTGACACAATCCTCCTCCTCCTCCTCTTCTTCCTGTGCGATGGGTGGGACAGAAGGAACACTGTCTGGGTAAAGGGGGCCTTGAGAGGCAAGGAAGTCCTCCTCTTCCTGCCTCTGTTCTGCCTTAAGTGCCCTGTCCATTATTCCATGCAGCGTATGTTCCAACAGGTGGACAAGAGGTACAGTGTCACTGATGCATGCACTGTCACTGCTCACCATCCTCGTGGCCTCCTCAAATGGTGCCAGGACAGTGCATGCATCCCTGATCATGCCCCACTGGCGTGGTGAAAAAAACCCGAGCTCCCCTGACCCTGTCCTGGTGCCGTAGTCGCACAGGTACTCATTGATGGCCCTCTGCTGCGTGTGCAGCCGCTGCAGCATGGCCAACGTTGAGTTCCACCTGGTGGGCATGTCACATATAAGGCGGTTCTTGGGCAGGTTCAACTCCTTTTGCAGCTCAGCCAGGCAAGCACTGGCATTATAAGATCTGCGGAAATGCACACAGACTTGCCTGGCCTGCCTCAGGACATCCTGTAAGCCCGGGTACCTGCCCAAGAACCGCTGCACCACCAGGTTAAGGACGTGAGCCACACAGGGCACATGGGTCAGTTGTCCCTGTCGGAGAGCGGAGAGGAGGTTGGTGCCATTGTCGCAAACTACCATTCCTGGCTTAAGCTGGCGTGGCGTCAATCACCTCTCGGCCTGCCCCTGCAGAGCAGACAGAACCTCTGCCCCAGTGTGGCTCCTGTCCCCCAAACACACCAGCGCAAGCATGGCATCTTTTTGCCTGCGTACTTGCGTAGCCCCTTGAACGCCTACGGAGCACCGCTGGTTCCGAGGACAAAGCACAGGAAGAGGCCACGGAGGAAGAAGAAGAGGAGGGGGTGGAGGACAGAGGTGTGTCACAACCAGTAGTAGCATTTTGGAGGCGTGGCGGTGGAACAACCTCCAACACTACTGCACCTTGTCCTGCATCCTTCCCAGCTGCCAAAAGAGTGACCCAATGGGCCGTGAAAGAAAGGTAACGTCCCTGTCCATGCCTGCTGGACCATGAGTCAGCGGTAATATGCACCTTACCGCTGACCGCCCTGTCCAGCGAGGCCAAGACACTGCCTTCCACATGCCGGTAGAGAGCCGGAATCGCCTTCCGTGAGAAAAAGTGGCGTTTGGGAACCTGCCACTGAGGAACCACACATTGAGCAAACTCACGGAAGGGGGCCGACTCTACCAACTGAAAAGGCAGCAGTTGAAGCGCTAGCAATTTAGCCAAGCTAGCATTCAACCGCTGGGCATGTGGATGGCTGGGAGTGAACTTCTTTCGACGGTCCAGCAGCTCGGGCAGGGAAATTTGCCTGCTAGAATCGGACGTCGGTGTACTGCTAGCAGAGTGCCCGCAAGTACTTGGCTGTGACACACCTAATTCTACACCTTCATTCCTCTCAGAGCAGGTTTCAGAGAGGACTGAAGGTATAGTGGGGATGGAGATCCCAGCTGATGCGGTGCAAGAAGAGGTCAGCTTTGTTCTTTGGTGTGGGTCTTTAAGGTAGGCTTGCCAACGAGCTGCATGGCAGGTCAACATATGTCTGGTCAAGCATGTGGTGCCCAAGCGGGTGATGTTTTGGCCACGCGATATACGCTTGAGGCATATGTTGCAAACAGCAGCTGTGCGATCTGATGCACTCGACTCAAAAAAGGCCCACACCAAAGAACTTTTTGAATAACGGGCAGAGGCAGCGCCCTGCACAGGCGGAGCTCTGCGGTGTGATTCCGTTGGTGTGCTGCCCTTACGCTGGCCCCCCGAGGGCATCCTGCCTCGTTGGAGATGTGCCTCCTCCTCATCCTCCTCCTCTCTCCTATTAGGCACCCACGTGGAGTCAGTGACCTCATCATCCCCTCCCTCCTCATCACTGGAGCCAATCTGGCAGTATGCTGCAGCTGCTGGAACATGACTGCCAGATTGGTGTCCTTCTTGAACATCCCCTCTCTCTGCTCTCACGCTACTGCCTTCCTCTAGCTGGGTATCATCATCAGAGCCTTCGAAACGCTGGGCATCCTCCTGGAGCATGTACCCAACACTGTGCTCAAACAGTTCGGGGGACTCCTCAGGAGGACATGGTTGGTCTAGGGAAGGAGTGACTGATGATGACGTTGATACCAGGGAAGAGGACGCTTTGGCAGCTGCTTTGCCAGTACCCTGAGCCTGGGTGAGAGAGGATGAGGAGGATGAGGAGGGCTTGGTCATCCACTCTACCAAGTCTTCGGCATGATGCGGCTCAACACGTCCAGCTGCCGAAAAGAAGGACAAGCGTGTCCCATGGCCACGTGCTGATGGCGATGCACCGCGTCCACGACCAGAACTGTTGTCTCTAGACACAGAGCCTGCTTGCCCTCTTTTATTGGCTCCTGACTGTCTGCCTTTCCTTGTTTGCCTTCCAGACATTCTAATGGCCTGCAGGGAAATGGGAAAAGCAGCAATACAGGCTAAGTTAAGGTGTAATATGGTCAGGAGGCACACTCCGCCCGCTGTAAGTGCCGCAAAATCCTGTTGGTGTAACACACCAGGAAAAAGCAGAAATACAGGCTAAGTTAAGGTGTAATATGGTCAGGAGGCACACTTCGCCCGCTGTAAGTGCCACAAAATCCTGTTGGTGTAACACACTAGGAAAAAGCAGCAATACAGGCTAAGTTAAGGTGTAATATGGTCAGGAGGCACACTCCGCCCGCTGTAAGTGCCGCAAAATCCTGTTGGTGTAACACACCAAGAAAAAGCAGCAATACATGCTAAGTTAAGGTGTAATATGGTCAGGAGGTACACTCCGCCCGCTGTAAGTGCCGCAAAATCCTGTTGGTGTAACACACCAGGAAAAAGCAGCAATACAGGCTAAGTTAAGGTGTATAATGTGCAGGAGGCTTAGCAACAATGACACTGACACTGTCCCCTGCCTATCCTTCTCTCTCCCTGCACACAAGGTTTATCAAAGTATATGACACTGACACTCTCCCTGCCTATCCTTCTCTCTCCCTGCACACAAGGTTTAGCAAAGAATATGACACTGACACTGTCCCCTGCCTATCCTTCTCTCTCCCTGCACACAAGGTTTATCAAAGTATATGACACTGACACTCTCCCTGCCTATCCTTCTCTCTCCCTACACACAAGGTTTAGCAAAGAATATGACACTGACACTCTCCCTGCCTATCCTTCTCTGTCCCTACACACAAGGTTTAGCAAAGAATAGATTTGACAAGATTTGACACTGTCCCTGCCTATGCTTCACTTTCCCTGCTCCGGAACACACTACACAAGGCCGCCGCGCTGGCAGCCTTTTATAGTGTGGGGCGTGCACTAAACCCCCTCAGCTATAATTGGCCACAGGCATCCTGCCTGTGGCCAATCATTGCTCTCCTCGCTGCCGGCGCTGTGATTGGCCAAGCATGCAGGGTCACAGTGCATGCTTGGCCAATCACAGCGCCGGGATTACACTGCGATGGCGCAGTGTATTGTGGGCCGTTCGCGTCACTCGAATTTGGCGCGAACGGCCCAAATTGTTCGTTGTTCGCCGAACGCGCAAACAGCCGATGTTCGAGTCGAACCTATGTTCGACTCGAACACCGAGCTCATCCCTAGTGGGCAGTGCTCTGTTCCAGTGAGCTGGCGGTAGGGGGCAGTGCAGTACATTTCAGTGCATCACACAGCTCGCTTTTTTTTTTTTGTACAAACTTTATTTGAAGTGCACAAAGTAATACTTCATTCATTTCGATATACAGCAGCGCAGTGTGTTGCACTACTGTACAGTGACATGTAATCCTGTACAGTGAACTGTGATAAAATACAGCATGTCTGCATTTTATCACTCAGGTAATTGTGTTTAGAGAGGACAGGGGGAGGAAATAGTGGAGTGTGGAGAGGGATGTTTTTATCCAGAGAATGCATTAGGGTAAAACAATACACATAGACTTTAGAACCACTTTAATTCATAAAAATCAGTAAAGGAAAATATGCATGCTATAAAAGAGCTATAACTACAAGTATAATTTCAACAACATTCGAGTATAATGTTCATTTTACAGCAATATGAATAAAGGAAAACTACGCAGGTCGTGGATCAATGCTTGTTCAAAAATAATCAAAAATTATTTATAAAACGTAAACATTTTATTCTCATTGATTTTTTTGGAATTGATTATGTGAATAATTCTATTCTTGTGCATGAATCAGGATATACAATTACTATAGTAATATAGTTGCACTGGGAATGTAGTCTTGTCGTTTCTTATTTATTTATTCATTTTAAAGCAAACCTATGATTTGACAAGGGAGGTCAAAGCAACAGGTTTACTTAAAATTTATTGTAAATGGTCACCTTATAAAACAACCTATTCAGTTTAAAATAGAAATGAAAGGCAAAACATTTTTGTATAGATATAAAAAAAAACATTATAAATACCCTTTATTTCTCTTTTTTATAAGTGATCATATTCTCTCTGTTCTCAGCTGCATAAGAGCTGGGGGGAGGATTAGCAACAGCACACTGAGCTTTCCAGTGAATGGCTGTGCAGCGGGGGGCGTGTCAGGACAAGTCTGATCATTGGAGGAGAGCAGGCTGAGTTCTCCACGCTGTGCTCCCCTGCTTATTGTGGTCAGTTTTTAATAGGAAAGCAGAGGGACTGGCAGGAACACCAGGGATTTCACACAAAGGAAGTAATACAAAGAGAACAGGAGTCTTCTTCATGCAAGTACATGATACAGTAGGCACATATCAGGAATATGAAATGCCGGGGTAACAAACACTTTAACCTCCCTGGCGATACGATTCTGTCAGATTTTAGGTGCTGAAAGCGGTACAATTATTTTGCATTGAAATTTGGCATTTTATATTGTAGGCCTGCAATTCTTAGGAATAACTCACTTAAATCTGTCCAAACAAGAGTCTAGTAGACATCCCGGGTATGATAAAGTTTGAAAACAAAATCATAAATTATAGTATAATAAATAACTATAAATAATTATAACAAATAATAATATAATAATAATAAAAATTATTCAATAATGTAATCAAATCAAAAACACTGAAATTTGCTCAGTTGCAGAATTGTCGCTGTCATTAGATTTAGTGTTTGATGACGAATTTCCCCACAAATCGCTATCACTATCGCTCAATTCTGCGAGTGATTCTAATTTATTAGCGCTGTTTTCTAGCTGGTCTAAAACCACTTTTAACATAAAGGGACACTTTTTGGTTGCTATGGACAATCTCCAAATTCTAGGCAGAAAAAACTGTATTTATAATATAAAAGTGCATGCAGGGCACTGGACAGACCACTAGGGACAAAGGGGATGTGTAATTTTTTTATACAGTACTGTAATCAGTAAGATTACAGTATACTGTATGTCTATTGTGTTTTTACTTTTTTGAATTTGGCGCCGATTTCCGCCCCTGTGAGCCGCAACGTCGCAGGAAACGGAGCTCGGTGGCACTCGGGCACTGTGTGAATCGAGCGAGGAGACAGCTCGCAGACACAGCGGGGAGACATCACAGGATCCAGGGAACAAGGTAAGTTACTCTCCCTGTATCCTGCGATGCAGCCCGAATCTGGCTCGGGGTTACCGCGAATGGTACTGAAATCTTACCCCGAGCCAGACTCGGGAATACCGCCAGGGAGGTTAATTGCCCAGTTCCCCAGCAATATATACTCCCTCATTAAAAGAGGGAGAGCAAAGGAACAGCAACTAAATAGAGAGGCAGGTCAGGAAAAGAGAGGGGTTTTAAAGGTATAGATCACCTTACCAAAAAAACTGCCTCTACAGATAAGGGATGTCTGTAGCTTTGCCCAAGGTTGAATAATGTCCTTGCTATAGGTGTAGGTCATTTATGTACCTCATGAAGCCTGATTGGAAAACTTCTAGACATTGCTAAGGATGTTGCTAAGAGAAACCTTATGGTACTGCTCAACTTCACCATCACAGGAGTGAGCTCTTTTCTGGATTCAAACCCCTTCAAATGCTTTATCTGCATAGTCAGTTTTTTGATAAAGGTGAACTACCCCATTAAAGAAATACTGAGCTGTGTAGTGCTAATTTTCTTTAAATTCTAGTCACAAGATGTTTTTTTTTTTCTTGTTTAGTGTTCCTTTCTTCTTTTTGTGAACTGAGTCAACTTCCCCTAACAACCTTGAACACCAAACATATGAATGGTGTGTACAGTATGGCTGTACAGGGAGGCTGCTTTGATGTAGGTGTTTGATTTTCCTGGAGCCCTTTTCAAAGCATCCAACCAGTATTAAAGGACAAGGCAATTAGTATCTGCATGGTCTGGGGACTGTATGTGTTGCGGTATGGTAAATCTCTCATGCCGTGTTTCTCATGTGCCTGAAAATGAGAGTGTATTTTCTTTTTTTTCCACAAAAAGTTTATTGAAACATAAAGAAAAGGTACGAATACACGTGTATTACAAGTAGTCATTAAGCATGTGTACGATAAACAATATATTTTGTTAATCCAACTAAGATCATATATACTATCTTTTTATTATAGTTAAGATGAGATCAGGTTGTGAATAACTTAAAAAAGGGAGAGTTACGGAAAAAAAAAGTTAGAGATAATCAAGTGGCAGAGGAGAGTGTATTTTCAGGTACCATATATACTCGAGTATAAGCCGACCTGAATATAAGCCGAGGCACCTAATTTTACCACAAAAAACTGGGAAAACTTATTGACTTAAGTATAAGCCTAGTGTGTCCATCTGCATGCCTCACTGTGCCTCACTTTGCCTCACTGTGTCCATGTGCATGCCTCACTGTGTCCATGTGCATGCCTCACTGTGTCCATGTGCATGCCTCACTGTGTCCATGTGCATGCCTCACTGTGTCCATGTGCATGCCTCACTGTGTCCATGCCTCACTGTGCCCATGCCTCACTGTGTCCATGTGCATGCCTCACTGTGTCCATGCCTCACTGTGCCCATGGCTCACTGTGTCCATGTGCATGCCTCACTGTGTCCATGCCTCACTGTGCCCATGCCTCACTGTGTCCATGACAAGACTGATGTTTAACATGGGAGTCTATGGAAGGGGTGCCCGGCTTTGAAAAATAGGTGCTCCCCGGCCGTAGTTCCCAAGACAACAAACTTTGTACACGTATAGAGGTGAAATAGTGCTATATGTGTGCCAAGTTTCGGGTCCAGGGGACCTACGACCGGCCAGTACCGGGTCCCCAAATTCACCAGAGAAATGACCGTTTAACATAAGAGTCTATGGAAGGGGTGCCCGGCTTTGAAAAATCTGTGCTCCCCGACCGTAGGTCTCCCGAACAAAAAACTTTGCACACATGGGAGTCTGTGGAAGGGGTGCCCGGATTTGAAAAATAGGTGCTCCCCAGGCCGTAGGATCCCCAGACAAAAATCTTTTCACACTTATATGGAAATGGGGCTACATGTGTGCCAAGTTTCGGGTCCAGGGGACCTACGACCGGCCGGTACCGGGTCCCTAAATTCACCAGAGAAATTACAGTTTAACATGGGAGTCTATGGAAGGGGTGCCCGGATTTGAAAAATCAGTGCTCCCCGGCCGTAGGTCCCCCGGACAACAACCTTTGCACACTTGTAGAGGAAAAATGAGGCTACATGTGTGGCAAGTTTGGGGTCTAGGGGTCCTACGGCCGGCCGGTACCAGGTCCCCAAAGTCCGGGAGATCAAGCGCAAAAAGGTGACTCGAGTATAAGCCGAGGGGGCATTTTCAGCACAAAAAAAATGTGCTGAAAAACTCGGCTTATACTCGAGTATATACGGTACATTTTTGGTTGTAACATGACAAAATGTGTTAAATTTCAAGTTGTATGAATACTTTTTCAAGGCACTGTACATTATATAAACATAAATCCCAACACAGTTTTATACTTACAGAATAAATAGCCTATTCACATCAGTCCCTGGCCCCCAAGGAGCCTACACTGTAATGTCACAACAAGGTCAACAACACACACATAAGCCGAGGGGGGTATTTTCAGCACTAAAAAATGTGCTGAAGAACTCGGCTTATACTCGAGTATATACAGTAATTATGTAGGTTTAAAGTGGATGTAAACCCTCACATATACCCAGTAAAGTGAACAGCCTCAGATGATGCAAACAAATCTCCCTACAAGTTTTTCATGTATATCTGCGGTCTTCAACTTGCAAAATTCTTTAGAAAGTGCACGCCCTGTTAGAGATTTATTCTTTCTGTTCAGCAGTAGGAGTGTAGTCTTGCCTATACACTGTGTGACAACTGATTGGAGGAAAGGAACCCCCCCCCCCCACATAGGCAGAGGAAGGAATGTGCAGAGTTGTGCTGTGACAAGACAAGCTCTCTGCTAATCTATTTATAGCACCCTCCCTGACACAAATTTCAGGCTGGTTTTATCTTGGTTGTCGGAGAACTTGTCAGAAGTTATCATGCTGATAACAGAAGAACAGAACAGCAGAAAGACATGAGACTCAGGGCTTTCGAGAGAGATAAGAAAACACTACAGATATATGTGCTCAGGTCAAATTTCATGAATCAGGTTTACATCCACTTTTAATAGAAGTCCAGGCTAGAACCAACTAAGCTTAAACCTGCTCTCACCCCCCTCCCCCCTTTTCTAACACCTCTACTAACTACCCTCATACCTCCTAACTTCCTGAGATGGGAATGAGGGACACCTATTAGCAAAAGTATGTAGGCATAGGACACGCCCCCTTAAAGGAGGATTATACAAAAAAAATGTTACGTAAAACCCACAAGTGCTTTTTTTTTTACCTCTACTATTCCTTTATATTGGCTTTTGAAATTTACAAATGCAGCAACACTTTTTGAAAGATACAAAAGTGCATTTTTTATACAACTATATAGATCAGACCAAAATGAGGGACAAATGAGGAGGAAAGAGGGACAAAGGGACTTTGTTCCAAATGAGGGACAGTCTCTCGAAATCAGGGACAGTTGGGAGCTATGACTACACTGTATAGGAAGATGCTTGTAACACAGGGTTAAACTCTTTGATACATTTATTTTTTGACAGGAATGTTTACCCTTTCAGATTTGTGGATGTAGTACAATGAGTAATACAAATACACAAGTAGTATAATAATAAAAGAGATTTACTTAGCTTTGATTAAAGATGGAGTACAGATGATAAAACAGATATTTAGTTCAATCCAGGGAGTCCCTAACTTCTGGAAGCATCAGATAGTCCTGGAGACGACAGTCTTACAAAGTCTGGGCACATTCACTAGTCTGTCCTAGAAAAGGTTCTAATGCCGCGTACACACGATCGGAAATTCCGACAACAAAACCGTGGATTTTTTTCCGACCGAATGTTGGCTCAAACTTGTGTTGCACGTACAACGAGCCATGATCAATGAAGTTCAATAGGCAGTTTGGCTCTTCTGCTTGATTCTGAGCATGCGTGTTTTTTTGTGCTTCGGAATTGCATACAGACGATCGGAATTTCCGACAAGAACTTTTCTTGTCGGAAAATTTGAGAACCAGCTCTCAAATTTTTGTTGTTGGAAATTCCGATAGCAAATGTCCGATGGAGCCTACACCCGGTCGGAATTTCTGACAAAAAGCTCACATTGAACATTTGTTGTCGGAAATTTCGATCATGTGTACGCGGCATAAGGGTCTTTTCTTTGTTGTATGGTATATACAGCGGGTAAATTTTTTTTTAGGTAAATATATTTCTAAAGGTCTTAAGAGAGCTCTTTGCTTTTACCCATCATGAGATATTTCTTGTTGACACCTTGGTAATGAGACACCTTTTTAAAGGCCATCAGTTGAGACTAAACCAGCTGATGATAATTTGCACAGACAAGGGGCAGGATTGCTTACTGATTACTGATAGATTTCAGCTGGTGTCTTGGCTTTCCATCCCTTTCTTCATGTGTTCAATACTCTTTCCCTGTGTCATTCCATTTTATTACATAAAACTTACAGTATTTATCAGCGTATAACATGCACCCTAAGGCCCCTTTCACACTGGGGTGGGCAGGAGCGGTGGCGGTATAGCAGCGCGATTTGCAGCGCTGCTATACCGTCGTTCTAACCGCGGTATGCGGTCGCTAGGGGGGTGAATTTAACCCCTGCTAGCAGCCGAAAAAGGGTTAATACCGCCCGCAAACCGCGGCTATTGCCGCGGTTTGCGGGCGGTATTACCGCGGTGTCCCATTGATTTCAATGGGCACCCGCGGTAAAGGAGCGGTGAACACACCGCTCCTTTACCGCTGTAATGAAGCGGCTAGCAGGACTTTTGGAGCGGCCCTGCTAGCGCACCGCTTCAGTGTGAAAGCCTTCGGGCTTTCACATTGAAGGCTAATATTAGCGCTAAACCGCATGAAAAACGCCCCAGTGTGAAAGGGGCCTAACTTTAAGAGGGAAGTTTCAGGAAAAAAACTTTCCACAGCCCCCTGCGTATAACACGCAGGCACAGTTTACCCTCTATTTTCAGGGTAAAAAAGTGAGTGTTTTACGCCAATAAATACAGTATTTTCTGAAGTTATTTGTTTTCGTTTCTTTGTATCTATTGATTGCATGGGTTGTTACCGATGTGGTGAATATTTCATGTCAATAGCAACTTTAGAAATATATTTACTTAGAAAAATGGTGACGCTGTATATGTGAAAGGCCTAGTTTTAAACAGTTCTAACAAATAAATGGCTATAATGGTTTTGAGACAATGTGGCCATCTGTGGTGAGGTCAGAAAGATTAATGTATGCAGAGCCATAGCCAGTATGTAGATATACAGGCACAGAAATGATTATCTTTAAACTACAATAGTTAATAAAAATAACAACTAATACCAAGTTCTTTGTAAATCAGTTATGAATATAGACCAGTACTACAATGCTTAAACTTACTTATTCACAGAGTGCTCCGCTCAGGTCACGTGATCAGCTCCCAGCGGCTGGCTTCAAGGGAAAGGTGGGAAAGCCGATAACGGATGCTCCATAGTAAGCAAAGTGTGACTTCACCTGTAAGGCATTCCATCCGTTGTCGGCGCTCTGTCCTCTCCCCTGAAGCCGGACACTGGGATGATCACATGACTGAGCCAGAGTGCTCTGAGAATAGGTTAGTATATGCATCTTTCTTTTACAGGGCAGTTAGTATAAGAGTTTGACGGGGTTGGCAGCTGGTATAAGCTTAGTTAGGTCTAGCCCAGACTTCTACTTTAAATGTAGGTATAAATTTAAATGGCATCTGGCTTGTAAATAGCTGCACTGAGGTCATTGGTTTATTTTGTACGAGGAACACTTTCAGTATGCAGTTATTATGTTATTCTCATATTTTGGTGAATTCCTCTGGCTGCTCCAGTTTCCAACCATAATTCAAAAACATACTAACGTTTAGCTTTCAACCAAATCTAGTTCTGGAGTATGTGTGTGTTGTTGACCTTGTTGTGACATTACAGTGTAGGCTCCTTGGGGGCCAGGGACTGATGTGAATAGGCTATTTATTCTGTAAGTATAAAACTGTGTTGGGATTTATGTTTATATAATGTACAGTGCCTTGAAAAAGTATTCATACAACTTGAAATTTAACACATTTTGTCATGTTACAACCAAAAATGTACCGTATATACTCGAGTATAAGCCGAGTTTTTCAGCACATTTTTTTGTGCTGAAAATGCCCCCCTCGGCTTATACTCGAGTCACCTTTTTGCGCCTGATCTCCCGGACTTTGGGGACCTGGTACCGGCCGGCCGTAGGTCCCCTAGACCCCAATCTTGGCACACATGTAGCCCCACTCTTCCTCTACAAGTGTGCAAAGGTTGTTGCCCAGGGGATCTACGACCGGGGAGCACCGATTTTTCAAATCCAGGCACCCCTTCCATAGACTCCCATGTTAAACTGTAATTTCTCCGGTGAATTTGGGGACCCGGTACCGGCCGGTTGTAGGTCCCCTGAACCCGAAACTTGGCACACATGTAGCCCCATTTCTCCTCTATAAGTGTGCAAACCTTTTTGTCTGGCATGCACATGGACACAGTAAGGCAAAGTGAGGCACAGGGAGGCATGCAGATGGACACCCTAGGCTTATACTCAAGTCAATACGTTTTCCCAGTTTTTTGTGGTAAAATTAGGTGCCTCGGCTTATATTCAAGTCAGCTTATACTCGAGTATATACGGTAAGTGTTTTTTTTTAGATTTTATGTGATAAACCATGACCAACACAAAGTGGCACATAATTGTGAAGTGGAAGGAAAATTATATTTACAAATACAGTTGTGCTCATAAGTTTATATACCCTGGCAGAATTTATGATTGATGGGCCATTTTTCAGAGAATATGAATGATAACACAAAAACATTTCTTTCACTCGTGGTTAGTGTTTGGCTGAAGCCATTTATTATCAATCAACTGTGTTTACTCTTTTTAAATCATAATGGCAACAGAAACTACCCAAATGACCCTGATCAAAAATTTGCATATCCTGGTGATTTTGGCCTGATAACATGCACACAAGTTGAAACAAAGGGATTTGAATGGCTATTAAAGGTAACCATCCTCACCTGTGATCTGTTTTCTTGTAATTAGTGTGTGTGTATGAAAGGTCAATGAGTTTCTGGACTCCTGAGAGACCCTTGCACCTTTCATCCAGTGCTGCACTGACGTTTCTGGATTCTAAATCATGGGGAAAGCAAAAAAATTTTCAAAGGATCTGCGGGAAAAGGTAGTTGAATTATATAAAAAAGGAAAGGGATAAAAGATATCCAAGGAATTGAGAATGCCAATCAGCAGTGTTCAAACTCTAATCAAGAAGTGGAAAATGAGGGGTTCTGTTGAAATCAAACCACGGTCAGGTAGACCAAATAAAATTTCAGTCACAACTGCCAGGAAAATAGTTCGGGATGCAAAGAAAAACCCACAAATAACTTCAGATGAAATACAGGACTCTCTGAAAACATGTGGTGTGGCTGTTTCAAGATGCACAATAAGGAGGCACTTGAAGAAAGATGTGCTGCATGGTCGAGTCACCAGAAGAAAGCCATTACTACGCAAATGCCACAAAGTATCCCGCTTACAATACGCCAAACAGAACAGAGACAAGCCTCAAACCTTCTGGCACAAAGTAATTTGGAGAGTTGAGACTAAAATTGAGCTTTTTGGCCACAACCATAAATGATACATTTGGAGAGGAGTCAACAAGGTCTATGATGAAAGGTACAGAGGTGGATAGCTGATGTTTTGGCGATGTGTGAGCTACAAAGGAGCAACATGACAATGATCCAAAAACACAAAGCCAAGTCCACCTGTCATTGGCTACAGCAGAATAAAGTGAAGGTTCTGGAGTGGCCATCTCAGTCTCCTGACCTCAATATCATTGAGCCACTCTGGGGAGATCTCAAACGTGCAGTTCATGCAAGACAGCCCAAGAATTTACAGGAACTGGAGGCTTTTTGCCAAGAGGAAGGGCAGCTTTACCATCTGAGAAGATAAAGAGCCTCATCCACAAATACCAAAAAAGACTTCAAGCTGTCATTGATGTTAAAGGGGGCAATACATGTTATTAAGAACTGGGGTATGTAAACGTTTGATCATGGTCATTTGGGTAGTTTCTGTTGCCATTATGATTTAAAAAGAGTAAACACAGTTGATTGTCTGAAAAATGACCAAGAAATCATAATTTTAAATTCAAATGGACAGACAGAGCTTTAACGTACCTAGGTACTTTACTCCCCAGAATTATAGTAAAGATTTATGAGTTAAACTTTCCTCCGCTATTTCAAAGGATTAAGATTTTACTAGACAAATGGAACTCTGGCTTTCACACCTGGCTAGCACGTTGCAACATTATTAAGATGAGCATACTTCCTAAATTCCTCTATGTATTACAGGCATTACCAATACATATCCCCTTAAGTTTCTTTAAACAGTCTCAGAAGTTGATATTTGAATTTATATGGGCACATAAACAGCCCAGGATTCCATGTAAACAATTAATGTACACCAAGAGGCAGGGAGGACTGGCTGTACCGGATATACGGAAGTATTACCAAGCAGTACACTTGAATAGAGTCGTTGACTGGAATAGACACATAGATACCAAACTATGGGTACAAATTGAAAATGCTCAGTCATCTGTGACCCTGAGTGGAGCACCATGGTGCTATGCAGCACTGCCTAGGGAAGTGCAGGCAAACCCAGTGATAGGCAACACGGCCAGACTATGTTCGACCCTGTTTCCTGCTATGGGCATAGCACCCATGACTTCCCCTTTATATCCGATATTAGGCAATCCTCTCTTTCAGCCAGGATGCGAAGATAGCGCTTTTCGACATCTAGTGAGTATGGGGTACACCCAAGCATCTAACTATATCCATACAGGAACATGGTTTACAATAAGGGAATTGATGGAACAAGGAAATATCTTTGGATTAAAATTTTGGAATGCTTTTACAGATCACTCACTTTTTTGGCACTCTTCCGAACCCGGGACAGTATGATAGACCCCTTACTACATTTGAGAAACTTTGTAGCGGGAAGGGAGTAATATTGCACACATTATCGGTAAGCTATGGATTGCTAATTACACAGCCAGAACCCTACCCTTTGAAATGCGTTCAGGAATGGGAAAGGGAAATGGGGAGGACCTTTAGCATGGAGCAGCAACAGAGGATGCTTAGGTTTACACATGAAACTTCAATGTGTGGTAAAATACAAGAAACCAATTTCAAGATCTTCTCTAGGTGGTACAGAACACCAGAGAAACTTGGGAAAATGTTTCCTGATGTCTCAGCCCAGTGTTGGAGATGTCAGGAAGACAAGGGCACACTATGTTACACATTTTCTGGGACTGCTCCAAGCTAAGGCACTACTGGTTGGGGATTAAACAGATTCTTAAATTTTGTACGGATCTAACAATACCAGAAGACCCGGCGTTTTTTCTCTTACACGTTAATCAGGTATCTGAGAGGGTATACAAGGAATCATGCATCTCCTATCTATTAGATGCTGCAAAAGCATGTATCCCCTTAAAGTGGAAATCACCATCACCACCGACAATAGAGATGTGGATCTGTAAGGTGAAGGAGGTTAGTAAACTAGAAGATTTAGTTCTCTCCTCACGCCAACGGCATGAAAGGTATTCTGAGACTTGGTCTACCTGGAATGCCTTTCTGGTGTCGGATGAGGGGAAAACGCTCCTTGAGAATGGAATAATGGAGGAGAGGTTTAACGAGTCATATGTTTACCCATTGTTGTAAATGAGTAAAGGAAGGAAAGTCTACTATTCTTTGACGGCTAGGGGGAGAGAGAACGTGGGAAGGATTCCCCCCCTTTTTTTTTCCCCTTTTTATTTTTTGGGTTTTTTCTTTTTTCTTTTTGCTTTTCCTTTTAACTTTTTTGGGTTTCTTCTTTTTATTGGAATATGAGGATATGTTTAAGATGTTTTTTTTCTTTCTTTTTTTCTTTCTTTTTTTTCTTTCTGTGAAATAATTGACATGGAATCTGGAGTTGTATGTATGTTTATTGTTTTGTATTGAAAAGGATAAATAAAAAAATAAATAAATAAATAAATCATAATTTCTGCCAGGGTATGTAAACTTATGAGCACAACTGTAAATATGTGAAAAGTGTGGCGTGCATTTGTAGACTATTACAGGTTTTCTTCTAAGATCTGACCAGCTTCCCTGTCCCTGCTGAAGAAAAGCATCCCCACAACATGATGCTGCCACCACCATGTTTCACGGTGGAGATGGTGTGTTCAGGGTGATGTGCAGTGTTAGTTTTCTGCCACACATAGCATTTTGTTTTTAGGCCAAAAAGTTCAATTTTGGTCTCATTTGATCAGAGCACCTTCTTCCACGTGTTTGCTGTGTCCCCCACATGGCTTCTCGCAAACTGCAAACGGGGCTTCTTATGGTTATTCTTCAACAATGGCTTTCTTCTTGCCACTCTTCCATAAAGGCCAGATTTGTGGAGTGCATGATTAATAGTTCTCCTGTGGACAGATTCTCCCACCTGAGCTGTGGATCTCTGCAGCTCCTTCAGAGTTACAGGAGTTTTTAGGCGAGTCCGCGGCTTCGGCCTAGTCCGCAGCGTCCGGTCTCGCGGACTAGGCCAAAGCCACGGCCTCACCTAAAAACTCCTGCCCGCAGCTCCTCAGGACCGGTGCGGTGTCAGCGCCGGTCCTGGTTTTAAAAAAAAAAATCAAAAAAATCGATTTGCTGAAATCTGAATCGATTTGACCTCTCAACTCGATTCAAGATTCAAAACGATTTTTTCCCCAGCCCTACCCACAACTTAATACCTGACCTGTCTAGTGTGTTCCTTCGTCTTTATGATGCTGTTGTTCACTAAGGTTCTCTAAGAAACCTCTGAAGGCTTGACAGAACAGCTGTATTTATATTGAGATTAAATTACACACAGGTAGACTCTATTTACTAATTAGGTGACTTCTGAAGGCAATTGGTTCGACTAGATTTTAGTTAGGGGTATGAGAGAAAAGGGGGCTGAATACAACTGCACGCCACACTTTGCAGATATTTATTTGTAAAAAAAATTAAACCATTTATCATTTTCCTTCCACTTCACAATTATGTGCCATTTTGTGTTGGTCTATCACATAAAATACATTTACGTTTTTGGTTGTGGAAAATTTCAAGGGGTATGAATGCTTTTTCAAGGCACTGTAACTGATCAGCTGACTGCATATAATTGAAATTTGCAGAATTCAATAGCATATATTCAGTATATATATATATATATATATATAGGTATATATATAGGTAAATATATATAGATAGCGCACCCCTGCAGATGAACTGGGATCCCCCACCCTTCACAGCCAGGCACACACAATTTTCACAGGCACTCCAGAGTCAGAGAATAGTCAATGACTTAGTTTTTGTTATTTAACCCCTTCCATACCGGGCCATTGTAAAATGACGCCAGCAGGAACCCTCTCTCCCTCCGGGTGGACGTCATATGACGTCCTGGGTTTGAGGGGGGATATCTGAATGATGCCTGCAGCTAGAGGCATCATTCAGATATCCTTTTTTTCAGCCGGCGATCCTGCGCACTATAAGAACGATCATAGCGGCGGTTCCGCCACTTGATCATTCTTATAGGCAGCGGGAGGGGACATCCCCCCCTCCCGCCGCCATCCGGTGCTTCTCCGGGCTCTCCCGTGCCATCGGGGACCCGGAGAGAATCGTCCGGCGCCGTTGGTGGGTCACGTGATGAGCATAGAGATGACTGGTGACCAGTCATCTCTATGATCGTCGGAGGCCCGGGTGCGATGTGATGACGTCACGCCCGGGTCCTCAAATGTAAACAAAGCCGCCATTGCGGCTGTAAGTATGAGATCAGTGACATTTTTTTCACGATCTCATGCTTTCCAGCCTGGAGGAGAGATGTGGGGTCTTATTGACCCCGCATCTCTCCATAAAGAGGACCTGTCACACACATTCCTATTACAAGGGATGTTTACATTCCTTGTAATAGGAATAAAAGTGATCCAAAAAAAAAAGTGTAAAAAAAAAAAATATTAAAAAAAAAAAAAAAAAAAGTAAAATAAAAAAAAAAATATATATATATATATATATATATATTTTAAACGCCCATCCCCAATAGCTCACACTTAGAAGCGAACACACACGTAAGTCCCGCCCGCATATGTAAACGCCATTCAAACCACATATGTGAGGTATCGCCGCGTGCGTTAGAGCGCGTGCAACTATTCTAGCACTAGACCTCCTCTGTAACTCTAACCTGGTAACCTGTAAAAAATTTCAAAGCGTCGCCTATGGAGATTTTTAAGTACCGAAGTTTGGCACCATTCCATGAGCGTGTGCAATTTTAAAGCGTGACATGTTAGGTATCTTTTTACTCAGCGTAACATAAGCTTTCATATTTTACAAAAAAATTGGGCTAACTTTACTGTTTTGTTATTTTTTTAATTCATGAAACCATTTTTTTCCCCCAAAAAAGGCGTTTGAAAAATTATTGCGCAAATACCGTGCAAGATAAAAAGTTGCAACGACCGTCATTTTGTTCCCTAGGGTGTCTGCTAAAAAGAAACATATATATAATGTTTGCGGGTTCTGAGTAATTTTCTAGCAAAAGAATGATGATTTGTACATGTAGGAGAGAAGTGCCAGAATAGGCCCAGTATGGAAGTGGTTATAAAAAGCCCTGTATGGAAAGGGTTAATGAGGGTTAATAACTTGGATAGGGATAGGAGGTTTAGTCAATGACTTAGTTTTTGTTATTTAATGAGGGTTAATAACTTGGATAGGGATAGGAGGTTATGGGATTCCCACATCAGCTTCATCAAAACTTCAACAACTTCAGGGACATTCTTCCTATATACAGTCTCTATATACAGCTCCAACTTCTTCCTCCAGCACACACTTGCTTGTTCTAACTATGTCACTTTGTGATGGTCGGACAGCCTCCAGTCAAATGTAGCAATAGCCCATAACAGGCAGGGACTCGCCTATGAGTGTAGAACAGTAGCGTGACACAGCTTGTATTTTCACATCACTTCCTCCCTGTGGTCACTGATCCCAGCACCACCTCTTCAGGCACTGCCAACCCACCTGGCTGCAGCTGCCCCTTTCACTAGCCCTTTAGGCTAACTTTCCTCCACAGTCACCCAGAATGACTTCTCCAGCCCACCCAGCTGACTCTCAGGAGATCTCCCAAGGTTGGGGGCTTAAGCACACTGCTGTCTTCAGGGAGAACCGGCTACCCCCTTGTATGTCCCCAGTAGTGCTGCTCTATTCACACTGTCCTCTCTCTTGCTCATGTTCCTCCAGGAAGGGCTTCCTCCATGTGTTGTGGCAGAATCCTTCCAGCACCCGAGCCCCGGCCCAAGGTCACCCCCTCCAGACTAGGGGGTACCCCAGAGGGCCACCGACAGTCTCCACAGCACTAAATCTCCATCTTCCACCCGACTGCCCCTGCTGGCCTAGCTCATGCCTATTGATGAAATAAGCCTTGCTCCCTGCCAGCCCTTTACTGGGGATTGGCCGAGGCCATCATAAATATTCCAGGCAGCTCCTCCTAACCTCCACCCACTAGCTCTAGAAGTTTCTACAACATTCTAGACCAGGGGGAGGCATTCCAACAGCAGCACATACAGAAATAAATATGCATTTCTTTAGTAGAGGGCATTTTGTTTGAGTTTTAGGATATGTTATATTTCTCTCCATGTCCCTGTCCTTTATCTGGTTAACCACTTCAGCCACGGACCATTTGGCTGGCCAAAGACCAGGCCACTTTTTGCGATTCGGCACTGCGTCGCTTTAACTGACAATTGTGCGGTCCTGCGACGTGGCTCCCAAACAAAATTGACGTCCTTTTTTTTCCCACAAATAGAGCTTTCTTTTGGTGGTATTTGATCACCTGTGCGGTTTTTATTTTTTGCGCTATAAACGAAAATAGAGCGACAATTTTGAAAAAAATATATATATTTTTTACTTTTTGCTATAATAATTATCCCCAAAAAATAAATAAAAAAACATTTTTTTTCCTCAGTTTAGGCCGATGCGTATTCTTCTACATATTTTTGGTAAAAAAAAATCGCAATAAGTGTTTATTGATTGGTTTGCGCAAAAGTTATAGCGTCTACAAAATAGGGAATAATTTTATGGAATTTTTATGAATTTTTTTTTTTTACTAGTAATGGTGGCGATCAGTGATTTTTATCGTGACTGCGTAATTATGGTGGACACATCGGACACTTTTGACACCATTTTGGGACCATTGTAATTTTTACAGCGATCAGTGCTATAAAAATGCACTGATTACTGTAAAAATGACACTGGCAGTGAAGGGGTTAACCTGTGAAGGGCAGTGAAGGGGTTAAATGTGACCTAGGGAGTGATTCTAACTGTTAGGGGGCGTGGCTTGCCGTGATACGTCACTGATTGCTGTTCCCGATGACAGGGAACAGACGATCAGTGACATGTCACTAGGAAGAATGAGGAGATGTTGTGTTTACACTGACATCTCCCCGTTCTTCAGCTCCGTGACACGATCGCGGGACACCGGCGGACATCGAGTCCGCAGGTCCCGCGGGCACGGTCACGGAGCTTGCGGCTGGGTCGCGAGCGCGCCGCCGGTTGCGCGCGCGTGACCACACAGCAGCAAATTAAAAGGGACGTATATATACGCCCATTTGCCTGTCCGTGCCATTCTGTCGACGTAAATGTTCGTGCGGCGGTCGGCAAGTGGTTAAGCCATTGTCAGCAGAACAGGGAGTGGGGTAAATCTCTCCAACAGAGCCTAGGACAGGAGAAAAATTGGGACAGAAGTTCTAATCTTTCCTCACACTATCCAAAACTGGATAAAAAGTTTTTGGTCTGACAAACAGGGGTCCAAAGAGGTGGAATTATTTATAATAAAATAATTAATATTTTTGCTACAACCAGTTTTGTTCCTCTCTGACGAATACTGTTTGGGCTGTACGCCCTTTCTTCCTCTCTTTTTTCATAAACGGGTCTAGTCCTAGGAAAAAAGTGTGGGAACGCCCAAGATTGCTGCCCCCCTCCACCTCAAAAATAAAAAAGTGTGGTTGTATGTCTATATAGATATATAGATATTTATATATATGCACACACACAATGTCCTCAGGTCGCCTGTGTTGATTGAGCAAAGTGGGGCCCAGGCCCGAGCCTGCTAACTCCTTAGTGCCCATCAAATGCAGCCTGATCAGTGCCCATTAAATGCAGCTTTAGCAGTGCCCATCAAATGCAGCCCTACCAGTGCCCAGCAATGCGGCCTTACCAGTGCCCAGCAATGCAGAATGATCAGTGCCCAGCAATGCAGCCTTAGCAGTGCCCAGCAATGTGGCCTTACCAGTGCCCAGCAATGTGGCCTTACCAGTGCCCAGCAATGTTGCCTCACCAGTGCCCAGCAATGCGGCCTCACCAGTGCCCAGCAATGCAGCCTGATCAGCAGACATGGTACAAGAGATGGTCAGAGACTGCAGACATACTACAAGAGATGGTCAGAGACTGCAGACATACTACAGGAGATGGTCAGAGACTGCAGACATACTACAGGAGATGGTCAGAGACTGCAGACATGATACAAGAGATGGTCAGAGACTGCAGAGATACTACAGGAGATGGTCAGAGACTGCAGACATGATACAGGAGACAGTCAGAGACTGCAGACATGATACAGGAGATGGTAAGAGACTGCAGACATGATACAGGAGACAGTTAGAGACTGCAGACATACTACAGAAGATGGTCAGAGACTGCGGACATGATACAGGAGATGGTTAGAGACTGCGGATATGATACAGGAGAGGGAGAGACTGAAAAGCGCGAATCGTCTCTCCCCAAACTTTTACTAACACGCAGTAACACGAGATCATATGACGCCCAGTCAGGATAACAGAACCACTTCCTGACCATCAATCTGCTATAGGCCAGGCGGGAAGGGGTTAAAGTTTATGTGCGTGTAAAGGCAGGTATCTTAATACTTTTGGCAATATAGTGTACCTTTTAAATATCTCCAGTATTAGGATAAAAGCTATAGACATACAGTATATGCAAAATGAAAGCACTCACATTGAAGCTAGCAAAGCATATGCCGCAGTTTGCTGCCAGTTTCTAAATACATTTCATTAATACGAGTTGGTATCAGTAGTTCTGAGCAACTGACAGAACCCAGATCACTTCCATATCACTGTTCTGAATAAATGATGTTTGTCGCTTTTCACCAAACTAAATTGTACTAATAATTATGAACATGCTGATATAGGAATGTATTTTAGGCCTCATAGTCTACATTGTTTTCCGTGGCTCTCAAGATTCTAATTCCGAATTTTGTTTATTAGCGTAGATTGGAGAAATGAGCTGCTTCTGTAAGTGCGGCGGTTTGAGTTTTTGCTGGAATACATTGATCATAGTGGGGAAAATGAAAGCCTGCCTAAGCCGAGAGATGTCATGACAGATCATGTGCACAGCGATCAGGGAATGTCTGGAAGGGGTGAAAAGTTTAAAGCTACATACAGATATAAGCTAAAAATGGTATATTTTCAACATCCTCATATACTTGCAAGCCACTGGGAAGCAGCTTTATATCTTTTTTCAAGCGGTAACTACATTAAAGTTACATTTTATGATCTGATTAGATTACAAAGCAATAATTTAAAACAATTCTTGCATGAACAAAAGTGACATCCCAGTGCTGTAATCTGCATTGCTTCCCCAACTGTGGGAGAAATAAGCACGCTTTCAGTGGACTTTTCATTGTATATGCCTTCTTCTCCCATAGCATAGTATTAGTATATGTTATATAAAGTTGTGCTCATAAGTTTACATACCCTGACAGAATTTATGATTTCTTGGCCATTTTTCAGAGAATATGAATGATAACACAAAAACGTTTCTTTCACGCATGGTTAGGCTGCATTCACACCTGAGCGTAGCGATTCGGGCGTTTTTACCATTGTTTTGTCACGCGAATTTGCGCCCGTCGAAACGCTCCTTGTGGCGCTAGACGCTTGAATCGGGCGTTTCCATTACATTATATGAATCCTAAAACGCCCAATCTGCCCGATTTGCGCGACAAAAAAGGGTCCGGAACTTGTTTGAGCTTCAGGCGTTCGGCTTCAGACGTTTTTGAGTGGAGATGTGAACCATCTCCATAGAGAATAATGTATTTTTTCCCCTCTAGCGTTTTGTAGCTTCAGGCTTAGGGCTACAAAACGCTCAGGTGTGAATGCAGCCTTAGTGTTTGGCTGAAGCCATTTATTATCAATCAACTGTGTTTACTCTTTTTAAATCATAATGACAACAGAAACTACCCAAAAGACCCTGATCAATAGTTTACATACCCTGGTGATTTTGGCCTGATAACATGCACACAAGTTGACACCAGGGATGAGCTGAACACCCCCCTGTTCGGTTTGCACCAGAACCTGCGAACAGACAGAATGTTCGCGCGAACTTTAGAACCCTATTAAATACAATGGACTCGAACGTTCAAAATCTAAAGTGCTAATTATAAAGGCTAATATGCAATTTATTGTCCTAAAAAGTGTTTGGGGACCCGGGTCCTGCCCCAGGGGACATGTATCAATGCAAAAAAAGGTTTAAAAAATAGACGTTTTTACGGGAGCAGTGATTTTAATAATGCTTAAAATGAAAAAATAAAAGTGAAATATTCCTTTAAATTTCGTACCTGGGGGGTGTGTATGATATGCATGTAAAGTGGCGCATGTTTCCCGTGCTTAGAACTGTCCCTGCACAAAGTGTAATTTTTAACCACTTAAGCCCCGGACCATTTGGTAGCTAGATGACCAGAGGTGAATTCAGAATTTTGCACTGCGCTGCTTTAACTGTAAATTGTGCGGACATGCAATGTTGTACCCAAACAAAATTTGCGTCCTTTTCTTCCCACAAATAGAGCTTTCTTTTAATGGTATTTGATTGCCTCTGCGATTTTTATTTTTTGCAATATAAACGGAAAAAGACCGAAAATTTTGAAAAAAAATGATATTTTCTACTTTTTGTTATAAGAAAAATCGAATAAACTCAATTGTAGTCATACATTTAGGCCAAAATGTATTCAGCCACATGTTTTTAGTAAAAAAAATGTCAATAAGCGTATATTTATTGGTTTGCGCAAAAGTTATAGAGTTTACAAACTAGGGTACATTTTCTGAAATTTACACAGCTTTAAATTTATGACTGCCTATCTCATTTCTTGAGGTGCTAAAATGACAGGGCAGTACAAAACCCCCCCAAATGACCCCATTTTGGAAAGTAGACACCCCAAGGAAATTGCTGAGAGGCATGTTGAGCCCATTGAATTTTTTATTTTTTTGTCCCAAGTGATTGAATAATGACTAAAAAAAAAAAAAAAAAAATAATTACAAAAAGTTGTCACTAAATGATATATTGCTCACACATGCCATGGTTATATGTGGAATTTCACCCCAAAATACATTTTGCTACTTCTCCTGAGTACGGGGATACCACATGTGTGGGACTTTTTGGGAGTCTAGCCGCGTACGGGACCCCGGAAACCAAGCACTGCCTTCAGGATTTCTAAGGGCGCAAATTTTGGATTTCACTCCTCACTACCTATCACAGTTTCGAAGGCCATAAAATGCCAAAATAGCACAAAACCCCCCCAAATGACCCCATTTTAGAAAGTAGACACCCCAAGGAAATTGCTGAGAGGCCTGTTGAGCCCATTGAATATATTTTTTCTTGTCCCAAGTGATTGAATAATGACAAAAAATAAATAAAATAAATAAAATTACAAAAAGTTGTCACTAAATGATATATTGCTCACACATGCCATGGTTATATGTGGAATTGCACCCCAAAATACATTTTTCTGCTTCTCCTGAGTACGGGGATACCACATGTGTGGGACTTTTTAGGAGCCTAGCCGCGTACGGGACCCCGAAAACCAAGCACCGCCTTCAGGATTTCTAGGCACAAATTTTTGATTTCACTCCTCACTACCTATCACAGTTTTGAAGGCCATAAAATGCCAAAATCGCACAAACCCCCCCCAAATGACCCCATTTTGGAATATAGACACCCCAAGCTATTTGCTGAGAGGAATGGCGAGTATTTTACAGCTCTCATTTGTTTTTGAAAATGAAGAAAGAAAATATATATATATATATTTTTTTTTTTTTCAATTTTCAAAACTTTGTGACAAAAAGCGAGATCTGCAAAATACTCACAATACCTCTCAGCAAATAGCTTGGGGGGTCTACTTTCCAAAATGGGGTCATTTGGGGGGGTTTTGTGCTATCTGGGCATTCCATGGCCTCCGAAACTGTGATAGGCAGTGAGAAGTGAAATCAAAAATTTACACCCTTAGAAAGCCTGAAGGCGGTGCTTGGTTTTTGGGGTCCCGTACGTGGCTAGGCTCCCAAAAAGTCTCACACATGTGGTATCCCCGTACTCAGGAGAAGCAACATAATGTATTTTGGGGTGTAATTCCACATATGCCCATGGCATGTTTGAGCAATATATCATTTAGTGACAACTTTGTGCAAAAAAAAAAAAAAAAAAAAAAATTGTCGTTTTTCCGCAACTTGTGTCAACATATAAAATATTCCATGGACTCGACATGCCTCTCAGTATATAGCTTGGGGTGTCTACTTTCCAAAATGGGGTCATTTGGGGGGGGTTTGAACTGTTCTGGCATTTTATACACAACATTAGGAAGCTTACATCCACTCTTCTAACCACTTGAAGACAAAGCCCTTTTTGACACTTTTTGTTTACATGAAAACATTTTTTTTTTTTGCAAGAAAATTATGTTGAACCCCCGAACATTATGTATATTTTTAAAGCAAAGGCCCTACAGATTAAAATGGTGGGTGTTGCATTTTTTTTTTCTACACAGTATTTGCGCAGCGATTTTTCAAACGCATTTTTTGGGTTAAAAAATACACTTTTTTTAATTTTAATGCACTAAAACACACTATATTGCCCAAATGTTTGATGAAATAAAAAAGATGATCTTAGGCCGAGTACATAGATACCAAACACGACATGCTTTAAAATTTCGCACAAACGCGCATTGGCGACAAACTACATACATTTTTAAAAGCCTTTAAAAGCCTTTACAGGTTACCCCAGTAGATTTACAGAGGAGGTCTACTGCTAAAATGATTGCCCTCGATCTGACCTTCGTGGTGATACCTCACATGCATGGTGCAATTGCTGTTTACATATGACGCCAGACCGACGCTTGCGTTCGCCATTGGGCAAGAGCAGGGCAGGACAGGGGTGCTTTTTTTTTTTTTTCTTTTTTTTTTCTTATTAATTTTGCTTTTTTATTTTATTTTTAAATTGTTCCTTCCAAGTATTTTTTTTTTTAATCATTTTTATTGTTATCTCGGGGAATGTAAATATCCCCTATGATAGCAATAGGTAGTGACAGGTACTCTTTTTTTGAAAAAACTGGGGTCTTCTAGACCCTAGATTTTTCCTCTGCCCTCAAAGCATCTGACCACACCAAGATCGGTGTGATAAAATGCTTTCCCAATTTCCCAATGGCGCTTTTTATATCCGGGGGGGGCATTCCCTCCCACTGCTTGTAAAAGCAGTCCAGAGGCTAATTAGCCGCTAGGATTGCTTTTACATGAAAGCCGGCCGCAGGCTGAAAAGAATGATACCAAGATGATACCTAAACCCGCAGGCATCATTCTGGTATAAACATTTAAAGTCCAGCAACATACCAGTACGTTGCTGGTCCTTGTTGGACATGTATTGTAATCTTTTTATTTCATGCAGCCAGTTGGCTGAACGAAAAAAGAGATTGATCGGTGGGTATGCCCACCATTAGAATACCGCCCTTCATCCACCCACTTCCAATGATGGGCATACACGCACCATTTATATATGCCGAAGCATGGGGGCATCCTCCCGCAAAAAAGTTATGCCGCACACACATGGTCGGACTTTTCCACGGGCAAGCCTCCGTCGGAATTTCGACCGTATGTACGCGGCATTAGGAGCAAAATCGCTCCTCCGCCCCTGCTGCCCCAATGCTTCGGCATATTTGCTTTTTTTTTTAACTGTGGTGGTGAAATCACCTCCTACAGCACTGGAGTCGCAGGGATCAGGCCTGTCTCTGCGAATGCTGCAGTTATGTGTGTTTTTGTTTTGTAAGTGACAGTGATCGATCGATACTGCACTTGGGTGGCCTGGGCTGGACGGAGGGGCAAAACGCAGGTGCCAGCAGGTATCTGGGCTGATCCCGCTAACACTGCGTTTTTGGGAACCCTAAACTGCTGGGGACGCTAGTATAGATCTGATCAGATCAGATATTGATCTGTTCAGATACTATACCACTAAGGGGGGTGTATGCTTCACGCGTGGGTGTTAGCGTTACTGGCACTAACCTGACGCTGCCTGGGGTGTGACTCAGACCCTCTCTGACGCTAAAACCTAATTGATATCACCCGCCGGGCGATCAGGGGGTTAAACCTTTATTGGGTTATATACACGGCGGGTGCCCTGACACTATAAAAAGCAAACTAACTAACCAGCGTCACCCGTAACACTTATATGGTGATCACTGGTGAAAGGGTTAACTAGGGGCAATCAGGGGGTTAAAACCTTTATTAGATAATATATGGGGGTACCTGACGCTATAAAAACCTGCGGCGAACCTAAAAAAAATTACCAGCTACCGATCTGCATCACCGACACTAAGACAGCGTTTAGAAAAACGATCGCTTAGTGACAGTGGTGATAGGGGGTGAAAGGGTTACCTGGGGGGCGATCAAGGGGGTTAAACCTTTATTAGATAATATATTGGGGTACCTGACGCTATAAAAACCTGCGGCGAACCTAAAAAAAATTACTGGCTACGATCTGCATCACCGACACTAAGACAGCGTTTAGAAAAACAATTGCTTAGCGACAGTGGTGATAGGGGGTGAAAGGGTTACCTGGGGGCGATCAAGGGGGTTAAACCTTTATTAGATAATATATTGGGGTACCTGACGCTATAAAAACCTGCGGCGAACCTAAAAAAAATTACCGGCTACCGATCTGCATCACAGACACTAAGACAGCGTTTAGAAAAACGTTCGCTTAGTGACAGTGGTGATAGGGGGTGAAAGGGTTACCTGGGGGGCGATCAAGGGGGTTAAACCTTTATTAGATAATATATTGGGGTACCTGACGCTATAAAAACCTGCGGCGAACCTAAAAAAAATTACTGGCTGCCGATTGGCATCACTGACGCTAAGACAGCGATCAGAAAAATGATCGCTAAGCGACAGTGGTGATAGGCGGTGAAAGGGTTATCTGGGGGGTGATCAGGGGGTTAAACCTTTATTAGGGGGGGTTAGGGGGCTACACTGGACCTAAGACTAAACTTTGGTGACACTTTTACAGTCACAAATGTCACTGATTGCAGTGATCACTAAATAAATGGTCACTGCAATCAGTGACACTGTGACTGGGGGCTGGGGGGGTGATCTGGGGGGTGATCTGGGGTGATCTGGGGGGGCGATTTATGTCCCTATGTGTCCTGGTGTCAGTGTAGTGTTGTGTGCACTGACCTGATATCTTCTCTTGTACGGCGCTCGGTATATGTGAGCGCCGCACCAGAGATGACATCACTTCCTCCTGCTCCCTCTGTCTGACACAGACAGAGGGGGCATTTCCATTCGCCGGGAGCGATCGCGAGGGGGTGGCCAGAAACGAATGGCTGCCCCCTCATCCCGGAACGCTCCCGGACACTTAGCCACCGCTCACTGTATAGGAGGGGGGTCCGATCGGACCCCCCAACTGTACAAAGGCAATCACGTATGCTCTACGTGATTGTGCCTGTCGGTGCCATTCTGCCGACGTATATATACAGTGAGCGGTCGTTAAGTGGTTAAAGGAAAAAAAGTAATTTAAAACTCACTCGCGGCTATTAATGAATTGTCGGCTTTTATCAATACATAGAAAAGTCATTGATAAAAAAAAAAGCGTGGGGGTTCCCCCAAATTCAATTACCAGGCCCTTTAGGTCTGGAATGGATATTAAGGGGAACCCCGCCGCAAATTTAAAAAAAATGGCGTGGGGTTCCCCCTAAATATCCATACCAGGCCCTTGAGATCCTCTCAGCGGACCAGATGCGGAACATGAGAAGGGAACGGGTCTATACATGTATTACACAGGGAATAAAGTTCCCCATCAGGTCCGCCCCCTTGGTATGTCCGACCCCGCCTACATCATTGGCCTGAGCGGGGAACTTCCTTCACTGTGTAATTTAAATTTACACAGTGAAGGAAGTTTCCCGCTCAGGCCAGTGACATAGGCAGGGTCTGACATACCGAGGGGGCGGACCTGATGGGGAACTTCGTTCGCTGTGTAATACATGAATAGACCCACCCCTTCTCTCGTTCCCCATCAGGTCCGCTCAGCGGACCAGATGCTGAACATGAGAAGGGGCGGGTCTATACATGTATTACAAAGTGAGAGAAGTTCCCCATCAGGTCCGCCCCCTCGGTATGTCGGACCCCGCCTACGTCATTGGCCTGAGTGGGAAACTTCCTTCACTGTGTACATTTAAATTACACAGTGAAGGAAGTTCCCCACTCAGGCCAATGACGTAGGCGGGGTCGGACATACCGAGGGGGCGGACCTGATGGGGAACTTCATTTGCTGTGTAATACATGTATAGACCCACCCCTTCTCATGTTCCGCATCTGGTCCGCTGAGCGGACCTGATGGGGAACTTTAGAAGGGGGGGTCTATACATTTAAAACACAGCGGAGGAAGTTCCCCATCAGGTCCGCACAGGCACAACCAATGACGGACAGCGCTGGACATCGGGAGCGCCGCGGGACACTGGATTTCATCGCTGGAATGTTTATTTTTATTTTTTAATAAAGGACTTTTCCAAGGTGTGTGTGTTTTTATTTAAATTTTTTGACACTTTCTTTGTGAAATGGTTGGGGTACAATGTACCCCTTACCAATTCACATGGGGGGGCGGGATCTGGGGGTCCCCTTTGTTAAAGGGGTCTTCCAGATTCCGATAAGCCCCCCGCCCGCAGACCCCCACAACCACCGGGCAAGGGTTGTGGGGATGAGGCCCTTGTCCCCATCAACATGGGGACATCCTCCCCATGTTGAGGGCATGTGGCCTGGTACGGTTCAGGAGGGAAGGGGGGCTCTCTCGTCCCCCCCTCTTCCCCTGCGGCCGGCCAGGTTGCGTGCTCGGATAAGGGTCTGGTATGGATTTTTGGGGGGACTCCACGCCATTTTTTTTTAAATGTGGGGTGGAGTTCCCCTTAAAATCCATGCCACATCTCAAGGGCCTGGTATGGATATTTAGGGGGAATCCCACGCCATTTTTTTTTTTAAATTTGCGTCGGGGTTCCCCTTAATATCCATTCCAGACCTGAAGGGCCTGGTAATTGAATTTGGGGGAACCCCCACGCTTTTTTTTTTTTTATCAATGACTTTTCTATGTATTGATAAAAGCCGACAATTCATTAATAGCCGCGAGTGAGTTTTAAATGACTTTTTTTCCTTTAAAAATTACACTTTGTGCAGGGACAGTTCTAAGCACGGGAAACATACTTTACATGCATATCATACACACCCCCTAGGTACGAAATTTTAAGGAATATTTCACTTTTATTTTTTCATTTTAAGCATTATTAAAATCACTGCTCCTAAAAAAAACGGCCGTTTTTAAAACTTTTTTTTGCATTGATACATGTCCCCTGGGGCAGGACCCGGGTCCCCAAACACTTTTTAGGACAATAACTTGCATATAAGCCTTTATAATTAGCACTTTAGATTTCTCCCATAGACTTTTCAAATTTGCCGCGAACACCCCAAATTGTTCGTTGTTCGGCGAACGGAGCGAACAGGCATTGTTCGAGTCGAACATGAGTTCGACTCGAACTCGAAGCTCATCCCTAGTTGACACAAAGGGGTTTGAATGGCTATTAAAGGTAACCAGACTCAACTGTGATCTGTTTGCTTATAATTAGTGTGTGTGTATAAAAGGTCAATGAGTTTCTAGACTCCTGACAGACCCTTGCATCTTTCATCCAGTGCTGCACTGACGTTTCTGAATTCTGAGTCAGGGGGAAAGCAAAAGAATTGTCAAAGGATCTGTGGGAAAAGGTAGTTGAACTGTATAAAAGAGAAAAGGGATATAAAAAGATATCCAAGGAATTGAGAATGCCAATCAGCAGTGTTCAAACTCTAATCAAGAAGTGGAAAATGAGGGGTTCTGTTGAAACAAAACCACGGTCAGGTAGACCAACTAATATTTCAGCCACAACTGCCAGGAAAAATGTTCAAAGAAAAACCCACAAATATCTTCAGGTGGAATACAGGACTCTCTGAAAACATGTGGTGTGGCTGTTTCAAGATGCACAATAAGGAGGCACTTGAAGAAAGATGGGCTGCATGGTCGAGTCACCAGAAGAAGCCACAAATTATCCCACTTACAATATGCCAAACAGCACAGAGACAAGCCTCAAACCTTTTGGCACAAAGTCATTTGGAGTGATGAGACCAAAATTTAGCTTTTTGACCACAACCATAAACGCTACATTTGGAGAGGAGTCAACAAGGCCTATGATGAAAGGTACACCCTTCCTACTGTGAAACACGGAGGTGGATCACTGATGTTTTGGGGATGTGTGAGCTACAAAGGCACAGGAAATTTGGTCAAAATTGATGGCAAGATGAATGCAGTATGTTATCAAAAAATACTGGAGGAACATTTGCATTCATCAGCCAGGAAGCTGCGCATGGGATTTAATTGGACATTCCAACATGACAATGATCCAAAACATAAGGCCAAGTCGACCTGTCATTGGCTACAGCAGAATAAAGTGAAGGTTCTGGAGTGGCCATCTCAGTCTCCTGACCTCAATATCATTGAGCCACTCTGGGGAGATTTCAAACGTGCAGTTCATGCAAGAAAGCCCAAGAATTTACAGGAACTGGAGGCTTTTTGTCAAGAGGAATGGGCAGCTTTACCATCTGAGAAGATAAAGAGCCTCATCCACAAGTACCAAAGAAAGACTTCAAGCTTTCATTGATGTTAAAGGGGGCAATACACGGTATTAAGAACTGGGGTATGTAAACCTTTGATCAGGGTCATTTGGGTAGTTTCTGTTGTCATTATGATTTAAAAAGAGTAAACACAGTTGATTGATAATAAATGGCTTCAGCCAAACACTAACCATGAGTGGAAGAAAAGTTTTTGTGTTATCGCTCATATTCTCTGAAAAATGGCCAAGAAATCATAAATTCTGCCAGGGTATGTAAACTTATGAGCACAACTGTATACTTACCTATAACAACACTGTGCAGAGATCTTCATGTGCAACCTGCCTGTAACTGCACAGCCTGTGAGCTAATGTGTCACTAAACACACATCACAAAAACTGTCAATAAATCGTATAAATCGTATATTACATGCGATTCATACTCACTCAGTCACTATGAGATTTGTTTTCTGTATTCTGCAATTCTGGTTGATCCTGCTATTCTCTATCTCCCCCTTCTGTCCCCAATACAGCTCGGAATTTTGCAGAGCAGTGTTGGCAACTCTGCACATGCTCAGTTTTCAGTGAGTTTCTATGCTGAGCATTTCCTCTCTATCACATCTGATCAGCCCATGTGACTATAGAGTCACACATGTGGCTATATACACAGTGGTTAATGACAGCCCACTCCCTAACCAGCTAAACACAATAAGGGTGGGATATCATATGTAGATTGATGGAGGCTTCACCTCCCTCTTATTCTAGGACACACGCTAGAGAGGCGTGACACAGCCTGTGACGGGAAGAAATCCACCCACACCATGTTATTGCCCAAAAATAATAAAGATTTGATTTCAAATATATATTTGTATGACAATTTAGAACAGTATAGTGATATTATTTATTTATTTTACTCGGTATTCCAAACGCAATTTTTTTTTTAACATCAGCATTTTTTGTGACCAGCAGCAGAGTACTAGAAGATCCTCCTGCTTATGTTTCCCTGCAGACAGGCTGGGAAAGAGCTGGGTCATGTGACAACTGTATATTGATTAGGAAAAATGTACTTACCGGTAGATGTTTTTTTTTAATTAAAATAATTACAGTGTCATTATCCACATACAGAAATAGAAGGGGGCAATGTAAATCAAACAGTCTGTGCTTAGTATCACTTTAAATGTTTCAAACTGTACCGACACATTTCCCCTGTTCTCCATTTACTTCATTCTAAAGCCAACTACAATTTGAAAGACTTGCCCAGAGTCTGAAAGACCAACAGATGGACCTTCCATTGAAGTGACTGAAGGCTTTGTATGTGTGGTTACAACTTTGTACATTTCTAAAGATTTTGGCCGTAGGTTGTAGGGCGCTGTCTGGAGACAATTGTATTATAGGTATATTAAAAGTGCTAGAAGAGGGGAGAGAAAAATAATTAAAGCCGTGTACACACGATAGGTTTTACAGATGAAAACGGTCCGATGGACTTTTTTCATCGGACAAAGCGATCGTGTGTGGGCCCCATCGGTCTTTTTTCCATCGGTGTTTAAAAATAGAACATGTTTTAAATTTATCCGATGGTTAAAAAACCGATAGCAAATTACTATCATCTGTGGGGAACTCCATCGGATAAAAAATCCAAGCATGCTCAGAATCAAGTCGACGCATGCTCATAAGCATTGAACTTCATTTTTCTCGGCTCATCAAAGTGTTTTTTGTCACCGCGTTTGGAACGGTCGGTTTTTTGACTGATGGTGTGTAGGCAAGACTGATGGAAGTCAGCCTCATCGGTTTTCCGATGGAAAAATCCATTGGTTTAAAAACCATAGGAAATCCGATCGTGTGTACAGGGCTTAACAGTATAACATGCTGGTGGTTGTGCCTCACCTTGTCAGAAGAAAGTCTGGAGCAGCTTTTCTCAGCCTTTTTAACACAGAGGAACCTTTGAATTACCGTTCAGGTCTCAGGGAATCCCTGCTAATAATTGTTATGTCTACTGCTCATGAGTGTGAACAGCAAGTTTTAGAAATAAGAATAAATAAAAGAATAAATAATGTAGTGTACTTAGCCTGTTAGGGACCCAAGGCTTCTCTATATGACAATATTATTTTCAGTAATAGTATAAAACAAAAATAATTATCAGAAAAGTAATACCTGCAGTGCAAATTGTAGTGCCCCCTAAAATTTAGTGAGTTCAGTTAAAAATGGGACCTCTTACATTGATGGTCAGTGTAGAAGTTTCCCATTCTCGTGGTACATAACGAGTTGACCTGGCATTAAAGGATCTTCCTCCGGGACCGGAGTGCATCCCTTTCCCTACCTTCTACTCTTTTTTCATTTATTTTACTATCTCTGTTTATCCCTCTTCTTTCTTTTTGATTGAATCTGACATTGCGTGGATTCTTGTACCATATATGGTCTTTGAGCCCACGCGGAAGTTCAGTTAGTGGGTCGCAAGTTTGGTTCAGTTTTGCCCCTAATAGGTGAATGATGCAATATACAGACTCAAGTGTATAGAGGTTTAACAGTTATGTAACTGACCTTCAATGTCTTGTTCATGTACAATTATTTTTTCATTTACAATGACAAATGCTGATTTTGTATTTCTATCTGAAAACTTGAATAAAAACATTGGAAACCAAAAATGTGCTCTCTCCTAAGCCACTCACTGGCTTTCTGATTAAAATAGCTTGCGCTTTGGATCCTTGTGGCAGAACTTAAATGAGAGAAGTACAAGACTCATTTGTACCTTTTGTGGTGGACTATGTTGGAAAATTGGTCCACCACTAACCATTTTGATACCTGAGAAATTTAAAAAGTGAACATAAGTTATGAGTATGACAAGATACTTTACTAAGGTAAAGTATCTTATGTTTAGCATATATATTAAATGAGTTTTAACACGTTGGCAGTATTACTGTATGTATACAAAACTTGATTGAAGCTATTTTTTATGATTATTTCAGAATCCTAGAAATAGGTCAGCTGTAATCTTCAATGTCCATGGAAAGTCACCACAATGTGAAATTTATGTGATTCACTCATGCCCCATCATGTTGATTAATAGTTAGCTCAGAGGTTACGATGTACATGTCAGCTGCACACTATAAGACAATGTATAGATAAACAAAATGGAATGGTATTCAGAACTTGCTTAGTTCATATTTGCAGTAAAGTAACATTAATATATCATATGCTTTGAAACAATTCATTTAATATACATGCTGTACCTTTTCAGATATTTCATTCTGTAGATTCCATTTTGCCAGGGAAAGATAGTATGAACTTTAAAATGTCGGAGGGCTGACTTTGCTGACCTCCATTTTGAGAATGTTACAGTAGCTGTCTGGCTGTCATGCTGATGCTTTTGTTGCAGTGCTTTCTGAGTCCCTAACCCAGAACAAGTAAATTATAGATAAGGAATTCTGATAGTTTTCTGATACTCATGTATGGAATGTTTTTTTCAGGTCTGCCAGGAAACTAACATTTTCCAAAGAGGGCCAGCAATGGCAGCCTCTATACTTTTCTCTTAATAGAGTCACTTTAATATCTTTTTTAAACAGGCTACAATAATGCAGGTTTAACTTTCAAACTTGACTGGACTTACCTCAACAATTAAGCAAGTACTTCAAAAAGAAGGCAGGTTAATGATTTTTAGCCACTTGTTGGCCTACATTGGTCTTGCATTTGGTTTGATCAATGGAACCAGTCCCAAGAGGAGTTTACCATGTGCAGGCTAAAGCCCTGTACACACGATCGGATATCCTATGGATTCTAATCCGATGCTTTTTTCCATCGGAAATCCGATGAAACTGTCTTCCATCAGTCTTGCCCACACACCATCAGTCAAAAAACCGACCGTTTCAAACGCGGTGACGTAAAACAATCCGATGAGCCGAGAAAAATTAAGTTCAATGCTTCTGAGCATGCGTCGACTTGATTCTGAGCATGCGTGGGTTTTTTATCCGATGGAGTTCCCCACAGACGATATTAATTTGCTATCTGTTTTTTATCCATCGGAAAAATTTAAAACGCTCTATTTTTTGACACCGATGGAAAAAAGACCGATGGGGCCCATACATGATCGGTTTGTCCGATGAAAAAAATCCATCGGACTGTTTTCATTGGTAAAACCGATCAAGTGTACGCGGCCTTAGTGTCCCACACAGTTTTTATCTCTTCTTTTGAAAGCCCAAGAGAAGGATCTGTGGGACTTCATGCATGCTATCTGAGTAGAATTAGTGAATAGAGAGGTTTTTAATATCAGATCCAAATATCAATATTAACATTGACGTGAAGTGATACAGCTGAGGGTCCATCTTCTCCATCAGTAAAATAATGCAGGATTTGTCTTCATGAAGAATATATATATATTAAAAAAAAAAGGTTCATGTTTCCATTGAAAACCATAAAACTTGTGAGGATGCCTAATATTTTGGATGATATGCCATCATAGTCTGAGCCAGGTGTCCCCACGCATTTGTTGTCCTTAACATATGTGATTTTGACCATCTGTAACTTTAGATTTTGATCCTCTTTTAATTATTTTATTCTTATAAAAACTGGAAGGAGTTTGTACCACAGTGCAATTGTTCACACATTATGTGCTCTTTCCTGTTTTAAAAATATTATAATTCAATAAATTATAATGTAGATTGCTTCTTTGCAGTGCATGCACTGCTGCGATCAATGGTAATTTCATGGAGTTAGAGATATGTCCTGCCTATGAGATCTGGAGACCCTTGTAAGGGAATCACTATGTACAATTTGAACTTTATAATTTGAGGTCCATCTTATTTGGTTCCTAAAGGGGGCGGTCAGTGAACACACTGGGAGCACGCTTTGAGTGTACAGCATTCACAATGTCATGCATTTCTTTGATGAACGCGGTGAAGTCATCTTTATGGAAATTCAAAATTATCAACATGGCTTAAAGCAGACCTTCAGTCATTTTTTCAACTTTCCATCTATTAAATCTTCTGTATTAAATATCAGAAAAACTCCCTAAGGTGCCTCTGATCCTAGCGCTCAATGGACAAAAAATCTAGGTTCTTCTGTAATGCAGCAGCTATTATAACATCATAAAATTCATACAAAATATGCTCAATATATAATTGTAAACAACTATGCATCAAACATTAACAGCGCTTCGCAGGTTAGGTGAAAACCTGTGGGTGATAAGGATTCTTATCGTACAGTAATATAATATGCAACATGTAAACATAAATAAGTCCAATGCATGCAATTAAAATGATTGAAAAAAGGAGAGAGAGAGAGAAAAAGTCCACTTCTCCAATCCTCTCATCTGCCGGTATTGACACTATATATGGTGTTGCTCTGGCTCCTTATATGGGGAAACACACTATCAGTTCAACCGTTCATTCACTATGAATGTGCAACAGATTCATCTTAGAGGAACCCAGAAACTGTAGCTTGAAAGGACACTTCCCCAGTAGATGCAATGCAGCTCCCTTAGGAGATCTACTCACCAGACTTCCGAACACAGATAGCCTTAATCACTCCTCTAAGTGGGGGGTTGTAAGCTCTTCATAGGGAGGATTTCTCCTTGGATGTGCGGTGTCCCCGATCAGTGGATTTCAGCGTGTAGCAATGCGGGCATATAAATGTAAGGGGAAACCAAACATAGTGTAAAACCCTTTTTTATTGTAAATAGATAGACCCCCCGTTTACAAGCATGCTTACAAGATAAAAGCAGTAAAAAAACATGTCTCATACTGTTGATACATCATGCTCACTCGAAACCAGGGATCCTGCCAATCGGTGGCTTGCTCGAGTGAGTCCCGGGAAGATGATCGCCTGTATGGACAGATGAGTCACGTGGTCACGCTCTGACGCGTTTCGTGATTGGTTCACGTCTTCAGAGGGCGTGGCCACGAGACGTAACTCATCTCTTAAATAGTGAAGGGCACCGCCTCCTCCTCTGTACGTCAGGGGCTGAGTGTCATGGATATGTGAATGGCCTACAAGCCCCAGAATCCTCTTCCCACGGGCTCACATCAGCTAGCCACACTTCACTGCCCCTACAGGTTGGCGAAGGCATTGCAGAGCACTGCAGCGTAACGAGTGTGACACTCTTCAATGACCAGATAAAGACCATGAGCCGCTGCCGAGTGCCGCAAAACAACCTTCACCCACCCGCACAAGCAAAATAGGATGCCCCTTAGAGACATGACCCCATCATGCAATGTTGATAATAGTAACACTAATAAAACATTTGAATACTAAATGCATAAATGAATAAACAATGCACAGCTTATCCCTGCAGAGTGTGCTATGTTATTCTATCTATATCAGACACTGCCTGATTTCCAATGTGACACAGAGGAATATCAGACAGCGCCATTTTTTTAAAAGGACATAATGTAATGACTGGAAGTCATTAATAAAAAATATGTAATAAAAGCCATTATAAATGGCAATACATAGAACATACTAATATTAAATACATCAGAATAGTAAAAAAAGTGATGAAAAAAACTACTAATGATGCAATCCCCCATGAATAGAATAAGATCTGCCCAAAACCTATTCTATTCGTCTTTTCAAAACATCTACCATCTTAAACCTCAAGATCCCTAAATGACTCATGAAACAAGAAGAAAGAAAACTGACGCTATTGCTTAAATTTGGACCCTCATTCAGGATGGAGTTTAACTATAGTAATTATCTAGACCCCTGCTCTGTCAATAATTGCTAATGAAGCAATTAAGGTCAAGGTCTATGTTGAGTCCATTCGGACTAAGAGTGTTGGTCCGGAATATCCATTCAGTTTCACATTTGGATATTTCTCGTACCATATTGGCTCCTCTCCATCTTGGGTGCACCTTATCGATACCCCAAAATTTGAGACCCCTCGGGTCCCTACCATGTTTCACCCTAAAATGAAGGGACACACTATGGTCTTTGTACCCTATAGTAATGTTGTAAATGTGTTCTGATACTCTCTTAGCCAATGTTCTTTTAGTACGTCCAATGTACATTAGCCCACATGGACACTCGAGAGTGTAAACCACGTGGGTGGACATGCATGTAATGCACTCCTTGATTTCAAAATCCTTGCCATTTGCAGTGGATGTGAAACTCGTGATGCCTCTCAAGTGTGTTGATACTTGTTGACAAGCTTTGCATCGTCTGCAGGCATAAAAGCCAGTCCTCTCCCAAAACATTTGTAGTCTCTTTGGTTGATCTAAGATTTTTTTGACTACCTGATCTCCAAATGTCATAGTTTTCCTATAAATGAACGGAGGAACTTCCGGTAACACTGTTTTCAGAGTTTTGTCCATTTTAAGTATGTGCCAATGTTTCCTAAATATGGATTCTATCTCTCTATGTTGTTCATGGTATCCAGATATAAATCCCCATTCATGTTTCTGATTCTGTAATCTAATCCTTGGTGTCAGAATGGATTCTTGTGTGAATAGGCCCACTTCTTCTATCACCGCATCCAGCTGGGGTGCCTGATACCCTTTTTCCACAAAGCATTGTTTAATTAGATCTGCTTGGACTTGGTAGTCTGAGTCTCTGGTACAGTTGCGACGTATACGCATGAACTGACCCTTGGGAATATTCCGAAGCCATTGGGGGTGATGACCACTATGCACTGGGATGTAGCTATTTCGATCCGTGGCCTTAAAGAATGCCTTAGTGTAAAGGTGATCCTCACCCTTAATGACCATAACATCCAAATAGTGTATTTGTTTCTTGTCCCAAGTGAACTCCAACCGGATGTTGTTGTTATTACTGTTCAACCATTCAGAGAATTCCTTCAAGGATTCCTCCGTTCCCTGCCAAATAATGAATAAATCATCTATATAGCGTTTATAATACACCAGTTCCTTTCTTCTCTGATTGTAGACCCATTTATCCTCCCACTCGCTCATAAACAGATTAGTGAGACTGGGTGCAAATTTTGCACCCATTGCAACCCCTGTCTTTTGGCTATAGAATTCCCCTGCATACCAAAAATAATTATGGGTTAAACAATATTCTAATGCCATACGCAAGAACTTTTTCTGGATGAACGGTAGGTCCTCCCTTTTGCTGAGTGCCCAATTAAGGGCTAATAGAGCATCATCATGCTGTATATTAGTGTACAGCGACGTGACGTCAGCTGTCACCAAAAACATTTCCGTGTCCCTCGGGATTGCAACTTCCTTGAGTGTCTGTAAAAAGCTAGTGGTATCTTTTAAAAAGGCTTTTGTAGTCACGACACTACTTTGCATGAAATGATCCAAATATTGGCCTATTCTGGAAGTGACAGAGTCTATGCCATTAACTATGGGTCTGGCTGGTGGTATAATTGAATTTTTATGGATCTTGGGAACTGTATAAATGGTTGGTATTCTATTAAAACTTGGACAAAGATATAATTTTTCTTTCTTGGTAATTACTCTCTTATAGAATCCAAAATCCACCAGGTTGAATAGATCATTCCTATACTGCCTAATAGGGTCCCTTCTTAAATGGCAGTAGGTTGCCTCATCATTCAACATCGTCTGGAGTTGAGAGTGGTAAAACTTTTTATCTAAAATGACCACTCCTCCCCCTTTGTCTGCAGGGCGAATTATGATTTCTTTCCTGCTTTCTAATGCTTTGATTCCCTCCCTAATATGTTTGGGGTTAAGACTTTTCTTTGGAGGTACTTTTTCCAAATCTCTCAGTATTAATTGTTTAAACACTTCAACTTGGTGATTGGATGGTTGTGGCGGATTGAACAGGGATCTATTTTTGAGACCACTATCAATCCCCACCTCCTCACTCTTTGTGGTGTTCCTCAGGCTAAAAGTATTGGATAGAAAATATTTTTTAATATTTAATTTTCTTACATACTTGTGTATGTCAATATATACATTGAACTTGTTCATTGGCTTTGTAGAAGTGCATTTGAGTCCTGCATTCAAAATGTTAGTCTCTTTTTGTGTTAAAGTAGTAGATGACAAATTATATATGCCGCTTACTCTACCTGTCTTGGTCTTTTTCTGCTGGACTCGGCTACCTGCCCTGCATCCTCTGCGTATGGTAACCTGTCTTGCCTGACTGGGCTGTATTGTTCTTCCCACTGTGGGGGGTTCCACCATTCCTGTTGCATATAGGGATTGTGTACCTGTTGCGGTCATCCCCTCCAGGGACGGTTGCCTCGCCCTCGTGCTCGGGGGTTCCCTCTCATACCTCTCCCTAAAAAAGGAACTGGACGTGGAGATGGTACATTATAAGAATTCCCCATATTGTCCTGAGTGGACAAAGGATCAAATCGATTATGGGTATTAACCTGATATGACTCATTATATCCCCCATTTTGTATCGGGTACCTCATATCCTGATGTCCATTGTTCCTACCCCTTTGTGGTTGTTTATTACCTCTCCCCCTCTGATTTTTCACTCCAGGGGCTGGTCTATTATCACTTTGAGAATATGTCACCTGCGTGGATGATTGTGCAGTTCTACCGTCACCATGCACACTATTATGAGTGGGTAATCCATTGTTGTAGGATGGTTGTGGTGCTGTAGTTGTATTTTCTGCATTTTGCCATAAATATATTTCTCCCTTCTTAAAGTCATTCATATCTCTCCTGTATTTCTTAGTTTTTTTCTTTTGTGTGTCCTTATCTAATTTTTCTAACTTTTTTTGATATCATTATCAAAGTTGGTTAATAATGGAGTACCTTTAATAGGATCAAGCTTGACCATTAATTCGGCAATCTTTTTTTCCAAGAGAACCATTTTCCTCTTTTTACGTTTAAGGACCAATTGTTGCAGTTTAAAGCCCACACCATTGAAGAAATCAAGCCACTCAGACACTGACTCAGAATCATCCAAACCATCCTGAGGACTGACTTCCCACCTTAAACTTCTCATAATTAATTTCTCCTTCAGGTAATGTTCAAACGTTGATACATCCCACCACGTGCGCACTTGTTTCTCAAGCGCGCTACCCAAAGCACTCAAAATCGCATTAAAATCCTCATTGGTTTCCCATTCCCCTTCACTAGTGAAGACTGAATCTAAATTCAAATGACGATTATTGAGATCATTGATAGAGTCCATAATCGCTATAGGTATGTAAAAAAAATAATAATTGGTATTAAATATCAGAAAAACTCCCTAAGGTGCCTCTGATCCTAGCGCTCAATGGACAAAAAATCTAGGTTCTTCTGTAATGCAGCAGCTATTATAACATCATAAAATTCATACAAAATATGCTCAATATATAATTGTAAACAACTATGCATCAAACATTAACAGCGCTTCGCAGGTTAGGTGAAAACCTGTGGGTGATAAGGATTCTTATCGTACAGTAATATAATATGCAACATGTAAACATAAATAAGTCCAATGCATGCAATTAAAATGATTGAAAAAAGGAGAGAGAGAGAGAAAAAGTCCACTTCTCCAATCCTCTCATCTGCCGGTATTGACACTATATATGGTGTTGCTCTGGCTCCTTATATGGGGAAACACACTATCAGTTCAACCGTTCATTCACTATGAATGTGCAACAGATTCATCTTAGAGGAACCCAGAAACTGTAGCTTGAAAGGACACTTCCCCAGTAGATGCAATGCAGCTCCCTTAGGAGATCTACTCACCAGACTTCCGAACACAGATAGCCTTAATCACTCCTCTAAGTGGGGGGTTGTAAGCTCTTCATAGGGAGGATTTCTCCTTGGATGTGCGGTGTCCCCGATCAGTGGATTTCAGCGTGTAGCAATGCAGGCATATAAATGTAAGGGGAAACCAAACATAGTGTAAAACCCTTTTTTATTGTAAATAGATAGACCCCCCGTTTACAAGCATGCTTACAAGATAAAAGCAGTAAAAAAACATGTCTCATACTGTTGATACATCATGCTCACTCGAAACCAGGGATCCTGCCAATCGGTGGCTTGCTCGAGTGAGTCCCGGGAAGATGATCGCCTGTATGGACAGATGAGTCACGTGGTCACGCCCTGACGCGTTTCGTGATTGGTTCACGTCTTCAGAGGGCGTGGCCACGAGACGTAACTCATCTCTTAAATAGTGAAGGGCACCGCCTCCTCCTCTGTACGTCAGGGGCTGAGTGTCATGGATATGTGAATGGCCTACAAGCCCCAGAATCCTCTTCCCACGGGCTCACATCAGCTAGCCACACTCCACTGCCCCTACAGGTTGGCGAAGGCATTGCAGAGCACTGCAGCGTAACGAGTGTGACACTCTTCAATGACCAGATAAAGACCATGAGCCGCTGCCGAGTGCCGCAAAACAACCTTCACCCACCCGCACAAGCAAAATAGGATGCCCCTTAGAGACATGACCCCATCATGCAATGTTGATAATAGTAACACTAATAAAACATTTGAATACTAAATGCATAAATGAATAAACAATGCACAGCTTATCCCTGCAGAGTGTGCTATGTTATTCTATCTATATCAGACACTGCCTGATTTCCAATGTGACACAGAGGAATATCAGACAGCGCCATTTTTTAAAAAGGACATAATGTAATGACTGAAGTCATTAATAAAAAATATGTAATAAAAGCCATTATAAATGGCAATACATAGAACATACTAATATTAAATACATCAGAATAGTAAAAAAAATGGCGCTGTCTGATATTCCTCTGTGTCACATTGGAAATCAGGCAGTGTCTGATATAGATAGAATAACATAGCACACTCTGCAGGGATAAGCTGTGCATTGTTTATTCATTTATGCATTTAGTATTCAAATGTTTTATTAGTGTTACTATTATCAACATTGCATGATGGGGTCATGTCTCTAAGGGGCATCCTATTTTGCTTGTGCGGGTGGGTGAAGGTTGTTTTGCGGCACTCGGCAGCGGCTCATGGTCTTTATCTGGTCATTGAAGAGTGTCACACTCGTTACGCTGCAGTGCTCTGCAATGCCTTCGCCAACCTGTAGGGGCAGTGGAGTGTGGCTAGCTGATGTGAGCCCGTGGGAAGAGGATTCTGGGGCTTGTAGGCCATTCACATATCCATGACACTCAGCCCCTGACGTACAGAGGAGGAGGCGGTGCCCTTCACTATTTAAGAGATGAGTTACGTCTCGTGGCCACGCCCTCTGAAGACGTGAACCAATCACGAAACGCGTCAGGGCGTGACCACGTGACTCATCTGTCCATACAGGCGATCATCTTCCCGGGACTCACTCGAGCAAGCCACCGATTGGCAGGATCCCTGGTTTCGAGTGAGCATGATGTATCAACAGTATGAGACATGTTTTTTTACTGCTTTTATCTTGTAAGCATGCTTGTAAACGGGGGGTCTATCTATTTACAATAAAAAAGGGTTTTACACTATGTTTGGTTTCCCCTTACATTTATATGCCCGCATTGCTACACGCTGAAATCCACTGATCGGGGACACCGCACATCCAAGGAGAAATCCTCCCTATGAAGAGCTTACAACCCCCCACTTAGAGGAGTGATTAAGGCTATCTGTGTTCGGAAGTCTGGTGAGTAGATTTCCTAAGGGAGCTGCATTGCATCTACTGGGGAAGTGTCCTTTCAAGCTACAGTTTCTGGGTTCCTCTAAGATGAATCTGTTGCACATTCATAGTGAATGAACGATTGAACTGATAGTGTGTTTCCCCATATAAGGAGCCAGAGCAACACCATATATAGTGTCAATACCGGCAGATGAGAGGATTGGAGAAGTGGACTTTTTTTCTCTCTCTCTCTCCTTTTTTCAATCATTTTAATTGCATGCATTGGACTTATTTATGTTTACATGTTGCATATTATATTACTATTAAATCTTCTGCCCTTGTTGTTTTAACTTTGGATAGTAAAACATTTTTTTTCTGCCAGTAAATACGTTTCACAGCCCACTTCCTGTTTCTTGTCTGGTAAAAAGCCTAGGCTTATGAAATCATGCACAGCTCCCTCTCTCTCTCTCTCACTCTTGTGAGAGTGCCAGGAAGGGAGTGGGGATGAGTCATATGAGGGCCAATGAGAGCTGCAGAGTTGAAGGTGTGCCTCTGTGTAAATCCAGGAAGTGAACAGGCAGCAGCTTCAGCTACCAACAGTTAAAATGATTGCAGCCAGACTCAGTGGAGGGAGATTTCTGCAGCATATTTGGCAAGTACAGAATCACAGTATATATAAAATATTATGCAAAATTGGAGGGAAGCTTTAGAATGACAAAGATGTTTTTTATTACAAATTATGTGAGCAGACTTCAGTTCCTCTTTAATAAAACTATTAACGGACAATTGGATTCATATAGTAATATGTGGACTTTCTGTATCATGAAGACATAATGATTCATGAATACTATTGTTTATTTATATATTGATTTATATACTGTATACACATATATGATTTGTTATTAATCCTGGTATAGCTCTATTCGTTTGGGGAGTATAGATATTTTCTAAAAATCTGTTACATGTCGTAATTTCAATCCCACTTCCTTCTTTGCACATTGTAATCTGTGTGAATCTGAAAATGCAGGGTTTATTTTAATTCCATTTTTTTTTTTTTCAATATGCATTTTTCTACTTTGGTGCAATAATCATTGAAAAAGCAGCTAGAAAAAGGGGATAAAAAAGAATAAACACTGAAGAAATCAGAAAATGCTGTTTTAATGATAATGGATATTGATGATAGATATACCGTATCAAATTGCAGCAAGGTAGCGTGCATTATATTTTATGACTGAAAAATATCCATATGCACATAGCCTTTTACATTCCCTTTTTCCCCAAAATATAATGTTTGGCCCAGATTTATATAATCTCTTCAAGTCTAATCTCTACATTCTCAAGAAGCTTTAAAAGACTTGGTGTGGTAAAATAATATATGATGTGGAGTTACAGATCTTTGAATTGTTCTGATTTCCAGATTCATAGTAAAAATAATACCACAGTAGTAGATATGTGTAGGTTGGAATTGCTGAAACAAGATTTCCACCTGTTAAACTATGCATTCTTTGTTTTCCATTTAATTATGACTCTTTATGATCCAGTCATATAATTTGGTATAGTTCCAAATCTTGTAAATTAGGGCCTTCGTAACGGTAGAATGATAGAATACACAAAGCACACAAAGAAAATGTAAAACATTTATTGGTAAGACATTACAGGGTAAAAATGCTAGTTGGTTACCATTGAAAAGGGCCATTCTTTTAAAGGAACCTTTTATAAAATACCAGTACTTACTGTATTTCTTCTCTGATAAAAGGTACCTCAGGGTGCCCTCACAGACCCTTCTTTAATCACAAAAGAGTGTTGGACTTTCCTGGAAATGACCACACTATATAACATTTACCTTTCAGCCAAAATCAAGAGATGACATGCCTGTTAATTTTACAGTTCAAAGCCAGTGGTTCTCTGTCAGCCATGTTGACAAGCTGAGAAGACTTGACAGAATTATGGGGCATATCGCAGTTCTTGAATAGAAGTTGAGATTGAATGGAAGCCTAAGTATTGGGGGTCAAATCCTCTATGCAAGCCAAAAGAAGGTTAAATGCACTTGTTTTAAGTCAAGTAAGTCAAGGCATAGGGGTTGATTTACTAAAACTGTAGAGTACAAAATCTGGTGCAGCTCTGCATAGAAACCAGCTTCATGGTTAATTTGTCAAACCTTAACTGAGCAAGCTGAAGTTAGAAGCTGCTTGGCTACCAGCTGCACCAGATTTTGCACTCTCTAGTTTAAGTAAATCAACCCCATAGTGTCACAGTCTGGAGTCAGACTGGGAGGCCAGTAGCTATAGCACCCATTGACCAGCAGGATGGGTATACAAGCAGGTCACCCTGGCGGATGACGCAGGCTCACCCGAGGTGCAGAGTCTAAGTATTCCCCAGAGCTCCTTATGATGGAGATGGGTTTTGCTGCATGTTATTACCAGATCACAGTCCTTAGGATAGCCCCACCAGGAGATGAGCAAACCGGGGTCCAGTAACAGATATAGCAGATAAGGATAAGCAGAAGCTTAGTCAGTAAACAAGCCAAAGGTCAGTAACCAATGGTTGTAGGCTGAGATTAAGTAGACGTGTAGGTGAGGAACAAGACGAAGGGTAATGAATGGTAGCGAAGATATGGACTGCAGCAGGAGATACAAGAGCAAGGTATTGGCTGGAGAGAGCCCAGAAATCTGGCAAACAGGAAGTGCAGAGACATGGCTTAAACCAGGAGGTTTATGAGTGGAGCAAAGCGTTCAAGGTTCAAGACAAACAAGGTACAAGGCAGGATTGTGGAAGGAATTGTGGAGGGAGCTTTCCAGCATTCCAGGTGGCTTAGCAAGAAGAGACTTCACCAGACACAGCAGAGGTCCTGGGTTCAGATCCAGGCACTGACACATGGTGATGGTAGCAGATTAGTTTGAAGCATCTAGCCAGGTAACCAAGCATGTTTCTGCATTGTACAGATTTGTTTTCCAAAGGGAAAAAACCCGAACTGAGGCATTTAATAAATTACCCTCAGAAGGACAAATCATGGTCCACTGCAGCCAGGTCCATACCTAGCAAACTATGTTTCAAAGATCAGCAGCAGAACAACCCTTTGTGCTAAATGCACCAAGGCATTGTGAAGTCTGTCGCTGTCTTTCTGATGATCTTTGCTTAAAGAACTTGTTGGTTCCATACCTGGCTGTAGTAGATGATGTTTTTGTACTTTTAAAATGGCTCTTCAGTCTGCAAGGGCTGAGATCTGTAGCTGGGAAGAGGTATTTCAGACTGTCCCATGTGACAGCAGTGTTCTTTACTATGTGCACTGAGCAGAATGGTTCATTTAAATGGGATTACATTGTCATGAACTGAAAATTTTCTTTTCTATTATTTTTTTTTATTATTATTTCTTTAATTTTACTTAATAAAAGTATGATGAAAATGCAAAATTGTAGATAGCAACAGACAAATGATAAAGCTTATTTTGTAATATTAAAGGAAATCTGTCAAAAGGGAAATTGAGAGGCTGACCATTATTATTATCATTATAATACAGAATTTATGTAGCGCCTTCAGTTTGTATACAATTCAATACAAGGAGGGCCCCTCTTGTGAGAGCTTACAATCTGAAAGGAAGGGCAAAGTGATACAAAAGGTAATAATTGTGTAGAAATTAATTCTTTAGGTGGAGATAGGATAGGCTTCCCTGCAGAGATTAGTTATCAGGGATTGCCAAAGAAGCCGAACAGATCTTCTTCTGAAAAGGTTAGTTGCTTGGCTGTCATGCTTTAAATAGCTGACATCAAAAAATCATGCAGTCTGTTTGTTTTTAATATTTCCTGGTCTGTGTACTTTGGGTTTTAGGTAAGTGACTCAGAAAGTAGCTAAGCCAGGGGTCTGCACAACAACCATAGCTTACAAGGAGCTCAGCAATGAGAGTCGAGTATGAGTACCCTGCTATATTGCACAGTGCACAGGTGGTTGACTGACAGGAGGAGGTAAAGTTGACCTAATGTGTGTGTTGTTGCTCCTGGATTGGAAATCTGTCTGATCCCAAATGAGCAGACAGATGAAATATCCATCTCCGCTTACTGAGCGGAGTGGAGACCGACCCAGTCCCGCTCTCCTCTATGGTGAGATCGGATGAAAACGGACCGCCTGTTCATTTTCATCTGATCATATCCCATCTGCCAGATGGATAGAAAATAGGACCACCATCTGTCTAGATTTTGCAGACAGGATCGGATCGGATAATGGGGGATGTCATCGGACATGTGTCTGCTGACATCCGCTGCTCCATGGGGTGAATGGAGGGTCCAATCAGGTCCGCCAGAAAAACTGACAGGCGGACCTGATCGGACATCCCGTGTGGAAGGCCCCTTAAGTATCATCTAAGTCTTCAATAGCCTATATAGACGATACAGTAAATACTACATACAAATATTATTATCTCCTTCATCTACCTAACAATGTAAGTCCTAATATGTGGTAAAATAGATTTTTTTTTGTCTAATTCAACTAATTGTACAAAATATAGTGTTCATTATATTAGATTTATATTCAGTTTTTCTCCATCTGGTTAAGCTGCTATGATGCAATACAATAGGCAATGTTAGCAAACACTGGCTTTATCATGTGTAACTTGTCATCAGCTGGGTCTGTGCCATTGTTTTATTCATGGATGATAAACAGTAGTCTGTATGATCTGACATTGATGTAGGAAAACAAAATAGATGAGACAAAGGGTAAAAATTATTGCTTTAAAAGGTTACCCAAGCCCAGTCCCCAACCATACCCAGGTATCTCTTTACAGGCTACAGGCCAAAACTAAGTACAAAAAAGGGGAGTGTAATTTTGGTTGCATCATGCACAAACACAGCCTCTAAGTGCCGTATGTGTGCATTTATAAAACAGACGGTGTAATAGAATTTTCAAAACATTCCTTTATTTAATGCTAATGACATACACAGCTGACACACATGAATGGTATTTCTGTCACCTTCCCTCACCCCCCTCTCAAAATCGATAATTTATTTTACATTTTTTGGGGGGAATACCCCACTTTCTGAATTCTTTCTTAGGTTAGGATGATGTTTCGCTTGTCTGCAGTCTTCTGGGATACCCACCTCGAGCATCCCAGTAGGCCATGGGTGATACTTCTGTGCATGAACTGCATCATCAGCCTTTTCATCTTGCTTGGTTCTTGCAGTAAGCCCCTGATGACATGCCATGGCACATCTCTGTCATCAGGAGGCGGACTTCATGAACCTTGAAAAGACAGTTGGTCCCCTAATGACATTACAGAGGATAGTGGTACTGGACCTGGCATGCAGCAGTGGCACACCGGATCACTGCTGGGTCGCTGGGCGTGTGACTAGGCTGAGTTTGTGGAAAACTCAGCAAAGAAGATAATGAGGGGAAATTGATGGTGGGGGAGTGAAGTTCCTCTTTACATCTATTGATTCATGCTTCAGTACTTATCTTTGTTTGTAAAAACAAACACTGAACAATTCTGCAGTAATTCAAATAATTCTGGCTATTATTACTGCCTGTCAACTCCTTCCCTGCTTGAAGCCCCATTTGTGGGTGCTCCCTTTGTGAAGCTCAAGCTATGCTGTTACCTCCCTCTCTGCTCTGAACACACCTGCCTGAAAGTCCTATGTATTTATAGTGACATCAGACAGAGATGGATTTACTTATGCACCTCTGTTACTTTTTTTTTTTTGCTGAACAGCAACAAATTTCCTATGACTAAGCCCATTCATATGTTCTATAGAGAAGTGGCAGATTTGGTGAGGCAAAGCACCCATGGCCATTTTTTCATGCTGGCACGCCTTATTCCCCTGGCTGACTCACCTTCCTCTACATAAGTATTAACAGCACTTGTCTTGGGCCATGAGCCTGCTGATGGAGATCATCCCTGTTAATTGCAGCTATTTAAAGCGGAGTTCCACCCAATTTTTTTACTTTTTTTTATTCCACTCCTCACCCCCTTACATGCCACATTTGGCATGTAATTTTTTTTGGGGGGGAGTGGGGGCTTCAGTAGGAGTGGGACTTCCTGTCCCACTTCCTCCTTCCGCCCTGGAGCCGCCTAGGCGATACGTCATATCGCCTTGTGGCGGCTCCTCCCTGTAGGCGATCACCTGGGACGTGACAGGTCCCAGGCGATCGCCTGTCCACTCACAGAGCGCTGCGCCGTTCGCGCATGCGCAGTGAGTGCCCGGCCGTGAAGCCGAAAGCTGTCACGGCCGGGTGCCCACACTGTGAATGGACGCACCGGCAGAGGAGGGGGGAGAGGAGCGGAGCTCCAGGCGGCGCATCGCTGGACAGTGGAGCAGGTTAGTGTATGTTTATTAAAAGCCAGCAGCTACACCTTTTGTAGCTGCTGACTTTTAATAAACATAAAAAAAGGGTGGAACTCCGCTTTAAGTATTTGTCTTGTACAGAGCAGCATGGTCGGACAGAGGAGGAAGGAGGGAGCACAATGTCGACCATGATAGCTCCAAATCCACTCCATATAGCAAAACTGAACAAAGTGCTACATGTTTTGGTGTCCCACTTGTCAAATCCACACCGGTTGGTATTAACATAGCAAGTGACCCTCACAGCTCCCTTGATATGGGCATAGTAGCCTATACATACGCACATTAATCATGCTGGAAATTCTTTTAATATTAGCTCACAGTTTATAGGAATTTTTTATGTTTTATTTACATTTGATTGTATTTATTGATGCTGTTTGCCCATCAAAATCAGTGTTTTGAGTCTTAAATGTGATTCTCTTTATTGTCCTTTTTTCAAATGTCTTTTTGTCTTTCAAATGATTATTTTGTACCAGTTCTCTGTACTCATTAAACGTCAAAAGCCAAGTTGGATGAGAACTTTGAAATGTAGCTCTGAATAAGCCAGTGAGGTGAAGTTTGCCAGTTTGGGCATTTTAGGGTAAAATCTTAAATAAATAAATAAACTCCATGACAATGTCCCCAGAGAACACCATATATAAGGAGGAGATCCATTATATATTATCCACAATGGACTTAATAAAAAATGCATAATAACTATTTTTAGATATTAGTTAATATTTAATTATTATTAATTATTTATTCTAAGTTATTGGTGTAACAGTTGATCAAAGGTTATTCTGAAGAAGAACCTTCTTAAGTTCTCTTGCTAGAAGCAAGACCATTTTAATTAGTTTGATGCCCCATTGGCAAAACAGGCATTACAAGAACAAGAATTTACAAGCAGTAATCAGTTTGCTATTCTCATTCTTTTCCATTATGCAATTCCATATTAGTGGGAACATTACACATGTTGAGGAATAAAGTGGAAAATGCAAAGTGCAAGGCCCTGGTGAATTTAGACAAATTATATGTGCTGGAGTTTGCTCAACAATACATCCCCTATTGTACAAGACTAATCCGTTTTACATGGCATTGGCAAGATTTTTAATTTAATGTTTAAAAAGACTTAAAAATTAAGAACAAACTGTGGCTTGACAGATGTAACTGGATTGCAGGAGCAGATTACTGTAGGTGTGCTGTTGGTGGAAAGCATGTTTTAGTCATTTCCATCCATGGTTGACCATATATCTAGATCAAGCAACACAGCAAAGGTGGAACATAGGATGGTGTAGCTACCTCATTTGAAAGGATTCCTCCACTTTTAGCATGAAATCTATCTGTTACTCTTTTCTCTTAAGTTGCCTTCCGTTTACACCTTATATATAGACTATTACAAAAATGGACTATTTGACTACCAACTAATTGAAACTTTCCTCCATCTTCTAAATTGTTGCATTTGTTTTTTTTGAAAAACAGTATACAGTAAATATAATAGTAAAAAAAAAAAAAAAAAAACTTTTAGATTAAACAAATTTCTCATTTTATTTTTGTAATCATTCTTCGTGCTACGTGTAATTGGTAAGGGGGCTACAGTGTGTCTGTTGCCTTTATATTTTGTGCTAAAAGGTTTCTCTCTTTGTCATCTTAGAAAGTTGGGTGGTATGGATACCATGGAGTCAATATGCTTCGGAACATGAATTGCAGAACTATCTATAAACGACTGTTATAATTTATACATTTTTATTTTGTACACTTATGGCCTCATGCAGATGGGCGCATGAGGCCATACAACATACATTGCAAGCATACTTCCACTCCCAGGAATCACAGCTGCAGCATACAACTGCCCATAGTAATGAATGAATGTATGCTAGCTGTACATGGGTATATGCCTTGTTTGTGTAAACACATGCACAGGCATAAATTCCTGGGCATGGCTTGTGAGAATCCTAGTATTTATGCTTGTGCCCATCCATATGTTTACACAAGCATGGCCTGTACTTGTATATAACTATAGTTCAGCCATTCATTACCATGGGCGGCTGTATGCTGCAGTTCTGGCTCCCATGTGTGGAAATACAGCTACAGTACAGGGCCCAGGTGCATGAGTCCTATCAAGAATTCGTTCTTCCCTGACCTTGCTAACCATAACATGTATTTTATCACTTGGATATTAATTATACACGTAGTCTTAAAAATACATTTTTGTAACCCGTACTTACAGCAGATTAAAAATGGATGCTTTTACAGTTAGCAAAATACAAGGCTGTCATGAAAATTCCTTCTTAGCTCCTTGCTTGTGTAATGTAAAGATTAAAGGGATACAATTTAAAATGTAGCACCTCCACTGAACATACGGTATATGGGAAGACTGCCAACATTTGCTGCTAGGCTTTTCCATTAAAGGAGGATTTTAGAAGCCTATTGTTACATTTGGGGAAAGAGCAGTGAAAAAATCATAGTTTCGGGTGCAGAAAAAATCAAGATGGTGACACTTAGGAATTCTTACATTTACTGTAACCAGGGGCTTTTTCAATAGCTAACTTCATCCAAAACTGATATTTTGGCAAGTTGAATCACATGCTGACTTTCTATATCTCAGCAGTAGATTATCGGTTATGTGGATCCTGGGCTGTTTTCAATTCACTGCCCCGCTGCCTAAATCAAGCATAAGACTAGGTTTACATTTGTGCGCTGGGATTTTGCATATTTATATATTATCTTTTTATTAGTACAACATTTTTCAGGTTAACAGCATAAGAAATAGGTGTCTCCACCTTACATCTCCATTCATATAACATTCCATATCCTACGTTCCCCCCCCCCCCCCAAAAGAGAGAAAAAAAAAGCAACACATACCCCCCTCCCCTCTCCCCCCTCCCCCATTAAACTCAATCCTTTATGAGTCCTGTCACACGCTCCTCTCTTTTTCCTCACGGAGCTCTGTCCTCTCCCAGTCCACCTGTTTCCCTTAGCCCTCCAAGATCCTCACATATTCCAGTGATTTTTTAAACTCTACCCACTTCCCACAAATGTTGTTATAAGTTTCTATGGAGTCTTGACTTCTGTGTATTGTTTCCTCTATTGATCTCAGCCAGTCTATCTTTACTACACATTTCTTCTTAGAAGGAACTTCGGGGGTTCTCCATAATCTTGGATCAGGCTTTTAGCTGCGTTTTATGCATATGCAGGATTATGCATATATGTTGTATGTGCTTGTTTGATCATCTTAAAGAAAAAGTTCATTTGGCTATACTTCTCCTGTGGATCACAGGAGTGCAGTTGGTTTTGCACTCCAGTGACCCGTTTTCAGCAGACAGCACACTGAAGCCTGCTGTTGGCTGATGTAACAGAGCTGGTCCAGGCTGCAGCAAGATCGTGACAATAAAGTCGGGATCTGCCCACAACCCTGGACCAGCACCTGGCTCAGCCTCTCAGCGAGCCGCTGAGAGCCTTAGCCAGCTGCTTCCACCCCCTCCACAGCTCAGTGCGCCCGTGAGTGCAGGGGGGGCAGAGCAGAGAGCCGGGTGCTGACAGTCACCAGCTTTTTGCTCACTGAGAACTGAGCAATCAACAGTCTTTGATCGCTCAGTTCACTGTCTTAGAGCTGTCGGGGGACAGATGCAGCATCGGAACGTAGTCGGAATGATGCTGCATCCATATAGGTAAGTAGGATTTTTTTTAAAAATGAACTTCTCTTTTAAAGCTATATTCCAGGCAAAAGACACAAAATAATGCAAAGCCACAAAGCACAACAAAGAAAGCAGAGCCTGTTATCGCTGTAAAAGGACCATTCACTTAAAAAAGGACTGTTCTATCTGGAAAGCCGAGCAGCGAAACCTAGAGCCATTCACAAAAGAAAGAGTGAAAGCAGCCACGAAGGAAACGCATAGGGCACATCAGAGTGTTTGGATGTAAAGCATATGCCTAAGTGAAAAGCAATCAAAGCTGGAGAACAGAGCCATAGAGGGCGTTCTAGTAGGCTGCAGCAAGCAAAATAAGGGTTACAGAATTCTACACACAAAGACTGACAAAGTGACAATAAACCATAGTGTTTATTTTGATGAGAGCCCATCATCAGAAACACCAATCTCTGAAAGCTGTTAAGTGAATATGCCAAGCAAACCAGAAGAAAAGGTTGATCAAAGCGAACCTGTGCAGGAGTCAGAACAAGAGGTGGAACTCACAATGCCTAAATCAAGTTCCCCACCAGATCCTGCTGAACTTCCTCAAGTCAGAAGATCCACTCGGACTACAAAGGGGACACCACCCCTCAAACTGTCATACACTGTCAAAACACACAGCATACTTGAACCAACATCCTGGGAAGACATAAAAACTGCCAAAACGTAAAGCCAATAAATGGAGAAAGGCAGTAGAAGAAGAATTAAAGTGATACTAAAGGTTCGTTTTTTATTTTCTAAATATGTTTCTTTAAGGTAGTGTACAGTTGGTTCACTTACCTTTTCCTTCGTTTTCCTTTGTAAATGCATTTTTTCTGTGTGTGAATTTTCAACTTCCTGTTCCTCCCCTAGAAGCTTGCCCCCTCATCCCAGTCGTTCTGCCTGGGGTTTACTATGCATGCTCGCCCCCTCCCTTGGGGCTACATCCCTGCAGGGAGAGACTGTGTGCGTTCACAGGCACGGGAGGTAGAGGAGCCGCGGGCTTTTTTAAGATGCTGTAGCTCCGCCTCCCGTGCCTTGATAGGCTCGTTCTCCTTATTTTAGATGGCAAAAAGTGGCACTGCGCATGCGCGATGCCGCTAAGCATCAAGGGAATTGTAGTTCCTTTGAAGCCGATGTAGCTGCAGGGAGCGCACTTGGAAACACGGAAGTTGAGGAGAACATATAGAGAGGAAAGGAGGAAGTGCTTAAAAAGCCTATCTATCTAAGAGGTGAATAAATAATTTTGGCACAAATAACAGCTAGATTTATGATCAATATAGCATATAGATCAGATATTGTCATTTTTTTTTTTAGCTTTACAACCCCTTTAAAGTCACTTCAAGAAAATAAAAGCTGGACACTCACAGAGCTCCCTCCTAAATGCAGAACCATAGGACGTACCGGTAAGTGGACTTTCAAAGTAAAGTCAGACACAGATGGGAATATCCACAAATACAAAGCCAGACTAGTTGCCAAGGGTTACTCCCAGGAATTTGGTGAAGTTTACGATGAAACATTCGCTCCCGTCGTAAAACACACCATCAGAGCGCTTCTTAGCCTTGCAGCTGGGAAGGGCATGCAAGTGAAACACCTAGATGTTAAAACTGCTTTCCTATATGAAGACATTAAGGAAGATTTCTACATGGAGCAACCACCAGGGTTTGAGCTAGGGGACAACCTTGTGTGTAAACTTCAGAAGAGCATCTACGGTCCTAAGCAATCTGCAAGGATGTGGAATGAGAAAGTGAACAAAGTGCTTACCACAGAGGGATTCTCAAGAAGTAAAGCAGACCCCTGTGTCTACTCCAAGAATCAAGAAGACAGATGGATTTACATACTTATCTATGTCGATGACATAACCTGTTGTAAATGTATAATATATATATGTAAAGCGCTGCGTAAATTGACAGCACTATATAAGTACCTTAAATAATAATAATAAGGCTGTTGAGGCCCTTGTGGACATCGCTGGATAGAGATGTGGCTCAGTTAAGTATTAGGGAGGCTGGGGGGCTGCTGCACACAGAAGGCTTTTTATCCTAATGCATAGAATGCTCAGTTTGGTGTGTATTACTACAGAGTTTTTTTATTTTTTTCTTCGGAGGGTGCATGTGATCAGCACAGGGCCAATAAGCACTGTCCAGACAGAGGGTCAGGGGTCATGCAGCCTCATAGGACAGTCAAAGGAAAATGAAAACTCCTACAATCTTTAACCAGACACTGATAGAAGTCACTAGACTGCTGATGAGTAAAGATATTTAGCAGTTTATATTTACTAAAATGATTGTATTTCCGTGTTCTGTGTACTGTGGGAGACCAGAAGTAGTGAATACAGGGTCCTGGGTTTAGTAACACTTTGAGAACCCTAACGCATTTTGAAAATACTTTCTTCATCAGGGGAAACATGAATCTGTAAACTGAAATACATGTAGCACTACCCCCGTAGGAGCTGCTGATTATTTTTGGTCCTGCCGTTACCCCACAGTTCAACATATCAAACTTGCTTGGCTCTAAATTGGGCAATGTGCCCACAGATGCATGCACCAGTCACTTAGTCTTTTTCCAATGCTTTTTATTAAACATAACTTGCAGCAGTAGAGGGATGGAGGGTTAGGAGAATTCAGATACCTTGTGCAGATCACTGAGGAACTTGAGATCCTGGAGACAAGTACACTTTCTGTCAACGGATCTTGCTCACCCGTATAGGCCTCTCTCACCGGCCTAACAGGTGCACGGACAAAAGTCTCTGCTTGATGATAATAGTAAACGGTTGAACAATCCTCTGCCACAGGATTTTAGTAATCAGTAATTGCTTGAGCGAACATAGCTACATGGTAACAAAGTCCTTTAAGCCATCCGGCAGTACTGTGAGGTAGATTGGTTAGGATGCATCCTCCAATGGAGTCACCAGGCTCTTTTTGAGATACCAGCCTTTTGCTCGGTCCTCTCCAAGAAGAGTCCTCCCCTGGATCTTCCACTTGCTCGGCTTCTTCCCGCAGGCAAGACAGCACAGGACCATCCCCGAACCAGTAGGCCCCAGACAGACTTCTGGGCCTACTTACAGCAACGTAGCCTCGGGCCAGCAGGGCCCCGAGGCAGAAGAGGAGTTGTCACATACCTTAGGCCAGGCGTGCCATGAGGTCAAAGAGCGCGAAAAATGGCGTCTGCCCCTTTAGGATCCTCTCCCAGAATGCACAGCGGTAAACACTCCCACTGGGCTATTTCTGGGGAAGGGACACTCAATACACCCCAGCCTGTTGTATTTCCAACACTGGCCGGCGGTGACCATGACACCTACCGGCGACAGTGGGAAATGCTCCCAACACAGCCAAAGCTGGAACAGAGGCGAATTTAGCCATAAATATTGCATTCTGAACTATGTACAATTCAGATGACCCACTAAATTTACACAATAGCGCCTGGTCAACAGGAGCATGGCGCTACATACATTTTACAGTGCTACAATAAAGACATCAAAAAAAGACTTACAGACCCAAATGATCACAATAGGTGCACGGCCATTAAGATCGTCATTGTGTTAAAAGACCACACAGCATACACCCCAGGTAAGCTCCAAAATCACCCCCCCCTCAGTAGAACATATAGGTGCCAACTTGTTAAAAAATGGGCAGTTGATAAACGTAATCAAAGATATAGGGAGTTAAGAAAAAAGTCAGTTAGCTAAAGTGTGTGGTTGGAGACATCTTAGTTCTGTTAGATGTTGCATATGCAATTTTGATGCGCCAAACATGTCAACTATATACTGTCTCCAAATTTAGGCGAAGGGATGAAGTTACCGCTCAGATGTACTCGATTGATCTTTCACTCCTATCCCAAGCCACGGGTGCAGACAATGCATACGATAATGCGAAATTAGGAGAAAATTATTAGACAGCTGCACTCCGAACAACGGTTCCTTTATTAAAAGATCACAAAAATCCACGCCACAGCAAAATAAAGGCAGACAAGTTGACGCGTTTCACACCGTAGGTTCAGTGCTTACTCATAGCTGAGTAAGCACTGAACCTACGGTGTGAAACGCGTCAGCTTGTCTGCCTTTATTTTGCTGTGGCGTGGATTTTTGTGATCTTTTAATAAAGGAACCGTTGTTCGGAGTGCAGCTGTCCAAGAATTTTCTCCTAGTTTCGTATATACTGTCTCCAAGTGGCAAGAATGCTACAGAACAACGGAACACAAAATTAATTAGAACTGTAAATATGTCATCAAGAATCTCCACATTAAAATACACCCATACAACCAACAAAAACCTCTAGGCACAGTCAGTCTCCTTCATTTCATATTGCTGCTGGGCCAAAAAGCCATCATTGCAGAGCACTGTTGGCTGGATAATGAAGCATACTGTCACATACAAGGAGTCCCGAGCTCTGGGCGCTATTAGTTACAGCACAAATTAAAAGGACAATGCAATCACAATTATTCTGTAAGGAACCTATTTTCATCACCAATAAAAGGTGCTTATTTCATGTTGGATTTTTTTTCCCATGTTTTAAAACTAGCCTTCTCCCCGTCAACTGACAACCTGCATTAATTAGAAGACATAGAAGAAATTGTTTATGTGATCACTTAGTATCAATAGCAAAGAGAACCTTTTCAATTTACATATTTTTTCCAGTTAAAAACAGTGTTAATGATTGCATACATTTGCAGATATATGTGGAAGGTGATTGCAGCTGTCAGGACACCTCTATGTGGTGTGGTGTTGCCCTATTCTATAAATAATGGAAATTACCACGCTAATGCCGCGTACACACGGCCGTTTTTCTCGTCTAGAAAAACGACATTTTTCCCGTTCGACGAGAAAAACGATAGTCTGTGGGCTTTCTGTCGTTTTTTTCGACGAGAAAAACGGCATTAAAAACGACGAGAAAAATTAGAACGTTCTAATTTTTCTCGTCGTTTTTTTTTTTATTTTTCCCGCGGCAGTTTTCCCATAGGGAAACACTGCCGCGGAGCCCATAGACGATCGTTTTTCTCGTCATTTTAAAAAATGACGAGAAAAATGACCGTGTGTGGGGAACAAGCTGTTCCCTCGTTTAAAATGTCATTATTCACGGCGGTTTTTTAACCGCCATGAATAATGATCGTGTGTACGCGGCATAAGGGTCTAAAATTAAGAAGCTGCAGAACACTAAAATAGACAATATATTGTGTTAAAGAAATCTGCGTGATAAAGTGCTGCGCTAAAATATCAGTGATCCCTGAAAGAAACCACACAATTATATCTCAACTGTGATCATAAATAGAAAACATGCTAAATATATACACTGATTTTAATAAAGATTACATATATGACATACAAACCATTGTATCAAAATGAGTGTTACATGTGAATAACTAAATGTATGTAACAAATGTTTAAAAAAATCCGCACAAGTGGGCATTAAAGTGCAATGTGCATATAACGCAAAAAAAAATTGATAATGGTCCCAAATTAAATAGTGCAAACAGTCCAGTGTTAAATGATGCATACATAAATATATAAATCTCCAGAGTGTAAATAATCCTGTGATAGTAGGTAATTCCACATAAGACGTCAGGTTGACCACCAAGGAAATGATATCCACCACCGGGAAAAACTAAATGCGCTTACCAGAAGCTTGGACCTTACGGTGCAGTCAGACAGGCTGACTAGGAGATAAGTCTCCACTGGAGTAATCCATTGGGTGGCTACAGGGGTCTCACATTGCCAGGCTGTAGCTGAGATACCACTCTCTCTGTAATATACGGTCCAAACATCCCAAAAAACTAAATGTCTCCACATAGTATGAAACCGTAAGATAGCAAAATGTATTTAAAAAGTACAGAACACTTACATTCCATCAGAAGATTGAGCACTCAAAAAGTAAAATCCATAAATCTGTCAAACATGTAGTTCGCAATGGCCTGAATAGGACTCGACCCGATGCGTTTCGTTCAGTGAGACGTCATCTGGGCTATTCTATGGCGGTACTAATATTAGGAAAATAAAGCAATAAATAACCTACAAGCAGTTTTACCCTGAACATGCAACACGCTTTGTACGTGTGGTGAAATTGTGTATAGCTAAATTGCAATGAATATTGGTCGTGGCTTAAAGGAGCATGGTCTAAAGCCTTGTACACACGATCGGATTTTCCAACAGTAATTGTGTGATGACAGGCTGTTGGCGGAAAATCCGACTGTTTGTATGCTCCATCGGACAATTGTTGTCGGATTTTCTGCGGACAAATGTTGGATGGCAGGTTTTAAAATTTTCCGTGGACAATGGAAAAAATAAAAATGCTTCCTTGCAGTGGGGCTGACCCTGCACTATGAGAGTTCAATGTTTGTTTAGATATTGGGATGGGACTCGAAAAAGCAGTTTTACTTATTCATTCCTCTGCTCCCCTGGCAGCCGGTGCTCTAATTTTCTCTTCTATGCTGCAGCAGTGGACTGTGCCTCAGCATCCACATGCCAGTGCAGGGCTATGGGCTCTTCATTGGATATGATGATATTGGAGGACTTGTGACTGCTGGAGCATGGGGGGAGGGGGGCTGAAGTGTTTTCCACTTCAACCTCAAGTGGACTGCTTGAGACCTATGTGAACCAATTTCCCAAAAACCTCAAGTGTGGATACAGACAGCATTCAAACCTGACCAAAGTTCCTTTTGTTCTCTACTCTAGTAAAAAGGTATATTATTGGCCTTTTGTCTCCATTGGTTAGGGAGATGTTGTTCTGTCTCAACTACAAAGTGATAAAGTTCATCTCCAGGTTTAAGTAGGCCTTACACAAGCTGGTTTGATATTCATCCCTTGCATCGATACAGGCAGCTTAACTGAATAAACTCACAGTTCGGACGACAGACGATGAATCCTTTCGAATGTTCCGTTTAATGATGGATATTCATAGATAGAAAAACGTTGCAGTTGTAAGCCACATGTAAGATGTTTAGCATGGAAGATATACAGGAGTAATGACCAGAATCAGGAAGTGGAGGAGATATATAAAGAACTACGGTGAGAGAGAGAGTTCAGCTAGAAAGAAGGAGACAGATCTTAAAGACACAGAGCAAGAATAATCACATAGTGTAACACAACAGATGTCCCCTTACTTCCTTTCCCAGAGTTAGGTGACAAGAAGCTCCCCAAAAGCACCTAGTAATGTGCAGCTGTTAAAAATTTTAATTCTTACCCACAATTTCCAAATGGTTCAGTATGATAGAGTCCACTGAAAAGTTTCATAAAATGTGGTCACCTTGACTGGTATTTCGTTATTCTGACAGCTATATACAATTGGATATGGGCTAAAATCTTAGTATCACTCTGGTCACCTCTTTTTCACTACTCTATTGAGTAAACTCTGCCCGAACCCTTTATAACTAAATACCCACTGGTCTAGTTAATAAAGCTACTATGGTGCTTTACCACACTGACCTCAGTTACCTTCACTGAGAAATCTTACTGATTCTGTTTTATTTGTGTCTTACTGTAGCGCCCTCCTCACTCCCCTTTTTCTCTTCAGCTCGTCTGTCTCTTGTCTAGGGGTATCTTTCAGAGGGGAAGGGAGCGGAGACACCACGCCTGGCCTTCACCACAGGTTTAGTGTGATATAAGCAAAGTTCTTTTACCTTCGGGTCAGTGTTGTGCACCTGGAGCCTCCACCGAGAGTTACCTTGAACAATGTCTGTCAGGAAATGAGCCCCACACCATTAAAGTTCAACACTCCTTTATTCTTCTCGAATGAACACAATCAGTTGAACTCCCTTGTAGAAACAGAACAGAAAAGGAGGTGTGGATGCGAGTAGGCCCAGACACAATGTGTTCTCCAGTTTCCTCCGTGAAAGTGGGCTGCGGTCTTCGAGCGAGGGGGAATTTCCTTCCAAGCGGTCTCCGATGAGAGACTCACCCGTCACTGGCAATATGCTGCACCAGGTCTTCAAGTGAGGAGCTCCCCCGGTCCATTACGCCTTCTGGATTCGGGTACCCACTCCCGGGGTTCCCTAGGATCTCCTTACCTCGTGGAACTCAGTGTTGGGCACTGAGCCCCAGACCTCCATCCGAGTACCTCACCCCAGGCTAAAGGTGCCTGGGATGGAACACGACCTCCGGCTGTCCTCTAGGCCTAGGCCCGCCTAGAGAACCGACACGAACCACCGTCCACAGGCTGCAGGTGCCTGGGACTCAACCCCGTGACAAAGATGGCCGGCCCCTTTATACCCTCTCCCAGCAAGCACGGCAGGTTCCCCGCCCCACCATACCGCTACCGAGGGAGGACAAAAGGGAGGCGCGACACACAGCAATGATTCAACCCCAGCCCAGAGCGACAGCGCCACCTACTGGGCTGCAGGGAATTACACATCACTAATGTCTCTGCTAAGTTCAAATTTACACCCGGGAAAGTACAATATGGTTGCCCTCAAAGGGCCGGTTGTATCTGCAAGACTAGATGTCCAGGGCAATCCACTCCACCTTACATCAGATGTCATGATCCCCCCACCATCAGAAGTAAAGAGTCCCCTCTGCCTCCCTTACATCACCGTGTACCTCCCTTACACCTTGTGCTACTGAAGAAGCTGGGGGTTGGGCTGGGAAGCAGAAAGTGCATGGTCTGAAGTAGGACCAGAGGAGGACTGGAGTCTACTGATTGCTGAGACCAGGGGATATGGAGACGAGGATGTGCTGCAGCTGAACAGAGAGGTGCAAGATCTGTAGGAAGAGTTCTGTCTTTCTCTCTGCTGCCAACTGCTAAGACAGGAGGGGGGGGGCAGAGACAACCCTCTCTGCAACCGCACAGAGAAGAACAGGATCAGGATCGCTCTGCTGCTGACTGCTGAGACAGGGTGGAGACGAGGGGGTGGTGCGGCAGCTGTAGGAGACATGTGAGGGCCACATGAAATAGCCTGGAGGGCCGGATTTAGCCCGCAGGCCTTGTGTTTGACACGTGTTCTATACCATTTACTGCCTCTCTGTTGTCCTGATCCCTGTTCTTTGTGGATTTGTTGAAAAATGGCATTCAAGCTCTGTAAAATGTTGCACTTTTGATTTTCTCTCTGTAATTGCTTATCTCTTTAATACAAGTTTTTATTGGAAAAAAATTATAACAATTCTTCCCTGCTCTAGCTAAAAATTAAAAATAAATTTTCCTGGAGCTTTCATGAACTCCAATTGAAAAAAAAAAAAAAAACACCTACTTGCCAACCTGTCTCCCTCTCATAGTGTGATAATTGTCCTGTTTGGACTTTTTCATGCATTTTCCAATTACTATAACCAGAGCTTAAAAGAATTAAGTGATGCTAAAAGCTCATTTTAACATTGGTTAACAAATTCTTGAGGTTGTTGAGATTGAAATAAAGGGTGAAGTATAGAGCCAGATATATCACACTGTGAATGTTGGGAAGTCATGAGCGCAGCCATGTTTTTGGTATGAAGAACCTTTAAAACACATTTTTCCTTATAGAAATGTAATTACATAAAACATCATTAGAAAATTATCCAAAAAATATATGTAAACCTTTGCCAACAGAAATAGTTCACTTTTTTTTCGGTATGTGACTTACAGTATTATTTTATAACATCAGACATGTCTCTGACCAAGGAGGAGACTATGATATGGTGCACATTTTAGATTATACCTCTGTCTACTCCTGCCAGAACTCACCCCCCCCCCTCCAAAAGTTTTGTCTGTGTTTATCCATTTGTCGTAAAACACAGTATTGTTTCTTGCCTTGACATGTTCTTTTTTGTTCTCTTCCTTACATGGGGCTGGTGTCAGTTTCTTCTTAGCATGTCCTTCTCACTCCTCTTCCTCACATGGGGCAGATGCCACTTCTCCTTCTTAAATGTCCTTCTTGGTTCTCTCCTTGCATGGAGCAAATGTCACTTCTCCTTAAACGTCCGTCTTAATTCTCCTCCTCGCATGGAGCCGGTTTCTTTTCTGCTCCTGACATGTTCTTCTTAGTCCTCTTCCTTGCAGGTGTTGCTTCTCCTGAAATGTCCTTTTTAGTTCTCCTTCAGGCATTGGGCAGGTGTCACTTCTCCTCCTTATGTCCTTATTGGATCTCCTTCCCGCATAGAGCAGGTGTCACTTCTTAAATGTCCTTCTTAGTTCTCATCCTTGCATGGAGCAGGTTTCTTTTCTGCTCCTGACATGTCCATAGTCCTCCTTATATTACAAAGGTGTTACTTCTCCTCAGGGCTGGACTGGGATAAAAATTTGGCCCTGGTCTTCATCCTGACCAGCCCACTTTAATTTTGCAAACACGCAGAAAAACAAGTGAAGTGGGAGGGCTAACGACATGCATGAACATTGCTACAGCCTCATTAGCTGGAATTTCAGAAACCAGCATTGCTGCACAGCAATTGGCTGCCTTTCAGCAATACAGCGGCATTGAGGTTGAGCCAGGTTGCGCACTATGAAGTGAGGTGATGGGCAGTGCGGATGACAGGTCTCTCCTATACTGGCCGGCTGGACAAACCGCCCCCCCCGGCTAGCCACCCAATCCCACCCTCATTCATTGGCCATTAGCTGTTCTACTTTATTACTCTTATAGGCAGTACAGCAGTGCTCAAATTACTGGGCCGCACAGCCATTGCTATGACAGGCTGTCACCGAAACCGGCCCACTGAGCCAACAGCCCACCGGGAAACTCCCTGTAGTCCTGATGGGCAGTACATGCCTGCTTCTCCTACTGAAATGTCCTTCTTAGTTCTGCTCCATGCATGTGGCAGGTGTCACTTCTGCTCTTGATATGTCCTTCTTAGTCCTCCCTCTCACACGGGGCAGGTGTTATTTCTCTTTCTGGCATGTTATTCTCACTCTTTCTCCTCATATGGGGCAGGTGTCACTTCTCCTGACATGTCCTTCCCAGTCTTTTTCCTCACATGGGGCAGGTGTCACTTCTTCTCCTGACATGTCCTTCTTAGTCCTCCTCCTGACATGGAGAAAGTGCCACTGCCTCTCCTGAAGGGAGCTTTTCGCTCATCCTCCTCACATTGGACAGGTGTCCCTTCTCCTCTTTAAATGCCCTTCTCAGTTCTCTCTCACATATAGGTCAGATGTTGTTTGTTCTGCTTATGTTGATCAGAGGTCACTTGTCCTCCTCACATTGCTCAAATGGTTTAGATGATTCAATGATGCCTACATTGATTTAGTGAATTTCCTTCAAAAGCCCTTAAAAATATTGTTTGATTGCCATGCCAATGTATTAGAGCTGCACGATTAATTGTCAAAGAATCAGATCGTGATTCTTCCCCCCTGGCGATCTTAACAAAGCATTTTCTCGATTTTATGCAGAGTTCTCTGCTCACAGCTGACAGCTGTCTATAAAACAAAAAACAGGCAGCCTGCCAAGTTTATGACAACATTAGCTGGAGATAAGGAGAAACATTCTAACACTTTGTTCTTTTAGATTAAAGGGATGAACATCGGTCTGTAAATGAGGGAAGTTTAACCACTTAAAGTGGAGTTCCACCCAAAAATGGAACTTCCACTTTTTGGAATCCTCCCCCCCTCCGGTGTTACATTTGGCACCTTTCAGGGGGGAGGAGGGAGCAGATACCTGTGTAATACAGGTATTTGCTCCCACTTCCGGGCATAGGTCGCCTTGCCTAGGTAACCTACCACACTTCCGGCGCCTACTCTGTCCTCCCCCGCTGTCTTCTGGGAGACACACAGGTCCCAGAAGACAGCAGGGACCAGTGAGGATGCGCATACGCAGTAGGGAACCAAGAAGTGAAGCCGCAAGGCTTCACTTCCTGATTCCCTTACCGAGGATGGCGGCGGCAGCCGCCGAGAGCGACAGATCGGCTTCGGCTGCCGACATCGCGGGCGCCCTGGACAGGTAAGTGTCCTAATATTAAAAGTCAGCAGCTGCAGTATTTGTAGCTGCTGGCTTTTAATATTTTTTTTTAGGCGGACCTCCGCTTTAAAGACTAAACCTTTTTCTGACACTTGTTGTTTACAAGTTAAAATTTTTATTTTTTGCTAGAAAATTTAGAACCCCAAACATTAGATATTTGTTTTTAGCAGAGACCCTAGAGATTAAAATGGCCGTTGTTGCAATATTTTATGTCACACAATTTTTTGGGAAAAAACACACTTTAATGATGTAATAAAAAAACGAAACAGCCCAATTTTTTTGTATAATGTGAAAGGTGATGTTACGTCACGAAAATCGTGATCTTTATTCTAAGCAAAAAAATTGTGATTCTCATTTTGGCAAAATCGTGCCGCTCTACAATGTATAGAATGTTTACATTCAATTTTCTTAGATATTTGTAGTATACAATTACAATACAAATTATTTTTTCCCAACTGAGGGCCACATAAAATGTGAAATTTCATGCATTTAGTTTCATCCGTTTAGAAAATTGAACAAAAATTCTGAATTATTTTTTTTCCGAACCAAGTTGTACTGATAAATGGCTAGCTTTACTCATCATATTCACATGGGCATTTTTCAGAATAAAATATTGTATTTATTAAAAAATATTTAAGAACATATGTTCAAATAGTCTACAAATAATTTACCTGTTCTTCATTAGAAACTGTCACCTGTCACATAAGAAATATGGAGACTGCAAATGCTGACCTTGGTATGAAAATGCTAATTGTCTGGCTGTTATGCTGATCTTGTTGGTGCAATACATTCTGTATATACATCAGGAAGGTCAGTGTAAAAGAAGAAATTCCTGTCTGCAAACTTGTTCCAGATCCGGGACATAAAGTAAAGCCTGGGGATCAGAATGACTACCAGTCAGTGTTAATTTTGTCAACAAAATTTTTTTTTTTTTACAAAATTAACACAATTTTAATGTACTAAAATACCACTAAAACTAAAAACAATTCAGATGACTAAAATATGACTAAAACAGAAATGGCATTTTATTCAAAAGACTTTGACTAAAACTAAATCGAAATTTGACATCAAAATTAATACTGCACTACCAGATAAGAATAAGTAGGGGGCATCTACTAAGCTGCTGATGTCAAAATTAACACTGCTACCTGGAAACTAACATTTTTAGGAGTGGAACTTCCACTTAAAGCACTCCTCGCCCCCTTACATGCCACATTTGGCATGTAATATTTTTTGTGGGGGGAGTGTGTACCTAGTTTTGACAGGTACTTCCTGTCCCACTTCCTTCTTCCGTCGCCTCGCTACCTAGGAAACTCCTCTTTTCCCCCTTCCTCTCTGCATTCTTTTGGGACACGTCACAGGTCCCAGAAGATTGCCTGGCCACTAAGAGAGCGCAGCACGACTCGCGCATGCGCAGTGTGCACCTGTTTTAAAGCCACAAGCTGTCACAGCCGGGTGCCCACACTTGCAATGCCAGTGCCGCGGAGAGGCGGGCGAGAGGAGCGAGGCTTTGGGTGGCCGCATCGCTGGAGCGTGGGACACAGGGCCGGACTTACCATTGGGCTTGACTGGGCTCAAGCCCATGGGCCCCGTCCACTAGGGGGCCCCTGCCTGCAGAGGCGGCTCTTTAATTAGGCAAAAGCTGGTGGGGTGAGCCACGAGCGGGCCGGCTTTCTGTCAGATTAGCGTGACAGAAAGAACATCACCGCCGACACACATTAAAAGTTTACCCCCGTTACACCCTCATCAGCGGCAGCAGCCAATAGCAGGCTCCACCGCTGTCCTAGTTGGCACCACATTGCATGATGGGAGATGTAGTTCTCAACAGCACACACTAGACTCGGCCGGGCTGTGCCTACACGCTGCAGAGACTACACCTCCCAGAATGCACTGCAGGGCGGGTGCTCAAAGTGGACAGTCGGCTTCTCCTGAGTCCTGCTTGTAGTAGGGGACGGAAGACTCGGAAGAGTGATCAACCAGGAAAGTCACCCTAAATACCTACCTATATCACCAGCACCAGGTCAGCGACAGTGCCTCATACTTCTGTCAGTGCTGCCTATATCAGTGCAATGCATAACTTTCTATACTGCAGATCAGTGCCTCATACCTCTCTCTGTGTCATGCATAACGTTATATACTGCTCCAGGTCAGTGCCTCATACCTTACTCATTGCAATTTTGTCCTCAGTGCCTCCGTCAGTGTGACTTTATGGTCTGTGTCTTATGCCTCATTCAGTGCTAGGTGGAACTTTTTTATGGTAAGTGCTTCAGGCTTCTGTTAGTGCAAGGTGCTACTTTATGGTTAGTGCCTCATGCCTCACTCAGTGCAAGGTGCAACTTTATAGTAGTCCATGTCTGATGCCTCAGTCAGTGCAAGGTGCAACTCTATGACCAATGCTCTCATGCCCTAGTCAGTGCCTCGCTAAGAGCCATGCATAACTGCATGAGTGCCCAATGCCTCGCTCGGTGCAAGGTGCTATTTTGTGGTTAGTGCCCCCCTCAGTGCAACCTTTTGGTATGTGCCTCATGCCTCACTCACTGCAATGTGCAACATAATGGTCGGTGTCCGTTGTCTGTCAGTGCAGGGTGCATCTTTATGGTCAGTGCCCCCATGCCCCTGTCAGTGCCACTTTAGGGTCAGTGCCACCATGCCTCACTAAGTGCCATGCATCCCTATATAATGTATGAGTGTCTAATGACCCTCTCAGTGCAAGGTGCATTTGACCGGCGTCCCCCATGACTCTACTTTCTTTCTCCCTCCATCCCTCATTCATCTCAGACTCTAACCACACCCCTTCCGAACCATGCCCATTTGAGCCACGCCCACTATTTTGCGTGAACCACGCCCATTTTTTGTAATGTATAGAAGGTAGGGCCCGAAAGTGACTCAAGCCCAGGGGCCCCCACCACCCTAAGTCCTGCCCTGGTGGGACAGGTGAGTGTCTGTTTATTAAAAGTCAGCAGATACACTTTTTGTAGCTGCTGACTTTTAATAAACTTACAAAACGAGTGGAACTCCGCTTTAACAGCCTTTATTAGAATACTTGCACTTGGTCGAAATTGCTTGAGCGGGTCTAAAGAACTGCATATGTTAAGCCCTGTACACACGACCGGGATTCTCGTCGGGAAAAAAAACGTCGGTTTTCCCGACGTAATTCCTGCCAAGCTTGACGGGATTCTGCCAAGCTTGTCTTGCGTACAGACTGACATTCAAAATCCCGTCGTTCTAAAACGTGGTGATGTACAACACGTACAACGGCACTATAAAGGGGAAGTTCCATTCCAATGGCGCCACCCTTTAGGCTGCTTTTGCTGATCTCGTGTTAGTAAAAGTTTGGTGAGAGACGATTCGCGCTTTTCAGCCTCGTGCTTTTCAGTCCGTTACAGTGTGATGAATGTGATATCTCCATTACGTTAGTTTTACCAGAAGGAGCGCTCCCGTCTCATACTTAATTCTGAGCATGCGCGTTTTTTTTCCAAACGGACAAGCATACACACGACTGTTTTTCGCGACGGGAAATAGTCCGTCGGGAATCACGACGAGAAAATAGAGAGCAGGTTCTCTATTTTGCTCGCCGGGATTCCCGGCAGTTTTCACAACGAGAAAGCATACACACAAATGGTTTTCACTGCAAAAAGCGCTCCCAGCAGTTTTCTTGTCGAGAAAACCGATCGTGTGTACGAGGCTTAGGTCTCTTTGCTGAAGAGAAACTACCAAGGAATTTAAATATATACATTTCTGTCATATAATATCAGTATCCTGTTTTCTTGTCATTACCATGACTTTTAACATGTCTTTTTTTTCCTTGACTGTGGCAAACTGTGCTCACTTTTGGGATTTGTGTGAGAGATCAACAGAGTTAATACTGGATTACCGAGTAATATAAACACTTCAGAATTCCACTTAGTCCGGAGCTCTGCTTGAGATACAGAGCACTTGGGTTGAAGAAACAAAAGCTGGTCTAATAATAGAATGTACGGTGTTCACCATTTTCATGCTACAATTTCAAACAGTAAGGAATGTCATTATATGGGGCCTAATTGTTTTGAAAAGTATATTTGATATACAGTAACTCACAAAAGTGAGTACACCCCTCACATTTTTGTAAATATTTTATTCTATCTTTTCATGTGACAACACTGAAGAAATGACACTTTGCTACAATGTAAAGTAGTGAGTGTAGAGCTTGTATAACAGTGTAAATTTACTGTCCCCTCAAAATAACTCAACACACAGCCATTAATGTCTAAACCGCTGGCAACAAAAGTGAGTACACCCCTAAGTGAAAATGTCCAAATTGGGCCCAAAGTGTTAATATTTTGTGTTGTGTGGCCACCATTATTTTCCAGCACTGCCTTAACCCTCTTGGGCATGGAGTTCACCAGAGCTTCACAGGTTTTCACTGGAGTCCTCTTCCACTCCTCCATGACAACATCACAGAGCTGGTGAATGTTAGAGACCTTGCGCTCCTCCACCTTCGATTTGAGGATGTCCCACAGATGCTCCATAGGGTTTAGGTCTGGAGACATGCTTGGCCAGTCCATCACCTTTACCCTCAGCTTCTTTAGCAAGGCAGTGGTCATCTTGGAGATGTGTTTGGGGTTGTTATAATGTTGGAATACTGCCCTGTGTCCCAGTCCCCGAAGAGAGGGGATCATGCTCTGCTTCAGTATGTCACAGTTCATGTTGGCATTCATGGTTCCCTCAATGAACTGTAGCTCCCCAGTGCTGGCAGCACTCATGCAGCCCCAGACCATGACACTCCCACCACCATGCTTGACTGTAGGCAAGACACACTTGTCTTTGTACTCCTCACCTGGTTGCCGCCACACACGCTTGACACCATCTGAACCAAATAAGTTTATCTTGGTCTCATCACACCACAGGACATGGTTCCAGTAATCCATGTCCTTAGTCTGCTTGTCTTCAGCAAACTGTTTGCAGTCTTTGTTGTGCATCATCTTTAGAAGAGGCTTCCTTCTGGGACGACAGCCATGCAGACCAATTTGATGCAGTGTGCGGCGTATAGTCTGAGCACTGACAGGCTGACCTCCAACCCCTTCAATCTCTGCAGCACTGCTGGCAGTACTCATATGTCTATTTCCCAAAAACAACCTCTGGATATGACGCTGAGCAGATGCACTCAACTTCTTTGGTCGACCATGGCGAGGCCTGTTCTGAGTGGAACCTGTCCTGTTAAACCACTGTATGGTCTTGGCCACTGTGCTGCAGCTGAGTTTCAGGGTCTTGGCAATCTTCTTATAGCCTAGGCCATCTTTATGTAGAGCAGGGGTTAGCAACCTTTTTTTCACTTAAGGGCCGGATTCAATGTATGTGAATGCATGGAAGGCCGCATTCACCTGCTAATAATTGAAGATAATAATAATCCTCACACAGTAATAATAACAGTACAGGTTTACCTCACTTTAAGGTGCTTCACTAATACAAAGCCAGTTCACCCTGAGGGAGCATGTGGATGGGGACTCGGATTTTACTGCCCCCCCCATCCTGGCACCCAAGGGTGGCTGACGCCAGCCCTGCCAGCCAGCATGGTTTGGAGATTGGGTCCCTGTCCCTAGGAAAAATTGGGTTCCTGCCCTTAGGGGAGATGGGGTCCCTGTCCCTAGGGAAAATGGTGTTCCTGCCCTTAGGAGAGATGGGGTCCCCGTTACAAGGGGAGATAGGGGCCCCATCCCCAGGGGAGAAGGGGCCCCTGTTCCAAAGTGAGAAGGGGTGATGGGGTCCCTGTCCCCAGGGGTGATGGGGTCCCTGTCCCCAGGGGAGATAGGGTCCCTGTCCCCAAGTGAGATGGGGTCTGTCCCCAGGGGAGAAGGGATCCCTGTCCCCAGGGATGATGGGGTCCCTGTCCCCAGGTGAGATGGGGTCCCTGTCCCCAGGTAAAAAAGGGTCCCCCCTATTGCAGTGTTCTCTGTCCCCCTTCACATCACTCCCATAGTGTCCTCTCCCTCCTCCCAAAATGGCAAGTTTCCTGTGCCCCCCAAAGCAGTGTCCTCTGCCCAACTGTACCCCCCCCCACACACACATAAACACACTGTGTAGGTAGAACTCTCCCACCTTCCACAGGTGTACAGCACAGCAGAAATCGGCATCACAGGTCTGAATGGGGCGGGAACTGCTGAAGTTAAATTTTCACATTAACAGGCTAGTGATTGGTTGCTAGGATTGCCCGGCAACCAATCACCTGCTGTTTAATGTAAAAAGTTAACTCCAGCGGTTCCCGTCCCTATCCAGCCCTGTGATACCGGCCGATTGCTGCTGCCCAATGAAGAGGACAGCGGCAAAAATGTCCGCGGGCCGGGTTTCCTTGAATTAAAAGCGGATTTGACATTAATGGCTGTGTGTTGAGTTATTTTAAGGGGACAGCAAATTTACACTGTTATGCAAGCTGTACACTCACTACTTTACATTGTAGCAAAGTGTAATTTCTTCAGTGTTGTCACATGAAAAAATATAATAAAATATTTACAAAAATGTGAGGGGTGCACTCACTTTTGTCAGATATTGTATATGCAAATATATTAAATAGGGATTACAAGGATCAATCCATAAAATGATTTCTTTGTTTCTTCCACGAAGAAAAAGGCACCTTCCTGCCAGCAATTTCACCTCTACTGCCAACCGCTGTCGAAATATGGAAGTACGGTGTGACCTTACCATACTATTCTTTTGTGCTCTATATAAGTCAGGACAGTAAATATTTACATCACATGCTGTAAAGCTGGCCATAGATGGTTAATTTGTAATTCTGACAGTGGGACCCGCCGCTGTCAGTATTCACTGAAGAGCAGCTGCAGCTGCTGTTTGAGAGAAACCTTCCAACATGTCCCTTCAACAGAAGTCGATCAAACGGTCAACTTTTCTTGAGCAGGGACAACCACACACTGATCAAAAATGTAGCTAGTCTAGCTGAAGTAACCAAATTTTGCTCAGTGTATGGCCAGCTTAACTGTATCAAATTTGAGGTCCACTGCTGTTTATACAAGGACTATGAGAGGTTGGGTACCCTTATTGCATTTCATCTGGCACAGCCATTTTTAACCAATTAAGCCCCAGGCCCTTTCACTGGTCAAAGACCGGGCCACTTTTTGCGATTCGGCACTGCGTCACTTTAACTGACAATTGCGCGGTCATGCGACATGGCTCCCAAACAAAATTGACGTCCTTTTTTTTACCACAAATAGAGCCTTCTTTTGGTGGTATTTGATCACCTCTGCGGTTTTTATTTTTTGCGCTATAAACCAAAATAGAGCGACAATTTTGAAAAAAAATTTTTTTTACTTTTTGCTATAATAAATATCCCCAAAAAATATATAAAAAAAAAATGTTTTCCTCAGTTTAGGCCGATACGTATTCTTCTACATATTTTGGAAAGAAAAAATGGAGGCCCCAGGGGATAGTATGGGTAGGAGGCTGATTCAGGATAACACAAAAGGAGGTAATATAAAAATAGATTTAATGTGAAATTTCACATTAAATCTATTTTTATATTACCTCCTTTTGTGTTATCCTGAATCAGCCTCCTACCCATACTATCCCCTGGGGCCTCCATTTTTTCTTTCTATAATTTTGGGATGTGGTAGGAAGTCTCAGGATTAACGTTAATCTCATCCTAGTTTCTCCCATATATTTTGTCTTCTACATATTTTGGGTAAAAAAATCGCAATAAGCGTTTATTGATTGGTTTGCGCAAAAGTTATAGTGTCTACAAAATAGGGGATAGTTTTATGGCATTTTTATTAATACATGTTTTTTACTAGTAATGGCGGCGATCAGCGATTTTTATCATGACTGCGACATTATGGTGGACACATAGGACACTTTTGACACCATTTTGGGACCATTGTCATTTTTACAGCGATCAGTGCTATAAAAATGCACTGATTACTGTAAAAATTACACTGGCAGTGAAGGAGTTAATCTGTAGGGGGCGCTGAAGGGGTTAAGTGTGACCTAGGAAGTGCTTGTAACTGTTAGGGGGCGTGGCTTGGCGTGACACATCACTGATCGCTGTTGACAGGGAACAGGCGATCACTGACAGTGCCACTGTGAAGAACGGGGAGATGTTTGTTTACACTTACCTCTCCCCGTTCTTCAGCTCTGTGACCCGATCGTGGGACACCGGCGGCGATCGGGTCCGCGGGTTCCGCAGGCGCGGTCACGGAGCTCCGGACCAGGTCGCGAGCGTGCCACTGGAGGCACGCGTGTGACCCACGGCTGGGATCTTAAAGGGGACGTACCTGTATGCCCATATGCCCAGCCGTGCTATTCTGTCAACGTATATCGTCGTGCGGTGGTCCTTAAGTGGTTAATGTTGAATTATATGCAGCACCAATAGTGTATAGTCTTATTAGCATACACAACAGAATTGAATCCAAAAAGTAAAAGAATTTACCATCCGCCCCCCCTTTTGTGTTTCTCCCCTCGTTATGGCATATTAAAGAGGATTTATGCCCCCCCCACATAAAAATTTAAAGTCAGCAGCTACAAATGCTGTAGCTGCTGACTTTTCATATTAGGACACTTACCTGTCTAGGGTTCCTGCAATGTCAGCACCCCAGCCGATTTTCGCGTCGGCTCTCGGGTGCTGCCGCCGCCATTCATGGTAAGGCCCAGTGGCGGAGGAAGGGGGAGGGGGCTGAACCTCCCCCGAAAGTGGGGAAGGGTACCTGTCAAAAACAGCTACCTGTTCCCCCCTCCCAAATGTGGCACCGGAGGGGGGGGAAGCAAATAAGCAGAGGTTCCACTTTTGAGTGGAAATCCGCTTTAGGGAATAGAAAGAAGATAACCAGCTCCTTGTCCTTCCATCTGTTACCTGGGTGAAGCATAAGCAAATAGTACAATGCATGAATATCAGTCATCATTATTAGCATAATATCTATCAGTGCCTAATTTAAAGATATATATGATGTTTTAAGGCAGGAGACTTGATCCAAGGAGGTGTTGCATGAACTTCTCTCTAGATACTCTGTATATATCATAGACATGTGCACACTGAAATATTTTGTTTCGGAATTTCGTTTTCGTCCGAAAAATAAATTTATTTAGTTACTCCCGAAATTCGTTTTTATTTATTTCGTTAGAAATTGCATTCGTCCGAAAATCTGAATTAATTAAGGTCGAATCTGTCATTGAAGGCTTATGGTGTCTCTCGAATGTTCAAAGAAGATTCGACGGAGCAGTGAAACTGTACGACGCTGCTATCGTACATTTCCGGTTGAATGTTCCGCCCACAAGCTATAGTAGAATTCTAATGTTGTATGACTAGTAATAATTATATTTATTCATTACTATTACTAGTCAACCAACATTAGAATTCTTCTATAGCCTATGGGCGGATGCATTTGACCGGAAATGTACGATTGCAGCGTAGTACAGTTTTGCTGCACCGTCGAATCTTCAAACTTTCGATGCTTTGTCGAATCTTCGTCATTCTAGCTATTTTACTGCTCCTCCTCTTTGGTTACAATCAGCCAATAACATTCATCATCAACTTTATTTTTATTTTACTTCCCCCACCCAATTCCAGCAGTGATCTTTTCTCTCTATGTCGAATCTTTTCTCTCTATAATAACAAATCTTTTCTCTCCTATGTCGAATCTTTTCTCTCCTATGTCGAATCTTTTCTCTCTATAATGTCGAATCTTTTCTCTCCTATGTCGAATCTTTTCTCTCCTATGTCAAATCTTTTCTCTCCTATGTCGAATCTTTTCTCTCCTATGTCGAATCTTTTCTCTCCTATGTCGAATCTTTTCTCTCCTATGTCGAATCTTTTCTCTCCTATGTCGAATCTTTCTCTCCTATGTCGAATCTTTTCTCTCTATAATGTCGAATCTTTTCTCTCCTATGTAGAATAATCTTGGACTAATAGAGTTAAGGTTAGGCACATTCGACCACAGGTTCGATAGACACAGATTGTTATTGTCAGCATCACGTCAAATCTCCTATCTATATCGAACTGTTGTAGCAACGAAAACGAAAATAAAGCATTTGTTTATGTCGGATCTTTCGGTTTTCGGATTCTGTGCTTTCGTTTTCGTTTGTTAAAACGGTAACGAAAATAGCTGAAATTCGGACGAAAACGAATGCACATGTCTAATATATCATAATCACTCATTAAAGTAGAACTATAGGCAAAACATTTCTTCCTTTTGAATAGAGTAAGTGGGGGTTATAACCCCTGTCAGGTTATTTTTTGCCATCTGTGTCCTATTGGGCCGATTTCCCTTCACTTCCTGTCCCATAGCTAAACAAGAAGTGAGAGGAAATCCCTGCAAACTAAGAGAATTCCATGGGGACCCCCAAGTCAGCAGAACTAGTGTTCTTATTGTAAGATTGCCCCTATATTACTTTTCTGAGGGACACCCCAAAATTTGGGATTTTCTTTTACTTTCACTTTCAATGATAATAGTAAACAGAACAAAAGGATGGATGAGAACGATTAGGTTGGTATTTTGAATGTAGGCTAGTGATGTATCTAGGGGCTGAGTTGTGGATGGCTTTGTTGTTAGAATTTAGAATTTAATTTGTTGGGTGAGCGGAAGCCAGTAAAGGGATGGACGGAGAAGAGTAGTGATTGGTAAGGTCTTCAGACAAAGCAACAGTACAGATGATCCTCCATTAAGAAAAGTTAATCCCACTGATAACAATGCACGTAACACAGTCTGTGAATGGAGGAGAGAATCCTGTGATTGATCAGACTCTCCCTATTCACAGATCGTTTTACAGGCAGTGTACCGTATATACTCGAGTATAAGCCGAGATTTTCAGCCCTTTTTTTGGGGCTGAAAGTCCCCCCCTCGGCTTATACTCGAGTCATATAAATTTTACATTGTAAATATTACCTGTAAAGAAGTTGCGGCCGCGGCGTCCATCGTTCGAATTCCGCGGCGTCCATCGTTCAAATTCCGCGGCGTCCATCGTTCGAATTCTGCGGCGTCCATCGTTCAAATTCCGCGGCGTCCATCATTCAAAATCCCGCGGTCTCTTCCTGTTCCTTCCTTGATAGGCGAGTCTCAGCAGACACTCTCCGCCTATTACGAACGTTCTCTCATCCTCAGTTTTCCAGCAGACGTCTGTGATTGGCGGAATACCCAACACAGTGTCTGCTGGGAAAACTAAGGATGAGAGAATGATCGTGATAGGCGGAGAGTGTCTGCTGAGACTCGCCTATCAAGTAAGGAACAGGAAGAGACCGCGGAATTCGAACGATGGACGCCGCGGAATTCAAACGATGGACGCCGCAGCCGCAACTTCTTTACAGGTAATAATTACAATTTAAAAATGTCTAATTACAGGGAACAGTGGGGCATCGGCTTATACTCGGGTCAGTGAGGTTTCCCAGTTTTTTGGGCAACATTAGGTACCTCGGCTTATACTCAAGTCGGCTTATACTCGAGTATATACGGTAATTAATAAAAACAATTTTCTTAATGGAGGAGGAGGGAGGAGGGTGTATGTGTCTCCATTGGCCCATCTGTACTGCTCTTCTGCCTGAAGACCCAAAGCTCTTACCCATTGCTACACCAGATGTTCAGAGGCAGGAAGAGAACAGGCTTCCTACAATGAAGATTTACCCAGAATCCAGCTACCTTCACAACACGGAATATACTTTCTAACAGGTACGTGATGTGAAGAAACCTTAAGCCTGAAACCTTAAACTTTAGTTTAAGGTAGTCATACACCAGTGGAATCTCTTGCGGACATTTACCAGAAAATTCAGCAAAATTGTTCAACAGAGCAATTCGATAGTACCATCATGGACTTGACAAATTTCGTATGATAAATTGTTTGATTGCCAAGGTGTCTAATTCCAACGTTCTATTTCGGGATGCATGGAAGTGATGTAATATTAATTTATTTAAACCTATTTAAAGTTTTCCAAGCAAATGAGCGTTACACTATTTACAATTTTTCCCATCAAGGAGCCACATTCAAATTTACATTCATTTCATTGGTTGAACTAGATGGACTTATGTCTTTTTTTAACCTGACTAACTCTGTAACACAAGAATTTTGTTAGTTCAGATAAGAAATACAAATACAGAAATCAAAATTTTCCATCATTCACCTTCAATTTTTTGGGTTGAAAACGATTGTCAGTTTGTCCCCATTAAACTCTTAAGCCCTGTACACACGGGCGGGAATCCCGTTGGAAATTCCTGTCAAGCTTGCCTTGCACGCCGAGTGTACACACACAACCATTCAAAAGAACCACCGTTCTTTTGAATGGCAAGAACTCTGTGATGTCATCGACTGTGACGAGCCGGCGCTCGTCACATTCGATGCCGTCGCTGCCATCTTAGCTACACCCCACACTAACCTTGTATGCTACCGCACATGCGTCAAAGTCTTTTCGAGCATGCGCGGGTTTACCTTGGACAGGTAAGCATACAGACGACCGTTTTTCTCTGCAACTCTGCCGAGAATCCCGACGAGAAAAATAGAGAGCAGCTTCTCTATTTTTCTCGTCGAGATTGCCGGCAGTTTTCCTGTCAAGAAACCATACACGAGAACGGTTTTCTCTGCAAAAAGCTCTCCCAGCAGTTTTCTTGCCGAGAAAACCGGTCGTGTGTACGAGGCTTGAGAAAAGCAAACAAACATTCCAAAAATGAAAAATGTCAATGGAAATTTTACTGATCTAAGGCTAGCTTTAGTTTGTCAGCTTTGTTATACTTGTGTTGGTTTACAATTTCTGCAGAAACCAAAGACAGCCAAATCTCCGGCACGTCTGGGTAGTGTTGGAGCTGAGCACTACCTCCCACCCCCACACATTCCTATTGGTCCATAGCTATGATGGACTGCCTTTCTGGCCAATAGGAATGCTTTGTTACTATCAGGACTTATTGAAACTTGCCAGAATACTGCCCAGGGTTTGGTTGTAATGGCAGGGATTTGAAAGCTGCTGCAGGTAGGTGCCTGCACTTTATATCTGCAGAAATTATTTTACTTACAGTCTCTTAGGCCTCCTTTATATTGGTAATCTGGGAAAGATAAACAACTCCACCCCAGATAATTTTTTCTTGTGTTTAGATGTTCCTGCTTTAAAGTAGATTTAGCCCCATTTAGGTGCGTTTAGATGTAGTTAGTCACGCTCACATGTGCTTAGTCGCGTTTAGCAGCGTTAAGTTTCTCATTGGATCGTGGAAGCACAGAATTCTATCTTCTCTAAACACTGCTAAACTGACTGCACCTGAATTGCCTGTGTTTAGGTGTTGAGTTAAAGAGGAAGTAAACCCCGGTCCACTTTTCCTAATTTTCAATTATTATGCTGCTCAAGGTTATTCCAATGCTTCTGCAATATATTATTTTGAAAAATGAGGCCCGCAAATACCTTTATTGTAGCCTGTCTTTTCTCTGTATTTCCGGGTATAGGATACTCCATTACTACTCCTGTTCTTTGAAGCAACTTCTGACGTCACTTCCGCCCTCACTAGGTCCCTGTTAGAAATCTCACGCATGCGCAGTAGCGCCGTAACCAAGCCTCGATCTGGATAGCGGTTACCGCAGCAACCAGTATACTAGGAATGCTGCTGTTTGTTTTCACACCCCTTTTGTGACATCTTCTATAGTCACAAGGGGGAGTACAAGGAAGTGTTGCTGGTTGTTAATAGCGCAAGACTTCTCCTCTGTGCCTGACAGAGGGGAAGTTCTCACATACACATTTCCGGAATTATAGTGAATGAAAACCAGCAAGCATTACTAGCCGGTTTTCACGCGGTAATCAGCGCATGCGCGGTGATGTCATTAATATCGAAAAATTACATTTTTAAAGAAACTAAAGCGGTGAGTACAGTTACACAGGCAGCGATCAGCTGCCTGCGTTATGGGTAATATATTTAGGCAATGATGAGAAAGAGGGTTTACAACCACTTTAAATTATACCACTGACAAATCACTACATGAATTTAAATGCATTTAGAAATATCTCCTAGATGCATATAAACAGAGGGTTGACAGCACCAGTGTGGGCAGCACAGTGACTAAAGCCCTGTACACATGATCAGATTTCCAATGGATTTTTCCATCGGAATTCCGATGAAGCTGACTTCTATCAGTCTTGCCTACACACCATCAGACAAAATTCTGACCGTCCCAAACGCCGTGACGTACAACACGTACGACGGCACTATAAATGGAAAGTTCAAATCCAATGGCGCCACCCTTTGGGCTGCTTTTGCTAATTTCGTGTTACCGCGTGATAGTAAAAGTTTGGTGAGAGCCGATTCGCGCTTTTCAGTCTCCATGCTTTTCAGTCCGTTACAGCATGACGAATGTGCTGTCTCCATTACGAATGCTAGTTTTACCAGAACAAGTGCTCCCGTCTCCTAATTCAGTCTGAGCATGTGTGGGTTTTTTCTCCGATGGAGTTTCACACAGACAATCAGAATTTCCTATTGTTTTTTTTTTCCATCGGAAAAATTTAAAACATGTTCTATTTTTTTTTCACCGATAGAAATAAGTCCGATGGGGCCCACACACGATCGGTCTGTCCGACTGTTTTCATCGGTAAAACCAATCGTGTGTACAAGGCTTAAGTGTTTATTACTTCTGCCTAGCAGCACTAGGGTCATCAGTTCAAATCCCAACCATGGTGCTACCTGCCTGGAGTTTGCATGTTCTCCCTGTGCCTGCGTGGGTTTCCTTCCACGCTCCAAAGACATGCTGGTAGGTAAATTGACCCTAGTATGTGTATGTAATGAATATAAGTTAGGGACCTTAGATTGTAAGCTCCATGCAGGCAGGGACTGATGTGAATGTAAAATAAATATGCATAAAGTGCTGTGTAAACTGACAGTGTTATATACCGTATATACTCGAGTATAAGCCGAGTCTTTCAGCACATTTTTTTGTGCTGATTATGCCCCCCTCGGCTTATACTCAAGTCCTCCCAGCGTTGTGCCCATCTGCGGCCTTATCTCCCGATGCTGTGATACATTCATTCTAGTTGGCGGCCATGCAGTGTAACAAAGCGCCGCCTCCTCCTCCTCCTCGTCCGTGATAGGCTGAACACTGACTCACTGCTGGGAAACCAAGTTAGTGTTCCGTCACGGACGAGGACGAGGAGGAGGCGGCGCTTTGTTACACTGCATGGCCGCCGACTAGACTAAATGTATCACAGCGCCGGGAGATAATAAGGCTGCAGATGGGCACAGTGCCAGGAGATGATAACGCCGGCACAACGGCAGATGGGCACAATTCCGATCAAGATACTTGAGGCACAGTGAGGCTGAGGCATGCAGATGGGCACAGTGAGGCTGAGGCATGAGGCATGCAGATGGGCACAGTGAGGCTGAGGCATGCAGATGGGCACAGTGAGGCTGAGGCATGAGGCTGAGGCATGCAGATGGGCACGCTGAGGCATGAAGCTGAGGCATGCAGATGGGCACAGTGAAGCTGAGGCAAGCAGATGGGCACAGTGAGGCTGAGGCATGCAGATAGACACAGTGAGATGGACACAGTGAGGACACAGTGAGGCTGAGGCATACAAATGGGCACAGTGAAGCTGCAAATAGGCATTGTTGACCCTCTTTTCAACTTACAGTAGCTGCTGCATTCTCACCCTAGGCTTATACTCGAGTAAATACATTTTCCATTTTTTTTGTGGTAAAAGTAGGTGCCTCGGCTTACATTCGGGTCGGCTTATACTCGAGTATATACGGTAAGTAAAATCATAGGAAGCGGAGTGGCGTGCTGACGTCATCACGTACCTCGGTTCCTGGAAGTGTGGGCTGTTTTCTCTATGCCAGCCTGCGAGAAGGTTTTAGCATTTTATTTCTACATTGATGTAAGTGTGATTCTACATTTTAAATAAACTACCATTAGGTTTTTGCACTATGTGGAGCATCTTCTATTTTTGGGTATGATATCATGGAGAGCGTGATTGAATGACCTTTACTGCGGCTCAAAGGGATCCAGCATGAACATCTTTGAGAGGCCCTGGCTGGGTATTAAGCCAAAAGCGCTTTTGACCTTTCTTGATTGAAGGTCCATTCTAGCTGGTAAGCAGGCAATTTTACCATTCCAGGGTGGCTGTGTTTTCCGTGGACTTTGCACATGGTGATGGATGGTGACTGCATATATTACAACTTGGGTCACATATGAGGACATTACCTGTTCTCTTAATAATTAATTCTTGCAGCATCTCTTTGGATTCTATACTTGGACATATTTGTAGCAAGTGTTATATACAGTAATTTTTGCACTAATATTTGCTAAATTTTAGCACAACTCTTTTATGTATTTGATTGTGTTTTGACTGTGCCTATATCACACAGTAGAGTTGCAGCTTGTATAACTGGTTTGAGGAAGCACTGAGGTCAGTGTGAAATGCACGCATCACCTCCTGGGTTCGGACACTCTGTCTTTGTTGGCTGTCATTTGCTATTTTTGGAATAAAATCGTTGGAACGTTCCTGTGGTGTGCAGCCGTTCTTTTCTCCCTGGTCCATTAGGAGCGCAGGTGCGCTGCCCCCCTGGTTTGCATGTGGGGATGCATGCAGGGTGCCGGACTCATATGATTTTTTTTTTCAAGCCACATGATTAGAGCCCGAGGCTCTAATTCGCTTAAAAAAGGTTGGGCTCTGGGCGCAGAGCACTGTGCCCTGAACCCACCCACTTGTGACAATAGCGAATCAATATTCGCTATTGTCTTCTGGCTTTCCCCCCCCCCCCCCCCCGGGCCAATCAGGACAGGAGGCGGATCATGTTGGAGGAGAAACTGAGGATGCAGCGGAGGGGCAAAAGGCAGGGGGACCGTGCTTTGGATGGGTGAGTGTGGGGGGACCTGTGCTATGGAGGGGTGAGTGCGGAGGGACCGTGCCATGAAGTGGTGAGTGCGGGGGGACCATGCTGTGGGGCGGTGAGTGCGAGGAGACCGTGCCTTAGAGGAGTGAGTGCAGGGGGACCGTGCCATGAAGGGGCTGAGTGCAGGGGGACCATGCCGTGAAGGGGTGAGTGTGGGGGCAACGTGCCATGGAGGAGTGAGTGCAGGGGGACCGTGCCATAAAAGGGTGAGTGCAGGGGGACCGTGCCATTAAGGGGTGAGTGCGGGGGCCGTGCCATGAAGGGGTGAGTGCAAGGGGACCGTGCCGTGAAGGGGTTAGTGTGGGGGGACCGTGCCATGAAGGGGTGAGTGCGGGGGGACCGTGCCGTGAAGGGGTGAGTGCGGGGGGACCGTGCCGTGAAGGGGCTGAGTGCGGAGGGACTGTGCTGTGGAGGAGTGAGTGCAGGGGGACCGTGCTGTGAAGGGGTGAATGCAGGGGGACTGTGCCGTGGAGGGGTGAGTGCGGAGGGACCGTGCCGTGAAGGGGTGAGTGCAGGGGGACTCTGCCATGAAGGGTTGAGTGCAGGGGGACCGTGCCGTGGAGGGGTGAGTGGGGAGGGACCGTGCTGTGGAGGGGTGAGTGCAGGGGGACTCTGCCATGAAGGGGTGAGTGCAGGGGGACCGTGCCGTGGAGGGGTGAGTGGGGAGGGACCGTGCTGTGGAGGGGTGAGTGCGGGGGGACCGTGCCATGAAGGGGAGAGTGCAGGGGGACCGTGCCATGAAGGGGTGAGTGCAGGGGGACCGTGCCGTGGAGGGGTAAGTGGGGAGGGACCGTACGGTGAAGGGGTGAGTGCAGGGGGACCGTGCTGTGGAGGGGTGAGTGCGGGGGGGTACCGTGCTGTGGAGGGGTGAGTGCAGCCGGACCGTGCTGTGGAGGGGTGAGTGCGGACCTCTGGGGGGGTTTGTTTGCCGCCGCCCCCCAAAAAAGTTTAGCACCAGCCGCCACTGATAACTACTGCTTTTGTTTCACTCATTTTTGTATTTTATATTTGTGGTTTTTATCTCAAGATTTATAAGCTCAGTTTTTTCTTTTGGAAAGCGTTATATAAGTACTTGTGATAAAAAAAAAGTAAAACAAATGAGGCCTTAAAATCAGCAGACATTTTTCTGCAGCAAAGGCTTAATAAAGAAATGTAGTACAAAACATAAAATGTATTTTCTTAAAAAAAGATAAAATCTCCCACATGAATATTAATATAATATTAAGTGGCACTAGTCTGGTATCCCAACATCTTACGTATTAGCAGAGCGTAGTAAGAATTGGATATGATTGATTACAGTTCACATTTAGAAATAGGTTAATTTCTTCAGGTAATCCGCAGTCACTGTCATTGCTAAGCAGCATGAGAACAAGCTTTTTCTTCCCACAAAGACTGTCAGGCAGGAGCGATTTCACAATGTGGGCTCTAATCTTCACGTCATGTGACTGGAAAAGCGTAGTGCTTATCATATCATCCAGCTGGTCACGTGGAGCAGTCATTTAGCTGATTGGTCCGGGGAATCTCAGTTCCTTTATTAAGCGTCAAATAAATCCTCTACTTCCATTCTGTTTAATCTTTGCCATGCTGCATAGTACTCTGAACTACACGGTCTAAAATAAATCATGAATGAAAGCTTATCCCCCCAAACCAATTGAGGATCTGCTGCTGCTGCAATCCCTGAAGCTGAAACAGTGGAAAAGAATGGCCTGCATATAATATATTTTCTATATCTATATAAATAATTACCGTATGTGCGGTGCAGCCAATTGAATTCTCAAGATGGTTTCTCATAGGTTGCCGTAAGGTACTGTAGTTTGCACATCGTTGTGTACCTTATCAGATATATTCCATAGTGTAATAATCTTGTGAAATGTCTGCTATGCCAAGGGAGAAATATTCAAATGTTGTTTCCTGCCATGAGCCATGCCTGCAGTTGGCATCAAAGGTTACTGATGATAAAGAAAGGCAAGACCATCAACTGTTGATTGGCTGCTGTATTGGGTGGATTTCTGTAGTTGTGTAACATATTATTGGTATCAAATAAAGGGAAATTGTAAAGTCTCTTTTGGCTAGCTGTTGAAATTTCTGTGCAGTATACATACACTATATTACCAAAAGTATTGGGACACCTGCCTTTACACGCACATGAACTTTAATGGCATCCCAGCCTTAGTCTATAGGGTTCATTAATGAGTTGACCCACCCTTTCCAGCTATAACAGCTTCAACTCTTCTGGGAAGGCTTCCTCAAGTGTCTATGGGAATGCTTGACCCATCTTCCAAAAGATCATTTCTGAGATCAGGCACTGGTGTGGACTAGAAGGCCTGGCTCGCAGTATCCGCTCTCATTCATCCGAAAGGTGTTCTATCGGGTTGTGCAGGCCAGTCAAGTTCCTCCACCCCAAACTCACTCATCCAGGCCCTTATGGACCTTGCTTTGTGCACTGGTGCGCAGTCATGGTGGAACATGAAGGGGCCATGCCCAAACTGTTCCTTCAAAGTTGGGAGCACGAAATTGGCCAAAATGTCTTGGTATGCTGACACCATAAGAGCTTTCTTCACTGGAACTAAGGGGCCAAGCCCAACCCCTGGAAAAACAACCCCACACCATAATCCCCCCTCCACCAAATAATTTGAACCAGTGCACAAAGCAAAGTCCATTAAGACAGTTTGGGGTGGAGGAACTTGAGGCCTGACCTCAATCCGATAGAACACCTTTGGGATGAATTAGAGCTGAGACTGCGAGCCAGGCCTTCTCGTCCACATCAGTACCTGACCTCACAAATGCACTTCGGGAAGAATGGTCAAACATTCCCATAGACACTCTCCTAAACCTTGTGGACAGCCTTCCCAGAAGAGTTGAAGCTGTTATAGCTGCAAAGGGCCAACTCTATATTGAACCCTACGGACTAATACCCCTTTCACACTGAAGACAGCCCCGCGCTAGCGGTAAAGCGCTGCTCATTTTAGCGGCGCTTTAACGGTGCTGTGCCTGTGGGAGTGGGGTGCTTTTAACCACAAATAAGGGGTTAACAAGGGGTTAAAAGCGCCCGAAAAGCACCACTGCTGAAGTGCTTTGCAGGCCCTTTTTTTTTCGTCCTGCAAGCGCACTGCCTCATTGTGAAAGCACTCGAACTTTCACACTGGGGAGGCATGGGAGGCAGTTTACAGGCGCTTTACAGGTGCAATTTTTAGCGCTAAAATACCTGTAAAGCGCCTTCAGTGTGAAAGGGATCTAAGATTGGATGCCATTAATGGTCATGTGCGTGAGAAGGCAGGTGTCCCAATACTTTTGGTAATATAGTGTATATATACACAGTATATATATATATATATATATATATATATATATATATATATATATGTGTGTGTGTGTTTTACTAAAATGTTTTATGAATGACAAGATTCCAAAAGTATGATGGGTTAATGAAGAGACAGCATTGTCTGACTGAAACATTCCATTGACCCCTCCTTTCAAACCCCATGCTTCTTTGAGCACAGCTGAAAACTGAAATAGCTGAATAGGTGAGAAAGAGACTGCAGCACCGTCTGCTGGTTGGATAGAATATTGCATATTATTATTATGCAATATTTCATATGAAATAGTTTTTAAACCATACTTTTTTTTTATTCCTGAACATAATAAAGAAATGTAATCAGCTATGTGTTTCCTTTAAAGCAATCTTGACAGAGTGCTAGTGCTTTGAAAACTGACAGTATGACAGGTTTCATAAGTCACCTGTATCCACAAACTACACCATTACTGCAGTTTCTTGAGATGAGTTATTACATACTCTATTCAGAGAAACAATAAATGGAAGGCTTTGAATCCTGGAGGACCACAAAACCCGAGGCCACCTTTAAAAATATTGCTCTCATTACATTAAACCACTGTAGTAATAACGTCTGCAGCAAGCTCAACCCTTTTTACTGATTGATAAAAACTATAATTTTAGAATGACTAAAATAGTTGCTTTTTGCAGATTGCTGGAAAATACACCTCTCTTGTGGATTTATACCTTAAAGTGTATTTTACAGTAAGCAATAAAGTGAAAAATATGTGAAAATAAAGGTCTAGGAAGTTAGCGCTATTGTTATCAAAACTGCTCTTTTACGTATCTTAACAACTTGTGTAAAGCAATCAAAACAGAAGTTTCATCGAAGAAGCTTACTAATTCATTGATTTGTGTCTCTTTGTTTGTCCGAAGGTTCACTTTAAAATTAACTAAAATCTGTTGCAGCTCTTCATAGAAACTAATCAGCTTCTATGTTTTATTGTCAAAGTCTTATTTAAAAAGCTGAAGTTAGAAGCTGATTGGCTACCATGCACAGCTGCACCAAATTTTGCACTCTCCAGTTTTAGTAAATCAACCCCTAAGGCCTGGTTCACACTGGGGCGACAAACGCTCCGACATTGGGAGCTCATGTCGCATGACGTGTGAAAATCAATGTTTCCCTATGGGAGCCGTCTTAACTGGTCAGACACATGTTGGTCCGACTTTGAAAATGCTCCCTGTACTACTTTGGTCCGACTTTGATCCGACTTCAGCCCATTGACTATCATTGAAGTCGGATCAAAGTCAGACCGCAGTCTTGCATGATCCGACTTTGGCATACGACTTGTGCTCTTGAGGGGGAACTCCACGCCAAATTTTAAATAAAAAAACGGCATGGGTTCCCCCTCCAAGAGCATACCAGGCCCTTGGGTCTGGTATGGATTTTAAGGGGAACCCCTACGCCGGAAAAACCGCGTGGGGTCCCCCCAAAATCCAAGCCAGACCCTTATCTGAGCACGCAACCTGGCAGGCCGCAGGGGAAGAGGGGGGACCAGAACCGTACCAGGCCGCATGCCCTCAACATGGGGGGTTTGGTGCTTTGGGGCAGGGGGGCGACCTGTGGGACCCCCCACCCCAAAGCACCCTGCCCCCATGTTGATGAGGACAGGGCCTCTTCCTGACAACCCTGGCCCTTGGTTGTCGGGGTCTGCGGGCAGGGGGCTTATCGGAATCCGGGAGCCCCCCTTTAATAAGGGGGCCCCCAGATCTCGGCCCCCCACCCTATGTGAATGAGTATGGGGTACATCCTACCCCTACCCATTCACCTGGTGGAAAAAAATGTCAATAAAAAAAACACACACGGGTTTTTAAAGTAATTTATTACACAGGTTCGGGGGTCTTCTTCCGACTCCGGGGGTCTCTTCCGACTTCGGGGGTCTCCGGTGTCGTCTCCGCGCTCTCCGATTCTTCCTTCCTTCTGCCGGGCCTCCGCTATCTTCTTCCAGCTTTTTTGCTAGCGGGGCCCGGTCTTCTCCGTCGCCTTCTTCCCTCTTCTTCTCTCGCTCTCCAGTTCTTTCTTTCTTCTGCCGGGCCTCCGCTATCTTTTTCCAGCTCTTTTGCTAGCGGGATCCTGTCTTCTCCGTCGCCTTCTTCCCTCTTCTCCTCTTCGATGTTGACACGTCGCTTCCTCCCGCTGTAATGCTGGCTGTGCGGTGCGCTCCGATTTATATAGGCCTCTCATGACGTCACAGTCACATGCTCCGGGTGGCCCCGGAGCATGTGACTGTGACGTCATGGGAGCATGTGACTGTGACGTCATGAGAAGCCTATATAAATCGTTGCGGAGCGAACAGCCAGCATTACAGCGGGAGGAAGCGACGAGTCAACATCGAGGAGGAGAAGAGGGAAGAAGACGCTGACGGCGACAGGAAGACCGGCCCCTCCACTAGCAAAAGAGCTGGAAGAAGATAGTGGAGGGGCCGGCAGAAGGACAACTGAGAGCCGGACGAGACGACGGGAAGACCGGGCCTCTCCGCTAGCAAAAGAGCTGGAAGAAGATAGCGGAGGCCCGGCAGAAGGAAGAAAGAACCAGAGAGCGCGGAGACGACACCGGAGACCCCCGGAGTCGGAAGAAGACCCCCGGAGCTGTGTAATAAATTACTTTACAAACCTGTGTGTGTTTTTTTTTGACATTTTTTTCCACCAGGTGAATGGGTAGGGGTATGATGTACCCCATACTCATTCACATAGGGTGGGGGGGCCAGGATCTGGGGGCCCCCTTATTAAAGGGGGGCTCCCGGATTCCGATAAGCCCCCCGCCCGCAGACCCCGACAACCAACGGCCAGGGTTGTCGGGAAGAGGCCCTGTCCTCATCAACATGGGGGCAGGGTGCTTTGGGGTGGGGGGGCCTGCAGGTCGCCCCCCTGCCCCAAAGCACCAAACCCCCCATGTTGAGGGCATGCGGCCTGGTACGGTTCAGGAGGGAGGGGGAGCGCTCTCTCGTCCCCCCCCTCTTCCCCTGCGGCCTGCCAGGTTGTGTGCTCGGATAAGGGTCTGGTTTGGATTTTGGGGGGAGCCCCACGCCGTTTTTTCGGCGTAGGAGTTCCCCTTAAAATCCATACCAGACCCAAGGGCCTGGTATGCCCCTGGAGGGGGAACCCAATGCCGTTTTTTTTTATTTAAAATTTGGTGTGGAGTTCCAGCTCAGGATTCATACCAAAAACAGTGCCTGGTATTGGCGGGGATCCAAGTCGGATCCCCGTTCATTGAAAGTCGGACATATGTCGGCTTCATGTTGCAGGGCAAAGTCGGATCCAAAGTAGGACGGCTGTCGTGTCGCATAAGTGTGAACCCAGCCTAAGGGTCCGTTTGGATCTATGCTTGTGCATAGAGGTGTGCTTTTCTTTTTGTAGCATTAGGCAGGTGCCAACATGCATTTTCTTTGTGCATTAAAGCGGAGTTCCACCCTGAAAAAAAAATACACAAAATGCAGCAAAAAAAAAATAGAAAAAAACATTTTTTTACTCACCCGAAATACCAGTTGCTAAGCGGAAGTCCCTAATCTGCCTCTTACTTATCCAAGGTGGATCTTCTTCATCCCTCCTACTCGCGGTGTCTTCTGGGAACTGTGAGTAATCACAGAGAGCAGCCGCCCATTCACAAATCGGCGCGAGACTCGCGCATGCCCAGTAGGAAACGGGCAGTGAAGCCGTAAGGCTTCACTGCCTGTTTCCCTTAGTGAGGATGGCGGCGTGGGACCTGTAATCATCGAGGGATCGGCATCGGGGGGCCATCATCGCGGGCGAGCAGGACAGGTAAGTGTCCTTATTAAAGGGGTTGTAAAGGTTTGTTTTTTATTTTCTAAATAGGTTCCTTTAAGCTATTGCATTGTTGGTTCACTTACCTTTTCCTTCGATTTTCCTTCTAAATGATTTTTTTTCTTTGTTTTCTTTGTCTGAATTTCTCACTTCCTGTTCCTCCTCAGTAAGCTGTTCAGTAAGCTGTTCTGGCTGACTCCACACCACTCGGATGATGGTGTGAAGTTTAGTGAGGAGAAACAGGAAGTGAGAAATTCAGACAAAGAAAAAAAACATTTAGAAGATAAATCGAAGGAAAAGGTAAGTGAACCAACAATGCACTAGCTTAAAGGAACCTATTTAGAAAATAAAAAACTAACCTTTACAACCCCTTTAAAAGTCAGCAGCTGACTTTTAATAAGGACACTTACCTTATTAAAGGTAAGTGTTTGTGTTTGTAGCTGCTGACTTTTAAAAACAAATCGCGGGTGGAGCTCCGCTTTAATAAGCATTTTGAAGTTTGTTTTCGATGCATTTTTGGGTTTAGAATTCGGAGTGGATAGGGTTAACAGCCCTTGACCAAGGCCTGTTAATACATACTGCCAATGCATCAAAATGCATGTTATATGCATTGTGATGTGTTGCAGAATAAAATTGAATATGCCTCTTTTAAAAAAAACACGCTTAGATGGGGACAGACACTTTCCCTTTTTATCTGGAACCATGACACATGCATTTTGCAAGGCGGAAAGCATTGGATTAAAATGCAACTGTGTAAATGGGCCCTAAAAGAACCACTATCATGAAAAATATTTTACTCTGATAGCTGTAAGTGATTAATAAATGTAACTATAACTAGTGGCGGCCCAACCATAAGGGCCACCCCCCCTAATCTCTATGCGCCCGGCCCCTAATCTCCATGCAGGGCTCTGGACGCATAGAGTTCTACTGTTTTTTTTTTTTTTTGTGAAGCACATGATTAGAGCCAGAGGCTCTAATTGGCTTCAAAAAGGGTGGGCTTGGGGCGCAGAGTACTGCGCCCTGACCCAACCCACTTGTGACAATAGCGAATCAACATTCCCTATCGTCTTCCTGCTTCTCCTCCCGGCCAATCAGGACAGGAAGCGGGTCCTGAGACCAGATTGGCCGGGAGGAGAAGCAACTGGATAGCCCGGGAGGAGAAGCAACTGGATAGCCTGGAAGGAGAAGCCGCCAAAGCCACCCGGGACCTGGATGGGGTAAGTGCAGGGGCTGGCGGGCTTGTGAGTAGGGCTGGCGAGCGAGGGGGTTTATTTGCTGATTGGTTACCATGCACAGCTGCACCAGATTCTTCTTCCATTTTGGTAAATCAACCCCAGTGTATCATTTGGCTCTTTGATCAGTGGTATAAACTTCGATCTGCAAATGAGGGCAGTTTAACCACTTAAAGGGGTTGCTCCACCGGAAAAATAAAATTAAAAGCCAGCAGCTACAGCAGCTGCTGGCTTTTAATATTTGGACACTTACCTGTCCTGGAGTCCAGCGACGTCCGCAGCAGAGGACGAGCGACCGCTCGTCGCTCTGCTGCTCCCTCCGCCATCCTCGCTGAGGGAACCAGGAAGTGAAGCCCTGCGGCTTCATGCCCGGTTCCCTACGGCGCATGCGCGAGTCGCGCTGCGCCGTTCTGATTGGTGCTCCTGTGTTCTGGGAGCCGAGTGTCTCCCAGAACACCAAGGGAAGTCTGCGGGAAGTGACGTAACTCCCGCAGATTCCCGGAGACAGGACTCCCGGATGTGGGTGAAAATACCTGTCTTAGACAGGTATCTTCACCCCCCTCCCCCCTGAAAGGTGTCAATTGTGACACCGGAGGGGGGGAGGGTTCCAAATAGCAAAAGTTGCTATTTAGGGTGGAGCTCCACTTTAAAGACTAAACCATTTACTGACATTTGTTGATTAGAAGTTAAAATCAGTATTTTTTGCTAGAAAATTACTTGGAACCCCCAAACATTATATATATGTTTTTAGCGGAGACCCTAGAGAATAAAATGGCAGTCGTTGTAAAATTTTATGTCACACTGTATTTGCGATGCAGTCTTTAAAAGCAATTTTTTGGGGAAAAATACACTTTAATAAATAAAAACAGTAAAGTTAGCCTATTTCTTTTGTATAATGTGAAAGATGATGTTATGATGAGAATCATGAGAAAATCGTGATCTTTATTCTAAGCAAAAAAAATTGTGATTCTTGTTTTATCCAGAATCATGCAACTCTATTGTAAAGGTTAATATATATGATGAAGCACTGTTTGTTAGTGTGAAACACGTCAGCTCTACTGTCCGTTCTGCTGTGGCATGTATTTTTGATTTCATTTTTTGAATAAAAGACAAAAACTTTTTTGGAGTGCGGCTGTCCAGAACTTCTTCCTGTTATATATATATATATATATATATATATATATATTTTTTTTTTAAGAATAACAAACATGTCGTACTCACCTGCTCTATGCAATCATTTTTCACAGAGCAGTCTGATCTTCTCTTCTCAGGTCCCCCACCAGCGCTCCTGGCCCCTCCCTCCTGCCTTGTGCCCCCACAGCAAGCAGCTTTCTATGGGGGCACCCAAGCAGGCTCGCTCTCGAGCCGCTGGTCTGTGTATCCATTCACACACAGATGCGGCTCAGCCCGGCCTCCCGCTCTCTCCTCATTGGCTTTATGGCTGTGATTGACAGTAGCGGGAGCTAATGGCTCCTGCTGCTCTCTCAGCCAATGAGGAGGGAGAGACCCGGGACATCTGAGGCTCTCATTGGATCGAGATGGGGCTCAGGTAGGTGTTGGGGGAGCTGCACACAGAAGTTTTTTTTTTACCTCCATGCATTGTATGCATGAAGGTAAAAAACCTTGAGCCTTTACAACCACTAAGTTACGTGTAACATTATTAAAATGCTTGATGAACATGACTATTGTATCACTGAACCTTGCATAGAGGTAAATTCATTTAGCACTGTACAGCATAATTAATGAAGGTGCTGCTAGCAGATCTCACTGAGATATAATTAAAGTGTTATTTTTATCATCACACAGAGGGGTTGCATTATTTATAGAGCAGATCCATCCAACAGAAATACTCCATAGCACTGTATACAGCCCCAGGTCAGATGCATACATTGTTCACCAATGTTTACCCTCAGCACAGCTGTGAAGCACACTCGGCATCATCACTTATTTTTTTCTTGTTCAAATATTTACATAAATATTCCCCATTTGTCTTTTTGATGTCATGTAGGTAACTGCCTGATAAAAGAGAATTAGTCTTTCCTAGACGCCTGTGCTAATGATGACTTATTTTTCATAGGACAGTATACAGGTTGTCAGGAATATTAAAGAGGAAGTAAACCCTTTTTTTTTTTCCCTGAAAAAAAAAACCCTGCAAGAGAAAGGCATAATGAGCTAGTATGCATAGCATACTAGCTCATTATGTGGCACTTACCTGAGATCGAAGCCCCCGAAGCGCTCTTTGTTCCCCTCCGCCGCCGCCGCCATGTCCCCTCCGAGCGTCTTCTGTGTATCGCCGCTCCGGCGCTGTGACTGGCCGGAGCGGCGATGACGTCACTCCTGCGCATGTGCGCGGGGCCGGCATTATCCCATTAAGAAAACCGGCACGCTCAGTGCGCCTGCGCCGTTGTCTACGGCGCACATGCGCCGTAGACATCGGTGCAGTGTTTTTTGCATATATCTCCTTAACCGTGTAGGTTTAGGAGATATTTATTGCACCTACAGGTAAGCCTTAATCTAGGCTTACCTGTAGGTGCAAGTTGTCAGAGTGGGATTACAACCGCTTTAAGACAGTGTATAGTGTATATACTGTGTGTATATATATATATGTAGCGCTACCCCCAGTTAAGAGAGCCGCTGATATTGATTTGGGCCCTGCAGTGCACCGCTGTCAACCCCCGGCAATCGGCTCTAACCTCCCGTGGCACAGCTGGTGATAGAGAGATAGGACCGCGTGATCGCAACTGTTGGTGACGCAGTCCTATAACAAACATACACAGAATATACTTTAAAACTCCTATTAAAGTAAGCGGAACTGACACCAAATGTACTTTACCCAGATATTTTACTGAGGCTAATGGGCAAGTAATAAACAACAGTATAACAAGTTGCAGATCCCTGCAATAAACAGTAATAAAGATAAACAGAGTAATCAGAATAATAAAGTATTGCTATGCAACTCTAGCGCTGCCCTTTTACAGCTACTTCCCCTCATGGGTAGACTAACACCCAGCAATGTCTACCTATGCAGTCAGGCCTGACTGATCTAAATGGAAGTTCAGTGAAACAATATTTGCTAGCAATCTCTCGGTGGTGCACGTGAAGAACAACTTTGTAATCCCAACGAATAGTAAAGATAAAGTATCTGTCTTTAAACAGCTCTCACCACCTGGACAAGTCCAAGTCCGTTTCCTCCATCGATTCGTCTAGGAACAGGAATCCACCGACATCCAAGTCTTCAATCCTTCTGGTGTACTGCAGCAAGGAGGATTAGATGTCTCTAAGGCTCTGCTAGGCTGGCAGAGGGCTCTTTGGAAAGGAGCACACGGCCCAGGCTTCAGGCCTTGTGCACACAGCAGTTCAGCACAGACATCCTCTTGCTAGGAGAGGGGGGGTCCAAAGAGAGCGACCAAAACTCCGCCTCCCCTTTATAAAGTCTGCCCCAGCAGTCTCTGTTCTGGAGCAATGCACCCTGGGTGCTGCAAGATGTACTGGGAGATGTAGTCTCTTTCTCTCCTCTGCTTTCACTTCCAGTAATGTCTCTTTACTTCCTCCCGACTCACCTCTCACCTGGAACTTCTTATCTCTCTGCATTAAAGGGGAACACCCCGCTACACACTCCCCCCACTTGAACTCTTTGGTCCCCAAAGATAAACTTCAACAAATACTGTTTACCATTTTGGACAATGTCGAGCATGATGTTGGCATAGGGAATTCCCACCAAAACTTTGGGATGGAACTCTCTTGCCCACAGGTCACACTACCATGAGTGGCCTGCCTAACTGTGCCAGAGAGTGAGCTGGGGTTGCCCTCCACCAAATGGACGGTGGAAGGATCAGGTTGTTCAACACTTCTCCTAGCCGTTACAACAGAGTCCTCTGAGCTCGTCCCCATTTGGGGGTAAGTTAGTTTCTTGGGAGGCCTGATGACTCTGCGAGCCCTCTGCTCTCTTGGTGCTTCTGACTCTGGCACCACAGGCTCTTCTTCAGGAGTAAGTTCAGGTAACATTGCTGGTTCTGGAACCTCTGATTCAGAAGTCGACTGACGTATGGAATCTCTAGAGTCCTCCTCTGCGCAAGTGTCAGGAACATCTTCCCAGTAATCAGCTGAGGGACTGAAGGGTATGAATTCAGTAGCCTCCGGATTCAGCGTTGCATCTGGGGTATCCCCTCCATTTGGGAGATCTATGGCTTGTATACTCTGACTTTTAAAATGCTCTGGGATTTCGTTTTTCCATTCTACCAGTGCGTATGTAAACGAGATCACTGGATCTGGCCTAAAATCCATCACCCATGCTTTGTGGCTCGGAGACAGTAACAATACGAGCTGTTTTATCTCATCTTCCTTCCATCTTTCCCCCGGGAGTACAATGACTACCGCCGCGGTTGGATCGGCGCCAATCGCTGCGCACCACTGTGACATTGCCAGCGGGTCCATGCTGGTACTTCTGACCGGCTTGATTGCAGCGTGCAACGTACAAGGATCCCGGACGAGCCCCCACGTGTAGCGCTACCCCCAGTTAAGAGAGCCGCTGATATTGATTTGGGCCCTGCAATGCACCGCTGTCAACCCCCGGCAATCGGCTCTAACCTCCCGTGGCACAGCTGGTGATAGAGAGATAGGACCGCGTGATCGCAACTGTTGGTGACGCAGTCCTATAACAAACATACACAGAATATACTTTAAAACTCCTATTAAAGTAAGCGGAACTGACACCAAATGTACTTTACCCAGATATTTTACTGAGGCTAATGGGCAAGTAATAAACAACAGTATAACAAGTTGCAGATCCCTGCAATAAACAGTAATAAAGATAAACAGAGTAATCAGAATAATAAAGTATTGCTATGCAACTCTAGCGCTGCCCTTTTACAGCTACTTCCCCTCATGGGTAGACTAACACCCAGCAATGTCTACCTATGCAGTCAGGCCTGACTGATCTAAATGGAAGTTCAGTGAAACAATATTCGCTAGCAATCTCTCGGTGGTGCACGTGAAGAACAACTTTGTAATCCCAACGAATAGTAAAGATAAAGTATCTGTCTTTAAACAGCTCTCACCACCTGGACAAGTCCAAGTCCGTTTCCTCCATCGATTCGTCTAGGAACAGGAATCCACCGACATCCAAGTCTTCAATCCTTCTGGTGTACTGCAGCAAGGAGGATTAGATGTCTCTAAGGCTCTGCTAGGCTGGCAGAGGGCTCTTTGGAAAGGAGCACACGGCCCAGGCTTCAGGCCTTGTGCACACAGCAGTTCAGCACAGACATCCTCTTGCTAGGAGAGGGGGGTCCAAAGAGAGCGACCAAAACTCCGCCTCCCCTTTATAAAGTCTGCCCCAGCAGTCTCTGTTCTGGAGCAATGCACCCTGGGTGCTGCAAGATGTACTGGGAGATGTAGTCTCTTTCTCTCCTCTGCTTTCACTTCCAGTAATGTCTCTTTACTTCCTCCCGACTCACCTCTCACCTGGAACTTCTTATCTCTCTGCATTAAAGGGGAACACCCCGCTACATATATATATATATATATATATTTTTTTTTAAGAACGTTTTTATTTCAGCTAAATGTGTACTTCACCAGTCATTACAGTACTAGCTGGTAGTTTGTTAGTTTTTAACATTGTATGTATAAAAAGAAATTGCATAGTTATTTGTCCATTGAAACTGCATGTACTCCTTTTTTCAAGCGACCTTTCCATATTTCCCTCCCCCTCTTTTTCCTTTTTTTTTTTTTCCGCTTTATCTTTTTTCCCTCCTCTTCTGCATTTTTTTTTTCTCCCTTTTACATTGAAGTTTTGGGAGGAAAAAAAGAAAAAAAAATACGTTATGAATAATACACACACCGATGTATCCCCGAACACAATTGTGGAATATACGACTATTCAATTTTTTATTGGAATGCTTGATCAATGCAATGAAGAACATTCAATCTGCAGAGAATGTAGTCTTAGAACCTTCAATTTTGCCTGATCTGCATGCAGTTTTGATAGACGACCAGCCATGTGAATTTTTTTTAACTACACTCTTTAAGACCCCTTTCACATTGAGGGTGTATTGCAGGCGCTATAGCGTTAAAAATAGCGCCTGCAATCCGCCCTAAAACAGCTGCTCCATTGTCTCCAGTGTGAAAGCCCGAGGTCTTTCACACTGGAGCGGTCCGCTGGCAGGGCGTCAGGAAAAGTCCTGCCAGCAGCTTCTTTGGAACGCATTTGGAGCGGTGAACTCACTGCTCCTAATGCGCTCCTGCCCATTGAAATCAATGGGCAGCGCTGCCGTACCAGCGGCGATAGGCCTCTGTAGCGGCGCATTGCGGGCGGTTTAAACCCTTTCTTGGCCGATAGCGGGGGTCAAAAGCGCCCCGCTAGCGACCGAAATTCGGTGCGAATCCGACGGTAAAATAGCAGCGTTTTCCTGCTATTTTACCGCCGACGCTATAGGCGGCACCATTGTGAAAGGGCTCTAAAGTGTCTCTAAAGGCTGAAGGTTTTTTTACCTTCATGCATGAAGGTAAAAAAAACTTTTTTGTGCAGTGCCCTCCCTCCCCCAATCCTTACATGAGCCCCCTCCAATCCAGCGATGTTCACAATAGCCTAAGCTGTATGGGGACTCTCCCTCTCCATTGGCTGAGAAAGTAGCGGAAGCCCATTGGAGAGCCAATGAGGAGAGAGCGGGGGGTTGGGGCCAAGCTGCAGCTCTATATGTCTTGTGGAAGCATAGAGCAGGGGCTCGGGAGCGAGCACACAGTGGTGCCCCCAGGGCAAGGGGCTTTCTCTGTGGGGCAGTGCTTAAGGGGGAGGAGCCAAGAGCACCAGCGGGGGACCAGAAAAAGAGGATCGGAGCTGCTCTGTGCAAAACCACTGCACAGAGCAGGTAAAGCCTGGTACACGCGATTGGATTTTCTGCGAACAAAGCGTAGGACTTTTGTCCGAAGGGCATTGTCCATGAACTTGTTTTGCATGCAAACGGCAAAGGATTGATGACCAACAAACACAAAACGATGTGGTTTTTCAGCTCTTTAGCGCCACCCTTTGGGCAACTTCTGCTAATGTTGTGTTTAGGTTAGCATTGCTTCTGAGCATGCGTGTTTGTACTTTGGATTTTTGTCCGATGGACATCTGTACACACGGTCAGAACATCCGACAAGACACATTTGTTGTCGGAAAATTTAAAAGCATGCTATCCAATATTTGTTGGCGGAAAATCCGACAACAATTGTCTGGAGCATACAAACGGTCGGATTTTCCGACAACAGCCTGCCATCACACAATTCCCGTCGGAAAATCCGATCGTGTGTACAGGCCTTAAGTATAACATATTTGTTTTTTAAACAAGCTTTAATATCACTTTAATGATAGATTTTCACTGCATCCTACATACAGTATGTTCTTATACATTGCTCTATTACCAATGAAACATAACTTCTAAGCAAGATGATTGTTTGTTTTAAAATATAAAAATGTATTCATAATGGTCTAATATTTGAACTCTGTTACTTTACAGGTCTGAGGCTGCACATTTCAAGTTCCCCAACCCCAAAGCACACATCCAATCACAATGGCTGAGGACGCTGACATGCGCAATGAGCTCGAAGAGATGCAACGGCGTGCCGACCAGCTGGCCGATGAGGTGAGTGTTATGTTTTATATGACTTCTCTTTGGGTACATACACTGGTTTATTATTATTGCCCCTAGCTTCCATGAATAGAAGGATTAAAAGGCATAGCCAGCTTATGTCCACCTTAGGTCACCATTAACATTATAAAACATTCTAGTTGCTGGTCTGTTTCAGGCTTCTGACTCACTGACCCAGAACAAGCATGCAGCAAGTGAAGTCAGAATGAAGCCAGAACTCCCAATCTCTATATCTACCCTAGATTTACTCTAACTCAGTGACTCACACATAGGCAATGGCACTCTATATATTTCTCTCAGTACAAATTTCCCTTAAGGAATTGTACTGTAAAGTATCTTGCTTGCCTTCATGTCAATCAGTGATATTGGTTGATAAAAAAGAGTTTCTGATTAATGTTGTGTGTGTCCTGGCCCAGCGACCCCTATTTGACATTTACCTGTCCATGATCCATGGAGACCTTAAAGTAGGGTGACCATACATCCCCGGTTTCTGGGGACAGTCCCCGGATTGAGGACACTGTCCCCGGACCAAGTCTGTCCCCGGTTAATTTCATAGACATTCAGTGCAGAATTAAAACAAAAAATCTTAAGTATTTTTTTTCAATTATCTGTGCCCATTTCTAGACATGTGCACTGCCGAAAAATTTGTTTATTTTGTTTTCGTTTTTTTTGCTTTTTTCGGAAATTCGAAAAATTTGTTTTTTTCATTTTAGTTTTTTTAGTTTTTTTGCTTTTTTTCGGGAATTCGGGAAATTCGTTTTTTTTTTTTCGTTTTGCTTTTTCGGAAATTCGGGAAATTCGGAATTACGAATTACGAATTTTCGAATTTCTGAATTTCCAAAAAAACGAATAAAACTAAAACGAAAAAAACAAATTTTTCGAATTTCCGAAAAAAGCAAAAAAACGAAAAAAATGAATTTCCGGAAATTCTAAAAATTCGGAATTCGGAAATTCAACTTTCCAAATTTCCCATTTTCGAATTTTAGATTTTCGCATTTTGTAATTTGGAATTTTCGAATCTCGAATTTTCAAAATTTCCAATTTTCAAAATTCCGAGTTTCCGAAATTCGGAAATTCCGAAAATTCTGAAATTGAAAAATTTGGAAATTCGAAATTTCGGAAATTGAAAAATTTGGAAATTTGGAAATTTCGGAATTAACTAATTTCTCTAAATTCGTGAAAAACGAATTAGAAACTAAACAAATTGCACATGTCTACTAATTTCTGATAATCATGTGCTGGTCGGAGTGGATGGAATATTTCTTCAGTTTCGGGTGCATGCCCATTCAGCTCCGCTCGCATGTTCTTCTGCCTTGGCTCAAGTCCTGACCAGCCACCTGCCTGCATATCTCCTTGCCTTCCCTGGTGGAGTGATCTTCCTCCGCTCCCCACCCAGTAGTAGCCGGGGCCCGGAGAGTTAGACTTGACAGGCTGTGAGGCGGGTGGCGACGGACAGAGGGTCGCTGATTGCCGCCATTACTAGTAAAAAAAAAATATGTCCCCGGATTTCATTTTAAAAATCTGGTCACCTTACCTTAAAGTGGATGTAAACCCTCCATACACCCAGTGAATTGAACAGCCCCAGATGATACACAGGGGTGAACCAAATATCCCTACATAGGTTTTACATCCATATCTGCTGTCTTCACATTTATATACTGTTTAGAAAGTTCAGATCTTGTTAGGAAATTTTCTCTTCCTGTTTAACACAGAGTGTGATGTTTGGGCATACAGCCAAGATAGCTAACATTGCTGATTGGAGGAAAGGCACACACCCATAGGCGTGCACAGGGGGTGTGCCGGGTGTGCCTGGGCACACCCTAATCACCGCTTAAGGTGCAGATTCCCCCTGCCGATATTGCACCAATGCCCCCGAAAAAAATAAAAAAATAAAAAGATTAAAATAATAAAAATAAAAAAAGCTATTGACACTGTCCACGGCCCTACTAACACCAACCTCTGCTCTACTGACACCGTCCATATTTTAATACATTTGGGGTGCACACCCTAATGCAATAGGCTGCGCACACCTATGCACACACCCATCATAGGCAGAGACTCTCAGAGGTGTTTTGTAACAGGGCCAGCTCCCTGCTAATCTATTTTATCAACCTCACCTGACAGAAATGTCAGGCTGCTTTTATCTGATGTGTCAGAGAATTTGTCAGGAGTTATCAGGCTGACAACAGAGGAACGGGTCAGGAGAGAGCTACGGGACTTGGCTCTTTGAAGAGAGATAACAAAACACTGCAGATATATGTGCCCAGCTCATATTTCATGAATCGGGTTTACATCCACTTTAAGGCACCGTTCCCACTAGTGTGACTTGTCATGCGACTTTGGACACATAAAGTCACATGATAAGTTGCAGCCTGTTGATTTCAATTATTAGATTTATGGATTTCACCCATTACAATCTATGTGACTTAAAGTTGCAGCGACTTTGAAAAAGGTTCCTGCACTACTTTGATGTGACTTTCTTATGACTTGAGTGCCAGAGAATGTAAAGTCATATCACTTAAAATTGCGTGACTTTCGAGTCGCACTACTTGTATGGAGCCTAAAAACTCCATTAAAATTCCCTGAGTATTCCATGCAGTCCTGAAGTCCTCCAACTCACCCAGCTAAGATGTAGTCTTGGTATCCTTCTATAGTAAGTGCTTCTTCCTATCTGCTCCGGAGTTGGGATTCTCCGTGAAAACCTTCACTGTAGGACCAGTCTCTCTCTACAAGGAATGCTTTCTGTACACTACACATGCACATTATAGTTATTACCAGGGCCGGGACAATGGGTGGGCAGGAGGGGAGGCTGCCCTGGGCACTGTGGTATCATGTGAGGTGGGGGCCACAAGGAGATTGGGGGGAGGGGATTTGTGTTGGAAGGGGAAATTGCAACACAAGTGGGGGTAAGTATTGTTGTAAGAGGGGACATTTGGGGGGGCTAAGAGTGGTGATTTAGGGGGATTTGTGTTGGGAGGGAGGATGGGGGCTAGATGATTTGTGCTAGGAGGGGGGATTTGGGGGGAATTTGTGCTGAGAGGGGGAAATTTAAAGTGGGGGGGGGGAAGATGTGTACTAGGAGGGGAAATTTTAGGAATAGAGCACAGGTGTCAAACACAAGGCCCACGGGCCGAATTCGGCCCTCCAGGCCATTTCATGTGGCCCTCGTACCTCTCCTGCAACTGCAGGAGAGCTCCAGCCCTCCTCTGGTCCTACTCCAGACCCTTCCTTTCTGCTTTCAAGCAAGGCATCCAGCTTCTTCCCAGCAGCAGCATAAGGAAAGGGGGGTGCACTGTGAAGTAAGGGAGGGTGGGGGACTCAACTTCTGATGGTGGGGTGGCTCTTAACATCTAATGTAAAGGGGAGGGGATGCGCTGGACATCTAATCTTACAGATACAACCGGCCCTTTTGAGGGCAATCATAATGCTGATGCGGCCCATGATGAAATCGAGTTTGACACCCCTGGAGTAGAGGATTTGTGTTAGGACGGGTGAATTTTGTTTTTGAAGGGGGGGGGCATTTGAGCTGGGGGAATTAGGGGGAGGCAAATAGTTGTGCTGAGGGGAGGTATTTCATATTTCAGCAGGGGGTCAGATTTGTACTGGGAGGAGGGGAGATTTATGCTTAGGAGGTAATCATGCAGATTAGTGTTTTTATGGGGGGATTTTTTCTGACACATAAAGCTACATATTGGGGGGGGGGTGCAGTTTGGCATGTTTGCCCTGGGCTCTAGATGACCTTGTCCCGGGAACTGGTTATTACTATGAGAAGCCCATCAACCATTGAGACCATGGGGTTGATTTACCAAAGGCTTAAATGTTGTTCCTTTTTGGAAAGGAATTTGCCCCAGAGCCTGGTGAATGTTGTGAAGTTTAACTTCGCAAAGAATACCAACGATTGGTATGCTTGGATGATGGAACTCAGCAGAGCTTCACCTCACTCACTAAGCCCTGGGGCAAATGCTCTTGCAAAGGGCAACTTCTGTTGCAAATTTTGTAAACCTTTAGTAAACCAACCCCAATATTTAACAGCCTTCCCATTGGAATGAATAGGTAATTTATTGTGCATGTACAGCCCAGATGGAATACTTTCCCAAAAGAAGCAGAGTGGCTTCCAGTAGCTCAACAGTGAGGACCCTGTGGATCATGGACAGAGGGCTTGTTTTTATCTAGAAGCTGTATAAAAGTTAATTAATCTTATATGGATTCACATGTAGTTCTTTATTTAGAGCAGTGGTCTCCAAACAGCGGCCTGGGGGCCAGATGTGGCCCTTTGCTTGCTTTTATCCAGCCCTTGGAGCACTATTTCATCCACTAATACCAACAATGGGGCATAATTCCCCCCCACTGACAGCAATGAAGTAAAAATAATGAAATAATCGATGGGATACAATTCCTCCCACTGCAACCAATGATGTGCACAATTCATCCCATGACACCGATAATGGGGCACAGTTTCTCCCAATTATGCCAATGATGTGACAATATCTCTCAATGACCCCAATGATGGGGCACAATTTCTCTCAACGACACCAATGATGTGACACATTTTCTCCTGACAACATCGATGATGGGTAACCCTTCCTTCCATTGACACCAATGATGGGACACAATTTCTCCTGACAACACCGATGATGGGGCTCCCTTTCTCCCATTGACACCAATGATGGGACACAATTTCTGTCAATGACACCAATGATGGGACACAATTCCTCCCAATGACCCCAAAGATGGGGCATTGTTTTTTCCCCCACTGACATTGGGACCTTTTCTACTCCAAAGGGCCACAGTCTGGCCCTCCTGAAGCCTGAAGCACAATAAACTGGCCCTTTGTTTAGAAAGTTTGGAGACCCATGATTTAAAATATAGGGACTGAAAGTGGTCAATTTAAAGACCCCATAGCAAAATTCCAATTGGACTCCCAACTTGCCAACCAGTTACTGACCTTTCTTTGCTCCTTCTTGCATTTTGCATTGGTGATCAGTGACTTATTTTAGGGGCCTGATAGTAAACTCCTCTACCATATTACATTTTTGATGAGCCTATAAATTTATTTAAGGCCATTGCACCCCTACTTATAGCCAAAAACACCGGGGAGTAGTCAACTGAGCACAGTCATATCATGCACATGCCTGTCTGTTTTTGTAAAGCCCCGTACACACGGTCGGACTTTTGCCCAACAAACTTCGTTTTAAGCAAGTTGGACCAACAATCCGACCGTGTGTACGCTCCATCGGACAAACTTTTTTTCGTTTGGTTTTGTTTTCATCGGACAAAAGTTGGGTCTGCAAACGGACAAACTTTTGCCCAACAAAAGTCCGATGGAGCAAAGTCCTACCGTGTGTACAGAAAACCATAGGACTTTTGTCCGATGGACAAAACAACTAATGTTAAAATCAACCAACAATAGCAGAAGTTGACCAAAGGGTGGCGGTAAAGAGCAGAAAAGAGCAGAAAAACCACGTGATGTTGCAAAAAGTTTTGGGAAAGTTTTCAGAAAAGTTCTGTGGTGTGTATGCTACGGGTGTGCCCGGCCAACTCCGTTCGGACAAAAATCCACAGAAAAGTCCGATGGAAGTCCGACCGTGTGTATGGGGCTTAAGGCTGGCCAAACATGGATCAGTTTCTTTTCCGATCGGTCAGTGGGCTGATCGAAGACAAACTGAACAGATTCCCCCATCCACATAAGCAAGGTGAATGGAGGAGTCCTCCCCACTGTATTATTGTATCCTGACAGCAGGGACTCCTCTGAATGGCTTTGGCACTGATCAAAGGAACTTTTTCTAACAAGCCGGTTCTAGAGAAGTCAGTCATTAGGCCTGGGCCCATAGCTGCTGCATTTGCTGCTTTGACTGTAGTTACTCTCTTGGGATAAAGGTAAAAATATGGGAGCTATAATCACTGACTTGTATTTGAAGGTGCATTAATAGGGCTGTCATCATCATCTTGACTTCAGCAACTGTTGAGTATTTTGCTGAAACAAGCATGTAGCCAGTGAAGTAGTAAACGTCCGTACTCCTATTTCATACCCATGTTTCAAATCAGTGACTCCCTAAGATCTGGAAGGAATTCTGGAATTTTGCACCTTTAAAAACAAACCAGTAAAGTGTTATTTCTGTCTTCATGGGTTAACTTGGACATACACTATATTTTCAAAAGTATTGGAACGCCTGCCTTTACACGCACATGAATGTTAATGGCATCCCAGTCTTAGGCTGGCTATACACTATCCAAAAAATCGGACGATAGCAATTTCGAAAAATGTAAGAATTTTCGGAAGGGCAAAAGATACTACCATCATGTAGCGACCAAATTTCGAAAGATAAACGTTCAATGGACATAAATTAACCGGTTTATCGCTCGACTTGGTCACATTAGCAGGGAAATGACGACATAAAATTGACCTCTCGACGTCCCTTCCGTGTATGCCCGCTTGGTGTACCGTACGTTCCTTGTGGACAGATCTTTCATCTTCGTTATCGGTATCTTCGCTTCATTCGAATTCCCAAAGCTTTCCATCCAGTATGGATCATGTGGATGAGAGGACCATTGCAATTCTGATAGCAATAAAGTTTGCTAAAAGCAATTTTAATTGTCTTTACTTTGTCAGCTTATTTTTTTACATGACTGTAGTCAATGGCAAACTCAAATGTACTACTATCTGAATGTGTATTTGAGCTTGTGTAGATGAAAGATCGCTGTGGCTGCCGCTGCATGTGTTATCACAAATTTGTTTACTTCCAGGTTAAAGTCTTCTTCTACCTGCGCATGAAAAATCTAACGATTTTTCTCGTGCGAGAAAGCCACTAACCTTACAAAGTTTGTTCATTCAATAAAAATATTAAAAAATTATCATTCGAATTTTCGGGGCTGAAATATTTTAAACCGATTATTGTTCGTTATCCACTAATTATCAGAAAATTGTCTGAATATTCGAAACAATAGAATTTCGTCCGATTTGTCGTATAGTGTATGGTCAGCATTAGTCCATAGGGTTCAATGTTGAGTTGGCCCACCCTTTGCAGCTATAACAGCTTCAACTTTTCTGGGAAGGCTGTCCACAAGGTTTAGGAGTGTCTACGGGTATGTTTAACCATTCTTCCAGAAGCGCATTTGTGAGGTCAGACACTGATGTTGGACGAGAAGGCCTGGCTCGCAATCTCCACTCTAATTTATCCCAAACTCACTCATCCATGTCTTTATGAACCTCTTCAACTCTACCCAGAAGAATTAAAGCTGTTATAGCTGTAAAGGGTGGGCCAACTCAATATTGAACCCTACGGACTAAGACTGGGATGTCATTAAAATTCATGTGCGTGTAAAGGCAGGTGTCCCAATACTTTTGACAATTAGTGTATTATGATAAACACAAGTTTTACTTGTCTTTACCTATAAAAAAGGCAAACTGTCCCTCTAACATGTCTGTTAAATAATTAAAAAACCTGATTGGGCCATAGAGACCCTTTTATCAACAGCTATTGACTTTTCCTGAAAATACTTTTCACCTTCACAATAACTAAACTAATAACCCAAAGTAATCAATAAGTTAATTACTGTTTTCTTGCCATTTCAAAAAAAAAGGACAATGGTATCTAGGGGCCCCAGATGTGTTCAATGTAACGCTGTGTAGGGTTTCCCTGCATCCAATTCACATGACAGGAGACTGTAATCGGCTCTCAATGGAGCCAGTTCACACAACTCCACGTCGGCCGCGGAGCGGATTGCACAAGGGTCCTGTGCGTCTTTGGCTTTGTTTCAGGTCCGAATTCAGGCAAAAATTAAGACCTGATTCGTCCCTGAAAACGAGAACAGGGACGCACCAGACCCCTGCTGTGAGCCGAGTCCGCACACAGTGTGAACCAAGCCTAATCCTTAGTTTAAAAGCCTTACCATATGGCCACCCCAAAGCCTGCCTGAAAAACTCTTACTGAGGTGATTGCCCTTCTTTCCCAAGTTCTGGGACACTCTGAATGTTGCGAGCTCGCTTCCATGTTTTAAACCTGTGCTTCTGCATTCCAAACTCCTGCATGCGCATATGCGGGTTCGAAACGCAGAAGCTCGCTCCCTCAAAGCATGCAATACTGCACAGCAGTTTTTTTCAACACACTGGGGCTTCCAGACAACTATGGGGTCAATTCACAAAGCTTTACTGCATGCAATAAGGGTATCATATGACTTATTTGGACACATTATCGCATGCGGTAAAGTGAGTCCAATTCACCAAAAAACGAACAAAAAGAAAACATTTATGCGCTATTTACCAAAAAAAAAAAAAAAAAAGTGTGACGGTAAATATCGCATAAAAAGCTCTTAAGTCTTAAGTCCAATTCAGCTCCTTAAGTCCAACGGACCAGAGCGTTAAAAAGCATGCGATAATTACCTCCAGGGCTTAGCAGACGGTATCACATGCAGTATTTGTCAAAAAACAGCCTGGGGGTCAGGGGACCCCCAGGCTGTTTCTTGACAAATAGCTGGCTGCTAAGGAGGGGGGCGCCGTGTCATTAACAACTTATGACTCATCAGCTGTCAGCGGTCTTCCCCGCTCACAGCTGATTGTAAAAAAAAAAAAAGCTGGCAATTAAAAATTATGAAAAAAAAAACAGCGTAGGGTCCCCCCCCCCCCCCCAGTCCATACCAGGCCATTCGGGTCTGGTATGGATTTTGGTGAGGACCCAATGCCGTTTTTCTTAAATTTTGGCGTGGGGTTCCCCTCAAAATCCATACCAGACCCGAAGTCACGCCACGCGTTTTTTTTTTTTTTTTTGCCGTTATTTAACTCTTAGTGAATCAACCCCATAGTCTGATTTCCTGAGAAAGTGAACTTATCCTTTAAATTATTTTACTTACAATAACAGATAATAATGCTATAACTCATAAAATTGAATCGTTACACGTCATCCTGCTTGTCTTGACATCTGCACGTTTTACAATGCAGTGAATAGTATTTGTCTGGTTACCATTCTCCTGTGTGTATTATTGTATGTGCAGTGTGTCATTCCGTATTTTCTGAGCCCTCATCTGACTCCTCTTCCATCTGTCTCTGACCAGCTGTTAGAAGTAAATAGACACATACAGCACGTTCTATACATGTGACAGGTGAAGCAGGTGGACATAGGCAGGGAGGTGTTTGCTAAACATCTATTTCACTTTTCAGGTGCTCCTTTGTATCCTTTTATATCTCCCTTAATAAATGGCCTTAGTTCAGTAGTGTGGTGGGGATCAACACTAGCCATTCATGGCTCGATTTTTAGTTAATTTTTGCTGGATTGTCCGATATTCGATCCATGGATGGCCCTATCAGCATCACCCAGCTCAATAAAGGCGATCAAAAAATCAACTGAGCTGGATGGAAAATTTGTTAGCCGAATAGTGACTGCATCCTATTAGATGCACTGTTCAGGCATTCAGACAATGAGTGTGGAAGGATTAGAACCTCTGTTAGGCCGGCCATACACTATACAATTTTCTTGTACAATTTTCCAAAACCATATAATATGAGGTCAAACCTGATCACTTTCAATTTGTATACAATCAGGCAGGCCCTCGCACTACATAGTGGAGTCTGGTGCGTGTCTGTTCTCCAGTTCAGGTGCGGATCAGGTCCGAATTTTTGCCTGAATTTGCACCTGAATCAGACCCAAACATGCACAGGACCCTTTTTCAATCTGGACCGCGGCCGCCCCGGACATGTGTGAACCGGCTTCATTGAGATCCGGTCACACTCACATGTCATGTAAATTGGATGTGCGGAAACCGGCATCCAATTCGCATATGTGTGAACCCAGCCTTAATCTACCAAACTGTTGCTTATTTGGGGCTTTGATATCAGACAAACAATTACAGAGGTGCTACAAAAAATGACGCTTTATGTCTGTATTGCCTAAGCTTGTGCAGCATTGATGATGATCCTTTTACCATTCCATTGGCCCAGAGAAGCATTAAGTCCGGGTTCACATATGTGCAAAGTGAATGCAGGTTTCTCCGCATCCAATTCGCATGACATGCGAGTGTGACGGCTCTCAATGAAGGGGCGGCTGTGGTCCGCATTCCAAAAGGGTCCTGTGCATGTTTGGGTCTGATTCTGGTGCGAATTCAGGCAAAAATTTGGACCTGATTTGCACCTGAACCGGTAAACAGGGACACACCGGACCCTGGGCTGCAAACCACATCCAGACATATGTGGACCCCCCCCCTCCCCCTCACACACACACACACACCCCCACCCTCCCCATCTGTTTGTTAGACCTACACTGGTTTAAAAGAAAGTCACACAAATAAGAAAAATAATAACAACATTCATTTCGATCAGTATCTTTCTTATGGTCACAGTTTCTATCTGTTTCTTTTTCAGTCGCTGGAAAGCACCCGCCGAATGCTACAGTATGTTGAAGGGGTAAGAAAATGATTTTTCTTTTCTGCACACCATTTCTCGCTAAAATCCATAGTTGCATTCTGATAAAAAGTGAATAGTGTACTGATAAAATAAAATAAAAAACAAGAAAACGTGCACGTCATCTGAGACCTTTAATCATTAACCTTCCTATTATGGATACACATTTAAAACACCAACATATTATTTTATATCTTTATCAAGGAGTAGATTTGGAAATTCCAGCTAATAGCATTTAGCATTTATAAATGAACATTGATATATCTGTAATAGGCTTTGGAGTCTTTTGATTAATGAGTCATGATGTTTATACATATCGTCTATTTTTACATAACCTGTGGTCTCATTTATTACATATAATCCACTTTAGATAATCATTTCCTTTTCAGCTTACCTAAAATTGTATTAGCTGAGAACACATTTACGTGTGTGTACAGATGTGTACTTTGTTTTTTTATGACTATTGCATTACATTTTATGCTTCAAACCAGCAAGATTTATTGAACTGGGTACGACAGTGGTGGAATACATTAGAGCAGTGGTCATCAACCCTGTCCTCAGGGCCCACTAAGGCTGGATTCACACCTGTGCATTTTTAGTGCTTTTTGCATTTTGCAGATTTGCACTACTGAACGTGTTCCATAGGAAACCATGGGAAATGGACTGTAGTGCAAATCTGCAAAATGCAAAAAGCACTAAAAATGCATAGGTGTGAATCCAGCCTAACAGGCCAGGTTTGCAAGATAACTGAAACACATCACAGGTGATATCATTTGCTGCTCAGTGATTGCAGTATTCTAGTCTGCATCTCCCCAAGGCAGGGCCGTTTGAAGGAATTTGGGGGCCCCAGGCAGAATTTTAAGTTGAGAAGCGGAGGGGGGGGGGGGGGGGTGCTGCTGAATATTTTTTTTTAACCTGTCAGGAAAGTTGTTGCGCAGGGAGGGGTGCTACTAATTTTTTTTCACCAGTTGTTCTTGGGGGGGCCGCGGGACATTGACGCCGATCGCGGGAGGGGAGGCCCGATCGTGGGAGGGGGGCGATCGCCCGACGTTACAGTGGATAAGGGGGGGGGGGGTTGTCTTACCTTCTCCTTCCCTGCTGCCTCCTCTTGCTCCTCTTCCTGCTGACACTATCGCTGGACTGCTGGGGCCCCAGGCCAGCTCGGGGCCCCAAGCAGTTGCTTGGTTTGCCTGTCCTGTTCCGACGGCCCTGCCCCAAGGTAATACATAAAACCTGGCCTGTTAGTGGGTCCTGAGGACAGGGTTGATGACCACTGTATTAGAGGGTCACGTCTCGGCACCACCAACAATAGCTAGGCATGGGAATTAGCTCATTGAAGACCCTCTAGACCAGCCCTTCTCAACCTTTACAACATAGAGGAAACCTTAAAGTAACTTTCTGATGTCAGGGAACCCCTGCTAAAAATTGCTATAGCTACAACTCATGATACGTTAATGTGAGGGTCATAGTCAGCGTTTTTCTTCCTCCAAACACGTCAAGTCGATTTAATGCCAAAGAGCTGAATTTTGGTCTCATCTGACCACTGCACTTCTCCCAATCCTTCTCTGAATCATTTAGATGTTCAATGGCGTGAATAGGCATGTGCCTTCTTGAGGAGTGGGACTCACCATGTTTGGAGGAAGAAAAATGCTGACTATGACCCTAAGAACACCATCCCTACAGTCAAGCATGGAGGTGCAAACATGATGCTTTGGGGCTGTTTCTCTGCTAAAGGTACAGACCGACTTTGCCACATTGAGAGGCCAATGGATGGGGCCATTTATTGTAAAATCTTGGATGAGAACCTTCTTCCCTCAGCCAGAACACTGAAGATCAGAAGGTCTTTCAGCATGACAATGACCCAAAACATACCGCCAAGGCAATAAAGGAGTGTAGAGGTCGACCGATATGGGTTTTTCTCTGGCCGATGCTGATATTTAGAAATCGCCGCGGCCGATGGCCGATATATGATGCCGATATGTTAGGCCGATTTTTTTAGGTTTTTTTTCCCTTCATCTCATAAAATCTAACAGTTGGACCCCTTTCACACTGGGGTGTTTTTCAGGCACTTTTGGGCTAAAAATAGCACCTGTAAAAGTGGCTGCAAAACAGCTCCCCTGCAGTCTCAGTGTGAAAGCCTGAGTGCTTTCACACTGAGGCGGTGCGCTGGCAGGACATTAAAAAAAGTCCTGCAAGCAGCATATTTGGAGCCGTGTATACCGCTCCTCCACCACTCCTGCCCATTGAAATGAATGGGCACTGCTGCCGAAGCGCCTGCAAAGCGCTTCTGCAGCGGTGCTACACGGGCGCATTTAACCTCTTCATCGGCCCTCTTCATCGCTATAAGCGCCCCGCTAGCAGCTAAAATTATGGTTAAGCGCTGCTAAAACTAGCGGCGTTTTACCGTCAACGCCTGCCCGCTCCAGTGTGAAAGCAGTGAAGTTCCGCCGAAAAAAAAAATATTAAATGTTAGCAGCTACAAATACTGCAGCTGCTGACTTTTAATATATGGACACTTACTTTGCCCGGGCGCCCGCGATGTCCGCACCCGAAGCCGATCTCTCCCTCGGCTCTCGGGTGCTGCCGCCGCCATCTTCGGTAAGGGAATCAGGAAGCAGGCACAAAAACAGGTAATCAAAACTTTGACGGAAAAAAAAAAAAAACGGGCTAACTTTACTGTTTAGTTTTATTTAAAATTCATTAAAGTGTATTTTTTCCCAAAAAATTGCGTTTGAAAGACCGCTGCGCAAATACCGTGTGACATAAAATATTGCAACAACCGCCATTTTATTTCTTAGGGTCTCTGCTAAAAAAAAAAATATAATGTTTGGGGGTTCCAAGTGATTTTCTAGCAGAAAATACAGGATTTTTACTTGTAAGCTACAAGTGTCAGAAAATATTTAATCTTTAAATGGTTAAACTGAGAACTTCTACACAGAGTTCAGTTAATTGATAAGAAGAAACATTGTATTCTTTTCTCACTTGGCAGGCTGCCCAGAGACAAGTCGCTCCACCTCCACGGGAAACTTTAGGCAACTTGTATTACTTCTATAAAATAAGTTATTTGCAAGTCGCGCTGACGTTTTTTAAATCGGCTTTTTTTCCCAGCACCATCGGCCGATGCCAATTAATTAAAAAGTGCCAAAAATCGGCTGGCCGATATATCGGTTGACCTCTAAAGGAGTGGCTCAAGAAGAAACACATTAAGGTCATGGAGTGGCCTAGCCAGTCTCCAGACCTTAATCCTATAGAAAATGTATGGAGAGAGCTGAAACTTTGGGTTGCCAAAAGACAGCCAAGAAATATTAAGGATTTAGAGAAGATCTGTACAGAAGAGTGGACAAAAATCCCTCCTGAGATGTGTGCAAACCTGGTCACCAACTACAAGAAACGTCTTACCTCTGTGCTTGCCAACAAGGGTTTCTCCACCAAGTACTAAGTCATGTTTTGCTTGGGGATCAAATACTTATTTTACTCACTGAACTTTAACTTAATTTATAACATTTGTATCATTTTTGGTTGATATTCTGTCTCTGTCATTTAAAATACACCTGAAAAAAATTATAGACCCTTCATTTCTTTGTAAATTGGCAAACTTACAAAGTCTGCAGGGGATCGAATAATAATTTCCCCCACTGTATACTGTATAATATTTGGGAGTTCTAATTCATTTTCTGTGAAAGAAATTCAGGTTTTTACATGCTAAAACATGTCCATCTTAGCCAGATGTACTTAAAAAGGTTTTTACATGTATATGAGAAATGTCAGAATTGGTCTGGTCTTGAAGTGGTAAAAAATATAAGCTTAACGTGGTTGTGAACCCACAGGGTTTAAACAAATCCTCCTATAAAAGTTGTACCTGTTTATCTGCAGTCTTCTCTTAAACACATCTGTTCAAAGGCCAGAATTTATAAACCTTGTCTGAGCTGTCAGAAAAAAGGGGGCGCAGAGCTGAAATTACAAATTGCAGAGCTCAGTGAGGAGATCTTTGGGAGATGATTGGAGGGAAGGGACACACCCCCCTCTATACAGCACACAGAAACATAGCTGAAACTGTCAGTCAACTGAAGATCCCTCTTCTGTCACATTTTTTCTCTTGGTGTCAGGAAAACTTGTCGTGATTCATGCTGATAGCGGAGGAACAAAGCAGCAGACAGAAATTACACTTAGTGCTCTTAATTGAGACAAGTACACACTATAGGGGGATATGCTTTGTTCATATTTCATGTCTGAGCTTTACAACCACCTTAACCACTTCAGCCCCGGAAGAATTCACCCCCTTCCTGACCAGAGCACTTTTTGCGATACGGCACTGCGTCACTTTTTTGTTTACATAGGCATCTCCCCATTCTGCCGCTCCGTGACACGTTCGAGGGCCCCCGGCGGACATCGAGTTCGCGGGACCCGCTGGCATGCTCACGGAGCACGCAGTGGGCACGCGCCCACAATGCCATGATTTGAAGGGGGCTTACAGGTACGCCCATTTGCCCTCCGCTGCCATTGTGCCGACGTATATCGGCGTGCGGCGGTCGGCAAGTGGGTAAAGCCAAATTTAATTCTGAGTTTAAATTGGCTAAATTCATTCCAAGTGCATCAAAAGAAAAAGTGTTCAATGTGTTAGACAGGCCATAGATGATGCGATTTTCTTTCCTGCAACCACGCAGAGCTATTGTGTTCTCCTAGTGGGGATGGGGAGCCGTCCCTTCTGATTTTTGGTAGCGGCTATACTAGCTGGTAATAATCATTTGTAAAAATCCAACATGCTGCTTGTACCAAAGTTGATAGATGGATCGACTTGGGTACAATAAGACTGCCTACAGATGGTTCCATTCTCTGCCAGTCCATGCTGAACCAGCCGAGATTTGTACCATCTATAGCCAGCTTTAGGCAACTCCTTTGTAGCACAGACCCTAGATCGGGCTGGCTGTTTGGTCCCAGGTTCCCTTCCCTGATAGGCACATGCCACCCAGACACACAGTAGCTCACAGTCACTCAAGTCAGAAAACAGGCATTGTCATTTTGAGATTTATTTGCTGGATTAAAGCAGAGTTCCGACGAAATTGTTGTTTTTTTTTTAAAGTCAGCAGCTACAAATACTACAGCTGCTGACTTTTAAAATAAGGACACTTACCTGTCCAGGGCGCCCGCGATGTCGGCACCCGAAGCCGATCTGTCCCTCGGCTCTCGGGTGCTGCTGCCGCCATCTTCGGTAATGGAATCAGGAAGTGAAGCCCTGGTTCCCTACTGCGCATGCGCGAATTGCGCTGCATGATCTGAATGTTCCCTGCTGTCTTCTGGGACCTGTGTGTCTCCCAGAAGACAGCGGGGGGACGGCTTCACTGCCGGTTTCCTACTGCGCGTGCGCAAGTCGCGCGGCGCTTTGTGAATGGCCAGCTTGTCTTCTGGGACACACAAAGGTCCCAGAAGACAACGGGGGAGCTCGCCCCAGAAGAGGATGTGAATATCCAAAAGCAAAGTGTTGAGAGGTGGTCTTTCGTTTAAGACCACCTCTCAAAAATGGGTGGAACTCCAGTTTAAGGAGAATTATTGAAAACTTGTTTCATTACAGTCATCTAGCCTTGTTCCTAATCTGGGTTTTTTTTTGTTTTTTTGTTTTTTTTTACTTGCTTGTAATCGATTTTCTACCTTTAAAAGAGCAGGAAATTACGTTTGCCGCTGGATGTCAGCATTTCCAAAGCAATGGAACACAAGCACACCCGGCGGCTACACAGGAAGGGAAGAGCGGCTGGAGGGAACTGCATAGTAACACAAGCCAGGAGTGATGGGTGGGGGGTGGCGGCTTATTACTGACTATGGAAGGTACAAGCATGCTGTGCTGTTGAACAGCGTGCCTGTAGAAACAGCGGGACGACACAAGACGTAATCTGACCACGTTAGCTTGGATCGGCAGCCATGCTAGCATGGTCAGTTTACTCTCAGGAGGTGGGGCACAGGCAGGATCAACCAGGTATTACACAACATTGGCAGCCTGAAAAAATAAATTTAGGAGCACATTAGGGTTGCTACCTCATCCCTTTAAACCCAAACACATTAATTACACAGGTTCTGAGGCTAATTTAATGCAGGCAAGGCACTGTGTGAGTTTATTTACCACCTTAATCAGACACAGAACCTGTGTAATTAATATGTGTTTGGGTTTAAAGGGATGAGGCTGCAACCCCAGAGCACATTAATATACATTAAAGAGCCAGCAACACAATCTTTTTTTTTTGAGGGTTAATGCAGGAACTCCTCAACAGGAGTATGGTCCTGAATGAACTGTGATGAGCTCTCCCGAAAGTGGCAAGGAAAGTCTCTAGGATCCTAAAAGTGTTACTAAACCCAAGACCCTGCATTCACTATATCTGGTCTTCCACAGTACACAGAACATAGAAATACAATCGTTTTAGTAAATATAGACTGCTAAATACCTATTTCTCATCAGCAGTATATAGCAGTCTTGTGACTTCTATCAGTGTGGTTAAAGCTTGTAGGATGAGTTTTCATTATCCCCTTATTGTCCTATGAGGCTGCAGAACCCCTGACCCTCTGTCTGGACAGTGCTGATTGGCCCAGTGCTGATCACATGCACTCTCCCAAGAGAAAAAAACAGCTCTCTAGCAATACACACCAAACTGAGCATGTGCAGAGTTCCCCCAAGGCTCTGTTTTATCAGGAAATGGATTGGGAATAGTGGAAGAAGGGGAGGATCAGCGAAGACAGGATCAAACAGCCTTTTTACACAATGCAGAGGATAACCCCTTAGGTTCCACAGTGAGTATAACAAGCATGCTTTACTGCATATACAGACTGATTTTACTGTTGTGGGTTTAGTAACACTTTAAGGCTGGTACTCACTGTGCTGTGGGCACTGTAAAGCCTCCTGCTAGTACCAGTCTCCGTACTTGGTGCATGCAGCCTGGATTCCCTGCAAAGCTTTCTGCACTGCCTCAGGATGATCTGGAAGATCCCCACAGAAAGCAAGGGTCTCACTTCAGCTGACAGGGGACAGACTAAGGCTGTGGATGATTTTTGTAGAAAACAAACTGTAAGGCCCCTTTCACACGAGCAGGCCCATCGGGTCCGCCTGTCAGTTTTTTAGGCGGACCCGATTGGACCATCCATTTCCCCTTGACACCTGCCGACATCCGATCCAATCCTGTTCACTAAAAACAGATGAATGCGGAAATGGGTAATGACCAAGCGCTGCTAAAAGGGACAGGGGGTCCATTTACATCCAACCAACAGCTCATAGAGGAGAGCGGCTGTGTCTGTGTCCGCTCTGCATAAGAGGAGCAGACACTGACAAGCTATCCGCCTGCTCAGCGGGGATCAGCGGACAGATTTCCCAATGAGCAGGCGGACTCCCTATGGTGTAAAGGGGGCCTAAGGCTTGGTTCACACCTCCGTTATCTGGGATACGACTAGTGAGGCCCCAAGTCGCATGACATGTGAAATCCCATGTTAGTCAATGAGAACTGTCTTAACCAGTTGCGTACTGGCCATCGCACATATACTGCGGCAGGGCAGGATTCTTTTTACCAAAAATATGTAACAGAATACAAATTGGCCTAAATTGATGAAAAAAATTGATTTCTTACATTTTTTTTATTGGATGTGTTTTATAGCAGAAAGTAAAAAATATAGTTTTTATTTTTTTCAAAATTGTTACTCTTTTTTTGTTTATAGCGCAAACAATAAACACAGCAGAGGTGATCAAATACCACCAAAAGAAAGCTCTATTTATGGGAAAAAAGGGACATCAATTTTGTTTGGGTACAACGTCGCACGACCGCACAATTGTCAGTTAAAGTACCGCAGTGCCGTATCGCAAAAAATGGCCTGGCCACTAAGGAGGTAAATCCTTTCCGGGGCTAAAGTGGTTAATTAGCACTACTGAAGTCCCTCCAACATTAGAAAAGGTTCCTGTACTACTTCAAGGCCACTTCTATCCCACTTGTGCCCATAGACTTTCATGGAAATTGCCTCCAAGTCTGATCCTCGTCCTAATTGATGTGATTTGGATGCGACATTACAGGAGGATTACACAGGCATTCCTTAAAGTTGATTCAAAGTCACGCCAAAAGTCGCCTGGGAAAGTCGCACTGCAAGTTGCGCGACCTTCAGCTCGCGGCAGTGTGAACCGAGCCTAAGGCTTTACACGCTCTTTGTTTTGATGCACATGAAATATATTTAGCTCAATCAAACTGAGGGTTAAACTAGGCCTTAAAAAAAACGAAGATCGCACTTACAGTGGTGTAATAACACAGCACACCAATGTAAATAGGCCTCAAAATAAAACTGACCCCAAACTATTATAGTTGCTCTAAAATATGTATAAGCCCTATGGGATGAAAGTTGCATTCTATGGTGTTTATTTAATCCATTTAACCACTTGAGCTCCGGAAGGTATTACCCCCTTCACAACCAGGCCATTTTTTGCGATACGGCACTAACTGACAATTGCACGTTGTGCGACGGTGTACCCAAATAAAATGTTTGTTCTTTTTTTCCCCCACAAATAGAGCCGTCTTTTGGTGGTATTTGATCACCTGTGCGGTTTTTATTTTTTTGTGCTATAAACAAAAAAAGACCAACAATTTTGAAAAAAAATATATATATATTTTTTACATATCCAATAAAATAAAAAAAAGTCTTCATAAATTTAGACCAATATGTATTCTGTTACATATTTTTGATTTAAAAAAAATCCCAATAAGCGTATATTTATTGGTTTGTGCAAAAGTTATAGCGTCTACAAACTATAGGATATATTTATTTATTTATTTTTTTACTAGTAATGGTGGCGATCAGCGGGACAGCGATATTGCGGCAACCAAATTGGACAATAAGTGACACTTTTGACACTTTTTAGGAACCAGTGACACTAATACAGTGATCAGTGCTAAAAATATGCACTGTCACTGTACTAATGACACTGGTTGGGAATTGGTTAGCATCAGGGGTGATCAAATGGTTAACTGTGTGCCTAAGTTCAGGGCTGGTGCAAGGATTTTTTACACCCTAGGCAAAACCTCATTTTGCTGCCCCCCCTTGGCTCCACCCCTGACTCTACCCCCTTTTCCCTGCCCATGTAAACCCCACATTTTTAATGAAATGCCCATCAAATGCAGCCCACCAGCGCCCATCAAATTCAGCCTACCAGTGCCTATCAATGCAGCCTCACCAGCGCCCATCAATGCAGCCTCACCAGCGCCCATCAATGCAGCCTCACCAACGCCCATCAATGCAGCCTCACCAACGCCCATCAAATGCAGCCTCACCAACGCCCATCAAATGCAGCCTCACCAACGCCCATCAAATGCAGCCTCACCAACGCCCATCAAATGCAGCCTCACCAACGACCCATCAAATGCAGCCTCACCAACGCCCATCAAATGTAGCTTCACCAGCACCCATCAAATGCAGCCTACCAGCACCCATCAATGCAGCCTACCAGTGCCCATCAATTAATGTTTTCTTGCTTCCATTTATTCGGGAGTCGGAACACAGAGACTTAGTTGCTTGCTGCAGAGAGAAGAGAGTAGGAACACAGTGGCCGGGCTCCCTAGGCAGCTGCCTAGTTTGCCTTGTGGAAGCACCTGCCCTGACTAACTTGTGCTTACTGTCTGTGGGGAAGGGGCTTTGACTAGGGTAAGGCAAAGATCCGTGTTCCTGCTTAGCAGAAACACAGGATCAATGCCTTCACTTCTGACAGAAACGCCAATCTGCCTTGTTTACATAGGCTGATTGTCGTTCTACCTGTGTCCTGTGTAATCTGCAGGTGCCAGCGGACATTGAGTCCCCAGTCCCCGCTGAGTGTGATCACAGTGGGAGTGGGTCGCCAGCGGTGCGAGCGTGCACCTTAGACACGGAAGTGCCAGATCACATACTAGGTATGTGATCTGGTGCAGAGCGGCCACACTGCCTACAGTGGGTGGCTGCAAGTGGTTAAGACCACTTTTCTTGTCTGTCTTCACCGTATGACCATTTAGTACAGATGCCAAATGTTCTTATTTTTCTAAGTTAGCCATGACTATGCAGATAAGACCCTGTTGCAGATTTGGTCACCTGGAGCCAATAAAAACGATATTGGGGGTCTGATTTGCTTTTGCATTGTCATCTTTTGTTGGTGCAATAGACCACTTTTACCCTGATGCTCACCCCCCGTGTTTGTCTTCTGTAATATTAACTAGATTTCTCTGCTGAGATCACGTGATGTTTGGCTAGAAATATAAATAGAATTTTTGTGTCACAACGCTCGGTGACACAGTTTGGTCATTGGGAATTTTCACTTTTAATCAGTGACTTTAAACCACGATGTCTTGTCTGCATAATGTTTATCAGTCTCTGGGCTGTCGACACTTTTTCTCAGCGTCTTGCATTACCGTAGGACATGTCATTGTGTCATCACACATCTTCATCTTAGTCATATATTTCAAAATCTTCTAGAAGTTTTATTTTTACGCAGAGATACACAGCCATCACATTTATTTTGTATACATACTTATAACATAAAGTGCAATTCCAGTTTAGACTAAAAAAAAAAGTAGTAAAAAGTAGCCCATCAATATTAAAAAGTAGCCCATCAATATTAAAAAGTAGCCCATCATAATAAACAAAATCAGATTTCTCTGCAGTACCCAATGCTATGTGGTCGAGGACTGAGCCTTTTCCCCATTGAATGATGCCCAGCATCCTTCAGCCCGCTTCATGTGGGTCCAGATCATCATGGACACACCCTCTAGGGCAGTGATGGTGAACCTTGGCACCCCAGATGTTTTGGAACTACATTTCCCATGATGCTGAAGTACACTGCAGAGTGCATGAGCATCATGGGAAATGTAGTTCCAAAACATCTGGGGTGCCAAGGTTCGCCATCACTGCTCTAGGGGGTACATCATTACATTGCCCTGGGCACTGATGTCATTATGTCCACCCACTGGTGCGACTGAAGAGGAGAAATGGTAGGACCCTGGGATATTACATGACCAGCCAGAAGTTTTTGAACTTAAGAGGGGACATGTGAAGATAGAAATATAAGAGCGGACTTGTATTTTAAAAATGCAGGCTTTGAGGTTCTCCTCCTCATCCTTCCTTCGCTATTTAGTGAGTCACTGAACTAGAACAAGCATAAGGCCAAGAGGCCAAGTCTAAAATTACATCTGGTCTGGTTTGTTCAAGTCAGTAACTCCTTTAAAATTTTACTTTTTTTTTAAAGCCAAGTTACCTTCATACTTTGATCTCCAAGTCATCTGTGTATGTTGCAGGACTTTCAGCAAGCTATTGCCATTACTTTGTAAGTAGTAAGATAGGACATTTCATTTCTAAATGAGGGCTACTTGCCTTTACCATCGACACATGATCTGTCCCAGCGCTGTCATAAATCTTTTTTTGTTTTTTTTTAACCTCCCTGGCGGTATGATTCTGTCTGGAATTATGTACCAAAAGAGGTACAATTATTTTGCATGGAAATTTGGTGTTATGTATTGTAGGCCTGCAATTCTTAGTAATTACTTACTTAAACCTGACCAAACAAGAGTCTAGTAGACATCCCGGGTATGATAAAGTTTGAAACACAAAATCATAAATTATAATGTAGCGGCCTCACCCTCTCTCTATTCTTTAGCGGTTACTTTGGCTCCGGTCTAGGGGTACCTTGAAGGGGAGAGCGAGGTGCGCCACGGCCCATGTCCTCTAGATTACAGCATGTAGAGGTGAAGGCCAGCACCAGATTACCTTCGGGCTGTGTAAAAGCTCAGAGCCAAGTCTGTCCTGCTGATAACCCCATTTGCTCCCAGTAATTGGAGTACCACACACTGAAAAGGTCCAAAACTTATTTATTCCATAACGGCAAACAAATAGTCCTTTGCGAGCAGACAGTTTGAGACCCATAGAACAGTTATGTATTGGTAGGGAGTAGGTCGAGGCACAATCCTCAAAGAAACTAAACCGTTGAGGCTTCACCAACGGTTGCTAAGCACAGTGGCTGTAAAACGTACTTTTTGGCTTCAGAGTCTCTTCCAGCGTCTCTAATGAACAGGAACTGGAGTTACCTTCGCTACGTTGCAGCCCCTGTCAGGGGGAAGACATCCCTCCAAGACAGTTACCAGAGGCCCCGCCATCACCGGATTAATGCTGTACCGGGCTATTCGGAAGGGTTACACTCCCCGGCCTCCTCACCACAGATACGAGTCCCGACACCTTAGGGCCCCTCAGGATCCTCCACCCTCGCGGAACCCAGTCGAAGTTACTGGGCCCCAGGCCTTGGTCATAGTACCTCACCCCAGGCTTAAGGTGCCTGGGATGCACTCCATCCCTTGCTCCAGCCAGGTCAAGGGCACCTGGGCCCGGAACTCCGGAACGCCAGCACCCAGGCTGAAGGTGCCTGGGTGCGGCTGCGTCCTCCAATTTTGAACCCAAGGTCAGGGCGTCCGCCCCTTTTTATCTCCTCTCCCTTTGCGTCACAGCGGGTTCCCCGCCCCACTGTACCAGCGCCAGGAAAGGACAAAAAGCAACAGTCTTGCAGTGCGGGTTCAACTCCGGCCCAGGGCGACAACGCCACCTGCAGGCTGCAGGGAACCTTGCACCACCGGAGTTCTCCAAGAACCACAAAAAGGATTCTCAGACTCCCTAACAATCAGTACATCTGGGTTGTATAACCCAGATGCTCCCCCCCAAATTGAAATGCCCGCTACACTCTCCCCCCCCCGGTGATTTGACACTGGTCCCCAGTGTCTGGTCCGAACTCACATCCCACAAAGGTGGTGACATAAGCTCCGCCCAGAAACCAAACCATACAATTTAGTCCTGAATTGTGGCAAGACCTAGAATGGAAAAGGGAAAACATAAAACAGTAAAACTATAAAACTTTCAATAAGACACTTCTGACATTTACACATGCACAATCCTCCCCCTGGCTATCTAAGGACCACCCATTCTCAGTAGCCTTGACAGATGAATCTCCTGCAGAAGGGAAAAAAACAAACATCCTACCACAATGTGCGCTTTCTTGGAATGAACGGGCCTGTCCTTGAAAAGGCCCATTTGCTCCAATGAGTATGGTGGTGCAAGTGTAAAAAAAAAAAAAAACATTCGTTGCGCAGCACTGCCACCTGGTGACAGTGCCACCGTAATGACACTTGGCCAAATCCTCCAGACAACTTTCCTTCTTCTTTCACTGTGTCTACACTAACTACACCCCAAAGTCATTATCTTCTTTGCAGTGCAGGGAGAAAGAGGGAGAACAAACAGTAACAGCTCCCATTTCTCCAAAGAGTAAAACGCCCAAATAAAAAAAAACTAGGGCACAGTCCTTGTGTTCCGGCAAGTTCAGCAATCAACAATAAACAGAGCATACAAGAGTCTTTTCCTCCTAAAGGTAGAACTTTGGGTGCGGCAGGAACAGGGGCTTCAAGTGCCTATCGAAAGTCTCCACATTATATTCAATGTTCTCTCCATCTTTGCGACAAATAAGCACCCTGTGCGCATGGATGTGCCGACCCAACATCCACTCCGCCTTACAGTCTTTGAACTTCGTAGACACGGGGTATGAGCACAAAAGATATCGGCGAGCATGGGGCACTTTGAGCTTTTCCCAGACAAACTCATCATACCATCGCTGCCGCAGGAACTCCACTTCAAAAAGCAAGTCCCGGGGTAGGTATGGGTACTCCCACCCAAACTCACGGGCAACTCTCTGACAGAAGAGCCGCTGTAGCCGGGCCAGAGGTGGCATTGTGCCACGGTCTCCTTCTCCAGGCTGGACAATGAACTCAGGATGCCAAGGTACTTTAACTACCTCCGTTGGCTTGGGCCTAGAAGCCCGCAGTGATGAACGTTGCGTTTCTGTCACCGGAACGGATGAAGCAGTAGGTGATCCAGAGGATGGAAGGGTAGGCAGGAGACCAGATTTCTCCCCGGGCTCCGGGACTTCCACCCGGGGTGTACTATCCCCTGTAGACATAGGCAGATCCCTTGGCGCACGGAGCGCAAGTAATGGCATCCTGTCCCAACCCTTGCGGTGAAAGACTTCATCGATCTCGCCATCATCGCCGGCATCTGACAGCGACTCTAGGTCGGAGGTGTCGTACATTTCTGCGGGCAGGTAATTCCCAGTAGATACAGAATCACCCTCCCTTACGGGCTCCACCGACAGTGGACTCCCGACACGTCCAACCACACACACAGTCCCAACCCCTGGCTCACCTGGGCCTTCAGTAGAACAGGGATGTCCAGGGCTCTTCCCTCCGGATCCATCCAGGCCAGGCAAGCGGCGGGGCGAAGCTCTTCCACGACCATAGGATGCCTGTTCCAGGCCGACTTTCCTCTTCGGAGGTGGGAGCAGGGAGCTTGTGGTGACTGAAGCAGCATCCTCGGATTTTTCTCTCTCAGTCTCTGGTTGGGCACTCTCTTTGCCCTGTTCAGTGCGCACAGAAATCTCTGCAAAGGCCTGGATCTCCCCTTCCGGAGTGGCGGTACCTGTGAGGCAGTTGAGGTGGAATGCTCGGGGCCTTTCTGTGAATGGCTCCACCTCAAAAAGAAACTCCTTGCAGGCCTCACATCGCCCGAATGGCTTCAAGTTGACCACCAGTCCCGAGCAGCTGGGACAGATTACACCGAGGGCCTCTATGTCTCTGCATACATACAGAGCCAAACGTCCTCGGGGCCTAAGTCCTATTCCTGTGTCCGTTATGGAATCAGCAAAGGAAGTCATCTTCGTGGGGTAAGGAAACGGAATCCACGGGGTACTTGAGGTCATCCCGACTGTCTGCTGCTCCATTGCGCACTGACCAATTCGCGCCGGAATCCCCACGTGACTACTTCCACATGGCCAGACTCCTCCCATACTCTGCACTTGTTCGCAGGCTTTCCCTTCTCCCTGCCCACGAACTGCGCAGCTATGGTGTGCCTCATGGCCCGCTTGCCAACATGGCCAACCTACTCGGAACTCCACCGGGCAGCAAAGTCCAAACACAGACGTTCCCAGCTCCATACACGAAACACACATCCCGGATGAGCCCCCACGTGTAGCGGCCTCACCCTCTCTCTCTTCTTTAGCGGTTACTTTGGCTCCGGTCTAGGGGTACCTTGAAGGGGAGAGCGAGGTGCGCCGCGGCCCATGTCCTCTAGATTACAGCATGTAGAGGTGAAGGCCAGCACCAGATTACCTTCGGGCTGTGTATACGCTCAGAGCCAAGTCTGTCCTGCTGATAACCCCCTTTGCTCCCAGTAATTGGAGTACCACACACTGAAAAGGTCCAACACTTATTTATTCCATAACGGCAAACAAATAGTCCTTTGCGAGCAGACAGTTTGAGACCCATAGAACAGTTCAGTATTGCTGGGAAGTAGGTCAAGGCACAATCCTCAAAGAAACTAAACCGTTGAGGCTTCACCAACGGTTGTTAAGCACAGTGGCTGTAAAACTTACTTTTTGGCTTCAGAGTCTCTTCCAGCGTCTCTAATGAACAGGAACTGGAGTTACCTTCGCTACGTTGCAGCCCCGGTCAGGGGGAAGAGATCCCTCCAAGAGAGTTACCAGAGGCCCCGCCGTCACCGGATTAATGCTGTACCGGGCTATTCGGAAGGGTTACACTCCCCGGCCTCCTCACCTCAGATACGGGTCCCAACACCTTAGGGCCCCTCGGACTCCTCCACCCTTGCGGAACCCAGTCGAAGTTACTGGGCCCCAGGCCTTGGTCATAGTACCTCACCCCAGGCTTAAGGTGCCTGGGATGGACTCCATCCCTCGCTCCGGCCAGGTCAAGGGCACCTGGGCCCGGAACTCCGGAACGCCAGCACCCAGGCTGAAGGTGCCTGGGCGTGGCTGCGTTCTCCAACTCTGAACCCAAGGTCAGGGCGTCCGCCCCTTTTATCTCCTCTCCCTTTGCGTCACAGCGGGTTCCCCGCCCCGCTGTACCAGTGCCAGGAAAGGACAAAAAGGAACAGTCTTGCGGTGCGGGTTCAACTCCGGCCCAGGGCGACAACGCCACCTGCAGGCCCGCAGGGAACCTTGCACCACCAGAGTCCTCCAAGAACCACAAAAGGGATTCTCAGACTCCCTTAAAATCAGTGCATCTGGGTTGTATAACCCAGATGCCCCCCCCCCCCCCCCCAAATTTAAATGCCCGCTACACTAATATAATAAATAACTATAAATAATTATAACAAATAGTAATGTAATTATAATTAAAAAAATTCACTAATTTAATCAAATCAAAAACACAGAAATTTGCTCAGTTGCAGAATTGTCGCTGTCATTAGATTTAGTGTTTGATGACGAATTTCCCCACAAATCGCTATCGCTCAATTCTGCAAGTGATAATTCTAATTTATTATCGCTGTTTTCTAGCTGGTCTAAAACCACTTTTGACATAAAGGGACACTTTTTGGTTGCTATGGACAATCTCCAGTTTCCAGGCAGAAAGAACAGTTTTTATAATATAAAACTGCATGCAGGACACTGGACAGACCACTAGGGACAAAGGGGATGTGTAATTATTTGATACAGTACTGTAATCTGTAAGATTACAGTATACTGTATGTATACTATGTGTTTCACTTTTTGAATTTGGCGCCGAACTCCGCCCCCGTGCGCCGCAACGTCTCAGGGAACGGAGCTCGGCACTCGGCACTGTGGATCGAGCGAGGAGACAGCTCACACACACTGCGAGAGGACATCGCAGGATCCAGGGAACAAGGTAAGTAACTTCCCTGTATCCTGCAATGCAATCCCGAGTCTGGCTCGGGGTTACCGCTCTTAGCATAAAAAACTCACCCCGAGCGTGACTCGGGATTACCGCCAAGGAGGTTAACTGCATCCTAAGTATCCCTTTAGGCCGGCCATAGACAGAGCAAATTTCTTTCCTGCAACCATGGGGTTCCACAGACAGTGTTGACAGGGGAATCTCTACCACCAAACCATTGTATTCTTCTGGCAGGGGGAAGTAGTCCCCACCAGGAGAAGACAGTGATTATTGTTAACGGCTATAACAGCTGCTAGCGATAATCACATGTAAAATCTGGTAGGCTGGTTGTACCCAAGTTAATTGATCAATCAACTTGGATACATTCAGCTTGCCCTTACATGGTTCAAATCTCGACTGGTTCCTGCTAAAGAGTTTTTTAGGAAAGGAGAAGCAGCAGCCTGTTAGGCTACTTTCACACTGAGGTGCCGGATGCGCTGGCGGTATAGCGGCGCTATTTTTAGCGCCGCTATACCGTATTTTTGGCCGCGATTTGCAGGTGCTAGCGGGGGGATTTTAACCCCCGCTAGCGGCCGAAAATGGGTTAAAAACGCCCACAATAACGCCTCTTTGCAGCGTTTTGCAGGCGTTTTGGAGGCGCTACCCCATTGATTTCAATGGGCAGGGGCGCTATAGGAGCGGTATTTTTACCGCTCCTATTGCGCCTCAAAGATGCGGCTTGCAGGAGTTTTTTGACCCTCCTGCAAGTGCAACGCTCCAGTGTGAAAGACCTCGGGCTTTCACATTGGATACACTTGAGCGGCTTTTTTGGGGCGCATTGCAGGCACTATTTTTAGCGCAATAGCGCCTCAGTGTGAAAGGGGCCTTAATCTCTCCCCCCGTCACTCTGCTCTGTTTCTTGATATCAGTTGTTCCTTGTTAGCACATGAGCACTGCAGCACATCCGAATGGCTTCTTGTGTTGCTTCTCCTTCTCCCAGTCTTCTGCTGTTCAGCCAATTACAAAAACAAAAGGATTTAGATCCTGTAAAATCTTGACTTTAGTCTGAAAACTGGAGCCATGTCAAAGGGTAGCTCCACCTTTTGCACCATGTTACATCTTACATAGTTACATAGTTAGTCTGGTTGAAAAAAGACACATTCAGTCCATCCAGTTCAACCAAAAGAAGGGGAAATAAATAAATATAATACATTTAAAAAATGTATACAATCATATTTACACAATTCTATACCCACAGTTGATCCAGAGGAAAGCAAAAAAAAAAAAAAAAAAAAAAAACAGCAAAGTATGATCCAATTTGCTCCAGCAGGGAAACAAAATATTTCCTGATCCCCAAGAGGCAATCAGATATTCCCTGATCAAATGTACCTATAATATTAGTATCCAGTTATATTATGTTATATTGTGTGTATCTAGGAAAGAATCCAGGCCTTTTTTTTTTTTTTACAATCTACTGAGCTGGCGAGAACTATCTCTCAAGGCAGTCTATTCCACATTTTCACAGCTCTTAGCATTTTCAAAGCCTTTTCATGTTTGGAGATTAAATCTCTTTTTCCAATAGATAAGGGGTCTCAAACTGGTGGCCCTCCAGCTGTTGCAAAACTACAAATCCCATGAGGCATTGCAAGGCTGACAGTTACAGGCATGACTCCCACAGGCATAGGCATGATGGGACTTGAAGTTTTGCAACAGCTGGAGGGCCACCAGTTTGAGACCCCTGCTCTAGATGTAAAGAGTGCCCCCTTGTCCTCTGTGATGACCTTAAAGTGAATAATTCAACACCAAGTTCACTATATGGACCCCTTATATATGTGTACATGTTGATCATATCCCCCCTTAATCTCCTCTTCTCAAAAGAGAATAGATTCACTTCAGTAATCTTTCCTCATAGCTGAGCTCCTCCATGCTTCTTATCAGTTTGGTTGCCCTTCTCTGCATTTTTTCCAGTTCCCTGATATCCTTTTTGAGAACTGGTGCCCAAAACTGAACTGCATAATCCAGATGAGGTCTTACTAATGATTTGTACAGGGGCAAAATGATATCTCTCTCTCTGGAGTCCATACCTCTCTTAATACAAGAAAGGACTTTGCTCGCTTTGGAAACCGTGGCTTGCTATTATTGAGCTTATGATCTACCAAAACCCCCAGATCCTTCTCCACCATTGATTCCCCCAGTTGTATTCCCCCTAGTATGTATGATGCATGCACAGTCTTAGCCCCCAAGTGCATAACTTTACATTTATCAACATTAAACCTCATTTGCCACATAGTCGCCCAATTAGACAGAGCATTGAGGTCGGCTTGTAAGTTGGAGACATCTTGTAAGGACGTTATTCCACTGCATAGCTTGGTGTCATCTGCAAACACTGAAATGGTACTTTTAATCCCAGACCCAATATAATTTATAAAGATATTAAAAAGTAAGGGTCCCAACACTGAACCTTGGAGTACACCACTGATAACCTTTTGCCTTGTACACACGATCGGATTTCCGATGGAATAAAATTCGATGGAATTTTCCGTCGGAATTCCGATGAAGCTGACTTCCATCAGTCTTGCATACACACTGTCAGACTAAATTCCGACCATCCAAAACGCGGTGACGTAAAACACTACTACGAGCCGAGAAAATTAAGTTCAATGCTTCCGAGCATGCGTCGACTTGATTCTGAGCATGCGTGGATTTTTCTCCGATGGAATTCCACACAGACGATCGGAATTTCCCATCGTATTTTTTTCCATCGGAAAAATTTAAAACATGTTCTATTTTTTTACTCCGATGGAAAAAAGTCAGATGGGGCCCACACACGGTCGGAATTTCTGATGAAACAAGTCCATCGAATTTTATTCCATCAGAAATCCGATCGCGTGTACAAGGCATAAGACCATTCAGAGTAAGAATCATTAACAACTACTCTCTGAATTCGTTTTTTTAGCCAGTTTTCTTTCCAAGCCTGTAGACTTTACCTTACACATTAGCTGTGTGTGGGGAACTGTGTCAAACGCTTTTGCAAAATCCAAGTATAAAACGTCCACCGCCACGCCTCTGTCCAAGGTTTTACTTACCTCCTCATAAAAAAAGAAATCAGATTTGTCTGACAACTTCTGTCGATCATGAATCCATGCTGTCTGTTTCTTAAAATATTTTTTTCCAGCAAGAACTCCTCTATGTGTTTTTTTATTCGACTCTCCAGTATGTTCCCGACTAGAGAAGTTAAACTAACAGGTCTATAGTTACTTGGTAAAGACTTTGATCTCTTTTAAATATAGGCACCACATTGGCCCTGCGCCAATCCAGTGGTACTATTCCTGTCATTAATGAGTCCCTAAAAATGAGAAACAATGACTTTGAAATGACAGAGCTCAATTCTAACAATTCAACATCTGTATTTAGGGTGTAACAAACGAAAGAGAGCATGTGGGGTTCTTCACCCCCACAGCAGCTGTCACTTTTGAAATTGGCATAACTATGCAGGTCTCTGCTTGCCCACCCATGTCATTCATTTACAGAGATCTGTAAATAAATTACAGGTCACATCTGTTACCAGGGCAGATGGACTTGTAGTTCTCAGTGGACTAAAAGTGTGATAATCACTGTACTCGTAGTTCGTGGAGACTTCCTCTAGCTCCACAACTGAAAGCCTGAACCTCAGTATGGACAGCTTGGAGGGAGAGTCTGCAGGACCATGGCATTGTATTCGGAATCCACCAGATGTAGGTGCAATGTTTTGCAAGCTCCTATGGAAAAAATCAATAAATGCACATTTTTTGCATATGCAGTATAATGTGCTTTTGTGCTTTATTATTTTGGCTTAGCCTTTAACCACTTCAGCCCCGGAAGAATTTACCCCCTTCCTGACCAGAGCATTTTATCCCATGGTCACGGAGACTGCGGCAGGGCGCGGGTGCCCACAGTGCCGCGATTTAAAGGGGACGTACCTGTACGCCCATTTGCCCAGCCGAGCCATTGTGCCAACATATATCGCCATGCGCTGGTCGGCATGTGGTTAATGTTACTGAGGTTAACTGCCCTCTAGTAGGCAGACATTTTTTCCAGACACCTTAATTCTGCAGGAAATAGCCATCGGTATATCTATCATTTTCTGTGAAGAAATTTAATAGAGTTTTGGATATACTGTATTTGTAGGCACAGTAGAATTCTCTTTAAGCTAAAATAATAGCTGCATTTTAAAATAAAAGCTAGAATGGACCCCAGGGAAGCTAGAAATGCTCCCTTACATTGAGACTGCCCCTGGACCGAAGGGTTAAATTCAGTTTTACATACTCATTCCTTTACTCCTGCAGGCACCCTGTGTGCTGTAAGACCAGTCCCTGCAGTCTTTTCTCCTCAATGCCCTGGCAGTTGCAGGTGCTTTGACATCATCAAGACTAATGCAGGACCAATAGCCTTGCATTGGAAGTGAGGACATCGGGAAACAATTTACTGCTGGAGCATAGGGGAGCTCCGGCTGCTGCAAGATCCAGGAATCGGGTCAGTAAAATTAACTTTAGACCTAAACAACCCTTTCAGCCTAGTAGTGTGGGGCAATCCTGATCAGATTACCTCATTGTTCCTGACTATGCTGCTGCTCTTTAACATATCTAAAAATTATCTGGCTGATGATGTCATCGCCTATATTTTGTGCTGTCAAGCAATCAGTCTTACCTAAAATAAGCTCCTTAAAAGTGGATATTTCTGATTTAAAGACTTTTACAGCTGCAGGGATAAGCAGCTTATGATACATTTCTATAGCACCCACCAGGTCAGGGAAGGATTTGTACAATTTTATATTCATCATTCTTCTAAACATTGCTTTATAAAGTCGCTTGCCAACCATGCTGCCTCAAGACCATATGAATGTTGGCACTTTTTTTCTACAGATTTTTTTGCCCTTGTAAACAACCATGCTACTGGATCATTATCAGAAACAGAAATCCCAATTGTATGCAGCATGTTGTGTTACTTTTTTATATTCAGAGTCACCTTCAAAATGCACAGTCTATCAATAGCCTACAGAAGAGATGGGATAACTATATTTTATATGAGCTACAGGGAGTCTCCTGAACAGTGTCGGCCCGTCTATTAGGGGCACCCAGGAGCCGCCCCCTCTATTTCGCCACCCCCTATATGAATAATGGATAGATTCAGGCATAGCCTGAATCTATCCATGGCCGCCGTAGCCACCCCCTATTCATGTGTCCGGCCCCTTTCAAGACGCCGGGCACCTAAATTACAGCGGCAGGGTTTTTTTTTCCAAGCACCCGATTAAAGCCATAGGCTTCAAAATAGGGTGGCTCGTGACGCAGAGCATTGCGCCATGAACCCACCCAGGTGTTACAACAGCAAATGAATATTTGCTTTTGTAACACTGATCCTTAATCTGGCCAATCAGAAGCGGGTGTGAGGCACGTTTTCTGATTGGCTGAAAAGAGAACACTCCCGATTGGCCACCAAGAAGGAGGGAGGAAACGGAAGCAGCCACCGCCATGGAGACCCATGGAGAGCAGGGGAACGGGACTGTGCCCTGCTACCCCCCTTTAAATTGCCCTGCTGACACCCCAGTACTGTGGCTTGGTTCCCCCTGTACTTTGCCTTCCTGACCTCCCATTACTGTGCCCTACTGCCCCCCTGTACTATCCCCTCCTGACCCCCCCAGGACTATGCCCTGCTGCCCCCCTGTACTTTGCCCTCCTGACCCCCCCAGTACTGTGTCCTGGTGCCCCCCAGTACTTTGCCCTCCTGACTCCCCAGTACTGTGCCCTGCTGCCCCCCTGTAACTTGCCGTACTGACAACCAATGCTGTGCCCTGCTCCCCCCTGAACAAGACCTTATTGGCTGTGTTTCTGTCATTATTATGAGAAATCTTCATATACAGCTATATATATATATATATATATATATATATATACACACATAAATATATATATATATATATATATATATATATATATATATATATATATACAGTAAACCCCCCTCTATCGCAGGGGTTACGTTCCAGACCAACCCGCAATAAGTGAAAATCCGCGAAATAGAAATACCCTATTTAAATACACACTAGGCATGTTTTTATAACTTTCACTGTACTTTAAAAGCATTTTAAGGTCTTTAAACACACTTTTAAAACAATAGAAACACATTTAAACACATAAAAGATACTGAGAGACATAGCAAGAGCAATGGAAAACACAAAAATATTTAATTAACAATGATTTAATCAATAAAATAATGTTAATAGGTCTTACAGAAAAAAACGCAATATACCGGGACCGCGAAAACTGAACCGCGATATAACGGGGGTTTACTGTATATATACAGTATTTTAAAAATAAATTGTTACATCCAGTATGTAAAGTACTGCAAAAATTGTCAGCACTATACTCGTATATAAATATATGAATACCTACCCCCACAAAAAATGTACATTCTCCTCTTACAAGGGCTTGCTGGACACGGCAGGTGTCCCTGGAATCTATTTTTTTAAATGTTGGCAACTATGAGCATCTACGCATCAAACAATGTGGCAAGGGGGTGGTCAATAATGGTGGCCTATATATTTATCTTATGAAAGCCTTCTTTTGAAGTGGCCAATATGGGCTCCAAAACTGCAGCATTGCTCCCTTGCGATCAGGCCGTTATTGGTGAAACGCGTTAAGAAAAGGTGATCCCTGGGCAGGGACATCATGAAAGCAGCCATACTATAAATGTTTCAATAAAGAAGGAAAAGATATTTGGTGTGCGGCTCCTATTCATCCATTGCATGGGTTGTAGCCATAACATACAACCGTTCGCTTATGTTTCTACACAAAGAATGTCTTTGATTTCACACTTATGAACTAATTGTACTCTCAATTTATGTGACATGTTAGTGGATTTGGACACTTCTGTTATCTTGCCTCCTTTCATCTTCAAAGAGTAATATATATATATATATATATATATGGGTCGCTGTAGCTTCAAGCTTGATCAGAAAGGCTATTGCCCAATGTTACATTACGCTGCATCATGCTGTCAAGTGCAGGGATGTGAGTGATGTGTTGGCAAGAGAACTGGACATTTACAAAAAACTGGTACAAAAAGACATTCAGTGAAGAAACCAGATTTCGCCATTTACTTGAACAGTTCCTACTTGTTGTGGATAGAAAAAGATTCTAGCATGTTCACAGAACTGAATAATTGCTGAAAAAATGTAATCCTCAGATGTCTGAGTGTACGTCACAAACCAAGATAAATGTGCAGAAGCTGCCAGATATATACCTGTATTTATCTGGGATACACTGAGGTTGATTTACTAAAGGCAAATATACCTTGCCCTGCAAGTGCAGTTGCTCTAGATCTGATGGGGGGCTCTGAAATGAGGGGAAGCTCTGCTGATTTCTATCATCCAACCATGTGAGTATTTTTTGCAAAGGTGAAGCTTTACCTCATTTACTAAGCTCCGGATCAAGTGGTCTTGCAGTGCACAGTATATTTGCCTTTAGTAAATCAACCCCATTGTCTATGCACTAAATCAGCGGTTTTGACATGTGCACATAAGTATCAGTATAGGTATGTGGGAATCCAAAAAGTTGATAGAAAATCTTGGTTAACAATAATCTACCAAGAAGTGTGTCGGGACCTAGGTCTGAATCCCCAACTTCTGCTGTGTCTGGTGATGTTTCTTCGTGCTGAGCTACCTGAGATGCTGGACAGCTCCCTTGGACAATTCCTTGAATGACTTTGGCCTCGTACACACGACCGATTTTCTCGGCAAGAACCAGCAAGAAACTTGCTGGCAGAGAAGTCTTGCCGAGTAAATCGGTCGTGTGTACGCGGCTATCGGGTTTCTCGTCGAGAAAACCGACAAGTAACCTCGACGAGAAAATGGAGAACCTGCTCTCTATTTTCTCGTCGATATTCTCCTCGGCATGTTTCTCGACGAGAAAAGTGAGTGTGTGTGTACACTTACCTGTCCTCCCGGAAGCCCGCGCATGTTCGAAATGAATTTGACGCATGTGCGGTAGCTTCCTAGGCATACGTAGGGTATACCAAGATGGCGGCGACGGCATCGAATGTGACGAGCGCATGCTCGTCATAGTCGATGACGTCACCGCGTACGCTCCATTCAAAGAACCGCGGGTTCTTTGAAACGAGCGTGTGTACACTCGGCCGGGACAAGTTTCTTGTCCAAGAATCTCGTCGAAAAAAACGACATGTTTTTTTCAACGAGAATCTCGGCCGTGTGTACAAGGCCTTAGCCTCAAACCTTGTTTCTTTGAACTTTAAACCCTTTGCTCCTGCCATAAACTTGCTATGCCTTTACTAATATGGTTGCCAGATTACTGTGCTGTCTACAGACAGTATCTCGCTCTTGTCACTCTTGCTGCCATCTGTATCTCTGCTATCACTCATTACTGATCTTTGGCTTGTTCCTCATCTACGCTTCTGCTTGATCCCAACCTGCTATATCTGCTACTGGACCCTGGCTTGTTCAACTCCTGGTGAGGCGATCACGAGCAACGTGACCTGGTATTCACACACAACAAAACCCATTTCCATCATCAGAAGCTCTGCTCTGGTGAACACCGGTTAGTGCTTAGACTTCCCAACTTGGGTGAGCCCATGTCATCCTTCAGGGTGACCTGCTGCTGCACTTATCCAGCTAGTTGGTGGGAGCCTCTCTACTGCTATAGCTAATGGTCTTCAAGCCTGACCCCTGACCGTGACAAAGTGGAAGTTTTACCTTATTCAACTTTTGGAGGGTATTGTTAAAAACAAGGGAGGGTGTAAGCTTGGGCTCTGAAGGGGGACTGAGAAGTGAGCAGGAGTTATTAGAAAAACGAAATAGGGGGAGAAAATTAATATTAGAGGAAGACGGGAATAGGGGAGAGTCTTAGGTTTGACTCTAAGAGGCTCGCAATGTTTGATTGGCTAAAAGAGACTGATATTCCAGTGTGCTTTTGTATACACAGCAGTACCAAGTGGAATTTGTCATGTTTTATTTGCATAGGGACAGGGTGAGATCTTCCAACAACATTTCTTTGTCAATGTTCCCAGGTCTAGGGTTTTAGAATGTTTTAATTTATACATTGTAAACTGTTTTATATCTGGTTTTTGCTATCCTAATACAATTTTTGTTTTAAAAATAAATATATAATATAAGGCAAATGGTTCCAGAGGGCTATGAGATCTATAAGAGACAGAACAACACATTGTTTCTGCTTTTTTGACTCTGCTCTTTTCGAGACATCTTACAAGTGATTATTCACTGCAATGAGTCATTCACATACAAATTTCAGATTGAGCTACTTTTTTCTGTAAATGACAGGCTTTACATCAAAGAAACAAAGGGATAGCCTGGAAAAGGAAAAGCATCCTACAGCTGCCCCCGCTAGCTCAAAATGAAGATTCAAAATGTATACAATATTTCATATTTACTTTTTTTTTTTTAAACATATATATTTTTTTTTTCAGCCCTGACCATAATTATGTTCCCCTTCAAGATCAGATCCTTAAAGATATAAAAACAAAACAGCCCAATGCATTTTAACCAATGGATGTTTCTTATGCAACTTTCTGACATCCCTCGTGCTGAATTTCTAACTTGCTCTCCATCTTATTAACCTTCTTAAGTGACTGTTTGCTTAGCCTTACATTTTGGTTTCACTTTCTGACTGTTTTCTCTGTCTTCTCTCTGCTGTGCCACCTTTCTTGGGGATATAGAGTAAAGATGCTGGAATCAGGACTTTGGTTATGTTGGATGAGCAAGGAGGTAAGTTCAGTTTTCTTAGGAGAAATATTTATTTTAAAAAGCTTTTACTTTCAATATGTGACTTTATATGATGATCCACTCAGAAGTGTTATATTTCCCAGAGTTGCAAACCCACACAGCTTGGACAATGTGTTTCTCCAAAATAATATTTACAACTGCTTATGTGTGCATGTGTGTTATCCGTTCACTCTCAGTAATTCTATGCCCATGGGGTACCATGTATGATACACTTAAAAGCTTTTTGGATAGAATTTTCTTGGCAGATTTTTTACGGGGTAGGTCGCCAGGTTTGTTCTCAATCCTTCCTGTTTGCACAGATCACAGATTTTCACAGATTTGAGACTGGCATTCAAAATGTGATAGCATATGTGCATAGCCAATTTGTACACATTTTAGGCAAGGACCAATTAACCTACCAGCTTGTCTTTGGAGTGTGGAAGGAAACCAACACAAGCACGGGGAGAACATGCAAACTTCATGCAGATAGTGCAGAAAACAAGTACCCTAGTGCGGAAGTGAATATATATTTTAAGTAGGACTCCTAGCCATGTAAAACTCAAAAAAAAAAGATCAACTTTTCTTGCAGAATAATAAGAGATGAGGTCACTCACGTTCCTCTGCTGTTATCGTTCACTTGTGAACGTTTTCCTAAGAAAATTGATCTGTCTGCACACACTATCACATGCTCAAATGCCATAAATATAGAGCTATAAAGTTAAGCTGGTCACACACAAGTAGATTTTCAAATGAAAGTTCAAACAAAAATTGGTACGAATATTTGTATGAAAATCCTCAATACATTTGATAGCTTGTCAAACGTCGTTCAAAAGCACTTCATAATTTTGTTTGCCGTTAATATTTGATTTTATGATGAGCGGGCCAAACCCAAAAACACAAACTAATTTAAAGTGTTTCTAAAGGTAAAAATGTATACTTACCTGCACTGTTCAGTGGTTTTGCACAGAGTAGCCCCGATCCTCCTCTTCCCGAGTCCCCTGCTGGCACTCCTGGCTCCTCCTCTTCATCCAGTGCCCCCATAGGAAGCCACTAACTATAGAGGCGCTCATGCCGGCTCACTTCCTAGCCTTGCTGCTTGCGTCCATTGACACAGACAGCAGGACATGGCCCCCCCTGCTTCCTCGTGACAGAGTTTGATTGACAGTAGAGGGAGCCAATGGCTCCTGCTGCTATGAATCTGCCACGTAAGAAGGGACAGAGCAGAGAGAGCCTCATGCACAGCACTGGATAGGGCTTCGGTAGGTATAAGGGGGGGGGGGGGCTTTGGGTGGAGCTGGATGCAGAAGTTTTTTTTACCTTCATGCATAGAATGCATGAAGGTAAAATAAACTTCAGCCTATAGAACCACTTTAATATGTTTATTACTGAACTTTGTCTGGAGAGCACCTTTAACCCATTGTTGCCGGCACCTCCCGGCCCTTTAAGAGTTTTCAGATGCCGTGGGGTGGGGTTTATGATCATGTGACCGCCGTGATTGATTCTGTTAGTTGCCGGTAACTGTGCCGGGAACCATGCAGGGCGCGTGATCTTGGCACAGCTGTGTTTGTAATGCGGTATGCAAATATGCCACTCAGGGCCAAGGCCCACCCGCCAAGAGGCCGCATATTTGCGTGCCGCCGGCGCCAAGGGGTTAAGTAAAGATAGGAAATTGGGTGCGGACTTCCTGTTCATTTTCCCAATAGAGAAATGCTGGCAACAGTAGCATTTCTCCCAAACCTTCCATAGCAGCTATTATTCAAGTACAACAGACAAATCAATATAAAAATAAATTCAGATATCTTAGTTTCTGTGCAGGAAAGGTATTGACTGTTATTTTTGTGGCTTGATCACAAAGTAACTTCTTGTTTAGGGCTGACTCTCCTTTTAAACGGTCAGTCCACCAGAAAATATTTAAGTTTTTGGAAAATCTGGGAAAGGAAGTGGTCACTATTCAAAATAAATGCTGAAAACAAATCTGCCACATAATAGGCCCAGACATGTTTGCAGTTGGAAAAAAAAAATGACACCGTCCCCTGATAGCTGTCCCTATGGTACAGCAGAGGTGTATCCTCCGTTCTTCTGTAACTTAGACCTTGTTGCTTTAGCTGAAAAAAACAGCACAATTGCAAATGAATGTCAGGGAATAAATAGCACTTGTTTCAAGAGATATTTCAGCCAGAAGTAAGAAACATACTGGAGAGGACCTTTAAAAAAAAAAAAGGTCATAGAAATGCAAAAGTTTAATATTTATACGGGTTTTTTTATACAGTGTAATTGTACCAAAGTCATGGCTTTAAATTTTTTTTAGACCCAATCCAAAATAGTTAAATTGGATAACTTCATAGAATATTCCCAAAATTGTCCATTTACTTTTTTGTCACAGGCCAACAAAGCAAACCATTTCCACCCATGTCCACCACCATGTTTTTTTCCACACATTGATCATAAACACAATTTAAAAAACTGAGTAATATTTACTTGCCAGTGTTTCAGTATGTATGACTGGTTGTACCCTCAAGGTATGTCAGCTTTTAAAATTACCTATTTGATCCATAGTGTATATGCCTCTTCAAGTGACATGACAGAATGGCATTTTTACAACTGCAGCTAAACTTTGGACTTAGCTTCTGTTGAATCAGAAATAAACAGGGAATGCTGGTCCAGTCATCAACTCTGTCCTTACACAAGGAAGATCGTGTCCTGACATTGCTCTAACTTGGATTTGTTTACCCCAGGTAGATGGTCATCCAGCTATGTGTGGAGATTTTATGCACAAATGTAGAATGGCTGGATGACAAGTTGTAATTGGCTTACAATGTTGCTTGGTTTACAAAAGAAAGGTGATATAAGTATAAAAGATTATTGGGCCACAAGTAATAAAAAAAAAGAAGAATTATAAATAAATAGCTACATATATCCAAAAAGAAAATCAAAACATTTTTATTTCAAAAATTTTTGATTTTCAAAAACCAAGTTTAAAAATATTTAAAATAGACTCTACCACTTACTAGGATAATGTACCAATGAAAGGTCATATCAAAGCAACCCATAGTTTGTACAGTTACTCATACAATTATGTATACAAAGTTATGTATACAAAGTTCCTGGTTCTCGTCACTGGGCTCCTCCCTACGCCAGGCGTAGGGAGGAGCCCAGTGACGAGAACCAGGAACAAGGACCTGTGGAGTCATCTTGTATCTGACCGTATCGTGCATGCTTACGTTCGTGTCAATTATGTGAGTGCAGGACCGAGCTTATCAGCTGTTCCTATTTTAACATATTACGCTATGATCTACTTTTCTCCTTTGTTTTGAGAGCCTTACTATCGGAGGGTTATTTATTTGGCATTGCTAGTTCTGCTCTGAAGCATCGGGCGAGTGAGCTTACAGCCAGCCAACTTAGAGCCAGCAGTGACTTTTTCAGCTATTACTAGGATTTGTGTCCATTTGAAGCACTGAGCGTGGAATCACTGTGGGGAGCTGTTAATAGTGGTTGACTTTCAGTATCAGTTATCTACTGAGGACTTTTTCTCCTTTATTTATTTTTGCACTGACACTTTAATGGTTTATATTTTATTTAGACTGCTATGCTTTTAGGTTGATATTAGCGCATATTGCTTTTTATTACTCATACAATTAGCTGCATTAGAGTGCTGAGCAAACCAAAAACTGAATGACCAATCGGTCCAACTCTATAAAGGAAGACCAACCAAAAGATTAAAATCAAATCAATCAGATTCGCACTATGCAAACCTAAATAGACAGTGGAAGTCCAGAGCAATTTATATAAGCTGCCCAGCAGACTGACACTACCAAGACTATAGAAAAATGGCTGAACAATAAAGTCAAAAGTGGCTAGAAGGTATGCACCACAAGATGCAATACTTTTTATCGATAGCACAAGTATGGAGTACCCTTGAGTCTATTTAGGTTTGCATAGTGTGAATCTGGCTGAGATCTTGGGTACAAGGTGGTGACTTTCAGTTTTTTCCTAAAATATCTCTTCCTAGTGCTGCTTTTGTCAAAATGTCTGTCTGTGCCAGTTAATTACTATTTTTGAACCTTCAAATGCTCCACAGTTTTCCTATTCCCTTCCTTCCTCAGCAGCTTTTTAAATTTATCCATCTATCCTAGTTTTGTTTTTTTGTCCAAAAATAAAAATTAGAGTAGAGGAAGGCCAAGCACCTTGGTAGCCTGAATAATGTATTGTTTACTTCTAACCCTATACTCAAGCAATAGATGCACACAAAGCCAGTGTGAAAGCACTAGGACCTAAGAACTGCAAAGTAGTGTATACAGCCCATGGATATTGTTTATTATTTATAAAACATCTTTTTTATAAAATCGTCAATCTTAAAAGGTGAAATTCCAAGGGGTTAAACCAGTTCACGTAGTCTGGTGTAAAGCTGCTTATGATGGCGAGGCTGCTTTAAGCGCGGACAGGGGACCCAGAGACTGGAAACAAGAGGGCAGGGAAAAAAGGAAAGAAGCACCAGGCTAAGCAAAGTAAAATGCACTCACATAGTGCTCAATGAATGAAGGCATGTCAGGTACAGCAATAGAAGAAGCCACCGGGGGATCCTTGGATGTCAGCCACGAGCACCATGTGTCAGCAGGAGCTGAAGCCTCGAGGAAGACGCCAGCAGGGTCTCTTGGCGTAGAGGTGTTCCGGAGCTGTCAACCTGGATACCACCTAACACTGTGTTAGCCAATCAGAATGGGTTTCAGAGGCAAGGCCACGCCTCCTTCCTCATGATCAAGTAAATTAGGCTCCAATCATGTGCTTAAAAAAAAAAAAACCTATTGAAATCCATGCGTCCGGTGCCCTGCATGTAGATTAGGGGCCGGGCACATGGGGCGGCACCTCTGCGCCCCTAATGGAACAGCCACCACTGTTAAGAGCATTGCCTAGGAGTAGGAACCTCAGTATGTGTCATGTTTGCAAAATTGATTGTTTCATTTAATTTTTATCTTCTGCATTGACATCTAATTGCTATGCAACATGTTTGCTTTTTTTATTTGTTATTTAATGGTTTAAATAAAGACTTAGACCTCCCATAACTCTCAAGCAGACCTGCACTGAGAAGTATGGAGGATGTCATTGCTAAACTCTCCTTTGAAAACTATTAGCGCCATAGCTGTTGTGCTGATCCAGTTGCTTCAAGCTGAACTCTATCTGCCAAAGGATTACGAATGCTGTGATTTATACATTTCTACAGACAGCACAGCCAGGAGGGTGATACCACTTGCTCTGTTAGGCCTCATTTATACAGGCAGCAAGGGGGCGGCAAAAACAGCGAAAAAGTAAAAATGTACAGCACTGGTGCAGCTCCCCTAGTGTCTTTCATTCATTTTGTAATCAGTAAAACACACATAACAACCCATTCCATAAAAACAGGTGTATGACTCACAATTTTACTGCCCCCTGACCTCCCACCTAAAAGATAACATGTAGCTAAAGGGGGGTCTTACACATGCAACAACAACGTGGTATCTTGTTTCGCAGGCACAATGAGAACTCGGCTTGTTGAAGCTTTAGCTGGAAGAAACACCTCCTGAAAGCCTATGCTTCCCCTTTGAAAATGTATCTACTGCAGGTTGCTTTTCAGAGCGGTGGTAGAGACTGCTGCCCAGATAGCAAGGATGACTTAGCACAAATTTGTGGCAGTGTTGAATTGTAAGTCTGTTAACTTGCTGCACATTTCCACTGGTAAGTTGTACACTTGCAGAGCACTTGTTCAAGTTCAAGTTGACACTTTTCCAATAGCAAATTTGCATGGCAAGTCGCATGAGCAAAGTTGCAGCAGTGAGTCTAAAGCACTAAAGCAAGAGCTCTGCAAGTGTACAGCATGAAAACTCAGCCACAGTGACCCCTGTGGTAGGATGACTATTGCACAACATAACTGAACCAGAACTTGCAGCAGACCTGCAGAATGTTTGCAAAGAAAGTTGATCTGGAGTCATGCAATGAGGACTTGCTGCAGTTGTGCAACAAATTTGTGAAGCCTGGTAAGTCTAGTGTAGCGGCCTCACCCCTCTCTCCCCTTCTTATTCTCGGCTTGTCTTTCTTTGTCTAGGGGTGTTAGTGCTGGGGAGAGGGATGAGATAAACTACGGCCCATGTCCTCCATAGTGACGAGGTGAAGACCAGAAAGATCGGGCTTTGTGTAGGTGTCCTAGAGTCAAGTCCTGTACTTCGTCCCTGACTCCTTTGCTCCTAGTAACCAGAGTTCCACACAGTGAATAGGTCTAACACAGTTTTATTCTTCTCAGCAAATAAACACACAGCACGGTTAAGTTGGATTCTTTTGCAACAACTTAGTCTTAATGGGAATAGGTTGAGGCACAATCCTTTCCCTTCTCTTGCCAACCACTGTGGTATCACCAGTGGCGAATAGTCACTGCCACTGACTATGTGAAGTAGAACGTGAATTACCTTCGCTAGAAAGGCCCCTGTCAGGGGAAGGATATCCGTCCAAGGGAGATACCAGAGGCCTCTCTGTCACCAGCGATGCTGCGCCGGACTCTCCAGAGAAGTTCTGCTCACCAGACCTCACAAACTCAGACACGGGCACCCAAGGAGTTAGGGCCCCCTCGGATTCCTCCACCCTCGCGGAACTCAGTCGAAGGTACTGAGCCCCAGGCATCCGCCATAGTACCTCACCCCAGGCTAAAGGTGCCTGAGATGGACTCCATCTCCGCTCCGGCCGCATCCTCCGACTTCAACTCTGAACCCCGTGGTCAGGGCGTCAACCCCTTTTATCCCCTCTCCCTTCGCGCCACAGCGGGTTCCCCGCCCCGCTGTACCAGCGCCAGGAAAGGACAAAAAGGCACAGTCTTGCGATGTGAGTTCAACTCCGGCCCTGGGCAACAACGCCACCTGTAGGCCGCAGGGAACCTCACATCACCAGAGTCCTCCAAGAACCATAAAAGGGTCTCAGATTCCCTAGCAATCAGTGCATCTAGGTTACACTACCACCCAGATGCTTCCCCTAAATTCAAATACCCGCTACACTAGCGATAGTTTAGAATGAATGAATGAGTGACTTGTATAGCGCTACACGTGCGAACTGAATCGCCTCTAGGCGCTTTTTGCAGCCAGTGTCTGCTTGGCTGGTGCAGTCATTTTACCCCGTAGGATCTCGACACGCTTGAGTCATTTTCAAACTTGCAGCTCAATTGCTTGCTATCTGGGTGCCTGCCTAAGCGAGATCTTAGAGTTAAAGAGGAATTCTAGGTATGGATAGTTAATACATAGTTACATTGGTTTAGCTTGGACCAATGTATGTATATACCATACCCCGTCGATGGCCCTGGAAGGTGGAAATAGACACTGCTACTCCAATAATCTCCACTTGTGCCGAGTGGCTGCCCTGCTGCATTGTGAACACAGAAAGTGCAGAACAGGTGCCAGTCAGAGAATTATTTGCAATTTCTGAGTCAATGGAATGCTTTCCCTGATTGGACGAGGTGGAGATCATGACATCACCGCCCCGCCTCTCCACCTCATCCAATCAGAGAACGCTTTGCATTCTTTCAGAAAATGCAAAGCATTCTCCTAATGGTGCCCCCATGCTGAGCTGCCGCCCTTCTGTGTTCAGAATATAGAAGGCAAGCTGATTAGCACTGGACCTGGAAGGAAGTAGAGTTATTTGGAATAGTGGTGTCTACTTCTGTGATTTCCAGGTTTTTCCAGGGGCATCGGCCAGGTACATTATAGTTACATTGCACCAAGCTGGACCAAAGTAACTACTGTATGTAAAATATCCATACCTGGAGTGGAATTCCTCTTTAAAGGAATACACAACTGCATTACGTTGTATTTTCTATCTATGTCTGGAATACGGCATGACCTGGATTATATGTGGAGATCCAGGGGTTTTGACTTTACGTGATTACCCATCAAAGGTTTTCACCTAAATACAGTAACAGGTTTCAAACGTTGAGCATAAAGAGATACAGCATGTGTGATGTTACTACAACCTTGGCCGTTCTGTTGACCACGCTACCCACTTCCAAAATACTGGAGAGCAAAACTAATGGAACTCTGCATTAGAAAATGTATATTTTCATTTTTTATTTAAAACATTTATTTATTTACAAAAAATCATAATAAACTAGCAAATGTTACATAATCACCCAACTGTAAACCCTCGTAATCTGTTATAAAGTAAACAATGTATTTATATTCAGAACAAGTAAATTGCCCATGAATATGCAAATGGTCATTATTTGTATAATTGCTGGAGAGAATGAATCATACCCATGGCTAACAGAGGGGTTTGTCTCACTTATCACAGAATACAATTACACAAATTGGCAATAATTCCCACTGTTTATTCTCTACCCTTAGCATTATCGTATCATGTCACATGCTGTTCCAGATGACAGTGCAGAAGCCATCTTGTGTATTCAGTGCATTACCAGCAGTGGAGTGTACGGGGCAGTTATTGGATCTTTAACCCGAATTAAATGTTTATAAATGATATTATAAATAATATTAACATTATAAAATTATAAATAATATTAATTGTTTCTGTTCTGAAAAATACTACATCTTCTGATAGGAGCCATTGTGGTAGTGTACGCCATACATAAATAATAGATGTAGCTGGTAACAAAGCCAAGTGAGTAATTGATGCTTGTTCATCTGACTGTCCAGAGATGAGTAAATATATGGTAAACCCTCAGTTTAATTGACACTGGTCAATACAATGGAGCACTTAGCAGCGTCGCTAAAAGCTTCATTCTTCCTTTCTGTTAAATTATTCAGAATCCGAAAGAAGTCAGTTTTCAGGCTGCATTTTCATGCTCTGTATTGTAGTATTTGAAAAACGATTCACAGCAGAATCTAAACAATGCAGTGTAGTTTTAATAGCCGAAAACATAAAATGAAAAGTGACTTATAATATCACGTAAGGATATCTAGTTAAAAGTTGTTGGAGTTTAGCAACCTTCTGTGACAGTTCACACTACAGCGACTTGGGATCCGACTTGTCAGACCTCAAGTTGCCCCAAGTCGCTAGACATAAGAAATTCCATTAAAGTGAATTAGAGCTGTCTTAATGTACACTACTGAAGTTGCTCCGACTTCAGAAAAGGTTCCTGTACTATCAAGGCGACTTCTAGGCAACTTGTACCCATAGATTTCAATGGAAGTTGCCTCCAAGTCAGATCTCCATCTATATTGAAGCAACTGTACAGGAAAAAGAAAATAGTTTACCCAGGCAAACCCCCTCCCTCCCACAGAGCTGATTATTCTGTGATTGGCCACAGCCAAAGTGGCCTGTCCTGGAGGCAACTTTAAGTCGCATTGTAAGTTGCTCAAAGTCACGCTGAAGTCGCCTCCAAATCGCCTTGCAAAGTCAAGTCAGGTTGCCCCTGTGTGAACCGGCACTCAATGTCAATATAGCATTTTCCTGCACATGGTTAGCTTCCTCGCAGGAAATAGTACCCAATCAGGCCTGTAGTTAGACACCTTGCTACCCTCAAAACATCCTTTTGTATAAGCTTGAATCATGCCGTTATTGTAGTGAAAACGAATATTAGTATGCTAGCACCATTGCAGACATCACGCTGCCTGCTTTATATGCACAAGTACATTTTCACCATACAGACCAACAAACAATAGAAATGAGAGATGGATTTATGTTTCTTGAACTATAGTGGGTCTTATGACTCCTCTAAACATCCCCTGGGTATACCTTCCAAATAATTAACTTGCTAAAGGTAGCCACGCCAGAAACGACTAGAAGAGGGAAAATATATTCATACTTTGTAAATTTTGGCCTTGATACCTTACCCTTCTGCCCTAGACACTGATGCACAAAGGTCATTCTGATAAGTACAGCCCTGCTTATAATAGAAGTTACCCAGTACATACTAAACTAGTAAGCAATCTCCCAAGTTTCAGTCAGTGTATAGGAACCTTTACTGTATTTACAATGTGTATTTTAGGATGCTATTAATTTTTGATTACTTATACTGTATGTATTTTTTTTTTTTGCTCTTTAAAGTGTTTATACATATATTATAGGCATTCATTTTTGGACTTAAAGGGTAACTCCACTATCGCGGGGAAAAAAATAGCAATAAAAGAAAATAACACAAGTCGTATTGTAATTGAATGTTATTAAAAATGACCTTTCCTTTTTACTCCGCAGCGCTGTAATTTTCTGAAAAATGCAATGCAATATGGCTACCTGGAGGCGTTCTGTACACAGATGGTATACAGAACGCCCCCTGAAATGTAATTTACTGTTTATCTAATTGGCTCTCTGGTTTTCCCAGAAGTCTGCTCTAAGATACAAGTCAGATTTCAGGCATCCCTGCAACAAAAATTACACTTTTTTGAGGTACTCCCAATAGAAAATCATGTTTAAAGGGATGCAGACCCTGCAATTTCCCTAACTAGAACCCTGCAGGTGCAGCAGCTGACTGGTAATTATAAAGACACTGCCATTAGATTCACTTATCACATGGACACAGACAAACATACATCTATTTCTTTAGATTAACAAAAGGTAGGAATCTGCAACAAAGTTTGTTAATACCCTTGTAATGTTCATACATCACCTAGAGGGAAATATTTTTTGCTCAACAAAAGTGGGGTTACTAATATAATATAAATATACATTTTCACAAGTTTTAGATGTTATACTTTACCCACTTTACCCAAATGTTAAACTTTACCCAAAAATGATTAACACTTTGAGTGGGTCAAGTTACTGGGCACCTGTGGCTGCTCTAGCTGGAAGTACATGATGTGTGTGTCCAAGCACCCCCATTCCCTGCCTGCAGTGTTACATTTTGTATGGCACCTATTTTACCTGGATACTGTATTTAAGTGAAAATCAAGCAGGACTCTTCCTGGTCATTGTGCTGCCCTCCCCTTCCTGCTTTTCTCATCCTTCTCTTTGCACTTGTATTACAATGTTGGCACCTAGTGATGCTGCAGCTTTTGCTGTATAAAATATGCACCATAAATAATGTAGCAAAATACAAAAAAACTTTTCCTATGGGAAATAACATGAGCACTAACCTTAGCCGACCCTATATCTGGCAGAAAAAAATCATGGAACTAAAATTCAGACTTATTCAAATAGTAAGTAACCAACTGTAGCCAGGAACTAATTTGCTATTTTTTTTTTTAAATCTAAACTGAATGGACTTACACAAATACAGTGAGATCAACACACATCCATACATCATTACTTATAAATCTAAAAATATTATACAGTGAGGGAAAAAAGTATTTGATCCCCTACTGATTTTGTACGTTTGCCCACTGACAAAAAAATGATCAGTCTATAATTTTAATGGTAGGTTTATTTTAACAGTGAGAGACAGAATAAAAACAAGTTAAAAATTGATATGCATTTTAATGAGTGAAATAAGTATTTGATTCCCTATCAATCGGCAAGATTTCTGGCTCCCAAGTGTCTATACAAGTAACGAGCTGAGATTAGGAGCACTCTTATAAAAGGAGTGCTCCTAATCTTAGCTTGTTACCTGTATAAAATACACCTGTCCACAGAAGCAATCAATCAGATTCCAATTTCTCCACCATGGCCAAAACCAAAAAGCTGTCCAAGGATGTCAGGGACAAGATTGTAGACCTACACAAGGCTGGAATTGGCTACAAGACCATCGCCAAGCAGCTTGGGGAGAGGGTGACAACAGTTGGTGCGATTATTTGCAAATGGAAGAAACAGAAATAAAATATCTATCTCTCTCAGTCTGGGGCTCCATGCAAGATCTCACCTCGTGGAGTTTCAATGATCATGAGAACGGTGAGGAATCAGCCCAGAACTACACAGGAGAATCTTGTCAATGATCTCAAGGCAGATGGGACCATAGTCACAAAGAAAACAATTGGTAACACACTATGTCTGCTCAAGAAAGCACATGTACAGGCCCATCTGGAGTTTGCTAATGAACATCTGATTGATTCAGAGGAGAACTGGGTGAAAGTTTTGTGGTCAGATGAGACCAAAATCGAGCTCTTTGGCATCAACTCAACTCGCCGTGTTTGGAGGAGGAGGAATGCTGCCTATGACCCCAAGAACACCATCCCCACCATCAAACATGGAGGTGGAAAAATTATGCTTTGGGGGTGTTTTTCGGCTAAAGGGACAGGACAACTTCACCTCATCAAAGGAACGATGAACAGGGCCATGCACCATCAAATTGTGGGTAAGAACCTCCTTCCCTCAGCCAGGGCATTGAAAATGGGTCGTGGATGAGTATTCCGGCATGAAAATGACCCAAAACACACGACCAAGGAAACAAAGGAGTGGCTCAAGAAGAAGCAGGGAGCTGAAGGTTCGAGTTTCCAAACATCAGCCTCGAAACCTTAATGACTTGGAGAGGATCTGCAATGACGAGTGGGACAAAATTTTTCCACCAAGTACTAAGTCATGTTTTGCGAAGGGGTCAAATACTTATTTCACGCATTAAAATGCAAATTAATTTATAACTTTTTTTAAATGTGTTTTTTTTCTGGATAATTCTGTTGTTATTCTGTCTCGCATTAAAATAAACCTACCATTAAAATTATAGACTGATCATTTCTTTGTCAGTGGGTAAATGTACAAAATCAGCAGCGGATCAAATACTTTTTTCCCTCACTGTAGTAATTTTAGAATGACTATAATATATCTTTTACATGTTTAATCTAATGAAATATTTTTTGTTATTGGAACATGATCTACCATACAGAGAGCTTTGGTGTTATACAACCTGCTTTAGTCTGCTAATGGTACAGATTTTCTGTCATGTAGGGGAAACAGTAGTTTAAAGAAGACTTTTACCATGGATGTTATGTCTAAAGGAGGCAAGCAAAGGGCAATGGACTAATCACCAGCCTGTAGTCCCTGCAGCTGATCTTTCTGTATTACTGACTTATGTCTTTTTCCACACTGTGTCTCTGGGTGGAGTAGGTCATTTTTGTAGAGGCATGGTTTTGCTTCCTCATATCAAAACTGCTCCCCTAATGACTGGTGATCTGATAACTGAAGGGTAATGACCAGGAACCCATAGGAGAGGAGGACGAACCACCAACTTACAGAATGAATGAAGCAGGGTGATCTTTGCATTGCAGGTCCTCAGGTACAGCTTCCTCTCTAGTAAGAACAGTAAGCAGCACAGTAGTGGCTTCACCAACTCTAACTTCAAATTGAAAATACTGCCCTCCTGAACCTTATTTGCATCCTTAAAGTGGAGTTCCACCCTGATTTATTTATTTTTTCCCAAAAATCTAAAAAAAAGAAATTGAAAAAAAACAAAAACAATTTATACTCACCAGAAAGGGCGGTTGCTATGCGGAACTAGCTCTTCTGCCTCTTCCTCCACCACGGTGGTCTTCTTCCTCATCCTCTGTCACGGTGTCTTCTGGTGAATGGGGCGTGCTGCCTTCTGGGGACTGTGTGTATTCCAGGAGGCAGCCGCCCATTCACAAAGCGCCGCGCGAGTCGCGCATGCGCAGTAGGAACCGGGCAGTGAAGCCGTAAGTCAGGATGGAGGCGCCGGGACCTGCCAGGACCGATCGATCGCTGTCGGGGGCCCGACATCGCGTGCGCCTGGGACAGGTAAGTGTCCTTATTAAAAGTCAGCAGCTACAGTGTTAGTAGCTGCTGACTTTTAAAAAAAAAAAATTGCGGGTGGAATCCCGCTTTAATGTATTTATACCCCCCTGCCCTCCCTTTCACTTCTTTCTTCAAGATTGTACATATATAGTCCCTCAGACCTTTCATCATTTTTGTTGCCCCTTTCGGGGCTTGTTATATCTTATCAATATCTTTTTACTAGTAAGGTCTTTAGAGCTGGACACAGTATTATAAATGAGGTCTAACTAAAGATCTATATGTGAGAATCAGGACCTACGTCCTCCTGCTGCTGACCCCTCTAGTGGTGCACCCCAGAATTCTATTCACTTTCCTCACTGCCAGGCCATCCTGTGTGGTCATATTGGAATAATCTGAAAAAAGGACCCCAAGTCCTTTTTCTCTGTAGTTCTGGCCAACACTATACTGCCAATATTGTATGCTATCAGATGGTTCTTTTTCCCTAGGTGCATTATTAAATTTTTTTACTGAATATTTAATTCTCTGCTTACAGAACTATTTATGCTGGTTATACCACGTGTGTGAACAAGGACTCCTATATATTTTCCCTTGCTGTTCCCATTCCTCAAGCCAACTGATAACAGTCAATCATAAACTCACACTCAAAAGTCATCTTTTCATAAAGTGGTGTAACTACTACTACTACATCCAGAACCTTTGTCAAATAGCCCTTATGGTAGCCAATCATTTTCCTTATAGACTGTAAGCTTACTAGGGCAGGGTTTCTAATCTCAACGGTACTTGTGCTTGTTCTCACATTTATTGTTTTTTAGTCAGATACTTTTCTTATTGAATTTTTTTTTTTACAATTTAGGCTGGGTTCACAGTGGGGCGACAAACGCTCTGACATTGGGAGCTCATGTCGCATGACGTGTGAAAATCAATGTTTCCCTATGGGAGCCGTCTTAACTAATCCGACACAAGTCGGTCCGACTTTGAAAATGCTCCCTGTACTACTTTGGTCCGACTTTGATCCGACTTCAGCCCATTGACTATCATTGAAGTCGGATCAAAGTCGGACCGCGGTCTTGCATGATCCGACTTTGGGATGCGACTTGTACTCTGCTGATCTTGAGGGGGAACTCCACGCCAAATTTTAAATAAAAAAACAGCATGGGTTCCCCCTCCAGGAGCATACCAGGGCCTTGGGTCTGGTATGGATTTTAAGGGGAACCCCTACGCCGAAAAAACGGCGTGGGGGTCCCCCCAAAATCCAAACCAGACCCTTATCCGAGCACGCAACCTGGCAGGCCGCAGGGGAAGAGGGGGGACGAGAGAGCGGCCCCCCCTCCCTCCTGAACCGTACCAGGCCGCATTCCCTCAACATGGGGGTTTGATGCTTTGGGGCAGGGGGCGACCTGCGCCCTCCCCCCCCAAAGCACCCTGCCCCCATGTTGATGAGGACAGGGCCTCTTCCCGACAACCCTGGCCGTTGGTTGTCGGGGTCTGCGGGCGGGGGGCTTAGCGGAATCCGGGAGCCCCCCTTTAATAAGGGGGCCCCCAGATCCCGGCCCCCCACCCTATGTGAATGAGTATGGGGTACATCGTACCCCTACCCATTCACCTGGTGGAAAAAAATGTCAATAAAAACACACACACAGCTTTTTAAAGTAATTTATTACACAGCTCCAGGGGTCTTCTTCCGACTTCGGGGGTCTCCGCACTCTCCGGTTCTTTCTTCCTTCTGCCGGGCCTCCACTATCTTCTTCCAGCTCTTTTGCTAGCGGGGCCCGGTCTTCTCTGTCGCCTTCTTCTTCTCTCGCTCTCCGGTTCTTCTCCCGCTCTCCGGTTCTTCTCTCGCTCTCCGGTTCTTTCTTCCTTCTGCCGGGCCTCCGCTATCTTTTTCCAGCTCTTTTGCTAGCGGGGGACCGGTCTTCTCCGTCACCCTTCGATGTTGACACGTCGCTTCCTCCCGCTGTAATGCTGGCTGTGCGGTGCTCTCCGATTTATATAGGTCTCTTATGACGTCACAGTCACATGCTCCGGGTGGCCACATGCTCCCATGACGCAACAGTCACATGCTCCGGGGCCACCCAGAGCTTGTGACTGTGACGTCATGAGAGGCCTATATAAATCGGAGCGCACCGCACAGCCAGCATTACAGGAAAACTTCAGCTTTACTTCAGCTTTATCTCGACCTAAGGCATGCCCCTCTAATGCGTTTTACCCACTCATGGGCCACTATTAACCCATGAGTGGGTGAAACATGTTAGAGGGACATGGCTTGGGAGGAGGCAAAGCTGAAGTCTTTCTGCCACATTTGAAACTGGGTGTTTTTTTTTGGTGTGCACTTCCATCTTTCCTTTTTTCACAGTGCTTGGGCTTTGCAATAGACTGCTCAGGCACTGAGCACTGCAGTATGAGATGAGAGATGGAGTTTTCATGCTGGCAGCAGTCGGGACACATACTAATGGTAAGATGTGGCAGTGGAGAGTGGCTGTTGCAGATTTATTTTACTTTCTGGAACCACGTGACAGGTGGCCATTAAAGTGTCCTGCAGTGATGTGGGAGTTGTTGGGAGGAACCACAGAGCTTAGTTATCTGGGGTTATACTATCAGACACATCCAAAAGTGGCAGCAGTGGTGCCCAGAACTCTTCAAAACAGTGAAGATTTAAGAAAAGGTTTATTTTTTATGTTATTCTGCTTTAAGCAGCCTTGAAATTTCACAGTATGCACACACATTCAAAAATAAAACACTGAAATAATATATAAAGAATTTTAAACAATTTAAATATGTATAAACTATTTGCTCTTTAATAAAGTCCAAACTTTCCATAAATATTGTTTTTAAATAGACACGTATAGCTCTTACAATAAATTTTGCAAAATTAAGATTGATGGTAACTGTATCTAACACCTAAATGTATTAACTTTACGTGAATTATGCTATCTTTTCATATATGCTTGTAACTGAGGGATTACAAAAATAATAAAAATGAATTGACTTGATTTATTTTACAACTAGTTGTTAATGGCTAACCAACACATGACTAACAAAATGACTAACAAACACGTTTCTTTTTTAGGATGCCTTTGTTCATTGATTTGTGTGACAAGTACTATGATGGTCTTTTAATCCTTAATATTTTTTTATTTACCTAGATGTTGTTAAAAGTCCTTGTCCATAGATTGCCTTGAGCCTTCACAGACAGAAATATAAATGTCCCATGCCATTATCTGTTTAAACAAATCAGATCATGTATTCACTTCTAATATTTCACAGTCAGTGTTATTTTATTCCATTTTACAGAAGAAAAAAAAATTGGCTTCAGTGATCAGCATCTGCTCAGCCTCAATGCATCCATCTCCGTAATGCATTGAAGTAACTTTGCACTTTCCGTTGACATAGTCCTTTATCATGTTCTGTTTAAGACAAAATAAAATTTCATTCCATACTGTCATCCCTTTGTCCTGACCAGAACAACTTGATCGTGTTGAAGAAGGCATGAACCATATCAACCAAGACATGAAGGAGGCCGAGAAAAATTTAAAAGATTTAGGGAAATGCTGTGGCCTTTTCATATGTCCTTGTAACAAGTAGGTACTGAGTACCGACTCTGCTCTGTGGTGTCCGTTTTTTTGTCACAGTGAATGTCTGAAGTTTTTGTCTTTCTTTTTGTCCTTTTCCATCTGCTTCATTCTGTGGGGATATAATGCTTATATTTAATCAGAACAACTGGAACGCATCGAGGAAGGGATGGAGCAAATCAATAAGGACATGAAAGAAGCAGAAAAGAATTTGACGGACCTAGGAAAATTCTGTGGTCTATGTGTCTGTCCATGTAACAAGTAGGTTCTGCCTGCCTAAGTCTTTGAGCACCCAAGGCTGGTCTTTGAGCCTTTCAGAGATCATCGCTGCTAGACACATGGGCAGGAAAAAGCATGTGGCATGCAGAGAGATCAATATTCATCTCATAGAATAGACAGTGGGAAGTAGACGTATTAAAATCGGGCATTCTGCAGTGAAGGTCGCACTGCATTTCCCTTCACGAAAACATTAACTTCAACATTTCCGTTACATAAAAAAAAAAAATTGCTCAATGATAAACTACAAAAACACAAAAAGCAGAATTATTAGCATAAAAAAAAATCTAAATTGGTGCCAAATAAGTTAATATTTTTTTAAATGCTAAAAATGTAATTTTTATGATGCTCTTGACGGAAATGTTGAACTTTTCGATTGTTGCATGTAGATAATGTTCCCTAGAAGCTTGCTGGGCTTCCTGGAAGTTTTCTAAATGGTTGCACTGGATTTTTTCATTCATTAGTGAAATGATACTAGAAATGAATTCTATGCCTCTTTCAGACGCAGAATAGTCTACTTTGTATTGCAGACATTTATGCCAAATTCAGTCAATAAAAATTTGATAAGTTTTATCTTTTCTCTCTCTAAGGCAGAGGCTATTAGTAATTGTGTAAATGTGGTCCTGTTGACCTAGATGACACTGTTAATACCATCTGGCACAGCTGTTGTGCTGATAAAGCCAAATTTTTACAGTATGCAAATCTGACACTCTGCAGTCATACAAACTAGTCTATTTTAGTCTGGAGTACAATGGAGATTGTTTCCAGCATGTTATGGGGTTTGACACAGTTATGTAATTAGTAGGTCATGTGCAGCATAGTGGGTAGTGATTATATTGACGAAACTGTACCAAATGTGTGCTACAGTCTCTGGTACCATTCCTATATCAGCGGAACCCCTTAATGATACTATCACCTTCCTGCCTAATTTTCAGTCATTATCGATGTAATGTTTTTAATATATATAAATATGAAACCAGGGACGTTCAACAATTATTCAAGATGAAGCCCTGAAAAACCACACATGTAAAAGGATCTTCATGATCGTATATAGTAGAAATTTTTGGTGGATCTGTCAAAGTCCAAGGTGATATAACCCAAGAGCTACTGCAGATTATTGCTGATATTAATAATATTATTGAAGGCTCCTTAATCTGTCAACTGAGTAAATGATGTCCTGACTAGGCTAATATGAAGAGAATCCCAGATAATGCTGCACATTTTAACATCTGCCACTGCAGGCATGCCTAGATTTTAATGGTTCTTGCTATGGCAACCCAGTCAAAAATGGCTTTGGGGTAGCGGGAGTGGGGATGGTCATGTTAAAGGGGTGATCCACTTTTGAGTGACTTTAATTTATTTGCCTATACATCATCTTCTCTTTCTATGTATTTTATTTGTTTCTGCATTATTTTACAGCTGGTGGTTTTAGCAAGCAGATTTAATAATTGGGTGTCACAAAGGTTTCTTTATTGAAAATATTCATAGCCAGGGGCTTTGTATCCCAAGGCAACACAATATAGTTTATTTTCATTTTGAGCTGCATTTTGCTGAACACTGGATAAATACAGTTCAGCCAGCAATAAATGTATATCTTATGTATTCTTGTTTAATATTTTTATTAGATTTTACAAGTACATAGCAAATATACTGAACATTACATTCTGATCAAGAATAGAATTGTAAATAAATACAGTAATCACTAAAAATACATATTGAAAGAAAGGCAGTAGAGGATAAACCTCAGTAACAATTATATCAATACAAATAGAGGTATAAAAGATTAGAGCAATGAAGATAAGCAATATTTAGGATAGAATATCACGTCTTCAGACCAACCACTCACCCCCGAAGGGAGCAAGCTGAGAGCAGATGGGGGCTCGATTAAGTATGAGAGAATATGTTGGGCTATCCAGAAGGATACACCAGATGAACGTTGTCATACCTCAATTGTTTAGTGGAGACTTTCCTAACAAATCTTTAAGACACAAAGATATTAGTGATTGATAAAGTGAAACTTTAAAGTTATATATATAAGTCATGTAATGAACATCACATGTGTAAAAAATCTGTATTACACAAGTAACAAAACTAACCAAAACAGAAAGACAGAAGAAGTAAGAGAGAAGAAGAAATATGGGAGAAAAGTAAAATTTATAGAAAAGAAGGTATGGGTGTAGGAAAATAGAGAAAAAGGTGAAGGTTGTCTCTCCGGGTGGCGGTCCAGTCAGATCAAGGCCCCGTTTAAATATTATATTAATAGATAAATATTAAAGTATTTCAAAGAGGCATCAACAATAGTTGATCAAAATCTGGGGGTAAGAAGTGTTTAATCCATGGTTTCCATATTTTATTATATGTTGCAATGTTGTCATCTTCAATAGCAGACATTTTGGAAAAGATAAGGGCCCTGTTAATTCTATGTTTAGTTTCAGCCACAACCAAAGTTTGGGTTTTCCAGGCCTTAGCTATAGATTGTTTAGCCGCCGTGGTGAGATGTAGTAGTAATTTGAATTGTGACTTATTCAAATTAGGAGGTTTGAGGTTGAGGAGAGCCAGTGCCGGGTCTGGCGGGATTGGTATTTCCAAGGCCGTAGAGGCCATGTGAAATATTTTACTCCAGAAGGATTGAACGATTGGACATTGCCACCAAATATGGAACTGCGTGCCCGGTTCAGAACAGCCTCTGAAACATAGATTTGGGTACGAGGGGGCAAATTTGGCAATCCTGGCCGGAACCAGGTACCATCGAGAAAGGACCTTATAATTTGTTTCCAACGCAAAACAGTTTGGCGAGGAATGCTTAGTAGCTGACCATATAATATCCCAGTCACTTTTACTGAATGTTCTATCCATGTCGTGTGCCCATTTAGTCGTATAGGATGGTAAAGTATCGTCGGATGTGGAATTGATGCGTTTATACAAAAGTGATATTAATCCTCTAGCATGGAGATCACTGTTACAGATACGTTCAAATTGAGTCATTTGGGTGAGAGGGGATCCCGTATCAACGAGGGGTGTATAAAAGTTCTTAATTTGTAGATAGCGGAAGAGCTCCTTCATGGGGAGTTTGTATAAATCACATAATGTTGGGAACGTAAGAATATCATTGGAGGAAACTAGATTATGGAATTGAAGTAGGTTTCTTCTGGACCAAGCTGCAAATGATAGGGGAAATTTCCAGGCGGGGTAAAATGAGGGATTTCGAAGAAAAGAGAGTAGAGGGTTATGAGTGGATTGTAGGCTTTTTGTGGATCTATATTTGTCCCAGATAGCTATAGAATGTTTGGTTACAGGGTTAGATAAGTTTAGTCTATCTTTAGGAGCTAACCAGAGCAAATTATTCACAGAAATGGGGTCAATATCCACTGATTCAATCGCTACCCATAGAGGGGATTCTATTGTAGAATGGTATTTGGGGAGTTGTGCTAGCTGAGCAGCAAAGTAGTATGAGGAAAAGTTAGGAATTCCCAGACCACCTTTCAATTTATCAAGATAAAGAGTCGATCTAGGTATACGGGGCTTTGTAGAGCCCCATATAAAAGCCATCACTCTCTTTTGAGTGAGCCTCAGGAAGTAAGGAGGTATATGTATGGGGAGAACTCGGAATAGGTAAAGGAACTTTGGTAAGATTGACATCTTAGTAGCATTAATCCTCCCAATCCAAGATAAAGGAAGAGAAGACCATTGTTTCATCAGATTAGTAGTTGACTTCAATAAGGGTAAGTAGTTAGCTGAAAATAGGTCGGATATAGAAGAAGTGAGTTGGACTCCAAGATATGAAATATGATGCAATTCCCAATTGAAAGGTAAAGACGTTTGAGCTTGTTGTAACTCAGATGGCGAAAGGGAAATATTAAGGGCATTAGATTTGGCATGATTAACACACAAACCAGAAATCTTTGCAAACTTGTCTAAAGTATTTACTAGATTTGGGGCTGAGACGTGGGGATGGGATAAAAAAATCAGGATGTCATCTGCAAAAAGACTCAATTTGTGGTGATGTCCACCTAATTCTACACCTTTGATATTAGGATTATTTCTAATAATACATGCTAAGGGTTCAATAAGTAGGGCAAAAAGCAAAGGGGATAGGGGGCAACCCTGTCTAGTACCTCTTCTAATATCTATCATAGCCGATTTATAGCCCATGTATTTAATATAAGCTTTCGGAGTGCTGTATAGTGAGGAGACCCAAGTTAAGAAATTTTCCCCAAAACCCCATTTTTGAAGAGTATATTGTAGATATGGCCAGCTGATTGAGTCGAACGCCTTCCTAATATCTAATGATATAAGGCAAGTTGGGATACGTCTTTTTTTGGCGGCATGAATTAATAAAAGTGCTCTTCTGACATTATCCCCTGCTTGACGCAAGGGCATGAAGCCAGTTTGGTCACGATGGATAAGTTTACCTATAATGCTATTCAATCTAGTTGCCAAGATCTTAGCTAGTAACTTAATGTCTAGATTTAAAAGAGATATGGGGCGGTAATTAGACCAAGAGGTAGTGTCAGATTTAGGTTTGGGAATCATTGCTATGATGGAAGTTAGTGTTTCGGTTTTAAACGAATGACCAGCTAACAAAGAATTGAAGGCTCTAGTCAATAGAGGCGTTAAAATCGAATCAAATTGTTTGTAGTATAGTGCAGAAAACCCATCGGGGCCCGGTCTCTTGTGAGGCTTCAATTCTTTAATAGCAGCTTTAACTTCCAAGGCCGTTATGGGACTCTCCAAATATTCACACTGTTCCGGTGTCATTGTGGGAAGTTTAACATCTGAGAACAAAGTGTCTGCTTTGTTTTTATCAAAGATTAAGCCAGAGTCATAGAGCTTAGCTAATTTAGATTGAAAGATGTCCAAGATCTTTAATGGGTTACTAGTGTATGCATCTCTGGAGGTTCTAAGTCGGAATGCAGCTTGTGAACGATCAATAGACTTGAGGCTGCGGGCCATTGGGGTATCGGGCTTATTGGCTTTGCGGTATAGGGTATGTTGCCGCTTGCGTAAGAGTTTGTCTGCCGAATCTGTCAGAAAAAGATCCAACTCAAGCCGGGCCCTTTCCAATTTAGTGTTTGTGTGTGCATTCGGGGTAGCTTGATGAGCCAAATGACAAGCGTCAAAATTTGCTTCAAGTTTGGTAAACAGAATCTTGCGGACTCTTTTAATAGATCTCGCCTTTTGTATCAAGCTGCCCCGAATAACAGCTTTATGGGCTTCCCATAATGTAAGGGCAGAGACATCAGTAGTGTCATTAAATGAGATATAATCATTAAGAGCCAGTTCAATATCTGAACGGTGTGAGGGGTGAGTTAGGATGGAGTCGTTAATACACCAAGTGGTGTCATGTGACCTAGGTATAGGAGAGGTAATTGTAGCAGTGACCGCACAATGGTCTGTCCAAGGAAATGGGATTATATTAGAGGATATTACTTCAGGGAGCATACTAGAGGGGAGGAAAATATGGTCTATTCGTGAAAAAGATTTGTGTGGATAAGAATAATGTGTAAAATTTCTGGAAGTTGGGTTAAGTTCCCGCCAGGTATCAACAAAATTAAAAGAAGTAAGTAGAGATTGGAAGGACCGTTTATGGGTAGGAGAGTTAGGAGATGACGGGGATTTATCCAAGAAAGGATAAATGGTAGTATTGGAGTCGCCACCTAATATTATTGTTCCAAATTTATGTGATTCGATTAGTTGGAAAAGATGTGATAGAAAAGCTTCAGGACGTTTATTTGGGGCGTAATACGAAACTAATGTGACTTCAGTATCAGCAATAAAGCCTGTTAATAAAACATATCTACCCTCAGGGTCACATATTTGTGTATTAAGGGTAAATGGTGTAGAACGGTGGAATCCAATCAAGGACCTACGTTGCTTAGTTGTAGCTGAAGCTGCGTAGAATTGAGGGTAGGAGGAGGAAAGAAATTTAGGGGAGGCGTTATTGATAAAGTGCGTTTCTTGAAGGAAAATGATGTGAGCTTTTCTAGCTGAAAAGGAACGTAGAGCTTTAGTTCTTTTTTGTGGAACGTTGAAGCCTTGTACATTTAAGGACAAAATGTTTATGGGGGCCATGACATAGTAAGGGTAAGTTTTATATAAGGGTTAATGAAACCCATATTATGAGTTCGAACCGCCACCAAGGGAGACAGAAGAGGAGAAGAAAGGAAAGACAGAAAAGAAAGAATAAAGAATAAACCAAATAAAAAAGAAGCCCTAATGACTGCAATTAGTGTCATAAAATAATGATGTACTAGTAGGGCGCAGGAACATCTCGGAGAGATAACAAAAAATCTCCGAGGGGTTCCATGGTCACCGACCGACTCCTGCATAATAGTAGCAGGAGTCAGGGGGTACGTAGGGGGCCGCAAGAAGTTCCGGAGGGAAAAACAACGCCGGAGAACACTTAAGTATTATAGTAGAAAACATAAATAATTCTCTATCAAGAAGACTGGAGATGCAATAAACAAAAAAAGAGAGAGAAAGGAAGCATACCAACTTTGGGAAGTATGTTGAGTCAATTTCTAAATTAATGCGTCCATAAGGAGGCTGGAAAATATCAATCTTAACACTTGTGAAGCAAACCGTCAACGCAAGCGAAATAATTAATAAACAAGCTCGCAAATATAGAGGAAAGGGAAGGGAGAGAGGGAAAAAAAAAAAATGGAAATGTAATATAGACCTACTGGCTGACTAAAACAATAAATAATTACCCAAATTTATATTTCATAGGTACAATATAATAGGCATTTAAATTACTAAGTAGACATATTTGTCTGAAAGGGGACAAACACACAAAAAAATAAAATAAATAATGTAATATAGACCTTCTGGCTGACTAAAACAATAAATTAATGCCCAAATTCATATTTCAGAAGTATAATATAATATGCATATAAATTACTAAGTAGACATATTTGTCAGAAAGGGGACAAGACAACAAAAAAAAAAAACACTTGTCTCAAAAATGTAAATGTAATATAGACCTTCTTGCTGACTGAAACAATAAGTAATTACCCAAATATATATTTCATAGGTACAATATAATATGCATTTAAATTACTAAGTAGACATATTTGTCAGGAAGGGGACAAACACAGAAAAAAAAAAAAAAAAAAAACCCTTAAAAACACTTGACTCAAAAATGTAAATGAAATATAAATATTCTGGCTGATTAAAACCCTAAATAGAAACCTAGATTCATATTTCATAAGTACAAATTAATATGCATATATTATGTGCATATAGATTAAAGAAATAGATATTTTTGACAGAAACAAAACACCACTAAAGAAAAGGAAAAAAAATAAATAAAAAATGGAGAACAGGATTCTAACTCTTCAATCATAGATAGTGCAATGCTTTTCAGAATAAAGCAATGGGGCTAATACCCTACAAAAGGGGAGAAACATGGATAAGATTAATGAGAAGTGAACAATCAGTCCATTGAGTCGACATTTATCGGTGCCTGACTATCAAAACGTCCTCTTTTATGAAGATTCTGTCTAGTATAGCCAGAGGGGTTTGGGTCCAGGTCGGTTTCATTTGGAGGTGATCTAGAAGCCGCACGTCTACGAGGTTGCTCCTTAGAATTGGTGTGATCCATCAGGCCTAGATCAATTAAGGCTGACCGAAGTTCATCGGACGTGCGACAGGTATATCTGGTTTCCAAGTATGTAAAGCGGAGAGAGAATGGAAACCCCCAGTGGTATATGATTTGGTGCTTTTGAAGTACTTGCAGCAGTGGTTTCATAGAACGCCTCTTAGTAACAGTTAGAGGGGAGAGGTCTGTAAAGAGCTGATAGATATTGCCCTGGAACTCAAGAGTGTTTTTACCTCTAGCAGCAGCAAGTATTTGCTCCTTTGTTTTATAGTAATGAAATTTAACTATAATATCTCTAGGGGGTCCATTGGGTTTGCGTTGAGTTAGGGCCCTGTGGACTCTGTCCATTTCCAATCTCTCAGGTGAAATACCTGGTAACAGTTCCTGAAACAGTGCACATATAGTTCCCTGTAAGTCTATGATTGATTCAGGGAGACCTCTGATTCTTAGGTTGGAGCGACGGTCCCTGTTCTCCTGGTCTTCCAAACGGTTTTGTAATAAAAAGTTCTCATCCTTAAGCTGTTCAATAGTAGTATTATAATGCTGTGTGGTAGTTTCTATATCATCTACCCGCATTTCCAATTCAGCTGTTCTATGCCCCAGCTCCCTAATCTCCCTTGTCAGCTTCTCTGTTATCTGGTCAGAAGTTTGTTTCAAAGCTTTTTGAAGCATTTTCTCAAATTGTCTGAACATGTTAGACTGAATAACATTTTCAGGTGTTTCATAGTCAGAATCAATCTCACCAGCTGTGTCCAGAGTTTTGACATTGTGTGACAGGGATTTAGGAACCCGCTGTGTGCGAGTCTGTGAGGTACCAGGCGCCGCCATCTTGGATGTCTGCCGGGCCGGTGTATCCTTAGAGATACCAATCTTATACTTTGTTTTTGGCCCCCTTGTGACCATCCTCAATAAGCCAAAGCGTACCTGTTATGAATTTGCGGGAGCTGGTGCCGTTTGCGGTGAAAACAGCGGTCGGTTCTCCGGTTTGTTTAACCCGGGAGCGGAGCTCTAAGGGGATGCAACTTCTCCCTCAGGCATCCGCACATGCGCCGTCATCTTATGTATTCTTATGAGGAAAGCAGCAGACCAACTAACTACTGTGTCAGTTTACACAATGTAAAAGAGAATTATTTCTGTATGACACCGTAGGAATATCGGCTAGGGGGTTGTCCAAGGAAAATGTCAATCTACTTCCTTCATATAGTGAGGATATAGAGTGCTGCAGGGCATGTATGAAAGCACCAATGCAGGGATAGAGCTTTTCTACAGGGGTTGGACAAAAATTTGGAAACACCAGGTAAAATAATGAAATCATTACCTAATATGGTGTTGGGCTGCCTTTGGCATCCAAGATGGCCTTAATTCTCCTGGGAATTGACAAATATTATTTCGGGTCCTGCGCAATGCCCTTTTGTCTCTTTTAGTCAGTTGACATCTTTTCAGATGTCAACCGTGCTTTTGCTTATCAGACAACGTTTTCCCAGAAACTGTATATGCCGTCATAACCTTTGATATTTTACCTCATGACACTGCAAATAAATTGGTAACTTCAGTCACAGATGTACCAGCTAAGCGGGCACCAACAATTTGCTCTCTTTGAAACCCAGTAAGCTCTGACTTGACTCCGTATTACTAGCAGCACACGCAGTGAGTGATGAAAGTGAGGCTTCCCATTTGTTAGCTAGGTGTCTCATCACACAGCGGAAGCAAAACAATGTAAGGAAAGGGGGATGGCCTGTTTTAAGGACCCCCTTTCCCTCACGGGATGGTGGCGGTAGAGTTTAAAGCCCTCCATTGATTGATTTCATGGGGGAGTTTTGTGATAGGTCAAAAAAGGTCAGCTAATTGGGAATGTTTTAGAAGGTCCTCTAGGATAGGTCAGTTAAGGTCACCTGACCCCCCCCCCCCCCAGGGCTGGGCTTACTTTATGTGTGGGGCAGATGTCGAAGTAAGAAGAACTCCTGCAGGATATATGAAGTTCTGTACCCATGGGGTGCTATATTTTTTTTATCTTTATGTTTCTTTATTTTACCACTTGTTGCATTGCACTTCCTTTAATAAATTTAGAGAACCCTATGTGCAGTGCCAGAAATAAAGCATTTACCATTCACTGGACAATGTTCCACTGAGACAAAACCAATACTAATGCCGTGTACAGACGATCGGACATTCCGACAACAAAACCGTGGATTTATTTCCGACAGATGTTGGCTCAAACTTGTGTGTGTACGCGGCATTAGAAAACATGTACACAGATTTTAAAGTGGAACTAAACCCTATGTTACTTTACAGCCAAGGAAGCTGCCTTCCTAGGCTCTGTTTGCCATGGTGCTGCACCTTTGATCGGTTATGACACCAGCCATTTGATGGCTTGACATTTTGACTGAGAGCACAAGCCTCTCTTTCACCCCTTTCACACTGAGGCGCTTTTTAGGCATTTTAGCGCTAAAAATAGCACCTCTCATGCACTCAGGCTTTCACACTGGGGCAGTGCACTTGCGGGATGGGAAAAAAGTCCTGCAAGCATCATCTTTGTATACAGAGCTCCTACCCTGCCCAAATTTAAGTTAGAGCGGGTAATCAGACAAGGAAAAGGGAGGTAACCGCTCCAGGTGGATATGCTTTGGTGATCAACCTCCTCTCAAAAACCAAGGGTGCTGGCAATGCGTATAGCAAAGAACAAAAAAAAGGATGTTTGGACAGCCACACTCCAAAGGAATTTCCTTAAATTGCTTTTATTGGTAAAATTGGATAAAAATGTGTTATATGTTTTATGTTATCATGTTTTTATGTATAATGTATGATTAGTTACATATTTTTATGGTTCTGATGGTTTTTATATGCCTTAATGCTCTCAATGAGGACACGCTAGTTGCATATATACACATCATTTTGACTGTTTAACATAAATGTTGAGGTCACTTGTGAGAGGTCTATGGTTATGTGCAGCCTTTATACACTACATGATCACATGTGTGCATGATTAGGTGTGCACCCATTCCTTTGGTTCCTAAGGGTGGCAATAATTAATTTGCTAACAGGGAATCGGCTCGATCTGGTTACATCAGGGGGGGTGTCTCTAAAGTTTTGCTCCTCTACCATAGTTATTTTACATACTTGGAGCCATGGCTTCGAATGCGCACATATGCATATGGACTCATTTATAGGTGCACATATGTGGGTACACACATTTTTCCACATACATTTGTGTCTATACTTTTTTAACACACATGCATAATTTTTTACCCCTGCATACCATATGTCATGCATACGCGTGCATTCGGACCGATACCCCCCTTCATATGTTTCTGCATATATATGTTTCTGTACACATCTACATATATATCCATGCCCGATAAAGGATCATCACAACATCCTCTCTATACTTCCATAATTCAATACAATCACTCATTATGTATGTAACACCACACCACCATATAACTACACACTTTTTATAAGGTATCACTCATACACATAACACATTTCAAATTTTTCCTCTTTATTTTTTGTTTCACATATGCACGTCCACATGCATATATGTAATTAATTACTTCATTGGATATCTCTTCATTTTTCCATGCATTATCACCATTAACTGATTTTATTATCAAGTTCACTTCTATTTTTATGTACGATTAATGTCAAAAAGAAAATCTTCCCTTTTTCTTGATAGATGTCCAACCATATACACTTTATGGTTTATATACATGTACTTGTTTTATATACCTTATTTATCTGCGTATAACATGCACAGGCGGATAAGACGCACCCTAACTTTAAGAGGGAAGTTTCAGGAAAAAAACTTTCCACATCCCCCTGCGTATAACACGCAGGCACAGTTTACCCTCTATTTTCAGGGTAAAAAAGTGAGTGTTATACGCCAATAAATACAGTATTTCACGTAACAGTGTGTTACACTCACATGTATATATACACACATCAACATATCTTTTTTGATTTTTTCAATTTCTTTTGACAATCTTTTTTTACATGATCATTTATTTTACCTGCACAAGTTTATGTACTGTGGGAGATTAGCTTGTGGGGATCACCTTTTCTCAGAATGAAGGTCAGCGTACAGGCAGTTTCTTTAAAACCTGGCGTATTGCCAGCTTTATTTACGAGAGGTTTGCACTAGTCATACAAAATAAACAAAACAGTAAAACAAATCCTTGCCGTCCGGCGCTAAACTATACAGTAACTGCTCTCTATACGGTGAGGGGCTGGTCCCCGTCACCCACAAAACACAAGGTGAAGTAAAGCAAACCTTTTTCTTTCAGCCCAAATAAACAGCGCTCCTCTTACTCAGATTCCCTTCTGAGTCCCAGGCCAGAGCATTGCTGTGCTCTCTTCCTGAATTTTTAAAGCCCAGCTGCCTATGGATTCCAGTGAACCTAAATATCTGGACCGGAACCCAGCCAACTACAGAGGCTGGAAAAACCTGGGCCGGATTCTGGTTCAGGCCCTTACAATGGACTGAATGCGTGGTGAAACATAGCGACTGTCATATATCTCACCTCGCATACCGTCACATATCCTCCCCCTCTGCTCAAGCCCCTGCGGCTGAGCACTTGACCCAGCCATACAGTGCACGTGGGAGAGGGCATCAGCATTATCCTGGAGTTTGCCCGGCCTGTGCTCAACCGTGAATTTAAAGGGCTGTAAAGCCAGGAACCACCTTGTCACACGGGCATTTTTCTCCCTGTTGTCACACATCCACTTCAGGGGAGCATGGTCAGTGACCAGCCTGAACGACCTCCTGAATAGATAATACCTCAGGGAGTCTAAGGCCCATTTAATGGCGAGACACTCCTTTTCAACAATGGCATAGTTCCTTTCGTGCTTGTTCAGCTTCCGGCTCAGGTATACAACTGGGTGCTCCTCACCATTCCTGACCTGCGACAGTACGGCCCCTAGGTCCACCTCAGAAGCGTCTGTCTGTACGACAAACTCCTTTGTGAAGTCCGGGGTCACCAGCACCGGTAGTGCACAAAGGGCCTGTTTTAATTTTTTAAACGCCTTCTCTGCCTCAGGGTTCCATTGGACCATGACGGACCCTCTGTCCTTCGTCAGGTCAGTCAGAGGAACGGCAATGGTGGCAAAGTCAGGTATAAACTGTCGGTAATACCCCGTAATGCCTAGGAAGGCCCGAACTTGTTTCTTGTTTATGGGTTGGGGCCACTTTTGAATTGCCTCAATCTTATTGGTCTGAGGCTTGACAAGTCCCCGGCCAATAACGTAGCCAAGATACTTGGCCTCCTCTAGGCCTATGGCACACTTCTTTGGGTTAGCCGTGAGGCCTGCTTTCCTAAGGGAATCTACCATGCTTGTACCCCGGGCAGGTGCGATTCCCAATCTGGGCTGTGGATGACCACATCTTCCAAATAAGCAGCCGCATACGGGCGATGTGGTCTCAAAGTTTTGTCCATCATTCGTTGGAATGATGCAGGGGCCCCATGCAGACCAAAAGGCATCCGCTTGTACTGAAATGAGCCCTCAGGAGATGAAAAGGCAGTCTTCTCCTTGGCCGATTCAGATAGCGGTATTTGCCAATAGCCTTTTGTCAGGTCTAGGGTCGTTATATAGCGAGCCTGTCCCAATCTGTCCACAAGTTCGTCGACCCGGGGCATCGGGTATGCATCGAACTTGGATACACTGTTAAGTTTCCGAAAGTCATTACAAAACCTGATAGTGCCATCAGGTTTTGGGACCAGCACTATGGGACTCGACCACTCACTGTGGGACTCTTCTATCACATCCAACTCCAACATGTTTTTAATTTATTTCGCGACTGCCTCACGCCTGGCCTCTGGGATTCTATATGGCTTCACATTTACCCGAACCCCTGGTTCCGTCACTATGTCATGTTGGATCACGTTGGTCAGTCCGGGTAAGGGGGAGAAAAAGTCTCTATTTTTATGCACAAACACCCTAACGTCACTTTGTTGTGCCACGGACAGGGTATCCGTGATGGGAACGTCAGGTGTCACGGATACCCGGTCGGTTGGAGGCGGGGACGTGGCCAGTAAAGTCTCTCGGTCCTTCCAGGGTTTTAAGAGATTCACATGGTAAATTTGTTGTGGTTTCCTTTTCCCTGGCTGGTAGACTTTGTAGTTTACCTCCCCCACCCTTTCGACAACCTCGAAGGGACCCTGCCACTTGGCTAAAAACTTACTTTCCACCGTGGGGACCAATACCAACACTCTGTCCCCAGGGCTGAAAGTACGGACCCTGGCACTTCGGTCATAGACCCTCCTTTGGGCCTCCTGGGCCCGCTCCATATGTTCTCGCACCAGGGGTAGGACAGCTGCGATTTGATCCTGCATCAAGGAGACATGCTCTATGATGCTTTTATATGGGGTTGCCTCACCTTCCCATGTTTCCTTGGCAACATCTAGCAGTCCCCTGGGATGCCTACCATACAAGAGTTCAAAGGGGGAATAGCCTGTGGACGCCTGCGGAACCTCACGTATTGCAAACATGAGATATGGCAGCAAAAAATCCCAGTTTCTCCCATCTTTGTCGACCACCTTTTTCAGCATACTTTTCAAAGTTTTATTAAATCTTTCGACCAGACCATCCGTTTGGGGGTGGTAGACAGAGGTACGGAGATGGGAGATTTTGGATAACTTACAAAGCTCCTTGGTAACCTTGGACATAAAGGGGGTGCCCTGGTCGGCAATTCCTTGGCGATGGCCTTCGCAGAGGTATTGCGCAAGGGTATGGCCTCAGGATAGCGAGTCGCATAGTCCAGGATCACCAGAATATGCTGGTGACCGCGGGCAGGTTTCACAACCGGCCCCACCAGGTTCATGCCAATCCTCTCAAAGGGGACCTCGATTATTGGCAGAGGAACGAGGGGGCTGCGAAAATGGGGTGACGGTGCCGAGATTTGGCACTCGGGGGATGATTCGCAGTACTCCTTGACATCTGCATGCAAACCGGGCCAGAAAAATCTCTGGGCGATTCTCTCCCTGGTTTTTTCAACACCGAGATGCCCCCCCATTACATGACCATGGGCCAGGTCTAGCACCACCCTGTGGAAGGGTTTGGGGACTAGTAGCTGTTCTACCTCGTCCTCTCCATGTTTTATCACTCGATACAATAAATTGTTTTTAATTGCCATGTAAGGGAAAGACACCACCCAATTAGGATCCACCGGTTCCCCATCCAACATCTTAACGTTTTCCCTGGCTCTCATGAGGGTGGCCTCTCGTAATTGCTCGGTACAGAAATCCTCTCTCCTGACCTCTAAATCGGGTACCACATCTTGGCTACTCTCAATGTCAGGGTCAGAGGGGTTCTCCTGTTCGTTACCCTCAGGCTGGGAGCTAGCTTCCAGGTCCTCCGGCTCCCCAACCATGACAGGGAAAGGAAGAGGGTCTCCGGCTTCCTTGATCCCACCAACAGCATCCCCTTCCCTTTGGCAAAAAGGGTCGGGTGAGAGTTCCCGTGCTTCCCCAGCAGGGGGAGCTCTATCTACTTCCCACTAAAGCTCTATGAAGCAGTGAAGGTACCACCCCCACTGAATGTGTTACACACCTCCTGGGGGTATCAACCTCAACCACCACTGTCTGGTAGTCTTGAGTGTCCCCATGGATGCAAATTACCGCAAAAGTACTGGGGTGTAGTTTTGTGGGGTTCACACAATCACTCCTGACTAGGGTCACCACACTACCAGAGTCTAGCAGGGCTGTCAGGGGCTTTCCATCCACAGAAATAACACACATTTGTTTTTCAATGCGACTCTGACATGATGCAGTACATGAAAGGCGTCTTTTCATATAAGCATAATCGCATTGCATAGGTTCATCATTTATAGGACAGTTCGCAGCAATATGCCCTAATGCATGGCAACGAAAACATCTTATATGCTCAACCCCCAGTCCTCTCAACGGTTCCAAAGACCTTCCTGGCTTCTTTGGCCAGTCTCCAGGTCTAGGAAGCACAGTCTCAACAGTTGGAACAACAGTCTTATCAAATCTCCCCAAGCTCTTAGACCCCGGAACAGTCTTACCCGAACCGCTGGGAGATCTTGCACCCCTAGACACACCGAAGTGGGGCGTAGACGGATTCACCAAGTCCTCAGTAGCACTATACCTCTCCACTAGGTCGACCAGTTGGGCTGCAGTTTTGGGGTCGCCCTGTCCGACCCACTTCCTCAGAGCAGCAGGAAGCGCACGCAGATACCGGTCAATTACCACATGCTCTACGATCTGCGGGCCTGTCAAGGTCTCTGGCTGCAACCACTTCTTGGTGAGGTGGACCAGGTCAAACATTTGCGAACGGGGTGGCTTGTTGCTGGAGAATAACCACTGATGCACCCGCTGGGCCCGGATTGCCATGGTGACACCCAAGCGTGCGAGTATCTCTGTCTTTAGAGTCTTATAGTCCTGGGCCTTATCGGGTTCTAGGTCAAAATAGGCCTTTTGGGGTTCTCCTGTTAAAAATGGGGACAACAGACCCGCCCACTGTTCTTTTGGCCATCCTTCGCGGACAGCAACTCTCTCAAAAATCGCCAGGTATGCCTCGATATCATCAGCAGATGTCATTTTCTGTAAGTGGTAGGATGCACGTATCATCTTTGCTTCCACTGGCACAGGAGGTGTAGACCCTTTTTTCAGTTCCACCAGAGCCTCTGCGAACTGCCGGTTCATCTCCTGCTGGGCTGCTTGTTGTGCTGCAGCGGCCTCCTGTTGTGCTGCCTGTTGTGCTGCGACTTGGCGGTTGGTTTCCCGCTGAGCTGCATTGGCCTGTAGCAGGGCCTTTAACATTTCCTCCATCTTCAGAAAATGCCCGCTGAATCCACCACGTGTGGGAGATTAGCTCGTGGGGATCACCTTTTCTCAGAATGAAAGTCAGCGTACAGGCAGTTTCTTTAAAACCTGGCGTATTGCCAGCTTTATTTACGAGAGGTTTGCACTAGTCATACAAAATAAACAAAACAGTAAAAAAAATCCTTGCCGTCCGGCGCTAAACTATACAGTAACCGCTCTCTATACGGTGAGGGGCTGGTCCCCGTCACCCACAAAACACAAGGTGAAGTAAAGCAAACCTTTTTCTTTCGGCCCAAATAAACAGCGCTCCTCTTACTCAGATTCCCTTCTGAGTCCCAGGCCAGAGCCATGTTGTCCTCTCTTCCTGAATTTTTAAAGCCCAGCTGCCTATGGATTCCAGTGAACCTGAATATCTGGACCGGAACCCAGCCAACTACAGAGGCTGGAAAAACCTGGGCCGGATTCTGGTTCAGTCCCTTACAATGGACCGAATGCGAGGTGAAACATAGCGACTGTCATATATCTCACCTCGCATACCGCTTTTATATAAATAGGGTTTCATACATAAACTTCATAGATTATATAAACTTTCCATTGTCTCAATTACGGTACTTTATTCAAATTATTTGCAATAGTGTATTACTTCTTTTATTATGCACACATGTGATCCTAATCACCAATTCACCTAATTGGGTACAGACTACCATTTGTGCTTTTTTGACCATGTGATCACTATGTTTAAGTATTTATTTAAAATGCATTTTTATGAGTGTTAGCTATGACTAAGCACTAAGTTCTAGTGCAAAACTCATCAACTGTGGGTCCCATTTTTATTGCTGTGGCTTGTAGTGCTTTTTATCCAATTTTACCAATAAAAGCAATTTAAGGAAATTCCTTTGGAGTGCGGCTGTCCAAACATCCTTTTTTTTTGTTCTTGGGTAATCAGACAAGCTGGGGTCAGGAAACCAGGAGTCAGCGAAGTGAAGAGTAAGATCAGGAACAGGTTTCGAAAGAGAAGTCAGCCAGGCCGAGTTATAACCGCAACACAAGCAGGAACACACTGGAAAAATTGACCACACAAGGGCACAGAGGGAATGAGCAAAGCTGTTTAAATATTCAAAAGGGGCTGGCTGTAGGCTGGACTAATGAGGCAGGTAATGGTAACCAGATGTGTCACTGTGGAAACAAGTGGCTGGTAACTAACTGACAGCTGAGCAGCCTCTGTGCACTGAAAGAAAAGAGCTGCTAGTAAATAGCAGGAGCCCGGCCTTGACACAGGTACAACTTATGTAGGAGGATTTGTTTCATCTCTGTGTATCACCAGTGACTTCACTGGGTATATATAAGAATTACATCCACTTAAAACAATACTGCTTGCTTATAAAAACACCAGCCTGAAAATGAAAATCAGGAGGGCCAATGCAAGCTTAATTCCAGCCAGAACTGTTTTATTTCACTTTTGGATAAACTGGAGAAGGGTTAGAACCTCTGTCAGGGTTTACATGCAGATATATCCTTATGGAAGAGATTTTAAATGCTGTCTGTATCCTTATAGAAGACATTTATCTTTTCTTCTCGTTCTGTATGACACCCATCACGAAGAGAGGTACAATATACTACATTGGGGATACATACAACATTCTGGACGAGGTGCTAAACCTTCCTTACTTTACTAGGAAATACATTTTTTTTGCTTGTTATCTCTCCTTCAGAGGATTTCCTCTCACTTCCTGTTCTGTCTTACACCTGTCACATGGACATGAAGTGAGGTAACATTTTTTTATGAGACACAGACACATTTGTTACAGAGGTTCTAAACCTTCCTCTGTTTACTAGGCAATTTGTCTTTACTGCTGTCTCCTCCTTAACTACTTTTCTGTCGGAAACCCATCATTGGAAAAACAGAGAATAAGTGAAAAAGGTTGGCATATATCCTGACCTTTTCACCCTTTATAAAAAAATGGCTGGGGATGGACCTCAGAGAGAACATGGTGTACAAGGCAAAGAGATGTTTATAGAGTCATGAGGAGGTGGAAAACCTTTTTTAACTATTACGTTTTTTAAAACAGAGAAGGCAAGAAGTCCACTTTTGACTGGTTTGGGCTCTGTGACAGCTGTTACTGATGGTGCATTAATGCAATAGTGAACCATGGGAGCAGTTGTGCTTAGTTGAAGAGTGTTTCACATCCTATTCATGCCACCAGCTTGTGCATGAACAAGGTATATTGGACATTGATGCTACAACGCTTGTTTCGTTTGCTGCTGCATTCATTTCACTCTACTTATTTCTTTTTTTCTTTTTTATTTTTTTATTTTTGTCTTTGTTGACAAAGGTTTGTACATCAACTCTCGATGTATGGTTACAGTACCGATATATTATCCAAAAACAAAATAGAGATCAGAATAATCAAGGTATTCTGAAATAGCTGTTTTTACTCATCCTATATTAAGATATTTTTTATACAAATATACTATGCAACCTAATCCATTGCATAGTGCCAATCTACTATGTAGGTGAATTTATGTGACGCCGATGTCCATGTGATGTGATGTACACACTATACTTGGCAGTTTTGTTTTATGTTTGTCTGCCGGTATGTCTTTCTATGTGTGTTTTATGTCAAAGAAAAGACTGTTTTCCTATTTACTGGATGAAAAAAAAAAATGTAATATATATTATACCAGTTAGGCGAAGTTCTGAATGAATTAATACAATATCAGGATTTCATAGCTGATGAACTTCAGTGCTAGGTAATTGGGTATATGATATATATCGGTATAAGCTGATGCTCTGTTGGTCGCTCATTTGCCTGAATCAGCTCTTATTGGCTCTGTGCCATGGTGTGTGTGGCATTTCATTTCTCACTGATGTTCACCATGTTTTTAGAGGTCATTGACAATGTGTTTTCTATAGGCTTAAATCAAGTGATGCTTACAAAAAAGCTTGGGGCAATAATCAAGATGGAGTGGTAGCAAGTCAGCCCGCCCGTGTCGTGGATGAACGTGAACAGATGGCTATTAGCGGTGGCTTTGTTCGTAGGTAAGTCATTTTCTTATGTCTTTCCAATGTCTTTATAAAAATTCAAAAAGACACTCTTTGTATAACTCCCAATTGTCTTTCATTTGGAGGCACTGTCCCTTTTTTTAAAAGCATATCCCCAGTCCCTCTTTTTTTGCCTGATGTATTTTATTTAACTTTTTCGATGCCAGGCCCTGCGCTCCACTTTTAAACTGAGCTGGCCGGACCATTTTTGGAATTTTTCCATTGCTTTATTATTTTTCCTTTATAGCTTTCAGAGTTTGTAAAAGACCCTCAAACCATATATTTTCTGAAAGCACACTGTAGAATATTTTTCTTTTAATGCTCTGTGATATTTGGGCAAATGTTATCAAAACAATATTTTCGCTAAAAATACACTAAAATCATTATTAGCTTATAAAAACACAGCAAAGATTACAAAATTCCTGCTAAATATAAAAGCTTATAGATAAGCATGGGGTTTTGTTTTTTCATACTTACCTAGCTGGATGCAGCATTGGTCCGATGCTGTATCTGTCCCCCAGCGCCTCTAAGACTGAGGACCGAGCAATCTAACACTGCAGATCGCTCGGTTCTCACAGCTCCCCGAGCAGAAAGCTGATGACTGTCAGTCACCTTCTCTCTGCTCTGCACCCCCCCCCACCCATCCCGCTCTCACTGGAGTGCTGGGCTGTGGAAGGGGGTGGGAGCGGCTTGCTCAGTCTTTCAGCAGCTCGCTGAGATGCTGAGCCAGGTATCGGTCCAGGCATGTGGGCAGATCCCAACTCCATTGTCGCGATCTTGCCCGAGCCTGGACCAGATCTATGATGTCATCAGACAGTGAACTTCACCCAACTGTCTGCTGAAAACGGGTCACTGGAGTTCAGAACGAACTGCACTCTTGTGAGGGGGTTGGAGCTGCTGGCTCAGGCTTTCAGCAGCTCGCTGAGATGCTGAGCCAGGTGTCGGTCCAGGCATGTGGGCAGATCCCGATTCCATTGTCGTGATCTTGCCCGAGCCTGGACCAGATCTATGATGTCAGCAGACAGCAAACTTCACCCAACTGTCTGCTGAAAACGTGTCACTGGAGTTCAGAACGAACTGCACTCTTGTGATCCATAGGAGAAGTACAGCCAAATGAGCTTGCCTGGCTGTCATGTAAATCAATGACCTCATTACTTTTGGCAAATACCAACCAGGACATATGTGTAGTTAAGGAGTTATGTTTTCACTAGTTGCATACTTGTTTTAGGTGAGAACGCAAAAAGGATTAAAAACATAAGATTCTTGTAATCCTAGGACATTATTGTACTATAAGATCCATCCAGTTACCTACAGCAGATACAGTTCTGATGTATTATGATATATCTCTCCAGCTATTCCAATCTGACTCGTCTTCCAGGAACCCTAGATTACATGGCTTTATTCTATCTAAAATTGTTTTGTAAAATGTCTTACAAATGCTGTTATTTTTGTTATCTACGATCTTCATATATCTCAATAAAAACTTTTGGGAAAAAAAACATAAGATTAGTGTAGCTGGGTCTCTAAATTTAGGTGGGATACACCTGGGTGGTAGTATGATCCAGGTGTGTAAATTGTGAGAGGAATTGGACCATTTGTATTCGTGGAGGATTGGGTGGTGTATTATTCTCCTTGGCCTGTGGGTGGCGGGGTACCCGCAGGCTCGAGGTAGATTTGTTGCCACAGTGCTGTCCTTTTTGTCCCTTTCCGGAGATGGTACGGTGAGGGCGGGGAACCTGCCGTGACATCAATGGAGGAGATAAAGGGGGGAGACGCCCTTGCCACAAGGTCTTCGTCTGGTGGATCTTCTTCATCACATGCCCAGGCACCTTAGGCCTGGGTGCGGGCGGTCCGGAGTTTTTCAGCCCAGGCGCCCTAGGCCTGGCCGGAGCAGAGTTGGCGTCCATCCCAGGCACCTTCAGCCTGGGGTGAGGTACTAAATCAGAGGCCTGGGGCCCGGTGGCTTCGACTGGGTCCCGCGAGGGTGGAGAAGTCTGAGGGTCCCTGAGGTGGATGGGACCCATGTCTGAGGTGAGGAGGCTGGAGAGGTCACCCGTCCGGAGAGTCCGTAGCAGCATCAACCCGGTGACGAATGGGCCTCCGGTAACTCCCTTGGAGGGACATCTTCCCCTGACAGGGGCCACAGCGCAGCGAAGGTACTCCTATCTACATTCTCTTGAGTTGCTGGTAGAGACTCACAAGTTCTAGGTTCTCTCTTAGCCGATGGCTATAGTAACCGCTGGTGAAACCACAGTGGTCTAGCTGACAATCAGGATAGTGCCTCGACCTGCTCATCCCACCGTATTGAACTGTTATTGGGTCTCAACCAGTTGGCTGCTAAAGCACTGTTTATTGTGAGTGTGACAATAAAGCAAGAGTTGGACCTTTATCGGTGTGTGGTACTCTGGTTAATGGGAGCAAAGGGAAGTGTCAGCACAGAAAGACTTGGTCCTTAACTGAAACACACAGGCCCGAGGAAAATATCTGGTACTGGCCTTCACCTCACCCACTGCCATGGGGAGGACATGGGCTGTAGCGCATCTCACCCTCACATGCGAAATACCCCTAGACAAGTCAGAGGGGATGAGGTCGCTACATTAGCTAAGCAGTTAAAGTATATCTAAAGGCAAAACTTTTTTTTTATTAGCTCTGGATAGAGTGGAGAGTGTTTATTGCTGTCTGTGCCCCTGATTTGGAGATTCATCATCTCTGTTTGTCCTGTTTATCATTGAAATAAAATCCAAAATTTTGGGTTGTCCCGAGAAAAAAAAATAGAGGGAAAGTCTTCCAATGGGGACACTAGTTCTGGTGACTCGAGGGCCCAAATGAATTTCCTTAATTTGCAGGGATTTCCTCTCACTTCCTGTTTTGGCTATGGGACAAAACAGGAAGATTACAGGTGTGGGTGGAGGAAGTTGAAGGAAGATTTTCACTAACAGAATAGTGATTAGCACATCACACTGACTGTAAGTTATGTCCCTTATGCTCATCTTCTGTTTGTGATTTTTGCTGCATTTAGGCTTTAAGCAGCTGACATTTTCAAAAGGCTTTTGCTAGTTCTTTGTGATTCACTCTCGATTTATTCTGTTATTGTGAAGTAGGTCAGTATAATCACAAGCAAGCTTTCGTATATGTTCATGGATGCATGTAAGGAGTGCTCTCACTACTGCATGCTGGAATGCCATTAGAAATGTTGTAGTAGAAGATAAATGTTTGGTATGTGAGTCAGCACATCTAGTGCCTTGAAAAAGTATTCATACCCCTTGACATTTTCCACATTTTGTCATGTTACAACTAAAAACATAAATGTATTTATTGGGATTTTATGTGATAGACCAACACAAAGTGGCACATAATTGTGAAGTAGAAGGAAAATGATAAATGGCTTTCCACATTTTTTACAAAATAAATATTTGAAAAGTGTGGGGTGCATTTGTATTCAGCCCCCCTAAGTCAATACTTGTAGAACCACCTTTCACTGCAATTAAAGCTGCAAGTCCTTTTGGGGATGTTTCTAGCAACTTTGCACATCTAGAGAGTGACATTTTTGCCCATTCTTCTTTGCAAAATAGCTCAAGCTCTGTCAGATTGGGTGGAGAGCTTCTGGGAACAGCAATTTTCAAGTCTTGCACAGATTCTCAATTGGATTTAGGTCTGGACTTTGAAGCCTCGTACACACGGCCGAGATTCTCGTCGGAAAAAACATGTCGTTTTTTTCGACGAGATTCTTGGACAAGAAACTTGTCCCGGCCGAGTGTACACACGCTCGATTCAAAGAACCCGCGGTTCTTTGAATGGAGCGAACGCGGTGACGTCATCGAATACGACGAGCATGCGCTCGTCACATTCGATGCCGTCGCCGCCATCTTGGTATACCCTACCTATGCCTAGGAAGCTACCGCGCATGCGTCAAATTCATTTCGAACATGCGCGGGCTTCCGGGAGGACAGGTAAGTGTACACACACTCACTTTTCTCGTCGAGAAACATGCCGACGAGAATCTCGACGAGAAAATAGAGAGCAGGATCTCTATTTTCTCGTCGAGATTACTTGTCGGTTTTCTTGACGAGAAACCATACACACGAACGAGTTTCTCGGCAAGACATCTCTGCCAGCAAGTTTCTTGCTGGTTCTTGCCGAGAAACTCGGTCGTGTGTACGAGGCCTGACTTGGCCATTCTAACACATGAATATGCTTTGATCTAAACCATGCCATTGTAGCTCTGGCTGTATGTTTAAGGTCGTTGTCCTGCTGGAAGGGGAACCAGGGCAGATTTGTGGAGTGCACAACTAATGCCGCGTACACACGATCGTTTTTCACATCGTTAAAAATGCCATTTTTTAAATTGGGCATTAAAAACGATCGTGTGTAGGCTCCAGAGCATTTTTAACAACGTGAAAAATGGCCTAAAAAAATTAGAACCTGCTCCATTTTTTCACATCGTTTTTCACGTCGTTTTTTTTTTAACGACGTGAAAAACGGTAGTGTGTATGCTTTTACGAGGGGAAAAAAAACTCGCATGCTCAGAATCAAGTATGAGACGGGAGCGCTCGTTCTGGTAAAACTAGCGTTCGTAATGGAGATAGCACATTCGTCACGCTGTAACGGACTGAAAAGCACAAGGCTGAAAAGCGCGAATCATCGCTCAACAAACTTTACTAACATGAAAGGTGGCGCCATTCGAACGGAACTTCCCCTTTATAGTGCCGTTGTACGCGTTGTACGTCACTGCGCTTTGCTCAAGCGGTTTTTTAAATGAACGTGTGTATGCAAGACAGGCTTGAGAGGAAACAAGAAAAATCACGTCGAGAAAAACGTCGTTTTTGAAAATGACATTAAAAACGATCGTGTGTACGCGGCATTATAGTTGTCCTGTGGACAGATTCTCCCACCTGAGCTGTGGATCTCTGCAGCTCCTCCAGAGTTACCATCTGTTCAAAGCTTGGGATATTTTTTTATAACCTGACCCTGCTTTAAACTTCTTCACAGCTTTATCCCTGACCTGTCTGGTGTGTTCCTTAGCCTTCATGATGCTGTTTGTTCACTAAGGTTCTCTAACAAACCTCTGAGAGCTTCACAGAACAGCTGTATTTATACTGAGATTAAATTACACACAGATGGACTCTATTTACTAATTGGGTGACTTCTGAAGGCAATTGGTTCCACTAGATGTTAGTTAGGGGTATCAGAGTAAAGGGGGCTGAATACAAATGCACGCCACACTTTTCACATATTTATTTGTAAAATAAATTGATAACCATTTATAATTTTATTTCCACTGCACAATTATGTGCCACTTTGTGTTGGTCTATCACATAAAATCCCAATAAAATACATTTAGGTTTTTGGTTGTAACATGACCCAAATGTGGAAAATTTCAAGGGGTATGAATAATTTTTCAAGGAACTTTTTATGCCCCAAATACATCAACAAGTTAAACGGTTTAGATATCTAAATATTTAAATAAGAAGTGCTTCTCTGTATCTACATCTGCTTGTCTATCACAAAGAGCTGCCTGTTAACTGTTTTCTGCAGCAATAGAGAATGATGTGCAGGTCAGTTAATCTCCTCTGACATATAATAGTCTCTGCTCTTCTGTAATGACCGAAAAATGGCATTATGCATCACAATGAGATGTCTCTAGTTAAAGGCCAAATATGATTTGCACCACACAATTACTGGTAGTCTCAGGAAATCCCAGTAACTGCTGGACCACAACTGTAGACATGCAAGAGAAATTAAAATGCATTGCCGTGCGTTTTCTGATCATTTAATGTACAAATGTTTTAAATTAAAATCTTGTTAAAGGTAAACAGGTAAATATGATCTACGTGGACTGTTATTTGTTGGACTAAAGCCACCTGATCCATGTTCGTTCACAATTGTTTCTCTTTCACATATCAGAATTTAAAGTTGAACACCATGGAGATCTAAAAACTCAGTTTAACTACATGCCCAACAGGCCAATTCTGATACTTCGCTCCTACATGCAAAAATCATATTTTTTTTGCTAGAACCCCCAAACTCTATTTATGTTTTTTTAGCAGAGAGATCCTAGGGAATAAAATGGCGGTCGTTCCAACTTTTTATCTCGCACGGTATTTGCTCAGTTATTTTTCAAATGTGTTTTTTTTTTTGGAGGAATTTTTTTTTTCATGCATAAAAAAACAAACAAAAAAAAACCAGTAAAGTTTTTTTTTTTTTTTTTGCATAATGTGAAAGATGATGTTACGCCGAGTAAATAGATACCTAACATGTCACGCTTTAAAATTGCGCATAGGTGACCTATTTAGAGTTACAGAAGAGGTCCAGCACTAGAATTATTGCTCGCTCTCAAACTTTTGCAGCGATACTTCACGTGTGATTTGAATGTCATTTACATATGTGGGCGAGACCTACATATCCGTTTGCTTCTGCAGGCGAGCACGTGGGGACGGGGGCGCTTTAAAAAAAAAAATGATTGTTTATTTTATTTTTCTATTTTGATGCTTTATTTATAACATATATATATATATATATATATATATATATATATATATATATATATATTTTAATCACTTTAATTCCTATTACAAGGAATGTCAACATCCCTTGTAATAGGAATAGGGCAAGGCAGGTCCTCTTTACAGCGAGATCTGGGGTCTATAAATCCCCAGATCTCGCCTCTAGGCTGGGAAACCTAAAATAAAATAAAAAAATTAAAATAAACTATCTTGGCTTCCCAGCCGAGGTGGCAGCATTTTTTCTGAAGCAGAGGCCGGGCGTGACGTCATAACATCCCGCCTAGCCTCCGAAAGGTCATAGAGACTTCTGAGGATCACTTCTGCCCCCTTGTAACGTCCACTGTGAGCTCCTGAACCTCTATATGTCTTCCTTACTTCCATTTGTTTGGAACAAGCAGGGCACATTAGTTGCGATCATGCACATTACACATCCCATAGTTCCTAGTTTATCTCAGGAGTGAGCAAAAGAGGATGGCTACATTCACACATACGGCGGGACTTTGGAGAACAAATGTATGGAGATTTTAAAAAGGCTGATGTCAATAGACATGAATTTTTGGAGTTAAGAATGCATCATTTTATAGAAATTTCTTTCTTTTTGTATTCAGATTTTAGTGTCACTTAATATCAGCCTAGATTAGACTTTAGAGAGAAAGAGGATAATCACGTGTAGCGGCCTCCACTCTCTCCTCTCTATTCTTCTCTGCTCTGGCTTTTGTCTAGGGGTACTCTGAAGGAGAGAGTGCGGGGTCACCACGCCAAGCTTTCACCGCAGATGTTTGTGTGGTGTGAGCAAAGTTTCTTTACCTTCGGGTCGGTGTTCGGTGTTTGGAGCCTCCGCTTCTTCTGTGGAACAGTGTCTGCCAGTGAATGAGCCCCACACCAATAAAAGTCCAACACTCCTTTATTCTTCCAATGGCAGAGTAATGCACAGACAGTTGGACTCCCTCAACGAACAGAACAGACAGGGGGGTGTGGAAGCGAGTAGGCCCAGGCACAATGACTTCTCCACTTTCCTCCCTGAAAGTGGGTTGCGGTCTCCAAGCGAAGGGGGATTTTCTTCCAGGCGGTCTCCGATGGGAGGCTCACCTGTCACCGGCAATATGCTGCACCAGGTCTTCAAGCAAGTATCTCCCACCGGTCCATTACGCCCTCCGGATTCGGGTACCCTCTCCCAGGGTCCTCTAGGATCTCCTTCCCTCGCGGAACTCAGTGTTGGGCACTGAGCTCCAGACCTCCATCCGAGTACCTCACCCCAGGCTAAAGGTGCCTGGGATGGAACACGACCTCCGAACGTCCTCTAGGCCTAGGCCCGCCTAGAGGACCGACACGAACCACCGTCCACAGGCTGAAGGTGCCTGGGACTCCAACCCCATGACAAAGATGGCCGGCCCCTTTATACCCTCTCCCAGCAAGCACGGCGGGTTCCTCGCCCCACCATACCGCTGCCGAGGGAGGACAAAAAGGGAGCACAGCACACAGCAATGGTTCAACCCCAGCCCAAGGCGACAGCGCCACCCGCGGGGCTGCAGGGAACTGCACATCACTGGTGTCTCTGCCATTTTTAAATACACAGAAAAGTGTATACCCGCTACACTCTCCCCCTGGTGATTTGACACTGGTCCCCAGTGTCTGGAACAAACCATGCCCTCAAGGGCTGACATAGTCCAATCCAGAAACCGACTGAAAATTGTAAAAAAAAAAAAACTTTAGAAAACTAAAACTAGCTAGAGCAGTTGTGCCTGAGCCTCACATGAATAGGGAGGGAAAGGGAAACAACAACACTTAACAACAACCTTGAAATCACATTTTCACATTACACTTTTCCCCACCCATCCTGACTAAGACCCACCCCATACTCAGTAGTCTTGATGGGATGCTCTCCTGCAGAGGGGAAAAGAAAGTTAACACACATAAACCCTGACACATGTATTCGTGTGAGAATGAAAAAACGTCTCCGCAGAGAAATCCTTTCCTTCATAAAGTGTGTGTGTGAACAGTGATATCGATGAGCAACACTGCCACCTGGTGACAGCATTGCGGTAACTGCACTCGTGGAACTTTCCTTCTTGTCTTGGGCCCTATCTACCCCAGAGTCCATGATTTCTTGCTGGAGAATTGAAGAACAAACAGGAACAGTCCTTCTTCCTCTGGGTAACAAGAACAACAACCCCGGAAGTTCAGCAGCATAAAGAACAAAAACGGAGTCTCTCTTCTCCTATAGATAGAATCGAGGGTGCGGCAGGACAAGTGGCTTCAAGTGTTGATCCATGGTCTCCAGATGGTACTCAACATCTTCCCCTTCCTTGCGTCGGATCAGCACCTTGTCCGCGTGGATATGTCGTCCCAGCATCCATTCTGCCTTGCAATCTTTAAAGCGCTGAGAGGCCTTGGGGGAACACGCAAGGTACCTGCGGGCGTGTAGAACCTGAAGGTGGGTCCACACAAAGTCATTATACCAGCGCTCCCGGCAAACTTCCACTTCATACAATAGCTCCTTGGACAGGTACGGATACTCCCATCCATACTCAGCAGCAACCTTCTGGCCAAATAGACGTTGTAGTCTCGCCAGAGGAGGCATAGTGGCTCTGTCCCCTTCGCCGGGCAAAACTATTGAGTCCGGGTGGCGAGGGGCCTTGATTACATCTGGTCTGGGCATAGATGCCCGCAACAACAGTCTCTTTTCCCCGGCATTAGCTGCAGGAGGCACCGGGAAGGCAAGAGTAGGCTGGGGACGGGACCCCTCCTCAGGCGCTGGTGCCTCCACCCGGGGTGTACTATCCCCTGTAGACATGGGTGGGTCCCCGGTTCTGCGGGACGAGGCGAGAGGTACTTTGTCCCAGCCCTTTTGAGCAAACAGTTAGTCTATGGCGACATCGTCTCCCAGATCGGAGAGCGACTCTAGGTCGGAGGTGTCACACTCCTCCGCGGGTATGTAGCCTGTAGTGGAAACAGGACTACCACCCCCCACAGACACACAGGGTTGTGGATCCCCGACACCTCCGCCCACACACCAAGTCCCTCTGCCTGGCTTACCTCAACCTTTTCTTGAGGCAGGACGTCCGGAACTCTTCTTACCGGATTCGTCCGGGCCGGGCGTAGGCAGGCGAGATGGTCCACCGCAACCGCTGGACGGGGCTACCATGCCGGTCTTTCTCTTCGGCGGTGGACGCTGTGAGACAGTGGTGACCGAGTCAGCATCCTCGGATTTCTCCCGTTGAGTACTCGCGACCTCCTCCGCGGTCGCTGCAGTGCGCACATGGATGGCTGTCAAAGCAGTGATTCCTCCAACTTGAGTGGTGCTGCCTGTGGTACGGCCGGGGTAGATGGTTCTTGGCTTCTCAATGACTGTATCTACCTCGAATAGGAACTCCCCACAGACTTCGCATCGCCCGAATGGCTTCAGATGACACACCAGTCCTGAGCAGCCGGGACAAATCACACCCAGGGCCTCAACGTCCATGCATGAATACAGGGCGAATCGTCCCCTTGGCTTTAGCCGAATCCCTGTATCGGTCACCGGAGCAGCAGCAGTCAAAGACGTGGTAGAAGGATGAAGTGGAACCCACGCTGTTTGTCCGAACATGGTGACTTGCTGTTGGTCCATCGCGCACTGCAAAGTTTTGCGCCAACGTCCCACGTGTAGTCCTTCACACGTATTGGACTCCTCCCCTTTGCTCCAGTTTTCGGGCTTTTTCTTCCTGAATCACGCCCACGAACTAAGCGGTGGGGGTGTGCCTGGTGGCGCAGTGCAAATAGAAGCCCCCACGTGTAGTCCTTCACACGGCTGAGCTCCCCGCTTTCCTCGCTCTTCTGCGCGGGCCTTTCCCTTCACTGGGTCATGTCCACGACTTCAAACAGGGATGCACTTTGGCCAATAATATGGCCGACCTACTCGGAACTCCTCCGGGCAGACACGTTCAAACTCCATAGTAGCACGAACACCATCCCGGACCCGAGCCCCCACGTGTAGCGGCCTCCAGTCTCTCCTCTCTATTCTTCTCTGCTCTGGCTTTTGTCTAGGGGTCATCTGAAGGAGAGAGTGCGGGGTCACCACGCCAAGCTTTCACCGCAGATGTTTGTGTGGTGTGAGCAAAGTTTCTTTACCTTCGGGTCGGTGTTCGGTGTTTGGAGCCTCCGCTTCTTCTGTGGAACAGTGTCTGCCAGTGAATGAGCCCCACACCAATAAAAGTCCAACACTCCTTTATTCTTCCAATGGCAGAGTAATGCACATACAGTTGGACTCCCTCAACGAACAAAACAGACAGGGGGGGTGTGGATGCGAGTAGGCCCAGGCACAATGACTTCTCCACTTTCCTCCCTGAAAGTGGGTTGCGGTCTCCGAGCAAAAGGGGATTTCCTTCCAGGCGGTCTCCGATGGAAGGCTCACTTGTCACCGGCAATATGCTGCACCGGGTCTTCAAGCAAGTATCTCCCACCGGTCCATTACGCCCTCCGGATTCGGATACCCTCTCCCAGGGTCCCCTAGGATCTCCTTCCCTCGCGGAACTCAGTGTTGGGCACTGAGCTCCAGACCTCCATCCGAGTACCTCACCCCAGGCTAAAGGTGCCTGGGATGGAACATGACCTCCGTACGTCCTCTAGGCCTAGGCCCGCCTAGAGGACCGACACGAACCACCGTCCACAGGCTGAAGGTGCCTGGGACTCCAACCCCGTGACAAAGATGGCCGGCCCCTTTATACCCTCTCCCAGCAAGCATGGCGGGTTCCCCGCCCCACCATACCGCTGCCGAGGGAGGACAAAAAGGGAGCACAGCACACAGCAATGGTTCAACCCCAGCCCAAGGTGACAGCGCCACCCGCGGGGCTGCAGGGAACTGCACATCACTGGTGTCTCTGCCAGTTTTAAATACACAGAAAAGTGTATACCCGCTACACACGTTCTGTTGCACGCTTATAAGCTGGCAAGGAGCACGCTGGCAGGATAGAAAGATGACCCCACCAGTCTACTCCTGCTTCTTAATTGCCCAATCACAGGCTAGAGTAGGGAACCTATGACTAAGGCTGTTGCCGAAACGCATCAGCTGTTTTGCTTGCCACTTCATGTAACCAATCATTAAAATCGCTATATGGACTACAGAGCTCAATCCTTTTACTTGTTTAGGGAACCTAAAAGCCTGCAAGCAGCTGGCTTCACTATTAGGATTTATGAAGAAATGCGCGCTTATGTACAGTTCACTACGATCGTGTGAAGAAAACTGTAGAAGCGGGTCAGTGTAGGTGTCACAGCCAGAGGAGGTTGCCAGCTGAGCCATTACTGGGGCATATATATGGAATATGGAGCATGAGCGGACAAGGAAGGTGGTCAGATGGCCATGCTGTCTGGCACAGCTATGTAAATCTCAGGTTCAAATGGACAAAATGACAAATCCTTTGGCAGGCACAGCAGCATCTATATATTTATTTTTCTGGTGTATTTGGCTCATTTCCTGGAGATCAGTTTTAACACATTAAATAAGAGGTCTAGGTAGAACATTGTTTGTGGACAGCAACATCTAATTATTTTAAGTGTAGACTCCGGGACCTGTTTATGTTAATAGTAATGAAAGTCCTGTTACTGGCATAGGCGTGCGCAGGGGGTGTGCCTGGGCACACCCAAATCACTGCGTGCGGTGCCGATTCCATCTATTGCCTGGGTTTCACCCCGTGTTGTGCTCCCAGAATGGACAGTGGGGGAAGGGGCTACTTAATATGTTATTTACCGGCCCCTTCCTTTTCTAAATGAATACAGTTAACACACTCATTCACTGTGTTCATTCATAATTGTAGCATGGTAAACGGTGTCTACTATGCTTCAGTTTGTGGACGAACAGGAAGTCACTCAGCACAGAGCATTTACCATTCATTTACTGTATATTGCAGCTGAGGCTGCAGAGAAAGGCATGTGTGTTTGAGGTTTGGGGTGCACACCATAATGCCATAGGCTGCGCACACCTATGGTTACTGGTGAAGCCTACCCTGTGCTCTCTTCCTCCTGCTACCTCCCCCCAGCTTCACACAGCAGGCACTTCCACTGCAGGCTTGGTTCTATTGATGCATTTATCCAAGCCAACCAATATCATCACACTCCCTTCAGGTGTGTGTAAAACCATACTTTTTCTTTTTTAAATTTGGATAGAATGTGAAATGGTTAGAACTCCTGTCAGGTGTTTTCCTGCTGTCTACAGTATGTCCCAGCTGGGGGGCTTCACCTCCTCTGAATGCTAAATTTTAAGTTGTCACCAGAACATCAAGAAAGGGGAAATCTTCCAATGGAGCAACCTGTTCTGTGGTGTCTAAAGCCTGGTACACACCGCTAGTTCTTCTTTTGTTTGAAGTCACTGTACTAATGATCCAACATTAGTGCAGTGATCTCCCCTGCTGTTCTATTGTGTTCAGGGAGATGACACCCCCCCCCCCCCAACAGAACACTCCTGTCAGTGCTCTCAGCCATTAGCTGGGAGCGCTGATTGGTCGACTGCTGGTTTTCCAGCATACTCTTCTGACAGAAGCTGGCCCGCTACCATACACATGGGCTGAATGTTGGACAGTTTTTATTGAACTAGACGATGTCGCCCAACATTCGGACCGTGTGTACTAGGCTTAAGAGAGGCTATCCCCTCAGTTTGGAGAGATCTTTTCCTACCACCTGCTGTGTATCTGGGACGGCGGAAAAAAAAAACAAAAAAACTGACGGGGACTTTAGCATTATAAAAATGTTCTAAAAAGAAAATTAGCTTTATATATAGTTATTTTAAATGATGATCAGGTATAGGTGGACTTAGCTAAACAAAAGTTATAAAAAAAACATGGCTAAGGCTCAACCTCATGTATACAAAATAATGAATGGTAAACCAAGTAATTAACCCCTATGTAGGAAACCCAGAGGAAAACTCAACACATGCATGTATGTGTATGTATAAAAAACACAATCCTTTATTAGAAATGTACCTAAACCATAAAAAAAACAACTACCTTACCCATAAAATCATAATTGGCCAATTATCAACAATAACAGCTGTTGGAAAATAATAACTTATGCTATACACTTATGTCTGATGTAGCCGGCGAAACCGCATACCCCTCTTCTCCATATATCTCCTCCAACTGAAGAAACTACAGACTCACAGACATAAGTTTGCAAAACATTATTGCCTCCTGGCCAAGATGGGACTTCCTGGATCTATGTGATGGCTGAGTATGACTTTGCTTAATTGGGTTCTATATGGCTTGGGACTTTACCTAACCTAGAGGTTGCCATGCCATATGAAGATACACTATGCTAATACTGGGCAATCATTAGGCACCTCCTCCCATGGAGTCTTCTGGCATCAACTATCTGTGCTTGCCATAGCCCATTTTTGGATATGTGTATATACAGGATTTGATCTCATTTGATCTTCTTTATATATATATATATATATATATATATATATATATATATATATATAAAAAGGATATTTGATCTATACATGCATGAACTAAACCTTCACTGGAGGATACAAATTTCCAGTACATCTTCCTATATACACGTCAGGGGGTAGGCTTACAATACTTTTCCCCGCAGCTGCTATTTTTTATAATTGGCCCGTTATGATTTTATGGGTGAGGTAGTTGGTTTTTGTATGTTTTTGGTACATTTCTAATAAGGATTGTGACTTTTTTACATACTCATACATGTTGAGTTTTCCTCTGGGTTTCCCACATAAGGGTTAATTACTTGATTTACCATTGATTATTTTGGATACATGAAGTTAAGCTTTAGGGTCCTTTCACACGGGGCGGATCCGTGCAGATCCGCCCCGTGAAGCTCCGCTTGCTCAGCGGGGATCGCTCCGTTGATCCCCGCTGAGCCGACGGATGACTGGGCGGTCCCCGCACACTGTGCAGGGACCGCCCTGTCAGAGCGCCGCTCTCCCCTATGGGGAATCGGATGACGACGGACCGTAGAGTCCGTTGTCATCCGATCCGCTCCGCCGACGGAAGGAAAAATAGGGTTTTCCTCAGTCACACTTTGGCGGAGCGGAGCGGATGTCAGCGGACATGTCTCCGCTGACATCCGTGCTTCCATAGGGCTACATGGAGGATCCGTTTCAGGTCCGCCTAAAAAACTGACAGGCGGACCTGAACGGACCTCCGTGTGAAAGGGGCCTTAGCCAGGTTTTTTATCAATTTTGTTTAGCTTCATAGGATATACAGGTGATACTCCAAAAATTAGAATATTGTGAAAAAGTTCATTTATTTCACTAATACAACATAAAAGGTGAAACTAATATATGAGATAGACTCATTACATGCAAAGCAAGATAGTTCAAGCCGTGATTTGTCATAATTGTGATGATTATGGCTTACAGCTCATGAAAACCCCAAATCCACAATCTCAGAAAATTAGAATATTACATGCAATCAATAAAACAAGGATTGTACATAGAACAATATCGGACCTCTGAAAAGTATAAGCATGCATATGTACTCAGTACTTAGTTTGGGCCCCTTTTGCAGCAATTACTGCCTCAATGTGGCGTGGCATGGAAGCTATCAGCCTGTGGCTTTGCTGAGGTGTTATGGAAGACCAGGATGCTTCAATAGCGGCCTTCAGCTCTTCTGCATTGTTCGGTCTCATGTCTCTCATCTTTCTCTTGGCAATGCCCCATAGATTCTCTATGGGGTTCAGGTCAGGCGAGTTTGCTGGCCAATCAAGCACAGTAATCCCACGGTCATTGAACCAGGTTTTGGTGCTTTTGGCAGTGTGGGCAGGTGCCAAGTCCTGCTGGAAAATGAAGTCAGCATCCCCATAGAGCTCGTCTGCAGAAGGAAGCATGAAGTGCTCCAAAATCTCCTGGTAGACGGCTGCATTGACCCTGGACTTAATGAAGCACAGTGGACCAACACCAGCAGATGACATGGCTCCCCAAATCAACACAGACTGTGGAAACTTCACACTGGACTTCAAGCATCTTGCAGTGTGTGCCTCTCCATTCTTCCTCCATACTCTGGGTCCTTGGTTTCCAAATGAGATGCAAAATTTGCTCTCATCAGAAAAGAGGACTTTGAACCACTGAGCAACAGACCAGGTCTGTTTTTCTTTAGCCCAGGCAAGACGCTTCTGACGTTGTTTGTTGTTCAGGAATGGCTTGACAAGAGGAATACGACATTTGATGCCCATGTCCAGGATCCGTCTGTGTGTGGTGGCTCTTGATGCACTGACTCCAGCCTCAGTCCACTCCTTGTGAAAGTCCCCAACACTTTTGAATGGCCTTTTCCTGACAATCCTCTCCAAGCTGCGGTCATCCCTGCTGCTTGTGCACCTTCTTCCACACTTTTCCCTTCCACATAACCTTCTATTAATGTGCTTTGATACAGCACTTTGGGAACATCCAACTTCTTTTGCAATTACCTTTTGAGGCTTTCCCTCCTTTATGGAGGGTGTCAATGATGGTTTTATGCACAACTGTCAGGTCAGCAGTCTTTCCCATGATTGTGATTCCTACTGAACCAGACTGAGAGACAATTTAAAGGCTCAGGAACCCTTTGCAGGTGTTATGGCTTAATTCACTGATTAGAGTGCGACACTTTGAGCCTAGAATATTGAGCCTTTTCACAATATTCCAAATTTCAGAGATTGGGGATTTGGGGTTTTCATGAGCTGTAAGCCATAATCATCACAATTATGACAAATCACGGCTTGAACTATCTTGCTTTGCATTTAATGAGTCTATGTCATATATTAGTTTCACCTTTTAAGCTGCATTAGTGAAATAAATAAACTTTTGCACGATATTCTAATATTTCGAGTATCACCTGTATACTGGCTGTTCCCTCAGGTACAGAATTGCAATATTTAATTCTATAATTTATTTATATTTTTCTTTTTTTTTTACCTAGGATCTGGAGGAAATATTTTATTGTATGGAGATATTCTATAGGTGGGCTTACCCTGCCACCCTTAGCAAACTACAAGGTTTAGAATTTTTGTCTCATTACTTGTTTTTCAGAGTAACAAATGATGCTCGAGAAACAGAGATGGACGAAAACCTTGAGCAAGTCAGTGGCATTATTGGAAATCTCCGTCACATGGCTCTGGATATGGGCAATGAGATTGACACACAAAATCGCCAGATCGACAGGATCATGGAGAAGGTGGGTGAAGAATATTATAAACAGATGTATTACTACTCTGTGGTGGAAAAAAAAAATCACAAAAATGTTCACATCAGTTGATATTATGTGCATATGCTTATAAAGTGTACATAGCTATCTCATCTGTTTTGTCTTTGTCTCAAAACTGGAGCAGAAATCTATGCAGTCATTTATGCAGCTGCTATTAAAAACATGTTAGGGGAGGAAAAAACTAGAGAAGACTGAGGCTATAGGAGTCAGTAGGATGAGCAGTGGTGTCGTGCATAGTGCAGTTATCCAAAACAACCAGAGATCTGTTAAAGCCACCATATCACAAATATTTTTTAAAACCCTCTTGCCTATAAGAGAAGGCAGTAAATACTCATCTTTCCTGGTGCCCAGCGAATACCACTCTGATCACCAGGATTGGTCCTCTCAAGTCTGCTAAGAAAACACTTCTGGGAGGTTTGTTCTTTTGTCTAGTCTACATATCTGTCCTAATCTATCATCTTAAAATGTTGTAATAACTGAAAAAAACAAGGGGATTGGTGAAAGTGACACAAATTAGGTTTCTTTGTAGAATCATTAGGCTTATTCTGCCTAGGACTAGTGAAGAAGAGTCTCATAAAAGAGCCACCTTCAAATACCTTCAAACTAATGGGTGCTGGCTAATGTGGATTTAGCATCATATGTAGATACAGTAAGTGCCCTCTGGGAAGTTCCCTTGGGAGTTGTACCTGGTACACCTAACTGGGTTAAGGCTTCATGAGTAGATCCAGAATGTACTAGTATGATTATATCTCCCAGCTGCCAGGTAAATGCCTTGGAATTGGCAGGAATGGGTAGAGTCATTAGTTGGCCAGGGGAAAGTCTTGGCCTGCCTATTTGGTCAGCTTACCATGTAACCACAAGATATTAGTGCTAGCGAAACAAATAATTAAATGAAAAATATGTACTTTGTTAACATCATTATTTTCCTTTTAGGCCGACTCCAACAAAGCAAGGATCGACGAGGCCAACACACGTGCCACAAAGATGTTGGGCAGTGGCTAGACGCCTCAAGACTTTATTATCTGCTCCAAACTGTCCTGCTAGACAGTACTTTCATGCTTTTACCATGGTATTTACATACTAGGTTTGCACACATGCACATATCACCCTCCTCTATTGTAAATGTTGTCCTGTGTAGTATGTCAGCTTTTCAAAAAATATACTTGTAATAATTTTTTTTAAGTATATTCCTTTCCAAAGGTTGTATATAGTGATCTATGCTAGCTCACTATACGTTTTCTTTTTTTTTTTTTTTTCTTCTTCTTTTTTTTTTATGTTTATCATTTTTTATGATGTTTGCCGAATGACAACAGTGTAGGAATGTTTAATGTGCTGTTGACCTTGATCTATACAGTATTGTTCTTGTAAATCTGTGACATTTCACAGAACTACTGCCTATATCCTTTTTTTGGTGTCATGATACTTAAGCTGTGGAACTGTCCTTGGTTCAATGTTGCTTCCATCTGTTATAATTTCATGATTAGAGCGTGAAACTATATACTATACTTAAGCATTGCACTAACAAGTGACGTGAGTTATGCATTTATGCATGGAAAAAAATAGACATTTTAGATGCCTACATACAAGAAGACCTTTTCCCCGTGGCAGTAGCACATTCAATAAAAGCATGCTGAGTATTTGGACACTGTTGGGACTATGTTATACCAGCAAGTTTGCAGTAGTGCCACGTTTCTGTCAATATATTGTTCTATTTAACCATAATCATGCTTTTTTTTATTTCAAAAAGGACAGACTTGGCACATATCCAGCAAGAAAAAAATATATATGTTGCTTTTTTTCATTGCTGGCGATATATTAAAAAAAAAAAACTTTAAAAAAAATATATACAAATACGGTTGTAATATAGGTTTTGGGTACTGTTTTTGAGGATCCTCTTTGTGAGGAAAGGACGACAGTCTACAATAAAATGGTACAGATATGTAATTTTTATAAGGCTGGGTATGGTTAGCCACTTATCCCACGTGGTTTTATTTTCAAAGTAATGTTCTCTGTTGCTTACTTAGAGCTATGCACACCAAATCGCTGAGATGTTTAAGTAGATTTAAATTAAGACAATAATCTAAATGAATGACTTCTAGATAAACTGTGATTATCAAAATCATTGCAAGCATGTACTATTCAAATTCCTTCTGTCTCCTGTCAGTTTGTGACGTGATTGACATTTTGTAGCTAGTTTAAAACAATTAAAAATTATAAATCTAAAGGTCTCTGTATTTTTTCTTGTCTTGGTTGTGTGTCACTAGTTTCCACCCACATGTGTGCATATGGTAAAATGTTCATCCAAGTTATAATAAACAAAATGGGTGTTAATGAAAGAACTATGGTCTAGATAAAAGGCAGGGCAATCATTTGCTTTCTGAGTCTTGGACCCTTGAAAAAGTAGAGTGCCAGAGTAGTCAGACTGATAGATAGAGAACACTAGTAACATCCATTTAGGTTTCTTTGCACAGTCTTTCTTTAGGAAGGTTAACCAAAGTCTTTATGAAAAATCTATGGAAAGGGGAGCAGTTTATGCAGGGGTGCTCTACCAGTGGCCCACGGCCCTCTAATACGGCCTGTAGAGCCCTTTGATGTGGCCAGAGACCTCATGCTCTAGGATGGTGGATCGGCAAGCTAACCTGCTATCCCAGAGCATCAGAGTGGATGGAGTCAGCACCGGGGAAAGCAAGTGGCTGCGGAGGGAGCAGGAGCCGCATAAGCAGAGCGTCGTCTCCTGTGCCAGACGAAATGCATTTGGTATCACTCTGCTTTGGGCAGGAACCTTTCTAACAGCCTAGCAATGCCAGCAAAAGCTTTATTAAAAATCACATTTGAAAAGGGCATTAGCACTTTAAAAAAAAAACGGTTATTAGACTGTTTTCCTGCAGGATAGCTGCACTGAGCCATAGACTTTTATTAAAGCGGTTGTATAGTCTATTTTTGTACTTTTACCTACAGGTAAGCCTATAATAAGGCTTACCTGTAGGTAAAAAAAATATCTCCTAAACCTTTACGGTTTAGGAGATATTCCCGTCGCGATGAGCCGCTGACCGCAGCGGTGCATGCACACAGGGGATTCTCAGCTGAAGGCCCGGCAGACGCCAGACCTTGCCGGAATGAAGTCTCCCGCGCACATGCGCGGGAGTGACGACATCACGGCTCCAGCCACTCACAGCGCTGGAGCTGCGATACCCGGAAGACACGTCGAGGCAACATGTCGGCTACCTCGGCATGGACCAGGTGAGTTACCGAGGCCTCGTTCTAAGGTAAGTATTTCATAATGAGCTAGTATGCGGTGCATACTAGCTCATTATGCCTTTTGCCTTACAGGTGAGTAAAAAAATAAATAAAAATCGGGGCTATGCAACCGCTTTAAAGTGGGGAAAATAATTCTTTGATCCCCTGCAGATTTGTAAGTTAGCCCATTTACAAAGAAATTAAGGGTCTATCATTTTTATCATAGGTGTATTTTAAATGATAGAGACAGAATATCAAGCAAAACTCCAGAAAAAAAAAACATGATGTAAATGTTATAAATTGAGTTGCAGTTCAGCAAGGCCCCTTTCACACTGAGGCGCTTTGCAGACGCTATTGCGCTAAAAATAGCGCCTGCAATGCGCCTCAAAAAAGCCGCTCAATAGTATCCAATGTGAAAGCCCAAGGGCTTTCACACTGGAGCGTTGCGCTTGCAGGAGGGTCCAAAAACTCCTGCAAGCCGCATCTTTGAGGCGCAATAAAAGCGCTAAAAATAGCGCTCCTATAGCGCCCCTGCCCATTGAAATCAATGGGCTAGCGCCTCCAAAACGAACGTAAAACACTGCAAAGAGGTGTTATTGCGAGCGTTTTTAACCTATTTTCGGCCGCTAGCAGGGGATAAAATCCCCCCCGCTAGCGCCTCCAAATCGCGGCAAAAACTACGGTATTACTGCGCAAACAATAGCGCCGCTATACCGCCAGCGCATCCAGCGCCTCTGTCTGAAAGTAGCCTAAGTAAAATAAGCATTTGATCCCCTACCAACCAACAATAATTGTGGCTCCCACAGACTGACTACAGTATGTGCTCACGTGGTACACAGATGAGTCCTGTCAATTTAAGAAGGTGCTCCTAACGACAACTCGTTATGTGTATAAAAGACACCTGTCCACAGAATCTCTTTCTTCCATTCAAACCTCACCATCATGGGCAAGACCAAAGAGCTGTCAAAGGACGTCAGGGACAAGATTGTAGACTGACATAAGGCTGGAATGGGCTACAAGACCATCACATCAGCAAGAAGCTAAGTGAGAAGGAGACAACTGTTGGAGCAATTATTCGCAAATGGAAGAAACATAAAATAACCATCAAATCGCCATTGGTCTGGAGCTCCATGCAAGATTTCACCTCATGGAGTAAGGATAATCATGAGAAAAGTGAGGAATCAGCCCAGAACTACGCAGGAGGAGCTTGTGAATGATCTCAAGGCAGTTGGGACTAGGGATGAGCTTCGTGTTCGAGTCAAACCCATGTTCGACTCGAACAACAGCTGTTAGCCGAATTGCGAACATTATGGGCCGTTCGCGCCAAATTCGAGTGGCGCGTCATGGCCCATAATTCACTGCAGCATCACAGTGCATTGCTGGCTGATGATTGGTCAAGCATGCACTATGACCCGCATGCTTGGCCAATCACAGTGCGGAAAAAACGGAGAGCCGTAATTGGCCAAAGCCAGGGTGGCTTTGGCCAATTATGGCTCAGGGGGTTTAGTACACGCCCCGCATTATATAAGGCCGGTGGCTTGACGGCCTTATGTAGTGTGTTGGAGTTGTTAAAAGAGAGAGATATCAGAGAGAGACAGTGTCATTTATATTGAATTAGAGCAGGCAGGCGAGTCAGTTAGCTGCAGTTACAGTGAGTAGAGGATATATATGCATCCTAGGTGTTGTACATATATTTATACACTGTATTCAGTTTAGCTAGATACGTTCCTGATATTCTCTATACTGTGACAGGCAGTCAGGTGATTGTGCTAGCTGCAGTCAGTGTTTCACTTAGTGTACTGTGTGCTTTGCATAGCGTTCACCTAAAGCTTACCTGAATACAGTTAGTGACTATTATAGTGGTGTTCTCATAATAAAACCACAGGCAGAGAGCTGCAAGTATTTTCAATGTACTTTGTCCTCTGCACAGTTTTCACCTAAAACTGACTGAAAAGAATTGCTGCTTTTACCATACTAATACCACAGCAGGCAGTTGATTCTGATAGCTGCATTATCAGTACAGAAATATCTGTGCAGCTACATCTCACTGCAGGCCATTAGTATGTCTGGAAGGCAAACAAGGAAAGGCAGACAGTCACGAGGCAATAAAAGAGGGCAAGCAGGTGTCTAGAGGCAACAGTGCTGGTCGTGGACACAGAGCTTCCTCATCAGCACGTGGCCGCGGGACACGCTTGTCCTTCTTTTCGGCAGCTGGCCATGTCGAGTCGCAACATGCCCAAGACTTGGTAGAGTGGATGACCAAGCCGTCCTCCTCCTCCTCATCCTCTCTCACCCAGGCTCAGGGTAATTTGTCTGGCAAAGCAGCTGCCAAAGCGGCCTCTTCCCTCGCCTCAATGGCATCAGTTACTCCTTCCTTAGCCCCACCATGTCCTCCTGAGGAGTCCCCCGAACTGTTTGACCACAGTGTTGGGTACATGCTCCAGGAGGATGCCCAGCGTTTTGAAGGCTCTGATGAGGGAGGAGATGATGAGGTCACTGACTCCACATGGGTGCCTGATAGGAGAGAGGAGGAGGAGGCACATCTCCAACGAGGCAGGATGCCCTCCAGGGAGCAGCTTAAGGGCAGCACACCGACTGCATCACACCACAGAGCTCCGCATGTGCAGGGCGCTGCTGTCTCTGCACGTTATTCCAAAAGTTCTTCGGTGTGGGCCTTTTTTCAGACGTGTGCAGCAGATCGCACCATTGCCATATGCAACATATGTCTAAAGCGTATCTCGCGTGGCCAAAACATCAGCCGCTTGGGCATCACGTGCTTGACCAGACATATGTCGACCTGCCATGCAGTTTGTTGGCAAGCTTACCTAAAAGACCCACACCAAAGAACAAAGTGGACCTCTCCTTGCTCATCATCAGCTGGGATCTCCAACCCCACTATACCTTCAGTCCTCTCTGAAACCTGCACTGAGAGGAATGAAGGTGTAGAATTAGGTGTGTCACAGCCGAGTACTTGCGGGTAATCTGCTATCGGTACACCGACGTCTGATTGTACCAGGCAAATTTCCCTGCCCCAGCTGCTGCACCGCCGAAAGAAGTTCGCTCCCAGCCATCCACATGCCCAGCGGTTGAATGCTAGCTTAGCTAAATTGCTAGCACTTCAACTGCTGCCTTTTCAGTTGGTAGACTCGGCCCCCTTCCGTGAGTTTGTGCAATGTGCGGTTCCTCAGTGGCAGGTTCCCAAACGCCACTTTTTTTCACGGAAGGCATTCCGGCTCTCTACCGACATGTGGAAGGCAATGTCTTGGCCTCGCTGGACAGGGCGGTAAGCGGTAAGGTGCATATTACCGCTAGACATGTGCAAAAGGAAAAAATTTGTTTCGTTTAGTTTCGTTTTAATTAGTTAATTAATTAATTTCGTTTAGTTAGATTCGTTAAATTTGTTAAATTCGTTTTCGGATTTCATTCCATTTTCGACCGAATTCGAAAATCGGTCGCATTCGAAAATATTTCAACCGAATTCGAAAATATTTCTACCGGATTCGAAATTATTTCAACATGATTCGAAATTATTTCAACCGCATTTGAAACTATTTCAACCGGATTCGAAAATATTTTGCGACCCGAATTTGGGTCCACGTATCTCAGGGTCACTTAGTGATAGAAACCCCAAATTTGGAGATGTTGTAGTGCTAGTTCTACTCTGTTTGCATACCAAATGTGGGGTTTCTAGCTACAAGTGGCCCCGAGATATGTGGCCCCAAATTCGGGTCGCAAAATGTCATTCTCTGCTGCAGAAAAGTGCTTGACATTTTGCGATCCGACTTTGGGTCCACGTATCTCGGGGTCACTTATGGAAAGAAACCTCAAAATTGGTATGCAAACACAGGAGAACTAGCATTACAACATCTCCAAATTTGGGGTTTCTATCACCAAGTAACCCAGAGATACGTGGACCCAAATTCGGGTCGCAAAATATTTTCGAATCCGGTTGAAATCGTTTCAAATGCAGTTGAAATCATTTCTAATCATGTTGATACTATTTCAACCGGATTCGAAAATATTTTGCGACCCGAATTGGGTCCATGTATCTCGAGGTTACTTGGTGATAGAAACCCCAAATTTGGAGATGTTGTAGTGCTAGTTCAACTGTGTTTCCATACCAAATTGGGGGTTTCTAGCTACAAGTGGCCCCGAGATATGTGGCCCCAAATTCGGGTCACAAAATGTCATTCTCTGCTGCAGAAAAGTACTTGACATATCGCCCATATCTGGGGGTCACTTGGTGCTAGGAACCCCATAACTTGTGGCAGGTGACAGTGGCAAGTGGACAAATAACCATCTTCCAAAATTTATAATTCAAATAGAAAAGATTAGAACAGAATAGAAAAAATATATAATTTAATAGAACAAAATAGAAAGAATATACAACCATCTTCTGAAATTCGAATAGAATAAATTCGAATTTCGAATAGTATGAATTCAAATTTTTTAATTAATTAATTTTAACTTTGGATGGAAAAGATTATAATAAAATAGAAAATAGACTAGAAAAACAATAACCCCAAATTTGGGGTTTCTATCACCAAGTAACCCCGAGATACGTGGACCCAAATTCGGGTCGCAAAATATTTTCGAATCCGGTTGAAATTGTTTCAAATGCAGTTGAAATAATTTCCAATCATGTTGATAGTATTTCAACCGGATTCGAAAATATTTTGCGACCCGACTTTGGGTCCATGTATCTCTGGGTTACTTGGTTATAGAAACCCCAAATTTGGAGATGTTGTAGTGCTAGTTCTACTGTGTTTGCATACCAAAGTTGGGGTTTCTAGCTATAAGTGGACCCAAGATACGTGGCCCCAAATTCGGGTCACAAAATGTCATTCTCTGCTGCAGAAAAGTACTTGACATATCGCCCATATCTGGGGGTCACTTGGAGTTAGGAACCTCATAACTTGTGGCAGGTGACGTGGCAAGTGGACAAATAACCATCTTCCAAAATGTATAATTCAACCATCTTCTGAAATTCGAATTTCAAATAGTAGGAATTAAAAAAAAAAATTATTAATTAATTTTAACTTTGGATAGAAAAGATTATAATAAAATAGAAAATAGACTAGAAAAACAATAGAACAGAATAGAATATATTATATTTCATTCTATTCTGTTCTATTGTTTTTCTAGTCTATTCTTTTATATTCTATTAAAATCTTTTCTATTAAAATCGAAATCATTATATACTAAATTTGAATTTCGGAAGATGGTTATATATATTTTTTTTCCGACATTCGAATTTCGTATAGAATGAATTCAAATTCGAATCGAAAAGATTATAATAGAATAGAAAATATTGGAAAGAATCGAATAGAAAAATAATAGAACAGAATAGAATAAAATACATATATATATATATTATATTTTATTCTATTCTGTTCTATTGTTTTTCTAGTCTATATTATATTTATATTCTAATCTTTTCTAATTGGAATTCGAATTCATTCTATGCAAAATTTGAGCGTTGGAACTTGTTCTATTGTTTTTTTTATGATATTTTTTTCTATTATTTTAGAATATTTTCTATTCAAATTCGATTTTATTCTATATGAAATTCGAATTTTGGAAAATGGTTATTTATATGTATGTATATGTATATATATATAACCATCTTCCGAAATTCGAATTTAGTATAGAATAAATTCAAATTCGAATAGAAAAGATTAGAATAGAAAAACAATAGAATATAATAAAATATATATATATATTATATTTTATTCTATTGTTTTTCTAGTCTTTTTTCTATTTCTTTTCTAATCTTTTCTATTCGAATTCGAATTCATTCTATACTAAATATTTATACATATAACTATCTTCTGAAATTCGAAATTCATACAGAATGAATTCAAATTCGAATAGAAAAGATTAGAATATAATAACTATAGAAAAGAATAGAATAAAAAAAATATAGACGGTCATATTCTATTGTATTTTATTACATTCTATTCAATTCTATTGTATTCTCTACTATTCTTTTATTTCTATTCTATTGTTTTTTATTTTTATATTCTATTTTATTGTATTCTTTTTAAAAAAAACGATTTATATTTTTTCTAATTTGATTCAAATTTATTTTCGAATTCAAGTCGAAAATATTTTGAATTCGATTCGAAAATATTTCGAATTTGATTCGAATTTCGTCCGCGATTTTTCGATTCGAAAGAATTCAGATTCGGTTAAATTCGTTAGTATTGTAATTCGGTAATTCGGATGCATCCGAATGTCCGAATAATGAAAAATTTGTCCGAATTTCGATTCGGAACTAAACGAAATGCACATGTCTAATTACCGCTGACTCATGGTCCAGCAGGCATGGACAGGGACGTTACTTATATTTCACGGCGCATTGGGTGACTCTGCTGGCAGCTGGGAAGGATGCAGGACAAGGTGCAGTAGTGTTGGTGGTTGTTCCACCACCACGCCTCCAAAATGTTACTACTGGTGATTCTGACACACCTCTCTCCTCTACCCCCTCCTCTTCTTCTTCCTCCATGGCCTCTACCTGTGCTTTGTCCTCTGAACCAGCGGTGCTCCGTAGGCGTTCAAGTGGCTACACAAGTACGCAGGCAAAAAGATGCCATGCGGTGCTTGAGCTGGTGTGCTTGGGGGACAGGAGCCACACTGGGGCAGAGATTCTGTCAGCTCTGCAGGGGCAGGCTCAGAGGTGGTTGACGCCACGCCAGCTTAAGCCAGGAAAGGTGGTTTCCGACAATGGCACCAACCTCCTCTCCGCCCTCCGACAGGGACAACTGACCCATGTGCCCTGTTTGGCTCACGTCCTTAACTTGGTGGTGCAGCGGTTCTTGGGCAGGTACCCGGGCTTACAGGAGGTCCTGAAGCAGGCCAGGAAACTCTGTGGGCATTTCCGCCGGTCATATAATGCCAGTGCTTGGCTGGCTGACCTGCAAAAGGATTACAACCTGCCCAGGAACCGCCTAATCTGTGACATGACCACCAGGTGGAACTCTACGTTGGCCATGCTGCAGTGGCTGCACACGCAGCAGAGGGCCATCAATGAGTATCTGTTGCAATATGGCACTAGGACAGGGTCAGGGGAGCTTGGATTTTTTTCCCCACGCCAGTGGGCCATGATCAGGGATTCATGCACTGTCCTGGCACCATTTGAGGAGGCCACGAGGATGGTTAGCAGTGACAGTGCATGCATCAGTGACACTGTCCCTCTTGTCCACCTGTTGGAGAACACACTGCATGGAATAATGGACAGGGCACTTGAGGCAGAACAGAGACAGGAAGAGGAGGACTTCCTTACCTCTCAAGGCCCCCTTTATCCAGACAGTGTTCCTGCTGGCCCGGCTATCACACAGGAAGAGGAGGAGGAGGATTGTGTCAGCATGGAGGTGGAGACTAGCACTCAGCATCAGCAGCAGTCTTCAAGGGATCAATTACAGTCCCAAGACACCCGTGGACTTGTACGTGGCTGGGAGGAGGTGGCTGCGGATCATGTCGTCCTCAGTGACCCAGAGGACTCCGCACCGAATGCCTCAGCAAACCTACATTGTATGGCCTCCCTGAACCTGCAAAGCCTGCGGAAGGATCCTCGTATTAGTGCGATCAAGGAGAGGGATCATTACTGGCTGGCAACCCTCCTTGATCCACGTTACAAGGGTAAGGTTGCAGACCTTATCTTGCCGTTGCAGAGAGAGCAGAGGATGAAGCATCTTCAGGAGGCCTTGCAGAAAGGTCTGTGCAACGCGTTCCCAGAGACTGGGAGGTTACAAATTCCTGGTCCTGGACAACGTGTTGCTGAGGCTTCGGTCAGTGAAAGAAGGAGCGGTGGAGAAGGTGGCCGTCTGACCGATGCGGTCAGACAATTTTTTAGTCCGCAGCCCCAAGGTATGATCGGTTCCAGCAACCATCGCCAGCGTCTGGTTTACATGCTGCAGGAATACCTAGGGGCAAGATCAGACTTGGACACCTTTCCCACCGAAAATCCTCTGGGTTACTGGGTCTTGAGGATGGATCATTGGCCAGAGCTTGCACAGTATGCAATTGAGCTACTGGCCTGTCCTGCATCCAGCGTTCTTTCGGAACGCACATTCAGTGCTGCTGGAGGCTTTGTAACCGATCACAGGGTGCGCCTGTCCACCGACTGGGTCGATCGACTGACCTTCATAAAAATGAATCAGTCTTGGGTCACCACCAGCTACCAAGCACCTGATGCTGATGTAACTGAGTAATTTTTTTTTGAAATGTCAGATCCCTTCAAGACTATGCTGATGCTGAGTGACTATCCTCTTCCTCCTCAATGATCATGCTGATAGCTTGAAAGAACATTTTTGGTTCTGGGCACCGCCACCAGTGGCTAAGGCCCAATTTTTCAGCCCCTGTTTAACAGGGGCGTGTATTTACAATTTTTAATGCAATGCTTTGCAGCAGGGCTCATTGCTGCGCTCCAACTACCGTATCTGTGAGGGGTTGCAGTGTAGTGGCACCAGCACCAGTGCCTAAGGCCCAATTTTTCTGCTCCTGTTTAACAGGGGCGTGTAATTACAATTTTTGATGCACTGCTTTGCAGCAGGGCTCATTGTTGCGCTCCAACTACAGTATCTGTGAGGGGTTGCAGTGTTGTGGCACCAGCACCAGTGCCTAAGGCCCAATTTTTCTGCCCCTGTTTAACAGGGGTGTGTAAATTACAATTTTTGATGCAATACTTTGCAGCAGGGCTCATTGCTGCGCTCCAACTACAGTATCTGTGAGGGGTTGCAGTGTTGTGGCACCAGCACCAGTGCCTAAGGCCCAATTTTTCTGCCCCTGTTTAAGAGGGGCGTGTAATTACAATGTTTGATGCAATAATTTGCAGCAGGGCTCATTGCTGCGCTCCAAGTACAGTACCTGTGAGGGGTTGCAGTGTTGTGGCACCAGTGCCTAAGTGCCTAAGGCCCAATTTTAATAATTCACAGCAGGGCCCATTCCTGAGATGTGTTCAAACCTGGTAACCAACTACAAAAAATGTCTTACCTCTGTGCTTGCCAACAAGGGTTTCTCCACCAAGTACTAAGTCATGCTTTGCTTGGGGATGAAATACTTATTTTACTCACTGAACTGCAACTCAATTAATAACATTTGTAACATGTGTTTTGTCTGGATTTTTGGTTGATATTCTGTCTCTATCACAGTGCCAACCCCCCCGAAGTGAAATTTATTGGCAGAAAGCCAAAATGTACAAATAGTCGTGATATTTACTGGCAGAGCTGCATTTTTTACTGGCACTGCGAAAAAGTACCCAACATGGACATTTTCAGTGCTAAACCATGCAAATGTTAATATTTAAACTATAAACATGTAGCTAGTGCTATTAGCAATGCATTTAAGTTACACAAAAGTAAAAAAACATTTCTCAAGTTAAATGAAGGTCAGATTAATACAGCCCAGCCAGCACAGAGATCCACCATATAGCAGAGTGTGCAGGATTCCCCCTTACAGTGAAAGGAAACGCTGATGTTAAGGAGAATGCTGCAGATCATGATCCAAGGGGGAACTCTTATATCAGAGTCCACTGCATTCCCCTTTACATCAGAGTTCCCAATTACATCAGCCGCTTTGCCCTTTACATTAGAGTTCCCCCTTGCACTGTAAGCTGGGAATCCCGCAGACCCTGATGTAAAGGGGAATGCTGGGAATTCTGATGTGGGGGGCTCTGGTGACCAGAGACCACCTTCTGCAGAGTTAATACACTAAGGTAAGGGGGGATACTGATATAAGGGGGAACCTTTATATTCACTCCCCCCTTACATCAATGACCCTCCCTCTTCAGACTGCCTGGCGCTGTCACTGACCTCCTCTCAGGTGCACCATGCAGGGCTCAGTCAGACTCCAGGTTGGTTGCTCTGGTGTTTTCCATAGTCTCCTTTCAACAGTCCACACACATCTGATTTCTTCCATGACCCCCATTCTGGCGTCACTCTCATTTTTGACTTCTCTCCAGACTCCCCCCTCAGAGACTGCAGGCATGATAAAAAACAAGAGATGGTCAGAGATTGCAGACATGATAAAAAACAACAGATGGTCAGAGATTGCACACATGATACAAGAGGTGGTCAGAGGATGGCGGACAGGATACAGGAGGTGGTCAGAGGATGGCGGACAGGATACAGGAGGTGGTCAGAGGATGGCAGACAGGATACAGGAGGTGGTCAGAGGATGGCGGACAGGATACAGGAGGTGGTCAGAGGATGGCGGACAGGATACAGGAGGTGGTCAGAGGATGGCAGACAGGATACAGGAGGTGGTCAGAGGATGGCGGACAGGATACAGCAGGTGGTCAGAGGATGGCGGACAGGATACAGAGATTGTGAACATCTGTAATTCTGTACAATCACACCACTACCATACTTGTCTGATAACTGCTGCCTGTGTCTGCCGGTAGACATCACATAAATAGCATCCATCGCAAGTGATGGATGAATGGATGGATGTTGCAGCCAGGCCAGGGGTCAAATTAGTGTGTGTGTGTGTGTGTATATGCACTCTCCACTCACCCACCAGGCAGGGGGCTGCAGCCAGGGCACTGGTCAGGAGGCCTTGTGTGTCCGTCTGGGAGAGGGGGCAGGTCAGCTCTGCCTCTCTCACAGTGATGGTGCATTGGTGCCGCCAGTCCTCCGGCTCCACTGTACTGTCCACATACTGCAGTGCACAGGCTCCTCTACCATTAGCCCGCTCCACTCGGCTCCTGACATTTGAAATTTTACTGCCGGCGCTGTGTAGCGGGAAATGCGGCTTGTGCATTACATCATCAGCAGGCGGGGGCAGGCCGGGCGGCACAGACTCGAGTCTCAGGATCGGATCGTCTCGGGAAATTCCGGAGCTGCGCATGCACTGTTCACACCCACGACGATCGCAGCCATTTTTACTGCCACATTTCCGCTCCTACGGATTTTTACGGGCAGAAGAAATGGTGCCTGTTTTTACGGGCTGCCCATAAATCTACGGGCGGTTGGCAACACTGCTCTATCATTTAAAATACATCTATGATAACAATGATAGACCCCTAATTTCTTTGTAAGTGGGCAAACTTACAAAATTTGCAGGGGATCAAATAATAATTTTCCCCACTGTATATCCTGCGGGTATGGTGAGCTTTCTGAAAGCGCACCAAAACTCCGGAATACAAGAGTTTTGGCGTGCTTTCAGGAAGTGCATCACACCCGCAAGATGTAATAGTGGGTAAAAAGTCGACGGGTATGGGCCCCATGGAAAATGCTGATCCTGATTGTTGTTTAAATTCTGTTCCATTTCATTTCATTGTGGTCAGCGACCAGTTACCGAATCACTTACGTGGCCCTTGCTGATCAAAAGGTTGAGCACCCCTGGTTTAATGTGTTATTACACTTACCTCCATGATTTCCTTTCCCAGAGATCTCTATAGAGGCCTGACATGCCCCCCTACTGAATCTGAGTACTCCAATAAGCAGGGATCATGATCTTTCCTGAGTGCAGCTATAGGTCTGATCCATGAAAGTTGATGTTAGACCTCTGCAGAAAGACTGCTGTTACCATGCATAGAGCAAGGGTCCTTTTCTACAACATGCTGGCAAGAGGCTGGCTTTTCTACTGTGGCTGGTTCTTAAGAAAATTAATAGTAAGACTTTGCATACCTTTTGTTTTGATGCACCTAAAAGGTGCATTTACAGAACACAAACAACACAACACACGAACACAAAGTAAATTTCTTATACAGCCCACTTCCTGTTTCTTGTCTGGTAGAAAGCCTAGGCTTATGACATCATGCATAGCTCTCTCTCTCACTCTTGTGAGAGTTTGCCAGGAAGGGAGGGGGGATGAGTCTTAAGAGGACCAATGAGAGCTGCAGAGCTGAAGGTGTGTGTCTGTGGAAATCCAGGAAGTAAACAGACAGAATCTTCAGCTGCCCACCGTTAAAATGATTGCAGCCAGAATCAGTGGAAGGAGATTTCTGCAGGATATTTGGCAAGTACAGAATCACAGCAAGGATGTGCAGTCAGGGGAGGCAGGGCCTGCCATGAACATAAAAAATAAAAAAAGATGGGTCATAGCTCGGCGACCTTGGGGTAGGTAGCAGAAGTCATACCCACCACTGGTCAAAATGTGGGGCTCCTACAACCTATGGTTCCGGAGATACGGGGCTCCTTGTGCAGCCTGTCAGAAGCTACATACAGAGCGGTCAGTTTAATTACAAGCTGGCACACTCTGTTTACAGCAGACTGAGAGGATGAGCTCACAGTGCCTCTCCTCACTTCTTGTCAGAGGCACTGAGCTCAATAGATAGCTTGGAGTCTTGGACCAATGGTAAAGTATCATTAACCCAAGCTGTCCAATAAAAATGCTGCAATGGAGGCACGCCTCTCACTGCAGTGTCATAGAAGGGACATGTGTCTAAAAGACAAATGCTCCCTTCCAGCCCAGCCCTCTTCATAACAAGGAAAAACATGGGTTTATGAGTATAAGATTTACCCACAATCCCGTGTTTTTCTCTCACAAGTGGGAGAATGAGAATCTGCTGCTGCTGCTGAAAAGGTAAAGTAAAGCTAAATCATATGTTATTATGCTATATGTAATAAGATAATAATTTATTATTTATCTATTTACTGTGAAATTACTGGTTGGAAGTTATAACTTCAAACTTCAGTAATTTGTCCGTTAAGCCACCTGCTTGAGTACAGTTTTTGAAAATATAGTAAATTACCTTAAAACAATATATAATATTTATTTGTGTATTACTTATGGTAATTAACCCCTTGCCACCCAGGCCAATTCTGACACTTCTCTCCTACATCAAAAATCATATTTTTTTTTGCTAGAAAATTACTCAGAACCTCCAAACATTATATACCGGTATATTGTTTTAGCAGACACCCTAGGGAATAAAATGGTGGTTATTGCAACTTTTTAAGCAACACGGTACTTGCGCACCAATTTTTCAAACGCATTTTTTTTTAAAAGAAACTGTTTCATGAATAAAATAAAAAGAAAAAGCACTAAAGTTATCCCGATTTTTTTGTATAATGTGAAAGATGATGTTACGATGTTAAGATGATGGCGCCAAACTTAGTACTTAAAAATCTCCAAAGGCGACGCTTTAACCACTTCAGCCCCCACTTCAGCCCCCGGAAGAATTTACCCCCTTCCTGACCAGAGCATTTTTTGCGATTCGGCACTGCATTGCTTTAGCTAACAATTGCGCGTTTAGGCCGATATGTATTCTTCTACATATTTTTGGCAAAAAAAATCGCAATAAGCGTATATTGATTGGTTTGCGCAAAAGTTATAGTGTCTACAAAATAGGGGATAGTTTTATGGTATTTTAATTTTTATTTATTTTTTTAACTAGTAATGGCGGCGATCTGCGATTTTTATCGGGACTGCTTTTGACACTATTTTGGGACCATTGTCATTTATACAGCGATCAGTGCTATAAAAATGCACTGATTACTGTGTAAATGACACTGGCAGGGAAGGGGTTAAACCCTAGGGGGCGATCAAGGGGTTAAGTGTGTCCTAGGGAGTGATTCTAACTGTGGGGGGATGGGCTACCACTGACATGACAGAGATCACTGCTCCCGATCACAGGGAGCAGTAGATCCCTGTCATGTCACTAGGCAGAACACGGAAATGCCTTGTTTACATAGGCATCTCCCTGTTCTGCTGCTCCGTGCCACGATCATGGGACACCGGCGGACATCGAGTCCGCGGGACCCGCGGGCACGATCACGGAGTACGCGGCCGTACAGGTACGCCCATTTTCCTGTACGAGCCCTTCTGCCGACGTATATCTGTGTGCGCTGGTCGGCAAGCGGTTAAAAATGTTTACAAGTTACATGTTTAGAGTTAGGCCCCTTTCACACTTATACGACTTCAAAGTTGTGTGATTTTGCAGCGATTCGCGGCCGCAATTTTGACAAGACAGTCATACGACTGTGGATCCGACTTTGCCCCACGACTTTGGTCCCCCAATAATTAGGCAGGGACGCGACTTTGATCCCCCAATAATTATGGGAAACTCCACGCCAATATTTTTTGGAGAAAAAAAATGGCACGGGTTCCCCCTTCATTGGCATACCGGGCCCATCGGTCTGGTAAGGGTTTTAAGGGCAACCCCCGCCGAAAAAACGGCGTGGGGTCCCCCCCAAAATCCATACCAGACCCTTATCCGAGCACCAGGCCGGTCAGGAAAGGGGGTGGGGACAAGCGAGCGCCCCCCCTCCTGAGCCGTACCAGGCCGCATGCCCTCAACATGGGGGGGTGGGTGCTTTGGGGCTTTCAACGCCTCAGTGTGAAAGGGGCCAAAGGGTGCCAATCTTGTGTGCCTAAGCACATTAATGTGACAGCTGCCCGTTTAAGTGTAAATAAGACTACAATATAAATCAACAAATAAAGTAGGCGCTATTCTCATATACCAAAAAACTATGTAATCTAAAAATGTGTTAACTATAATTGTTTTGAACCTCCTCTTCAATCCATATTCCAAATGTAAAGCCTCCATGATATAATCAATATTAAAATCAAAAATATCATTTCATATATAGAAAGAAAAAACACACAAAAAAATATTTAAAAATAAATAAAAATTGTCAAGAAGGTATCCACGCATACCTGGTCGCAGTCTCCCAACAACCCTCTGTGGTTCAACCCTAATCTGCAGGAATTGTACTCTCTTCCTGATCCCAATCACTGGTACTCTAAGGGGGTTAAATACCTGTCACTTATACAACGCCCAGGGCTTTAAAACGTTCTCTCAACTGCGCTTAGATTTTGACCTGCCAAACTTGTACTTATTTTACTACTACCAGCTTCGGCATGCTATACAGGCCCAGTTTGGTTCCCTAAAAGACCCCACTGACCTGCCACCATTGGAAAAATTGCTTTGACAACCAGATCCCAACTTATTTCCACTTACTATGTAAACTTGCTGACTGATTCTAACCCCAGGTTTCACAAGGCTCAGGACAAATGGACCTCTATGAACATCCCCTTGGAGGATGAGGATTGGTCGGAATTTAGGGATATCTACAAAACATCTGTCATTGCCTCCAGAGACCGAATCATACAAATTAAGATTTTTTACCAGACCCACCTTACTCCGGCGAGGTTGCACACAGGGCCGCCATCAGGGGGGTACAGGCAGTACACATGTAAGGGGCCCGGAGGTCCCCAGGGGCCCGGATGGCAACCCCCTTATTTTTTTCATTATTTTTTTTTTTTGTAAGGGGCCCAGATGGTAACCCCCCTTTTTTATGTATTTTTTTATTAAAAATATATAGATATTTTTTTTTGTAAGGGGCCCAGAGGTCCCCAGAGGCCCGGAGGTCCCCAGGGCCCCGGATGGCAACCCCCCCTTTTTTATTTTTTTATAAAAATATATATTTTTTTTATAATTTTTAATTTTTATTGTAATAGGCCCAGAGGTCCCCGGAGCCCCCGGATGGTAACCCCCCTTTTAATATTATTATTATTTTTTTTGTAAGGGGCCCAGAGGTCCCCATGGCCAACCCCCCTTTTTTTTGTTGTTCTTTTTTTGTTCGCGGCACCCCTCGCTTCTCAATTCGCGGCTGCCCCCCCCCCGCTCCTCAATTTACGGCGGCAGCACACCCCCCCTCTCCTCTGCTCCATGGGGCCCATACCTGAAGCTGTGTAAGGGGCCCCAAAATTCCTGATGGCGGCCCTGGTTGCACAGGATGGGTCTCTTGTCCTCAGCCGCTTGCTTTCGCAGCTGTGGCCAGGAGGCCGATTTCTTGCACTGTTTTTTGTCATGCCCGATAGTTCGGGACTTCTGGGAGGAGGTGGGTGCCTTTATTTCCTCAGCGTTGGGCCTCCCAAACATAATTCACCCCAAGAACTGCCTACTAGGCGTTTTTGGTGACTTACACCTATCAATGCAATGCATGCCAAGACACTGCTCCGTATACTATATTTTTATGGTAAAAAAGCCATTCTACTGTCCTGGAAGGCTACACAGACCTCTTTGAAATCCCTTTGGTTGAAACTTATTAATGATTCTATCCCGTTATATAAACTTACATTTGAAATCCGGGAAACGGACCAAAACCTTTCATAAAATTTGGGGTAGGTGGCTGGCTACACTGAGCCCACTGACTCTTTCTCCGCACTAACTGAAGTACACTTGCTTAAGCTCTGATGGACAGTGCACTAAGGATCTCTAGTGTCTAGACTCCCACCTTTCTTGTGCCCGTGTTGGTATACATGCCCGTTTACCAGTGTGCCTACTGTATATCCTTTGTATTGATATCCCTTTATTTTTCTATGTCTGAGCATATTGCTTATCGTTTCGGACAAGTCTATCTGGTATGGTGATTGATTTTTTTTAGTTTTTTGTGTATTGTGTTTTTTTTTTGTTTGTCATTCTGTGGAAAACTTTAATAAAAATATCTTTAAAAAATATATAAAAAATAAATAAAATAAAAACTTGCACATCAATAATATGCTCAAAAATATAAACTCACCGGCCACTTTATTAGGTGCACCTGTTCAATTGCTTGGTAACACAAATTTCTAATCAGCCAATCACATGGCAGCAACTCAATGTATTTAGGCATCTAAACGTGGTGAAGACCGAGCATCAGAATGGGAAAGAAAGGGGATTTAAGTGACTGAATGTGGCAAGGTTGTTGGTGCCAGACGGGCTGGTCTGAGTATTTCAAAAACTGATGATCTACTGGGATTTTCACGCACAACCATCTCTAGGGTTTATAAAGAATGGTCCAAAAAAGAGAAAATACCCAGTGAGCGGCAGTTGTGTGGAGGAAAATGCCTTGTTGATGATGTCAGAGGTCAGAATGGGCAGACTGGTTTGAGATGATAGAAAGACAACAGTAACTCACATAGCCACTCATTACAAACAGTTTATGCAGAATACCATCTCTGAACGCACAACGCATCAAACCTTGAAGCAGATGGGCTACAGAAGCAGAAGACCACACTGGGTGCCACTCCTATCAGCTAAGAACAGGAAACTGAGGCTACAATTCACACAGGCTCACCAAAACTGGACAATAGAAGATTGGAAAAACGTTGCCTGGTCTGATAAGTCTCGATTTAAGCTGCAACATTCAGATGGTAGGGTCAGAATTTTGTGTAAATAACATGAAAGCATGGATCCATCCTGCCTTGTATCAATGGTTCAGACTGGTGGTGTAATGGTGTGGGGGATATTTTCTTGGCACACTTTGGGCCCCTTCAGTGGTGCATTTAGGTTTTGTGCTGCCCTAGGCCTGACTAAACTTGTGCAACCCCTAATTTAACCCTTTCATGCCTACGTCTATTTCTGACATTTGGTGTTTACAAGTTTAAATCTGTATTTTTTGCTAGAAAATTACTTAGAACCCCCAAACATTATATATATATATATATATATATATATATATATATATATATTTTAGTAGAGAATGAAATGGCGAATGTTGTAATATTTTATGTCACACGGTATTCGTGCAGCAGTTTTTTAAACGCAACTTTTTGGGGAAAAATACACTTTCATGAATTAAAAAAAAACGAAACAGTAAAGTTAGCCCAATTTTTTATATATTGTGAAAGATGATGTTACACCGAGTAAATAGATACCAAACATGTCACGCTTTAAAATTGCACGCACTCGAGGAATGGCGACAAACTACGGTACCTAAAAATCTCCATAGGTGACGCTTTAAAAAAAATTATGGTTACCAGGTTAGAGTTACAGAGGAGGTCTAGTGCTAGAATTATTGCTCTCACTCTGACGATCGTGGCGATACCTTACATGTGGGATTTGAACACCGTTTACATATGCGGGTGCGACTTCCGTATGTGTTTTCTTTGCTGTCACAAGGAATGTAAACATCCCTTGTGACATTAACCACTTGCTTACTGGGCACATAACCCCCTTCCTGCTCAGGCGAAATTTCAGCTTTCGGCACTGTCATGCTTTGAATTACAATTGCGCGGTCGTGTGACGTGGCTCCCAAACAAAATTGACGTCCTTTTTTTCCCACAAATAGAGCTTTCTTTTGGTGGTATTTGATCATTTCTGCGGTTTTTATTTTTTGCGCTATAAACAAAAATAGAGCGACAATTTTGAAAAAAAACACAATCTTTTTTACTTTTTGCTATAATAAATATCCCCATTTTTATTTAAAAACTATATTTTTTTCTCAGTTTAGGCCGATACGTATTCTTCTACGTATTTTAGGTAAAAAAAAAATGCAATAAGTGTATAGTGATTGGTTTGCGCAAAAGTTATAGCGCCTACAAAATAGGCAATAGAATTATGAATTTTTCTTGTATTATTATTTTTTTACTAGTAATGGCGGCGATCTGCGATTTTTACTGTGACTGCGACATTATGGCGGACACATCGGACACTTTTGACATATTTTTGGGACCATTCACATTTATACAGCGATTAGTGCTATAAATATGCACTGATTACTGTATAAATGGAGGTCCTCCCGGCAATTGAGCGCCGCAATGCGGCCGTCTTTTGACCACGGCCCGGGCGCAAAGTGGTTAATAGGTGGTGACAGGTACTCTTTATGGAGGGATCAGGGGTCTAAAAGACCTCCAATCCCTCCTTTGCACTTCAAAGTATCAGATCGGCAAAAACTGCGATTCTGAATACTGTATATTTTTTAAAATCCGGCGCCATTGGCGAGTAAACCGGAAGTGACGTTGTGACGTCGCTTCTGTGTTTACATACAGGAGACTGGAACAAAGCCGTTTCCGGCATCGTGCCAGTCTCTGTCTAAACGCCGGAAGAGGCAGATCATCGATCGGGATGGGAGGCCCGGTAAGAGCATCGGTTGTTATCCCTGGAAAGCCGATCGGCCACTCTAAAAAACGGTACTGGGATGATGCCTGCAGCTGCGGGCATCATCCTGGTATAGCCCCCTAGATGCTCAGCGGGAAGGGGTTTTAAATATGATCCACCCCTTCCTGTCAAGGTCACACCCCTTCCTGTTTAAGACCTGCCCTGAAATTTTCCAGTGGGGACACTAGTTCTGAGGGCCTTGGGGGGGGGGGAGTTCCCTTAGGCCCCTTTCACACTGAGGAGTATTTCAGGTGTTTTAGCGCTAAAAATAGCACATAAATAACGCCTGAAATAATTCTGCCCCAGGATTCTCAATATGAAAGCCCGAGGGCTTTCACACTGAGGCGATGCGTTGACGGGAAAAAAAAAATCTCCTGCAAGCCGCATCTTTGGAGCGGTGTGTATACCGCTCCTTTACCGCTCCTTCTCATTGAAATCAATGGGACACTGTGGCTATACCGCCCTCAAACCGCTGCTGTAGCAGCGGTTTGCGGGCGGTATTAACCCTTTTTCGGCCGTTAGTGGGGGTTAAAATCGCACCGCTAGCGCCCGAATATCACGGTAAAAACTAGGGTATAGCGGCGATAAAAATAGCGCCGCTATACCGCCAGCGCACCTGCCCGCCCCAGTGTGAAAGGGGCCTTAATCTACAGAGATTTCCTCTCACTTCCTGTTTGGCTATGGGGCAGGAAATGACCGGATGGCAAAAAAAAATGACAGGGGCTATAACCATCCCTTACTCAAAAATGGAAAAAAAAAGTGTTGCCTATCGTTCTACTTTAAGCACAAATTTCTGCAAAATTTATGGAGGACTAAGCATGCCAGTGGTGCAGCACGTTTTTTTTTAAATCCAGTCCGGGTTTTTTTTCCAACTCCAGTCCATTTTTTTTAAAATCCAGTACGGGTTTTTATTTCAAATCCAGTCCCGGTTTCTTTTTTCAACTCCATTCCATTTTTTTTTTTTCAACTCCAGTCCAGTTTTTTTTTTCAAATCCTGTCCGGTTTTATTTTCAACTTTTTTTCAAATCCAGCCCGGGTTTTTTCAGTTGCCCAGGCACACCTGGAACACCCCTTGCTCACGCCTATGGGTCTATTGTTGCTGGAGTGGGGTCTATCAAATTCCATACAAATTACTAGTAGCACAAAATGATACTTGGTTCTGTATTTTCTAAAAGAGCCGGTACAGGGAGGTGGGTAGGGGGTGGAACCAAGGGACGGTGCTCAGAGGTGGGGGAAAAGACATAGGATGACTCAGAAGGGGGGAGTTCCTGCGCCCATTCTCTGAGAAAAAAATCCCTGGTTTTGACCTTCTATCCACAATTTTAAAGGATACCCAAGAGTGATAGTAGGCGTATCCAAGAACTGCAGACTGGCAGCAGGTTCACGATAAAGTAGGACAACAAAGGGCAGATCAGACCTAGGAGTTGGATCTGTGACGTTAGAATCAAGCTGAACTATTATCAAAGAGGAATGTATCTTGAGCAGCTGAATATATTAATCAGCAGGTGAGACAGCCAGAGCCTATAGCACTCAGTTCTGTGCAGGAACAAGGTAATAACAGAGCACATGATGTGGAACTTCAAGATCTTCGACGCAGAACAGCTTTGGATATTATAAATGTAGATCTACGAGTAACATATTGGCTTGCCTACTGTTCTGGGTGAGTACAAGTAACAGCTTGCCAGCTGGTTTGTAGAAACATACGTCTTTTACTGGTGATGACCTCTGGGACACACCATCACACAAGAGTTGTATCAACAGTGGCCACCCAATGGCCGATGAAGGAGGACACTGGGTACAGAGAAGATGTCAGCCATGGTGACAAAATGGCAGCTGTCATTGTTGGTGGGGGACAAATGCAAATATAAGGTAGCAATAATGTGAAAGTATGTTGTTTATACTTCAACTTTTGGCCAGTGCTCATGCAACTCCTCACAACCATTACCATTAAGCATAGGTGAATGTATGCAATACCCTGCTACTGATTCATTCATTCCACAGCTTTGTGATCCTCTCCTGCTGCTTCTTAAATAATATCCTATTCAATCACCCATCATCAAGGGGCAGCTCTGACATGAAGAAGCAAAGCCTTGCACCTCTACCAAGTTGGCTCCTTTTCCACAGAAAAACCCTGTAGGGTAAGATATGGCAAGTCAGCAATTGGGAAGATCTTCAACAGGGAGGCTGAAGGCAAAACTGATGACTAGTACTGTGCCCTTTGCTTGTTATTTTGGGCCAAGATCCGACAGATAAAGTGGTTGTAAACCCCCCAATTTTTTTTCTTTTAAACGAACCACCTGCAAGACAAAGCCATAATGAGCTAGTATGACTAGCATACTAGCTCATTTTGCAGTACTTACCTTAGAACGAAGCCCCCGAAGCCGTCCACGTCTTCCCCTCCGGCCGCAGTCATCTCGCCGGAAGATTACTTTCGGCTTCTACCGAAGACGTCACTCCGCGCATGCGCGCGGGAGCCGTCAAAACCGGTGTTGCCAGTTTTATGAATGGGCTTTTCACTGCGCCTGCGCCGTTGTCTACAGCGCGCATGCGCTGTAGACAACGGTGTATACCTTTCAGCAAATATCTCCTAAACCGTGTAGGTTTAGGAGATATTGCAAACACCTACAGGTAAGCCTTAATCTAGGCTTACCTGTAGGTGTAACTTGCAAAAGAGGGTTTACAACCACTTTAAGGCCTTCTTTAAAGCTGTAAAAGATACAAAATAATGCAGCTTTGTGATCATCAATTAAATGTATTTCTTAAATGCAAGTACCAGTAAGTACCTGAATGTGAACTGGTATAAGCCCTTTGTAACCCCTGTATAGCAGAGCTGGCGTGTGAAAAGAAGACACAGTACAAGGAGGGAATCAGTTCATGTGCTGTCAGGAAGCCTGCTGATAGGAAGAGACAGCAGAGTGACAGAGATGAAAACACCAATGTGCTTCTTCTCCTTTTATTGTCCAATTACAGGGTGAGGTGGGTCAATGAAGACCTGGGCTCAGAGGAAGTGGGTTGAATGATGCTGACCATCAGAGTGAGGGCTTCTAGCAGCAGAATAAAGTACTGCTTATGAAACTTCTAGATTGAAAGGCAAAGGCTAGTTGTGTTATTTTTTCTTTTAGCGGGCTTTAATTTGAGTTTGACCAATCTAAATGTGTCAAAACTGCTTAAAATAGACACTGCACTTCTTTGGTTACTTTTTAGCAAAATACTCGCATAGAAGTAAAAAAAATCAAATTTGCACTTAAAGTGGTTGTAAACCCTGTAAAAACATTTTTTTTTTTAAACCAACCTGCAAGACAAAGGCATAATGAGCTAGTATGACTAGCATACTAGCTCATTATGCATCACTTACCTTAGATCGGGGCCCCCCGAAGCCGTCCTCGTCTCCCTCTCCAGCCGCATACATCGCTGCGGCGATACCCGGAAGGTTACTTCCGGGTATCGCCGCTCCAGCAAATCACAGTGCCGCTCCGGCGCTGTGATTGACCGGAGCGGCGAAGACGTGACTCTGCGCAATCGCGTGGGAGCCGTCAAATCCGGCTAAGCCGGATTTGTGAATAGGATTAACCCTATGAATGCTCGGAGATTAACTGACAGCAAAAGGCGCGATTAATGCGGATCCCCGCGCCAGTTTTGTAAAGGGAAGAATCCCCTGTGTTATGCATAACACATGTTGATGGAGAAAAGAGGACACGAGCAGAAAGGAGGTGTTCATCGCGGTTTTCAAGCAGCTGTTTCACCCAGAAGACTTTCACAGAACAGGTAAGTGTTTGTCATATTGTAATTCTGATTTAAATGTGCTCACTATCTCTATACATGTGCTGTGATTGCGGGACATGTGCTGTTATTGGGGGACATGTGCTGTGATTGGGGGACGTGCTGTGATGGGGGACATGTGAGGGGGGACATGTGCTGTTATTGGGGGACATGTGCTGTGATTGGGGGACATGTGCTGTGATGGGGGACATGTGAGTGGGGACATGTGCTGTTATTGGGGGACATGTGCTGTGATTGGGGGACATGTGCTGTGATGGGGGACATGTGAGGGGGGACATGTGCTGTTATTGGGGGACATGTGCTGTGATTGGGGGACATGTGCTGTGATGGGGGACATGTGCTGTGATGGGGACATGTGCTGTGATGGGGACATGTGCTGTGATTGGGGGACATGTGCTGTTATTGGGGGGACATGTGCTGTGATTGGGGGACATATGCTGTGATGGGGGACATGAGAGGGGGGACATGTGCTGTTATTGGGGGACATGTGCTGTGATTGGGGGACATGTGCTGTGAGAAGGGACATGTGCTGTGATTGGGGGACATGTGCTGTGATTGGGGGACATGTGATGTGATTTGGGGACATGTGATGTGATTTGGGGGACATGTGAGGGATTGAGGGACATGTGACATGTAAGTAAGTGTACATTGTATTGGTGTTACAAAACATTGTATGCCAGAAAGCTTTGTTATTGCTCTCAATAATTTGTGTTTTGAATGAAAGAAGTTGAATTTCAGAAAAGTGAGAATCAATACTGCTAGCTGCAGAAATCATCTAACCGCAGCAGAGTGTAAAATAATCTGAAAACATAGAACAGAGATGAATGATCATGTCCCGGCAGACATGCTGCTGGAAATACAGTATATATATTAGGGCCGAAACAACTAATCGATTAATCGACAACAAATCGATTATGAAATTAATCGATGACTATTTTCATAATCGATTAATCGGCCAGCAACATAATGGGTTTAAAATAAATGAAAATTAGCCTTTTATAGTACAAAAAGAGCAAATAATTACTACTGTTAATATAATATTATATTAATACGAAAAATCTTTGTACATGAAAGAATGTTGTTTGAAATTTTCACTTGCTTTTAACATTCAGTTTTAAATTGAATGTCATTTCTGAACGAAAATCACGTACACTTTCAGTAGCTACTGTAAAATATTTGTATTCTTATAATGTATATTAATTAGGACTTATGTGATGTGTGGAATATTGACATGAGCAGTTGCTCTTATTTTTATTGAAATTTTTTTTTTTCGTTTGTCATATGTGTGTATGTATGTGTATATATATGTATGTGTATATGTGTGTGTATGTGTATGTATATGTATATATATATCTATATATATATATATAGATATATATATATATGTATACATTTTTTTTATGTATATATATTTATTTATTTTTTCCTTGCCTTTGCTTTCTTTTTGCGTGTTGTGTCAAAGAAAATTATAAATAAAGAGTTAAAAAAAAAAAGAAAACCACGTACACTGTCTGAAAATTCCTTTGACCAAGTTTTCTATTGTTTCTAAACTTTCCCGTCACTGTGGTTGAAAACGAACGTCGTTTTGACCCCACTAACGATTAGAAAATCGAACGAACGTTCTTAAATTTTTTTTTTTTTTTAAGGAAGACGTTGTTGTTTTGCCAACATATAACATATTACAGTTCTGTTTGAAAAACATGTAAATAATGGTAACAAAAATGAATCCGCCCTTTCTGTGTTCCCACCACTGCGCTTATGAACAAATAGTTATAATCAAATTTGCAAAAGAGTGAAGCAGCTACTTTTAAAAAAATCAAACTGTGAAAAACATATTCTAAAACCCTAAAATTAGTGTAATAAAATATAAGCAGCGCTGTAAACAATGTAAGATGAAACATTCGTTTTCACAGGTATTCAAAAATAATGCTAATGTCCATAAACTTCACCATGTGACAAAAGTGAATATGTGCACAAATTCCCCAAAATATATATATATAAATGGATTTAAATATTAATTGAATATAAGTCCATATATCACATCAAATAGGTTTGTGAAAAAATAATAGCTTCCAATCTTCCACCACACCCGGTGTCAGTGAATCCTCTCCCGTCAGATGCAAAACTCACCAACTCAAATTGCCTTACACTCTCGTGTTCGGCGTGTAAACGTGTCAATCCCATGACTAAGTCTTTATGACGAAACATGTCGGGGCGTGGCTGTGCGGTAACCATCTGAAGTGAACGTGTGACGTATCAAGGCCAATCAAGGAAGCGGAGATCCAGGAAGGAACAGCGGGGAGGTGGTGAGCGATCAGTGGACACCTTGGGTCCGCCACGACCAATATACTCGGTTTTCGGTTCATCTCTGAACGTGTGTTTGCTGTGCAGTGTATTGCTCTATTTTTGGAGATTCATGTGAGTGCTATATTTGAAGATTTAAGTGTGATATTAAACTGATTTTACGGTATCACGCTATTTTGAGCACTTCTTTTATTTACATGCAGAGCTTTCTGGCAGTGAATTGGTTGGAACTGGGATTATCTGCTATACCTACCAATGAGGTCTTTTTGTACACGTTTACATGCCGAACACGAGAGTGTAAGGCAATTTGAGTTGGTGAGTTTTGCATCTGACGGGATAGGATTCACTGACACCGGGTGTGGTGGAAGATTAGAAGCTATTATTTTTTCACAAACCTATTTGATGTGATATATGGACTTATATTCAATTAATATTTAAACCTGTTTGAAAAACAGTTTAACTTTTTTTTTCTTTAAATAAAAAAATTTGATCTGAGTCTGAGGATATTTACCAGATTCACCCTCTAATAGTATATACATTCTGTCAGTTAATCTCCGAGTGGATTAGAGATTTTGCTCCCTAACCATATAGTTGGTTATTTATATTCACCACTTCATAGGGATATTTAAGAATAAATTTTCTTTTTTTTTAAACTTTGCAATACTAACTAAATTATACACCATAATTTTTTAAGGTTATTAACCGATTAATCGAAACAATAATCGGCCAACTAATCGATTATGAAAATATTATGAAATTAAGTTCTGTTTAATAAAATGGAATGACTAAGGGAAAAAGTATTGAACACGCTAACTGAAATGTATTTAATACTTCATACAAAGTTTTTTGTTGGTAATGACAGCTTAAAGACGCCTCCTGTATGGAGAAACAAGTTGCATGTATTGCTCAGGTGTGATTTTGGCCCATTCTTCCACACAAACGGTCTTCAAATCTTGAAGGCTCCGTGGGTCTCTTCTATGAAATCTGATCTTTAGTTCTTTCCATGGATTTTCTATTGGATTCAACTCAGGTGATTGGCTAGGCCCAGTGCCGGGACAAGGCCATCTGGTGCCCAGGACAAATATGGCAAACTGCGCCCCCCCCCCCCGGTATAAAGAAAGAGGCAGTGTCTTTTCAAAACCAGAAAACACTTAAAACAATACAACACTACAATACAATACTGCAGCCCTGCCGCAGTATATGTACTGCGGCGGGTCGGCAAATGGTTAAAGTGTAAGTTCACCTTACAGAAAATCTGTAAGGTGAACTTGCACAGTTAGAGTGGGGTGGTATAGGGCAGGTTGGGGTGGCACAGGGTAGGCTGGGTGGTATATGGCAGGTTGGGGTGGTACAGGGCAGACTGGGGTGGTAGAGGGCAAGTTAGGGTGGCACAGGGCAAGTTGTGTGGTATAGGGCAAGTTAGGGTGGTATAGGGCAGGTTGGGGTGGCACAGGGAAAGTTAGGGTGGTATAGGGCAGGTTGGGGTGGCACAGGGCAGGCTGGGTGGTATATGGCAGGTTGGGGTGGCACAGGGCAGGTTGGGGTGGTACAGGGCAGGCCGGGTGGTATATGGCAGGTTGGGGTGGCACAGGGCAAGTTGGGTTGGCACAGGGCAAGTTAGGGTGGTATAGGGCAGGTTGGGGTGGAACAGGGCTGGCTGGGTGGTATATGGCAGGTTGGGGTGGCACAGGGCAAGCTGGGGTGGTACAGGGCAGGTTGGGGTGGCACAGGGCAAGTTGGGGTGGTATAGGGCAGGTTGGGGTGGCACAGGGCAGGCTGGGTGGTACAGGGCAGGCTGGGGTGGCACATGGCAGGTTGGGGTGGCACAGGGCAAGCTGGGGTGGCACAGGGCATATTAGAACTCTGGAGTGACACTGTGCAGTGTGCAGAGTAACTTACATAGCATGCCTCATGCCCCCCATCATCATCATGAGCATCATCAGACCAGCTTCTGGGTGGGGGCGGCTCAGTCAGCTAATATAATATAGTGAGTGGTGTCTGTCTGATAACCAGGGGAGGGGGGGCGGCTGGACACAGCTATATTATATATATATATATATATATATATATATATGTGTAGCAGGATGTCCATATGTAAGAAGGAATCCGGCTCCCTCCGGTGGTATAAGTGTTACAATGCAACTAATGCACTTTGGGACAGATATCAGCTAGGAGAAAAGACTTTGTTGCTTTTAGTAAAAGACAGACTACATTACCCAGGGTGCATTGCAACACTGCAAAGCATTCTGGGCAGACTACTTAAACCAGGGGAGGGGCCAGCGTCTCTCTCTCTGGATCCAGCTCTCAATCAAGCAGGAAGTTGGCACGGAGGCCTGCTTCCTAAGGATTAGGCCAGAAGCCTTGGCCTAAATTACGGGAGTGCCTGAGTGATTTCCAGCAGAGGATCGTCCACAGCGTCCTGTGATTGCCCAGCAGAGACCGGAGTCATCCATCACCATATGCTGTTAGTGACGGAGTCCGGAGACTGCAGCTGAAGCAGAAGCGTGGAGATCGAGTGACCGGGACAAGCCAGAGGAGACTATCTGAAAGTCGGGCCTGTTTGGTGAGAAGGGCACCTGCCCAGAATTGACTACTACCTTAGAGGAAAGTGATTTAGTTAGTGCCAGCCACACTTCACCTATCACGCCACAGCTTGCGGCCTAGTGTATCTCACTGGAGACTATGTGATCAGAGATTGGTGCATCCGTCATTAGTGGGTGGCAGGCACACCAGTACTCAGGTATATTGCGGATAATTACAGCATCTTGTTGAAACCCTGTGGATTACAATTTAACTTGTGCACCGACGGTGGCTAGCGAAGACTTCATTGGAGAAAGGAACTTTGAGTGGGACGCAGATAGGCCTTGCTTACCTATTATAGGGAATGAACACGTGCAAGATATTGCAACAAAGGGGGAGCTCGCGAGCAACCAGTTAGCCGCGCAGAGACACATATAGATACATGTACATATATATAGCTGATGTTATTTCTGTTATTACCTAATCTCAGTGATACCTATCCTTATTGGTTTATTGACTCTGCAATGCGCATGCAGAGTCAACTGTGTGTATTAATGTGATTCTTTACCCTTCCCTTTTATACTGAGTAAAGGTACCTTTGATTAAGCATATAACTTGTGTGAAGTATCTCTGTCACTTAGAAGGACTAGTGACCAGCAAAGGTAATAACATTTACAGGTTATTGTGTGATGTATGCAGGATTGTGTCTCCTAATACTCAATAGGTCTCACACTCCTTATTCATATCAGTTGTGCTAAGGGAAGGTTTGAGCCACTTCCAGGGGTTGATAGGCAGGACGTAGACCCAAATCAAACAAACAGCAGCTCCTACGGGGGTAGTGCTACACGTGGGGGCTCGTCCGGGATATTCTACGGTTCTGCAATCAACTTTCCCCCTAGACAGAACCCTTACAGCACAGAAATGGACCCTGCTGCCGTAGCCCGGTGGTGCAGGGATGAAGGCATCCTACCCGGAAATGGCCTGGTGGTTGAAATCCAGAGAGAGGCCTGGGTAGAGGAGCAGCTAACTCCAGTCTTGAGAGCATTGTCCACGGACAGGAAGCCATGGGTGATTGACATAAAGACAGATACTGTAAATCCCCACACCTATGCATTATGTGAGTGGAGGAATAGAATCTCTGACTACTTCAAGGGTGCCAGCATAAAAACTACAAACCAAGTAGAACTCCTCCTGATTCACCCAGAAGAGAATAAAGATGGCCCCACATCCACTACTTCAGGAGGCCCCAGCACAGGAGGGAGCGCCCAACAAAAGGGTCCCGGTTCACCACCATTGACCACCCTTAGCTCAGAATTGTGCGCTGTCCTGGGGGAGATTGTGACCAAGTGTAAAAAGGACCCTCCAGACTACCTGATGTCAGGATACAGGAAACTCAGGACCTTTTCTGGGAAGAAACCTGTACCTTCAGTGGAAGATGGATTTGAAGAGTGGCTAGATGGCGCCACTCAGGCCCTAGAAGAATGGGAGGTGCCAGAACAACAAAAAAAACAACGGATTGTGGAAAGCTTAAAGGGGCCTGCTCTGGAGGCCATACGTAACCTCAAGTTAAGCAAGAAGGACTGCAATGCACAGGATTATCTGGATATTCTGCAGAATGTGTTCGGCGGGACGGAAAATGTCACTGAACTCACTTACCAGCTGGGGCATTGCTACCAAAAAGAGGGAGAGAAGCTGTCAGAATTCATAGGACGCCTGGATAAGATCCTGCATCGGATCCTACTGAAGAAAGGGATCGATCCAAGAAAAGTGGATGAGGCCCGTGCCCAGCAGGTGTTGAGGGGAGCTCAACCCTTGGACCCCATCGCATTATTGCTACGCACCCGGCGGGACGGGAGCAGCCTGGAATACCCCGACTTGATCCGGATAGTCAGGGAGGAGGAGGCCATGTTGGAAGACAAAAGGAGGAGTCAACACACCGAACCAACTGCCCGAGTCAGAATGTTAAGTGCAGAAGAAGGTGATTCAGAAGTTGAACTCCTAAAGACCCAGGTGTCACAACTAGTAGAAATGGTGTCCATGCTGACTAGCCAGGCCTCTGTGCCACACAACAAGAACACGTCAGAGGAACCAAAAAAAACTCCTAGCTCCAATATGGAACTAGTACAGAAGCCTAAGAGATTGATAACATGCTTCAATTGTGGGGGAATCGGGCATGTTAGAGCAGTGTGTCCCAGCCCAGATGAAGTTGCATCCAGATATCGCAAGCCGGCGGAAAACTTCAGAGGGCCCCGGTGAAGGAGTCAGCCGGGCGCCCACCAGTTTCCACGAACTCCTTCAAGAAGTCCAATGATCCAAAACATCAGAGTCAGGGACCTAAACCTCTGCCAATTAGGCCCCGTCCCACAACTCAGGCTGCTGTTGAACAGAAGGCCAGTGCACACCAGACCCAGAAGGGACTGAGACCCACCGGAAACTCAAGAAAAAAAGAAGTGAGGGTACAGGTAACTGAACCCAGCAAGAAGTCTGTGTTGAAGGAGTTCCCTGCCAAGTTAGTGGGGCCTTCTCCAGTAGTCTCCATACAAGTAGAAGGGATCTACACCAAGGCTCTTCTTGACACTGGGGCTCAAGTGACTCTTCTGTACAGGGATTTCTATGATAAACATCTTAAACATCTGCCCCTACAGAAATTAGAGGAACTGGAAATATGGGGTATTGGAACTCAGAGCTTTCCCTATGACGGTTACCTGCCAATCAAGTTGACTTTTGATCCCTCAGTGGCTGGGGAGACAGAGACCTTCGATACTCTGGCAGTAGTGTGCCCTCGCCCACCAGGGGCCAGCAAGAGCTCACTCATCATAGGGACCAACACTGATCTAGTCAGGCGACTGCTGACACCGTTGGCCCAACAGGAAGAAGCCCCGACCACAAGAGTCCACCCCATGTTAAGGCAAGCCTACCAGCGCCTGGTACTGGAGCAGAAGGCGCCGGCTGAGGGAGTTGGCAAGATTTGGAAGCTAGACAAGACAGAGAAGGTATTACAACCGGGAGAGGTGACTTGCCTGAGGGCTTCTGTCAAGCTCACATGGAAACAGCCAGGCCCCTTCATTGTCTTCGAACCAGGCCCACAGGAAAGACAGAAAGGGATTGAAGTAATCCCCGAAGTGATCCCATTGAAGGCCCTACAGAAAAGCCATGGGAGGGTTTCAGTGAGTATAAGGAACACTGCTAATACACCAGTGAAGGTGCCGGCCAGAATGCTGTTGGGCCAGGTGAATCCAGCCACCCCCATTGCCCCGTGTGAATTGAAGAAAGAAGAAAGGGGTGAAGTCACCATAGAGAAGCTCTGTTCTGAAGACACGGCCCTCCCACCAGAATGGAGAAAAAGGGCCAAAGCTCAACTTGCAAGGTGGGAAAAGATCTTCTCTAAAGATGAGTTCGATGTGGGGTGCGCAAGGAGTGCCACTCACAAGATACACTTACAAGAAGATAAGCCCTTTAGATAGAGAGTTTGACGGGTCCCACTGGGTGACTTAGAAGACTTGCGGGAACAGTTGGCTGAGCTGAAGAGGACGGGGATTATTCGAGAATCCAGGAGCCCTTACACTTCTCCAATAGTGGTAGTCCGAAAGAAGAACGGGTCGCTGAGACTGTGTATCGACTACAGAACACTAAACAGAAGGACCATCCCAGATCAATACACCACTCCCCAAATTGAAGACGCCCTGCAGAGTCTGTCAGGGGCCAAGTGGTTCAGTGTAATGGATCTAAAAAGTGGATATTACCAAATCCCCATGCACCCTGAGGATCGGGAGAAGACAGCCTTCATCACCCCTGTGGGGTTCTTTGAGTTCAACCGTATGCCTCAAGGGTTATCAGGAGCCCCCGCCACTTTCCAAAGGCTAATGGAGAGAACCGTCGGGGACATGAATCTAATAGAGGTACTGGTATATTTGGACGACGTCATCGTGTTCGGGAGAACCCTAGAAGAGCATGAAGAGAGACTGGAGAAGGTCCTGAAGAGGCTCAGTGAAGAGGGCCTGAAACTCTCCCCAGAGAAGTGTCAATTTTACCAGTCCTCAGTCCATTACCTGGGCCATATCGTTTCTGCAGAAGGGGTGGCCACGGACCCAGAGAAGCTGGATGCCGTCACCTCTTGGCCGAGACCTACCAACGTGACTGAGCTTCGGTCATTCCTGGGGTTCTGTTCTTACTACAGAAGATTTGTAGAAGGATTCGCCAAGATTGCCAGACCCCTGAACGAGTTACTCAGAAACGAAGGGGAAGATGATGTTCCAGAGCTGGTAAAACCAGTGAAACTCACCATGGGACCCCGAAGGCCCAAAGAGTCGATTCAAGACCAGTGGACAGGGGAGTGCGAGGAAGCCTTCCAGATGTTAAAGCAGAGTCTTACCACTGCACCAGTCCTGGCCTATGCTGATCCAAAGAAGCCTTATGAACTGCATGTAGATGCCAGCCGAGATGGGCTGGGTGGGGTGATGTACCAGGAACATGATGGTTACCTAAGACCCGTCGCATATGTGAGCAGGAGTCTGATACCTGCTGAGAAGAATTACCCCACCCACAAGCTTGAATTCCTGGCCTTGAAATGGGCAGTGGTAGACAAACTGAGAGACTACCTATATGGGGCGGAGTTTGTGGTGAAGACAGATAATAACCCGCTCACCTACCTTCTGACCACTGCCAAGTTGGATGCAACGGGACACCGGTGGTTGGCTGCCCTTTCAAGCTTCACCTTCAGCTTGAAGTACCGACCCGGAGTGGGAAATAGGGATGCAGATGCCCTGTCCAGGAGGTCTCATGCCCCCACCGACCCTACCGAAGAATGGGCCCAACTAGACCCAGAGGGAGTGCGAGCCCTATATCAGGGGACAGAACTTCAAGCCAGAGGTGGGTCAAGAGCCGAAGAAATTGGGGTCTCAGCTGTTGGAGTACCGAAGTGCTATTGCAATGTGACCCAAGTCGAAGGGGAGGGCTTGCCCAAGCTGACAAAAAGGGATTTGAGAAAGGAGCAAGAAGAAGACTCTTTAGGGAAACTCCTGATAAAGGCCCTGGAAAGCCAGCGTCCCGAGATGCTTGAAACAGACTCCCCAAGAGAAGCCCGATTGTTGTGCAGGGAGTGAGATCGGCTACACATACGTCAAGGGGTGGTCTACCGAAGGGGCCCCTCTGACGACTCAGAAGAGAAGTGGCAGCTGTTTCTACCAGCCAAATATCGAGAAGCGGTCCTAGCTGCCCTCCATGACAACCATGGTCACCTAGGGTCCGAACGGACTTTTCACCTTGTACGGGATAGGTTCTATTGGCCCTGCATGCGGGCTGAAGTGGAAGGATATTGCCATTCCTGTGTCTGATGCATTCAAAGGAAGACCTTGCCACGTCAAGCAGCCCCAATGGGCCATCTGCAAAGTCAGGGACCTATGGAACTGGTGTGCATTGACTTCCTTTGCCTGGAGCCTGATCTGAGTGGTCAAGGGAATGTCTTGGTGATAACAGATCACTTTACCAGATATGCTCAAGCATTCCCAACAAAAGACCAGAAGGCCTCAACAGTAGCCAAAGTACTGGTAGAAAAATTATTTGTGCACTATGGTCTACCCCAATGCCTTCATTCAGATCAGGGCAGAGACTTTGAAAGCAAATTAATAAAGAAGTTATTAGACCTGTTAGGCATCCAGAAGACCAGGACAACCCCTTATCACCCACAAGGAGATGCTCAGCCTGAACGGTTTAACCGGACTCTCTTGGATATGTTGGGGACTCTGAGTTCAGAGAAAAAGCAGCATTGGAGCAAGCATGTAGCTGCCATAGTGCATGCCTACAATAGCACTGCCAGTGATGTCACCGGGTATTCCCCATACCGTTTGATGTTCGGGCGGGAGGCTCGGTTGCCAGTGGACTTGGCCTTTGGCATATCGATGGATCATACCTCAGCAGCATCCCACAAGGGGTATGTAGACCGATTGAGAAAGAGTCTGAAGACAGCTTTTGAAAAGGCCCAAGCAGCATCTGACCAACGGGGGCTGAGAAATAAAAGAAACTTTGACCTAAGAGTCAGAATTCAAGATTTACAGCCAGGAGATAGAGTGCTGTTGAGGAACTTGGGAATTCCGGGAAAACATAAGTTGGCTGACCGTTGGAAATCCCAACCTTATGTTATCTGCAAGAAGCTGGAAAACGTTCCTGTGTACCAAATTAGGCCAGAAGGAAGTGTGGGACCGTTAAAGACCTGGCACAGGAATCACTTGTTGCCCCTCTCCGAGGCAGTTCGCATGCCTCCTGCATCTGACTCACAAGAAACCCCTTCAACTTCTCAAGGTTCCAGACCCATCACCCGATCTCAAACAGTGCTTCCAGATGTGAGAGATGGAGACTCTGACAATGAAGGTCAAGAGGATGAAGAAGCAGAATCTGACTGGTTGTGGTCATCCCAATTGCCAGAACCCATGACCACCTCCCAAACCTCACCCAAAACAGTTGACAATGGAACTCTTCGGGCAGAAGCTCCTGAATTCGTGCCTTCAAACATTCTCATTGAGGAGGTAGCTGATGACTCAGACTCTTTGTCAATGGAAGACCCAGAAGAATCGTCGTTGTCTCTATCTGAAGGAGAGCGGGACGCTCCTGAAGTTCTGGAGCCCAACATGCCTGAACTAGATGAGGAAGCCCCTGAAGAGCTTCTAGAAACAGCCAGCCCCAATGTCCTTGAGAATATGATACCTAAAGAGCAGAGGGAAAGAAGAGTAATTCACCCCCCAAAAAGACTGACGTACGACCAATTGGGTGAATGCTCTGAGGAGGCCATCATCACTTCTAAGAGAACCATTGATCAGTCTAGCTCTTCCACTCCAGATTCAGATTCAGTGGAAGACAACCCCAGCTCACTCCCTAGCACATCTGAAACAGACACCCAAGTGTCGGTGGTCCGTATACAGGACAACCTCCCTCCTTGTGATAATTGGTGGGAGGTTCCTCTGTCGGCTCTGTGTTATGATATGAGCTGTTTAAGTTTAAATCCTGCTTATGAAAAGGCAAGTTGTTTATTGTCATGCATAAACTAACAAATTTCCCTGCAGGTATTGCCAAAGTATGTGTTAGGTTACATACTGTTGTCCTCTTTTGGGACCAAAGACTTTAAGTGGGGGGAGTGTGTAGCAGGATGTCCATATGTAAGAAGGAATCCGGCTCCCTCCGGTGGTATAAGTGTTACAATGCAACTAATGCACTTTGGGACAGATATCAGCTAGGAGAAAAGACTTTGTTGCTTTTAGTAAACACAGACTACATTACCCAGGGTGCATTGCAACACCGCAAAGCATTCTGGGCAGACTACTTAAACCAGGGGAGGGGCCAGCGTCTCTCTCTCTGGATCCAGCTCTCAATCAAGCAGGAAGTTGGCACGGAGGCCTGCTTCCTAAGGATTAGGCCAGAAGCCTGGGCCTAAATTACGGGAGTGCCTGAGTGATTTCCAGCAGAGGATCGTCCACAGCGTCCTGTGATTGCCCAGCAGAGACCGGAGTCGTCCATCACCATATGCTGTTAGTGACGGAGTCCGGAGACTGCAGCTGAAGCAGAAGCGTGGAGATCGAGTGACCGGGACAAGCCAGAGGAGACTATCTGAAAGTCGGGCCTGTTTGGTGAGAAGCAGGGATGAGCCGAACACCCCCCTGTTCGGTTCGCACCAGAACCTGCGAACAGACAAAATGTTCGTGTAAACTTTAGAACCCTATTAAATACAATGGACTCGAACGTTCGAAATCTAAAGTGTTAATTATAAAGGCTAATATGCAAGTTATTGTCCTAAAAAGTGTTTGGGGACCCGGGTCCTGCCCCAGGGGACATGTATCAATGCAAAAAGAAGTTTTAAAAACGGCCGTTTTTTCGGGAGCAGTGATTTTAATAATGCTTAAAATGAAAAAATAAAAGTGAAATATTCCTTTAAATTTCGTACCTGGGGGGTGTGTATGATGTGCATGTAAAGTGGTGCATGTTTCCCGTGCTTAGAACTGTCCCTGCAAAAAATGTCATTTTTGAAAGAAAAAAATGCATTTAAAACTGACTCGCGGCTATTAATGAATTGTCGGCTCCCGGCAATACATACAAAAGTCATTGATAAAAAAAAAAAAAAAAAGCGTGGGGGTTCCCCAGAATTCAATTACCAGGCCCTTCAGGTCTGGAATGGATATTAAGGGGAACCCCGCCGCAAATTAAAAAAAAATTGACGTGGGGTTCCCTCAAATATCCATTCCAGGCCCTTCAGATCTGGCATGGATTTTAAGGGGAACTCCACCCAAAATTTAAAAAAAATGGCGTGGAGTCCCCCTAAAAATCCATACCAGACCCCTTATCCGAGCACGCAACCTGGCCGGCCGCAGGGGAAAAGGGGGGGACGAGAGAGCGGCCCCCCCTCCCTCCTGAACCGTACCAAGCCACATGCCCTCAACATGGGGAGGATGTCCCCATGTTGATGGGGACAAGGGCCTCATCCCCACAACCCTTGCCCGGTGGTTGTGGGGGTCTGCGGGCGGGGGGCTTATCGGAATCTGGAAGACCCCTTTAACAAAGGGGACCCCCAGATCCCGGCCCCCCCTATGTGAATTGGTAAGGGGTACATTGTACCCCTACCATTTCACAAAGAAAGCGTAAAAAAATGTTTAAAAAAACACACAAACACCTTGAAAAAGTCCTTTATTTAAAAAAATAAATAAATAAACATTCCAGCGGTGAAATCCAGTGTCCCGCGGCGATCCCGATGTCCAGCGCTGTCCTTCATTGGTTGTGCCTGAGCGGACCTGATGGGGAACTCCCTCTCAGTATTTTAAATGTATAGACCCGCCCCTTCTAAAGTTCCCCATCAGGTCCGCTCAGCGGACGAGATGCAGAACATGAGAAGGGGCGGGTCTATACATGTATTACCAAAGTGAGAGCAGTTCCCCATCAGGTCCGCCCCCTCGGTATGTCGGACCCGCCTACGTCATTGGCTTGAGCGGGGAACTTCCTTCACTATGTAAATTTAAATTACACAGTGAAGGAAGTTCCCCGCTCAAGCCAATGACGTAGGCGGGTTCGACATACCGAGGGGGCGGACCTGATGGGGAACTGCTCTCACTTTGGTAATACATGTATAGACCCGCCCCTTCTCATGTTCCGCATCTGGTCCGCTGAGCGGACCTGATGGGGAACTTTAGAAGGGGCGGGTCTATACATTTTTAAAATACTGAGAGGGAGTTCCCCATCAGGTCCGCTCAGGCACAACCAATGAAGGACAGCGCTGGACATCGGGATCGCCGCGGGACACTGGATTTCACCGCTGGAATGTTTTTTTTTATTTTATTTTTTTTAAATAAAGGACTTTTTCAAGGTGTTTGTGTGTTTTTTTAAACATTTTTTTACGCTTTCTTCGTGAAATGGTAGGGGTACAATGTACCCCTTACCAATTCACATAGGGGGGGGGCCGGGATCTGGGGGTCCTCTTTGTTAAAGGGGTCTTCCAGATTCCGATAAGCCCCCCGCCCGCAGACCCCCACAACCACCGGGCAAGGGTTGTGGGGATGAGGCCCTTGTCCCCATCAACATGGGGACATCCTCCCCTTGTTGAGGGCATGTGGCTTGGTACGGTTCAGGAGGGAGGGGGGGGCGCTCTCTCGTCCCCCCCTTTTCCCCTGCGGCCGGCCAGGTTGCGTGCTCGGATAAGGGGTCTGGTATGGATTTTTAGGGGGACTCCACGCCATTTTTTTTTAAATTTGGGGTGGAGTTCCCCTTAAAATCCATGCCAGATCTGAAGGGCCTGGAATGGATATTTGGGGGAACCCCACGTCAATTTTTTTTTAAATTTGCGGCCGGGTTCCCCTTAATATCCATTCCAGACCTGAAGGGCCTGGTAATTGAATTCTGGGGAACCCCCACGCTTTTTTTTTTTTTTTTATCAATGACTTTTGTATGTATTGCCGGGAGCCGACAATTCATTAATAGCCGCGAGTCAGTTTTAAATGCATTTTTTTCTTTCAAAAATGACATTTTTTGCAGGGACAGTTCTAAGCACGGGAAACATGCGCCACTTTACATGCATATCATACACACCCCCCAGGTACGAAATTTAAAGGAATATTTCACTTTTATTTTTTCATTTTAAGCATTATTAAAATCACTGCTCCCGAAAAAACGGCCGTTTTTAAAACTTCTTTTTGCATTGATACATGTCCCCTGGGGCAGGACCCGGGTCCCCAAACACTTTTTAGGACAATAACTTGCATATAAGCCTTTATAATTAACACTTTAGATTTCTCCCATAGATTTTTCGAATTTGCCACGAACACCCCAATTTGTTCGCTGTTCGGCGAACGGGCGAACAGGCAATGTTCGAGTCGAACATGAGTTCGACTCGAACTCGAAGCTCATCCCTAGTGAGAAGGGCACCTGCCCAGAATTGACTACTACCTTAGAGGAAAGTGATTTAGTTAGTGCCAGCCACACTTCACCTATCACGCCACAGCTTGCGGCCTAGTATATCTCACTGGAGACTATGTGATCAGAGATTGGTGCACCCGTCATTAGTGGGTGGCAGGCACACCAGTACTCAGGTATATTGCGGATAATTACAGCATCTTGTTGAAACCCTGTGGATTACAATTTAACTTGTGCACCGACGGTGGCTAGCGAAGACTTCATTGGAGAAAGGAACTTTGAGTGGGACGCAGATAGGCCTTGCTTACCTATTATAGGGAATGAACACGTGCAAGATATTGCAACAAAGGGGGAGCTCGCGAGCAACCAGTTAGCCGCGCAGAGACACATATAGATACATGTACATATATATAGCTGATGTTATTTCCTGTTATTACCTAATCTCAGTGATACCTATCCTTATTGGTTTATTGACTCTGCAATGCGCATGCAGAGTCAACTGTGTGTATTAATGTGATTCTTTACCCTTCCCTTTTATACTGAGTAAAGGTACCTTTGATTAAGCATATAACTTGTGTGAAGTATCTCTGTCACTTAGAAGAACTAGTGACCAGCAAAGGTAATAACATTTACAGGTTATTGTGTGATGTATGCAGGATTGTGTCTCCTAATACTCAATAGGTCTCACACTCCTTATTCATATCAGTTGTGCTAAGGGAAGGTTTGAGCCACTTCCAGGGGTTGATAGGCAGGACGTAGACCCAAATCAAACAAACAGCAGCTCCTACGGGGGTAGTGCTACATATATATATATATATATATATATATATATATATATATATATATATATTTATTTATTATAAAGCTGTGTCTAGCAGACCACCTTGCACCCCCCCTCCCTCCTCCGTTATCAGACTAGCACAGCACAGAGGGCGCCAGACACTGAATCCTCCCACTGTCCCACACCAGCTCTCAGGTGGTAGAGGGCAAGTTAGGGTGGCACAGGGCAAGTTGTGTGGTATAGGGCAAGTTAGGGTGGTATAGGGCAGGTTGGGGTGGCACAGGGAAAGTTAGGGTGGTATAGGGCAGGTTGGGGTGGCACAGGGCAGGCTGGGTGGTATATGGCAGGTTGGGGTGGCAAAGGGCAGGCTGGGGTGGTATATGGCAGGTTGGGGTGGCACAGGGCAAGTTGGGTTGGCACAGGGCAAGTTGGGGTGGTATAGGGCAGGTTGGGGTGGCACAGGGCAGGCTGGGGTGGCACAGGGCAAGTTAGGGTGGTATAGGGCAGGTTGGGGTGGTATAGGGCAGGTTGGGGTGGAACAGGGCAGGCTGGGTGGTATATGGCAGGTTGGGGTGGCACAGGGCAGGCTGGGGTGGTACAGGGCAGGTTGGGGTTGCACAGGGCAAGTTGGGGTGGTATAGGGCAGGTTGGGGTGGCACAGGGCAGGCTGGGGTGGTACAGGGCAGGTTGGGGTTGCACAGGGCAAGTTGGGGTGGTATAGGGCAGGTTGGGGTGGTATAGGGCAGGTTGGGGTGGCACAGGGCAGGCTGGGTGGTACAGGGCAGGCTGGGGTGGCACATGGCAGGTTGGGGTGGCACAGGGCAGGTTGGGGTGGAACAGAGCAGGCTGGGTGGTATATGGCAGGTTGGGGTGGCACAGGGCAGGTTGGGGTGGCACAGGGCAAGTTGGGGTGGTATAGGGCAGGTTGGGGTGGCACAGGGCAGGCTGGGTGGTACAGGGCAGGCTGGGGTGGCACATGGCAGGTTGGGGTGGCACAGGGCATATTAGAACTCTGGAGTGACACTGTGCAGTGTGCAGAGTAACTTACATAGCATGCCTCATGCCCCCCATCATCATCATGAGCATCATCAGACCAGCTTCTGGGTGTGGGCGGCTCAGTCAGCTAATATAATATAGTGAGTGGTGTCTGTCTGATAACCAGGGGAGGGGGGGGGGCGGCTGGACACAGCTATATTATATGGGTCTGGAAGGAATTTGGCAGCCAGCCTATATAGGGCTGGTGTACTTACATTTACCAGGCTGAGTCTAGTCGTCCACATGGAGGAGCTGGGGATCAAAGTGTGAGCCACACAGCTCTCAGGTTATATTAGTACTGCCCTTAATTAGGGAGGCCCTGGTGTAATCAGCCGGCGCCCCGCCTTAGTCCATGCAATATCCCCCAGGGATATCCCTACCGCAGTGGGCGGTCCTCCCTGAGTGGCTCCCTCGGCGTTCCGGAAAGACTCAAGGTCTCCGACAGCTGCCGTCTCCTCTGCTGCAAAAGCGTGACGTCCTGACATCACACGCGTGCATGGTTTCCCACGCACGCGTGGATGGCAAGGACATCCAGAGGGGATCAGGGACGCCGCCGACAAGGAAGGAACGCCCAAATAGGGCAGGCGGAACACAAGTCCGCCGCCCCATGAGCATGATGGGAGCACAGGGCTCCCCCTCCCCCCTTGTCGGGAGGACGCACACGCATGCGCGGCCCACACTGAGGGCAACGTGGGCCGAGGAGGCAAAAAAGAAACAGCGAAATGCACTGATGGAATGGCCCATGGTGGAAAACTATATTGAGTTGACACTTAGTGCATGCAAGTGCAAATTGCATAACACCACAGTGTGAACAAAAATGCATGTGTTTGTAAACAGTATTAAGTAAATGGTATATTAAGGATATCTGGTGTATATGAACTGGAGCTAAAAATTGGTGATTGTGGTCCAATGCTTAACCATTGGCTGTATAAACAATCAGTGTTGTATTGGGAGACATGTTGATGTCTCCCAGCAGTTTTCTGCACTGAGACAGTATTTAGTTTCCAACGGGGGAGTGGATTGGGTTAGACTCCAGTCCCCCTGAAACGGATCACCGAGACTGTCCCATCATAGTGGTCACCTTGAAATTACTCATGGGATTTAGATCATAATATGATACCTATGTTGGCATAGCAACGGGACCATCAATACTATATAGCTCAAGTCTTCACTCGCATGCGTCCAGGGGGGGATGGGGTGTTTAACCACCCAAAATGAATATAAAAGAATGGAAAGGACACGTATACTGGGAGTGAAAATTACTGCGCACCCCGAAAATTGCAAGAAGAATGGGAAGTTCCCCCAATGGGGTTTTTTAGCAGCAAAATTCCAAAAATAATTTACAATAATGCATGTTAAAAATGTATTGTGTATAACATTAAATACAATCCTAACAGGTTTATACTCCGGTAAAAAACATGTATATAAAAACACACAGAATTATAGACACAACATTGCCATACAGTTTTACATTTTGCATGCATCTGTATAAATACTGACGCGTTTCGATCCCAACGGATCTCTTCAGAGGATGGGTGGTTGGCTGTGGGAAATATATGTATTAAATTTCCATTCTACACGGCCCACAACGCCACTGTGCTGCGGAGGAGCGTGGCGCCACGCACTGCCTGCTGGGAGAGCTTATTTAAAGGAAGGCGGGGCTTGTGTTCATTCTCTTGGGACGCCATCTTGCAAGAGGCCTGCAGCGAGGGTGCTTAGGTCGGAGAAGCCTGGGCCTAAAGTGACGAAGGCCGGATAGCCTGTCGGAGGGATTCCCGCTACAGCCCAGCTGATCGGACCCGGGAGAGAGACAGCTCCACACTCCTGAAAATCCAGCGTCATCTATCCTCCGGCGCCTCTTGAGCGGCTAATCGGAGGACCAGGGACCGTGACTCGTCTGGAGGTTGCGAACCAAGAGGGCCCTGTCGGAGGATACCAGCGAGGCGAGACCTCATGTGGTGAGAGGGCACCTGCCCACCAACATAACTAACTGTGTTGCAGGAAGGTGACTTCCATACTTTTACTTACGCTTGCTGGTAACTGCAGTACCGCAAGCAGAGACACGTTACATTCAGGATTGAGTTAGCGCTTGGGAAGGATCCGCATTCCACTTGCCTTTTTCACCACACATGTTAATTGTTTAATCTTTCTTCACCCTTTCTCTGGATTACAAATACTAAAGTGCACCAACAAGAGCTAGCGAAGATTACTGGAGACTTTTAGGAGCAATCATCAGTTCAGCTCACTGACTAGGTTGATACAACGGGACAGGTACCAGTAAAGCTGCCCACCAGGGGGAGCCATATAGCTTGTTGAATCTGCATGTATAAATCAACTTTTGCATTTATTATACTGTCATTGTGCTGTTTAGTGAGCTGGGTTGGACTTGGTGGAGAAGTACCCCTCTGTAGATATTATTGCAGTGGGAGATTCCTCCACCCTGCACTTCTTCAGGTCTGACTCTAAGTTGGGTTTCCTAGTCTATAAGTGAAACCCGGGGACTGTTATGTGCATGTATGCCAGTGAACTCTCACAGGGATCTGTTTGAGTCAAATGTCATATGTATAATCTTTATTTCTTTACCAAGTAAAAATATTCCTTCTTGGTTGAACTACTTCTTGTGTGGGACTCTGTCTTTTGTAGCTGTGTGGCAGGCAAACCACAACAAGGTAACAATATTTAATTATATCTATTGTTGTGTGATATCATTGTGGCCTTCTATAGCCTTTAGGGGTCCACAATCACATTATTGTTACTATTATCCATTTGTGCCAAGGAGAGTCGAGCCAAGATTAGAGGGGTTGATAGGCAGAGTAAAGGCCCAAAACTTAAACCAGCAGCTCCTACAGGGGTAGTGCTACACGTCTATTTTCCAAAGACAACCTCTGGATAGGACGCTGAGCACGTGCACTAAACTTCTTTGGTCGACCATGGCGAGGCCTGTTCTGAGTGGAACCTGTCCTGGCTAATTGGACCCAATTTGGACATTTTCACTTAGGGGTGTACTCACTTTTGTTGCCAGCAGTTTAGACATTCATGGCTGTGTTGAGTTATTTTGAGGGGACAGCAAATTTACACTGTTATACAAGCTGTACACTCACTACTTTACATTGTAGCAAAGTGTCATTTCTTCAGTGTTGTCACATGAAAATATATATTTACAAAAATTTGAGGGGTCTACTCACTTTTGTGAGATACTGTATATATATATATATGTAGCGGGGGTTTAAAATTTATGGGGAGTGCAAGGGTTGTAGTATGACCCAATGCACTGATTGTTGGGGAATTTTGGACCATTCATTGTTCTTGGAGGACTCTGGTGGTGTGAGGTTCCCTGCGGCCCGAGGGTGGCGCTATCGCCCTGGTCCGGGGTTGAACCCTCACTGCAGTACTGTACCCTTTTTTTGTCCTTTTCCGGCGGTTGTTGTCATGGACGTATGCCTCTGGTACCCACAACAAGGCTCAGGCACATCCCCCGCTAGTAGGCTTCCAAGTGTAAACAGAAGTTTTCCATTGCGCATGCACGCGCGCCAATCGCGCACGCGCGCACAGTGACGCTGCCTTGGCGCCCAGTGGCCTTTAAAAGGGGCTTCCTCTGTCCAGACTCTTGCTGTCTGATCTGCAGTTATCCGGTGACCTGATCCTGAACTTGCACCTGCTGTTACTCTGACCTGGCTTCCTGACCTTGCTGCTGTCTCCAGTCCTGACCTTTGGCTTCCTAGACCCAGTCCTGCTCATCTGTCTGCCTGATCCTCTGTTGCCTGATCTAGCCTGAACTTGACCCTCCGCTGCCTGATGCTTCTGTCTGTATCTGATCCGCTGTGCATGACCTGGCTAGTCTGACCTTTCTCCTGCCTGCTGCTTGTATCCGTATCCACCCGCATCCAAGCTACCTGCACCCGCTGGCCTGCATCACCTGACCTGCATCTTCAGCTGTCCATAGCGGTCTTCTCATCTAGTCCAGGAGAACCTAACAGGCACTCATACCCCACTGTGCTCCTTCGGCCACTGTCCCAACTCCAGTGACCTGGGAACCAGGCCTGTACGAGAGGTCTCCCTCTGCACGTCGGGCTCACCTCCAAGGTACGTGTCAGTTGTACAGCGGGGCGGGAAACCTGCTGTGACGCTGGGGGAGAGGAGATAAAGGGGGCGGATGCCCTGAACACAGGGACAGAGTCGGAGGTCACAGCCGCGCCCAGACACCTTCAGTCTGGGTGCTGGCATTCCAGAGTTCCGGGCCCAGGTGCCCTTGACCTGGCCGGAGCGCGAGATGGAGTCCATCCCAGGCACCTTTAGCCTGGGGTGAGGTACTATGGAGGAGGCCTGGGGCTCAGTACCTTCGACTGGGTTCCGCGATGGTGGAGGAATCCGAGGGGGCCCTAAAGCCTTGGGTGCCCGAGTCTGAGACAAGGAGGCCAGTGAGCAGAACTTCTCTGGTCAGTCCGGTGCAGCATTCGCCGGTGACGGAGAGGCCTCTGGTAACTCTCTTGGACGGATATCTTCCCTCTGACAGGGGCTGCGCTTAGCGAAGGTAATTCACTTTCTGTTCTACACAGTCGGTGGCAGCGGCTGTGCGCCATGACCGTTGGTGACATCTCAATGGTTATTTCTATCTAAGGATTGTGCCTCGACCCACTCTCAACCTATACTGAACTGTTCTTTGGGTCACAACCTGTCTGTGCTAAATGACGATTTATTGCTATCGGAGAATAAATACAAGTTGGACCTTTTCAGTGGTGTGGAACTCCAGTTACTGGGAGCAGAGGGGGTCATTTACAGAAAAGACTTGGCTCTGGGTTATGCACATGACCCGATGGTAAAAATGGTTCTGGCCTTCACCTTTACACATTAGAGGACATGGGCTGTGGTGTATTGCATCCCTCCTCCCATACTCCCCCCTAGACGAGACAACAAGCCGAGAAGAAGAAGGGGTGAGAGGGGTGAGGTCGCTACATATATATATATATATATATATATATATATATAGTAACACAAGCTATTTTGTAATTGAATGTTATTGAAAAAACTTCCTTTGTAACACTAAAGCCTCATGCACTCTGGGCACTAAAAATGCTGCTTATACAGTCTGTATAAGCAACTCTATGTTATCTTAGGTATACATGTATATTTGGCCTTTTACAAACATATTTGTAAAGGAGATTATACAGACTAAAAAAAAACACATCATAAGTGCATTTTCAAGAGCAGGTTTCGGCATAAAAAACTCTTGACGCACCTAAACGTGGCATTTAAGCGTATCAAGCTTTTTTTAGGTGTAAATTTTTTCTAGTGTTTTGAAGAAAAACGCTTATAAATGCAAATGCATCTAAACGCATGTACAATATGTTCCATGGGAGTGTTTTTTTATGCTGCTTTTTATCTGCCAGCAGCATTTTTGGTGCTGCCTAGTGTGCATAGAACCTAAGTACATAAATCCCCAGCATTTGCATTTAAACTGCCGTCTTCATACTTTAGTTTAACTAATTCCGGACCGCCCACCGCACATACACTGCGTCAGAGCGGCCCCGCTGCGTGAAACAACGTACCTCTACGTTGTTCGCAACTTCCAGGTCTGGGGTGCGCACTAACGGCGACCCGCTCCTGCTGTGATTGGACACAGCAGGAGCCAATCAGAGTTACGTCTGATTTTTGGGCAACCCGTTCATTTTAATAGGCTGCCTTAAGACAACGCGCAGTAACACGTCATATAACACGCATTAACACACATGTTACTGTATCGTATAAAACTAATTGGTCTCTAAAAGACTGTATAGGAGGAGCTCATTAATAATAGAGATGAAGCAAAATTAGGGTGATATAAAATTGGAGCATAAACAGTACTCAGCATTGATTTATTAAGGTAATAAGGAACAGGCCTCAATATGTCTTGCATCAGTTTCAGAGGCTCCCACATCCCAGCCCTTCGTTTCTTCCCTGAACGCAGCAAATCAATACACGTGCAAGTAAAAGCCTTATCAGTTACAATAATAAGCTCGTATTATTATTGTAAGTGCTTAGCTGGTATATATTGGATTTGTGGCCACAGCCATGAATATATTTTGCTACTCTTATGAATAGTCAGCATATACTGAACACATCTGCCTCTAACAGCAGGGAAATATTCTGCTATGCTCAGCATTTTTGTACACTTACTACTTGACACCTAATACTGATATATGTGCCAGGCTATTGTTTGTTCCTTGATTCCTATGATACCATAAAAATCCAGAGAGTACAAACATGGCATAGCATGCTTGTACATTTCCTGGGGTGCCATTCAATATTAACTGCATTGCGCAGCCTGTTGCATTAGGGTGTGCACACCAGAGCACAAACACACAATCACACTGCATGTATATCAGCAGAGCAGTGGACGGTGTCAGCAGAGCAAAGATTGGTGTCAGTAGAGCAGCGGATGATATCAGTAGTTTTTTATTTTTATAATTTTTTATAATTTTTTTACAATTTTATTTTTTTAATTATTTTTTACAATATTATCATTATTATTTTTAGGAGCCCTGTTATGGGGCTTTGGTGAAATATCAAGGGTCTAAACAAACCCTTGATGTCTCACTTTTGAGACAGAGAAAGAAACTGAGGACAGAGATTCCCCAGTACCTTTCTCTGCAGCCTTCAGTATACATAGATTACTATGCTTCAGTTAAGAATGAAGACAGGAGCGATCAGTACAGATCACTTGCTGTGTTCATTCAGAAAAGAAAGAGGAGTGGAGAGGAGGGAAGCTGGCAGCGCTGCAGGGGGAGAGAGGAAGCAGGGGGAGTCGGCACCACACAGGATGTTTAGGGTGTGCCCAGGCACACCCAGCACACCCTGTGCGCATGCCTATGATTAACTCAACAATGCATGCAAAGTGCATCACAGTAACACGTGCGTTACTGCCATGTGGAAGTGTAGATGGTCTCTTAACCACTTAACGACCGCTCACTGTATATATACGTCGGCAGAATGGCACCGACAGGCACAATCACGTATAGTGTACGTGATTGCCTTTGTATAGTTGGGGGGTCCAATCGGACCCCCCTCCTATACAGTGAGCGGTGGCTAAGTGTCCGGGAGCGTTTCGGGATGAGGGGGCAGCCATTCGTTTCCGGCCACCCCCTCGCGATCGCTCCCGGCGAATGGAAATGCCCCCTCTGTCTTTGTCAGGCAGAGGAAGCAGGAGGAAGTGATGTCATCTCTGGTGCGGCGCTCACATATACCGAGCGCCGTACAAGAGAAGACATCAGGTCAGTGCACACAACACTACACTGACACCAGGACACATAGGGACATAAATCGCCCCCCCAGACACCCCCAGACACCCCCAGATCACCCCCCAGATCACCCCCCCAGCCCCCAGTAACAGTGTCACTGATTGCAGTGACCATTTATTTACTGATCACTGCAATCAGTGACATTTGTGACTGTAAAAGTGTCACTACATTTATTTTTAGGTCCAGTGTAGCCCCCTAACCCCCCTAATAAAGGTTTAACCCCCTTGATCGCCCCCCAGGTAACCCTTTCACCCCCTATCACCACTGTTGCTAAGCGATCGTTTTTCTAAACGCTGTCTTAGTGTCGGTGATGCAGATCGGTAGCCAGTAATTTTTTTTAGGTTCGCTGCATGTTTTTATAGCGTCAGGTACCCCAATATATTATCTAATAAAGGTTTAACCCCCTTGATCGCCCCCCAGGTAACCCTTTCACCCCCTATCACCACTGTCGCTAAGCGATCGTTTTTCTAAACGCTGTCTTAGTGTCGGTGATGCAGATCGGTAGCTGGTAATTTTTTTTAGGTTCGCCGCAGGTTTTTATAGCGTCAGGTACCCCAATATATTATCTAATAAAGGTGTAACCCCCTTGATCGCCCCCCAGGTACCCCTTTCACCCCCTATCACCACTGTCGCTAAGCGATCGTTTTTCTAAACGCTGTCTTAGTGTCGGTGATGCAGATCGGTAGCCAGTAATTTTTTTTAGGTTTGCCACAGGTTTTTATAGCGTCAGGTACCCCAATATATTATCTAGTAAAGGTTTAACCCCCTTGATCGCCCCCCAGGTAACCCTTTCACCCCCTATCACCACTGTCGCTAAGCGATCGTTTTTCTGATCGCTGTCTTAGTGTCGGTGATGCAGATCGGTAGCCAGTAATTTTTTTTAGGTTCGCCGCAGGTTTTTATAGCGTCAGGTACCCCCATATATTATCTAATAAAGGTTTTAACCCCCTGATTGCCCCTAGTTAACCCTTTCACCAGTGATCACCATATAAGTGTTAGGGGTGACGCTGGTTAGTTAGTTTGCTTTTTATAGTGTCAGGGCACCCGCCGTATATAACCCAATAAAGGTTTAACCCCCTGATCGCCCGGCGGGTGATATCAATTAGGTTTTAGCGTCAGAGAGGGTCTGCGTCACACCCCAGGCAGCGTCAGGTTAGTGCCAGTAACGCTAACAGCCACGCGTGAAGCATACACCTCCCTTATTGGTATAGTATCTGAACAGATCAATATCTGATCTGATCAGATCTATACTAGCGTCCCCAGCAGTTTAGGGTTCCCAAAAACGCAGTGTTAGCGGGATCAGCCCAGATACCTGCTAGCACCTGCGTTTTGCCCCTCCGTCCAGCCCAGGCCACCCAAGTGCAGTATCGATCGATCACTATCACTTACAAAACAAAAACACACATAACTGCAGCGTTCGCAGAGACAGGCCTGATCCCTGCGACTCCAGTGCTGTAGGAGGTGATTTCACCACCACAGTTAAATAAAAAAAGCATATATGCCGAAGCATTGGGGCAGCAGGAGCGGAGGAGCGATTTTGCTCCTAATGCCGCGTACATACGGTCGAAATTCCGACGGAGGCTTGCCCGTGGAAAAGTCCGACCATGTGTGTGCGGCATAACTTTTTTGCGGGAGGATGCCCCCATGCTTCGGCATATATAAATGGTGCGTGTATGCCCATCATTGGAAGTGGGTGGATGAAGGGCGGTATTCTAATGGTGGGCATACCCACCGATCAATCTCTTTTTTCGTTCAGCCAACTGGCTGCATGAAAAAAACCGATTACAATACATGTCCAACAAGGACCAGCAACGTACTGGTATGTTGCTGGACTTTGAATGTTTATACCAGAATGATGCCTGCGGGTTTAGGTATCATCTTGGTATCATTCTTTTCAGCCAGCGGCCGGCTTTCATGTAAAAGCAATCCTAGTGGCTAATTAGCCTCTGGACTGCTTTTACAAGCAGTGGGAGGGAATGCCCCCCCCCCCCGGATATAAAAAGCGCCATTGGGAAATTGGGAAAGCATTTTATCACACCGATCTTGGTGTGGTCAGATGCTTTGAGGGCAGAGGAAAAATCTAGGGTCTAGAAGACCCCAGTTTTTTTAAAAAAAGAGTACCTGTCACTACCTATTGCTATCATAGGGGATATTTACATTCCCTGAGATAACAATAAAAATGATAAAAAAAAAAAATACTTGGAAGGAACAATTTAAAAATAAAATAAAAAAGCAAAATTAATAATAAAAAAAAAAAAGCACCCCTGTCCTGCCCTGCTCTTGCCCAATGGCGAACGCAAGCGTCGGTCTGGCGTCATATGTAAACAGCAATTGCACCATGCATGTGAGGTATCACCGCGAAGGTCAGATCGAGGGCAGTCATTTTCGCAGTAGACCTCCTCTGTAAATCTACTGGGGTAACCTGTAAAGGCTTTTAAAAATGTATGTAGTTTGTCGCCAATGCGCGTTTGTGCGAAATTTTAAAGCATGTCGTGTTTGGTATCTATGTACTCGGCCTAAGATCATCTTTTTTATTTCATCAAACATTTGGGCAATATAGTGTGTTTTAGTGCATTAAAATTAAAAAAAGTGTATTTTTTAACCCAAAAAATGCGTTTGAAAAATCGCTGCGCAAATACTGTGTAGAAAAAAAAAATGCAACACCCACCATTTTAATCTGTAGGGCCTTTGCTTTAAAAATATATATAATGTTTGGGGGTTCAACATAATTTTCTTGCAAAAAAAAAAAATGTTTTCATGTAAACAAAAAGTGTCAAAAAGGGCTTTGTCTTCAAGTGATTAGAAGAGTGGATGTAAGCTTCCTAATGTTGTGTATAAAATGCCAGAACAGTTCAAACCCCCCCCCCAAATGACCCCATTTTGGAAAGTAGACACCCCAAGCTATATACTGAGAGGCATGTCGAGTCCATGGAATATTTTATATGTTGACACAAGTTGCGGAAAAAAGACAATTTATTTTTATTTTTTATTTTTTTTGCACAAAGTTGTTACTAAATGATATATTGCTCAAACATGCCATGGGCATATGTGGAATTACACCCCAAAATACATTCTGTTGCTTCTCCTGAGTACGGGGATACCACATGTGTGAGACTTTTTGGGAGCCTAGCCGCGTACGGGACCCCAAAAACCAAGCACCGCCTTCAGGCTTTCTAAGGGTGTAAATTTTTGATTTCACTTCTCACTGCCTATCACAGTTTCGGAGGCCATGGAATGCCCAGGTGGCACAAAACCCCCCCAAATGACCCCATTTTGGAAAGTAGACACCCCAAGCTATTTGCTGAGAGGTATTGTGAGTATTTTGCAGATCTCGCTTTTTGTCACAAAGTTTTAAAATTTGAAAAAAAAAAATATATATATATATATTTTCTTTCTTCATTTTCAAAAACAAATGAGAGCTGTAAAATACTCGCCATGCCTCTCAGCAAATAGCTTGGGGTGTCTATATTCCAAAATGGGGTCATTTGGGGGGGTTTTGTGTTATTTTGGCATTTTATGGCCTTCGAAACTGTGATAGGTAGTGAGGAGTGAAATCAAAAATTTGTGCCTAGAAATCCTGAAGGCGGTGCTTGGTTTTCAGGGTCCCGTACGCGGCTAGGCTCCTAAAAAGTCCCACACATGTGGTATCCCCGTACTCAGGAGAAGCAGAAAAATTTATTTTGGGGTGTAATTCCACATATAACCATGGCGTGTGTGAGCAATATATCATTTAGTGACAACTTTTTGTAATTTTTTTTTTTGTCATTATTCAATCACTTGGGTCAAAAAAAAAATATATTCAATGGGCTCAACAGGCCTCTCAGCAATTTCCTTGGGGTGTCTACTTTCTAAAATGGGGTCATTTGGGGGGGTTTTGTGCTATTTTGGCATTTTATGGCCTTCGAAACTGTGATAGGTAGTGAGGAGTGAAATCAAAAATTTGCGCCCTTAGAAATCCTGAAGGCGGTGCTTGGTTTCCGGGGTCCCGTACGCGGCTAGGCTCCCAAAAAGTCCCACACATGTGGTATCCCCGTACTCAGGAGAAGCAGCAGAATGTATTTTGGGGTGAAATTCCACATATAACCATGGCATGTGTGAGCAATATATCATTTAGTGACAACTTTTTGTAATTTTATTTATTTTTTAATTTTTTTTGTCATTATTCAATCACTTAAGACAAAAAAAAAAAATTCAATGGGCTCAACATGCCTCTCAGCAATTTCCTTGGGGTGTCTACTTTCCAAAATGGGGTCATTTGGGGGGGGGGGGGGGGTTTGTACTGCCCTGTCATTTTAGCACCTCAAGAAATGAGATAGGCAGTCATAAATTTAAACAAGGCAGATTGCAATCCTGTGAGAAGGGAAGGTTATGATCCTGTGTTTCTATAAAGCAGGAACACAGATCTCTGTGTTCCCATAGTAAAAGCACCCCCCCCCCCCCACACACACACAGTTAGCAAGCACTCCCTAGGCACACATTTAACCCTTTGATCGCCCCTGATGGTAACCCCTTCCCTGCCAGTGTCATTAGTACAGTGACAGTGCATATTTTTTGCACTGATCACTGTATTAGTGTCACTGGTCTCCAAAAATTGTCACTAAGTGTCTGATTTGTCCACCGCAATATCACAGCCCCACTATAAGTCGCTGATTGCGCCATTTCTAGTAAAAAAAAGAAAAATTATATTATATATCCTATAGTTTGTGGACACTATAACTTTTGTGCAAACCAATCAATATACGCTTATTGGGATTTTTTTTTTTACCAAAAATATGTATCAGAATACATATTGGCCTAAAATTTTGAAGACATTAGATTTTATTTATTGGATGTGTTTTATAGCAGAAAGTAAAAAAAAAAAAAAAAATTTATTTCTAAATTGTCAGGCTTTTTTGTTTATAGCACAAAAAAATTAATATGCAGTGGTGATCAAATACCACCAAAATAAAGCTCTGTTTGTGGGGAAAAAAAGGACATACGTTTTATTTTGGTACAGTGTCTCACACCGCACAATTGTCAGTTAAAGTAACCCAGTGCTGTATCGCAAAAAAAAAAAATGGCCTGGTCATGAAGGGGGTAAAACCTTCCGGAGCTGAAGTGGTTTATACACTGAGCTTCTTTTTCCTCTTCCAGCTTCTGCTGGCATCGCTCTCCAGGCAGCTAGAAAGGTCCCAGAGGAAGTGCACCTGGTATCACTCTGCCTCGGACAGGAGCCAGTGCTACAGAGGAAGCATCGGCTTATGTGGCTCCTGCTCCTTCCATGACTGCTTGCTTCCTCCACTGCCTGTGCCGGCTCGACGCACTCTGTTGCTCTGGGATGGTGGGTGGGCAAGCCCAGATCACGATCAATGGATTGCCGACCCTGGGCTTGTGCTTCCCTGGTTTGAAGTCGAGGGCCACACCGAGGGCCACATGTGGCATGGCCACAGGTTGAGCACCCCTGTTTTAGCCCATAATATGAATTTCTGCGATATCTCAGGTTGTTAGTAGAAACTATACTTTCACAAGCAGTATAAATAAAGCTAGATAAGGCCAAATGTAAATCTTTTAAAGCGGAGATTCACCCAAAAGTAAACCTCCACTTTTCGGAACCCTCCCCCCCCCCCCTCCGGTGTCACATTTGGCACCTTTCAGTGGGGAGGGGGTGCAGATACCTGTATAAAACAGGTATTTGCACCACTTCCAGGTATAGACTCCAGCGGCAGTCCCGCCCCTTCGCGAACACAGTGAGGATGGCGCAGCGCGACTCGCGCATGCGCCGTAGGGAACCGGGCAGTGAAGCCGCAGTGCTTCACTTCCCGATTCCCTCACCGAGGATGGCGGCGGGGGAAGCTGAGAGCCGAGCGGTAGCTTGGCTTCGGCTGCCGATGTCGCGGGCGACCGGGACAGGTAAGTGTCCATTTTTTAAAAGTCAGCACCTGCAGTATTTGTAGCTGCTGGCTTTTAAAAAAAAAAATTCCAGTGAACCTCCGCTTTAAGTAAACAAGGTATAATATTAATAACTGAGGACTGAATATTCTGATTTTTTGCCTAAACCCAATTGTGACTGGTTCTCTTTGAATACTAGAAGTCTGAATATTGGAGTAGGTTTTCTTGGCTTGTACTGTATTATAGCACTTAAAATGATACAGAAAATACAGCAAAAGATTATGCAGATTAGGATGAACAATAATAGAAGCAGGGTCTGCTCCCTGTGCTGAATCTCATTGCTTAGGGAAAAGTTTGGCAAAAGCAATCTTCTTAGATGATGCAGATCTCTCCTGCAGTGGCTGGGGAATAGCTCAGCAGCAGAGAGCATTGTTCTATCACTCGACAAATGATGATTCATGTGCTTCTTCATCCTTGAGATTAAGGGCAGCTAAACCTCACGTAGATAGATAGAGGAAACAATAACAGTATAATGCTGCTAGGAACTAATCATGCATCATTCTTATCAGAACTCACCGTCATTAAAATATCACAATTACAATTATATTATAATATTAATGTAATATTATTTCTTTTCACATCAATTAAGAAACCGTGATATGGTCAACTGAAATAAGTCTTATATAGTGTACATACAGGCAGTCCTTTTATTAGGCAGGTTTTATTTAAAAAAAATCTGAGCTGGAATTAGGATTTGTGGTTAACCGATTGCCGACCGCCTCCTGTAGATATACATCGGCAGAATGGCACGGCTGCGCAAAGCAACGTACCTGTACGCGGGACACACAGGTTACATACGCCGTGATCATTAGAGCGAGAGTAATAATTCTAGCACTAGACCTTCTCTGTAACTCTAAACATGTAACTTGTAAACATTTTTAACCGCTTGCCGACCAGCGTACACAGATATACGTCGGCAGAAGGGCTCGTAAAGGCAAATGGGCGTACCTGTACGTCCCTTTGAATTTGTCACCGACAGCGCGCGCGCCCGCCGCGTACTCCGTGATCGTGCCCGCGGACTCGATGTCCCGCGATCGTGTCACGGAGCTGCAGAATAGGGAGATTGCCTATGTAAACAAGGCATTTCCCTGTTCTGCCTAGTAACAGGACAGTGATCTACTGCTCCCTGTCATCCAGGGCAGTGATCAGTGTCGTGTCACTTGTAGCCCAGTCCCCACACAGTTAGAATCACTTCCTAGGACACACTTAACCCCTTCCTCGCCCCTTAGTGGTTAACTCCTTCCCTGCCAGTGTCATTTACACAGTAATCAGTGCATTTTTATAGCTGTATAAATGACAATGTTCCCAAAATAGCGTCAAAAGTGTCTGATGTGTCCGCCATAATGTCGCAGTCAGAATAAAAATCGTAGATCGCCACCAGTACTAGGAAAAAAAATTTTTTTTTATAAAAATGCCATAAATCTATTCCCTATTTTGTAGACGCTATAACTTTTGCGCAAACCAATCAATATACGCTTATTGCGATTTTTTTACCAAAAATATGTAGAAGAATACATATCGGCCTAAACTGAGAAAGACATTTTTTTTTTTTTTTTTTGGGGGGGGGAATTTATTATAGCAAAAAGTAAAAAATATTGCTTTTTTTCAAAATTGTCGCTCTTTTTTTTTTTCTAGCGCAAAAAATTAAAAATGCAGAGGTGATACCACCAAAAGAAAGCTCTATTTATGGGGAAAAAAGGACGTCAATTTGTCAGTTAAAGCGACGCAGTGCCGAATTGCAAAAAATTGCCCGCTCATTGGGCAGCCAAATCCTCCGGGGCTGAAGTGGTTAAAATATCTAGATTGGGGTTGGTGTACAGAATCTGCACTGAGTGGATCTGTCACCAGCATTGTCTATTGCTCTGCAGGCATAATAATAGGCACCTGATCTACATAGCCTAGTCCTAGTGGATGTAATCCATCAAAAGTGACACATAGAGTGGTAGTCTCTCCCTGATCTTAACCCAGGCATAGATAAATTGAATCTCGGCCGGTCCCTGCTGAACCGGCTGAGATTTAATCTATCTGGGCAGGCTGGTTGTACTGAAGTCATTCCATCAATCAACTTCAGTAAAACCAGCCTGCATGGGATTACCATCAGTAGCTATAGCCGCCAGCAGTAATCATTGTTATTCTGCTGGCAGGGAAGGCTCCCTGCCGGCAGAACACAATATCGCTGCGGGAGGGATTCCTACATTGACACTGACTGTGTTGACGGAATCAATCGGTTTTCTTTCCTGCAACCCATGGATAATTGCATTATCTTTGGCTTGCCTTACCCTGAAGAGTGGCTTGAATTGTGCACACACTGTTATCTATAGCACAAAACACTGCACAGGCACCCCATTGTCGCTCTCACTGTATAAAGTAGTACTGTTGAATAGTGGTGGTCTTCCTCATGCTGGGCTGCATGGTCATCACGTGTCCTCGTAACTCATTTATGCCTGGACAGGGAGTGGTCCCCTGAGGGCCACTGAAATACTCTGGTCCCAGGGCTACTTGGTGGTATCTGAGGTATCTGAGGGATAGAAATGAAGGGGCCTTTTTTAACCTTTTTTTTTTTTTGCTCTTTTTCTAGCCAGTCAGGTTGCAAGCTTAGATAAGAGTCTGGTATGGATTTTGGGGGGAAGTCCATGTCCTTCCTTTTGTGTGTGTTTGCACTGACCTACACTGACCTGACACACACTAACCTACCTCACATACACTGACCCACACTGACCAGACTTCAGGTGATGTGACCTCCTCCTGCAGCTCAGCCGTAGTGTGCGGTGCACCCATCACAGTAGAGTAGACAGCAGGGCCTGCTGAGCAGGCACTCCAGGCAGCTTCAGCCAGAGCCATGACAGGACACAGGACAGGAGAGGAGAGGAGGACAGGACAAGACAGTACAGGACACAGGACAGGAGAGGAAAGCCATGCCCGTGACAGGACAGGAGGGCAGGAGTGGAAGACAGGACAGGAGAGGAGAGCCGTGCCCGTGACAGGACAGGACAGGAGGGCAGGAGAGGAGGACAGGACAGGAGACACAGGACAGGAGAGGAGAGAAGCCTGCCCGAGCGGGGATCTTCTCACAGTGACGCGGTGCGGCAACTGCATTGTAATTCCCGACTTCTGGAGCCTGCAGCGCCTATGATCGACGTCACACATCCTGCCGTCCCGGTATTCATTGGACCAGTGTGATGTCCATCATAGGCGATGCCGGGTCCAGGAGGCAGCACCTCCTGAACATGGCAGTGCCTATGATGGACGTCTCACTGGTCCAATGCCAGGATCGTGGGACCATGTGGCGTCCAATACTAGACTTAGGCACCACCGCCCACGTGACCGGACTTTGTGCTTGCTGCTCGGATCAATCCCCGCTCATGCGCAGTGCGGCGCCGCACTCTCTGTAAGCAGCCATTTGGGGGGCTTGGGGATAATAATTGTGTTATAAATGTCCGAGACTGGGATTTTTGGGGACCCATTCGGGGCTCCAGCCCCCCCTCCCGACGCCACTGTGCATAGCCATGAAGGAAACTAGCCCAGGGAAAAGCCTAAAAGCAGTTTCAGCTACAGCTGCAGGACAAGGACAGTGTGAGTACCTCTACACTAGGGATGAGCTTCGTGTTCGAGTCGAACATACGTTCGACTCGAACATCGGCTGTTCGATCGTTCGACGAAGATCGAACGATTTGGGCCGTTCGCGCCAAATTCGAGTGACGCGAACGGCCCACAATGCACTACGCCATCGCAGTGTCATCCAGGCGCTGTGATTGGCCAAGCATGCACTGTGACCCCGCATGCTTGGCCAATCACAGCGCCGGCAGCGAGGAGAGCAATGATTGGCCACAGGTAGGATGCCTGTGGCCAATTATTGCTGAGGGTGTTTAGTACACGCCCCACACTATAAAAGGCCCCCAGCACGGCGGCCTAGTGTAGTGTGTTCCGGAGCAGGGAAAGAGCAGCATAGGCAGGGACAGTGACTTTTATTTCTTTCTTGCTTAACCTGGATTCCTTTAGTTTAGGGAAAGAGAAGGATAGGTAGGGAGAGTGTCAGTGTGTTTTGTGCTTGTGCTATAGTGTGCTTAAAAAAAACATTTTTTCTAGGGACAGAAAACTGTAGGTAGGGAGAGTGTCAGTTTCTTTCACTGTGCAAGTCCTTGTTTCTAGGGACTGGGAAGGACAGTGAGTGAATTCTCCTTGTGCTATAGTGTGCTTAAAAAAAACATTTTTTCTAGGGACAGAAAACTGTAGGTAAGGAGAGTGTCAGTTTCTTTCACTGTGCAAGTCCTTGTTTCTAGGGACTGGGAAGGACAGTGAGTGAATTCTCCTTGTGCTATAGTGTGCTTAAAAAAAACATTTTTTCTAGGGACAGAAAACTGTAGGTAGGGAGAGTGTCAGTTTCTTTCACTGTGCAAGTCCTTGTTTCTAGGGACTGGGAAGGACAGTGAGTGAATTCTCCTTGTGCTATAGTGTGCTTAAAAAAAAAAAAATTCTAGGGACAGAAAACTGTAGGTAGGGAGAGTGTCAGTTTCTTTCACTGTGCAAGTCCTTGTTTCTAGGGACTGGGAAGGACAGTGAGTGAATTCTCCTTGTGCTATAGTGTGCTTAAAAAAAACATTTTTTCTAGGGACAGAAAACTGTAGGTAGGGAGAGTGTCAGTTTCTTTCACTGTGCAAGTCCTTGTTTCTAGGGACTGGGAAGGACAGTGAGTGAATTCTCCTTGTGCTATAGTGTGCTTAAAAAAAACATTTTTTCTAGGGACAGAAAACTGTAGGTAGGGAGAGTGTCAGTTTCTTTCACTGTGCAAGTCCTTGTTTCTAGGGACTGGGAAGGACAGTGAGTGAATTCTCCTTGTGCTATAGTGTGCTTAAAAAAAACATTTTTTCTAGGGACAGAAAACTGTAGGTAGGGAGAGTGTCAGTTTCTTTCACTGTGCAAGTCCTTGTTTCTAGGGACTGGGAAGGACAGTGAGTGAATTCTCCTTGTGCTATAGTGTGCTTAAAAAAAACATTTTTTCTAGGGACAGAAAACTGTAGGTAGGGAGAGTGTCAGTTTCTTTCACTGTGCAAGTCCTTGTTTCTAGGGACTGGGAAGGACAGTGAGTGAATTCTCCTTGTGCTATAGTGTGCTTAAAAAAAACATTTTTTCTAGGGACAGAAAACTGTAGGTAGGGAGAGTGTCAGTTTCTTTCACTGTGCAAGTCCTTGTTTCTAGGGACTGGGAAGGACAGTGAGTGAATTCTCCTTGTGCTATAGTGTGCTTAAAAAAAACATTTTTTCTAGGGACAGAAAACTGTAGGTAGGGAGAGTGTCAGTTTCTTTCACTGTGCAAGTCCTTGTTTCTAGGGACTGGGAAGGACAGTGAGTGAATTCTCCTTGTGCTATAGTGTGCTTAAAAAAAACATTTTTTCTAGGGACAGAAAACTGTAGGTAGGGAGAGTGTCAGTTTCTTTCACTGTGCAAGTCCTTGTTTCTAGGGACTGGGAAGGACAGTGAGTGAATTCTCCTTGTGCTATAGTGTGCTTAAAAAAAACATTTTTTCTAGGGACAGAAAACTGTAGGTAGGGAGAGTGTCAGTTTCTTTCACTGTGCAAGTCCTTGTTTCTAGGGACTGGGAAGGACAGTGAGTGAATTCTCCTTGTGCTATAGTGTGCTTAAAAAAAACATTTTTTCTAGGGACAGAAAACTGTAGGTAGGGAGAGTGTCAGTTTCTTTCACTGTGCAAGTCCTTGTTTCTAGGGACTGGGAAGGACAGTGAGTGAATTCTCCTTGTGCTATAGTGTGCTTAAAAAAAACATTTTTTCTAGGGACAGAAAACTGTAGGTAGGGAGAGTGTCAGTTTCTTTCACTGTGCAAGTCCTTGTTTCTAGGGACTGGGAAGGACAGTGAGTGAATTCTCCTTGTACTATAGTGTGCTTAAAAAAAACATTTTTTCTAGGGACAGAAAACTGTAGGTAGGGAGAGTGTCAGTTTCTTTCACTGTGCAAGTCCTTGTTTCTAGGGACTGGGAAGGACAGTGAGTGAATTCTCCTTGTGCTATAGTGTGCTTAAAAAAAACATTTTTTCTAGGGACAGAAAACTGTAGGTAGGGAGAGTGTCAGTTTCTTTCACTGTGCAAGTCCTTGTTTCTAGGGACTGGGAAGGACAGTGAGTGAATTCTCCTTGTGCTATAGTGTGCTTAAAAAAAACATTTTTTCTAGGGACAGAAAACTGTAGGTAGGGAGAGTGTCAGTTTCTTTCACTGTGCAAGTCCTTGTTTCTAGGGACTGGGAAGGACAGTGAGTGAATTCTCCTTGTGCTATAGTGTGCTTAAAAAAAACATTTTTTCTAGGGACAGAAAACTGTAGGTAGGGAGAGTGTCAGTTTCTTTCACTGTGCAAGTCCTTGTTTCTAGGGACTGGGAAGGACAGTGAGTGAATTCTCCTTGTGCTATAGTGTGCTTAAAAAAAACATTTTTTCTAGGGACAGAAAACTGTAGGTAGGGAGAGTGTCAGTTTCTTTCACTGTGCAAGTCCTTGTTTCTAGGGACTGGGAAGGACAGTGAGTGAATTCTCCTTGTGCTATAGTGTGCTAAAGCATTCCTCATCAACCATCTTTGAAATCCTTGTTTTTTGGACAGTCAGGGAAATTGTCGTTGTGCTATTCTGTGCAAAAGCAATCATCCTGAACCATATTTAGAAATCCTTAAGTAAAGGGACAGAGAAGGACACCTGAAGGTAGCCCTTATTGCTTTTTTCCCATCTCCCTGCAGGCCATCTATTAGAATGTCTGGAAGGCAAACAAGGAGAGGCAGACAGTCAGGAGGCAATAAAAGAGGGCAAGCAGGCTCTGTGTCTGGGGGCAACAGTGCTGGTCGTGGACGCGGTGCATTGTCATCAGCACATGGCCATGGGACACGCTTGTCCTTCTTTTCGGCAGCTGGACATGTTGAGCCACATCATGCCGAAGACTTGGTAGAGTGGATGACCAAGCCCTCCTCCTCCTCCTCATCCTCTCTCACCCAGGCTCAGGGTACTGGCAAAGCAGCTGCCAAAGCGTCCTCTTCCCTGGTATCAATGTCAGACTCATCATCAGTCACTCCTTCCCTAGACCCACCATGTCCTCCTCCTGAGGAGTTCCCCGAACTGTTTGAGCACAGTGTTGGGTACATGCTCCAGGAGGATGCCCAGCGTTTCGAAGGGTCTGATGATGAAACCCAGCTACAGGAAGGCAGTAGGGTGAGAGCAGACAGAGGGGATGCTCAAGAAGGACACCAATCTGGCAGTCATGTTCCAGCAGCTGCAGCATACTGCCAGATTGGCTCCAGTGATGAGGAGGGAGGGGATGATGAGGTCACTGACTCCACATGGGTGCCTAATAGGAGAGAGGAGGAGGAGGAGGATGAGGAGGAGGCACATCTCCAACGAGGCAGGATGCCCTTTGGTGGCCAGCGTAAGGGCAGTACACCGACGGAATCACACCGCAGAGCTCCGCCTGTGCAGGGCGCTGCCTCTGCCCGTCATTCAAAAAGTTCCTTGGTGTGGGCCTTTTTTGAGGCTAGTGCATCAGATCGCACAGCTGCTGTTTGCAACATATGTCTCAAGCGTATATCGCGTGGCCAAAACATCAGCCGCTTGGGTACCACATGCCTGACCAGACATATGTTGACCTGCCATGCAGCTCGTTGGCAAGCCTACCTCAAAGACCCACACCAAAGAACAAAGCGGACCTCTCCTTGCACCGCATCAGCTGGGATCTCCAACCCCACTATAACTTCAGTCCTCTCTGAAACATGCACTGAGAGGAATGAAGGTGTAGAATTAGGTGTGTCACAGCCAAGTACTTGCGGCCACTCTGCTAGCAGTACACCGACGTCCGATTCTAGCAGGCAAATTTCCCTGCCCCAGCTGCTGGACCGTCGAAAGAAGTTCACTCCCAGCCATCCACATGCCCAGCGGTTGAATGCTAGCTTGGCTAAATTGCTAGCGCTTCAACTGCTGCCTTTTCAGTTGGTAGACTCAGCCCCCTTCCGTGAGTTTGTGCAATGTGCGATTCCTCAGTGGCAGGTTCCCAAACGCCACTTTTTCTCACAGAAGGCTATTCCGGCTCTCTACCGGCATGTGGAAGGCAATGTCTTGGCCTCGCTGGACAGGGCGGTCAGCGGTAAGGTGCATATTACCGCTGACTCATGGTCCAGCAGGCATGGACAGGGACGTTACCTTTCTTTCACGGCCCATTGGGTCACTCTTTTGGCAGCTGGGAAGGATGCAGGACAAGGTGCAGTAGTGTTGGAGGTTGTCCCACCGCCACGCCTCCAAAATGCTACTACTGGTTGTGACACACCTCTCTCCTCCACCCCCTCCTCTTCTTCTTCCTCCATGGCCTCTTCCTGTGGTTTGTCCTATGAACCAGCGGTGCTCCGTAGCCGTTTACGGGGCTACGCAAGTACGCAGGCAAAAAGATGCCATGCCGTGCTTGCGCTGGTGTGTTTGGGGGACAGAAGCCACACTGGGGCAGAGGTCCTGTCTGCTCTGCAGGGCCAGGCCGAGAGGTGGTTGACGCCACGCCAGCTTAAGCCAGGAATGGTGGTTTGCGACAATGGCACCAACCTCCTCTCCGCCCTTCGACAGGGACAACTGACCCATGTGCCCTGTGTGGCTCACGTCCTTAACCTGGTGGTGCAGCGTTTCTTGGGCAGGTACCCGGGCTTACAGGATGTCCTGAGGCAGGCCAGGAAAGTCTGTGTGCATTTCCGCAGATCTTATAATGCCAGTGCTCGCCTGGCTGAGCTGCAAAAGGAGTTGAACCTGCCCAAGAACCGCCTTATATGTGACATGCCCACCAGGTGGAACTCAACGTTGGCCATGCTGCAGCGGCTGCACACGCAGCAGAGGGCCATCAATGAGTACCTGTGCGACTACGGCACCAGGACAGGGTCAGGGGAGCTTGGTTTTTTTTCTCCACGCCAGTGGGGCATGATCAGGGATGCATGCACTGTCCTGGCACCATTTGAGGAGGCCACGAGGATGGTGAGCAGTGACAGTGCATGCATCAGTGACACTGTACCTCTTGTCCACCTGTTGGAGCACACGCTGCGTGGAATAATGGACAGGGCACTTGAGGCAGAACAGAGGCAGGAAGAGGAGGACTTCCTTGCCTCTCAAGGCCCCCTTTACCCAGACAGTGTTCCTTCTGTCCCACCCATCGCACAGGAAGAGGAGGAGGAGGAGGAGGAGGAGGAGGATTGTGTCAGCATGGAGGTGGAGGCTGGCACTCAGCATCATCAGCAGCAGTCTTTTAGGGATGATTTACAGTCCCAAGAAACCAGTGGACTTGTACGTGGCTGGGAGGAGGTGACTGCGGATCATGTCGTCCTTAGTGACCCAGAGGACTCCGGAGCGAATGCCTCAGCAAACCTACGCTGCATGGCCTCCCTGATCCTGCAAAGTCTGCGGAAGGATCCTCGTATTCTTCGGATCAAGGAGAGGGACCATTACTGGCTGGCCACTCTCCTTGATCCACGGTACAAGGGTAAGGTTGCGGACCTTATGTTACCGTTGCAGAGGGAGCAGAGGATGAGACAACTCCGGGAGGCCTTGCAGAAAGGTCTGTGCAACGCGTTCCCAGAGACTGGGAGGTTACAAACTCCTGGTCCTGGACAACGAGTTGCTGAGGCTTCGGCCAGTCAAAGAAGGAGCGGTGGGGAAGGTGGCCGTCTGACCGATGCGTTCAGACAATTCTTTAGTCCGCAGCCCCAAAGTATGATCGGTTCCAGCAACCATCGCCAGCGTCTGATAAACATGGTGCAGGAATATCTAGGGGCAAGGTCAGACTTGGACACCTTCCCCACCGAAAATCCTCTGGCTTACTGGGTCTTGAGGATGGATCACTGGCCAGAGCTTGCACAGTATGCAATTGAGCTACTGGCCTGTCCTGCATCCAGCGTTCTTTCGGAACGCACATTCAGTGCTGCTGGAGGATTTGTCACGGATCACAGGGTGCGCCTGTCCACCGACTCGGTTGATCGACTGACTTTCATCAAGATGAACCAGTCTTGGATCACCACCAGCTACCACACACCTGATGCTGATATAACAGACTAATTGATTTTAACATGTCACATCCCTTCAAGACTGATGCTGATGCTGAGTGCCTGTGCTGTTATGTTGACTGGCTATCCTCCTCCTCCGAGTCCTCAATGATACGATTGATGATGATAGCTTGGAAGATCATTTTTGTTTATGGGTGCCGCCACCAGTGGCTAAGGCCCAATTTTTCAGCCCCTGTTTAACAGGGGCGTGTAATTACAATTTTTGAAGCAATACTTTGCAACAGGGCTCATTGCTGTGCTCCAAGTACAGTATGTGTGAGGGGTTGGAGTGTTGTGCCACCAGTGCCTACGGCCCAATTTTTCAGCCCCTGTTTAACAGGGGCGTGTCATTACAATTTTTGAAGCAATACTTTGCAACAGGGCTCATTGCTGTGCTCCAAGTACAGTATCTGTGAGGGGTTGCAGTGTTGTGCCACCAGTGCCTAAGGCCCAATTTTTCAGCCCCTGTTCAACAGGGGCATGTAATTACAATTATTGATCTAATAATTCACAGCAGGGCCCATTCCTGCACCCACCAAGCAAGAGTAACTCTGAGGGCTTACAGTGTTGTGGCAACACCACCACCACCACCACCACCACGAAAGGCCCAATTTTTCAGCCCCTGTTCAACAGGGGCATGCAATTACAATTCTTGATCTAATAATTCACAGCAGGGCCCATTGCTGCACCCACCAAGAGTAACTGTCAGGGCTTACAGTGTTGTGGCACCAGCACCACCATCAAAGGCCCAATTTTTACTACCACTGTTCAACAATTATATGTAATTACAATTCCTGATATAATAGTTGACAGCAGGGCGTTCCAGCACCAACCAAGAGTAACTGTGAGTGCTTACAGTGTTGTGCCAACACCAACTAAGGGGCCTATTTCTGCAGATTATATACGGCAGGTCCCTACTTTCAAACATCCAACTTACAAACGACTCCTACTTGCAAACGCAAGAAGACAACAGGAAGTGAGAGGAAATCTACCCCTAGGAAGGAAAATTCTCTCCTGTAAGAATTAATATGGGAGAAAGGTGTCTCCTCTGTACTGATGCTTTATCAGCAATCCTTGTTTCAAGAAAAACACCACATTTCAAAAACAGTTGTCATTGGGACGGAAAGTGAGGTGAAATGTTCTGAACAGGGGCACAGACAGCAAAACAAATGTTACAGGGGTGATAACCCTTACCTATGTTTTCCAAAAAGTTTAAAAATAGATTTTTGGGCTGGAGCTACACTTAAACAATGTACCTGTTCAAAATTACAAACACATTCTACATAAGAACAAACATACAGTCCCTGTCTTGTATGCACCGCCTGTATACGGCTGTTCAGAGTATATAGGGCCTTTTTTATTTTATGTGCGGGGTTCCCCTTAATATCCATACAAGACCCAAAGGGGCTGGTAATGGGCTGGGGTGGGGGGGGGGGGGTCATGGGGTAGCTATGCCATTTTTCTTAAAGATTTTCATCCATATTACCGGGACCAGACATTACATTAAAGCCGCAAGCAGTTTTAAATGTTTTTTTTTTCCTTTAGAAGTGTCATTTTGTGCAGGGACAGTTCTAAACACGGGAAACACGTGGCACTTCACAGGCATACTTTAGACACCCCCCAGGTACGATATTTAAAGGAATATTTGACTTTTTTTTTTTCACTTTATGCATCATTAAAATGACTGCTCCCGAAAAACGACCGTTTTTAAAACTTCTTTTTGCATTGATACATGTCCCCTGGTGCAGAACCCGGGTTCCCAAACCCTTTTTAGGACAATAACATGCATAATAGTTGTTATAATTAGCACTTTAGAATTCGAACGTTCGCATCCATTGTATTTAATAGGGTTCTAATGTTCGTACGAACTTTCGGTCCGTTCGCGGGTTCTGGTGCGAACCGAACCCGGGGGTGTTCGGCTCATCACTACTCTACACCCCCAGTGCCTACAAGGGAGAGAGTTGCTAGGTGCCATACCCAACCAGTTTTCCCTGGGATAGTGCTGAAAGTCTGTTCTGGAATCCCTTACCTTGGGATAATCTTCAAGACAGTCAGGTGGATGGGCAGTGTCTAACTGGGGTCTGAAGAGGTTAATTTAAAGGAGATGAAGTGCTCTTTACAGAGACTGTGCTACTGATCCATTAAGAGACAGATGCCACTCTGAAGGGGGTATAAATTACAGGATCCATCCTTGTGTATTTTTGTACAAAAATACGCAGTTTTGTCCTCCAACTTTTGTTTCAAGTCGAGTTGGGTGTCCCATATACCCCTAGACCCTATCCAACAAAAACAAGCCCATGGACTGTTTCCTGTGTCTGGATGCAAGTTGGAAAATGCATGTTGCCTGGCTGTGCAGACTGAAGGGGGACCAAAAACTCAGTGGCTCTTAAGGAGGTAGCACTACACAAGTTTTCAGCAATAAATAAAAAAAAGACATCCCTTATGCCGTGTACACACGACCGTTTTTAATGACGAGAAAAATGATTTTTTTTTAAATGGTCATTAAAAACGATCGTGTGTGGGCTTCATTCGTCACGCTGTAAAAGACTGAAAAGCACGAGGCTGAAAAGCGCGAATCGTCGCTCAACAAACTTTACTAACATGAAGGGTGGCGCCATCTGAATGGAACGTCCCCTTTAGAGTGCCGTCGTACGTGTTGTACATCACCGCGCTTTACTTGAGCATTTTTTTTCCACGATAGTGTGTAGGCAAGGCAGGCTTGAGAAGAATCACGTCGAGAAAAATGCAGTTTTTTTCAATGACATTAAAAACAGTCGTGTGTACGCAGGGCCGATCCGCCCTATAGGCTTGCTAGGCAAGCTGCGTAGGGCCCCGAGTAATTACTAGGGGCCCCCGAATCTTCGCCGCCGCCGGGAATGCCGGTGTAAGGGGGGCCTCCGCTGGGAATGCCTGGTGTAAGGGGGGCCTCCGCTGGGAATGCCTGGTGTAAGGGGGCCTCCGCTGGGGAGGCCTGGTGTAAGGGGGGCCTCCGCTGGGAATGCCTGGTGTAAGGGGGGCCTCCGCCTGGGAGGCCTGGTGTAAGGGGGGCCTCCGCTGGGAATGCCTGGTGTAAGGGGGGCCTCCGCTGGGGAGGCCTGGTGTAAGGGGGGCCTCCGCTGGGAATGCCTGGTGTAAGGGGGGCCTCCGCTGGGAATGCCTGGTGTAAGGGGGGCCTCCGCTGGGGAGGCCTGGTGTAAGGGGGGCCTCCGCTGGGAATGCCTGTTGTAAGGGGGGCCTCCGCTGGGAATGCCTGGTGTAAGGGGGGCCTCCGCTGGGGAGGCCTGGTGTAAGGGGGGCCTCCGCTGGGAATGCCTGGTGTAAGGGGGCCTCCGCTGGGGATGCCTAGTGTAAGGGGGGACTCCGCTGGGAATGCCTGGTGTAAGGGGGGCCTCCGCTGGGGAGGCCTGGTGTAAGGGGGGACTCCGCTGGGAATGCCTGGTGTAAGGGGGACCTCCGCTGGGAATGCCTGGTGTAAGGGGGGCCTCCGCTGGGGAGGCCTGGTGTAAGGCGGGACTCCACTGAGAATGCCTGGTGTAAGGGGGGCCTTCGCTGGGAATGCCTGGTGTAAGGGGGGCCTCCGCTGCGGAGGCCTGGTGTAAGGGGGGCCTCCGCTGGGGAGGCCTGGTGTAAGGGGGGACTCCGCTGGGAATGCCTGGTGTAAGGGGGACCTCCGCTGGGAATGCCTGGTGTAAGGGGGGCCTCCGCTGGGGAGGCCTGGTGTAAGGCGGGACTCCACTGAGAATGCCTGGTGTAAGGGGGGCCTTCGCTGGGAATGCCTGGTGTAAGGGGGGCCTCCGCTGCGGAGGCCTGGTGTAAGGGGGGCCTCCGCTGGGGAGGCCTGGTGTAAGGGGGGACTCCGCTGGGAATGCCTGGTGTAAGGGGGACTCCGCTGGGAATGCCTGGTGTAAGCAGGGACTCTACTGGGAATGCCTGGTGTAAGGAGGGACTCTACTGGGAATGCCTGGTGTAAGGAGGGACTCTACTGGGAATGCCTGATATAAGGAGGAACTCTACTGGGAATGCCTGGTGTAAGGGGGACTCCGCTGGGAATGCCTGGTGTAAGGAGGGACTCGGGGCTTCCACTGATTCTGCATTATGGTGAGTTGAATAATTTCATTCTATATTACAATGTAATAATAGAAATAATGCGCTTCAGTCATCCTGACACCATAACAACCATGGTGCCGGGATGATTGAAGCGCTAACACCAGGTGTTTGGAGTATCTTTATCTGCTGATTTGTTAAACTTTCTGGAATACACATATTTCTATTGTGGTGTAGGATCTGGGCCTGCTGTCCCTCCACCCCTCTTTCTTTCTTTCTCTCCCTCTTTCTTCCTCCATCCCTCATTCATCTCCAACTCTAACCACACCCCTCCGAGCCATGCCCACATAAGCCACGCCCACCATTCCGCGTAAACCACACCCATTTTTTGCCACCGTAAAGGGCCCCTTAGCAGAATTTTGCTTAGGGCCCCAGGGAGGTCAGGATCGGCACTGTGTGTACGCCCCATTAGACTGAATATTGAGCCAGGGTGAGTGAGCTGTGGCTGTGTAGGCCTCTGCACTGTTGTGGGAAATAACTAGTTAATCTACAGCGCCACCTACGGGGGTAGCACTACAAATATAAAAGAAAGGCATCCAATGTATACTACTAGGAAGGCCTTTTCCTTTTAAACATTGAAAATGGCTGACAGGATAATGCTTATGGCTTGATAGGAAGAACTACAATTTAGGCCCTGAGCATCTGACTTCTCTACATTGGTATGCATGTTAATCAATATAACTTGCAGCTAAGGTTTTACATGATGTTTCCTTTCCCTCAGATTATGTTCATTGGTATTCAGTGGATTTTCTGCCGTAAGAGGAATTCTGTCAAGCACTTCAAGCATCTAAAAGAACTTTGTGACCCACTTCTACCTTCTGAGCCTCAAACATATTAGTGTTCCATTTCATACCATCCAATGCAGATATTTCCACTTGTCTTTCTGCTGTCAAACACCGATGAATAATAGAACACAGGAGCCGCACCGAATACCTGATATACACATAGTACATGCTGCCTAAATTTGTTACACAACCTGATGAATGCAGTGAGGGATAAATCAGCATTTCTTCATGTTCTCAGAGGATCTGAACTCTCACTTTCTCCGACTCATTGTACTGGGGTATCTATAACAATATTGTGATCAGTTAAAGGGGATGGTCATTTAAATGTTGACACAAAGAGGTGATACACTGACAACACTGAGGAAATGGAAAAACATTATAGAGAAGTTGCCTAATCAAGTCAATCAGAATGTTAGTCCTTTATGGTCCAGAAGATCTGTTAGGCCAAGAAAAATGCCAGAAGAAGTACACTTTGAAATGAGGTTGCTCTAGATTTTTTGCATATATTCACTTTAAAGGGTAGCTGTAAAGCTGGCAAAGATAAGGGAAGGGGGTGGAGAATTTGGGTAAGGAGATCAGATTTTAAAAATAAAATCTGGGGACACCTTAGTGATCATGCCCACTTTTATTGGGGTTGGGATGGGGTGGAACAACATGGGGGTAGAAGCATTTGAAGAGTGTCACACCTAGGGTGACCACGTGTCCCGGATTGCCTGGGACAGTCCCGCATTTTGCAGGTCTGTCCTGGGCACATTCATTCAAGGACAATACAGTGTCCCGAAATGAAACTGACACAGCCACCCCCCCAGGGCAATCTGATGCCCCCAAAAAAGGCAGCCACATCACCGCTTTACTCACTGACAGTACTTGTCCTGGCCGGGAATGCCTGGAGGCGCACAATCCTGCCCCATGCTTGTGATTGGAGAAATCACAAATCCCGCCTCTTGTGTCCAATCACTGTGCTGTGATTCGTTACAGCACAAGCTGATTTTTGGCAAGGGAGGGTGTCCCTGAATGGTAGTTTGGAAATGTGGTCACCCTAGTCACACCAAATGTTGGATGTGACCAAATTATAGTAAACGTGAGACTACTTTGCTCTGGGTCAAGAGTGCAGCCTGAGGTGTGCACTGCAGTTCACTATCACAAGCAAGGGCAAGGCAGCAGATGATCCACATCCTTACCTCCCACCACAAAGTCTGCACAAGTCAAGAAGGAAGGGACAGGGAAGACCACATAATATCAGCATTTGACATCAGACAATGGACATAGCTGGGAGCAAACACATCCCTACCCCCTTTCCCCCTGCTCCAGGCCAATAGAAATGTTGCTAAGATGGATTACCCTGCAGCATGTACGAGGGGTGCAGCGCGTGCGGCGGTAGAAAGTCACACATACTGGTGCAATAGAGGACTTGTATTGAAGTAATGCAACGACTGTTCACAACAATCTGAAAGGATGCCTGTCCAACTGGGTGCACTCATGATTTCAAATGATGTGGAGATGACAAGTGTCTGCTGGATTGACAGCATCTAAGAGAGAAGAAAGCAGCCTGGCCATCCAATGCCAAATGGGAAGCTATCCAACGGAACTGTGACCTTAAGCTTTCCCTCCGCAACTGGAATCTTTCCCTACTGCTAGTACTGTCTCTAATAGGTGGGGTACTTGTCCCTACTCTACCAGCTCTCAACAAATACTCCAAGCCTGGTTAGGGCCTTAAATAGCCTCTGTCTGACCCAAGATGGCTTGCTGGAGTCACATGGGGTGGCGGCATCCAATTGGGTGCTTCCTCACTTACCCAGAAAACCATAGGAAAACGTTGCTCCTCTTGACTTCCCCCTTCAGTTGCGGTGCTGCTGTGGAGGAGCGGCACCTGCAATGGAGAAAGTAGACTGTACCTGCCTACAAGCAACCCGGGCCAGGGAAGCCATTTTTAAAGCTAGAAAGAAATCTGGGGCACGTTCTTTTAACCAGAGACAGAACCGAACAGCACTGTAACCCCTTCTCTCCTAGATGTCTGCATGGTCTGTTGGATGTTTTTTACAACTTTTGTTTCCTGCCGGGTGCTGTGCATATGTTTTGCTGTTGGTAATTTTATGGGATAGTATTTTTATATGTGACCTCATGTAGATTGATATTGCTCTATATCTAGTGCATTATATGACCGACACGGTTCTAATAGGCTATTTTACCTGACCACTGCAGTCTTTACGCTCTGTTAACCACTTCAATACCAGGCACTTACGCACCTTCCTGCCCAGGCCAATTTTCAGCTTTCAGCGCTGTCGCAATTTGAATGACAATTGCGCGGTCATGCTACATTGTACCCAAACAAAATTTTTATAATTTTGTTCCCACAAATAGAGCTTTCTTTTGGTGGTATTTGATCACCTCTGTGATTTTTATTTTTTGCGCAACAAATAAAAAAATACCAAAAATTTTGAAAAAAATTATGTTTTTCTTTGTTTCTGTTAATTTTTTTGTAAATAAGTAGGTTTTCTTCTTCAATGACGGGCACTGATATGGCGGCACTGATAAGGCGGCACCAATGAGGTGGCACTGATGGGTACTGATAATGGTCACTGATAGGCGGCACTGATGGGCAATGATAGGTGGCACTGATGGGTACTTATGGGTGGCACTGATAGGTGGCCACTGAGAGGTGGCACTGATGGACAATGATGGACACTGATGGGTGGCACTGATGATACTGATGGGTGGCATTGCTGGGCATCACATTTTTTTTCATCCATAATGTTGCCAGTCAGTACCCATTTGTGGGCACTGATTGGCATCTATTGCACATATTTTTTTATATGTGGATGGCCATGGGGTACATACCTGGCCATCCACATGTTGCCCGCTTCCCTGGTGGTCCAGTGTGGGCATCTGCGGGGGGGCTGCGCTGATAAACAATCAGCGCGAACCCCCCCTGTCAGGAGAGCCACCGATCGGCTCTCTACTCGCGTCTGTCAGACGTGAGTGAGGAAGAGCCGATCAACGGCTCTTTCTGTTTACATCGTGGTCAGCCGTGATTGGACATGGCTGATCACGTGGTAAAGAGCCTCTGTCAGAGGCTCTTTACCGAGATCGGTGTAGCGGTGTGTCAGAGTGACACACCGCACCACCGATCGCCGCGATGCGCACCCCCCCCCCCCCGGGCGTGCGGCGGCTGTTATCCTGCAGGACGTCATATGACGCCCAGTCAGGATAACGCAACCACTGCCCGGCCGTCATTTTGCTATAGGCCGGGCGGGAAGTGGTTAATGACATGTTCCTGAGCACTGTAATCTGCACACTGCACTGTGTAGAACATGCTCCTGACCACTGCACTCTATGCTGGGCTATATACAGTGGGAAAAAAAATATTATTTGATTCCCTGCATATTTTGTAAGTTTACCCACTTACAAAGAAATTAAGGGTCTATAATTGTTATCATAGGTGTATTTTAAATGATAGAGACAGAATATCAACCAAAAATCCAGAAAAAACACATGATACAAATGTTATAAATTGAGTTGCAGTTCAGTGAGTAAAATAAGTATTTGATCCCCTACCAACCAACAATATATGTCTCCCACAGACTGGCTACAGTATGTGCTCATGTGGTACACATGAGCACATACTGTAGCCAGTATGTGCTCATGTGGTACACAGATTAGTCCTGTCAATTTAAGAAGGTGCTCCTAATGACAACTCGTTATGTGTATAAAACACACCTGTCCACAGAATAATTTATCTATTCAAACCTCACCATCATAGGCATGATCAATGAGCTGTCAAAGGAGGTCAGGGACAAGTTGTAGACCTGCACAAGGCTAGAATGGGTTACAAGACCATTGGCAAGAAGCTTGGTGAGAAGAAGACAACTGTTGGAGCGATTATTCGCAAATAGAAAAAATACAAAATAACCATCAATCGACCTCGGTCATGAGCTTCATGCAAGATTTCGCCTCATGGGGTAAGGATGAGCATGAGAAAAGTGAGGGATCGGTCCAGAACTACATGGAAGGAGCTTGCGAATGATCTCAAGGCAGTTGGGACCACAGTCACCAAACAAACCATTGGTAACACAATACACCGCCATGGGTTGAAATTCTGCAGCATCCACAAGGTCCCCCTCCTCAAGAAGGCACATGTACAGGCCCATTTGAAGTTTGCAGTGAACATCTTAATGATTCAGAGAAGGATTGGAAGCAAGTACTGTGGTCAGATGAGACCAAAATTGAGCTCTTTGACTTGGCATTAACTCGACTTTCCGTGTTTGGAGGAAGAAAAATGCTGACTATGACCCTAAGAACACCATCCCTACAGTCAAGCATGGAGGTGGAAACATTATGCGTTGGGGCTGTTTCTCTGCTAAAGGTACAGGCCAACTTTTCTGCATTGAGAGGCCAATGGACGGGGCCATGTATTGTAAAATCTTGGATGAGAACCTTCTTCCCTCAGCCAGAACACTGAAGATGGGTCGTGGATGGGTCTTCCAGCATGACAATGGCCCAAAACATACCACCAAGGCAACAAAGGAGTTACTCAAGAAGAAGACAATTAAGGTCATAGAGTGGTCTAGCCAGTCTCCAGACCTTAATTCTATAGACAATTTATGGAGGGAGCTGAAACTTCGAGTTGCCAAGCAACAGCCAAGAAACCTTAAGGATTTAGATCTGTAAAGAAGAGTGGAGCAAAATCCCTACTGAGATATGTGCAAACCTGGTCACCAGTTACAAGAAACGTCTTGTTAACAAGGGTTTCTCCACCAAGTACTAAGTCATGTTTTGTTTGGGGATCAAATAATTATTTTACTCACTGAACTGCAACTCAATTTATAACATTTGTATCATGTGTTTTTTCTGGATTTCGGGTCGTTATTCCATCTCTATCATTTAAAATACACCTACAATAAAAATTAGAGACCTTTCATTTCCTTGTAAGTGGGCAAACTTAAAAAATCTGCAGGGGATCAAATAATTATTTTCTCCACTGTATGACATGTTCCAAACCACTGCCCCTTGTACGCTGGACTATATATGACATATTCCTGACCACTGCACTCTGTGACATAATCGTAACCATTTCACTCTGTACTCTGGGCTATATATGACATACTTCTGATCTCTGCACTCTTCTCACCAGGCTGTATATGACATGTTCCTGGCCACTGCACTCTATACGCCGTGCTATAGATGACATACCTCTGGCCACTGCACTCTTTACACCAGGCTGTATACGACATGTTCCTGGTCACTGCGCTCTATACGCCGTGCTATAGATGACATACCTCTGGCCACTGCACTCTTTACACCAGGCTGTATACGACATGTTCCTGGCCACTGCGCTCTATACGCCGTGCTATAGATGACATACCTCTGACCACTGCACTCTTTACACCAGGCAGTATACGACATGTTCCTGGTCACTGCATTCAGTATGCCTGGCTGTATTTGACATATTTATGACCACTGCACTCTGTACGCTGGGCTGAATATGCTATACTCCATGACTGCTGAACTTTATGCTAAATTCTCCTACAGTTGTTGGATACTCATAGTCACTATGTTAACGAAGTTCTTCTTAAAAGGTAGGATGTGTGTAAAAAGGCATATGCCATGTAAGAGTTTCATTTTTTTTTTTGTTACACGTGTGCTGTGGTTTGTTAACATGTAAAGCCACACGATCGGATTTCCATCAGACAAATCTGTGGAATTTTGTCCGAAGGGCGTTGGCCGTGAACTTGTTCTGCATACAGACGGTAGAACTTTTTCAGCCATCATACACGAAACTACGTGGTTTTCTGCTCTTTCGCGCCACCCTTTGGGCAACTTCTGCTAATGTTGTCTTATGGTTATCATTGGTTCGGAGCATGCATGTTTGTACTTTGAATTTTTTTTATGACGGACTTGTGTACACACGATCGGATAACCCGACAAGACACATTTGTTGTTGGACAGTTTTAAAGCATGCTATAAAACATTTGTTGTCGGAAATTCGGACAACAATTGTCCAATAAAGCATACAAACGGTCAGATTTTCCGTCAAAACCCTGCCATCACACGTTTGTTGTCGGAACATTAGATCATATGTATGGGCCTTTAGACTCTCGCTTGCGGCATAGAACCTAGAACGTATTTTGCGGGTACAAAGACTGTGGAATATCTGATCATGTACACAGTGAGTAGGCTCAAGTTTAAAGCCCCTCCCATGGTTGGTGAAACCTGTGGTTGGTCCCACCCAGCTCAGCAAACTTTGAAAAAAAAATTGTCAAGCAGTGACTGCTTTCAAGCAGATGCAATCACTGTTTGGGTATTCAAAAGGGGGGGGGGAGAGTTTGGGACTTTGAGTGAGGCACATATGTGGAACAATACATTTTTGAAAAAAGCATGTTTTAATAAAATCACATAGGTTATACATATATCTTGGTCGAAGGGCTCCATATAAAGACATAAGTTAACAAAGATGTTTCGAGATATGTAAATCACAACATGTTGTAATAACATAATGCATCTAGGATAGCCTAAGGTACTGAAAGGCTTGTTGGCTTGACGCGTTTCGGCGTATTATTCAGACAGCTGCAGGTGCTACTGCTAACTGAATACAGTGGCCAGCAGTGCAGATTCCTTTATCTGTTTAGTGTGGATAAAATTGAGCGATTTCCCTCATTCTGTCCACAGTGTATAGCTAGCATTATACATATATCCCAAACACTCATATTTTGCCTGTTTTTGCTCTATAAAATCGATGGCCTCTTGCCTCTTCACGGCGCACATTGCATTATTTCTCCACATGGTGGCGTATGCCCCTATATTTAGAACATGCATACATCTTTCTTCATACTTTTCTAGAACATGCATGACTTTATAACTCTTGCCATCGCACATACTTTCATCAACACCTACTGCTAAATATGACATTCTATATTGCATTTATAATGGTATTCTATGATTGCCATTCTTACTGTGTAGAGATTTCAGTCCACCGATGCCATGTAAACAACAACACTAATAGGGGCGCATATTTGTTCGTAAGAGACTGCCTGAGTCATTGAGATGAGGGGGTGTTTAATATGTAAATTTTAAGCATCAACCCTCCCCAAAAATCTGTTTTTCCTTTATTCCAAGTAGCAACAACCAAATCACAAGTTCTTTTTGAATTCCTAATGTAATACACTGAGTCATTGTGAGGATCACAGAGCAAAACAGCCGTCAAGGTTTGTGCAGAATGAAATCATTCGAGAAGTTCATTTTTGTTTATCATCATAGAATGCACATATGGTAGATCTGCTCTGAATAGACAGTTACCTTCATGACACTTACAGTTATGTAAGAAGCTGTCGGGTGTATATTCTATATAATGGCCTATTGAGATCTCTGCGGTCTGGTAAGGTGGGTAGCGTTAAGGCAACCCATTCACTTCAATTGGCCTGCCAATGCACCTAATCAGACCACATTGTGGACATGCACCATTTTTTCTGATGCAGTATACCTTGGTGGTGCACTGATGAGGCATTGAAAAAGAGTGTCTCAACAGCGCACATGCATGGTGTATTGCTGGAAATGCACTGCAATGCATAGATCTGAATAGGCCCTCACAGTACGTAAACTATACAAACCAACATCAAACAGGTTAACTACAAGCTACTACAATCAAGGTTGCACGGATACCGTTTTTTTTACCAACACTTGTACTCAAGTACTCACCAATAATGATACTTTGAACCCATACAAAATGAATGGGCTCAAAATTGCGCTGCAAAGAATCGCATGTGATTTGAACAGGAATGTGGTGCAATTCCTGTCCAAATCGCATGCGGTTTCCCGCATCGCTCCTGTGTGAACCCAGGCTGAAGCCACTATAACAAGCCTGGGTTCACACAGGAGTGGTACGGAAAAATCACATGTGATTCAGACAGGAATAGCATAGGGTTGCCACCTCATTCCTTTGAACCCGAACACATATGAATTACACAGGTTCTGAGGCCAATTTAATGCAGATAGGGCACTGAGTGAGTTTAATTACCATCTTTATCAGCCACAGAACCTGTGTAATTAATATATAATTGGTTTTAAAGGAATGAGGTGGCAACCCTAGAATCACACCGCATTCCTGTTCAAATTACATGCAATTCTTTACAGTGCAATTTGAGCCCATTTTGCATGGGTTTAAATTGCACCGCAAAGGTATTGGTTTCAGGTATTGGAGCATTTGCACAAATTCTTGTGCAAATGCTTAGTATCGGCACCGATGCCGGTATGGGTGAATTTTTTTTTTTTTTCCAATCAGTATTTATTGAATTTTTCCATAAAAAACAAGAACACTTTATCAATGTTCGTCGTGCAACGACGTCAATATAAGATAGAATAGAGAAGAGCGCAAATAATGAAATCTAACATAGTGATGCTAATAATACATGCAGAAGCAACGTTCAAAAGTCCTCTCTCCTCCGGAGCCACCCAGACTGGAGCACTTCTGTGACCCAGAAGGAGAAACGACCGTAGTCGCCCATATTTATAAAGGATAATTCCAAACAGGTATAATTCCAGAAATACAATAGGTGGTGATATACAAACGTTAAAGTAAAGGTGTTGCATACATATTGCTCGGCCAAGAAGTTTCATAGTTAATCAGGGTACATTATGTGAGAGGCACACCTCCGGACCAAGTGGTCCACGGGACCCAGGCTTTCCGGGTCTTTTCGGCTTGGCCATTACTGACTGCCATAACGGATTTCGTAGCTATAGTGTAGATTCACTAGGTCAATAGTTTGGGAAGCTGATGGGGCCTTTTCTGATCTCCACAGCCTTGTTATACATAATCTGGACACCAGGAGGATGTGGGTTGTGACACACCTAGAAGAAGGGGAGATCTCATCTATCTTTAGGTTCAGAATCGCCAACTCTGGAGAAGGGAATAGTTTGCTGTGAGTGATTTGAGATAAGAGTTTGAAAATGTCTTCCCAGAACGGTTGTATGAGGGGGCAAGACCAGAGTGTGTGTATCAAGTCTCCTTTAAGGGTTTTACAACGCCAGCAAGTGTCAGAGGCTTGGGGAGAAAAGTATGCTAATCTGGCTGGCGTTAGATACCACTGCAGGGTGATTTTTTGGGTAAGTTCTGTGAGGGGGTTAACTCGGTAGCGGGTGTGTGTGACCCCCTGGTTGGGCTCCCCACACAAAAACAGGGCCAGCAGACGGAGGTTGTGGTTTTCAAAATCAAAAGGTGCGGTTTATTTCTCTATGTACAGTGACAAAAACACAGCAAAGCCAAAAAGAAACAAACAAAATAAATCCTGGTCAGTTTGACCTCTGACTAAACATGCAGGTTTCCTAAACTAACAACTGGGATCAGCCTGGTGCTGTCCTAGTCCCTAAGTCCCTGGTTTAGTAAAAGTCCAAACAAATAGCCACACAGGCTTTGCCTCACCGCACAGGGGTTCACTCTCCCTAGACAGTCCACACAGGTCTGGTTCCAGGCATGAGCTAACATCTAATGAAGCTGGGAGTTCTTATAGAGGCCTAAATGAGCTGACAAGCTTCAGCTGGTCTCATCAACTCCCTGTCTCACGACGCCCAGCACTCTCCCTAGAGGTATGAGTCATTCATGAGCCCACTAGCCTCAGCTGGGCTTCATCAACTCCCTAGTTGTATAAGTCGGCATAAAGCCTGAATCTGGGAGAAATATATCTACCCCCCTGGATGCAACCAGGTGACTTTACCTTCCTGCTATCACAGTTCCTATAGAGTAGAACATTTAGTGGAGGAGTATATGGACTGTAGTGCTAAGGTCCACTGTTCGGTGGAGAAGCAGCATGTTAGATCTGCTTCCCAGCGAATGCGCGAGGACGTTTTGGAAAATTGTTGTTTGCAATGAAGGCGGTTATAGAAATGAGAGATGCCTTTTGTTTTGGAGAGAGCGTTTGTAAGGAAATCTCAAGTTTTGGGAGGGATGGCGTATAGGAGAGTAGGTACTGTTTTTAGACAATGGCAAATCCTCAGGTGAGTATAGTATTCCTTGGAAGAGAGGTCAAATTCCTTTTGTAAGAGAGCAAAAGGTTTGATTTGAGATCCTAGGAGGAGAGTTTGTAGGGAGCATATTCCTTTACTAGACCAATGTGTTAGTGACAGGTCTGGAGATAGAAATCTGAGAGATTCCAGAGGTATTTGATGTAGTGGATTGGGGGGAGTGTAGTCTAATTGTGTGATCAGTTTTTTCCATGCTTGCGCTGAGGCCTGCATGGTAGGAGGGAAGGCTGACGGGATAATCTTCCCGAGAGGGGTACTCATTAGCCAACTTTTCAGATCCGAGCGGGGGAGGAAGGAGTTTTCTAATTGTCCCCATAGTGTAGTAGGGTGGGTACGAAACCATTCTTGTAATTGAGCAAGGATGGCAGCGAGATAGTAATCCTCGAAGTTGATGGAGCCCACCCTGCCCGCTAGTTTGTTTTTGATCAGTTTAGAGTGGGCACATCTGGGCTTTTTACCTTTCCAAAGATGAGTATTTAGGACATGTTGAAGGGACCTGAAGAAAGAAGGGGGGGATGGGAATGGGAAGGGTCCTAAAGTAGTACAATATTTGCGGGAGACAAATCATTTTGAAGGCCGCTAGCCTACCCGACCAGGATAATTCATGTTTCGCTATTTTTTGGAATTCACCCTGGATATTAAGAAGCAGGGGTAAGAAGTTGGCGGAGAATAGGGATTTGGTTGATCTGGTCAATTTAATCCCTAAGTAGGAGATTTATGTCTCTGCCCATTTGAACTTGTGTTGCATTTGTAGTACATTTTTTGTGGTAGCATCTAGATTGATGTCGAGTATAAATGACTTTGTTGTATTGACCTTATAATAGGAGGTCTCGCTAAACCAGGTAAGTATTTTTTGTACCTCTGCCAGGGAAGAAGCCGTATTTGTAAGGATTAATATCACATCATCCGCGAATAGGCTTATTTTATGTGAGATCTGACCTATTTGTATACCTGAGATGTAAGCGTGATCTCGGATGCGCATTGCCAACGGTTCCATAAGAAGGTTGAAAATAAGAGGAGACAAGGGACAACCTTGCCGGGTGCTATTAGTTATGGGGAATGGGTGGGAGGTCATATCTTCTGTGAAGACTGTGGCCGAGGGGGATGAATATAGTGCCATGATAGCGTTGAGAATATAACCTTCAAATCCAAATTTCTGTAGTACTGATCTGAGGTAGGCCCAGTGTACTCTGTCGAACGCCTTCTCTGCATCCAAAGAGAGGAGCAGAGAAGGCGTTCCAGTAGTTTCTGCTTGATGTATGAGGTCTATCATTCTTCTTGTGGCATCAGATGCCTGTCTGCCTTGCGTGAAGCCAGATTGGTCACTGTGGATCAATGTGGGCATTATGTCCATCAGTCTCGCTGCTATTGTTTTAGCGTAAAGTTTGATATCCAGGTTTAGTAGGGATATCGGGCGAAAATTTTGGGGATTAGTCGGCTCCTTCCCTAGTTTAGGTATCGTTATTATGAGAGCATTTAACATATCAGTCAAGAATTGAGAAGAGGAGGCAGCGTTATTAAATATCTCAACTAGGTGTGGGATTAATGGGTCAGAAAATTGTCTATAATATTCCCCCGTTAGTCCATCAGGTCCTGGGGCTTTGTCCGTGGGGAGAGAGCGTATTGTCGTTCGAAGTTCATGTTCTGAAAACGGAGCATTCAGGTACGTAAGTTGGTCAGCTGTCAAAACAAGTAATTGCAAATCATGTAGGAAGCGGTTGATGTCTTCTTGAGAGGGTTGGGGAGTGTGCGAGTCTGTGTTCAAATTGTACAGGTCCTTATAGTAGTCGCTAAATGCGTTGGCGATGTCCTGGGGGTTCGTCAAGGGGGTATGATCATGGGGATGGTACAGATGTTGTATTTTGGTCTTGGCACGTCTGCCTTTAAGACGCTGTGCCATGCGTTTCCCAGCCTTGTTGGATGTTGAAAAAGTGGTGGCTTTTAATTTCCGTTGGAGACGGTCAAAGGAATGTAGGAGTAAAGTTCGGAGCTCCTGTCGTAGGGATGTTAGTTGGTCAGGTAGAGGGGTGTGGGGGTTTGTTTTGTGACGTGTTTCTAAGTCAGCTATCTGAGAGGAAAGTTCATCTATACGCTGCGTTCTCTTCTTCTTATGTACCGCATTCATTTTCATCAGGATTCCCCTCATGTAAGCCTTGTGTGCACTTCACACCACGTTAGGGTCAGACACTGAGCCGTCGTTTAGCATAAAAAATTAATTAATGTGGGCCGCTATCTCTGGAGCATAGTCCTTATGTTGTAAGATGTAGTTATTAACCCTCCAGATAAATGAATTGTGGGTATGTTTAGAATCGTCAATGGAGAGCGAGATTGGGGCATGATCTGACCATGTGGTGGTGTAAGAACAATAAAAAGACAGTATTCAGCGCTGAAAAATAAAACAAAAGAAATAAACCAAACATATTGCAGCCAGCACTTGAGGGTAATTCATGAAAAATCCCTTAAACTGAACAGATAACTAAAAAGAGTGCAGCGCAAAAAAATCATCAATAAACGTCCATAGATTAATATTCATAAACAAGCACAGAGTCCATATAGAGTGGATGGTGAAAGAATGACAAAACATGCAATGTGGATCACAGAAAGTTGACCATAGAAAAGATCCCTCCACCGCACACAGAGTGGCCTCTCACCTCTATACTTCGACCTTCAAGAGGTCACAGGGCATGGAACAGTAATGCAGATGACATAATTCGGCTTCTAACCCCCAAACGCCAGTATCAGCTTGGCATAGATAGTAGCAAATAAAGAGGGGAGTTTCCCCTCTTTATTTGCATAAACCGGATCATGGTCTATCAAGTGTTTTGGAAGTGATTACTATCTATGCCAAGCTGATACTGGCGTTTGGGGGTTAGAAGCCGAATTATGTCATCTGCATTACTGTTCCATGCCCTGTGACCTATTGAAGGTCGAAGTATAGGAGGTGAGAGGCCACTCTGTGTGCGGTGGAGGGATCTTTTCTATGGTCAACTTTCTGTGATCCACATCGCATGTTTTGTCATTCTTTCACCATCCACTCTATATGGACTCTGTGCTTGTTTATGAATATTAATCTATGGACGTTTATTGATCAATTTTTTGCGCTGCACTCTTTTTAGTTACATGTGGTGGTGTGAATTGCGGAGGCGCAATTTTTTGTAATACCCATTTGTCGGACAGAAATAAGTCAATTCTAGAGTAGGAATTATGCCTAGGGGGAGAAGTAAGTATAGTCTTTTTCCGTGCCGTGATGGCACCTCCAAACATCAAATAGGTCATTTGCAGCTAGTAGTCCTTTCAATGGGGAAATCCTTCGTTTTGCAGCAGAGGTAGAGTCCAAATGGATATCTGGGACTAGATTGAAATCTCCACACAATAATAAGCGACCTTTCTGTACGGATTTGGCCAGCCTGAGAATCTTGCGTATGAATTTAATCTGGTCAGCATTCGGGGCGTAGAGATTGACGATGGTGTATGATGTTTTGTTGATGGTGCAGACCAGGATAAGGTAACGCCCCTCGTCGTCAAGGGTTACAGAGGATAGTTGGAAATCTACCTTGTCTCTAATCGCTATCAGGACTCCTCTAGCTTTAGAGATGTAGTGTGCATGGAAGAAGTGTGGAAACAGCCGGTTGGTACATAGCCGTAGGTTGGCCTGCATGAGGTGAGTTTCTTGTATGCAAATAACGTCACTGTGGAGAGCTTGGGCAGTTTTCCACAGGGAGTGGCGTTTAGCCGGGTGGTTAAGCCCATTGACGTTTAAGGATAAAAGATTGAGAGGCATTAGGGGTTATTTACAAAAGGCAAATCCACTTTGCACTACAAGTGCAAACTACAAGTGCAAAGTGCACTTGAAATTGTACTGAAAGTGCAGTCGCTGTAGATCCGAGGGGGACATGCAAGGAAAATAAAAAACAGCATTTTAGCTTGCACATGATTGGATGATAAAATCAGCAGAGCTTCCCCTCATTTCAGATCTACCCCTCAGATTTATAGCAACTGCACTTCCACTGCACTTGTAGTTTGCACTCGGTAGTGCAAAGTGGATTTGCCTTTCGTAAATAACCTCCATTGTGTAGGTGTGGACAAGGCTATGGTGCTGGGTCTGCACTTACAGTTAGTTGGTTGGTGTCCAGTATTCCGTTAGGTGAATCCAAGGTGACGTGGAGGAAGAGGAAAGGATCCGGGACTTCCTGCGATGTGGATGCTAGAGCCGTGAATAGAGCAACATGTTAAAAGGAAAACAAGAAAGGAACAATTTTTAAGGAAACAACAAAAAAAAAAAAAATCTGGATACAGTCAGCGTGTTACAAAATAGAGGCAAAACTCTGAGGAGCACGCACTATACTAGTTCGAATTAGTAGCTGTAACAAGAGTCCACTAGAACTGTGGTACTCAACGTTGTTGGTAACTAGAGGTGGAGCGTAACTCCGCTGCGACCTCTGGAAGGGGGTAAAAAACAGTCTGAACAAAGAGAACTGAAGTAACCAGTAATATACTCGGACATCCCAGAGGCGTATTAAAATGCTTGCATGGCACACCGTAGTGGTGGAGCTAGTAGCCACCTAGGTGAAGGCTTGGTCCAGGTTACGGCGTGCTTGGGTATTGTTGTTGCGTGGTGGTAGAGGAGCGGGTGGTTCCGGCAGTATGCCCCAGGTGTGGAGCAGGTTCAGCCTAGCAGTGAGGTCGCTGATAACATGTGATTTGCCATTTTTAGTGATAAGGAGTGTAGCTGGGTGTCTCCATTTATATTGGATTTTATGGTTTTGAAGCCCCTTGGTGATTGAGTTTAGTTGCCTTCTTAGTTGAAGTGTGAATTTGGATAGGTCCGGGAATCTGTAAATGGAGCAGGGAGAGGGGATTTTGCTCTGATCCCAAACATGAGATTCTCCTTAATGTGAAAAAAATGCACTCTCATAAGTACATCTCTGGGGACAGTGGCAGCGAGGTGTGATGGTTTAGCAATCCTGTGTATTCTGTCAACTATTAAGTCTCTGGGTGACGCTTCGGGAAGTATGATATGCATGAGCTCTTTCGCGTATCTGGGCAAGTCAGCTGGTGGTATTGTTTCAGGGACCCCTCGCAGATTAATATTGTTCCTGCGAGAGCTGTCTTCTAAATTGGACAGCTTGGTGCGCAGCCATGCTTGTTCTTCTCTAATGTCCTCATATATATCTATGACCCCATTCACTGTGGAGGCACACTCAGTCATACCTTTTTCTATGGTCGACACTCTTTCGTCCAGAGAGTGTATGTCAGATGTGACTTTGGTGAAGAGTGAGGAGAGATCAGTCATTAGAGAAGATTGCAGCGATAAAAGCATATCCTTTAGGGTCTAATCTAGTACAGGCTGCCCTGAGGTGGGGAAGGACGCCATAGAGGAATGTAGGGCCTGGTTAGATGAGAAGGGGTTGAAAGCCGGGGCCTCAATTAGTGCCTGTGATGCCCGCTGCGGTGGTGTGTCAAGATGCATCTTAGCTTTCGTGGGGCTGCTGGTGAGGGGGTCACACTCGGGGGGGGTTATCGGAGCTTTCTGGGGGCTCAAGGAGGGGTGAATTGTCCGGAGCAGCGTCCGGGAGATCAGTGTAAGAGTCCAGCTGTGCTCTTGGCGCCATCTTTGAAACCACTGACCTTCTCCGCAGGTTTGAAGGCAAACTTAGTCAGTTTTTTGGGCTTGTAGTCCGTCAGTCTTTTCCTGGACATGATGCCTGTGGTCAGGAGAGCTTCAGCTGCTAGGATGGCCGTGGATGGTGTAGCTGTGTGGGCCGTAGTAGCTCCGCTGTCGTCTCTGGGATGAGGAGCTCTCAGTTTAAGCAGCCATCTTCAGCTCCGGTCGGCCACGCCCCCTCACAATTTTGTTTTTAACATACCAGTGTGCTGTAGCCTTTACTAAAATTCCCTGTGTGAGAGCATGCTGAAGATTTCAACAGCTGCTAAACACAGAACACTGGTCCCAGATGCCCATTGCCTGCCATGTTTTTTTCACAGTGCTCAAATAAACCATGCTCACGCTCCCTGGGTGCTAAACATGGTCCCTACAAGTTTCCCTAAAGCCTTGTACACACAATCGGATTTTCAGACGGGAATTGTGTGTTGAAAATCCAACCGTTTGTACGCTCCAATTGTTGTCACATTTTCCGCTGACAAATGTTGGATGGCAGGCTTTAAAATTTTCCGCGGACAACGGTCTGTTGTCAGAATTTTCGATCGTATGTACACAAGTCCGTCAGACAAAAGTTCAAAGTATAAACACGTATGCTCAGAATCAATGTTCACCAAACACAACTGTAGCACACAGATCCGTTACCCTGCTTACCTCCACTTGCAGAGTGGGACACACCATGCCACATGCCCAATATACTCCATCTTGTAGAGGGTGAGCGGTGTTAATAGTTTTGGGTCCTGCAGCGAGTTACCTCTTTCCATTTCTCTCGAGGAAAGCCAATGTCCAGACAATGTTAAACCCAATAAAAGAGTTTATATATTTTTTTGCTTGCAACTCGATAGTAAAGTTGGAAAGAGAGAGAGTTGAACAGGAATATAGGTTCAGGCCTGCGGCACTCAATTACCACTCGTCGCCACTCAGGCCTGAGTGGGTTTTGCTCACCCGGATAGTTCCCTCTCACAGTCCTAGCAGCCGGAGTGAAGCACGGAACATTTACTTTAGATTTGTTTCTCCTAGAGACACGTTCAGGAGATCCTCTGCCACAGGATCTTCTAGCTTCTAAGTCCTGAACTCCTCAACACTTGTAACTTTAGAGACCATAGGTGCCAATGGGGCATGTTACAAGAGCTTTTGGCGGATCACGGAATCCTTCCCTCTGATAGGTAACCAGGCCTCTCCCGAGACAGTGACATCCTTCACCGATCCCCTTAGAAAGGTCCTCCCCCGGTTGCCTCTCCTTCAGAGCGGGTCACCCTCCCACGGGCACCCTGGGATTCCACGGTTTGGTTGTAGGCCTCAGTTAAAGGTACTGGACCTACCTGGAACAATGTGGCCTCGGGCTAAAGGTGCCCGGGACCCAACACATTCACACGTACCCCTGGCCATGAGGGCCACCGAAGGTGGGGTACGTGTTGAGGATGAAGACCCTTCGCCAATGGCGTCTGCCCCTTAAGTACCCTCTTCCGGCATGAACAGTGGGTAGACCACGGCCACCGCACAGCCGCCGAGAGAGGACACCCAATAGTGCTGCAATGCCACCTTCGGTTCAACCTGAGACCTGGGCAACAGCGCCACCCACAGGTCAAAGGGAACTATACAACCAGGCAACATCACAATGAAGCAGAGACTAATGCTCAGGCTACCCCCTAAATTTCAGGCATTGCGACCCCAAATATGGGAGGCTCGCTACACAACATTAGCAGAAGGTGCCCAAAGGGTGTTGCTAAAGAGCTGAAAAACCACGTAGTACATCACTTCGTTCGTGTTTGTTGGCCGACAATTGTGTGCCGTTTGTATGCAAGACAAAATCCAGGCACATGCCCTTCGGACAAAAGTCTGACGCGTTGTCTGCAGAAAATCCGATCGTGTGTACAAGGCTTTAGGCTTTGTTTAGACCATGTCTATTGAGCTGCATAGGTCAACACAGACTCAGAAGGGCACATAGAAACTGTTGTTTTCAGTATGCTCTTTTTCACACCATATTGTTGCATTGAAAAGAGTTCCTTGCACTGCATAAAAAAGCAGAATGTTTGCCTTTTTTCCACAGCACAACACATAAGCACCATATATCACAATCTGCAAAGCACCCCAACATCCTGCGATTCATTGAATGAAGTGTTATTTTGTGACGCCTCAATAAAGCAAAAAAATGGAAAAAGTAAACAACATGATGCGTTGTAGCAATGCATTACATTGTCCCTGCACAGCACACACCAGCACAGATGCGTTATAACCAACAGGGTGGGGTGAACGAGTCCGTAGAGACACAGCAACACACTAGAAATCCAGACTCACTTGAAAGGAGCTCAGGACCCAAAGTAGGCGTCTTCCATAGGGCCCAATTCACACCTATGTTTTTCAATACACATTTTTGATCCATTGAAGTCTTTGGAACCAGAAACCAGATAAAAAAATCACTGGCCCTTTCCATAAATGGCACAGATGTGAACGACATTTCTGAAAAACTGAAAACGCACTAAAAAATGCATAGGTGTGACAGGCCTAAATATGACAAACCAATTGATTGAGAAAATATCATAACTGCATATATATGAAAAGAACATTTCCTCCTAAATTAAACAATCTTCAAAGACAGTGCAAATTGCATTCTGTTTATACTTGCTCTATAGCTGTTGAATGCATTACCGACAATGATGATTGCCTTATTTTACTACTTCTATTTAGAGGAAGGCTTTTATTTGGAACAATAGGTCGCAGAATATTATCAGCATGATGTGTATGACTGGGTCTTGAGTGTGCCACCTGCTGGACAGAAATGATATCAAGTATGGCTAGCATAATAGGTTATACCATAAGAGGAATGTTTAGGTTCCAAAAGATTGTGTGTTCCTCCAGCGGTTGTCAGGGGTTCTTTCAGCAATGAGAAGACTTGCAGATAAGTAACCACTACACCACACTACAACATGCTGATAACATCCTTTTAGCCATTTATATCCGTAAAAGGAACATTCTTCCCACTGACCACCAAGGCAAGAGTCATTTTCTGCATTTCTTCTCTTCCCATTATTTGTTCCATTGCATTAATGAAAAAAAAGGTTGTCGTATAGAGAAGCCCTAGGTGTAATACTCTAAGCATGCCAGATTTTTTTATTCTTTTATATATACTTATATCTCAATGTACTGTTCATACTAATGTACAGTGATCTGTAAATATAGTAGGGCTGTTACTGATTCAAATTTTCGTGTTCGATTAATCGACTAATTTAGATTAATTATAACTAGTGATGAGCCGAACACCCCCGGGTTCGGTTCGCACCAGAACCCGCGAACGGACCGAAAGTTCGCACGAACTTTAGAACCCTATTAAATACAATGGATGCGAACGTTCGAAATCTAAAGTGCTAATTATAACGACTATTATGCATGTTATTGTCCTAAAAAGGGTTTGGGAACCCGGGTTCTGCACCAGGGGACATGTATCAATGCAAAAAGAAGTTTTAAAAACGGCCGTTTTTCTGGAGCAGTCATTTTAATGATGCATAAAGTGAAAAAAAAAAGTCAAATATTCCTTTAAATATCGTACCTGGGGGGTGTCTAAAGTATGCTTGTGAAGTGCCACGTGTTTCCCGTGTTTAGAACTGTCCCTGCACAAAATTACATTTCTAAAGGAAAAAAAGCCATTTAAAACTGCTTGCGGCTTTAATGTAATGTCTGGTTCCGGTAATATGGATGAAAATCTTTAAGAAAAATGGCATAGCTACCCCATCACAGCCCCCCCCCCCCCTACCCCAGCCCATTACCAGCCCCTTTGGGTCTTGTATGGATATTAGGGGAACCCCGCACACAAAATAAAAAAGGCCCTATATACTCTGAACAGCCGTATACAGGCGGTGCATACAAGACAGGGACTGTAGGTTTGTTCTTATGTAGAATCTGTTTGTAATTTTGAACAGGTACATTGTTTAAGTATAGCTCCAGCCAAAAAATCTATTTTTAAGCTTTTTGGAAAACATAGGGAAGGGTTATCACCCCTGTAACATTTGTTTTGCTGTCTGTGCAGTGTGCACCTGTTCAGAACAGTTCACCTCACTTTCCGTCCTAATGACAAATGTTTTTTGAAAATTTGGGGTTTTTATTGAAACAAGAATTGGTGATAAAGCATCAGTGGAGAGGAGACACTTTTTTTCCCATATTAACTCTTACAGGAGAGAATTTGCCTTCCTAGGGGTAGATTTCCTCTCACTTCCTGTTGTATCCTTCCGTTTGCAAGGAGGAGTCGTTTGTAAGTTGGATGTTTGAAAGTAGGGGCCTGCTGTATATACTCAGCTGAAATTTGCCCCTTACATGTTGGTGTTGCCACAACACTGTGAGCCCTCACAGTTACTCTTGGTGGGCGCAAGAATGGGCCCTGCTGTGAATTATTAGATCAAGAATTGTAATTGCATGCCCCTGTTGAACAGGGGCTGAAAAATTGGGCCTTTGGTGGTGGTGGTGTTGACACAACACTATAAGGCCTCAGAGTTACTCTTGGTGGGCGCAGGAATGGGCCCTGCTGTGAATTATTAGATCAAGAATTGTAATTACATGCCCCTGTTTAAACAGGGGCAGAAAAATTGGGCCTTAGGCACTGGTGCCACAACACTGGAACCCCTCACAGATACTGTACTTGGAGCACAGCAATGAGCCCTGTTGCAAAGTATTGCATCAAAAACTGTAATTACACACCCCTGTTAAACAGGGGCTGAAAAATTGGGCCTTAGCCACTGGTGCTGGTGCCACGACACTGCAACCTCTCCCAGATACTCTAGTTGGAGTGCAGGAATGAGCCCTGCTGCAAAGCATTGCATAAAAAATGGTAATTACATGCCCCTGTTAAACAGGGGCTGAAAAATTGGGCCTTAGCCACTGGTGGCGGCACCCAGAAACAAAAATGTTCTTCCAAGCTATCATCATCAATTGGATCATTGAGGAGGAGGAGGATAGTCAGTCAACATAACAGGACAGTCTCTCAGCATCAGCATCAGTCTTGAAGGGATGTGACATTTGAAAATAAATTAGTCTGTTATATCAGCTTCAGGTGTTTGGTAGCTGGTGGTGATCCAAGACTGGTTCATCTTTATGAAGGTCAGTCGATCAACCGAGTCGGTGGACAGGCGCACCCTGTGATCCGTGGCAAATCCTCCAGCAGCACTGAATGTGCGTTCTGAAAGAACGCTGGATGCAGGACAGGCCAGTAGCTCAATTGCATACTGTGCAAGCTCTGGCCAGTGATCCATCCTCAAGACCCAGTAAGCCAGAGGATTTTCGGTGGGGAAGGTGTCCAAGTCTGACCTTGCCCCTAGGTATTCCTGCACCATGTATATCAGACGCTGGCGATGGTTGCTGGAACCGATCATACCTTGGGGCTGCGGACTAAAGAACGCATCGGTCAGACGGCCACCTTCCCCACCGCTCCTTCTTTGACTGACGAAGCCTCAGCAACTCGTCCAGGACCAGGAGTTTGTAACCTCCCAGTCTCTGGGAACGCATTGCACAGACCTTTCTGCAAGGCCTCCCGGAGTTGTCTCATCCTCTGCTCCCTCTGCGACGGTAAGATAAGGTCCGCAACCTTACCCTTGTACCGTGGATCAAGGAGAGTGGCCAGCCAGTAATGGTCCCTCTCCTTGATTCGAAGAATACGAGGATCCTTCCTCAGACTTTGCAGGATCAGGGAGGCCATGCAGCGTAGGTTAGCTGAGGCATTCGGTCCGGAGTCCTCTGGGTCACTAAGGACGACATGATCCGCAGCCACCTCCTCCCAGCCACGTACAAGTCCACTGGTTTCTTGGGACTGTAAATCATCCCTAAAAGACTGCTGCTGATGATGCTGAGTGCCAGGCTCCACCTCCCTGCTGACACAATCCTCCTCCTCCTGTGCGATGGGTGGGACAGAAGGAACACTGTCTGGGTAAAGGGGGCCTTGAGAGGCAAGGAAGTCCTCCTCTTCCTGCCTCTGTTCTGCCTCAAGTGCCCTGTCCATTATTCCACGCAGCGTATGTTCCAACAGGTGGACAAGAGGTACAGTGTCACTGATGCATGCACTGTCACTGCTCACCATCCTCGTGGCCTCCTCAAATGGTGCCAGGACAGTGCATGCATCCCTGATCATGCCCCACTGGCGTGGTGAAAAAACCAGAGCTCCCCTGACCCTGTCCTGGTGCCGTAGTTGCACAGGTACTCATTGATGGCCCTCTGCTGCGTGTGCAGCCGCTGCAGCATGGCCAACGTTGAGTTCCACCTGGTGGGCATGTCACATATAAGGCGGTTCTTGGGCAGGTTCAACTCCTTTTGCAGCTCAGCCAGGCGAGCACTGGCATTATAAGATTTGCGGAAATGCACACAGACTTTCCTGGCCTGCCTCAGGACATCCTGTAAGCCCGGGTACCTGCCCAAGAACCGCTGCACCACCAGGTTAAGGACGTGAGCCGCACAGGGCACATGGGTCAGTTGTCCCTGTCGGAGGGCGGAGAGGAGGTTGGTGCCATTGTCGCAAACCACCATTCCTGGCTTAAGCTGGCGTGGCGTCAACCACCTCTCGGCCTGCCCCTGCAGAGCAGAACCTCTGCCCCAGTGTGGCTCCTGTCCCCCAAACACACCAGTGCAAGCATGGCATCTTTTTGCCTGTGTACTTGCGTAGCCCCTTGAACGCCTACGGAGCACCGCTGGTTCCGAGGACAATAGCACAGGAAGAGGCCATGGAGGAAGAAGAAGAGGAGGGGGGTGGAGGAGAGAGGTGTGTCACAACCAGTAGTAGCATTTTGGAGCCGTGGCGGCGGAACAACCTCCAACACTACTGCACCTTGTCCTGCATCCTTCCCAGCTGCCAAAAGAGTGACCCAATGGGCCGTGAAAGAAAGGTAACGTCCCTGTCCATGCCTGCTGGACCATGAGTCAGCGGTAATATGCACCTTACCGCTGACCGCCCTGTCCAGCAAGGCCAAGACATTGCCTTCCACATGCCGGTAGAGAGCCGGAATCGCCTTCCGTGAGAAAAAGTGGCGTTTGGGAACCTGCCACTGAGGAACCGCACGTTGCACAAACTCACGGAAGGGGGCCGAGTCTACCAACTGAAAAGGCAGCAGTTGAAGCGCTAGCAATTTAGCCAAGCTAGCATTCAACCGCTGGGCATGTGGATGGCTGGGAGTGAACTTCTTTCGACGGTCCAGCAGCTAGGGCAGGGAAATTTGCCTTCTAGAATCGGACGTTGGTGTACTGCTAGCAGAGTGCCCGCAAGTACTTGGCTGTGACACACCTAATTCTACACCTTCATTCCTCTCAGTGCAGGTTTCAGAGAGGACTGAAGGTATAGTGGGGTTGGAGATCCCAGCTGATGCGGTGCAAGGAGAGGTCCGCTTTGTTCTTTGGTGTTGGTCTTTAAGGTAGGCTTGCCAACGAGCTGCATGGCAGGTCAACATATGTCTGGTCAAGCATGTGGTGCCCAAGCGGGTGATGTTTTGGCCACGCGATATACGCTTGAGACATATGTTGCAAACAGCAGCTGTGCGATCTGATGCACTCGACTCAAAAAAGGCCCACACCAAAGAACTTTTTGAATAACGGGCAGAGGCAGCACCCTGCACAGGCGGAGCTCTGCGGTGTGATTCCGTCGGTGTGCTGCCCTTACGCTGGCCCCCGAGGGCATCCTGCCTCGTTGGAGATGTGCCTCCTCCTCTCTCCTATTAGGCACCCACGTGGAGTCAGTGACCTCATCATCCCCTCCCTCCTCATCACTGGAGCCAATCTGGCAGTATGCTGCAGCTGCTGGAACATGACTGCCAGATTGGTGTCCTTCTTGAGCATCCCCTCTCTCTGCTCTCACGCTACTGCCTTCCTCTAGCTGGGTATCATCATCAGAGCCTTCGAAACGCTGGGCATCCTCCTGGAGCATGTACCCAACACTGTGCTCAAACAGTTCGGGGGACTCCTCAGGAGGACATGGTTGGTCTAGGGAAAGAGTGACTGATGATGACATTGATACCAGGGAAGGAGGACGCTTTGGCAGCTGCTTTGCCAGTACCCTGAGCCTGGGTGAGAGAGGATGAGGAGGGCTTGGTCATCCACTCTACCAAGTCTTCGGCATGATGCGGCTCAACACGTCCAGCTGCCGAAAAGAAGGACAAGCGTGTCCCATGGCCACGTGCTGATGGCGATGCACCGCGTCCACGACCAGCACTGTTGTCTCTAGACACAGAGCCTGCTTGCCCTCTTTTATTGGCTCCTGACTGTCTGCCTCTCCTTGTTTGCCTTCCAGACATTCTAATGGCCTGCAGGGAAATGGGAAAACCAGCAATAAGGCCTAGCTTCAGGAGTATATTTTGCAGGAATCACACTACGCTTGCTGTAGGTGCTGCAAATGCCTGTTGGTGTAACACACCAGGAAAACGCAGCAATACAGGCTAACTTCAGGTGTATAATGTGCAGGAGGCTTAGCAACAATGACACTGACACTGTCCCCTGCCTATCCTTCTCTCTCCCTGCACACAAGGTTTAGCAAAGAATATGACACTGACATTCTCCCTGCCTATCCTCTCTCCCTGCACACAAGGTTTAGCAAAGAATATGACACTGACACTGTCCCCTGCCTATCCTTCTCTCTCTCTGCACACAAGGTTTAGCAAAGAATATGACACTGACACTCTCCCTGCCTATCCTTCTCTCTCCCTACACACAAGTTTGAGGTACAAATAGCACTGACACTGTCCCTGCCTATGTAACTCTTTCCCTGCGCCGGAACACACTACACAAGGCCGCCGCGCTGGCGGCCTTTTATAGTGTGGGGCGTGTGCTAAACCCCGAGCTATAATTGGCCACAGGCAACCTGCCTGTGGCCAATTATGGCTCTCCTAGTTGCCGGCGCTGTGATTGGCCAAGCATGCGGGGTCACAGTGCATGCTTGGCCAATCACAGTGCTGGGATTGCACTGCGATGGCGCAGTGTATTGTGGGCCGTTCGCGTCACTCGAATTTGGCGCGAACGGCCCAAATCGTTCGATGTTCGCCGAACGGTCGAACAGCCGATGTTCGAGTCAAACGTATGTTCGACTCGAACACCGAGCTCATCCCTAATTATAAACGCACATACAGATCCAACTACTTTTAGCTGATCTTCTTGCAGGCTGATTCCCAGTGCAGCTACCAACCACTGGAAAAATGGATAGCAGGATACAAAAAACACACAAAGGCAGCGCTCGATGGGAATAGCATTAAAACTTTTATAGTCTTCAAGTAGGTAACAAAATAAATATTGCACTGGAGATAAAATCGATGTAGCTACATAAACTGTAAAAATGGTGCGAGTAATACCAAACGGTAGCAAAAGCAGTCATAAAAACATGTAGCTAAGTATGATACTGGTATAAAAATGTGTACAACGATACCACTGCTGAATCCAGATGAGGAGGGGTTAACATCAGTACATCGGCATGTAGATGTCCCGTGAAGGGAACTATCACAACTCCCAGTGGATGGCTGTAGAATCCCAGGTTGATAGAGGGAAGTGATAGAGGGAAGTGTAACAGCCCTTGCGTGTGGCAGATAGTAAGGTCCCGCCGGCATGCAGATATGAAGGCACAGCAAAGGAGCCCTTCAGATGGACACGGCAAGCCCCGCTGATGTCTGTGGCATCTCCGGATCTCCGACAGAACTCCCTGAAGACCCGGAAGCCGGCGGAGAGGGGAGTACCAATCAAAATAATTTTGATCGATCAAAAAAATGTATCGATTAATCGAGGAATTAATAGTTATTTTCCACAGCCCTAAAATATAGTAATTATTATCAGGGATTCCCTCTGTATTAAATGTTGAGAAATGATGATCTACAGCAGTGATTTTCAACCAGAGTTCCGTGGAACCCTAGGGTTCCTCCAGAGGTTGCTAGGGGTTCCTTCAGCATTGGGCAATTTCTGCCTCTCAGATAAGTTCCCACTGACACCAGTGATCTTTTTATCTATCTGTAAGGAGGTAATTCTTCCCAATGACCACAAGTGTAAAGACCATTCCTCCCACTGACCATTACACTAATGTATCATGAGTTGTAGATTTAAATTTTTTAGCAGGGGTTCCCCGAGACTGGAGAACTATTTCAAGGGTTCCTCTGTGTTGAAAAGGTTGAGAAAGGCTGATCTACAGGTTCTAGTAATGAAAATGTATCCCTGCTTATAGCACTACTTATAGCACTGTGTAAAGTAAAACATCTATTTCAGTACTGTGCCAATTAGTTGTGACGAGCATGCAAGCACTGTATTGGGCCTATGCAAGTTTAAACTTACTGCAGATTGATTTCCGCACGTCTAAACTTGTTTGAGAAAGTGATCTCCTGTTTTCCTTCTTTTATTTTAGTCTGAATTTATATTTCTCGCATTGAGGATGTGATTAAAGATCACGATTTTCATTGATATTTTATTTTTATACAGATGTAATTGTAGATATAGATGGTTATTAATCTCTGAAAGCAATAATAATTGCTTTGAGAGAAAATACAGAATTGATGGTTTGGGAGAAAACAAATGCAGTCGGGGTCGGGAGATGATGATCTAATCAGAAGAATTAGCATCATAAACCCAAAGACGACCAAAAGGGACGTCAAAAGGGAGCTTGCATTTCATGGAGGTAATGTGGATGCCACTGACTCTTCCAGTGTGGGCACAGAGCCAGACACCCTGTTAAGAAGCTGCTCTTGACACCCACTATGAAGAAGTAGTGATTGTTATGGGCAAAGAAGCATAGAGACTGAACTTTGGAGCAGTGGAAGAAAGTAATATTCTCAGAGGAAACCCAGTTTTATTTTCATGGATACAGGTTAAACCTTCATGCAGCGCTTGTCTGGAGATCCTTTTCAAACTGACTACATCCAGCAAGCCCCTAAACACCCACCTTAAGTCATGTTTTGGGAGTGCTTTACTGCTTATGGACCAGAAACCCTTCTCCCCACTGAAGGTATGATGGACATACATATAAGTATGTAGGTGTTCTGAAGGCAAAACTGACCCCAATACTAAAGAGACCGTTTCCTGAGTGTTCCAGCAAGACCTAGCTCCCTGCCACAATTCCAAGTTAACTAAGGACTTTTTTCCCCCCAACAAAAATGTAAAGTACGGTATTAAAATGGCCAGGAAATCCTAAACCTGCTAGAGAACCTCTGTGCCATTGTGAAAGCTCACATAAGAATAATGGAGGCTCACATAGAAAATATAGATTGTACAACAAAAAATGTAGATGATAGAAAGTGTTCTCTAAGTGTGGTTTAGGGACCCTGAAGTGATGGATTAGTGTGAAAAATTAGTGGCATCAATGCTTAAGAGGGTAAGGGAGGTATAGAGCTAAGGGAAGCCATATAAATTACAGAAAGATAGTAAATAAAATAGTTTTGTAAAACCTGAAATTGTCTTGCAATATCATGTTTGTCCCAACTAATTTGCACAGTACTGTATTTGCAAACACTTAAAGCAGACCTTCACAGCAAAAAAACACTTTGCTGCATCACAACTCTCCCCGCTTAAAATGCCAAAATGTATTTTGCTTACTTTTTTCCCCTCTTCCCATTCTCTGCCTCCAATCTCACCTAGACAAGAATGATGTCACAGCAGCCTCCTGGGATAGTTAGCTATCCAAGGAAACACTGGCTTCAATACAGTGCCTGTATTTACACAACTATGTAAATTAATTTTCTAACCATGTTTAATGTGGCTTGTCTGTAGTTTTATTTTATTGTTGGACACAGAGATGCCTCAAGTCCCCCTACCCCATGCAAGTTATTTAAAAAAAAAAAAAAAAAAAAAAAAAAAAAAAAGGTCCAGTCATGAGTGCAGGTACAGATGGACGGTTACTTTTACAGAGTCCCCAATTAATTATAAAAAGTTTCAAAAGCCATTATTATTTGAGTGCTAGAACTATAGACTGGAAAAGTTGGAAGGAAATCAGTAACCTACAGGGTGTACTTCTACATTATTTTCAATTGAATCCTCCGGCCTGACTGTGAACTACTGGTATGCTGTCAAATAACAACCAAGGACTTTTCCAAAAATATGCTAAAAACTATTTTAGAAAAAAAAATATTCATCAATATATCTTTATTTACCTCTCTCTCTTTATATATATATATATATATATATATATATATATATATATATATATATATATATATATATACATACACATACACACACACACAGTACAATTAGAATACAATTTACAGTAGAAATACAATAGGAATCAGAGGGCCCTGCTCATTAGAGCTTACAATATAAGATATATAACTTAGGCGACTGCAGTAATTTATAGTTATCTTCAGAAAAATTAAAACATTATATGCAAACTATAAACAAAAAAACTATCAACAAAAAAAACCTAAGGTTGCATAGAGCAGGTTATTGCATACGCAGCTAAAGAAATGCAAAACCTTCTTGATACAGGTCAACTGCAAAACAAATGCACCTGCCAATGAAGTCTGAATTATCTCTGAAGCATTTAAAATGGATGTCTATGTGATGCCATTGGCACAAGCCTAAAACCCATTGACACAGCCCCTCAATATGTTTCACACCAGTGCTTACTCATACCTTCTTTTGTGAAACATGTTAAGGCTTTGTTAATGCCGAGTTGTTGGTGCCTGGTATAAAAAAAAAAAAAATCTGATTAGGCATCAAGCACCGTGGACCCACTGATTTTTTTGTTAATGTTCTGGAAGTGGAGAGACCGCAGGTTTCTTCTGGAATAGTACAAAACCTATAAAATGAGGGCTACACAATTAGGGCTACAGAGCCCCCCGTCGAACACCCACTCAATATGTAATGATGTGGCTCTCTTGTCAAAAAACTATCCAATGCTATAGATGGATCAAAAGAGAGAAGGGGTGCTGATCTAGAGTCCAGAATAATTGAGCCCCTGGGGTGTAAACTGATGGATAAATAACTATAAATGTGCCAAAAAGAATAACAAATACTTTATTGAATAATAATAATTACAAAAATATATAAAGTAATTTTTTTTATTTTTTATAAATATTCACTACCCTCCACCACCAATTAAAAGGTCAATGTTGTCTTCCACATATACAAAAGGCGCCTGAGAACATGCACCCCCAATTATATGCAATTTTTTTTTATATAGCCATGTATAGTGGTCTCTAGATCTGCATCCCCTTCTCTTTCTTTGTGTTGATCTATTGCTTCTGCAATAGTGGATCGCAAAGGGGGGTTTACATTTAACAATCACACTCAATTTCCATCTTTGATAACATATACCAGGTCCAAAATCAGCCCTGCTGTGTCCACAGCCACTTTGAGTCCGTTGTATTTTGCAGTGAAACTATCAACGACCAGTGGCTCTTTGTTCATTAATAATAGGGATACATCTGTGCTGTTTCGTGGACTGAATGCTTTGTGGGCACTGCCTAGCATACTCCACTCCATGTCATCACCCTTTCCGAGTAACTGACAGCCACACTTCTGTCCAGTCTCTATACAGTTGAAGTCTACAGTAGAATTAGGAGGAATGGACCAGAAGTGACCATCCTGAAGATCAGTAAGACTGTCTCCTCCATCATGTTCCAGACTTCGTGCTGCTGATTCTAAGCAAGAAGAGAAGCAGTCTGACACCAGTTTATACTCTGCCATGGAGCAGTTCTGCCCTTCCAGATGGCTGCTGTGGATATTGGCATTCTGTAACAAGACAACATTGCTGTGTTAGGATTCTTATAAAAGTTGGTTAGACATATCCAGAGCTTCAATACTGTATATAAGTAGCATAGAATGGTGATGTGTTTGTATATTATTTTATTTTCATTTTTTGTGACGCCTATGTCATTTTGTGATTTGGATGGAGCAAAATTTCTGCCTCTTGCTGCATGACTGTCATTATGATCCTCTGCTTCTCTAGAGAGTCACAGGCAAGAAAACTCATTAACTAGTGAAGCCACAGATATTTCGGTGAGCAACAAGCAAAATGTAATTTAAAAAGTGGTTGTAAACCCTCACATATACCAGTGAAGTGAACAGCCTCAGATGACACACGGAGAGAAAAAAATGCTCTTATGTAGGTTTTACTTGTTTATCTTTAGCCCTCTCCTCCCTACACCCCTTCAAAAGGGCAGAATCATGGTAAAAACCTTCTGCATCTGTTAGTATCACAGAGGAGGGGGTGGAGAGGCTGTAGTTACAGTGTGTGAGATCTGATTGGAGGAAAGGAACACATCCCCCTTCACACAGCAGAAGAAGTGTGTTGTGAATAGACAAACTCTGTGCTGAGCTCCCTCCTCCACACAAATTTTTATCTCATGTGTCAGGAAAACTTCTCAGAAGTGACTCATGCTGTTAACAGAGGAACGAAGCACCAGAAACTACAGAGTTTTTGAGAGAGAAAAGTAAATACTACAGATATATGTGCTTTGCTCAGATTTCATGACTGAGGTTTACAACCACTTTAAGGGCTCATGCACACTGCATCTCAAAGAAGCTCCCACAGGCTTTTGAGCTCTCATTTTTTTCTGTCTGGAAACTCCCCTCCATGTTAGCCAAATGTGCCCATGCACACTATGGCTCTTTCAGGAGTTTACAGGCACATGAGCTCACAGGCAGAAAAAAACCCCAACCAAACTCGCGTTTTTGAGAGGAGCTTTTGATGCACAAGTACCCAAAAACGGGTGAAAAAGGCTCAAAGAATCTAGAAAAAATGTATAGATAAATAAAAAAGGGAAAAAATTAGTTGAGGGCAGGGTTTGTGAAAAAAAATACTTATGCTCAAAAAAGGTAAAAAAAGTTCAATAAAAACGTGCAAAAGAGCACAAAAAAGCACAAGCTTCTTCAAGTTTTTAGGCAGAGGGATAAAAGCTCAAATGACTGTAAAATGAGCTTTTTTTTGAGCTGCAGTGTGCATGAGCCCTAAGCCAATCATAGCTACCCCCTCATTTCTAACCTGACAGGTTTCTGTTAAAATAGCAAAGCAATTCTTTTGACTGTTTGAATGGGATATTTCCCAGCTTCTCCTCTAGGGACTGACTGACAGCTGTGAGTGGAGAGACCAACTGGAGTAAATGATGCCAAGTGTGATGTAAAATGTAGTCCCTCTGCAGGCGTCAGGAGTCATGTGACTTTTTAAACAGTGCGCGCCCTCCCAACAAGGAGTTTGGGAAAGATGCACTGGGGATGAGGAGGAAGCAGCTTCCCAGCATCTAAAAAGTAAATGACTAGGGACACACACACACACACACAAAAAAAAAATCTTGTATATAAAATTGCAATATTAAGTCCTCCTACTTTTAACATTATTGTATAGACATACATTAATGTAAAAAATACTATTTCAATGATTACACAATTGGAACAAATTGTGTTTTTTTAAATCTTTGCTTGGGCCTCCAGGGAAGTATTTTATTTATTACAGGAGTAGGTATACTATGTCTCTTCTGCAATAAAAGTTGTCACCCCTGGCCTGCCAATTAAGATGGCAGAAGATGCTGGACCTAAATAAAACAGGAGATGTTGGCACCGGCAAGGGAGCTTGCGGATTTCACATCTCTGGATTGGAGGTGAGTATTGACCCCCTTTAAATGGGCATGTTGCCAACAATGTTAGATTTGTGTTTATGAAGCATAGGCATGTAACGTTTTGAAAAATCTTATCATACCTTATAGCGGACATAAGCAGCTAAATGTGTTTCAGTGCAGCCGCCTCCAAGGAGCAGCCAGGGGTCCTTAAGCAGGTGATTTAAAGTGTTTTCGGCAGTCTGACAAACTCTCTTAAATAAAAAAAATAAAAAAAATCTGTTATGTTTCTGACATAATTACATGTTGTACATTATATGTTCAGTCAGTAGTTTATCCTTACAAGACATATTTATAAAAGAAAAACAAAATTACTGCTGTAATTTGTGAAAGTTTTTTCTATCAACTAAAACAAAATCACATTTCTTCACCAATCAGGAGAAGCCTTATATTTTTATCAATGATGTTTTTCGCCCGCCTCTCTACCTGAGCCAATCAGAGCAAACCTTGTATTCATTAATACAAGGCTTCTCCTGAATGGCAGAGAAACATTCAGGCTGATTCTATTTAATTTCAGCAGCAGACAGAAGTTGCTTGTAGTGCTGCCAGAATAAAGCTCCACATACTGTATGTAGTTGACGCTATTACAGTATATTACAGCACACACAGCAATCATATTAGAGCCAACTTGGCCCAAACACATTCAAGTCAAATTAAATCTGGGACTTCTAACTTTAAAAGACAGTCCATCTTTTACAAAAATGTAATAAAATGCACCAACAATAATAAAGTAAAAAATAGCAATATATTAAATTTTTTCATTGAAGCCTGCAGAGCACTGCAACCACGACAGTGTGTGCACATACTCCTGATTGTTTACATCCCAGCCTCAGGCAGATCTACTGTTATGGGGCTGGAGGAAGTAAACAGTGGACTAAAAGTGTGGTTATGATCTGAGCAGGGGCGGCCCATCCATTAAGGGCGCCCGTCGCCGCCCCCCTATCCATGTGTCCTGCCCCCATGCAGGATGCCAAATGCATGAATTCCAATGGGGGGGAGGGTGTTTGAAGCACGTAATTAGAGCCAGAGGCACTGCGATCCGTGCCCACACAGTTGTGTGACAATAGCGAATGAATATTCACTATTTTCTTCACACTGAACCTCCTCCCCGCCAATAAGGAAGCAGGTCTGAGACCCACTTCCCGATTGGCCATCGAGTAGGAGACGGAAGCTGCCATGATGCCCGCGGAGGGGAGCAGGGGAAGGGGATGCCGCCCCTGATGCCTGCCACTCATGATGCCCACCGCCCGCCATAGATGGGGTAAGTGCTCCAGACCTGACCGACCGGAGGGTTGCTGTGGGTGCACTGTTTGATACCGCCCCCCCCCCTCCACCCAAACAAAAAACTACCACCAGCCGCCACTGGATCCGAGTCCCTCTGGTGCGCTGGCAAATGGAACGTGCAGTCTTTCCAATCATAGATCCATATGAATGAATGACATGGCTGTGTAAAAAGGAGCACACCCAGCCAAACTAATTTACAAAAATCAAAAGAATGCTCCAGGAAGAGGCCCTTAATGAAGTTTCATATTCCACACTAAATATGTGTGTAACATGAAACATGGTGGGCTTTGCCTTTAATAAAACCTTAATTGTACCTATACTTCAGTACCATCACAAAGCTATTTTAACACGCTTGCTAAAATAGTTACCATTCCTGGAGAAAATCCTGCTTCAGTTTCCCTGTAGTGCTAGTAAAATGTGTGAAAACCTCAGCCCAAAAGCATGCAGATCCTGTTGAATTTGAGCTTTGGCCAAGTGGAACATGTTGAAGTTCTTAGGAATCTACATACATTGCCAGCACTGAAGGGAGCCTGAAGCATCATATTCTTCAGGAAAAATCAGATTTTTGTACTCACCGTAAAATCCTTTTCTCGGTCATCCATGAACAGACACAGCTCCTTAAATCTTGACAAAGTGGGTTATGTTCCGTCTATTAAGAGAGGACTAGGCAGACATGTTAGTTATCTAAATACATGTAACTTTAACAGAGTTGAACAGCCCCGCCCAGGGGGCGGTCCCTCCGGTCATAACCCCTCACCCTGCAGCTAGCAGCTCAGTTTGTCAAAAGCAGTACAAACCTAAAAAGGAAGGGTGGGTGCTGTGTCCATCCTTGGACGACAGAGAATCTTACGGTGAGTACAAAAATCCTATTTTCTCTTTTCGTCCATGGACGGACACAGCTCCTTAAATCTTGACTGAAGTGTTCTGTGAGGTGATTTGCGCTATTCGCTGCGTTCAGGAAGCCTCCAGCACTAGAGGGCAGTACAGAGTCATACAGTGAAAAAAAAAACTGTAAAATGGCCGCCGGACTCCTCAGGGGAAAAAAGGGCGCGGGCTACAAGAAAATGGTCACCCGCAATAAAGACCTGCGCCACAGCTCAGCCACAACAAAATGGCCACCAATGGGAATTTTCAATACAGGAAAAACCCACTAGAAAATGGCGCCGGCGCTACCCAAAATGGCGGCTGAGCACACTGAGGTGGACAAGAAGGCCGCAGGGATGCCGACCGGAGGCTCCCAAAAGACAGACACCCCCCACAGAGAGCGGACCCGGGCATCCCCACAGCCCCCAACCGGGATACGGAGGCCCCCTACCGGTATACCCCGCCGCCGCAGTAGGCCCCGCAATGGGGAGGAGGAAAAAGTGGGGGACAGGAGGAGGGAAAGGGAGGACAGGAGACCCCCTAATGACCCTCCAGGAAGCCCAGCTGTTCCAAACTGCCCAAAACAGGAGGAACTGTACTTACACGTCCATGCGTGGACTTGCTGGTGCGTTCCAGACAGACTCACCGCCTGTCGGCCATGGTCCACTGTGACTGAGACAACAGTAGCCCAGTCATATGTGGACCCCGGAATAAAAACTCACCGGCCACCCCTGGAGCAAACGGGGCATGTCGTGGCCGACCCATCGCTTAGCTAAGGTCTGCTCACGCTCGATGGCCAGGCTGGGGAGACTACCAGGATCTATATTATCCAGCTTGTCACCCAGCCGGCAATTGATAGAAGATCTCAGGATCAGAATATAAAATAATAAAACAAGAAAAAGTACAAATTTCCATAGGACACTGGGCCCAAGGGGGAGCCAGGTCCTTCTCTTCTAGGCAGAAAAAAACTGAGCTGCTAGCTGCAGGGTGAGGGGTTATGACCGGAGGGACAGCCCCTTGGGCGGGGCTGTTCAACTCTGTTAAAGTTACATGTATTTAGATAATTAACATGTCTGCCTAGTCCTCTCCTAATAGACGGAACATAAACCACTTTGTCAAGATTTAAGGAGCTGTGTCCGTCCATGGACGAAAAGAGAAAGTATTTTTAAGATACTCTATACATTTTTAATGATCCCAGGAGATCTGTCAACATTGCCTTAAGGTCTCATCTGAGTACAAGTCCAGATTACATTAAAGCCTTTCTAAAGATAATTTTTTGTGTATGGTATTGCACAAAGTGGCTCTGAACCTCCTCTTCTGGGGTCCCCCACTGGCCTTGTCCACTCTTCTTCTGTGTCTGCCCCATAGCAAACTGCTTGCTATGGGGGCAGACATGAGGGCTTGATCCCAGGCCGGGCTGTGTGCATCGATAGATACACATAGCATGGCTTTACCCTCATCACAGCATTTGATTGACAGCAGTGCCAGCCAATGGCTACTACTACTACTGTGAGTAGAGGGAGAGGAAGAGAAGAGATACAACCATGAACACCACTGGATCAATTGAGGAATCAAGTAAGTATTTAGGGAGGTGGGGCAGCACAGCAAGTCATAAAATGTTTTTTATATTAATGCAGTGAATGCATTAGGGTAAAAAAACATTTTAGCTTTAGAACCACTTTAAATTATGTTTTTGTTGATGATGCAAAATTGAACAACCAGAATAAAAAGCATGATTTACCACAAGCTCTTTCAGGGATGTCTCGTTTCGGTTGCAGAGCAGAAAGCTGCACACAGACGTGTCGGAGGGAATAAGATGCAAGTACTGCTTGTTTCCATGGGACATTTTGCTGATTTGCCCGAGGCTGCCATAGCAAGCAGAGGAAAGACTGCTCAGAGAAGCTATAGACTGTGCACCTGTGAATGAGGGGGAGAAAAAAAGTCAATTACTGCAAACGTTTTCTGGAAAAGGTCATAAATATTGATGCAGGAATAAATATATATATCCACAACGGCACAGAATAAGACTGATAAAGGAGACGTGTGCAATAAAATCTCAGTTATTCATGTTTAATTGAAATACCTGATCTGTGTCATTGCCAGTAGGTCAGCTGCAGATTCCTTACATCTCGTGTGTATCAGACAGCAAAAAACAATTGTTCTAGATCTCTTCTCCGCCTATACTGTGCCAGAGTGCCAAGCTCCTGCCATGGAGAGCACTACAAACTTTCTTAAAGGAAAACTACACCATAGACATATGCAGACTGCCACTGCTGACCTCTCTGATACGGCATGCGCCGTAGACATCAGTGCTCGTCTCTATTGTAAATATCTCCTAAACCGTGGAGGTTTAGGAGATATTTCCAGCACCTACAGGTAAGCCTTAATCTAGTGCAACCACTTTAACAACCACTAACTAAAATCAGGAAAATAAGGGATAGCATGTACAAAAGTCTACATCAAAATGTTTTTAGGTAAGTGATACAGCAATAACTCAAAGAGCTTGTTCTATTAACCAATTGCCAACTAGTGACGTGCTTGTACGTTGCTAGAATTCAAGTGGTTTTACTGGAATGATTTCAAAGAACAATGGGGTGGCCCCTAAAAGTCGCACATCTAGGTGTCCTGGAGTGGTGAGTAGAGAGGAAAACTCAGCCTGGACTCCAATCACTTGCACCAGATTCTGTTTGCACCACTTTTAGTAAATCTCCCCAAAAATGTATACAAATAGTTGTTTGTAGGCAAAAAAAAAAAAAAAAGTCAAATTCAGAAATCAACATTATAGACATTTCAATATATGCAAGATCAAATATCACATTTATATGTAAACATCAATTCTCAAAAGCAAAAAAAATTAAACCTGGTTTTATGATTTTAAGAAGTTCCATTGTTAATAAAGTCTCCTATATACATAGAAGTTGTTCGTTTTTTTTTTACCTGTCATTTGACTTAGTGGTTCCATAAGAGCTGCTCCTAATCTTTCCACAGCAAGGATCTTCTGTTCTTTTAAATATTGCATCAGAGATGGATGAATAACTTTTTGACAGGCAAGTACATGAACATGGTCATCCACTAACTGTTTGCCTAAGGCCAGCAACTGTTCCAGCATGACATGTTCAGGGTTTACACTATCCACCACATCTACAGAGCCATCTCCTGTATCACTAAAATCTCCAGACATTGAAACGGAAAACAAGGCCAATTTAATGTTTGCAGGTGGCAAGTCTGACAAAGCTAGTATTCTGTTCCAACTGCTACCTGGCATTTCAATGAGAACACCAGGAACTAAAGTGGATTCCATTACACTCAGACCTTCAACAGAAACCATCACGGTCCTCCCTAATACCATATTAGATCTGCTTTCTAAAGGGACTTTGTATAGAAAGGCTTTGACAACTAAAACAGTAATGTAGTCTACTTCTTTTATGGTAACCATGCAAGCAGGTTTACTGCAAAGAACAGATCTTGTAAGATCAAAAAACGAGGAGTTACAACTAAAATCTACCTTTAGTTTGCATGCACAGTCCTCCGATGTCAGATAAGTCAAGCACATGTCCAAAAGCCTTTTGTTTATAGTTATTACCTTGTGAGGGGACAAAGGTAATGCCAGGCATCTGTCAATGAGGTTGCAGCAAAGAATTACTGCAAAGAGCCCACCATCATTGAAGTGAGATACATGATTACGGACAGAGCACACAAGCAACTGTAAGACTGGATGGCTAATAGACAAGCCACCAAGTAAAACGGAGGACTGTGATGTTGTAATAACATAACCTCCACTACCATTATGGACATGTTTGAGCCTACCAGTTGGTCCATAGCATGATGCTACAATCATCTGTAGCACATTCAGTGGTCCCCTGATTGAAGCGCTAGTTACCGGTCCAGCTGTACACTGCAATGGTTTTTTCATTTCGACTTTTGCCATGATTAAACCTGAGATTTCCGATTATGCTTCCAAGAAACAACTCAGGCTCTTGTTTTATCATTTAAAACTGATCATTTATTTATTTATCTCATGTGAGCATGGGCAAAATGTATAACATCACAATGGCAGATCAGCAATGTGTTAACAACAGAACTGTAAATGGTGATTGGGATGGGAGTTCCTGTGGTGGAACCAGAAAAAGTATGACATCTAGTGGGCTCAGTTGCGGCTCTTATTGTCCTTTATAGCCACCGTGTCCCGGGCAGAGTTTTTGGCCACCTTTTGCATAAAATATGTCCCAAAGTGAATGCCTACAAAAGATGCTCCTGCAACCCAGAGCCAGTTCCTCCTTAAAAACGATTTAGCTTTCATGGCTCCTTGTTCAGCAGTAAGAAAGAGGGCTCCAAAGAGTAACCTAGAACAAAAATGCCATAATTGCAATTATATGAAGTTTAATACATCACATCATACTAAATAAACTTTAAACTGAATTCCATGGAAATGAAAAATACACCCTTGTAGTGGGACTGCCCCCGAACTGCAAGGATTATATTAAGTCTAGGGGGTTTCAAAAAACATTGGGGTTGGGGTAGCCAATCAGCTTCTAAATTTAGCTTGTTCAATTAAGCTTGGACAATAAAACCTGGAAGCCGATGGGTTGCTATGTAGAGCTCCACCCGATTTTGCACTCTCCAGTTTTAGTAAATCAACCCCAGTTTTACTTACCCGAGTATAGATCTAGGTTTGTCCCAAACATATTTGAATCTACTTAAGCCCGGTACACACTACCAGTTTTTTTTTTTCAACCCAGCAGGCTGGAGATCAGGAGAAGTTTGCTGTACTAACTAATCCCCTTGCTGAGCTATTGTGTTCTGACAGGGGGACTGCCCCCGCCGCCAGAACACAATGGTCAGCGCTGATCGGATGTTGGTTTTGCAGTATGCCCATTCGGCTGGCTTTTGTTGATCTAGACCAGTGATGGCGAACCTTGGCACCCCAGATGTTTTGGAACTACATTTCCCATGATGCTCAACTACACTGCAGAGTGCATGAGAATCTTGGGAAATGTAGTTCCAAAACATCTGGGGTGCCAAGGTTCTCCATCACTGATCTAGACGATATTAGGCCCATATGTACCAGGCTTAACTGTTGACTGACTCACTATCTCTGCTGAAAGTCTAATTGGTAAAATAAGTTCTGTATTCCTGCCTTGTTTCTGTTGTCCTGATACAGAGGCGTGAATGAGCATTGTTATCCTTGGACTAAAAGTGTGTTACTGGCAGGATCACCAGGTTAAAAGGGCTTAAAAGCTGCAATATAATAGGATTTTTTGTTTTTGAATTTAGATACGCTTTAATGATTGATAACATAATACGTAAATCTTCCATTATTCAAACCTGAACGTCTAATCAGACCCTAAAACGCAACACTTAAAATGTCACTTTCAATTAACCACTATGATGAAACCTTGCCCTAAAGGAACATTTACACATATGAGTAGGTTAAAGTATACATTTGTGCACTAAGACCAGTTGCATTAAAGTGATTTAAAGTCTAGTTTTTAAACAAAAAAATAACAAACATGTTATACTTGCCTGCTCTGTTGCAGTGGATTTGCACAGGGCAGCCCCGATCCTCCTCTTCTCAGGTCCCTCTTCACTGCTCCTGGCCCCGCCTTCTTGTCAAGTGCCCCCACAGCAAGCAGCTTGCTATGGGGGCACCCGAGCCGAGCTGAAGCTCCGTGTGTTTATTCAGACACGGAGCTAACTGACTTTGATTGACAGACACGGGAGCCAATGGCGCCACTGCCGTGTTTCAGCCAACCAGGAGGGAGAGCCCCAGATGGCCGAGGGATTTCTGGACATCGCTGGACAGAGATGGGGCTAAGTATTAGGGGGTGCTGGGGAGGCTGCTGCACACAGAAGGCTTTTTATCTTAATGCATTAAGATGAAAAACCTTCTGCCTTTACAACTCCTTTAAGGCAGCCCATTTTCATGAACGGGCTCCTAAATTACTTCAACACATGAAAAAACTCATTAGCACCATTTCTTACAACACAATGCACAGAGTAGTCATATTTCTGTGTGGATACACTATATTGCAAGTGTGTGTGTGTGTGTGTATATTATTATTTTTAACTGTATACACACGTACTAGGGTGTTATTTAGGATATTTACACATCGGAATGCACATATACCTGCATATTATAGTGATACATGTTACATGCAATAGTGTAGCACAAAAGTGCAAATCTAGCCTAATGTTTAACACTTAGCCAAACCCAAATACGTAAACTCCATGCAAGCAGTAAAGTAAACACACAGCTGAAATACATACACGGACGCTGTTTTACCTGCCAAAGGATTGTTAAAGTGGTAGTAAATTCATTATGACTAAATTCTGCTGTCCCCCCTGCCTGTCAGTGGGTAATGTGAACTGAGCTGCACATGCCCAGTTCAGATCACATTTACGGCCCGCTCTGTGTGCCGCAGAGATGTGACTCCCATGCGCGTGCATGGGAAGTCACTGCAGCCCGGCTGTTCAAGAGACTGAGATATCAAACCCAAAAGAACAGCGGGCAAAGATGGAAGCACAGAGAGAACCGTGACAGCACTAAGCTTGAGGGCTCCATTTGCAGGTAAGTCTGTCATAATATGCAGTGCATATTAGTACATTATGGCTTAAACCTGCAGGTGGACCAGCCTTTTTAAATGAAGGGGTATGACTTTACCATCGTTTTAATACTGCTTAGCCAGAGCTGTGATTCATTGATTCTTGCCAGACAGAATACTCAGTTCCTCTAGCTCTAATACAGCAGCAGTTGAGTTTTGACAAGTTCAGCAGTAAATTGGATTCTTCTTCCGAGTTCTCTGGGCTTGACCACGAATGACAACCATGTCATCTGTGCCGCCCCCCTAAAAAAAGTACTATTTCCAGAGCTCTCAAAAGATTCTCTAGAAACAGTACATTCATTTTCTTTTCCCCCCATGAGAACTCACAGATTAATTTAGAGAGCTTCCTGGAAGGCACTGGTGATGTAACATTCTCAGGAGGCAGTGGGGGGGGGGGGGGGGCTGGCTATGTCACCAGTGCCTTGGGAGAGGCAGAATTTAAGATAAAAAAATAAAAATAAAACTGTGAATTTGCATACATGATGGATGTTTTTACTGTTGAGCGTGAGAGCTGCATGCAAATAAGCTTACAATCTTTTGGATCGAAATGCCCGCTGTACGTCTTAAGCTGGCTACAGATGGGTAGAATTTTGAACAAAAAATCTTAGAAAAAGAATGTTGTAAGAAAGTTCATTTGTTTTTCTAATCATTAATGGGACAAATTGATGTTCGTTTTCAACTGCAGTGACAAGAAAATTTGAAGGAGCAGGATAAGTTTTCTCTAATGAAAACATTTCTAACAGTGTGTGTAGTTTTCTTTTGCTAAAGTCCATTAATTCCAAAATCAAATGCTAAAAGCAAATGAAATCTTTTGAATGACACTCGAATGTTCCTAGACCTTTCCTAAGACTTTTCTAACCATCTACTGTGTTTCCCCAAAATAAGACCTACTGTGATTTTTAAGGAGGGCTGCAATATAAGCCCTACCCGAAAATAAGCCCTAGTTTAAAGTGGTTGTAAAATCCTATAATCCACTCTATTACAGTATTATATATTGTACAATGTGTGCGTTTCTGTAATATTATTGTGCCAAATACCTTTGTTACAGCGCCGCTCGGGGCTCAGCTGACCCCTCGTTGCTCTTTTTCCGGCTATCAGCGGGGGATCTCGCCCCCCCCCTGCAGTGCTCTAAGTGGGGAAGAGAGCTTCGGCGGGTCACTTAAGCGCCGAAACAAAGGTATTTGGCACAATTATATTACAGAAGCACACACATTCTTTTACAGTATTATATAATGTACAATGTGTGCGTTTCTGTGATATAATTGTGCCAAATACCTTTGTTGCAGCGCCGCTCACGTGACCCGCCAGAGCTCTCTTCCCTGCTCCGAGCACTGCAGATGCCCCCCCCCCCCCAAGATCCCCCGCTGACAGCCGGGAGAAGGGGAGAGCAGCGAGAGGTCAGCTGAGCCCCGAGCGGTGCTGTAACGAATGTATTTGGCACAATAATATTACAGAAACACACACACACACATTGTACATTATATAATACTGTAATAAAGTGGTTGTAAAATCCTATAATCCACCCTAACTCATAATGCTAAATGCTAATGACTCCTGAGCTGATAGGCAGGGAGGGAGAGAAGACAGGGGGTACAGGAACTGACAAATACACAATACATAATAAGACCTACCCCAAAAATAAGCCCTACTGTGTCTTTCGTTGCCAAAATTAATATAAGACCCGGTCTTATTTTCGGGGGAAACACGGTATGGCCAGCTTTAAACTAACCCTATAATAATCATTCCAACACTGAACCTAACCCTTGAATTTAACCCTGGCGTAACTATTTTTAAGCCCCTGGTGCCCAACTTGTGACCCATTGGTTCTTGTTATGTGGCCCTTGGGCCCCACTAGCTGGTAGTCCTCGTTTTCCCTGCCCTAGTGCTTACTCCAAGTCCAAAAAGTCTGTGACAGAACATAATGTGGAGAAGTGTTCCTAGACTGTGGCTTAGGATGAAGAGAAAGCATAGAGATACCTCCGTTTACACTTTGTTGGGTCCTGTACTAATGAGGTCAAGGAAGGACACTCTGTATCAATACTGTACATGCATTATGAGGAATGCCTCGCCTTGTTACTGTACACACTGCCAGAACTGTTAGGGGGTCTCACTCCTCCTGCCACCTTCTTTGTAAGGAATATTCTGGCAAATTCTAGTGGCAAGTACAAGCTCTCCTTATGATAGTTGCAGGTTGATGGAACTTAGAACTCAGGGTCATGCTGGCACACTGGAGTCAGCACAAAACATAAGAAGCTAGTGCATAACTATAAGAGGATTGTATCACTCAATGCAAAGTTAATTTGTGTTTTTAACAATTATAATGCAATGCACACCTACCTAAATCTCCTTTAGTTGATCACTATTTTTCTTTGGTATCTCTGTTTTTGTCATGAAAAAAAGGGAAAAAAGATGGTGCTTGGGCTTCTGCCGCAGGATTAAAGATTGGGTTTGAATTGATACGATACCAGCCCCAGTGCGTTAGTCCAAGACCTGTTCCCATTACAATCAAAACTTTGTAGTTCTTCCATATTGACTTTATTCCCATTACTTTTGACCAATCTATACAAAAGAGAAATAATGCTATCAATAGAAAAATGCAACAGGGAAAGGGGGTTTGTTAAAGAAGAGCTGAAAGAAGACTGGGGAGAGGCGAGCCCTAGGATGTGCACTATACCTACCTCTATGGCCCAGATCCAGAGATCAGATGGCAATCTGCAAACCTGTGTGCCTCTCTACCACTGACCTTTAGTCATCTACCAGGCAAACTGATGCAGAGGGTCGAAGCACACTTTGTAAAGTTCCATACAGAGAGGTGTATTAAACATTTGATTAATTTCACCTCGGCCAATAAAATTTGGGTGTTTGAACTCTTATTTAAAGTGTTTTAGGAACATGAGCATCCAGGTGACTTAGAAGGTGTAGGGCAGACATGTCCAAAGTCCGGCCCGCGGGCCAATTGTGGCCCATGTTCTGGTTTAATACGGCCCCACTGGCAATTTGGAGATGTGTATAATATAGATATATATATATATATATATAGATATATATATATATATATATATCTATATCTATATCTCTCTTTTGTGGCCCCGTACCGTATTTATTGTTCACTTCTGGCAGCCTCAGAGGGGACAGGGAGGGGGCGGGACGAGTGCCGTCAGATTACATACAGGAGAATCTCCTGTTTACTTTGTGGCCTCTGTAATAGGCTGCAGATGGGCATGGATCAGGCTGCACTGACGGCAATGGTGAGGCTGCATTCATGGCAATGGTGAGGCTGAAATCATGGCAATGGTGAGGCTGCATTAATGGCAATGGTGAGGCTCCAGAGTGGCACTGACCCTTATTTTGCTTCACAGTTCTTTATTTAAAATTCTTTCCTGAAACTTTCCTCTTAAAGGAGTAGTAAAGTTACATGTTTTTTCACCTTAATGCATCCTATGCATTAAGGTGAAAAAACATTCGACAATACCGCCCCCCCCCCCGAGCCCCCGTTTTTCTTACCTGGCCCCTCGAAAGTCCCATGCTCGTCCCCGTCATCCTCTTCGTTTTTCAGCCTGGCCGCCGATTGGCTACACTGGATGGATTGAAAGCAGCGCAGCCATTGGCTGGCGCTGCTGTCAATCACATCCAATGATGCGGCGCGCGGGGGGCGGGGCTGAGTGATACAGTCGGCGGCTATGGCCGCCGCTGTATCACGGGAGCGCGCCCGCAATCACTCCACACCATGCGAGCTCACTCGTATTATGGTGTGGAGTCCTTGCGGGGAGGAGCCAAGACAGCCACCGAGGGACCCCAGAAGACCAGGATCGGGGCCACTGTGTGCAAAACGAGCTGCACAGTGGAGGTAAGTATAACATGTTTGTTATTTTTAGGCAAAAAAAAGGGAAGCTTTAGTGCTCCTTTAAAGTGAAGGTGAGTGTTATACGCCGATAAATACGGTATATACAAATAACACACCCGAGCTCATCCTTAGACTCTTCACCACACACAGCCACAAAGGCAAGATAATTCTTGCTGGGCAGTGTATTAGTTAATTTTCATTTAATTTTAATGGTTCAAAATGGTCAGCCCTCTCGCATGTTCACTTCATCAAATCTGTCCCTCTTTCAAAAAAGTTTGGACACCCCTGTTGTAGGGGAAAGGCATGACCTTATGAGATGTCAATAAAAACCACATGCAATATTTGGTTCTTGCAGAGCAGCATTTTAGTGCAACAAAAATGTCCTATTGCAGACAAACAGAACTGAGGGCAAGAACCAACAACTACTTATTATAAAGCTAACTGTAGAAGTAGTAAGGTGACTAGATCATATCTGAAAGTTTCTGAATCCTACTTTTTAAAAGTAAGCTATAAAAATCTATTTATAAATTGCACACACTCTAATAGATCATTTTATTATTAAAAGAGAAGTTAGGGAATTGCAAACAAACATTCATACTCAGCTAGGTGGATGCTGCATCAATCCCACACTGCCTCCAAGACCGAGAACTGAGCAATCAAACACTCCTGGTGATCACTCAGTTCTCGGTCTTCAGTGAACAGACTGTCAAGTCTATGGTTCTGTGCCCTGCCCCTCCAGTGCTCACTGGACCGCTGGGCTGTGGAGGGGGGTGTGAGTGACTGGCTCAGTCTCCCAGTGGCTCACTGAGAGGCTGAGCCAGCTGTTGGTCCAGGCATTTGGGTGGATCCCGACATTAAAGTCAGGATCGATCCAAACTGAGTGACGTTGGCCGACAGTTGCTTTAGCCTGCTGTTGGCTGAAAACAGGTCAAAGGAGTTCACTTAGTTCTGCAGGAGAAGTATGATCAAGGGAGCTTTGCCATTTCTTCTGTTATTTTTAGTATCAGCCTGCATCTTTTTCTCTTTATTATTAAAAAGTGAACCTGCGACCATCAAACAAATGAGATCTGCATACCAAGCATTAAAGTGTTTGTTAACCCTGCCTGCCGGTTCCTGTGTCAGCCCCCCCCCCCCTCACTCCTGCTGCTTAAATAACCTTTCATACTTTATATAATCCTCCTTAGTGGTGCAACGGATCGGTGACGATCCGTGATCCGAACGGGTCACCCCGTTCGGATCGGCACACACCGCGATCCGCGGCCTTAGGAAAGGCCACGGCTTCGGCCTAGCTCCGGAGCCGCGGCCATCTTGGCACACCCGGCGGCGGCCGCCTTGTGCATGCTGACGTCATCACCCCTCACCCTCGCTGCTCGTGGATCTGAACTGGCTGGCGGGAGAGTAAGGTAAGTGGGGGAGATGCCCATTACAGGGGGAGAAGATTGTGGATATTACAGGGGGAGAAGATTGTGGATATTACAGGGGGGGGGAAGATTGTGGATATTACAGGGGGGGGGGAAGATTGTGGATATTACAGGGGGGGGAAGATTGTGGATATTACAGGGGGGGGAAGATTGTGGATATTACAGGGGGGGGAAGATTGTGGATATTACAGGGGGGGGGGGGATTATGGATATTACAGTGAGGGGGAAATTACATGGATATTAGTAATTTTTTTTTTTCCGATCCGAAAATGATCCGATCCGTGACCCCTGATCCGAGGATCGATCCGATCCGTGAGTTTTTTGATCCGTTGCACCCCTAATCCTCCTGGTCTCCTAAGGATAGATTTGCGTTTTTTATGTCTTTTTTTTGGTCAAATTTGTTGGTGGCCAGATTAAAAAGCGCAAATCTTGGAAAAAATGCACTACATGCTTTTCTGCATTTTCTGCAGCACCTCCATGGAAGTCTATTGAACCCCAAAAAAAAAAAAAAAAGGATTGTTTTCCGTTTAAAAAAATTAATTGACCCTTTCCAAAAACGCAGTGGCTGAAAAAAAGCATTGTGAACATGTCCCATAGGAAACCATGTTTAATGAACTGTAGAGCGCTTATGCAAAAAGCACCAAAAAACGCATAGGGGAGGAAGCATATAATTGGAAGTTCCATTTTTGGGTGGAACTCCGCTTTAACTAAACAAGCTGAAGTTAGAATTTGATTGGCTACCATGCACAGCTACACCAGATTTTGCACTCCCCAGTTTAAGCAAATAAACCCTAATGTGGAGTAATTCAGGCTAAAACTAAGTTGGATTCAAGTTTCTCTCTAATGCGGGCCATATATGGATCTAATTTTATCCAAAATTTGTTCTGCCATACTCAGCTCAACAAAAAGTAGATTTTTCAACTGACTTTTGTTGAAGAAGCTGGGTGTAAAATTATTGGGCGAAAGGTGCCTGCATTTAATGTAGTCACTGGTCTGGTATTCTGACGGCCCTGTGTAACAGCTGTCATAATACAAAATGCAGTAATGCACAATTCTGTCTTTTTTTTTATTTTTATTTTTTTAAGCAGGGTCAGCTGAAATTCAAACCTTACTAGTATTACAATAGAGACATCACCACTTTCTCTATATTTAAAAGAGAATTCCTGTTAACTAAAACATTCTAAAAAATGTCTCCTCCCACCTCCTGCTACCTACCCTGTGTAAAAATAGGATTTTTATAACAGCTTACCTGTAAAATCCTTTTCTTGGAGTACACCACGGGACACAGAGCTAGTCATTACATAATGGGTTAAGGGTCACCAGCGGTGATTGGACACTGGCACAACCAATGGAAGACAGTTCCCCTCCATATAACCCCTCCCATCAGGGAAGTACCTCAGTTTTGTAGCAAAGCAGTAAGGTTCCCATAAGAAGGGTGGGACCTCTGTGTCCCGTGGTGTACTCCAAGAAAAGGATTTTACAGGTAAGCTGTTATAAAAATCCTATTTTCTTTATCGTACACCACGGGACACAGAGCTAGTCATTACATAATGGGACGTCCCAGAGCAATGCTCATATGAAGGGGGGGAGACACAGATCAAAACAGGCCACTTGCGGACCAGAAGCCCTATACTGCTGCCTGCAGCACACTTCGCCCAAAGGCGGAATCCTCATGTCCTTTCACATCTATTTGATAGAATTTGGAAAATGTATGGACTGAAGACCAAGTTGCAGCTTTACAGATCTGAGCCATCGAAGCCTGGTGGTGCACTGCCCATGAAGCACCTATCGCCCTGGTAGAGTGCGCCTTAACAGGAAAAGGAGGAGTCCTGTTCTTTAAACCATAAGCTTGAATAATTACTTGTCTAATCCACCTGGAAATGGTGGATTTTGATACCGCTTGGCCCTTCTTGGGCCCATCTGGTAAAATAAACAAAACATCTGTTTTACGTATCTGAGCGGTTGCTTGCAGATACACCTTTACCGCTCTCACTGGATCTAGAGAGTGTAATAATTTTTCCCCCGCCGTCCGCGGGTTTGGAAAAAAGGAAGGCAGAACAACGTCTTGATTCAAGTGAAAAGCCGACACCACCTTAGGTAGAAAAGCCGGATGGGGTCGTAGTACGATTTTGTCCTTGTGACAAATTAGATAAGGCTCTTTACAAGAAAGAGCTGCTAGCTCTGATACTCTCCTAGCAGAAGCTATAGCAATCAGAAAGGCCAACTTCCTACTTAATATAATTAAAGGAATATGGCGAATAGATTCAAAAGGTTGCTTTTGCAACACTGACAATACCAAATTCAAATCCCATGGACACAAGGGAGTCCTAACTGGAGGATTTATCCTCAGTACCCCCTTAATGAATGTCCGAACTAGGGAGTGAGATGCCAATGGTCTCTGAAAGAAGACTGATAGAGCCGATATTTGCCCTTTGATGGTGCTAAGGGCTAAATTCATATCCACTCCTAACTGGCAAAAAGCAAGAATCCTACTTATTTCATACTTCTGAGGATTCCAACATCTGGATTCACACCAGGAAACGTATGCTCTCCAGACTCTCTGATAGATGAGTCTGGAGGCTGGCTTTCTAGCATTAATGAGCGTAGAAAGAGCCGGACCAGAGACCCCTCTCTTTTTAAAAATGTGGGTCTCAGCAGCCAGGCCGTCAACTTTAGCCTTTGTAAGGAAGGGTGGAATACTGGACCCTGTGACAGCAGGTCGTGTCGGAGTGGAAACTTCCAGGGCCTTCCTATCGCCGTTTTTACAATCTCGGCGTACCAAGGCCTCCTGGGCCAGTTTGGGGCCACTAGGATTACTGGTATTCCCTCCTCCTTGATCCTGCGAAGCAGTCTTTGTAGAAGAGGGATCGGAGGGAATGCCTAGATCAGTGAGAACTGATTCCATGGAGTTATTAGAGCGTCTGTATTATTAGAGCGTCTGTCCCGTAGGCTAGAGGATCTCTCGTTCTGGACACAAAGTTGTCCAATTTCTTGTTGAACCTGGCAGCTAGCAGGTCTACATCTGGGTTTCCCCATCTCAGACATATGGCCTGAAAGATCTCGGGGTGAAGAGACCACTCCCTGGTAGCAGCTGCTGACGACTCAGGTAGTCTGCTTGCCAATTTTCCATCCCTGGAATGAAGATTGCAGAAAGGCAAGGTACATGCTCTTCTGCCCATGCCAGGATCCGGTTCACCTCTCTTTGGGCTGCCCGACTGCGGGTGCCTCCTTGGTGATTGATGTTAGCTACTGCAGTAGCATTGTCGGATTGAACCCGAACTGGGTAGCCCTGTAACCTGTATGTCCAGGTTTTGAGGGCTAGATATACCGCCCGGATCTCTAGCACATTGATGGGCAGGATCCCCTGAGTCTTGGCCCAGGTTCCCTGGGTAGAAGCCTCCTCGAATACTGCACCCCAGTCCGATAGGCTGGCATCCCTAGATACCACCTTCCAGGCCACTGGGAGGAAGGACTTTCCCTTCCGTAAATTCCTGGCTTCTAGCCACCAATCGAAGCTGTGGCGTACTTGTGAGGACAGGCGCATGGGTATATCCAGAGCTTGGCTCTTCCTGTTCCAGGAAGCTAAAATATTGCCTTGAAGTAGTCTCGAATGAAACTGGGCGTAAGGGACCAACCTCGAAGGAGGCTACCATCTTTCCCAATAGTCTCATGCAAAGGCGAATAGACGGCCTCTTGTTTGCTTTGACCTTGTGGATCAGGTCTTTCAGAGACTGTATCTTCGGTTCTGGCAGGTATACCCCCCGTTTTGGGCTGTATCTATGATCATGCCCAGGTACCCTATCCTTCTTTGGGCCTGGAGAGAGGATTTTTGTAAATTTATAATCCATCCTAAATGCTCCAGGTATCCTACTGTAGTGTGTACAGCGTGACCCAATCCGTCCTTTGACTGATCTATTACTAGTAGATCGTCCAGATAGGCTGTTACCGCAATGCCCCGTGTTCTTAGGTTTGCTAACAGAGGAGCTAGCACCTTTGTGAATACTATGGGCGCGGTGGCTACACCAAACGGCAGAGCCACAAATTGAAAGTGGCGATCTTCTACCGCAAACCTTAGGAATCTTTGGTGAGCGGGGAGGATGGGTATGTGTAAATGTGCGTCCTTGATATCTATGGGCGCCATGAATTTTCCGCCCTTTAAAGTGGCGGCCACGGATCGGATCGTTTCCATTCGAAAATGGCGATCGTTCAGGAACCGATTTAGGGATTTTAGATCCAGGATGGGTCTGACATCTCCATTTGGCTTTGGAATCACAAAGAGGTTTGAGTAAAAACCTGAACCTCGCTCTTTTTGGGGTACGTCTGTAACTACCCCTTGAGCCATTAAGTGATTCAAACCTTTGAAGAAGGATTCTCTTTTTTGTGGATCCTTGGAGAGTCTTGAACCTCGGAATTGAGAAGATGGGATCTCTCGAAATTCCAGTTTGTACCCTGAGGATATTGTGGATACTACCCAATTGTCCTGGATTTCTGACCACCAAGTTGCTCAGAACTGACAAAGCCTTCCTCCCACTCGGCCGAGCGGGGGCGCCCCTTCACTGAGAGGCTTTGGGGGCTTGCTTATTAGCTCTTGCACCCCACGGCTTCTTGTTCTTCTGAGCTTGCCCCTTGGCTTTTGTGGGCGGCTAAAACAGGCCGCCGCCACTGGTTGGAGTCAGATTTCCCGGGAGCTGGGGAGAGAGCGTTTAAAACAAGATCTCTTGTTTTTCTTTCTCTCAGGTAAAAGTCGTTTTACCACTTGATCTTCTGTATATATTTTTCTAAATCTTCCCCAAATAGGCGTTCGCCATGGAACGGGAACTTGCCAACAGCTTTTTGCATGGGGTCTCCGCTGACCAATGCTTAAGCCAAAGTACTCTGCGCATCTGTACCAGCTGGAGTGTAAGGCGTGATGCCTGTATGATAGAATCTCTCATGGCATCCACTGTGAAGCATAAGGCTTTAGGCAAATTTTCCCAATTTCTAGCCTGCTCTGAAGGCAGTTCCTTCAGCCCCTGCTTTACCTGTTGGCTGATGACCTGACCCATACCGACTGCTGCTACTGCAGGTTGGGTAATTGAGCCGGCCAAAAGGAAGGAGGATTTCAACTTCCTCTCAGAAGGATCTTTTAAACCCTTGTACATTATCCACCGGACATGTCAGGTTTTTATTTACACAAGAAATAGCCGCAACTACCGCAGGCAGGCTCCATTTCTTTAAAAAAAAAATTCCCCCATAGGATAAAGAATGTTAAACCTTTTTGGAGGTGAGAAACGCTTATCTGGATGTTGCCAGTTTGCGTATATTAGATCTTCTAGTAACGGATGAACCGGGAAGGAGCATGCACCTTGCAGGGATCTTAATGACCCTAGGGAGGAGACAGGTAATTCCGTTACCTTCGCAGAGGTTAACTTAAATGCACTGCTATAGCATTGTACCTGTGACCTTAAAATCTGGCTCCTCATCCTCTGCTGATGTAGCCTCCTCCTCCTCATCCTCCTCCCTCAGGTACTTCTGAAGGGAGGTCCAATACTGGAATAGACCTGCTTCGCTTATTGTCCCTTTTTAGAGGACTTAGCGATTAAGGTAGCAATTTTTTCCTCCAGATTATTTAGGGCAGCTGATAAAGTGTCCTCAGTGACATATACAGGCCCAGGCTTCACTGGGGAAGCCGCCATACCTGACAGAGGTAATGGCTCATCCTGAACAGGTGCATTTAGCAACACAGGAGAGAAAGGTACCGAGTCAGCACAGTTAGAGCCTCCTCTCAGGCGGTGGTGCTTTCTTATCTCTTTTTGTCCGTATTACTTCCCCTGGAAGGCTTACTGTTTAGACAAAATACAAGGTACCTAAATGCATATACTACCGTGTTTAGTTTAGCAAATACATTAAGTATGCAACTTTTAACACATAACTATGCATAACATGGATGTCTTCTAGGAAGTACCCAATCCAACCACATGGAGTCTTACGTCCCTGTATAGCTGCTGTGTTTCTCTGCCAGGAATAAGAGAACTAACGAGCTCGCTTGCTGCTGCAGTGCTTCTCACACTGACAGTCTTTTAAATTTGGCGCCGTTTCTGTGCCTGCGCGCGCCACGTGCCCGCCTTCGCCCCCCCCCTCCGATAAAGCGCGCTCCCGCGCGCGCGCGCGGCCCTTAGCGCTATGGCGGTGGCCATAGTGAGAGAGGACTCTCATCAGCCCTTGTTCCCACTTACCTGCATCTGCAGGTGTCTGGTCGGCCACCGAAAGGAGGATCGGGGTGCCCCAGCAAGCTCAGCAGCGGAGGTGACGAGCAGTGTACTTCGCCGAAGCCGACACTGAACAGAGTGAGGTGAGTATATTCAGCTCTTTACTCCCCCCAGTGGTGGAAAAAAAGAAGACATCCACCTTTTTGAAAAAGGTCCCAACCTAGTTATGGACCTTCTAATCTCACCTTATCCACGCCGCAGGTTTTTCTGCTGAAAGATTTCAGACAGATACCAAACTTCACCCTTCACGGTGGGCTGTGTGTGCCAACCTTCAGGGATATGGGTTCCTATTTAAAGGATACCTCTCCCCTGGGCCTTGTACAAGACTCTTACCAGGACTTTATAGCGAAATAGCGAAAGTGCTGGATCTTAGAGCCCAGTCCTCCGAAGAGAGACATTACAGGCGACGCCTCATGGATGAGGCCCGGATCCCATCCAGATTCAGCTCATTTGTAGGCGTCTTGGATGGATCCGAAAGCATAGCTCTTTTACCCCCAGAGGGTCTCTTTGGTAGAGCTTTCCTTTAGCACCTCCTAACGCGTCCAACACCTTTCGACACTGGCGAAAAAACTGAGGTACTTCCCTGATGGGAGGGGTTATATGGAGGGGAACTGTCTTCCATTGGTTGTGCCAGTGTCCAATCACCGCTGGTGACCCTTAACCCATTATGTAATGACTAGCTCTGTGTCCCGTGGTGTACGATAAAGAAATAGATGTGTATACTTATCTTTTTCAGCCTGCTCTGAACCAGTCACATCATCCCGTGGCTCTGGCTCCCCTTTACCAGTGAGCGGCCAGCTGCAGGGGAGAGGAGGGAGCTTTGACACAGCTGGGCAATGGGAGCCTATGGGTGACGTCACCACTCCCAGAATTTCCAGCCTTTATCCAGTCCTCTTTGATACAGGGGAGCCGGAGCTACGGGATCACATGACCAGATTGGAGTGGACTGAAGAAAGCCAAGCACATAAATCTTTTACAGAGTAAACAGCAGAAGTTTCACAAGCCGACTGTTGACTTCCAGATGAAAGCCAACAGTCTTCCACTGACTGCTGAAAACGTAGACCTAAGTGCTTCAACCCCCACCTTCCCCCATCCATCCATATCAATATGTGAACACACACTTCGGGGGGGGGGGGCTCCTATATAGGAAATCTACACATTACATATTGCTGCACAGACTGGAGAGCAAGAATTCCAATGCCATTCAAGGTTAACACTAAACTGATGACCCATAAGCCAATGTATGAAGATTGTCGTCGCTTCATGGGAGAGGCTTGACATGCTGAGTAACCCCTAACACCAGGGCTTGACAAATTTGCTTGGAATCTAGGAGCCAGCTAAAAAAGTTAGGAGCCAGGAACGCGCCCCGTCCCGCCGAGCTCACGAGCAGAAGCGAACGCATACGTGAGTAGCGTCCGCATATGAAAGCGGTGTTCAAACCACACGTGAGGTATCGCCGCGATTGGTAGAGCGAGAGCAATAATCCTAGCCCTAGACCTCCTCTGTAACTCAAAACATGCAACCTGTAAAAAAAATTAAACGTCGCCTATGGAGATTTTTAACGGTAAAAGTTTGTCGCCATTCCACGAGCGGACGCAATTTTGAAGCGTGACATGTTGGATAACAAGATGGCACCAGATCATAGAAGGAAGCATAGGCCTGCAGAAGGCCGCAAAGCCGCGGCCTCAATTACCGGCCGGTAATTCTAGTCGCAATTGTGACCTGACGTCCGAGGTTTGTCAAACCCTGCCTAACACTAATATTAAAGTGATTGTAAAGGTTTTTTTTTTTTTTTTCTTTAAACAAACAAACATGTCATACTTCACCTTCTCCGTGCAAGGGCGGCTGGAGCCACTGGACTCGTTTTTGTCGCTGAAACGATCGGTTCAGGTAAGAAAAAGGGGGGCTCTGGGGGGCAACTGCACCGCAGAAGGTTTTTCACCTTAATACATTGAAAACCTTGAGACGTTACAACTCCTTTAACCTCTAAACCTAACCCTAATTTTAACCTCTAACACTACAATTAACCCCCGACTTTAACCCCCACTAACTTTTAACCCTAATATTAATGCCTAACATTAACCCCTAAACCTAATCCAAACCCTAATATAAACCCCCAACTCTAACCTGTAACCCTAATAACCCCTAACCCTAATCCATAATGTAACAAAATAAATGATAATAATAATAAGTACATAAATAATCACAAATAAAATACAGTAATTTCTCCTAACCTCTTACAAAAAAAGTTCAAAGTTAGTAAATTAATTAATAATAGTGGATGACTAGCTAAAAAACATAGCAACAATTGATTATATTTTTCTATATCGGCTAATTAAAAAACGACAAAGCTCAAAAACACCCATACAAACGCCTGATAAAAACTCTCAAAGACGCTGAGCTGTGAATGTAGCCTAAAGGCACCACAAGTGCGACGCGCTTCTCTGTGTGTTGCGGGATGCACATTTGTGAATATCGCTTTACCTGGCTCCGTGTCCCTGGCTCCGGCGTCGCTCCCCTCACTTCCTGCTCTCACATTGGCTCCCCTGCCGTCTGTCTAACTTAGGGTTGCCACCTTTTCTTCATGCAAAACCCGAACACTAAGGCCTCTTTCACAAGGGCTTTCCGGTCAGGTCCGCCTGTCAGTTTTTCAAGCGGACCTGATTGGACACTCCATTCACCCCTATGGAGTGGCAGATGTCAGCGGTGACATGTCCAATGACACCTGCTGCTATCCGATAAATCCAGACGGATGGTGGTCTTATTTTTATCGGTCTGGAGGATTGGATCAGATGGGACCGGATAAAAACTGACAGGTGGATCCGTTTTCATCTGATCTCCCCATAGAGGAGAGCGGAGCTCTGACAGATCCGTCTCGGCATAGTGAGCGGAGATGGACCCATCATCCACCTGCTTAGCGAGGATCAATCCCTTGCTTAGCAAAGCGAAGTCCGCAGGTGGATTGCCTGTGTGAAAGAGCCCACTACCGCATGGCACTGCGCTTGCTTAACTCAACCCATTCAACTCAATGGGGCTGCGCTGCAACTGTGTGCAATGCACAGCACAGCGGCATTGGGATTTTAGGGGTTAAAAACAGGTGGTGAGAGGAAAACATAATGCTTCTTCAACGCCTGTCAAATACTTCTAAAAAATTATCCACTGTGGATCACTCTTCAACTTAGTTTACATTTGTGGTTGGGGAAACAGTAAAAATTAAGAGGTTCAGCTGTGTTTTTACTTCTACCCAACTGTTCCTCTTAAGCTGCAAAGGCAGCAGAGGGGGGTGTACATATGTCACAGCCACAATGCTTTGCATCACAGTGCGGCAAAAATTGTCTGCACTGTTGGGTTCAGCAAGCAGCAATGCCTGCCAAACGTGGCCCATCCAAGTGAATGGGGGCTTCCTGCATCCGTGTGCAATGCATTTAGTTGCGAGGAGCTGCTGTGGGGTTTAAACAGGTGGTGAGGAGGTGAAATAACACCTCCTCACTGCCTGTCAAATGCCCTCTGAAGAGCAATCCAAGCACCACATGTGTAAATGAGCCCTAAGGCTGTTTAGCCATTCAGGTATATTCTGTGAAATCATCAAGGAACTGGGGACAGGAACAGGGCTATTGCAGAGTAACCTCTTACCTGCAGCAATCACAAAAAAAAAAAAAAAAAACTTCTGCTCAGCTGGGGGCCAGGGGAAGGAACACTATTTAACCTCCCCCCGGGCTCAAGTGCTTACCTCTTGTGATGATCCAGACCGGACTGTGGCTCTGCGCTCCATCTGCTCAGCTGACTAGTTAATGTTATCAGGCACAAGTTATTATCTTTATTCAGCGGTTCCGACAATATGATCACAGTCCCAGCGTCCACTTCTATACCAATCCGCCGGGCAATGTATTTGCCGGGAACCGGAGCACAAGGATTACTCCGCCTGAACCCGAAAAAAAAATGAAATAGTCCCGGCGGAGTAATCCTTGTGCTGCGGTTCCCGGCAAACACATAGCCCGGTGGTAGAGCTGCACAATTAATCGTCAAGAATCGTTATCGCGATTTTTTCCCATTGCGATCTTGACAAAGTGTTTCCCGATCTTTCGTATGCAGAGAAAGGAAGTAAAAAAATCTGGGCAGTCTGCCAAGTAGCAGAACATTCCTTATCAGTGGATTTTTAAGTCTAAACATTGTAACAATTTGCCTTTTACATCAAAAGAATAGATTTCTGTATGTAAATTAGGAAAGTTTAACCACTTAAAGCGGAGTTCCACCCAAAAGTGGAACTTCCGCTTAGCCACCCCTCGCCCCCTTACATGCCACATTTGGCATGTCATTTTTTTTGGGGGGGGGAGTGGGGGCTTCAGTAGGAGTGGGACTTCCTGGCCCACTTCCTCCTTCCGCCCAGGGACCGCTTAGGCGCCTTCTCCTCTCGCCTTAGGCGGCCCCTTCCTGTAGGCGATCACCTGGGACACGCGACAGGTCCCAGGCGATCACCTGTCCACTCAGATTGCGCAGCACAGTGAGTGCCCGGCCGTGAAGCCGAAAGCTGTCACAGCCGGGTGCCCACAGTTAGAATGGAGGCGCCGGCGGATAGGGGGCCGCGTCGTTGGACAGTGGGACAGGTAAGTGTCTGTTTATTAAAAGCCAGCAGCTACACTTTTTGTAGCTGCTGACTTTTATTAAACATAAAAAAGGCTGGAACTTCCCTTTAAACACTAAACCCTTTTTCTGACATTTGCTGTTTTCAAGTTAAAATCTTTTTTTTTGCTAGAAAACTACTTAGAACCCCCAAACATTATATATACAGTGGAACCTCGGATTGCGAGTAACACAGTTAACGAGCATTTCGCAATACGAGCATTGTATTTTTAAAAATCGAAAACGTGCAGGATTCAAGCCAAAGCGGTGTGCAATACCGCGTTTGGCCTGAGCTGGGGGCGCTGGAGCCGAGCCGAACAGCGCCGATCGGAAATACTCCGTTCCCGCGCCTTTCCAAGGTTTTTCTGAGTTCAGCCGAGGTGTCCTCGGGCCTTTCCGAGTGTTTGAGGCTCTCCAGCACCCCCCCACCTCTGGCCACATGCGATATTACATGCCATTGAAGTCAATGCGGGAAAAATTATTTTCGTTTCCATCGACTTCAATAAGGAAACTCGCTTTGATATGCGAGAACTTTGGATTACGAGCATTCTCCTGGAACGGATTATGCTTGTAATCCAAGGTTCCACTGTAATATATTTTTTTAGTAGAGACCCTAGAGAATAAAATGGTGGTTGTTGCAATATTTTATTTCACACGGTATTTGCGCAGCGGTCTTTCAAATGCAATTTTTGGGGAAAAAATAACTTTAATGAATAAAAAAAAAAAAAAAACACCACCAGTAAAGTTAGCCCAATTTTTTTTTTGTATAATGTGAAAGATTTTATGCCGAGAGAATCGTGATGTTTATTCTAAGCAAAAAAAAAATGTGATTCTCATTTTGGTCAGAATCGTGCAGCTCTACCCGGTGGATTGGTATAGAAGTGTCTGTCCGGACTCTGATTACATTATCGGAACCGCTGAATAATGATAAGAACTTGTGCCTGATAACATTACCTAGTCATGTTCCTCCACCAGCTGAGCAGATGGCGCGCAGTGCACAGTCGGGTCTGGATTATGTGTCCTGAACAGATTATTTCAAAAGCAATCAAAACCTGTACTGTCCGGGTGAATCCTGGACAGGTGGCAACCCTAGGTAACTCCTGTGAGGGGAGGGGGGTGTGGCGTTCCAGCGCTGTGTAGGTCTATGGACACAGGAATCTGTGGCAGCGCATGCACACACGCACCCCACTCACTCCAGGAGAACCTAACAATGGGGGGGGAGCTTAAAGCGACAGCGCAGTCTGCGAGAAGAGGACAGACCCATTTGTCTGTATTATCATCGGACAGGGAAGGTGTCACCTCTTCTTATGTTACACTAATCAGCCCCTGGGGACATCCCATCAGATTGTCCTGTGTGTGGGATCTCTGTACAATCCTGATCACTGCCCAGCAGTTCTCCCAGCCTGTCAGAGGACATTGGGGTTTATTTACTAAACCTGGAGTGCAAAATCAATCTCACTTCTGCACAGAAACCAATCAGATTCTAACCTCAGCTTGTTAAGTTTTGGCAATAAAACCTGGAAGCTGATTGGTTTCTATGCAGAATTGAGCCAGATTTTGTCCTCTTCAGCTATGGTAAATAAACCCCGGTGTCATATAATGTAGAGAACACACAGAGCCTGCCATGACATCACACACACCGTCCATTCACTGATATAATACAACCCAACTCACCGGAGGCCCGGCAGCCCTGTGTGTATCCGGTGTGTGGTGGGGAAGGCGGAAGTAGAAGGAGCTCTGTGCCCGGCTCCGGTCACCTTCTTCTCCACACACCATGCCCGGACTCCACCAATAGCGGAGCGCTTCACAGCCGCTCCTTCTAAAACAAGAGCTGTGATTGGTCACTGGTGTGCGGCGACCTTTGAATAAAACATGTCGCTGGTCTGTGAATAAGAAATAAAACAGATCGGGAATGGCAGAGTTGTGTGTGGGGGGGATCGGTCAGAGCTGGGGGGTTAAATGGAACAGTAATTCTATTAACTGAGAAAGCTGTGGAGGGCGCCTGAGGTGGTTTGTCCCAGCACGCCCTCCGTAGTATGTCGGCCATGTTTGATGAGGGCAGAGTCCACAGGTGGAGGAAGTGCTGTTGCCCTTAGTGAGGGTTGTGAGCCTGTTCTTCTGACAGTGAGGTATGTTATGTGTGCAGCTTAATAAGAAAAGCGAGAACTGTATAGTGACACAGAGGTATGTACACACACACAGAGGCATGTACACACAGGGGGTATACAGACACAGAGGTATGTACACACTAGGGTTGCCACCTCATCCCTTTAAAACCGAACACATATGAATTACACAGGTTCTGAGGCTGATTAAGGTGGTAATTAAACTCACTTGGTGCCTTATCTGCATTAAATTAGCCTCAGAACCTGTGTAATTCAGATGTGTTTGGTTTTAAATGGATGAGGTGGCAACCCTAGTACACACAGGGGTATACACACACACACAGAGGTATGGACACACACAGGTATGTACAGACACAGGGGGTATACAGACACAGAGGTATGTACACACAGGGGGGTATACAGACACAAAGTTATGTACACACAGGGGGTATACAGACACAGAGGTATGTACACACGGGGTATACAGACACAGAGTTATGTACACACAGGGGAGTATACAGACACAAAGTTATGTACACACAGGGGGGTATACAGACACAAAGTTATGTACACACGGGGGGGTATACAGACACAGAGGTATGTACACACGGGGGGGTATACAGACACATAGGTATGTACACACAGGGGGGTATACAGACACAGAGGTATGTACACACAGGGGGTACACACACAAAGTTATGTACACACAGGTGGGTACACAGACACAGAGGTATGTACACACAGGGGGGTACACAGACACAGAGGTATGTACATACAGGGGGGTACACAGACACAGGTATGTACATACAGGGGGGTACACAGGGGGGTATACACACACAGAGGTATGTGCACACAGGGGGGTATACACACACAGAGGTATGTACACAAAGGGGGGGGTATACAGACACAGCTGTATGTACACACAGGGGGTATACAGACACAGCTGTATGTACACACAGGGGGTATACAGACACAGCTGTATGTACACACAGGGGGGTACACAGACACAAAGGTATGTACATACAGGGGGGATACACAGACACAGAGGTATGTACATACAGGGGGGTACACAGAGGTATGTACACACAAGAAAAGCGAGAACTGTATAGTGACACAGAGGTATGTACACACACACAGAGGCATGTACACACAGGGGGTATACACACACTAGGGTTGCCACCTCATCCCTTTAAAACCGAACACATATGAATTACACAGGTTCTGAGGCTGATTAAGGTGGTAATTAAACTCACTTGGTGCCTCATCTGCATTAAATTAGCCTCAGAACCTGTCTAATTCAGATGTGTTCGGTTTTAAATGGATGAGGTGGCAACCCTAGTACACACGGGGGTATACACACACACAGAGGTATGTACACACACACACAGAGGTATGTACACACACAGAGGTATGTACACACGGGGGACACACACACACACACACACAGAGGTATGTACACACAGGGGGTACACAGACAGAGGTATGTACACACAGGGGGGTACACAGACACGGAGGTATGTACACACAGGGGGGTACACGGAGGTATGTACATACAGGGGGGTACATGGAGGTATGTGCACACAGGGGGGTATACACACACACACAGAGGTATGTGCACAAAGGGGGGGTATACACACACAGAGGTATGTACACAAAGGGGGGTATACAGACACAGAGGTATGTACACACAGGGGGGGGTATACAGACACAGAGGTATGTACACACAGGGGGGGGTATACAGACACAAAGGTATGTACACACAAGGGGTATACAGACACAAAGGTATGTACACACAAGGGGTATACAGACACAGAGGTATGTACACACAGGGGGTATACAGACACAAAGTTATGTACACACAGGGGGGGGTACACAGACACAGGTATGTACATACAGGGGGGTACACGGGGGTATACACACACAGAGGTATGTACACAAAGGGGGGGTATACACACACAGAGGTATGTACACACAGGGGGGTACACAGACACAGATGTATGTACACACAGGGGGGTACACAGACACAAAGGTATGTACACACAGGGGGGTACACAGACACAAAGGTATGTACACACAGGGGGGTACACAGACACAAAGGTATGTACACACAGGGGTGGTACACAGACACAAAGGTATGTACACACAGGGGTGGTACACAGACACAAAGGTATGTACACACAGGGGTGGTACACAGACACAAAGGTATGTACACACAGGGGTGGTACACAGACACAAAGGTATGTACACACAGGGGTGGTACACAGACACAAAGGTATGTACACACAGGGGTGGTACACAGACACAAAGGTATGTACACACAGGGGTGGTACACAGACACAAAGGTATGTACACACAGGGGTGGTACACAGACACAAAGGTATGTACACACAGGGGTGGTACACAGACACAAAGGTATGTACACACAGGGGTGGTACACAGACACAAAGGTATGTACACACAGGGGTGGTACACAGACACAAAGGTATGTACACACAGGGGTGGTACACAGACACAAAGGTATGTACACACAGGGGTGGTACACAGACACAGAGGTATGTACACACAGGGGTGGTACACAGACACAGAGGTATGTACACACAGGGGTGGTACACAGACACAGAGGTATGTACACACAGGGGTGGTACACAGACACCGAGGTATGTACACACAGGGGGTACACAGACACCGAGGTATGTACACACAGGGGGTACACAGACACAGGGGTATGTACACACAGGGGGTACACAGACACAGGGGTATGTACACACAAGAGGGGTACACAGAGGTATGTACATACAGGGGGGGTATACACACACAGAGGTATGTACACACAGGGGGGTATACAGACACAGGGGTATGTACACACAGGGGGGGTACACAGAGGTATGTACATACAGGGGGGTACACACACACACAGAGGGGGTACACAGACAGAGGTATGTACACACGGGGGGTATACAGAGGTAGGTAGGCTAAGTCCTAACCCACCACTGGTAAATGTGGGACTCCTATGACCTTTGGTTCCGGAGATACGGGGCTCCTTGCGCAGCCTGTCAGAAGCTACATACAGAGCGGTCAGTTTAAATACAAGCTGACACTCTCTGTTGGCAGCACAAAAAGAGGATGAGCTCTCAGTGCCTCTTGTCGGAGGCACTGTGCTCAATGGACAGCTTGGAGTCTTGGACAATGGTAAAGTATCATTGGCCCAAGCTGTCCAATAAAAATGCTGCAATGGAGGCACGCCTCTCACTGCAGTGTCATAGAAGGGACATGTGTCTAAAAGACAAATGCTCCCTTCCAGCCCAGCCCTCTTAACTACAAGGAAAAACATGGGTTTATGAGTATAAGATTTACCCACAATCCCGTGTTTTTATCTCACAGTTAAAGCGGAACTTTAGTCATTTTTTCATCTTTCTATATATTAAATCTTCTGCCCTTTTTTGTTTTAACTTTGGATAGTAAAAACTTATTTTTCTGCCACTAAATACCTTATACAGCCCACTTCCTGTTTCTTGTTTGGTAGAAAGCCTAGGCTTATGACATCATGCATAGCTCTCTCTCTCTCTCTCACTCACTCTTGTGAGAGTTTTCCAGGAAGGGAGGGGGGGATGAGTCATAAGAGGGCCAATGAAAGCTGCAGAGCTGGAGGTGTGTGTCTGTGTAAATCTAGGAAGTTAACAAGCAGCAGCTTCAGCTGCCCAGTTAAAATGGATGCAGCCAGACTCTGTGAAGGGAGATTTCTGCAGCATATTTGACAAGTACAGAATAACAGTAAATATAAAATAATATGCAAAGTGGTTAGAAGGAAGCTTCAGAATGGCAAAGATGTTTTTATTACAAATTATGTGAGCAGACTGCAGTTCCTTTTTAAGAGGGAGAATGAGAATCTGCTGCCTGCTGAAAAGTTATTCAAGCTAAATCATATGTTATTATGCTATATGTTATAAGATAATCATTTATTATTTATCTATTTACTGTGAAATTACTGGTTGGAAGTTATAACTTCAAACTTCAGTAATTTGTCCGTTAAGCCACCTGCTTGAGTACAGTTTTTGAAAATATAGTAAATGACCTTAAAAACAATATATAATATTTATTTGTATATTACTTATGGTAATTACCACTTGCCACCCAGGCCAATTGTACACACAGCGGGGGATATACAGACAGAGGTATAGACACAGGGGTATGTACACAGAGGTATGTACACAGACACAAAGGTATGTACATATGGGGGGCATACAAACACAGAGGTATGTACACACATAGGTATGTACACATGGGGGTACACAGACAGTTATGTACACATGGGGAGTATACAGACAGAGGTATGTACACACGGGGGTACACAGACAGTTATGTACACACAGGGGGCTATACAGACACAGAGGTATGTACACAGACAGAGTTATGTACACACAGGGGGCTATACAGACACAGAGGTATGTACACACGGGGAGTATACAGACACAGAGGTATGTACACACGGGGGGGGTGCACGGACACAGAGGTATGTACACACGGGGGGGTGCACAGACACAGAGGTATGTACACACGGGGGGGGTACACAGAGGTATGTACACACAGGGGTATACTCTATGTTCTCAGTGCAGACACAGCTTGATAGACTAGGAAGTATGTTTTTTTTTCCATGTTCTGTATTATAATCATACAGAGACAATTGTTAGTTGTAATGTAGTAAGAGGTTTATTTGTGTATCATCAGCGCCATCTAGTGGCCATAATACAGTATCGTTTTCTCATCAGACATTTAAGAAAAAAAACTATAACCTATTTTGGCCACTAGATGGAGTTGATGATATAGACATCAATCTCTTACAGAAATTATGGTGACATTTCTTTTAGTTTGCAAAAAAATTTCTGACATTCATGCAACATGTTTTATAGATAGACCCCCTACAGACCCTTTGGTGAGATTTCTATTGGTGTCTGTTAGGGAGATTCCCCTCACTTCCTGACACTAAGGGAAATAAGAGAAATTCTCTTATAAGGAAAATCTCTAAAATGCACACACAGGCAGCAATAAGAAGTGACCGAGGTTCTCACTACACTATACAAAATAAATAAATAGGTTTCCGGCTGTTCTTTCATTTTAAATGGCATATTGGGAGTCAAACTTTGTTCCAACATTTCTAATACATGACTAATTTCAATACAATGACTAAACCACATAAAAAGCAAGTGTTAAAATGTGTTTGAAAAATGCATGCATTTGAATGCTTTGATTTTTGTAATGTGTGTATGCCTACAAACTTCTCCTGATCTACTCACTTTTTCAGTTTTTGAAGGGAAGCAGTAGAACCATTCTCAGATTTTAGTACCAGTTCATACTAGTGCGGTTTGTTGTGCGTCTGCCATTGCGCTGCTGTGGTGCCCATTTACATCAATGTACATGATTCAGTATGTTTGTTTTTATTTTAAAAGGTGCATGTGCTTCTTTTAATGATACACAGTGTGTTTTTGGCCCCATAGACCTAAGTAGGAGCGCACGAAAAATGCATGTACATTCGTTTTTGCCATTAGTTTGTGCTAACACTCAGTCTCTTCCTCCTAGCAGCAATGATGTCACAGCAGAAAAGGTACTGAAGGAAGCACGATTGTACAGCAGCACTACTGTGAATCTAGACTGAAAGCAGTTCTAAAGGTATGATTTTTTTTTACCTTAATGCATGAAGGTAATGCAGACTATGACCCTAAGAACACCATCCCTACAGTCAAGCACGGAGGTGGAAAGATTATGCTTTGGGGCTGTTTCTCGGCTAAACATACAGGCTGCAAATTTGGGGGATAGGTAGCCCAAGTCCTACCCCACCACTGGTAAATTTGGGGCTCCTACAACCTATGGTTCAGGAGATACGAGGCTCCTTGCACAGCCTGTCAGAAGCTAAATACAAGCTGGCACACTCGGCAGCAGACTGAGAGATTGAGCTCACAGTGCCTCTCCTCACTTCTTGTCAGAGTCACTGAGCTCAATGGACAGCTTGGAGTCTTGGACCAATGGTAAAGTATCATTGGCCCAAGCTGTCCAATAAAAATGCTGCAGTGGAGGCACGCCTCTCACTGCAGTGTCATAGAAGGGGCATGTGCCTAAAAGACAAACGCTCCCTTCCAGCCCAGCCCTGTTAACTACAAGGAAAAAGCATGGGTTTATGGGTTTATTTTTTTTATTTGTATAATGTGAAAGATGATGTTTCACCAAGTTAATAGATACCGAACATGTCACGCTTTAAAATTGTGCACACTCGTGGAATGGCGCCAAACTTCAGTACTTAAAAATCTCCATAGGCGAGGCTTGAATATTTTTTTACATGTTTAGAGTGACAGAGGAGGTCTAGTGCTAGAATTATTGCTCTCGCTCTAACGATTGTGGCGTATGTAACCTGTGTGTATCTGGCTCTGATATTAGCAAATGCCTCACCAGCCACTGACCTCACCGCACGTCCCTGCGCCAAGGCAACAAAGGAGTGGCTCAGGAAGCAGCACATTAAGGTCATGGAGTGGCCTAGCCAGTCTCCAGACCATAATCCTATAGAAAATGTATGGAGGGAGCTGAAACTTCGAGTTGCCAAGTGACGGCTAAGAAACCTTAAAGATTTAGAGAAGATCTGTGAAGAGTGGACCAAAATCCCTCTTTCATTTCTTTGTAAGTGGGCAAATTTACAAAATCTGCAGGGGATCAAATAATACATTTCCCCCACTGTATATGAAGTTATTTGTTGATGCTTCAACAAATTATGTTTTGAAAATCACAGTGTATATGCATTGGCTGCTTACATTCCAGTCAAGTCCCCAGGTTTGGGTTCTATAGGTTATACCTTTTTTATATGGGTAGTGGTGCTTTCCAAACACCCATACCGGTGTGCTCAAAGTGGAATTCCAAGATAACCCTAACTAGTCTTAAAAATAAAACTCCCTCCCCTCCCAACACCTATGCTAGTTAACCTGTGTAAGAAAGATGTAATTACTTGCTGCAATGCTATTTTCAGGCTGCTCAGGTCTGGTCATGTGATCCAGCAACCCTGTGTCAGCTGCAGGGGAGAGAAGGGAGTGCCAGCAATGGATTTCCCAGTGAAGCCTATGGGTGATGTCACTATAGCTTGCGGCCTCACAGCGGGGTGTCGCTCTGCGCGTCCTGAATGGCCGGCTTCTGGGATCTGTGACGTGTCCCAGAAGATTGCAGGGAGGAGAGGAGGAGCCGCTTAGGCGCCGGCGGAAGTGGGAGCTGAGTACCTGTCAAAATTAGGTACCCGTCCCCCCAAAAAAAAAAAATTGCATGCCAAACGTGGCATGTCAGGGGGTCTGGGTACCTTTTAAAGCAGAAGTTCCACTTTTGGGTGGAACTCCACTTTAACTTTAGTCTATCAACTAAAGCATCCAGGGGTACTCCACTGTGATTGTGTATTACGCATTGATAGGACAGTGTGTGTGTGTGTGTGTGTGTGTGTGTGTGTGTGTGTGTGTATATATATATATATATATATTACACACACATTTATTGTGGCTCTGGCCTGATATGTCATATTCACTGCCTATGAATCTATATATTGGATTTTTCTAATTGTCATGTTGTGGCATAGGCCTTATATACAGTATGTGGCCTCTTGCATGCTGTAGTATGTGCTTTGTTATGTTTTAATTCACAGACACAACATAGCAGTCTCTTTACTAATGCATGAATTACTTTAAGGTTACTTTCACACTGAGGCGTTGGCGGTAAAGTGTCGCTAGTTTTAGCGGCGCTTTACCGTAGTTTTTGCGGCGATTTTCAGCCGCCGCAGCGGCACTTTGCGGGCGGTTCGGAGCCGCTGCCCCATTGATTTCAATGGGCAGGGGCGCTTTAGGAGCGGTATCTTCAGCGCTCCTACAGCGCCTCAAAGATGCAGCTGGCCGGACTTTTTTTACTGTCCTGCCAGCGCAACGCTCCAGTGTGAAAGCCCTCAGGCTTTCACACTGGAGCAGTGTTTCTCAACTCCAGTCCTCAAGGCGCCCCAACAGGTCATGTTTTCAGGATTTCCATTATTTTTCACAGGTGATTTGATCAGTTTCACTGCCTGGGTAATTACCACAGCCGTTTCATCTGAGGAAAATCCTGAAAACATGACCTGTTGGGGCGCCTTGAGGTGAAAAACACTGCACTGGAGATAAAGGAGCGGCTCTTTCAGGGCGCTTTGCAGGTGCTATTTTTAGCGCAAAAGCGCCTCAGTGTGAAAGCAGCCTTAATGTTGTTAGTTTGTCATGAATATGGTTATAAGTAAGATGGGTTGGGGTCTCTGGCAGTTGAGCATAGAGCTGTGAGGTCAAATGCCTGAGCCAGGTCTCCCCAAATTCAGACACCACTACTTTTTACATTTAGTGCCTGAAACATTTAGCTTTATTGGGACACAGTTCCAGCCACCTGCCATGTGAGAAAAAGCTGTCCCTTTACAGTAAAGTACATGGGGTTGCTCTTTAGTGAGTTGAGCTCTTTATGTGTTATTCTAATTTCTGAATGTTCATGCTACAGTGCATTGTATTCTGGTGTGGTGGTGCATCAGCAGAGGCAATCAATAAGAGATTGGTCAATTAGGGTTCAGTATTTGCAGTACATGTTAGCACTCAAACATAGCATGCTTTTAAAGGATAAGTTGATGGTTTTAAAAAAACATTCATACTTGCCTCTATGCTGCAGCATCTGCCCCACGGGAGTTCTAAGCCTGAAAAATGAGCGATCACGTGAACACTGATTGCTCAGTTCTCAGTGACCATTCTCTGCTATGCTCCTGCAGCACTTTGCCTGTTCTCAGCTAGCTCTGGGTCACAGGAGAGCAAAATAAAGTGCACTGCTATAACCCACAAGAGAAGTATGACCAAATAAACTTTTGCCATACTTCTCTGCCAAGCTAGGCAATGTCAAAAACCATATGTAGTCTGTTTCCCAATAATCTGAACAGTATTGAGGCCTTGGGAATAGTGCACAATGGGATCCATTATCACTATTTTGTGGTTTTTATTTATTTGGGGTATATTGTTTATTATTTTATGTTGGCAGGGCCTTTATTTTAAGTTAAACTGCTTCTTTTTTTTTTCTTTTTTTGCTACAAGGCTTCTTCCCTTTTAAAAGGCAGCCTTTTATTTTAGGGATGGTACTTTTTTTAAATTGATGTTGACGGGGCTTTTATTTACGTTTTTCTTGCTAAAAGCAAAGCATTTACTTGTTACTGACTATCTGTTCTTCAAACTGCCTTTGCGTTCTTCACAGCAAAATGCTGCACATTATATCATTCACATTCACCATACCCCCTTTCCGCATAAATACAATAAAAGTTAGACATACACCAGTTAGGCCTATTATTCCTGATGGAAATTGTCCTGCTGCTGGCCACTTTTACGCTGTTGTGTCCCCTGCAGTTTCCTTAATTCTTGTAGGAAAGCACCAACCTGTGTTTTCTTAATTACTTTGTGTATTATGGCAAATTAAAAGTGACCTGTTGCTGGATAATTTTACACTGCTATACTATCTGTGGTCTGTCGAATTCTTATTGAGTTTGATCGAAATCGGCTGGTGGAAGGACACTCTTGCACAAGCAAGAACAGGGACAGCAAACTGTTGACAAATTTTCATCTGCTGGTCAGGCAGGCCTAATACTGTTTGATAAAAAAAACACGTGTCCCTACTACCTGGTAAAAAAGCCTTTTCTCTTGTCATCCATGGACTGACACAGCGTGTCTTATACACCTTTACACGTGGGTTATGTCCCTGCTTGCAGGAGAAGACCTAGGCAGAATGTGAGATGTTATACATACATTCTAAACAGCCAGAGCTGAACAGCCCCGCCCAGGGGGGTGGTCCCTCCGGGCATAACCCTCCCACTGCAGTCAGCAGACCTCAGTTTTTTTCTGCCTAGCAGAAGGAGAAGACGTGGCTCTCTCAGGAGCCAGTCTCCTGACCTATTTTTATTCTTTTGGGAATTTGTTTCCTATTTTTTTTTTTTTTTTTTTTGAGATCTTCTATCAACTGTCGGCTGGGCAACAGGTTGGGTACAAGATATCCTCGTAGTCTTCCCTGTCCGACCATCGAGCGTGCTGATCCTCGCCTTGTGTGCGTGAGACTCAGTTCACGACATGCCCCACGACTCCAGGGGTGGCCGGTGGGCTTCCAGCTCCGCGGTCCTCTCAAGATAGAACAGTCCAGCTGTATCTTTCGCGGTGGACCGGGCCGACAGCTACTCAGTACCGCACTGTGATAGTTCTGTCAGAAACACACCAGCGGGTCCCTCAGGGGACGGGTAAGTAGTCTCTCCTGGCTGCAGGTGAGTACATGCTGTGTGTTTCTTGTGTGGGGGGATTTCCCTGTCTCCCCCTGTGTTTTTAATGTCACTCTCTGTTCACTAGTGCTGGCGCTGTACTATGGGGGGTGCCTGGGGGCCATACTGTCCTGGGGGGGGCTCATGCTGCTCTGCACTCGCTGGGGCTGTTTTGTTTTTGGAGGTGAGGGGCCTGGGCGCCGTTCGGCGCCATGTTTTGTGTGTGTGCTGATTTTTACATCGGCGGCCATCTTGCCGGGGCCCGCCGGAGCACATTGCGGCGGCCATTTTCTTGTAGCCGCACGTCTTTTCTGGCACTAGTTTGGCCTCTAGCGCCGCTGGAAACGGCGCGAATCTCCTCACACTCTCTCCTCTCAGCTCACTCACGCTGAGCAGCGCGGCGCAGTGAGACAGAGCGGCGGAACCGAGCGGTCCTGGTCAGGTTGGTGGGTTCCCTGGGCATTCCCCTACTTCAGTCTGCACGGCCTGTGGGTGGTCTGAGAGGGACATTATGGAGTCAGAGTCACCAGCTTCCCCTAACATGCCAGAGGCAGCAGCCAGTGCTCCAGCACCTGCGGTCCCTATGGACCAGTTGTCGGCAGTCCTGGAATCATTTCTGACCAGGATGGAAGCTGTGTGTGAGCACAAGGGAGCAAAAAAGCGCCCTCTCCCCACTTTATCTCCACAAGGGGAGTGCTCTGCTTCAGATATGGGCCTAGTTATTGCTGCTCAGGACCCTAGCTCTGAATATTTGGATGGTTTTGAACAGGACATTCCTTGTGAGGAAGACTCCAGTTCTGAGTCAGTAAATGACAGGGCGCTTGTTAGTGAACTCATTGATGCTGTGAGGGACGCTCTCAAGCTAAATGCTGCGATCGCAGAACCTCAGGCGGATACAGTCTCCTTTGGTTCTTTTAAGACCAAGCCTTCTAAAAAGGTTTTTCCATATGTACCTTTCTTTGACCAGCTCATTGACCAGGTCTGGGAAAAGCCGCAGAAGACTTTTATGGTCCCGCGGCGTTTGTCTATTAGATTCCCCTTTGAAGACGCCCTGCTTAAAAAGTGGGCTTCTCCCCCGGTGGTCGACCCTCCAGTCGCCCGTTTAAACAAGGCCACCACTCTCCCGATGGAGGGGACTCCTGCGTTTAAGGACCCCACTGACAGGAGGTCAGAAGTGGTGAGTAGAGCCATGTTCGCCTTGTTGGGATCCGCCCTACGGCCCGTAGTAGCGGCGACCCTTGTGTCTCAGACACTCACGGAATGGGCAAAAATTTTGCACCAAACTGTGCAGGAGTATAACCTTCCTCCAGACACTATTGCTCTGGCCCACCAGATGGTGCAGGGTCTGATATATGTGTGCGACGCCACGTTGGACGCGGCCCCTTTAATATCCAGGGCCTCTGTCTCGGCGGTGGTATTGCGTCGTCTCATCTGGTTGAAATGCTGGTCTGCTGACCTAGCCTCTAAGAAGCTCCTGACGGATCTACCTTTTAATGGTGGTAGACTTTTTGGTGCTGCTCTGGATGACATCATCAAGGATGTCACGGGAGGTAAAAGCGCTCTCCTTCCTCAAACTATCAAGGGTAAGGAGGCCCGACGTAAACCGGGTCCTTCCTTTCCAGCAAAAAAGGGTTTTTTTCGTCCGTCAGAGTCCACGGGTAAGCCATCCCAGACTGACAACAGTGCGGCTGGCGGGCACAAGCGCCCCTGGGTGCGTAAGCCGAACAAGCCGGCTCCCAAGCCCGCCTCCGCGTGAAGTCTTGCCCCCGCCCGTCTCTGGGGTGGGGGGACGACTTCGCAGGTTCACGGATCGGTGGACCTCCCGGATCTCCGACCGGTGGGTGTGCGAGGTGGTCACCTCAGGATACAGAATAGAGTTCCGCTCCTGGCCCCCAGACAGATTCTTCCCCTCAAATCTCCCTCTCCTTCCTGCCCGTCGGGCAGACCTCTTGGGGGCTGTACAGGATTTGATCGGGTCCGGAGTAATTGTGCCGGTTCCATCCCAGGAGAGGTTTCAGGGGTTCTACTCGAATCTGTTTGTTGTTCCAAAAAAGGACGGGGTTCGGCCGATCCTGGACCTCAAGGCCCTGAATGCCTTCGTGAAGGTGCAAAAATTCCGCATGGAATCCATTCGCACGGTGGTCGCTACACTCCGTCAAGGGGATTTTCTGGCATCCTTGGACATCAAGGACGCCTACTTGCATGTTCCGATCTGCGCAAGCCACCAGAAGTTTCTGCGCTTTGCGGTCGGCGAAGTCCACTATCAATTTGTGGCTCTTCCCTTCGGCCTGGCCTCGGCACCGAGGGTGTTCACCAAGGTGCTTGCTCCGGTCCTGGCTTTGCTGAGACAGCGAGGCATTGCTATCGTGGGCTATCTGGACGATTTCCTTCTAAGAGCAGACAGTGGCTCAGAATTGGAAGAAAGTGTGACTATCGTCAGTCAGACCCTCAGGGAGTTTGGGTGGCTCCTGAACGTTCAGAAGTCGGTTCTAGTCCCTACTCAGCGTCTGGAGTATCTAGGTCTGATTCTGGACTCCTTGGAAGCAAGAGTCTTCCTACCTCCAGACAAACTACTGACTCTTCAGTCTGCAGTACGGGTGCTGACGTCCCGAAAATGGTCGTCAATCCGCTTTTGCATGAGAGTCCTGGGACTCATGGTGGCCTCCTTCGAGGCCGTTCCTTATGCCCAAGCGCACACCAGGGCCTTACAGAAAGAGATCTTGTCCACTTGGGACAAATCCCAGTTGTCCTTGGATCTTCAGATCCAGGTGAGTCACCTGGTCAGGGCGTCCCTGACGTGGTGGTTGAGGTCCCCGGCTCTTCGGTCCGGGAAGTCGTTCCTCCCCATCCAATGGACGGTGATCACGACGGACGCCAGCCTGACGGGCTGGGGGGGAGTCTGGGGAGTCCTGTCGGCCCAAGGGCTTTGGACTCCGGACGAAGCCCTCTTACCGATCAATGTGCTGGAGATACGGGCAATCAGACTGTGCCTCTCCTCATGGTCGGAGAAACTACAGGGTCACTCCATCAGGATACAATCGGACAACGCCACAGCAGTGGCGTATGTCAACCATCAAGGGGGGACTCGGAGCTCAGCTGCGGCTTCCGAGGTCGCCCGCATCCTGAGGTGGGCCGAAAGAAGCGTGCCGGCTCTGTCGGCCGTCTACATTCCGGGCGTAGACAATTGGCAGGCGGACTATCTAAGTCGCCAGACGCTGGACCAGGGGGAGTGGTCCTTGCACCCGGAGGTCTTTCAACTCCTTTGCAGACGGTGGGGCACGCCGGATGTGGACCTGATGGCTTCTCGACTCAATCGCAAGGTGTCGAGGTTTGTGGCCAGATCCAGGGATCCTTGGGCGGATGCCTCGGATGCGTTGGTGGCCCCATGGGGTCAGTATCGCCTGATATACGTTTATCCTCCGCTGCAGTTGCTCCCTCGCCTGCTCCGCAGGGTAGCGACCGAGGGAATTCCGGTGATCCTCATTGCTCCGGATTGGCCTCGGCGTCACTGGTACGCCGATCTGGTACGTCTCGTCGCAGACGTTCCCTGGCGGTTACCGATACGGGGGGACCTTCTGTCTCAAGGTCCTATATTTCATCCTGCTTTACAGTCTCTGGTTTTAACGGCATGGTTATTGAAAGCCAGGTGCTGAGAGACCGAGGTCTCTCGGATTCGGTCATTTCGACCATGTTAAGGGCACGGAAGTCTTCCTCCAGAAGGATCTATCACCGTACTTGGAGAGCTTACATCGCCATGTGCGAAGAGCTGGACTGGCGCCCACGAACGTATTCCGTTCCCAGAATCCTGCATTTTCTGCAGCGTGGCGTGACCCAAAAGCTCGCTTTGAGTACCATTAAGGGTCAGATTTCGGCCTTGGCCATCTTCTTTCAGCGACCGCTGGCGGGTCATCCCTTGGTTAGCACCTTTGTGCAGGGGGTTCGCCATGTGCTCCCCCCTGTCAAGCCTCCTCTCCCCCCGTGGGATCTGAATTTGGTGCTCTCGGTCCTCCAGGAACCTCCCTTTGAAAATATTAGAGATATTCCCCTCTTGACTTTGTCTCAGAAGGTGGCCTTCTTGGTGGCCATTACTTCCATTAGACGAGTGTCTGAGTTGGCGGCCTTGTCCTGCAAGTCGCCCTTTTTGATCATCCATAAGGATAAGGCGGTGTTACGTCCGCGACCTTCCTTTCTGCCAAAGGTGGTCTCGGCCTTCCACTTAAACGAGGACATTGTCCTCCCGTCCTTGTGTCCTCACCCATCGCATCCCAGAGAGTTTGCGCTACACACTTTGGATGTGGTACGAGCCTTGCGGGTGTACCTGTCTGCTACTGCTTCTATTCGGAAGTCTGACTCACTATTTGTGGCTGTCTCTGGGCCAAAACAGGGCCAAGCGGTTTCGTCTGCCACCATTTCTAGGTGGATCAGACAAACCGTCATTCAAGCTTATGCTCTCAAGGGGCGGGCGCCTCCCTTTCCGGTTACGGCACATTCCACCAGGGCAATTGGTGCTTCCTGGGCTTTCCGACATCAAGCGTCGGTTGCACAAGTGTGCAAGGCGGCGACCTGGTCGTCTGTTCATACCTTTTCTAAGTTTTATAAGGTTGATGTGGCTGCATCTTCGGATGCTTCCTTCGGCCGCAAGGTGTTGCAGGCCGCTGTTTGATGTTGCAACTCCTCCGTTGAGGAGCTCTGCCTTGTTTGGAGTGAAGTTTTTGGTTTTCCATTTATACTGCTCCCATCCCTCTTGACACTGCTTTGGGACATCCCACGTGTAAAGGTGTATAAGACACGCTGTGTCAGTCCATGGATGACAAGAGAAAATAGGATTTATGTACTCACCGTAAAATCCGTTTCTCTGGCATCCATGGACTGACACAGCACCCACCCTTCTTTTTAAGTTTGTACTGCTTTGTTACGAACTGAGGTCTGCTGACTGCAGTGGGAGGGTTATGCCTGGAGGGACCGCCCCCCTGGGCGGGGCTGTTCAGCTCTGGCTGTTTAGAATGTATGTATAACATCTCACATTCTGCCTAGGTCTTCTCCTGCAAGCAGGGACATAACCCACGTGTAAAGGTGTATAAGACACGCTGTGTCAGTCCATGGATGCCAGAGAAACGGATTTTACGGTGAGTACAAAAATCCTATTTTATTTAAACTGAAACTAATCGGTTTGTGGTACTGCTGCTGTTTTTAGGCCAAGCTAATTTTACAAGAGAAAAAAAAATCAATTCTTAATTTACACTGCTAGTGTTGGCTGAGACGGTCTATAAAAGTCACACTGTTCCATAATGCCACATACAAATTTAACTGGTTCCCGCCTGGCGTATGGCAAGATGAAGCCAACTGGAACCTCTCATCGATACATGCGGACATCATATGACGTCCTCTCAGAATACACCCCACGCAATCTGTCATTGGCTACATTCACCGGACACAGCTGATGACTGATCACTGTACTGACCCGCTGCCGGTACCATGTGACCACTGTAATCAATCACAGCAGGTCACATGGCAGTTGGACACAATGGATGGATGGCTTCCTTTTAAGCCATACATTGTATACAATTGTGTTGCTAGCTATGATTGGTCTGTGTGATCCCAGACTGGGCCAATCACAGCCCATCTGTACCATGTGATTTAGCTCTGGCCAATCATAGCTAATCGCAACAAAACAAACTGAATAAATCGATTTCATTTAGTAAAATTCTTGCATATAGCAATGTAATGCACTGCTTTATGCAAATATAATGTTTAAAAAAAATACTGATCACTTCCCCAGAGTAGTACAATGTTACTATGGTAACATTATAATGCTCTGGTGAAAGTGTGTTAAAAAAAATATATAATATAAATATAATATTTTTTTTCGCACTGTCACCATCACTGTCCCTGATCACCGCCACACCCATTATATGACGCTGAACTGCACTGGTGACATTTTGTAAAAAAAAGTTTTCATTTTCCAAAGAATCATGACTAAAAAATAACAACTTTGACAGTGCTAAATGCTGAAAATTGGCCTGGGCAGGAAGGGGGTAAAAGTGCCCCGTATTGAAGTGGTTAAGGCATGCCCCAATTAGGTTATTTAAAGGATGGGTGTATTTACAATGTTCTCTCAATTACTCATGAAAAGACCCTTCTTCTTTGCATGCTATTCTTTGTATAATTTTTGTTTGCATTTCCAAGCTTGCCCTGTTTGTTTTTTGTTTTTTCATTAGCTTGCCTATTTAGCCCTAAAAATGGGCAGAATTTAATAACCGGATTTGCACCCCAATAAGCCACTCTCAAACATTAAGGGATTCACCACTAAGTTCAGGGTGGCCGAATTTCAAACCCTTGGTGAAAAAAAAACAGATTCCTCCATCCACTTTATACAGTGCGGATTAATATATCTTCCACTGAGCAGTGGTTGCATCTAATTGGATCCAGCCCCTGTTTGGCTGAAAATTTTCCATATGACTCATTTGTTTTTTCATTTGAAGGATGTTGGGCAGAAGGGCGGTGACAGGGCAGCCCACGAAACAAATTTTATCAGGAACTGGACGAAACTTGCATAGTGTATGGCCAGCTATAGCCCTTAACGTTGCTTTGGATGTAAAGTGGGACCAGGCTTGTGCTGGGAGAATCGGAGGATTAGGCAAGGATATCTCGGCTCTCCAATCTTTGTCAAAAACGAGCAATTAATCCTTGAAGTGTGGGAGTTCTTCTTTAACATCATATTAGAGCTGCAGGATTAATTGTTAAAAGATCGTGATCTCGAATCATGTAAAAAGTGCAGAGCAGTTCCCCTGCTCACAGCTATTAGAAATCTCTGAAAGAGACAGATAAAAAGAAACATTGTATCTTTCTGTTTATTCATTTACAGATCAAAGGGATGAATTTCGGTCTGCAAATAAAGTCAGTTTAAGCCCTGGTTCACAGCAGTGCGCTTTGAAGTCGCGCTACCTCAGTGCGACTTTAAAGCCAACTATCAATGCGATTCCATTTGCAGCTTGCTGACATCTGTGCAACTTCATTTAACAGATGTCAATGTGAGTTACACAGAAATTGTGCAGGAACCTTTTTCAAAGTCGCTGTGACTTGAGTTGCAGCAATTTGAATGGTTCCATTGGCGCAAATGGGGTGCTACTTGTCATGTGACTTTGAACTGTCAAGTAGCATGACAAGTCGAACTGGTATGATCCAGGGCTTAATCGGCATTGTCAAGTAAAAAAATGTCTTTTATTATTAAATTGTTCCTCTTTTTAACCTCTTATTAACCCTTATTAACTTTAATCAGCCTTATGAACTCCTTAGGGCTCTTTCACACGGAGGTCCGTTCAGGTCCGCCTGTCAGTTTTTTAGGCGGACCTAAAAGGATCCTCCATGTAGCCCTATGGAGGCACGGATGTCAGCGGAGACATGTCCGCTGACATCCGCTCCGCTCCGCCAAAGTGTGACGGAGGAAAACCCTATTTTTCCTTCCGTCGGCGGAGCGGATCGGATGACGACGGACTCTACGGTCCGTCGTCATCCGATTCCCCATAGGGGAGAGCGGCGCTCTGACAGGGCGGTCCCTGCACAGTGTGCGGGGACCGCCCAGTCATCCGTCGGCTCAGCGGGGATCAACGGAGCGATCCCCGCTGAGCAAGCGGAGCTTCACGGGGCGGATCTGCACGGATCCGCCCCGTGTGAAAGGGGCCTAATTCTCCTTCTCAATTTAATTATTATTTTCCTGCTGATTTTATTTACGGTACTTCTATTTTATAAACTATTATTAAATAAAACTTTTTTTTGTTTGCTTTGTTCATTAATATTTTTACACGTTTCACATTGAAAAAAAGCGCCAAAAAAAAAGTTTTTCATTTGTAAAATAATTTTTCAATAGTGTGTACTATTGCTGACAGCTGAAGTGTAAACAAAAAAGTTGCGGTAGGTATCGGTAATTGATTTTGGCTAGTACTAAAAAAAAAAACACATTACATTATTTTTCATTACATTTCTTTAAAATTTGATTGAAGCAAACAGTATTATGTCTTATTTTATTGCCATCTTGTTTGATAACCTAATGTTCAAGGGGTTTTTTTTTTTTTAAATAAAAAGCTCTTCAGAATGGTGAGAGAATTGTGATCTTTATTCTAAGCAAAAAAAAAAAATGATTCTCATTTTATGCAGAATCGTGCAGCTCTACATCATATGCAGATTATAGGTCACCCCTTTGACCTGTGTATAAATGAGTTAAAGTAAATACAATGTTACATTATATATTTTTTAAAAACCCCATTCGGAAGCTCCATATTTGACTTTAGCCACTGCAGCACCTGCAATTCTCCCCAAAAAGATATGAGATGAAGGAAGAAGAGAGAGAGTGCTATGTATGTACTTTGATGAAGTGTGTTTGGCCATACATAGCAAGCTTAAGGTATGAGTTTGATCAAAACTGAATTTAATATTTCTTGGTATCATTTTAAGTTATCGTGTAAAAAAATCATACAACAAACTTTTATTTCATATAATATAGAAAAGTACATCACATTTTATAGAATGTGGGTGGGTACTTTCTTTCTACAGATCTAAATTGTATCTTCATCTCACTTTAACTGAAAATGTTAATTTTCTTTATTGACTTAAAAACCTTTTCATCACTATTTCTCGGCTGCTATTTTTAGTTTTTGGCAAAATTTATCACTAATAGTATTAAATTATCCATCTAAGGCCACTTTTCACATGGCCGTTTTGCTTCATACACCAAATTCGGGTGACAAAAATCAGCAGATTCTTGAAACTGGAATACCAGACACAAGCAAATGGCCACAGAAGTATTGACAAGTTGACAGCGACTGTCGCTGTTCGTATGTAGCCACACACCAAACAGTTACCTGTGGTTAGGGATGGATGTCTGTGCCTAGATTCAGTTAGATGTGTCTAGGCTCGGACATCTGTCTCTAACCACAGGTAACTGACTCATGTGTAGCTACGTACAAACAGTTACGACTGCTGTCAGACTGTAATTACTTTGTACAGGCTGAACAGCTATCGCTATTTTTATGAACTTATCATTTCCGATGCAAGAATTTGGTGTCTGCAGCTTCCCAGCCTATGTGAAGGAGGCCTATTCTGCTTTGACACTTTATCTAATGATGAAATAGTAGGTTTGTTGTTAACAAGAAGTGTTCTGTTATTGGTGTATTGTCTAAGGATGTGTGGCTCTGTCTCTGTTTTGTTGGAGATGGATTTCTATACGTGGATGAGTCTCATGATCAATCTTCTCACTGTGAAGATACTGATTGACAAGAGAAGACGTCTGAGGGAGAAGAAGAGACGCCGATTATATTGGGTTCATCCATTGATCTCACAGCGGCTAAGCAAGGGTCACTTCCATACTGTGTATCTTGAGCTCCGAAAGTATCCAAAGAAATTCCATGAGTATGCTCGGATGAGTGTCACTACCTTTGATGAACTGTTGGAAGTTGTTAGACCTCAGCTGACCAGAGCATCTACGAACATGAGAGCTAGCATTTCTCCAGAAGAGAGATTACTGGTGACTTTGCGGTAAGTGTAGAATGTTTCAAATATTATTCTTTGTATTGATATGACTTGGCTTAATTTTTTTATTTAAACAATGTCTGTTGCTTATGAGTCAGGCAGATCTTAATTTTTTACTGTGTTAATTTGCCACTTTTTTTGGACCACAAACTACAAATTGTTTCAGTCTCCCAAGAATTCCCCAAATGCACAAGTCATGTATATTAATATTGGGTATCTGGAGTGAATAAGGGCCAACATTTGGAATTTGCAGTAATTGACCATTTTTTATTTATTTTTCCCTTCCAGATATCTTGCTACAGGGGACACATTTGCTTCACTCCATTTTCATTTCCTTCTTGGAAAAATGACAATTTGCAAGATTGTCCATGAAACCTGTGCAGCCATCTGGAGCTTGCTAAGAAATCAAGTGATGCTTGAGCCCACAGAAGAAAAATGGAGAGCCATCAGTGAAGGATTTAAGAGCACTTGCCATTTCCCTAACTGTGTTGGTGCTTTGGATGGAAAACGCATAAGAATTAAAATGCCACCCAAAAATGGCTCAGAGAGTTCCAGATATAAAAATGATTTCTCCATTGTGCTAATGGCCATAGTGGACAGTGGACACAATTTTGTGGCTGTAGATGTTGGAGCGTATAGAACTGTTGGGGATTCAAAAATATTTCGCACTTCTCCAATGGGGAGGAAAATTCTTGAGGGCAAATTTAATATTCCAAGCCCAAGGCCCATAGAAGAAGGCGGGGATCCGCTGCCATTTGTGTTTGTTGCTGATGAGGCCTTTAGCTTAAGCAACAACATAATGAAGCCTTATCCTAAGAGAGGCCTGGATTTGAATGGGAAAATCTTCAACTACAGACTGAGCCGTGCGCGACGTCAGGTGGAATGCGCCTTTGGAATTCTAGCAAATAAGTGGAGGATATTTCAGAGCACTATCCAGCTGAAGCCTTCACATGTAGACATGATAGTAAAGAGTGCATGTTCTCTTCACAACTTTGTACAACAAAGGGAGGGCTATTCCAATGACTTGCTGGATCATAATATGGAGGATTTGGAGTGGCCCGCTGTGCGATATCCTGATCATGCTGCAAATATAAGAGAAAAATTTGCACAGTATTTTATGTCCCCTGCTGGTGAACTTCCCTGGCAGTACAGCAAAGTTTAAAATATCCATCAGCCTATAACTTTCCTTTTTTTAATATATTAGGAACTCCCAGTGGTGAGATCTCCTATGCAGAGTTCTCAGATCTGCACAGCTGCTGTGGCCAGCAAAGGGACCTTGTTGTTAGACCATTCATCTTAGCAACAATTTCCCCAAAGGATGTGCATTTAATGTTTTTTATGCATATTTTTTTTGTAAAAGCCTCCATTGTGCAGACATCCAAAAGCCTTGAGTGTCTCTATTTTGGATATGATGTCAGCAGTCCCGCCAGACTCGGAGCTGTCATCAAATGACACTTTTAGTATTCCTTAGCTACATAGAAAGGTTATGTAGAGAGGCAAGGGTGACGAAGCTGGGCCAGCATAGACAGTAATTGGACACAAGAGGAGAGGCTGTGACATACAAGGAGGGGAGGGGGCTGTGCTAGGAAACAGATTCTTACTAAAGAAGTCAAATTTGCTAGCAGGTTCAAAGGCACACTACAAATAATAATAAAAAAAATGATTATGGGGAAAAAAAACACTGCAAATAAGCACTTAATTTTTATGCACTTTTTTACCTGGCCTTTCTAGGTTGGCGACAGGGTCTGTTTAATGGGGGCCCGCTCTTTGCTGGATTTTTTATTTGTTTTATAGAATCAAGAATACAGGAGGAGTGAGGACACTCAAAGTTCCATTGTGGGTGGGAACAGAACCAAGAGTCCCTGAAAAGATATGAGACCAAGGGGAACTTGTGTTACCACAATCCATCTGTAGCTGAAATATCATTTTTGGGCGACCCTTGTCATTTCTATTCTTAGTAGTTGTTGTAAATATTGTATATCATTTGCTCCCAACCCCCCAAATTAATTATTTACCCATATTTTATAGTACACCTGCAGTATTTCTGACTTTATTTCTAATATTTAGGATCTGTGTCTATGCGCTTTAATGGGTAAATGCAGCGTGCTCTTGACATGGGTTTGTTCAGAATCTGTTCAAACGGCTGTTCAGAATTCACTGCAGACGCAGTTGACCTGATTTAGCTGCTTTTGCATTCTCATGGACGTGTATGGGCAAAGAAGCTGTTCTGAAGTACAAAAGCCCGTTGACACTGACCCAAAAGGGAAAACTTTCCATTAGCAAAATATTTGTTTGAAAAGCCTCAGGTTGCATCTACCCTTTAGGTACTTTAATTGGCAGAAAATATCCTACGCAGTCAAGGGCTCCCAGTAGATATTACAAATCTGTGCAGTTTTGTAAAACGTTATTCTTTTCCTTTTAGGCCGTTTGGGTCCCCTTAGAAGCCTAGCTAAAAAAAACTCCTAGTTGGCAACCTCCATGTCCTTGACTTATTGCTAGGACAGGAATTGGATGCACACGCCCAGCATTGCAGGAAAAAGTCGTTTCGCATCCTAGCAACAAGGAAGGCCATACAGGTTGCTAACTAGAAGTTTTTTTTTTTTAGCTAGGCCTCTGAGCGGACCCCAAATGGCCTACAGGTAAAACAAAAGTAATGATCATTTTACAAAGCTGCACAGATTTTTAATATCTACTGGGACCCCCTGACTACATAGGCTATGTTCTGGAAAAGGTGAACTTTCGCCTTTAAAGCTGAATCCTGTGCAAACAGCTAAATACACTATCAAAATGCATACCAGGATAGGAACGGTCTCATCTACCAAATTACTTATAATTATGTCCTTTCATATAGCAAAGCTAAGCTGGTCACCTGACTTTTTCCATGCTGCAATCAAACACAGCAAGGTTACCTCCCCACCCCCAGCTTGTTGATTGAACAGAAAAGACCCCTTTCACACTGAGGCGGTTTTCAGGTGTTTTAGCACTAGAAATAGCCTCTAAATAGCGCCTGAAAACCACATCCCATTAATTTCAGTGTGTCTTTTTACACTGGGACGGTGCGCTTGCGGGAAGTTAGGAAAAGTCCTTCAAGCAGCATCTTTGGGGCGGTTTACGCCCTACCCATTGAATTGAATGGCGAAAAGAGCCACTAAAGCGCCGCTTAAACTAGTGGTGCTTTAGCGCTGCCACGGCTCAGTGTGCGAGGGGTCTAATGAAACGACAACAGAATGTTGAAGTTATCTCTCTGCACTCTCCTCCTTTAACCACTTCAGCACCGGGCCTATTCTGGTACTTCTCTCCTTCATGTAAAAATCATATTTTTTTTGCGCGAAAATTACTCCGCACCCCCAAACATTATATATATGTTTTTAGCAGACGCCCTAGGGAATAAAGTGGTGGTCATTGCAACTTTTTATCTCGCACAGTATTTGCGCAATAATTTTCAAACACCTTTTTTTTGGAAAAAAAAAACACGGTTTCACGAATTAAAAAATAACAAAACAGTAAAGTTAGCCCAATTTTTTTGTATAATGTGAAAGATGATGTTACACCGAGTAAATAGATACCTAACTTGTCACGCTTTAAAATTCCGCACACTCATGGAATGGCGCCAAACTTCGATACTTAAAAATCTCCATAGGCGACGCTTAAATTTTTTTTTACAGGTTACCAATTTAGAGTTACAGAGGAGGTCTAGTGCTAGAATTGTTGCTCACACTCTAACGCACGCGGCAATACCTCACGTGTGGTTTGAACAGCGTTTACATATGTGGGCGGGACTCACGTTTGTGTTCGCTTCTGAGCTCGAGCTACCAGTGACTGCGGCGTTTTACTTTTTTTTTTTTTTTTTTTTTTTTTTACACTTTTTTACATATTTTTTTTCTTCTTCTTTTTTTTTTGATCACTTTTATTCCTATTACAAGGAATGTAATAGGACCCCACATCTCTCTTCCAGGCTGGAAAGCATGAGATCGGGAAAAAAAAATTCACCGATCTCATGCTGACAGCCGCGATCACGGCTTTGTTTACTTCTGGGTACCCGGGCGTGACGTCATAACGTCGCGCCCGGGCCTCAGACGGCCATAGGGATGACTGGTGACCATCTGGTCACCAGAAATCTATATGCTTCCCATCCAGCGCCGGCCGATTCGTTCTGGTCCCTGATGGCACGGGAGAGCCCGGAGAAGCACCGGATGGCGGCGGGAGGGGGGGGAAGTACACTCCTGTCGCCTAGAAGAACGATCAAGCGGTGGAACTGCCGCTATGATCATTCTTATTGTGCGCAGAATCGTCGGCTGAAAAGAAGGATGTCTGAATGATGCCTGTAGCTGCAGGCATCATTCAGATATCCCCGCACAAAGCCAGTGATGTCCTATGACGGCGTGCGGTATTGAGGCAGTTTCTCCTGGCTATGCCTGCACAGTAGAAAGCTGTGGATGTCTGTAGGGCTGTCTCCTAATGCAGGAGCCACTTGATGTCCTAATAGGGTGAGCTTCTACTTGCAGTGTCTGCCCCCCCCCCCCGAGCCTCTGTTTTACTTACCTGAGCCCTGAATTTCCGTGGGCACGATCCCACGTCGCTCTGTCCACGGCTTCTCAGCTCTTCATTGGATAGATTGATAGCAGCGCAGCCATTGGCTCCCGCTGCTGTCAATCAAATACAATGATGCGGGGGCGGAGCCGAGTCATACACTCGGCAGCTATGGACTCTGAGTGTATGACACAGGAGCGCGCCCGCAAGGTAACCCCCTTCGGGGGAGAGCTTCCCAGAGGGGGTTATCTAATGCGGGGAGGAGCTGCGAGAGTCGTCGTGGGACCCCAGAACAGGAGGATCTGGGCCACTTTGTCCAAAACTAACTGCACAGTGGAGGTAAGTATGACATGTTTGTTATTTAAAAAAAAAAAAATTAACCTTTACAACCACTTTAAGGTAGAACAATAGGCACAACTTTTTTTTTTTCATTTTGGCTAGCGTAAGAGAAGGCTTTAACCCCTGTGAGATTATTTTTTTTGCCATATGTGTCCTATTGGGGAGTTTCCTTGCCACTTCTTGTCCCATAGCCAAACAGGAAGTGAGAGGAAAATGAAGGGAATTCCTTGGGGACCTCCAGTTCACCAGAACTAGTGTCCCCTCTATTATTTTTCTGGGCACAACCAAAAGTTTGGGATTTTTCTTTTACTTTCACTGTCAATGATGATGGTGAACAGGACAAATGGGGACACAGACCGCAATAAACACTGACAGATATTCTAATCTCTCTCTGCTCTATCCAAAAAAAAAAAAGTTTTGTCTTTAGTTATACTTTAAGATTCCTACAGGCCACATTTACATGATCCAGATAATTGTACATTTCTGGTGGATGGGGGGGGGGGGGGAGCAAGAGCACAAATTACATTTCTTCTTTAGCCTAGGTTCACACTGAGTGTAGGAATGAAATTGGCTGAACTCGCACGATTTCATTCCCGTATGTCAGTCCTGATTTCGGGGACCATTTCAGAGACATCTGTGCGGGTTTCTGCACAGATGTCAATAGAAATCGCACCCCAAAATCGCAAAAAGTAGTACAGAAACTACTTTTGGAAATCGGTGAGGCACCACAAATGCAGCCTCCCACTGATTAGGACGGTGCAATTGCTGCCAAATCTCACCAATGTGAACCAGGGCTTAAGGACAGCATAGTGGTTTTAGGGAAGTTGCCCTATACTAGCAGAGACTATGTGAGGCTTTTTACACAGCTATTTTGTTGCACAATAGATTTTTTTAATAAGTACATGTGAACTTGTGTATATATAAACATACTCATGTTGCCAAAAAAATAAAAACTTTATTTTTTGTGTCTGGACTTTTTTTTTTTTTCTTCAAGCAGTGCATTTGGTTGGAGGGTATCTAAAATCCCCATGGTAGTTTGGCTATTTTTCCCTGTATCTGTCTGCTGGGTCACCTTGCACTGAAGATTTGGTTGAGAAACTTCACTTAAATTGAGCGAAGATTAATTTTATTTCAATCCAATCATGTGAAAAGCAAATTCCTATTTGTTTATGCTGCACATGATTGGATAATTGAAGTAAGTCTTCACTCGGTTTGAATAAAGATTTTCAACACCTTTTTAAAGTCAGAAGATTTTTTATCTTAATGCATTCTATGGAACTTCCGCTTTAAGTGAAGGTGACCCCCTGACATGCCACATTTGGCATGTAATTTTTTTTAGGGGGGGGGGGGGCCCTTTATTTTTATTTTTTTAAGTTTGTTTATTGATTTTCTGAAAAAACAATTCTCAAATAGACACATAAACGATAGATCAGTGCAGAAGAAAAATATTACATCAAGGTTATATGATATCCTGAGACTATTGTATACCCCGGATCCTCAACGGAGGAAATCCAAAACACCAAGTGAGACAGGGTAGCCAAAGTGGACCACCTATGGCCCCACCACAGTAAGTCATAGCATAATAGGCAGTAGAAATATATAACAGTTACAGTCTTAGTCTAACACTCACACTCCCACTCCCCCAATGCACACACCCAGTCTCACCTCACCGCCCACCCACACCCCCAACCAGATCCAAAACACACCAAACCAACCACCCGCCACCCACAACCCACAGACGTACCAGTTCAACTCATGACAATAGCCTGCTATGGCTGGGAGAGTGGGGTGTCATTCCAAAAGGAATTTACAGTATCAAGCCAGGGTTGCCAAATCTTGGTAAGCTTTTTCGGACAGGCCCTTCCCTTATAGATGTGTATAACCTTTGTCACCATACGATACAACATTTGAATATCTGGAGCAGAGGCACTCGTCCATTGTAACAGAATTAATTTCCTAGCATAAAACAAAACTGTGCGTATCAGATTTCGAGCATGGATCTTAGGTATAAAGTCATTGAGCACTCCCAGCAGCCCGACCTCCGGTGTGTGAGGAATGGGTAAATGTAAGGTGTCCTTAAAGAAAGAAAACAGGAAACCCTCTTTTTAGAGGGTTTCAGCTCCCACTTCCTCCCTGGGCACCAAAAGGAAGGTCACCTCTCCCCCCTCCCTATCGGCAATCATCTAGGACACGTCAGGTCCTAGATGATTGCTTGGTCAATCACGGTGCGCAGCGCGGCTCGCGTATGCGCAGTGCATGCCCAGCTGTGAAGCCACAGCCGGGCGCCCACAGTAGTGATGCCGGCGCTGCGGAGAGGAGGGGGAGACGAGCGGGGCTTCGTTCCCCCGCATCTGTGGACCCTGGGACAGGTAAGTGTCGGATTATTGAAAGTCAGCAGTTGCAGTACCGTATATACTTGAGTATAAGCCGAGTTTTTCAGCACATTTTTTTTGTGCTGAAAATGCCCCCTCAGCTTATACTCAAGTCTCACTGTGTCCATCTGCAGCCTCATGCGCCTGTTCTCCTGGCGCTGTGACATGCACTCAGTCTAGTCGGCGGCTGTGCAGTGTAACAAAGCCCCGCCTCCTCCTCATCTTTGTCCGTGATAGGCGGACCACTGACTCACTGCTGGGAAACTGTTTCAATTTCTCTTTATTTATCTTTTTTACCAGATACAAATAAAACATACTTTTACATTTATATTTATACATGATTCCTTAATAATTTGCATCATTCCTTTATAATTAAGCAGAATCTTGATAAATATCTATTAGTTACTTTAAACTTAAAAACCGATACCTCTCATACTTATAATCCTGTTATCTTCCATTTCCCATTAATCCCCTCATGTATACACACTCACACCCACAACCAAAAAAAGAGGGGGAGGGTTTCTCCATTTCCCCCCGTCCCTTTCCCATTTCCCTCTTCATTCTCAATTTTCCTATTATACCCTTATATATATTCTTTTATTCCTTCCGAAAGGCAGTATTCATCCCATTTTTGCCATAATTCTGGCAATTGATTATTTATATGTCCTTCTTCTCTTATTTGTTTTCCCCATATATTGTAATTCTTTCAGTTCACTTATCCAGTCTATTATATTTGGACTTATATTTTCTCTCCATTTACGAGCTATGATTGTTCTTGTAGCCGTTGTCATATAATGGAACGTATCCTTATTTTTATTATTTATTGAGTCTGGAGTAAAAGATAGTAACTGCTGGGAAACTGAATCGGTGTTCTGTCACGGACGAGGAGGAGGCGGGGCTTTGTTACACTGCATGGCTGCCGACTAGACAGACTGCATGTTACAGATCTGGTGTTCTGGAGATAAAGGTACATGAGGTATGCAGATGGGCACAGTGAGGTATGCAGATGGGCACAGTGAGGCATGCAGATGGGCACAGTGAGGCATGCAGATGGGCATTGTTGACCCTCTTTTCCACTTACAGTAGCTGCTGCATTTCTCACCCTAGGCTTATACTCGAGTCAATACGTTTTCCCAACTTTTTGTGGTAAAATTAGGTGCCTCTGCTTATACTTGGGTCGGCTTATACTCGAGTATATACGATATTTGTAGCTGCTGACTTTTAATATTTTTATTTTAGTAAGAACTCCGCTTTAAGATAAAAAAACCTGTGTGCAGGAGCCTCCCTCAGCCCCCCCCCCCAGTATTTACCTGAGCCCCCTCTCTGTCCAGCGATGTCCATGAGTGTCTCGACTGTCTGAGACTCTCCCTCCTGATTTGCTGAAACATTGGCTACCGCCGCTGTCAATCAAAGTCAATCAGCCAATCATGAGAGGAAGGGGGTGGGGGCGGGGACGGGCTGCAGCTCTGTGTCTGAATGGACACAGGGAGCTGTGACTCGGCTCTGGTGCCCCCACAGCAAGCTGCTTACTGTGGGGGCACTCGACAGGAGGGAGGGGCCACAGAAGAGGGACCCGAGAAGAGGAGGATCTGGGCTGTTCTGTGCAAATCCACTGCAACAGAGCAGGTAAGTATAACATGTTTGTTATTTTTATAGAAAAAAAAAGAGACTTTACAATCACTTTAAGTTTAAACCAAAACTGTAATCTACCTAGAAAAGTTGGCTGTTTTAGTTTTCTTTTTCTAGGCCTTTTTTCCCCAGGTGATCTGGCCAGTGCCACACTTCCTGTATTAGAGGAGCACAGGGGCCATCTTTTTACAGCAGCATTGTCTATCTGGGTGGAGGTGAGTGTTGGTGTATCTAAATCTGCTAGTACCTGTACGTTGCTTTGATTGTGCCGCTGTGCAGGCGCGCACGCTCCGTAACCGTGCCCACGGGAGCTGCGGACTCAATGTCGCCGGTGTCCCACGATCGTGTCACGGAGCTGCAGAACAGGGGGATGCCTGTGTAAACAAGCATTTCCCTGTTCTGCCTAGTGACAGGACAGTGATCTCTACTGTTCCCTGTCATCGGGAGCAGTGATCACTGTCATGTCACTCGTAGCCCAGCTCCCCCACAAGTTAGAATCACTCCCTAAGACACACTTAACCCCTTCCTCGCCCCCTAGTGGTTAACCCCTTCCCTGCCAGTGTCATTTACACAGTAATCAGTGCATTTTTATAGCACTGATCGCTGTATAAATGACAATGGTCCCAAAATGGCATCAAAAGTGTCTGATGTGTCCGCCATAATGTCGCAGTCACGATAAAAATCGCAGATCGCCGCCATTACTAGTAAAAAAAAGTATTAATAAAAATACCATAAATCTATCCCCTATATTGTAGACGCTATAACTTTTGCGCAAACCAATCAATGTACGATTATTGCGATTTTTTTTTTTTACCAAAAATATGTAGAAGATTACATATCGGCCTAAACTGAGAAAGAAATTATTATTTTTTTATATTTTTGGGGGATTTTTGTTATGGCAGAAAGTAAAAAATATTGCTTTTTTTTCCAAATTGTCGCTCTTTTTTTTGTTTATAGCGCAAAAAATAAAAACCACAGAGTTGATCAAATGCCACCAAAAAAAAGCTCTATTTGTAAGAAAAAAAGGACGTCAATTTTGTTTGGGTGCCACGTCGCACGACTGCGCAATTGTCAGGTAAAGCGATGCAGTGCCGAATCACAAAAAATGGCCCGGTCATTGGGCAGCCAATTCTTCCGGGGCTGAAGTGGTTAATATATCTGCCCTATTTTGTATTCAACTTGTCATGATATGACCTTTTTCCTGAAAGTCAGTAACTAAAAAAAATGTCATGTTGGAGTTCTATCTGTTGCAGATATACAGTATAGGGCACCCAGACATACCTGTAGTGTAGCAGTCGCAGCCTAATATCAAGCTGTTTTGAAAGGCAAAGCTTCAGCACTTTCTGATAGTGACAACGTTTTCTATCCCTACCGCCTACTTATTTCCAGTTGCAGTGAGGCTGATCATTATATTATATAGAGTAAAGCGCTGCACAAACTATTGACGCTATATAAAACCTGTATAATAATAATATTACATTAGCCGTTTGACCTGCACCCCCCCCCCCCCCCCTTCATCCTTGTCACTTTGTGCTTCCTGCTAGGAATAAAGACAGAAGAATTGCAATGGTCCCTATTGTCACCGCTACTGGGTTTTCTCTTTTACTGTCACAGGTATTCTGCCACAATCTTTACATTCTTAGATAATAGGAGAGTTGATTCTCCCAATTTACTGCTTCACAAGTCTTGGCCAAATAGGGGAATCCAACATCTCTGGCTCAAATTTCCAAATGTGCAGAAAATATTACTTTCCAAATTATTTTAAATACACAGCAGGGATATTAAATTGGTGCTTTGGAGTCAACAAATTTTCATCATCTTTGTTGAACCCATGCAATTTTATTTCTTTCTCGTACATCACGGGACACAGAGCGGCATAGTCATTACTATGTGGGTTATATAGATACCTTCAGGTGCTGGCACTGGCAACTTCCAAAACCGGAAGTACCCTCCCCTATATAAGCCCCTCCCATCCGGGAGTACCTCAGTTTTTTGCCAGTGTCTAAGGTGTTGGCCAAGAAGTAACGTGTTTTTCACTGAGCTTGCGTACAGGTTCTTTTGGGCCTCAGTAAGCTATTCCGGATCCGACCAAAAAAGCTTCATAGCTAAACGGTCGGTACCCGGGCCTTGCAAAGAGAAGAGCAAGGTTTTGCCTGTAATGCCTCTCTTAGGAGGGCTGGACCCTGGGATCCAGAGCTCTGGTCATACCCACGACCAAGATGTTTTCTGTGCAGGGTGCTATACAGGTCCAGGGGAGTGGAATCCTTGGGAACCCGGTCCCTGAAGGTTTAATTACAATGCCTGCCGTGATAGGTGAAGTTTGGGCTTCTGTGGACCAAACAGAGTCCTGCGGCGAGGAAAAGGTAAGTGGGGGCCCTCAGGAACTTGGTTCTATTGGGGGACCCCCAAGCCTATTTTGTCTTTCTGCCTGTTACCTAAGGTATTCCCGCTAATATTCTGTGCATGCCTATTACTACTGAGAAAATGTAAAAATGTTAATAGTAGGCAAGAAAAAAAAAAAAATGTAAGACCGCGGTACCTGTGTTAAACACTAGAGGCCGCTATGGTTCTTTTTCTTGTAATGTGAATTTTTTTCTTCCAAAATCAAATCCAGGCAGTTGGTAAGTTCTCTGCTGGGAAGCTGTCTCCTCTGCCCTGTTGCTGCGCTCATCCATCCCCGGGCCCTGCGGCAGGGACCCTGGCTCCCATCTAGCTCCTTATTTTTTTCAAAAAAGAGCGCCGAAGGCGCATGTGCCCGTGCGCGTGCACGCGCCTCTATATATAGAGGCGATCTGGAAAAAGGGGCGGAGCGGGTGGATGACGCTCGGTGTGCGCCGCGGCGCTACTGCGCATGTGCGGGCGTCCAGCGTGTTTAAAAGCACAATCACAGCTGGCTATTGAAGTGCACAGACAGAGCTAGCAACAGTAAAAAGGCACACAGAGGCGGTTGATGCAGGCATCCCCTAGAAAGGCACTTTAGTAGACACCAACTGTTATATAGCAGCAAATTGTGCTAGACTATTATCAGTAAAAGTGGTGTATTACGGCTGGAATACCTCAGCTTTGGGCTTAGGAATATGCTGTCCAGAAGCTCCGGAACGAAATCTTCCAGGAAGCGAAGGGGGTCTCCATCGGGCTCTGAGGATCTTGGGCATGCTTCTGCTGCAGCAGTCTCCCCTGAAAATTCAGAGGTTAGTGACCGTAAAGACCCCGCAGGAGTACCTGGTACTGTGGCTGTCCTCAGTTCACCTGCTCCTGTGTATGTAACAGAGGAGGTTTTTTCCTCAGCTCTGGGAGGATTAGAGAGAGATTGTCAACATTGATCGCTGCCTCCCTGTCACAGGGAAAGCACGCCCGATCTCCGTCTCCTCCTTCAGAGTACCTGTTAGCGGAGCAACAGTCCCATACAGGGATCGACCTGCCTGAAGGGGATCAGGATGAGGTTGATTCTGTTATAGAGGAATCAACAGTGGAGGAACCTTTCTCAGCATCTCAAGCTGAAAGATTATGGGTTCAGTCTCTGACTAACATGGTCCGATCAGCATTTAAAATGCACCTTGCGGAACCATCAACCACTACTGTCTCCTCGCTGGGGTCGCTAAAAGCTCCCCAGACTGTCTGTTCCTTTCCACTTCACCCTTTACTGGAAGGGCTCATTTACCAGGATTGGGAACATCCTGATAAAATATTTACTCCCCCCAAGAGATTTCCGGTGGTCTATCCCATGGAGGATAAGTTCATCAAAAAATGGAGGGTCCCTACAGTGGACGCAGCCATCTCTTATGTGAATAAATCATTGACATGTCCAGTGGATAATGTCCAAATGTTCAAGGACCCAATAGATAAAAAATTGGAGTCCTTATTAAAATCTGCTTTTTCTACAGCAAGCTTGGTGACACAACCAGCAGTAGCAGCTATTGGGGTCTGCCAAGCAGTGAAGGATCAGTTGAAACAGGTCTTAAGGGACTTGCCAGATCAGCAGGCCCTTGCCCTAGCTGATCTACCTAGAGCCTTATGCTTTGCGGTTGACGCCATAAAGGATTCAATCCATCAGGCCTTACGCTGTCTGTAGTACATATGCGCAGGCTTCTATGGCTCAAAAACTGGTCTGCTGAAGCTCCCTGTAAAAAATTGCTGGTTAGCTTCCCATTTCATGGTGAATGCTTATTCGGGGAAGACCTGGACAAATATATCCAGAAAATTTCCAGCGGTAAAAGTACACTCTTGCCGGTTAAAAACAGAGTTAGAGGTCCCTCTTTTAAGAGGCCTGCTTCTCCAGTCCCTGGGGCATCGGCTGTGAAACAGTTCCGACGGCCTCCTCGGTCAAATCCCGGGGGTAAAAATCAGGGACAATCGCAGGGTAACAAGAAGCCCTGGGTCAGGAGAGGTACAAAACCTCCCCCAAAGTCAAATGCATGAAGGGTTGCCCCCACTCAATCGGGTGGGGGGAAGACTCCAGTTGTTCGCAGAGACCTGGCGGGACACGATCAGAGACAGATGGGTGCTCTCCGCAGTAAGTCTGGGATACAGATTGGAGTTAAAAGACTCTCCTCCTTCCCATTTTATGTGGTCAAACATGCCAAGGGATTCCCGGAAGAGAGAGTCCCTCCTGTTGGCACTAGAACAACTAGTGCTCCAAGGAGTAATTATGGAGGTTCCCCTGGAAGAATGGGGGTTCGGGTTTTACTCAAACCTCTTTACAGTCCCGAAGCCAAATGGGGACGTGAGGCCCATATTAAATCTAAAAGGGCTAAACAAATTCCTGCATATCAGGACTTTCCGGATGGAGTCGATCCGATCGGTGGCCACTGCCCTACAAGGGGAGGAATGGTTAGCCTCGATCGACATCAAAGATGCTTATTTGCACGTTCCCATCTTTCCAGTCCACCAAAAATTTCTACGCTTTGCAGTAGAAGGGCGCCATTTTCAGTTCAGAGCCTTACCCTTCGGTCTGGCCACAGCACCACGAGTGTTCACAAAAATTCTGGCCCCATTATTGGCCAATCTAAGAACACAAGGTGTAACGATAATGGCATATCTAGACGACTTGTTGCTGATAGACCACTCAGTGAAAAAACTAGAAGTGGTCGTTCACAAGACAATCAAGTATCTGGAATCTCACGGTTGGATTATCAACCGAGACAAGTCAGCCCTAAAACCAGTCAAAAGTCTGGAATACTTGGGGCTAAGGCTAGATTCAGGCCAGAGGAAAATATTCTTGCCTCGAAAAAAGGTGTTGTCTTTGAGAGATTTGATCCACTTAGTGGGTACAAAAAGACAGCCATCCATACGCCTGTGCATGAGGCTGCTGGGAAAAATGGTGGCATCATTCGAAGCAGTACCCTACGGTCAATTCCATTCAAGGAATTTGCAAAGGGCCATACTGTCAGCCTGGAACAAGAAAGTTCAGGCCCTAGACTTACCAATGTCCTTGTCCCCTTCCGTTCGCAAGAGCCTCCGTTGGTGGTTGGTTCCCCAGAATCTGGAAAAAGAGAAATCCTTCAGTCCGATTTCTTGGAAGGTGGTCACTACAGATGCCAGCCTTATAGGCTGGGGAGCAGTACTGGAGCAATGGTCTCTCCAGGGCAGATGGTTGGATGCAGAAAAGGCCCTGCCCATCAATCTCTTAGAGATACGAGCAGCCCGGTATGCCCTAGTAGCATGGACATCCAAACTCCAAGGGTCCCCTGTCAGAATTCAATCGGACAATGCCACGGCAGTGGCATATATCAATCATCAGGGTGGCACCAGGAGTCGTGCAGCCCAGAGGGAAGTAAATTGCATCCTGAAATGGGCAGAAAGATATGTCCCAGCCATATCCGCGGTATTCATTCTAGGAGTGGAGAATTGGAAGGCGGACTTTCTAAGTCGCCAGCAATTATGCCCAGGGGAATGGTCCCTTCACCCCGAGGTTTTTCGGACAATATGTCAGCGGTGGGGAACACCGGATGTAGATCTGCTAGCATCCAGATTCAACGCAAAGGTGGACAGGTTTGTCTCTTGGACAAGGGATCCCCTAGCTTGCGGCTCAGATGCCCTAGTGTTCCCTTGGGATCAGTTCAAGCTGATATATGCATTCCCACCACCACAATTGTTACCTCGATTACTCCGCAGAATCAGGGTAGAAAAGAAACCAGTGATTCTGGTGGCTCCAGCGTGGCCCCGAAGAGCATGGTACGCAGAGATTGTAAAGATGTCTGTGGGGAGTCCTTGGACCCTCCCACATCGTCCGGACCTGCTTTCGCAAGGACCGATATACCACCCTTCCTTACCAGCCCTAGGTTTGACGGCCTGGCTATTTGAAGCCCACATTCTAAAAAAGAGAGGTCTCTCTAATCCTGTGGTATCTACCATGATCAATGCCAGGAAGCCGGTATCCAGGCAGATCTACTATAGAATCTGGAAGGCGTACATCGCCTGGTGTGAGGCCAAGAAATGGCATCCACGTAAGTACGTAATAGGTAGGATTCTGGACTTCCTACAGTGGGCTGTAGATAGGAAGCTTGCCTTGAGTACTATCAAGGGTCAGATTTCGGCCTTGTCAATATTTTTTCAGAGGCCCTTGGCTTCGCATTCACTAGTCAAAGCCTTTATACAAGGAGTGATGCGTATTAGCCCTCCGGTTAATATTCCCATATGTCCATGGGACTTAAACCTGGTTCTGTCGGTTCTACAGAAACAACCATTTTGAACCATTACAGCATATTTCCCTGGTTCTTCTCACCAGGAAATTGATTTTTCTAGTAGCCATTTGTTCGGCTAAAAGAGTGTCGGAATTAGCCGCTATGTCCTGTAGGGAGCCATATCTGGTTATCCATAAGGACAGAGTAGTGTTACGTCCTCATCCAACCTTTCTTCCGAAGGTGGTATCGAGGTTTCATTTGAACCAAGATGTGGTTCTTCCTTCTTTTTTCCCCAAACCTAGTTCAGTAGAGGAAAAATGATTACATTCTTTGGATGTAGTAAGAGCAGTTAAAGCTTATCTAAAAGCCACTGCTCAGATTCGCAGAACGGATACTTTGTTTATTCTGCCGGAAGGCCCCAGAAAGGGTCAGGCAGCGTCAAAATCTACTTTAGCCAAGTGGATTCGACAGGTCATAATGCAAGCCTATGGCTTGAGAAGGAGACCGCCTCCGTTCAAAGTTAGGGCGCACTCCACGAGAGCAGTTGGAACTTCATGGGCAGTGCATCACCAGGCCTCCCTGGCTCAAATCTGTAAGGCTGCAACATGGTCTTCAGTACACACGTTTACTAGGTTCTACCAGGTGGACGTTAGAAGTCAGGACGATGTCGTCTTTGGGCGCAGTGTGTTGCAGGCCGCAAAAGATCCTCATGTCTGATAGCGCTCAGCTTATTTATGGTGTATCCCCCCCCTCATTGGGCATTGCTTTAGGACATCCCACATAGTAATGACTATGTCGCTCTGTGTCCCGTGATGTACGAGAAAGAAAATAGGATTTTTATAACAGCTTACCTGTAAAATCCTTTTCTTGGAGTACATCACGGGACACAGAGCTCCCACCCCTCTTTTGGGGACACTTATTGCTTTGCTACAAAACTGAGGTACTCCCGGATGGGAGGGGCTTATATAGGGGAGGGTACTTCCGGTTTTGGAAGTTGCCAGTGCCAGCACCTGAAGGTAATTCTATATAACCCACATAGTAATGACTATGCCGCTCTGTGTCCCGTGATGTACTCCAAGAAAAGGATTTTACAGGTAAGCTGTTATAAAAATCCTATTTTTTTTAACCACTTCAATAACGGGCATATTCACCCACTTCCTGCCCAGGCCAACTTTCAGCTTTCAGCGCTGTAATATTTTGAATGACAATACAAAACTGTACCCAAATCACCTCTTCGTTTTTCTTTTTTTTTTGTGCACTATAAGCAAAAAAAAGAGTGACAATTTTGAAAAAAAAAAAACACTATTTACTTTTTGCTATAATACATATCCCAATTTGTTTTTTGAAAAAAAAAATTTTTTTCCTCAGTTTAGGTCGATATGTATTCTTCTACATATTTTTGGTAAAAAAAAAAAACATTGCAATAAGTGTATATTGATTGGTTTGCACAAAAGTTAAAGCGCCTTCAAAATGGCTTATTGATTTATGCCATTTTTATTATTATTATTTTTTTTTTTACTAGTAATGGCGGTGATCTGTGATTTTTTAGCGGGACTGCGACATTGCGGCGGACAGATCAGACACTTTTTACACTATTTCGGGACCATTGACACTGATCACTGAGTACTGTATCAATGTCACTGGCAGGGAAGGAGTTAACACTAGGGGGCGATCAAGGGGTTAAATGTGTTACCTAGAGAGTGTTTCTAACTGTGGGGGGATGGGACTGACTATGGGAGGAGACCGATCAGTGTTTCTATATACTAGGAACACACGATCTGTCTCCTCTCCCCTGACAGGACGTGGATCTGTGTGTTTACACACACACACACACACAGATCTACCGTCCTGCTTTGTCACAAACGATCGCAGCTGCCGGGCACACGCATCGGCCCCTCAGTGACGCGGGCGCGCGCCCCCTATACCTCCGGGAAGGGATGAGGTGGCAACTCTAGTCATATAACAATGGGCAGGGAAGGAAGTGGTTAAACTGAAAAAGGGGTTCCATTTTCTGCTTTTTAGACTTCTTCCAGTATTAGGTTGGTGAATGCTTAGTTTGACACAGATGGGTTGATTTACTGAAACTGGAGAGTGCAAAATCTGGTGCAGCTGTGCATGGTAGCCAATCAGCTTTCAACTTCAGCTTGTTCAACAAAGCTTTGACAAAAAAACAACAACCTGGAAGCGGATTGGTTTCTATGCAGAGCTGCACCAGATTTTGCACTCGCCGGTTTTAGTAAATCAACCACACTTTGTCAGTCTAGTTAGACACCTGAAAGTGTTTATCTCAACCATGTGATGATAATGAGGTCTGACAAATCCCAAACTGAATGTGGAAAGAGGGGAGGTCATACTGAACATTGTCACTCTCATTTTTCCAGAATTCGAGAGTTCGCAATGAAAATGGTCAGATTTATTTTTTGTCTCTGGTGGGGAAGTGAAACATTTCATATATTCCCCCTCCTCCCCTCACAGTTCAGTTTAAAGCGGTTGTATTGTCCGCTTTGTCATTTTTACCTACATGTAAGCCTATAATAAGGCTTACCTGTAGGTAAAATAAATATCTCCTAAACCTGTACGGTTTAGGAGATTTTTACCTTGCATGCAGCCGCTGACGTCAGCGGCGCATACGCAGTGAAGGTTGGAGGGCTCCCACACGCGTTGTTTCCTCTTCTGGGTCTAAGGCGCGCGCACCGCCGACGACCAGCTCTTGCCGTGATTGGACACAGTGGGGGCCAATCAGCTGGTCCGGACCCACTGATCGTTCCCTGGAGAGGCAGATTGGTGGTCTGTCTATGTAAACAAGGCAGACCGCCTTTCTGTCAGAGAGGAAGAGGGAGATCTTGTGTTCCTGATAATCAAGAACACAGATGTCTCTCTTTCTCCAGTCAGTTCATCTGCCACACAGTTAGAAATCACTCCCTAGGTGCACACTTAACCCTTTGATCGCCCCTGATGTTAACCCTTTCCCTGCGATTTTTTTTTTTTTAACACTGATCACTGTATTAGTGTCACTGGTCCCAAAAAAGTGTCACTTTGTGTCCGATTTGTCCGCCGCACTGTCGCAGTCCCGCTAAAATTCGCTGATCACTGCCATTACTAGAAAAAATTAAATAAAAATGCCATAAAATCCCATCCCAATCCCATAGTTTGTAGACTCAACTTTTGTGCAAATCAATCAATATACGCTTATTGGGATTTTTTTTAACCAAAAATATGTAGAAGAATACATATTGGCCTAAACTGATGAAGAAATTAGATTTAAAAAGAAAAAACATTGTCGGTCTTTTTTCTTTAGTGCAAAAAATAAAAACCGCAGAGATGATCAAATACCACCATAAGAAAGCTCTATTTGTAGTAAAAAAAATACATAAATTATGTTTGGGTACAGAGTTGCGCAATTGTCAGTAAAAGCAACGCAGTACCGTATCGCAAAAAATGGCCTGGTCATTAAGGGGGTAAATCCTTTCGACCCCTTTCACACTGGGGCGGGGGGGAGCGTCAGCGTTAAAGTGCCGCTATTTTTATTGTAGTTTTTGCGGCGCTATTCGGCCGCTAGCGGGGCGCTTTTAACCCCGCTAGCGTCCGAGAAAGGGTGCGCTTTGCCGGCGGTTCTGCCCATTGATTTCAATGGGCAGGGGCGCTTTGGGAGTGGTGTATTCACCGCACCTACAGCGCCTTAAAGATGCTGCTAGCAGGACTTTTTTTACCGTTCTGCCAGCGCACCGCTCCAGCGAGAAAGCCCCTCTGGCTTTCACACTGGAGTGAATGGAGCGGCTCTTTTTTAAGGCGCTATTTTTAGCGTTATATCGCTTGCAAAGCGCCTCAGTGTGAAAGGGGTCTAAGTGGTTAATAACACTATTAACGGACAAAAAGATTCATATAGTAATATGTGGCCTTACTGTATTTTGAAGACATAATTGTTTATGAATACAATTTTTTATTTATATACTGTAAAGTGGTTAAGGTGCATTGACACAAAATAGAGAAAGTTGGATGCAAAGCAGGCTGTGGTAAACATTCTGGTCTGTTTTTTTTTTCTTTCTACCAAAGCCCAGCTCTGGTTTAACTTGCATAATTCTGGCTGTAATGGACATACAGACACCAAACGTGCCTATATTACAATGGGCAGAAGGCTACTTTGACACATCTCTTGCCTACACCTCTTAAAGACATAAATAGGATTTATATCGTATTTGGTCCCAATCAAATCGTAACTTTATTCTGCTCAATAATTTGTTCTTTGTTGGATTGTATAACTTTGTTACCTGAAAATATAGAAATGGTAAGAAAAGTTGACATTAAAGTGGTTGTAAAAGCACAAGGTTTTTTACCTTCATGCATTCTAAAAACCTTCTGTGTGCAGCAGCCTCCCCAGCCCCCCAATACTTACCTGAGCCCCCTCTTGATCCAGCGATGTCCAGTAGGGCATTGCCTCTCTGTTGACTCGCACTACTCCTTGGCCATTGGCTCCTGCTGCTGTCAATCAGATCCAATTAGTAAATCGGCAGACTGAGGGCTTTCACACTGGAGCGGTGCGCTGGCAGGATGCTCAAAAAGGTCCTGCAAGCGGCAGCTTTGAGGTGCTGTAGGAGCGGTGTATACACCGCTCCTAAAGCACCCCTGCCTATTGAAATCAATGGGCCGTGCTTCTTTTAACCCTTTAAAGTGCCCGCTAGCGGCCGAAAAGCACAGCAAAGATGACAGTAAAGCCCGCCCCAGTGTGAAAGTGCCCTAAAAGGTCAAAATTTCTACAGTGTGTGCTGCTAACAATGCTTGTTTCTGTTAAAACGTGGTGACAAACTTTTGTGTATGTAAAGGGTTAACTGCAGAGTTAACCTGCCCCAGGGACAGGCATCCTGTCTGCTGCTGCTTGGATTGTTGTCCTGGGAGCTGGAAAATGATTGATTAGGGTGCTGCTGAGAGTGTAATATGTCACAACGTCTACTACCGAAACGTGAATAAATATTACTGCCACTTTCTAACTTTTTCTTTTTAATGCTTGTTTTTAACTCTGCAAAATTCTTACTCAGATTTGTTGTACCATTTGTTTGTAGAACTAGCATACCCATTATGAATTTAGGCCTGGTTCACACTGATGTGACAAGTGCTCCAACTTTGGAGCACTTGTCGCATCAGAAGTTGGACCCCATTCTGTGCAATGGAACCATTCTAATCTGTGCAACTTGAGTCGCTGTGACTTAGAAAAAGGTTCCTGCACTACTTTTGGTCCGACTTTGGTACGACTTGCATTGCCTTCTGTTTCTGTTCTGTAGTGATATTTTTTTGGAGACATCAGGTGGTGCTATATCCTTTTGGGCTCACACTTTGCTTCTTTGATGAAAAAAGCATGTTTCTTCAGGTCAATGACTCATCTTATAGCTCAGTCCAAAGTTTTATTTGGACAAATTCTGGCTTAAACAAGCAGCTCTGCCAGATAACCTAGCATGATCTGGGCATTATTTTTATGTATTATATAATAATATATGGTTCCCATGGACACATCCTATTTTAAATATGTTTTATGTGGGGTTTTTTTCTTTTGTGTCTGTACTTTATAATGTCTATTCCTGGAAGAAAGGGAGAAGGAAATGACTATAAATGCCACGTGAAGAACAAGTACAGTATATGCTCTAGGTAGAACATATAAAAAGGTGCATTATGGCATCAGTAGCCAGGAGTCTCTAGACCTGTGAGAAAACCACAGAAATACTTGCATGGGATCTTGCTTAAACTGGTGGGAATACAATTCTTCAATGCGCATTTGGCCCTTTTTTTTTATTTTATGAAACTTGTATTGTGGAAGCTGTCCAAAGAAGTCAACAAGAGAATTAGTCTTCAATATTGCCTGTAGGTTACTTTTAACCACTTCAGCCCCGGAAGATTTTACCCCCTTCCTGACAGAGCACTTTTTACAATTTGGCACTGACAATTGTGCAGTCATGCAATGCTGTACCCAAATTTGCGTTCCCCCCCACACAAATAGAGCTTTCTTTTGGTGGTATATCATCATCTCTGTATTTTTTTTTCTTTGCGCTATAAACAAAAAAAGAGCGTAAATTTTGAAAAAAAATACTATATTTTTAACTTTTTGCTATACTAAATATTTTCCCATGTTTTTAAAAAACAAACAAATTTCTTAATCAGTTTAGGCTAATATATATTCTTCTACATATTTTTGGTTAAAAAAAAATTGCAATAAGTGTATATTGATTGGTTGCGCAAAAGTTATAACGTCTACAAACTATGGTAAAGATTTATGGCATTTTTATGGCGTTTTTATTGTTTATTTTTTTACTAGTAATGGCGGTGATCTGCGGTATTGCGACATTATGGCGGACACTTTTGACACATTTTTGGGACCATTGACACTTATAGAGCGATCAGTGCTATAAATATGCACTGATATGCACTGATTACTGTATAAATGTCACTGGCAGGGAAGGGGTTATCTCTGTGTTCTCTCACTGTGTTCTGACTGTGTGGTGATGGGACTTACTAGGAAAGATGACAGATTGTTATTCCTACTTTGTAGGAACACACTGTCTCCTCTCCTCTGACAGCACAGGGATTTGTGTGTTTACACACACAAATTCCCGTGCTGGCTCTCGTGCACGCGATCGCACGTGGCCGGCGGCGATTGCGCCCGCCGGCCACGCACATTGGGTCCCCCTGCTGTGCAGCGGACGCACGCCCTCTGGTTGTATATATATACACGGGAGTTTGCCCAGGATAGCCATTCTGCCACAGTAGATCTGCGTGAGCCGGTTAATTATTATTTTCAATGTTAGACTTATTCCTTGTTCTGCGCTGTGTCTGTGTGAGGGTGGCCATCCTGGTGAAAGAGCTGGGATTGTTTCCTCATGCCAGAGGTGCCCCTGATGACAGGTGAGAAAATAATCATAGAGCAGCAAAGGTACATGGATTCACAGTACTGTATGTATGACGTAGAAGCAGGAAGATCCTTCCAATGCAGCACCACTTTCTCTTCAGCAATGAAAGCTAGCAGTCAGAGGCAGCATTTTTCTACATGATCTCACACTGCAAATACATGGCTTTTAGGCAACAAAACAGATGTGCCTTGGCGAAGTTCATGTTAGGGGGGGCACTGTTATTTTTCGAGAGGAATTCAGGGCAAAAGGTATATTTTCACGTCACATTCCTGATGAAGGGGTCTGGGGAGGCTCCAAAACATTGCTTCTGTTACAATGATGTGATCGCTGAATAAAGTTTTGGACCCGTTCTGCAGATCCGTGGTGTGCTGATGACATTCTCTTGCTCTGATTACCTTTGGTTCCAGCCGGTGGTCTCTGCAGCACCCATTTACACTTGTACGATTACAAAATTGCACTGACTTTGGAGTGCAACTTTTTGGATGGGTGGAACTTGGATATGACTTTGGCCAGTGATAATGGACAACTGTTGCACAACTGCATTGTATAACATTCATGCAACTTTTGAGGGTAAACATTGAAGTCTATGGCCCTCAAGTTGCATGAAAGTCGGACCAAAGTAGTGCATGTTGTCAACTTTAATGGCATCCCAGTCTTAGTCCATAGAGTTAAATATTGAGTTGGCCCATCCTTTTGTAGCTATAACAGCTTCAACTCTTCTGGGAAGGCTGTCCACAAGGTTTAGACCCCTTTCACACTGGCGGCGTTTTTCTGAAAAAATAAAAATGGCGCCTAAAAAATGCCTCATCTGCAGTCCCAGTGTGAAAGCCTGAGTGCTTTCACACTGGGGCGCTGCGCTCGCAGAACGTTAAAAAAAAGTCCTGCAAGCAGCATCTTTGGGGCGCTTTAGGAGCCGCTCCTAAAGCGCCCCTGCCCATTGAAATTAATGGGCAGCGCCGCTGAAGTGCCTGCAAAGCGCAGCAGCGCCGCTAAAGCGACTAAAAAGCGCAGCGGTGCTTTTAACCCTTTTTTCTGCCGCTAGCGGAGGTTACAAACGCCCCGCTGGCACCCGAAAAGCGCCTCTAAAATGACTCTAAAACTAGTGGCGCTTTACCGCTAAAGCTGCCACACTGTCAGTGTGAAATGGCTCTTATGAGTGTGTCTATGGGAATATTTGACCATTCTTCCAGAAGTGCATTTGTTAGGTCAGGCACTGAAGTTGGATGAGATGGCCTGGCTCAGTCGCTGCTCCTAATTCATCCCAAAAGTGTTCTATCGGGTTGAGGTCAGGACTCTGTGCAGGCCAGTTAAGTTCCTCCAACCCAAACTTGCTCATCCATGTCTTTATGGACCTTACTTTGTGCAATGGTGCACAGTCATGTTGGAACAGGAAGGGGCCGTCCCCAAACTGTTTCCACAAAGTTGGGAGCATGAAATTGTCCAAAATGTCTTGGTATGCTGATGCCTTAAGAGTTCCCTTCACTGGAACAAAAGGGGCCAAGCCCAACCCCTGAAAAACAACCCTACACCATAATCTCTCCTCCACCAAATGATTTGGACCAGTGTACATAGCAAGGTCCATAAAGTCCTGACCTTAATCCGACAGAACACCTTTGGGATGAATTGGAGCGGGGACTGTGAGTCAGGCCTTCTCGTCCTGCCTGACCTCACAATTGCGCTTCTGGAAGAACGGTCAAACATTCCCATAGACACACTCCTAAACCTTGTGGACAGCCTTTCCAGAAGAGTTGCAGCTGTTATAGCTACAAAGGCCAAGTCCATATTGAACCCTACGGACTAAGACTGGGATGTCATTAAAGTTCATGTGTGTGTATAAAGGCAGGTGTCCCAATACTTTTGACAATATAGTGTATAACTGACAGTGTGAGCCCACCCTCATCCAAATAACAGGATAAACAATGATAGGGTGTTACAAAGTGTACCAAATATATACTATATCTTTATTTTAACTATTTAGCTGCTTGTCTTGAGTTCTGCTTTAAATGCTGATTAATGGACTGTGTTTTTTATGGGAATTAAATTATTGTGTGATGTGATGTTTGCTGATGGTGAATAGGCCAGAAGCAAATGTTGGAAAATCTGCATTGTTCCTGGGGTGTGGTACATTTAATTGTCATGCAGAGATCAGCTGCCTGTCTACATGGACTGACTCACTTGTGTGTTGTATATCAGCGATTAATGCTGTATGATGATAGTGAATCATATGTGCTCCAGAGATGGGTTTAGAAGTGAGTCTGTTTCTAAATACTTTAGTCTCTATCCATTACTACTATTTGTCTACTTGACCTCCCTATTTATTAACAAAAAAAGGCTCTCCATTCGACTGTTGCTTACATTACCTGCAAACCTTTTATGTTTCTAGTTTTCTATTGTGGAAGGTGCTGGCAATATTGGGAATTGCCTGTCATATATTACTAATAATTTGATCATTTCAACTATTTGATAACTTGTGTATATCTTATAATAACTGATAAAGAAGCACAGTAATACTTTATTATTATTATTATTATTATTTGTTATATTCTATTGCAGATCCTCCTCCAGTATATCAACTGTGAGCTCACCATTGACAGACACGTTGTTGAACTTTGAAGTATGACGTGGAGAAGAACCCAGTGTGTTAGGTCACAATGAATATATGGTAAAAGAGTCTGACATACACATTTTGCTTGCTTCATATTCTGATTTCTTCATCTGGGAGATAGCAGAGGAACTGTCTCTCATCATTTTCCAAAGCCGCACAGACACCACTGTTATTGTGTAATCAACTTTTACCACTAATTAATCATAAAGGGTGACCAAATGAGCTTAAGGCAAACCTTGTGGGTGGATGAAAATGAGATCATTGTACAGCTTCCTGGTTCATGCAGTACACCACTACTTTCTCACAATGTAATTAGTATACTACTGATTTATCTAGGAATTTTAGGACATGCCTAAAGCCTGGTACATACGATCGGATTTTCTGCGAACAAAGCGTAGGACTTTTGTCCGAAGGGCATTGGCCAGGAACTTGTCTTGCATACAAACAGCAAAGAGTTGTCGGCCAACAAACATGAAACTACGTGTTTTTTCAGCTCTTTAGCGCCAAACTTTGGGCAACTTCTGCTAATGTTGTGTTATGGTAAGCATTGCTTCTGAGCATGCATGTTTGTACTTTGGAGTTTTGTCCAATGGACTTGTGCACACACGATCGGATAAAATTGTTAGCGGACAATTTTAAAGCATGCTATTCCACATTTGTCGGCGGAAAATCCGACAACAGCCTGTCATCACACAATTCCCGTCAGATAATCCGATCGTGTGTACGAGGCTTTTAGAGCCCTTTCACACTGAACCAGTTTTCAGGCATTTTAGCGCTAGGAGTAATGCCTGTAAAGTGCCTGAAAACTGCCTCCCATGGTGCCAGAGTGTGAAAGCCTGAGTGCTTTCACACTGGGTCGGTGCACTTGCGGGACGTTAGAAAATGTCCTGCAAGTAGGGATGAGGTCCGGCGTGTTCGCATTGAACACGTGCAGAGCCCGCCATTAAGTCGGCACCGCGCTGCGCTAATCACTGCCAGGGAGACATTTCCCGATCTCTGCAGCCGAGCATCGGGAAATGTCTCCCTGCCTGTCATAGCGCAGCGCGGTGCCGACATCCTGGCGGGCTCTGCACTTGTTCAATGCGAACATGCCGGAACTCATCCCTACCTGCAAGCGGCATCTTTGGGGCGGTTTGGGAGTGCTGTACACAGCTCTCCCAAAACACCCCTGCTAATTGAAATGAATGAGCAGCGCTTCCGAAGCTCCTGAAAAGCACTTCGGAAGTGCTGCAGCACAGGCGTTTCTAACCCCTTTGGCCGCTAGCGGGGGTTAAAAACACCCTGCTAGCAGCTGAAAAGCACTGCTTAAACAGCAGTAAAGTGCCACTAAAACGAGTGGCGCTTTACTGCTAACGCTCGGACGTCCCCAGTGTGAAAGGGGTCTAAGGCAGTTCTTACCACAAAGTAAGTCCACTATATTACAAAGTCCGTTGCATTTTACGTGTTCTAGTTACCAACACATAAAAATGTACAATAGAACACATACTGTGTACTGCGTGTGTTGACAAAAAAGGTCCCTTTACATTGTTAATTTATTTCGGCTCCGTTCACATCTAGGCATTGCTATTTTACAGGCGTTTTTGTAGAGTTTTTGTATAGGCGTTTTGAAGTTCAAAGGTCACCAATGTAAAAGCAGTAAAACGCCTGTGATCTGCCAAAAAAAAAGCTCATGTACTTTTTTGAGCGACGGGCGTTTTGCTTTAGGCGACAGAATGCTCAGGTGTGAACAGGAGCTATTGAAACAAATGGGATTTGTCTTGTTGGGCATTTTTAGAGCTAAGGGCTAGAGCAGAAAAAACGCTCAAAAACGCCTAGATGTGAACGGAGCCTAAGGTCCCATGCACACGAGACGCTGTTATTTGCTGTTAAACGCGCGTTCAGAGGCAGTTGGACACTTTTTTCAACTGCTCCTGAACCCATTCAATGTTATCCTATGTGTCCATGCACACAGTCTCGTTTATTGCCGTTTTTAGGCAGTTGCGTTTAACCTCGTTTTTCCAGAAGCAAAAAAATGGGTTCAGACGCAATTGTTTTCCACGTTTCAGACGCAAAACGCGGCTAAACGCCGCTAAACGCGGTACCGGCGTTTTGCCGCGATTTCGTTTATTAGCGTTTTTAAAGGTGACCTATTTTTTTACATTAGAAATCTCAAAATTGATGGCAAATGATGAAAAACCATCAAAAAAATATGAAAAAAAACTGAAATTGCTTGCATTGCACTGTAGACAATCCACAACTTGTGGCAGGTGACGTGGCAAGTGGACAATCCACAACTTGTGGCAGGTGATGTTGCCAGGTGACGTGGCAGGTGGAAATCCACAAATTGTGGCAGGTAACGTGGCCAGGTGACGTGGCCAGGTGACGTGGCAGGTGGAAATCCACAAATTGTGGCAGGTGACGTTGCAGGTGACGTGGCAAGTGGACAATCCAAAACTTGTGGCAGGTGACGTGGCCAGGTGACGTGGCAGGTGGACAATCCACAAATTGTGGCAGGTGACGTGGCCAGGTGATGTGGCAGGTGACGTGGCAGGTGGACAATCCACAAATTGTGGCAGGTGACGTGGCCAGGTGATGTGGCAGGTGACGTGGCAAGTGGACAATCCACAACTTGTGGCAGGTGACGTGGCCAGGTGATGTGGCAGGTGACGTGGCAAGTGGACAATCCACAACTTGTGGCAGGTGATGTGGCCAGGTGATGTGGCAAGTGGACAATCCACAACTTGTGGCAGGTGATGTGGCCAGGTGATGTGGCAGGGGATGTGGCAGGTGGACAATCCACAAATTGTGGCAGGTGACGTGGCCAGGTGAAGTGGAATGTGACGTGGCCAGGTGACATGGCAGGTGATGTGGCAGGTGACGTGGCAAGTGGACAATCCACAACTTGTGGCAGGTGACGTGGTCAGGTGACATGGCATGTGACGTGGCCAGGTGACATGGCAGGTGACGTGGCAAGTGGACAGTTCACAACTTGTGGCAGGTGACGTGGCAGGTGACGTGGCCAGGTGACGTGGCAAGTGGACAATGCACAACTTGTGGCAGGTGACGTGGCCAGGTGACGTGGCAGGTGACGTGGCAAGTGAACATTCCACAATTTGTGGCAGGTGACGTGGCAGGTGACATGGCCAGGTGACGTGGCCAGGTGACGTGGCCAGGTGACGTGGCAAGTGAACATTCCACAACTTGTGGCAGGTGACGTGGCAGGTGACGTGGCAGGTGACATGGCCAGGTGACGTGGCCAGGTGACGTGGCCAGGTGATGTGGCAAGTGGACAATCCACAACTTGTGGCCAGGTGACGTGGCAAGTGGACAATCCACAACTTGTGGCCAGGTGACGTGGCAGGTGACGTGGCAAGTGGACAATCCACAGCTTGTGGCAGATGATGTGGCAAGTGATACGCTAAATACAAGTACACTGCTGCTCTCTCAGCTGCTGGTCTCCCAAAATGGCTGAAATGGTTAAATAATAATGTTTTTTGAGCTTAGGGAGGGTCTTATGATGTTTCTTAACTAAACGCCTATAGACGCAAACGCGGTAAAACGCTGCTAAAATCGCGGCAAAACGGGCGTTTTTAAACGCCGGTTTTAGCCTTTAAAAACGTGTGTTCAGCAGAGTTTGCACCGGCGTCTCGTGTGCATGGGGCCTTACAATGGATGGTCTGTCCTAACGCATTCATTAACACTTTGCTAAGCACTGTATATGTGTGAATAGGCCATAAATCAAGCCCTACATGTTACCATCAAAATGATTCAAATTCAAGAAAACTTGAATCTTGCAGGAACTGACCTCTTTATGTTATAACTATTGACAGAATTAAGCAAGGATTGGAGGAAGCCATATAATAAAAGATGGCCATTTAAACAGAGTTGGTCTAAAAATAATATGCTCTAAAAGGTGGCATTAGTTGTCAGGAAGTGGTCAGGGCAGGTTTACCTTGTTGCAGAGACCAACACAAAATAAATTCTGCTCTTGATGATTGCAGCGATACCACATATATGTATGTTATTTGATGTTTGTATCCATAATAGGGACCAGAAACAATAGTGCACATTTTTGACTCCCCCCCCCCCCCCCCCCTACATAAAACACACCAATACTAATCTAAAACATGCTTTTTTTTTTTTAAATCCTACCCAAAATACACTGACCTAGACCAAACCCTGATCAACCTTTTTCTTTTTTTTGTTACACATTTTTTTTTGTTACACATTTTTTTTTGTTACACATTTTTTTTTTGTTTGTTTCGACTTTTCTCCTCTAGAAAGGGGGTAAAAGATGCAATGTATTTTTTTTCTCCATTGAAGAGGAGGATGTACATTGACTGAATCAGATTCCTCCCCACATTTGAGGAGCTGGACGCATCCTTCCCAGCTGCTATATCCTCCAGTTTGCAATACCTCATCTCCAGCGATTGGTGGTTCACCACTCCTACCTAGTTCACTTGTCTTCATTATCTGCACCAAATCTTTTCAACAGGAGTGCCATTTTCTTTCTTTATATATACCTCAACATTAATGATACCATTATTGCATTGGCACACTGATTGTGACCTGCGTCACCCATACAGTATATTCAGGTTTAGCCATATTATGCTCTTAACCCCTTTGGTTGCTATATTGTTGGTGGGTCACTGGATGTGGATAGGTGGTCAATTGATCAATGGGAAATGTCGTCCCCTTCAATCCGTTGGATTTGAAAGAATTTTTCAGTCTCTGCTTCTGTGATGAGTCAATAATCTAGCAGATTGTGTTAACCTGCTATAGTTTCATTCACTCCTGAGGAAGCTGTGTGTAGCGAAACTAGTCGAGTGGCAACCTAGCAGTGATTCGCACATATGGCCATCAAGCCATACATCTGCAAGGATGGTTTTTTTTATGCTTATTAGTTTGTGTATTGTAATAAAACCTATATATTTTTTATAATTTCATCTCTGTGTCATTCTCTAGCAAGCACCGTAGTTTAAAGTCCCAGGGTACCCATTGTTCTTCCCTTTTTTCTTCATATATACAGTGTATGTGGAACCATGGAAGAAAACTCACTTTCATGAGGCCTGCATGTTAGGGTTGCCACCTCATCTCTTTAATCCAGAACACACTTTAACCACTTAACGACCGCTCACTGTATATGTACGTCGGCAGAATGGCACGGACAGGCACAATCACGTACCTGTACGTGCCTGCCTTCATATAGTTGGGGGGTCCAATCTGACCCCCCTTCTATACAGTGAGCGGTGGTTCTCGGTGCGGGAGCGATCCGTGATGAGGGGACGGCCATTCGTTTCCGGCCACCACCTCGTGATCGCTCCCGGCGAATCAAAAGCTTCCTCTGCCTGTGTAATGTTTACACAGGCAGGAGGAAGTGATGTCATCTCTCATGCGGCACTCACATATACCGAGCGCCGCATGAGAGAAGACACAGAGGTTAGTGCACTAAACCGCACACTGACACCACACACATAGGCACACGATCGCCCCCCCAGCCCCAAGTCACAGTGTCACTGATTGCAGTGACCATTTATTTACTGATCACTGCATTCAGTGACATTTGTGACTCTAAAAGTGTCAGGGCAGAGTGTTTTAGGTCCAGGTTTTAGGTCCAGTGTAGCCCCCTAATAAAGGTTTAACCCCTTGATCGCCCCCCAGGTAACCCTTTCACCAACTAGCACCGCTGTCACTAAGCAATCGTTTTTCTGATCGCTGTATTAGTGTCGGTGATGCCAAAAGGTAGCCAGTTATTTTTTTTAGGTTTGCCGCAGGTTTTTATAGCGTCGGGTACCCCCATATATTACCCAATGAAAGGTTTAACCCCTTGATCACCCCCCAGGTAACCCTTTCACCCCCTTTTGCCAGTGTCACTAAGCGATCGTTTTTCTGATCGCTGTATTCGTTATGCTGGTGCTGATAGGTAGCCAGTTTTTTTTTTTTAGGTTCGCCGCAGGTTTTTATAGCGTCAGGTACCCCCATATATTACCTAATAAAGGTTTAACCCCCTGATTGCCCCTAGTTAACCCTTTCACCAGTGATCACCATATAAGTGTTACGGGTGACGCTGGTTAGTTAGTTTGCATTTTATAGTGTCAGGGCACCCGCCGTATATAACCCAATAAAGGTTTATTAACCCCCTGATCGCCCGGCGGGTGATATCAATTAGGTTTTAGCGTCAGAGAGGGTCTGCGTCGCCCCAGGCAGCGTCAGGTTAGTGCCAGTAATGCCAACACCCACGCGTGAAGCATACACCTCCCTTAGTGGTATAGTATCTGAACAGATCAATATCTGATCTGATTAGATCTATACTAGCGTCCCCAGCAGTTTAGGGTTCCCAAAAACGCAGTGTTAGCGGGATCAGCCCAGATACCTGCTAGCACCTGCGTTTTGCCCCTCCGTCCAGCCCAGGCCACCCAAGTGCAGTATCGATCGATCGCTGTCACTTACAAAGCACAACACACATAACTGCAGCGTTCGCAGAGACAGGCCTGATCCCTGCGACTCCAGTGCTGTAGGAGGTGATTTCACCACCACAGTTAAAAAAAAAAGAGCATATATGCCGAAGCAGGGGGGCAGCAGGGGCGGAGGAGCGATTTTGCTCCTAATGCCGCGTACATACGGTCAAAATTCCGACGGAGGCATGCCCGTGGAAAAGTCCAACCATGTGTGTGCGGCATAACTTTTGCGGGAGGATGCCCCCATTCTTCGGCATATATAAATGGTGCATGTATGCCCATCATTAGAAGTGGGTGAATGAAGGGAGGTATTCTAATGGTGGGCATACCCACCGATCAATCTCCTTTTTCGTTCAGCCAACAGGCTGCATTAAAAAAAAGATTACAATACATGTCCAACAAGGACCAGCAACGTACTGGTATGTTGCTGGACTTTGGTTATACCAGATTGATGCCTGCGGGTTTAGGTATCATCTTGGTATCATTCTTTTCAGCCAGCGGCCGACTTTCATGTAAAAGCAATCCTAGCGGCTAATTAGCCTCTGGACTGCTTTTACAAGCAGTGGGAGGGAATGTCCCCCCCCCCCCGGATATAAAAAGCGCCATTGGGAAAGCATTTTATCACACCGATCTTGGTGTGGTCAGATGCTTTGAGGGCTGAGGAAAGATCTAGGGTCCAATAGACCCCATTTTTTTTTTAAAAAGAGTACCTGTCACTACCTATTGCTATCATAGGGGATATATTTACATTCCCTGAGATAACAATAAAAATGTTAAAAATAAAAATATGGACAGTTTAAAAATAAAATAGCAAAATTAATAATAATAAAAAAAAAAAAAAAAAAGCACCCCTGTCCCGCCCTGCTCTTGCGCAATGGCGAACGCAAGCGTTGGCCTGGCGTCATATGTAAACAGCAATTGCATCATGCATGTGAGGTATCACCGCGAAGGTCAGATCGAGGGCAATCATTTTAGCAGTAGACCTTCTCTGTAAATCTAACGTGGTAACCTGTAAAGGCTTTTAAAAATGTATGTAGTTTGTCGCCACTGCGCGTTTGTGCAAAATTTTAAAGCATGTCGTGTTTGGTATCTATGTACTCGGCCTAAGATCATCTTTTTTATTTCATCAAACATTTGGGCAATGTAGTGTGTTTTAGTGCATTCAATTTTTTTTAAAAAGTGTATTTTTTACCCAAAAAATGCGTTTGAAAAATCGCTGCGCAAATATTGTGTGGAAAAGAAAATGCAACACCCACCATTTTAATCTGTAGGGCCTTTGATTTAAAAAAATATATAATGTTTGGGGGTTCAACATAATTTTCTTGCAAAAAAAATAAAATGTTTTCATGTAAACAAAAAGTGTCAGAAAGGGCTTTGTCTTCAAGTGGTTAGAAGAGTGGATGTAAGCTTCCTAATGTTGTGTATAAAATGCCAGGACAGTTCAAAACCCCCCCAAATGACCCCATTTTGGAAAGTAGACACCCCAAGCTATATACTGAGAGGCATGTCGAGTCCATGGAATATTTTATATGTTGACACAAGTTGCGGAAAAAAGAAAATTTATTTTTTTTGCACAAAGTTGTCACTAAATGATATATTGCTCAAACATGTCATGGGCATATGTGGAATTACACCCCAAAATACATTCTGTTGCTTCTCCTGAGTATGGGGATACCACATGTGTGAGACTTTTTGGGAGCCTAGCCGCGTACGGGACCCCAAAAACCAATCACCGCCTTCAGACTTTCTAAGGGTATAAATTTTGGATTTCACTCCTCACTGCCGATCACAGTTATGGAGGCCATGGAATGCCCAAATGGCACAAAACCCCCCCCCAAATGACCCCATTTTGGAAAGTAGACACCCCAAGCTATTTTCTGAGAGGTATGGTGAGTATTTTGCAGATCTCGCTTTTTGTCACAAAGTTTTGAAAATTGAAAAAAAAAAAAAATATATATTATCTATCTTCTTTTCAAAAACAAATGAGAGCTGTAAAATACTCACCATGCCTCTCAGCAAATAGCTTGGGGTGTCTACTTTCCAAAATGGGGTCATTTGGGGGGGTTTTGTGCTATTTTGGCATTTTATGGCCTTTGAAACTGTGATAGGTAGTGAGGAGTCAAATCAAAAATTTGTGCCCTTAGAAATCCTTAAGGCGGTGCTTGGATTTCGGGGTCCCGTACGCGGCTAGGCTCCTAAAAAGTCCCACACATGTGGTATCCCCGTACTCAGGAGAAGCAGCAAAATGTATTTTGGGGTGTAATTCCACATATAACCATGGCATGTGTGAGCAATATATCATTTAGTGACAACTTTTTGTAATTTTTTTTTTTTTTTTTCATTTTTCAATCACTTGGGACATAAAAAAAAATATTCAATGGGCTCAACATGCCTCTCAACAATTTCCTTGGGGTTTCTACTTTCCAAAATGAGGTCATTTGGGGGGGTTTTGTACTGCCCTGCCATTTTAGCACCTCAAGAAATGAGATAGGCAGTCATAAATTAAAAGCTGTGTAAATTCCAGAAAATGTACCCTAGTTTGTAGACGCTATAACTTTTGCGCAAACCAATAAATATACGCTTATTGACATTTTTTTTTACTAAAGACATGTGGCTGAATACATTTTGGCCTAAATGTATGACTAAAATTGAGTTTATTCGATTATTCTTATAACAAAAAGTAGAAAATATCATTTTTTTTCAAAATTCAGTCTTTTTCCGTTTATATCGCAAAAAAAAAAACGCAGAGGCAATCAAATGCCATTAAAAGAAAGCTCTATTTGTGGGAAGAAAAGGACGCAAATTTCGTTTGGGTACAACATTGCATGTCCGCACAATTTCCAGTTAAAGCAGCGCAGTGCAAAATTCTGAATTCACCTCTGGTCTTTAAGCTGCATAATGGTCCGGGGCTTAAGTGGTTATTTACTCAGGTTCTGTGGCTGATTATGGTGGTTATTAAACTCACTCTGTGTTTTAGGCTACTTTCACAATGAAGCGCTGGGTGCGCTGGCGGTAAAACGCTGCGATTTGCGGGCGCTAGCGGGGTGATTTTAACCCCCGCTAGCGGAGGAAAAAGGGTTAAACCCGCCTGCAAAATCGCAGCTTTGTTGCATTTGAGGCGCTACCCCATTGATTTCAATTGCCAGGGGCGCTATAAGAGCGGTATTTTTACCGCTCCTACCGTGCCTCAAAAGATGCGGCTGGCATGTCCTGGATTAAAAGGATGATGTGGCAACCCTACTGCATATATGTGTACAGTTGGTGGGAAGGAGTTAAAGTGACAGGCCTCATTTAGACTTGCAAGATTCGCGCGGTTAAGCCATATTTTTGCGGCCCCCCCCCCCAAGCTGCAAATGGCAGTGGAGGGGAATGTTTACATGCCGCCGCCGCGATGTTTTGCTTCACGACAACAGTTAAATTGACCCGACGTAGCAATGCTACAAATTCAAGTCGATGCGGAAGTGCCACAAACGCCCCACAACCACATGCAATGCACACGGTTGCAGCGTGATTGTTGGCACAAATGGGGTTTAAAACAGGCGGTGAGGAGACATCACAGCACTTCCTCATCGCCTGTCAGTAGCCTATGCACCGTGATCCGGAAGCAAATCGGATTCAGTGGCAAGAGAGATTGGGTGCATGTCTAAATTCACCCTAAGGTTGGGTTCACACTAGTCCGGTGCGAATTGCTGCTCTGGTTTCCCTGCAAAGAAAAAAAAAATGATTCATTCAGTTCCTCTCCGTTGTAGCTGCGGATCAGCTGACCAGGGACAGGGGGGAGGTGGAGGAGGGGGAGAGAATTCCGGTTCACAAAGGAACACATCTGCGAATCAGATACGTTCCCATTGAAGATTATGTGCCTGCAATTCACACCGCACTGCCTAGAAAATGCACATGTGTGAACCAGACCCATTGAAAAGAACATATTTTCAAATGTTTTGTGACTTGTGTGAACCCAACCTTCAGGTGATGGTCAGCTTTACATCTATCTCACAAGCTCTGCTCATCACTATGCAACAGAATTATTAAATGTCCCCCCAAAAGCATACCTGCTAGAGGAAGGGACACATATGGGAGAGATGCGCTGCGAACCCCAAAATAATGTCTAACAAAAAGAAAATGTTCCCCAGTGGGGCTTTTAACAGCAGTATAGTATGGTTTGAAGTAATAGCAAATGGATAGCAAAAGAAATACATTTATTATATTTGTACAGATGTCAGGATACGTTACAACATATAAAAGAACTGGCCAACAGATACAATGCATTTTCCACAACACAGCCTGTATTAAAATTACACAAAGGGTGTACATAATGTTGATTATCAGATTGATGAAAATTTGAGTCCGACGCGTTTCGACCTCTGTAGCGGTCATCATCAGGGGGAAGGTAGACTCTATAAAACACATAGCATGATTTCAGAAATTTGAAAACATCATCATAAGTCCCATTAAGGGTCTAAAATGGTGAAGTATTTACCACTGAAGTGGAATGGATAGTCCCATGGCCAGATGAGTTGGAGATCGCTAGGCGGTGAGGTGGACCCCACAAATGCGCCCATCCCCCCAGACGGGGAAGAGCCCAACCCGAGGGGCTTGCAAGGAGCCACATGGTAGACATCCTCCAGTGGACAAGGGAGCAGGCATCTGCAATGAATACCCAATCAATGACCATGTGTACAATACAAAATAGTAGGTGAATTAACTCTAAACAGAGTAGCAAAATTCTAGGGGTGTATGGACTAACCACTAACACAGTAACTCCTCAGGTACCAAAAAATCCCAGAATTAAGGCGGTACATGCCTATAAATGTTATATAAAAGGTAATGGGGTTGGATAAAAAAAATTTGGATGGAAGTGGGGTGAGTGGAAATGAATAGATGGTATGTGTTACTAATGGTGTTAGAAAGAAAAGTGTGTGTGTGTGTGTGTGTGTGTGCGTGCGTGCGTGCGTGAGTGTATGTGAGTAATGATAAACTAAATGTAGGTTCGAATGTTAAGGGCAATGCAGACTAATAAAGTGTGGTATCAACAAAAGTAAACTGTGGTAAAGCAGAAAAGTTGAGGGCTGGAAACCAGAGAGGAGTCTGTGTAGTGGCGTCCTTAGGGTCTGCGAGCAGTCATGTTGTGATCTGCAGGCAGTGGTCATGGATATATGCTGTTAGCAATTAGGGTAAACAAACGCAGGTGATGCCTTATCCCCCCCCCCCCCCCCCTTCCAGTGGTAAATGATAATCAACATTGTGTACACTCTTTGTGTAATTTTAATACAGGCTGTATTGTGGAAAATGCATTGTATCTGTTGGCCAGTTCTTTTATATGTTGTAACGCATCCTGACATCTGTACAATTATAATAAATGTATTTCTTTTGCTATCCATTTGCTATTACTTCAAACCATACTATACTGCTGTTAAAAGCCCCACTGGGGAACATTTTCTTTTTGTTTTTCCCAAAAGCATACCTTTCCTGCTGAGTGATCTTCTGAGCAGGTATCTATGGCATTTCCCCTTCCCAACACAGCCACCTGTGTGCGCTCATCACATTGTTCCAGCAGACAGAGATTGAATGAGGATTAACCCCTGAGGTGTTTTCCTACTTGTCTGACCTTGTTTTGCTGAGTAATAGATTATGAATGTGCCTACTGCAGCTGATATCATGACTGATCATTACAGGGCTCGTGTCTGGACAGCGTGACATGATGTCTAACAAACTTGTTGTCAAGGTAAGAACCAATTATTATGCAAATCACTGTGTACAATTTTAGAAATCCTTGTGCTGAAAAAGCTATTCGTTTGCCTAAGATAAATTACAGGATCTTGAACTGAAAAAAGTATCTATAAGCCCACGTTCACACTGGGGCTGCGGGAGTGAAGCCTGCGAGTTCAGCTGAACTTGCACGATTTCACTCCCGCTGGCAGTCCCGATTTCGGCCGCGATTTCAAAGACATCTGAAACAGATGTCAATGTAAATCGTGGCTGAAATCGCAAAAAGTAGTACAAAAACTACTTTTTGTAATCGGTGCAACGCCGCAGATGCGGCGTCGCAACGATTAGGACGGTGCCATTGGCCGCAAATTGCGGCAAATTTCGCTGATTTGACATGCGATTTGACATGTCAAATCGCATGTCAAATCGCACCAGTGTGAACTAGGGTTAAACATTATACACTCTTCTCTCTCTTTAGAAATGGTTATGTAAAAACTGGTGATACTACTTCAGATTATCTACAGGATAGATAATATATTTAAGCTCAGGTTTACACTGGGCTGCGGGAATGAAGCTGTGTGAGTTCAGCTGAACTCGCACGATTTCACTCCTGCTTGTCAGTCCCGATTTCGGCCGCGATTACAGAGACATATGTGCAGTTTCTTCACAGTAGTCAATGTAAATCGCGGGCGGAAATCACAAAAAGTAGTACAGAAACGACTTTTTGAAATCGGTGCAGCACCGCAGATGCCATTGCCAGCAAATGCCGCCGATTTGACATGTCAAATCGCATGTCAAAACGCACCAGTGTGAACCAGGGCTAACACTGATATGGATTGTGAATGTTACTGAATCCTCAAACATTAATGAGATTTAAATGTGATTTAAACAGCCTTCTAACTGGTATGCTCTGTGTGATATAAGATCCCTTTCACACTGGGGCCACGGCCGCTCTATCGCTAAAGCGCCGCTCGTTTTAGCGCTGTTTAAGCTGTGCTTTTCAGCTGCTAGCGGGGCACTTTTAACCCCAAAGAAGGGGTTAGAAACTCCTGCATTGCGGCGCTTTTCAGGCACTTCTGAAGCGTTGCCTATTCATTCCAATGAAATATGGAAACAAGATTAAGACAATACAGACAAATTATACAAACAAAATCACATTAAACATAACACAACCCAAAAAAAAAAAATTCTAGGCTTTATTTCACCAAAGTGATCAGGCCAGTAACACAATTCATGTTTTACGGTGTGTCTACTCCACTGGAAGAGCAACAGAGACAAATTTGAACAGCAGCACTGTCCATCTGGGGAGAGGGGTAGTGTTCAATGCACTAGAAAATTTAGATGGACATGACAAAGAAATTAAACACATTTTCTCTTGTCATCCATGGACTGACACAGCGTGTCTTATACACCTTTACACGTGGGTTATGTCCCTGCCTGCAGGAGAAGACCTAGGCAGAATGTGAGATGTTATACATACATTCTAAACAGCCAGAGCTGAACAGCCCCGCCCAGGGGGCGGTCCCTCCGGGCATAACCCTCCCACTGCAGTCAGCAGACCTCAGTTTTTTTCTGCCTAGCAGAAGGAGAAGACGTGGCTCTCTCAGGAGCCAGTCTCCTGACCTATTTTTATTCTTTTGGAATTTTTTTTCCTATTTTATTTTTTTTATTTTTTTGAGATCTTCTATCAACTGTCGGCTGGGCAACAGGTTGGGTACAAGATATCCTCGTAGTCTTCCCTGTCCGACCATCGAGCGTGCTGATCCTCGCCTTGTGTGCGTGAGACTCAGTTCACGACATGCCCCACGACTCCAGGGGTGGCCGGTGGGCTTCCAGCTCCGCGGTCCTCTCAAGATAGAACAGTCCGGCTGTATCTTTCACGGTGGACCGGGCCGACAGCTACTCAGTACCGCACTGTGATAGTTCTGTCAGGAACACACCAGCGGGTCCCTCAGGGGACGGGTAAGTAGTCTCTCCTGGCTGCAGGTGAGTACATGCTGTGTGTTTCTTGTGTGGGGGGATTTCCCTGTCTCCCCCTGTGTTTTTAATGTCACTCTCTGTTCACTAGTGCTGGCGCTGTACTATGGGGGGTGCCTGGGGGCCATACTGTCCTGGGGGGGGCTCATGCTGCTCTGCACTCGCTGGGGCTGTTTTGTTTTTGGAGGTGAGGGGCCTGGGCGCCGTTCGGCGCCATGTTTTGTGTGTGTGCTGATTTTTACATTGGCGGCCATCTTGCCGGGGCCCGCCGGAGCACATTGCGGCGGCCATTTTCTTGTAGCCGCACGTCTTTTCTGGCACTAGTTTGGCCTCTAGCGCCGCTGGAAACGGCGCGAATCTCCTCACACTCTCTCCTCTCAGCTCACTCACGCTGAGCAGCGCGGCGCAGTGAGACAGAGCGGCGGAACCGAGCGGTCCTGGTCAGGTTGGTGGGTTCCCTGGGCATTCCCCTACTTCAGTCAGCACGGCCTGTGGGTGGTCTGAGAGGGACATTATGGAGTCAGAGTCACCAGCTTCCCCTAACATGCCAGAGGCAGCAGCCAGTGCTCCAGCACCTGCGGTCCCTATGGACCAGTTGTCGGCAGTCCTGGAATCATTTCTGACCAGGATGGAAGCTGTGTGTGAGCACAAGGGAGCAAAAAAGCGCCCTCTCCCCACTTTATCTCCACAAGGGGAGTGCTCTGCTTCAGATATGGGCCTAGTTATTGCTGCTCAGGACCCTAGCTCTGAATATTTGGATGGTTTTGAACAGGACATTCCTTGTGAGGAAGACTCCAGTTCTGAGTCAGTAAATGACAGGGCACTTGTTAGTGAACTCATTGATGCTGTGAGGGACACTCTCAAGCTAGATGCTGCGACCGCAGAACCTCAGGCGGATACAGTCTCCTTTGGTTCTTTTAAGACCAAGCCTTCTAAAAAGGTTTTTCCATATGTACCTTTCTTTGACCAGCTCATTGACCAGGTCTGGGAAAAGCCGCAGAAGACTTTTATGGTCCCGCGGCGTTTGTCTATTAGATACCCCTTTGAAGACGCCCTGCTTAAAAAGTGGGCTTCTCCCCCGGTGGTCGACCCTCCAGTCGCCCGTTTAAACAAGGCCACCACTCTCCCGATGGAGGGGACTCCTGCGTTTAAGGACCCCACTGACAGGAGGTCAGAAGTGGTGAGTAGAGCCATGTTCGCCTTGTTGGGATCCGCCCTACGGCCCGTAGTAGCGGCGACCCTTGTGTCTCAGACACTCACGGAATGGGCAAAAATTTTGCACCAAACTGTGCAGGAGTATAACCTTCCTCCAGACACTATTGCTCTGGCCCACCAGATGGTGCAGGGTCTGATATATGTGTGCGACGCCACGTTGGACGCGGCCCCTTTAATATCCAGGGCCTCTGTCTCGGCGGTGGTATTGCGTCGTCTCATCTGGTTGAAATGCTGGTCTGCTGACCTAGCCTCTAAGAAGCTCCTGACGGATCTACCTTTTAAGGGTGGTAGACTTTTTGGTGCTGCTCTGGATGACATCATCAAGGATGTCACGGGAGGTAAAAGCACTCTCCTTCCTCAAACTATCAAGGGTAAGGAGGCCCGACGTAAACCGGGTCCTTCCTTTCCAGCAAAAAAGGTTTTTTTTCGTCCGTCAGAGTCCACGGGTAAGCCATCCCAGACTGACAACAGTGCGGCTGGCGGGCACAAGCGCCCCTGGGTGCGTAAGCCGAACAAGCCGGTTCCCAAGCCCGCCTCCGCGTGAAGTCTTGCCCCCGCCCGTCTCTGGGGTGGGGGGACGACTTCGCAGGTTCACGAATCGGTGGACCTCCCGGATCTCCGACCGGTGGGTGTGCGAGGTGGTCACCTCAGGATACAGAATAGAGTTCCGCTCCTGGCCCCCAGACAGATTCTTTCCCTCAAATCTCCCTCTCCTTCCTGCCCGTCGGGCAGCCCTCTTGGGGGCTGTACAGGATTTGATCGGGTCCGGAGTAATTGTGCCGGTTCCGTCCCAGGAGAGGTTTCAGGGGTTCTACTCGAATCTGTTTGTTGTTCCAAAAAAGGACGGGGTTTGGCCGATCCTGGACCTCAAGGCCCTGAATGCCTTCGTGAAGGTGCAAAAATTCCGCATGGAATCCATTCGCACGGTGGTCGCTACGCTCCGTCAAGGGGATTTTCTGGCATCCTTGGACATCAAGGACGCCTACTTGCATGTTCCGATCTGCGCAAGCCACCAGAAGTTTCTGCGCTTTGCGGTCGGCGAAGTCCACTATCAATTTGTGGCTCTTCCCTTCGGCCTGGCCTCGGCACCGAGGGTGTTCACCAAGGTGCTTGCTCCGGTCCTAGCTTTGCTGAGACAGCGAGGCATTGCTATCGTGGGCTATCTGGACGATTTCCTTCTAAGAGCAGACAGTGGCTCAGAATTGGAAGAAAGTGTGACTATCGTCAGTCAGACCCTCAGGGAGTTTGGGTGGCTCCTGAACGTTCAGAAGTCGGTTCTAGTCCCGACTCAGCGTCTGGAGTATCTAGGTCTGATTCTGGACTCCTTGGAAGCAAGAGTCTTCCTACCTCCAGACAAACTACTGACACTTCAGTCTGCAGTACGGGTGCTGACGTCCCGGAAATGGTCGTCAATCCGCTTTTGCATGAGAGTCCTGGGACTCATGGTGGCCTCCTTCGAGGCCGTTCCTTATGCCCAAGCGCACACCAGGGCCTTACAGAAAGAGATCTTGTCCACTTGGGACAAATCCCAGTTGTCCTTGGATCTTCAGATCCAGGTGAGTCACCTGGTCAGGGCATCCCTGACGTGGTGGTTGAGGTCCCCGGCTCTTCGGTCCGGGAAGTCGTTCCTCCCCATCCAATGGACGGTGATCACAACGGACGCCAGCCTGACGGGCTGGGGGGGAGTCTGGGGAGTCCTGTCGGCCCAAGGGCTTTGGACTCCGGACGAAGCCCTCTTACCGATCAATGTGCTGGAGATACGGGCAATCAGACTGTGCCTCTCCTCATGGTCGGAGAAACTACAGGGTCACTCCATCAGGATACAATCGGACAACGCCACAGCAGTGGCGTATGTCAACCATCAAGGGGGGACTCGGAGCTCAGCTGCGGCTTCCGAAGTCGCCCGCATCCTGAGGTGGGCCGAAAGAAGCGTGCCGGCTCTGTCGGCCGTCTACATTCCGGGCGTAGACAATTGGCAGGCGGACTATCTAAGTCGCCAGACGCTGGACCAGGGGGAGTGGTCCTTGCACCCGGAGGTCTTTCAACTTCTTTGCAGACGGTGGGGCACGCCGGATGTGGACCTGATGGCTTCTCGACTCAATCGCAAGGTGTCGAGGTTTGTGGCCAGATCCAGGGATCCCTGGGCGGATGCCTCGGATGCGTTGGTGGCCCCATGGGGTCAGTATCGCCTGATATACGTTTATCCTCCGCTGCAGTTGCTCCCTCGCCTGCTCCGCAGGGTAGCGACCGAGGGAATTCCGGTGATCCTCATTGCTCCGGATTGGCCTCGGCGTCACTGGTACGCCGATCTGGTACGTCTCGTCGCAGACGTTCCCTGGCGGTTACCGATACGGGGGGACCTTCTGTCTCAAGGTCCTATATTTCATCCTGCTTTACAGTCTCTGGTTTTAACGGCATGGTTATTGAAAGCCAGGTGCTGAGAGACCGAGGTCTCTCGGATTCGGTCATTTCGACCATGTTAAGGGCACGGAAGTCTTCCTCCAGAAGGATCTATCACCGTACTTGGAGAGCTTACATCGCCATGTGCGAAGAGCTGGACTGGCGCCCACGAACGTATTCCGTTCCCAGAATCCTGCATTTTCTGCAGCGTGGCGTGACCCAAAAGCTCGCTTTGAGTACCATTAAGGGTCAGATTTCGGCCTTGGCCATCTTCTTTCAGCGACCGCTGGCGGGTCATCCCTTGGTTAGCACCTTTTGTGCAGGGGGTTCGACATGTGCTCCCCCCTGTCAAGCCTCCTCTCCCCCCGTGGGATCTGAATTTGGTGCTCTCGGTCCTCCAGGTACCTCCCTTTGAAAATATTAGAGATATTCCCCTCTTGACTTTGTCTCAGAAGGTGGCCTTCTTGGTGGCCATTACTTCCATTAGACGAGTGTCTGAATTGGCGGCCTTGTCCTGCAAGTCGCCCTTTTTGATCATCCATAAGGATAAGGCGGTGTTACGTCCGCGACCTTCCTTTCTGCCAAAGGTGGTCTCGGCCTTCCACTTAAACGAGGACATTGTCCTCCCGTCCTTGTGTCCTCACCCATCGCATCCCAGAGAGTTTGCGCTACACACTTTGGATGTGGTACGAGCCTTGCGGGTGTACCTGTCTGCTACTGCTTCTATTCGGAAGTCTGACTCACTATTTGTGGCTGTCTCTGGGCCAAAACAGGGCCAAGCGGTTTCGTCTGCCACCATTTCTAGGTGGATCAGACAAACCGTCATTCAAGCTTATGCTCTCAAGGGGCGGGCGCCTCCCTTTCCGGTTACGGCACATTCCACCAGGGCAATTGGTGCTTCCTGGGCTTTCTGACATCAAGCGTCGGTTGCACAAGTGTGCAAGGCGGCGACCTGGTCGTCTGTTCATACCTTTTCTAAGTTTTATAAGGTTGATGTGGCTGCATCTTCGGATGCTTCCTTCGGCCGCAAGGTGTTGCAGGCCGCTGTTTGATGTTGCAACTCCTCCGTTGAGGAGCTCTGCCTTGTTTGGAGTGAAGTTTTTGGTTTTCCATTTATACTGCTCCCATCCCTCTTGACACTGCTTTGGGACATCCCACGTGTAAAGGTGTATAAGACACGCTGTGTCAGTCCATGGATGACAAGAGAAAATAGGATTTTTGTACTCACCGTAAAATCCGTTTCTCTGGCATCCATGGACTGACACAGCACCCACCCTTCTTTTTAAGTTTGTACTGCTTTGTTACGAACTGAGGTCTGCTGACTGCAGTGGGAGGGTTATGCCCGGAGGGACCGCCCCCCTGGGCGGGGCTGTTCAGCTCTGGCTGTTTAGAATGTATGTATAACATCTCACATTCTGCCTAGGTCTTCTCCTGCAGGCAGGGACATAACCCACGTGTAAAGGTGTATAAGACACGCTGTGTCAGTCCATGGATGCCAGAGAAACGGATTTTACGGTGAGTACAAAAATCCTATTTTTTCCTTTTTGGGATAAAGGTTTTACATAAATAAAATAAAACTGACTGTTATAAGCACCCCTGTCTGTGTTAAAGTATAAGTTCACTTAAAAAAAAAAAATGCACATTGTTTTGCAGGTAAAATGTGCATTTACTTTTTTTTTTTTGTAGGAGCCTGGAAAGCATTGCATCCGTGATCAGCAGATCGCAGGTGTCATGCAGGACTGTCAGTGTAAGCTGTCTGCCCATGCCTCCAATACGGGCAGGCAGTTACACAATGACAATGACAGCTTAATGAACTACCTAGAGCTCATTGAGAACTACAAGCCGACAGCCGCAAAGGCTGTTGGTATGTGTAGTTCATTTATGCACAGAACTCTGTGAATTAGTGATACGGCCTTGTGGGCGGTGCCCTGCACTGCCGTGCTCTTTTCAAATAGTGACTGCAGGGAGGGGGAGAAGATCCCCCCTGTCATAGGGAGTGGCTGCAGGATCGGGAACATGCTACAGGTTCCACCCTAAAAACAGGTGGAACATGTAACATGTTCCTGAAGGTGAACTTATCCTTTAAATGGTTTGTTTCAGTCCTCCAACCAGGGCTAGCGCTACCAATAGGCAAACTAGTCAGCCGCCTAGGGCGCAGCCTGGTTTCTCTACTCTCCGTGCTATGTACGTTTTCGGTGCTGTGTATAAACACCTCTGTAATAACCTCTAGTGGGCACTGCTGGCATGCACATCAAGGGGGGGGGATGCAGGGGATGCCTCTGCTGCATGTATCTCAGGCAGGGGGCAGCCAATTCGTAGGCGCAGCAATGACATGTCCCAACGGAGCGAAACACAAACATCCCCTGCGCGCCTATATCAATGACCTGTCTCTCCCTGGTAATCATCTAAGTACAGCCAGCTGTGCCCATACATTCAGTGAATCCAGTGACCCCGCCCCCCCGTGTCACCGCCATTCATAGAGGACACTCTCCCTCCCGACCCGTCCTGTACAGCGGCAGCGTGCTATAGCCTATAGGAGTAGTGTGCGCTTTGGGGGTCAGTGCCTGGTGACAGCTGGAGGCAGGTTCATCATATGCAGCAGAGCCCCGGTGTGTGAAGAACACTGACGTATATACAGTGTCTTGAAAAATATTCATACCTTTCGAAATTTTCCAAATTTTGTCATGTTACATCCAAAAACATAAATATATTTTTTGGGGATTTTATGTGATAGACCAACACAAAGTGGCACATAATTGTGAAGTGGAAGGAAAATGATAAATGGTTTTCATTTATTTTATTTTTTTACAAATACCGTATATACTCGAGTATAAGCCGAGTTTTTCAGCACATTTTTTTGTGCTGAAAATGCCCCCCTCGGGGTATACTTGAGTCTGTGTTCATCTTCATATTTGTGTGCCTGATCCCGGCCAGCCATAGGTCCTCTGGACCCCAAACTTAACACACATGTAGCCCCACTCTTCCTCTACAAGTGTGCAAAGTTTGTTGTCCGGAGGACCTACGGCCGGTGAGCACCGATTTTTCAAAGCCGGGCACCTCTTCCATAGACTCCCATGTTAAACGGTTATTTCTCCAGTGATTTTGGGGACCCGGTACTGGCCCTTCCATAAACTCCCATGTTAAACGTCAGTCTAGTCACACAGTGCAAGAGATCAGGTAGGGAGATTGGGCACAGTGAGGCACGGGCACAGTTAGGCATGGGCACAGTTAGGCATGGGCACAGTGAGGCATGCACATGAACACAGTGAGGCAAAGTGAGGCACAGTGAGGCATGCAGATGGACACCCTAGGGTTATACTCGAGTCAATACGTTTTCCCAGTTTTTTGTGGTAAAATTAGGTGCCTCGGCTTATATTCGGGTCGGCTTATACTCAAGTATATACGGTAAATGTGTGAAAAGTGTGGCGTGCATTTGTATTCAGCCCCCCTGAGTCAATACTTTGTAGAACCACCTTTCACTGCAATTACTGCTTCAAGTCTTTTTGAGGATGTCTCTACCAGCTTTGCACATCTAGAGAGAAAAATTTAGCCCATTCTTCTTTGAAATATGGCTCAAGCTCTGTCAGATTGAATGGAGAGCGTCTGTGAACAACACTTTGCAAGTCTTGCCACAGATTCTCAATTGGATTAAGAATGGCCCAGTCAAAGTCCAGACCTAACACATGAACAGTGTTGTTCATCTTACGTTAAAAAAGTAATTAGTTAGTTACAAATTACTTCTTCCAAAAAGTAATGGAGTTACTCACTCAGTTACTACATTGAAAAAGTAATTAGTTACTCAGCAAAGTAACTATATTGGTTATATTATATATACACGGGGGCGGGGGCGGGGTGGTAGAAGGATGATATATATGTAATTTTTTAAGTGTATAAAATAATAGGAGGGATAACAAAAAATAATATTGGTTATGTGCCTAATGCCTCACTCACTGTGCCCATTGCCTCACTGTGCCCATTGCCTCACTCACTGTGCCCAATGCCTCACTCACTGTTCCCAATGCCTCACTCACTGTTCCCATTGCCTCACTGTGCCCAATGCCTCACTCACTGTGCCCAATGCCTCACTCACTGTGCCCAATGCCTCAATTACTGTGCCCAATGCCTCAATTACTCACTGTGCCCAATGCCTCACTCACTGTGCCCAATGCCTCACTCACTCACTGTGCCCAATGCCTCACTCACTGTGCCCAATGCCTAGCCCCCTACCTGATTAGCGGCGTCCCGGCGGCCATTCCACAGTATTCAAAAGCCGCGCCTCCCGAGTCCTCGTCGTCTGTGATAGGCGGAACACTCAATTTCCCAGCATTCAGTGTTCCGCCTATCATGGACATCCGCTCATCCTCATAACACAGACGAGGATGAGAGGATGTCCGTGATAGGCGGAACACTGCCTGCTGTGAAATTGTGTGTTCCGCCTATCACAGACGACAAGGACTCGGGAGGCGCAGCTTTTGAAAACTGCAATGGCCGCCATCTGTCTGCATGACACGCTGTTCAGGTAGGCAGACGGCGGCTTGCAGTTAGTTAGTTTTACACATTACATCTACTCGCGGCGGCTGCGGCGAGTAGATGTAATTGGGGTAACGCCGCCCAAGTAATGGGAACGGCGGTGCCGCGAGGGTAAGAGTAATCAGTGCGATTACTCGCTACCCCAAAAAGTGGCTACGTTACCTAACGCTGTTAATTTAAACGGCGTTAGTTACAACACTGCACATGAATAGGCTTTAATCTAAACCATTCCAGGGTCATTGTCCTGCTGGAAGGTGAACCTCCGCCCCAGTCTCAAGTCTTTTGCAGACTCTAACAGGCTTTCTTCTAAGATTGCCCTGTATTTGGCTCCATCCATCTTCCCATCAACTCTGACCAGCTTCCCTGTCCCTGCTGAAGAAAAGCATCCCCACAACATGATGCTGCCACCACCATGTTTCACGGTGGGAATGGTGTGTTCAGGGTGATGTGCAGTGTTAGTTTTCCGCTACACATAGCGTTTTGCTTTTAGGCCAAAAAGTTCAACTTTGGTCTCATCTGACCAGAGCACCTTCTTCCACCTGTTTGTTGTGTCCCCCACATGGCTTCTCGCAAACTGCAAACGGGACTTCTTATGGCTTTCTTTCAACAATGGCTTTCTTCTTGCCACTCTTCTATAAAGACCAGATTTATGGAGCGTACAACTAATAGTTGTCCTGTGGACAGATTCTCCCACCTGATCTGTGGATCTCTGCAGCGCCTCCCAAGTTACCATGGGCCTCTTGGCTGCTTCTCTGATTAATGCTCTCCTTGCCCAGCCTGTCAGTTTAGGTGGATGGCCATGTCTTGGTAGATTTGCAGTTGTGCCATACTCTTTCTATTTTCAGATGATGGATTGAACAGTGCTCCGTGAGATTTTCAAAGCTTGGGATTTTCTTTCTCGTACATCACGGGACACAGAGCGACATAGTCATTACTAATGGGTTATATAGTTACCGTCAGGTGCTGGCACTGGCAACTTCCCAAACCGGAAGTACCCTCCCCTATATAAGCCCCTCCCATCCGGGAGCACCTCAGTTTTTTGCCAGTGTCTAAGGTGTTGGCCAAGAAGAAACATGTGTTTTTCACTGAGCTTGCGTACAGGTTCTTTTGGGCCTCAGTAAGCTATTCCGGATCCGACCAAAAAAGCTTCATAGCTAAACGGTCGGTACCCGGGCCTTGCAGAGAAGAGCAAGGTTCTGCCTGTAATGCTTCTCTTAGGAGAGCTGGACCCTGGGATCCAGAGCTCTGGTCATACCCACGACCAAGATGTTTTCTGTGCAGGGTGCTATACAGGTCCAGGGGAGTGGAATCCTTGGGAACCCGGTCCCTGAAGGTTTGATTACAATGCCTGCCGTGATAGGTGAAGTTTGGGCTTTTGTGGACCAAACAAAGTCCTGCGGCGGGGAACAGGTAAGTGGGGGCCCCCAGGAACTTGGTTCTATTGGGGGACCCCCAAGCCTAATTTGTCTTTCTGTCTGTTACCTAACGGTATTCCCGCTAATATCTGTGCATGCCTGTAACTACTAAAAAAAAATGTAATAATTTTTAATGGTGGTCAAGAAAAAAAAAAAAAAAAAAAGAATGTTTTTTTATATATGTTTAGTATATTAAACTGCGGTACCTGTGTTTGTCCACTAGAGGCCGCTGTGGAATGTTTTTCTTGTCATATGGACTAGTTTCTTCTCAGAGAGCAAAGTCCAGGCAGCTGGTGAGTTCTCCTACAGGAAACTGTTTCCTCTGCCATGTTGCAGTGTTCGTCTATCCCCCGGCCTGCGGCAAAGGGGGCCCTGGCTCCTGTCCCTGGTTTCCATGTTTGAAAATTAGCGCCGAGGCGCACGTGGCCGCGCGCGTGCACGTGCACGCGCCTCTATATATAGAGGTGGCCGGAAAAAGGGGCGGGGCCTGGGGGATGACGCTCTGTGCGCGCCGCAGCGCTTCTGCGCATGTGCGGGCGTCCCAGCAGGTTTTTAAAAAGCCACATTATTGCAGTAAGCTGGCTATGAAGTACAGAGACAGAGCTGGCAACATTTAAAGGCATACAGCAAGCGGTTGATACAGGCATCCCCTAGAAAGGCACATTAGTAGACACCAACTGTTTATTATAGCAGCATTTATGCTAGACTATTATCAGTAACTGGTGTATTTTCGGCTGGAATACCTCAGCTTTGTGGCTTAGGAATATGCCGTCTAAAAACTCCGGGACTAGAAATTCCAGGAGGAATAGGGGGTCTCCATCGGGCTCTGAGGATCTTGGGCATGCTTTGGCTGCACCAGTCTCCCCTGAAGAATCAGAGGTTAGTGACCGTAGGGCACCCCCAGGAGTACCTGGTACTGTGGCTGTCCCCAGTTCACCTGCTCCTGTGTATGTAACAGAGGAGGTTTTTTCCTCAGCTCTGGGAGGGCTGGAAGAGAGATTGTCAGCACTAATTGCTGCTTCCCTGTCACAGGAGAAAAGCGCTCGATCTCCGTCTCCTCCCTCAGAGTGCCTGTTAACAGAGCAACAGTCCCATACAGAGAACGACCTACCTGAGGGGGATCAGGATGAGGTTGATTCAGTTGTAGAGGAATCAACAGTGGAGGAGCCGTTCTCAGCATCACATGCTGAGAGGTTATGGGTGCAGTCCCTGACTAATATGGTCCGATCAGCATTTAAAATGCCACTTGCGGAGCCATCCTCCTCTTCTGTCTCCTCGTTGGGGTCGCTAAAAGCTCCCCAGACTGTTTGTTCTTTTCCGATCCATCCTTTACTGGAGGGGCTCATTTACCAGGATTGGGAGCATCCTGACAAAATATTTACTCCCCCCAAGAGATTTCCGGTGGTCTATCCTATGGAGGATAAGTTCGTCAGAAAATGGAAGGTCCCTACAGTGGACGCAGCCATCTCTTGTGTGAATAAATCACTGACATGTCCGGTGGAAAATGTCCAAATGTTCAAGGACCCAATAGATAAAAAATTGGAGTCCTTATTGAAATCTGCTTTTTCTACAGCAGGATTGGTGACACAACCAGCAGTGGCAGCTATAGGGGTCTGCCAAGCAGTGAAGGATCAGTTGAAACAGGTCTTAAGGGACGTGCCAGATCAGCAGGCTCTTGCTCTAGCTGATCTACCTAGAGCCTTATGCTTTGCGGTGGACGCTATAAAGGATTCAATCCATCAGGCCTCCCGCCTTACGCTGTCTGTAGTACATATGCGCAGGCTTCTATGGCTCAAAAACTGGTCTGCTGAAGCTCCCTGTAAAAAATTGCTGGTCAGCTTCCCATTTCATGGGGAGCGCTTATTCGGGGAAGACCTGGACAAGTATATCCAGAGAATTTCCAGCGGTAAAAGTACACTCTTGCCGGTCAAAAATAGAGTTAGAGGTCCCTCTTTTAAGAGGCCGGCTTCTCCAGTCCCTAGGACATCGGCTGTGAAACAGTTCCGACGGCCTCCCCGGTCAAATCCCGGAGGTAAAAATCAGGGACAGTTGCAGGGTAACAAGAAGCCCTGGAGCAGGAGAGGTACAAAACCTCCCCCAAAGTCAAATGCATGAAGGGTTGCCCCCACCCAATCGGGTGGGGGGAAGACTTCAGTTGTTCACAGAAACCTGGCGGGACACGATCCGAGACAGATGGGTGCTCTCCGCAGTAAATCTGGGATACAAATTGGAGTTAAAAAACTCCCCTCCTTCCCGCTTTATAAGGTCGAACGTGCCAAGGGATCCCCAGAAGAGAGGATCCCTCCTGTTGGCACTGGAACAATTATTGCTTCAAGCAGTAATTATAGAGGTCCCCCTGGAAGAATGGGGGTTCGGGTTTTACTCAAACCTCTTTACAGTTCCGAAGCCAAACGGGGACGTGAGGCCCATATTAAATCTAAAAGGGCTAAACAAATTCCTACATATCAGGACTTTCCGGATGGAGTCGATCCGATCGGTAGCCACTGCCCTACAAGGGGAGGAATGGTTAGCCTCGATCGACATCAAAGATGCGTATTTGCACATCCCCATCTTTCCAGCCCACCAAAAATTTCTACGCTTTGCGATAGAAAGGCGCCATTTTCAGTTCAGAGCCTTACCCTTCGGTCTGGCCACAGCACCAAGAGTGTTCACAAAAATTCTGGCCCCATTATTGGCCAATCTAAGAACACGAGGTGTAACGATAATGGCATATCTAGACGACTTGTTGCTGATAGACCACTCAGTGGAAAAACTAGAAGTGGTTGTTCACGAGACAATCAAGTATCTGGAATATCACGGTTGGATTATCAACCGAGACAAGTCAGCCCTAAAACCAGTCAAAAGTCTGGAATACTTGGGGCTAAGGCTGGATTCAGACCAGAGAAAAATTTTCTTGCCTCGAGAAAAGGGGTCGTCTTTGAGAGATTTGATCCACTTAGTGGGTTCAAAAAGACAGCCATCCATACGCCTGTGCATGAGGCTGCTGGGAAAAATGGTGGCATCATTCGAAGCAGTACCCTACGGTCAATTCCATTCAAGGAAGTTGCAAAGGGCCATACTGTCAGCCTGGAACAAAAAAGTTCAGGCTCGGGACGTACCAATGTCCTTGTCCCCTTCCGTTCGCAGAAGCCTCCGTTGGTGGTTGGTTCCCCGGAATCTGGAAAGAGGGAAATCCTTCAGTCCGATTTCTTGGAAGGTGGTCACTACAGATGCCAGCCTTTTAGGCTGGGGAGCAGTACTGGAGCAATGGTCTCTCCAGGGCAGATGGTCGGATGCGGAAAAGGCCCTGCCCATCAATCTCTTAGAGATACGAGCAGCCCGGTATGCCCTAGTAGCATGGACATCCAAACTCCAAGGGTCCCCTGTCAGAGTTCAGTCAGACAATGCCACAGCAGTGGCATATATCAATCGTCAGGGGGGCACCAGGAGTCGTGCAGCCCAAAGGGAAGTAAATTACATCCTGAGATGGGCAGAAAGATATGTCCCAGCCATATCTGCGGTATTCATTCCAGGGGTGGAGAATTGGAAGGCGGACTTTCTAAGTCGCCAGCAATTAGGCCCAGAGGAAGGGTCCCTTCATCCCGAGGTTTTCCGGACAATATGTCAGCGGTGGGGAACACCGGATGTAGATCTGCTAGCATCCAGGTTCAACACGAAAGTGGACAGGTTTGTCTCTTGGACAAGGGATCCCCTAGCGTGCGGCTCGGATGCCCTAGTGTTCCCTTGGGATCAGTTCAAGCTGATATATGCATTCCCACCGCCACAATTGTTACCTCGATTACTCCGCAGAATCAGGGTAGAAAAGAAACCAGTGATTCTGGTGGCTCCAGCGTGGCCCCGAAGAGCATGGTACGCGGAGATTGTAAAAATGTCTGTGGGGAGTCCTTGGACCCTCCCACATCGTCCGGACCTGCTTTCGCAGGGACCGATATACCACCCTTCCTTACCAGCCCTAGGTTTGACGGCCTGGCTATTGAAGCCCACATTCTAAAAAGGAGAGGGCTCTCTAATGCTGTGGTGTCTACCATGATCAATGCCAGGAAACCGGTATCCAGGCAGATCTACTATAGAATCTGGAAGGCGTACATCGCCTGGTGTGAGGCCAGGAAATGGCATCCACGTAAATACGTAATAGGGAGAATTCTGGACTTCCTACAATGGGCTGTAGATAGGAAGCTTGCCTTGAGTACTATCAAAGGTCAGATTTCGGCCTTGTCAATATTTTTTCAAAGGCCCTTGGCTTCGCATTCACTAGTCAAAGCCTTTATACAAGGAGTGATGCGTATTAGTCCTCCGGTTAATATTCCCATATGTCCATGGGATCTAAACTTGGTTCTGTCGGTTCTACAGAAACAACCATTTGAACCATTACAGCATATTTCCTTAGTGCTTCTCACCAGGAAATTGATTTTTCTAGTAGCCATTTGTTCGGCTAAAAGAGTATCGGAATTAGCAGCTATGTCCTGTAAGGAGCCATATCTGGTTATCCATAAGGACAGAGTAGTGTTACGTCCTCATCCAGCCTTTCTTCCTAAGGTGGTATCGAGTTTTCATTTGAACCAAGATGTGGTTCTTCCTTCTTTTTTCCCCAAGCCTACTTCGGTAGAGGAAAAGTTATTGCATTCTTTGGATGTAGTAAGAGCAGTTAAAGCTTATCTAAAAGCCACTGCTCAGATTCGCAGAACGGATACTTTGTTTATTCTGCCGGAAGGCCCCAGAAAGGGTCAGGCAGCGTCAAAATCTACTTTAGCCAAGTGGATTCGACAGGTCATAATACAAGCCTATAGCTTGAGAAGTAGACCGCCTCCGTTCAAAGTTAGGGCGCACTCCACGAGAGCAGTTGGAACTTCATGGGCAGTGCATCACCAGGCCTCCCTGGCTCAAGTCTGTAAGGCCGCAACATGGTCTTCAGTACACACGTTTACTAGGTTCTACCAGGTGGACGTTAGAAGTCAGGAGGATGTCGCCTTTGGGCGCAGTGTGTTGCAGGCCGCAAAAGATCCTCATGTCTGATAGCGCTCAGCTTATATATGGTGTATCCCCCCCCTCATTTGGCATTGCTTTAGGACATCCCATTAGTAATGACTATGTCGCTCTGTGTCCCGTGATGTACGAGAAAGAAAATAGGATTTTTATAACAGCTTACCTGTAAAATCCTTTTCTTGGAGTACATCACGGGACACAGAGCTCCCGCCCCTCTTTGGGGACACTTATTGCTTTGCTACAAAACTGAGGTGCTCCCGGATGGGAGGGGCTTATATAGGGGAGGGTACTTCCGGTTTGGGAAGTTGCCAGTGCCAGCACCTGACGGTAACTATATAACCCATTAGTAATGACTATGTCGCTCTGTGTCCCGTGATGTACTCCAAGAAAAGGATTTTACAGGTAAGCTGTTATAAAAATCCTATTTTTTTTTTATAGCCTAACCCTGCTTTAAACGTATTCACAACTTTATACCTGACCTGTCTGGTGTGTTCCTTGGCCTTCATGATGCTGTTTGTTCACTAAGGGTCTTTAACAAACCTCGGAGGGCTTCACAGAACAACTATATTTATACCGAAATTAAATTTCACACAGGTGGACTCTATTTATTAATTAGGCGACTTCTGAAGGCAATTGGTTCCACTAAATTTTAGTTAGGGGTATCAGGGTAAAGGGGGCTGAATACAAATGCACGCCACACTTTTCATATATTTGTAAAAAAAATTGAAAACGATTCATGATTTTCCCTTAAATTTACAATTATGTGCCACTTTGTGTTGGTCTATTACATAAAATCCCAATAAAATACATTTACATTTCAAGGGGTATGAATACTTTTACAAGGCACTGTAAAATTGTAAAGTCTCTGCTCTGTCCTCACATGTGTAATGTCATCGTACCAAGCACATGGCCTCCTCTCCCCCCTCCTCCTCCTCTCCCCCCTTCCCCTCCTCCTCTCCCTCCCCTCAGTACGTAGCACACCCGCAACCCTGCACTCTATACAGAGCCAACCCCTCGACCCTGCACTCTTTATGCAGCGCACCCCTCGACCCTGCACTCTTTATGCAGCACACCCCGCAACCCTGAACTCTGTACATGGCGCACCCTGCACTCAGTATGTAGCACGCCCTACAACCCTGCGCTCAGTATGTAGCGCACCCCGCAACCCTGCACTCTTTATGTAGTAAAATAATTTAGTAAAAAAAATGCAGACCCTTGCATTTTGTGCATTACACACTCCTGACCCCTGCCACCTCAACTGTATACATAGGCAGGGCAAAGAGGGCGGAGTCAGGGGCGGCAAAATTAGGTTTCATCTAGGGTGTCAAAAATCCTTGCACCAGCCCTGCCTCTAACTTCCACTTTTGCTGCACAGCTAGGTCTGCTAAATAAAGTTTAACAAAAAAATGATTTCTGTCTGGAACAACAGGTAAAAATAAAAGGAAAAAAAGCCTAAAATGAATGCAGCCTCCACATCTTATCAATGTACAGTATTACCATATTTGACTTTTATGGTACCCGCAAATACCATATTCCATAAAACATTACTTATTCTTATTTTTCTTGTCAAATTTGTTTATTGAAAGGATAAAACATGAGAAGGCAATATAAACATTTTCATATACAGCATCTGTATCAAGGGTAAACAAGGTAAACTGTCATCAGACAGTAGAGGCATGGTTACAAGTCTGATGAGTAAAGCTTAACAATCAATTATAGGTAAGCACATTACGGGACTCCAATAGGAACAGGTGTTTAATGGCAACAATAAAGAAGCGGCAGTAAAAAAATTGACAACACAATTATGATGCAAACAGTGTATGGGGGCCATTGGGGCATAAAAAGGCCTCTATCATTCTAGCAACAGAGCAAAGCAAGTATCTAGATATCACTAGATGTTAAAGTAGTAGGGGAGGTAAGCATTTTTTTTTTTTAAAAGCATAATAAAATGTATTGAAAAAGTTTCCATAATTTACAGTATCCGCTATATCCTTAAAGTAACCCAGTACTCAGAGGCGGCTCTCTAATTAGGCAAAGTAGGCGGTGGCCTAAGGCCTCGCCCTCTCAAGGGCCTTGGGCCGCCTACTTAGCCTAAAGAGCCGCCTCTGGCTATCCTCATACATCAGTCCTAGTGCAGTCAGCGGAGCTTCCTGCCCGCCTCCTTCAGTGTACAGTCACTCCTCCTCTCTGCTCAGTAACAGGGCACTGCCCAGTTTGTCTCCGCTCCTCCTGTCATTAAAACTCACATAAATACAGCTGGCAGAGACTCACACACAGAGTAGACTGACAACTGCCCCCCCCCCCCCCCACCCCGCCCGCCAGCAAATTCCGTCCGTCCCTTAAGCCGATATATTGTGCAAGGGCCTTGCACAATATATCGGCTTAAGGGACGGACGGAATTTGCTGGCGGGGCGGGGGAGGAGAGCAGTTGTCAGTCTACTCTGTGTGTGCGTCTCTGCCAGCTGATGTATTTTCAGGGCGCAGCTAGCAACTCGGCAGGATCGCCGAGACGAGTCCACACTCCTTCCAGGGCGGAGCTTCCGTGGTGGAGGCGGAGCTTCCGTGGTGGAGGCGGAGCCAATTCCGGTTCACTGTCTGTGTACAGCCGAGAGCCGACTGACTGCTGAGCTCAGCTGAGGATGCTCTGACTGAGCTGTGAGGGGACAGAGCCTTGCTATGTGTAAGGTACATGGGCATGTGGGTGTGCATGCGACTGGGCGGGGTACATATGACTGGGTGGAGGTACATGCGACTGGGGGTTGTGCATACGACTAGGGGGTGTGTGCATGTGACTGTGGGGGGCTACATGTGACTGCGAGAGTGTGCATGTGACTGTGGGGGGCTACATGTGACTGCGAGAGTGTGCATGTGACTGTGGGGGGCTACATGTGACTGCGAGAGTGTGCATGTGACTGTGGGGGGCTACATGTGACTGTGGGGGTGTGCATGTGACTGTGGGGGTGTGCATGTGACTGTGGGGGTGTGCATGTGACTGTGGGGGTGTGCATGTGACTGCGAGGGTGTGCATGTGGCTGCGAGGGTGTGCATGTGACTGCGGGGGTGTGCATGTGACTGTGGGGGTGTGCATGTGACTGCGAGGGTGTGCATGTGACTGTGGGCGACTAGATGTGACTGTGGGCGACTAGATGTGACTGTGGGCGACTACATGTGACTGTGGGCGACTACATGTGACTGCGAGGGTGTGCATGTGACTGCAAGGGTGTGCATGTGACTGTGGGGGACTACATGTGACTGTGAGGGTGTGCATGTGACTGTGGGGGACTACATGTGCCTGTGAGGGTGTGCATGTGACTGTGAGGGGGCTACATGTGACTGTGGGGGGCTACATGTGACTGCGAGGGTGTGCATGTGACTGGGTGGGTGTGCATGTGACTGTGGGGGGCTACATGTGACTGCGAGGGTGTGCATGTGACTGTGGGGGACTACATGTGAGGGTGTGCATGTGACTGGGTGGGTGTGCATGTGACTGCGAGGGTGTGCATGTGACTGCGAGGGTGTGCATGTGACTGCGAGGGTGTGCATGTGACTGCGAGGGTGTGCATGTGACTGTGGGGGACTACATGTGACTGTGGAGGGCTACATGTGACTGTGAGGGTGTGCATGTGACTGTGGGGGACTACATGTGACTGTGGAGGGCTACATGTGACTGTGAGGGTGTGCATGTGACTAAGGGGGCTACATGTGACTGGGTGGGTGTGCATGTGACTGGGTGGGTGTGCATATGACTGCGAGGGTGTGCATGTGACTGCGAGGGTGTGCATGTGACTGTCGGGGGCTACATGTGACTGCGAGGGTGTGCATGTGACTGCGAGGGTGTGCATGTGACTGTGGGGGGTTACATGTGACTGCGAGGGTGTGCATGTGACTGGGGGGGACTACATGTGACTGGGTGGGTGTGCATGTGACTGTGGGGGACTACATGTGACTGTGGGGGGCTACATGTGACTGTGGGGGGCTACATGTGACTGTGGGGGGCTGCATGTGACTGGGTGGGTGTGCATGTGACTGTGGGGGGCTACATGTGACTGGGTGGGTGTGCATGTGACTGTGGAGAGTGTATGTGACTGTGGAGAGTGCATGTGACTGGGGGGGGTATATGTGCATATGTCTGCGGGGGTGTGTGCATCGGCCTGCTGGGGGCGTGCATGTGCCTTGTGTTTACAGTCAGGTCTGCTCAGTCCTCTGCCAGGGGTGCCCACCTGTGATTGACAACCCGGGTCCCCCTGACCTGACTCTACCCAGGGCTCCACTGCGGTGGTCGGGAGGTCCCAGCTCAGTCCAGTGCCAATCCTCAGCCATAGTGGGCAAGCGCTCTTCATTCTGCGCTGGCACTGCTCATGATCGGCTTCACTGCGGCTATCTCTTACTAGGAGCTCTTCCACTATGGGGAGTCCGTGGGGACCTACTGCTGCCCAACAGGGTTGATGAGACTTCCGATGTGGTGAAATTTCACACAGCCGCTTCTCTTCTATGAGGCCGTGTTCAAGGAGCTCTATGTGAGTACAGTACTAAGAGAGATAGAGCACTGACACCAGCACAGCGAGACAGAGCACCGACACTAGTACTGAACGAGACAGAGCTCTGACACCAGCATTGATACAAAGCACTGACACCAGCACAGAGAGAGCCAGAGCGCTGACACCAGCACAGAGAGAGCCAGAGCGCTGACACCAGCACTGAGAGAGCCAGAGCGCTGACACCAGCACTGAGAGAGCCAGAGCGCTGACACCAGCACTGAGAGAGCCAGAGCGCTGACACCAGCACTGAGAGAGCCAGAGCGCTGACACCAGCACTGAGAGAGCCAGAGCGCTGACACCAGCACTGAGAGAGCCAGAGCGCTGACACCAGCACAGAGAGAGCCAGAGCGCTGACACCAGCACAGAGAGAGCCAGAGCGCTGACACCAGCACAGAGAGAGCCAGAGCGCTGACACCAGCACAGAGAGAGCCAGAGCGCTGACACCAGCACAGAGAGAGCCAGAGCGCTGACACCAGCACAGAGAGAGCCAGAGCGCTGACACCAGCACAGAGAGAGCCAGAGCGCTGACACCAGCACAGAGAGAGCCAGAGCGCTGACACCAGCACTGAGAGAGCCAGAGCGCTGACACCAGCACTGAGAGAGACAGAGCACTGACACCAGCACTGAGAGACAGAGCACTGACACCAGCTTTGAAATAGAGGACACTGACACCAGTACTCTTAATATATGCAATACATTTTTATTGCTTGAATAATTTTTTTCCCTTATGGACGTGAGTGGGGCCTCATGTTTAAGTTATGCCTAAGGCCTCACAAAGCCTAGAGCCGCCTCTGCCAGTACTTGTATATATTCCTTATCCAGCACCATGATAAATACACATATATGGTCTTTTGATTAATTTCAGCATAATATGCTAATGTGCCGGTGGGGTGGAGGTTTCACTCAATGTATGTGATTCATGTAAATGTTTCCAATTCTTCAGGAGCAATGTACATGCTAGTTTTTGGTGCCTGTAATCTAAACAGGTCTGGTCACTAAAACAAGCCCACTTTGAGCATGTTTAGGGTAACAAAGAGAGAGCCCCAGTATGCAGGATTGACTGTGGAGACAGGTTTACTTTAGGATCCAGTATGTTTCCTAAATGGGGGACCATATCATGTACTCGTCATATACTGGAGTAGAGAGCGGTGATCAAGAGGTTGTAATCTCCAGCTTATCTCTGGGAAGCCCCAAATATTGGGCATAAATGCTGTATAAGCCTCTGAGATCTCTCTGCACTCTCTGGTTGATTCATGATGTGACAGCGGTGTTCCACATCAGTGCCTCTGTCCGAGGTAGGCTTGTTTTAGCGACCAGACCTGTGTACAAATTACAAGCACCAAACTTAGCCTGTACTTTGCTCCTGAAGTAGTGGAATAATTTTTAACAAGTGCTTTGAGTGAAATCTCCACTCCACCGCCACATTAGCTTATTTTATTAAGTAATGAAATAAGCCATAGGGACCATATAATTGTATTTAAGACTTATCATTAGAGCTTAATGGTTGCTGGGGGGGGGGGGGGTTAATGAATAAATGTACTGCATTTCATTGTATTTTTCCTTGTATTGCATTAATGAGTTGCAGCCTACTGAATGGGCTGTCTGAAATTTGCACTATAAGCAACATAAAAGATTACATATAGGGGTGCATTAACATAGCAGTCCCCCCCAGTATTGTTATTACCTGTTAATCCTGCCAGCAAAGGGGCACACAAGCTGCCCAGCAAAAGTGGCAGCTAGGGGGTTGAGACATAGCATTTCCACTGACAGGGGTGCTTACAATGTTCAGCTTTTATTCATGCATGTAAAACCTTTATATCAATGGAAAAAAAAAATTGTTTCTGTAACTGTCTAAAAAGAGTTAGCTGGAATTCAGCTTTGTGTTATGCCTCATTCACACAAGGTGCATGAATCTGTGCCCCAATATGGGGGCTGAGATTACCTATCACATAGGGGGATTGTTAGCCTGCTTGTGATGACAAAGTTGCATAAAATAATAATAAAATGGTAGAAAAATAAATAAATAAACGTGAATAAAATAACTAAAAATAATTAAAAGCCTTAAACACCCCCATCCCCCTGCACATACATACAAATGCATACATATGTAAACAGCGATTGCACCATTCATGTAAGGTATTGCCATGCATAATTCACAATTAACTCTAAAATGATAACCTGTAAAGGCTTTTAAACAGCCACTTATATATATAAAAAAAAACTTAACGTACCATAGTTTGCAACCATTTCTCAAGTGCACACAATTTTGACACGTTTAGTATGTATTTACTCAATGCAACATCATCTTTTATATTTTACCAAAAATCGGTATGATATTGTGCTTTTGTGCATTTAAATTTAATTTTAGTGTATTTTTTTCCTGAAATTTAGCATTTGATAAATGTCTGGATAAATATATTGTGACATAAGAAATTGCAACAGCCACCATTTTATTCTCCAGGTTTCAGAACCTCTGCTTTCAGAAAATCTAATATGTTTGGGGACCTAAGTAATTTTCTAGCAAAAATGCTGTAATTAAAGTAGAATTTTTTTTTTTTTGGGATAGAGCAAGGGAAGGTTATAACCCCTTTTTTTTTTTTTTGCCATCTGTGTCTCATTGCAAAGATTTACCTTCACTTCCTGTCCCATAGCCAAACAGGAAGTGAGGAAATCCCTGCAAATTAAACAAGTCCAGTCTGAGCTCGTTTGGCTGGGCTTCTCCTCTGGGTCACAGGAGTGCAATTAGTTTTGCACTCCTGTGACCCGTTTTCAGCAGAGAGTGGACTGAAGTCCGTCACAGGAATCAGTCCAGGCACCGCGTCATCAGGAAAATAAAGTCTGGATCCACCAGTTCGCTGGACTGACACCCGTCTCAGCCTCTCAGCGAGCCGCTCCGCCCCTCCACAGCCCAGCACTCCAATGAGCGTGGAGGAGCAGAGAGGAGAGCTGCTGATTAACAGGAAGGAGCTCTTTGCTCGGAGCCATCGGTGATGTTTGATCGCTCGGTTCTCAGTGCAGAGGCGCCGGGGGACAGATGCTGAATCCACCTAGGTAAGTATGATGGGGCAAAAAAAAAAAAAAACATACTTCCCTTTTAAGGTAGTTCCTTGGGGACCCCCAGGTCACCAGAACTAGTGTCCCCATTGGAAGATTTCCCATGTATTACTTCTCTGGGGACAACCCAATTTGGGATTTTCTTTTACTTCCACTTTCAATGATAATGGTAAAGAGGACAAATAAAGAGAGTGAGGCCTCGTACACACGACCGATTTTCTCGTCCAAAACAGTCAAGAAAAGTGCCGCGAGAGTTTTTTTGTCTAGAAAAACGTTCATGTGTATGGTTTTACGACGAGAAACTTGACGAGAATCTCGACGAGAAAATAGAGAACCTGCTCTCTATTTTCTCGTCAGGATTCCAGATTTCCTCGTCGTGTTTCTCGTCGGCCTGTTTTGTGACGAGAAAATGGTTCGTGTGTATGCTTTTACGACTCTTCAAAAAGCGCGCATGCTCAGAATCAAGTATGAGACGGGAGCGCATCTTCTGGTAAAACAAGCCTTCGTAATGGAAATAGCACATTCGTCAGGCTAAAACGAACTGAAAGCACGAAGACTGAAAAGCGCGAATCGTCTCTTCCCAAACTTTTACTTCACACGCGGTAACACGAGATCAGCAAAAGCAGCCCATGGGGTGGCGCCAAGAAAAAAGATCTTCCCCTTTATAGTGCCGTCGTACGTGCTGGACGTGAGCGCAGAGAACCACGAGGAAATTGGAAAATGACAGTGTGTACGCATAGAAAGCTTGACGAGAAAATCGACAAGCTTAACAAGAATCTCGTCGAAAAAAACGACGTGTTTTTTACGACGAGAAAATCGGTCGTGTGTACGAGGCCTGAATCTCCATAACTGACAAGCATTCTAATCCCTCACCACTCTATCTAAAACTAAAAAAAGTTTTGCTTTTAGTTATACTTTTAACGTGTGCAAAAAAAAAATTAGTCCAAAGTTCGACTGCAAATTATCAACTGATGTTTACTGGACATTGTTACCTTTGTACACGATTTAAGAATGTGTCTAACATTTCCTTATCTTTGTAAAAAAACTAAACAAAACAAAAAAAAAAAAAAAAAAACTTTTTTTTACATGTAGTATGTTTGCAGCTCAAGGGCATATTTTAAACTGCTGCAGAGCCAAATATGTCCAGTAGAGGGAAGCATTTACTTAAAGCGGAGCTCCGCCGTAAAAAAAAAATATTAAAAGCCAGCAGCTACAGCTACAGCAGCTGCTGGCTTTTAATATTTGGACACTTACCTGTCCTGGAGTCCAGCGACGTCCGCAGCAGAGGACGAGCGACCGCTCGTCGCTCTGCTGCTCCCTCCGCCATCCTCACTGAGGGAACCAGGAAGTGAAGCCCTGCGGCTTCATGCCCGGTTCCCTACGGCGCATGCGCGAGTCGCGCTGCGCCGTTCTGATTGGTGCTCCTGTGTTCTGGGAGCCGAGTGTCTCCCAGAACACCAAGGGAAGTCTGCGGGAAGTGACGTAACTCCCGCAGATTCCCGGAGAGAGGACTCCCGGATGTGGGTGAAAATACCTGTCTTAGACAGGTATCTTCACCCCCCTCCCCCCTGAAAGGTGTCAATTGTGACACCGGAGGGGGGGAGGGTTCCAAATAGCAAAAGTTGCTATTTAGGGTGGAGCTCCACTTTAAGATAATTCAGGACTACAGTAAAGTTGTATTTCTCCATAGACCGCTTTTGTTTGAAAATATAGATCTCCTGACCCTATGTTTCTTTTATAGACATGTGCATTCGTTTTCGTCCGAATGCATTTTCGTCCGAATTTCAGGTATTTTCGTTATCGTTTTAACAAACAAACGAAAATGCAGAATCCGAAAACCGAAAGATCCGACATAAACAAATGCTTAATTTTCGTTTTCGTTGCAACAACAGTTCGATATAGATAGGAGATTCGACATGAGGCTGACAATAACAATCTGTGTCCATCGAACCTGTGGTCGAATGTGCCTAACCTTAACTCTATTAGTCCAAGATTATTCTACATAGAGAGAAAAGATTTGACATTATAGAGAGAAAAGATTCGACATTATAGAGAGAAAAGATTCAACATAGAGAGAAAAGATCACTGCTGGAATTGGGTGGGGGAAGTCAAATAAAAAAATGATGATGATGAATGTTATTGGCTGATTGTAACCAAAGAGGAGGAGCAGTAAAATAGCTAGAACTAACTTGACAATTCGACATGAACGACGAAGATTCAACGAAGCATCGAAAAACATACAAACGTCTAATCTGTCATTGAAGGCTTATGGTATCTGTTGAAAGTTCTAAGAAGATTCTACGGAGCAGATAAACTGTACAACACTGCAATCGTACATTTCCGGTCAAATGCTCGGCCCATAGGCTATAGAAGAATTCTAATGTTGGTTGACTAGTAGGGATGAGCTTCGAGTTCGACTCGAACATTGCCTGTTCGCCCGTTCGCCGAACAGCGAACAAATTGGGGTGTTCGCGGCAAATTCGAAAAATCTATGGGAGAAATCTAAAGTGCTAATTATAAAGGCTTATATGCAAGTTATTGTCCTAAAAAGTGTTTGGGGACCCGGGTCCTGTCCCAGGGGATATGTATCAATGCAAAAATAAGTTTTAAAAACGGCCGTTTTTTTGGGAGCAGTGATTTTAATAATGCTTAAAATGAAAAAATAAAAGTGAAATATTCCTTTAAATTTCGTACCTGGGGGGTGTGTATGATATGCATGTGAAGTGGCGCATGTTTCCCGTGCTTAGAACTGTCCCTGCAAAAAATGTCATTTTTGAAAGAAAAAAAGTCATTTAAAACTCTTTCGCGGCTATTAATGAATTGTCGGCTCCCGGCAATACATACAAAAGTCATTGATAAAAAAAAAAAAAAAAAAAGCGTGGGGGTTCCCCAGAATTCAATTACCAGGCCCTTCAGGTCTGGAATGGATATTAAGGGGAACCCCGCCGCAAATTTAAAAAAAAATTGACGTGGGGTTCCCCCAAATATCCATTCCAGGCCTTTCAGATCTGGCATGGATTTTAAGGGGAACTCCACCCCAAATTTAAAAAAAATGGCGTGGAGTCCCCCTAAAAATCCATACCAGACCCTTATCCGAGCACGCAACCTGGCCGGCCGCAGGGGAAAAGGGGGGGACGAGAGCGGCCCCCCCTCCCTTCTGAACCGTACCAGGCCACATGCCCTCAACATGGGGAGGATGTCCCCATGTTGATGGGGACAAGGGCCTCATCCCCACAACCCTTGCCCGGTGGTTGTGGGGGTCTGCGGGCGGGGGGCTTATCGGAATCTGGAAGACCCCTTTAACAAAGGGGACCCCTAGATCCCGGCCCCCCCCTATGTGAATTGGTAAGGGGTACATTGTACCCCTACCATTTCATCGAAGAAAGCGTAAAAAAATGTTTAAAAAAACACACAAACACCTTGAAAAAGTCCTTTATTTAAAAAAAAAAAAAAACATTCCAGCGGTGAAATCGAGTGTCCCGCGGCGATCCCGATGTCCAGCGCTGTCCTTCATTGGTTGTGCCTGAGTGGATCTGATGGGGAACTCCCTCTCAGTATTTTAAATGTATAGACCCGCCCCTTCTAAAGTTCCCCATCAGGTCCGCTCAGCGGACCAGATGCGGAACATGAGAAGGGGCGGGTCTATACATGTATTACCAAAGTGAGAGCAGTTCCCCATCAGGTCCGCCCCCTCGGTATGTCGGACCCGCCTACGTCATTGGCTTGAGCGGGGAACTTGCTTCACTGTGTAATTTAAATTTACATAGTGAAGGAAGTTCCCCGCTCAAGCCAATGACGTAGGCGGGTCCGACATACCGAGGGGGCGGACCTGATGGGGAACTGCTCTCACTTTGGTAATACATGTATAGACCCGCCCCTTCTCATGTTCCGCATCTGGTCCGCTGAGCGGACCTGATGGGGAACTTTAGAAGGGGCGGGTCTATACATTTAAAACACTGAGAGGGAGTTCCCCATCAGGTCCGCTCAGGCACAACCAATGAAGGACAGCGCTGGACATCGGGATCGCCGTGGGACACTGGATTTCACCGCTGGAATGTTTTTTTTTTTTTTTTTTTTTTTAAATAAAGGACTTTTTCAAGGTGTTTGTGTGTTTTTTTAAACATTTTTTTACGCTTTCTTCGTGAAATGGTAGGGGTACAATGTACCCCTTACCAATTCACATAGGGGGGGGGGGGCCGGGATCTGGGGGTCCCTTTGTTAAAGGGGTCTTCCAGATTCCGATAAGCCCCCCGCCCGCAGACCCCCACAACCACCGGGCAAGGGTTGTGGGGATGAGGCCCTTGTCCCCATCAACATGGGGACATCCTCCCCATGTTGAGGGCATGTGGCCTGGTACGGTTCAGGAGGGAGGGGGGGCCGCTCTCTCGTCCCCCCCTCTTCCCCTGCGGCCAGCCAGGTTGCGTGCTCGGATAAGGGGTCTAGTATGGATTTTTAGGGGGACTCCACGCCATTTTTTTTAAAATTTGGGGTGGAGTTCCCCTTAAAATCCATGCCAGATCTGAAGGGCCTGGAATGGATATTTGGGGGAACCCCACGTCAATTTTTTTTTTAATTTGCGGCGGGGTTCCCCTTAATATCCATTCCAGACCTGAAGGGCCTGGTAATAGAATTCTGGGGAACCCCCACGCTTTTTTTTTATTTTTTATCAATGACTTTTGTATGTGTTGCCGGGAGCCGACAATTCATTAATAGCCGCGAGTCAGTTTTAAATGACTTTTTTTCTTTCAAAAATGACATTTTTTGCAGGGACAGTTCTAAGCACGGGAAACATGCGCCACTTTACATGCATATCATACACACCCCCCAGGTACGAAATTTAAAGGAATATTTCACTTTTATTTTTTCATTTTAAGCATTATTAAAATCACTGCTCCCGAAAAAACGGCCGTTTTTTTAAAACTTTTTTTTGCATTGATACATGTCCCCTGGGGCAGGACCCAGGTCCCCAAACACTTTTTAGGACAATAACTTGCATATTAGCCTTTATAATTAACACTTTAGATTTCGAACGTTCGAGTCCATTGTATTTAATAGGGTTCTAAAGTTCACACTAACATTTTGTCTGTTCGCAGGTTCTGGTGCGAACCGAACAGGGGGGTGTTCGGCTCATCCCTGTTGACTAGTACCGTATTTTTCGCACCATAAGACGCACCTGACCATAAGACACACCTAGGTTTTAGAGGAGGAAAACAAGAAAAAAAATATTCTGAACCAAATTGTGTACTAAAATATTTTCCAGTGCCCATTAAATGCAGCCTGACCATTGCCATAGTAAACGCAGAGGGACCATGCCATAGTAAACACAGAGGGACCATGCCACAGTAAAGGCAGAGGGACCATGCCACAGTAAAGGCAGAGGGACCATGCCACAGTAAAGGCAGAGGGACCATGCCACAGTAAAGGCAGAGGGACCATGCCACAGTAAAGGCAGAGGGGCCATGCCACAGTAAACACAGAGTGACCATGCTATCAGTGGTGTATTTAGGTTTTGTGCTGCCCTAGGCCTGACTAAACTTGCGCACCCCCTAATTTAAATATGACCCACCCCTTCCTGTCAAGGCCCGACCAATGTCCTCTTCATGGGAAGAGGACAGAGGGGACGCTGTGGGAAGAGGACAGAGGGTTGCCGTGGGTGAAGGACAAAGGGACACCCTGGGAAGAGGACAGAGTAACGCCCTGGGAAGAGGACAGAGTAACGCCCTGGGAGAAGGACGCCGTGGGAAGAGGACAGAGGGGACGCCGTGGGAAGAGGACAGAGGGGACGCCGTGGGAAGAGGACAGAGGGGACGCCGTGGGAAGAGGACAGAGGGGACGCCGTGGCAGTCAATAAGGCCTAGAGGATATCAGGTTAGGCACTTCCTAATGGCTCAGTCCCTGGGAACAGTAATGAATAATGGCCAACAGGCCCTCTTACCAGACCCAGCGAAATCGCAACAGTGATCCCTCTGGCTGGACGTTCGCTCACTCTGGGTTGCCTGGGGTGACTCTAGTCAGTAGTGTAGCATGTCTGTATCCTGGCAGTGGCTCGGTCTTTCTCCCTCTCTGGTGGTGCGGGTACAATGTGGCTCCCTCTCTGGTGGTGCGGGTACAGCGGTTAAAGTGTGGCTCCCTCTCTGGTGGTGCGGGAACAGTGTGGCTCCCTCTCTGGTGGTGTGGGTACAGCGTGGCTCTCTGGCGGTGTGGGTACAGCGTGGCTCTCTGGCGGTGTGGGTACAGTGTGGCTCTCTGGCGGTGTGGGTACAGCGTGGCTCTCTGGCGGTGCGGGTACAGCGTGGCTCTCTGGCGGTGCGGGTACAGCGTGGCTCCCTGGCGGTGCGGGTACAGCGTGGCTCTCTGGTGGTGCAGGGTACAGCGTGGCTCTCTGGTGGTGCAGGGTACAGCGTGGCTCTCTGGTGGTGCAGGGTACAGCGTGGCTCTCTGGTGGTGCGGGGTACAGCGTGGCTCTCTGGTGGTGCGGGGTACAGCGTGGCTCTCTGGTGGTGCGGGGTACAGCGTGGCTCTCTGGTGGTGCGGGGTACAGCGTGGCTCTCTGGTGGTGCGGGGTACAGCGTGGCTCTCTGGTGGTGCGGGGTACAGCGTGGCTCTCTGGTGGTGCGGGGTACAGCGTGGCTCTCTGGTGGTGCGGGGTACAGCGTGGCTCTCTGGTGGTGCGGGGTACAGCGTGGCTCTCTGGTGGTGCGGGGTACAGCGTGGCTCTCTGGTGGTGCGGGGTACAGCGTGGCTCTCTGGTGGTGCGGGGTACAGCGTGGCTCTCTGGTGGTGCGGGGTACAGCGTGGCTCTCTGGTGGTGTGGGGTACAGCGTGGCTCTCTGGTGGTGCGGGGTACAGCGTGGCTCTCTGGTGGTGCGGGTACAGCGTGGCTCTCTGGTGGTGCGGGGTACAGCGTGGCTCTCTGGTGGTGCGGGGTACAGCGTGGCTCTCTAGTGGTGTCCCCCAGCAGAGTATTCTCTTTTGCTCCTCTTCAAGTTCTAACACCCCCTCCCTCCCCTCCAGCAGAGTGCTTGCATGCTGGGGAACTGGTGCCAGAACTCTGCAGGGACTTCATTTCCCATGATGCCCCCAGTGTCTTCTGATTGGCCCTTTGCTGTGGCCAATCATGGGGGGGGGGGGGACAGTGGGTAGGAAGCTGGGTGGCGACCCAGCAAATCCAATTAGAGCCGCTCTCTCTCTCTCTTCTCCTTACAGAAAGGGAAGGGGGGCGGCGGGGGAGATATACAGACAGCCCACAGCTCTCCTCTCCCTGTCACAGTGCCGCTGCTCTATTTGCCAGAGAACTCGGCAGCGGCGCTGTGACAGGGAGAGGAGAGCTGTGGATATCCCCCGCCGCCCCCCCCCTCCCTTTCTGTAAGCAAAAGAGAGAGAGAGAGAGAGAGCGGCTCTAATTCAAATCGCAAAGCCCCTGACACTGCGGCGGGGGGGCGGAGCTAGTGGCGGCGGTCGGGGATTCCAGAGGCTGTGAGCAGATGGCAGGGGCGGTGCCAGCGACGGCGGGGGGCGGGGCCCCTGTTATGTATTCGGACCATAAGACGCAGGGACATTTTCCCCCATATTTCTGGGGGAAAAAAGTGCGTCTTATAGCCTGAAAAATACGGTAATAGTAATTAATAAATATAATTATTACTAGTCATACAATAGAATTCATCTATAGCTTGTAGGCGGAACATTCGACCGGAAATGTATGATTGCAGCGTCGTGCAGTTTCGCTGCTCCGTCGAATCTTCTTTGAACATTCGACAGACACCATAAGCCTTCAATGACAGATTCGACCTTAATTAATTCAGATTTTCGGACGAATGCAATTTCTAACGAAAAACAAAATAAATAAAAACGAATTTCGGGAGTAACTAAATAAATTTATTTTTCTAACGAAAACGAAATTCCGAAACGAAATATTTCAGTGTGCACATGTCTATTCTTTTACATTGTACTACTGATGCTATAAAATATGTAATCAAATTAGAGAAGTGTAAGGATTGTATAAATTAGGTCCAATTCAGGGTGTACTGACATCTCAAAAACATGAATCAAAAAAACAAAAGGAAGAGAAAGATACAAATGAAGGGTCATAAATACATTATTGCTATTATAATGCATGTAGATTTTATTACAAATCATTGTTGAAAATACATGATATGCTTTTTGGAAATGGCATTCACAGATACCCCCTTTAGATAACCCACCATATGCAAATATACATAAATAGAGAAAAATCCGACATGTCACAAGAGTTTTGCCATAATGTACTATGGTGTGTTGCAATGCATGTGCTTCGCTTAGTTCAATGGAACACTATTCAAAATGAATGGCACTGCAAAACGTCAATGGTAGTAATGTGCATTTCACAGACTTTCACTTATATTTGTTTCTGCAGTACACAGTAATAAGCACAGGAGTAGCCGGCAGTTAGGATACAAATATGTTTCGCTTCCAGCTGATGATCTGCTTGGCTGTTCTTGGTATCTGTGCTTTTTTCTCTGCACAACTAATACTTTAACCCTTCAGAGATCCCATCCATGTACTGCAGGCATTTTCAATTGCTAGAATGAGGTTGTTTTACTACAGGTGAGAATCTTCAGTGGAAAAACTGTTTGAACCTACACATCAGTTTTCCAATCATGTGAAAAGCATCTGCAGTGGTTGGGTTTTCAGAGTGCTCTTCACATGATTGGATAAATGAAGTCCAGGTTCACACATTTTAACAAATTTTTTTTTTTTAGTGAGTGCAGGTTCACACTTGTGCGAGTTGATACCGTATGCGATGCGTTAAACACAAACTAGATTCGCATGTCATCCAAAAAGTAATTGTTTTCAATGATGGTGGTTTACATCTATGCGTTGCGATTCCTCTCCGAAATGCGATGCGATTGAAAAAAAGGGTCTTGTGCGAGTTTAGAGCGTTGCAAATTTAGTCTCCATAGACATCAATGTAAATCGTTCTGGAATTGCAACCACAATATTCTCCACAAAAACCAGGACGTTAACCCCTTTTTTTTATATTATGATTCCATTGGCTAGAACATTAATCGCAGCTATGTCCCACTCCTGAAATTTGCATTCAAATCGCGGTAAATTCACACCTCAGAATGGACTGAAAAAACTGAACAAATTCACAGCACAGCAGTGTGAACCGGCACTAAAACTCAACATGCTGCGCTAAAAAATCATGACATAAGGTAATCGGAATGCATGTGTAGTAAACCAAGTGACCAAAAGATGTGAAGTCCCAGAAACCTACAGTAGTGTTCAAATGAAAAAGAAAAAAATCAATGAAAAGATGCAAAAAGAATGCCCATACAGGGCCACCAATGTTGTACCCATGCAAAGTTAAAATCCACAGAAGTGCTTGAAGTGATGATCCATAAACAGAAACAGCCAGCGGCGTGACATTAACCGCCACCATGGAAAATGAGGGTACGCTTACCAGAGAGTGTGGACCCGAGTACCTAACGGTAATGAGTCACACAGGCAGGGGTAAGTAGACATCATATAGAAAAGTCAAATCACTTGGGTGTCTCATATGGATGGATCTCACAAATCCCCTTGGTTCTGGTATGGATGGACTCCAACTTGGACAACACCATCTCTCAATTCTTAGATGTGATGGCTACTTTAGTTTTCTTTTTTAAGTTTTCCTTCTTCTCTTTTCATCTGGTGATCCAGCCAGTGAGTCTGTCACATGTCTGATCCTTCTGGAAAATTCTGTTGGTTGGGTGACCTGGAAACCTTTAAATTACAGGAAACACAAAAAACACTGAACAATTTGAATAGGGAATGAGGTTCAGTTTTTGCTACCAATGGGTTCAAGGTGAATCGTGGATTCAAGATTTACAGTCCCAGTGAATTGATGTGCACAATTCCCCCTAGGAGAATTTTATAAAATCATATAATGCACTTATCCATAATGCAGATGATCCAACAGAGATATGGCTTTTCCTGCCTTCTCCTCTATTGAGAAAAGAGTCCTTTTTTCTTCTTTTTTTTTTTTGGGAAGATCCCCAAACTCTATGGTACAGGGAATCGGCTTCAATGTCTTAACCATCACCATTAACACAGGGGACCCTACACCAGTGGCTCTGACAGCATAAGCAAAGCACTTCCTCACAGTATCATGAGTCACTGGTTCAGGGTGTCGTGTCTGCTGCTACCACATCTATATGTAGCGGGGTCTCTACTAAGGCCCCAGGACTACGTTACCCAGAACCCCATTCGGCCCCAGGGCGGAGGTTCCACCGCAGAGACTCATGGGAGGGGGTACTTAAGTGGGAGGCGAGGTCGAGAACTCGATCGGAGCAGACGCTGTGTGCGACACACAGGAGGTGGAAGTCCCAGGCTGGGATCGCGCCTGGAGTGGTGAGCGGGCACCTGCCTATATCAATAGACTGAGTTGTGTTCAGGCCTATAGACTGCCTAGGCCCACTGTTCGCTCACCAGTGTTTATTGGGGGGTCCGGTAGCGGGACAGAGTTGAAGAATCTACCCCCCCCCCCGTTTTGCCCTGTTATTTCAAGTTAACACCCAATGTGGATTACAAATGGTTATTCCTTTAAGTGCACCAACGAAAGCTGGCCGGTGAAGAAACCTTCATCCCTTAGGGGAAAGAGACTTAGTTCCATTCCATGTCAGGCCTGACTTAGGTGGGGAGTTTAGAAAGTTTGTGTTACTACGCCATAGGCGAGCACACGCTATAATAGCACCGCGTGGTGGACACTGCGCGGCGCCATATTACTGTGCTGCACCTAGTACATTGATTGATGCAGGGCTCTGCAGGCCCATGTATATGTTGCATGTTATACCTTGAATCCTTCATTACCAGTAAAGCTGATATATATATTTTATGTTCTTGCCTCAGTGTGTTGTCTGACTGTTTAGAGATTATTAAGTATAATACACCTGAGAGTGATAGGAGTTTAACCCTAGACTGACTGTGCCAGGGTGGGTCGAGTAAGATTTGCCGGGGGTTGGCATACTGCGTGCAGGGCCCGAAAATCAAATCAGCGGCTCTCTTAATTGGGGGTAGCGCTACACCTGGGGGCTCGTGAGTCCGGGATCCTGAAATAGTGAAGTGGTGCGCAGCAGCCAACGTAGATGAAAATGGGGCAGTGATTATAGAACTCCCAGGGATCTGGCAAGAAGATGCAGTGAAACAGTTAGTGATGTCCCTGTCCCCACAACAGAAAGCATGGATAGTGGATGTAAGATCAGAACCTCCTTTGACATATGTACTGGTTAAATGGAAGGATGGAGTCCCAGAAGACTTCAAGAAGCCAAGCATAGAAACGGTGGATAAACAAACTTATAAGTTAATACGTGTCCCACCTAACCTAAAAGATGTAAAGAAAGAAGAGAGTCCCGGGTCGCCACAGGGCACCCTCAGCACAGAATTATGCGCGGTTCTAGGGGAAATCATAGCGCAATGCAAGAAAGACCCGGCAGATTATCAAATAGCAGGATACCGGAAACTCAGAATGTTTTCAGGAAGGAAACCTGTACCTTCAGGCGAAGAAGGATTTGAGGAGTGGTTAGACGGTGCAACTCAGGCTCTGGAGGAGTGGGAGGTCCCAGACCACAGGAAGAAGCAGAGAATTGCTGAGAGCTTGAAGGGGCCTTCTTTAGAGGCCGTACGCAACCTCAAGATGAGCAAAACGGACTGTACTGCGCAGGACTATCTAGACATTCTGCAGAATGTGTTCGGTGGAACAGAGAAGATCACTGAACTCACCTACCAATTGGAACATTGTTATCAAAAGGCAGGGGAGAAGCTATCAGAGTTCATGATGTGCCTAGATAAAATACTGCACAAGATGATCTTAAAGAAAGGGATTGACCCGAAGAGGGTGGATGAGGCCCGGGTTCAACAGGTGATGAGAGGATCTCAACCATTGGATCCCATCGCACTGGCGTTACGTACAAGACAGGACGGGAAGAGCCTGGAGTACCCTGACTTGATCCGAGTAGTCAGAGAGGAAGAAGCTATGCTGGAGGAGAAAAAGAGGAGCCAACCAGTTGACGGTGAACCCTCCTCCGGTGATGGTCAGGACGGCTATGACCTTAGAAAGAGATGCAGAGGTGGATACCTTGAAGTCGCAGATGTCCTAAGTGCTGGGAATGTTGACCACCCTGATGGAAAAGGAGTCAAGGGTACCAGAGAGGGAAAGTCCGAGGAAGGAATTGTTCCCGAATACCTCAGCACCCGCATCCCTGGAAAATTGGGGAAATGTGATCTGCTTCAATTGTGGGGGAGCTGGACATCTTGCCAAAGTATGTGCCAGTCCTAAGAAGAAGAGACTGAATAAGAAGCACATGAGAGAAGGGGCCAGGGCCCCACAGACGAAACCAAGGGTTCCTCAGAAAGAAACGTACTCCGAAGAAACACAATAAAGTCCCTCAGCGGGTAGTTACACCCATACAGAGGAGAGAGATTAATGCATACCAGGCTCAGGAGAGACTTAAGTCCAAAGACAAAAAGGGCAAGGAAAGTCAAGAAGGGAAATGCAAAGATCTAAGGAAAGAGACCCCTTTAAAGCGGTACCCAGAGAAACTGGTGGGTCCCTCCCCAATTGTATCCATTCAAGTAGAGGGGATATACACGAGAGCCCTGTTGGATACTGGAGCGCAGGTGACCCTGTTGTATCGAGACTTCTACGACCGGCACCTGAGTCACTTGCCCATCCAGAAGATTGAAGACTTGGAGATATGGGGAATTGGAACAGAGAAGTTTCCTTATGATGGATATCTACCCATAAGATTGATGTTTGACCCATCCATAACTGGGAAGGGGGAAGTGTTCGACACCTTGGCTGTGGTGTGTCCCCGACCGCCTGGAGCTAACAGGAGTTCCTTAATAATAGGAACCAACACGGATCTGGTTCGAAGACTTTTGTTCCCACTAACAAGAAGGAAGAACTTCCCAGTCACGGAGATTCATCCCATGTTAAAGACCGCCTTCCAACGGCTGATCTTGGAGCAGAAGGCCCCGGAAGAGGGGGTAGGAAAGGTCTGGAGACTGGGAAAAAAGGGATAGTGCTACAACCCGGTGAAGTAACCTGCCTGAAGGCCACAGTGAAACTCACTTGGGAGCAGCCGGGCCCTTTTGTGATTTTGGAACCCGACCCAAGAGAAGAACCTTCAGGCTTGGAGGTAGTCCCGGAAATGGTCCCGGTGAGTGCCCTGAAGAAGGCCCACTGCAAGGTGCCTGTGAGTGTCAGAAACACCACGGATGGCCCCATGGAAGTCCCTGCCAGGCTGTTATTGGGCCGGGTGAGCCCAGCCACACCGGTTGCCTCATCAGATGTGGCGAAGACAGATGGAGAGAGTACAGTGTGGGAGAAGCTTTCCATGGAGAACCCAAACCTGCCCAGGGCTTGGAGAGAGAGAGCCCGGAACCAGTTGACTCGGTGGGAGAGGATCTTCTCACATGATGAGTTTGATGTGGGGTGTGCTAGGAGTGCCACCCATCGAATCCGCCTCCAGGAAGACAAGCCCTTCAGAGAAAGGGTTAGGCGGGTTCCATTGGCAGACCTGGAGGATTTGAGGGAGCAGCTTGCTGAGCTCAAGCGGACAGGTGTGATCCAGGAATCTAGAAGTCCGTATGCTTCCCCCATAGTAGTGGTCCGGAAGAAGAACGGGTCACTAAGGTTGTGTATTGACTATAGGACCCTCAACAGGAGAACCTCTCCGGATCAGTATACCACTCCAAGGATAGAAGATGCCCTGCGGAGCTTGTCCGGAGCCAAGTGGTTCAGTGTTATGGACTTAAAGAGTGGGTATTATCAGATCCCGATGCACCCTGAAGACAAAGAAAAGACGGCTTTCATAACCCCAGTGGGATTCTTTGAATTCAATCGGATGCCTCAAGGTCTGTCCGGAGCTCCAGCCACATTCCAAAGACTGATGGAGAAGACTGTAGGAGACATGAACCTCATCGAGGTCCTTGTATACTTGGATGACATCATAGTCTTTGGCAGAACTCTGGAGGAGCATGAAGAAAGGCTGGAGAAGGTCTTGAAGAGGCTGAGTGAAGAAGGACTCAAGCTCTCGCCTGAAAAATGCCAATTTTATCAATCTTCAGTCAACTATCTGGGACACATAGTGTCTGAAAATGGGGTGTCCACAGACCCTGGAAAACTGGAGGCTGTCACCTTCTGGCCAAGACCTACCACTGTAACAGAACTCAGGCCGTTCCTAGGATTCTGTTCCTATTACAGGAGGTTCGTGGAGGGGTTTGCTCGAATAGCGAGACCCTTGAATGAGTTGCTGAAGACGGAGGGGGAAGAGGATGACTCAGGCCCCAGAAAGTCAGGGGAGTCAGTCAAGGATCAGTGGACTGAGAAGTGTGAAGGCGCCTTCCAGATGCTGAAAAAGAGCTTGACCACCGCCCCTGTTCTGGCTTATGCAGACCCAAAGAAGCCTTACGAACTCCATGTGGATGCCAGTCATGATGGTCTGGGAGGAGTACTCTATCAGGAGCATGAAGGGCAACAGAGACTTGTTGCGTATGTGAGCAGAAGCTTGACCCCCTCTGAAAAGAACTATCCCACCCATAAGTTGGAGTTCCTGGCCCTCAAGTGGGCCGTAGTAGACAAACTTCGAGATTACCTATATGGAGCAGATTTCACTGTAAAAACGGATAACAATCCCCTTACCTACCTGTTTACCACAGCAAAGCTGGACGCCACAGGACATAGATGGCTGGCGGCGCTGTCTGCCTTCAATTTCAGCTTGAAATATAGACCTGGGGTGGGAAACCGAGATTCGGACGCCCTGTCCAGAAGGTCTCATGTTCCCACCCACAGTAGTGAAGACTGGACCCAAGTGGCACCCGACGGGGTGCGGGCCCTTTGCCAAGGGGCTGAACTCCAAGCCAAGGGAGGTTCAAGAGCAGAAGAGATAGGGGTCACTATTGTAGGAGTCCCTAAGCAGTACTGTGGAGCAACCTTACTGGGGGACGACAACCTACCCACAAATGGGGAAGAGTGCCGAAGACACTGTAGTCACTGCCGGAAGGAGTATGGAAGACCCTGACCCTCCCACTGTTCATTTGGTGGGAGGCAACCCCAGCTCACTCTCTGGCACAGTTAGGCAGGATACTGTTGTTAATGTGTCCTGTGGGCAGAGGAGTTCACCGCCTCGTTTCTGGTGGGAATTTCCTCTGCCGACATCATATGGAGAATTGATGGATGTTGTTAAATGTGTAGCTTGAAGTTATGTTATCTTTGGGGACCAAAGTGTTAAAGTCTGGGGAGTGTGTAGCGGGGTCTCTACTAAGGCCCCAGGACTACGTTACCCAGAACCCCATTCGGCCCCAGGGCGGAGGTTCCACCGCAGAGACTCATGGGAGGGGTTACTTAAGTGGGAGGCGAGGCGGAGCTCGCTCTCTTGGGACACGGCGCGTCAAGTGACAAGTCATCCTATGCGGATCGGCTGTGAAGCAGGGCCTGAAGCCTGAGGCCTTGCTTGAAGTCCGAAGAGCCTTCCACCATACTGCGGAGCCTGGGTGGATCCTGACCCGTCGTGATAGGACGTGAGCTGGATCGAGGACTCGATCGGAGCGGACGCTGTGTGCGACACACAGGAGGTGGAAGTCCCAGGCTGGGATCGCGCCTGGAGTGGTGAGCGGGCACCTGCCCATATCAATAGACTGAGTTGTGTTCAGGCCTATAGACTGCCTAGGCCCACTGTTCGCTCACCAGTGTTTATTGGGGGGTCCGGTAGCGGGACAGAGTTGAAGAATCTACCCCCCCGTTTTTGCCCTGTTATTTCAAGTTAACACCCAATGTGGATTACAAATGGTTATTCCTTTTAGTGCACCAACGAAAGCTGGCCGGTGAAGAAACCTTCATCCCTTAGGGGAAAGAGACTTAGTTCCATTCCATGTCAGGCCTGACTTAGGTAGGGAGTTTAGAAAGTTTGTGTTACGGGGTGTGGCCTGGCAAGGAGCGGGATAGGACGTGCTGCTGCTAAGCTCCTGCTACCCGGGCTGCAATTCGCTGCATCCAACCTACAGGAGACCCATCCTGCCTCCTATACAACACCTGGAGCTCGCCAGGCAAAAAGCGCATTGCTTGTGCCCGAAATTGTGGTGTTTTGGGCACCTGTAATCTCCCGGGAGACGCATCGCGGTTCCGGGCTAGTCCTGGGTCCGGCGGCCATCTTTCTCCACCTGATCGAGGCACCCACATCTGCTCCTGGCCTTACAGACCTCCCTCTGCTCAGCCCTCGCTCGATACCGGCACCGGAGCCGTGCCACGGGCTAACCGCCCCCTCTGGAACCCGGTGACACTCACCCACGGAGGCCTGCAAGGGGTCTGGTGATCTCGGCCTGCTGCACGGCGGCCATCTTGCTCCACCCGACCGAGGAATCCACGTCAGTTCCAGGCCTCCCTGTGCTCAGCCCTCCCTTGACACTGACACAGGAGCTTAACCTCGGGCTAACCGCCACCTCTGGATCCCGGTGACAACCCACGACGGCCTGCAAGAGGGCTGGTAACCTCGTCCGGCAGCACGGCGGACATCTTGCTCCACCTAGCTGAAGCTCCACGGCCCATTTCTGCTTCTCAGGACTCACCAAGCACCTACTTCACTTAAGGTACGGCCACTGATGCATGCCCTTACGCTACCCACTGCCCACAATATTTAGCGGCACTCCCTGTTTGCCAGCTGTCTGAGAGTCAGATACAGCCCGGTGCTCGACGGCCATCTTGCTGCACCCTAGGGCCCATCATTTGGATTCTCCTTTATCTACCAGTTGCCCCTGGAAGCCTAGGTGCTTTGGCTGATCAGGCTATGGTCCCTGAACTAGGTAGCTGTATATGCTAGCTTCTGATATGTTCAGAACTCATAGTCCTGGGGGGCTCATACACAGGGTCGGGGAGGATGACAGCTTAATCTCCCTGCTCTGCGCCGTCGGACCTCCCAACCTCAGCAAATAAAGGCACATCTTGCTCCCTGACGCCACCATACAAGCTCTCTGAGCAACGGACACTACCAGACACCCGGCGGGTATGTACAATACACCCCGGAACCGGCAGCGCTACCGCTCCCAGAATAAAACCTCTCCGGCCTTGGGGAAGGGGAAAGGGAAGGGCAAAATGGCACCCGAGCCTCCGGAGCCGGATGACACCACTCAGCATTCCGAGGACAGTTTACTTCAATTCCCCTCCAACTTGGTAAGCCCTACTGACGCTGGATCTGATGCCCTGCTCCAGAAGTTCCGCGGTATAGTTCGGGATGAAATAAATGCTGCCTCCCGTAAGCTCTCAGCAGAACTGGTGAGGGGTCTCAAAGAGATAGGCCACCGCACCAACCAACTGGAGCAGCGGATGGACTTGACCACAACAGTGCTAGAGGGTCATGAGGACGAGGTCGAGAGGCTGAATGCTGAACTTTTGAACCTACAGGATAAATTAGAGGACTCTGAGAACAGAGCTCGTAGGGATAACCTCCGCATCCGCGGGCTCCCTGAGACCGTCACTGACTTGCAGGGGACAGCCACGGCTTTCTTTCAGGAGCTGGCACCTGATCTCCCCCCAGAGCGCTTGGAATTTGACCGCATACACAGGTCCCTTGCTCCCAAACCCACCGAGGGTCCCCCCAGAGACGTTATCATTAAATTTCACTTTTACAGGACCAAGGAACGACTCCTGCAGGCTGCACGAGATCTCCCGAACCTAACCCATCAGGGTAACCCCCTCCAGCTATTTGCAGACCTCTCCCCGGTCACCATAGCCAAGAGGCGAAGTCTGAAGCCTTATTTACAGATCCTACAAGCTCGGGGCATACGTTACAGATGGGGGTTCCTCTTTAAGCTCTCCTTCTATCACCTTGGCCGTCAGTTTCACGCCTCTTCCTTGCCTGACTTACGGCGACACTTTCTGGATCTACAGTTTGATCTCCCTCCCTCCCAACCAGACGCTCCCTCAGCCCGACCGAAATCATCCCGGTCGCCCCACGGATCCTCGTAAATGTCTCAGCAAGGGTCCCAGGCTCTTCGTTCACTGCAAGCACAGCGATTCCAGGATGTTCCTACGGGATGACTGCATTGATCCTCATTTGAAACCCAGAGAGCCCTGTGGGGCTTGCCTACCTGGATCCTGTTACTGCTAACTGGCAGCTGAACCACATCTTGGACTATGGTTATGACTCTAAATTTCACCCTTGCCTTTCTCATTTTGTGGACCCAGTTGCAATACATGAGTATCTCTGCTTCTAGATCAATAAGACATCTGGACTGCCCCCCCTCTTTTTTTTCTGGGCTCAGTAGCCCCCCCCTGTCCCTCCCTTTGTTCCTGGAGGCCTTACCATGCGGTTGACCCCTTGCCTGGTGTTGCCCCAATTGCGGGATGGCAACACTGGGCCTCTGTGATGCGGTTACGTTCGCATGATCATTTGGCCCATCTGGGTTTATATCCCTTGGCATAACCCCCCCCCCCCCCGCCCTCCCGTTTTTTTTTTTTTTTGGGGTGCAGACTTTTTGACATGCAGCTCAAGAGGACTATCTCTGTGCCGCGCTGCACGTATTCACCAGAGTCGTGGGTGTGCGCTGCCTATCATGGACCGCGGTTTGTGCCCTTTACGGTTTCGGCAGTGGTCCGTGTGTGTTGTTGTCATTGTATTCGCTGCGGGTCGGCTTCGTGCTTCGGACTCCCTGGACTTTGTCTGGGGGCTCCGGGACACGGGGTCGGCCTCGGCTTACAGTCCACCGTTTACAGTTTAAAATGTTATGTTACATAATTTCGATTAAGACTGCTTTAATCTTTATCTAGGTGGAGTCTACCAAGCATGTTAGTTTTTGTTGTTTTTTTTTTGCTTACTTTGTGCCGTTGTTGTTTTGAACTCATTACTCAGTCTACTTTAACACCATGCCGAGTGGTTTCCGATGGACCACTGCTCCCCCTAGGCCCGGAACTTGGTCCGAACTAAAGTTTTGGCCAACTTCCGACCTTCCAGTGGGCTTTCAGTCCCACTACTAATCGCAACCTTGATGTCTGGAATGTTTTTATTTCGAGTTTTGCTCAGTTTTTTTTGTCTTTCTTGATCTGATTCCTTTGACTTTCCTCCTACTTGACATTCTGGTCTTTTATCCTCTCTTTTCCTCCACTAGGTCCACGGGGTGTGTGCTTTGGGGAATGATCTTTTGCCTATTGTTAGATCTACTATGTCGCTTAATTGGCTGTCCCTGAATGTTCAGGGTATGAACTCTCCTCAGAAAAGGGTGAAGGTCTTCAAGTATCTTGGGAGGCAGCGGATTGACATCGCCTGCTTACAGGAAACCCATTTTTCGGCGACTTCCTGCCCTAGATACTTTGATGCTAACTTTCCTCAGGTGTTTTTGGCAACTGCTCCAACCAAACAAAAAGGGGTGGTCATAGCTTTCCGCAAGACGGTCTCATTTAGTTGCACTAGACAGATTGCAGATCCTGATGGTAGATACTTATTGCTACAAGGCACTATCCAAGGTAAAGAGGTCACCATTATGACTTATTATGCACCAAATTCTAACCCAGGACCCTTCTTGACTCACGTATGTGCCCTGTTAATATCCCACCATAAGGGTACTCTTTTCCTTGCAGGAGATTCGAATTTAGTTTTGAATCCTGCGCTGGATAATTACCCCTCGGAGCGAATTGCTCCCTCGTCCGGGGCTAAAAAATTTGCTCGCTCTTTACAATCACATGATCTTGTCGATCTTTGGAGGGAATGCCATCCTCAGGGTAAGGACTATACACATTACTCCCACCCTCACCACTCTCATTCCAGAATCGATCATATGTTTATGCTGAGACGCCACCTTCCTATGGTGGTCAGGGCCTCTATCCTGGCAGCTCCATGGTCCGATCACGACCCTGTGCTGGTGGTCTGCCACTCTGTCTTGGACAGGCCCCAACTCTCGCCCTGGGTGATGAACGATTCGCTCCTATCGCTTAAAGAGGTCCAGGAAGATATTTTCAAGGCCTCAGAGGAATATTTCAGCGATAACCGAGGGTCGGTTGAGTCGCCTGTAACGCTTTGGGAGGCCTATAAGGAGGTACTCCGAGGCCACATTATTCGGCTGGCGTCGATCCGTAAGCGGGAACGGGGTCTGAAGCAAAGGGCCCTGGAGACCCGTCTGGAGGCGTTATCGGAAGTTTTTAAACAATCCCCCACCTCTAGCAACCGTAAACTCTTGGAGCAGGCCCGTTCGGAGTTAGATCTTTGTCTCACCGAGGGGGCTGAGCGCATCTTACGTTGGTCCCGCCAGAGGTGGTATACCAGAGCGAACAAACCAAACCGAATGTTGGCTAACCGACTTCGGACTTTCGCTCCTAAATTCACTCCCATCACTTTGCGCAACCGCCACAATGTCCTTACGGGTAACCCGTTGCACATCTTAGAGGAGTTTCGATTCCGTCTTACCAAACTTTACTCGGACCCGGAGCAGTTTAACGCTCAGGACACTGCCGATTTCCTTAACCGCCTCCCACTCCCGACCCTGACGCAGGCGCATGTCACCCTTATGGACCGGGACATACAACCTTCGGAGGTCCTCCAAGGTATAAAAGACCTTAAGGTGGGAAAGCGTCCGGGACCGGATGGCTTTACGGCACTTTACTACAGGAAACTGGCCGTGGTGATAGCTCCGCATTTAACGGCCATGTATAATTCTGTTAAAAACGGTCGCTCCCTTACCCCAGACCTCTTAACGGCAAACATTGTGCTGATCCCTAAACCGGATCGCGATCACTCCTCCTGGGCCAACTTCAGGCCTATCTTCTTAATTAACATTGATATGAAAATTTTGACCAAAATATTGGCTAATCGCCTAAACTCTTTTCTCCCTCGGTTGATCGGGAAGGACCAAGTTGGTTTTATACCTCGGAGACAGGCTGGTGATGCTATTCGGCGTATATTACAACTCCAACACATAGCTCATACCCGCTCGCTGGAAACCATGCTCTTGTCTCTGGACGTAAACAAGGCCTTCGACACTTTGTCGTGGCCTTATCTCATGTCTGTTCTTCGGCATTATGGCTTCGGGTCTTCATTTATGCATTGGATGTCTGTCCTATATGACTCCCCCGGGCAAAAATTAGGTATTTTGGATTTGAGTCTCCTCTCTTTAACATTAGGAGGGGCACACGTCAGGGATGCCCCCTGTCGCCTCTTCTTTTTGTATTGGCTCTGGAACCCCTGGCGGAGGCGATTCGTTCGCACCCAGACATAGGAGGTATCGAAGTAGCGGGTTGTCCCCATAAAATTTCCCTATTCGCCGATGATATCCTTCTTACTCTAACCTCCCCCAGAATTTCTCTGCCGAACTTACAATCCCTTTTGGATGCCTTTGCTTCCCTCTCGGGGCTCCGGGTTAATCCCTCCAAATCGAAAGCATTATCGGTTAACCTCTCCCCTGGCTTGTTGGGGGATTTACAGTCAGCGTTCTCCTTCCAATGGGTCTCCTCACTACCCTACCTGGGAATCCACCTTACCCCTACGTACTCTGGATTGTACCAGGCTAACTTTCCACCCTTGTTCAAGAGACTAACGGATATGCTGTTGTCTTGGTCTCATTTGCCTCTGTCTTGGTTCGGCAGAATAACTGCTGTTCGTATGTCCTATCTCCCAAAATTACTGTATATTTTTCGTGTCCTGCCTGTTCAGGTTCCCCCGCATATCCTCCGCATACATCAAAACAGAATTATGCAATTTATATGGGGTTCGACCCGCCCTCGAATTGGCAGACAGGTCTTGTTTGCCAGGCGAATTAATGGCGGTCTTTCGGTTCCTAACTTACGAGCCTATTATATAGCCGCCAACATAGCCCCCCTTTCGTGCCTTCATGAAACCTATCAGCTCCCACTCTGGGCTATGCTTGACCTGGTTGACACCGACCCTGTTCCTATCTCCTCATTACCCTGGCTCCCTCCTGTGCATCGTCCGACAGCTCTGGGGCCCTGTTTAGCCCACTCTTTGCGAATATGGGATTCGGTAAAGTACTCTGCAGGGTTGATCTCTCCTCATCTCCCTCTCTTACGACTCTTACACTGCCCGCTATTTCCTCCAGGCCGTGATAATCCCTCCCAATTTTCATGGTGGTCCATGAACGGGTTCACAGATGTTCACTCACTATTGAGGCCTACTAGGATTTTGGCATTTGAAGCTTTACGCTCCTCTCACAACATTCCCTTGCGAGAGCACTATCGTTATTTACAACTTCGCCACTTTGTTCAGAGTCTTATTCGGTCTCAATCTACCCCTTATACTTTGACCCCCTTCGAGGGTCTTTGTAGAGCCAGACCCCATTCAACAGGCCTAATATCACTGATTTATTCGGCTGTGATATCTACAAAGAGACCCCCATTGAGGCCTTACCACCTACAATGGGAGAGAGAGATGGGGAAGCAGCTGGACCCTGAGGACTGGCAGGCAATGACACTAACTATTTCCAAGTGTTCCCGAAATGTGTTAATTCTGGAAAATGCCTATAAAGTATTGTATAGGTGGTATTACACACCGGCGAGATTGGCTCGCTTTATACCAAATTATTCTCCACTTTGTTTTCGGGGGTGCTCCCAGGAGGGCTCCATGGCACATATCTGGTGGTCATGCCCGCGGGCGTGCAGACTGTGGATTAGGGTTTTCACTCTCCCCTGTAATCTATTTCAGATCAACATTAAAAGAGACCCTTATGTAGCTCTCCTTGGTAAGCCCATCGAGGAACTATTGCGTCCAGAAAGGCAATTGGCCCAACATCTTTTTACTGCAGCTAGGTTGACAGTTGCGAGAGCTTGGAAGACCCCCGCACTTAGCTTTGAAGCAGTCAAAAACCGCCTGAACGATGTCATGGTTAACGAGAAACTAACGGCTATTCTTTCTGATACGCATGACAAGTTTCTTAAGGTCTGGCAACCATGGATCACATACCACCACCCTTCTAGGTTTGACGTTGCTTTACTATCACTATAGGACTCCTCTTGCGCGCACCCCGTGGACCTCCTGCTTTCCTCTTCTTTTCCTCCCTCTTCAGCTTCTACTCCCCTTCTTGTTACGCTCCATTTTTTTTTTTTTTTTTTTTGTATTTCATTTCTCTCCCTCTTTCTCCATTTCTCTTTTTTTTTTTTTTTTTTTTTTCTTTCCCCTCTTTCATATAGTCACTTATTTTGCTGATAACCCTTTCTAACCTCTCTAAAGGATACTAACCTTCAGGTTTTCTTGTTGTGCATTATATGTTCACTCAACAGGTTTATAGACAGCCGGGCATGGCTCGGGTTTTGGACCATTTGGTCTTATGGTTTATTTTAATTTCTTCCTTTATTTGTGTATAGCATAGGATCGCGGCTCATGCTTCCTTAATGTTGATAAGGGCCTCCAAGCCCGGATCTGTTTTGTATTTTGTATGCTATAACACGCTATTGTAAACCTGCTCTGTCAGTTTGTATGACAATAAACCTTTTTGTAAAATAAAGTTTGTGTTACTACGCCATAGGCGAGCACACGCTATAATAGCACCGCGTGGTGGACACTGCGCGGCGCCATATTATTGTGCTGCACCTAGTACATTGATTGATGCAGGGCTCTGCAGGCCCATGTATATGTTGCATGTTATACCTTGAATCCTTCATTACCAGTAAAGCTGATATATATATTTTATGTTCTTGCCTCAGTGTGTTGTCTGACTGTTTAGAGATTATTAAGTATAATACACCTGAGAGTGATAGGAGTTTAACCCTAGACTGACTGTGCCAGGGTGGGTCGAGTAAGATTTGCCGGGGGTTGGCATACTGCGTGCAGGGCCCGAAAATCAAATCAGCGGCTCTCTTAATTTGGGGGTAGCGCTATATATACTAAAGATGGCAGAGCCTCCTACGTGACCCACTCCATAATGTACAAAATAATCTGTCCATTATAATAAACTCTTGGAAAGATTTTGTTTAACTGTCTAGTGATTGCTTTCAGAATAGTATGCCCAGGAGTCGAGTATTCTCCTGTGTCAAGTTGGATGGCCGATAAGTTGTACCGGTCTATCTGCAGCTCTTTCTTCTCTTTGTCCGTTCAAAGTGCTGAATTTTAAAGCTTATCTGAACTGTGAGAAAAAAGGAAGTGGAGAGCTGAAGTTACACTCTGCAGAGCTCAGTGAGGAGAATTCTGAGAGCTGATTGGAGGGAATGGACACATCCCCCCCCCTCACACAGCACACAGGAACAGAGCTGAGGCTGTCAATCAGATGGAGGTCCCTCCCCTGTCACCATTTTTCTCTTGGTGTCAGGAAAACTTTTCAGAAGTGATTCCTACTGATAGCAGAGGAACGAAGCAGTAAACATAAATTGCTCTTATTGCTCCTAATTGAGACAAGTACACACTATAGAGGGATATAGTTTGTTCATATTTCATGTTTGTGGTTTACAGCCACTTTAATGCTTCGGTCACAGAGACGAATTAAAGCGTACGCCTGTGCGAGGGACGTGTTTACCTTCCCCCGGGATGAACAGATCTGTGCATCCCCATGCAGACAGTCCCCTTCATGTCAGTTGGAACACAGCGGTTGCACGGACACAGCAACTACTTCCAATTTGACATCTATTGGGACGCAGTGTGTTTTCTAAGCAGTAAACGCACACCCGTACAAATGTCAAATTGGCAGCTGTGTCTGTGCTGCCACTACTTTTCAATTGACATGATTGCCAACAGTGCATTCCAATCAATGCCAAATCTATAAGGGGGCAAAAGGGGAAACTACCCCAGGCCCCTGACAGAAGGTGCCCCCCTCTATACAAAAAACAACAAAAATTATATTAAAGAATAATATAAAGTAATACAATAATGTAAAATATATAATCTTAAAAAATAATAATTTGGGAAGTAATATTTTGCCTGCCATCCTCTGTAAAGGGTTTTTCTTTGGACTGGTACATTGTATCATATTTTTAAAAACGAATTTTGGCAGATCAAGCGAACCACACATAGAGCGCTTACGCTCTTGGAAGGTGGCCTATAAACTGCATGTGTACACGTGTGACCTCAGAATGATGTTGTCATGCAGTTTGAAAGTGTGTGACTGTCATTGAGAATGTAAACCATCTCTATATATGAGGTGACCCCCCCTGAACCTGAAGTGCTCTGGACCCCGCAAGGTCTAAATCTGGCCCTGATCCCCCATATGGGTAAACAAGGCCCTCGTACGGGCATATGATGTAGTACAAAGGCTGAGTTAGGCTGACCAAAGCCTAACTCAGGATAAGACCAGTCCACAAATGTGGTTTCTTCTATATAATTCCATAAAGTTACATAACCTGTACCCATAACATCTATAGCACCCTAGTTCTAAAATCTCTTATCTCCAGTGACCACCAGAGCTAAACTTTAGTAATCCCAGATAACATGACAGATTTTATGCTTGGACAAAATGCATTGCAATGAAGACCCCTTCTCAATTTATAAAATCATGTTAGAAGGCAGGTATAGAGATTGGTATTTCTACCCATTAGAGAAAAGGATCATAATTGTGAATCCTATGGTTGTTCTATGTGTTTGATACAAAAGTAATCTAAAGCAAATCATGCTATTGTGACCTATAGAGTTAATAACTTTGCTCAGCACATCCTCCTGCTTAAGATTCCACTATCCTGTTGTGCTAAAACGAATTACCCAAAGTACAGTTTAACGTGTTTATTTATGAAATGCGTTCTGCATTCACGGTCTGCACAGTATGTACAATTTTTACAAGAAAAATAAGTAAAATTTGAAAAAAGTTTTCTGGACTTGCACAAGTCAAAAACATAGTGACCACTAGATGGCGATGTTTATCCATACTTGTGGACTTACCTATTATAGAATGGATAGAGTTCCTGGACTCCTTTGAAAGAAAAGAGCTGACACTTAAGAAAGGGCTGCATTCTTTAATAGGGAGAAACCTAGTATCTTATCGTGACCAAAAAAGTGTAGAAAATTCGCTCAATGTGTATATACTGCTTGATTAGCTATTGGAGTTAAAAAAGAGAGGGAAAAGAGAGATCTCAATGCTGGAGTCTTCAAGCCATACAAGGAGTTGGCAGGTGAACGATCCCTCCAGAATCCACTTCTAAATGGAATATTTTTTTTAGAGAGGACTAACTCTTTTCAAGGTTTACTTTATATAAACTCAGGAAGAAAAACATTTAAAGCGGCAGTAAACTGCACCATTTTTTTTCTTAACCCTGCAAGGTAAAGGTATAATGTGCTAGTATGCATCGCATACTAGCACATTATGAAATACTTACCTTAGAACAAAGCACCTCCAGCGCTGCGCTGTCACCACTGACAGGCGCTTCCATCTTCACTCCGTGTTCCCTCCGGGTTCACAACCTCCGGCCGTCTGAATGGCCGCCCTGCGATCATGTCATGGACCACAGCACGAAGCTCTGAAGGGATAGCATGGTATACCGTCCCTTCAGAGTGCATGTGCCGGTGACGTCACCGGCTGCATGCACTGTGAATATATCCTGAGAGCCCATTCACACAGGGGCGATTTTGGATCCGACTTGAAGTCGCATGAAGTCGCGCAGCATGAGAAAATTAATGTAAGTGAATGAGAGCCGTCTTAACGCACACTACTGAAGTCGCTCCGACTTCAAAAAAGGTTCCTGTACTACTTCAATCCGACTTCTAGGCGACTTGTACCCATTGATTTCAATGGAAGTTGCCCCCAAGTCGGATCCCCTGTCTTAACTGAAGCAACTTTCCAGGAAGTAAAAATTGTTTTCCAGGCAAACCCCTCCCCCCTCCCTCCCACAGAGCTGATTATTGTTTGATTGGCCACTGGAAAGTTGCCTTGTAAGTTGCCTGGAGTCACGCTGTGATTCATGCTCAAGTCGTGTCCAAGTTGCCTCCCAAAGTCGCACTGGAAGTCGTGTTGTGTAAATGGGCTTTAAATCTTGCAGTAAAAATGCAAATCAACCACTTGTTTTTACCATCCCTTTGCCAGCTGTATGAAATGGCCCTTGATGATGAAAGCTGTGGATTAAATAACAATAAATATGACTTTTGAGATTACTAGAATACCATATAAGCTTTAAGGTCTGCAGTAGAAATGAAGAGTCTATTTACAAGGAAAACATTCTCACTTTTCCTACACAGAACCAACATACTTAAGACAGCCCTCGTATGTTTACCCATACATGGCAACATGAAAAAAAATTCCCAGGGACCCTTGCAGCGAAGCTCGTGGTTCTGTATTCTTTATAATGCTATGTAACCAATTATTACTTGTTTTTGTTGTTTGGAGTATAAATAAATGCAGGCACTGTAATTGTTGATCTTCTTTTTAACTGTGAAGAGCTCCGAAAACAATGGATTATAATAAATAAATATGCAGATCCTGTCTTTTAGGATGCTGCTCGTAAGTATTGAGAGCTAAGGACATTTTTAGGGACAAATTTTAATGTGGAACCAAAATAATCTATTTAAGGTGGTTGTAAAGGTAAAAGTATTTTTATTTTAAAGTAATCTCTGCATTAAAGTGGATGTAAACTCTCACATATACCCAGTGAAGTGAACAGCCTCAGATGATATACAGAGATGAAACAAATCTCCCTACATACGTTTTACATGTATATCTGCTGTCTTTCCTTTTCTACACTCTTTGGAAAGTGCAGATCATGTTAGAAATCTTGTTTCCTCATTCAGCACTGGGTGGGGAGTCTGGGCTTACACTGTATGAGAGCTGATTGGAGGAAAGGCACCCCCCCCCCTCCACATAGGCAGAGGAACAAAAGAACTTGCAGAGTTGCAGTCTAAATAGACAAGCTCTCTGCTTATCTACCTCTAAGCTCCCTCGCCGACATAGATTTTCAGCTGCTGTTATCTCATGTGTCTGAGAAATTGCCAGAAACGACTCTGCTGATAACAGAGGAATGGAGCAGCAGAAAGACATGACACCTGGAGCTTTGGATAAAGATATATAAACACTACAGATATATGTGCCTAGGTCAATTTTCATGAATGGGTTTTACAACCACTTTAAGGTAAACACCTTTTTAATGTCTGCTCCATCCAACCACCCTAAATACTTAAATGAACCCAATCTCAATCCAGCGATGTGCAGCAGTGCTGCTGTTCTCTCCCATCAGTAACAGGAGTATCAGCAGCAGGGAGAGCCATTGGCTCCAGCTGCTTTTAATCAAATCCTGTGATCGGGGGCGGGGCTGAGCCACACTGTGTGTGTCAATAGATATACACAGTGTGGTTCGTGATTGAACCAGCATGAGTGCCCCCATAGCAATTCCCTTCCTATGAAGGCACCCAGGGAAGAGGAGGAGCCAGGACCACTGGCGGGGGACTCCAGAATGGGAGGATTGGGGCTGCTCTGTTCAAAACCATTGTATAGAGCAGGTAAGTATGACATGTTTGTTATTTTAGAAAAAATAAATAAACCATTACAATCACTTTAACTGTTTTCTAAAACTGTTACATTCAAGGCATGCCGGCAATAACTCTCACATTTGCCTCTTTTCTCAACGGAACTGTCAAACCATCAAATAGTTGGTGTCATATCTGATCTAATGTGCAGCATCATGGCAAATGCAGATTGAACCGAAGCTAAGATGGCAGCTATCTTGGCTATAAAGGATAACAGGGTTTAGTTCCAGTTTAAAGTGTACCTCCAACCAATTAATAGAGTCGATAAGCTTCAGATTTTATAGTGATTTGTGGTCAGGGGAGAGTTTTCCTAGTTCCTATTCCACTGCACACCACCACACATGAGTATACATGTGCGTTTTATATGCACCTTTTACATGTGTTGTGTTGGGCAGCCTATTGAGTTGCCCAACACACAGAAATTGTAGCTAAAGAAGGACATGTACCTTTATTTTTATTTTTTTAAGCATGATAATAAGTGTGGCAGAGCGAGGCACTGTCCCAATGAAAAAAGGGTTAAAGTGGACACAGAGTCTGCATATCGGCTGAGTGCAGAGCTACAGAGCGTAGATTTAAAAACTGAGAAAACTGTGCTGGCAGTTTTCTTGGATCTTGCTATTTCTACATGGGGCTCTATGGCTTGGAGATCCTTCAGAGTCTTGGGTGTGATGGGATCTCCAACTCTGTGTCCGGGTCTTGTGGACAGCCAGCATGGTGTGTGCTCAAGTGCACACAACCAATATAATGAGGGGCTGGTGAGAGGATGGTGGAGGATGGTGAGCAGCTTGCTAACTGCAGTGGCTGCTAGTGAGTGTCTCTGTGTGAGGATAAACGCTGTGTGCGTTGAAGGGCTTTAAGCTGTGTGCGTCCAAGGAGCCAGAAGCTGTGTGCATTAAAGTGGTTGTAAACCCACATTTTTTTTTTTCCCCCACCTGTAAGAGAAAGGCATAATGAGCTAGTATGACTAGCATATTAGCTCATTATGTACCACTTACCTTAGATCGGGGCCCCCGAAGCCGTCCGCGTCCCTCCATCTAGCCGCATCCATCGCTGCGGCGATAGCCGGAAGGTTACTTCCGGGTATCGCCGCTGCAGCAAATCACAGCGCCGCTCCGGCGCTGTGATTGGCCGGAGCGGCGGTGACGTCACTCTGCGCATGCGCGCAAGAGCCGTCACAATCGGCTACGCCCAGTTACTGCTGGGAAGTAGCCGATTTTGTGAATGGGATTAACCCCATGAATGCGCCGTTCTCTACGGCGCGCATGCGCCGTAGACACGGAGCAATGTCATTTTTACTAAATATCTCCTAAACCGTGTAGGTTTAGGAGATATTTCTTGCACCTACAGGTAAGCCTTAATCTAGGCTTACCTGTAGGTGCAAGTTGAAAAAGTGGGTTTACAACCACTTTAAGGGACTTCAAGCTGTGTGCGTTTAAGAAGCCCAAAGCTGTGTGCATCCAAGACTGTGAGACTGGAAGATCTGGTGGTTTAAGGTACCAGTACCTAAAGCAAGCAGAGGAACTGCTAACAAGAGAGCCAGGTGGCTTGGTATGTTTTTCTTATTTTTGGACTGCTAAATGAAGTTAAACCCCTGCGTGGGAATCCTGAAGGGACATTTTGTTTTTCTTTTTCTGTTTTAAATAAACGTGGGCTACCAGGCCCTTAACTAGAATGCCTGTCTGATATGGACTCGCTGCATAAAAATGCATCTATCCACTTGAGCTAAAACACCCTAATATCACAGTGGTGGATTCAGCGGGCACAAGACGGTGGAATAAGGGTCCTTGCTCCACAGTGAGTTCAGGTCAGGAACTGTTGGCTGTGTGTGGAAGTGCAGCCATGCGAAAGCCATTGTGTGTTGCAGGTGGTGTACCTGTGAACGAAAAGTCAATTTTTTTTTCTGCGGTGAACTGCTGCTAGCTGTGTGTGGCAGCCAGGCGAACTGCATTGCGCAAAAGTTAATTTGATGGACTGTTGCATGCAGGTTGTGTGCCTGTGAAAGGAGAAACAAACAAATTATTATTTTTTCCCTTTTCTCCGCCAAGAACTGTTTCAAGTTGCTGTGTGCAACACCGCAAGGATGGGGCGGTCAAAACAGAAAAAGGAGGCGATCCTTGCTGAAGCAAGAGAAAGGCTATGGTGGCTAAAGGGTATTTCACAACATGCCCCAGCCAAACCAGAGAATTTGACTGAGTGTGAAATCTCTGTGATCTGGGGTAAATTACTCATGTCACCCCAGGTAAAAGGGAAGTGAAAGAGGTTGTCCCTGGCAACAGGAAGCCAGGTGGACAACAGCGTTTGGAAAAGAGGAGAATGGTCGTCCGTGGAAGCAACGTCCAGGCCAGCAGGGATGTCGGGAATCCAAGGAGTCTGTCTGCTGATGGTCATGACCAGTGGAGTCCTTAAGAGTGTTATCCCATGGCAATAGAGAGCCAGGCATTGAGGAGATGCCAAGAAATTAAATTTCAGCATCCAGTACCGTGCTTGGAATGTGGTCAAGTGGGGCATGGGATCTTTACTTGCCCAAGGTTCTGGAACACCGCTGAAGAATCTGCAAAGGCTGCAGTGTCGCTATATGGCCCCAAAGAGACAGTAGCTGATATGGATGCAGCTGAGAGACAGCGCACTCAAGTGAAGGCTATGATGCCAGCCACTGAAAATGGTAAGAATGTTTCAGTTTATGGTACTGAACCCAGTGAAGTGGGAGTATGTCCAGTGGGGAGATCCGCAGTGCCAATGGCCATAGACTTGCGGCAGTGTGCTACCCAGAGCAGTGGGTAGGCACAGCGTAAAGCCCAACTAGCCGCAGGGCTAAAGACTGGAAAGGACATGGGGACTCTGCACGTGCCTGCTATAGTCCAGCAGATGGCTGGGAAAATAGAGTTAGGGGTGACTAAAACAGTGCTTGTGCCATGTTCCCTAGTGACAGGTACTGCAGAGTTGCCCAATGAAACTTCCAAGAAGCCCGCAGTGACAGAGCCGAGCGTTTTCCCAGGTCAGCTTTGGAGCTGCCCATGTAGGAAAGGGTGCCCCTTTAAAGATGGAGGGCGCTGTGAGGAGTCACTCAGAGGCTTTGGTGGGTAATAGACAATCCACAAAAGTAGCAGTTATGTCTGCACGTAGTGAAAATTCTGATGGTTATGCTGACAAAAGTGTTACTGTTGGCAAATGTGATGGTATTGGTGATAATGACATTGAAAAATGTGTTTCCTTTAATGTTATATCTGAAAATGTTGGAAATGTGTTTACTACCAATGATGGGAGTAGGATATCTCCCATGCCAGCCAGAAGCGCAGGATTGCCCATGGAAGTCTCATGGGGCCTCCATGTGTTGGAGCCAGAGATTTTTCAGGATTGCTGTGGTGCTACTCTGGTGAAACAAGGGAAGACTGTGTCACATAGTGAGTGTGTGTGTGGGCGCAGCCCCACAACCCTAAGTGTAACCCAGTTGTCAAGGGGTTAATTCAGCCTGCAAAAGCTGAAAGTGCAGAGCTGTATGTGTCTGTAGCACCACCAGAGCAAGGTGGTCAAAATAAGGTATTGCACCTTGCCTTGGTTGAGGATGCAATCTCCCAGTGTGATGTGAGAAAAAAAATATTGTCAGTGTGAGGTAGATAGAAGTGACAAGTGTGTTGTTTTGGCTAGTGAATCCCAGGTTCCTGTTGGGCCTTCTAGAGCAGGTGATGCAGTGCTGTGGAGCACCAGTGATGGAACCACAGGATACTGGGATAATTGGTGCAAGGAAGCAGTTGCGGCACTAGGCCAAGTGACAAGGAATTACGAAGCAATGATGTGTAACCAAGTTGTGAACAGAACACCTGCTATGCCCAATGGAGGGATCGCAGAATGGCCAGTGCTCAAGGGCACGCCAGCCCCTGCAAAGGCTGATGCCCTCCAGTCTGAAGGAACGGTTCTGGGCGCAGGCATGGTAGATGGGTTGTCCACGGCCCAGCAACTAAGTAATGGCAAGTGTCAAGGTGACAATGTGACTAATGTTGACTCGCAGAGGCTCATTGGTGTATCGTTAGAGGTGAAGAGGAGACATGTGTCTGACAGTGCTCCAGGGGAGCAACAGGCTGGGATGAGGGGTACCTCCAAGGAGATGGAGGTCTCTTCCAATGTCTCAACCTCACAAGCTGCAATGAATGGATGAGCCCCTCCATGTCTCGGACAGGGGAAAGGTTCCCAAAAAGGCCATGCATTTAGACATCAGTTGCATAGAGTTGACAAAAACTTTATTAGAAATGCTGGAGTTGGTAAAAGTGCCCTCACTGTACACTTGGGTGTCTTTACCGCAGTCGGACCAGGTGGTGCTGCGTGGTACCAATAGGTGGAGCCAGGTGGTACAGGCTGTGCTGGGAAGCTTATTAACAGTGTGGCAAACAGTCCTGAGGTTCTCTAAGAGGGTTCTCCCAATTACTGAGTGGCCTGGAAGGCGCTCGGAACTGTTGGAGACATCAAAGGTCTCTCCGGCTGGTGTAGTGACTGGAAACATCTCTGCTGGTGTGGTCCGAGGTGCAGCTGAGCAGTGGTCAGTAGAGGGCGCAGATACTGTCTCGGCAGCTAAATCTCATGAGAAGAAAGGGCCCAGAATAGATGCAGCACTAGCAGAGATGCTTTCTATCACTCAGAAAGAGGTACAACTTAAAGTATCCGGAGACACTGTGAGAAAAAGTGCTAATGTTGGTTGCTGCAACAATGTAATGTGTACATCAGAAAGAAGTAGTTTGTGCTTGGATCAGTGTAATTTGTTAGATCAGTTACCCATGGAGTGTTGGACAACAGGTGAGGTGGAACTTGGCTTTGGTCCTGTGGGATGTAGTCCCTCGCCTATGTGTGGTCCCTCCTCAGGTCTGGTACTAACAAGCACTGAGATGGACAGCACTGATTGCGTTGGAAAGTGTGACATTAAAATATATGATTTAATGATTGGTGCTGTTAAAAGTAATGTGGTTGCCCTGGGTAACCAGAGAGAGGTTTTTGAACCTGAAAGACCTGTGCTGAAAGATAAAACTTACTTCCGTAAGCTGAAAGGTAGAATCAGGGAAGGCAGAGTTCGCCCGAGTGAGGAGAGTATGCTCAGGGACCCCAAGAGAAGAGAGAGAAGGCAGAGTATATGGAATTATAGGACCCTGTTAAGATCCAAGCTGGGACGTACCTGGAAGCACACCCGAAAAAAGGGTTGGGCCTACGTGGCTGATGGCCAGCACAGAGGTGTCCCAACTGCTATGGTGGGTGCAGGTGTTTCTCCCTCCGGATCAAAACAAGAGGGGGGGTATGTGGCAGAGCGAGGCTCTGTCCCAATGAAAAAAGGGTTAAAGTGGACACAGAGTCTGCATATCGGCTGAGTGCAGAGCTACAGAGCATAGATTTAAAAACGGAGAAAACTGTGCTGGCAGTTTTCTTGGATCTTGCTATTTCTACATGGGGCTCTATGGCTTGGAGATCCTTCAAAATCTTGGGTGGGATGGGATCTCCAACCCTGTGTCCGGGTCTTGTGGACAGCCAGCATGGTGTGTGCTCAGGTGCACACAACCAATATAATGAGGGGCTGGTGAGAGGATGGTGAGCAGCTTGCTAACTGCAGTGGCTACTAGTGAGTGTCTCTGTGTGAGAATAAACGCTGTGTGCGTTGAAGGGCTTTAAGCTGTGTGCGTCCAAGGAGCCGGAAGCTGTGTGCATTAAGGGACTTTAAGCTGTGTGCGTTTTACGAAGCCCAAAGCTGTGTGCATCCAAGACTGTGAGACTGGAAGATCTGGTGGTTTAAGGTACCAGTACCTAAAGCAAGCAGAGGAACTGCTGACAAGAGAGCCAGGTGGCTTGGTATGTTTTTCTTATTTTTGGACTGCTAAATGAAGTTAAACCCCTGCGTGGGAATCCTGAAGGGACATTTTGTTTTTGTTTTTCTGTTTAAATAATTGTGGGCTACCAGGCTCTTAACTAGAATGCCTGTCTGATATGGACTCGCTGCATAAAAATGCATCTATCCACTTGAGCTAAAACACCCCAATATCACATAAGTCACAATAGGGGTTTATTTACTAAAATTGGAGAGTGCAAAATCTGGTGCAGCTGTGCATGGTAGCCAATCGGCTTCTAAATTCAGCTTTGATTAAAAATAAACTGGAAGCTGATTGGTTTCTATGCAGAGCTGCACCAGATTTTGCACTCTCCAGTTTTATTAAATCAACCCCAATGTGTTGTGGTGCGCTAAAAGAGCCTTTTTCAACTAGGATGCCTTGGGGCTTCTTCAGGGGTTCCTTGGCAAAATACATAAAAATGTATCATATGTCAAATATCAAATGTATCAAATTGTATACAAGCCAGCAAGTGGATGAAGTCTGCCCTTTAGTTACACAAAGCCACAGGTTTTCATTATGCACCATTACGGCTAGACGCTGGCACCCTAACAACCAATGACGTTATCAGTTAATAAGGAGGATGTCTGTTGCCTCCACAACATCCTTGTTTGACCCTCCTGTACCCCTCAGCACTGGGGTGACATTAGCTAACTGATGGAGAGAAATTGAGGGAGAAGAGAAACTTTGGAATACTAGTCCAGTACCAGTGTTAAAAATAGGATTTTTATAACAGCTTACCTGTAAAATCCTTTTCTTGGAGTACATCACGGGACACAGAGCGACATAGTCATTACTAATGGGTTATATAGATACCGTCAGGTGCTGGCACTGGCAACTTCCAAAACCGGAAGTACCCTCCCCTATATAAGCCCCTCCCATCCGGGAGCACCTCAGTTTTGTAGCAAAGCAATAAGTGTCCCCAAAGAGGGGTGGGAGCTCTGTGTCCCGTGATGTACTCCAAGAAAAGGATTTTACAGGTAAGCTGTTATAAAAATCCTATTTTCTTTTTCGTACATCACGGGACACAGAGCGACATAGTCATTACTAATGGGATGTCCTAAAGCAATGCCAAATGAGGGGGGGGATACACCATATATAAGCTGAGCGCTATCAGACATGAGGATCTTTTGCGGCCTGCAACACACTGCGCCCAAAGGCGACATCCTCCTGACTTCTAACGTCCACCTGGTAGAACCTAGTAAACGTGTGTACTGAAGACCATGTTGCGGCCTTACAGATTTGAGCCAGGGAGGCCTGGTGATGCACTGCCCATGAAGTTCCAACTGCTCTCGTGGAGTGCGCCCTAACTTTGAACGGAGGCGGTCTATTTCTCAAGCCATAGGCTTGTATTATGACCTGTCGAATCCACTTGGCTAAAGTAGATTTTGACGCTGCCTGACCCCTTCTGGGGCCTTCCGGCAGAATAAACAAAGTATCCGTTCTGCGAATCTGAGCAGTGGCTTTTAGATAAGCTTTAACTGCTCTTACTACATCCAAAGAATGCAATAACTTTTCCTCTACCGAAGTAGGTTTGGGGAAAAAAGAAGGAAGAACCACATCTTGGTTGAAATGAAACCTCAATACCACCTTAGGAAGAAAGGCTGGATGAGGACGTAACACTACTCTGTCCTTATGGATAACCAGATATGGCTCCTTACAGGACATAGCTGCTAATTCCGATACTCTTTTAGCCGAACAAATGGCTACTAGAAAAATCAATTTCCTGGTGAGAAGCACCAAGGAAATATGCTGTAATGGTTCAAATGGTTGTTTCTGTAGAACCGACAGAACCAAGTTTAGATCCCATGGACATATGGGAATATTAACCGGAGGACTAATACGCATCACTCCTTGTATAAAGGCTTTGACTAGTGAATGCGAAGCCAAGGGCCTTTGAAAAAATATTGACAAGGCCGAAATCTGACCCTTGATAGTACTCAAGGCAAGCTTCCTATCTACAGCCCATTGTAGGGAGTCCAGACTCCTACCTATTACGTACTTACGTGGATGCCATTTCTTGGCTTCACACCAGGCGATGTACGCCTTCCAGATTCTATAGTAGATCTGCCTGGATACCGGCTTCCTGGCATTGATCATGGTAGATACCACAGAATTAGAGAGCCCTCTCTTTTTTAGAATGTGGGCTTCAATAGCCAGGCCGTCAAACCTAGGGCTGGTAAGGAAGGGTGGTATATCGGTCCTTGCGAAAGCAGGTCCGGACGATGTGGGAGAGTCCAAGGACTCCCCACTGACATTTTACAATCTCCACGTACCACGCTCTTCGGGGCCACGCTGGAGCCACCAGAATCACTGGTTTCTTTTCTACCCTGATTCTGCGGAGTAATCGAGGTAACCATTGTGGCGGTGTGAATGCATATATCAGCTTGAACTGATCCCAAGGGAACACTAGGGCATCCGAGCCGCAAGCTAGGGGATCCCTTGTCCGAGAGACAAACCTGTCCCCCTTTGCGTTGAATCTGGATGCTAGAAGATCTACATCCGATGTTCCCCACCGCTGACATATTGTCCAGAAAACCTCGGGGTGAAGGGACCCTTCCTCTGGGCCTAATTGCTGGCGACTTAGAAAGTCCGCCTTCCAATTCTCCACTCCTGGAATGAATACCGCAGATATGGCTGGGACATATTTTTTCTGCCCATTTCAGGATGTAATTTACTTCCCTCTGGGCTGCACGACTCCTGGTGCCCCCCTGATGATTGATATATGCCACTGCTGTGGCATTGTCTGATTGAATTCTGACAGGGGACCCTTGGAGTTTGGATGTCCATGCTACTAGGGCATACCGGGCTGCTCGTATCTCTAAGAGATTGATGGGCAGGGCCTTTTCTGCATCCGACCATCTGCCCTGGAGAGACTATTGCTCCAGTACTGCACCCCAGCCTATAAGGCTGGCATCTGTAGTGACCACCTTCCAAGAAATCGGACTGAAGGATTTCCTTTTTTCCAGATTCTGGGAAACCAACCACCAACGGAGGCTCTTGCGAACGGAAGGGGACAAGGACATTGTAAGTCTAGGCCTGAATTTTTTTGTTCCAGGCTGACAGTATGGCCCCTTGCAAATTCCTTGAATGGAATTGACCGTAGGGTACTGCTTCGAATGATGCCACCATTTTTCCCAGCAGCCTCATATACAGGCGTATGGACGGCTGTCTTTTTTGTACCCACTAAGTGGATCAAATCTTTCAAAGACAACACCTTTCCTCGAGGCAAGAATATTTTTCTCTGGCCTGAATCCAACCTTAGCCCCAAGTATTCCAGACTTTTGACTGGTTTTTAGGGCTGACTTGTCTCGGTTGATAATCCAACCGTGAGATTCCAGATACTTGATCGTCTTGTGAACGACCACGTCTAGTTTTTTCACTGAGTGGTCTATCAGCAACAAGTCATCCAGATATGCCATTATCATTACACCTTGTGTTCTTAGATTGGCCAATAAAGGGCCAGAATTTTTGTAAACACTCGTGGTGCTGTGGCCAAACCGAAGGGTAAGGCTCTGAACTGAAAATGGCGCCCTTCTACTGCAAAGCGTAGAAATTTTTGGTGGACTGGAAAGATGGGAATGTGCAAATAAGCATCTTTGATGTCGATCGTGGCTAACCAATCCTCCCCTTGTAGGGCAGTGGCCACCGATCGGATCGACTCCATCGGAAAGTCCTGATATACAGGAATTTGTATAGCCCTTTTAGAATTAATATGGGCCTCCCGTCCGCGTTTGCTTCGGGACTGTAAAGAGGTTTGAGTAAAACCCGAACCCTCATTCTTCCAGGGGAACCTCCATAATTACTCCTTGGAGCAATAGTTGTTCTAGTGCCAACAGGAGGGACTCTCTCTTCCGGGGATCCCTTGGCACGTTTGACCTCAAAAATGGGAAGGAGGAGAGTCTTTTAACTCCAAACTGTATCCCAAACCTACTGCGGAGAGCACCTATCTGTCTTGATCGTGTCCCGCCAGGTCTCTTGCGAACAACTGGAGTCCTCCCCCCACCCGACTGAGTGGGGGCTTCAATGAATTTAACTTTGGGGGAGGTTTTGTACCTCCCCTGACCCAGGGTTTCCATTACCCTGCTACTGTCCCTGTTTTTTACCCCCGGGATTTGACCGAGGAGGCCGTCGGAACTGTTACACAGCCGATGCCCCAGGGACTGGAGAAGCAGGCCTCTTAAAGAGGGACCTCTAACTCTGCTTTTAACCGGCAAGAGCGTATTTTTACCGCTGGAAATTTTCTGGATATATTTGTCCAGGTTTTCCCTGAATAAGCGTTCACCATGAAATGGGACGCTAACCAGCCATTCTTTACAGGGAGCTTCAGCAGACCAGTTTTTGAGCCATAGGAGCCTACGCGTATGTACTATAGACAGCGTAAGGCGGGAGGCCTGATGGACTGAATCCTCTATGGCGTCAACCGCAAAGCCTAAGGCTCTAGGTAGATCAGCTAGGGCAAAGCCTGCTGATCTGTCAAGTCCCTCAAGACCTGTTTCAACTGATCCTTCACTGCTTAGCAGACCCCAATAGCTGCTACTGCTGGTTGTATCACCAAGCAGATTTTCATAAGGACTCCAATCTTTTATTTATTGGGTTCTTGAACATCTGGACATTATCCACTGGACATGTCAGTGATTTATACATACAAGAGATGGCTGCGTCCACTGTAGGGACCTTCCATTTTTTTTTTTTGATGAACTTATCCTCCATGGGATAGACCACCGGAAATCTCTTGGGGGAATAAATATTTTCTCAGGACATTCCCAATCCTGGTAAATGAGCCCTTTCAGTAAAGGGTGAAGTGGAAAAGAACAGACAGTCTGGGGGCTTCTAGCGACCCCAACGAGGATACAGTAGTGGTTGATGGTTCCGCAAGGTGCATTTTTAAATGCTGATCGGACCATGTTAGTCAGAGACTGAACCCATAATCTTTCAGCTTGAGATGCTGAGAAAAGGTTCCCCCACTGTTGATTCCTCTATAACAGAATCAACCTCATCCTGATCCCCTTCAGGCAGGTCGATCCCTGTATGGGACTGTTGCTCTGCTAACAGGCACTCTGAAGGAGGAGACGGAAATCGGGCGTGCTTTCCCTGACAGGGAGGCAGTGATAAATGTTGACAATCTCTCTCTAATCCTCCCAGAGCTGAGGAAAAAAACCTCCTCTGTTACATACACAGGAGCAGGTGACTGAGGACAGCCGCAGTACCAAGTACCCCTGTGGGGTCTCTACGGTCACTTACCTCTGAACTTCAGGGGAGACTGGTGCAGCAGAAGTATGCCCAAGATCCTCAGAGCCCGATGAGACCCCCTTCGCTTCCTGGAAGATTCAGTTCCGGAGCTTCTGGACGGCATATTCCTAAGCCTAAAGCTGAGGTATTCCAGCCGTAATACACCACTTTTACTGAGAATAGTCTAGCACAATTGCTGCTATATCACAGTTGGTGTCTACTAATGTGCCTTTCTAGGGGATGCCTGTATCAACCGCTTGCTGTATGCCTTTAAATGTTGCCAGCTCTGTCTCTGTACTTCATAGCCAGCTCACTACAATATTGTGGTTTTTTTAAAACTGCTGGGACGCCCGCACATGCGCAGAAGCGCTGCGGCGCGCACAGAGCGTCATCCCCCAGGCTCCGCCCCCTTTCCCGGCTCACCTCTATATATAGAGGCGCGTGCACGCGCACGCGCGCGGGCACGTGCGCCTTCGGCGCTAATTTCAAATATGGTAACAAGGGACAGGAGCCAGGGCCCCTCTTTGCCGCAGGCCGGGGGATGGACAAACACTGCAACATGGCAGAGGAAGCAGTTTCCTATAAGAGAACTCACCATCTGCCTGGACTTTGCTCTGCTGAGAAGAAGCTAGTCCACATGACAAGAAAACATTCCACAGCGGCCTCTAGTGGACAAACACAGGTACTGCAGTCTAATATATTAAATATATATAAAAACATTTTTTTTTTTTTTTTCTTGACCACCATTAAAAATTATTACATTTTTTTAGTAGTTACAGGCATGCACAGAATTTTGCGGGAATACCATTAGGTAACAGACAGAAAGACAAATTAGGCTTGGGGGTCCCCCAATAGAACCAAGTTCCTGGGGGCCCCCACTTACCTGTTCCCCGCCGCAGGACTTTGTTTGGTCCACAAAAGCCCAAACTTCACCTATCACGGCAGGCATTGTAATCAAACCTTCAGGGACCGGGTTCCCAAGGATTCCACTCCCCTGGACCTGTATAGCACCCTGCACAGAAAACATCTTGGTCGTGGGTATGACCAGAGCTCTGGATCCCAGGGTCCAGCTCTCCTAAGAGAAGCATTACAGGCAAAACCTTGCTCTTCTCTGCAAGGCCCGGGTACCGACCGTTTAGCTATGAAGCTTTTTTGGTCGGATCCGGAATAGCTTACTGAGGCCCAAAAGAACCTGTACGCAAGCTCAGTGAAAAACACATGTTTCTTCTTGGCCAACACCTTAGACACTGGCAAAAAACTGAGGTGCTCCCGGATGGGAGGGGCTTATATAGGGGAGGGTACTTCCGGTTTTGGAAGTTGCCAGTGCCAGCACCTGACGGTATCTATATAACCCATTAGTAATGACTATGTCGCTCTGTGTCCCGTGATGTACGAAAAAGAAAAGTGTATTTGCTTTGGAAGAATAAATCACCTCTAACATTGGATGTCTACATGTGGATGTTGCTGCATTATGTAAAACTATTAGAATATTAGAATTGTTTTACTCAAGACTGCCTATAATTTTAAAGGGTGCTTTGAGATTGTCTATAATTTTAAAGGGGGCCTTGACTGAAAAAAGGTTGAGAAACACTGATCTAAATACACATGCATTAGCACGGTACGCTGGGCGCCATTAGGAATTCAAACATGTGTTTTGTATGCCGCATGAACATGTGTCATTTTGTACTAGTTTGCAGGGCAAACAGATGATAGCAGGGACAAGTCAGGAAGGATAGGGAATCTCCCCAGCTAAAATACAACTGACAGTAAAAACCTGAGATGGGTTCTAACCCTTCGCCACCCTGTAAAAAGATTTTTGTTGCTGTATGTAACAAAATTGGAGAGACCCCCCCCCCCCCCCCTCTAGCTTTCTGTCTTGGTGACCATTGTTACTGTTTTGATGCACTTATCCAAAAAACTAATTCAGATATTCTGTTTTAAAATGAATCTTCAGCAACTCTTTTGACTTTGAAGTATTTGCATATCCTTAACAATCAGTATATGAGCTTTAAAACATTAAAACAAGGCCTCAATGATCTCTATAGCTAATGGCATATATCCCAACTGTCCCTCCTTCCTCCTCAATTGTCCCTCATTTTGGTCTGATCTATAAAGCTGTATATAAAATGCACTATTTACCTTTGACTTTTTTTCCCCCAGTGCTAAACCTTTCATCCAATTTCTAAATTACTGCATTTGTTAATTTCAAAAGCTAGTATAAAGGAATAGTAGTGGTAAAAAAAGCACTTGTGAGTTTAAAAAAAAATTTTTTTTATGTAGAATTCTCCTTTAAGGGGGCAGGGAAGGGCGTGTGTCCTATGCCTAAATACTTTTGCTAATTGGTGTCCCTCGTTCCCATTTCAAAAAGTTGTGAGGTATGGGTATGGGCACTGTGCAGAAACTTGCCCCCAAAAGTACTTAGCAGAAGTTAAATTCTTAGCCACGGACAAACCACTAATTTAGGCACCACATCCCTTAATTTGAATAGATACAAGAGGAGTTGTGGGATTTTTAAGGTGAAAATATGATATAGTGATCCAGAGAAATAATATAAAATCATTTTATTGAACAGTGATAAAAAAATTGTCTAAAAACAATGGTAGCAAGTACACAAAACATGGTTTTTATGGATACAGCACTTTAGATGGAATTCCCAACATGTTTCGTCCACATCCAGGGCTTCCTCAGGGACGCTGTCCACTTGAGATACAAGCCCCCAATCTTTAAGAACAGTGTATATACTACAATTAGTGATAACTCAGGGAGTCTGCAGCCATCACAGAAAGCCAAGAACTACAGGTGTCCATAGGGGCATTCAAGGACCAGGAAAAAAGTTTGCAAGAACGCTCAAAAACCAGGGACATAGACTCTCGAAAGCAGGGTACTTGTATATAGGACTGGTATGCTGCAGTGGCATGTGTGTCCCTGAGGTTCCAGCAGCAGTACTTAGCAGAGGTTGTTAGATTTTTGACGTTGTCCAGCTTAGCTCCCTGTTTCTACTCTTTTAATGAAAACACAGACTAGTAGCTCTTGAAGGAAGGGGATCAGAGTGATCTGATTGACTTTGATGACTTCTCCCCTCTTATTATGAACTTTGTGGATGAATTGCTCCACAGTGCCTGCAGCTGCAGAGGTCAGTGATTGCTTGTTTTAAAGCTTGTTTACTTTGTTAATTAAAGAGGAGGTCCAGCCCCCTTCAGAAAAAAATTAAAAGTCAGCATCTGCAAATACTGTAGCTGCTGACTTTTAATATTAGGACACTTACCTGTCCAGGGATCCCACAATGTCAGCACCCCAGCCAGTTTTCACATCGGCTCTTGGGTGCTGCCGCCGCCATTTTCTTACTGTGTATGCGCAGAGCGCGCTGCACTTTCTGAATGGGGCCCCATGGCGGAGAAAAGAGGAGGAGGGGGGCTGAACTTCTGAGTGATCTCACCGTGACGAGGTCTCCCAGAAGTTGGGATGGGTACCTGTCAAAAATGGGTACCCGCTCTCCCCCCGAAAGGTGCCAAATATGGCACCGGAGGAGGCAGATAAGTGAAGCTTCCACTTTTGGGTGGAGCTTTGCTTTAATTTTTTCTTAAAAACTTGAATATCCATAGCCTGGGCACAGGTTCACTTTAAAATCCATTCAGAAAAATAAGTCCTGTTAATAACGGTGAAGTATCGTAAATATTTAACGGAACCTATCAGCATAGAAATATGGGGAAGCCATTGCTCTCTTTTGTTATTGAAGATTTGAGTTCTGGGTATATCATCTTAATACTGTCCTTATTTTAGTTGCTGATCAATGACCTGGAATGACGATGTTCCTACAATTTTTTTGGAACATCCGATACGCACATACTTGTACCTGTCAGTGACTTACCGAGTAATGAAGCAAGGATGGGAATGACAGCCCTAGAGTGTGCACTTACAAAACAAGTCTGCAGTGCCTGCTCATATAATACTTAATAATACTTAAAGGGGTTGTAAAGGTTTGTTTTTTATTTTCTAAATCGGTTCCTTTAAGCTAGTGCATTGTTGGTTCACTTACCTTTTCCTTCGATTTCCCTTCCCTGCGGGAAGACGATGTGAACGTTCACAGAGTGTGTTCGCAGGGATGTAGTCCCAAGGGAGGGGACGTGCACGCTGACTAACCCCCAGCCAGAACGGCTTGGATGATGGGTGCAAGCTTACTGAGGAGGAACAGGAAGTGATAAATTCAGACAAAGAAAAAAAAACATTTAGAAGGGAAATCGAAGAAAAAGGTAAGTGAACCTACAATGCACTAGCTTAAAGGAACCTATTTAGAAAATAAAAAAATAACCTTTACAACCCCTTTAATGTTTTCTGACACATTTACTTTAATCCATAGTAAATATTGATAAACTAAATCCTTGAAAATCAAATGAAGCAACTGGAAATGTGTGGACTTGATGTTGACCAATAAACTATTAGTATTAAAAAGATCCCAATTCCATCTGCCTTTGTCTGACATACATTTTGTTGTAGTACTGGGGGAGGATTTAGTGATGCTAAAACTGTCATAAAATGAGATTGATATCAAACTGTAAGCCAAGAATTGTAGGATTGAGTCAGCAAACTTGTATTTGTAAAAATTGTCAGAATTTCAGAAGGGGGTGGGTCTGACCATTCTTTCATTCTTATCCTATTTTCTTACATTGCCTGCGGGGATGAAACGATATCTGAATGACTTGAATCTAACATGATATTCGCTTGATATCATCTCATGTAATCCACTACACAGCAGGAATCGGCTAAACTGTATTTGCATCTAAAATTACCCCATGACATAATGCAGCTACAGTTTCAGGAAAAGGCCCGTTTGGTAAAAACCCTTTTCTTATATGCGGTCCCCAAGCTTGTAGCAGTTAAGCAGTTAGGCGGCTTTAGACATGTGTCTAAACCCGCCGTTTCTCTTAAATTGGTAGTAAAGCTTAAAAAAAACGCTGCAAGGTAAAGACTTAATGTGCTATTATGCATTGCATACTAGCACATTATGAAACACTTACCTTGAAACTAAGCCCTCCACGGTATGTTGTCACCACTTCAGGGATTTCCATCTTCACCTGAGTTCGTGGGCTGTGGCTGCTTGAATGGCCAAGCCACGATGATGTCACGGCCATGGCACAGAGCTCTGAAGGAACAGCATGGGTATGCCATTCCTTCAGAGCGCATGCGCCGGTGATGTCACCGGCTGCTACTCTCTAGAATATCACCTAAATGGTGCATGTTTAGGAGTTATTTATTTAACCTACAGGTTAGCTTTATTATAAGCATACTTGTAGGTTAAAATTATAATACAGACTTTATTACCACTTTTTGAGTGATATGCACTCGATTTTCAGAGGTAATTGGGAGACCGTGAATAGGTGATGTGATGACTCCTCACCGCCTGTTTTACCCCATTTTTTGGCATACAAATGCACCACAATTGCCTGCATTGCACTCAGTTGCAGGGTGTTTTCCCCTTTTGCTTGAATGGGTTGCAAGTGGTGGGCTTACTGTCTGCTGATTGCGATATGTTGGATAGATTTAGCTGGGGTGCAAAGCATTATGACTGCAGCATGTAAACACCCCCGTCCGCTGCCACTGCAGCATAAGAGGGGTGGGTTGGGGGTGCTAAAAATGTGGCTTTCTTACATTCCCCCACCGTATGTTTAAACATAGCCTTATTTAAATGTGAAAGAGCTCAAAAATGAAGAGGTGGGCTAAACCACTCCTCCTCCTCAAGGCATCATAGTGTATGGTGAGGGCAAAAACTGACACACAATGGCTTCAACTAACACTTAAGCCGGCCATAGATGGTTTGAATCTCAGCCGGTTCAGCAGGGATGGGCTGAGATTCGAACCATGTATGGACAGGCTGATTGTACCCAAGTTGATTGATCACTTGGGCAAGCGCAGTCACTCCTGTATGTTTAGGGTCCTTGCCCTGCTGGAAGGTGAACCTCCACTCCAGCCTCAAATCTTTTGTAGACTCTAACAGGTTTTCTTCTAAGATTGCCCTGTATTTGACTCCATCCATCTTCCCATCAACTCTGACCAGCTTCCCTGTCCCTGCTGAAGAACAACATCCCCACAATATGATGCTCCCACCACCATATTTCACGGTGGGGATGGTGTTTTCAGGGTGATGTGCAGTCTTTTCCGCCACACATAGCATTTTGCTTTTAGGCCAAAAAGTTCAATTTTGGTCTCATCTGACCAGAGCACCTTCTTCCACATGTTTGCTGTGTCCCTCACGTGGCTTATTGCAAACTGCAAATGGGACTTCTTATGGCTTTCCTTCAACAATGGCTTTCTTCTTGCAACTCTTCCATAAAGGCCAGATTTGTGGAGTGCACAACTAATAGTTGTCCTGTGGACAGATTCTCCCACCTGAGCTGTGGATCTCTGCAGCTCCTCCGGAGTTACCATGGGCCTCTTGGCTGCTTCTCTGATTAATGCTCTCCTGGCAAGGCCTGTCAGTTTAGGTGGACGGCCATGTCTTGGTAGGTTTGCAGTTGTGCTATACTCTTTCCATTTTTGAATGATGGATTGAACAGTGCTTTGTGAGATATTTTAAAGCTTAGGATATTTTTTTTATATCCTAGCCCCGCTTTAAACTTCTCCACAACTTTATCCCTGACCTGTCTGGTGTGTTCCTTGGCCTTCATGATGCCGTTTGTTCACTAAGGTTCTCTAACAAATCTCTGAGGGCTTCACAGAACAGCTGTATTTATACTGGGACTAAATTACACACAGGTGGACTCTATTTACTAACTAGGTGACTTCTGAAGGCAATTGGTTCCACTAGATTTTAGTTAGGGGTATCAGAGTAAAGAGGGCTGAATACAAATGCACGCCACACTTTTCAGATATTTATTTGTAAAAAAAATTGAAAACCATTTATCATTTTCCTTCCACTTCACAATTATTTGCCACTTTGTGTTGGTCTATCACATAAAATCCCAATGAAATACATTTACGTTTTTCATTGTAACATGACGAAATGTGGAAAATTTCAAGGGGTATTTATACTTTTTCAAGGCACTGTAAGTGTATCTGAAGAACATATGCAATAATAAAAAGAACATTTTATTTTATAAGGCAGACCTGGCAGGTTATTGATCAATGATCTTCCTGTATACCGCTCATTAAAGTCTGTCACAAGACATTCACTGAGCAAATGAGGCATGTGTTTTTAAGGAGCATTGTACACAAGTTTTAGCCCTGTAAATAGATATCTTGTGACCTGCTTCAGTTTATTGTTTCCCAGATCACTATGCTAGGGTATAATTGAATATTGAGGAACTAATCACTATGGAATATTGAGATCCCGGAGCATTCCTGAACATCCCTACACAGCCCTCTGGGGGAGAGGTAGACATACTACTTAAAAGTAATTAGGTCCTTAGCTGTGGGACATGTGAACCATTGAAGTGTTATGCAATCGCTGCAATTATTATACTACAGAGGTGCAAACTATTCTACTACTGCTTGTCAGCTGAGACTGGCCTGACTTACAAGAGTGGGAAAAGTAGATGATCCCTTGGGAAATGTCATAATTTCTGTATAAATGGCCCCTGAATTATATCATTCTCCTAGAGCAGGGGTCTCCAAACTTTTTACTTTGAGGGCCACATTCTATATTTTACACATATTCGCGGGCCGGAAAAATAATTTATAAATAAATCTACAGTAGAAGAAGAATAGAATGGAATTTTACTTACTGCTGACAGCAGGACTGGATGGTGCTGCTGTATTCTTTGCTGGCACCTAAACGCTGGAGCATCATGCAGCGGGGCTAAACTTCCAGCGTGCATGAGGCTTTACATCTGTGTCCCCATCACTCATCAGGGTATCCCCACAAATTGGTGTCCCCATTAGAGCCCCCCCCCACATTTTTGTGTCCCCGTCTTTCATCCGAGTCTCCCTGCACATTTGTGTCCCCATCACAGCCCACCCCCTCCTGCATATTTGTGTCCCCATAAGAGCTATCACCTCCCCTTCCGAGTCATCAGCCCCCCCAAATTTCCAAATTCGTGTCCCCATCAGAGTCAACAACCCCCCCCCCACATGTGTGCCCCCATCAGAGTCATCAGCCCCCACATATTTGTATCCCCATCAGAGCCATAAGCCCCCAGATTTGTGCCCCATCAGCCCCCCCCACATTTGTGTCCCCATAAGAGTCGCCCCCCCCCCCCACATTTGTGTCCCCTTCAGAGCCATTCCACCCACCCCCCACACAAGTGTAATCATCTCACATCATCAGCCCCCTTCCTTGCATGTGTCCAGCACGTCTCAGACGTTACTGCACCTCCCGACTCCCGCCCCGCTGGTATTACACACTCGTTACTGGTTAACAGCGAGGCAGGAGCAGGGAGGCGGCAACAGGTCTGCACTAAACACCTCATTGGCTGCTAGGGTGCCCGTGGTCCCAGCAGCCAACACAGTGAGACGCCGGGAGGGATTGCGGGACCTGCGCTGCATATTGCCGGGGGCGAATATGCAGCGCAGGTTCCACAACTAACAGGTGGACTAAGGACTCCAGCTGCGGGCCGGAAGAAATGGCCTGGCGGGCTAGATGTGGCCCGCGGGCCGTAGTTTGGAGATCCCTGTCCTAGAGCATAATAATTAATACAAATCTTATTCAAAGATTAATTGCAGGCAAGAGAAACATTGGTTAAATACAAGAGGCATGTGTATTCTTACTGAAATCTTAGGGCTGTGTTATAAAAAAAATTTGCAGAGCTATTCATCCTGTGAATCTCCATGTACATTAGTACTTTGTGAATGGGACCACTAGATTTTGCTGATAACCATAAATATATTTTTTGTTTACTGTGATCATCAGCTCCATCTAGTGTCAATAAGGTGGTATTTTCCTGATTCACTCCTTTCTGTATAAAGAATATAATTCGATCTGGACAGAAAGTAGTCTAATAACATACATTTTTGTCCCCATTCGCATAAAGTGCATAACTTTGTGATCTTTCTATTTTTATTTAATTAATTATAAATACACCCCTTAGTATCTTTTGTATATTTCTTAGAGATCCAGCATGAAATGACCCCTACGCTTCGGGGTTGATTTACTAAAACAGGAGAGTGCAGTCTGGTGCTGCAATCTGGTGCAGCTTTGCATAGAAACCAATCCAGGTTTCAGTTTCTTTTTTGTGATGGCTTAATTGAACAGCTAGAAGCTGATCGGCTACAATGTACAGGTGCACCAGATTTTGCACTCTCCAGTTTTAGTAAACTACCGCTTTGTCTTTGTACAGGATCTGTCTGTAATAAACAGTCACTGCTGCTTTCTCTCCTTGTACAAGGGGACTGGTCTTGTACCCGCCTCCTCCTTTAGTTTTATGTAGGCAGTCTATAGTGGGCAGGGCCTGAAGGGTCCCTCCCACAGCTCTTTTCTCTGCACATTCTATGTACAGCACAGTGATGACATCATCACTATTTTTAAAGGATAAAATCTGGGTTTTATAAACATTTTGTGCACATGTGGATTTATATCCTTTGTGGCTATTGAGGAATATATTCAAATGATTGTTATGTACCTTGAGTTCAGCTTTACTAATAACGCCACCTTTCGCATAGCTATATCATAACTGGAAGCATGGTTTAAACAATCAAGGACAAAAATGATACCTTTATGTTAAAAAAAATATGTTTCTGTGTCTGTACAGGAAATGTGATCCCAGTCTTAGTCCGTAGGGTTCAATATTGAGTTGGCCCACCCTTTGCAGCTATAACAGCTTCAACTCTTCTGGGAAGGCTGTCCACAAGATTTAGGAGTGTGTCTATGGGAATGTTTGACCATTCTTCCAGAAGCGCATTTGTGAGGTCAGGCACTGATGTTGGACGAGAAGGCCTGGCTCGCAGTCTGTGCTCTAATTCATCCCAAATGTGTTCTATCGGGTTGAGGTCAGGATTCTGTGCAGGCCAGTCAAGTTCCTCCACCAAACTCGCTTATCCAGGTCTTTATAGACCTTGCTTAGTGCACTGGTCCAAATCATTTGGTGGAGGGGGGATTATAGTATGAGGTTGTTTTTTAGGGGTTGGGCTTGGCCCCTTAATTCCAATGAAGGGAACTCTTAAGGTTTCAGTATACCAAGACATTTTGTACAATTTCATGCTCACAATTTTGTGGGAACAGTTTAGGGATGGACCCTTCCTGTTCCAACATGACTGCGTACCCTTTGTTTAACCCCTTCCCAGCCAGTGTCATTAGTACAGTGACAGTGCATATTTTTAGTACTGATCACTGTATTAGTGTCACTGGTCCCCAAAAAGTGTCAGACTTTCCGCTGCAATATCACAGTCCCGCTATAAGTCCCTGATCACTGCCATTGCTAGTTAAAAAAAAAATATATATATATATATATCCCATATATGTTTGTAGAAGCTGGATCTTTTGCGCAAACCAATCAATATACGCTTATTGGGATTTTTTTTTTACCAAACATATGTAACAGAATACATATTGGCCTAAATTGATGAAGACTTTTTTTTTTTTTTTTTTAATTGGATATGTTTTATAACAGAAAGTAAAAAAATATAGATTTGTTTTCAAAATTGACGGTACTTGTTTAGGTATAGCGCAAAATATAAAGACTTCAGAGCTGATCAAATACTACTAAAAGAAAGCTCTGTTTGTGGGGAAAAAGGGATATCAATTTTATTTGGGTACAGCATTGCATACCCGCACAATTGTCAGTTAAATTAACGCAGTTCCGTATCGCAAAAAATAGCCTGGTCAGGAAGGGGGGTAAATTTTCCAGAGGTCAAGTAGTTATAGGCTTACCTGTAGGTATAAATAGAAAAGTGGGCTTTACTGCCACTTTAAAGTGGTTGTAAACCCTCACATATACCCAGTGGAGTGACTGGCCTCAGGTGATACACAGAGATGAAACAAATCCTCCTACATAACTTGTACCTGTTTATCTGCAGTCTTCTTTTCTCTACATCCATTTACCTTGCAGATTTAAACAACTTGTCTGAGCTTCCAGAGAAAAGGGAAAGCTTACTTTACACTCTGCAGAGCTCAATGAGGAGAGGTCTGAGAGCTGATTGGAAGGAAGGGAGACACCCCCTTCACACAGCAAAAAGGAACAGAGCTGAGGCTGTCAACCAGCTGGAGATTTCTCCCTGTTACCTTTTTTCTTTTGGTGTCAGGAAAACTTGTCATAAGTGATTCATGCTGAGAGCAGAGGAATGAAGTAGCTGACAGAATTGACACTTAGTGCCCTTAGTTGAAACAAGTAAACCCCATAGAGAGATATCCTTTGTTCATATTTTGTGTCTGAGGTTTACAACCACTTTAAGAAAAATGAGCTTTACCAGGTAAATTAGTGTCATTGAGAGCAGAAATTACTTGTTTGCAGTGATTGACTTTAAAGATTGTGAGCCAGTAAGGGAAGTCTACTGTTAGGATTTGCACTTTATGTGTATGAATAATAATAATAATACTAATTAAAGGGGTTGTAAAGGCAGAAGGTTTTTAATCTTAATGCATTCTATGCATTAAGATAAAAAGCCTTCTGTGTGCAGCAGCCCCCCTCCGTCCAAGAGTCTCTTTCCTGATTGGCTGAGACACAGCAGCAGGGCCATTGGCTCCTGCTGCTGTCAATCAAAGTCAGCTAGCCAATTAGGGGAGAGAGGGGTGGGGCCAGGTCGGGGCTCTGTGTCTGAATGGACACAGGGAGCTGTGACTTGGCTCTGGTGCCCCCATAACAAGCTGCTTGCTGTGGAGGCACTGAACAGGAGGGAGGGGCCAGGAGTACAGAAGAGGGACCTAAGAAGAGGAGGATTCGGCTGCTCTGTGCAAATTTACTGCAACAGAGCAGGTTAGTATAACACGTTTGTTATTTTTATAGGAAAAAAAACAAGACTTTACAATCACTTTAAGGATGATAGATGGCCTCTGTACATTTCACACTTTATAATGTGAAAACTCGGAAATCCCAAGGAATATTTTTGTGACTTGCATTTACAGTTTCAATAATTGGCAGTATCAAATAAATGAATGTAAATTATTTATTCACAGTGACTCTGCATTTTTAATGGTCGTTTCCTTCCCTCTTTTTGCAAAGAACTGTTTTATTTTTAGTTGTCTGAGGAAGAAGCCATGCATTCTCATGTGCTACATGATGACTCATTATTGTCATTTCTTGCAATATTATAAAAATTTCAGAGAATCCATCTGTCATTTTCCCCATTATTGATGTGCTTTTCTTTTAGGGAAATAAACCTTTTTACATGTGAGGTCATCAAAATGCCCAGGTTCAGAAATGTTCATCTATTTCAATGCAGCCAATTGAAGTACAAAAAATGTGGGGACACTCCCGCGCTCAGGGCCAGATTAAGAACACCATGGGCCTGGTGCTGAGGATTTTGGTGGGCCTTTTATAAATAATAAATAAAATATGCAAACAATTTTTTGTTATAACAAATTAAATTAAGAGAGAGAGGGAGGATGAGAGAGAGAGAGAGAGAGAGAGAGATGATGAGAGAGGGGTGAGGGGTAAGAGAGGGATGCTGAGAGAGAAAGGGGGGGGGGGATGAGAGAGAGAGGATGCGCATGAGCATGCATGGGAATGACATCAACGCAGCCCAGCCAAGGCAAGTGACTGAAGGCACAGAGCCCAGAAGGAAGACCGGGTGAAAATGGAAGCGCCAGGACCCGACGGATTGATCACAGTGCAGCACTGGAGGGCTCAGTCTGACAATTTAAGTGTACCCTAATGTGCTAATATGCTGTACATATTTGTACACAATGGCATAACCTACCTCAGGGCCTCTAAAAAGTAGTAATGTTAGCAAAGTTTACTACCGCTTTATTATCACAGGATCCCAGGAGCCTCCCATTGGGGCCCCCTACTGACCCGGTGGCCCTTGGTCAGTGCCTAAGTGCATAGTTGCCAACATTTCAAAAATATTTTTAAGGGGCACTTTTTTCACCAGTGCTATATTTAGAGTAGCTGAGATCCCCTATGTTCCTCTATACATCACAGTAGTAATCACAAAACAAAATGAGTACTAATAATGGGGCAGAACAAATATGAGGACTGAGAAGATTTCCTTTAGTTGAACTAACAAAATTGTGCCCATTCTAGAGCTGGTAACATTGAGGATATTCAGTATAATTTTAAAGAACTGTTTTTGTGGGTGAGAGGCACAGGGGAGGAGTATGGAGGGTATAAAACTGGGAAGTATGTGCAGGTAATGGAGAGGAAAGGGGAGGGTCTAACAGTGGGCACTATGTACAGGAGAGGAGTGTGGAGGGTATGACAGTGGGCAGCATGCACAGCAGAGGAGTGTGGAGGATATGACAGAGGGTGGTATGTACCGGAGAGGAGTGTGGAGAGTATGATAGTGGGCAGTATGTACAGGAAAGGAATGTGGAGGGCATGATGGGGGCAGTATGTACAGGAGAGGAATGTGAAGAGAAAGATAGTTGGCAGTATGTACAGGAGAGGAGTGTGAAGGGTAAGGTTGGGTTACAGTATGTACAGGAGAGGAGTGTGGATGGTATGATAGTGGGCAGTATGTACAGGAGAGGGGTGTGGGGGGTATAATGGGGGCAGTATGTACAGGAGAAGAGTGTGGAGGGTATAACAGCCAGCAGTATGTACAGGAGAGGAGTGGGGAGGGTATGACAGTTGGCACTATGTACAATAGAGGAGTTTATGAATGCAGGCAGTATGTACAGGAGAGGAGTGTGGAGGGTATGACAGTGAGCAGTATGTACAGGAGAAGAGTGTAGACGGTATGATACTGAGCAGTATGTACATTAAATGAGTGTGGAGGGTAAGACAGTGAGCAGTATGTACAGGAGAAGAGTGTGGAGGGTATGATAGTGGGCAGTATGTACAGGAGAGGAGTGGGGAGGGTATGACAATAGGCAGTATGTACAGGAAAGGAATGTGGAAGGTATGAGAGCGAGCAGTATGTAAAGGAGAGGAGTGTGGAGGGTATGACAGCCGGCACTATGTACAATAGAGGAGTTTATGAAAGTGGGCAGTATGTACAGGAGAGGAGTGTGGATGGTATGATACTGAGCAGTATGTACATGAGGAGTGTGGACGGTATGATACTGAGCAGTATGTACATGAGATGAGCGTGGAGGGTAAGACAGTGAGCAGTATGTACAGAAGAGAAGTGTAGAGGGTATGACAGTGGGCACTATGTATAGGAGAGAAATGTGGAGGGTATGACAGTGAAGAGTGGGGAGGATATGACAGTGGGCAGTATGTACAGGATAGAGGTGTGGAGGGTATGATGGTGGGCAGTATGTACAGGATAGAGGTGTGGAGGGTATGACAGTGGGCACTATGTATAGGAGAGGAGTGTGGAGGGTATGACAGTGGACACTATGTATAGGAGAGGAGCGTGGAGGGTATGACAGTGAGCAGTATGCACAGGAGAGGAGTGTGGAGGGTATGACGGTGGGCACAATGTATAGGAGAGAAGTGTGGAGGGTATGACAGTGGGCACTATGTATAGGAGAGGAGTGTGGAGGGTATGACAGTGGGCACTATGTATAGGAGAGAGGAGTGTGGAGGGTATGACAGTGAGCAGTATGTACAGGAGAGGAGTGTGGAGAGTACAACAGTGGGCACTATGTACAGGAGAGAAGTGTATGACAGCGGGCACTATGTACAGGAGAGGAGTGTGTAGGGTATGACAGCCGGCACTATGTATAGGAGAGAAGTGTGGAGGGTATGACAGTGAGCAGTATGTACAGGAGAGAAGTGTGGAGAGTATGTACAGGTGAGGAGGATGAAGGGAATCTGGGAAGGAAAATGTAAAGGTTTGTTGAAGGTTTTTTAGTGACTGCGTAGTGGTTAAGCGAGCCATACATGCATTGAAATTACGCCAATTAAGCAGAGACCAGCCATAGTCGATCTTTGTATGGGCTAGCTGGTTTTACAGAAGTCAATCTATTATCTGACTGGAGTACAACCAGCCTGTCAGGTTTTTCCCAAAACAATCAGTGCTGCCAGCTATAGTTAGCAACACTGATCATTGTATTCGCAGGCAGAACACAATAACACTGCAGGAGTGATTCCCCCATCCACAGGTCAGCAGGTGAGAGGGTGTGTGGGGACAGGCTGGGGAGAGATACTAGTCAGTGGCTGGGTAGGCCCTGGCTAGTATCAGAGCCAGATACACACAGGTTACATACGCCACGATCGTTAGAGTGAGAACAATAATTCTAGCACTAGACCTCCTCTGTAACTCTAAACATGTAAACTGTAAAAAAATGTAAAGCATCACTTGGTATACAAAAAAAACGTGCTAACTTTAGTGTTTTTTTTTTATGAATGAAACAGATTCTTTCCAAAAAAAACACGTTTGAAAAATTGCTGCGCAAATACCGTGTAACATAAAAAGTTGCAAAGACCACCATTTTATTCCCTAGGGTGTCTGCTGAAATAATATATAATGTTTGAGGGTTCTGAGTCATTTTCTAGCAAAAAACAAATGATGATTTTTACATGTAGGAGAGAAGTTTCAGAATTGGCCTGGGTGGCGAGGGGTTAATTACTATAAGACCCCTTTCACAATGAGGGCGTTTTGCAGGCGCTATAGCGTTAAAAATAGCGCCTGCAATCCGCCCTTAAACAGCTGCTTTCACACTGGAGGGGTGCGCTGGCAGGGCGTCAGAAAAAGTCCTGCCAGCAACTTCTTTGGAGCGCATTAGGAGCGGTGAACTCACCGCTCCTAATGCGCTCCTGCCCATTGAAATCAATAAGCAGCACCGCCGTACCGCTGGCAGTACGCTGCTGTAGCTACGCATCTCGGGCGTTTTTTACCCTTTCTTGGTCGCTAGCGGGGGTTAAAAGCATCCCGCTAGCGGCCGAAATGTTCCGCAAATCCGACGGTAAAATAGCAGCGTTTTACCGCTATTCTACCGCCAACGCTCGGGGCGGCATAGTGTGAAAGCAGTCTTAGTAATATACAAATAATTATTATAAGCCCTGTGAGCTCATCCTCTCTGCTGCAGTGTGTCAGCTTATATTTAAACTGACCGTTCTGTATGTAGCTTCTGACAGGCTGCGCAAGCATCCTGGTATCTCTGGAACCATAAATGACAGCAGTCCCATAATTTAACCAGTGGTGGGGTGGGTCTTCAGCTATATACTCCCCAAAAATTGGGTCTCTGTAGCCCCTGGTCGCCAAGCTACAATCCTCGAAGTCAATCTTTTTTTTTTTTTTTTTTTTTTTTTTTTGGGCAAATGGGCCTATCTTGAGGAAGGGGCCTGGAGCTGCAGCTCCAATAGCCCCTATGTTAATCCGGCCCTGCCCGCGCTACCCTAATATATAGTGAACGTGAACCAATAACTAATAAGGGGGGAGGGGGGGGGTACTGCTGCCAAACACCTGGGAATCCGATTCAAAGAAACTCAAAACAATATAAAACAGTGATGGTATTGGCGCTGTGTTAGAACAAAGGAAAAATGTATTGGTAAGAAAGTGAACTAGTGTGACTGATAACACACTAAACCTCAGTGCTAATAAAAAGATAAGATATAATACTGGTGAAAAATATACTCAAAAGTGAATATAGACAATTCGCTAATTATCCGACACAAATCAACCGTGATACATTCACACACACAGCACTGATGTGATAACCAATGGAATAATGTGTCCAATTGTAAGAAAATGATAATAGTCCAAATAGTCCAATTAAAGTGTAAAATCCAAATAATAAAGTGGTTCCCACCACCAAAGTGATACAATAAAAAACACACGTTTGTGCAGTGCTCCAAATTCTTTCTTCAGTGTTTCACCTCCGTGCCTGTAAGCAGCTCACCTTGTTGCTGATAGAATACAGCATAAACAGGTCACAGGGTGTTAATCACTGGCGAGTAGTGAAGATCGTAATGGTCTCCCTCCTATTGCTGCAGTCCTCTCAAACACCGCATGGAAAGCCAAGAAGACAATACAATCATGGTGTAGGTCAAATGTTGTATAGAGACACACACACGTAGGCTCGTAGTGCACTCACATTGAAGAGGAAAACCGCAGATATATCTCCACGAGTACCGAACTCGTCGTCCCTCTATTAGGTAGCTCTGTGTGTGTCTCGATACAGCGAAGATTCTCAGGAGGTAATGGTGCTCAGTAAGATACAAAAACATAAGGCAGACATCGCATAATCCCGTATAAACAATTTTAATGAAATAAACAATGAAAAACAAACTCACAGTAAACATGAAACGCAGATGCAGGGTATCCTTACGAGCGCCTCACTCGTCTGCCTGCTCGGGTCCTGGTGTGCCAAGAATGCTCCAATCCCTACGCGTATCGTCACGTGTCACGTGACTTCATCAGGGAATACTAGGGTATAGGGCTAATGGCAATATATAGTCTGCTAAATTGAACGTATAAAGGATATAAAGCCGCCATTTTCCTGTAGTCCTTATATGTAAACAAACCGGCGCCATTTTGCCTGGGTCATTACAAAATATATTATTGAATGGGTACTGTGTATGCTAATAGGCAAGCTCTCCTATTGGTCCACGGCCGCCATTTTATTGAAGTCCGTGGAGCATAAACACACTGACGCTCCTTTTCCTAGGCTGATGTTTGTCAGTCTAGTGAATATGGTCTAATTCTGCAGTCAGTTAGAGTTACAGTGGTACCGGGCTGCTAGGACCAATATTAAAAAGGAATGTTACTTCAACATTCGCTAATGTGGCGAACCCACTAAAAGCGAACGGAACAGGGGGGTAATATAATCTAGTCAATAATCGCCCACCCTCCAGCCGTCCTATTGCCCAGATCATAGGCTGGACAACCAATGATCCAGGTTGCAATCACGCAACGTTCAGGCTGGAACTAATGAGAGACAAAACGAAATAAATCGCAATCCATGTTTGTACAGAGAAAAGATGGATCTAAAATATGTAAATCAGGGTCAGGATATTACCTCTGATCTAAAATCATTATAATAGACCTCTAAATATATCTAATGACTAAAAATGCTAAAATATATTTTAAAAAATATTTACAAAACATTTAAAAATTAATTAAAATATTTAAAAATGTAATATATACTCATTAAAATGGCGATGGTAATTAAAATCAGAGAGGATGGTATTCTAAAAGGTGGCAGGAATCACTCATATAATAAAAGTGTAGCGGTGTTGTAGAGGTTTTGTGGGAAGGTACTGCACGCCAAGATCCCAGCACGCAGACCCAAACAACCACTCACTATACATATCACTCAGCATCTAGTACACATATGTAAATTAATTACAAAAAAGATTAATAATATTGAAGGATGAAATGTTGTTACAAGAAGAAATACTCTTAGATTAGCAAGGATGTATTACCAATAATTAGGGAGGGAAGGGGACTAGAAAACGGAATGGGGGGGGGAGTGATGGGGGGAAATAGGGGAAGGAAGAGTGCTGGATATTAAAATAATAAAAATAAATATAATAAAAATAAAATTAAAATTAAAATAAATAGAATAAAAATAAAAAAATTAAGAGAAAAGCTGGGGAAAGGGGGGGGGGGGGGGGGGTTTGGGAAAAGGAAAAAAAAAAGGAGGGGGGAAGGGAGGGGGTGGGAATGTTAGTAGATATTAATGAAATGTTAGTATGTGTTAGTACAAAGGAAAAATGGGAGGGGGGGGGAAGGAGGGAGGGGGAAAAGGGGAAGGGAATGTTAGTAGATATTAGTGAAATGTTAATATGTGTTGGTACAAAAGGAAAATGGGAGAGGGGGGGGGGAGGAGGGGGAAAAGAGGAAGGGGATATTAGTAGATGTTAGTGAAATGTTAGTACATGTTAGTAAAAAGAAGAGGTGGGAGAGATCACAGGGAAAGGGGGAGGGGGGAAGGGAAGAGAAATGGGGAGGGGGAAGGGGGGGAGGGGGGGTTAGGGTAGGGGTGATTAATGGATATTAGTGAAGTGTTCGTGCTGTTAATAGACGAAAGGGAGGATTTAAACAAAAGAAAATGATGTTACGTAAGGGGGTGAAAAAAGGGGGTAAAAAAGGGGGCGGGCGGGGAAATAGGGGGGGGGATTGGGAAAAGGAGAAAAAGGTTGAAAAAAGAGAGAGGAAAAGAAAAAGAAAAGAAAAAGAAAAAGGCGGGGGGGGGAAGGGGGGAGGGAATGTTAGTAGATATTAGTGAAATGTTAGTATGTGTTAGTGGGAAAGGGGGGGGAGGGGGGGAGGAGGGAGGGGGAAAAGGGGAAGGGAGATGTTAGTGAAATGTTAGTACAAAGGAAAAATGGGAAGGGGGGAGGGGAGGAGGGGGAAAAGGGGAAGGGAATATTAGTAGATGTTGGTGAAATGTTAGTACATGTTAGTAAAAAGAAAAGATGAGAGAGATCACAGGGAAAGGGGGAAGGGGGATGGGAAGAGAAGTGGGTTAGGGGTTAGGGTAGGGGTGATTAATGGATATTAGTGAAGTGTTAGTGCTATTAATAGACGAAAGGGAGGATTTAAACAGAAGAAAATGATGTTAACTAAGCAGGTGAAAAAAGGGGGGAAAAGGGGGGACGGGCGGGGATGGAATTAATGTGGTGAACGTAATGTGGTAAACCTGTTCCGTTCGCTTCTAGTGGGTTCGCCACATTAGCGAATGTTGAAGTAACATTCCTTTTTAATATTGGTCCTAGCAGCCCGGTACCACTGTAACTCTAACTGACTGCAGAATTAGACCATATTCACTAGACTGACAAACATCAGCCTAGGAAAAGGAGCGTCAGTGTGTTTATGCTCCACGGACTTCAATAAAATGGCAGCCGTGGACCAATAGGAGAGCTTGCCTATTAGCATACACAGTACCCATTCAATAATATATTTTGTAATGACCCAGGCAAAATGGCGCCGGTTTGTTTACATATAAGGACTACAGGAAAATGGCGGCTTTATATCCTTTATACGTTCAATTTAGCAGACTATATATTGCCATTAGCCCTATACCCTAGTATCCCCTGATGAAGTCACGTGACACGTGACGATACGCATAGGGATTGGAGCATTCTTGGCACACCAGGACCCGAGCAGGCAGACGAGTGAGGCGCTCGTAAGGATACCCTGCATCTGCGTTTCATGTTTACTGTGAGTTTGTTTTTCATTGTTTATTTCATTAAAATTGTTTATACAGGATTATGCGATGTCTGCCTTATGTTTTTGTATCTTACTGAGCACCATTACCTCCTGAGAATCTTCGCTGTATCGGGACACATACAGAGCTACCTAATAGAGGGACGACGAGTTCGGTACTCGTGGAGATATATCCGCGTTTTTCCTCTTCAATGTGAGTGCACTACGAGCCTACGTGTGTGTGTCTCTATACAACATTTGATCTACACCATGATTGTATTGTCTTCTTGGCTTTCCATGCGGTGTTTGAGAGGACTGCAGCAATAGGAGGGAGACCATTATGATCTTCACTACTCGCCAGTGATTAACACCCTGTGACCTGTTTATGCTGTATTCTATCAGCAACAAGGTGAGCTGCTTACAGGCACGGAGGTGAAACACTGAAGAAAGAATTTGGAGCACTGCACAAACGTGTGTTTTTTATTGTATCACTTTGGTGGTGGGAACCACTTTATTATTTGGATTTTACACTTTAATTGGACTATTTGGACTATTATTATTTTCTTACAATTGGACACATTATTCCATTGGTTATCACATCAGTGCTGTGTGTGTGAATGTATCACGGTTGATTTGTGTCGGATAATTAGCGAATTGTCTATATTCACTTTTGAGTATATTTTTCACCAGTATTATATCTTATCTTTTTATTAGCACTGAGGTTTAGTGTGTTATCAGTCACACTAGTTCACTTTCTTACCAATACATTTTTCCTTTGTTCTAACACAGCGCCAATACCATCACAATTGAAGTACACCTGTCATTCCTCTAGGGCAGTAGACTGATTACTTTCTGTGAGCATTATCCTCACTTTTGTTTGTCCTAGTTTGCATTATCAAAACCCTCTCTCAAGTTTGTGGTTGAAGTAAGAGAGGATCAGAACTGGAGAGAAAATGCATTGCATGGTTCCTACGCATGGGGACACATGGGGACCCATGTGGTAAGCAGCTAGGTTAAACTCAGTGTTTTTTTTTTAAACTAGACAATGGGGGGTGATTTACTAGCGGAAAAATAGATTGTTCACTTTGTACGGAAATTTTCCCCAGAGATGAGGTGAGGCTCTGCGGACTTCCAATCACGTGCAAGCGAAAATGTGGTTCACGTTTTTATTTTCCTTTTGTGTGATTGTGTGTTCTTTGTAAAGTGAAAAGATTACCTCTTTCACTAAGCTCTGGGGGCAAGTTCCCATGCAAAGTGCAGCTTCCCTGACAAAGTGAACAGTTTATTTGCCTTAAAGTGATTGTTATTACTACAGGAAAAAGAACAAGACTTTACAAACATGTCCTACTTGCCTGCCCTGTTCAGTGGTTTTGCACAGAGCAGCCGCGATCCTCCTCTTCTCTGGTCCCTTTTGGTGCTCTTGGCCCCTCCCTTCTGCTGAGTGCCCCCATAGCAAGCAACTTGCTATTGGGGCACCTGTGCGAACAAGAGGATCTGGACAGCCTCACTCCAATATGATCACCTTTTATTGAATAAAAGGACAGTCCATATAGCAAATGGAGGTGAGGAAGTCAGATATAGCGAACGCGTTTCACACCCTTACTAGTGCTTAATCATAGCTAAAATAACAGCTTAAAAACACAGATATGTATGCAAATATAAACGACTAAACGATCATACATGCCATCATTACCATTATCATGTGTAGCCGGAGGTGATTAGGATAACTGAAGCAATCTGATAAACCCATATGTTAACAAAGCTTCCCTTTGGCCCTTTTATATAGTGAAAACACCCCCTATTATAAACCCATTTAAATGAGATGTGAAATGTAAATAATAAAAAACATACAAAAAATAAAGAAAAACAATTAAGGAAAAGTGTTCATATTGTTACAGATATGCAGAGGAAAAGTTTATAGATTCAGATATGTTCAAATGGCTACCAGGGAAAGTCTCATAAAAATACATAAATATATAAAATAGCACAAAAGAAAGAGACTCACCCGAGCCGAGTCACAGCTCCATGTATCTATTCAGACACCAAGCTGCGGTTCTCCTCATTGGCTAACTGATGTTGATTGACAGCAGCGGGAGCTAATGGCACCACTACTGTGTCTCGACCAATCTGGAAGTAGAGTCCCGGATGGTCGAGGCACTCGTGGACATCGCTGGATCGAGAGGGGGCTCAGGTAAGTTTTAGGGGGGCTGCTACACGCAGAAGGCTTTTATGTTTCAATAATTATTATTAAAGTTTCATATAGGAAATACAACAAGAATATCTCGTCTTTTCATCGTACAATATACAACCAAATTTAGGGAATAGCATGGTGGTTCATCAGTAACGTTAGAGAGTCTCTTCTGTGTCGCCGCGCCGATACCACCCAATAAGACCCAATCAGAAAGGCTAAGATCTGGTAACAGAACAATAAACCACTCCTCGGCCCACTGTGTCTGGTGCTTCATGTTCATGCTATATTCCAGCCCTTATCGGGTCCTCTACCCACTGGGAGAAGACGGCTCCCACTCCATCCAGAGGGGGAGCCCGACTCACCTACCCACGCGGGCATCGACCCCATGGTTCCCAATTAACAGAAGGCTTTTTATCTTAATGCATGGAATGCATTAAGATAAAAAACCTTCTGACTTTACAACCACTTTAAGTAAATCAACCTCAATGTCTTTAACGTTCAGAGTCAAGTGTTACTAAGGCCAAAAAATTATTTTTGGATACAGTAGTGATTCTTTTGCTTTGTCCCTACTTGGGAGATCCATCCTTTTCATTTGTCCTGGTCACTATTGTTAATGGGACTGAAAGTGAGGGAAAATCCTCACTGGTGCAGAAATGCTTCCAATGGGACCACTTATTGCTGTGAAGACTGTCTAGGAGAGAATTGACCTCACTTTGGAAAGATTTCCTCTTACTGTGAAGAGGACCCACAGGACAGGAAGTGACGTGAAATCTCCTGATTTGGATGTCAGAGAAGACCTGGTGGCTTAAGTGGCTGATTTGACCTTCTATATATTTACATCACAGAATGTTAGTCAGACAGTATTTCCTTATGAATTAGTACTGAAAATGTGGTTACCCAGTGATCACTTCTTTTGGTGTATGCAGTTGCCTCATGCACATGTACCTACTGGTGCTGCATGAACTACCTGTAATTAATGGAGATTTAGATCCACTGTGAGTGGTAAATGGTGGGTTTGAGGACAGCACGAGTCACATTTAGACTTAACAAGTGGTCACACTGTTCATTTTCCTTTAATACGATTGTAAAACATCCTTTACATTTACCAACAACCATACAGAACAAGAGTCTGCCTAAATAGATACAATCTGAGTGAACAATTTAGGTAGGCCTCATATTCATACTGTAAAAACGTAAAAAATGTTTTGGTGTAAATTAAACAGCTTCTTCTTAACTTTGTGCATATGAACAGTACATAATCCTGCACATATTTAGTCAGAAGACCCCCTAATGCAGGGCTCGACAAACCCCGGGCGCCAGGTCGCCATTGCGACTAGAATTAGCGACCTGGCGCCTGGGGCAGCACAGCTGGGGAATCCTGTCTCTCCGTGCCGCGCCAGCCGGTAATTGAGGCCGCGGCTTTGCGGCCTTCTGCAGGCCTATGCTTCCTTCTGTGATCTAGCGCCATCTTGTGGTGGCCGTTGGTATGACAAGACAAACAGCAATGCTAATGGAGTTTCCCTGTCTGTTTTCACTGCCATCTCCTTCCCTCTAATTAGAACCCCCAAACATTATATATATTTTTTATTCTAGCACCCTAGAGAATAAAATGGCGGTCGTTGCAATACTTTCTGTCACACCGTGGCAGCGGTTTTACAAGCGCACTTTTTTGGGAAAAAAATACACTTTTTTTTATAAAAAAATAAGACAACAGTAAAGTTAGCCCAATTTTTTTTAATATTGTGAAAGATAATGTTACGCTGAGTAAATTGATACCCAACATGTCACGCTTCAAAATTGCGTCCGCTGGTGGAATGGCGACTAACTTTTACCCTTTAAAATCTCCATAGGCGACGTTTAAAAAATTCTACAGGTTGCATGTTTTGAGTTACAGAGGAGGTCTAGGGCTAGAATTATTGCTCTCGCTCTACCGATCACGGCGATACCTCACGTGTGGTTTGAACACTGCTTTCATATGCAGGCGCTACTCACGTATGCGTTTGCTTCTGCGCGCGAGCTCGGCGGGATGGGGCGCGTTCCTGGCTCCTAACTTTTTTAGCTGGCTCCTAGATTCCAAGCAAATTTGTCAAGCCCTGCCCTAATGAATGTGACTATGCTCTTGGATCAGTTGGAACCTCCTGGAGTGGTTTGTTTGTTTGTATGCCCTTGGTGGTGCATATGCATGAATGTTGGCAACAATGCACCCTGCACACACTGGGCAATGTCTTTATAATATTTTCCATATTGTTGTAGAAAAACCCTGCATTCTGTGCTTTTTTCAGCATGATGCATTACCATTTTTTTTCTTCTGAATGCTAGAATATTAAACCTTTTGGCTCATACTATGGTCATTCATGATTGCCACTGACACCCCTTTGTGACAACTTTATGGCATGAGTTATACCACACTAAAACTGAGAAATGCCTCCATTTTTAATAACTCGTTCAAAGATGATACTGTACTTTTTTTTTTTAAACCTTATTTTAAAGTGGTTAAAAGCTTTTTAGCATTGTTTAAAGTAGAATTATGCCCTCCATTAAAAGAGACGTTTGGGAATTTTTCTGTCACCGACTCTCTGCTCTTCCCCCCCATGTTTACTGGAGTGCTAGGCTGTGAAGGGGACGGGAGCAGCTGGTTCAGGCTCTCAGTGTGTTGTTGGGAGGATAAGCCATGATGACGCCATGCTGAGTAATGATGACTGCCAGAGCATTGGAGAGCTCTGACGTGCATTTACCCTGTAGAGTGCAGTTACTGGAAAACATCCGGTGCTTAGAGTTACAGTTACAAGTAGAATACTTAAAAGAGAGGCTTGGCTTTTTTTTTAAAGAAATCATACTTGCCTGGGTGGATGCAGCATTGGTCCCCCGTTGCTTCTAAGGGTGAGAACTGAGCGATCAAACACCGCTGATCACTCAGTCAGTCACCAGCTCTCTGCTCTCCTCCAGCGCTCACTGGAGGGGGTGGGAGCAGCTGGCCGGTGCAGGTGCCAGTCCAGGCAGCTGGGTGGATCGCAACCATATGGTCGCAATCTTTCCCTGCCTGGACCGGCTCTGTGTCATCGGCCTACTGCGGGCTTTAGCCCCTGTTGGCTGAAAATGGGTCACCGGAGTGCAGAGCGAACTGCACTCCTGTGATCCACAGGAAAAGTACAGCCTAATGAGCTTTTACTGTACTTCTCCTTTAAAAATAGGTGCTGCAACACTTAATTATAAGTGCATATGCACACAGTTTTCTCCTATTCCCCCTGCAAACTTCCACAAATACCTGTTGATCCTGCCAGCAAAGTCCACCCAACACAGCTTCCTACAATGATGTGATATTGATGCTGCACTGCTCCTGAATTCAGAGTGCAGTTTCCACACTCATAGAGGCTGTGCCTTCATTGCAGGGGACATTGTGACTGCTGATTCACAAGCCTGTTACTTGTCAGTCAGTATGTGGCCACACCTAGTCCTGTCCACTGCTTACTGGATTGATCGCATTGTCTCTATTGCTGAAAACCTCCCACTGTGAGCTGCAGTGTCTAAAAGGGGGAACATGTGAAGGAGAATTTGGCTCAGTCATGGAAGGTAAAGGAAGTTTTCTGTTTAATTTGTAAGGCTTGTGCATCACATAGTAACTGGATTTGGGAGGTGTTTCCCAACCTTTTTTTCAGTCAAGGCACCCTTTAAGATTATGCACATGCTTTTGAGGCTCCCTATTCTAAATGGTAAAAACACAACTAATAGTTTTACATAATGCAGCAGCATCCACACACGTAGGACACCCAACATTAGAGATGATTTCACAAAGCAATATAACTTTGCACACTGGTACTGACTAGTATTCCAGCGTTTCTCTTTTCCCTCATTCAGCTAATGAGATCCCAGTGCAAATAGGCCCAGGTGCTTGATGTCCTCCTTCTCAACCTATGATGTTATAATTTGTTAGGACTTTAGCAGCTGGCCCTCGCGGTGCCCAGGGTTGTAATACTACAACAGAAAAGACAGGTTTGATCCACCTGCCGGTTTGTTGACAATTTTTGGGCAATTTGGGGCAATTTATAAGCATTTTGTTGAGGCACCCCTGAAGAACCCAGAAGGCACACATTTAAAGCCTTTAGTTGTACTTATGTAAGCTGCCTTTTCCTTTAAAAGATGTGGAACACACATGTGGCTATGTGTCTACAGTACTGTATTTTTGTGTTTTTTTTTTTTTTTATCACAATAAAGGTTTGTGCATCTATTATTATAAAGTTCCCAGAGCAGTTTCTTCAATTGCTGGTTCACTAGTAACACAAACATTGCTGGGGTTTTATAGAAGGTTGTTTGAGCTTGTGTCATCTAAAGTAGCCTATTTGGTAGCTAATAAAATATGTCAGTCAGTTTTTAAAATGTGGTGAAATGTAGAAAACATTTGGCACGTAAATCCGATGCAAATTGCATTTAGTGAGTCAAATGTGTACACAGTGTTAACAGAGGAGGAGGGCTGTCACCTCCGGCTTTTTCTCTCAAATAACCATGTAGTCGGATATGCTTTACCAAATCTCTTCAATAACACAATTTCACATAATTTTTTGGGTCAGTGAATCAAGTTCATAACAAGCAATGGCGTGTAATGTGCTTTATTCCAGATAGAACTGAAGTGCTCAACAAGCTTCCTCTACAACAATCTAAGTGAACCATCCTAGGCCATCTGCATACATCTTGGTTATTAGGCTCCCCCAGGTCACATGACCAATGCCAGCGCATTCTTCATTTGATCTCTGCAACCAATTCTCATCTCCTTTGGTAGAACCCATGTGAACAATGCCATGTCACTGTCAAATAAACAACATCAGAAGAGTGTACAGTACGCAAGCAGAAAGGCAGACTTTTGACATGTATCTCATATATTTTTTTTTTTTATGTTGCTCGAGGAGTTGGCCCAAACTTCTTAGAATGGTGTAGGCCACTTTAAAAAAAAGAACTGTACTAAGAACTTTGCACACCTGGCCAGATGAAATAACCACAGTGTAGTTCTATACTGTAAGTAAATAGTGTATAACACCGTGAATTGCTGCGCTAAACAATTGATTATAAAGGAATAATTGATGCTGAAAAATAATACCGTATATACTCGAGTATAAGCCGACTCGAATATAAGCCGAGGCACCTAATTTTACCACAAAAAATGGGAAAACTTATTGACTCGAGTATAAGCCTAGGGTGTCCATCTGCATGCCTCTCTATGCCTCACTTTGCCTCACTGTGCCCATGCCTCACTGTGCCCGTGCCTCACTGTCACTGTGTCCATGCCTCACTGTGCCCATGCCTCACTGTCACTGTGTCCAATGCCTCACTGTGACTAGACTGACGTTTAACATGGGAGTCTATGGAAGGGGTGCCCGGGTTTGAAAAATAGGTGCTCCCTGGCCGTAGGTCCTCCAGACACCAAACTTTGCACACTTGTAGAGGAAGAGTTGGTCTACATGTGTGCCAAGTTTGGGGGCCAGGGGACCTAGGGCCGGCCGGTACCGGGTCCCCAAAAATCACTGGAGAAATGACCGTTTAACATTGGAGTCTATGGAAAGGGGTGCCCGGCTTTGAAAAATCGCTGCTCCCCGTCCATAGGTCCTCCGGACACCAACCTTGGCACACTTGTAGAGGAACAGTTGGTCTACATGTGTGCCAAGTTTGGGGTCCAGGGAACATAGGGCCGGCCGGTACCGGGTCCCCAAATATCACTGGAGAAATGACCGTTTAACATTGGAGTCTATGGAAAGGGGTGCCCGGGTTTGAAAAATCGCTGCTCCCCGTCCATAGGTCCTCCGGACACCAAACTTTGCACACTTGTAGAGGAATAGTTGGGCTACATGTGTGCCAAGTTTGGAGTCCAGGGGACCTACGGATGGCCGGAATCAGGCGCGCGAATTTGAAGTCGGAAACAGACTTGAGTATAAGCCGAGGAGGGCATTTTCAGCACAAAAAAATGTGCTGAAAAACTCGGCTTATACTCGAGTATATACGGTAAGTGATTACTAACATTCAAGGTTGCTTCTCTCAAAAGTGCATGTGCCTTTAAAAATGTGAACAAGATAAGAGCGCTTCCATATACTATACTAATACATCACCAAATAAATCCTAAAAACTCATATCAAATATAAAATGACAATATATAAAGTCCATAAATTCCAGTGAACAAATAAATGAATATATGAAGTTAATGTGAATCCAAGGATGATTTTCCAGTGCAACTTCAACTTAATCTAATGTGCAGTATAAAGTGCCAAGTGCCAAAACAAACATCAGTGCAAAATATGTGCTCCTCTCTGTGTGCCCTCTCACTCACCAGAGATCCAGGACTCCCATAACAGAAGTCTGATGCGCTTTGAGAGGGTGGGCGGGCTTAGTAGTCCCTTTGAAAACGACCCAAGGGTAGGTCGAAACCTGTCAGGTGACCGCAGGTCAAAACCTGTCAGGTGACCACATGTGGTGACGTAATTTCCGTCCGGTGAGACACAGGCCGTTCGGCCACTTCCAGTTTTACATTGTTTTTAACATTTTAATGTGAGTAAAATACCTGGAATTTTTGATTTTATACAATAAACACACAGAATTACGCTATATAGCTTCTTTTGCCATTTGTACCCATCCCTGGAGGTTTGTTGAGGACAACACCTTTTGTAGCTGGAGATACAGCCTGTGGGACCACAGAGCCCAGCAGTCCTCATAACGTTTGCACACTTCCCAACGGGATTTCTGATGGCTCAGTGAGGACAACGCAAGCCGTAGTGACACAGCCTGTGGGACTACTAAGTCCAGCCACCCTCTCAAAGCGCTTCCGACTTCTGTTATGGGAGTCCTGGATCTCTGGTGAGTGAGAGGACACAGATGGGAGCACGAATTTTGCACTGATGTTTGTTTTGGCACTTTATACTGCACATCCGATTAAGTTGAAGTTGCACTGGAAATACTTCCTTGGATTCACATGAACTTCATATATTCATTTATTTGTTCACTGGAATTTATGGACTTTATATATTGTCATTTTAGATTTGATATGAGTTTTTATGATTTATTTGGTGATGTACGGTATTAGTATAATATATGGTAGGGCTCTTATCTTGTTCACAGTTATATACTGTGTTTACACTATGTATGTATCTATCTATGTATGCCCAGGGATCCCCTTATCATGGGATGTCTAGGAATCCACCCAGAAGCAGCTGACCTTTTAATGTTTTGCCAAAATTATATGGTGTACTTAATCGAGCAGTGCAAAATGCCAAAACAACCAAGGATTAAGAGGACATTACTATCCTTACTAAAGCAATATGGAGGGCTGGTTGTCCCTGATGTATTTAGGTATTATCAGGCCATCCACTTAGGTATACTGTTGGATTGGTGTCGACACAGGGATATGAAAATCTGGCCAAACTTAGAGCAAGCACAGTGTAGGGAACTTTTAAATAGAGCCCCTTGGTGCTATAGAGTTGTTTCAGCCAATACTAAGTCACACTCAACAAAAGGACCTACACTACGGGTGTGCTATAATCTTTTTTCCAAGGATAAGATATCTACACAGAATTCACCTTTGGTGCCTATATTAGGTAACCCTCAATTTATACCAGGTATACAGAAAGGACCCTTTGCGATACTGATTGAACGAGGACTGTATCAGGCCTTGCATTTTATGAGATCAGGCAACTGGCCAACATTGCAGGAACTGATGTATAGAAATGGCCCTTTCCAATTAGATTTTTGGCAAGCGGCACAATTAAGACATTTCCTAAGTACTGCAGTAGCACCATGCTCCTTGGACCGCAGTTTTACACCATTTGAGAAACAATGTATGGAAAAAGAACCAATTACGCACGCAATATCTAAAATGTATGCGTTACTGATTAAACCATCGGAGAATTTTCAGTTGCCCTTTTTCCGTAAATGGGAAATAGATCTGGGGAGGACCTTTTCGGAGGACCAAAAAACTAAAATGATACAATCTATATTTAAGACAGCCACATGTACAAAAATACAGGAAACAAATTATAAAATTATTTCACAATGGTACAAAACCCCAGAAATACTTCAAAGGTGTTTCCCGAATATATCAGGGGAGTGCTGGAGATGTCAGATAGAACAGGGAACCTTGTTACATATTTTTTGCTCCTGCCCCAGAGTTAAGGAATTCTGGAAGGAAGTCCGAGAGATTACTCAAAAATTTCGTGAGGCAGAAATACAGGAGGATCCAGCGTTATTTCTTTTGCATCTATCGGAGATTCCGAGGGAAACATACAGGAATTCCATCCTGTCACCTAGTGAATGCTGCTAAAGCACGCATACCGCTCAAATGGAAACAGATACAACCCCCTACTGTGAGTATGCGGCTCAAAAAGGTGGAAGAGGTGAACAGGATGGAAGATCTAGTATGGACAAACAGGAAAAAAAGAAAATTTGGTCCCCATGGAATAGTTTAATTTCTTCAGAGGAAGGGAAGAAGCGAATTGATAGAAATTAGAGAAGAGATGGGGGGGGGGGAGAGTGGAGGGGAAGGGAATGGAAATGGACTATAAATGGACTATGTGAGATAGTAGCCAAACAGGTAGGGCCATGGGATAGCGTCGTCCCATGATCAGACATAGGAAAATAATATGAGAGGTGGAATTTAGAGGGGAAGAACTCCCCTCCTTTTTCTTTCATTACTTAATTGTTGTTTCTTTTTTCACCTCGCTCCTTACTATGGTTTAGACCAGGGATATGCAATTAGCGGACCTCCAGCTGTTGCAAAACTACAAGTCCCATCATGCCTTTGCCTCTGGGTGTCATGCTTGTGGCTGTCAGTCTTGCTATGCCTCATAGGAATTGTAGTTCTGCAACAGCTGGAGGTCCGCTAATTGCATATCCCTGGTTTAGACTAAATGCCTCACTTTGTCCTCCCCACCCCTAATGGATATTACCCTAGAAAGGAGGAGTTGGTAGGACTAGTGGGAATCAAATGTAACAATTTACTTTTTGTTGTATATATCGAAGGAGGATATGTTAAAATATGTAAAGATGATTTATTTATTCCTTTCCCTGTATAAAGGAAAAAAATTGAAAAATAAAGAAATTTAAAAAAAACAAAAAAACAATGGAAGCCTAACAGATTAACCTCTTTCCGCCGACGTGGCGTATATATGAGGCCTCTTGGCAGCTGGGCTTTACTCCAGAGAGGCCGCATATATGCAGCCCTATGTAAACACACTTCTGTGCTAAGAGCGCAGCGTAGTCACTGGCAGGGACTGGAAAACTCCAGATGCATAATTGTAATCGGGAGCTTTCCAATCATGTGACCACTGTGACAGCCAATCACAGCGGTCACATGACCCCATTGCCCACCTCTGCCTCCCAGCATTTAAAAGCTCCTAAAGGGCCAGGAGGCGGCGGCAGGATGGGGGTTAATGGGAAATTAATTCTGTTTGGTTGTTAGAGGTTACTGCACTTTCCCAGCTGCTTTTAGCTTTCATAATTAAAGTGTATCCAAACCCAAGATCAAAAAAGTAATATACTGAGCTTACCAGTCCTTAGGTGTGGTGGTTGTATTAGTTTTATTTTTTCAAGATTCTCTTGCTTTATTTTTACCTTGTTATCTTGTCAGTAACATATTTCCTGTCCTAGGATGGCTACATAACTTCTTTACATTATCTATGGTAGGAGCCATAGCTGTCATCCTTGACTGCTCTCCTGATATGAGCTACAGACATTTCCTTATCTCTTCATCTCCATTACATGGGAGTTTGCAGAAGATCGCTATAAAACAAGATAATCCTTGGTGCAGCTCACAGGAAGTGACAAGGATACTGCATTTCTGACAAGATCAACAAGTATTTTTTTGTGCTTGCTAAAAATGATCTTAGCTTAAAAAAATAAATAAAAAAAAATGAATTGCAGCGGACACATCTAACTAGTTAGCTGCCATATATTATATTTTGTTCTTGGATTTAGATACCCTTTAAACCCTTTTAATTCCAGAATAAAACTACACGTGCATAGAGGGCTGAAGCCATTTCCAATGAGTGACGAGATGAACTCATAAACACATTCTCCTGATAAACTAATAGCCTTAATGGACTTTGCTGTCATTGCTGCCATTGATAACTAAAGTTGTAATTGGTCTCATTTGCCTTTCATCTTCAAAATGTAGTGTCAGCTTCTACGTTTACACTGTTTGGAATAGGAAATAGAGTAAGTTGTGATACTGGGTACTATGAATTGCAATACGTGTGTGGTTCCGTATTGCTGTGTGCTTGGCCTGAATGTTAGCATAATACCACATTAAAAGGATTTACAGCAATACTAGCAAATGTTTGTCCATTAATTGAATAGGCTGAAAATGGAAAGGCACAACACTTCAGCTGCGTAGAGTGCAGATGTGTGTACTGATACAGTGGTAAGTAAAGTGGGGATATGTGGGAGAGATTGTGAGAAGACGGTGGTCAGGCACAGTGGTGAGAGTGGGGTTGTTGTGCAGAAGGAGGAGGATGAGGATAGCTGCAGTGGTGGGAGCATGATGATGGTGGTGGCGGTGGTGGTGGTGGTGGTGGTGGGGGGGAGTGGTGTGAAAGTGCAGCAGTGGGAAGGTTTCGGGCATGGTGGTCAGAAGAGGAGTTATAGGCACATGATGAAGGCAGCACAGTGGTGGTGATGGGGATGATTGCAGACTGTAACTCCAGATGCAGTCCTTCCGACCAGCAGCAGAGGTTGGGTGAGGTAGCTGATGGTGTCAGCTACCAGGCCAGAGATTAAAGTGCTTAAGTAAGCAGCAGCAGAAGCTGGGAGGTAGGGAGGTGGTGTGAGAAATTAGCATCTCCCACTTAAACATTTACCTGCTGCAGGGACTGATCTGAATGGGCTTCCAGCTGTATATGGCTGTTGTAGGAGCGCTGGACTACATCTAAGCATTGATGTTACCGCACATGCTCAGTAGCCAAGCATTGTCGCCATTTTGGCTGATCCCAAACACTCTACACTACCCCTAGAGTAGACCTGGTATTAAGTTACAGGGCTGCTGATCTCCTCTAGTCTGCAGCAACCTTTGTAGATACCAGCAAATAAAATTCCAGCACAGGAAGTCTCTTAATAACTTATATGTGGCTCCTACATTTTCACATGATCTACTGAAGAGGGCTGCAAATAAGTTATTAAGCTGGCCACACACTATACAATTTTTATACAATTTTCTTGTACAGTTTTCCTTCAAGCTGAGTTCACACTATTGCAAATTGGATGTGGGTTTCCCCGCATCCAATTCATATGACAGGAGAGTGTGACCGGCTCTCAATGGAGTGCACTACAGAAGAGTCCTGTGCGTCTTTGGCTCTGTTTCAGGTCAGAATTTAGCCCAAAATTCGGACCTAATTCAGACCTGAAATGGTGAACGGGGACGCACCGGACCCCCTACTGTGCTCCGCGCCACACACAGTGTGAACCCAGCCTGAAATTTGCCAAAACCATATAATATGAGGTCAAACCTAAACACTTTCAAATTGTATGAAATCAGGCAGGCTCTTGCACTACATAGTAAAGATAAATCTAAAGGAAATTGAACAACAATAATTGTATAATGTGTATCCAGCATCAGTGATGGGAGACTCACTGTGCCTAGAGCTGATTTCTGGTATGTGTGGAGGTTAGATGAGATCAGCAGAACTGTCATAACTTCATGCTGGGCCAGGGTTCTGCTGTCTACATATGCACAGAAGAACCCCATAGATTTCTGTGGGCTTTTATGGCACTCCTGCAGACAGCAGGACAAAGGAGACATACCAGCCACAGGTAAAAATTGCAGCAAAATACTGGTGGACTGTGTGCCAGAACTGTGTGAGTATACAGCAGAGTAAGGGGAAAGTCAGTTGGATCAACACAGTAGGGGGTTGGGGAGGGGTGAAGAAATGTTTAGAAAATGCTCTTTGAAAGTTTTCTTATTCTTGAAGTTATTCAGGTATAAGGCATTTACCGTATATACTCGAGTATAAGCCGACCCGAATATAAGCCGAGGCACCTAATTTTACCACAAAAACTGGGAAAACTTATTGACTTGAGTATAAGCCTAGGGTGTGCCTCATTTTGCCTCACTGTGTCCATGCCTAACTGTGTCCATGTGCATGCCTCACTGTGTCCATGACTAGACTGACGTTTAACATGGGAGTCTATGAAAGGGGTGCCTGGCTTTGAAAAATCGATGCTCCCCGGCCGTAAGTCCCCCGGACAAGAAACTTTGCAAACTTGTAGAGGAAAAGTGGGGCTACATGTGTGCCAAGGTTGGGGTCCAGAGGACCTACGACCGGCCGGTACCGGGTCCCCAAAGTCACCAGAGAAATTACCATTTAACATGGGAGTCTATGGAAGGGGTGCCCGGTTTTGAAAAATCGGTGCTCCCCGGCCGTAGGTCCCCCAGACAAGAAACTTTGCACACTTGTAGAGGAAGAGTGGGGCTATATGTGTGCTGGTACCGGCTCCCAAAAGTCCGGGAGATCAGGTGCAAAAAGGTGACTCGAGTATAAGCCGAGGGGGGCATTTTCAGCACAAAAAATTGTGCTTAAAAACTCGGCTTATACTCGAGTATATACAGTATATGTATTTTTAATATATTGTATGACAGTTCTTTTTACAATAAAAGCATCAAACTTCTTGAACTGTTTTTAAACATCTTTACTCCGATGTCAAACATATAATATAGCAGATATAATTTTAAAAGCTTTTTAAAACGCATGGAAATCGCATATTGCCTGCCATTTTGGAAAGCCCCCTTCGAAGTCCTCATAGTCCACATATCGCATGAACAGCAGTGCAGGTCAACATTTTAGGGCTTCCTCCACCACTATGTTTTTCCATTGCTGTGCACTACTGCATACAAGTTAATGTTTGTTGCAATAAATCTGCCATTTCATCAAGAAAGTGCTGCCAATGGTAACAGACTTTCAACTTTTTTTTTTTTGAAATGCTGCACATCGGAGTACTTTTGCCTCCCAAGACCCCATCACTGAACTCCAACACCCCAGACACTGCACCTATCTGCCAGCTCATAGCTCTGCGCCTGCATTTTCCACCACTCCCCCCGTCACCTTTGCAAGGACATGCAAAGAGGAGGATAGGAGAAGAGCTTCTGTGCTCTCTGTTCAAGTCCTTCTCACCCTGGTGACACCCCCTCCTCTCTAGTGCATCCTGATGAGGCCAGTCAGTCTTCTAATTTTTGAGGGCTCTCTACATATTGCCTGCATATTGTGTGCACTCCATTACTGTATAAACCTTCCAATGTAGCAGCCATTTTCTAGAAGTTCAACATCCAAATGTATCCTTTTTCTTTTACATTCAGGCTGGATTTACACCGTTCAGTGTGCATGCAGTAATGTGCACACGCACAGTATTAATGGACGTTAATGGGCCTATAGAGTTTTTCTTTGACTTTCACAATACAATACACTGTAGTACATGGGTGCTCAACCTGTGGCCCTCCAGCTGTTGCGAAACTACAAGTCCCATGAGGCATTGAAACCCACTGACAGTTACAATTATGTCTCCCAAAGGCAGAGGCATGATGGAAATTGTAGTTCCGCAACAGCTGGGGGGCCACAGGTTGAGCACCCATGCTGTAGTGCATCAGGCAAGTAGGAACAATTTGAATTTCCAATTGATGTGCATGTTCATGCAGCAATTGCAAGACATTTGCTTCTCCCTCCTGAATATTATTATTTTGAACATGAATCGGGCTGCAACAAAGAGGGGCACTCAAGCTCCATTTTACTTTCTGTTTGTCTTTTCATCTGGACTCCCAAAGGTGGGCAGCCTAAGTGGCCTTTGTTGGCTGCCCAAAGTAAATTATTTCATATTCCCAGACTGTTTTGGTGTCTTCCAAAAATTATGAGAAGCTTGGGGCTACATAAAAAATAATGAAATATACCTGACCTAAACTACAGTTTATCCAATCAGCCTATGTATAATCAACTTGGTTCACTGTGTTGTTATATTCACATGATAAAATGTATTCATTTATACAGGCTATTCAGAGAACTATGCATAGGCTGTTATGGTAAACTTCAGTATTCCAACCAAGGTTCCAATACCTTTTAATAAGTTTGCACTAGATCTAATCTTCTTTTATTTGAGACAGTCATTTAAATTGCATCAAACAGGCAGGATAGAAAATCTTGTTGTACCATAGTAGATCAGAGACATACGATGCTGGTTGGATACTCAGGCTTGAAGGATCCAAGAGACATACATTTTCACTAATAATCATAGCCACAGTCCATGGTAAATGCTTGTTTTATAAATCTGGGTAGGTCTTTACCATGCTTTCCTCCTTGTGTTGGTTTTACCACAATATAGGCTTCTAAAAGCAATGACTTCATAAACAGGTTCAGTGTAGTGGTAACCCTGGCTTGCCTAAAATTGCACATGTTTATTGAACTCCTGGGTACCAGCATGCATAGAATAGTTTATTGCCTTTCTTTTCTTTTAAACATCTGCAAAAAGGTATGATTTATAAATGCTAAACATGGATGAACATGCCAAGATTGTGGCTTTGGGTTGCTTTATTGTGGTGGTTGAGTTAGATATTGGTTGTCAAAAGAGGTATTAAAGCACTCTGGCCGGTGCGTTTAGCTTATCTATAAATGTGATAATTGAAAGTCACTTGGAGGACAGTGATGCTTTATGTGCTTCCTTATCAGTGTTACTTGAAAAGTTAATGTCTGCTAATAAGATGGCAATTGTGACAAAACATGAATGACGGGTTCCTTAAAAGTCCTGCACTTAATAAAACTCTTTTAAACACCTATAAATGAACTAATGGTGTAGCTTAATGGCCCTCCACATGTATCATGCATTTATTTGACTTTCATTTTACTGATTCCGAATAATGAAGGTCAGCTATAAGAAAAATGTAATTGTGTAGCCATATGCAGCATACTGCACAGGGTTGTTTTCATTATGTGTTTTTATGTGTGTGTGTGTGTGTGTGTATATATATATAAATGTGCATTTATGTATAAGTAGCTATATAACTGTATAACAGGACCTTTTTATTAGTCTTCAATCCCTAAGAAACTTGCAGATGTGAGCCAGACACTTTGAGCAAGGACATTCTCTTATTACCAGTCTACAGAGTGGTTGCAACAGAGTTCTTGAAGTGTTTTAAATATGTACTTAAGAAAATTCATGCCATGGGTTAAATATATATTACTTTGTTGTTTTTTTTTTTTTTCACTTAGTTTTCTGACATTTAATATTCTTTATTTCTATGAGCTTCAGTGTTACCCAAACAAAATTATCCAGGGCCTAGGAAACCATGGCAGTGCTTTTTGGGTTAGTTCAAATGTGTGACCTAATACAGCTTCCCATCCCTGGGTGCTATCATGGTATGGGAGGCCAGGCTGTCAAATTCAGAGTTGCTTAGATGCTAGCTTGTCTTTTGTAGTGTTCACAGTGCAGGGCTTTTCATCAGGCAGCTGGTCTTTAGGCTTTGCAATTACTCAACACCAACTGGCAGAGTGAACCCTCCCAAAACTATTTAACATAGTACTCACTTGGGGCATCATTGATATTTGGGTTAAGGTGCGTGTTTCTGCTTGTAATTACTAGATATCGCTACTAGATAGTGTACCCCTTCAGATGTAATACAAGCATATTTGAATGGTTCTGTCAGTATATAAAAACCCAAGACAGTTGTTGGATCATTGAACTTTGAACTTTTACAGAAAGTGGTTCAACTTTCAGTCAGATAAATTTGCAGTTGATTTGTAGCTAAAGATATCTCCGTATGATGTAGCTTTGTAAGTGTTTATAAGCTGTTACCTTGAGAAATACCATACATACTTTCTTAAAGGCATTGTTATCAGTACCAGCTTCCATTTGTCTCTCTCAGGAGGACTCAGGCATTTTTCGAAAGCCTCAAAGCCTTCTCCAACTCACTAAATTTTATCCAAGGGAAGTTATTATCCTCAGATGTCGGATGACATTATCCTTTTACTGAGCTGCCTTTCCCAGCACCATGAGAAAAAGATAGCCCTTAATAATTCTTGTCTTAAAGTGATGGAGGGCATGGCTTATTTTAGTTTTGCACTGTCTGGCCTGGGAACCCTGTTGAATATGATTGTCTTGAAGGGAAAACCCATAGGTGTTGTGTATTAAATTGTCTGAAATAATAGTAGTCTGTGTTTCCCAGAGCAACCAATACGTTTCTAATTTAGAGGTGTCTAATGTAGAACAGAGAGGGATAGAGAGGGGGTGGGCTTTATAGTTTCCACTTTTAGGATAGTACAGATGAAAAGCTACTTCATTGATCCCTTTCAGGAATCATGTTCTGCCTGATTGCCTAATTTAAAAAAAAACTGTGATATTTTAGTTATGGATTTTGGTGGGCTAAGGCAGCCCTGTTTTTTTTTTTTTTTTTTATAACTAGATTGTGTAGGAGAAAAAAAGGGAGTGCTTCATTGATGGTTTGGAGCCCAAAAAATGTTTTCACTTCATAGACGTTAGAGGAAACTAAAACAATGCATTTTAATTTGCTCGAGTGCTATGGTACAATGTTGCAAAAAAAGGGATTTTTATAACAGCTTACCTGTAAAATCCTTTTCTTGGAGTACATCACGGGACACAGAGCGACTTAGTCATTACTAATGGGTTATATAGATTACCTTCAGGTGTTGGCACTGGCCAATTCCAAACCGGAAGTACCCTCCCCTATATAAGCCCCTCCCACCCGGGAGCACCTCAGTTTTGTAGCCAAGCAATAAGTGTCCCAAAAAGAGGGGTGGGAGCTCTGTGTCCCGTGATGTACTCCAAGAAAAGGATTTTACAGGTAAGCTGTTATAAAAATCCCTTTTTCTTTTTCGTACATCACGGGACACAGAGCGACTTAGTCATTACTAATGGGACGTCCCAAAGCAATGCCAAATGAGGGGAGGGATACATAAGCTGGGCGCCATCAGGCATGAGGCTCTTTTGCGGCCTGCAACACACTGCGCCCAAAGGCGACATCCTCCTGACTTCTGACGTCTACCTGGTAGAATCTAGTAAACGTGTGTACTAAGGACCATGTTGTGGCCTTACAGTACTTGAGCCAGGGAGGCTTGGTGATGCACTGCCCATGAAGTTCCAACTGCTCTTGTGGAGTGCGCCCTAACTTTGAACGGAGGCGGTCTCCTTTTCAAGCCATAGGCTTGTATTATGACCTGTCGAATCCACTTGGCTAAAGTAGATTTTTGATGCTGCCTCACCCTTTCTGGGGCCTTCCGGCAGAACAAACAAAGTATCCATTCTACGAATCTGAGCAGTGGCTTTAAGATAAGCTTTAACTGCTCTTACTACATCCAAAGAATGCAATAACTTTTCCTCTACCGAACTAGGTTTGGGGAAAAAGGAAGGAAGAACCACATCTTGGTTCAAATGGAACCTCGATACCACCTTAGGAAGAAGGCTGGATGAGGACGTAATACTACTCTGTCCTTATGGATAACCAGATATGGCTCCTTACAGGACAAGGCGGCTAATTCCGATACTCTTTTAGCCGAACAAATGGCTACTAAGAAAATCAATTTCCTGGTGAAAAGAACCAAGAAAATGTGCCGCAATGGTTCAAATGGTTGTTTCTGTAGAACCGACAGAACCAGGTTTAAGTCCCATGGACATATGGGAATACTAACCGGAGGGCTAATACGCATCACTCCTTGTATGAAAGCTTTGATTAATGAATGCAAAGCCAAGGGCCTTTGAAAAAAAAATATTGACAAGGCCGTCTGACCCTTGATAGTACTCAAGGCAAGCTTCCTTTGTACAGCCCACTGTAGGAAGTCCAGAATCCTACCTATTACGTACTTACGTGGATGCCATTTCCTGGCCTCACCCCACGTGATGTACGCCTTCTAGATCCTATAATAGATCTGTCTGGATACCGGCTTCCTGGCATTGATCATGGTAGATACCACAGGATTAGAGAGCCCTCTCTTTTTTAGAATGTGGGCTTCTATAGCCAGGTCAACCTAGGGCTGGTAAGGAAGGGCAGTATATCGGTCCTTGCGAAAGCAGGTCCGGACGATGTGGGAGGGTCCAAGGACTTCCCACTGACATTTTTACAATCTCCGCGTACCATGCCCTTCGGGGCCACGCTGGAGCCACCAGAATCACTGGTTTCTTTTCTACCCTGATTCTGCGGATTAATCGCGGTGGGAATGCATATATCAGCTTGAACTGATCCCAAGGGAACACTAGGGCATCCGAACCGCAAGCTAGGGGATCCTTTGTGCGAGACACAAATCTGTCCACCTTTGCGTTGAATCTGGATGCTAGCAGATCTACATCCGGTGTTCCCCACCGCTGGCATATTGCCTGGAAAACCTCGGGGTGAAGAGACCATTCCCCCGGGCATAATTGCTGGCGACTTAAAAAAGTCCGCTCTCCAATTTTCCACTCCTGGGATGAAAACCGCGGATATGGCTGTGACATACCTTTCTGCCCATTCCAGGATGCATTTCACTTCCCTCTGGGCTGCACGACTCCTGGTGCCACCCTGGAGATTGATATATGCCACTGCTGTGGCATTGTCTGATTGAATTCTGACAGGTGACCCTTGGAGTTTGGATGTCCATGCTACTAGGGCATACCGGGCTGCTCGTATCTCTAAGAGATTGGTGGGCAGGGCCTTCTCTGCTTCTGACCACTTGCCCTGGAGAGACCATTGCTCCAGTACTGCCCCCCAGCCTATGAGGCTGGCAACTGTAGTGACCACCTTCCAAGAAACCGGACTGAAGGGTTTCCCTTCCCAGATTCTGGGGCACCAACCACCAATGGAGGCTCTTGCGAACGGAAGGGGACAGGGACATTGGTAAGTCTAAAGCCTGAACTTTTTTGTTCCAGGCTGACAGTATGGCCCTCTGCAAGTTCCTTGAATGGAATTGACCGTAGGGTACCGCTTCGAATGAAGCCACCATTTTTCCCAGCAGCCTTATACACAGGCGTATGGATGGTTTTTCTTTTTTGTACCCACTAAGTGGGTCAAATCTTTCAAAGACGACACCTTCTCTGGAGGTAAGAAAATCTTTCTCTGATTTGAATCCAGTCTTAGCCCCCAAGTATTCCAGGCTTTTGACTGGTTTTAGGGCTGACTTGTCTCGGTTGATAATGCAACCGTGAGATTCCAGATACTTGATTATCTTGTGAACGACCACTTCTAGTTTTTTTTTCACTGAGTGGTCTATCAGCAACAAGTCGTCTAGATATGCCATTATCGTTACACCTTGTGTTCCTAGTTTGGCCAATCGTAGGGCCAGAATTTTTGTGAACACTCGTGGTGCCGTGGCCAGACCGAAAGGTAAGGCTCTGAACTGAAAATGGCGCCCTTCTACTGCAAGGCGTAGAAATTTCTGGTGGGCCGGACAGATGGGAATATGCAAATAAGCATCCCTTATGTCGATCGAGGCTAACCATTCCTGCCCTTGTAGGGCGGTGGCCACCGATCGGATCGACTCCATCCGAAAAAAATCCTGATATGTAGGAACTTGTTTAGCCCTTTTATATTCAATATGGGCCTCATGTCCCCATTTGGTTTGGGGACTGTGACAAGGTTCGAGTAAAACCCGAACCCGTTTTCTTTCAAGGGAACCTTCATGATTACCCTTGGGGCAATAGTTGCTCTAGTGCCAGAAGGAGGGATCCACTCTTCTGGGGATCGCTTGGCACGTTTGACCTTATAAAATGGGCAGGAGGAATGTCTTTTAACTCCAGCCTGTATCCCAGACTTACTGCGGGGATCACCCATCTCTGATGGTGTCCCGCCAGGTCTCTGTGAACAACTGAAGTCTTCCCCTCACCCGACTGAGTGGGGGCAACCCTTCATGACTTAGGGGGAGGTTTTGTACCTCTCTTGACCCAGGGTTTCTTGATACCCTGTGATTGTCCCTGATTTCTGCCCCCTGGATTTGACCGCGGAGGCCGTCGGAACTGTTTCACAGCCGATGTGCCAGGGACTGGAGAAGTAGGCCTCTTAAAAGAAGGACTTCTACCCTTGTTCTTAACCGGTAAGAGTGAACTTTTACCGGCAGAAATTTTCTGGATATATTTGTCCAGATCTTCTCCAAATAAGCGTTCTCCATGAAATGGGAAGCTAACCAGCAGTTTTTTACAGGGAGCTTCAGCAGACCAGTTTTTGAGCCACAGAAGCCTACGCATATGTACTATAGACAGCGTAAAGCGGGAGGCCTGTTGGATTGTATCCTTTATGGCGTCCACCGCAAAACACAAGGCTCTAGGCAGGTCAGCTAGGGCAAGAGCCTGCTGATCTGGTAAGTCCCTTAAGACTTGTTTCAACTGATCTTTCACTGCTTGGCAGACTCCAATCGCTGCTACCGCAGGTTGTGTCACCATGCTTGCTGTAGAGAAAGCAGATTTTAGTAAAGACTCCAATTTTTTATCTATTGGGTCTTTGACATTGGAACATTATCTACTGGACATGTCAGTGATTTGTTAACAGAAGAGATGGCTGCGTCCACTGTAGGGACCCTCCATTTTTTTATGAACTTATCCTCCATGGGATAGATCACCGGAAATCTCTTGGGGGGAGCAAATATTTTATCAGGATGCTCCCAATCCTGGTAAATAAGCCCTTCTAATAAAGGGTGGATTGGGAAGGAACAGACAGCCTGGGGAGCTTTTAGCGACCCCAGCGAGGAAACCGTAGTGGATGGTGGTTCCACCAGAGGCATTTTAAATGCTGATCGGACCATATTAGTCAGAGACTGAACCCATAATCTTTCAGCCTGAGATGCTGAGAAAGGTTCTTCCACTGTTGATTCCTCCATAACTGAATCAACCTCATCCTGATCCCCTTCAGGTAGGTCGATCTCTGTGTGGGGCTGTTCCTCCACTAACAGGCACTCTGAAGGAGGAGACGGAGATCGGACGCGCTTTTCCTGAGACAGGGAAGCAGCGATCAATGCTGTTAATCTCTCTTCCAATCCTCCCAGAGTTGAGGATAAAACCTCCTCTGTTATATATACAGGAGCAGGTGGACTGGGGACAGCCGCAGCACCAGGCATTCCTGCGGGGTTTCTACGGCTACTGACCTCTGAATTCTCAGGGGAGATTGGTGCAGTACAAGCATGCCCAATATCCTCAGAGCCCGATGGAGACCCCTTTGGCTTCCTGGAAGATCTATTTCCGGAGCGTCTGGACGACATATCCTTTAAGCACAAAGCTGAGGTATTCCCGTCGTCATACACCAATTTTGCTGGTAATAATCTAACACAGGTGCTGCTATATACCAGCTGGTGTCCACTAAAGTGCCTTTCTATGGGGATGCCTGCATCAACCGCCTCTGTGTGCCACTGTTTGTTGCTAGCTCTGTTTGCATCCAGCTGACACTTGTACTGTGTCTTTTAACTATGCTGGGACGCCCGCACATGCGCAGAAGCGCCGCGGCGCGCATCGAGCGTCATCCACCCGCCCCGCCCCTTTTTTTCATAGGAGGCGCGTGCACGCGCCCGCGCGCGCGCCCGTGCGCCATTGGCGCCCTTTTCGAAATCAAACAGGGGACTAGGAGCCAGGGCCCTTTTTGCCGGAGGGCCTGTGCGGTGGATGAGCGCAGCAACAGGGCAGAGGAAGTGGATTCCCACAGAGAAACTTACCAGCTGCCTGGATCTTTTGACTTGAGAAAACCAAAGATCCACATGACAAGAAAAATGGACTACAGCGGCCTCTAGTGGTTTAACACAGGTACCGCGGTCCCTTTTTTTTTTTTTTTTCTTGACTACTATTAAAATTTTACATTTTCAGTAGTTACAGGCAAACACAGATATTTAGCGGGAATACCGTTAGGTAACAGACAGACAAATTAGGCTTGGGGGTCCCCCAATAGAACCAAGTTCCTGGGGGCCCTCACTTACCTGATCCCCGCCGCAGGACTTTGTTTGGTCCACAGAAGTCCAAACTTCACCTATCACGGCAGGCATTGTAATTAAACCTTCAGGGACCGGGTTCCCAAGGATTCCACTCCCCTGGACCTGTATAGCACCCTGCACAGACAACATCTTGGTCGTGGGTATGACCAGAGCTCTGGATCCCAGGGTCCAGCCCTCCTAAGAGAAGCATTACAGGCAAAACCTTGCTCTTCTGCTGCAAGGCCCGGGTACCAACCGTTTAGCTATGAAGCTTTTTTGGTGGGATCCGGAACAGCTTACTAAGGCCCAAAAGAACCTGTACGCAAGCCCAGTGAAAACACATGTTACTCTTTGGCCAACACCTTAGACACTGGCAAAAAACTGAGGTGCTCCCGGGTGGGAGGGGCTTATATAGGGGAGGGTACTTCCGGTTTGGAATTGGCCAGTGCCAACACCTGAAGGTAATCTATATAACCCATTAGTAATGACTAAGTCGCTCTGTGTCCCGTGATGTACGAAAAAGAAAGAACAGTAATGTAATGTTCAGCGAAAGCAAGAAACAATAGTAAAAAGGCATGTCCTTACTGCAAGGGCTTTTCAACAGACAGTTGCATCATGGTTTCTCTCAAAAACTCCTAGCTTGGCTCTTTCATGTAAAAGAGCTGCCCACCAGAGCTCACTGCATTTAGTATCATTGAATTCCCCCGACACCTCAAGATCCAACTAATTTTGGATCCAACTCTACCCATTCATACCCTGTATTCTGTACTCTTGAGTCTTGGCTACAGCTACCGTGAGATCTCCATTGTTTGTACAATTGATTACTTCGGTGGATATGAGCTGAGATGAGATTGTGACGTGTGGAGCCTGACCTTAGTTGGTGCAGCATGTTAAACATTAAGTTAGACCTCCATAGTTGTTCCTGTCTGCCTGGGAGTTTTTTTTTCCCATTTAATTTTTGAGTGTTACAGCACCTCTTGTTTCAATCCTATAATATAGCATAAATAAATAATCCAACAGTGAAAATGAGAACACACAATCCATAGTCCATAAAAGCCCTTATAGGTGTAATGATTCAGGGGCTCAAGCGGAGATCTCTCTGATAGACTCATTGCGAAATACACTCACTGGCCACTTTTATTAGGTACACCTTGCTAGTACTGGGTTGGACCCCCTTTTGCCTTCAGAACTGCCTTAATGCTTGGAATAAATTCAACAAGGTGTTGGAAACATTCCTCAGAGATTTTGGTCCATATTGATGTGATAGCATTACGCAGTTGCTTCAGATTTGTCGGCTCACATCCATGATCTCCTGTTCTACCACATCCCAAAAGTGCTCTATTGGATTGAGATCTGGTGACTGTGGAGGCCATTGGAGTACAGGGAACTCATTGTCCTGTTTAAGAAACCAGTGGTGAGAGGATTTGAGCTTTGTGACCTGGTGCATTATCCTGCTGGAAGGAGCCATCAGAAGATGGGGACACTGTAGTCATATAGGGATGGACATGGTCAGCAACAATACTCAGGCCGTGGCATTTAAACAATGCTCAATTGGTACTAAGGGGCCCAAAGTGTGCCAAGAAAATAACCCTTACACCACCAGCCTGAACTGGCTAATACAAGGCAGGATAGATCCATGATTTCATGTTGTTTACGCCAAACTAACCCTATCATTTGAATGTCACAGCTAAAATCGAGACTCACCAGACCAGGCAACATTTTTTCAATCTTTTATTGTCCAACTTTGGTGAGCCTGTGCAAATTGTAGCCTCAGTTTTCTGTTCTTGGCTGACAGGAGTGACACCGGGTGTGGTCTTCTGCTGCTGTAGCCCATCTGCTTCAAGGTTCAATGTGTTGTGCATTCAGAGATTGTATTCTGCATACCTTGGTTGTAACAAGTGGTTATTTGAGTTACTGTTGCCTTTCTATCATCTCAAACCAGTTTGCTTATTCTCCTCTGACCTCTTACATCAACAAGGCATTTTCGTCCATACAACTGCCGCTCACTCATATTTTCTCTTTTTCGCGCCATTCTCCGTAAACCCTGAAGATGGTTGTATGTGAAAATCCCAGTAGGTCAGCAGATTTTGAAATACTCAGACCAGCCCGTCTGGCACCAACAACCATGCCACCTTCAATGTCACTTAAATGCCCATTCTTCCCCATTTTGATGCTCGGTTTGAACTTCAAGAAGTCGTCTTCACCACGTCTAGATGCCTAGATGCATTGAGTTGCTGCCATGTGATTGGCTGATTAGCAATTTGTGTTACCAAGCATTTGAACAGGTGTATCATTTAAAGTGGCTGGTGAGTGTTTTTGAAATTGCCAGTTTGTTTAAAGTGGTTGTAAACCCTTTTATCTTTTTTTTTTTTTTTTACTAACCTGCAAGACAAAGCTATAATGAGCTAGTATGACTAGTATACTAGCTCATTATGTACCACTTACCTTCGATCGGGGCCCCCGAAGTCGTCCGTGTCCCTCCTCTAGCCGCATCCATCGCTGCGGCGATAGCCGGAATGTTACTTCCGGGTATTGCCGCTGCAGCCAATCACAGCGCCGCTCCGGCGCTGTGATTGGCCGGAGCGGCGAAGACGTGACTCCGCGCATGCGCGCGTGAGCTGTCGAATTTGGCTACATCGTCGAATGTTGCGACCTAGCCGAATTTGTGAATGGGGTGACGTCAGCGTCGCCGCATTTACATACAAATATCTCCTTAACCGTGTAGGTTAAGGAGATATTTCATGCACCTACAGGTAAGCCTTAATCTAGGCTTACCTGTAGGTCTTTGTTTAAAAAGTGGGTTTACAACCACTTTAAGCTGCTTCTTACCCAAAACTTAAAAGTCAGAATCATGTGGATTGACCCTAAATATTGTTAAAAATTAGGAGTAATGAAATGACTAAAAATGACTAGTTAACACTGTTATTATTATTGCTTGCCATGAAAAAGCAAATGCAATACAAGATTACGTCAAAAATTGTGTGCAGAATAGGGAAAGTGGAATGATTTATTTTTTTCTGTGACAGATGTGAAGTGGAAGGATTGCCAGTCTAACTTCTCCACTAGGGTCCTAACAGATGCATGAGGTCACCATAAAAATAGATTTATTTTCTATAAATGGCTATAGCCATTCTAAAATAAAAAGTGTGGTTATGTGGTACGCGTAGAATCAAGTTGTGAATTGCAAAAAATCTACTTCAAAGGTAACGTTGCAAAAAACCATGTGGTGCCTAGGAACCCCTTAGCCCCTGATATTCTCTCAATGCAGTCTGCTCTATATCAGTTGCCGAGGCATCTGCTTTGCATCGTGGGTTGTTGAGAAGTGTGCCAGAGCTTTGCCTTGGAACTTATGCCACGGTCCACTGCTGAATGTGCCTTTTTTGGGGCTTACACCAAAAACCTCTAGTTGACTGGTAGAAGTAATTGCTCCTTGAAAGCAGTAGTAAGTAAACTGAGGCTGGGTTCACACTGGTACGACACGACAGTCATACAACTTTCATCCTACTTTGCTCTGCGACATCAGTCCTACATTGATCCTACATTGGTCCGAGATCCATCCGACTTTCATGAATAGGATACTACTTTGATCCGACTTTGTGCTAGTCTGACTTGTCCTTTGACCAATCAAAACAATCCCAGGGTGAGATAGCTTCCTTTTACTGCTGCTGTAATCACCATGTCAGATGTCAAAAGTCGGATGGTTAGGACAAGGATCCTACTTTGATCTGACTTCAATGATATTCAATGGGCTGAAGTAGGATCAAAGTCGGACCAAAGTAGTACAGGGAGCATTTTCAAAGTCGGACCGACTTGTGTCGGACCAGTTAAGACGGCTCTTCTAGGTCCTAGGGAAACATTGATTTTCACACGTCATGCGACATGAGCTCCCAATGTCGGAGCGTTTGTCGGACCAGTGTGAACCCAGTCTTAAGGTTTTGTATGACAGGATCATTTTAAATGGCATTCCCTTATCTGCTTACAACATTGCTGTGAAGTGGCATATAGTCGCCAACTCATGTAACCTTAGAAAGACCTTTATTTATTTGTTGTTCAATTTGGCTTTCTAGTGGTGTATAAAGAGTACCATCCTGTATGGCCACACTGTGATACCAGGTTTCACTAGCAGATGGATGCGCAACTCAAATTTTTATTTTCAAAACATACACAGGCAGATTAGACTAAAGGCCCACCCCCTAATTTTTTAAATTTTCAGTTTTCATAAAGAGATTCCAGGTGTCTTCTTGCTAGTTACATGTTGAGTGGGGTTTTTCCTTCAGCATCAGTGGTGGGTGGCCCTCAGTGCTGCAAAGAAAGATGCTCACGTTGTGACATATGAGCGCAATTCCCTCCAGCATTCTCCTATGAGCTGCATGATGAGGCAGCCTGTGCAAGGGGTTGTGTTCATGACAGTATGGGCTCATAGAAAGTGGGTATAATGACGTACATACCTTAAATCAGAAGAGGACTGGCAGTAAGTGGCTGGAGTAGGAAGCAGAAGAAAGCAATGGAACGTGGAGAGGTTGATGAGTAGTGATTTTTAAAAATGTACTTTTTACCCCAGGGGATCAAAGGGCTGGGGAGATATAAAGCCCATTAGGTGAATGTAGGGTTTAATCTGCTGAAACATAGGAGGAAAAAAAATGTCTAGGATGCAATAAATAGTAAGCAATATTGACAGTTCTTGTTTCAGAGTCTTTCAATATTAGCTTTGAAGTCTGTGATGAACATTTATAGACATAAGATGTTCATCAGTATAAAAAAGTAATTAGTGTAGGCAGTAAACATATCCACATGTCCTTTCAGTTACTCTCAGACTGTTGTACAAATTTTGGCATTGTTCACCGCTATTGTGTCTTCCTAAAAATCCATCGTTCTGAAATTCCTATTTAAGGAAGTCTGCTGGTTCAAGCTGTCATGCATGTTGAGTGCTTCACCACTTATGTTGCTGCTGTAGTTTTAATGTGGCATATTGCCTTTTTTTCAAACTCGTAGTTGTGTTATTGAGCTCTTCGACCACACACATGCAGTATAGTCTCCAGCCACTTAAGCATGTAAACAGTCTGGCTGTCTTACAGTTTAGAAAAGAAATATATCTATATTTTTTTCTCTGCGCTAGCATGATTAGCACATTAGGATGGTTCAGCATAGTTTGCTGTGCAACTGTGTCAACATGATTTTGGCTTACTTAAAACAAGTCTGGAAAAAAAATATCAATTTATGTCTGCTTTATAGAAGAAGTTAAAATGCCTTCCATAATATCATTAACTGCTAAATCTGTCCAGTAAATATTACTTCTTATCACATAAGATAGAATGACATCTTGTTAAAGTTATGATTTTAAGCTATGTTTAGTCTTCTTTTACAATTGTAAAGATAGACCAAAGAGTACTTGATTATATGAGCAAACTTTGAGGTTTTTTTTGTGCTTAAACGTGTAGAATATTTTTATATGTAAAGTACCGTATTTATCGGCGTATAACACGCGCCGGCGTATAACACGCACCCCAAGTTTAGGAGGGAATTTTAGGGAAAAAAACTTTTAGGAGGGAAGTTTAAGGGAAAAAAAACTTACATTTAAATGCAGCCTTATCAGTGTCATTTGCAGCCTTGTCACAGTGCAGCCTTGCCCCAGTGTCCATTGCAGCCTTGTCAGTGTCCATTGCAGCCTTGTCAGCGTCCATTGCAGCCTTGTCAGCATCCATTGCAGCCTTGTCAGCGTCCATTGCAGCCTTGTCAGCGTCCATTGCAGCCTTGTCAGCGTCCATTGCAGCCTTGTCAGCGTCCATTGCAGCCTTGTCAGCGTCCATTGCAGCCTTGTCAGCGTCCATTGCAGCCTTGTCAGCGTCCATTGCAGCCTTGTCAGCGTCCATTGCAGCCTTGTCAGCGTCCCTTGCAGCCTTGTCAGTGTCCATTACAGCCTTGTCAGCGTCCATTGCAGCCTTGCAAACTCAAAGTTTTCATTGCAGCCTTGCCCCCCCCCCCAGTGTCCATTGCAGCCTTGCCCCCCCCCCCAGTGTCCATTGCGGCCTTGGCCGAATTTAAATTTGGTGCCGCCGAGCGGGGCGAACGCCGCAGAGAACGCAGGGACTGGGCGGAGCCGAGATACACATAGCCGAGTGTACTCGGCTCTACTCGGCTTTTCTCGGCTCCGCTCACAGTCACGCCGAGTCCCGCCCTATGATGGACATAACACAGGTCCAATGGCGTGACTGTGAGCGGAGCCGAGAAAAGCCGAGTACACTCGGCTATGTGTATCTCGGCGACGATCGCTGCGTTCTGCTCACAGTCAGCGGAGATTCGACGGGGATAGGTGAGTATCGGCGTATAACACGCACCCACGATTTCCCCCTGATTTTAAGGGGAAAAAAGTGCCTGTTATACGCCGATAAATACGGTAACCTCTTGTGTTACTTATTATTTTATTTTTATATGTACTCCTTCTATAGGATTACAGAGTACTTGTCTCATGGGAACTTACATAAGTAAAGACCTATTGGCCACAATGCAAATGTTTGACACTCCCTGCTTGGTCCCCCTGTGCCCTTTAGAAGGAGTACTTGATAAAGGCAGCCTCCATATTTTCTCACTACAAGTTTCCTTATAATTAAAGGGGCCCAAAGAGCAAAGTAATGTTGGAAAGCTTTTATCAGAAGTTAAGTCATTATTATTCATGATTTATATAGCTCCAACAGTTTGCGCTTTACAACATGATGTCAGACAACACAGTTACAATTCAATACGGGAGGAATCGGAGGACCCTGCTTGTTAGAGCTTAAAGAGAAAGGGATCACCGCTCCAGGTGGGTGTGTGGAAATAGAACTCTCCTCAAGGTGAAAGCAGCAGGTGCAGGCTAAGCATGTAGCGATTGGGAAAAAGGAAACACTGACGCGTTTCACACTCAACAGTGTTTAGTCATAGCTATGACTAAGCACTGTTGAGAGTGTGAAACGTGTCAGTTTTTTATCCTGTACCCTGCTGTGGCTTGTACTTTTGTCATTTTGCATAATAAAGGCGTTGTGCAGCTGTCCAGGACTTCCCTTTTCCCAATTGTTAGAGTTTAAAGTTTCACTAAACCCACATCATAAAAAACTACCAATAAATGCTGTATTACATGCTATCCATACTCATGAGATTCACATTCTGTATTCTGCAAAAAACCTGGTTGAGGCTGCTGTTCTCTATCTCCTTGAGTGAGTGAGTGAAGTGCCCACAGGGGAATGTCCGTTGAGGCATAAAGCAGAGACAGAGAGTCCATGTCTCCAATTCAGCTAGGGATTTTGCAGCTAGTGGCAACTCTGCACATGCTCAGTTTTTAGTGAGTTTCTGTGCTGAGCGTGTCCCTACTATAACATCTGAGCAGCCCATGTGACTATAGAGTCACACATGTGGATGTATACACAGTGGTAAATGACAGGACACTCCCTCGTTCCTCCTTCATGCCCACTAACCAGCTAAACACAATGGTGGCAGGATATTGCATGTAGATTATTTGAGGAATCACCTTCCTCTTATTCTGCTACAAATATTTTTGTTCAAGTTTTAGGAGAATAACAATAAAGTATCCAATCCGCCCATGCAGGGGCTTGGAATGACAACAGAAAACAAAAGCGCTTTATGTATTGGCAACCAAAAAGGGAACAGGCCTGGGCAATTGTTCTTTTGGCTGACAAAAATAAGTAGATTGCCTGCTATTGCTGATGGACACAAATCTCAGAATCAAAAGCCTGTGAAACGCGTCCACCAAAAGTCCACCATATATGTAAGACATCCCCGCGATGGCCACAGCCCCGGAAGCAACTAGAACTAGGGTTGGCATGGGAATTATAAACTGGAACCCAATACCACTGCAGGAGCACTTTATATGCCACTTCTAGAGTAGCAGAGCTGAATGTAGCTTTGCTACAGAGGACCAAGCCCTGCTCCAGTCTGCTATGTCAATGTCGGATGCCAAGTCCCGTTCCCACTGAGAAACATATGAGAGAGAGGTAGGGGATGTTCTGCAATTTAAAGAAGCATAGAGGTTGGAAATAAGACCAGGCGAACCCAGGGAGTGTTGGCATATGTGTTCAAAGGTCGTTTTCAGGCTATGCTGCCTGACAGGGTTAAGAGTGGGAGGGCGCAGTTTATGAGGAAACCAAAGGAGAGCTGGAAGGGGCGTGCAATTAGGGAGCTCCAGAAGTGCCCACAGGGAAATGTCCGTTAAGGCATAAAGCAGAGACAGTTGAGAGATCTGAGCCACTAGGTAGTATTTAGTGATGTTCGGGACATCTAACCCACCTTGTAGTCTGTGCGTAAAAAGAGTAGCTCTGGGGCTCTAGATGGTCCAGATGGTCACCAGTTAGCTCTATGACCGTCGGAGGCCCGGGCGCGATGTGATGACGTCACGCCCAGGTTCCCAAAGGTAAACAAAGCCGCGATTGCGGCTGAAAGCATGAGATCAGTGATTTATTTTTCCCGATCTCATGCTTTCCAGCCTGGAGGAGAGATGTGGGGTCTTATTGACCCCGCATCTCTCCATAAAGAGGACCTATCACACACCATTCCTATTACAAGGGATGTTTACATTCCTTGTAATAGGAATAAAAGTGATCAAAAAATAAAAGTGTAAAAAAAAGTGTAAAAATAAAAAAAAGTAAAAAAAAATATAATTTAAAACGCCCCTGTCCCCAATAGCTCGCGCTCAGAAGCGAACGCACACGCAAGTCCCGCCCACATATGTAAACACCGTTCAAAACACATATGTGAGGCACATGCTTTAACGCACGCGGCGATACAACAATTCTAGCACTAGACCTCCTCTGTAACTCTAACCTGGTAACCTGTAAAAAATTTCAAAGCGTCGCCTATGGAGATTTTTAAGTACCGAAGTTTGGCACCATTCCATGAGTGTGCGGAATTTTAAAGCGTGACATGTTGGGTATCTATTTACTCAACGTAACATAAGCTTTCATATTTTAGAAAAAAATTGGGCTAACTTTACTGTTTTGTTATTTTTTAATTCATGAAACCATTTTTTTTCCAAACAAAAGGCATTTGAAAAATTATTGCGCAAATACCATGCAAGATAAAAAGTTGCAATGACATTTTATTCCCTAGGGTGTCTGCTAAAAAAACATATATAATGTTTAGGGGTTCTGAGTAATTTTCTAGCAAAAGAATGATGATTTGTACATGTAGGAGAGAAGTGCCAGAATAGGCCCGGTATGAAAGTGGTATAAAAAGCCCGGTGTTGAAAGTGTTAAGGGGTTTAATCATTAAGGGTTAAGGTTTAAGGGGTCAAATATGTGCCTAACAAGCGTTTGTGTGTAAAGTGTGCTTTTACTGGGGATCTAGTTGTTTTTATTCCCACCGTGAAACATTGTGGTGGCAGCATCATGTTGTGGGGATGCTTTTCTTCAGCAGGGACAGGGAAGCTGGTCAGAGTTGATGGGAAGATGGATGGAGCCAAATACAGGGCAATCTTAGAAGAAAGCCTGTTAGAGTCTGCAAAAGACTTGAGACTGGGGCGGAGGTTCACCTTCCAGCAGGACAACGACCCTAAACATACAGCCAAAGCTACAATGGAATTCCATTATGGTTTTAAATCAAAGCATATTCATGTGTTAGAATGGCCCAGTCAAAGTCCAGACCTAAATCCAACTGAGAATTTGTGGCAAGGCTTGAAAATTGCTGTTCACAGACGCTCTCCATCCAATCTGACAGAGCTTGAGCTATTTTGCAAAGAAGAATGGGCAAAAATGGCACTCTGTAGATGTGCAAAGCTGGTAGTGACATATCCAAAAAGACTTGCAGCTGTATATGTAGGTAAAGGGGGTTATACAAAGTTCTCAGGGGGGCTGAATACAAATGCATGCCACACTTTTCAGATATTTATTTGTAAAAAATGTTGAAAACCATTTATCATTTTCCTTCCACTTCATAATTATGTGCCACTTTGTGTTGGTCTATCACATAAAATCCCAATAAAATACATTTACGTTTTTGGTTGTAACATGACAAAATTTCAAGGGGTATGAATACTTTTTCAATGCACTGTATAAGCTCTAGCCCTGCCTGACATTGTGACTAGTGCACCTAGAGGGATGGGACAAAGTACTACATGTGCTTTGTCTCATGGGGAACTCACTACTGTACAATAGTCATAATTCTTAACCAAAAACAAAAAATGACAAAATTAAGACTCAGAAGGATATACTTTATATTATTATTATACATTATTATACAGGATTTATAGAGCACCAACAGTTTGTGCAGCACTTTACAAAATGAAGGCAGACAATAAAATTACAGTTACAATGCAATTTGGTACAAGAGGAATCATACTCGTTAGAGCTTACAATCTAAGAGGGAGGGTCAAGTGATACAAAAGGTAATAACTGTGGGGGGGTGAGCTGATGGCGAAAGTAAAAACACAGTGTATTAGTTACAAGCAGGATATGCTTCTTTAAATAGAAGTGTTTTCAGGGATTGTCTAAAGATGGATAGATTAGGAGATAGGACAGATTGTGGTTGGGAGTTCCAAAGGATGGGAGAAGCTCGGGAGAAGTCCTGGAAGTGAACATGGGAGGAGGTAACAAGGGAGCCAGAGAGCAGGAGGTATTGGGAGGACTGAAGAGAGCGGTTTGGTTGATATTTTGAGACCAGGTTAGTGATGTAAACACACCCACATACGGCATACATAAGCACCTACGGCTTAATTCATAGAGCTTTTACTCAATGATAAGGATCTTTATCTTTTGCCATTTAAATGTACCGGTAATTTTCAAATCTCATTGGACTTAGCTAAATTATTATTATTATTTTTTTATGTGTCCTTTTCCTGTTGAGTTAAATTAATAAATTGAGCCTATAGTAAGCAATCAGAAATCCTCTTACTCTTGAACTGTTGAAAGCTGGTTACTATGGGTAACTAAATAACATTTTCGCATATGCCAAAGACCTAGAAGTTTATATGTTCCGTGACAAATCTGGCAAAATGAAGTCTGGTTAAATGTTTTTTTTTTTTTTTCCCGTTACCTTTTACCTCACTATTACTACGGACGACACCAAGAAAACATTGCTTGCTTGGAAGATGAATGCAGAATCAAAGACATTCTGGTTTGAATAACCCCAGCCCGACTAACATTCTGGAGCTTTCCTCTTCTTTTATTGCATTGTCTTGTTGACAATGAGCGTACTGTACATTTGGCTATCAGTGCTGGCAGCTTTCAAAGGAATTATAGGTTCTGCATGAAGCAAGTCGACCTTGAGCGTCTTCTCCAATGCCATCATGCAACAGGCGTTGAGTGATGTCTTTGGATGGATTTCTTGGCAAAAAAAAAGTTATTTCTCTTGCAAAAGTCATTTAGGGTCAAGAAAGTTGAAAATAATCTGTGTTTTGTTGGTATTTTTAAATCGTTTTAATATATCTTTATTGTTAAAGGGTTAGTCTACAAAAACTGGTAGCTTTTTTTTTTTCTCAGGAGATGCTGGTGGGCTGAATCATCCTATGACCTCCTTAGATTTCCTGTGGACTGTAGTATCAAGATATCTGCACTTGAGTTAACCCCCTGTGTCATATATATATATATATATATATATATATATATATATATATATAATTACACACACATACAGTGGGGAAAATAATTATTTGATCCCCTGCAGATTTTGTAAGTTTGCTCACTTACAAAGAAACAAAGGGTCTATAATTTTTATCATAGGCCATTGTACATTGACGGCCACAAGGTGACTCTACAATGCCGGAAGTCTGTCTACTGACGGCCTCGGGCCGCGCGCCGCTGAAGGGCACACGCGTCTGCCCCGTCACTCAGGTTCCGATGCGCGTGCCTGGCGGCCGCGATGTCTACCAGGCACCCGCGATCGGCAGTTACAGAGCCAGGACCGTGGATCTGTGTGTGTAAACACACAGATCCACATCCTGTCAGGGAGAGGGGACGGATGGTGTGTCCCTTCTACATAGGGACAACCATCGGTCCCCTCCCCCAGTCAGTCCCCTCCCCCCACAGTAAGAATCACCTAGCAGGGCACACATTTAACCCCTTGATCGCCCCCTAGTGTTAACCCCTTCCCTGCCAGTCACATTTATACAGTAATCATATATATTTATAGCACTAATCGCTGTAAAAATGTGAATGGTCCCAAAAATGTGTCAAAAGTGTCCGATGTGTCCGCCGTAATATCGTAGTCCTGACAAAAATCGCAGATAACCGCCATTACTAGTAAAAAAAAAAAAAATTAAAAAAATTTCATAATTCTATCCCCTATTTTGTAGATGCTATAACTTTTGCGCAAACCATTCACTATACCCTTTTTGCGATTTTTATTTTTTTATTTTTATTTTTTTACCAAAAATATGTAGAAGAATACGTATCGGCCTAAACTGGGAAAAAAAATATTATTATTTTTTTTAAATTGGGATAATTATTATAGCAAAAAGTAAAAAATATTGTGTTTTTTTCAAAATTGTCGCAATTTTTTTGTTTATAGCGCAAAAAATTAAAACCGCAGAGGTGATCAAATACCACCAAAAGAAAGCTCTATTTGTGGGAAAAAAGGACGCCATTTTTGTTTGGAAGCCACGTCGCACGACCGCGCAATTGTCAGTTAAAACGTGACAGTGCCGAAAGCTGAAATTTTGCCTGGGCAGGAAGGGGATATATGTGCCCAGTAAGCAAGTGGTTAAATGATAGAGACAGAATATTAACCACTTCCGGACCGCCGCACGACTATATACGTCGGCACTTTGAAGAGGGATAGCTCAGTTATGGCAGCAGCTGCTGCCATAACCCAGGTATCCATCGCTTCAGGCGGCGGTCCGGTTTACGATAATGGTGGTCTCTGCGGCGGATTCGCTGCAAGATCACCGTTAGCGGGAGAGTGCCGGCCGCTTTCCCACGCCCTCCGCCGCTTACCGGCGCTGACGGTATCAGTGGAGGCGATCGGGTCCTTCTCGTTGCTTGGTATGGATACGAGTGATGGCAAGATGGCCCTAATCTGTCTCCATACCATAGCAGGGCGGAAGCGACGTCAAAACTTCACTTCCGGCCATTTTTTTTGTATTTTTTTTTTCAAAAAACAGTGTAAAAATAAATAAAATAAAGTAAAATAAATAAGAAAAATAAATAAAATTTAAAGCGCCCCGTCCCGACAAGCTCGCGCGCAGAAGCGAACGCATACATGAGCAGCGCCCGCATATGAAAACGGTGTTCAAACCACACATGTGAGGTATTGCCGCGATCATTAGAGCGAGAGCAATAATTATAGCCCTAGATCTCCTCTGTAACTCAAAACATGCAATCTGTAGAATTTTTTAAACGTCTCCTATGGAGATTTTTAAGGGTAAAAGTTTGTCGCCATTGCACGAGCGGGCGCAGTTTTGAAGCGTGACATGTTTGGTATCAATTTACTCGGCATAACATTATCTTTCGCAATATAAAAAAAAATTGGGCTAACTTTACTGTTGCCTTTTTTTTTTTATTCAAAAATTGTATTTTTTCCAAAAAAAAGTGCGCTTGTAAGACCGCTGCGCAAATACGGTGTGACAAAAAGTATTGCAATGACCGTCATTTTATTCTCTAGGGTGTTAGAACCCCCAAACATTACACATTTTTTTTCTAAGTAATTTTCTAGCAACTTTTTTTTAACTTGTAAACACCACATCTAAAAAAGAGGCTTGGTCCTTAAGTGGGGTAACCAAAAATCCATAAAAAGCACAAAACAAATGTTATAAATTGAGTTGCAGTTCATTGAGTAAAATAAGTATTTGATCCCCCAGCAAAACATGACTTAGTACTTGGTGGAGAAACCCTTGTTGGCAAGCAGCAGAGCCCGTCCTTACAGCAGGTGCCCCCAGCAGAGCCCAGTCTATACATCTGTGTCCCCAGCAGAGCCCCAGTTCCTACATCAGTGTCCCTGCTCGTCGGACACACAGGGCGGAGGTTTAGCGGCAGCTCCATGATTTCCTGTTTCCCCCTGTGTTCAGTTGAGAGGGGAGGGGAATCCGACCTGTGCAGCCAATCGGCTTCAGTGTACAAGAGAATTGTCTACTTGTACACTGAAGAGAGAAGCTGATTGGCTGCATAGATCGGAGGCCCCTCCCCTCTCCACTGAACACACAGGGAAAGGACTTTGCGGCAGCCATCTTTTTGTAGCCTGCTGCGGTCTTTGCCAAAAACCGTCCCGATTCCCAGGACAAAAGCAAAATCCCCGGATTTTAATCAGGACGAGCTTCGATCGGGACGATTGTCCCACGAAAATCAGGACTGTTGGCAAGTATGACAGTGCATTATTCATCAAGGCCTACAAAACCTCCTATACATGTATTTGTACTGTCTAGCCTCAAGTTGTAAAGCGCTGCGTAAACTGTTGGCGCTATATAAATCCTGTATAATAATAATAATATACTTACCCTTGGTAAATGTGGCCCGCTTCTGTCATTTGACTAGGTGAAAATCCTTCTCTCCCCCTACAGTCAAATGATGGATTAAAGGCTGGAAAACATCGGGATGATGGAGGATCTCACAAATTCCATTAAAAGTACACACTCCAAATACACTGCAATATGGTTTCACTGAATTGAATACACCTGTACAGGTGACTACAAATGTTTATTGTGCAGCTAAAGTTGTGATCTAAAAGGGATATAATGATCTAAGGCTTTAAGCATGCCTTATCCCCCTGCCTAATCCACCTTACTCTTTCGTCCATGGACCGACATAGCTTCTCTATTGGCAAAGTGGGTATTATCCGTTAATTAGGAGTGACTAGGCAAAAAGGGACAGATATCTGCCCTGGCTGTCTTTTTTCATCGACCCCTGGCGACTCACTCTCTCGTGAGTACATTTGTGCAGGGGGTTCGACATGTGGCCCCTCCGGTCCATCCCCCGCTACCTCCGTGGGACTTGAACCTGGTCCTCTCGGTGCTTCAGAAGGCACCGTTTGAGAATATTAGAGATATTCCCCTGTTGACACTTTCTCAGAAAGTGGTCTTTCTGGTGGCTGTTACGTCAGTTAGACGAGTCTCTGAGCTGGCAGCCTTGTCCTGCAAGGCTCCCCCTTTGATTTTCCACAAGGATAAGGTGGTGCTGCGGCCGCAGCCTTCCTTTCTTCCGAAAGTTGTTTCGGCTTTTCATCTCAATGAAGACATTGTACTTCCATCCTTGTGTCCTCATCCGTCGAATTCTAAGGAGTCGGCGTTGCATTCCTTGGACGTTGTCCGAGCTTTGAGAGTATACCTATCTGCTACTTCCCTGTTCCGGAAGTCAGACTCACTGTTTGTTTCGGTGGCTGGTCCCGAAAAGGGCCAAGCAGTCTCGTCGGCCACCATCTCTAGGTGGATCCGACAGATAGTAATCCAGGCTTACGCCTTAAAGGGTCAAGTGCCCCCCTTCCCGGTCACGGCGCATTCGACCAGGGCAATAGGTGCCTCATGGGCTTTCCGACATCAAGCATCTGTTTCCCAATTATGTAAAGCGGCGACTTGGTCATCCGCTCACACTTTCACAAAATTCTACAAAGTTGATGTAGGTGCATCTTCGGATGCCTCTTTCGGCCGCAAAGTTTTGCCGTTTAGAGTTGCAATTCCTTTGTTGGAGGAGTGCTGTTTTGTGTTTGGGGTGAAGTTTATTTTTATGCTGTTACCACCCCTCGTTTTTTCTCTGACACTGCTTTGGGACGTCCCACTTTGTCAATAGAGAAGCTGTGTCGGTCCATGGACGAAAGAGTAAATTGGATTTTTTACTCACCGTAAAATCCTTTTCTCTGAGTCCATGGACCGACACAGCACCCACCCCTCCTTTTAAGTTTGTACTGCTTTTTGATGAACTGATCTGCGAGATGCAGACTGAGGGGATATACCCAGAGGGTCCGCCCCCTGGGCGGTACTGTAGAAGGTGTGATGCAACACTTATTACAAGTTTTCTGCCTAGTCACTCCTAATTAACGGATAATACCCACTTTGTCAATAGAGAAGCTGTGTCGGTCCATGGACTCAGAGAAAAGGATTTTACGGTGAGTAAAAAATCCTATTTTTCCCTCCTCAACTCCCGACACCCCCTTTTTTCATCCTTAAAGCGGAGGTCCGCCAAATAGTTTTTTTTTTAAAGTCAGCAGCTACATATACTGCAGCTGCTGACTTTTAAAATAAGGACACTTACCTGTCCAGCGCGCACGCGATGTCGGCACCCGAAGCCGACCTCTGCCTCGGCTCTCGGATGCTGCCGCCGCCATCTTCGGTAAGGGAATCAGGAAGTGAAGCCTTGCGGCTTCACTTCCTGGTTCCCTACTGCGCATGCGTGACTCGCGCTGCACAATGCCACTGGTCCCTCTCCCAGAAGACAGTGGGGGGCGCCGGACGTGCTGTAGACTCCCTCAGATAATGTCTTAGACAGGAGGAGGAATTTGGGCAGCGGAGGTTCCATTTCTGTGTGGACCTTCGCTATATATACACACAGTTGCAAAAAAAAGGATGTGAACCCTTTTGGAATAATATGGAATCCATTCTTGTTTAGTGTTTTACGTATCGTAGATTTGCTAACAGGGATGTTAGCTTATGCCAGAGACTTTTGTAAGTCTTTAGCTGACACTTTAGGATTCTTATTTACCTCATTGAGCAGTCTGCGCTGTGCTCTTGTAGTCATCTTTACAGGACGCCCACTGCTAGGGAGAGTAGCAGCAGTGCTGAACTTTCTCCATTTATAGACAATTTGTCTTAACGTGGACTGATGAACAGCAAGGCTTTTGGAGATACTTTTATAACGCTTTCCAGCTTTATGCAAGTCAACAATTCTTAATCGTAGGTCTTCTGAGAGCTCTTTTGTGCGAGGCATCATTCACATCAGGCAATGCTTCTTGTGAAAAGCAAACCCAGAACTCGTGTGTGTTTTTTATAGGTCAGGGCAGCTGTAACCAACACCTTCAATCTCATCTCATTGATTGGACTCCAGTTGGCTGACACCTCACTCCAATTAGCTCTTGGAGATCTCATTAGCCTAGGGCACATACTTTTTCCACATGCACTGTGAATGTTTACATGGTGTGTTCAATAAAACATGGTAACATTTAATACTTTGTGTGTTATTAGTTTAAGCAGACTGTGATTGTCTATTGTTGTGACTTAAATGAAGATCAGATCACATTTTAGGACCAATTTGTGCAGAAATCCAAATCATTCCAAAAGGCTTCACATAATTTTTTTGCAACTGTGTATATATATATTGTGAGGGGGTTAGCTCGGCAGCGGGTGTGTGTGACCCCCGAGATGGGCTCCCCACACAAAAACAGGCCCAGCAAACGGTGGTTGTGGTTTTCAAAATCAAAAAGGTGCGGTTTATTTTCTATTTACAGTGACAAAACACAGCAAAGCAAAAGAAACATAAACAAAATAAATCCTGGTCAACTTGACCTCTGACTAAACATACAGGTTTCCTAACTAACAACTGGGATCAGCCTAGTGCTGTCCTAGTCCCTAAGTCCCTGGTTTTAAATGTCCAAGCAAATAGCCACACAGGCTTTGTCTCACCGCACAGGGGTTCACTCTCCCTAGACAGTCCACACAGGTCTGGTTCCAGGCATGAGCTAACATCTAATGAAGCTGGGAGTTCTTATAGAGGCCTAAATGAGCTGACAAGCTTCAGCTGGTCTCATCAACTCCCTGTCTGTACGACGCCCCACACTCTCCCTAGAGGTATGAGTCATCCATGAGCCCACTAGCCTTATACAACTCTCCACCTAGTTGTATAAGTCGGCGTAAAGCCTGAATCTGGGCGAAATATATCTACCCCCCTGGATGCAACCAGGTGACTTTACCTTCCTGCTGTCACAATATATATATATATATATATATATATATATATATATATACACACTCGAGTATAAGCCGAGAAGAATATAAGCCGAGGCACCTAATTTTACCACAAAAAAACTGGGAAAACATATTGACTCAAGTATAAGCCTAGGGTGTCCATCTGCATGCCTCACTTTGCTTCACTGTGTCCATGTGCATGCCTCACTGTGTCCATGCCTCACTGTGTCCATGACTAGACTGACGATTAACATGGGAGTCTATGGAAGGGGTGCCCGGATTTGAAAAATCGGTGCTCCCCGGCCGTAGGTCCCCCGGACAACAAACTTTGCACACTTGTAGAGGAAGAGTGGCGCTCCATGTGTGCCAAGATTGGGGTTCAGGGGACCCACGGCCGGCCGGTAGCGGGTCCCCAAATTCCGGTAGATCAGGCGCAAAAAGGTGACTCGAGTATAAGCCGAGGGGGACATGTTCAGCACAAAAAAAGTGCTGAAAAACTCGGCTTATACTCGAGTATATACAGTATATATAAACCCCAGTAAACTACTGTGCTGTTGAGGCAGGCTTCATAGGAGATCCTTCAAAATAGACTTGTGAGTATCCTTTGGTCATAGGTGATGCGTGTGTCATCCAGGACCTACGTTTAGAAGGAGCATATCTCAAAGATGGCAGCACCTATAAGTGCTTACAGTTTAGGGGTTTTGATTCTCTTTCTTTGGTTGGGGTTGAGGGTTTATTTAACTGGATGCCATGTATACGTCATTCATTGGGGTGGTTGTTCCCTCTCTTCCCTCTCCATTCTTTGTTTTTTTAAATGTTCTATTCTGCCCTGATCAATTTACTATCATCTGCCAACCAACAAACAAAACCCTCCGTTTTTGTACATATATACAGTCCAGAAATGTTTTATATCATTTAAATTAAAGTTATATTTTAATACCAATGGCCTATGGTGTACGCACCCTCCGTTCAGTTAGAATTTAGTTATTGCCAGCAAGGTATCCTTTGAAATATTTAAGATATTAGTTTGTGCTTATACGTATGTCTTGATGCATAACTGCTCTTTACTATTTCACATGTAGTTGTATGCTACTACTATGCTACTGTTTTATGATAAATAAAGAATGCAATACAAAAAAAACTTGTAGGTATTTTTTTGATGCTGGAGGGTCTGAAAGGTCTGGGCAGCACGGTTAGTGTAGTGGTTAGCACTTTCGCCTAGCAGTAAAAATCCCAACCATGACACTACCTGCCTGGAGTTTGCATTTTCTACCTGTGCTTGCATGGGTTTCCTCCGGGTACTCCGGGATCCTCCCACAGGTATGCTGGTAAGTTAATTTGCTCCTGTCTAAATTGGCTCTAGTATTTGTATGTATGAATGTGAGTTAGGGACCTTTACATTGTAAGCTCTTTGAGGGCAGGGACTAATGTAAATGTATAATGTATATGTAAAGCGCTGCATAAATTGACTGTGCTATATAAGTGCTATATAAGTGCCTAAAACAAATAAAGAACAAAAGATGTATAGGACAGCCGCACTCCAATCCAACGTAGCTTTATTGTAAAAATAAGAACAAGCACTACAAGTCACAGCAACGAAACCCAGGACAGCCGACGCGTTTCACACTACACTTAGTGTTTACTCAGAGGTAGGGATGAGCTTCGTGTTCGAGTCGAACATACGTTCGACTCGAACATCGGCTGTTCGATCGTTCGACGAAGATCGAACGATTTGGGCCGTTCGCGCCAAATTCGAGTGACGCGAACGGCCCACAATGCACTACGCCATCGCAGTGTCATCCAGGCGCTGTGATTGGCCAAGCATGCACTGTGACCCCGCATGCTTGGCCAATCACAGCGCCGGCAGCGAGGAGAGCAATGATTGGCCACAGGCAGGATGCCTGTGGCCAATTATTGCTGAGGGTGTTTAGTACACGCCCCACACTATAAAAGGCCGCCAGCACGGCGGCCTAGTGTAGTGTGTTCCGGAGCAGGGATAGAGCAGCATAGGCAGGGACAGTGACTTTTATTTCTTTCTTGCTTAACCTGGATTCCTTTAGTTTAGGGAAAGAGAAGGATAGGTAGGGAGAGTGTCAGTGTGTTTTGTGCTTGTGCTATATTGTGCTTAAAAAAAACATTTTTTCTAGGGACAGAAAACTGTAGGTAGGGAGAGTGTCAGTTTCTTTCACTGTCAAAGTCCTTGTTTCCAGGGACCTGGAAGGACAGTGAGTGAATTCTCCTTGTGCTAAATTGTGCTTAAAAAAAACATTTTTTCTAGGGACAGAAAACTGTAGGTAGGGAGAGTGTGTCAGTTTCTTTCACTGTCAAAGTCCTTGTTTCCAGGGACCTGGAAGGACAGTGAGTGAATTCTCCTTGTGCTAAATTGTGCTTAAAAAAAACATTTTTTCTAGGGACAGAAAACTGTAGGTAGGGAGAGTGTGTCAGTTTCTTTCACTGTCAAAGTCCTTGTTTCCAGGGACCTGGAAGGACAGTGAGTGAATTCTCCTTGTGCTAAATTGTGCTTAAAAAAAACATTTTTTCTAGGGACAGAAAACTGTAGGTAGGGAGAGTGTGTCAGTTTCTTTCACTGTCAAAGTCCTTGTTTCCAGGGACCTGGAAGGACAGTGAGGTAATTCTCCTTGTGCTAAATTGTGCTTAAAAAAAACATTTTTTCTAGGGACAGAAAACTGTAGGTAGGGAGAGTGTGTCAGTTTCTTTCACTGTCAAAGTCCTTGTTTCCAGGGACCTGGAAGGACAGTGAGTGAATTCTCCTTGTGCTAAATTGTGCTTAAAAAAAACATTTTTTCTAGGGACAGAAAACTGTAGGTAGGGAGAGTGTGTCAGTTTCTTTCACTGTCAAAGTCCTTGTTTCCAGGGACCTGGAAGGACAGTGAGTGAATTCTCCTTGTGCTAAATTGTGCTTAAAAAAAACATTTTTTCTAGGGACAGAAAACTGTAGGTAGGGAGAGTGTGTCAGTTTCTTTCACTGTCAAAGTCCTTGTTTCCAGGGACCTGGAAGGACAGTGAGTGAATTCTCCTTGTGCTAAATTGTGCTTAAAAAAAACATTTTTTCTAGGGACAGAAAACTGTAGGTAGGGAGAGTGTGTCAGTTTCTTTCACTGTCAAAGTCCTTGTTTCCAGGGACCTGGAAGGACAGTGAGTGAATTCTCCTTGTGCTAAATTGTGCTTAAAAAAAACATTTTTTCTAGGGACAGAAAACTGTAGGTAGGGAGAGTGTGTCAGTTTCTTTCACTGTCAAAGTCCTTGTTTCCAGGGACCTGGAAGGACAGTGAGTGAATTCTCCTTGTGCTAAATTGTGCTTAAAAAAAACATTTTTTCTAGGGACAGAAAACTGTAGGTAGGGAGAGTGTGTCAGTTTCTTTCACTGTCAAAGTCCTTGTTTCCAGGGACCTGGAAGGACAGTGAGTGAATTCTCCTTGTGCTAAATTGTGCTTAAAAAAAACATTTTTTCTAGGGACAGAAAACTGTAGGTAGGGAGAGTGTGTCAGTTTCTTTCACTGTCAAAGTCCTTGTTTCCAGGGACCTGGAAGGACAGTGAGTGAATTCTCCTTGTGCTAAATTGTGCTTAAAAAAAACATTTTTTCTAGGGACAGAAAACTGTAGGTAGGGAGAGTGTGTCAGTTTCTTTCACTGTCAAAGTCCTTGTTTCCAGGGACCTGGAAGGACAGTGAGTGAATTCTCCTTGTGCTAAATTGTGCTTAAAAAAAACATTTTTTCTAGGGACAGAAAACTGTAGGTAGGGAGAGTGTGTCAGTTTCTTTCACTGTCAAAGTCCTTGTTTCCAGGGACCTGGAAGGACAGTGAGTGAATTCTCCTTGTGCTAAATTGTGCTTAAAAAAAACATTTTTTCTAGGGACAGAAAACTGTAGGTAGGGAGAGTGTGTCAGTTTCTTTCACTGTCAAAGTCCTTGTTTCAAGGGACAGAGAAGGACACCTGAAGGTAGCCCTTATTGCTTTTTTCCCATCTCCCTGCAGGCCATCTATTAGAATGTCTGGAAGGCAAACAAGGAGAGGCAGACAGTCAGGAGGCAATAAAAGAGGGCAAGCAGGCTCTGTGTCTGGGGGCAACAGTGCTGGTCGTGGACGCGGTGCATTGTCATCAGCACATGGCCATGGGACACGCTTGTCCTTCTTTTCGGCAGCTGGACATGTTGAGCCACATCATGCCGAAGACTTGGTAGAGTGGATGACCAAGCCCTCCTCCTCCTCCTCATCCTCTCTCACCCAGGCTCAGGGTACTGGAAAAGCAGCTGCCAAAGCGTCCTCTTCCCTGGTATCAATGTCAGACTCATCATCAGTCACTCCTTCCCTAGACCCACCATGTCCTCCTCCTGAGGAGTCCCCCGAACTGTTTCAGCACAGTGTTGGGTACATGCTCCAGGAGGATGCCCAGCGTTTCGAAGGGTCTGATGATGAAACCCAGCTAGAGGAAGGCAGTAGCGTGAGAGCAGACAGAGGGGATGCTCAAGAAGGACACCAATCTGGCAGTCATGTTCCAGCAGCTGCAGCATACTGCCAGATTGCCTCCAGTGATGAGGAGGGAGGTGATGATGAGGTCACTGACTCCACGTGGGTGCCTAATAGGAGAGAGGAGGAGGAGGAGGATGAGGAGGAGGCACATCTCCAACGAGGCAGGATGCCCTTTGGTGGCCAGCGTAAGGGCAGTACACCGACGGAATCACACCGCAGAGCTCCGCCTGTGCAGGGCGCTGCCTCTGCCCGTCATTCAAAAAGTTCTTTGGTGTGGGCCTTTTTTGAGGCTAGTGCATCAGATCGCACAGCTGCTGTTTGCAACATATGTCTCAAGCGTATATCGCGTGGCCAAAACATCAGCCGCTTGGGTACCACATGCCTGACCAGACATATGTTGACCTGCCATGCAGCTCGTTGGCAAGCCTACCTCAAAGACCCACACCAAAGAACAAAGCGGACCTCTCCTTGCACCGCATCAGCTGGGATCTCCAACCCCACTATAACTTCAGTCCTCTCTGAAACATGCACTGAGAGGAATGAAGGTGTAGAATTAGGTGTGTCACAGCCAAGTACTTGCGGCCACTCTGCTAGCAGTACACCGACGTCCGATTCTAGCAGGCAAATCTCCCTGCCCCAGCTGCTGGACCGTCGAAAGAAGTTCACTCCCAGCCATCCACATGCCCAGCGGTTGAATGCTAGCTTGGCTAAATTGCTAGCGCTTCAACTGCTGCCTTTTCAGTTGGTAGACTCGGCCCCCTTCCGTGAGTTTGTGCAATGTGCGGTTCCTCAGTGGCAGGTTCCCAAACGCCACTTTTTCTCACGGAAGGCTATTCCGGCTCTCTACCGGCATGTGGAAGGCAATGTCTTGGCCTCGCTGGACAGGGCGGTCAGCGGTAAGGTGCATATTACCGCTGACTCATGGTCCAGCAGGCATGGACAGGGACGTTACCTTTCTTTCACGGCCCATTGGGTCACTCTTTTGGCAGCTGGGAAGGATGCAGGACAAGGTGCAGTAGTGTTGGAGGTTGTCCCACCGCCACGCCTCCAAAATGCTACTACTGGTTGTGACACACCTCTCTCCTCCACCCCCTCCTCTTCTTCTTCCTCCATGGCCTCTTCCTGTGGTTTGTCCTATGAACCAGCGGTGCTCCGTAGCCGTTCACGGGGCTACGCAAGTACGCAGGCAAAAAGATGCCATGCCGTGCTTGCGCTGGTGTGTTTGGGGGACAGAAGCCACACTGGGGCAGAGGTCCTGTCTGCTCTGCAGGGCCAGGCCGAGAGGTGGTTGACGCCACGCCAGCTTAAGCCAGGAATGGTGGTTTGCGACAATGGCACCAACCTCCTCTCCGCCCTCCGACAGGGACAACTGACCCATGTGCCCTGTGTGGCTCACGTCCTTAACCTGGTGGTGCAGCGGTTCTTGGGCAGGTACCCGGGCTTACAGGATGTCCTGAGGCAGGCCAGGAAAGTCTGTGTGCATTTCCGCAGATCTTATAATGCCAGTGCTCGCCTGGCTGAGCTGCAAAAGGAGTTGAACCTGCCCAAGAACCGCCTTATATGTGACATGCCCACCAGGTGGAACTCAACGTTGGCCATGCTGCAGCGGCTGCACACGCAGCAGAGGGCCATCAATGAGTACCTGTGCGACTACGGCACCAGGACAGGGTCAGGGGAGCTTGGTTTTTTTTCTCCACGCCAGTGGGGCATGATCAGGGATGCATGCACTGTCCTGGCACCATTTGAGGAGGCCACGAGGATGGTGAGCAGTGACAGTGCATGCATCAGTGACACTGTACCTCTTGTCCACCTGTTGGAGCACACGCTGCGTGGAATAATGGACAGGGCACTTGAGGCAGAACAGAGGCAGGAAGAGGAGGACTTCCTTGCCTCTCAAGGCCCCCTTTACCCAGACAGTGTTCCTTCTGTCCCACCCATCGCACAGGAAGAGGAGGAGGAGGAGGAGGAGGAGGATTGTGTCAGCATGGAGGTGGAGGCTGGCACTCAGCATCATCAGCAGCAGTCTTTTAGGGATGATTTACAGTCCCAAGAAACCAGTGGACTTGTACGTGGCTGGGAGGAGGTGGCTGCGGATCATGTCGTCCTTAGTGACCCAGAGGACTCCGGAGCGAATGCCTCAGCAAACCTACGCTGCATGGCCTCCCTGATCCTGCAAAGTCTGCGGAAGGATCCTCGTATTCTTCGGATCAAGGAGAGGGACCATTACTGGCTGGCCACTCTCCTTGATCCACGGTACAAGGGTAAGGTTGCGGACCTTATGTTACCGTCGCAGAGGGAGCAGAGGATGAGACAACTCCGGGAGGCCTTGCAGAAAGGTCTGTGCAACGCGTTCCCAGAGACTGGGAGGTTACAAACTCCTGGTCCTGGACAACGAGTTGCTGAGGCTTCGGCCAGTCAAAGAAGGAGCGGTGGGGAAGGTGGCCGTCTGACCGATGCGTTCAGACAATTCTTTAGTCCGCAGCCCCAAAGTATGATCGGTTCCAGCAACCATCGCCAGCGTCTGATAAACATGGTGCAGGAATATCTAGGGGCAAGGTCAGACTTGGACACCTTCCCCACCGAAAATCCTCTGGCTTACTGGGTCTTGAGGATGGATCACTGGCCAGAGCTTGCACAGTATGCAATTGAGCTACTGGCCTGTCCTGCATCCAGCGTTCTTTCGGAACGCACATTCAGTGCTGCTGGAGGATTTGTCACGGATCACAGGGTGCGCCTGTCCACCGACTCGGTTGATCGACTGACTTTCATCAAGATGAACCAGTCTTGGATCACCACCAGCTACCACACACCTGATGCTGATATAACAGACTAATTGATTTTAACATGTCACATCCCTTCAAGACTGATGCTGATGCTGAGTGCCTGTGCTGTTATGTTGACTGGCTATCCTCCTCCTCCGAGTCCTCAATGATACGATTGATGATGATAGCTTGGAAGATCATTTTTGTTTATGGGTGCCGCCACCAGTGGCTAAGGCCCAATTTTTCAGCCCCTGTTTTACAGGGGCGTGTAATTACAATTTTTTTAGCAATAATTTGCCATAGGGCTCATTGCTGTGCTCCAAGTACAGTATCTGTGAGGGGTTGGAGTGTTGTGGCACCAGTGCCTAAGGCCCAATTTTTCAGCCCCTGTTTAACAGGGGCGTGTCATTACAATTTTTGAAGCAATACTTTGCAACAGGGCTCATTGCTGTGCTCCAAGTACAGTATCTGTGAGGGGTTGTAGTGTTGTGCCACCAGTGCCTAAGGCCCAATTTTTCAGCCCCTGTTCAACAGGGGCATGCAATTACAATTCTTGATCTAATAATTCACAGCAGGGTCCATTGCTGCACCCACCAAGAGTAACTCTGAGGGCTTACAGTCTTGTGGCAACGCCACCACCACCACCACCACGAAAGGCCCAATTTTTCAGCCCCTGTTCAAAAGGGGCATGTAATTACAATCCTTGATCTAATAATTCACAGCAGGGCCCATTGCTGCACCCACCAAGAGTAACTGTCAGGGCTTACAGTGTTGTGGCACCAGCACCACCATCAAAGCCCCAATTTTTACTACCACTGTTCAACAATTATATGTAATTAAAATTCCTGATATAATAGTTGACAGCAGGGCGTTCCAGCACCAACCAAGAGTAACTGAGTGCTTACAGTGTTGTGCCAACACCAACAACTAAGGGGCCTATTTCTGCAGAGTATATACGGCAGGTCCCTACTTTCAAACATCCAACTTACAAACGACTCCTACTTGCAAACGAAAGAAGACAACAGGAAGTGAGAGGAAATCTACCCCTAGAAAGGAAAATTCTCTCCTGTAAGAATAAATATGGGAGAAAGGGGTCTCATCTGTACTGATGCTTTATCAGCAATCCTTGTTTCAAGAAAAACACCACATTTCAAAAACAGTTGTCATTGGGACGGAAAGTGAGGTGAAATGTTCTGAACAGGGGCACAGACAGCAAAACAAATGTTACAGGGGTGATAACCCTTACCTATGTTTCCCAAAAAGTTTAAAAATAGATTTTTGGGCTGGAGCTACACTTCAACAATGTACCTGTTCAAAATTACAAACAGATTCTACATAAGAACAAACCTACAGTCCCTGTCTTGTATGCACCGCCTGTATACGGCTGTTCAGAGTATATAGGGCCTTTTTTATTTTATGTGCGGGGTTCCCCTTAATATCCATACAAGACCCAAAGGGGCTGGTAATGGGCTGGGGTAGGGGGGGGGGGGGGTCATGGGGTAGCTATGCCATTTTTCTTAAAGAATTTCATCCATATTACCGGGACCAGACATTACATTAAAGCCGCAAGCAGTTTTAAATGGCTTTTTTTTCCTTTAGAAGTGTCATTTTGTGCAGGGACAGTTCTAAACACGGGAAACACGTGGCACTTCACAGGCATACTTTAGACACCCCCCAGGTACGATATTTAAAGGAATATTTGACTTTTTTTTTTTCACTTTATGCATCATTAAAATGACTGCTCCCGAAAAACGACCGTTTTTAAAACTTCTTTTTGCATTGATACATGTCCCCTGGTGCAGAACCCGGGTTCCCAAACCCTATTTATGACAATAACATGCATAATAGTTGTTATAATTAGCACTTTAGAATTCGAACGTTCGCATCCATTGTATTTAATAGGGTTCTAATGTTCGTTCGAACTTTCGGTCCGTTCGCGGGTTCTGGTGCGAACCGAACCCGGGGGTGTTCGGCTCATCACTACTCAGAGGTTTGTTCCCCCTAAAACAAATAAAGGTAATAGAAGTTTGTAGTTATTTCAGCCTACCAGATTTCACCTGAAACATTTCGTTTTAGACCAACTGATTGACTCAAACAATAAACTTCTGTCGGGTTTTATTAGTAATCTGTGTCCCCATTGGGGAGATTTCCCCCCACTACCTGCTGGAGCAGAAAGCAATGGGAGACCTCTTTTGTAGGTATACAGGCTAAAACTGAAACTTTTTTTTCAGTAAAATGTGGAACGGTTTACAATTCTTTCAGGTTGTCTATTATGCCGCGTACACACGACCGTTTTTAATGTCATTGAAAAAAACTGCATTTTTCTCGACGTGATTTTTCGTGTTTCCTCTCAAGCCTGCCTTGCCTACACACTATCGAGGAAAAAAATGTTAGAGTAAAGCGCGGTGACGTCCAACACGTACGACGGCACTATAAAGGGGAAGTTCCATTCAGATGGCGCCACCCTTCATGTTAGTAAAGTTTGTTGAGCGACGATTCGCGCTTTTCAGCCTCGTGCTTTTCAGTCTGTTACAGCGTGACGAATGTGCTACCTCCATTACGAACGCTAGTTTTACCAGAACGAGCGCTCCTGTCTCATACTTGATTCTGAGCATGCGTTTTTTTTCACGTCGTTAAAGCCTACACACGCCCGTTTTTCATGACGAGAAAAACAACGACGTAAAAAACGACGTGAAAAATCAGAGCATGTTCCAATTATTTCATGGCCGTTTTTCACGTCATGAAAAATGCTCTGAGGCCCACACACAATCATTTTTAATGACCATTTAAAAAAAATAAAAAATTCTCGTCATTAAAAACGGTCGTGTGTACACGGCATTACTGTCTGTGTTTCCCTAGCCCAGTGACAACTCCTCATTTCCTGTTCTGCTTTTCAGGAAGTAATGTAAAATCTCCCAAATTGAGTCTGTCGAGCTATAAAAACCTGGCGATTTGAGCTGCATTGGGCTGTAAATGACCTCTTATTTTTTTAAGTTGTATATGATTCTGTATGATTTACTCAAGCTTACAATTGCTGTTGCACATATCATAGGACAGCAATAGATTTCAAAGGAAATCCCAAGGTGACAATAGCAGTAAAGGGCAAGAAGGTGTTAAGCATTGTTTCTCTTTGCTTCGATATTGAAAGAAAAAATAAAACGGATCCTGACAGTGGGAAGCTAAAGGGGTAGATAAGGGACTTGTGAAAAGTCACTTGGGACCTGAGAATGATATAGACCAGAGTTGTAATCAGGAAATTCAGAGAAAAGGAACGTTGCGTTAATAACACACCAATATTATTTGTCTAGCGATTAGAAATAAAAATCGAATTTCTATATTTTTCAGCTGTTTGCCTCATTCATTAGAGAGCTTAATCTTGCTTAGGCTGACAGTTGTTTTTACACTGCTTGGAAATCCTATTTCTTGTGAGTTATTGCTTGATGACTTGTTATTCTATAAAGTATTCAACGGGGAGCTCCGTAAGACATTCAACATCTAAATAACCTTTCACTAGCTGCTTGGCTGGCAAAATGTTTATCGTATTTTTATAATGTTTACTGTCCCAGTTATTTGTGCGGAAATGTAAAATATCATCTATACTAATTATGTACTTTATTGTTGTTTGTTATTCTCTGAATAGATTGGGTGACCTTATTCGTTCAGTGCTTTGTGATTAGACACATGAGAGACATACTTATAATAAACTGAAAGCATATTTCAGGCACTATGACAATGAAGTTTCAAGTAATTGCAATTATAGAAGACATCAGTGCCAGGTTTTTGGCTCCTGCCATGATCACATGGCTCCCATTTCATACTCCAATCTGGTTACGAAATACAGTGGAACCTCGGATCGCGAGTAACACGGTTAACGAGCGTTTCGCAATACGAGCACTGTATTTTAAAAAATCCTAACTCGTTTTGCGAGTGTTGTCTCGTAAAATGAGCAGGATTCATGCCAAAGCGGTGTGAGTACCGCGTTAGGCCTAAGGTGGGGGGGCGCCGGAGCCAAGCGGAGCCGGACGGCACTGATCGGCGCCGTTCGGAAAGACTCAGAAATATTCAGTTTCTGAGCCTTACCGAGGTCAGTCGAGCTGTCCTCTGGCCTTTCCTTGTGTTTCCGAGGCTCTCTGGCCCCCCCCCACCCCTGGCCACATGCGATATTGCATGCCATTGAAGTCAATGCGGAACTAATTATTTTCTTTTCCATTGACTTCAATGGGGAAACTCGCTTTGATATGTGAGTACTTTGGATTACGGGCATTCTCCTGGAACGGATTATGCTCGTAATCCGAGGTTCCACTGTAAGCGTTTGACAAAAAATTCAGAGAACAATCACACTTACCTTTAGTAGAATGTACCAGCAACTCTATTTGAATTCTTCTTTCCTATGTACACTACATTGTCAAAAGTATTGAGACACCTCCCTTTACATGCACATGAACTTTAACCACTTAAAGCCCACCTACTGCGTTAGGGCGGCTCTATTGCACGAAACAACTTCCCTTTACGTAATTTCATGCAATAGACAGAGGGGGGCCAATAAGCGGATCAGGCAGACCCGATGTCCGCCGGCCACCAGCGATCTCTCCCCAGAGAGGCAGAACGGTGATCTGCCTATATAAACAAGGCAGATCGCCGTTCTGACAGGGAAGAAGATGGAGATCTTGTGTTCCTGCTAAGCAGGAATATCGATCTCTGTCTTCATCCAGTCAGACCATCCCCCACACAGTTAGCAATCACCTCCTAGGGACACATTTTAGGGACACACTTAACCCTTTGATCGCATCTGATGTTAACCCCTTCACCACGAGTGTCATTAGTACAGTAACAGTGCATATTTTTAGCACTGATCACTGTAATAATGTCCCTGGTTCCCAAAACAGTGTCAAAAGTTAGGTGTCCGATTTGTCCGCCGCAATGTCGGAGTCCTGCTAAAAATCGCTGATCGCCGCCATTAATAGTAAAAAAAAATATGGCGTAAATATATCCCATAGTTTGTAGACGCTATAACTTTTGCTCAAAACAAATCAATATACACTTATTGAGATTTTATTTTACCAAATTTAGCAGAATACATATTGGACTAAATTGATGAAGAAATTAGATTTTTTTTTTTTTTTTTATTATTGGATAGGTTTTATAGCAGAAATTAAAAAATATATATATTTTTTTCTAAATTGTCGCTTTTTTCTGTTTATAGCGCAAAAATTTAAATTTGCAGAGGTAAAACAAATGCCACAAAAAGAAAGCTCTATTTCTCGGAAAAAAAGGTCATCAATTTTATTTGAGTCGCACGACCATGCAATTGTCAGTTAAAGTAACGCAGTGTCGTATCACAAAAAAATCGCCTGGTCATGAAGTGGGTAAAACCTTTTTCGGGGCTGAAGTGGTTAATTGCATCCCAGTCTTAGTCCGTAGGGTTCAATATGGAGTTGGCCCACCCTTTGTAGCTATAACAGCTTCAACTCTTCTGGGAAGGCTGTCCACAAGGTTTATGAGGGTGTCAATGAGAATGTTTGACTATTCTTCCAGAAACGCATTTGTGCGGTCAGGCACTGATGTTGGGCTTGCAGTCATTGCTCTATAGGTGTTCTATCGAGTTGAGGTCAGGACTCTGTGCAGGCTAGTCAACTTCCTCCACCCCAAACTCACTCATCCATGTCTTTATGGACATTGCTTTGTGCACTGGTGCACAGTCATGTTGGAACAGGAAGGGTCCATCCCCAAAGCATTCTGAGCATGAAACTGTCCATAATGTCTTGGTATGCTGACACCTTATGAGTTCCCTTCACTGGAACTAAGGGCCCAAGCCCAAACCCTGAAAAGCAACCCCACACCATAATCCCCCCCCCCCTCCACCAAATAATTTGGACCAGTGCAAAAAGCAAGGTCCATAAAGACCTGGATGAGCGAGTTTGGGGTGGAGGAACTTGACTGGCCTGCACATAGTCCTGACCTCAACCCGATAGAACAGCTTTGGGATGAATTAGAGCGGAGACTGCGAGCCAGGCCTTCTCGTCCACATTAGTGCCTGACCTCACAAATGCGCTTCTGGTAGAATGGTCAAACATTCCCATAGACACACGCCTAAACCTTGTGGACAGCCTTCCCAAAAAAGTTGAAGCTGTTATAGCTACAAAGGGTGGGCCAACTAAATATTGAACTCCTAAGGATGTGTGTAAAGGCAGGCGTCCCAATACTTTTGAGAATATAGTGTATATGACAAGCAATACAAAAAAAATCCAGTGGGACATATTTAATAAAGTGTCTTGAAGAATAATGTCTAAGCTAACTAAATGATACAACCCAATTTCTGAGAAAGCAACACAGCTTTAGGGTTTTCCATGGTTCTTCAATTATACTCATGAAATAATTTATAAAAATGAGGATTGAAATGTGGCCTGCCACTCCTCCTCCAGAGAAAGTCTCGGTGAGGAGATCTGAACAAGGATAAAAAAAAACAATCTTTGCTTAAATAAACCAATAGGAGTGCCCTTCCCTTGTACTGTTTATACTTATACTTTCTTTTTATTTCACTATCACCCATGGTAGGTAACCGAAGAAGCCCTACATAAAGCGGAGGTCCACCAACGTTTTTTTTTTTTTTCAACCATTCACACAATCACATAATCACAATGTCACAATCACTGTTTTGTTGTATTACCGTATATACTCGAGTATAAGCCGAGTTTTTCAGCACATTTTTTTGTGCTGAAAATGCCCGCCTCGGCTTATACTCGAGTCACCATTTTGTGCCTGATCTCCCGGAATTTGGGGACCCGGTACCGGCCGGTCGTTGGCACACATGTAGCCCCACTCTTCCTCTACAAGTGTGCAAAGTTTGTTGTCCAGGGGACCTACAGCCGGGGAGCACCGTTTTTTCAAATCCGGGCACCCCTTCCATAGACTCCCATGTTAAACTGTAATTTCTCCAGTGAATTTAGTGACCCAGTACTGGCCGGTCGTAGGTCCCCTGGACCCGAAACTTAGCACACATGTAGCCCCATTTTTCCTCTATGTCATGGATATGCAGTAGTGTTTGTCTGCCATCTTACCTTCCTCCTCATGTGTTCATCTAGAGACCAGACCTCCTTCACCTGGCTTCCTTTATAATCTCCTCCCAGCCTGACTCCACCCCAGGCCCTATCACTGAACACTATATTAACCTGTGCACTGCAAGCCTGCTTTGCTGATCAACGTGTTTGTTAGGCATTGTGTGTTTGGGTTCCTGCCTGCCGTGTGCTACGTCTGTCTCTCTGTTACGTTATTGGCTTGTCCCCGACCATCCCTGTCTGCTCGTGACCCTTGACCTTCGGCTCGTTCTTCGTTATCCTTGTCTGCTTGTGGCCCCTGACCTTCGGCTTGTTATTCGGTTCTCTCTATCGTGTGCCGCTGCTTCCCCTTATCCTACGGGGCGTGAGCTAGGAAACTCCAGGGGCCGCGACCTGGTCCCAGCCTGCAGCGTAACATCCTCACCACTAGAGGCCCTGGAGAAGACCAGCTGGGTCTTAGACTCCGCGCCCTGGGGAATCTTGGCTCTCGCTTCCGTTGGGATCCCGGTTGTGCTCCTCTGGTCCCGCTTTCCACAACCACCCAGTTTCCTACCCACAGAAGCCAGCCATAGGGTTCACTACCTCGCGGTGCACTCCTGTCCCCCTACGGTGTGCATCTGTCACCTGGCCACAGGTGACCCTGACAGTTTGATCAGCCATGAACCCGGCTGACATCCCGCTTCCCGCGGATGATCCATTGCAGGGCATAGTTCGCAGACTTGAGACCCAGGAATCAAATCAGACCCAGGTGATGCGATTCCTCCAGGATCTGGCTTCTCGATTCGAGCAGCTTCAGGTCTCCTTGGGAACCCTGAATCCGCAACCTCAAATACAACCAGCGGCTGCACCTATTGCACCAGTCGCAGCCACACACTCACTACAACTGCCAGCTCCGTCCCGTTTCTCTGGGGACTCCAAGGCTTGCAGGGGGTTCCTTAGTCAATGCACAATTCATTTTGAGCTCCAGCCCCAAAACTTCCTGTCTGATCGGGCTAAGGTAGCCTATATCATTTCCCTCCTCTCTGGTGAAGCTTTAGCCTGGGCAGCCCCTCTGTGGGAACTGAATGATCCAGTGGTTTCTAGCCTGTCTGGCTTCTTGAAACTTTTTCGGAATATCTTCGAAGAACCGGCTCGTGTCTCTTCAGCGGCCAGCACCCTTTTACGTCTCCGCCAAGAGTCTGCTTCTGTGGGACAGTATGCCTTTCATTTCCGCATACTGTCGGCTGAGTTGAGCTGGAACAATGAGGCCTTAGTCGCAACCTTTTTGCATGGCCTGTCTGATAGAGTGAAGGATGAATTAGCAGGAAGAACCATCCCCACTGATCTGGCCGGCGTTATCTCCTTGTGTAACCAGATCGATATTCGCTTTCAGGAGAGGACCTTAGAAAAGCAACGCCAGCACTCCTTGGTTCTTAGTCAGCCTGAGCTCCCCTCTCTTCGACCCGTAGAGCATCTCCTACCAGCTGAGGAACCCATGCAGCTGGGTCGGACCAGGCTATCCCCCGAGGAACGTGCTAGGCGCAGAACTCTTGGTCTGTGTCTTTACTGTGGGGGCAAAGGTCATTTTCGTGACACTTGCTCTCTTTGTCCAGAAAAACGTCCGGGTCCACTTCATCTGGAAAGTGGAGTATTGGACCCAGAAATATCACCTTCCCCTTCTCGTCTTCTGCTTTCTGTGTTCCTTCATGTTGGTGCTTCTTCTCATTCGGTCTCAGCATATCTGGATTCCGGAGCCGCTGGTAATTTCATGGACTGGGAAATCGCATCGTCCATGAGACTTACTCTTTTGCCCCTCACCACGCCATTGGTGGTCTTGGCGATTGATGGTACTGTTCTCCCAGGGGGACCTATCCGCTTCCAGACCCTCCCTGTTAAGATGTCGGTGGGTACACTCCACCAGGAGTGGATATCCTTCCTTATCTTACCCAAGGCCTCAACGCCTATAATTTTGGGTCTCCCATGGTTACAGCTCCATTCTCCTCATGTGGACTGGACTACTGGACAGATCCTGGCTTGGGGTCCCTCCTGTTCCTCGTCCTGCCTACCCAAGGTTGCCCCCTGTGAATCTGAGCCGGTCATTCATTCCAGGTTGCATAACCATTTACATTTCTCTGTCCCTAACCACCCTTGGACGCACAGCCAGGCTAGCTTGTCTACAAGTCCTGCAGTCGCTACGTCTTGCGATGCGATTCAGGTAGTCGCTACACCTGACTCAGCTATTCACTCTGCCTCTGTACTAGTTATGCCAGTCCAGCCCATGCCCAGTGAGCCTCTCACTTTTTCTTGTTCGGGACATTCTGCTTGTCCTTCAGCTATTCAGCTTGACTCCGGCGACATGTCACCTTCTAACCAACCTGACTTCAGGGTTCCACTGACATCTGCCCAGTCTGATGGTCCTGTGCAAGATGACCAGTTCCCCTTTAAGGGTCTAGGGGACCCTCCTCAGATTCCTGTTGATCGTCTCATGCCCTTGCTTATTCCTAGAGAGCCTTTGGTCCTCAATAGATCTTCTTGTCATCTCCCTACCTCGTTTTCAGTCTCTGAGGATAATCTTAAGTACGAGGTTAGACAAGTTCTGGATTCTCGGCTCTGCAGAGGCATTCTTCAGTACCTTGTGCATTGGAGAGGTTTTGGTCCTGAGGAGGCGTCTTGGATCGCTGCATCTGATGTCGCTGCACCTCATCTGTTGAGAAGGTTTCATCAGAGATTTCCCTTTAAGCCTGGGTCCAGGCGGGGGAGGGCCCATAAGAGGGAGGGTACTGTCATGGATATGCAGTAGTGTTTGTCTGCCATCTTACCTTCCTCCTCATGTGTTCATCTAGAGACCAGACCTCCTTCACCTGGCTTCCTTTATAATCTCCTCCCAGCCTGACTCCACCCCAGGCCCTATCACTGAACACTATATTAACCTGTGCACTGCAAGCCTGCTTTGCTGATCAACGTGTTTGTTAGGCATTGTGTGTTTGGGTTCCTGCCTGCCGTGTGCTACGTCTGTCTCTCTGTTACGTTATTGGCTTGTCCCCGACCATCCCTGTCTGCTCGTGACCCTTGACCTTCGGCTCGTTCTTCGTTATCCTTGTCTGCTTGTGGCCCCTGACCTTCGGCTTGTTATTCGGTTCTCTCTATCGTGTGCCGCTGCTTCCCCTTATCCTACGGGGCGTGAGCTAGGAAACTCCAGGGGCCGCGACCTGGTCCCAGCCTGCAGCGTAACATCCTCACCACTAGAGGCCCTGGAGAAGACCAGCTGGGTCTTAGACTCCGCGCCCTGGGGAATCTTGGCTCTCGCTTCCGTTGGGATCCCGGTTGTGCTCCTCTGGTCCCGCTTTCCACAACCACCCAGTTTCCTACCCACAGAAGCCAGCCATAGGGTTCACTACCTCGCGGTGCACTCCTGTCCCCCTACGGTGTGCATCTGTCACCTGGCCACAGGTGACCCTGACAGTCTATAAGTGTGCACATTTTTTTGTCTGGGGGACCTACGGCTGGGGAGCACTGATTTTTCAAATCCGGGCACCCCTTCCATAGATTCCCATGTTAAATGTCAGTCTAGTCATGGACACAGTGAGGCATGGGCACAGTGAGGCATGGGCACAGTGAGGCATGGGCACAGTGAGGCATGGGCACAGTGAGGCATGCACATGGACACAGTGAGGCAAAGTGAGGCACAGTGAGGCATGCAGATGGACACTCTAGGCTTATACTCGAGTCAATAAGTTTTCCCAGTTTTTTGTGGTAAAATTAGGTGCCTCGGCTTATATTCGGGTCGGCTTATACTCGAGTATATACGGTATCTCCCCCGATGTGCGGTTTCGTTCTATATAAGGCTACATGTCCACAGACGTTTTAAAAAACGGGCTGTAAAGCTAGTACAGGAAAAAAGCAGCGGTTTTAACGCGATTTTTTCCGCGTTTTGCATTGAATTCAATGCACGTTTCCCTGCGCTAGCTTTCAGCCGCATTTTTCTTTCTTTTTTCAAAATCAATGGTTCCCTATGGGAGCCCATTGATTTGAATAGAGGTCACACCAGAAGTTGGATCAAGATGATCTGAATTGCGTGGCGACTCGTGTGCGGAGAATCTTGAAGGGGAACCCCGCAAAAATGTAAAAATAAAATTTGCGTGAGGCATGGTATGGTAACCCCCCCCCCCCCCCACCAAAAAAAAATGGCGTGAGGGTTCCCCCAGGATCCATACCAGACCCTTTTCGAGCACGCAGCCCGGCAGGTCAAGAAAGGGGGGCGAGCGAGCCATACCAAGCCACATGCCCTCAACATGGGGGGTTGGTGCTTTGGGGCAGGGGGGCACTGCGCCCCCCCACCCCAAAGCATCTTGTCCCCATGTTGATGAGGACAAGGGCCTCTTCCCAACAACCCTGGCCGTTGGTTGTAGGGGTCTGCGGGCGAGGGGCTTATCGGAATCTGGGAGCCTCCTTTAAGAAGGGGGCCCCCAGATCCCGGCCCCCCCACCCTATGTGAATAAGTATGGGGTACATCGTACCCCTACCCATTCACCTGGGGGGAAAAAGTGTCAATAAAAAAACGCACTAGACGGGTTTTTAAAGTAATTTATTAGGCAGCTCCGGGGGTCTTCTTCCGACTTCTCCGCTCTTTTCTCCCGCTCTCCGGTTCTTCTCACGCTCTCCAGTTCTTCTGCCGGGCTCCTCTGATATCTTCTGCTCTTTTGCCGCTCTTTTTCTAGCGTTGGCCCGGTCTTCTCCGCCGTCTTCTTCCCTCTTCTTCGATGTTGACACAATGATTTCCCCCGCTGTAATGCCGTGTGCGCGGTGCGCAGCGACTTATATAGGCATGGGGCGTGGTCACCGGGTAATGTGACTCGGTGAACCCACCCCCTAATGTCGTCACAGTCCCATCATGCCCCTGGACTGTGACGCCATAAGGGGCGGGGTCACCGGGTGACATCACTCTGTGACCACGCCCCATGCCTATATAAGTCGTTGCACACACGGCATTACAGCGGGGGAGAGCGTTGTGTCAACATCGAAGAAGAGAAGAGGGAAGAAGGCGGTGGAGAAGACCGGGCCAACGCTAGCAAAAGAGCAGAAGATAGCGGAGGAGCCCGGCAGAAGAACCGGTGAGCGGGAGAAGAGAGCGGAGAAGTCGGAAGAGACCCCCAAAGTTGGAAGAAGACCCCGGAGCTCCCTAATAAATTACTTTAAAAACCTGTCTAGTGTGTTTTTTTATTGACATTTTTTTCCCCCAGGTGAATGGGTAGGGGTACGATGTACCCCATACTCATTCACATAGGGTGGGGAGCTGGGATCTGGGGGCCCCCTTATTAAAGGGGGCTCCCAGATTCCGATAAGCCCCTCGTTCGCAGACTCCGACAACCAACGGTCATGGTTGTCGGAAAGAGGCCCTTGTCCTCATCAACATGGGTACAAGGTGCTTTGGGGTGGGGGGGGGCGCAGTGCCCCCCTGCCCAAAAGCACCAACCCCCCATGTTGAAGGCATGTGGATTGGTATGGTCTAGGAGGGGGGTGCTCGCCCCCCTTTCCTGACCTGCCGGGCTGCGTGCTCGGATAAGCGTCTGGTATGGATCTTGGAGGAACCCCCACGCCATTTTTTTTTTTTTTTTGGTGTGGGGGGTTCCCCTCAAGATCCATACCAGACCGAACGGTCTGGTATCGTCCTGGGGGGAACCTCACGCAAATTTTTTTAACATTTTTGCGGGGTTCCCCTTCAAGATTCTCCGCACACTTCTGGTGCGACCTCTATTCAAATCAATGGGCTCCCATAGGGAACCATTGATTTTGAATAGAGAAAGAAACGCCGGACGAGGCTTAACACAGCGTTAAGCCTCGTTAAATCACGTTTAACACCCTTTGCCGGCGTCTGACGTCTTTACATCTCTAACGCTGGAGCTTCAGAACGCACTGGTCCTGGTTTTTTTTTGCAGCTTAAAAACGGCTATGTCATTTACAGCTCAAAAACGTCATGGTGGGCATGAGGCCATAGGCTAACATGGAGAGCCTTTTTTAAACTGCAAAAAACGCTCATAAAAGTGGCTGTAAAAACGTCTGTGGGCATGAGGCCTAAGAAGTTATAAAAGATGTGGATGGCCGTTATCATCTTGCTTGTGGGCATCTGAAGCCCACAAGCATTAACTTCCTGGTTCCAGCGAATGCTGAGCTATCAGCATTCCTTGCTCGTTCCCGCGCATGCTCAGTTGTAACGGCACGGAGCGCCGTGAACTTCCTGGTTGCCATCACAACGGGTGGCGTCGTAGGAAATTCCCGTCCCGTTGTGATGGCAAAAAAAAAGTTTCCGGTTTCCAAATCCCGTGAGAATTTGCGGCGGGCCTCTGCACTGACTCCTGGGAACAATGACATGAGCTCCCAGGAGACAGTGCGGCGCGCCAGACATTAGGTACATACCCGCAATATATCCCCCCCCCCCCCACAGCCACAGGGGTCAAGGGTTTCAAGGGTTTCAAAGAGAAAAGCACAAATACACAGGTACACCCTATTTAAAAAAAAAAAAAAAAAAGTTCAGTCTAACAATGTATACATTACTGTGATACGATTGAGCTAAACTTACAAAATTGGGTGGACCTATGCGATAAGCTCCAAGTCATTCTGGGTGTAAATTACAGGACTCTCCCTGCCATCAATGCATCCAGTGCTTCACTGTGGGAGCAAGAAGAGTGTCAAACATTCTCTACATACCTTTACTCCAACCTAATGAAGCATCAGGGGAGTGCAGGGAAGGTGTTTACATGCACAGGAGGGAGAAAGCAAAAGGCAGTATGAACAACTTACAGTAAGCTCAGTACAATTCCAGTAGCGGCTCTTTGTGGACATTTAGGGATTCGTACCTGTACATCCGTTCTCTCAAATTGGCAAAGCAAGTGTAAGGCGAGGTAGAGAATTGGCAAACTGATGAAACATGAAAAGTTATCAGGAGGGGTAAGAATGCATAGGAATTGAAGACTACACAGCAGATTATTTGGAAGAAAACGTTGAAATAGAAAAAGGCAGAACTTGGACTAAAAGTGGAACTTTAGTCAGAAAATGTTGTTCTGCTGGATCACTTCAGGCTGATCTCTTTTGCAGGTATAGCTACAGTATCTCACAAAAGTGAGTACACCCCTCACAGTTTTGTAAATATTTTATTATATCTTTTCATGTGACAACACTGAAGAAATGACACTTTGCTACAATGTAAAGTAGTGAGTGTACAGCTTGTATAACAGTGTAAATTTGTCCCCTCAAAATAACTCAACACACAGCCATTAATGTCTAAACCGCTGGCAACAAAAGTGAGTACACCCCTAAGTGAAAATGTTCAAATTGGACTAAAGTGTCAATATTTTGTGTGGTCACCATTATTTTCCAGCACTTCACAGGTTGCCACTGGAGTCCTCTTCCCCTCCTCCATGACGACATCACGGAGCTGGTGGATGTTGGAGACCTACACCTTCCATTTGAGGATGCCCCACAGATGCTCAATAGGGTTTAGGTCTGGAGACATGCTTGGCCAGTCCATCACCTTTACCCTCAGCTTCTTTAGCATGGCAGTGGTCACCTTGGGGGTGTGTTTGGGGTCGTTATGTTGGAATACTGCCCTGCAACGCAGTCTCCAAAGGTAGGGGATCATGCTCTGCTTCAGTATGTCACAGTACATGTTGGCATTCATGGTTCCCTCAATGAATTGTAGCTCCCCAGTGCTGGCAGCACTCATGCAGCCCCAGACCATGACACTCCCACCACCATGCTTGACTGTAAAGACACACTTGTCTTTGTACTCCTCACCTGGTTGCCACCACACATGCTTGACACCATCTGAACCAAATACGTTTCTCTTGGTCTCATCAGACCACAGGACATGGTTCCAGTAATCCATGCCCTTAGTCTGCTTGTCTTCAGCAAACTGTTTGCAGGCTTTCTTGTGTATCATCTTTAGAAGAGGCTTTCTTCTGGGACGACAGCCATGCAGACCAATTTGATGCAGTGTGCAGTGTATGGTCTGAGCACTGATAGGCTGATCCCCCACCCCTTCAACCTCTGCAGCAATGCTGGCAGCACTCACAAAGACAACCTCTGGGTATGATGCTGAGCATGTGCACTCATCTTCTTTGGTTGACCATGGCGAGGTCTGTTCTGAGTGTAACCTGTCCTGTTAAACCGCTGTATGGTCTTGGCCACCGTGCTGCAGCTCAGTTTCAGGGTCTTGGCAATCATCTTATAGCCTAGGCCATCTTTATGTAGAGCAACAATTATTTTTTTAAAGATCTTCAGAGAGTTCTTTGCCATGAGGTGCCATGTTGGACTTCCAGAGACCAGTATGAGAGAGTGAGAGCGATAACACCAAATTTAACACACCTGCTCCCCATTCACACCTGAGACTTTGTAACACTAACAAATCACGTGACACTGTGGAGGGAAAATGGCTAATTGGGCCCAATTTGGACATTTTCACTTAGGGGTGTACACACTTTTGTTGCCAGCGGTTTAGACATTAATGACTGTGTGTCAGGGTGGATTTGATATAAATCAAGTCGATTTAAATTGTGATTTAAATCACTAGTAAAAAAGCTTGATTTAAATCAACTCGGCTCCTCCTCTGACCCCCTGTTGACTCACCGACAGTGCCATTCACTTTAATGGGACAGCTGGTGATGCGGCAGTGACACAACAAGGTGAGGGACGTGGCGGCAGCAGGTGTGTGGATCCCCGGTACCAGGCGCTGCCATGATATATCTGAAATGACAGGTGCTCTTTAAATGTAAGGACTTATTCTTGCTGGTAGTTAGAACCTTTAATGTTTTGTGACAGCAGGAAGGTAAAGTCACCTGGTTGCATCCAGGGGGGTAGATATATTTCGCCCAGATTCAGGCTTTACGCCGACTTATACAACTAGGTGGAGAGTTGTATAAGGCTAGTGGGCTCATGGATGACTCATACCTCTAGGGAGAGGGCTGGGCGTCGTGCAGGCAGGGAGTTGATGAGACCAGCTGAAGCTTGTCAGCTGGTTTAAGGCCTATATAAAAACTCCCAACTTCATTAGATGTTGGCTCATGCCTGGAACCAGACCTGTGTGGACTGTCTAGGGAGAGTGAACCCCTGTGCGGTGAGACAAAGCCTGTGTGGCTATTTGCTTGGACATTTAAAACCAGGGACTTAGGGACTAGGACAGCACTAGGCTGATCCCAGTTGTTAGTTAGGAAACCTGTATGTTTAGTCAGAGGTCAACTTGACCAGGATTTATTTTGGTTATGTTTCTTTTGCTTTGCTGTGTTTTGTCACTGTAAATAGAAAATAAACCGCACCTTTTTGATTCTGAAAACCACAACCTCCGTTTGCTGGGCCTGTTTTGTGTGGGGAGCCCATCCCGGGGGTCACACACACCCGCTGCCGAGCTAACCCCCTCACAGTTTGTAAACAAAATGAAGGTTTTCTATTTAAATAATAAGCTGTCAGGTTAGTAAAACGGCGATATCAGAACCGATTCAATCATACAGTTTGTAGTGTACAAAGATTTGAAAACAATGGGATAAAGGAATATTCCTTAAGGTTTATCTCATGGTTAATATGAAATTGTGTGAATGCATCAATGCAGTGCATGTTATCTCAGCTTGCAGCGCTTGAATTTATTGAATGAGTTTACCAAAACTGTAAATATTGCAGAATATACAGCCTCATGCTACATAACTAAGCTCCATTTCATGCTGAATAAACTAAATTATTAAGGTATCTTAAATAGAAAACTATCTTTAGATTTTTACTCCAAAAGCATTTTACTAAAATAAATTTGATAATCATTGATTTATATCTACCCTGCTGTGTGTTGAGTTATTTTGAGGGGACAGCAAATTTACACAGTTATAAAAGCTGTACACTCACTACTTTACATTGTAGCAAAGTGTAATTTCTTCAGTGTTTTCTCATGAAAAGATATAATAAAATATTTACAAAAATGTGACGGGTGTACTCACTTTTTTGAGATACTGTATGTAAAGCATAAACAATAATTGTCTATGCCATTTCAAATTCAGTAATACATGGTCTCACCCTGCTCTGCCAATGCTCAGTTGCTCCATGTTTTTAGGCACAGCCGAATCTGCTGACAGCCTTAACACGGAACTATACTATACTTTCCTTCACAGCCAAAGAAGCTGCTTCTGTTTGATCTGCAACTGCCATGGTGCTGCACATGTGATCAGTTATGACACCAGCCTTTTGACAGTTTGGTTTGAGGACACCAGCAAATGTGATAGTTTGCAATCCCGGCATTCAAAGAATGTAACTGTTTTTTGAAACTGTTAAATCGATGGGTTTAGTTCCACTTTATGATTTACAGTACTGCTGTTTAGGGGCTTTGGGCTTCAGCAAAATGGCAGCCTATAGCAAGAAGTAACAGGAGCAATGCTGGAGGCAATTTACAGCACACAGTAATTTTGGTAGCATAATTATTAACCACTTAAGCCCCGGACCATTTGGCTGACCAAAGACCAGAGCACTTTTTGCGATTCGGCACTGTGTCGCTTTAACTGACAATTGCGCGGTCGTGCGACGTGGCTCCCAAACAAAATTGACGTCCTTATTTCCCCACAAATAGAGCTTTCTTTTGGTGGTGAAAAATATATATAAAAAAAAATTATCCTCGGTTTAGGCCGATACGTATTCTTCTACATATTTTTGTTAAAAAAATCACAATAAGCGTTTATTGATTGGTTTGCGCAAAAGTTTTATATCGTCTACAAAATAGGGGGGAGTTTTATGGCATTTTTATAATTTTTTTATTTCTTTTTTTACTAGTAATGGCGGCGATCATCGATTTTTATCGTGACTGCGACATTATGGCGGACACATCGGACACTTTTGACGCTATTTTGGGACCATTCACATTTATACAGCGATCAGTGCTATAAATATGCACTAATTACTGTGTAAATGTGACTGGCAGTGAAGGGGTTGACCACTAGGGGGCTAGGAATGGGTTAACTGTGTCCTAGGGAGTGATTCTAACTGTTGGGAGGCGTGGCTACGAGTGACACGTCACTGATCACTGCTCCCGATGAGAGGGAGCATTTGATCAGTGACATGTCACTAGGAAAAACGGGGAGATGTTGTGTTTACACTGACATCTCCCCGTTCGTCAGCTCCGTGACACGATTGCGGGACACCGTCAGATCAAGTCTGTGGGTCCCTCGGTCACGGAGCCCGCGGCAGGGTTGTGCGCGACCACACGGCGGCAAATTTAAAGGGACGTACCTGTACGCCCATTTGCCTGTCCGTGCCATTCTGTCGACATATATGTTCGTGCGGCGGTCGTCAAGTGGTTAAAGTGGAATGTAAGTTACTTGCTAAAGAAAATTACTTTTTATCAAGTTGTTATTGGTAAAATTCCGCTTTAAGTGGAACTAAACCCAACGGTTTAACTGTTTTCCAAAGCAGTTACATTCAAGGCATGCCTTGAATAATAACTATCACACCTGCTTTTGCTCTCAAACAAAAAGTCAAGCCATTAAATGGCTGGTGTCATAACTGATCACATGTGCAGCACCATGGCAAATGCAGAGGCTGAGATAGCAGCTTCCTTGGCTGTAAAGGATGGGAGGGTTTAGTTCCACTTTAAGTACTACCGATTATTTTCAGACTTTTAGACTTCACCTGATGGTATATAAAAGCTTGAATCTGATTGGCGGCTAGAGGCAATACATTAATCCTAACTTTTTTAATCTGGCCCCTCTCTAGAACCTGCAATGTGCCCTAATAAGTGTGGACTTATATTGCGCAGCAAGTTATCTAGTGATCAGAACATTCTTTAACCACTTGCCTACAGGGAGGGAACTTTCACCCATTTTTCAGCTTTCAGCGCTGTCACACTTTGAATGACAATTGCGCGGTCATGCAACACTGTACCCAAATTTAATTTTTATCATTTTTTCCCCACAAATAGAGCTTTCTTTTGGTGGTATTTGATCACCTCTACAGTTTTAATTTCTTGCGCTATAAACAAAAGAAGAGGGACAAGTTTGAAAAAAACACAATATTTTTTACTTTTTGCTATAATAAATATCCATTGTTTTTATTTTTAAACAATTTTTTTCCTCAGTTTAGGCCGATATGTATTCTTCTACATATTTTTGGTTAAAAAAAATCGCAATAAGCGTATATTGATTGTTTTGCGCAAAAGTTATAGCAGCTACAAAAAAAGGGGATAGATTATAGCATTTTTATTATTAATTTTTTTTTTACTAGTAATGGCGGCGATCAGCGATTTTTATCATGACCGCGATATTGCTGCGGACACATCGGACACTTTTGACACATTTTTGGGACCATTCACATTTATACAGCGATCCCTGCTATAAAAATGCATTGATTACTGTATAAATATGACTGGCAGGGAAGGGGTTAACACTAGGGGGCGATCAAGGGGTTAAATGTGTTCCCTAGGTTGTGATTCTTACTGTGGGGGGATGGGACTGACTGGGGGAGGTGACCGATGGTTGTCCCTATGTACAAGGGATACACCATCGGTCTCCTCTCCCTGACAGGACGTGGATCTGTGTGTTTACACACACAGATCCACGGTCCTGCTCAGTTACTGGGCAATCGCGGGTGCCCGGCAGCCATCGCGGCCGCCGGGCACACGCATCGGGTCCCAAATGACGACGGCGCACGCGCCCCCTAGTGGCTTGTGAAGGCAATCACCTTATATGACGTCCGCCCAGAACAAGAGGGTCTTCCTCCCGCCGTCATTTGACGGCGGGCGGTTGACAAGTGGTTAAAGAATTGACATATATGTACTGATTTGCAATCCACATTCACAAATGTATAAAATAGATTAAAAATTATAAATTAAATCTGTATTGCTGTCCGTTATTCAACACAAAAATATTTGTTTGAGCAATCAGACTTAATCAACAAAATTATGTCATGGCCAAACGACGCAGTAGGGTTAAAGAGCTTTCTAAATTGATTGACTGGAAGATCTCTGGATCATTAGCTCAATTACAGCAGATTGTGGCTTCCTATAAATGGAAATGGTGGTATGCAGAGTTCAAATCTTAGATAGCAGAAAAGTGAGATAATTTGCTTGTATTTTGTGTTTAGGTTGTCTTGTGACTTCTAGGCAATGGCTGGGAGCAGAGTCTTCCTATTCAGGGATAAAAGCTTTGCCTAGAATAGTTCACCAAAGATAAGATGTGGTAAGTCTTTAGTGGCACTATCAGCTGTGAGTGACAATGTAGACATGTTATGTCTCTTATATACTTCACAACTTAGTTGTGAAGAACACCTAGCATGTTGACATTTTTACTGATTATACACGAACATCGTGTTGCACTCAGTGATAAAAAAAAGTAGTTCTTGGTGGGCTAATCCAGACTTTTAAGGTTGTTGCCAGTGTTTTATAGCAAACAATTTAGGATAGATTCCAAGTGCCTAGGGCAATAAAACAGGTGTAGACCAGCATTCTTTGCACATGAAGCGCTGTGCTGATAATCTGCTCACCATGCCCTGTTTTTCTGTCAACCTTACATATACATTTTTTTTAGGTTCATGATATTCTGTTGGTTTGTACAGTGTCGTTAAAGTAGAACTATAGGCAAAACTTTTGTTTTCATTTTAGATAAAGCAAGGGAGGGTTATAACCCCTGTCTTTTTTTTTTTTTTTTTGCCATCTGTGTCCCTTTGCAGACATTTACCCTTACTTCCTGTCCTATAGCCAAACAGGAAGTGAGAGGAAATCCCTGCAAACTAAGGGAATTATTTTGGGGACCCCAGGTTACTGGAACTAGTATCTCCATTGGAAGAGTTCCCCTCTATTACTTTTCTGGGGACAACCCAAAATTTGGGGTTTCTTTTACTTTCAATAATAATAGTGTAGCGGGGTGTTCCCCTATAATGGGAAGAGACTACATCACCCATAACCCCATTCTTCACATGTTCCACCGCAGAGACTCATGGGAGGGGTTATAAAAGGAGGAGGCGAGGCCGGGCTCGGCCTCTTTGGGACACGAGACTTCACAGACGGATCCTCCTGTGCGGATGTGTCGGAGTGCAAGGCCTGAAGCCTGAGGCCTTGCTCTGCATCAAAGAGCCTTCCACCCCCCTCTGCGAGCCTGGGTGGCATCTGACCTTGTGCGCTACAGCCTTGTCGGATCGGGGGCCCGATCGTTGGAGAGATCGTGTGTGTGTGACACGGCCGGTGGAGGTTTCCCGGACTGGATCCGTAGTCCGGCGGGTGAGAGGGCATAAGCCCAGCTAAGATACTGTTACTGTATATAGGCCTATAAACTGCCGTGGCCTACAAGTTATTTTGATACCCCTATTGAAGAGCCTTGTCAGAACTGAGCCTGCGGCTTTATTTAACCAAGTTCTATACCCCTTGGATTACAAAGTTATACTCTGTTTAAAGTGCACCACCATTACAGACCTGCCGGTGAAGAAAGGAGGACTAAGTTAAATATTAGAACCAGGCCTGGTGGGGATTCTAGCGTGTTGAATTACTGCACCATAGGGCACTTAGTTAACGGTCGCCCGTATGGCGCACCTGTAGCGTGTGTTACTACATAGTGTGTTAGAGTGGCAGGACGCTGCCCTTAGGAGTGATTATCTTGAACTGTGATTACTGTTACCCCCCTTTTATCCATATTGAGAGAATAAGTAAAACACTTTATCTATTACAATTCATTACTGTGTCCTGGCTTAGTTATTATATTGCATAGGATATATCATTGATTATTAGTACTAGCTGTGCCAGAAGGGGGTAGAGCCTATTGCCGGGGGTTGGCGGAGCTGCACTCAGGGCCCAAATCTAATTCTGCGGCCTCCTTAGTTGGAGGTATCGCTACACGTGGGGGTTCTCGTCCGGGATCCTGATGCAGCAAGCGAACGCCAGAAGTGCCGGCATGGACCCCATGGATCCAAGAGCGGTAGAAGAGTGGTGCAAAGCCGCTAATACAGAGCCAAAACAGTCGATAGCCATTAGCCTCCCTGGGGAGAAATGGTCGAGTGAGACGGTAGAGGAACTAATGAGTTCAGTGTCCCCAGATCACACACCGTGGGTGATAGACATGAAGACAGACCCAGACATCTCATATCAATACGCATTAGTGGAATATTGGGACGGGATGCCAGAGGCCTGTAAGCACAAGTGTCTGCGGACGCCAGACAACAGAACATTTAGGCTGGCGCACGCAATAACTGTAGAAAGGGAACCATCCCCTATGGGATCGCCACAGGCTGCGGCCCGAACTCCACCTGAAAGAGAAGACAGGGCGACACCCCCGGTGGCACCTGCACTGGCCACTGCTATATCACCAGAACTGATAAATGCAATAGGGGATTTGTTAGCCAAATGTCAGAAGACAAGTACGGTGCATGTGGAAACTAGCTACCGGAGACTAAAAATATTCTCAGGGAAGCTCCCTGTCCCGGCAGGGGAAGAAGATTTTGATACCTGGGTGGAGCAGGCATTACAGGCGGTGGAGGCATGGGAGGTGCCTGAAGCACAGAAGAGGCAGCGAGTGTTAGAAAGCCTTAAAGGTGCAGCAGCAGAAGCAGTGAAAAGTTTCCGGTTTGGGAATGCAGGGTGCACGGCGCAGGACTGTCTAGCTATGCTGCAGGAAGAGTTTGGTCAATTAGACAAGGTGACAGAGATGGTCTACCAGTTTGAACACACTTTCCAAAAACCGGAGGAGAAACTTTCCGAGTATGTCAGAAGGCTAAACAGGCTGCTGTGCAAGATTGTGTTAAAGAAAGGGATGAAGCCCCAAGATGCCGATGCGGCAAGAATGAAGCAAGTCTTAAAGGGAGCGCTACGCTCCGATCCAGTCTGGCTGCACCTGAAAACCTTGGGAGGAGGAATGTTGCTGACTTATGCTGATTTAAAAATCATCAGAGATGAGGAGGCGCTGCAACAGGACCAGCAGAAGGATAAGACAAGTGTTGTACCTGCACAGGTGCTGGTCAATCCAGTAATGACCCCTGAAAGAGAGGCGGAGATAGACACCCTAAAAACTCAGATGTCCAAGGTGTTAGAGATATTGACCTCTCTGATAGCAAAAGACAGAGTGTCCCAAGAAGAAGGGAAGTCCAAGGAAGGAATTGTTCCCGATTGCCTCAGCACCCGAACCTTTACAAGAATGGGGAGATATAGTCTGCTTCAACTGTGGGGGAGTTGGCCACATTGCAGCCACATGTTCTAGTCCGAAGAAGAAGAGACCAGACAACCGCAAGCCGGCGGGAAACTCCAGAGGGCCCCGGTGAAGGAGTCAACCGGGTGCCCATCATCTTCAGTAAACTCCAAGCTGAATGCGAAGAAAAACAAAAATAGAGATAGAACACCAAAGGGGAAACGCAATACCCCTCAACAAAGCTATACTCCAGGAGGAAGGGGGGAGACCCCTCAGGAGAGGCACAGCACTCCCCAAAGGGGGTGCCCACCCAAGAAAAATAATAGTACCCCTCAGCGGGTTCCTACACCCATTAAAAGGAGGGAAGTCAGTGCATACCAGGCTCAAGAAAGGTTCAAGTCCAAAGGGAATAGGACAAGAGAGAGTCCAAAGGGAAAAGGTCTGAAGAAGGCGGCTCCTGCCGGACCATATCCAGAGAAGCTGGTAGGCCCATCCCCTATAGTGCCCATTCAAGTGGAGGGAGTCTACACCAGGGGCCTCCTGGATACCGGGGCACAAGTGACCCTACTATACCGGGACTTCTACGACAGGCACCTGAGTCATCTGCCTATCCAGAAGATAGAAGAGCTGGAAATATGGGGAATTGGAACCCAGAGTTTCCCTTACGACGGCTACCTTCCCATCAAAATGACCTTTGACCCATCCGTGGCTGGGAAGGCCGAAGTGTTTGACACCCTGGCAGTTGTGTGCCCTAGGCCGCCTGGAGCCAACAAGAATTCCCTTATAATAGGGACGAACACGGACCTGGTCCGAAGACTCCTGACCCCTCTCGTGACAGAAGAAAGACAAGCAGCTACCAAGATCCATCCCATGCTGAAGACAGCCTACCAACGGCTGGTCCAAGAGCGGGAGACCCCTGGAGAGGAGATAGGGAAGGTGTGGAGACTTGGAAGAGAAGGGGTAGTGTTGCAGCCCGGTGAAGTAACCTGTCTCAGGGCCACTGTGAAGCTTACTTGGGAGCAGCCTGGTCCCTTTGTCATGCTGGAGTCAGACCCAAGGGGTGAGTCCTCAGGCCTGGAGGTGATACCGGAAGTGATTCCGCTGAAGGTCCTGAAGAAGGCCCATTATAGAGTTCCAGTGAGTGTTAGGAATACTACCAAAGACCCCATGGAAATCCCAGCCAGAATGTTGCTAGGCCAGGTGAGCCCGGCGGCCCCTGTTACCCTGTCAGAAGTGAAGAGGACAGGTGGAGGAGGGGATGTTTGGGAGAAGCTGTCCATGGAAAACCCAAATCTGTCCAGGGCTTGGAAAGAGAGAGCCAAGGCCCAGTTGAATAGATGGGAGAAGATCTTCTCTAAGGATGAGTTTGATGTGGGGTTTGCAAGGAGTGCCACCCATCGGATCCGCCTCCAGGAAGATAAGCCCTTCCGAGAAAGGGTCAGGCGGGTCCCGCTAGCAGAGGATCTGAGGGAACAACTTGCAGAACTCAAGAGGACTGGTGTGATACGGGAGTCCAGAAGCCCCTATGCCTCTCCCATAGTGGTGGTCCGAAAGAAGAATGGATCATTGAGGCTCTGTATCGACTACAGGACTCTCAACAGGAGAACCATACCTGACCAATACACCACTCCGAGGATAGAGGATGCCCTACAGAGCTTGTCTGGAGCCAAATGGTTCAGCGTTATGGATCTCAAGAGTGGGTACTATCAGATTCCGATGTACCCAGCAGACAAGGAGAAGACAGCTTTCATAACCCCAGTGGGGTTCTTTGAATTCGACCGGATGCCCCAAGGTCTGTCTGGAGCCCCAGCTACTTTCCAACGCCTCATGGAGAAGACAGTAGGAGACATGAACTTGATCGAAGTCCTTGTATACCTGGACGATGTCATTGTCTTTGGGAGAACCTTGGAGGAACATGAAGAGAGGCTGGAAAAAGTGTTGAGAAGACTCAGTGAGAAAGGACTTAAGCTTTCGCCTGAGAAGTGTCGGTTCTACCAGTCTTCTGTGAACTATCTGGGGCACATAGTGTCTGAAGAAGGGGTGGCCACAGACCCTGAGAAATTGGAGGCAGTTACCTCCTGGCCATGGCCCACCACAGTAACAGAACTCAGATCCTTCTTGGGCTTCTGCTCCTACTACAGGAGGTTTGTGGAGGGATTTGCCCGAATTGCTAGACCATTGAATGAGTTGCTCAAGACTGAAGGAGAAGAGGATGGCTCGGGGCCCAGGAGGCCAGGAGAGTCCATCAGAGATCAGTGGAATCAGAAGTGTGAAGAGGCTTTCCAGGAATTGAAGAGGAGCCTGACCACTGCACCAGTCTTGGCCTACGCAGACCCAACCAAACCCTATGAACTGCACGTGGATGCTAGTCATGACGGTCTGGGAGGAGTACTTTACCAAGAACATGAGGGGCAATTGCGACCTGTTGCCTATGTGAGTAGGAGCCTGACCCCCTCTGAGAAGAACTACCCCACTCACAAGCTGGAGTTCCTGGCCCTCAAGTGGGCGGTAGTAGACAAGCTCAAAGACTACCTGTATGGAGCGGAGTTCACTGTGAAGACCGACAACAACCCCCTTACCTACCTGTTCACCACGGCCAAGCTGGACGCCACTGGACACAGGTGGCTGGCCGCACTGTCTGGATTCAACTTCAGCCTTAAGTATAGACCAGGAGTGGGGAATCGAGACGCAGACGCTCTGTCCAGAAGATCTCATTCCCCCACCATTGAAATAGAAGATTGGACCCAAGTGGCACCGGACGGGGTGCGGGCCCTTTGTCAAGGAGCTGAATTCCAAGCCCGAGGAGGCTCCAGAGCAGAGGAAATAGGAGTTACCACGGTGGGAGTCCCCAAACACTACTGTGGAGTAGCTCAATTGGAAGAGGACAACCTACCAAGACTGTCCAAGAAGGAATTGAGGTGTGACCAATTGGAAGACCCCATGGGGAGATTGGTCCTGGAGGCCTTGAAAAATCAGGATCCAAACAGACTCATGCGTCAACCTTCAAAAGAAGCTCGCCTGCTGAGGAAGGAGTGGGATAGGTTGCAGTTACATCAGGGAGTGGTCTACCGAAGGGGCCCCTCTGATGACTCAGAAGATAAGTGGCAGCTGTTCCTCCCAGAGAAACATCGGGAGACTGTTCTGATTGCCCTGCATGACAATCATGGCCACCTAGGGGCTGAAAGGACCTTTCAACTTGTCAGAAGTCGGTTCTATTGGCCCTGCATGAGGGCAGAGGTAGAGGAGTACTGCCAGTCATGTGCGCGATGCATCCAGAGGAAGACTTTGCCCCATCAAGCTGCCCCAATGGGCCATCTACAGAGCCAAGGGCCCATGGACCTGGTGTGCATTGACTTTCTCTGCCTCGAACCCGACCTGAGTGGACTAGGAAATGTTCTGGTGATAACCGACCATTTCACCCGGTATGCCCAGGCTTTCCCCACCAAAGACCAGAAGGCCTCCACCGTGGCCAAGGTACTTATGGAGAAGTACTTTGTCCATTATGGGCTGCCACAGAGACTCCATTCAGACCAAGGGAGGGACTTCGAGAGTAAGCTGATCCGGAAGCTCTTGAATTCTTTGGGAATTAAGAAGACTCGGACTACACCTTACCATCCTCAGGGAGATGCTCAGCCGGAAAGGTTCAACCGAACCTTGCTCAACATGTTGGGGACTCTGGAAAGCGAGAAAAAGCAACATTGGAGCCAACACATAGCAGCCATAGTACATGTTTACAACTGCACCATCAGTGATGCTACAGGCTACTCCCCATATCGACTCATGTTTGGGAGAGAAGCGAGACTACCGGTGGACCTGGCTTTTGGCACCTCACTGGACCATTCCTCAGCCACATCCCACAAAGGATATGTGGACAGGCTCAGACACAGCCTGAAAGTAGCCTATGAACAAGCTCAAGCGGCCTCAGATCAAAGGGGAGCTCGGAATAAAATAAATTTCGACTTGAAGGTCCGGGTACAAGACCTACAGCCCGGGGATCGAGTACTGTTGCGCAATCTGGGAGTCCCCGGAAAGCACAAACTTGCAGACAGATGGAGATCTGAACCCTATGTCATCTGCAGGAAGTTGCCGGGCCTACCTGTCTACAAGGTGAAGCCAGAGGGAACGGTAGGCCCACTGAAGACATGGCATCGAAACCACCTGCTCCCACTTGCGGAGGCAGTTAGAATACCTTCCGTGGGAGACTCCCCTGAACCGGCCTCTATCTTGGATACTCCTAGGCCGAACACTCGGTCACAGACCTCCCGAGCTGAAAATGGAGAAGCCTCCCAACTTAGTGGAGATGAAGAGGGAGAACTTGATTGGCTGTGGTCTTCCCCAACTCCAGGAACTTCTATCATAGATCTTCCAGTCACCCAAGATACCACAGATGAAACGCTGAACCCAGAGGCTACAGAGTTCATCCCCTTTAGTCCTTCAGCAGATTACTGGGAAGATGCCCATGATAGTTGCTCCGAGGAAGAGGAGCCTGTGGCGCCAGAGCCAGAGAGTCCAGGAGAGCAAAGAGCTCGAAGAGTCATTCGACCTCCTAAGAAGCTGACCTACCCTCAGATGGGGAACAGTTCGGAAGACTCTGTAGTCACTGCTAGGAGAAATGCTGAGATTCCGGATCCCTCCACTGTCCATTTGGTGGAGGGCAACCCCAGCTCACTCTCTGGCACAGTTAGGCAGGCCACCCATGATAATGTGACCTGTGGGCAAGGGAATTCTACCCCTCAGTTATGGTGGGAATCCCCTATCCCAACATCGTTTTCAGAATTTGTCCAGTGTTATATATAGTTGTTGTTAAAATTTATCTTTGGGGACCAAAGAGTTTAAGTGGGGGGAGTGTGTAGCGGGGTGTTCCCCTATAATGGGAAGAGACTACATCACCCATAACCCCATTCTTCACATGTTCCACCGCAGAGACTCATGGGAGGGGTTATAAAAGGAGGAGGCGAGGCCGGGCTCGGCCTCTTTGGGACACGAGACTTCACAGACGGATCCTCCTGTGCGGATGTGTCGGAGTGCAAGGCCTGAAGCCTGAGGCCTTGCTCTGCATCAAAGAGCCTTCCACCCCCCTCTGCGAGCCTGGGTGGCATCTGACCTTGTGCGCTACAGCCTTGTCGGATCGGGGGCCCGATTGTTGGAGAGATCGTGTGTGTGTGACACGGCCGGTGGAGGTTTCCCGGACTGGATCCGTAGTCAGGCGGGTGAGAGGGCATAAGCCCAGCTAAGATACTGTTACTGTATATAGGCCTATAGACTGCCGTGGCCTACAAGTTATTTTGATACCCCTATTGAAGAGCCTTGTCAGAACTGAGCCTGCGGCTTTATTTAACCAAGTTCTATACCCCTTGGATTAAAAAGTTATAGTCTGTTTAAAGTGCACCACCATTACAGACCTGCCGGTGAAGAAAGGAGGACTAAGTTAAATATTAGAACCAGGCCTGGTGGGGATTCTAGCGTGTTGAATTACTGCGCCATAGGGCACTTAGTTAACGGTCGCCCGTATGGCGCACCTGTAGCGTGTGTTACTACATAGTGTGTTAGAGTGGCAGGACGCTGCCCTTAGGAGTGATTATCTTGAACTGTGATTACTGTTACCCCCTTTTATGCATATTGAGAGAATAAGTAAAACACTTTATCTATTACAATTCATTACTGTGTCCTGGCTTAGTTATTATATTGCATAGGATATATCATTGATTATTAGTACTAGCTGTGCCAGAAGGGGGTAGAGCCTATTGCCGGGGGTTGGCGGAGCTGCACTCGGCCCAAATCTAATTCTGCGGCCTCCTTAGTTGGAGGTATCGCTACAATAGTAAACAGGACAAATAGAGAGGATGAATCTCCTTAACGGGGGCACAAACAGCAATAACAATTGACAGGTGTTCTAATCCCTCTCCACTCTATCCAATACGAAAAAAAAAAAACTTTTGCCTTTAGTTATACTTTAAAGTGTTACTAAACCCACACCAGTAAAATCTGTCTCTATATGCAGCATAGCATGCTTCTTATACTGACTGTGGAACTTAAAGGGGTTGTAAAGGTTTGTGTTTTATTTTCTAAATAGGTTCATTTAAGCTAGTGCATTGTTGGTTCACTTACCTTTTCCTTAGATTTCCCTTCTAAATGTTTGTTTTCTTTGTCTGAATTTCTCACTTCCTGTTCCTCCTCAGTAAGCTGTTCAGTAAGCTGTTCTGGCTGACTCCACACCACTCGGATGATGGTGTGAAGTTTACTGAGGAGAAACAGGAAGTGAGAAATTCAGACAAAGAAAAAAAACATTTAGAAGGTGAATCGAAGGAAAAGGTAAATGAACCAACAATGCACTAGCTTAAAGGAACCTATTTAGAAAATAAAAAACAAACCTTTACAACCCCTTTAAGGGGTAATCCTCTGCATTATGTAAAAGGCTGTTTTATCTTGTATGCACAGATCCTCCCTCTCATGCACTGTCTATCTGGGGAAAGCCAGCTAACACAGGCAGAGTAGCCAACCTGCACATGCTCAGTTGTGTCTTTTATGCTGGAGATTTACTTTTTTTTTTTTACTTGTTGATCAGAGATAGCCAGGTCACATGATATTGACATCGCACATGTGGGCTTGTATACAGGCTGCAATGAAAATCTCCTCCTTCCTGCACTCTCAGCACTGGAGAAACTCTGCAGTTTATCATGTAACCGTAGTATACAGATCATCCAAAAAGGTATATAGTGGCAGTATTTTTATGTAAAAAGATGATTTATAATCTTTGGGCACTGGGTTTAGTAACATTGAATATTTTTTTTTGTGCAGTGCAGTTCTTTGCTGCAAGAGCAGTTACCCTTAACCATTTGACCTCTGTAAAGGTTTTACCCCCTTCATGACCAGAGCATGCTCAAGAGGTTAAAAAAAAAAATTTGAAGGGAATTTCGCATTTTAACATGTGAGTGGAGGCATAAAATCATAAATATATTGTGGACAATGAATTGTCCACAATATGTTTAGGATTTTTTGGTTTGTGGTGCTCAGATGCAGTGAAGTAAAGATCCGCTTTAAAGAGTAACTGAACTCTGTACATTTTAGCCAAAAACAGGTAGGCAGAGGGCAAAGGACCAGTTACCAGTTGAGTTGGGCAAACGGTTGGGGCCGAGCAAAAGTTTGTCGCGAACATCGCCAGTTCAGCGAACACCCGAATTTGCAGGGCGTTTGGCGAGTGTTCGCCCTGCCGAATGCCCTGCAATGCACTACGCGCTGCACAGTACATTCTAAACCCTGATTGGGCAAAGCTTTGCCCAATCAGGACGCAGTGAATAGCTGGTTGTTAGGGAGTGGGGCCAGGAAGCCGTCTGCGGCATCTTTAACAACCGATGAGTCATCAGCTGTCAATGGGGGTACAGGTACTGCACATGTATCAATGTCATTTTTAAAAGATTGTTTTTACAGGAACAGTGATTTTAACGATGCTTAGCAACAATAAAAATGAAAAATATAGTACCTGGGAGGGTCCCCTCAGCCTGCCACATGCCCTCAACGTGGGGGGAATACTTTGGGGGATTCCCCAAAGGACCAACCCCCCCCCCATGTTGAGGGCATGTGGCCTGGTATGGTTCAGGAGGGAGGGGGGAGTGATCGCTTGCCCCACCCCCTTTTCTTGATCTGCCGGGCTGCATGCTCGGATAAGGGTCTGGTATGGATTTTGGGGGGGAGCCCACGCCATTTTTTTTTTCCGCGTTTTTTTTTACGTTTTTCTATTGCCAGCAATTGTATTGTATTGCCGGAAATTTAAATTTGATTTTACTTTTTTTTTTTTTCTTTAGAAATGTCGTTTTCGCTGCAGGAGGATCCACCACTTTACAGGCAGACTAAGGGGACCCCAGGCACTATATTTAAAGGAGTTTTTCATTTTTATTGCACTTTAAGCATCATTAAAATCACTGTTCCCGTAAAAACAATCTTTAAAGAAATAAATTTGCATTGGTACATGTCCCCCAGGGCAGTACCAGACCCCCATACCCTTTTTATGGCCAATAACTTGCATAAAAGCCTTCAAAATGGGAACTTTTGATGTTCCAAGTTCTGGTCCCATAGACTTTAATAGGGTTTGCCGTCAGAACTTTTTCTCTGTTCGGGAGTTCTGGTGCCAACCGAACAGGGGGGTGTTTGGCCCATCTCTAGTCACCAGTATTGCCTGCGGTTTCCCTGCAGCTGATCTTTCCCCATCACTAACTTATCATGCCTTGTTCTGCATTATGTGTCTGTGTAGAGGTGGCCATCTTGGTAGAGGGAGAGTTTTGCTTCCTCAGGTAAGAGTCTCCAGCAAGGAGAACAGTGAGCAGCAAAGCAGTGGCATCACCAAATTTCATTATAAATCTCTTGAGACCTAGCAGTCCAGGGCAGCATGGCCTTAGATTCACACTGCAGATATACAACAGGAGTGCGTAGGCACACACACACTAGAAAGTGCACTGCTGTTTTTAAGAGCAGTTCTAGCGAAAAGGTACATTTTTAGGGTGCTACTTAGACACAATTCCCATTCTTGGGTATTTCCTGTAACCTAGCAAATATTCACTTTTCACAATCTCGTAGGATTTCTGAGTTAAGCCTACTATACATGTGTAGCGCCCTGCTCCCAATGTCTGGGGTGCTATGTTCAATTTAGAGGGTATCTGAGCCAATAGTTAGGCTCAGATGTACATAATTCATGTTAAATTAGCCTCTGTTCCGGCTATGGCTGTGTTGGGCAGACTTCCCACTGTTTGCCTGTAGGTGGCGGTACCACCCCAGGCCAAAGTGGAAGACTGACCAGCCAGAGTGTATTGGGTACCTTCCCCCGGGAATAGTTCAGTGGGCGTGGTCTACCCGCTGAGCATGCTGGGGAAGGGTACTTAAGGGGCAGACGCCATCTTAGGGGGTCCTTCGTCCCCTCGCGTCCCTCCTGGCGTGAGGGGTGTATTGTGTGATTTTTGGCCTCTGAAACATGCTGGTCCGAGGCCGCAACTCTAACCAGTAGGCCCAGTTGTGCTGACTGGGTCTGCACCTCAAAGGTTATCCTGGGCTGTCCGTCCTGAGGGAGGAAGCCACTCAATTGAGGAAACCAGGGGAGGACCTGTCCTGGAAAAGACCAAGCGGAAGGCTGGTGTCTTGAGGAGGGCCTGGTAAATCTATTGGAGGATGCACCGCAACTAAAGTTACCTTAGTCTGCCGGGTCGGCTTAAAGGCTCTTGACTGTTTGGCTGGAAGTTCGGGTGTTGAGTCATGTGGCAGAGGATCCCGGATTATCCAATTCTGTCCATTGCCAGTCTGTGGCAGAGACTGGTCCTGATATTGTTCATGCATCATACCGGCTGCTAGGCCAGGTGAGAGGGGCCTATCCGGGTGAGCAATATCCACTCCAGGAAGAGTGGTGAATGACTGTATATTTGAGGAGTTCTCCCCAGTGATCTGCACCGTGTGCCTGAACCTACCTACCCCTTCCCTTCACCTTTCTATATGTTTACGCAAAAAGGAAAATAAAACCTAAATGTTTAAGGTTTTACATTGTGTGTGGACAATGGAGTTTCTACAGATTTTCTTCCCCTAGAGAACAAATACTGAGGTAACGTGCAGGCCCAAAATTAAACCAGCAGCTCCTACGGGGTAGTGCTGCTACACATGGCTCGAATGTAAGTGATTCCTGCTGAATCAGGTACAATTTGAGTCGTGGGTGGCCCTGGCCGCACCACCAGGCTCCACACACTTTCAAGGATCAGGGTGGAAAATCAGAAGCAGTCACTGTTTGGGTATTCAAATAGTAAAAAAATAATACAATTTTATAGTGCAGCGCTTAATTTTAAATTTACAATGTAAACGAATGAATACCCACAGTGAACTGGTGCTGTATAACTCATATAATGAATTAATAAAGTGTGAAGTCACTTTAATGCACCCCCTTTGTGAACATGGCATATGGGTGCTGGCTGTCTGAATACAATAACTCACGGGAAATTCCTCCATCCATGCTGTTTAGCATGAATGGGAGTGATCTAGGGCTGAACTGGAGAAATTTATACCTAGCTCAAGTTTAAATACAAGAAAGCCAAAATGCGGGCAGCCATTGCTGTGGTCTCTGTTAAGCTAACTCATTTTGCTGTTGACATCCTTTGTCATAAATGAAATGTTTATTTGTGTAACAAAGATTGTATATGTATAATAAATGCATCTATAAAACAACAGTTTAAAAACTTTATAAACATTAAGATGGAAAAAAAAAATTCACTCAAAATCATTTATTTTTCCCTTAAAGTGGATGTAAACCCACTCTCATCCTTTCTAAACTACTGCCATAGTGCTGATCTATAAGGATATATATGCCTCCTGCATGTATCCTTACCTGTCAAATGTCTCCCCTCTGTCTGTTATGAGACCTGAAAGGCGGCAGATTCTGTGGGTGGATCTGTTGTCTGGAGCTCAGTGGGTGGAGTCGTGATGTCAATAGACTCCCCGCCCACCTCTACACTCCCCTTGTCAACATGCATTTTCTCCTGTGAATTCCTATGATCAGTAACATCCAGTCAAAATCCAGAAAAGTAACCACATGACTTCAGAAAAGGAGTGGGGGTGGGAATTAAAAAATAATGCCCGTCTAAAGCTAGTGTATGAGATATGTAACTAACCTGTCACTCAAAGCAAGGGGCGGAACGGACAAAGGTTTTTCTCTGTTTGTCCGTTTTATCTCACTGAACAATAAAAGAGGATTGCTCAGAGCTGGATTAACTCTTTGTGGCAAGACCTGGCACAAATGATAGGAAATCTTATACACTACATTGTGACAGCAAAAAATAAAATTTCGGGTTTACATCCACTTTAAAGTGCAAGTTGTAAAATCCTGTAATATCTGTATTTGGATATTGCTGACTGAGCCTTCATTTTCAGTATTCTTGTTCATCTTTAATGTCTATTTTTTTAACTCACTTCTTTTGATATTACACCAAATGTCTTTGAATGAGAAACATTTGTTAGGAATACTTATCAAAACCTTTTGCATACTGTGGTTAATTATAAAAAAAAAATCTAAAACCCAAAAATATATTCACATTTCATTCTTTGTCTGGTATTATCATCAACATTCCCTTCTCAGGATTCTTCTGCTTCATCTTGGCGTTCTCAGTATAAAATAACACCGCAAAAGCCACTGCATTAATCTTTTGTGGCAACACCAACCTATATCTGTTGATAGTGATTCCTTGGTTGGGCTGCAATGTCATTCAAACCTGTCTGGCAGATTTTAAAAGGTAAAGAAATATATTAACCACTTGCCGACCGCCTCCTGTACTTATACGTCGGCAGAATGGCACGGACAGGCATAACAACATACCTGTAGGTTCCCTTTAAGTGCCTGTCCGTGTGGTCGCGCGCGCGTCGCCCTCGCGACCCTGCCGACATCAGCGTGAGTCGGACCGCGGGTCCCACGGACTCGGTCACCACGGGAATCCCCGCGATTGTCTCACGGAGGTATAGAGCGGGGAGATGCTTGTGTAAACAAGCATCTCCCTGCTCTGACTAGTGACAATGACACTGATCTCGGCTCCGTGTACTCGGAGCGGAGATCGGTGTCATGTGACACAGAGCCCATCCACCCTACAGTAAGAAACACTATGCAGGGAACACTTAACCCCTACAGCGCCACCTAGTGATTAACCCCTTTACTGCGAGTGTCATTTTCACAGTAATCAGTGCATTTTTATAGCACTGATCGCTGTGAAAATGACAATGGTCCCCAAAATGTGTCAAAAGTGTTCGATGTGTCTGCCATAATGTCGCAGTCACGAAAAGAATCACTGATCGCCACCATTACTAGTAAAAAAACAATTATTAATAAAAATGCCATAAAACTATCCCCTATTTTGTAAACGCTATAACTTTTGCGCAAACCAATCAATAAACGCTTATTGCGTTTTTTTCCTTTTTACCAAAAATATGTAGAAGAATACGTATTGGCCTAAACTGAGGAAAATAAATGTTTTTTTATATATTTTTTGGGGATATTTATTATAGCAAAAAGTATAAAATATAGAATTTTTTTCAAAATTGGCACTCTATTTTTGTTTATAGCGCAAAAAAAAAACGCAGAGGTGATCAAATACCACTAAAAGAAAGCTCTATTTGTGAGAAAAAAACAACGTCAATTTTGTTTGGGAGCCACGTCGCACGACCGCGCAATTGTCAGTTAAAATGACGCAGTGCCGAATCGCAAAAAGTGGCCTGGTCCTTTAGCTGCAAAATGGTTCGGAGCTTAAGTGGTTAAGGCAAATGCAGCCCAATGTACTGATGATCATACAAGTGCTGAAATCCCTGGATGCAATATTGTATGTCCTTTCTGAACACAAAAATGTGCTGTGTTGGGTATATGCAGGAGCAGCTATTCACAGGCCTCCATGCATGCTTCAGGCATACTGTAATAATGGCATGTGTTTCTCTCCCAGAGTTTTCAGAAATCTAATTATTTTAGAAAAATCTTGGTCTCTTGTTAGATGATTTATTTTAGCTCTAAAGCAGCCACAGCAAACTTTCAGACAACAGGCACCTTTTGTGTGGCCCCCTGAAATTCTCAGCTGTCCACTGAAAGTTTTCTTTGCTCATTGAAGGTGGTAGGAGACGGAGAGGCTGTCGCTCCAGGCAGAGTGACAGTCAAAGTGGCATCTCCCAGGTAGTGGGGTGGCAGAAGATGCAGAACATCCGTGGCTCTTAAGTTACAATAGAGGGGCCCTAGAGCAAAGCCTAAAGAGGCTCTCTAAAGGCAAGGAAATACGAGATTGACACGTAGACTTTGTATGGTTAGCAGGCAGGGAGAAACTGGAGTGTCCAAATGTGGTGGCAACAACAGCACTGAGGTTGGCACAGAAGAAGGTGGTGGGCAGCCTCAGCAGGTTCCAACCTTAAAGCCTCCTAAGCCGGTCTAGTAAAAGTTTATAAAACAAGTTTAATATCTATTAATATCTGTCAAAGTGTTGCCCATATAATAAGTAGCCATTTCTTTTAAGGCCCATCCTTGGGATTAAGTCTGACATGCCTGCTTTAAAGGCATGGATCTTTCCACCTGTGAACATTTTTTTTTTTTTTTTTGCAGGGGTGTTATGTATAAGCAAACATATGTAGAGAAAGACACGTCTAAGTGCAGTAAGTGATTTTATTGGAAAATAATGGTTAAAAACACTTACAGAATATCAAAGTAAATAGGCTCATAAATCTATGGGGTGCTCCTGGGATGGTATTTCCTGTCCCTGTGCCAACCAGCAGCTACAGAAACAAAGGGTTTGAAAGAGCAAAGTGGCCGCTGCGCTTCCGAAACCACGATGCACCACAAGGTGACATCAGCAAGGGTGTGGTGACGCATTTCAGAGCATGCTCAGAACCCAGAGTAATGAGCCGACTTTTGAAGGGAAAGGGGTCAGGGGCAGGTATTATGTATAAGCAGCACCTATCGAGAAGTTGGTTCTTTCTGTGACAGGAGAGTTAGGTGCAGGAACTTTCCAGGGAGTGCATTGCCTGAATCCTATCTGATTGTGCCTGTTGTCTTATACACCTCTGTTATCCTGGGATACAGACAGGAGAGGAGGTTCCATTCAGAGTCTATTTTATACAGTACCTCTTGACCCCATAGGCCCCTTGTGGTATACTTCTCCCACTAAGTAAGCTACTTCTGCACAGCGGGGAACCCGATGCGTGTGGCCGGCAGGCGCGATCGCGTGCACAAGCGGCAGCACGGGGGTTTGTGTGTGTGTAAACACACAAATCCCTGTGCTGTCAGAGAAGAGAAGACACTGCTTCACAGTGCAGATGGACAATGACCCGAAGCATACTGCGAAAGCAACCAAAGAGTTTAAGGGAAAGAAGTGGAATGTTATGCAATGGCCAAGTCCATCACCTGACCTGAATCCGATTTGAACATGCATTTCACTTGCTGAAGACAAAACTGAAGGGAAAATGCCCCAAGAACAAGCGGGAACTGAAGACCGTTGCAGTAGAGGCCTGGCAGAGCATCACCAGGGATGAAACCCAGCGTCTGGTGATGTCTATGCATTCCAGACTTCAGGCTGTAATTGACTGCAAAGGATTTGCAACCAAGTATTAAAAAGTGAAAGTTTGATTGATGTTTGTTAATCTGTCCTATTACTTTTGGTCCCTTAAAAAGTGGGAGGCACATATACAAACTGTTGTAATTCCTACACCGTTCACCTGATTTGGATGTAAATATCCTCAAATTAAATCTGAAAGTCTGCAGTTAAAGCACATCTTGTTCGTTTCATTTCAAATCCATTGTGGTGGTGTATAGAGCCAAAAAGATTAGAATTGTGTCGATGTCCCAATATTTATGGACCTGACTGTATGGCATACTAACGTCAGAAAGCATTTCAGAGGTTTGTTGTACCATGATGGACCGCGCACAGTTTTTATTTTATTTGTTGCAACCTGGACTTTATCTCAGCGTGTATGAACAGGCTTGCGTTCTCCAAAATACATTCTATATCAAGCTACTTTTTTTAGCAATATGAAATGCTGTAAAAACAGAAAATAGTTCCTCCATAAAAAGTCCTGCGGTGTCATTCTTGAAAAAAAAACACTTTGGGGAACTGACATGTTTCCCATGTGAAACAGATACATTACCATCAGCTATACGTCAGTGAATGAAGGCTCATAATTTAGGTTAAACGATTTGTCAGTCTATTTCAAAAGTGGTCACATTCTTTTGGTAAAATGCAGAGGCACATACTGAAAAAATCTCACGTTAATTAACTACATGTAACAAGACTTAAATGATTGATGGGTATCCATCATTTTAGACTTACATGCCCGCTATTAACTGTATAAGATGAGCACAACCTCAGGTGGGTTTTATTAATTTGACTTGGATCTACCTAGAGATCATCACTTACTGGGAGCAGGTGATTCCCATCCTTGCTTCCTTATTATCTTTACCTGTACCCTAGAAATATATGTATTTTTGGTATTCTAAAAGAGGATGCATGGCCTTGATTCACCAGAATCTTTCTGAAGGAAATTATGTTTATGACACTTAAGGCAATAGCCAATAAATATAACCCAGAAAAATATCTGCGCTCTGTGTCACAGTCACCAATGAGACTGCTGCAACCCACTCTATATGAATACAGGATATGTCCAAAAATAAAGGCTAAATCAAGGTGTGCTGTCTCTTTAAGACCTCTTAAAAAGTGTTAAAGAGGAAGTAAACCCTGATGGTTTTTACTTCCTCTGTCGTTCCCTGCTAAGTAGAAGCATAATGGGCTAGTATGCATCACATACTAGCCCATTATGTGTTACTTACCTGCAATCAAAGCCTGCACTGTCCCCACTGGTGGAAGCATCCATCTTCTGCCCTCTTCCTTCCAGGGTCGCGGACTCCGGGTCTGTAACTGGCCGGACCTGCGTGACATCACTCCCGCGCATGCGCACGGGAGCCATCAGTCACGGCACATACGAGTGAAGAAACGGCACGGAGGTCCGTTTTCTTCACAGCCCATGCGCACGTTCAGGAGATAATTCCACTACCTATAGGTAAGCCTTCTTCTAGGCTTACCTATAGGTAAAAGTGACGCAGGAGGGTTTACAACCTCTTTAACCACTTATGCCCTTTTTGCATTTGGTTGCTAAAGGACCAGGCCCCTTTTTGCGATTCGGCACTGCGTCACTTTAACTGACAATTGCGCGGTCATGCAACGTGGCTCCCAAACAAAATGTATGTCCTTTTTTTCCCACAAATAGAGCTTTCTTTTGGTGGTATTTGATCACCTCTGCGGTTTTTATTTTTTGCGCTATAAACAAACATATAGTGACAATTTTGAAAAAAATTACATATTTTGTAACTTTTTGCTATAATAAATATCCCCCAAAAATATATTAAAAAAACTTTTTTTCCCTCACTTTAGACATATTTTTGGTAAAAAAAATCACAATAAGCGTTTATTGATTGGTTTGCGCAAAAGTTATAGCGCCTACAAAATAGGGGATAGTTTTATGGCATTTTTATTACTATTTTTTTTATTTTTTTACTACTAATGGCGGCGATCTGCGTCTTTTATTGTGACTGCGACATTATGGCGGACACATCGGACACTTTTGACACAATTTTGGGACCATTGTCATTTTTACAGCAATCAGTGCTATAAATATGCACTGATTACTGTGAAAATGACACTGGCAGTGAAGGGGTTAATCTCTAGGTGGCGCTGTAGGGGTTAAGTGTGTCCTAGTGAGTAATTCTTACTGTAGGGGGGCGTGGCTTGGCGTGTAGCATCACTGATCGTCTTTTCCTATGACAGGGAACAGACGATCACTGACATGCCACTAGGAAGAACGGGGAAAGGTTTGTTTACACTTGCCTCTCCCCGTTCTTCAGCTCTGTGACCCGATCGAGGGACACCGGCGGCGATCGGGTCTGCGAGTCTCGTAGGCGCGGTCATGGAGCTTCAGACCGGGTCGCGAGCGTGCCGCCGGTGACGCACGCGCGATTAACGGCTGGGATTTTAAAGGGGACGTACCTGTACGCCCTTGTGCCCAGCCGTGCCATTCTGTTGACGTATATCGTCATGCGGCAGTCCTTAAGTGGTTAATGTGCATTAAATGCTTAGTTCATAATTACACAGTGCTCATGTGCAATTGCCCAATTCATATGAAATGAAACGTTATTTACATAATTCTTATAATCCATGTAAATTCATAATTTATACATCAAACCAAAATTAAATAAACTAAAGTCCATCCTAATTCATATAGTGGGAAGCAAATCAATGCCATGAACTTAATATTATATCAGCACCTCCTTGAAAGCGACATTCACTGGTAGAGGTTGATGACACACAAGGAGGTGCTGATATAATAATAAAGTGTTACTAAACCCACAACAGTAAAATCTGTCTGCATATGCAGAATAGCATGTTTGTTATACTCACTGTGGAACTTAAGGGGTTAATGTATTGTGTAAAAAAGCTCTTAGATCCTGTATGGACAGATCCTCCCCCTCCTGCAGGGTCTCTCTTGGCAAGCCAAATAAGACACAGTGAGGGTAGTATTGCTGCACATGCTTAGTTTGGTCTCTATTGCTGGAGAGAATATTTCCTGTTTGAGCTGAGCTTTTCGTGTCACATGGTATTGACCTCACACTTTTGGGCATGTTTACTGATCCTAAATGACAGCCCAGTCCCTCCCTCCTCCATGCCCAGTAACTAAAAAAGAACACAGTGGGTGGGATGTCACATCTTGATTCATGGATGATCTGCCTCCCATAACAGCATGAGAACACAGGCTTTATTGGAAATCTCCTCCTAGCTGAACTCTCAGCACTCAGGCAGACCTCGCAGTTTTCCACGTGAACATGGTATGCAGATCATCCAAAAAGGTATACAGGTGAAACTCAAAAAATTTGAATATCGTGCAAAAGTTCATTTATTTCACCAATGCAACTTAAAAGGTGAAACTAATATATGGGATAGACTCATTACATGCAAAGCAAGATAGTTCAAGCCGTGATTTTTCATAATTGTGATGATTATGGCTTACAGCTTGTGAAAACCCCAAATTCACAATCTCGGAAAATTAGAATATTACACACAATCAATAAAACAAGGATTGTACATAGAACAATATCGGACCTCTGAAAAGTAGAAGCATGCATATGTACTCGTTGTATTTGGTTTGGGACCCTTTTGCAGCAATTACTGCCTCAATGCGGCGTGGCATGGAAGCTATCAGCCTGTGGCACTGCTGAGGTGTTATGGAAGACCAGGATGCTTCAATAGCGGCCTTCAGCTCTTCTGCATTGTTCGATCTCATGTCTCTCATCTTTCTCTTGGCAATGCCCCATAGATTCTCTATGGGGTTCAGGTCAGGCGATTTTGCTGGCCAATCAAGCACAGTAATCCCACGATCATTGAACCAGGTTTTGGTGCTTTTGCCAGTGTGGGCAGGTGCCAAGTCCTGCTGGAAAATGAAGTCAGCATCCCCATAGAGCTTGTCTGTGGAAGGAAGCATAAAGTGCTCCAAAATCTCCTGGTAGACGGCTGCGTTGACCCTGGACTTAATGAAGCACAGTGGACCAACACCAGCAGATGACATGGCTCCCCAAATCAACACAGACTGTGGAAACTTCACACTGGACTTCAAGCATCTTGCAGTGTGTGCCTCTCCATTCTTCCTCCATACTCTGGGTCCTTGGTTTCCAAATGAGATGCAAAATTAGCTCTCATCAGAAAATAGGACTTTGGACCACTGAGCAACAGACCAGGTCTGTTTTTCTTTAGCCCAGGCAAGACGCTTCTGACGTTGTTTGTTGTTCAGGAGTGGCTTGACAAGAGGAATACGACATTTGAAGCCCATGTCTAGGATTCGTCTGTGTGTGGTGGCTCTTGATGCACTGACCCCAGCCTCAGTCCACTCCTTGTGAAAATCCCCAACACTTTTGAATGACCTTTTCCTGACAATCCTCTCCAGGCTGTGGTCATCCCTGCTGCTTGTGCACCTTTTTCTTCCACACTTTTCCCTTCCACATAACTTTCTATTAATGTGCTTTGATACAGCACTTTGGGAACATCCAACTTCTTTTGCAATTACCTTTTGAGGCTTTCCCTCCTTATGGAGGGTGTCAATGATGGTTTTCTGCATAACTGTCAGGTCAGCAGTCTTTCCCATGATTGTGATTCCTACTGAACCCTTGAGACCATTTAAATGCTCAGGAACCCTTTACAGGTGTTATGGCTTAATTAGCTGATTAGAGTGGGACACTTTGAGCCTAGAATATTGCACCTTTTCACAATATTCTAATTTTCTGAGATTTGGGGTTATCATGAGCTGTAAGCCATAATCATCACAATTATGACAAATCACAGCTTGAACTATCTTGCTTTGCATGTAATGAGTCTATGTCATATATTAGTTTCACCTTTTAAGTTGCATTAGTGAAATAAATTAACTTTTGCACAATATTCTAATTTTTCGAGTTTCACCTGTATAGTGGCAGTATTTTAATGTAAAAAGAAGATTTCTAAGCTGTGGGCACTGGGGAGAGGGTGGATGAACTATTTTCATATTACTGGGTTTAGTAACACTTTAAGTTCACGGCATCGGTTTGCTCCCCACTATATGAATTTGGATGGAATTTTATTTATTTATTTGGCCCTGGTTTGATGTATACATTATAAATTTGAATGGATTTACTTATCGTTTTGTGTAATGATATACACAAAGCACTACGGTATTTAGAATTATCTAAATATTGTTTCATTACGTATGAATTGGCAATTGCACATGAGCACTGTATAATATTTATGAATTGAGTATTTATTGCACATTAGCACTTTTAAGAAGTCTTAAATAGTGTTTTGTGCATATCATTACACAAAACAATGAGTAAACCCATCCAAATACATAATGTATACATCAAACCAAGGCCTAAATAAATAAATAAAAGTCCATCCATATTTATAAAGTGAGGAGCAAACTGACTTAATATTATATCAGCACCTCCTTTTGTGTCATCAACCTCTACCAGTTACAAGGAGGTGCTGATATAATAAAGTAAACGATCACCTTGTAAAACAACCCATTCAGTTTAAAACAGAAATGAAAGGCAAAACATTTCTGTATAGATATAAAAAAATATATAATTGCCTTTTTCCCTTTTTTATAAGTGATCACCTTCCCTCTGTTATCAGCTGCATAGGAGCTGGGGGGAGGAGAAGCAGCACACTGAGCTTCCCAGTAAATGGGCGTGCAGCAGGGGCGGGTCAGAGACAAATCTGATCATTTGAGGAGAGCATACTGAGTTCCCAGCATAGCTAGAGAACTGACCACACTGTGCTCTCTTGCTTAGTATGGTCAGTTTTTAAAAGGAAAGCAGAGGAACTAGCAGGAACACCAAGGATTTTACATAAAGGAAGCAATACAAAGAGAACAGGATACTTTCTCATACAAGTACATGGTACAGCAGCCACATATCAGGAATATGAAGTGTTAGGGGTAACAAACACTTTAAGTTCACTATATGAATTAGGATGGACTTTTATTACATTTTTATGGTACCGGTTTGATGTATACATTATGAATTTGTATCGAGTTATGATATGCACAAGAACTTTAAGAATTATGTCAATAACGTTTCATTATGTATGAATTATGCAATTGCACACGAGCGCTGTATAATATTTATGAATTGGGTATTTAATGCACATTAGCACTTTTAAAAAATCTTAAATAGCCATTAAGTGGATAGCCTAGGAAGGCCCCAGACAGCTCTAGAAACATAAGTGCTTTACAAAATAAAAAATAGAATTGTTAATCTATTGTTTCCTAAGCTCTTAGTTTATTTTATTTTTTTAAGTAGCTTTTTCATTTTAAAGTTGATCATTCTTAAATATAACATAGTAAACATAGACCTAGATGTGCTATGGCAGCTTTATTGATTTTCCACTGTCTTTTAATTCTATGGCTTTAATTGAAAATTCGGAGCCAGGTTGTGAACGGCCACTAAACAAATGATTTGCTGCTTCCAGCAGTGGGTCAAGTAATTTGATGTGCTCCTTTTGAGGTGGAAGCTTGAGGAGATTGTAGATGGTGGCTTCTTTTTGTGTGTGTGTGTGTGTGTGTGTGTGTTTGTGCTGTACATGCGCCTTACAACATCCTAAAGATTTCATCCTTTGTCTTGCAGTGTGGGAACTTTGCTGTTCTGGTGGATCTTCATGTTTTGCCTCAAGGCACCAGTAAAGACACCAGCTGGTTTTCTGACCATGAGAAGGAGGTACAACAAAACCATTCTTACTTCAAAAGCCTCTAGCTGCAGGGAAGGAATTGGACTGGCCTGATTTGCTCAGATCTTATTTTCATTGTTACGTTGAGACTACTGTGAATTATAACTAACCTTTAACAGCTCCTAGGGGACTATTACACATGTGTTCTGTTTCCCTTCAGTTAATGACTTTTCTTTTAGTTAACTTTTTATTCTGGTCTTTGTAATAAATACGTTATTTTTCTATCACTGCTGTGCCCCATGCTATTTTAAGTAAGCTGTCATTGAATCAGAAATATGTTTTTAATTTAATGTTAATTTAAATGTAGCATCAATCCATTTTAAAGGCAGTTAATTTGTATAGTGATCGAAATTTTATAACCTGCATTATTTATACATTCAAAAGAGTAAATTAAATACCGTATATACTCGAGTATAAGCCGAGTTTTTCAGCACATTTTTTTGTGCTGAAAATGCCCCCCTCGGCTTATACTCGAGTCACCTTTTTGCGCCTGATCTCCCGGACCCCAAACTTGGCACACATGTAGCCACAATCTTCCTCTACAAGTGTGCAAAGTTTGTTGGCCGGGGAGCACCGATTTTTCAAAGCCGGGCACCCCTTCCATAGACTCCCATGTTAAACGGTCATTTCTCTGGTGACTTTGGGGACCCAGTACCGGCCAGTTGTAGGTCCCCTTGACCCGACACTTGGCACACATGTAGCCCCATTTCTCCTCTACGAGTGTGCAAAGTTTGTTGTCTATGAGACCTTTTTCAAATCCGGGCACCCCTTCCATAGACTCCCATGTTAAACGTCAGTCTAGTCATGGGCACAGGGAGGCATGGACACAGTGAGGCACAGTGAGGCATGCAGATGGACACCCTAGGCTTATACTCGAGTCAATAAGTTTTCCCAGTTTTCTGTGGTAAAATTAAGTGCCTCGGCTTATATTCAGGTTGGCTTATACTCGAGTATATACGGTATTAGGTGAAGGAACTGGTGAAGAAAATTATAGGTGGGGATAGTATTGTATACCCTGACCTGTATTTTCCTTCTGTAAACTTTCAGCTTTAGGCAGGGACTATACGGACAGTTTTAATCTCTTGCTGCTGACGGATTAACCACTTGTTGATGGTCATCTTGTCAGCAGGAAGGATGGGCTCCGGTGTGTTCACACAGCCCACGCGCAGAGCCCACCAGGAAGTCGGCACTGCGCTGCGCTAATCACAGGCAGTGAGACATTTTCCTGATGCGCGGCTGCAGAGATCGGGAAATGTCTCACTGCCTGTGATTAGCACAGCGCAGTGCCGACTTCCTGGCGGGCTCTGCACGTGGGCTGTGCGAACACGCTGGAGCTCATCCTTAGTCAGCAGCACATTGATTTTACTTCTATGCTAAGGAGGTAACTGACAACAAGTGGTCAGATCTCTGTTGCAATATATTAAAATCGCCCCTTAAATATTTATAGTAAAAATCTTTATTTAACGTGATTGTGAAGTCTTTTTTTTTTTCTATTAAAATAACAAACTTAATATACTTACCTGCTCTGTGCAGATCCTCCTCTTTTTGGGGTCCCTCTTCTGTGCTCCTGGCCCCTCCCCCCTGTTGTGTGCCCTTACAGCAGGCAGCTTGCTATGCGGGCAGCCGAGCTGCAGCTCCGTGTATCCATTCAGACATGGAGCTGCCATTCAGCCTCCTCTATCTCTCCTAATTGGCTAACTGAGTTTGATTGACAGCAGCGGGCTCCTCTGCTGTGTCTTAGCCAATCAGGAGAGAGAGTCCTGGACAGCTGCAGCATTGGTGGACTACGCTAAATAGAGAGGGGGGTCAGGTAAGTATTAAGGGTGGCTGCTACACACAAGACTTTTTATCTTAATGCAAAGAATACAATAAGATAAAAAACCTTCTGACTTTACAACCCCTTTAAGGTATTGTTGGTCATATGACATAGGGCTATTGAGAACCCCCCTCGCACACAGCACTGCAATGCAATATTTCTGTACTTTGCCATTATTTTAAATGGCACTCAAACGCACATGCACAAAGCACCTCTGTTACCTTGCAACACAATACACAATGTGGGTTGCGGTTTGCTGCTGTGAAAAATAAAAATAATATTTTGCAGCTTGAGTACTGTCCGTGATTCTTTTTTTTGCACTAACATACAATTTTTCAGGACAAGCTTTCGGGGTATGTCCCCTTCTTCAAGGTCCAAGCAGTACATACCCCGAAAGCTTGTCCTAAAAAATTGTTTGTTAGTGAAAAAAAAAAATGTATTGCGGACAGCACTCATTGTTTCTTGCACAAGTGCGCTAATACAGCTACAATCGCCTGAAGCATATTGCAGCTTACAAATTCTTATATGCGGTGGCTGCATTATTTTCTATTCTAGGATTTAGTTTTTTTTTACCTATTGATTTGGCCAGTAAGTCGTTTTTTTTCCCAACTTCCGTTAAAACGGAACTTCACTTAAAAATGGAACTTCCACTCATTATCCTCCTCCCTCCCTACTCTGCCACTATTATAAACGTATTTCTTTCTTTGGTGCGGGTTTCTTTTTTGGCAGGTACCCGCTTCCTCTTATGCTCTGTTAGAGTGGAAGCTCAGCCCCCCTCCCTGCCCGCAACCTCCTGGCACATGTCACAGGTCCCAGGACACTGCGGCACCATTCAGAGACCGCAGTGCATCTCGCCCATGTGCAATGGGGAGCTGCCTGTGAGCCAGCAGGAAGTCACAGTCAGCTTCCCACACTCAAGATGGCAGCGCTGGGGACCCGAAGACTGGTGGAGATAAGAGTGCTGGATGCCTGGGCTGGTGAGTACCTTTTTATTAAAAGTCAGCAGCTACAGAATTTGTGGCTGCTGACAATTTATTTTTTCTACAAATGACTGGAGTTTCTCTTTAACAGACCAAGCTGTCCAGCAAAAGTGTCAGTCAGTGGGTTGAGACAATCCATTTAACACTGACAAGGGTGCTAGGAATGAACACAAAGCTTCCTCTGATTGGTGGATGGATGATGTTGCGATCTTCAACTCCCTGTGGATGGCTGAGCAGCGTTCAGCTTGACACAATTTTGTTTTGGAAGTGGGAATAGAAGTTCTGGTCCCACTGACGGAACACAACGCTGTATACTGTATTAGGCTGGGTTCACACTGTTGTATGGAGCGGTTCACAGCAGGGATCCGGTGCGTCCCTCTTCTCCATTTTAGAGACTAATCAGACCCACGTTTTGGGCTGAATTCGGGCTTGAAACGGACCAGAAGACGCAGAGGACTCTTCTGCAAACTGCTCCGCAGCCTTCCCAAAGATGTGTGAAACCTGCTGCATTGAGAGAACCCAATTCGCACCAGTGTGAACCCAGCCTCAAGCTACAGTATACATACAGTTTATACAGCATGCACAGCTGCTGCAACTGTTAGAGAAGGTAATAGTTTGCTTGGACCAGCTTGGTCCAAGCAAATTGTTTTTTAGCCGGAGATCAGCTTCAAGGCAAGGATTTTAACTTTTTAGTAAAGTCCTTATATTGTATGTTTCTAGTGATCTGTTCTTTGTGTCCAGTTTTCTGTTCACAAGGCTTTGCAAAGTCTATTTTCCTGATTAGAACATTTAAACCACAAGGTGCACAGAGTGTACTTGTATCCACATTGACAAAATGTAAAAAAAATGATGGGGTACTCATTTTGACAAGAAAAACACAAAACTTTATATAAAAAAAAAAACACTTATTTGTATGATTACTAATGCAGAGTAAGGTTTCTCCCAAGGAGTAGCAACGGGGTCATTGTGTCCAGTAGATGTCCAGACATCAAGTCATAGATTTGGTGGGATAACTGTCAGGTCATTTGACCGTCTTCCCCCTGCAGCAGTATACGCTGACACTTTGATCATAATACCACTGACTTCATAATCCATTTTAAGCTGCCAGTTTAACTGAGATGAGCAATTTGTTCTGGGTCGTAGGTTTAATGAACTGCTTTACACAGGTGTACTAGTATTTGCCAGTAATTTGTATTGTTTTGTTAGTTTTGGCTAATTGACCACCCAGAGCAAAATTAGTTTTCATTACAAATATTTTCAGTTTACATTGTTGACCATCTACAGATTCACGGATGTCATTATTTACTGCAGCTGCCTTCTTTAAACAGAAGCTATCCTCATATATACACGTATTCACAGCCCAAAAATAAGATTAAGGGTGACCAAAACCCTTCAAGATGATGCCAGATTTTGGAAACCTTGTGTTTTTTCGGCTGATTATTTGTAGGCGAACAATAGGGTCTGAGTTTTATTCTCCTAGCCAGCTTGGGCATGTTTGCTAAAGATAAGAGCAGCCCCTACAATGGGGGGACATTTATTGCCCCGTGTACAAACATGCATCATAGGCAGTATACAAATGTATATTCATTCCCTGCATTGTTGGAGATGAGAATTTGATGCTTGGTAAAGTTATTATCTACAGTGCCTTGCAAAAGTATTCACCCCCCTTGGCTTTTTACCTATTTTGTTACAATTCAGACTTTAGTTCAATGTTTTTTTAATCTGAATTATATGGGAAGGTAAAATGGGGTAAAACTGCGCTAGAACCCACAAACTACAAGTGTCAAAGCCGCCAGCACTCAAACAAACAAAGCGGATGAAAATGAAAAACAGGGTAGTGCGGCACTATACTAGTGAAGAATATCACTAAGGCTACTTTCACACTGAGGCGCTGGATGCGCTGGCGGTATAGCGGCGTGATTTTAACCCCCGCTAGCAGCCGGAAAAGGGTTAAAAACGCTCGCAATAACGCCTCTTTGCGGCGTTTTGGAGGCACTACCCCACTGATTTCAATGGGCAGGGGCGCTATAGGAGCGGTATTTTTACCGCTCCTATCGCGCCTCAAAGATGCGGCTTGCAGGAGTTTTTTGACCCTCCTGCAAGCGCAACGCTCCAGTGTGAAAGCCCTCGGGCTTTCACACTGGATACAATTGAGCGGCTTTTTTGGGGCGCATTGCAGGCGCTATTTTTAGCGCAATAGCGCCTGCAAAGCACCTCAGTGTGAAAGGGGCCTAAGTGTAGAAGTGATATTCTGACATATAATAAAAATGAAAATACATTTAATCAGTGCATAAATCAATTAAACCACAAATAAATATGGTGTGGGTGTTTCCACAAAAGGAATCCACACAGTATCAGTGTATAAATCAAATAAACCACAAATAAAAAAGTATGGTGAGGGTAATTCCCCTAAAGGAATCCACACACTACACGTGTTATCGTGAAAAAAACACAAGTGCATAAGAACAGTCCAAAAATTAAAAAAGTGACTTATGAATATGAAAGTCCATACAGTGAAAAATTAAATAGGGTCTCTATGTGTGATGCAGGTGCACTCGTCTGGAAGTGAACACAGCACCACTGAGGGTAAAAATAAAATTACAATTGAACTAATATGTGTAACAAGTCCAAACACCTCAGGCCAATTTCAAAGATGGCTTCCCACGGAATGGCCACATGTAAAGAACCAAAATGTTGTCTGATGAATTCAAATCAAAAACACTTGAGACAATGGATAGGTAGGGTACTCTTACCACAAATGATGGACTCATCTACCATACGATAGTGAGTCAGAGAGGCTTGAGGTCTCACAGACCATGGATAATGGAACAGGATGCCGTGGATGTCTCGAACCGTCCAGGAGAGGGTGATCCTATGCGCTGAATGGTTAGTAGAAACTCCTCCAGCATACGAGCTCCAAGGATAAAAAGGTGGAACAAAATAGAGACAAAAGAGAAGGCTCCCAATGGTGCAGGTCAATAAAACCGTGTCAGGTTTATTTTCTTAAAATTGTCATACAGGTGGTTGACAAATAATAACAGAGTGATCACGATCTAAAAAGCAATGTGGGGTACAGATATTCTTCACTAGTATAGCGCCGCACTACCCTGTTTTTCAATCTGAATTATATGTGATGGATCAGAACACAATAGTCTAAGTTGGTGAAGTAAAATTAGAAAAATATATACATAAAACTATTTTTCAGAAATAAAAAACTGATAATTGGCATGTGCGTATGTATTCACCCCCTTTGTTATGAAGCCCTTAAAAAGCTCTGGTGCAACCCAGTACCTTCAGAAGTCTCATTATTAGTGAAATGATGTCCACTGGTGTGCAATCTAAGTGTCACATGATCTGTCATTACATATACACACCTTTTTTAAAGGCCCCAGAGGCTGCAACACCTAAGCAAGAGGCACCACTAACCAAACACTGCCATGGAGACCAAGGAACTCTCCAAACAAGTAAGGGACAATGTTGTTGAGAAGTACAAGTCAGGGTTAGGTTATAAAAAAATATCCAAATCTTTCATGATCCCTAGGAGCACCATCAAATCTATCATAACCAAATGGAAAGAACATGGCGCAACAGCAAACCTGCCAAGAGACGGCCACACACCAAAACTCACTAATCGGGCAGGGAGGGCATTAATTAGAGAGGCAGCACAGAGACCTAAGGTAACCCTGGAGGAGCTGCAGAGTTCCACAGCAGGGACTGTAGTATCTGTACATAGGACGTCAATAAGCCGTACGCTCCATAGAGTTGGGCTTTATGGCAAAGTGGCCAGAAGAAAGCCATTACTTTCAGCAAAAAACAAAATGGCACTGTTTGGGTTTGCAAAAAGGCATATGGGAGACAATGACCCCAAACACACTGCTAAAGCAACACTTGAGTGGTTTAAGGGGAAACATGTAAATGTGTTGGAATGGCCTAGTCAAAGCCCAGACCTCAATTCAATAGAAAATCTATGGTCAGACTTAAAGATTGCTGTTCACAAGTGCAAACTGTCCAACTTGAAGGAGCTGGAGCAGTTTTGCAAAGAGGAATGGGCAAAAATCCCAGTGGTAGGATGTGGCAAGCTCATAGAGACTCATCCAAAGTGACTTGGAGCTGTGATAGTCACAAAAGGTGGCTCTACAAAGTATTGACTTTAGGGGGGTGAATAGTTATGCACTTTGACCTTTTCTGTTATTTTGTCCTATTTATTGTTTGCTTCACAATAAAAAAAAAATCTTCAAACTTGTGGGCATGTACTGTAAATTAAATGATGCAAATCCTCAAACAATCCATGTTAATTCCAGGTTGTGAGGCAACAAAACACGAAAAATGCCAAGGGGGGTGAATACTTTTGCAAGGCACTGTATTCCTATCTATTTTATTAACAAACTAACACATGCTGCATGCTAATAAAGATAATTGTTTTCACAAGGCTGTAGTTGCTTGCTGTGACTGTTCCATTTTACCCAAATTAATTTTTTCTTTTTTTTGGGTGTACATGATAAGCTTTATTGGCTAACTTAAAGCATGTAGTTGAAACTAGCTGAAACAGTTCTTTGTTTATGTTTTTTTTTAAGGTTTTTTGGGGGTTTGGGAGTGTGGAGAAAATTTAGATGTCTACTCACTGAGTAGATTCACCTTACCTTTTTTTTATCCTGATGACTATTGTCACTAAAACAGGAAGTGAGGGGAAATCCCACATTTTTGAGTTGGTACTCGAAAAATAACTATGGGGAAGTCTTCAATAGGGGAATCTGTATAGAAGGGGAATTTCTGTCATTTTGTAGAAATTTCCACTTCTTGTTGAGTCTCTAGGATAGTAAATGATGGGGGAAAAAACACTAATTTGACACAGACAGCCCTAAACCAAAATGATAAAAAAAAAATTATGGTATAAATATACTTTGCTACTTTGCTAAACCTTTACAATGCCCACCAAAGAATCCCAATGTGTTTTCCTAATGATAAGTTGATACTTTACAGCTTCAGGCTTGCCAAAACCCTCTTAGCGCTACCCATGCAGGTTTTTCGTCCATTCGCATGACGTCCCTTGTCCTTTACAAATTCTTCTACAGAGGTACAGGGGTTCCACTACCTCCTCCTAAGAGTCCAGGGCAGCCATATTAAAGAGGTCTGGGGCTAGATCGCAGAGTGGTGAGTCTGTGGGAGGCATTGCTGGAGAGAGAGTAAATATTGCAGGTTTTTTTTTATTATTTTTTTTTTACAGTTTCTGGGATTTTGTTGAGTCTGTAAATCATAATTATTGCTCACTCCCCAGTAATGGAGTGATCCTATAACCACACTTTATTTAAAGTATTGATGTAACAGACCATTAAAAAGATAATGGTAATCAGGATTAACAGAGCTTGAAAACAAAAAATGTTTTAGTTTTTCAAGCTCCGTAATCCTGATTACCATTATCTTTGTGATGGTCAATCCCAGTGGTCTCCCTTTCCTTGCTTTTATGTGGCCCTTGGGGCACAATTCCATCCACTGACGCCAACAATTGGGCATGTGTCCTTCCAATGACACCAACAATTGGGCATATGTCCTTCCAATGACACCAACAAAGGGGCACCATTCCTCCCAATGACACCAACAATTGGGCATATGTCCTTCCAAAAACACCAATTAAGGGGCACAATTCCTCCTTTATGACACTAATGATGGGGCACTATTCCTATCACTGACACCAACGATGAGGCATTGTTTACTCTCACTGACACCAGGACATTTTTTACTCCCACTGGCCTCAGCCTGGCCCCTACGGAGTCTAAAGGACAGTATACTGGCCCTTTGTTTAGAAAGTTTGGAGACCCCTAGTCTATCCCATCACTATTATATATTTTATAGTATTTGCCTAAGCTGGACTTGGGCTTCAAGCTAGCCAATAAGGGTTATTGCTAACGCTCATAACTTTTTGCATTGTCTCAGTGTAAATCACTTCTGATCCAAGTATTGACAGATCCTGCAAGGCCCATGGCACAATAGTGATCTTAAGAGCAAGAAACTACAGTACTTACCTGCTCCTATGGCCTCACTCTTTTGCTGGTAAAACCAGTGAGGTTGTTGGTCAGCTGCTTCTTCCTCATGAGGGATATTTTTCAGGCCTGTGCAGTAAAGTGTTCCATTTAACAATCCTGTTTTTGGTGAGTAGTCAGCAGTGACAGGATTGATAGTCTGACACGATCTTAAAACTATTGTGGCCACCTAAACATTGTGTTTAAAGAAAATGTGTTTTTTAATGGTCACATCTGTACATCTGTATTTGTATTATCTATGTTATTTGCCATATTTGTGTGATCATTGTTCTTTTCAGGAAGTCTGTACATTACTGAGAAACACAATTGATTCCAGAGTGAGACATCATATCGAAAGCCGCAGACAGCAGGGTCAGGTGAAGCTTAAAGAGTACACACAGGCCAGTCCATTGTTTCTGAAAGGTGAGTGCTCATCTGTTACATTACAACAGGAAATTGTCATTGTTCTCAATACCTCTTCTGCAGTGTTCTCAATAATAAATATTATATGCTATTAAAATTGCATATGTTTGTTGAGACAACTCAGCTCTGCAGTAGCGCATAGATATCCTAACCATATAATATCTGGATAGCTTAACCACTTGACAACTGGGCACATAACCCCCTTCCTTTCAGGTTTCAGCGCCGTCATGCTTTGAATGACAATTGCGCGGTCGTGCGACGTGGCTCCCAAACAAAATTGACGTCCTTTTTTTCCCACAAATAGAGCTTTCTTTTGGTGGTCTTTGATCATTTCTGCGGTTTTTATTTTTTGCGCTATAAACAAAAATAGAGCGACAATTTTGAAAAAAACACAATATTTTTTAATTTTTGCTATAATTAATATCCCTTTTTTTTTTTTTTTAAACTATTTTTTTCCTCAGTTTAGGCCGATACGTATTCTACATAATTTAGGTTAAAAAAAAAATCGCAATAAGCGTATAGTGATTGGTTTGCACAAAAGTTATAGCGCCTACAAAATAGGGAATAGAATTATGATTTTTTTTTAATTATTTTTTTATTTATTTTTTTACTAGTAATGGCGTCGATCTGCGATTTTTTTTTGTGACTGTGACATTACGGCGGACACATCGGACACTTTTGACACATTTTTGGGACCATTCACATTTATACAGCGAACAGTGCTAAAAATATGCACTGATTACTGTATAAATTTGACTGGCAGGGAAGGGGTTAAACACTAGGGGGCGATCAAGGGGTTAATATGTTCCCTGCTAGATGTTCTTACTGTGGGGGGGAGGGGACTGACTGGGGGAGGGGACTGATGGTTGTCCCTATGTATAAGGGACACACCATCCGTCTCCTCTCCCCGACAGGACGTGGATCTCTGTGTTTACACACAGAGATCCACGTCCCTGGCTCTGTGACAGCCGATCGCTCGTACCTGGTGGACATCGCGGCCGCCAGGCACGCGCATCGGCACTCGCCTGACACGGTGGGCACAGTTTTTCCCCGACGCGCGCCCGCGGTGGCGCGCATCGCGGAAGTAAATAAGAGGACGTCCATAGACGTCCTATCAGCAATTGACGACCGTCTTTTGCTTATAGCCCGGGCGCGAAGTGGTTAAAATCGTATTAAGTTCAAATAAATTTAAGTCCCTTTTAAAGAATAAAGTCTAATATTGGCATACCCTAAAAGACTCCTAGATTAAGTGATGTACATTTTCATTATTTGGGCTATCCTTAGACATGGTATCCCTGTCACTTAATCTGGCCAAAAAGAATTGTATTGATATATACGGTATGTCTGTGGACACTTTGCAACTTCTGTGGAAAGATATTTCAGCAATCTGACCTTCCAAGCTCCATATCAAGCCTTTGACTAGACCTAATTTACCCCTAGACATTGATAATTTATATCTACTTATGAATTTCCGTGCTGTTGGTTGAAAGATGCTACCTTCATACCCTGGCAACCAACCCACAGCTGTATCCATTCAAAAGACATATTTGAAATAGCTGTCGTGCAAGAATGTCTAGTTACCATCTTAAAATAATTTTCCACTCATCTTTTACCCACCTGTTTGGGGCCCTTTGGTTCATGCTACAATCATCTAGCCACATTAGGATGTTCACGCTACATGCTACAACACATTTAAAAAAAAAAAAAAAAAACAACAACCAAGTCCCCAATAAAAAAACGGCATGAAGAATACATGCGTTACAGTAGTGTCCTCCCCCTTCACGTTACCCCCCACAGTAGTGTCCTCTGCCCCCACACACAGTAGTGTCCTCTGCCCCCACACACAGTAGTGTCCTCTGCCCCCACACACAGTGGTGTCCTCTGCCTGTCCTCTGCCCCCACACACAGTGGTGTCCTCTGCCCCCACACACAGTGGTGTCCTCTGCCCCCACACACAGTAGTGTCCTTTGCCCCTACACACAATAGTGTCCTCTGCCCCCACACACAATAGTGTCTTCTGCCCCCACACACAGTAGTGTCCTTTGCCCCCACACACAGTAGTGTCATTTGCCCCTCCATAGCAGTGTCCTCTGCCCCCACACACAGTAGTGTCATTTGCCCCTCCATAGCAGTGTCCTCTGCTTGCCTAAAAATAGTTTATTCTGTGGTTGCAGCAGCACCTTGGTCACCACTTCCATATTTGATCACTTTGGCCTTCACTTTGATGTTTGATCACTTTGGTCTACAGTTCCATGTTGGAACACTTTGGTCTTCACTTTCACTTTTGATCACTTTGGTCTTGACTTTGATGTTTGATCCCTTTGGTCTTCACTTCCACGTTTCATCACTTTGATCTTCACTTCCACATTTGATTACTTTGGTCTTCACTTCCACATTTGATCACTTTGGCCTTCACTTCCACGTTTGATCAATTTGGTCTTCACTTCCACATTTGATCACCTTGGTCTTCACTTCCACGTTTCACCACTTTGGTCTTCACTTCCACGTTTCACCACTTTGGTCTTCACTTTCACGTTTGATCACCTTGGTCTTACCTTCCACGTTTGATCACTTTGATCTTCAATTCCACTTTGATCACTTTGGCCTTCACTTCGATGTTTGATCACTTTGTTGTTTTCTGCAGCAGATAACTTAAAATGTATATAAGCCACAACAATGAAATTCTCGAATTTGCTAGTTTCTGGTCTGTTTATTATACCATTGAAAAAATGTTGTTGCATACATTTGAAAAGAGCAAAAAGAGCAAAAAGAAAATAACATCTTGCCCTCCTAGTTCTTATCTTAGAATACAGAATGATTAGCTATTACAGTGCCTTACGAAAGTATTCGGCCCCCTTGAACTTTGCATCCTTTTGCCACATTTCAGGCTTCAAACATAAAGATATAAAATTTAAATTTTTTGTGAAGAATCACCAACAAGTGGGACACAATTGTGAAGTGGAATGAAATCTATTGGATATTTTAAACTTTTTTAGCAAATAAAAAACTGAAAAGTGGTGCGTGCAAAATTATTCGGCCCCTTTACTTTCAGTGCAGCAAACTCACTCCAGAAGTTCAGCGAGGATCTCCTAATGATCCAATGTTGTCCTAAATGACTGATGGTGATAAATAGAATCCACCTGTGTGTAATCAAGTCTCTGTATAAATGCACCTGCTCTGTGATAGTCTCAGGGTTCTGTTGAAAGCGCAGAGAGTATCATGAAGACCAAGGAACACACCAGGCAGGTCCGTAATACTGTTGTGGAGAAGTTTAAAGCCGGATTTGGATACAAAAAGATTTCCCAAGCTTTAAACATCCCAAGGAGCACTGTGCAAGCGATCATTTTGAAATGGAAGGAGTATCAGACCACTGCAAATCTACCAAGACCTGGCTGTCCCTCTAAACTTTCAGCTCAGACAAGGAGAAGACTGATCAGAGATGCAGCCAAGAGGCCCATGATCACTCTGGATGAACTGCAGAGAACTACAGCTGAGGTGGGAGAGTCTGTCCACAGGACAACAATCAGTCGTACACTGCACAAATCTGGCCTTTATGGAAGAGTGGCAAGAAGAAAGCCATTTCTCAAAGATATCCATAAAAAGTCTTGTCTAAAGTTTGCCACAAGCCACCTGGGAGACACACCAAACATGTGGAAGAAGGTGCTCTGGCCCGATGAAACCAAAATCGAACTTTTTGGCCACAATGCAAAACGATATTGTAACGGATCTCAGATACCCCAGATGGGCACATCCGCCAGACTTGTGTCTCCTGTCCTCCAAACGCACCCGCAGCCTGCAGATTCGCCATAACCAGCCCTTAACCCCTCAATCACGAGACAATCCACACAGGTGTTGAGGGTTAAACATGCAGAGCATCAACTCTTTATTAAATCCAAAACATACACTTTTACACACAGTTAGGGACACTCCCCTTAGCCTTGTCATAGAGGGGGGGTAGGGGACAAGGAAGAATCAATGGGAACTGAACACTTGTACATTGAAACAGAGACTACAGATAAACATAAAGGGATTATGGTAAGCAGGCAACCCCTCAATACACATCCCCTGCGGAGAGATGTCTGCAGTCCAGACCATTGTGTGCCATGAACCAACACAGCTAAACACAGCAACAAGAGGGGGGGGGGGGATGGGGGAAAAGGGATGTAGCATTACATTACATTATCTCAATGCCAGCTTCTCCCCGAGTCTCCAGTCTCCTCTGGGCCATAATCTGTGGGTAGGAGGCCCGCCCTCAGTCCCTTCCAAAGCACACAGTGACAGTGGGTTCTGTCACAGATATGTTTGGCGTAAAAGCAACACAGCTCATCACCCTCAACACACCATCCCCACTGTCAAACATGGTGGCAGCATCATGGTTTGGGCCTGCTGTTCTTCAGCAGGGACAGGGAAGATGGTTAAAATTGAGGGGAAGATGGATGCAGCCAAATACAGGACCATTCTGGATGAAAACCTGTTGGAGTCTGCAAAAGACCTGAGACTGGGACGGAGATTTATCTTCCAACAAGACAATGATCCCAAACATACAGCAAAATCTACAAAGGAATGGTTCACAAATAAACGTATCCAGGTGTTAGAATGGCCAAGTCAAAGTCCAGACCTGAATCCAATCGAGAATCTGTGGAAAGAGCTGAAAACTGCTGTTCACAAACGCTCTCCATCCAACCTCACTGAGCTTGAGCTGTTTTGCAAGGAAGAATGGGCAAGAATTTCAGTCTCTCGATGTGCAAAACTGATAGAGACATACCCCAAGCGACTTGCAGCTGTAATCGCAGCAAAAGGTGGCTCTACAAAGTATTAACGCAAGGGGGCCGAATAATTTTGCACGCCCCACTTTTCATTTTTTCTTAGTTAAAAAGGTTTCAAAAATCCAATAGATTTCGTTCCACTTCACAATTGTGTCCCACTTGTTGGTGATTCGTCACAAAAAATTTAAATTTTATATCTTTATGTTTGAAGCCTGAAATGTGGCAAAAGGATGAAAAGTTTGAGGGGGCCGAATACTTTCGCAAGGCACTGTATGTTGTAGATATGTGAGAGTGGGAGTGGTTGAGTAGTTTAGCAAAAGACAACTGGGAGGGCTTCACAAGTCTCAAAAAAAATTGTGTTTTGTTATTCCACAACATGACTTAAGAACTGAGTGCATTTCTGGCATATCAACAGTTTATTTTCTGTGCAGGGGAATAAAACAGGAAATTGTACATACATTGTAGACATGTACTGCAGATTTTTGTTTTTTGTTTTTACTTTTGTTTTGACATTTAATTCAAACTAGGGTTAAATTTTTTTAACCACTTAAGCCCCGGACCATTTCGGGCCATTAGGACCAGGCCTGTTTTTGGGATTCGGCACTGCGCTGCTTTAACTGTAAATTGTGCGGACATGCAATGTTGTACCCAAATGAAATTTGCGTCCTTTTCTTCCCACAAATAGAGCTTTCTTTTAATGGTATTTGATTGCCTCTGCGATTTTTATTTTTTGCGATATAAACAGAAAAAGACCGAAAATTTTGAAAAAAAATGATATTTTCTACTTTTTGTTATAAGAAAAATCGAATAAACTCAATTTTAGTCATACATTTAGGCCAAAATGTATTCAGCCACATGTCTTTAGTAAAAAAAATGTCAATAAGCGGATATTTATTGGTTTGCGCAAAAGTTATAGCGTTTACAAACTAGGGTACATTTTCTGAAATTTACACAGCTTTAAATTTATGACTGCCTATCTCATTTCTTGAGGTGCTAAAATGGCAGGGCAGTACAAAACCCCCCCAAATGACCCCATTTTGGAAAGTAGACACCCCAAGGAAATTGCTGAGAGGCATGTTGAGCCCATTGAATATTTTTTTTTTTTGTCCCAAGTGATTGAATAATGACAAAAAAAAAAAAAATTACAAAAAGTTGTCACTAAATGATATATTGCTCACACATGCCATGGTTATATGTGGAATTGCACCCCAAAATACATTCTGCTGCTTCTCCTGAGTACGGGGATACCACATGTGTGGGACTTTTTAGGAGCCTAGCCACGTATGGGACCCCGGAAACCAAGCACCGCCTTCAGGATTTCTAAGGGCGCAAATTTTTGATTTCACTCCTCACTACCTATCACAGTTTCGAAGGCCATAAAATGCCAAAATAGCACAAAACCCCCCCAAATGACCCCATTTTGGAAAGTAGACACCCCAAGCTATTTACTGAGAGGCATGTTCAGTCCATGGAATATTTTATATTTTGCCACAAGTTGTGGGAATATGACAAACTTTTTTTTTTTTGCACAAAGTTGTCACTAAATGATATATTGCTCACACATGCCATGGGCATATGTGAAATTACACCCCAAAATACATTCTGCTGCTTCTCCTGAGTACGGGGATACCACATGTGTGGGACTTTTTGGGAGCCTAGCCGCGTACGGGACCCCAAAAACCAAGCACCGCCTTCAAGGTTTCTAAGGGCATAAATTTTTGATTTCACTCCTCACTACCTATCACAGTTTTGAAGGCCATAAAATGCCAAGATGGCACAAACCCCCCCCCCCCAAATGACCCCATTTTGGAAAGTAGACACCCCAAGCTATTTGCTGAGAGGCATGTTGACCCCATTGAATATTTTTTTTTTTTGTCCCAAATGATTGAATAATGACAAAAAGAAAAAAAAAATGTACAAAAAGTTGTCACTAAATGATATATTGCTCACACATGCCATGGTTATATGTGGAATTGCACCCCAAAATACATTCTGCTGCTTTTCCTGAGTACGGGGATACCACATGTGTGGGACTTTTTGGGAGCCTAGCCGCGTACAGGGCCCCAAAAACCAAGCACTGCGAACGCTGCAGTTATGTGTGTTGTGTTTGGTAAGTGACAGTGATCGATCGATACTGCACTTGGGTGGGCTGGGCTGGGCTGGGCTGGGCGGAGGGGCTAAACGCAGGCGCTAGCAGGTATCTGGGCTGATCCCGCTAACACTGCGTTTTTGGGAACCCTAAACCGCTGGGGATGCTAGTATAGATCTGATCAGATCTGATCAGATACTATACCACTAAGGGGGGTGTATGCTTTGCGCGTGGGTGTTAGCGTTACTGTCACTAACCTAACACTGCCAGGGGCGACGCAGACCCTCTCTGGCGCTAAAACCTAATTGATCTCACCCGCCGGGCGATCAGGGGGGTTAAACCTTTATTGGGTTATATACGGCGGGTGCCCTGATGCTATAAAAAGCAAACTAATCAACCAGCGTCACCCGTAACCTTTATATGGTGATCACTGGTGAAAGGGTTAACTAGGGGCAATCAGGGGGTTAAAACCTTTATTAGGTTAAATATGGGGGTACCTGACACTATATAAAAACCTGACGGGTAACCTAAATAACTAAATAACTTACTGGCTAACCAGTGACACCAGTGACGCTTATACGGCGATCACTGGTGAAAGGGTTAACTCTAGGGGCAATCAGGGGGTTAAAATAATATATGGGGGTACCTGACACTAATAAAAACCTGCGGCGAACCTAAAAAAAAATAACTGCCTATCTAAAACACCAGCGACACGAATACAGCGATCGGAAAAACAATCGCTTAGTGACGCTGAAGTTAGGGGGTGAAAGGGTTACCTGGGGGGTGATCAAGGGGTTAAACCTTTATTAGGGGGGGTTAGGGGGCTACCCTGGACCTAAAGGGGCCTAATCCTAACTGCCCTGCAACTTTTTACAATCACAGATGACACTAAATGCAGTGATCAGTAAAATAAATGATCACTGCAATCAGTGACACTGTGATTGGGGGCTTTGGGGTGACCTGGGGGGTGATCTGGGGGTGACTGGGGGGTGATTTGTGTGCCTATGTGTACCTACGTGTCAGTGGACTGTTGGTGCACTAACCTGCTTCTTCTCTGCTCGGCGCCGGGAACGAAAAGACCGCGGCGAGGGAGATGACATCACTTCCTCTAGCCTTGTTTACATCACATGGCGGAGGAAGCATTTTCATTGGCCGGGAGCGATCGCGAGGGGGGGGGCGGAATCGAGCGGCCGCCCCCTCATGCCTGATCGCTCCCGAACACATAACGGCCGCTCACTGCAGTGAAGGGGGGTCCGGATGGACCCCCCAACTGCACAAAGGCGATCACGTAGATCTACGTGATTCTGCCTGTCCGTGCCATTCTGCCGACGTAAATCGGCGGTGGGCGGTCGTTAAGTGGTTAAAGTAAGTATTCTAAAGTAATGTTAGAGTACTAAGAAGCACTGATCCTGTTTCCTGGAACATTTCGCGTGTGTGTGTGTGTGTGTGTATATGTATATATATATATATATATATATAATGTTGTTAATATTCATTTTTAACCCACTGCTGCTGATATTAGGAAAAAATAAGCCTTCTTCCTCTAATCACACCAGCTTCTCTCCCAGATTCTTCACCTCTGAGCTGGTGAATCTGGAAGGGAGATATTTCAGTAGAACGGCTGTGAGACCTTCAGATCTCACTTTAATAAACTGTCTGTGACAAAATGGTCATGTGCTGTGATGAGAAGCAGAGAACTCTCAGGTCTCGGCTCCTTATCTCAGCTTATTAAACCGGCAATGCTCTGAAATAAGTGATGATCATCATGATCTCGGCTTATCACGGTTTATTAAACAGACATCTATAGCAGAAAACATAAAAAGACAAGTTTGTATTTTATAGTAACGTGTATTTACTCATAGGCTAACGTCTTAGCTGTATTTCAAAATGATCTACAACACATAAAAGAAGGCAAAGCATCTCATCTTTTATCTCATTGTTTAGGACTCATTAAAATACAAACTTATATAAGGGTTATCCATGGATGCTAAATACACCACCTCCCCATATTGGGAAAATGTTTTCAAATAGAGAAGTAGAAAATGGGAGTTTTATGGTGCATATTGATCAAATTAGAGACAATTGAATAAAATTAACACATTTTATTTGGTAAACATCATTGAAAAATTGTATATTAAAACCAACATGAAAATTTTTATATGGGCGTAGTACAAAAGTTTTTGGACCAAGAATTATGGCTTCCTCAGGAGACTTTGCAAGACTTGTGTTCAATATCACTATAAATAAACAAAAGAATATTATAAATTCCATATACAAATAGAGACTATAAATGGTCAATAAATCTCAAAATATATATATTTCTTTCTCGTACATCACGGGACACAGAGCGACATAGTCATTACTAATGGGTTATATAGATACCGTCAGGTGCTGGCACTGGCAACTTCCAAAACCGGAAGTACCCTCCCCTATATAAGCCCCTCCCATCCGGGAGCACCTCAGTTTTTTGCCAGTGTCTAAGGTGTTGGCCAAGAAGAAACATGTGTTTTTCACTGAGCTTGCGTACAGGTTCTTTTGGGCCTCAGTAAGCTATTCCGGATCCGACCAAAAAAGCTTCATAGCTAAACGGTCGGTACCCGGGCCTTGCAGAGAAGAGCAAGGTTTTGCCTGTAATGCTTCTCTTAGGAGAGCTGGACCCTGGGATCCAGAGCTCTGGTCATACCCACGACCAAGATGTTTTCTGTGCAGGGTGCTATACAGGTCCAGGGGAGTGGAATCCTTGGGAACCCGGTCCCTGAAGGTTTGATTACAATGCCTGCCGTGATAGGTGAAGTTTGGGCTTTTGTGGACCAAACAAAGTCCTGCGGTGGGGAACAGGTAAGTGGGGGCCCCCAGGAACTTGGTTCTATTGGGGGACCCCCAAGCCTAATTTGTCTTTCTGTCTGTTACCTAACGGTATTCCCGCTAATATTCTGTGTATGCCTGTTACTACTGAGAAAATGTAAAAATTTTAATAGTAGGCAAGAAAAAAAAAAAAAAAAAATGTAAGACCGCGGTACCTGTGTTAGACACTAGAGGCCGCTATGGTTCTTTTTCTTGTAATGTGGATTTTTTTCTTCCAGAATCAAATCCAGGCAGTTGGTATGTTCTCTGCTGGGAAGCTGTCTCCTCTGCCCTGTTGCTGCGCTCATCCATCCCCGGGCCCTGCGGCAAAGGGACCCTGGCTCCCATCTAGCTCCTTGTTGTTTTCAAAAAAGGCGCCGAAGGCGCATGTGCGCGTGCTCGTGCACGCGCCTCTATTCATAGAGGCGATCTGGAAAAAGGGGCGGAGCGGGTGGATGACGCTCAGGTGTGCGCCGCGGCGCTACTGCGCATGTGCGGGCGTCCAGTGTGTTTTGAAGCACATTATAGCTGGCTGTTGAAGTGCACAGACAGAGCTAGCAACAATATAAAGGCACATAGAGGCGGTTGATGCAGGCATCCCCTAGAAAGGCACTTTAGTAGACACCAACTGTGATATAGCAGCAATTGTGCTAGACTATTCTCAGTAAAAGTGGTGTATTACGGCTGGAATACCTCAGCTTTAGGCTTAGGAATATGCCGTCCAGAAGCTCCGGAACTGAATCTTCCAGGAAGCGAAGGGGGTCTCATCGGGCTCTGAGGATCTTGGGCATACTTCTGCTGCACCAGTCTCCCCTGAAGTTCAGAGGTAAGTGACCGTAGAGACCCCGCAGGGGTACTTGGTACTGTGGCTGTCCTCAGTTCACCTGCTCCTGTGTATGTAACAGAGGAGGTTTTTTCCTCAGCTCTGGGAGGATTAGAGAGAGATTGTCAACATTGATCGCTGCCTCCCTGTCAGGGAAAGCACACCGATCTCCATCTCCTCCTTCAAAGTGCCTGTTAGCAGAGCAACAGTCCCATACAGGGATCGACCTGCCTGAAGGGGATCAGGATAAGGTTGAGTCTGTTATAGAGGAGTCAACAGTGGGGGAACCTTTTCTCAGCATCTCAAGCTGAAAGATTATGGGTTCAGTCTCTGACTAACATGGTCCGATCAGCATTTAAAAATGCACCTTGCGGAACCATCAACCACTACTGTATCCTCGTTGGGGTCGCTAGAAGCCCCCAGACTGTCTGTTCTTTTCCACTTCACCCTTTACTGAAAGGGCTTATTTACCAGGATTGGGAACGTCCTGAGAAAATATTTATTCCCCCAAGAGATTTCCGGTGGTCTATCCCATGGAGGATAAGTTCATCAAAAAAAAAAAAAAATGGAAGGTCCCTACAGTGGACGCAGCCATCTCTTGTATGTATAAATCACTGACATGTCCAGTGGATAATGTCCAAATGTTCAAGAACCCAATAGATAAAAGATTGGAGTCCTTATGAAAGTCTGCTTCTTTCTACAGCAAGCTTGGTGACACAACCAGCAGTAGCAGCTATTGGGGTCTGCTAAGCAGTGAAGGATCAGTTGAAACAGGTCTTGAGGGACTTGACAGATCAGCAGGCTTTGCCCTAGCTGATCTACCTAGAGCCTTAGGCTTTGCGGTTGACGCCATAAGGATTCAGTCCATCAGGCCTCCCGCCTTACGCTGTCTATAGTACATATGCGTAGGCTTCTATGGCTCAAAAACTGGTCTGCTGAAGCTCCCTGTAAAGAATGGCTGGTTAGCGTCCCATTTCATGGTGAACGCTTATTCAGGGAAAACCTGGACAAATATATCCAGAAAATTTCCAGCGGTAAAAATACGCTCTTGCCGGTTAAAAACAGAGTTAGAGGTCCCTCTTTAAGAGGCCTGCTTCTCCAGTCCCTGGGGCATCGGCTGTGTAACAGTTCCGACGGCCTCCTCGGTCAATTCCCGGGGGTAAAACACAGGGACAATAGCAGGGTAATGAGAAACCCTGGGTCAGGGGAGGTACAAAACCTCCCCCAAAGTTAAATTCATTGAAGGGTTGCCCCAACTCAGTCGGGTGGGGGGAGGACTCCAGTTGTTCGCAAGAGACCTTGCGGGACACGATCAAGACAGATAGGTGCTCTCCGCAGTATGTTTGGGATACAGTTTGGAGTTAAAAGACTCTCCTCCTTCCCATTTTTGAGGTCAAACGTGCCAAGGGATCCCCGGAAGATAGAGTCCCTCTTGTTGGCACTAGAACAACTATTGCTCCAAGGAGTAATTATGGAGGTTCCCCTGTAAGAATGAGGGTTTGGGTTTTACTCAAACCTCTTTACAGTCCCGAAGCAAACGCGGACGGGAGGCCCATATTAATTCTAAAAAGGGCTATACAAATTCCTGTATATCAGGACTTTCCGATGGAGTCGATCCGATCGGTGGCCACTGCCCTACAAGGGGAGGATTGGTTAGCCGCGATCGACATCAAAGATGCTTATTTGCACATTCCCATCTTTCCAGTCCACCAAAAATTTCTACGCTTTGCAGTAGAAGGGCGCCATTTTCAGTTCAGAGCCTTACCCTTCGGTTTGGCCACAGCACCACGAGTGTTTACAAAAATTCTGGCCCTTTATTGGCCAATCTAAGAACACAAGGTGTAATGATAATGGCATATCTAGATGACTTATTGCTGATAGACCACTCAGTGAAAAAACTAGACGTGGTCGTTCACAAGACAATCAAGTATCTGGAATCTCACGGTTGGATTATCAACCGAGACAAGTTAGCCCTAAAAACCAGTCAAAAGTCTGGAATACTTGGGGCTAAGGTTGGATTCAGGCCAGAGAAAAATATTCTTGCCTCGAGGAAAGGTGTTGTCTTTGAAAGATTTAAACCACTTAGTGGGTACAAAAAAGACAGCCGTCCATACGCCTGTGCATAAGGCTGCTGGGAAAAATGGTGGCATCATTCGAAGCAGTACCCTACGGTCAATTCCATTCAAGGAATTTGCAGGGGGCCATACTGTCAGCCTGGAACAAAAAAGTTCAGGCCCTAGACTTACAATGTCCTTGTCCCCTTCCGTTCGCAAGAGCCTCCGTTAGTGGTTGGTTCCCCAGAATCTGGAAAAAGGGAAATCCTTCAGTCTGATTTCTTGGAAGGTGGTCACTACAGATGCCAGCCTTATAGGCTGGGGAGCAGTACTGGAGCAATAGTCTCTCCAGGGCAGATGGTCGGATGCAGAAAAGGCCCTGCCCATCAATCTCTTAGAGATACGAGCAGCCCGGTATGCCCTAGTAGCATGGACATCCAAACTCCAAGGGTCCCCTGTCAGAATTCAATCATCAGGGGGGCACCAGGAGTCGTGCAGCCCAGAGGGAAGTAAATTACATCCTGAAATGGGCAGAAAAATATGTCCCAGCCATATCTGCGGTATTCATTCCAGGAGTGGAGAATTGGAAGGCGGACTTTCTAAGTCGCCAGCAATTAGGCCCAGAGGAAGGGTCCCTTCACCCCGAGGTTTTCTGGACAATATGTCAGCGGTGGGGAACATCGGATGTAGATCTTCTAGCATCCAGATTCAACGCAAAGGGGGACAGGTTTGTCTCTCGGACAAGGGATCCCCTAGCTTGCGGCTCGGATTCCCTAGTGTTCCCTTGGGATCAGTTCAAGCTGATATATGCATTCACACCGCCACAATGGTTACCTCGATTACTCCGCAGAATCAGGGTAGAAAAGAAACCAGTGATTCCGGTGGCTCCAGCGTGGCCCCGAAGAGCGTGGTACGCGGAGATTGTAAAATTTCAGTGGGGAGTTCTTGGACTCTCCCACTTCGTCCGGACCTGCTTTCGCAAGGACCGATATACCACCCTTCCTTACCAGCCCTAGGTTTGACGGCCTGGCTATGGAAGCCCACATTCTAAAAAAGAGAGGGCTCTCTAATCCTGTGGTATCTACCATGATCAATGCCAGGAAGCCGGTATCCAGGCAGATCTAATATAGAATCTGGAAGGCGTACATCGCGTGGTGTGAGGCCAAGAAATGGCATCCACATAAGTACGTAATAGGTAGGATTCTGGACTTCCTACAATGGGCTGTAGATAGGAAGCTTGCCTTGAGTACTATCAAGGGTCAGATTTCGGCCTTGTCAATATTTTTTCAAAGGCCCTTGGCTTCGCATTCACTAGTCAAAGCCTTTATACAAGGAGTGATGCGTATTAGTCCTCCGGTTAATATTCCCATATGTCCATGGGATCTAAACTTGGTTCTGTCGGTTCTACAGAAACAACCATTTGAACCATTACAGCATATTTCTTTGGTGCTTCTCACCAGGAAATTGATTTTTCTAGTAGCCATTTGTTCGGCTAAAAGAGTGTCGGAATTAGCAGCTATGTCCTGTAAGGACCCATATCTGGTTATCCATAAGGATAGAGTAGTATTACGTCCTCATCCAGCCTTTCTTCCTAGGGTGGTACCGAGGTTTCATTTGAACCAAGATGTGGTTCTTCCTTCTTTTTTCCCCAAACCTACTTCGGTAGAGGAAAAGTTATTGCATTCTTTGGATGTAGTAAGAGCAGTTAAAGCTTATCTAAAAGCCACTGCTCAGATTCGCAGAACGGATACTTTGTTTATTCTGCCGGAAGGCCCCAGAAAGGGTCAGGCAGCGTCAAAATCTACTTTAGCCAAGTGGATTCGACAGGTCATAATACAAGCCTATGGCTTGAGAAGGAGACCGCCTCCGTTCAAAGTTAGAGCGCACTCCACGAGAGCAGTTGGAACTTCATGGGCAGTGCATCACCAGGCCTCCCTGGCTCAAATCTGTAAGGCCGCAACATGGTCTTCAGTTCACACGTTTACTAGGTTCTACCAGGTGGACGTTAGAAGTCAGGAGGATGTCGCCTTTGGGCGCAGTGTGTTGCAGGCCGCAAAAGATCCTCATGTCTGATAGCGCTCAGCTTATATATGGTGTATCCCCCCCCCCCCCTCATTGGGCATTGCTTTAGGACATCCCATTAGTAATGACTATGTCGCTCTGTGTCCCGTGATGTACGAGAAAGAAAATAGGATTTTTATAACAGCTTACCTGTAAAATCCTTTTCTTAGGAGTACATCACGGGACACAGAGCTCCCGCCCCTCTTTGGGGACACTTATTGCTTTGCTACAAAACTGAGGTGCTCCCGGATGGGAGGGGCTTATATAGGGGAGGGTACTTCCGGTTTTGGAAGTTGCCAGTGCCAGCACCTGACGGTATCTATATAACCCATTAGTAATGACTATGTCGCTCTGTGTCCCGTGATGTACTCCTAAGAAAAGGATTTTACAGGTAAGCTGTTATAAAAATCCTATTATTATAGGTCATGTGATGGAAAGATGTAATGGAATTTCCTTATTTGAAAGCATTACTTGCTTGTTGGACCTGTTTTTCCCTATCTGGACTGCATTGGTATATGGAAAAGGGCAAATTCCTATCCTCCCATTAGGGATTGTCTACATTGGGGTGAGATGACTATAAGATGAGCCTATATGGAATTAGTGTGCATGATTAATTGAGATGTATTCTCATAGTTGTCTTTGTATGATTTCCTAGAAAAAACAGCTTTTCTCCTATCAAGTTGTACATTTGATTTGAAGTAAACCGTATTAGTGACAAGAATTTTTGTTGGAATTTTAAAATTCTATATAGCCATATGTTGGGACATGGTAGGTATAATGGATTAGATAGATCCCAATTGGATGCCTAATTGGACTCAGTTATTTGTGTCCAACTATAACTGGTTTTATATTCCTGCAGGTTACATGACACACTGATATTTTGCTGAGCTATCTGTTTGTGGGTCATTGCTAGTTCTCTGGAGTCATGTTCACATTTGGGGTAAAATTCTTTCCATCAGATGACCTGTATATATATGATTGTATTGTGTCTCTGTAAATATGTAAATTAAATATTTTGAGATTTGTTGACCATTTATGGTCTCTATTTGTATTATGAATTTATAATATTCTTTTGTTTATTTATAGTGATATTGTACATAAGTCTTGCAAAGTCTCCTGAGGAAGCCATAATCTTGGCGAAACATGTAGAGAGTCCAAAAACTTTTGTACGACGACCGTATGAAATTGTTCATGTTGGTTTTAATATACAATTTTTTATCAAATTTGTTAATTTTATTCAATTGTTTCTAATTTGATCAATATGCTGCTTTAAAACTCCCATTTTCCACTTCTCTATTTGATTAAATTAGAACTAAAACAAAACTTTTTTTCTGTTTGGATAGAGTAAAGCCCTGTACACACGATCGGATTTCCTATGGATTCCAATCCGATGGATTTTTCCATCGGAAATCTGATGAAGCTGACTTCCATCAGTCTTGCCTACACACCATCAGTCAAAAATCCGACCGTCCCAAACGCTGTGATGTAAAACACTCAGACGAGCCAAGAAAAATGAAGTTCAATGCTTCTGAGCATGTGTCGACTTGATTCTGAGCATGCGTGGGTTTTTTCTCCGACGGAGTTCCACACAGACGATCGGATTTTGCTATTGTTTTTTTTCCCATCGGATAAATTTAAAACATGTTCTATTTTTTCACACCGATGGAAAAAAGACCGATGGGGCCCATACACGATCGGTTTGTCCGATGAAAACAGTCCATCAGACTGTTTTCATCTGTAAAACCGATCATGTGTACACGGCTTAAGGGTGGGTTATAATCCCTGTCAGGATTTCTTTTTTGCTATCTGTGTCCCATCTGTGTACCATTGGGGAGATTTATTTCTCTTTACTTCCTATCCCATAGCCAAAAAACAAAGTAAAAGAAAATCCCTCCCAAAGTGAGAGAATCCCTGGTTGTCACCAGAACTAGTATCCCCATTGGAAGATTTCCCCTCTATTACTGTACTGAGGACAACACAAAATTTCGGATTTACTTTCACTTTTGGTCAAAAAAGTAAACAGAACAAAGAGAAACAATAATAATTACCTGACTGGTGTTCTAATCAGACCTGGTGAAGATGAAATCACCACTAGCACATTGCCTTGCAGGTAAAAAAAAAAAGCCCAGCAGTTCACAACTGCTTTAAAACGCACTATGTTTTTTTTATTTTTTAAACCATAGTGCATTTTAAATGCATTGCATGCAGCGCATAAGCTGTGAATAGCTGGTTGTTGTCGGGGCCAGCTCCTTAACCTATTAATTGTTTGTTAAGGATGCCAGCGGGTGGTTGTTAAGGGTCCTTAACAACCAGTGATAATGCCTCCCTCGTATTCACCATGCTCCAGCTCTGGAGCAATGCTACCACCGGAGGCAGGAGGAGGCGGAGAGACAGCGGGTGAAACAGCAGGGAGCATTGGCTCCCCAAATCTGAGGGGAGGAGGCAGGAGAAGGCCTGACCAAGCTACTGGTGAGTAGAGATGGGCTCGGGCGTGTGCGGATCCCACCTGCCTGATCCCACCAGGAAGCCGACACTAAACACGGCTAATCTCAGGCAGTGAGACATTTCCCAATCTGTGCAGCTGTGGATCAGGAAATGCCTCACTGCCTGTTATTAGCCATGTGCAGTGTCAGCTTCCTGGCGGGATCGGGCAGGTGGGATTCTGAACACGCCCGAGCCCATTCCTACTGGTGAGCACCAAGGGAGCAGGAGGCTGTGCGAGGGAGGGCACTTTTTACATCCCCGCTGATTGTTAAGGTAGCCGACATCTGCTGACTCAATCAGCTATTCACTGGTTATTAACCGCTTGAGGACCGCCGCACACCGATGTACGTCGGCAGAATGGCTCGGCTGGGCACATGGGCGTACAGGTACGTCCCCTTTAAGAGCCCAGCCATGGGTCGCGAGCGCGACCCGGTCCTCTTCTCCGTGACCGTCCCTGTGGGAACAGCGGTCCCGATCGCCGCTGGTGTCCCGCGATCGGGTCACAGAGAGGAGGAACGGGGAGAGGTAAGTGTAAACAAACCTCTCCCCGTGCTTTCTAGTGAGCCTGTCACTGATCGTCTGTTCCCTGTAATAGGGAACTATGATTAGTGACGTCACACGCTAAGCCACGCCCCCCCCAGAGTAAGAAACACAAATCAGGGCACACTTAACCCCTACAGCGCCCCCTCCTGGTTAACCCCTTCACTGCCAGTGTCATTTTTAAAGTAACCAGTGCATTTTTATAGCACTGGTCGCTGTAAAAATGACAATGGTCCCAAAATAGTGTCAAAAGTGTCCGATGTGTCCGCCATAATGTCGCAGTCACGAAAAAAATCACTGATCACCACCATTACTAGTAAAAAAATATTAAAAATTAATAAAAATGCCATAAAACTACCCCCTATTTTGTAAACGCTATAACTTTTGCGCAAACCAATCAATAAACGCTTATTGCGATTTTTTTTTTACCAAAAATATGTAGAAGAGCACGTATCGGCCTAAACTGAGGAAAAAAATAGTTTTTTTATATATTTTTTGGGGATATTTATTATAGCAAAAAGTAAAAAATATTGCACTTTTTACAAAATTGTCGCTCTATTTTTGTTTATAGCGCAAAAAATAAAAACTGCAGAGGTGATCAAATACCACCAAAAGAAAGATCTATTTGTGGGGAAAAAAAAGGACGCCAATTTTGTTTGGGAGCCACGTCACACGACCGCGCAATTGTCAGTTAAAGCGACACAGTGCCGAATCGCAAAAAGGGGCCTGGTCCTTATGCTGCATATTTGCCCGGGTCTTAAGTGGTTAAGGACACTGCTCCTTAACAACCAGTAAAAACGCACCTAAAACACACCCTGGGTGCATTTTTGTTGCAGTTCCCATTGACTTCAATGGAAGGTTGTAATAGGTTATAAAAATGCACCAAAGATGCAGCGAGCCCCTAGGGGTGGGATTTTAAAGGCACTACCAAAAAGACAATGAAGTAGCTGCAGCATGCAGAACTTTTCCAAACCACAGTGCAAATGCAGCTCAGTAATGTGAAAAGTCTCATAGGCTTTAAAGGCAAATCATTTTTAATGCGCTTTTGTCTCGCTTTGTTCCAGTGTGGCAAAAGTGCATCAGTGGGAAAGGGCGTTTACTGTTCACCTCCACCATTACAGGAGTGAGCTCTCAAGCATCGAGCTCAGAGTGCATCAGGGGAGAGAAAGCACATGTGAGGGGGTTTGAATCAAAGAAAGAACGCCTGTGATGGTGGAGGTGGAGGTGAAGGTGGTACACAAATGACTTAAGCCTCATACACACAATTGGATTTTCATCGGACAAAGCGTAGGACTTTTGTCCGAAGGGCGTTGGCCAGGAACTTGTATTGCATACAAATGGCAAAGAATTGTCGGCCAACAAACACGAAACCACATGTTTTTTCAGCTCTTTAGCGCCACCTTTTGGGCAACTTCTGCTAATGTGTTCTGGTGAGCATTGCTTCTGAGCATGTGTGTTTGTACTTTGGAGTTTTGTCCGAAGGACTTGTGTACACAGGATCGGATAATCCAACAACACACATTTGTTGGTGGACAACTTTAAAGCATGCTATCCCACATTTGTCCGCGGAAAATCCGACAACAATTGTCCGATGGAGCATACAAACAGTCGGATTTTCCTACAACAGCCTGTCATCACACAATTCCCGTTGGATAATCGATCGTGTGTACGGGCCTTTACACTTTTAGCAGACGTTATTCAACTTTGGTCAAAGCTGCACAATTCGTTTTTATCTACAGGCACCTGCATTGGCAGGTTTTGGTGGTGAACTATGTCTTTAAAACAAATTTATTTTCACGTGTTTTTATTCTAGGTTTAAATTCTGTTTTCAAGTGTGTTGATGAATAACATGTTAGCATGCTGAAATTTTGCTGACAGAACTAAATATGAATGTGAAAAAAAAAATTCACAGTTGATATTAGATTTTTTGTTTTTGTGACATTTACAAACTACTTTGAGCATGTTCTGTTCTTCACATAATTATAGTATTGTTCTGCAATAATAACAGAACAAGTAATTGTTTTAAGAACTTGGTGCTGCACATGACATGAATGAAACAATTGTAATTTAAAAGATGGATTTCATTGTTGTAGCGTGCCGTGCCACTTTTCAAGGGCAATTAAAACCAGTACTGATGATCACAAATTAGACTTCTATATTACAGGGCTTAGCAAAATACATGCAATGCATGAATCTGTTCTATGAGGCTGTCCTATATTTGAAAGGGTAGTACTCAGAAGACTTTGGGTTTAAAAATGATTGGATTGCAGTTTTTCTGGACATTAGACATGCCCATGTAATCTGTGAACTTTAAGTATAGAAGTGTTAAAAGGGAAGCCAGCCAAAATAACATATACAGTGGAATGCAAGCAAGCAGTTATACTTATTTTTACTAATACAGTTTTCTGATTGATCCTCAACTATTTCTTCGTCCTACAAGCCTACATTTAGTCTTCAAATGGTTTGCAGTGTGTATTTGAAGGTCATCTGTGCATACTTTCAGTATTCTTATTTCTTTTAAATTAACTTTTTAAAAATATTTTCTGCCAATAACTTATTTGCTGTGGATTCTTCTTTTTCTAAAAGGGGAACAGGATGGTTATAGGGAAAGATGTGGTCAGGACCTAATGGTTTTGTGAGAAGTTTTTTTCTCAACTGTCTGAGATTATTATAATTATACAGGATTTATATAGCGCCAGTTTGCACAGCGTTTTACAATATAAAGGGAGACAATACAGCAATGATACAATTTACAAGAAGGCCCTGCTCCTGCGAGCTTACAATCAAATAGGGAGGGGCTAGTGGAACAAAGGGTAATAACTGTGAGGAATTACCTGTTGGTAGAAATAGAAGATTTGGTTATAAGCTGAAGGCAGGATCGGCCTCCCTGAAGAGATGAGTTGACAGGGAGTAGGAGATAGCTAGACATATTGGGGTAGTGAATTCCAGAGGATGGGAGAGGCTCTGGAGAAGTCCTGGAGATGAGAATGGGAGGAGGAAACAAGGGAGCTAGAGAGAAGGAGGTCTTGGGAAGAGTAGAGAGGACGGTTTGGTTGATATTTGGAGACAAGATTGGTGATGTAGCTCGGGGCAGAGTTGTAAATGGATTTGTATATTATTGTTAGCATTTTTAATTTTATTCATTGGGCAATAGGAAGCCAGTGGAGGGATTGGCAGAAAGGGGTGGCGGACACTGAATGTTTGGTGAGGTAGATGAGTCTTGCAGTAGCATTCATGGTAGACTGAAGAGGGGATAGCCAGTGGATAAAGGGACTAACTGGGTAGTTTCAAAGCTATATAGTGCAGTATAATGTGAGGAGCACCTGATAAAACTGCCAAGGAAGAACTTTACCTTAAAGCATGTAGCACACCCCTGTAGGGACTGCAGATGAACTTGGACCCCCCACTCCTGCATAGCCAGGCACACCAAATCTTCACAAGCACCCAGAGTCAGAGAACAGTCCATGACTTTGTTTGTGTCCTTTTATTAAGTGTTAATAGCTTGGATAGGGATGGGAGATTATGGGAGGTCTACTTGACTTCAGCAAAACTTTAACAACTTTAGGGACATTTCTAGTATATACAGTCTCCTTGACACTCCTCCTGCACATGCTTGATTGCTGGCTCCAGCTGAATCACTGTTGGTATATCTGACAAGCTCTCAGTCAGATTTTAAGCAATAGTCTATTACAGGGAGGAACTTGAAGCCCCTTGTGTGTAGCAAAATACAGTGATCAGCATGTACTTTTCTTCCTGTGACTACTGATCCCAGCAACACCTCTTTAAGCACTTCCTTTAGTGTGTTATGGCAGGATCCTTCCAGCACCCAGGCCCCGGCCCAAGGCAGAACACCCCCCCTGACTAGGGGGCACCCCTGAGGGCCACAGACAGCCTCCTTAGCACTGTATCTTTATCGCTCTCCCTGACTGCCCCTTCTGGCATGACTCATGTCTATTTATGAGGTATACTCTGCCCACAGAGAAGTCTGCAACAGGAATACACTACATTGTATATATGTGTATGTTTTAAAGTGTCAATTTACTGTTTATTTGTGGGTTATAACACAGGTGCTGGAATCTTTAAAGCATCCAGAAGCTGTAATTACATACCAATGAGCCTCAATATGCTAGTGAACTAGAGGGTGGGCTCACAGAACAATGACACAATGAGGTTGATTTACTAAAACTGAAAATCTGGTGCAGTTGTGTATGGTAGCCAATTATCTACTAACTTCAGTTTGGTCAATTAAGCTTTGACAAAAAACCTGGAAGCTGATTGGTTTCTGTGCGCAAGATTTTGCACTCTCCAGTTTTAGTAAATCAACCTTAATAACAAATGACAGATGAAGTAATCAGAATAGAATGCTAACATTTGGTGTTTAAGAGCAAAGATGAAGCAATACCAATGAATATTCAGTATTCTCAAAAGATAACCCAAATACGGTAAATGTATAGTATTCTCAAAAGACATCCTAAAAAAGAAAGACTTTCCGGTTGGTTCCATTTCAACAAACAAAATGTAGAAATGTATGAGGTTGACAAATGATCTTTTACCAACATTTGTTGTATACTTTGGCTGTTATTACACTGTGCTTTACATAAGAAATAGGAATCTTTTCGTGGCCATGACAGGTGTCAGCTGGAGGTCTGTCTCGATTGGATCCTTGGCAATTGGTCATTAATACATTAAGCTGAGCATCTTAGTATTATTCTCATATTTTTTTATGCAGAAATTGGAATTTCACAAAAAAAAAATTGCATACATTTGTGGAGTCTCAGCTTTTAAGAGTTTATATTTCAGTCATCCAATTACAGTACTCACAATTATATATTCTAAAATTGTTCCCAACAATTGTAGTAAATTAAAAATGACAGTGATCACATATCTGTTCTTGATTAGATTGTAAAAATGGTAATAAATAACAACCATTATATAAATATTAATAATAGTAATAATGAAAAAATTGGGTCTTCTTTTATGGTCTTTTCATAAAAGTGGGCTAGGTCACCGTGTGATTTGGACATCTGTTCATAAAGGTATGATGAGAAGAACGGAAGACCTTTGTTTTAGAAGACCTGGTAATAGAAAAGCTTTAAAGACCAGACAGTTACTTTCTATAGTCCAGACTACAAAAGTTAAGACTCTGTTTTCCTTTTGATTATATGGCTACCCTCAACGAGTTTCATATCGTATTCAACCCAAGGGAATGATCCAGCCCTGTTGGTACTGTCTTTCAGAGGCTTTGGAATACCTGATACATTTGTTCTGCATCATTGCCCAAGGCTTCCAGATCATTACATATGCTGATGACCTAACTCAGGTCTCTTTGCCATTCAGGTATCCTAAAGAGACTTGTTGTGGTCTGAAATCCAAACTTACTTCCAAGGCTTTGGAAACAAGTAATTAGACCATTTTCTAAGATCTTCAAAGCTTGCAGCATAAGGCTTTTCTTGTATAATGACAGGGATCACACTATTTGATGCTGTGGGACACTATTTGAGTGCAGGTGCATTTGATTGAACATATATGTATTCTTTCAGTTGCAGATACAAGGGTGATGTCTCTTAGCTTGGAAATGTATCAGCAATATCATATTAGAACTGCAGCTTATAAGTGTCTATCTTGTTTTTACAGTAACACAGTCCTGGTAGACCAGTTGCCACACCACAGTCACACCAAAAAATGTAAAGTAGCTATTTTAAATAATTTTTAGATGTGAAGGAGTAGGGAGGACTTCTAGTAAGTGAGGGCTTTTAGGCCCCATATACCTACCTATGCGTCACATGAATGTGTTTTTTTTTTTGAGGCTCGTTTTTGCCTGACAACATAGGTCCTTCCATTCACTTGAATTCGTGAACCTATGCGCAACAAACACAGAAAAGTAGCTCATAGAGCATTTTGTCACATTCCGGTTTGTGCATTTTTTACCCACACATCTTGCCATGTTTTGTCATGTGGCAAAATGTGCATTTTCTAGCCACGTGTGGGAGTCCATTAAAATTATTGGCACTATTAGTGCGATGTGTGTTTTCACATGTTCCAATAACATGCATGGAAAAGTGCGTTTCTGCATGCGTTCCCGAAACGTGCAGATGTCAATGGAGTCATAGGGCCCTTTCACACTGACGGACCGATCGGTTTTTCAAGCAGACCCGATCGGACCACCCTTTGTTCTCAATGGAGCGGCGGATACATGTCTGCTGGCTCTCACCGGCATCTAATCCTGTCCACCAAAAATGGATGAATGTGGATCCGTTTCCGGTCCGTCCGGATCCTCAGGGTGAATTGGGTCTGATGGAAATGGACAGGCAGCCGTTTCGATCTGACCGTCCCATAGAGAACAGCGGGCTGTGTCTGTATCCACTCCTCATAGCAAAGTGGACACAAACCTGTCATCCGCCTGCTCAGCGGGGATCAGTGGAGAGATCCCCTGATGAGCAGGCGGATCCATTTGACGGAGTTCACCCCATCTAAAAGGGGCCTTAAGTAGCAACACAACAGTGTCATTTTTTTTAACTTTTTTTAAGACGTGAATTTTATTTAAAATTTTAAGTGCATCTAAGGTCAAAACTTTTAGTTTTGGATACAGTGGGTAGCGGTTATCAACCTCTCTGTACAGTATTGCAGGAGAGATTCACTCTCACTCTCGATGGGATTGTTCATACAATTCCTGCTCACCGCCTGCCAAATCATGTGAACGAAGCCTTATTTGTCTTGGTATTTATTTACCAGAACAGAAAGTGATGGGAAATCCAAAATGAGTAGGTACTGATACAAGAATGGAGGGTAAATCTTTCAATAGGGACAATTTTGTTGTGGTGACAGAGATTTCCTCACTTCCTGATGCATCTCTTCTACAGAAAGTGAAAGGAAATCTCACAAATGGGACACACCTGGGAAAAAACTTACAGGGGTTTTAACCATTTTTTATTCAAAATAATACTTTTAGCATTAGACATACTTTAAAGCTGAAGTTTTATTCTTTTTTCTTTTCTGTTTCATCCTTTCCCCTCATCAACATGCTAATGACATTTAAAAAAAAAACTTTGTTTTCGTACATAAATAATTTTTTACACAGGGACCTCATCACTGGGTCTCTTTGCTTCTTTGCACAATGCATGCAGATCATGGCATGTGGCTTGGGCTTAAAGGGCACTGTACATAGCATCCTGAAACATCACAGCACCCTGCCTCAATACCTCTCTCTTTTAAAAGCCCTCAGCCCTGATGAAAGTCATGGGCTGGCTCTTGGGAGGAGGTATGCAAATATCAAAATTCTTTGATGGGTGAATGTCAGTCCGAAGGATACTAAAGGCCCGTACACACGATCAGAAAATCGTACGGAAAATACCGCTTTAGAAGCGATCGTGCGATAATCTGATCATTAGTACACAGCTTTCGAGAGCCGATCAGGACAGGTTGTGCGAAATTATCCGATGGGACAAGCGCAAAAATGTTTCTTGTACAATACGAGATCGTATGATTTTCGTTTAATCAGTACTGTTTTTGTCTAAAAATACAATACATTACATCACTTCCAAATTTTTATTCTGTCTTATGTGAATTTTAGGAACTTTAGTAACGTCTTCATTTTCGATTTGGAGACTAGCATGCAAAAAAAAAAATGGCCGATCCTTTGTCTGATAATCTCATCATGTGTACCAGGCTTTACACGCAGACCACCCTACAGTGCCTTGAAAAAGTATTTACACCCCTTGAAATTTTCCAAATTTTGTCATATTACAACCAAAAATGTAAATGTATTTTTATTGGGATTTTATGTGATAGACCAACACAAAGTGGCACATAATTTTGAAGTGGAAGCAAACTGTTAAATGATTTTCAGCATTTTTTATACAATTAAATATGTGAAAAGTGTGGCGTGCATTTGTATTCAGCCCCCCTGAGTCAATACTTTGTAGAACCCCCTTTCACTGCAATTACAGCTGCAAGTCTTTTTGGGGATGTCTCTACCAGCTTTACACATCCAGAGAGTGACATTTTTGCCCATTCTTCTCAAGCTCTGTCAGATTGGATGGACAGCATCTGTGAACAGCAATTTTCAAGTCTTGCCACAGATTCTCAATTGGATTTAGCTCTGGACTTTGACTGGGCCATTCTAACACATGAATATGCTTGGATCTAAACCATTCCATTGTAGCTCTGGCCTGTTAGTTTAGGTGGACGGGCATGTCTTGGTAGGTTTGCCGTTATGCCATACTCTTTCCATTTTCGGATGATGGTTGTTCAGAGCTTGGGATATTTTTTTTATGACCTAACCCTGTGTAGCCATCATACCCCTTTTCCCTACTTTTGGCTCACTTGTAGGAAAAGGGGCACACCAATGCTACATGCCCGTACCCTCCTGTGTGAGGAGGTTGAGCGGTGTATTGTACCTGGGTCTCTATGGCTAGGTTCTCCAGAGAATGGTGCCCGTCTTCACTGCAATAAAGACAAGTCTCTATTCCCCAATAACTCCAAGGGCCACACCAATTGCAACTCCAACGTAGAGTTTATTTTTCTCATTTGCATAGTCATTAAATAGGAAAGGATGGATGGAGAACAGGACAGCAAGAGGTGTTGGAGTAGGTCCAGGCACAAACTAATACATATTCACTACCCATATCTTCAGGCAGTCTCAGCTCATCCGGATAGTCTCCCATTAGAGTGGATCCTAGCAGCCGGAATAATGCTCAAATTAGATTACACACAGTCTCTGCATGAACTCTGCCACAGACCTGGTGAACGTTAGGTCTCTGCCACAGACCTGGTGAACTTTGCTTGCGTTATTAGGCCTCTATCAGGAAGATGACATCCCTCCAGAGAGTTACCAGGCCCCTTCCTTCACTGTGATCTCTCACCAGTCCCTCGGAACGGTCCTCCCCCGGCCTCCTCTTCCAGATACGGGTCTCCTCACAAGACAGCACCCTGGGATTCCTCCTCCCTTCGTGGGCTCCAGCCGAAGGTGCTGGACCCAAGGCCTTCAGTTGCAGCCCCAGGGCTAAAGGTGCCTAGGACTGATCCGCCAGTGTACCGAGCCTGGAACTCCACCCCAGGGCTAAAGGTGCCTGGGGTGGCCACAAACTGAACAACACACTCCTGTGGTCGGACCCCCGGGAACACACCACCAACAGACAGGGTCTGCCCCTTTTATATCCTCTCCCGGCATGCACAGCAGGCCGACACGCCCACCATACCACGAGAGGGGACATCCAAGGCACAGCACTGTACTAGCGGTTCAACCCTAGCCTCAAATGTCAGCGCCATCAACAGGCTACAGGGAACTATACACCAGTATCCCAGTATCCCACCTGTAGTATAAAAATGTTTTTTCAGAGCCCTATCAAATAGTGTGTTTGAGCACAACTGCCACTCAAACATTCCCCTAAATTTAAAGACCCCGCTACACCTGCTTTAAACTTCTCCACAACTTTATCCCTGACCTGTCTGGTGTGTTCCTTGGCCTTAATGATGCTGTTTGTTCACTAATGTTCTCTAACACCTCTCAGGGCTTCACAGAACAGCTGTATTTATACCGAGATTAAATTACACACAGGTAGACTCTATTTACTAATTAGGTGACTTCTGAAGGCAATTGGTTCCACTAGATTTTAGTTAGGATATCAGAGTAAAGGAGGCTGAATTCAAATGCACGCCACACTTTTCAGATATTTATTTGTAAATAAATGTGAAAAACATTTATAATTTTCCTTTCACTTCACAATTATGTGCCACTTTGTGTTGGTCTATCACATAAAATCCCCAAAAAATACATTTACATTTTTGGTTGTAACATGACAAAATGTGGAAAATTTCAAGGGGTATGAATACTTTTTTCAAGGCACTCTATACACTGCCAACAGGACCATAATAATGAGCCACCGGGGTATAATGATCTATAAAGATAGCTAAGACATAAATGTGAAAAAATATAAAAAAAAAAACTTAATGCGACACTTGCTGACTTGTTTATGATACTGAATGCTCCATGCGGATACTTGCTGACTTCTCCATGGTACTGATGCCTGCAATTCACCTATATCTATGGATGGCCCTATGGGCAATATTGTCATTTTCCATTATAGTTAGTAGATAGAAGGCATTAGTAGATTATATAATTTGTCAGTGTTTTGAGCCTTGATGCCTTGCTTCTCCTACATGTAACTCTCTATATTTGTTACAGCCGGCTGTCCTTCCTATGGGATGTGTTCCATTGGCAATTGCATGATTTGAGCTTACTTTGTAGAACCACCTTTCGCTGCAAATCTTTTTGGGTATGTCTTTACCAGCTTTCCACATCTAGAGAGTAAAATTTTTGCCCAATCTTCTGTGCAAAATAGCTCAAGCGCCATCAGATTGGATGGAGAGCGTCTGTGAACAGCAATTTTCAGGTCTTGCCACAGATTCTCAATTGAATTTAGGTCTAGACTTTGACTGGGCCATTCTAACACATGAATATGTTTTGATCTAAACCATTCCATTGTAGCTCTTGCTGTATGTTTAGGGTCATTATCCTGCTGGAAGGTGAACCTCCGCCCCAGTCTTAAGTCTTTTGCAGACTCTAACAGGTTTTCTTCTAAGATTGCCCTGTATTGGTCTCCATCCATCTTCCCATCAACTCTGACCAGCTTCCCTGTCCCTGCTGAAGAAAAGCATCCCCACAACATGATGCTGCCACCACCATGTTTCACAGTGGGGATGGTGTGTTCAGGGTGATATGCAGTGTTAGTTTTCCGCCACACATAGCGTTTTGCTTTTAGGCCAAAAAGTTCTCTCATTTCATCAGAGCACTTTCTTCCACATGTTTGCTGTGTCCCCCACATGGCTTCTCGCAAACTGCAAATGGGACTTCATATGGCTTTCTTTCAACAATTACTTTCTTCTTGCCACTCTTCCATAAAGGCCATATTTGTGGAGTGCACAACTAATAGTTGTCCTACGTACAGATTCAACCACCTGAGCTGTGGATCTCTGCAGCTCCTTCAGAGTTATCATGGGCCTCTTGGTTGCTTCTCTGTTTAATGCAATTTTCAAGTCTTGCCACAGATTCTCAATTGGATTTAGCTCTGGACTTTGACTGGGTTATTCTAACACATGAATATGCTTTGATCTAAACCATTCCATTGTAGTTCTGGCCTGTCAGTTTAGGTGGACAGCCATGTCTTGGTAGGTTTGCAGTTGTGCCATACTCTTTCCATTTTCGGATGGTGGATTGAACAGTGCTTTGTGAGATGTTCAAAGCTTGGGATATTTTTTTTGTAACCTAACCCTGCTTTAAACTTCTCCACAACTTTATTTCTGACCTGTCTGGTGTGTTCCTTGGTCTTTGTGATGCTGTTTGTTCACAAAGGTTCTCTAACAAACCTCTGAGGGCTTCACAGAACAGCTGTATTTCTACTGAGATTAAATTACACACAGGTGGAATCTATTTACTAATTAGGTGACTTCTGAAGGCAATTGATTTCACTAGATTTTAGTTAGGGGTATCAGAGTAAAGGGAGACTGAATGCAAATGCACACCACACTTTTCAGATATTTATTTGTAAAGAAAATTGAAAACCATTTATCATTTTTCTTCCACTTCACAATGATGTGCCACTTTGTGTTGGTCTATCACATAAAATCCCAATAAAATACAAGTTTTTGGTTGTAATATGACAAAAAAATGGAAAATGTCATACTTTTTCAAGGCACTGTATATGCCTAGCAAAATATGCCTTTAAACCACCCGATGCAAGGAAGGATAAATCTCAGTTTCCCCTTTTTAGAAATGAGAAATCTCTCAGGACATTTAAATGCATTTGAATTAATTGTGGGCAAATGTTGCTTTAACCACTTGCCGACCGTCGCACAACGATGTACATCGACACAATGGCACGGGCAGGCAAATGGGCGTACCTGTACATCCCTTAAAATTTGCCGCCCAGCGGGCGCGCGCGCCCGCCACGTGCCTCGTGAGTGTGCCCACGGTTCCCGGGAACTCAATGTTCCCGGGCAGCCCGCGATTGAGGTTGGCAAAGGCAGAACAGCGGGATGCCTTTGTAAACAAGGCATTCCCCTGTTCAGCCTAGTGACACGTCAGGGATATACTGTTCCCTGTGATCGTGAACAGTGATCGCTGATGTGTCACTAGTAGCTCCTCCCCCTAACATAATCACTCCCTAGGACACACTTAACCCCTTCAGCGCCCCCTAGTGGTTAACCCCTTCACTGCCAGTGTAATTTTTACAGTAATCGGTGCATTTTTATAGCACTGATCGCTATAAAAATTACAATGGTCCCAAAAATGTGTCAAAAGTGTCCGATGTGTCCGCCATAAAGTCGCAGTCATGATAAAAATCGCACATCGCCGCCATTACTAGTAAAAAATAATAATAATAAAAATGCCATAAAACTACCCCCTATTTTGTAGACGCTATAACTTTTGCACAAACCAATCAATACACGCTTATTGCGATTTTTTTTTTAACCAAAAATATGTAGAAGAATACGTATCGGCCTAAACTGAGAAAAAATAGCTTTTTTAAAAAAAAATTGAGGATATTTATTATAGCAAAAAGTATAAAATATTGTTTTTTTTTTTTAATTGTTGCTCTATTTTTGTTTATAGCACAAAAAATAAAAACCGCAGAGGTGATCAAATACAACCAAAAGAAAAAACGGACATCAATTATGTTTGGGAGCCACGTCGCACGACCGCGCAATTGTCAGTTAAAGCGACGCAGTGCCGTATCGCAAAAAGTGGCCCGGTCATTTGGCAGCCAAATGCACCGGCGCTGAAGTGGTTAATACCATATATGAAATCAGTTTTGCAGAAATAATTTTTTTTTGCTTATCCTAAAATCCCATTGTTTATCTTCAGTCTTCCTGCATGCTGTCCACATTTGCTACTTCAGCTCCCTGTGGCAGCTTAGCAATGGGCACCTAAGGCACCGAGCATTGTGGAAGGTCAAGTTGATTCTACATGTGTGCGCCATACCTAGAAGTAACAAGTGTGTGCGTAAGGTCCTAGCTACAAAGTAATTGGGGTATTTTGCTAGGAATTCCATGTTGACCAGCTTGCATTAAAGTGGTAGTTAGGTAATTTCTGTTGTGGGAATTTTTTTTTTCATTTGCTGACTTGGTTTCCCCTGCAAATGCTTAGAACCTCTAGAAAGAACAGGAAGTCAGATTTTTTTTTTTTTTTTATCTCTAGCAATTCATTGCTCAGCAATAGTATTCTGAAGCCGTTTGAGGAAGGCAGGTTTTAATACAGCATCTGAGCCATTAAGTGGCACACTGGTTCTTCAGGCTGAGTAACGAAATCTCTGCTCACTCATCACATTGCAGCGCTACACGCAGGGAAGTGTCAGACTGCTGAGTCAGTAATGCAACACTCCAACTGTGAGAACAGTCTTCAGGCTCTTGTCATACCTGACTTGTAAGAGGCATTGAAGACAGCACAGCTCAGAGGAAAACGGAAACACAATACTGTGAAAACACAACTCGTTAGCTACGTTTAAATGTTTAAATATCTATTATGAAGCTGTTAGAGCACATTTTTTTTTTTTGCTCACAAGGAATTTGTCTCCAGGAATTTAATAGCACTGCAATTTAATACCTTGAGTTCAGTAATTTTCCTTCAAGCTGCATTAACCTCTAAATGAATCTCTTCCATGAGGTTTATTACCTGGTGTGAACTGGAAAGATAGAGACCAGGGTAGTGGATGGGAATGACTGGATCAAGGACAACTAAATACTTTGGGGGTTTACGTATGAGAATAACAGCAAACGAGAAAATTGCAGTTGGTTTATATTGTCGAATCTGCTGGAATGTGGTTGCTATAGCATACCTCCTCCCTCTTTGGGCTAGTTTGTATTCTGTGGATGGAGAAGAGAGGAGGTCTCCTCCAACACTAGCACCTTGTGATAAAATAACATTATTTCCTGGACCTTTCTAAGGCAAGCCATACACTGTTCGAATCTTGGCCGGTTCATCAGGAACTGGCCGAGATTCAAACCGTGTATGGGCAGGCTAAATGTACCAAGTTGATCAATCGATCAGCTTGGGTACAACCAGTATGCCGGGTTTTGCTTATGATTATTGTTAGCGGCTGCTATACACGGTCTTCTCCCGGCGGGGACGGCTTCCCCCGTCCCTTCACTGGGAGGAGACAATGGCCCAGCAGGAGGGATTCCCGCATCATCACTGTGTGTTGCGGGGGGGAGTCAAGTGCAGTATGGCCGGCCTAACTTGTAAGCTGACCATACATTATACAATTTTCTTGTTCAATTTCATTTAGATTTACCTTTAGCTATATAGTGCAAGGGCCTTGCATACAAATTGAAAGTGTTTAGGTTTGACCTCATATTATATGGTTTTGGTAAATCTAAAGGAAAATTGTACAAGACAATTGTATAATGTATGGCCAGCCTTAGTCCCATATAAGAGTAATCAACTAGCTATTTCCTTGTGGAGATAAATAGAGCTTTACATTAACCTCTTGGCTCTGGCACCTCCTGGCCCTTTAAGGGGTTTCAGATGCTGGGAGGTGAGGCGGAGATTCTGATCCTGTGACTGCCGTGATTGGCTATAGTGGTCTCATGATCAGAAAGCTTCCGATCGATAGTATGCATCGGGAGCTTTCCGGTACTCGCCGACTATCATGCTGGGAGCGCACTCTCAGCACAGTAAGTCGTTTTAACTACGCTGCATATATGCGGCCACTCGATGTTCAGTCCCACCCACCAAAAGGGCACTTAAATGCTTGCGACCGGCTTTAACGTAACCATATGATGTCATAAACTAATTGTGACCACTATATTGAGATCAATGAAATTGCATGGAGATCTTGTCACCTGATGAAGGGCAGTTATCTACAAAATGTGTTAACCATAACCTGCTATCTGTGAAATGGGACTCAGTATAATACAAATATACAAGTGGTCTTTGTAGTGAATAAAAGATTCTCTTTTGAGCATCATATGTGATTCTTTTAAACTTTTTGTGTGATGTGATTAATAAATATGGAAATATTTTTTTATACCTTTTGAACTTTTATTCTTGGGTGCCATCCTGGAAAGTCTTGAGTTTTTATTTTATTGTAGTCGTTTGGTTTGGGACGGTGGCACTCTTGGTCTTTTGCCAAGTGTCACTCTGCCTCTCTCCTTTCCCTTTTTTTAAACCATTGACTAACTCCCAACTGAGACTGGGAAAAGGGACACCTGTTTGCACCAAAACAGACTATTAATGCTATTTTTCCGAATACTAATTTCCATTAAAGTGGTTGTATACCCCCAATGTGTAAGTTGTACCTATAGGTAAGCCTATAATAAGTACCTATAGGTACTGTAAATATCTCCTAAACGTGTGCAATTAGGAGATATTTACCTTGTAGTGCGCCGATGATGGATGCGGCCACCATCGGGGACAGTAGGGGCTTCGATTTCCGGTAAGTGGCATATATTGGGCTAGTATGCGATGCATCTTAGCCCATTATGCTTTTACTTTGCAGGGGGAAAAAGAGTGAGTAAAACCCATCAGGGTTTACTTCCTCTAAAAAATGGCTATATTTTTTCTCTCTATTTAATAAATGACTGATACATCAACTTCACTTACAATTTCTGCTAAGGAGGGAGAGCATGTCCACTTTGCCATGGGAATCTTCTCTTAGCTTAGTGAATGTGGTAAATTTCAAGAATTTCTCTTCAGAATGAACTCCCTTGGGTCTACTTTTCCACAGGGGCCTAACACTCAGATTCGGGATGAGAGTTAGCAAGATTTTTGTATATTGTGTGTATATATATGTATGTATGTGTGTATATATGTATATACACACACAGTATCTCACTAAAGTGAGTACACTCCTCACATTTTTGTAAATATTTTATTCTATCTTTTCATGTGACAACATTGAAGAAATGACACTTTGCTACAATGTAAAGTAGTGAGTGTACAGCTTTTATAACCGTGTAAATTTGCTGTCCCCTCAAAATAACTCAACACACAGTCATAAATGTCTAAACCGCTGACAACTAAATTGAGTACACCCCTAAGTGAAAATGTCCAAATTGGGCCCAATTAGCCATTTTCCCTCCCCGGTGTCATGTGATTCGTTATTGTTACAAGGTCTCAAGTGTGAATGGGGAGCAGGTGTGTTAAATTTGTTATCGCTCTCACTCTCTCATACAGGTCACTCGAAGTTCAAAATAGAACTCTCTGAGGGTCTGAAAAAATGAATTGTTGCATTGCTGCAGAGGTTAAAGGGGTGGGGGGTCAGCCTGTCAGTGCTCAGACCATACGCCGCACACTACATCAAATTGGTCTGCATGGCTGTCATCCCAGAAGGAAGTCTCTTCTAAAGATTATGCACAAGAAAGCCCGCAAACAGTTTGCTATAGACAAGCAGACTAAGAACATGGATTACTGGAACCATGTCCTGTAGTCTGATGAGACCAAGATAAACTTATTTGGTTCAGATGGGGTCAAGCGTGTGTGGCGGCAACCGGGTGAGGAGTACAAAGACAAGTGTGTCTTTACAGTCAAGCATTGTGGTGGAGTGTCATGGTCTGGGGCTGCATGAGTGCTGCCAGCACTGGGGAGCTACAATTCATTGAGGGAACCATGAATGCCAACATGTACTGTGACATACTGAAGGAGAGCATGATCCCCTACCTTTGGAGACTGCGTTGCAGGGCAGTATTCCAACATAACGACCCCAAACACACCCCCAAGGTGACCACTGCCATGCTAAAGAAGCTGAGGCTAAAGGTGATGGACTGGCCAAGCATGTCTCCAGACCTAAACCCTATTGAGCATCTGTGGAGTATCCTCAAATGGAAGGTGGAGGAGCGCAAGGTCTCTAAAATCCACCAGCTTTGTGCTGTCGTCATGGAGGAGTGGAAGAGAACTCCAGTGGCAACCTGTGAAGCTCTGGTGAACTCCATGCCCAAGAGGGTTAAGGCAGTGCTGGAAAATAATAGTGGCCACACAAAATATTGACAGCAAATTTACACTGTTATACAAGCGGTACTCTCACTACTTTACATTGTAGCAAAGTGTCATTTCTTCAGTGTTGTCACATGAAAAGATATAATAAAATATTTACAAAACTGTGAGGTGTGTACTCACTTTTGTGAGATACTGTGTGTGTATGTATATATGTATATATATATCTCTCCTTTTTATCTGCTTTCAGGTGTGATTTTTATATTGCCCACACCTGTTACTTGCCCCAGGTGAGTTTAACCACTTCAATACCATGCACTTCTACACCTTCCTGCCCAAAACAATTTTGAGCTTTCAGCACTGTCGCAATTTGAATGACAATTGAGCGGTCATGCTACACTGTACCCAAACAAATTTTTTATCATTTTGTTCCCACAAATAGAGCTTTCTTTCGGTGGTATTTGATCGCCTCTGCGATTTTTATTTTTTGCACAACAAATAAAAAAATAGCGAAAATTTTGAAAAAAAATAGTTTTCTTTGTTTCTGTTTGTAAATAAGTACCTTTTCTATTTCAATGATGGGCACTGATAAGGCGGCACTGACAGGCACTGATAAGGCGACACTGATGGGCACCAATGAGGTGGCACCAATGAGGTGGCACTGATGATGGGCACTGATAGGCGGCACTGATGGGCACTGATAGGCGGCACTGATGGGCACTGATATGTGGCACTGGTATGCGGCACTGATGGGCACTCATAGGCGGCACTGATGGGCACTCATAGGCAGCACTGATGGGCACTTATAGGCGGCACTGATGGGCACTTATGGGTGGCACTGATAGGTGGCACGGATGGGCACTGATAGGTGGGCACTTATGGGCACAGATGGGCACTGATAGGTGGCACTGATGGACACTAGTAGGTGGCACTGATGACACTGGTGGTTGGCATTGCTGGGCATCACACATTGTGGTCGTGCCATGATGGTGCCAGTCAGTGCCCATTTGTGGGCACTGATTGGCATATGTTTATGTATTTGTACATGTGGATGGCCATGGGGGACTTACCTGGCCATCCACATGCTTGGGGCTTCCCTGGTGGTCCTGGGCGGCATCCTGGTGGTCTAGTGTGGGTATCCGAGGGGGGGCTGTGCTGATAAACAATCAGCGCGAACCCCCCCTGTCAGGAGAGCAGCCGATCGGCTCTCCTCTACTCGTGTCTGTCAGACGCGAGTGAGGAATAGCCGATCAACAGCCCTTCCTGTTTACATAGTGATCAGCCGTGATTGGACACGGCTGATCACGTGGTAAAAAGCCTCCGCCGGAGGCTCTTTACCGAGATCAGTGTAGTGGTGTGTCGGACTGACACACCGCTCCACCGATCGCCGCTATGCGCGCCCCCCGGGAGCGTGGCGGCTGTTATCCTGCAGGACGTCAATGGACGTCCAGTGTGAGTAACACAACCACTTTCCGGACGTCAATCTCCTATTGACTGGGCGGGAAGTGGTTAAAGGAGCATCACATGCTTGAAACAATCTTATTTATCCACAATTTGGAAAGGGTGCCAAGAATTTTGACCAGCCCAATTTTGGAGTTTTGTGTGACATTATGAACAATTTGCTTTTTTTCCTCCCTTTTTTTGTTTTGTTCCAATACACACAAAGGGAATAAACATGTGTATAGCAAAACACGTGTTACTGCAATACTTTTCTGTGAGAAATACTTGATTTTCTGGAAAAATTTCTGGGGTGCCAACAATTTCGGCTATGACTGTATGTCTACCCTCTCTGTTCACAGCTGTGATTTGCTGAAGAGTAGGTGTGACCACACACATTTTTTTAAGTTTTTCCATATTATGTCATTACCTGTTCTCAAAATACATTAAGGGCATGTTATGTGCTTAGACTGGTTGCAAACAGTGCTTAGCAGAGTTTTTATGTATTCAAAATATTTTGGGCCCCTGGTACCCTTGACTTGGCTGTGCCGTGGCATGTGGAGGGCTGCTTTTTATTTTCCCAGTCCAGGAATGCCCTTCTTCTTTATCAGATAAAAAATTCTCTTAATAGGGTTGATTTACTAAAGACAAATAGACTGTGCAGTTGTTCCAGAGATTAGTAAATGAGCTAAAGCTATGCTGACTTCCAATATCCAATCATGTGCAAGCAAAAATGCATTTTTTTTTATTTTCTCTGGAGCAACTGCCCTTGCAGAGTGCAACAGCACTTTACAAAGTGCACAGTCTATTTGCCTTTAGTAAATCAACCCCAATGAGCTGGTGCTCATAGGGCTCAATAACCCGCAGTTCCTGTTTGCTTCCATTTATACAGATACTGATATAAGACCTATTATATGGAATTTCTGCAATGCAGGGTTTCCTGGGTAAGCTGGTGTCTGTTTTGGATGTCAGCTGTCTGGGTCAGAGTGAGGCTGCCCCTTTTCATCATTGGACTGAGATATACAGGAAGAGAAGAGAAGCCTTTCCATAGGACACCTTAGTCGTGATTCTGCTCTGTGGCAGGCAGCCAGTGAGAGACAAACTTGCTGCGTTCACTGTTAAAGCTTACAAAGGAAAATACATTCCAGGTGTTGAAAGAAATGGAAAAGCTATGCCAACATGCATGGCAAGTCTTTAATGATCCAGAATCAAGGCTGAATACAGGTTTTCTGTGGCTTTCAGCAGTGTAACCAAATTATATAAAATCATCTTGAACACGTCTTCTGTCTTTTTCCTAAGGTAGCATTCATTTTGTTATTATAGTAGAAGTCCATTCATCAGTATCCAAGGGATTTAACCGTCAATATGCTGTTTGCTCTTTTAGGAAAGTTATTCTAATAGTTGCAATTTTAAAAATAAAATAACATTTTATACTTACCTGCTTATACTTACTTACAGTCCCAGATCCTCTTCTTTCTTTTTCGTACATCACGGGACACAGAGCGACTTAGTCATTACTAATGGGTTATATAGATTACCTTCAGGTGTTGGCACTGGCCAATTCCAAACCGGAAGTACCCTCCCCTATATAAGCCCCTCCCATCCGGGAGCACCTCAGTTTTTTGCCAGTGTCTAAGGTGTTGGCCAAAGAGTAACATGTGTTTTCACTGGGCTTGCGTACAGGTTCTTTTGGGCCTTAGTAAGCTGTTCCGGATCCCACCAAAAAAGCTTCATAGCTAAACGGTCGGTACCCGGGCCTTGCAGCAGAAGAGCAAGGTTTTGCCTGTAATGCCTCTCTTAGGAGGGCTGGACCCTGGGATCCAGAGCTCTGGTCATACCCACGACCAAGATGTTGTCTGTGCAGGGTGCTATACAGGTCCAGGGGAGTGGAATCCTTGGGAACCCGGTCCCTGAAGGTTTAATTGCAATACCTGCCGTGATAGGTGAAGTTTGGACTTCTGTGGACCAAACAAAGTCCTGCGGCGGGGATCAGGTAAGTGGGGGCCCCCAGGAACTTGGTTCTATTGGGGGACCCCCAAGCCTAATTTGTCTTTCTGTCTGTTACCTAACGGTATTCCCGCTAATATCTGTGTATGCCTGTAACTACTGAAAATGTAAAATTTTAATAGTAGTCAAGAAAAAAAAAAAAAAAGGGACCGCGGTACCTGTGTTAAACCACTAGAGGCCGCTGTAGTCCATTTTTCTTGTCATGTGGATCTTTGGTTTTCTCAAGTCAAAAGATCCAGGCAGTTGGTAAGTTTTTCTGTGGGAATCCACTTCCTCTGCCCTGTTGCTGCGCTCATCCACCGCACAGGCCCTCCGGCAAAAAGGGCCCTGGCTCCTAGTCCCTGGTTGATTTCAAAAAGGGCTCCAATGTCGCACGGGCGCGCGCGCGGGCGCGTGCCCGCGCCTCCTATGAAAAAAAGGGGCGGGGCGGGTGGATGACGCTCGATGCGCGCCGTGGCGCTTCTGCGCATGTGCAGGCGTCCCAGCATGGATAAAAGACACAGTACAAGTGTCAGCTGGATGCAAACAGAGCTAGCAACAAACAGTGGCACACAGAGGCGGTTGATGCAGGCATCCCCATAGAAAGGCACTTTAGTGGACACCAGCTGGTATATAGCAGCAACTGTGTTAGACTATTACCAGCAAAAATTGGTGTATGACGACGGGAATACCTCAGCTTTGTGCTTAAAGGATATGTCGTCCAGACGCTCCGGAAATAGGTCTTCCAGGAAGCCAAAGGGGTCTCCATCGGGCTCTGAGGATATTGGGCATGCTTGTACTGCACCAATCTCCCCTGAGAATTCAGAGGTCAGTAGCCGTAGAAACCCCGCAGGAGTGCCTGGTGCTGCGGCTGTCCCCAGTCCACCTGCTACTGTATATATAACAGAGGAGGTTTTATCCTCAACTCTGGGAGGATTGGAAGAGAGATTAACAGCATTGATCGCTGCTTCCCTGTCACAGGAAAAGCGCGTCCGATCTCCGTCTCCTCGTTCAGAGTGCCTGTTAGTGGAGGAACAGCCCCACACAGAGATCGACCTACCTGAAGGGGATCAGGATGAGGTTGATTCAGTTATGGAGGAATCAACAGTGGAAGAACCTTTCTCAGCATCTCAGGCTGAAAGATTATGGGTTCAGTCTCTGACTAACATGGTCCGATCAGCATTTAAAATGCCTCTGGCGGAACCACCATCCACTATGGTTTCCTCGCTGGGGTCGCTAAAAGCTCCCCAGGCTGTCTGTTCCTTCCCAGTCCACCCTTTATTAGAAGGGTTTATTTACCAGGATTGGGAGCATCCTGATAAAATATTTGCTCCCCCCAAGAGATTTCCGGTGATCTATCCCATGGAGGATAAGTTCATAAAAAATGGAGGGTCCCTACAGTGGACGCAGCCATCTCTTCTGTTAACAAATCACTGACATGTCCAGTAGATAATGTTCCAATGTTCAAAGACCCAATAGATAAAAAATTGGAGTCTTTACTAAAATCTGCTTTCTCTACAGCAAGCATGGTGACACAACCTGCGGTAGCAGCGATTGGAGTCTGCCAAGCAGTGAAAGATCAGTTGAAACAAGTCTTAAAGGACTTACCAGATCAGCAGGCTCTTGCCCTAGCTGACCTGCCTAGAGCCTTGTGTTTTGCGGTGGACGCCATAAAGGATACAATCCAACAGGCCTCCCGCTTTACGCTGTCTATAGTACATATGCGTAGGCTTCTGTGGCTCAAAAACTGGTCTGCTGAAGCTCCCTGTAAAAAACTGCTGGTTAGCTTCCCATTTCATGGAGAACGCTTATTTGGAGAAAATTTCTGCCGGTAAAAGTTCACTCTTACCGGTTAAGAACAAGTGTAGAAGTCCTTCTTTTAGGAGGCCTACTTCTCCAGTCCCTGGCACATCGGCTGTGAAACAGTTCCGACGGCCTCCGCGGTCAAATCCAGGGGGCAGAAATCAGGGACAATCACAGGGTAACAAGAAACCCTGGGTCAAGAGAGGTACAAAACCTCCCCCTAAGTCATGAAGGGTTGCCCCCACTCAATCGGGTGAGGGGAAGACTTCAGTTGTTCACAGAGACCTGGCGGGACACCATCAGAGATGGGTGATCTCCGCAGTAAGTCTGGGATACAGGCTGGAGTTAAAAGACATTCCTCCTGCCCATTTTATAAGGTCAAACATGCCAAGCGATCCCCAGAAGAGTGGATCCCTCCTTCTGGCACTAGAGCAACTATTGCCCCAAGGGTAATCATGAAGGTTCCCTTGGAAGAAAACGGATTCGGGTTTTACTCGAACCTTGTCACAGTCCCCAAACCAAATGGGGACATGAGGCCCATATTAAATATAAAAGGGCTAAACAAGTTCCTACATATCAGGACTTTTTCGGATGGAGTCGATCCGATCGGTGGCCACCGCCCTACAAGGGCAGGAATGGTTAGCCTCGATCGACATAAGGGATGCTTATTTGCATATTCCCATCTGTCCGGCCCACCAGAAATTTCTACGCCTTGCAGTAGAAGGGCGCCATTTTCAGTTCAGAGCCTTACCTTTCGGTCTGGCCACGGCACCATGAGTGTTCACAAAAATTTTGGCCCTACGATTGGCCAAACTAGGAACACAAGGTGTAACGATAATGGCATATCTAGACGACTTGTTGCTGATAGACCACTCAGTGGAAAAAACTAGAAGTGGTCGTTCACAAGACAATCAAGTATCTGGAATCTCACGGTTGCATTATCAACCGAGACAAGTCAGCCCTAAAACCAGTCAAAAGCCTGGAATACTTGGGGGCTAAGACTGGATTCAAATCAGAGAAAGATTTTCTTACCTCCAGAGAAGGTGTCGTCTTTGAAAGATTTGACCCACTTAGTGGGTACAAAAAAGAAAAACCATCCATACGCCTGTGTATAAGGCTGCTGGGAAAAATGGTGGCTTCATTCGAAGCGGTACCCTACGGTCAATTCCATTCAAGGAACTTGCAGAGGGCCATACTGTCAGCCTGGAACAAAAAAGTTCAGGCTTTAGACTTACCAATGTCCCTGTCCCCTTCCGTTCGCAAGAGCCTCCATTGGTGGTTGGTACCAGAATCTGGAAAAAGGAAACCCTTCAGTCCGGTTTCTTGGAAGGTGGTCACTACAGATGCCAGCCTCATAGGCTGGGGGGGGGCAGTACTGGAGCAATGGTCTCTCCAGGGCAAGTGGTCAGAAGCAGAGAAGGCCCTGCCCACCAATCTCTTAGAGATACGAGCAGCCCGGTATGCCCTAGTAGCATGGACATCCAAACTCCAAGGGTCACCTGTCAGAATTCAATCAGACAATGCCACAGCAGTGGCATATATCAATCACCAGGGTGGCACCAGGAGTCGTGCAGCCCAGAGGGAAGCGAATTGCATCCTGGAATGGGCAGAAAGGTATGTCACAGCCATATCCGCGGTTTTCATCCCAGGAGTGGAAAATTGGAGAGCGGACTTTTTAAGTCGCCAGCAATTATGCCCGGGGAATGGTCTCTTCACCCCGAGGTTTTCCAGGCAATATGCCAGCGGTGGGGAACACCGGATGTAGATCTGCTAGCATCCAGATTCAACGCAAAGGTGGACAGATTTGTGTCTCGCACAAAGGATCCCCTAGCTTGTGGTTCGGATGCCCTAGTGTTCCCTTGGGATCAGTTCAAGCTGATATATGCATTCCCACCGCGATTAATCCGCAGAATCAGGGTAGAAAAGAAACCAGTGATTCTGGTGGCTCCAGTGTGGCCCCGAAGGGCATGGTACGCGGAGATTGTAAAAATGTCAGTGGGAAGTCCTTGGACCCTCCCACATCGTCCGGACCTGCTTTCGCAAGGACCGATATACTACCCTTCCTTACCAGCCCTAGGTTTGACGGCCTGGCTATTGAAGCCCACATTCTAAAAAAGAGAGGGCTCTCTAATCCTGTGGTATCTACCATGATCAATGCCAGGAAGCCGGTATCCAGGCAGATCTATTATTGGACCTAGAAGGCGTACATCACGTGGTGTGAGGCCAGGAAATGGCATCCACGTAAGTACGTAATAGGTAGGATTCTGGACTTCCTACAGTGGGCTGTACATAGGAAGCTTGCCTTGAGTACTATCAAGGGTCAGACGGCCTTGTCAATATTTTTTTCAAAGGCCCTTGGCTTTGCATTCATTAGTCAAAGTTTTCATACAAGGAGTGATGCGTATTAGCCCTACGGTTAGTATTCCCATATGTCCATGGGACTTAAACCTGGTTCTGTCGGTTCTACAGAAACAACCATTTGAACCATTGCGGCACGTTTCCTTGGTTCTTTTCACCAGGAAATTGATTTTCTTAGTAGCCATTTGTTCGGCTAAAAGAGTATCGGAATTAACCGCCTTGTCCTGTAGGGAGCCATATCTGGTTATCCATAAGGACAGAGTAGTATTACGTCCCCATCCAGCCTTTCTTCCTAAGGTGGTATCGAGGTTCTATTTGAACCAAGATGTGGTTCTTCCTTCCTTTTTCCCCAAACCTAGTTCGGTAGAGGAAAAGTTATTGCATTCTTTGGATGTAGTAAGAGCAGTTAAAGCTTATCTAAAAGCCACTGCTCAGATTCGCAGAACGGATACTTTGTTTGTTCTGCCGGAAGGCCCCAGAAAGGGTCAGGCAGCATCAAAAATCTACTTTAGCCAAGTGGATTCGACAGGTCATAATACAAGCCTATGGCTTGAAAAGGAGACCGCCTCCATTCAAAGTTAGGGCGCACTCCACAAGAGCAGTTGGAACTTCATGGGCAGTGCATCACCAAGCCTCCCTGGCTCAAGTCTGTAAGGCCACAACATGGTCCTTAGTACACACGTTTACTAGGTTCTACCAGGTAAACGTCAGAAGTCAGGAGGATGTCGCCTTTGGGCGCAGTGTGTTGCAGGCCGCAAAAGAGCCTCATGCCTGATGGCGCCCAGCTTATGTATCCCTCCCCTCATTTGGCATTGCTTTGGGACGTCCCATTAGTAATGACTAAGTCGCTCTGTGTCCCGTGATGTACGAAAAAGAAAAAGGGATTTTTATAACAGCTTACCTGTAAAATCCTTTTCTTGGAGTACATCACGGGACACAGAGCTCCCACCCCTCTTTTTGGGACACTTATTGCTTGGCTACAAAACTGAGGTGCTCCCGGATGGGAGGGGCTTATATAGGGGAGGGTACTTCCGGTTTGGAATTGGCCAGTGCCAACACCTGAAGGTAATCTATATAACCCATTAGTAATGACTAAATCGCTCTGTGTCCCGTGATGTACTCCAAGAAAAGGATTTTACAGGTAAGCTGTTATAAAAATCCCTTTTCTTGAGTCCCCCACCGGCGGTCCTGGCTCCTCCCCTCTGCCGAGTGCTCCCCAATAACCAGCCTTTTGCTATGGGGGCACTCGAAGAGGCTTGCTCCCGAGTCACGCTCCTGTGAATGGACTTTGTTCCTTCACACAAAGAGTATGGCTCAGCCCTGCTCTCTTCTCATTGGCTCACTGGCTGTATTTAATAGCTCCCACTGCTGTGTGAGCCTGATAAGAGAGAGAGACCCAGGAAAGCCTCTGCTTTCATGAACATCGATGGATCGAGATAGGGCTCAGGTAAGTATAAAGGGGTGCTGGTGGGGAGCTGGACCCAGAAGGTTTTTTGCCTTAATGCATTCTATGCATGGACCCAGAAGGTTTTTTACCTAATGCATTTTATGCATTAAGGTAAAAAACCTTCTGTCACTCAGCAGCTTCCCCGAGTGAGTTACGTAAGCCCTGTGTTTCCCACGACAGGAATGAGCACACCAGCTCCAGCCGGTGTCTCGTGTCTTGATTGGACAGATTGATAGCAGCGCAGCCATTGGCTCCTGCTGCTGTCGAACAAATCCAATGACGCAGGGGGCAGGGCCTAGTACTGCTTTCTGTGCCAATAAACGCAGAAGCAGGACACGGGAGCACGCCCGCACGGGTGTCCTGAAGGAGAACGCTTCTCCAACAGGGCACTCTAGAAGAGGAGGAGCCAGGAGCGCCGCTGAGGGACCCCAGAAGAGGCGGATCAGGGCCACTCTGTGCAAAACCAACTGCGCAGAGGTAAGTATGACATGTTTGTTTTTTCTTTTTTAAAACCCTAAACTTTTAAAACCCCTTTACTGTACAAAAAAACCTTCTGCCTTTAGAACCACTGTAAAACACACAATTGATTTATAATTGATATAACATCAGGGGCATTACTACAGATCATGGGGACCCTAGTGACCTTTCTCTGTGGCACTCGTGAACATGTGTCATTGATCTTGGCATATAATATGCCTGTAACAAAAGTTGTAGTAGCAATAATAATACTAGTAATGGCCAGCACAATATTATATACAGTATGTTTATGCTCCTGCGCATAATTACTCTATATCCTTAATACAAACTTCTTTAAACTCTGGCTTTTTTTTCCAGAGCTATAAACCTCAGCTTTCTTATCAGGTTTTAGCTGAGGTTCATTTTAGAGTGGCTGAACTGTACCCAAATTTCTGTGAGAAATACATCTATGCTGCTGTGGCAGATAAAATTGCTCAGAGGGGCATCCAGTGACTAATGATGATCTTAATGACTTCTTCTGACTTCAGCTCTATTAGACTGGAGACAGTTTAATTTGCCTCAAAACCCTTGTTTCCGAGGCCCCATAACAGCCACTTGGGCTGGTATGACCATGTTTTAAGTCATTGAATTTTTACATGTTAACTGTGGAAAATGTGTGCTGGCATACTTAAAAAAAAAAAAAAAAAAAGTTTTTGTCAATTCCCCGTGTATAAAAATTTAGAATTTTGCTAAAAGAAACCAGCAATAGTCACAAAGTGGCCAAAGTGGCACTGTGGCAAGAACACTTATCATGTTTGGCAGTTAACCAGTTACATTGTATTAATGGGTAACCCCACAAATGCAAGTGTTTGAAAGTTCTATCCTATGAAAATTAATGTTACAATATGTTGTAAAAAATAAATAAAAATTCTTAGAAAGGCTTTGCTTCCTGCATTGCATGCTTCACAGGGGTTGTACTTTAACCTTCTTCTTTCTCACTGTAAATCTGTGGATCTTATAGGACCCACTGATAAGAATGCACTTACCATATAACTGATATCTTAAAGTTGTTAAAAGTTTAGAGCATGTTTGATGCTCTCAACCTAAAGCCGGCCATAGACGGTTCGATTCTCGGAGGCTTCAGCAGGGATCGGCCGAGATTCGAACCGTGTATGGGCAGGCTGAATGTACCCAAGTTGATCGATCAACTTAAAGTTTAAGTAAACCCCCCTATCGTTTTAAGCCAAGGAAGCTGCCATCTTTGCCTCTGTTTAATCTACAATTGCCATGATGCTGCACATGTGATCAGTTATGACACCAGCCATTGGATGGTTTGACAGTTTGGTTGAGAGCACAACCAATGGGAGTGTTACATTTTCGGCACGTGCCGTAAATGAAACAGTTTTATTGATGGGTTTACTTCCGCTTTAAGTACAACCAGCCTGCTGGATGTTGCATGTGATTATTGCAAGTGGCTGTTATAGCTGCCTGCTAGCAATAATCACTGGTGGGGATGGCTTCCCCCACCCCCCGCTGGAAGAACACAATGGCTTGGTGGGTGCACTGTCTGTGTTGATGGGGGAATCAAGCAAATTATTTTCCTGCAACCAGTGGTTGCAGAAAAAAAATCCCCTCGGTCTATGGCTGGCCTTAGATCCTATCCAGTTGTGAATTGTCCCACGTGCATTCATGTTTGTGGTTATAAGTAAATTGAGTTGCTTCCATTTTATAATTTTGCAGTGTTCAATACAAGAACTGGCCGAGTTTCGAACCATTACTGGGCAGGCTGAATGTACCAAGTTGATCAATCAACTTGGGTACAACCAGCCTGCCAAGTTCGCTTACGATTATCGCAAGTGGCTGCTATAGCCGCTAGCGATAATCACTGGCTTCCCCCATCCTCCTGGCCCGGCAGGAGGGATTCCCGCATCAATGCTGTCTGTGTTGATGGGAGAATCGTGGTTGCAATAAAGAAATTTGCTCCGTGTATGGCCGGCCTTAGATCCTATCTAGTTGTGACCTGCCCCACATGCATTCATGTTTTTGGTTATAAGTCAATTGAGCCGCTTCCATATTCTCATTTTGCTCTGTTACATACACACACACAGCAGGTCCATCAGCTGCCTTTCATGATGCAAGAGATAGTTAATATTTGCATTAGAAGACATTTTTTCTTTCTTTACTGTTTGATTATTCTTGTTTTGTTTTATTACCTGTTTAATTACATATGTGGGTGTTTTACTTTCCCATCAACTAACACAATAAAGATGAAGGCACATTAATGTTTGCTTGGATTCAGGCCACAAAGGGGAGGGGGTTTAGCAAGAATCTTTACTCGTTTCAGGATGAAAAATATCAAACAAGACAAGTAAATATAGAGGCGATTAAAGCTAAATCTTTAATTTATAGGAGAATCTCCACTGGGCAGGAGAGAATTCACAAAACCAAGGCCGGTACTTTTGCACGTCTTAACTTGCATTTATTTGTGCTGAACATTTCCTATGAAAATTTGGAAGTTAATTTTGTCTGACAGAGAACATTTTTATTTCATGTGCTAAATTGGAAGCCAAGCTGAGGCATTTGAGCTAGTCATTCGGGCAATTCAGAAAAAAGGAAAGTTGTAAATAATGTGACAGCGTATTTCCTATTGCTGTTTCTGCAGACATCATTTTCAGGCTAGTGTGTCCATCTAGTTAAAAAATTGCCTGCATGCTCCCAGATCCTTTGTTTTCTTCCAACTGTGCACATCAGCTCACAATAGCTGCAGTATTCCAAGCACAGCATTTCTCCAAGTTCTTGTAAAATCTGACAGCTTTTAAAAATGAGAATTAACATAATTGCAACCAGAAGTGAGACCTGGAAATGAAATGTTGTGACCTTTCTGCTCTACTGTTTCCGTCATATATTGTGTTGGCGAAGCGCAAAGTGTGAGAACGCAAAACACCAGTCCAGCCTAAGTCCAACTGTGTACAGATTGTATTGTGTGGATATCAGACAGAGCACGACAGCCAGTACAATAACGGGTGCAATATGTTATCTGTTTCTGTTCCAATAATACTATTTATAGCTGATAAGCAAGGCTCAAGTACAAAGAAAAGTCTTCAATGTACAAATGTCCAAGGGAAATCCTATTTAATACACTTTACTGCTAATGTGACTGGATAGATGCTGCCTGCTTGTTTTTTTTAGCAGATACAGTGTTAAGCCCTGTACACACGATCGGTTTTACCGATGAAAACAGTCCGATGGACTTTTTTCATCGGACAAACCAATCGTGTATGGGCCCCATCGGTCTTTTTTCCATCGGTGATTAAAAATAGAACATGTTTTAAATTTATCTGATAAAATAATAGCGAATTCCGATCATCTGTATGGAACTCCATCGGAGAAAAAACCCACGCATGCTCAGAATCAAGTCGACGCATGCTCAGAAGCATTGAACTTAATTTTTCTCGGCTCGCCGAAGTGTTTTACGTCACAGCGTTTGGGACGGTCAGATTTTTTGATTGATGGTGTGTAGGCAAGACTGATGGAAGTCAGCTTCATCAGAAATCCGATGGAAAAATCCATCGGATTTTATTCCATCGGAAATCCGATCGTGTGTACAGGGCCTTAGGCCTCATCCACACTGGATGTTATTAATGCCACTGTTGGAGGCATCTGGCATTTTCTTTCTGCCTCTAAACACCCCTGCATCCCCATGACTAAGCTCCAGGGGGCAGAGCGAAACACGTTGGTGGGAGTCTGGGCTGAGGTAGCCACTCCATTCACCTCTCTAGGATCTCTCAGGTGTGTGGCATCAGGGGACACTCCTTTTCCCTCTGAGCTACTACAGGAGCCAGGACAGGCTCCACATAGGGTTGCCACCTCATCCATTTAAACCCGAACACATATGAATTACACAGGTTCTGAGGCAAATTTATTGCAGATACGGCACCAAGTGAGTTTAATTACCACCTTAATCAGCCAGAGAACTTGTGTAATTAATATGTGTTCGGGTTTAAAGGGATGAGGTGGCAACCCTAGCTCCATCCCTTGCAGGCACTCCCAGCAGCAGATGTGGAGGCACTTGTTTGTATATCCCCTGTTCATCGAGCCTGAGCGGCACACATCAAGAGCTAACCGGTCACAAATACCCCTGCATATTAGCCTGTGTGTCCATGCAGAGGCAGAAAAAAAAAACACTGGCAGCGTTTCCAGGAGTAGCAGCGTTTTGGCAAAAAAAAAAGCTTGACGCATGTAAACATGTGTTAAAGTTAGGTGCGACAAGCACTGGAGCAGTAATTCATTTCAATGACCATGATAAATTATTATTCTGGCCAATGAAGTGAATTACTGCCCAAGCAATTGATGCATCTAAACAACTGTAGACGCGTTTAGAAACGTCAAACATTTTATCTGCTAAAACGCTGCTGCCAGGAGGATAGGCATCTAGGAGAGATGGACAAACGTCCTGAGTGCATGAGGCCTTAAAGTGAAACTTAGGTTTTGGTTGAGTTTTATTTTAGTGGGGTTTTTTTTAGCTTATTTTTTTAAACTTGTTTTATATTTGCTCTTCTCACTTTGTGTGTGTGTATGTATATGTATGTATGTATATATATATATATATATATATATATATACATATACATACATATACATACAGAGAACCATGGGTTAGCCTAGAGCCAGAACAGCTATGTGACTTTTGTCACACTGAGGGGTTGATAAACTAAAACTGGAGAGTGCAAAATCTGGTGCAGCTGTGCATGGTAGCCAATTGGCTTCTAACTTCAGCTTGTTCAATCAGGTTTTGACAAAAACAACCTGGAAGCCGATTGGTTTCTATGCAGAGCTGCACCAGATTTTGCACTCTCCAGTTTTAGTAAATTAACCCCTTTGTTTTATGGAAACCTCCACTGAGCAGTCTATGGCTTCATGTACACTAGCAGCTCCTAAACTTGCGTTTAGGAACTGCCACTCTTAGATAAGGTGAATGGGGTTGTAAAGGTAAAATAATATTTTTTTTTTAAATAACAAACATGTTATACTTACCTCCACTGTGCAGCTCGTTTTGCACAGAGTGGCCCCGAACCTGGTTTTCTGGGGTCCCTCGGCGGCTGTCTCGGCTCCTCCCCGCAAGAATTCACCACCTTCATGCGAGCGAGTTTGCATGGTGGTGAGTTCTTGCGGGCGCGCTCCCGTGATACAGCCGGCGGCTATAGCCGCTCACTGTATCACTCGGCCCCGCCCCCCGGCGTGCCGCGTCATTGGATGTGATTGACAGCAGCGCGAGCCAATGGCTGCGCTGCTTTCAATCAACCAATGAATGAGCTGAGAAGCCAGCGCATTCACGATGCAGGACTTTTGAGGGGTCAGGTAAGTAAACGGGGGGCTGGGGGCCGCTAATCCTCAGATGTTTTTTCACCTTAATGCATAGAATGCATTAAGGTGAAAAAATGTGTACCTTTACAACCCCTTTAAACCTCCCTCTCCTGAACGCGGATGAGTTGTGTTTAGGCTAGGCTGCTGTCAGCCACGGGAAAATGTAAAACGTGGCAAAATCGTAGCAAAAACCCATTTTGCGTATGGTCAGGGTAGGCTAGTGTACATGTAGGTTCACGCTGCTGCGATCCAAGCTTGATACAACTTTCAGTCCGATTGTGTAGTGCAACTTGGATGCTACTTTGAAGCGGCTTGCATATTCTATGGGGCTAAAATCGTGGTTGTGGTGCAATCTCACCAAAGTAGTACAGGAACCTTTTCCAAAATTGCGCTTGCTGAATTGCATTCTTGTGAACAGACACCACTGTAAACAATGTGCTTTCCATTGTCACGTGATTCTGCGTGAATCAAGTTGCATCTGAAATTGCACTAGTGTGACTGGGGTGCTACGGCCCTTTGGCTTTGGCTTGCTTTAGGTCCATCTTTTATATACCAAGGTGGTGCAGCTCTTCATAGAAACCCAGTATTTCTGAGGCTGCAAAATTTCTATTCTGACACTAACCATAATCACAAGAGGAAATGATTTATTCTTAAAAGACCTTTAATGTATGATAGAACATTTTAAAAACTTTTGACATTATACAGACTACACTATGCGCTGTTATTAAATAAGGAATTTTTGAGGCAATATAAGAAGTAATAAAGTACTCTGTTCCGAAAACACTATTCCTGACACTTTTGCTCATGGGCCCAAGGGATCCAGTCTGACACTGGCAATCATCTCTTGCTGTCTCTGTATCTCACTCTTGTCTTTGAACATTTTTAGACATAACAGTCATATACTCCCCAAACCCCTGAAGACTTACACTTGAAGGTGTTTTTCAGTAATTAACATTGATTAAAAGGTTCAAGGTAGCAAGTCATTGGTGTTATTGATTTACTGTTATCTTAGGTTGGAATGCTATGCTAATATTTGTTTTTTAAAGGGGTACAGTGTACTTTTAAATGTTCACATTTCAAAGGCTTTACTTACCTCCTGCTACTTTGTAGGACCTCTGGGATACCTGGGCCATGACCTTATCATTAACTTTCTATTAAAGGCTTAAAACTCAAAGCTAGGTGTTTAATAAATATAATAAATATTTGAAACAGAATACGGTTTTATATATATTAAAAAAAAAAGTTATAATACTGAATAAAGCACAAATAAATGTTCTACTAATGTTGTGGTTTAACTTGGGGATTTGTTTATTAAAAAAAATACCATAGTTATTTGTCCAGCAAAACTGCATGTACACTCGTTCTGTGTGAATTAACCAGCATTCAAGCTTTAATTTTAGGTTTTTTGAATGTTGGTACATGTAAACACTGATGTTGGGCAAATAGAGCAAATTGGAATGTTTGTCTTAATGTGAATATTGGCTCATCAGCAAATAGTGTGAATGTTTTTAAAGTGGTTCTTAAGCCTTAAGTGATTATAAACCTTTGTTTGTTTTTTTAATCTAAAACACCAAATATGGTAGGTAGAGCAGCCCAGATCCACCGGTGTTCCAGGCCCCTCCTCTTTGGCAAGTGTCCCCAGGGAAAGCGGCTTTCCCTGGGGGCACCGTGCGTGCTCGCTCACGAGCCGCCCAATCTGTGTCTATTGGCACAGACCGGGCGACTCGGGCACCTCCCCCGCTCTCTCTTCACGTCATTTGATTGACAGCAGCAGCGGGAGCCAGTGGGGAAGGAGACAGTGGCAAGAGCTGCTGCTCTCTTACACATTGCTGGATTGGACCAAGCCAAGATAAGAATAAGGGGTGGGGGGGGGGCTAGGGGCTCCTGCCGCACAGAAGGTTTTTTACTTTAACGCATAGAATGCCACAATAATATTCCACAAATGTGTTCTATAAGTTTCTGTTTTCCAGACCAGTAGGACCTTATAATTGAACAGTGCCATCAAAGAAGCACAATTGAGCCTGTAGCGGTGCAGCCCCTCCAACAGTTCGCTGGTGTGAATGGAAGGATTACGTGAACCTTAGGCTCCATTCACACATAGGCAATTTGAATCGCCGGCGGCAGTGCTGCGATTCTGACTGCGATTCCAAGTTGCGGCAAAAGGCCATTACTGCTTAATATTTTGCCCCTCGATAAATCGTGCTGCAATCGTGGGAAATGGCAACGCATGACGCTGTTGCCCAAAAGAAGATTCTGCTCCTTTTTGAGTGACAAGCTTCATGCATTGCGATTTTGCGGGGAAAAATTGCACCGCGATTGGGGTGCCATTAAGTAGTAATGGCATCGCAAACACGTCCCACGATTCGGAATCACAGTGATTCTGCCCGTGATTCAAATCGCCTAGGTGTAAATGGATCCTTATGAGGGACATTTTACTGGTGTGTTAATAGTTAAAGTAAATTTACTTCAGTTTTTAGCCTGTAATATATGCAGGTTGCATAACTTTAAATTTTTGAGAATCCAACTATTCACTGTTGTATTCTTGTTCTCACTTCTCTGGGTATGGTAAAGTGTGTAGCTAGATCAATATTTTATATAGATAGGAGACACAAGGTAGGCATGTTGTGGAAACTCAGAAGCGTTTCAAATGAAATGAGGTTTGTATCGAGCCTGAGGGGTTTTGGCAGGAAAGTATAGAAATGGGATAGTTTTCTAAAAGTTCATAGGGAAGAGTCCCATTGAGAGAGGAACTCATGCAAAAGTTTCAGCACACTTCCAGTAACAACATCTTTTAATCAAAGTACTGGGTTTTCTGGTTATTTAAGGTAGGAGCCATGTAATCCTGGTTTAAAGAGATCATAACCTGCTATGCCGCGTACACACGGTCGGAATTTCCGATGGGAGCTTTTCATCGGATATTCCGACCGTGTGTATGCCCCATCTGACTTTTCCCGTCGGAATTTCCGACGGACTTGGATAGAGAGCAGGTTCTCTATTTTTCCGTCGGAAATTCCGACTGAGTTTTGCCCGTGGCAAAGTCCGGCTGTGTGTACGCGGCATTAGAGGTAACCAAGGTGAATTGTATTGCTGGCTTTATCTTTATGAAGGGAGTCTCACATAATGTTAAAGAAGTGAATGGAAGTGTATCTGGAGCTCATTTTCTAGACTTTGCCAGTAGCCAAATGTCCCATGGTAGAGAGAATTTGCATTGGTTGAGTTCCACTTGCACCCAAGCTTTTTTGATTCATTAAATGGGGTGTAGCAATGGATTTTTGGATAAAATTTTGATTAGAGACTTTCATATCTGATATATAGGTTGCTGACTGTTTTGCTCTAAAGGTCTTTGCTAGCATTTTGCAAGGTGTATTCCAGTATTTATAGGACTTTTGAGCTGTCATGTTGAATGCTCTTCTGGTCACCTAAACAATAGCACTGCACTTCCTGTGCTTAGACACTCCTGTGGACTCATACCTATATATCTGCAGTGTGAGATCATCTAAAGTTCTGTACTTATTAGAGTGAGATTTGGGGATGTCACTCTTGTGCTGTTCACTGTTCTCCTTGCTGGAGAAAAGGTTGTACCTATGGACCTGCAGTGCAAGGATCTACCTGCCTCCGATTCATCCATTCTTTGGAGCTGTGCTTTTTGACCCTCTCCTGCTAATGTTTAAATATTCCCCTAATGTAATCCCATTACACTGCTCGTCTACCAAGCTGGCTGCCTTCACACATTGATAAAGTGCATACAAGGCAGGGATGATCAGTCATTATAGAGATCAGCTGCAGGGAGGGTACATGCAGTACTGATGATGAATAATTTGCTCCTTGCTTGCCTTTTTAGGGCACAGCTTCCTCCGTTCAGCTGTTCTCTAAGGTTATGGGGAAAGTATGTTGGTCTGTTTAATAGCTGATTTTAATATAACAGGTAAGTTTACATTTTGTGCTACTGGAATGATAACCTGATCAAATTAGCTGTTAACATATATGTTAAGGGGTATGATAAGGTTAAATGTTAGGGTTAAAGTATAACTACAGGCAAAACACTTTTTTCAGTTTTGAGTGAGGGGGGTTAGAAGGCCTGTCTGTTTTTTTATAGCTGTTTCTGTCCCCATTAGGGAGATTCACAGTCTCTATTTGTCCTGTTTACCATTATCATTGAAAATGAAAGTAAAAGAAAATCCCAGATTTTGGGTTGTCCCCAGAAAAGTAATAGAGGGAAAAAAGTCCAATGGGGACATTAGTTCTGGTGACCTGGGGGTCCCCAAGAAATGTCCTTAATTTGCAGGTATTTCCTCTCTCTTCCTGTTTGGCTATGGGGCAGGAAGTGAAGGGAAATCTCCCCAATGGAATAGAGATGGCAAAAAATAAAAATCTGACAGGGGTTATAACCCTCCCTTACTATATCAAAAAAAAAAAAAGTTTGCCTATATTTCTACTTTAAGTGTGAAGGTAGGGACATGGGTATTAAATGATAAGGGTACATTCAGACAAAGTACGGTTATTAACTGTGCATTTATCTCCATAGAAGTCTGTCAGGACTGACTGGAGGAAGATTTCAGACGTAGGATATTAAAATTTCAGCAGATCACAGCTGGGATAATTGGAGTCGAAAACAACGTGGGGGTGTGAAGTTTAAACTGGGGGTTACGCAGGGTGGATAAGTGTACTTTGTCTAAAAGTACACTTACAAGATTACATTTTGTTGCCAAAACCCTTCAGGATCGATTGTTCCAGGCTCCATGCATTAAAAGCTGATATACTAAGAAAGGCAGGACTATGATTAAAGGTAAAGTAGGAGAACTATGTGTGCTTTGAAAGACTGGTATTTCAAACTTTCTTTTTTTTTTTTAAATGACTTTACTTCTGGAGAATTTCTGTTCAAAGCAGATAATTCACTTTCATTACATTTTTCTTGAGTTGTAGTATAATAAGATAAAGAAATATAAAAGAAGCGTCTGGAATTTTACATAGGGCAAGTCATCTTTCACATTACAGTTTGACCGCTTAGTCTAATATAAACACAGAGATAATATTTATTGTGGTATGACGTATTCATTATTTTCGATACATACTGCATACTTGTTTTCCATGAATAACTCCTAGTTACCTGTAGGGACAGCCATATTGTTTTATAAATGACAGTTGAAAGAAGACTGACACCAACATAGAAAAAAGCCTGGGCACAACTGATGAGCAGAGGAAGATAGAGGACTTGTCAAGGCAAAATGAAGCAATGTGGATTTATTGGTCAGGATGAATAGAAAAGTAATGGCTATGCATATAAACGTTTTTGGGGGGTTAAAAGCAAAAAGGGGCTTCCCACAGCCGGTCTTGTCAGCCCACAGACCATTCGCAGTTAATGCATTTCCACTTTCTGGATGTGAATGTGACATCAAGGGTCTTCCAAAATTTGAGAATCTTTTATTTAAAATTTATTAGAATTATTTTAAATCCACAATAGAATCCTCGGGGGTATAATCTCATCAGCAAATGTGCCACAGTAGAGTTCAATACTAAGTGGGAATGACTAATCCAGAGAGTAGAGGAGTAATTTTTGCTTCATTTACACGGCGGACCTGTTAAGGGTCTGCTGGGTAAAGAAAGGGCCCTGCGGATGTTGTTTTGTTTTGTGTTACCCTTGTTTTGTGTGCTTTATCTGATAGTTAATTTGTGATCCTGATGCCCGCTGCCCCCTGCTGTTCAGGGGATGGTGGTGTCCCGTTCTGCTCAGGGACCCTGGTAGGGTTGGGAGCGGAGGGGGATAAAACATCATATAGAGGATACTTGGTGGTACATAAGAGACCTAGGAACTAAGTCCACAACTGATTACTTATACTATCATATATTTACTGCTAAATGTAGTTTTCCGTTTATTATTGTGTGAACAAATGTCATATTAGACTATTCAGTCATTTCACACTGATACCTCAGTGTTCTCGCTAATACTATTGGACTTGTTTGGTGTAAAGTAATGAAAAAAATTATGTTGTGTTTTTTTTTTTTTTGTGTTCGTTTTCAATAAAAATTATCTGATTTAAAAAAAAAAATGAATTATTTTAAATGAAGTGTCTCTTAAGACACTTAAAAATTTTCTTTTACAAAAAAGTTTTATTGTCTATAAACCAACAGTACAGGTTTACAATAGAGTGTTATAGCATGTAATATACATGGCAAATCCGGGCTTGAAGTCCTCACCTGCAGAGAGGAGGCATGAGTCGTGGTCTTATGCTATACACAAATATAAAGTAGAAATGTGAACAATCATTAGGACCAGATGGTCCAGGACCCGGGTCATGCCCGGCTGTCTGTAAACCTGTAGAGTGAGTGAACAACACACAACAATAGAACCTGATAGTTAGCATCCTCAAGAAAGGATATGAAGGGTTAACAGCAAATAAGAGCCTAAAAAAGAATAGAAAGAGAGGGAAAGAAGGAAAAAAAAAGATGGAGCAGAACAAGAAGAGCGATAGGATGTGAAGGAGAGAAGGAAGAGGGAAGTAGGAGGTCCACGGGGTGTGCGCAAGGGGAGTCTTAAAGTGATAGTAATGTAGCGTCAAACCTAGAAGGGTGGTAGTATGTGACCCAAGGTTGCCAGACTTTAAGAAACTTGTCATGCGTATCCAAAAGGATTGCCGTTAGTTTCTCATTAACCAAGATATCGCTCAGGCGGTTTTTGACTGCCTCAAAGCTGAGTGCGGGGGTTTTCCATGCTCTCGCAATTGTCAACCTAGTTGCAGTAAAAAGATGCTGGGCTAGTTGCCTTTCTGGACGCAGTAGTTCCACGATGGGCTTACCAAGGAGAGCTACATAAGGGTCCCTCTTGATATTAATCTGAAATAGATTGCGGATGAGAGTAAATACCCTAATCCACAGTCTGCACGCCCGCGGGCATGACCACCAAATATGTGCCATGGAGCCCTCCTGAGAACACCCTCTAAAACAAAGCGGAGAATAATTTGGAATAAAGCGAGCCAGTCTTGCCGGTGTGTAGTACCACCTATACAATACCTTATAGGCATTTTCCAAGATTAACACATTACGTGAGCATTTGGACAGAGTTAGTGTCATCGCCTGCCAGTCCGCAGGGTCCAACTGCTTCCCCAACTCTTTCTCCCATTGTAGGTGGTAAGGCCTCAATGGGGGCCTCCTAGTAGATATCACAGCCGAATATATCAGTGATATTAGGCCCGGTGAGTGGGGCCTGGCTCTACAAAGGCTCTCAAAGGGGGTCAAAGTATAAGGGGTAGATTGAGACTTAATAAGACTCTGAAGAAAATGGCGAAGTTGTAAATAGCGATAGTGCTCTCGCAAGGGAATACCGTGAGAGGAGCGTAAGGCGTCAAATGCCAAAATCCTAGTCGGCCGTAACAGTGAGTGCACATCTGTGAACCCATTCGTGGTCCACCATGAGAATTGGGAGGCATTGTCACAACCTGGAGGGAATAGCGGGCAGTGTAAGAGTCGCAAGAGTGGGAGGTGAGAAGAAATCAACCCCGCAGAGTATTTTACCGAGTCCCATATTCGCAGGGAGTGGGCCAAGCAAGGTCCCATAACCGCCGGACGGTGCACAGGAGGAAGCCAGGGCAATGAGGAGATTGGAATAGGGTCGATGTCGACCAGGTCAAGCATAGCCCAAAGCGGAAGCTGATAGGTCTTATGAAGACACGAAAGTGGGGCTATGTTAGCGGCTATGTAATAGGCCCGTAAATTGGGTACCGAAAGACCACCATTAATTCGCTTAGCAAATAAAACCTGTTTGCTGATTCGGGGGTGGGTCGAACCCCATATAAATTGCATAATTCTACGCTGATGTATGCGGAGGATATGTGGGGGAACCCGAACAGGCAAGACACGAAAAAAGTACAGTAGTTTCGGGAGATAGGACATACGAACAGCTGTTATTCTGCCGAACCAGGACAAAGGCAATTGAGACCAAGACAACAGCATATCCGTTAGTCTTTTGAACAAGGGCGGAAAGTTAGCCTGGTACAATCCGGAGTACATAGGGGTGAGGTGGATTCCCAAATAGGGTAGCGAGGAGACCCACTGGAAGGAGAACGCTGACTGTAGATCCCCCAACAAACCAGGAGAGAGGTTAACCGACAATGCTTTTGATTTGGAGGGATTAACCCAGAGCCCCGAAAGGGCAGCAAAGGTGTCCAAAAGGGATTGTAAATTTGGTAAAGAAATTCTGGGGGAGGTCAAAGTAAGAAGCATATCATCGGCAAATAGGGAAACTTTATGGGGGCAACCCGCTATTTCGATGCCTCGTATGTCGGGATGCGAACGAATCGCCTCCGCCAGGGGTTCCAGAGCCAATACAAAAAGAAGAGGCGATAGGGGGCATCCCTGGCGGGTGCCCCTCTTGATATTAAAAAGAGGAGACTCGAACCCATAATACTTAATTTTTGCCCGGGGGGAGTCATATAAGGCAGACATCCAGTGCATAAACGAAGACCCGAAGCCATAATGCCGAAGAACTGACATGAGGTAAGGCCACGACAGAGTGTCAAAGGCCTTGTGGACGTCCAGGGACAAAAACATAGTTTCCAGCGAGCGGGTATGGGCTATGTGTTGGAGTTGCAATATACGTCGAATAGCATCACCAGCCTGCCTCTGAGGTATGAAACCGACCTGGTCTTTCCCGATTAACCGAGGGAGAAAAGAGTTTAGGCGATTAGCCAGAATTTTGGTCAAAATTTTCATATCGATATTGATTAGAGAGATAGGCCTAAAGTTGGCCCAAGAGGAGTGGTCTCGATCCGGCTTATGAATCATCACTATGTTAGCCATTAAGAGGTCCGGGGTAAAGGAGCGACCATTTTTAACAGAGTTATACATGGCCGTTAAATGCGGAGCTACCACAGCGGCCAACTTCCTGTAGTAAAGTGCCGTAAAGCCATCCGGCCCCGGTCGCTTTCCTACTTTTAGATCTTTTATACCTTGGAGGACCTCCGAGACTTGTATGTCCCGGTCCATAAGGGTAACATGCGCGTCCGTCAAGGTCGGGAGAGGGAGACGGCTGAGGAAATCAGCAGTGTCGTGAGCATTAAACTGCTCTGGGTCTGAGTATAATTTAGTAAGGCGGAAACTAAACTCCTCCAATACGCGCAATGGGTTACTCGTAAGGACATTGTGCCGGTTGCGCAATGTGATGGGGGCGGGTTTAGGAGCGAAAGTCCGGAGTCTGTTGGCCAGCATTCGATTTGGCTTGTTCGCCCTGATATACCATCTCTGGCGGGACCACCATAAGATACGTTCAGCCCCCTCGGTGAGACTAAGATCTAGCTCCGAACGGGCCTGCTCCAAGAGTTTGCGGTTGCTAGAGGTGGGGGATTGTTTGAAAACCGCTGATAACGCCTCCAGGCGTGTCTCCAGGGCCCTTTGTTTCAGACCCCGTTCTCGCTTACGGGTCGACGCCACCCTGATAATGTGGCCACGGAGTACCGCCTTATAAGCCTCCCAAAGCGTTACAGGCGACTCTACCGAGCCTTGATTTTCGCGGAAGTAGTCCTCTGAGGCCTTGAAAATATCTTCCTGGACCTATTTAAGCGATAAGAGCGAATCGTTCATCACCCAGGGCGAGAATTGGGGTCTGTCCAAAACAGAGTGGCAGACCACCAAAACAGGGTCGTGATCAGACCACGGAACAGCCAGGATAGAGACCCTAACCACAATGGGAAGGTGGCGGCGTAGCATGAACATATGATCGATTCTGGAGTGAGGGTGGGAGTAAAACGTATAGTCCTTACCCTGAGGATGGCATTCCCTCCAAAGGTCGACCAGATCATGTGATTGTAGAGAGTGAGCTAATTTTTTAGCGTCAGGGGAGGGAGCAATGTGCTCCGAGGGGTATTTATCCAACGAGGGATTCAAAACTAAATTCGAATCACCCGCAAGAAAGAGAGTACCCTTGTGGTGGGATGCTAGCAGGGTGCAGACGTGAGACAAGAAGGGTCCTGGATTAGAATTTGGTGCATAGTAGGTCATAATGGTGACCTCCTTTCCTTGGATAGTGCCTTGTAGCAATAAATATCTGCCCTTGGGGGGCTGCAATCTGTCTGGAGCAACTAAATGAGACCGACTTGCGGAAAGCTATGAGCACCCCCTTTTGCTTGGTTGGAGCAGTAGCCAAAAACACCTGAGGAAACTGAGCGTCAAAGTATTTAGGGCAGGAAGTTGCCGAAAAATGGGTTTCCTGTAAGCAGGCAATGTCAATCCGTTGCTTTCTAAGATACTTAAAGACCTTCACCCTTTTCTGAGGAGAATTCATACCCTGAACATTCAGGGATAGCCAATTAAACGTCATAGTAGAACTAATAATAGATAGAAGACCATTCCCCAAAGCACACACCCCGCAAACCTAGTGGAGGAAAAAAAAGGATAAAAGACCTGAGAGTCAAGAAGGGAGAAAGTTAAAGAAATTAGATCAAGAAAAACAAAAAGTCAGAGTAGAACTCAGAGTAAAAACATTCCAGTCATCAAGGTTGCAATTGGTAGTGGGACTGGAATCCCACTGGAGGGTCGGAAGTTAGCCAAAACTCTTGTTCTGGTCAACTTCCGAGCCAAGGGGGAGCAGTGGTCCGTCGGAAACCACTCGGCTGGATTTTAAAGTAGTCTGAATATTGAGATCAAATACGGCACAGGGTAAGCAGAAAAAACAAAGAAAAATAAAATAAAAACATGTCCGACAAACCCCACCGAAATAAAGATTAAAGCAATCTTAACCAAATTTATATAACATATCAACTTAAACTTTAAACGGTAAACTGTAGGCCATGGCCAACCTCGCGCTCCGGAGCCCCCAGTGAAAGTACGGGGAGTCCAGGACACGAAGCCGACCCACAGCAAATGCAATGCCCATGACCCGCACGCCAGGGCCATAACTGCAGTCTGTGATGAGCAGCACACACCCACGACACTAGTGGGAATGTGCAGAGCAGCACAAGGATAGTTCTCTAGAGCAGGGATATGCAATTAGTGGACCTCCAGCTGTTGCCAAACTACAAGTCCCATGAGGCATAGCGAGACTCTGACAGCATCAAGGATGACACCCAGAGGCAGAGGCATGATGGGACTTGTAGTTTGGCAACAGCTGGAGGTCCGCTAATTGCATATCCCTGCTCTAGAGCATCAAATCAAAAAAGTCTTCACCTGGGTTAAAAAAACAAAACAACAAAAAAAAATAAAAAAAAATAAAATAAAAAACAAAACAAAACAATAAAAAATAAATAAAATAAAAAAGGGGGAGGGGGGACAATCCAGGAATAGGGGAGGCGGGGGGGGGGACAGGAAAGGGCTGACGAGCCCAAAGAGAATAGGGGAAGAGAAAAAAAAAAAAAGGGAGGGGAGAGGGTCCAGATGTCTTATTGGTCTAGAGACAGGAATGCCCATGCGTTGCAACTGGGTCCATGCAATGAATAATCAAGAGTGAATTTTAGATTCATACTTGGTGTTCAAGATAAGACTTATCCATCAGTTCAGAATAACGGGCAGGTTACCCCTTTGGAGCGTCGAAAGAGAATTAATGCTGTCCTCCCTTAGGGACATCCTGGAATCGCTGTGCTTGCAGTGATCGAAGAGCCTGGGAGCCCTGCTGAGACCTCTGCGAGGATCCGTGGGGTGACCGGGATGGTCTTGGCTGGGCCGAGGAAGACTCCGGTTGGGAGGGAGGGAGATCAAACTGCAGATCCTGAAAATGTCGCCGTAAGTCAGGCAAAGAGGAGGCATGAAACTGGCGGCCAAGGTGGTAGAAGGAGAGCTTGAAGGGTAACCCCCATCTATAACGGATGCCCCGAGCTTGTAGAATCTGCAGATAAGGCTTTAGACTCCGCCTCTTGGCTATGGTGACCGGAGAGAGGTCTGCAAATAATTGGAGGGGATTACCCTGGTGGGAGAGGTCAGGGAGATCTCGTGCAGCCTGCAGGAGCCGCTCCTTTGTCCTGTAAAAGTGAAATTTAATGATAACGTCTCTGGGGGGACCCTCGGTGGGTTTGGGAGCAAGGGACCTGTGTATGCGGTCATATTCCAAGCGCTCCGGAGGGACATCAGGCGCCAGCTCCTGAAAGAAAGTCGTGGCTGTCCCCTGCAAGTCAGTGATGGCCTCTGGGAGCCCACGGATGCGGAGTTTATCCCTGCGAGCTCTATTCTCAGAGTCCTCTAATTTATCCTGTAGGCTCAACAGTTCAGCATTCAGCCTCTCGACCTCGTCCTCGTGACCCTCCAGAACTGTTGTTGTCAAATCCATCCGCTGCTCCAATTGATTGGTGCGGTGGCCTATTTCCTTAAGCCCCCTCAGCAGTTCCGCTGAGAGCTTACGGGAGGCAGAATTTATTTAATCTCGGACTATACCGCGGAACTTCTGGAGCAGGGTATCAGAGCCAGCGTCAGTGGGGCTTACCAAGTTGGAGGGGAACTGGTGCAAGCTGTCCTCAGAATGCTGAGTGGAGTCATCTGGCTCCGGAGGCTCGGGCGCCATTTTGCCCTTCCCCTTCCCTTTCCCTACGGCAGGAGAGGCCTTCTGCTGTGAGCGGTAGCGCTGCCGGCTCCGGGGTGTATTGTACATAGGTAATATCAGGTAATGTTCGTCGTTCAAAGAGCTGGAGTGATGGCGTCAGGGAGCAAGATGTGCCTTATTCGCCGAGTTTGTGTGGTCCGACGGCGCAAAGCATGGAGATCAAGCTGTCATCATCCCCGACTCTGCGTGACTGCACCCCTGGGCTGTGGGTTTAGTACATAGAAAGAGTCAGCATATGCAGCAATCTAGTTCAGGGGCCATTGCCCGGCCAGCCAAAGCACCTAGGCTTCCAGAGGCAATTTGTTGGAGGAGAGACTATAGGATGGACTCTAGGGTGCAGCAAGATGGCCGCCTTGCACAGGGCTGTATCTGATCCACAGTCTGCAGGACTCAAACAGGGGGTACCGCTAAGTGTTGTGGACAGCGGGTAGCATGTGAGTAAGCACCAGTGGGCGTAATTTGAGGAATTAGGTGCGTGGCGAGACCCGAGGGATAGAAACAGGCCGTGGAGCTTCAGTAGGGTGGAGCAAGATGGCCGCCGTACAGTAGGCCAGGAACCACCAGATACCCTGCAGGCCGTCGGGGGTGAGTATCAGTCTGCGGTTAGGCTCCGGTGCACACACTGAGGGAGGGCTAAGGCCGGGATGGAGGATGTGGTGGATGATCCTTGCCCAGGAAGGACGGTAAGGCTACTAAGGCTATTGAGGGGCTTTGGGTGGATCAGGATGGCCGCCGCTCACCTCTTCACATAGAGCGCCGTCTTCAGTAGGGTGCCTCCGCCGGCTATCGACTCCTCACTGTTCTCCTCCGGGCTTGGAAGGCTGCCTCGGATGGGTTCCGGAAGGGTCGCCGTTCGTCCCGCGGCCGCGGTACTCTTGCGCGGTGGATTCAGAGGCCTCGCAGGCCGCAAGATGGCGGCGGATCACCAGGGGATGGAGCCAGCCCGGCTCGGAATGCATGGTGTTCGGCTCACCCAGAGACCCAAGTCAGGTAGGGATCTGCTGAGGGGAAGCCCAGGAGTCAGGATGGAGGATTTGGTGGACTGGTTGTAGGGCGCTGACTTAGGATGGCTATGGATTCCGTCCGACACTTAAAAATTTTCATTGGCAAACAATATAGTCAAATCTAATGGAAAAAACATTCAACCAGCAACAGAAGGCCCCATTAGGGTCTAGCTGTATTGATTTTTAGGGAGCAACAGCATTTGGCAAACATTCTTTGTTACAGTAATAGATATACAATGCAGAATGAAGATTTTGTGTTAGACTTTATATTAGAAGGGCCATGAGGTCTTATTATATAGGAACCACCTTGCTTAGCTCTGCTTATATTAAAGGGGTTGTAAAGGTAATTTTTTTTTTTTTTTAAATAACAAACATGTTATACTTACCTCCACTGTGCAGCTCGTTTTGCACAGAGTGGCCCCGAACCTGGTCTTCTGGGGTCCCTCGGCGGCTGTCTCGGCTCCCCCCCGCAAGAACTCCTCACCTTCATGCGAGCGAGCGAGCATGGTGAAGAGTTCTTGCGGGCGCGCTCCTGTGATACAGCCGGCGGCCATAGCCGCTCACTGTATCACTCGGCCCCGCCCCCCAATGCTCCGCATCATTGGATGTCATTGACAGCAGCTCGAGCCAATGGCTGCGCTGCTTCCAATCAACCAATGAATGAGCCGAGAAGCCTGCGCGTTCACGGCGCGGGACTTTCGAGGGGTCAGGTAAGTAAAGGGGGTCCGGGGGGCCCGCAAATACTCTTGCATAGATAGCATTAAGGTGAAAAAACATGTACAACCCCTTTAAGTCTAGGGATGTTTTTCATGACACCAAAGAAGTAGATCATTTGATGGAGCAAATGTCCTACTTTGGATACCAGATATTTACTACTGAGCACAATTCATGATATTCATACACAATAAAAGCTGAATCACAGTCGCTTCACGGGCAGTGCTGTATTTAGAGACTACTTTGCCCTAGACACCTGTGAAAAATGAGGCTCTTCTAAACAGGGTCTTTCCTTTTTAACGCTCTGCTCTGATCTCATTTCAGTTCTCCTGAATTTACTTGCAAATGTGTAAAGGTATTTAGCAAAAGCAAAAAAAGAAAAGAGAAGCTTATGTTTTAATGTTGTCCCCCTTTGCCTTGCTGCCCTGACACAGGCACATAAGTGTCTTCAATTAATGGGGCATATGTAAATGTGCAAGTGACCTATAATAATGTATTATTATTTGCATAATTTATCTTCTGACCTGTGGCTCTGTATTACAAGGTTCTGGCTCTTACGTTTGGGGAAGACTTAGCTGGATGCTTTAAGAGTTAAGCAGGTGCCAGATTTTTGTGAGAAGCAGGCACCTGCCAGGCAACTCCAGATAGCTTTGCAGCTCAGAGGCACTTTCCCAGGCTCCCAAATGAATGGTCACTAATAGCCGTGGGAGAGGGCTTTCCACTGTTCTACACCGTACCACAGACTCTATTTGGCAGCCATGTGGAATATCGAGTCAACTTGGCTGTGACTCCACTGGAAAACAAGTGTTGCTGGATAGTTTTACAGTGAAAACTTAGTGTCTGATATTTCCTCTCACTGTCCTGGGGCTGTGAATTACAGCAAGCAGGGCAGAATACCACTCCCTTGAAATGATTACTCATTCTAAAACATTCAATGCAAAAGTATAAATGCAAGCTTTAATAAAACAGACGTTTTCTTCATTTCTACATCTGTTCTGAGACTTGGAGATAACTGCAGGCTTTAGAGTCTTTAAACAGTAAGGGGTATAAGCAGGAAAGAAATTGGAACACCTAATGCAATAACAACATGTCATATATATATATTATCTGAATGTAATCCTGCTCTGGTCACTGCACTGGACAGCATTTGCTGATCTAAGCTTTATGATGAGAATTATAGCATATTACACATGTCATTGCAATTGCAAAGACATCTGCTGTTATTGGATTAACATAAATGTCCACTGCCAGCCCTCGTTTGCTTTTATTTTAGAAACTACACTTCGAGATTGACAGTTGGAATCTGGTTGTTATGGGCAAAACCTTCCCTATCCTTTCCTTCACATCCCACATTTGATGTGTGAGAGAACAAAACATTTTGGATGATTCTTTCATTTTAAAGCAAAACTCCAGGCAAAATTTCAGCTAGTGTAACAATTAGTTATGTGCTCCTGAAGACCAAAGCTACACAGGTGATTTTAGTAGCTTAAATGTGCTACCTAAATTGCCTTTAATTGATAGCTAAAGGCTAAGGTCCCTTTCACACCTGCGGACCGTATGTCCATATTTCATCCACCCGTTTTCGGATGAAATACGGACATACATGTATCCCTATGGGATGGCGGATGTCAGTGGATGAACATTCGCTGACATCCGAATTAATCAGTCTCCGCTATGGTCCAAATATTCAGACGGAGGAAAATCCTATTTTTCCATCCGTCTGCGGATCGGATGAACGCGGACAGTCAGTCCGTGTTCATCCGATCCCCCCATAGAGGAGAGCGAAGATCTGACTGGTCCGTCTCTGCAGAGTTTGCAGAGACGGGCTAGTCATCCGCCGGCTCAGCAGGGATCAATGGAGCGATTCCTGCCGAGCAAGCGGATGTTCACGGTGTGGATCATCATGGGATCCGCCCGTGTGAAAGGGCCCTAACAATCACTAACTGGAACAAATGACTCCCCATGGCAGGGGTTCCTAGTAGGGTTGCACTGATACCACTTTTTTTTAAGACCAAGTACAAGTACTGATACTTTTTTCAAGTACTTGCCGATACCGATTAGCGATACTTTTTTTAATGTCATGTGACTCCTGCTTTTCTGGTGTTAGAGTATTCCCAAGTGCAGTTAGCAGTGAAGGAACCACACAGTGCCTACCCAATATCCACATGGGAGATTTAGTAATCACAGTTCTACGCAATGCCTCACCTGAGCACACAAAATTAAACCGTTATTACATGCTGGTCTATAGGATACACTAACCAAAGAAATGTTGTATGGTAACATGAAAAAGAATTTCCATCAATATTTTTTTTTGTAGTATGCAATGTAATTGCCAGATTACCCATCCAGTTTTATGTATATTGATGTACAGAAGACCTGTCATATTTATTTATTCAAAAAAATAGAGTGGGCTACAAGTCTGCCCATCTATATATTTGAGATAACTGTCCAAAAACCTTTTTCACATGAAAGGGCCTTTCAGATGTTTTAAATTTATCTGTAATGGGCTTTCTGCTTTAGATCCTGTACGTAAGTATAGGAAGCATGTTTGCTATTGTCTACAAGTGCTTTACTTAATGCACCTTATTTGTTACAGAAGTGACATTCAATCAGAACACCGCGACTCCCATCTTGGTACACCCTGCACTTGGCCGCAGTAAGCCTGCAGTCAGAAGGCGGCAGTAGACATCTTGTTACACCCAGCCCATATAGTGACACACACAGCATTTGTCTTGGGAACATAGCGGCTGCACGCCGCGCCCCTGCCCCGGCCAGCTTACCTGCCAGTGTGTTGTCGACTTCATCTGTCTCCTGTCTGCCTACTGACTTCCGGGAGTGACGCCATTTGGTTCCTGGAGGTATTGGAATAAGCATCAGAGCTTTTGCACGAGTACAAGTACTTGTGCAAATGCTCGGTATCGGTGCAAGTCTAATTCCTAGCTAGGGGAATCCATACCCCTTTACTACTACCCCCATAGAAGAAGCTGAGCAGATGCCCAGGGTTCTTTTCCCAACAATTGCCCCACAGCCAGGGTCACAATACCTTTCACACTTTAGACTCATTTACCAGTTTAGGGACATGTTTTTTTTGGATGCTTTAATGAAACTTGAACTTGGATAGATAGTTGGTAACTGCAGGGTAGCCCAGTAACCTTTAGTAGCAATTTTAGGACACTAAATTTACTCCTTTAGAACTGTGAACCAGTAAATGGTGGACTGAGCTTTGTAGTAGCAACCTGAGAAGATTGATCTTCCTCTTGGAAATCCAAGCAAAGTCCTTTCACTAAGAATTAAATAAACTGAGCTCTTCAGGACACCTGATACAATGTGCCCTTTAAACATGCTGACTCTTGCATACGAGGAATGGCAACAGCACAGAGCTAGGATCCCTTATACCAGACTGTACTCACTAATGTCCTTGGATAATTGGTTGCCTACTTTGAATATCTTGCAGACACTTTGACCTTGTGATACCAGACTAGATCCCCAGATGACAGCCTCTCAGCCAGCTCCAGCAACTCTCAGCAAAGTAGGCCTCCAGATAGCTCCACTGAGGCCTTGATGAACCACAGGCAAATAGCAGAATTGCCTAGAGAGCAAACAGCCCCCCTAGGCTGTGCTCTCCTCAGGGAAAAAAAACCCTTGCCCTCAGTCTCAGAGTATTTATACACACCCCCAAGCCACCATCTGAACACCTTTCCACAGGGATTGGGCAGGGCTGAATAAATATTCAGCTGCTGATTAGACCTTCCCTGCTTACTATCTTTTAGATCAATTCTGGACAAACAGGGGGAAGCAGTTATTCCTGCAGCCACTGAAGCAAAGAAGAGACCAGAACAATCGAACACAGCTACACCGATTACAGTGAGCCAGAACAAAATTTGCCTAGCAATGAAATGTAGCTCCACTGAGTACAGTGGACCAGAGCTAAATTTACCTAACCAAGCACCTATCTAGGAGGGTGCTACATTTCTTTGAAGTATGGAAACCAAATGATAGGGGTATACTCTCTGAGTAATTTTTAAAATGATATAAACTGCAGTCTCTACATTATAGAAACAGAAAATCAAAAATAGTCTTTGCGCTAAAATTTTCCAGTCCAAAATGATAACACACAGACCACAGAATCCTTTAATGAGAATGCTTAGTGTGAAGCAAACTGGTCAGCACCATACTCCTTGCAGCTCAGTGATCAACGGGAGTTGATAGCTGTGGAAACAAAAGGGAATACTAGCGCACAGGCTCATAGTGCAATACCGTCTTTTTATTGGATATAAAAGGATAAAATCGATACACCCACAAGTGAAGGTGAATAAGCAGCGTCAAACAGTTTCTCCAATAGAGAGCCTTAAAAGGGCACACATTCGTGCTTCAGAATAGATGAGAAGACCGCTGTATGGATGTGGGGCGCCTACAACACTTGTCCCAGGAAAAGCTCTAATTGGCTCCTTTAGAGCTCTCCGTGGGACAAGTGTTGTAGGCGCCCCACAGCCCTCTGCTGACCGGCCGTCTCCTCAGTCAGTGAGTGGCACACTCGCGGCTTGTCGGCAGCTGCTTGATGAGCCTGTGTCTGTGGAGCCAGCCCATTCTCATTTTTATTTATTTATTCTCAGTATTCTCACATTATAGACCCTAAATTTAGTGGTGAAATTAAATTGGTGTGTCTGATTGCATGCAAGTACCATAGTCAGTAACTGTACCTGCGATCCTTGTTTTGAATGAACAAAAAAAAAACAGCAACAATTTCACTAGTTGTAGCTAGCTTGTGTATTTTTGATTCACCATTTTTTTATGTACCTGTAAATAATTCTGATAAAATACTTATAGTTTTCTTTCAACTGAACTGTTCCTAGCTATCCCTATGTAAATTAGAAACAAGCTATTGAAAACTTTAGAAGTCATACTAGCACTTTTTAAGACTGATAATGATCTTGACAGTGTGGCATGGGGAGGGAGCATGAGTACATTCCGGACAATCCATCGGTGGTCTGTAATCATAAACAGTTTAGGACCCCCTACTCTAGTGCATGGTAAGCGTTATAATTTTACAGTTTTCTGTATCTCTGAGGGATTCTTGTATGGACCTCTGTACTTTCCTGACTGAACCTGCCAGGGCCTTTAGGCGGACGTCACATTTTTCATGTTCCATGTTAGAGGAGGAGAAAGCATCTTTCAAGTGGGCAGACCCTTTTAAAAAGCTGGGAAATGGTACAAAACTGTTTAACCATGATTCTTTGCAATTGGCTGCACAGGTCTGATTGCCCTTGGTTTCATGTAACTTTCCTTCGACTGACAGCGACTTAGGCATCTCTGTTTTTTTACTGTAAGCCAGGCCAGTGGCTATTATCTATTATCCAGCTACAAATTCTAACATGTTCTCCCCAAATGTAGAGTTTATCCAAATGTAATGTAAAGGATTTTTATACGTATTATGTCTAGTGCACAAAATGTTGCTTTAGGCACTGTGTTAATCCACTAGTACATTAGATATAAGAGTCCTTTATGTCTTTAAAAAAGTTTTTGGTTGGGAACGTGCTAATTATTTGTCCCCTTAAGCATAATGGGCAGTTGTTGACATTTCTGACACTTCCAATATCCATATTGCAGTTGATTGACTAAACCTCCCAGATGTTGTAGAACTTAGAAATGCTAATCACTCTCGCTTGCTACGACTTTAAGCCAAATTTATTACACCACACCTAAAATTCCCGTCAAAGATCAGAAAACAAGGAGCTTATGTTTCTGTAGATTTTGTTTTATCAGCCTTATGTTGGGTTTAGTGGGTTTGCCACCAGATCACACATATTTTAAGTGTCATTAAAGCATATGTATTTTCAAGACTTTTATTTTGGTTTATTTCCTAGATTAGTAAGCACATAGCACAAGCTGGTATATGTAAAATAGCTCTTAATTGCTTGTAATCTAAAACTAAGCTTACTGGTACATTTATATGATACATTATAAAATATGGCAAACCAAGGGCCAGATTTTTATCACTAAAGCCTGTAAGTACATAACCCTTGGTGCCCAAAGTACCACATTCCTCTGCTAGGAGCCTCGCTTTCTGGCCTCAAATACAGTGACAATGTTTAAATATGATTATATGATTTATTATATGATTATGTTTGTCCTGATGATGGAGAAAACATTTGTAGTCTGTAGATTTGTGTTAATACCTATGTAGAGAAAAGTCACTTACTAAACCAAATGGCCAACTTAGCACTCAGGGCACTGGACTACTACACAGACTGAATTTTTTTCACATAGAAAGACTGATTCCAACTTCACTTATACAACTGCCTTGTGTTATGAGTTTTCCTGGAAAGTCGCTTGGATCAGTAATCGATTTTGGACTTTTCTGTATTAAATAGTATGCATGCTTATAGAAATGCTCACAAGTAGCAGTAGCAGATCATTTTATAGCTGTATAGATCTTGTAGTTGCATATGAGAGCTGACAATCTACAGGTAGCCTTAGCAAATAACTATAACAGCATTTCTTAAAGTGTACTATGTGTATTGAGATAGCAGAGCTTAATGGAGAAGTATGGCCAAAGCTCTTTTGGCCTTGGCTATACTTCTCCTGTGGGTAACAGGAGTGCACTTTAGTGCTGCACTCCTATGACCCAACATCACTGAGTCAGTCCAGACTCTGGAGGGATCCAGATTTTAATGTTGGGATCTACCCAGATGCCTGACCGGAAGCCAACTTGGCCTCTTAGAACGTCGCTGGGAGACTCAGCCAGTCGCTCCCACCCCCTCCACACCTCGGCGCTCCAATTAGCACTGGATGGGCAGAGCAGAGAGTTAGAGACAGACATTCACCACTCTCTGCTCACTGAAGATCAAGAACCGGACAATTAGCAGTCATGTGATTGCTCTGTCTTAGAGCTGGCAGGGGACAGATGCAGCATCAGACCGATGCTGCATCCACTTAGATGAGTATAAATGTTTATTTTTTTGAATTCCCATACTTCTCTTTTAATGTTACAACACTGGATAAAGCTTATAGATAAGGACACTTTTAGGCCAGACTTTAAATAATGTACCCCTTTACTAACTGGCAACTGTCCCTAGCAGAATATATGCTCACTCAGGACTTTTCTCGCATGTGGGGTGGCACATGATAATTTTCTTCTAAGTATTGACACTGGAAAAATCAGCCATGATCGTGAATGGATAAGGCATGTAACCAGTAGTCAGACATACAGTGCCTTGAAAAAGTATTAATACCCCTTGAAATGTCTCCATTTTGTCATGTTACAACCAAAAATGTAAATGTATTTTATTGGGATTTTATGTGATAGACCAAACACAAAGTGGCACATAATTGTGAAGTGGAAGGAAAATGATAAATGGTTTTCAATTTTTTTTACAAATAAATATCTGAAAAAGTGTAGCGTGCATTTGTATTCAGCCCCCCTGTCTTTTTGGGGATGTCTCTACCAGCTTTACACATTGTACAGGACGCCAAGGTTGGGTCCTGGACGGGTGCTATGTAGCACCAATATTTGGGTTATGGTCCCTTTAATGAGTGGTAATAGTGTTCAGGAGGTCACCCAATGGGTGAGGAATTCCTGGCAAAATAAATAGTCCAGAGAGGACTGGCTCGCAGTCCTCTTTGTCTTAATAGAGAGGTATTTGGGGCCCGGAATTTCGGAGGCTCTAAAGTGACATTCGGGTGGGATAGAGCCTCCACTCCTGACAACTGGGAGTCAGCACACAGGGGGTTAAGGGCTTCCAGGAAGACAGCTCATAAAACAGGAAGTGATGCTAGAGGTGTGTGAAAGGAGTATGAGGATTGCACCTGTGGAGAGGAGCTGTCTGTTTGCTGGGAGCTTGGAAAGATTCAGCAAGGGCTCTGGAAGTTCCTCTACAAAACTGTATGTGTCTTTCCTTTGGTTTATTTTTGTGCTGAAGACAAGCAGGACTTTTGATTTATGCTGGAAGATAAGTGGACTTTAGTTTATACTTTTCTGTGTGCTGAATTAAGCGTTATTTTTGCTTTATTCACAAATAAAAGCCTTTCTGTTTAAAAGTCAACGGTTTATGCACTTAGTCCCGTGGAGCTATAATCCCCAAAAGTTCACAACTGGTGCCTTGGATGCGTGCAAAGTGCATTTGCAGCTGCAAAAACCGTTTAAAAAACAAACTGACATTTAAAGAAACAGTGGGCTTATGGCATGTCTTGGGTGAAGTTAGCTCAGACATTGCAAACAGCAGACAAAGGCATGGAGGTGGTCATCAAGGCTTTGGCACAAGCCACTGCGACCCAGCAGCAAGCCACTGCGACCCAGCAGCAAGCCACTGCGACCCAGCAACAAGCCATTGCGACCCAACAGCAAGCTTTAGCAGAGGCAAACCGTCGCCATGAGGAAAGCACACTGCTGCTAACTACCCAGTTTACGGCCCAGCAGGAGTCCACTCGAGCACAGGTGGCTGCCTTGCAGGAGGCAGTACAGCGGCTGGCTCAGGGACGAGAGCAAGTGGTCGTTGCCGCTGGCAACCAAGTGTCCGTGAGAGCCACCCATTTCTTACAAAAACTAACACCCAGCGATGATGTAGAGGCCTTTCTCACCACCTTTGAAAGAATAGCGGAGAGAGAGGGGTGGCCCCGTGACCAATGGGCTGGCATTATCTCCCCTTTCCTCACCGGTGACCCGCAAAAGGCCTATTTTGATCTCCCATCTGAGCACATCAGCGACTATGAACGGCTGAAGGCAGAGATCCTGGCCCGCCTGGGAGTGACCACAGCCGTCCGGGCTCAGAGGGTGCATCGCTGGCGGTACAAACCTGACCGACCACCTAGGTCTCAAATGCACGAACTAGTGCAGCTGGTGAAAAAATGGCTGCAGCCGGAAAAATTGTCAGGCCCACAAATGGTGGAACGGGTGGTGATCGATTGGTACCTGCGGTCCCTGCCAGATGACCTACAGCGCTGGGTAAGCCACGGAGACCCTGCAACTGCTGACCAGCTGGTTGAGTTGGTCGAAAGGTACACCGTGGTAGAGGACCTGCTTGGGCCTGCCAAGCGTCGGGAACCCACACCAAGGGCAACCAGACCAGCCACAGCACCGAGGACAGAAGCCCTGCCTGACGTTGGAACCCGCAAACCTGCATCATCCTCTGCAGAACCACGAAGGTTGGTTCCTGTCCCACGGATGGGGGACCTACAGTGTTGGCGATGTCGGTCCTGGGGGCATACCCGGGCACAATGCCCGCTGAAAGAGGAGCCTATGGACTGTGGGACCGGTCGGAGAAGCTCCTTCTATGTGCAAAGTGTGTGTGCCACTCATCTTGATCTGGCTGAAGGACGGTTCGAGTGTGAAGTGTGGGTGAACCACCTTCCTGCCAAGGCGCTCCTGGACTCCGGCAGCATGATAACACTGGTACATGCCAGGGTGCTCGGGAGACTCGGCCCAGTGAATAAGACTCTACGGGTAGTGTGTATCCATGGGGACACCAGCGAGTACCCCCTGGTCCCAGTAACGGTTTCAGTTACACAAGAGGTTGGGGTGGTGAAAAGCTTAATACATGACATCATAGTGGGGCGGGACTGTCCACTATTTCTTGAACTATGGAACCAGGTACAGATGGGGCTGCCCGGAGTACTGGGGACACAGGGCCTGGAAGGGACAGAGTCTGAGGGATCCGGGCCTGAAACCCCCACAACACACCCCTCTAATATGGAGATACCCGTCACTGATAGTGAAGTTACAGAGAATACTAATGTGGGTGATAATGTTTCTGTTCCAGGTCTAAAAAATGAGTTGATCTCTGAGGGGGGGAAGTTTTCCCATTACAAGTCATGCTGGGGGAGGAAGATGAGGAGCTCTCTCCAGCTGAGGAGGATGAGGGGGAAACATCCTCGAGGCCAGTGCATCCAGACCTGGATGTATCCAGGGGTGCATTCGGCACCGCCCAATTACAGGATCCTACCTTGATCAATGCTCGAGAGCAGGTTTCTGTTATTGTTGGGGTCTTACAAATGCCAGGGGCAGATCAGAGGTTTCCTCATTTTGCATTGAAGGGGGACTTGGTATATCGAGTAGCTGAGAGCCGAGGGGAAACTGTAGAGCAGTTGCTGGTTCCCCAACCATGTCGGCGGATGCTCCTTGATCTAGCCCACAACGACGCACTAGGACGACACCTGGGGGCAGAGAAAACAGAGGCCAGGATAACCGACCGGTTTTATTGGCCAGGAGTGAAGGCCGAGGTTAAAAAATATTGTGCATCTTGTCCCATTTGCCAGTTAACTGCCCCGATGCCCCACTATAGAAACCCTCTAGTACCCTTGCCAATTATTGAGGTCCCATTCGAGCGGATCGCTATGGATCTGGTGGGACCCCTGGTAAAGTCGGCAAGGGGGCACCAATACATATTGGTCATACTAGATTACGCAACTAGGTATCCAGAAGCAATCCCTTTGAGGAAAGCTTCCTCTAAGGCCATTTCCCGGGAGTTGTTTCAAATGTTCTCACGGACTGGGTTCCCCAAACAGATACTGACGGACCAGGGCACCCCTTTTATGTCAAAGGTGATGGCGGACTTATGCAAACTGTTTCAGATTAAGCAGTTGCGGACGTCCGTTTATCATCCGCAGACCGATGGCCTAGTCGAGAGATTTAATAAAACTCTAAAGTCCATGTTGAAAAGAGTGGTCCAGAAAGACGGGAAGGATTGGGATATGTTACTCCCTGCGTTGTTGTTTTCCATCCGGGAGGTTCCACAAGCATCCACGGGCTTCTCGCCGTTTGAGCTAGTGTATGGACGAAGGCCCCGGGGGTTGCTCGACCCAGTAAAAGAAACATGGGAAAGTGAGTCCTCACCACATAAAACTGTGGTAGAACATATCTCTCAAATGCGAGAGAGGGTGGCTAAGGTGATGCCGCTGGTGAGGGAGCACATGCAGAAGGCTCAGGATGCCCAAAGAAGAGTGTATAACCGGTCGGCTAAAATTAGACAGTTTCAAGTAGGAGACCGGGTGGCTGTTCTAATACCCACGGTGGAGAGCAAATTCTTGGCCAAGTGGCAAGGCCCATTTGAGGTAGTAGAGAAAGTAGGTGAGGTGAACTACAAGATACACCAGCCAGGGAAAAGAAAACCCTACCAAATCTATCACGTGAATTTATTGAAACCCTGGAGAGACAGGGAACAGGTATCTGCGGTGGTAGGGGTACAGTCAGGGGACCATGCAGGGATCGACCTGGTGCAGGTTGCTGCCACCCTGACTAGACCCCAAACCCAGCAAGCAAAAGAGTTTCTGCAAAGAAATAGGGTCATGTTTTCAGAATTGCCTGGTCTCACCAACGTCATCAAGCATGACATCGTAACCGAACCCAATGTAAAAATCCGGTTAAAGCCTTACCGTATCCCAGAAGCTCATAGGGTGGCGGTATCTGACGAGGTTAAAAGAATGCTCGAACTTGAAATCATTGAAGAGTCACAAAGCGAGTGGTCAAGTCCAATCGTGTTGGTACCCAAACCCAACGGCACCCTCCGCTTCTGTAACGACTTCAGAAAACTTAATGAAGTCTCCAAGTTTGATGCGTATCCCATGCCATGAGTAGATGAGCTAATTGAGAGGTTAGGTCCTGCCAGGTACATCACCACGCTGGACCTCACAAAAGGGTACTGGCAGATTCCCCTGACCAAGGAAGCCAGGGAGAAAACGGCCTTCTCTACCCCGGAAGGCCACTTCCAATACAAAAGGATGCCATTTGGTCTACACTCTGCCCCTGCCACGTTCCAAAGGGCCATGGACAAAACTCTGCGCCCACATCAACAGTACGCTTCCGTCTACTTAGATGACATAGTCATCTTCAGCACTGATTGGGAGTCCCATCTTCCCCGGGTTCAGGCAGTGGTAGACTCCTTGAGAAGAGCAGGGTTCACCATCAATCCGGAGAAGTGTGCCATTGGGATGGAGGAAGCCAAGTACCTAGGGTATATTGTGGGTAGGGGGTTGGTGAAGCCCCAAATGAGTAAGGTGGAAGCCATACAGGACTGGCCCCGTCCCCTAACCAAGAAGCAGGTCAGAGCGTTTCTGGGCATAGTTGGCTATTATAGGAGGTTTGTCCGCAACTTCGCCACCATTGCTGCACCGCTGACGGACTTGACCAAGGGCAGAAAGTCAGTGATGATAAAGTGGAATGCCGAGGCCGAGAAAGCTTTTCAAAAGCTTAAGATGGCATTGTGCCAGGATCCGGTGCTTGTAGCTCCGGATTTCGCAAAAGATTTTGTAGTGCAGACAGATGCTTCAAGTGAGGGATTGGGAGCAGTCCTGTCGCAGGAAAGCAATGGGGAAGAGCATCCCGTAGTTTTTCTTAGTAGGAAGCTGACAGCAGCTGAGAAAAACTACGCTGTGGTAGAGCGGGAGTGTCTCGCCATCAAGTGGGCTTTGGATTCCCTACGATATTTCCTCCTAGGTAGGAAGTTTCGCTTGATGTCAGACCACGCTCCCCTTACCTGGATGAGGCAAAACAAGCACACCAATGCCAGGGTGACAAGGTGGTTCCTTTCTCTCCAGGAGTTCAATTTCGTGGTAGAACACAGACCCGGGAGACAACATCAGAATGCCGATGCCCTCTCCCGAGTCCATTGTATGGTGTCGAGTGGTGCCTCCAACACCTCTGCGTTGAGGCAGAGGGGGGGGGAAATGTACAGGACGCCAAGGTTGGGTCCTGGACGGGTGCTATGTAGCACCAATATTTGGGTTATGGTCCCTTTAACGAGTGGTAATAGTGTTCAGGAGGTCACCCAATGGGTGAGGAATTCCTGGCAAAATAAATAGTCCAGAGAGGACTGGCTCGCAGTCCTCTTTGTCTTAATAGAGAGGTATTTGGGGCCCGGAATTTCGGAGGCTCTAAAGTGACATTCGGGTGGGATAGAGCCTCCACTCCTGACCACTGGGAGTCAGCACACAGGGGGTTAAGGGCTTCCAGGAAGACAGCTCATAAAACAGGAAGTGATGCTAGAGGTGTGTGAAAGGAGTATGAGGATTGCACCTGTGGAGAGGAGCTGTCTGTTTGCTGGGAGCTTGGAAAGATTCAGCAAGGGCTCTGGAAGTTCCTCTACAAAACTGTATGTCTTTCCTTTGGTTTATTTTTGTGCTGAAGACAAGCAGGACTTTTGATTTATGCTGGAAGATAAGTGGACTTTAGTTTATACTTTTTTGTGTGCTGAATTAAGCGTTATTTTTGCTTTATTCACAAATAAAAGCCTTTCTGTTTAAAAGTCAACGGTTTATGCACTTAGTCCCGTGGAGCTATAATCCCCAAAAGTTCACAACATCTAGAGAGTGACATTTTTGCTCATTCTTCTTTGCAAAATAGCTCAAGCTCTGTCAAATTGGATGGAGAGCATCTGTGAACAGTAATTTTCAAGTCTTGCCACAGATTCTCAATTAGATTTAGGCCTGGACTTTGACTGGGCCATTCTAACACATGAATATGCTTTGATCTAAACCATTCCATTGTAGCTCTTACTGTATGTTTAGGGACGTTGTCCTGCTATAAGGTGAACCTCCGCCCCAGTCTCAAGTCTTTTGCAGACTCTAACAGGTTTTCTTCTAAGATTGCTCTGTATTTGGCTCCATCCATCTTCTCATCAACTCTGACCAGCTTCCCTGTCCCTGCTGAAGAAAAATATCCCCACAACATGATGCTGCCACCACCATGTTTCACAGGGGGGGGAGGTGTTCAGGGTGATGTGCGGAGTTAGTTTTCCGCCACACATAGCGTTTTGTTTTTAGGCCAAAAGGTTTCATTTTGGTCTCGTCTGACCAGAGCACCTTTTTCTTTTCTTGTGTCCCCCACATGACTTTTTGCAAACTGCAAATGGGACTTGTTATGGCTTTCTTTTAACAATGGCTTTCTTTTTGCCACTCTTCCATAAAGGCCAAATTTGTGGAGTGCATGGCGAATAGTTGATTCCTCCCACCTTAGCTGTGGATCGCTGCACCTCCTCCAGAGTTACCATGGGCCTCTTGGCTGCTTCTTTGATTAATGCTCTCCTTGCCCGGCCTGTCAGTTTAGGTGGACGGCCATGTCTTGGTGGGTTTGCAGTTGTGCCATTATCAGATGCAGGATTAACCCTGCTTTAAACTTCTCCACAACTTTATCCTGATTGACCTGTCTGGTGTGTTCCTTGGCCTTCACGATGCTGTTTGCTCACTAAGGTTCTCTAACAAACCTCTGAGGGCTTCACAGAGCAGCTGTATTTATACTTAGATTAAATTACACACAGGTGGACTCTATTTACTAATTAGGTGACTACTGAAGGGAATTTGTTCCACTAGATTTTAGTTAAGGGTATCAGAATAAAGAGGGCTGAAATGTACGCCACACTTTTCAGATATTTTATTGGTAAAAAAAAAAATTGAAAACCATTTCTAATTTTCCTTCCACTTCTCAATTATGTGCCACTTTTTGTCTGTCTATCACATAAAATCCCAATTAAAATACATTTACATTTTTGGTTGTAACATGACAAAATGTGGAAAATTTCAAGGGGTATGAATACCTTTTCAAGGCACTGTATGACCTTCTTATCATGCAATGTTCATATAAATTATTTGCTCACAAGTTATAGCTAGCATGCACTAGAGGAATTGATGGTTTAACCGTAAATTGGAGCTGTTTGTGTAAGTGGGAGCTCCCGCAGGGAAGGTGTGTATGGAAAAGAAGGGAAATTCTATCAGATGCAGAGAGATATGAATTTGAGAGTGTGCAGAAATGTAAAGCTTAACTGTAGCCAAAATGTTCTATTTCATTTTGGATAGAGTGGGGAAGGGGGAAAGCCTCTATCAGATTAATATTGTCATCTGTGGCCCTGTTTTGAAAGATTTCCCCTCCCTTTCCTTTAGCACAGGAAGTAATGGGGAATCTCTGCAACATCCACACAGACATAGTAAAGCATTTTTGGTAAAGTAAGAAAGGGGTAAAACCTCTAACCTTTCTGTCCCGATGGCAACTTCATCCCCTTATTTATTGTACGGGCATCAGGTACCAGAAGTACAGGAAAATCTGCCCAGTGGAGAGACCGTTTTTTTTTTTTGGATGGAGTGGCTTAAAGTGGATACACCATGTAGGTAGGTAGGTAGCACATGAATCATTTAAAGCAGGGGTCTCCAAACTTTTCAAGACAAGGGCCACATTGTAGATTTTACAAGTACTCGGGGGCCGAAAACGTCTGCACGTCTGTCTCCCCAATATATCAGTCTCCCCAATATATCAGTCTCCCCAATATATCAGGGTCCCCAGCATAGGTGTCCCCAGCATAGGTGTCCCCAGCATACTTTTCCCAGCATAGGTGTCCCCAGCATAATTTTCCCAGCATTGGTGTCCCCAGCATACTTTTCCCAGCATAGGTGTCCCCAGCATACTTTTCCCAGCATAGGTGTCTCCAGCATAATTTTTCCCAGCATAGGTGTCCCCAGCATGGTTTTCCTAGCATAGGTGTCCCCAGCATAGGTGTCCCCAGCATAATTTTCCCAGCATAGGTGTCCCCAGCATAGGTGTCCCCAGCATAATTTTCCCAGCATAGGTGTCCCCAGCATAGGTGTCCCCAGCATAATTTTTCCCAGCATAGGTGTCTCCAGCATAGTTTTACCAGCATAGGTGTCCCCAGCATAATTTTCCAAGCATAGGTGTCTCCAGCATAATTTTTCCCAGCATAGGTGTCCCCAGCATAGGTGTCCCCAGCATGGTTTTCCTAGCATAGGTGTCCCCAGCATAATTTTCCCAGCATAGGTGTCCCCAGCAAAAATTTTCCCAGCATAGGTGTCCCCAGCAAAATTTTCCCAGCATAGGTGTCCCCAGCAAAATTTTCCCAGCATAGGTGTCCCCAGCAAAATTTTACCAGCATAGGTGTCCCCAGCATAATTTTACCAGCATAGGTGTCCCCAGCATAGTTTTCCCAGCATAGGTGTCCCCAGCATAATTTTCCCAGCATAGGTGTCCCCAGTATAATTTTTCCCAGCATAGTTTTCCCAGCATAGGTGTCCCCAGCATAGGTGTCCCCAGTATAATTTTTCCCAGCATAGTTTTCCCAGCATAGGTGTCCCCAGCATAATTTTCCCAGCATAGGTGTCCCCAGTATAATTTTTCCCAGCATAGTTTTCCCAGCATAGGTGTCCCCAGCATAATTTTCCCAGCATAGATGTCCCCATTATCAGTGTCCCCAGCAGTGTCTCCTGTACATGTACATGTTCAGATTTATGCCCATTTGACACTTTCCTGTACAAGCCGACTTCTTCACTGTAGGAGCCGACTTCAGCTCTCCTGCACCTCCCGACTCCCGCCCACTGCTACACACACAGGCTGTAAGGTGGAAGGATTCCTAATGAAAACAGCGGGCGGGAAGCCAGGAGGTGCCACGCTGACAACGTCACTGCAGCCAATCCTCAGCTCAGCACTGCAGCCAATCCTCAGCTCAGCACTGCAGCCAATCCTCTGGTAGCACGGGAGGGTGTGCGGGGAGCGGCTTTTTGTCCTGGACCTGCCAGACATAGACTGCCGATAACAGCAGCTGCTTTTAAAAGCCAGAAGATCGGCAGTGCTGTGTTGGCAGAGTCTGTGCAAGCTGGGGGCCGGACAAAACACACCCGCGGGCCAGATGTGGCCCGCGGGCCGGGGTTTGGAGACCCCTGATTTAAAGGATTGACCCAAGGAATTGTGGCTAGAAGGGAGAAGTTGGCCACTACCTACAATGCTTCTGCTCACATGAATCACAACAAAGAATCCAGCCATCCTGAGCATCTGAAAGTGATCAGCTTTTTATAGTCGCTTGTTGAGTTCAAATAACTAGCATGCCCACCCAAATTGTTGTAGTCTTGGCAGTCGGACCATTTTCATAATCAGGACTAGGGTGTTTGTATTCTCTTAGCTAACTGTCCATGGAGTGCTAGGCTGTTTTCCTTGGAATTACATGCCTTATTCCATTGTTTGAAAGGTGTCCAGAAGCGAGATTAAACCAACAAACAGTTTTACATAATACATTTAGAGCTGTGGAAATTAAATTAATTTTGGTTAAAGTACATGCACCTAATCTCTTTTTATTGATAGCTTTTCCAGGACCATTTAATAGATTTGTAAGCTTCATGTTGGGGCCTTGCTATTCACTTACTAATTCTCACAAAAAAAAAGGTCTCTGTCATTAAGCTAAACTGACACTAAAGGATATCCTTATGTGCCAAAATTAATCCATACACATCTGCTACTGACCCCAAGTGGCACTTTTTGGGGACTAGTGACATTATTACAGTGATCAGTGCTAAAAAAACGGGGATCCACCTTGTTTACATAGGCAGATCCGCGTTCTGCCTCTCTGTGCAGCGACCGCGGATGGCCACGTTTCGCGCAATAGAGCTGCCCTGCCGCAGTGTATGTGGGGGCGGTCTTAAAGTGGTTAAGGAAGGTTAATTTTTTAACATACAGACAATATATCACACAGAACTGGCAAGGTAGTGTGTGAGTCAGCGCTCACTGGCAGCTATATGGTGGACCATAAGGGATCAATCACAGGTGGGGGGGGGGGGACACAAGATATACTCAAAACAAAATTAGGTTACAAATTACTTATGTTGGAATACTACCCTGCGGCCCAGTCTCCGCAGGGAGGGGATCAGGCTCTGCTTCAGTGTGTCACAGTACATGTTGGCATTCATGGTTCCCTCAAAGAACTGTAGCTTCCCAGTGCCGGCAGCACTCATGCAACCCCAGATCATGACACTTCTACCACCATGCTTGACTGTAGGAAAGACACACTTGTCTTTGTACTCCTCACCTGGTTGCTGCATCACACGCTTGCAACCATCTGAACCAAATAAGTTTATCTTGGTCTCATCAGACCACAGGACGTGGTTCCAGTAATCCATGTCCTTGGTCTGCTTGTCTTCAGCAAACTGTTTGCAGGCTTTCTTGTGCATCATCTTTGGAAGAGGCTTTCTTCTAGGATGACAGCCATACAGACCAATTTGATGCAGTGTGCGGTGTATGGTCTGAGCACTGACAGGCTGACTCATGCATCTATTTCCCAAAGACAACCTCTGGATATGATGCTGAGCACATGCACTCAACTTCTTTAGTTGACCATGGCAAGGCCTGTTGTGAGTGGAACCTGTCCTGTTAAACCACTGTATGGTCTTGGCCACTGTGCTGCAGCTCACTTTCAGGGTCCTGGCAATCTTCTTATAGCCTGGGCCATCTAGAGCAACAATACTTTTTCCTCTTTTCGTCCATGGACGGACACAGCTCCATAAATCTTGACATGTGGGTTATGTTCCTGTTCATAGGAGAGGACTAGGCAGAACATGTTAGTTATCTTAAAACATGTAACTTTAACAGGGTTGAACAGCCCCGCCCAGGGGGCGGTCTCTCCGTACATAACCCTCCACCCTGCAGTCAGCAGCCTCAGTTTTTTTCTGCCTAGCTAGCAGAGGAGAAGGGTTCCCTTTGGGCCCAGAGTCCTGAAGAATGTTTTATTTTATTTTTATTTTTTTGTGATATCTTCTATCAACTGCTGGCTGGGCGACAGGCTGGATATTATAGATCCTTGTAGTCTTCCCAGTTCCGGCCATTGAGCGTGCCAGTCCTTAGTTTCGTGCTGGTTCTGCCACGACGTACAACCATGGCTCCAGGGGTGGCCGGTGAGCACATGCTCCGGGGTCCACATATGACTGGGCTGCTTGCTGTCTCACTCACAGTGGACCTAGCTGACAGCTACTCCATACCATCGGTTGTGGGTCTGTCAGGGACGCGCCAGCATGTCCTCGCAAGGACGGGTAAGTACGGTTCCTCCTGTCTCGGCAGGATGGAACAGCTGGGCATTCCCGGGATTAAGGGGTTCTCCTGTCCTCTCTTTCCCTGCTCTCTGTCGCCCTTTCCCCTCCTGCCCTAGGGCCCGCTGCGACCGGGGTGTACCTGTGGGGGGGGCTCCGGGTCCCTGTGGGGGATCGTGGGGCGCTGGGGTCCGCTTCTGTGAGGGGGGGTCTGTATCCTGGGAAGTCTCTGCACGGCCTTCCCGCCCACATCCCGGGGCTCGGGCGCCATTTTTTGCTGCGCCAACGCCATTTTTAGTGTGCTTTTTTCTCTATTAAAATTCCCATTGGCAGACATTTTGTCGTGGCAGCGCTGTGGCGCAGGTCGGTATTGCGAGCGGCCATTTTCTTGTGGTCCGCGTCCTTTTTATCTGAGGCGTCTGGCGGTCAATTTGGAGTGGGTTTTGGCCTCTAGCATTGGCTTTCTAAACGGCGCACGGCTCATTCTCCTTACAGTTTTTTCATCACACATACGCTGTGTATACAAGGCGGGCAGCGGTGCTGAGCGGTCTCCCTCTGGGTGGTAAGTCCCCTGGGTTACTCCCCCCCCGGTCAGTGCAGCAAGGAGGGTGGACTCTTAAGTGTTTTTCACTTGGTCCCTGAGGGCTGTCAGTGGGTGTTCATGGAGTCAGTATGTGACCTTTCTTCCCCTGAATTGCCCCTGCACCTGCGGTTTCCATGGATACGCTGTCGACAATTCTGGAATAATTTGTTGCCAGGGTATAAACAGCATGCGGGCGTAAGGGGGGTAAAAAAGCACCTCCTCCCCTAGCCATCTTCTTTGGAATGCTAGACAGGGCACTTATGAGTGCACTTCTGATGCTGTGTGGGACACTCTCCAGCTGGTAGATGCAGCTGGGACTTCCGCAGAGGAGTCTGTCTCCTTTGGGTCACACAAATCTGACCGCTTTGTGACAGTTTTTCCTTATGTTACTTTCTTTGATAAGTTCATAGATAAGGAATGGGAATGGCCGCAGAGGTCCTTTGTGGTCCCCCAGCGCATGGCGGTCCATTATTCTTAAGGACCCTACTGATGGGAGGTCTGAAGCGGTGACCCGCTCCAGGTTCACCATGCTGGGGTCAGCGTTGCAACCTATATTGGCTGCGACTTTGGTGTTTCAGACATTCACTGAATGGAGGGCAGCACAGTGGTGTAGTGGTTATCTCCCTCACCTGGAAGCAAGGGGGTCTGTATCTGCGGTGGTACTGCGCCGCCTGATTTGGAATGCTGGTCCACTGACCAAGCATCCAAGAGAGCTCTGGCAGATTGTCTTTTAGAGGCTTTTTGGTACCTCGCTGGACGTCATTATTAAGAATGTCACTGGAGGTAAGAGCACACTTCTCCCGCAGTCCTCTAAGGGGAAGGAGCCGCGCCGTTGGCCGGGGCCCTCCTATTTCGCGCAGAAGCTGTATTTTCGTCAGTCAGAGATCCTCCCAGACTGACAAGGCTCCAGCTGGGGGACAGAAGCGTCCCTGGGTGCGGAAGCCGAACAAGCCGTATAACAAGCCTGCTACCGCATTAATTTTTGCCCCCACCCAGCTCAAGGGTGGGGGGACGGCTTAGCGAGTTTACAGCTCGGTGGACCTCCCTATTCTCTGACCAGTGGGTCTGCGAGGTGGTCACTTCAAGGTACAAGATAGTTTCTTTCTTGTCCACCAAACAGATTTTTTCCCTCATATCTTCCTCTCCTTCCAGCTCATCGGTCTGCTTTGATGGGAGCAGTACGAGACTTGTTCAGGTGCGGAGTCATTTTACCTGTGCCCCTGGAGGAAATGTTTCAGGGACTCTATTTGAATCTGTTGGTAGTCCCACAGAAGGACGGTGTCCATCCAATCTTGGACCTCAGGGTCCTCAATACCTTTGTGAGGGTGCAAAAGTTCAGGATGGAATCCATTCGTTCGGAGGTTGCTGCGCTCCATCCGGGGGATTTTCTGGCATCCCTGGACATCAAGGACGCATACTTGCATGTCCCCATCTGCAACAGCCATCAGAGGTTTCTGCGCTTTGCAGTTTGGCATAGTGTCGGCACCAAAAGTTTTTAACAAGGTGCTCGCCCCGATCTGGCTTTGCTGAGACAGTGAGGCATTGATATCGTGGGCTACTTGGACGATCTTCTTCTGGGAGCTGCTTCTGTCTCAGAATTAGAGGAGGACATGTCTATAGCCAGTCAGACCCTCTGGGAAATTGGTTGGGTACTGAACATGCAGAAGTAGGTGTTGGTACCGACTCAGCGTCTGGAGTACCTAGGTTTGATCCTGGACTCCTTGGAGGCGAAGGTCTTCCTTCCTTTGGAGCAGTTGCAGACGCTCCGGTCGGCGGTGAAATTGTTATCATCCTGCAAATGGTCGTCTCTCCGTTTTTGCATGCGAGTTCTGGGCCTCATCGTGGCCTCCTTCGAGGCAGTACCGTATGCCCAATTTCACACTCGAGTATTGCAGAAGGAGATCCTGTCCAAATGGAACGGATCTCCATTGTCTCTGGATTCAGGTAAGTCATCTGGTCAAGGCTTCCCTGAGAGGGTGGCTGAGATCCCCGGCTCTTCAGTCCAGGAGGTCGTTCCTTCCTTTCCATTGAACTGTTATCAGGACGGACGCCAGCCTGACAGGTTGGGGGGGAGTCTGGGGGGTCCAGTCAGCCCAGGGTTGCTGGACTCCAGACGAATTTCGCCTGCCGATAAATGTCCTCGAACTTCGAGCGATCAGACTGTGCCTCTCCAAGTGGTCACAGAGACTTCAAGGGCGTCCGGTCAGGATCCAGTCAGACAACGCCACGGTGGTGGCTTCTGTCAACCATCAGGGAGGAACAAGGAGCTCAGCCGCAGCATCGGAAGTCACTCACATCCTAAGATGGGCCGAAAGGAGCATGCCGGCTCTATCGGCTGTTTACATTCCGGGCGTAGAAACCAGCAGGCGGACTATCTGAGTCGCCAGATGCTGGACCAAGGGGAATGTTCATTACACCCGGAGGCGTTTCAACTCCTTTGTCAGAAATGGGGCACACCAGTTGTGGATCTCCTGGTCTCTCGACTCAATCGCAAGGTGTCGAGGTTTGTGGCCAGGTCCAGGGATCCCTGGGCAGACGCGTCAGACACGTTGGTGGCTCCATGAAGTCAGTATCAGGTAAATTTATGCCTTTCTCCCAATGAAATTGCTTCCTCGTCTGCTCCGCAGAACGGAGGCAGAGGGGATTCTGGTGATTCTAATCGCCCCAGCCTGGCCCCGGCGTCCCTGGTATGCCGACCTTGTGAGACTGGTAGCAGATGCTCCCTGGCGGCTGCCAATGCGGGAGGACCTTCTGTCTCAAGGTCCCATACTTCATCCTGCTTTACAGTCGCTGGCTTTACCGGCATGGCTATTGAAAGCCAGGTACTAAGGGACCGTGGTCTGTCAGGTTCGGTAATCGCCACCATGTTGCGGGCCCGGAAATCTTCTTTCCGGACGATCTACCATTGCACTTGGAAGGCTTACATCTCTATGTGTGTAGAGATGGCTTGGCGCCCACGGGCATTTTCGGTTTCTCGGATCCTGCTGTTCTTACAGCGCGGTGTGGATCTGAAACTTGCCTTAAGCACTATTAGGGGACAGATTTCAGCCTTGGCTGTCTTCTTCCAATGATCCCTGGCGGCTCACTCACTGGTAAGTACATTTGTACAGGGGGTCCGGCACGTGGTTCCCCCGATTGTATCATTGCTTCCTCCGTGGGACTTGAATCTGGCGCTCTAGGTACTCCAGGAGCCTCCCTTTGAGAGCATCAGGGAGATTCCTCTCAACACTTTCTCAGAAAGATGTCTTTCTAGTTGCCATTACATCGGTCAGGAGGGTTTCTGAATTGGCGGCCTTGTCTTGCAAGTCACCTTACTTGGTCCTCCATAAGGATAAAGCGGTACTACGCTCGCAGCCTTCATTCCTTCCTAAGGTAGTTTCGGCTAATTGGGCCCAATTTGGACATTTTCACTTAGGGGTGTACTCACTTTTGTTGCCAGAGGTTTAGACATTAATGGATGTATGTTGAGTTATTTTAAGGGGACAGCAAATTTACACTGTTATACAAGCTGTACACTCACTACTTTACATTGTAGTAAAGTGTCATTTCTTCAGTGTTGTCACATGACAAGTTAGAATAAAATATTTACAAAAATGAGAGCGTGTACTCACTTTTTAGAGATACTGTAACTGGCGGCATTTCCAGCTCTCACACCCGCTCTCAGAGAGCTAGTGTTTGTGGACCTTAAATTATCCCATACAGAGGGCCGGATTGTGGACATTTCAAGCCCTTGGTAGGAAATTCATATCTCCATTTCGCGAGCTGCCACCACCCCAAATGGAATCAGAATACCCCAAAGGGCCAATTTTGTAGATTGAGAAAGAACGGCACACTAGATAGTGACTACAAGGCACAAGGGTAACTCTTAATAAATAGATTTATGGACAAGGGATATGATTCTGACGTAGTTCAAAAAGCCTTTTTGGCATGCCAAGCCCCCATCACCAATCAGGACAAGCCAACAACTTCTGTTACTCGGTCAGAGGTCAAGTTCATTACCCATTATCACAAAACGATGGAACACATAATTAGATGCCACTGGGGTATTTTTTTCACAGGACCCAAAGTTAGCTCCGGTTTTGCCTGAGAGACCATGGGGGTTATTTACGAAAGGCAAATCCACTTTGCACTACAAGTGCAAACTACAAGGGCAAAGTGCACTTGGAAGTGCAGTCGCTGTAGATCTGAGGGGGATATGCAAGGAAAATAAAAAAACAGCATTTTAGTTTGCACATGATTGGATAATAAAATGTAGTGGAAGTGTGAAAAATATGGTAGCCCCAAGTAGGATTCCTTACTTTACTACTACAGTCAGAACATTAACCACCTTTTGCAATCTGACGGGTATGTTTCAGTGTAAAATTATCCAATGTAAAATGTGTCGGTTCATCCAGCACCGCCAGAAGATATTGTGAGGGGGTTAGCTCGGCAGCGGGTGTGTGTGATCCCCTGGATGGGCTCCCCACACAAAAACAGGCCCAGCAGACGGAGGTTGTGGTTTTCAAGATCAAAAAGGTGCGGTTTATTTCTCTATTTACAGTGACAAAAAACACAGCAAAGCAAAAAGAAAACATAAACAAAATAAACCCTGGTCAGCTTGACCTCTGACTAAACATGCAGGTTTCCTAACTAACAACTGGGATCAGCCTGGTGCTGTCCTAGTCCCTAAGTCCCTGGTTTAGTAAATGTCCAAACAAATAGCCACACAGGCTTTGTCTCACCGCACAGGGGTTCACTCTCCCTAGACAGTCCACACAGGTCTGGTTCCAGGCATGAGCAAACACCTAATGAAGCTGGGAGTTTTTATAGAGGCCTTAAACGAGCTGACAAGCTTCAGCTGGTCTCATCAACTCCCTGCCTGCACGACGCCCAGCACTCTCCCTAGAGGTATGAATCATCCATGAGCCCACTAGCCTCAGCTGGGCTTCATCAACTCTCTCCCTAGTTGTATAAGTCGGCATAAAGCCTGAATCTGGGAGAAATATACCTACCCCCCTGGATGCAACCAGGTGACTTTACCTTCCTGCTGTCACATACCCCCCCCTCTTGTTTTAACCTTGGGGTTGGAACACCAGCAATCAGGCATTCATGTACTCGAGACAAAGCATCCACATTCCCCATTTGAACGCCAGGGCGATGCTTTACTGTGAAGTTGAATTCCTGTAGGGCCAGGAACCACCTATTTACTCTTCTATTTGTCTCCTTGTTTTGAGCCATCCACTTTAACGGAGCGTGATCCGTAACCATGTCAAAGTGCCTACCTAGCAGATAGTACCGAAGGGAATCTAGAGCCCACTTCACCGCTAAACACTCCTTTTCAACCGTGGCGTAATTTACCTCATGGGACTTCAACTTCCTGCTGAGGTAAATGACTGGGTGCTCTTCCCTGTTCCAGACCTGGGACAATACTGCTCCTAACCCCACATCTGACGCATCACTTTGTACGACAAAGTCTTTAGAGAAGTCGGGTGAGTACAACACTGGCTGGCTACATAAGGCTTGTTTCAAGAATTGGAACGCTGCCTCAGCCTCGGGGGTCCATTTAATCATGACCGACCCTTTCCCTTTCGTCAGGTTGGTTAGGGGCACAGCCTTAGAAGCAAAGTGGGGAATGAAGCGCCGATAATAACCCGCGATTCCCAGAAAGGCTCGTACCTGCTTCTTGCTGTTGGGACGTGGCCAACTCTGGATGGCCTCGACTTTGTTGAGTTGGGGTTTTATTACTCCCCTGCCAATGGTGTACCCAAGATATTTGGCCTCCTCCTGCCCAATGGTACACTTCTTGGGGTTAGCCGTAAACCCCGCTTCCCGGATAGAGTCTAGGACTGCTTGCACTTTTGGCAGATGTGAGGCCCAATCTGTGCTATGGACAATTACGTCATCCAGGTAAGCCGCAGCATACTTCCGATGGGGCCTCAGTATCTGGTCCATTTTCCGCTGGAATGTGGCCGGCGCATTCTGTAACCCGAACGGCATTCTCTTATATTGGAACGCCCCGTCTGGGGTTACAAATGCGGTTTTCTCTTTGGCCGACTTGGCCAGGGGAATTTGCCAATACCCTTTTGTGAGGTCAAGAGTCGTCATGTATCGGGCTGTTCCCAGCCGGTCGATCAACTCATCTATACGTGGCATGGGGTAGGTGTCAAATTTTGTAACTTTGTTCAACTGACGAAAATCGTTACAAAATCGCCAGCTCCCATCCGGTTTAGGCACCAACACAATGGGACTAGACCAATCACTTTGGGACTCCTCTATCACCCCTAAGTTCAGCATTTTCTGTACTTCCTCCCGTATTGCCTCCCGTCGGGCCTCTGGGATCCGATAGGGTTTTAACTTCACCCTTTCACCGGGCGGGGTAATAATATCATGCTCTACCCCAGATGTTTGTCCCGGCAGCTCAGAGAACACCTCCTTGTTGCGAAGCACAAACTCCTTAACCTCCTGTTGTTGGGGTTGTGACAAGGTGGCTGCTATTCCAACCTCCGGAATCACGCAACCAGTTTGAGCTGGTGACCAAGTTTCTGCGACTAGGGACTCTCTATCCCTCCAGGCTTTCAACAGATTAACGTGATAGATCTGTTCGGGCTTTCGCCTTCCTGGTTGTCTGACCTTGTAATTCACTTCGCTCACTTTTTCCATTATCTCGTAGGGGCCTTGCCATTTGGCAAGGAATTTACTTTCAACCGTAGGGACAAGTACCAATATCCTATCCCCCGGGGAAAAGGTACGGGTCTTGGCTCCACGGTTGTACACTCTCTGCTGTGCCAACTGCGCTTGGGCCAAATGTTCCTTCACGATGGGCATTACCTGTGCAATTCGATCTTGCATCAGGGCGACATGCTCAATCACACTCCTGTGGGGAGAACTCTCACTTTCCCAAGTTTCCTTGGCAATATCCAACAGCCCTCTTGGGTGTCTCCCATACAGTAACTCAAAGGGGGAGAATCCCGTAGAGGATTGGGGCACCTCCCTAATAGCAAACATCAAATAAGGAAGTAGACAGTCCCAATCCTTTCCATCTCTATCCACCACTTTCTTCAACATTTGTTTTAGGGTTTTGTTGAATCTTTCAACCAGCCCATCGGTTTGGGGGTGATACACAGACGTACGCAATTGCGTCACTTTGAACAATTTACACAGCTCTTTCATAACCCGGGACATAAAGGGTGTACCTTGGTCCGTAAGCAGTTCTTTACAAATACCCACCCGGCTAAAAACAAGAGATAGCTCTTTGGCTATGGTTTTGGCCGAGGTATTTCGGAGAGGGATCGCTTCTGGATAACGGGTGGCATAGTCCATTATAACTAATATGTACTGGTGCCCCCTAGCGGACTTGATTATAGGACCTACCAAATCCATTGCGATCCTCTCAAACGGGACCTCAATGATGGGTAGAGGGACCAGCGGGCTACGGAAATGTGGCATCGGGGCCGACCTCTGACACACAGGGCAGGAGGAACAATAATTTTCTATGTCCTTCATCACCCCAGGCCAATAGAATCTCTGTAATACCCTCTCTCGGGTTTTCTCTGTCCCCAGATGACCTCCAAGAATGTGCCCATGGGCCAACTCCAACACCAACTTCCTGTAAGGTTTGGGCACCACAAGCTGCTCAACGGTTTCTTCTGCCCTTTTTGCCACCCGATACAGTAGGTCCTTCTCTACGCTGAAGTATGGGTAAGTGCAGGTATTATCTGGGTTCACTAACTCGCCATCTATTTCCACTACGTTTTCCCGTGCCTTTATTAGGGCGGGGTCTTTTAACTGTTCTGTGGCAAAATTTTCCCTGTGAACCTCAAGATCAGAAAACTCCACAGACGGTAGGTTTTCGTCTGAGGAGGTGGGCTCCTCTCCAGTTTCTTGAGTCTCGCCTGCCAATACTGACAAGGGAAATTCTGGAGAGTCCTCACCACTCTCAGAGGAGTTCTGGCTATCACCTTCCTGGTACATAGGGGCACCAGTGGGGGGCTCAGGATCATCCCACAGTTCCCAGAACTTCGGAAAATCCCTTCCCACAATGGCATCATGCGGTAATTGAGATACTAACCCCACTGGATGAGAGAGGGTACCTTTGGGGGTCTTGAAACACACTGTAGTCACTGGATACTCTTGGGTGTCCCCATGCACACAAATAACAGCTACCTTGCTATTCCCAGAGACCTCTGTTTTAACTAATTCAGCCTTTATCAGGGTCACAAGGCTACCGGAATCCAGTAATACCACAACATTTCTACCATTAATACACATTTTGCATAAATGTTTCTCAGTTCCCCGAATGGCAGTGCATGCGACTGTCGCACACAGCGACTGACGTCTGTCCGTCAGAAAGTCACATTTCATGGGTTCCTCCACAACCGGGCAATTTGCTGCAATATGTCCCGCTTGCCGGCAGCGGTAGCAAACAATCCATTTGGCTGCCTCTTGAGCCCCTGACTTCCCAGGCTGTTCTCGCCAAACTTTGGGTAGAGCTCCCACCCTCTCACTCTCTCCACCCTCACCCCTTGGAATCCTCTTATCCGCCCCTGGGGATGGTCTGGTCTGGTCTTAGGGTGGAAAGTCCGAGAGTCTCTGGAAGAGGCCGTCAGGTTCTCTGTAGCCAAGTATTTCTCTACACGATCCACAAGACCACCGGCCGTCTCTGGGTCTCCATGGCTTACCCACTTTTGGATGGCAGTAGGAAGAGCTCTCAAAAAAACGATCCATTACAACACGTTCCACAATCTCTGGTGCGGACAAAGTCTCTGGCTGTAGCCACTTCCTGCTCAGGTGAATGAGATCATACATTTGAGACCTGGGGGGTTTTCCAAGCTGGAAAGTCCAGTTATGCACACGCTGAGCCCGGACAGCCAGGGTGACACCCAGCCTTGCCAATATTTCAGCTTTTAGCATCACATAGTCTTTTGCTTGGTCAGGCTCTAGGTCATAGTAAGCCTTCTGCGATTCACCAGTTAACAGAGGAGCCACCAGTCCAGCCCACTGCTCCTCAGGCCACTTTTCTCTTTCAGCAGTCCTTTCAAATGTGGTCAAAAATACCTCTGGATCATCCTCTCCAGTCATTTTTGTCAATAAACGACTCACCCCAAAGGACGCGGTATTAGTGGGACGGCTTTCCTCACTGGTCTGCGGACGTTGTTGCATTACTGCTTCCATTTGTTGTAGTCTCTGCTCTTGCTTCTGTAACAGGTCTATGAAGCGGGCCTCAGATTGCTGCTGGGCTGCAAGGCTCTGTTGATGAGCTTGCTGCTGGGCTGCGAAGCTCTGTTGTTGAGCTGCAAGGCTCTTTTGCAAACCTGCATTTGTCTGCTGTTGATTGGCATTTGCTAGAGCCAGCTGTTTCAGTATCTCCTCCATGCTGGCTTAAAAAAAAACTGCCACTGGTTCTCCACCAACTGTGAGGGGGTTAGCTCGGCAGCGGGTGTGTGTGATCCCCTGGATGGGCTCCCCACACAAAAACAGGCCCAGCAGACGGAGGTTGTGGTTTTCAAGATCAAAAAGGTGCGGTTTATTTCTCTATTTACAGTGACAAAAAACACAGCAAAGCAAAAAGAAAACATAAACAAAATAAACCCTGGTCAGCTTGACCTCTGACTAAACATGCAGGTTTCCTAACTAACAACTGGGATCAGCCTGGTGCTGTCCTAGTCCCTAAGTCCCTGGTTTAGTAAATGTCCAAACAAATAGCCACACAGGCTTTGTCTCACCGCACAGGGGTTCACTCTCCCTAGACAGTCCACACAGGTCTGGTTCCAGGCATGAGCAAACACCTAATGAAGCTGGGAGTTTTTATAGAGGCCTTAAACGAGCTGACAAGCTTCAGCTGGTCTCATCAACTCCCTGCCTGCACGACGCCCAGCACTCTCCCTAGAGGTATGAATCATCCATGAGCCCACTAGCCTCAGCTGGGCTTCATCCACTCTCTCCCTAGTTGTATAAGTCGGCATAAAGCCTGAATCTGGGAGAAATATACCTACCCCCCTGGATGCAACCAGGTGACTTTACCTTCCTGCTGTCACAATATTTTTAAAGATAATTTAGGTAAAAGCTATCATATCAAGCAATTCTATAGTTGCTCAACAGAATTTGTTATATATTGTTTGACTTGAACCTGTGGCCTCTTATATGTAGGCTACACCATTGGGACAGTAAGGGCCTGATTTGGGGGAACATAGGAGACTTATTGAAGAGGGATCAGATGAACATAGCGTCCCTAGGCACGTCCATGTCCATAATAAATCCACTGAAGGATTATAGTCTGGGTGTTGGAATCTGTCCCTACTTGTGACTCCCAGGCCAAAAGATTCCAGAGGTTATGCTGTAGGCAAACCTACTGGATTTTAGCCTTGAATTCTCTGGCGCCTGGGAGGAGAAGGAGATAGAAGTCAACACAATTCTATGATACCTGAAATGATCAATTTGCAGCTAACAGTATTTCTCCTCTTCCCCCTTCCCTCTCTAATTTTCATTATTAAATTTTTTCTCCCCTCCTATCCCCCCCCCCTCTTTTTTTTTTTTATTACCGCCCCCCTTCTATCCTTTACCTTTTGGTTGCTTGATTGGTGATCCACATCCACCATGTGTGCAGCTTGCAAGATACTTTTATGTAAGTGTATCTGAATAAAGTATTACTTGTTTTTACTATCACACTGACCCAGGCGCCCTCTTTCTACTGTATTTGTTTACAACTGTTTAGTATAGATGTGCTTGGAACAAATAAATAGTGCACCACATCAGAATAATACAGCAACGATGAGCCGGGAAAATTACTACAATTTCTGAATCTTAAATGGATTAAAATCAGTCCACCAGAAACAAATTATTTCAGTTATGGGGGGATACTGCTTAGAATAATCAATGACTAAAGCAAGATTTCGAGGTGCAAGATCTTTTCCCCAGAATTTTGGGAATTTTTCCCAACTGCAGTCTCTGAGGTAAGAGAAAGTATCCAACAGAAGAAGAGTAAGACCCATTGGGAGTTATTTACAAAAGTCAAATCCACTTTGCACTACAAATGCAAAGTGCACTTGAAAGTGCACTTGGAAGTGCAGTCGCTGTATATCTGAGGGGTAGATCTGAAATGAGGGGAAGCTCTGCTGATTTTATCATCCAATCATGTGCAAGCTAAAATGCTGTTTTTTATTTCCCTTGCATGTCCCCCTCGGATCTACAGCGACTGCACTTCCAAGTGCATTTTCAGTGCAATTCCAAGTGCACTTTGCACTTATAGTGCAAAGTGGATTTTGCTTTCGTAAATAACCCCCATTGTGAAGGCTGCTCCAAACCACTTCTCTTCACTGCCTGACCGGTTGCAGCTCTCTGATGTCATCACTTATATTGCAGGACCAGCGGTCCTGCAATGTATGTCAGGAGGCTGAGGGCCTGTCCATATCTTAGGAGAGTCAGAGAACACCAGCTACCATAGGAGCAAGGAATAAGGTCAGAATTGTGCTTATTCATAACCACATAGACAAAACAAGCATTTACCTCTTGCAGTGCGGGGGATTGTGGTTTGGCACACTGTAACAATTTTTCCAGGCCAGAATTTGGATTTTGTAATTACTTAAAGCGGAGGTTCACCCAAAATTACAAGTATATCTTATAGCCTTTAGTACAAAGCATACATCTTCTAATGCTGCATTTAAAAAAAAAATTGCGGTTTAAATACCTATTTATTTTGCTTTTCATTGCTAGTTCCTGCTTCTCCCTCCCGCGGGATTAGGCGTGCACCCTGCATTCCCCGGTGCCGCACTGTCTCATGGGAGCTGAGTGTTATCCTTCCCAAGAGTCAGTGCGGTGCCCCGACATGTGACATGTGACACGTGACGAGGGGAACGCACACACCGTTGTGGTTGACATCGCAACGGTGCAGGGACTTGCGATGACGCCGCACGTTGTGATGGAAAACCCGGAAGTTCACAGCGCTGCTCAGAATAAACAATGATGACAATCACTGCATCCAGGAAAAGAGTGCTTGTGGGCTTCACATGCCCACAAGCAAAATGGAAACTGTCCTACGCCAAGTATATAACTTAGTCTTTCCAAAGAAAACGGACAGCGGATGTTTTTTAAAACCAAAACAGTGAGTATTTATCTGCAATGGGGAAAGGAATTGAATGGAAAAAAAAAAAAAAGGGAATGGCCGCGGAACCTCCGCTTTAAAGAGGAACTTCACCCTTTTTTCATTCACAGTCAACAGTTACAAATACTGTAACTGCTGGCTTTAAAAATAATAAGGTAAAAAAAATAAGGTACTTTCCTGAGGTCCAGCGCTGTCTACCTGCAGCAGGTTTTTCTTACCACTGCAGGTCTCTGGCACAGCCATTTTTTGATATGGGAGCCATCTCTGACTTCCTAAGGAATCACAGATGGCTCCCCCCTGCGCAAGCGCAAGTTCGTGTGGTGCTGCGGGACTAATCTTGCAACCGCCTGGGGACATGTTATGTGTCTCAGGACTCTGCGTGCAAGGGGCATGCTTACAGTGCCTTGAAGAAGTATTCATACCCCTTGACGTTTTCCACATTTTGTCATGTTACAATCAAGAACGTAAATGTATTCCATTGGAATTTTATGTGATAGACCAACACAAAGTGGCACATAATTGGAAGGAATTGGATATGCCTCTACTAGCTTTGCACATCTAGACAGAGAAGTTTTTGCCCATTCTTTGCAAAATAGCTCAAGCTCTGTCAGATTGGATGGACAGCGTCTGTGAACAGCAATTTTTAAGTCTTGCCACAGATTCTCCGTTGGATTTAGGTCTGGACTTTGACTAGGCCATTCTAACACATAATTATGGTTTGATCTAAACCATTCCATTGTAGCTCTGGCTGTATGTTTAGGGTCATTGTCATGCTGGAAGGGGAACCTCCGCCCCAGTCTCAAGTCTTTTGCAGACTCTAACAGGTTTTCTTCTAAGATTGCCCTGTACTTGGCTCCATCCATCGTTCCATCAACTTTGACCAGCTTCCCTGTCCCTGCAGAAGAAAAGCATCCCCACAACATGATGCTGCCACCACCATGTTTCACGGTGGAGATGGTGTGTTCAGGGTGATGTGCAGTGTTAGTTTTCCACCACACATAGCGTTTTGCTTTTAGGCCAAAATCTTACATTTTTTGTCTCATCTGACCAGAGCACCTTCTTCCACATGTTTGCTGTGTCCCCCACATGGCTTCTCGCAAACTGCAAATGGGACTTCTTATGGCTTTCTTTCAAAAATGGCTTTCTTCTTGCCAAACTTTCATAAAGGCCAAATTTGTGGAGTGCACGACTAATAGTTGTCCTGTGGACAGATTCTCCCACCTGAGATGTGGATCTCTGCAGCTCCTATAGAGTTACCATGGGCCTCTTGGCTGCTTCTCTGATTAATGCTCTCCTTGCCCGGCCTGTCAGTATAGGTGGACGGCCATGTCTTGGTGGGTTTGCAGTTGTGCCATACTCTTTCCATTTTCAGATGATGGATTGAACAGTGCTCCGTGAGATGTTCAAAGCTTGGGATATTTTTTTATAACCTAACACTGCTTTAAACTTCTCCACAACTTTATCCCTAACCTGTCTGGTGTGTTCCTTGGCCTTTGTGGTGCTGTTTGTTCACCAGGATTCTCTAAAAAAAAAACTTTGAGGGCTTCACAGAAGAGCTGTATTTATATTGAGATTAAATTACACACAGGTGTACTCTATTTACTAATTAGGTGACTTCTGACGCCAATTGGTTCCACTAGATTTTAGTTAGGGGTATCAGAGAAAAGGGGGCTGAATACAAATGCACACCACACTTTTCAGATATTTATTTGTAAAAAATATTGAAAACCATTCATCATATTCCTTCCACTTCGCAATTATGTGCCACTTTGTGTTGCTCTATCACATAAAATTCCAATAAAATACATTTACGTTTTTTGTTGACAAAATGTGGAAAATGTCAAGGGGTGTGAATACTTTTTCAAGGCACTGTAAGTGCATGTCATTCTCACCTAGGTGAGAATTGAAGAAGTGGGAAGGGGTACCTGTCAAAAAACATTCCCATTCCCCCTAAAGTAAAAAAAAAAAGTCAAAAGTGTTAGGGATGGGAGTGGGGAGTTGAATAAGTGGTACTTTCACTTTTGAGTAAAGGTATGCTTTACTGAACACATAATTAGATTTATTTATTTGTTTACATTTTGACTCTTTAAAGCATTCCATCATAAATCCCATACCTATATTATATAAGAAAATATGATAGGGTAAAGTAAAATAACTGTGGAAAAAAATACCACCCACACATAAAAGGATGACCAACAGACATCCCAGAGATGTAATTGAAATTAGCACTGATTTATGAGTATTTCCTTAAATTGTGTTGATCACATTATTAAAAAAAAAAAGTGATTCATTGTCTGTGTATTCAGGAAGAACAAAGAAGTGAAAGCAATGTTTGGTGCTGTGTAGACAGACATGGCTTTTCAGACGTCTTCCATCACAATGCGAGGGCACCCAGACTTGTGAATCTGCTTAAAAACGAAATGTCATTGCCCCACAATCATAGTGCTGTATTATGTCACACATTCAGGCCCTGCCTGGATAAAATGGCAAAACACTGTCAAAGCAGAGGATTGTTTTATAGAAAACAAGATTCCTCTTGTGTCCACAATCTTGAATGGAATTAGAAGATTATGAATTGGCAGGGTAAGAGAGGAACACAAAGAGGTCTTGGAATTACACTGGACGTCTCAGTTCCTCCAATTTCCTTTCAGGAATAAAAACTTGCAAGCTATTAATATGAAAACAGGTGAGCCTTGTTTCGGGATTCAGTTAGATAAAAATTTAATAAATGTCTGTTATTTTTTATAGGAACATTTTCTGAGTTGTTAATTTATGCAAACAATAACAAACAGAAAAAAAATAAAAACGGAAAACAAACAATAAAAGATGCCAGGGGGAATTATCTCTGTCCTTCCTTGGATTCACCCCAATGCTAACTGCATGGCAAACTAATATAGTACATCAGTGCATAACATAGAAAAACGGTCAGATAAAATATGTGGTCATGATAAAATATTCAATGTCTGTCCAGGGAATAAAATCACTTATGTGAGTTAGGATATTTGCAAATTTGGGGGTTTATTTGCAAAAAATAAAATAAAAAAATTGTTTAGCTGTTCGTCTATGAAACTGCATGCATATTCATTCTGTGTGAATGGGGCAAAATCAAATGTTCTCAGATTATATTCTCTACAGATCAAATGTTATTTATTGGAAAGTAAGTGTGAATGGAGCAAATACTGCATTATGGCCACTAGATGGAGTTGAGGAAGCATACTTATTACCTCTGATACTGGACGTCAACTAATGCCATAATGGTGTATTTCCCCCAATCACACTTTTTTTTATAAATATGCAGAGATTATATAGTTAGAGAACATTCAATTTCTCCCCATTCACACCACAATTTTTTTTTACATGCAGTTTCTTTACATTTTTTAGAAATTAAACCGTATGTGAACTTCACTTATGTGCTTCTTTTTTGTTTGTTCAATATAACTTTGGAATTATTTGTTATATCTGTTCAATAAATGCAAAAAAAAAATGATCTTGTCAGAAATTTAGATCTGTCCTGTTTGCTGACCACAAAACCTATGTTCTTACTCTGAATTCGGCCGACCCTACACCCACCGATTTCACTGCTTCCCTCATATGTGTTTGGGACTCTGCGATTAGGAAATACCACATTTCCAGTAATATAAAGAACAGCACACAGGAAGGCTCCATCCAGGTTCGTTTTTGAACGCAGTGTCCAGGCTCCCAGCTTGGCCACGTTACTACCTTGGGGCTATAATTTGGACAGAGCAGTTCTGCCCAGCCCAGGCATTAGGCTTCAACCGGTGCTTATTTTTCTTGGCGTTCTTAGCTCCATAGTCCTGGAGGACTCCTTCTCTTGCTGCTTACCAGCAGCCTGTGTTTAGTTTATCCTGCTGTCGGTTATCATGATTTCTACAAATTTAATTGGCTACTTAGTTTAGTTATACTGCCAATTTACTGATACCCAGGTTCGTGTTACATCCGGCAATACGACCTGTCTATTATTATGCTCCTGAAGAAGCGTTATGACACGCGAAACATGTAGAGCAAAGCAAGACTACATTTTTATATACTGGACCCACGGTTAACGCTACTCGCTTCATATGTACACTGTTCAACCATCTTCTTCTGTTGGCTTTATATGTCCTTTAAATTGAGTCTATGTTACTGTAGTTTTTTTAAGCAATATTAGAGCATTACCCCGGGTCATGTATTAACAATTATTATCTTGATAATTCTGAATGTATTTATGTATTTTTATTACTTTTCTATAATAAAAACCCCTATTTCTCTTGTCATCCATGGACTGACACAGCGTGTCTTATACACCTTTACACGTGGGTTATGTCCCTGCTTGCAGGAGAAGACCTAGGCAGAATGTGAGATGTTATACATACATTCTAAACAGCCAGAGCTGAACGGCATAACCCTCCCACTGCAGTCAGCAGACCTCAGTTTTTTTCTGCCTAGCAGAAGGAGAAGACGTGGCTCTCTCAGGAGCCAGTCTCCTGACCTATTTTTTATTCCTTTTGGAATTTTTTCCTATTTTTTTTTTTTTTTCTTTTGGGATCTTCTATCAACTGTCGGCTGGGCAACAGGTTGGGTACAAGATATCCTCGTAGTCTTCCCTGTCCGACCATCGAGCGTGCTGATCCTCGCCTTGTGTGCGTGAGACTCAGTTCACGACATGCCCCACGACTCCAGGGGTGGCCGGTGGGCTTCCAGCTCCGCGGTCCTCTCAAGATAGAACAGTCCGGCTGTATCTTTCGCGGTGGACCGGGCCGACAGCTACTCAGTACCGCACTGTGATAGTTCTGTCAGAAACACACCAGTGGGTCCCTCAGGGGACGGGTAAGTAGTCTCTCCTGGCTGCAGGTGAGTACATGCTGTGTGTTTCTTGTGTGGGGGATTTCCCTGTCTCCCCCTGTGTTTTTTTTAATGTCACTCTCTGGTCACTAGTGCTGGCGCTGTACTGTGTGGGGTGCCTGGGGGCCATACTGTCCTGGGGGGGGCTCATGCTGCTCTGCATTCGCTGGGGCTGTTTTGTTTTTGGGTGTGAGGGGCCTGGCCGCCGTTCGGCGCCATGTTTAGTGTGTGTGCTGATTTTACATTGGCGGCCATCTTGCCGTGACCCGCCGGAGCACATTGTGGCGGCCATTTTCTTGTAGCCGCACGTTTTTCTAGCACTAGTTTGGCCTCTAGCGCCGCTGGGAACGGCGCAAATCTCCTCACACTCTCTCCTCTCAGCTCACTCACGCTGAGCAGCGCGGCGCAGTGAGACAGAGCGGCGGAACCGAGCGGTCCTGGTCAGGTTGGTGGGTTCCCTGGGCATTCCCCTACTTCAGTCAGCACAGCCTGTGGGTGGTCTCAGAGAGGGACATTATGGAGTCAGAGTCACCAGCTTCCCCTCACATGCCAGAGGCAGCAGCCAGTGCTCCAGCACCTGCGGTCCCTATGGACCAGTTGTCGGCAGTCCTGGAATCATTTCTGACCAGGATGGAAGCTGTGTGTGAGCACAAGGGAGCAAAAAAGCGCCCTCTCCCCACTTTATCTCCACAAGGGGAGTGCTCTGATTCAGATATGGGCCTAGCTATTGCTGCTCAGGACCCTAGCTCTGAATATTTGGATGGTTTTGAACAGGACATTCCTTGTGAGGAAGACTCCAGTTCTGAGTCAGTAAATGACAGGGCGCTTGTTAGTGAACTCATTGATGCTGTGAGGGACACTCTCAAGCTAAATGCTGCGACCGCAGAACCTCAGGCGGATACAGTCTCCTTTGGTTCTTTTAAGACCAAGCCTTCTAAAAAGGTTTTTCCATATGTATCTTTCTTTGACCAGCTCATTGACCAGGTCTGGGAAAAGCCGCAGAAGACTTTCATGGTCCCGCAGCGTCTGTCTATTAGATACCCCTTTGAAGACGCCCTGCTTAAAAAGTGGGCTTCTCCCCCGGTGGTCGACCCTCCAGTCGCCCGTTTAAACAAGGCCACCACTCTCCCGATGGAGGGGACTCCTGCGTTTAAGGACCCCACTGACAGGAGGTCAGAAGTGGTGAGTAGAGCCATGTTCGCCTTGTTGGGATCCGCCCTACGGCCCGTAGTAGCGGCGACCCTTGTGTCTCAGACACTCACGGAATGGGCAAAAATTTTGCACCAAACTGTGCAGGAGTATAACCTTCCTCCAGACACTTGCTCTGGCCCACCAGATGGTGCAGGGTCTGATATATGTGTGCGACGCCACGTTGGACGCGGCCCCTTTCTTTTTCGTACATCACGGGACACAGAGCGACTTAGTCATTACTAATGGGTTATATAGATTACCTTCAGGTGCTGGCACTGGCCACTTCCAAACCGGAAGTACCCTCCCCTATATAAGCCCCTCCCATCCGGGAGCACCTCAGTTTTTTGCTAGTGTCTAAGGTGTTGGCCAAAGAGTAACGTGTTTTCACTGGGCTTGCGTACAGGTTCTTTTGGGCCTTAGTAAGCTGTTCCGGATCCCACCAAAAAAGCTTCATAGCTAAACGGTCGGTACCCGGGCCTTGCAGCGGAAGAGCAAGGTTTTGCCTGTAATGCCTCTCTTAGGAGGGCTGGACCCTGGGATCCAGAGCTCTGGTCATACCCACGACCAAGATGTTGTCTGTGCAGGGTGCTATACAGGTCCAGGGGAGTGGAATCCTTGGGAACCCGGTCCCTGAAGGTTTAATTACAATGCCTGCCGTGATAGGTGAAGTTTGGGCTTCTGTGGACCAAACAGAGTCCTGCGGCGGGGATCAGGTAAGTGGGGGCCCCCAGGAACTTGGTTCTATTGGGGGACCCCCAAGCCTAATTTGTCTTTCTGTCTGTTACCTAACGGTATTCCCGCTAATATCTGTGTATGCCTGTAACTACTGAAAATGTAAAATTTTAATAGTAGTCAAGAAAAAAAAAAAAAAAAAAGAGGACCGCGGTACCTGTGTTAAACCACTAGAGGCCGCTGTGGTCCATTTTTCTTGTCATGTGGATCTTTGGTTTTTTCAAGTCAAAAGATCCAGGCAGTTGGTAAGTTTCCCTGTGGGAATCCACTTCCTCTGCCCTGTTGCTGCGCTCATCCACCGCACAGGCCCTCCGGCAAAAAGGGCCCTGGCTCCTAGTCCCTGTTTGGTTTCGAAAAGGGCGCCAATGGCGCACGGGCGCGCGCGCGGGCGCGTGCACGCGCCTCCTATGAAAAAAAAGGGGCGGGGCGGGTGGATGACGCTCGATGCGCGCCACAGCGCTTCTGCGCATGTGCAGGCGTCCCAGCTTGTATAAAGACACAGTACAAGTGTCAGCTGGATGCAAACAGAGCTAGCAACAAACAGTGGCACACAGAGGCGGTTGATGCAGGCATCCCCATAGAAAGGCACTTTAGTGGACACCAGCTGGTATATAGCAGCAACTTTGTTAGACTATTACCAGCAAAATTGGTGTATGACGACGGGAATACCTCAGCTTTGTGCTTAAAGGATATGTCGTCCAGACGCTCCGGAAATAGATCTTCCAGGAAGCCAAAGGGGTCTCCATCGGGCTCTGAGGATATTGGGCATGCTTGTACTGCACCAATCTCCCCTGAGAATTCAGAGGTCAGTAGCCGTAGAAACCCCGCAGGAGTGCCTGGTGCTGCGGCTGTCCCCAGTCCACCTGCTCCTGTATATATAACAGAGGAGGTTTTATCCTCAACTCTGGGAGGATTGGAAGAGAGATTAACAGCATTGATCGCTGCTTCCCTGTCACAGGGAAAGCGCGTCCGATCTCCGTCTCCTCCTTCAGAGTGCCTGTTAGTGGAGGAACAGCCCCACACAGGGATCGACCTACCTGAAGGGGATCAGGATGAGGTTGATTCAGTTATGGAGGAATCAACAGTGGAAGAACCTTTCTCAGCATCTCAGGCTGAAAGATTATGGGTTCAGTCTCTGACTAACATGGTCCGATCAGCATTTAAAATGCCTCTGGCGGAACCACCATCCACTACGGTTTCCTCGCTGGGGTCGCTAAAAGCTCCCCAGGCTGTCTGTTCCTTCCCAATCCACCCTTTATTAGAAGGGCTTATTTACCAGGATTGGGAGCATCCTGATAAAATATTTGCTCCCCCCAAGAGATTTCCGGTGATCTATCCCATGGAGGATAAGTTCATAAAAAAATGGAGGGTCCCTACAGTGGACGCAGCCATCTCTTCTGTGAACAAATCACTGACATGTCCAGTAGATAATGTTCCAATGTTCAAAGACCCAATAGATAAAAAATTGGAGTCTTTACTAAAATCTGCTTTCTCTACAGCAAGCATGGTGACACAACCTGCGGTAGCAGCGATTGGAGTCTGCGAAGCAGTGAAAGATCAGTTGAAACAAGTCTTAAGGGACTTACCAGATCAGCAGGCTCTTGCCTTAGCTGACCTGCCTAGAGCCTTGTGTTTTGCGGTGGACGCCATAAAGGATACAATCCAACAGGCCTCCCGCTTTACGCTGTCTATAGTACATATGCGTAGGCTTCTGTGGCTCAAAAACTGGTCTGCTGAAGCTCCCTGTAAGAAACTGCTGGTTAGCTTCCCATTTCATGGAGAACGCTTATTTGGAGAAGATCTGGACAAATATATCCAGAAAATTTCTGCCGGTAAAAGTTCACTCTTACCGGTTAAGAACAAGAGTAGAAGTCCTTCTTTTAAGAGGCCTACTTCTCCAGTCCCGGGCACATCGGCTGTGAAGCAGTTCCGACGGCCTCCGCGGTCAAATTCAGGGGGCAGAAATCAGGGACAATCACAGGGTAACAAGAAGCCCTGGATCAAGAGAGGTACAAAACCTCCCCCCAAGTCATGAAGCGTTGCCCCCACTCAATCGGGTGGGGAGAAGGCTTCAGTTGTTCACAGAGACCTGGCGGGACACCATCAGAGACAGATGGGTGCTCTCCGCAGTAAGTCTGGGATACAAGCTGGAGTTAAAAGGCACTCCTCCTGCCCAATTTATGAGGTCAAACGTGCCAAGAGATCCCCAGAAGAGAGGATCCCTCCTTCTGGCACTAGAACAACTATTGCTCTAAGGTGTAATCATGAAGGTTCCCCTGGAAGAAAGCGGATTCGGGTTTTACTCGAACCTTTTCACAGTCCCCAAACCAAATGGGGACGTGAGGCCCATATTAAATCTAAAAGGGCTAAACAAGTTCCTAAATATCAGGACTTTTCGGATGGAGTTGATCCGATCGGTGGCCACCGCCCTACAAGGGCAGGAATGGTTAGCCTCGATCGACATAAGGGATGCTTATCTGCATATTCCCATCTTTCCGGCCCACCAGAAATTTCTACGCTTTGCAGTAGAAGGGCGCCATTTTCAGTTCAGAGCCTTACCTTTCGGTCTGGCCACAGCACCACGAGTGTTCACAAAAATTCTGGCCCCATTATTGGCCAATCTAAGAACACAAGGTGTAACGATAATGGCATATCTAGATGACCTGCTACTAATAGACCACTCAGTGGAAAAGCTGGAAGTAGCTATTCACAAGACAATCAAGTATCTGGAATATCACGGTTGGATTATCAACCGGGACAAGTCAGCTCTAAGACCAGTCAAAAGTCTGGAATACTTAGGGCTAAGGCTGGATTCAAATCAGAGAAAGATTTTCTTACCTCCAGAGAAGGTGTCATCTTTAAAAGATTTGACCCACTTAGTGGGTACAAAAAGAAAACCATCCATACGCCTCTGCATGAGGCTGCTGGGAAAAATGGTGGCTTCATTCGAAGCGGTACCCTACGGTCAATTCCATTCAAGGAATTTGCAAAGGGCCATACTGTCAGCCTGGAACAAAAAAGTTCAGGCTTTAGACTTACCAATGTCCCTGTCCCCTTCCGTTCGCAAGAGCCTCCATTGGTGGTTGGTGCCCCAGAATCTGGAAAAAGGGAAACCCTTCAGTCCGGTTTCTTGGAAGGTAGTCACTACAGATGCCAGCCTCATAGGCTGGGGGGAAGTACTGGAGCAATGGTCTCTCCAGGGCAAGTGGTCAGAAGCAGAAAAGGCCCTGCCCATCAATCTCTTAGAGATACGAGCAGCCCGGTATGCCCTAGTAGCATGGACATCCAAACTCCAAGGGTCCCCTGTCAGAATTCAATCAGACAATGCCACAGCAGTGGCATATATCAATCACCAGGGTGGCACCAGGAGTCGTGCTGCCCAGAGGGAAGCAAATTGCATCCTGGAGTGGGCAGAAAAATATGTCCCAGCCATATCCGCGGTTTTCATCCCAGGAGTGGAAAATTGGAGAGCGGACTATTTAAGTCGCCAACAATTATGCCCGGGGGAATGGTCTCTTCACCCCGAGGTTTTCCAGGCAATATGCCAGCGGTGGGGAACACCGGATGTAGATCTGCTAGCATCCAGATTCAACGCAAAGGTGGACAGATTTGTGTCTCGCACAAGGGATCCTCTAGCTTGCGGCTCGGATGCCCTAGTGTTCCCTTGGGATCAGTTCAAGCTGATATATGCATTCCCACCGCCACAATTGTTACCGCGATTACTCCGCAGAATCAGGGTAGAAAAGAAACCAGTGATTCTGGTGGCTCCAGCGTGGCCCCGAAGGGCATGGTACGCGGAGATTGTAAAAATGTCAGTGAGGAGTCCTTGGACCCTCCCACATCGTCCGGACCTGCTGTCGCAGGGACCGATATACCACCCTTCCTTACCAGCCCTAGGTTTGACGGCCTGGCTATTGAAGCCCACATTCTGAAAAAGAGAGGGCTCTCTAATTCTGTGGTATCTACCATGATCAATGCCAGGAAGCCGGTATCCAGGCAGATCTATTATAGGATCTGGAAGGCGTACATCGCTTGGTGTGAGGCCAAGAAATGGCATCCACGTAAGTACGTGATAGGGAGGATTTTGGACTTCCTACAGTGGGCTGTAGATAGGAAGCTGGCCTTGAGTACTATCAAGGGTCAGATTTCGGCCTTGTCAATATTTTTTCAAAGGCCCTTGGCTTCGCATTCACTAGTCAAAGCTTTCATACAAGGAGTGATGCGTATTAGCCCTCCGGTTAGTATTCCCATATGTCCTTGGGACTTGAACCTGGTTCTGTCGGTTCTACAGAAACAACCGTTTGAACCATTGCAACACATTTCCTTGGTTCTTCTCACCAGGAAATTGATTTTCTTAGTAGCCGTTTGTTCGGCTAAAAGAGTATCGGAATTAGCCGCCTTGTCCTGTAAGGACCCATATCTGGTTGTCCATAAGGACAGAGTAGTATTACGTCCTCATCCAGCCTTTCTTCCCAAGGTGGTATCGAGGTTTCATTTGAACCAAGATGTGGTTCTTCCTTCTTTTTTCCCCAAACCTAGCTCGGTAGAGGAAAAGTTATTACATTCTTTGGATGTAGTAAGAGCAGTTATTTATTCTGCCGGAAGGCCCTAAAAAGGGTCAGGCAGCATCAAAATCTACTTTAGCCAAGTGGATTCGACAGGTCATAATACAAGCCTATGGCTTGAGAAAGAGACCGCCTCCGTTCAAAGTTAGGGCGCACTCCACAAGAGCAGTTGGAACTTCATGGGCAGTGCATCACCAGGCCTCCCTGGCTCAAGTATGTAAGGCCGCAACATGGTCTTCGGTACACACGTTTACTAGATTCTACCAGGTAGACGTTAGAAGTCAGGAGGATGTCGCCTTTGGGCGCAGTGTGTTGCAGGCCGCAAAAGATCCTCATGCCTGATGGCGCCCAGCTTATGTATCCCTCCCCTCATTTGGCATTGCTTTGGGACGTCCCATTAGTAATGACTAAGTCGCTCTGTGTCCCGTGATGTACGAAAAAGAAAAAGGGATTTTTATAACAGCTTACCTGTAAAATCCTTTTCTTGGAGTACATCACGGGACACAGAGCTCCCACCCCTCTTTTTGGGACACTTATTGCTTGGCTACAAAACTAAGGTGCTCCCGGATGGGAGGGGCTTATATAGGGGAGGGTACTTCCGGTTTGGAAGTGGCCAGTGCCAGCACCTGAAGGTAATCTATATAACCCATTAGTAATGACTAAGTCGCTCTGTGTCCCGTGATGTACTCCAAGAAAAGGATTTTACAGGTAAGCTGTTATAAAAATCCCTTTTTAATATCCAGGGCCTCTGTCTCGGCGGTGGTATTGCGTCGTCTCACCTGGTTGAAATGCTGGTCTGCTGACCTAGCCTCTAAGAAGCTCCTGACAGATCTACCTTTTAAGGGTGGTAGACTTTTTGGTGCTGCTCTGGATGACATCATCAAGGATGTCACGGGAGGTAAAAGCACTCTCCTTCCTCAAACTATCAAGGGTAAGGAGGCCCGACGTAAACCGGGTCCTTCCTTTCCAGCAAAAAAGGTTTTTTTTTTCGTCCGTCAGAGTCCACGGGTAAGCCATCCCAGACTGACAACAGTGCGGCTGGCGGACACAAGCGCCCCTGGGTGCGTAAGCCGAACAAGCCGGCTCCCAAGCCCGCCTCCGCGTGAAGTCTTGCCCCCGCCCGTCTCTGGGGTGGGGGGACGACTTTGCAGGTTCACGGATCGGTGGACCTCCCGGATCTCCGACCGGTGGGTGTGCGAGGTGGTCACCTCAGGATACAGAATAGAGTTCCGCTCATGGCCCCCAGACAGATTCTTTCCCTCAAATCTCCCTCTCCTTCCTGCCCGTCGGGCAGCCCTCTTGGGGGCTGTACAGGATTTGATTGGGTCCGGAGTAATTGTGCCGGTTCCGTCCCAGGAGAGGTTTCAGGGGTTCTACTCGAATCTGTTTGTTGTTCCAAAAAAGGACGGGGTTCGGCCAATCCTGGACCTCAAGGCCCTGAATGCCTTCGTGAAGGTGCAAAAATTCCGCATGGAATCCATTCACACGGTGATCGCTACACTCCATCAAGGGGATTTTCTGACATCAAGGACGCCTACTTGCATGTTCCGATCTGCGCAAGCCACCAGAAGTTTCTGCGCTTTGCGGTCGGCGAAGTCCACTATCAATTTCTGGCTCTTCCCTTCGGCCTAGCCTCGGCACCGAGGGTGTTCACCAAGGTGCTTGCTCCGGTCCTAGCTTTGCTGAGACAGCGAGGCATTGCTATCGTGGGCTCCTGAGCGTTCAGAAGTCGGTTCTAGTCCCGACTCAGTGTCTGGAGTATCTAGGTCTGATTCTGGACTCCTTGGAGGCAAGAGTCTTCCTACCTCCAGACAAACTACTGACACTTCAGTCTGCAGTACGGGTGCTGCCATCCCGAAAATGGTCGTCAATCCGCTTTTGCATGAGAGTCCTGGGACTCATGGTGGCCTCCTTCGAGGCCGTTCCTTATGCCCAAGCGCACACCAGGGCTTTACAGAAAGAGATCTTGTCCACTTGGGACAAATCCCCGTTGTCCTTGGATCTTCAGATCCAGGTGAGTCACCTGGTCAGGGCGTGCCTGACGTGGTGGTTGAGGTCCCCGGCTCTTCGGTCCGGGAAGTCGTTCCAACCCATCCAATGGACGGTGATCACGACGGACGCCAGCCTGACGGGCTGGGGGGGAGTCTGGGGAGTCCTGTCGGCCCAAGGGCTTTGGACTCCGGACGAAGCCCTCTTACCGATCAATGTGCTGGAGATACGGGAAATCAGACTGTGCCTCTCCTCATGGTCGGAGAAACTACAGGGTCACTCCATCAGGATCCAATCGGACAACGCCACAGCAGTGGCGTATGTCAACCATCAAGGGGGGACTCGGAGCTCAGCTGCGGCTTCCGAGGTCGCCCGCATCCTGAGGTGGGCCGAAAGAAGCGTGCCGGCTCTGTCGGCCGTCTACATTCCGGGCGTAGACAATTGGCAGGCGGACTATCTATGTCGCCAGACGCTGGACCAGGGAGAGTGGTCCTTGCACCCGGAGGTCTTTCAACTCCTTTGCAGACGGTGGGGCACGCCGGATGTGGACCTGATGGCCTCTCGACTCAATCGCAAGGTGTCGAGGTTTGTGGCCAGATCCAGGGATCCCTGGGCGGATGCCTCGGATGCGTTGGTGGCCCCATGGGGTCAGTATCACCTGATATACGTTTATCCTCCACTGCAGTTGCTGCCTCACCTGCTCCGCAGGGTAGCGACCGAGGGAATTCCGGTGATCCTCGTTGCTCCGGATTGGCCTCGGCGTCACTGGTACGCCGATCTGGTACGTCTCGTCGCAGACGTTCCCTGGCGGTTACCAATACGGGGGGACCTTCTGTCTCAAGGTCCTATATTTCATCCTGCTTTACAGTCTCTGGCTTTAACGGCATGGTTATTGAAAGCCAGGTGCTGAGAGACCGAGGTCTCTCGGATTCGGTCATTTCGACCATGTTAAGGGCACGGAAGTCTTCCTCCCAGAAAGATCTATCACCGTACTTAGAGAGCTTACATCGCCATGTGCGAAGAGCTGGACTGGCGCCCACGAACGTATTCCGTTCCCAGAATCCTGCATTTTCTGCAGCGTGGCGTGACCCAAAAGCTCGCTTTGAGTACCATTAAGGGTCAGATTTCGGCCTTGGCCATCTTCTTTCAGCGACCGCTGGCGGGTCATCCCTTGGTTAGCACCTTTGTGCAGGGGGTTCGCCATGTGCTCCCCCCTGTCAAGCCTCCTCTCCCCCCGTGGGATCTGAATTTGGTGCTCTCGGTCCTCCAGGAACCTCCCTTTGAAAATATTAGAGATATTCCCCTCTTGACTTTGTCTCAGAAGGTGGCCTTCTTGGTGGCCATTACTTCCATTAGACGAGTGTCTGAATTGGCGGCCTTGTCCTGCAAGTCGCCCTTTTTGGTCATCCATAAGGATACGGCGGTGTTACGTCCGCGACCTTCTTTTCTGCCAAAGGTGGTCTCGGCCTTCCACTTAAACGAGGACATTGTCCTCCCGTCCTTGTGTCCTCACCCATCGCATCCCAGAGAGTTTGCGTTTCACACTTTGGATGTGGTACGAGCCTTGCGGGTGTACCTGTCTGCTACTGCTTCTATTCGGAAGTCTGACTCACTATTTGTGGCTGTCTCTGGTCCAAAACAGGGCCAAGCGGTTTCGTCTGCCACCATTTCTAGGTGGATCAGACAAACCGTCATTCAAGCTTATGCTCTCAAGGGGCGGGCGCCTCCCTTTCCGGTTACGGCACATTCCACCAGTGCAATTGGTGCTTCCTGGGCTTTCCGACATCAAGCGTCGGTTGCACAAGTGTGCAAGGCGGCGACCTGGTCGTCTGTTCATACCTTTTCTAAGTTTTATAAGGTTGATGTGGCTGCATCTTCGGATGCTTCCTTCAGCCGCAAGGTGTTGCAGGCCGCTGTTTGATGTTGCAACTCCTCCGTTGAGGAGCTCTGCCTTGTTTGGAGTGAAGTTTTTGGTTTTCCATTTATACTGCTCCCATCCCTCTTGACACTGCTTTGGGACATCCCACGTGTAAAGGTGTATAAGACACGCTGTGTCAGTCCATGGATGACAAGAGAAAATAGGATTTTTTTACTCACCGTAAAATCCGTTTCTCTGGCATCCATGGACTGACACAGCACCCACCCTTCTTTTCGAGTTTGTACTGCTTTGTTACGAACTGAGGTCTGCTGACTGCAGTGGGAGGGTTATGCCGGAGGGACCGCCCCCTGGGCGGGGCTGTTCAGCTCTGGCTGTTTAGAATGTATGTATAACATCTCACATTCTGCCTAGGTCTTCTCCTGCAAGCAGGGACATAACCCACGTGTAAAGGTGTATAAGACACGCTGTGTCAGTCCATGGATGCCAGAGAAACGGATTTTACGGTGAGTACAAAAATCCTATTTTTTTTACACGACTTATCCATGTGCCATCAAAAGTCAATTTCTTAGTTCAATTAGTATCTCTCCAGTAATATAGGCCCTCCCAAACCAATTCTTGGTAATCTGGAGTTTCCTGCAGGTATGCATTGCACACATTTCCTATGATGGGGAGAATCAAACCCTTCTCCCTTTAAACAGGCTGTAGGCCCAACCAGGAATAAATTAATTACAGAGATTCTAATGTCTGATGCCCTGCGCCGAGAAGATGGCTTCACTACCTGCAGCTCTGACATGTTTAGGCCAGATTAATCTCAGGGGTCAGGCTCGGGGACCAGTAGCTAAAGCAGTAGAAAGGCTCTCACTTACCAGCTGGATAAGTACAGTACATAAGCCGGTCACCCTGGCAGATGACGGGGGCTCAACCGAGGTGCAGGGTCTAAGCACTAACCGTTATTAACCAGAGCTCCTGATGATGGAGATGGGTTTTGCTGCGTGTATGTTGCAGTCCTCAGGATCACCCCACCAGGAGGGGAACAAGTTGGGATTCAGTAGCAGATATAGTAAGTAGGGATTAAGCAGAAGCGTAGTCAGTAAACAAGCTAAAGGTCGGTAACAAGAGGTTGCAGGTTGGGATCAAACAGAAGTGTAGTCGAGGAACAACCCGAAGGTTGATAGAAAATGGTTGCAGGTTGAGATCAAGCAGAAACATAGTCAAGGAACAAGCCAAAGCTTGGTAACGAGTGCTAGTGGAGATTAGGACAGCTGCAGGTTCTCAAAGGAGCGAGATATCAGTTGGAGAAAGCACAAAAATCTGGCAAACAGGAAATGCAAAGTCCCAATAGGAATTTAGAGCTGAATGCAGAGTCAGTAGGTATTTGATGTACTTGTAGGGTCCTAAAAGGAAAAAACACATAAGTAAATGTACAGCTGTGGCCAAAAGTTTTGAGAATGACACAAATGTTAATTTTCACAAAGTCTGCAGCATCAGTGTTTTTAGATCTTTTTGTCAGATGTTACTATGGTATACTGAAGTATAAATCCAGGCATCTCATAAGTGTCAAAGGTTTTTATTGACAATTACATTAAGATTATGCAGAGTCAATATTTGCAGTGTTGACCCTTCTTTTTCAAGACCTCTGCGATTCACCCTGGCATGCTGTCAATCAACTTCTGGGCCACATTTTGACTGATGGCAGCTCATTCTTGCATAATCAATGCTTGAAGTTGCAAGCATGCAAAGCTGGTAGAGACATACCGAAAAAGACTTGCAGCTGTAATTGCAGCGAAAGGAGGTTTTACAAAGTATTTACTCAGGGGGGCTGAATACAAATGCACGCCACACTTTTCACAGATCTATTTGTAAAAACATTTGAAAACCATTTATCATTTTCTTTCCTCTTCACAATTCTGTGCCACTTTGTGTTGGTCTATCACATAAAATCCGAATAAAATACATTTACGTTTTTGGTTGTAACATGACCCAAATGTGGAAAATGTCAAGGGGTATGAATATTTTTCAAGGCACTGTATAAACAGTATATACTGTACATATATATTTTCTTTGTGCAAGGGGACTTTCTCACATGGTAGCTCTATGGCAGGAAGGCACCATTCAATATAGTCTCTTTAGGGGATTACTGGTCCCATGCTTATTTTAACGTATCAAGTTAACAGAAAACAGCTTTGGTTCAGCAAAGAAACAAAGTCCTGCTTGCTTTAGCACATAAAACAGAGTTTATATAGTAGGCTTTTACTATGCAAGTCTGATAGGCAAGTTCTCCAAGCTCTGTCAGTTCACTTGTAATGCCTTGTACACACGATCTGAATTTCCGATTGGAAAAAGTCAGACAGACTTTTTCCATCGGAAATTCCTACCATGTGTGTCGCCCATCGGAGAAATTCCGATGAATTCCATCAGAGTTTAAATATAGAACATGTTCTATTTTACTCCGATGGAATTCCGATGTGAGTTTGGTCAGACAAAAGTCTGATCGTGTGTACGGGGCATTAGAACCTTTTCCTGTGAGGCTTCCTGGGCCTTCTATAATGAGCCAAGTATACTTTTAGGTGGACTTGTGTACCAGGATGGCCTGGCTGCGTACCCACCCAATCGCTTCCGCATTTCAAGCTTCATGCCCAAAGGAGAAACTTTACAATCAGCCTCTTAAAGGCAGACTGACCTATTTTCCCTCACCAGGTGTCCCTGGAGCACACAACAACCCTAATCTACATTTTAGATGACAAATATCTCCCATTACATCCACCACCTTGTCTGCCATGTTTAGCCCAGACTCAGTCACAATAAATGTACAGTATGTGTGTGAAAATATTTTTCTTATAAGTGAAGTTCTGTTTTTTTTTTTCTTTTTTTAAATCATACTTACCTAGGTGGATGCAGCATCTGACCTCTGCCAGCTCTAAGATTGAGAACAAACACCACTAATCGCTTGGTTCTCAGAGCTCTGTGAGCAGAGAGCTGGTCACTGTCAGTCACCGCTGTCTGCTCTGCCCCCCCACCCTCACTGGAGGGCTGAACTGTGGAGGGGGCGGAAGCGGCTGACTCAGGCCCTCAGCAGCTTTCTAAAAGACTGAGCCAGGTGCTGGTCCAGGGTTGTGGGATGATCCTGACCATATTGTCACAATCTTTCCCCAGCCTGGACCGCTCTGTGATGTCAGTCAACAGCAGATTTCAGCCTGCTGTCTGCTGAAAATGGGTCACAGAATGGACTGCACTCCTGTAATCCACAGGAGAAGTACAGCCAAACTAGCTTTGGCTATACTTCTCTTTTAACCACTTAAGCTCCGGACCATTTCACTGGTTAAAGACCAGGCCACTTTTTGCGATTCGGCACTGCGTCGCTTTAACTGACAATTGTGCGATGTGGCTCCCAAACAAAATTGATGTCCTTTTTTTCAAAAATGCAATATTTTTAACTTTTTGCTATAATAAATATCCCCAAAAAATATTTTTTTTCCTCAGTTTAGGCCGATACGTATTCTACATGTTTTTGGTAAAAAAAATCGCAATAAGTGTTTATTGATTGGTTTGTGCAAAAGTTATAGCGTTTACAAAATAGGTGATAGTTTTATGGCATTTTTATTAATATTTTTTTTTTTTACTAGTAATGGCGGCGATCAGCGATTATTTTTATCGTGACTGCGACATTATGGCGGACACATCGGACATATTTGACACCATTTTGGACCATTGTCATTTTTACAGCGATCAGCGCTATAAAAATGCACTGATTACTGTAAAAATGACACCGGCAGTGAAGGGGTTAACCTGTAGGGGGCGCTGAAGGGGCTAAGTGTGCCCTGGGGAGTGATTCTTACTGTTAGGGGGCGTGGCTTGGCGTGACACATCACTGATCGCTGTTCCCGATGACAGGGAACAGACGATCACTGACAGTGCCACTAGGAAGAACGGGGAGATGTTTGTTTACACTTACCTCTACCCATTCTTCAGCTCTGTGACCCGATCGCGGGACATCGGCGGCAATCGGGTACGCGGGCATCCCGCGGGCGCGTCACGCAGCTCCTGACCGGGTCGCGAGCGCGCTGCCGGCTGCACGCGCGTGACCCACGGCTGGAATCTTAAAGGGGACGTACCTGTACGCCCTTATTCCCAGCCGTGCCATTCTATCGACGTATATCGTCGTGCGGCGGTCGTTAAGTGAATATGAAAAATGTTTTTTTTTATTCAGCAAGCAGGTGGAGTACTTGTTTTTTTTTTTCTTTTTTTCTTTACATGCATTTTCAAAATTAGTGGTAAAATAGAGTAAAACACCTGCTGTTGGTTTTAAAGAACCATCACCATTCCTCTGGCTCAGTCCAAAGTTTTTAATGAGTAACAGTATCTGAAAGGGATATCTCATTAGCTAACACAAAGTACTCTGGAATTTCTTTGTCCGGTATTATTTTTGTGTGTATATACAGTATGTATGTATTAAAAAAACATTGACCCTAAACCATTATAGTTTACATTTAAGAGTCTTTTCTAGAGAAGTGGTGTAAAGGTGTAGCAAACATTAATAAGTCCTTCACTGTCTCTTAATTGGCACCTAATCCCTCTGTCCCTATTTGCTCCCAATATTTCCTTTTTTTTTTTGGTCTGATTTATGGATAAGAAATGCACTATTCAGCTACCAAAAGTGTTATACATCACTAAATTTTTCCTTACTGTAGGTGATAACCAGAGCAGTGTTCTGGCCTGTTGTATGTAAAACATTTTTTGCTCATGATATTCTATTATTTGGGATGTCTTTCCTAAATGGCCAATCGGGACACTTTGGGATTGATTTACTAAAAATGGAGTGTGCAAAATCTGGTGCAACTGTGCATGGTAGCCAATCGGCGTCTAACTTCAGCTTGATAAATTAAAGTGGTAGTAAAGTTCGCTTTGTGATTTTTACCTACAGGTAAGCCTTATTATAGGCTTATAATAAGCCTGGATGCAGCCGGAGACATCTCCGACGCATGTGCTCTAAAGGTCCGGCAACTCAGAGCACCGTGTCGTAATTAGGGCTCCGGCCACTCGCACAGTCAGGGTATGCAAACCCGGAAGGAAGACCAGGGGAAGATGGTGACGCCGCTGGAGGCCTTTGTTTTAAGGTAAGTATTTCACAATGTGGTAATATACGATGCATACTAGCACATTATGGTATTATTTTGCAGGGGAAAGTTTTTTTTTTTTATTGCAACAGTTAACTTTTGCTTTTAAGCTTTGACAAAAAAAAACTGGAAGCCGATTGGTTTCTATGCAGAACTACACCAGATTTTGTAAATCATCCCCTTAGTCGTACTTGAATATTGGATTTCTTTTGTTTGAACCTTTATGTTGTTGACTTGTTTGAATCATTGTCATCCAAGCAATTAGTCCAATGTTCTGCTATACAATTTCCTGATAAAACCACTTCAATTTCATTAGTTCCCAATTGACTCCAGGTTGTAATGCAGAAAAGTAGCCCCCCATTCTGTATAGTTGCTAAAAAGTTCAGCTTCTGTCTGCCTAGCCACAGAACACTGTTGCAGTTGTGCTGGGGAACAGCTAGGTGGCTTTAGCAAGCGTGAACTTTGGTAACTTCACATGGGCATTTTTTTATTTTATTATTTTGTTAAATATTTTAGTTGGAAGAGATGCCTATGGGTTCTATGTCATTTGTTTAACCCCTTAACGACCGCTCACGGCATATATACGTCGGCAGAATGGCTCGTACAGGCACAATCACGTACCAGTACATCCCCTTTAACTGCCTGCCATGTGGTCGCGCGCGCGCCACTGGCAGCACGCTCGTGACCCTGCAGTCATCCCCGTAAGTCGGACCGCGGGTCCCACGGACTCGATCGCCGCAGGGATCCCCGCGATCGTCTCACCAAGGGATGGAGCGGGGAGATGTTAATGTAAACACAACATCTCCCCGCTCGCCTACAGACACTGTCACTGATTTCCGCTCTGTGTAATCAGAGCGGAAAACGGTGACGTGTCACTTGTGGCCACGCCCCCTAACTGTGAGAAATCACTCCCTTAGGCATACTTAACCCCTTCAGCGCCCCTAGTGGTTAACCCCTTCACTGCCAGTGTCATTTTTATAGTAACCAGTGCATTTTTATTGCACTGATCGCTGTAAAAATGACAATGGTCCCAAAAATGTGTCAAAAGTGTCCGATGTGTCCGCCATAATGTTGCAGTCACGAAAAAAAAATCGCTGATTGCTGCCATTACTAGTAAAAAAAAAAAAAGAATTAATAAAAATGCCATAAAACGACCCCCTATTTTGTAAACGCTATAACTTTTGCGCAAACCAATCAATAAACGCTGATTGCAATTTTTTTTTTACCAAAAATATGTAGAAGAATACATATCGGCCTAAACTGACAAAAAAAAATGTTTTTTTATATATTTTTTGGGGATATTTATTATAGCAAAAAGTAAAAAATATTGCATTTTTTTCAAAATTGTCGCTCTTATTTTGTTTACAACGCAAAAAATAAAAACCGCAGAGGTGATCAAATACCACTAAAAGAAAGCTCTATTTGTGGGGAAAAAAGGACGTCAATTTTGTTTGGGAGCAACGTCGCACGACCGCGCAATTGTCAGTTAAAGTGACACAGTGCCGAATCACAAAAAGGGGGCCTGGTCTTTATGCTGCAAATTGGTCCGGGGCTTAAGTGGTTAAGGATTGCACTTATATAATTTTTTAAGACAATAACTTCTAGGAAGAGTTACTGGATATCATGCTGAATTTCATACATTTGTAATCTGTCTATCTGACTCTGAACCAAAGAAGTTCTACCTCTTTAGAAATACTTTCCTAACCATCAATGCCCATGACTTCTGAAGTTTGGAAGTACTCGCTAATGCTTTCTAGTTAACCCCTTCATGAGCAAAGCACCTTCAGTGATCTTCACATAGCATTTAGGTAGCCATGTGGTCACATTAGGAGAATGTTGACTACATTTATGTGATCTACAGCCTTGAGCCAACTGATCTTATTTCAGTCTAGATTCCATATTCATTAAATTACCCGACGGGAGAAATATTGTACTTGTTCCCTTGTGTTGTTACAGATCACTTTCCATTTTTTGGTAAAACATCTCATTGGAAAGATTTGAACATTAACCACTTAAGGACCACCGCACGAACATTTACGTTGACCGAATGGCACGGACAGGCAAATAGATGTATATATAGGTCCCCTTTAATTTGCCGCCGTGTGGTCGCGCACTCCGTTACCGTGCCCGCAGGACCCGCGGACTCGATGTCCGCCGGTGTCCCGCGATTGGGTCACAGAGCTAAAGAACGGGGAGATGTCAGTGTAAACACAACATCTCCCCGTGCTTCCTAGTGACATGTCACGGATTGTCTGTTCCCTGTCATTGGGAACAGTGATCCGTGACGTGTCACTAGTGATGAGCCGAACACCCCCGGGTTCGGTTCGCACCAGAACCCGCGAACGGACTGAAAGTTCGCACGAACGTTAGAACCCTATTAAATACAATGGATGCGAACGTTCGAAATCTAAAGTGCTAATTATAACGACTATTATGCATGTTATTGTCCTAAAAAGGGTTTGGGAACCCGGGTTCTTCACCAGGGGACATGTATCAATGCAAGAAGAAGTTTTAAAAACGGCAATTTTTCGGGAGCAGTCATTTTAATGATGCATAAAGTGAAAAAAAAAAGTAAAATATTCCTTTAAATATCATACCTGGGGGGTGTCTAAAGTATGCCTGTGAAGTGCCACGTGTTTCCCGTGTTTAGAACTGTCCCTGCACAAAATGACATTTCTAAAGGAAAAAAAGCCATTTAAAACTGCTTGTGGCTTGGGCCCTGCTGTGAATTATTAGATCAAGAATTGTAATTGCATGCCCCTGTTGAACAGGGGCTGAAAAATTGGGCCTTTGGTGGTGATGGTGGTGGTGTTGACACAACACTGTAAGCCCTCACAGTTACTCTTGGTGAGCACAGGAATGGGCCCTGCTGTGAATTATTAGATCAAGAATTGTAATTACATGCCCCTGTTAAACAGGGGCAGAAAAATTGGGCCTTAGGCACTGGTGCCACAACACTGCAACCCCTCACAGATACTGTACTTGGAGCACAGCAATGAGCCCTGTTGCAAAGTATTGCATCAAAAATTGTAATTACACGCCCCTGTTAAACAGGGGCTGAAAAATTGGGCCTTAGGCACTGATGCTGGTCCCACGACACTGCAACCTCTCCCAGATACTCTAGTTGGAGTGCAGGAATGAGCCCTGCTGCAAAGCATTGCATAAAAAATTGTAATTACATACCCCTGTTAAACAGGGGCTGAAAAATTGGGCCTTAGGCACTGGTGGCGGCACCCAGAAATAAAAATGTTCTTCCAAGCTATCATCATCAATCGGATCATTGAGGAGGAGGAGGATAGTCAGTCAACATAACAGGACAGTCACTCAGCATCAGTGTCATGGAAATCCCCTATTCAGCCGCTGCAGCCCTGCGCGAATGCGCGGTGGAATGGCGCTTCGGCGCACGCGCATGCGCAATGGTGTGCGCGAATGGCGCACGCACATGCGCCATGGCGCACCAATCAGAAATCTGACAGGCCTATTTAAAGAAGCCTAGTGGCGCTGACAGGTTGCTGGTTTGTCGTCAGCTTCCTGCCTTGTACCTGGTTTCCTGTATACACGTCTGAACCCTTGTTGTGACCCGGATCGACCTGACAACGCTGCTTCTCTCCTGGACATGACCTTTGGCTTGCCTCTCGGACCTCTTCTGCCTGCCCGCTGTGTTTGACCCTCGGCCTGTGACTCGGACTTTCTACCAATCTCCAATCCCTGATCTCCTGCTTGTATTCCGGATTTGCTACTTGCCTCCAGCTCTGATTACCTGCTTAATATTCCTGGACTGATCACTTGTCTACTGTGTTAGACCCTCGGCCTGCACCCTCAGTACCTGTTTCTACAGCCAGTATCTGGACTCAGTCTACCCGCTTGGCCCCTGTAGTGCCCTGGACTTGTGTCTTTGCTTGGATCTTGTGAGAGCCCTCATCAGCCTGGTGTTAGGCCCTCAGCCTGTTCCTGGTCACCCGATCCTCTACCAAGACTTCCTCACCTGCTGGTAGCCAGTGCCTCTTCGCGCCATCCTCTCCCTGTTCCACCTCCAGGGGGCGGAGTGCACCAAGTCGCAAGGGTGAACCACTCTCGGCATCTCGGCCTCGGTAAGTACACCCGTGACAGTACAAACCAGCCAGATGTCTGAGGCCGACAGAGCGCGTTCCCCATTTGACAACCTCTGCCAGCAGGTAACCGCACTAACTAATGCGGTCCAAAAACTACAGGAGGGATACACACAAATGGATGGCCGGCTTCAACAACTCACTGGGTCACCAGGCCCTACAGCCCCAGCTGCGGCTTCTACCCCTGGTACCTCCACTTCTCAGGTCTCGGCAAGCTCTACCGTGGTGATGGCTTCCCCGGAACCCAGAGTTCCCATACCAGAGCGATTCACGGGTGATCGCAAAAAGTACAGAGCCTTCAAAAATGCCTGCTCTTTCTACCTCGCTCTTCAGCCTCGGACCTTTTCTTCAGAGGTAGTAAAGGTGGGCTTCATTATCTCCCTCCTATCCGAGGAACCCCAAGCCTGGGCTCACAGCCTAATGGAGCAAAGGAGCCCCGCATTAAACTCTGTTGAAACCTTCTTCGAACAGATGGCGCAGCTATACGACGATTCCCAGCGCACGGCTACGGCTGAGGCTATTCTGCACCGCCTGTTCCAGGGAAGAAGGCCGGTTAAGGACTATACGGCCGAATTTCGGAAATGGTCGGCCGATACCGGCTGGAACGAAGCGGCATTGAAATACCAGTACCGCCAAGGACTGTCGGAAGCGCTTAAGGACGAACTAGCCCGGAATGAGACCCCCGCTTCCTTGGAAGGTCTAGTTCAGTCCGCCACCCAGCTTGACAGACGCCTGCGAGAGCGGCGCGCTGAACGCTTTCAGACTGCTCGTCCCAACTGGACTCCTTCCAGATCCATTCCGGTTCATCCTCCTGCTCCAGTTCCTGCTGCTCCGTCCTTTCCGGAACCTGAACCGATGCAACTTGGCCTAGTCCGGCCTCCCCTCTCTCCTGAGGAGAAACCGCGCAGGCGTCAAGCCAACCTATGTCTCTACTGTGGAAGTTCTGGCCATTTCCTCCGATGTTGTCCAGTGAGACCCAGTAAGTCTGTCCCCCAAGATGTATTGAACTATCAAGTTTCAAGTGTCCCTCAGGCTTATGTTGTCCTCTTTATCTCCCTACAGCTACCGGAAGGGGCAACCCGCCTACCGGCTATTATTGACTCCGGAGCCTGCAGCTGCTTCCTGGATTCTGCACTCGCCCAGAAACTTCATTTTCCCCTTCAAGTCAAGAACCGTTCCCTTCAGGTACACCTGGCGGATGGTTCTCTTCCCCGCTCTGGGCTAATCACTCAAGAGACTAAACCCATCCTTGCCACCACTGACTCTGGCCACCGAGAGTTTCTGCGGTTTGACCTCATCCCCTCTCCAATGTTTCCCATCATTCTGGGTCTCCCCTGGTTACAAGCACACGAGCCTCTTATCAATTGGGCCAACAAGGAAGTCAAATTCACATCTCATTACTGCTCCCAGCATTGTCTTACCCCAGTCTCAGCCACCTGCTCTACCATTGCAACCGTTTCTGAAAACCTGCAACACGTCCCCTCTGTGTACCTGGAATTTAAGGACGTCTTTGACCAACGACAGGCCGACTGCCTACCCCTGCACCGGCCATATGACTGTCCCATCGACCTCCTACCTGGCTCAGAGGTGCCTTTCGGCCGTATCTTCCCTTTATCTGAAACCGAGTTAACTGCCCTCAAGGCCTACATAGACGAAAACCTTGGAAAAAAATTCATTCGTCCATCTTCCTCTCCAGCCGGTGCAGGGATCTTCTTCGTGGAAAAAAAAGATGGGTCTCTCAGGCCCTGCATTGACTATAGAGAGCTGAATAAAATCACCATTAAAAACAGATATCCACTACCACTGATCCCGGAATTGTTTCAACGGTTTCGATCTGCCCAAATCTTTTCCAAGCTGGATCTTCGGGGGGCATACAACCTCATCCGGATCAGGGCTGGAGATGAATGGAAAACCGCCTTCAGATCCAGATTCGGGCACTTTAAGTACCTCGTCATGCCATTCGGGCTTTGTAATGCCCCCGCCACTTTTCAACATCTAGTGAATGACATCTTCCGAGAACATCTTGATGACTTCTTGTGGTATATCTAGACGACATACTTATCTTCTCGACCTCCTTGGAATTACACCGAGTTCATGTCAAAAAGGTCCTTACCATCCTCAGAGAACACAGGCTATACCTCAAAGCTGAGAAATGCGACTTTGAAAAGACTACTGTGCAGTTTCTGGGATTCATTATTTCCATTAACGGAGTTGCAATGGACCCACAGAAAGTCAGGGCAATTCAGGAATGGCCAGCCCCAACTGATAAAGGGGTGCAGCGCTTTATTGGCTTTGCCAATTTCTACAGAAGGTTCATCATCGGGTTCTCTTCCATTGTAGCACCCATCACGCAACTGACACGCCAGGGCAACCGCTTCCAGTGGACACAGGAGGCTCAGGATGCTTTCACCAAATTAAAATCTGTGTTTACTTCAGCACCTGTCTTACGGCACCCAGACCCTACATTACCCTTCATACTGGAAGTAGACGCTTCCGAGACAGCTACAGGGGCCATTCTCTCTCAAAGACAGGGCCCCAAGTCTCTGCTTCACCCAATAGCTTTTGCCTCCCGGAAACTCAACCCACCAGAACAAAATTACGATGTTGGTGATAGAGAGTTGTTGGCCATTAAATTTGCCCTGGAAGAGTGGAGGTACCTACTGGAGGGCGCATCTCACCCCATCATGATTTTTACCGACCACAAAAACCTGGAGTATTTAAGGACAGCAAAACGGTTAAGACCCAGGCAAGCCCGCTGGGCTCTCTTTTTCACCAGATTTAACTTCCACATCTCTTACAGACCCGGATCCAAGAATGGGAAGGCAGATGCGCTCTCCAGGATGTTTCCCGAATCATCACAAACAGTGGAACCCAGCACTATCTTGTCGCCACAAAACTTTCTTCTGGTCTCCCAGGTTGACCTGTTGACCTCTATTAAAGTAGCATCCAGGTACTTTTCTGACCAGGAAACCTCTTCTCTGGAGAAACATGACGACCTATATTGGTCCCGAGGTAAAATCTTTGCTCCACTGGAAACGAGACATTTAATCCTAAAGACTTTCCACGACCACAAGTTAGCAGGCCACTTTGGAACCCAGAAAACCATTGAGCTAGTCTCTCGCTCATTCTGGTGGCCAGGCTGGAGACAGGACTGTAAAACCTACGTTGCCTCCTGCACTCGCTGCCAGCGTAATAAAGGGGCAAATATAAAAAGCTGGGGCCTGCTCAAACCTCTACCCATTCCGGAACGTCCCTGGGCAGAGGTCTCCATGGACTTCATTGTCGACCTGCCTCCCTCTGGAGGATTTACCACCATCTTGGTTGTGGTCGACCGCCTCTCTAAGATGGCACACTTCTTACCCATGGTGGGTACCCCCTCTGCTGCAGACACAGCCAGAATCTTCTTTAAGGAAATCACCAGGCTCCATGGGGTACCCAAGAGCATCGTCTCCGACAGGGGTGTCCAATTCACATCCAAATTTTGGCAGGAACTTTGCAAGTCCTTGGAAATCAAGATCTGCCTCTCGTCTGCCTATCACCCTCAGAGCAACGGCCAGACTGAGAGGACTAACCAAACTCTGGAACAATACCTGCGTTGTTTCTGCTCTGCCTCCCAAGATGACTGGTCCTCCCTACTACCCTATGCTGAGTTCGCATACAATAATTCCATCCATTCAGCTACCAGTCAGACCCCCTTCTGGGCCAACTTTGGTTTTCACCCTTAAATTTCCAGAAACTTCAGGAGATGATGCAGAATGCCCAAGACAATTACAAAAAATTCTATGACAGAGGAAGGAAAGAAAACCCAACCTTCAAAGTCGGGGAGGAAGTATGGCTTTCAGCCATCAACCTTAAATTACCTATCCCCTCACGGAAGTTGGGGCCAAAGTTCATTGGACCTTTCAAAATCAAACGGGTGATCAATCCCGTGGCCTTTGAATTAGCATTACCCAACTCCTATCGGATACACCCGGTCTTCCACGCATCTCTGCTGAAGCCTGTTGTTCCTAGCTCCTTCCCCGGAAGAGAAGAACCACCTCCTCCACCAGTTGAGATAGATGGTGAAGATGAATTTGAAGTGGAGTCTATTCTAGGATGCAGGAAGAGAGGGAGGTAACTTCAGTATCTGATTAAATGGAAGGGATACCCCCTCGAGGACAATTCATGGGAACCTGCCAGTAATCTGCATGCCCCACGCCTAATTAGGGCATTTCATGAACATCCAGAGTTGATGACCAGCTTGGGCGTCCGGAGCCCACCCCTCGGGGGGGGGGGCACTGTCATGGAAATCCCCTATTCAGCCGCCGCAGCCCTGCACGCATGCGCGGTGGAATGGCGCTTCGGCGAACGGCGCACGCGCAATGGTGTGCGCGAATGGCGCACGCACATGCGCCATGGCGCACCAATCAGAAATCTGACAGGCCTATTTAAAGAAGCCTAGTGGCGCTGACAGGTTGCTGGTTTGTCGTCAGCTTCCTGCCTTGTACCTGGTTTCCTGTATACATGTCTGAACCCTTGTTGTGACCCAGATCTTGTGAGAGCCCTCATCAGCCCTCATCAGCCTGGTGTTAGGCCCTCAGCCTGTTCCTGGTCACCCGATCCTCTACCAAGACTTCCTCACCTGCTGGTAGCCAGTGCCTCTTCGCGCCATTTTCTCCCTGTTCCACCTCCAGGGGGCGGAGTGCGCCAAGTCGCAAGGGTGAACCACTCTCGGCATCTCGGCCTCGGTAAGTACACCCGTGACAATCAGCATCAGTCTTGAAGGGATGTGACATTTGAAAATAAATTATCTGTTATATCAGCTTCAGGTGTTTGGTAGCTGGTGGTGATCCAAGACTGGTTCATCTTTATGAAGGTCAGTCGATCAACCGAGTCGGTGGACAGGCGCACCCTGTGATCCGTGACAAATCCTCCAGCAGCACTGAATGTGCGTTCTGAAAGAACGCTGGATGCAGGACAGGCCAGTAGCTCAATTGCATACTGTGCAAGCTCTGGCCAGTGATCCATCCTCAAGACCCAGTAAGCCAGAGGATTTTCGGTGGGGAAGGTGTCCAAGTCTGACCTTGCCCCTAGGTATTCCTGCACCATGTATATCAGACGCTGGCGATGGTTGCTGGAACCGATCATACATTGGGGCTGCGGACTAAAGAATTGTCTGAACGCATCGGTCAGACGGCCACCTTCCCCACCGCTCCTTCTTTGACTGACCGAAGCCTCAGCAACTCGTTGTCCAGGACCAGGAGTTTGTAACCTCCCAGTCTCTGGGAACGCGTTGCACAGACCTTTCTGCAAGGCCTCCCGGAGTTGTCTCATCCTCTGCTCCCTCTGCGATGGTAAGATAAGGTCCGCAACCTTACTCTTGTACCGTGGATCAAGGAGAGTGGCCAGCCAGTAATGGTCCCTCTCCTTGATCCGAAGAATACGAGGATCCTTCCGCAGACTTTGCAGGATCAGGGAGGCCATGCAGCGTAGGTTAGCTGAGGCATTCGGTCCGGAGTCCTCTGGGTCACTAAGGACGACATGATCCGCAGCCACCTCCTCCCAGCCACGTACAAGTCCACGGGTTTCTTGGGACTGTAAATCATCCCTAAAAGACTGCTGCTGATGATGCTTAGTGCCAGGCTCCACCTCCATGCTGACACAATCCTCCTCCCCCTCATCCTCCTCCTCCTCCTCTTCCTGTGCGATGGGTGGGACAAAAGGAACACTGTCTGGGTAAAGGGGGCCTTGAGAGGCAAGGAAGTCCTCCTCTTCCTGCCTCTGTTCTGCCTCAAGTGCCTTGTCCATTATTCCACGCAGCGTATGTTCCAACAGGTGGACAAGAGGTACAGTGTCACTGATGCATGCACTGTCACTGCTCACTAGGCTTGTGCACAACGGAAAAATTTGTTCCGTTTCGGTTCGTTTCTTTCCGGTCCTGTTGATTCGTAATCATTCGTAATTTTGCTAGACGGGATTTTTCGTGTTCGGGCTCATTCGTATTTTTGCAAGCGACATTTTTCGTTGAATTTTTTGTTGCTTTATAATTCGTACTTTCGGTAGAGTACGTTGTTTTTCGTTGATTCTGGACACAACTCCTACTTTCGTAACTTTTTTTGGGTTCGTTGATTCGTAATTTTCTGTGTCTCTCTCACGACGACGCTGACTATTATGCCTAATGTGCTTCGAATGGATTTGTACTTTTCGAAATACATAGCGGTTATTTGTAACGATTCGAAATCTCGTATTTTACTTTCGTTTTTTACATGCGGCTATAGCCTCCGCCCCTGTACACCATTTTGAGAGGGTTCAGCACGGTGAGGGAGAAGCAGAGAGCAGAGCAGAGTGTTATTGTGCTTCGAATGGATTAGAAATCTCGTATTTTACTTTCGTTTTTTACATGCGGCTATAGCCTCCGCCCCTGTACACCATTTTGAGAGGGAGTTCAGCACGGTGAAGGAGAAGCAGAGAGCAGAGCAGAGTGAGTGTTATTGTGGTTCCAATGGATTTGTACATTCGTAAGTTTTTTCATAACGAATTATGCCGAAGACATTCGGGCATTCACTATTTTGCGGTATAATTTATTTCGGATTCGGTTTTATTCGTAATTGCTTTGTTCGGAAATTCGAATGCTTCCGAATGTCCGAAAGTTGCTAAATTCGGACGAATTTCGATTCGTTACGAAACGAATTGCACAAGCCTACTGCTCACCATCCTCGTGGCCTCCTCAAATGGTGCCAGGACAGTGCATGCATCCCTGATCATGTCCCACTGGCGTGGTGAAAAAAAAACAAGCTCCCCTGACCCTGTCCTGGTGCCGTAGTCGCACAGGTACTCATTGATGGCCCTCTGCTGCGTGTGCAGCCGCTGCAGCATGGCCAATGTTGAGTTCCACCTGGTGGGCATGTCACATATAAGGCGGTTCTTGGGCAGGTTCAACTCCTTTTGCAGCTCAGCCAGGCGAGCACTGGCATTATAAGATCTGCGGAAATGCACACAGACTTTCCTGGCCTGCCTCAGGACATCCTGTAAGCCCGGGTACCTTCCCAAGAACTGCTGCACCACCAGGTTAAGGACGTGTGCCACACAGGGCACATGGGTCAGTTGTCCCTGTCGGAGGGCGGAGAGGAGGTTGGTGCCATTGTCGCAAACCACCATTCCTGGCTTAAGCTGGTGTGGCGTCAACCATCTCTCGGCCTGCCCCTACAGAGCAGACAGAACCTCTGCCCCAGTGTGGCTCCTGTCCCCCAAACACACCAGCGCAAGCACGGCATGGCATCTTTTTGCCTGCGTGCTTGCGTAGCCCCTTGAACGCCTACGGAGCACCGCTGGTTCCGAGGACAAAGCACAGGAAGAGGCCGTGGAGGAAGAAGAAGAGGAGGGGGTGGAGGAGAGAGGTGTGTCACAACCAGTAGTAGCATTTTGGAGGCGTGGCGGCGGAACAACCTCCAACACTACTGCACCTTGTCCTGCATTCTTCCCAGCTGCCAAAAGAGTGACCCAATGGGCCGTGAAAGAAAGGTAACGTCCCTGTCCATGCCTGCTGGACCATGAGTCAGCGGTAATATGCACCTTACCGCTGACCGCCCTGTCCAGCGAGGCCAAGACATTGCCTTCCACATGCCGGTAGAGAGCCGGAATCGCATTCCGTGAGAAAAAGTGGCGTTTGGGAACCTGCCAGTGAGGAACCGCACATTGCACAAACTCACGGAAGTGGGCCGAGTCTACCAACTGAAAAGGCAGCAGTTGAAGCGCTAGCAATTTAGCCAAGCTAGCATTCAACCGCTGGGCATGTGGATGGCTGGGAGTGAACTTCTTTCGACGGTCCAGCAGCTGGGGCAGGGAAATTTGCCTGCTAGAATCGGACATCGGTGTACTGCTAGCAGAGTGCCCGCAAGTACTTGGCTGTGACACACCTAATTCTACACCTTCATTCCTCTCAGTGCAGATTTCAGAGAGGACTGAAGGTATAGTGGGGTTGGAGATCCCAGCTGATGCGGTGCAAGGAGAGGTCCGCTTTGTTCTTTGGTGTGGGTCTTTAAGGTAGGCTTGCCAACGAGCTGCATGGCAGGTCAACATATGTCTGGTCAAGCATGTGGTGCCCAAGCGGCTGATGTTTTGGCCACGCGATATACGCTTGAGACATATGTTGCAAACAGCAGCTGTGCGATCTGATGCACTCGACTCAAAAAAGGCCCACACCAAAGAACTTTTTGAATAACGGGCAGAGGCAGCACCCTGCACAGGCAGAGCTCTGCGGTGTGATTCCGTCGGTGTGCTGGCCTTACGCTGGCCCCCCACGGGCATCCTGCCTCGTTGGAGATGTGCCTCCTCCTCATCCTCCTCCTCCTCCTCTCTCCTATTAGGCACCCACGTGGAGTCAGTGACCTCATCATCCCCTCCCTCCTCATCACTGGAGCCAATCTGGCAGTATGCTGCAGCTGCTGGAACATGACTGCCAGATTGGTGTCCTTCTTGAGCATCCCCTCTCTCTGCTCTCAAGCTACTGCCTTCCTCTAGCTGGGTATCATCATCAGACCCTTCAAAACGCTGGGCATCCTCCCGGAGCATGTACCCAACACTGCTCAAACAGTTCGGGGGACTCCTCAGGAGGACATGGTGGGTCTAGGGAAGGAGTGACCGATGATGACATTGATACCAGGGATGAGGACGCTTTGGCAGCTGCTTTGCCAGTACCCTGAGCCTGGGTGAGAGAGGATGAGTGGGATGAGGAGGGCTTGGTCATCCACTCTACCAAGTCTTCGGCATGATGCGGCTCAACACGTCCAGCTGCCAAAAAGAAGGACAAGCGTGTCCCATGGCCACGTGCTGATGGCGATGCACCGCGTCCACGACCAGCACTGTTGTCTCTAGACACAGAGCCTGCTTGCCCTCTTTTATTGGCTCCTGACTGTCTGCCTCTCCTTGTTTGCCTTCCAGACATTCTAATGGCCTGTGGGGAGATGGGAAAACCAGCAATAAGGCCTAGCTTCAGGAGTATATTTTGCAGGAATTACACTACGCCTGCTGTAAGTGCTGCAAATGCCTGTTGGTGTAACACACTAGGAAAACACAGCAATACGGCCTAGCTTCAGGAGAATATTTTGCAGGAATCACACTACGCCTGCTGTAAGTGCTGCAAATGCCTGTTGGTGTAACACACTAGGAAAACACAGCAATACGGCCTAGCTTCAGGAGTATATTTTGCAGGAATTACACTACGCCTGCTGTCAGTGCTGCAAATGCCTGGTAGTGTAACACACCAGGAAAACACAGCAATTCGGGCTAGCTTCAGGTGTATAATGTGCAGGAGGCACACTACGTCCGCTGTAAGTGCTGCAAATGCCTGGTAGTGTAACACACCAGGAAAATACAGCAATACGGGCTAGCTTCAGGTGTATAATGTGCAGGAGGCACACTACGTCTGCTGTAAGTGCTGCAAATGCCTGGTAGTGTAACACACCAGGAAAACACAGCAATACGGGCTAGCTTCAGGTGTTTAATGTGCAGGAGGCACACTACGTCCGCTGTAAGTGCTGCAAATGCCTGGTAGTGTAACACACCAGGAAAACACTGCAATACGGGCTAGCTTCAGGTGTTTAATGTGCAGGAGGCACACTACATCCGCTGTAAGTGCTGCAAATGCCTGGTAGTGTAACACACCAGGAAAGCACAGCAATACGGGCTAGCTTCAGGTGTATAATGTGCAGGAGGCACACTACGTCCGCTGTAAGTGCTGCAAATGCCTGGTAGTGTAACAAACCAGGAAAACACAGCAATACGGGCTAGCTTCAGGTGTTTAATGTGCAGGAGGCACACTAAGTCCGCTGTAAGTGCTGCAAATGCCTGGTAGTGTAATACACCAGGAAAACACTGCAATACGGGCTAGCTTCAGGTGTTTAATGTGCAGGAGGCACACTACGTTCGCTGTAAGTGCTGCAAATGCCTGGTAGTGTAACACACCAGGAAAACACAGCAATACGGGCTAGCTTCAGGTGTATAATGTGCAGGAGGCACACTACGTCCGCTGTAAGTGCTGCAAATGCCTGGTAGTGTAACAAACCAGGAAAACACAGCAATACGGGCTAGCTTCAGGTGTTTAATGTGCAGGAGGCACACTAAGTCCGCTGTAAGTGCTGCAAATGCCTGGTAGTGTAACACACCAGGAAAACACAGCAATACGGGCTAGCTTCAGGTGTATAATGTGCAGGAGGCTTAGCAACAATGACACTGACACTGTCCCCTGCCTATCCTTCTCTCTCCCTGCACACAAGGTTTAGCAAAGAATATGACACTGACACTGTCCCCTGCCTATCCTTCTCTCTCCCTACACACAAGGTTTAGCAAAGAATATGACACTGACACTCTCCCTGCCTATCCTTCTCTCTCCCTACACACAAGGTTTAGTAAAGAATATGACACTGACACTCTCCCTACCTATCCTTCTCTGTCCCTACACACAAGGTTTAGCAAAGAATAGATTTGACACTGTCCCTGCCTATCCTTCACTTTCCCTGCTCCGGAACACACTACACGAGGCCGCCGCGCTGGCGGCCTTTTATAGTGTGGGGCGTGTACTAAACCCCCTCAGCTATAATTGCTCTCCTCGCTGCCGGCGCTGTGATTGGCCAAGCATGCAGGGTCACAGTGCATGCTTGGCCAATCACAGCGCCGGGATTGCACTGCGATGGCGCAGTGTATTGTGGGCCGTTCGCGTCACTCGAATTTGGCGCGAACGGCCCAAATCGTTCGTTGTTCGCCGAACGCGCGAACAGCCGATGTTCAAGTCGAACGTATGTTCGACTTGAACATCGAGCTCATCCCTACGTGTCACTTGTCGCCACACCCCCTAACAGTTAGAATCACTTCCTAGGACACACTTAACCCCTTCAGCGCCCCCTACAGGTTAACCCCTTCACTGCCAATGTCATTTTTACAGTAACAGTGCATTTTTATAGCACTGATCGCTGTAAAAATGACAATGGTCCCAAAATGGTGTCAAAAGTGTCCGATGTGTCCGCCATAATGTCGCAGGCATGAAAAAAATCGCTGATCGACGCCATTACTAGTAAAAAAAAAAATTTATAAAAATGCCATAAAACTACCCCATATTTTGTAGACGCTATAACCTTTGCGCAAACCAATCAATAAATGCTTATTGCAATTTTTCTTTTTTTTTTTACCAAAAATATGTAGAAGAATACGTATCGGCCTAAACTGATGAAAACCCTTGTTTTTTTATATATTTTTTGGGCATATTTATTATAGCAAAAAGTAAAAAATATTGAATTTTTTTAAAAATTTTGCTCTATTTTTGTTTATAGCGCAAAAAATAAAAACCGCAGAGGTGATCAAATACCACCAAAAGAAATCTCTATTCGTGGGGAATAAAGGACGTCAATTTTGATTGGGAGCCACGTCGCACAACCGCACAATTGTCAGTTAAAGCGACGCAGTGCCGAATCACAAAAAGTGGCCTGGTCTTTGGCCAGTCAAATGGTCCGGGGCTTAAGTGGTTAAACATAACATTGACCATAGTGAATAAAGAGTGTCATAGCCATAACCTGACATGTTGCCAACATGTGTTCTGCTTCTGTGCCAACATAAAATACACAGTACTTTCTATGGGTGGATAATTATTACTGACTCTGGTTAATGAGGCCTAGGGGTGATGTACAGATAATAGCATTGTTTTAGTGGCATGCAGCCATTAGAAGGATATATTCAAGTATGGAAGAATTCCAGATTCTGTCACATGCCGTCTCATTGTTGATATTTCACACTGACTTTAGAGATGGTGAGTTTTTTTGTGAGCTTGTGAAGTGCCAAAGGAGTAACTTTCCTGAAGCTCACAATTCTGTCAGGAAAACGATTGGGGTTTAGAAACACCTAGTGGATGGAAAATTCACTCACAGGTGAACCAATTAAAAATGGCTTTACTGAGAAGTCTTAACTTTTCAGATAGGGTATTTGAAAACATTTCCTAAGTTTTCTTTTAAAGAATAAATACATTTCTATAAAACGTATCCTATACCGCCTCCCTATTTGCAAAACTATGACAGACCCAGAGTGCAGAAAGACTTTTAGCTGGCGAATATGGCCTCCCCAAAGGCACAACTTTATTTACATTTCATCTGTGATATCATCCTTTCTGTGCTGCTCCATGGAGAGTTCCTTCGTATGTTTAGATGACCATATCAAATTTTATAGTAGATATCTGCAAACATAGCAGGGAATCTTGATAGGCAGCAGCAGTTGGATTATTATATTAATATTTTACAGGATTTATAAAGTGTCTACAGTTTGCCCAGCGATTTACAATTGTAAGGGAGACAGTACAGTTGCAATACAATGCAAGGCAGGAGGCTTAGGAGAACCCTACTGTTGGAAAAGGGTATGTCTGCATTTTGAGTCTGTAAAATATAGTGTACCGGTAGTTGTGATGAGGGTGGTTTAGGGCACTGTTTGTAAAAGTACACAGTATTTTTTAAATTGCCTTAAGGCATACAGCCATACCTGCTGAATTTCTATATTTGCATCCTACCTGAATCCCTATAGTAGTCTGTCTCCTTATCTGAGCCCACTGTAGACTTGCCCACCAATTCTGTATATTAGGCTTGTAGTTGGCTGCATCATGCGACTAGAAGCTGCAGTTAACTGCACACTCATTGCTTAGGCTAGCCATAGATGATACAATTTTCTCTCCTTCCACCATGGGTGAAAGGAAAGAAAATAGCTTGATTCACCCATCAACACAGTCAGTGTTGATGGAGGAATCCCCTCTGCAGTGCTATTGTGTTCTGCCAGTGGGGAACCTTATAGGCTGGCAGAACACAATGATCATTGCTAGCTGCTATAGCCGCCGGCAGTGATCGCATGAAAAAATTGCAACAGGCTGGTTGTACTGAAGTTGTTTGATGGATTGACCTCAGTACAAGTAGCCTGCCCATAGATAGATTGAATCTTGGCCAGTCCCTAATGAATCGGCCAAGACTTGATCCATCTATAGCCGGCTTTAGAATTGCTGTAAAAAAAAAAAAACACTGGTCTTTTATTAGGTCTCTCATTTATATTGTTTTCAGCAATTTCGTAACTTGTCAATTGTCTATGTCAGTGTTTCTCAACTCCAGTCCTCAAGGCGCCCCAACAGGTCATGTTTTCAAGATTTTCCTCAGAGGAAATGGCTGTGGTAACTACTAAGGCAGTGAAACTGATCAAATCACCTGTGCAAAATAATGGAAAGCCTGAAAACATGAGCTGTTGGGACACATTGAGGACTGGAGTTGAGAAACACTGGTCTATATAACACATTCCTTCTTTGTATGTTATATTGCAGAGACTTTGCTTATCTATTCCTTTGACTGAATATGTACAACATAGGTGTATGCCTTTGCCGGCGGCATTGATGTTATTTCATGCTAATTTGAGTACTAATAAAAACTCCTTTGGATTAAAAAATAGCAATAGCCTATGATGTTTTATGTAATTTTTGATGGGGTGGAGGAGTTTGCAGGGACATGTACATGATTTTGTCAGGGGGGGGGGGGGGGCAGGGGTTTGCAATGTTTTAATTTCTCAGCAAGCTAATTTCTTACATATCTGTGCCTGTTTTTTCAGGAAACACATTAGGGATTGCGGCCTACTTCATCAAAAGATGGGTCAACCTTTGTTGTGTGGTAAAACATCAGTATCGAGGTACAGTATAATTGTTCTCTTCACGGATAAAGTGCAGCCTGTAAATCCTTCATTACTGATTGCAAAACGTTTCAGGTATCACTTAATGCATTTAAGGGCAACTCTACTTCCAACAACAGAGGATCAAGAGGAAGTTGTAGTATTTGATAGTTGCTAGCAGCAAATCAGAGAATGGGGATTATGAAGGGAATAATCTGTACACTGGAGACATCCTTACCATCTTTTTATTTTCAGTTTGTTGCCGAAAGCGAATGGGTGGTGGTGACATTCTCTGACTTAAAACTCATCTGCTTTTATTTGCATCTGACCTCCCTTCTTCCCCATGCAAGTCAATGCAGATAGTAACTTGAGCAACTCAAAATCAAAGGCAAAAGTCAAAGCAACTCAGAAGGCCCTGAAAAGAATACTATATTTTACTTGTGTCTCATGTCTGGGTACATAATCTAATGGATCCTACTAATGTCCAAAACTGTAAATATCCAATAATCCTTCAGGAAATATTAGTGAATTTAGCCAAATTTGGTAAAACAAGCTATTGTGAGCAGTATTTTCCAACCAATCAGATTGTCACTTTTAATAATGTCTTTGGAATGTTACATTCAAGAGTTCGTTCACATCATAACAAATTGTGGGGCACTTGATAGGTGGCTCTGACTCCTGCTATATGCCCTAAGGTGGCCTAGCATAGTTCACACTTCATGGTTTGGGTTTATGATTTTGGAATTAGATTAGTCTGTGCTAAAAACTCAGCTTTTGCCACAGTGTAAATAAATCTGCCCCCTTGGGTAAAGCCATTTTGGTCCTCCTATTTAAGGATGGGCTTTTTTTAACATCCCGCTTATTCACTTTCGTAGCATGTTGCTGTCCCTAGAAAAATGACCATACCAACTTCTATGAAGCCACCAGTTTGTACTGGTGCTTCCATGGTAGCACCAGTACAAACAGAATACTGTATATTGTTAAATAATATGGCTCGCACAGTCTATTTTTACACCCATATGGCATACTGTAGCTGTCATTCAACAACTAAGAGTAATTTAATCTTTTTTGGAACTGCTGTTTCATTTATTATATTGTCTTTTTTTTTTCCTTGTCCTTGGTATTGCGTGGGACTGCTATGTTGAACATGATGTGGTGGGAACCATTCTTGACAGGCTACAGATCATTGTGGCAGAATGTGCACATATCTAGTAAAAAATGCCATAAAAAAAAGAAGATATTCCGCTCACTGAGACAGAAGCATGGACTTTAAATATTTCAAATTGAGTTTCACTTGAGATAGATTTCACCCTTCAGGATATATCAGCTGGTCAGAGGCACCTAACACATTTTATAGCAAGTTACTGAACCTGTGAAACATGAATCTACATTGTTCTCATTATTGGTCAGATGTAACTTAATACCAGCCTTTAGGTGGTGTTATCAAAAGGATTTTTTTTCTCAGGCTATAGCTTGGAATTTATAATCACGTGATGCGACAATGATAATTATGTTGTTTGTTTTTTTTCGTAAAAGGATTGTAAAGTTCTTTACAGTTCCTGTTTGTCTTCATATACAAAGCGCGTGTAAATCATTTACTTGGGTAATCGGTTTCATTAGAATGGGTAGCTCAAGCCAGAGACTGGATTATATAGAAAAATATCAAAGTGATCTTCTTATGATTTCAATAACACTAGTAGTAAGAAAAGCCGGCAAAACTGTAATCCTTGAAGTGTCATTTATTGGTACATCAGAGTGACAATAAAACAATAATGCTGATGCATTTCGGCAATAGCCTTAGTCGTAGCTAGTTTGAAACCGATTTGGCAAAATATATATATACTTATGAGTATATACTGTATATATTTTGCCATATCTGTTTCAAACTAGCTACGACTAAGGCTATTGCCGAAACGCGTCAGCTTTATTATTTTATTGTCACTCTGATGTACCAATAAACGACACTTCAAGGATTACAGTTTTGCCGTCTCTTCTTACTACTGTTGTATTGGAGTGTGTTGGGACACATCGAGCCTTGGCACCTGTGAGTGGACATGGTGTATGGATTGGGTTGTCCCTGCAGAGAGCGCTGTTACCTTTCTTCTTTTTCATGCTCAATAACACTAGCTAGATTTTCTTTAGGACCTAACTGACATGTACTTGATCCCAATTTGCAATAACTTGTTGATCAGGAATAATGTTTATTTTGATCAAAGGGATACCATTTTGTGCCAATGAGTCCGAAAGCTGAACACATGACAAACAGCTAAATGTACAGATGAAATACAAATAAGGGAGCTGTTTTACCTGAAAAAGGGTTTGAATTTCTGTGCATCTGGCCATCTGACATTTACACATCGTTGCCACACAGCATAATCTTATCTGATGGGTCAGAAGACCAGATTCTTCTCTGCTGCAGTTCAATAACCCTTACAGGTCTCTTACCCACTGCCAGCCTGTGACTGGACAGTGAAAGGAGAAGTAGCACTCCCATGAACTCACCTCTCTGTCACTCTGCCCTATTCACCTATCAGCTTGCTTCTTGCACTGCATTACCCCCCACCCCCCCGAGTTTTACTGTACATGGATTGCAAGAGGTTCATGCCAGGTCAAATTCAGGTACACTGCCTGCATTTAAAAAATACACAATGAATTCATAATTACAGATCTGCATTAAGTTGTGTCATTCATATCTGCCTGGAATTCATCTTTAATAGCATTACTTTCTATCACTGTGCATGTTTACTACATTTCTGACTTTGTGTATTAAGTAATTGTATATGAAACTCAGGAAAACAATAAAAGTCACCCTGTCATCACAAGACAGTTGCAAAATAATTTGTAAAATTATTGTCAATTTGCTTTATAAAAACAGCATATATACTTACCTTTCTGGAGCACCATGTTCTAAAACTCCACTACTTTGCTGCTGCCCAGCTGCTGCAGGCATTGGACACTTTGGGTGTGTGAATACCTGCTCTAACCGTTACAGGCTATGGTTCCTCTTGCCAGTTCAAACATCACTACAGGAATTTGAGTGACAGATTGTGAAGAAATGGGCTACTGGAAATATAAGTATATATAAGCTCTTCTTTTACAGCATGAGCTTTGCTTACAAGCAAACTTGTGGTAGCATGGTCATTTTACATACACGGTTGCAATACATACTGTACATGCTCGCTGTGTTTTTGCCAAAAGATGTTTTTCTGTTTAGCTAGTCTAGTGATTCACACACCAGTCAGCGAGAGCCCTCTGCTACTTTTTCTGGTTCAGTTTTACTTCTTGGATCACCACCCTGCTAGATGGACACGGGGTGTCACAGGTGGGGATTGGGAGGAACCATTGTCTTGTAGACAGGCTAAAGGAAGAGAGTTGATATAGGAAGATCAGTTGTTGAGCCATAAAATAAGTGTATGACCTGCCTGAATGTACAGCGTGACAAAGCTAAGTCATTCATGACATGGCTAACAGGGTTGGAAGTCCTTTGACAACCAAAATAATATACATAATTATGTGATTTTTAACAGTGTGCCTAGAGCAGGGGTCCCCAAACATTATAAATAAATGGCTAGTTTACTGTCCTTCAGACTTTGGGGCCGGACTGTGGCCATTGGGGGTAGAAATTTGTCCTGGCGTCAGTGGGAGAAAACAATGCATCTTTGGTGTTAGGGGGATCAATAGCACCCCATCATTGGTGTCAGTGGGAGGAATAATGCCCCATTCTTGTTGTTGGTGAGAGGAATAGTGCCCTTTCATTGGTATCAGTGGGAGGAATAGTGCCCCATTGTTGGTATCAGTGGAAAGAATTGTGCCCCATTGTTGGTGCCAGTGGGAGAAATAGTGCCTCATTATTGGTGTCAGTGGGCCGAATAGATCCCTATCATTGGTGTCAGTTTGAGAAAGAGTGCTCCATCATTGTCGTCAATGAGAGAAATAGTTGGCGTCCCTCCCGCGATCTGCGCCCCCCGCGCGATCGGCGTCAATGTAACAACAAAAAAAAATCAGTAGCAACCCCCCCCCCAACAACTTTCTTGACAGGTGAAAATAAAATAAACAAAATAAAAATTCAGTAGCATTACCCCCCCCCCCCCGCTTCTTCTCAACTTGTTTCAAATTTCGCTGTCCATTCTGCTTGGGGCCCCCAAATTCCTCCAAACGGTGACAGTGGAAAGAATAGTGACTTGTATCAGTGGGAGGAAAAGTACCCCAAGGGCCGGGTTAAAGGCTAGAAAAGGGCCACATCTGGCCCCCTGGAATGCCTGTCTACCGAATAATGTTTTTTCTACAGTTATGGGTATGCCTACGAAAGGTTAGTGCAGAAGTCATGAGGAGGTATGAGATTTATCTTCAAATGGAGGGTTTTCCAAGGATTCAGTCCACTCAGCAGAATACATTTTAGGGCTTTTATTCATCCAATAGTCAAAGTACCAAAGTTTTATGTTGACATAGGAGTTGTTTAGCATAAAAATTAACATGAATGTCCTTCAGCCTTTCAGATATTTTTTTGCACAGCTCTGTCTAATCCTCCCTGGGATTTAGATGCCCCATTTTCAGCCTTTACGCACCAGACTGGACCTTATGTCTGCACAGATACAAAATGCTACTTACCTAACTCGGACACGCTGGTCTGTCTGGATGGGGACTACCTCTGTCCCTTCACAGTCCCCAACTGTCAGATGTCAGTCTGGATCAACTGTGGAAACAGACAAGCCTGGACATGTGCTCCAAAAATTGCTGAATGGTCATCTCATATCTATGTGTACCTTGACTTTAAAAATAAAGCAAAATGCGAGATAGCTTTCACTCACAGATGCTGTTAGCCTTTGCCTTTCAGCAAAACTGTCCCAAAATATGGCAGCAGTAAGCATGTATCAATTTTCCTGCTGTATTGTGACTTTAGGCATTACAAGAAAATTCTATGTTTCTTAATCTGACAATTATGTTGACAATCATACTGTCAGTGGAGATTTTCTTCACCCTTAAAAAAAGCGATAAACCCATCTCCTGTCATAATGCAGATGTTTCAGAGTAATGGTAATCAGTGCTCTTCAAGTCATGGAATACTTTGCAACTTTGTGAAAGCCGTAAAGACCTCCTTCATCATAGATATCTGTCAAGATGTGTATCTGTTATTATAATATGATTTCACTCAAAATGTGTTTTTTAGTGTTTGGTAGATACTAATGAGAAAACCTGACTGTTTCTTTATATAGTATCTCTATATGTGAAATCTCTCAAGAGTGCTTGAATCCTTGGGTCTCTCCATCTGCTATGGCCAGTATGAGGGGTTCCAAAATTATCGAGAATGCAACAGGAAGTCCTCAGACATGCAAGGGTGGGTGGGAACCCACTTGAACAGAGATGGGAATAATGGCAGGGCCATCTCACTTCTGAAGTATACAATGTATACAAAAGTGCTACAATGTAAAGTAGTGAGTGTACAGCTTGTATAACAGTGTAAATTTGCTGTCCCCTCAAAATAACTTAACACACAGCCATTAATGTCTAAACCGCTGGCAACAAAAGTGAGTACACCCCTAAGTGAAAATGTCCAAATTGGGCCCAATTAGCCATTTTCCCTCCCCGGTGTCATGTGATTCGTTAGTTTTACAAGGTCTCAGGTGTGAATGGGGAGCAGGTGTGTTACATTTGGTGTTATCGCTCTCACTCTCTCATACTGGTCTCTGGAAGTTCAACATATCACCTCATGGCAAATAACTCTCTGAGGATCTGAAAAAAAAGAATTGTTGCTCTACATAAAGATGGCCTAGGCAATAAGAAGATTGCCAAAACCCTGAAACTGAGCTGCAGCACGGTGGCCAAGACCATATAGCGGTTTAAGAAGACGGGTTCCACTCAGAACAGGCCTCACCATGGTCGACCAAAGAAGTTGAGTGCACGTGCTCTGCATCATATCCAGAGGTTGTCTTTGGGAAATAAACATATGAGTGCTGCCAGCATTGCTGTAAGAGGTTGAAGGAGTGGGGGGTCAGCCTGTCAGTGCTCAGACCATACGCCGCACACTGCATCAAATCGGTCTGCATGGCTGTCGTCCCAGAAGAAAGCCTCTTCTAAAAATGATGCACAAGAAAGCCCTCAAGCAGTTTGCTGAAGACAAGCAGACTAATGCCCTGTACACACAATTGTTTTTTCCGATTAAAAAAGTCTGATGGACTTTTTTCATCGGAAAAAACGATCGTGTGTGGGCCCCATCTGACTTTTTTCCATCGGTGTAAAAAAATAGAACTTGTTTTAAATTTTTCCGATGGAAAAAAAATTATAGGAAATTCCGATCGTCTGTGTGGAACTCCATCGGAGAAAAATACACGCATGCTCAGACTAAATTACAAGACGGGAATGCTCGTTCTGGTAAAACTAGCGTTCGTAATGGAGATAGCACATTCGTCATGCTGTAACGGACTGAAAAGCACGGAGACTGAAAAGCGCGAATCGGCTAACACCAAACTTTTACTAACACGCGGTAACACAAAATCAGCAAAAGCAGCCCAAATGGTGGCGCCATTGGATTTGAACTTCCCATTTATAGTGCCGTCGTACGTGTTGTACGTCACGGCATTTTGGACGGTCGGAATTTTGTTTGATGGTGTGTAGGCAAGACTGACGAAAGTCAGCTTCATCGGAATTCCGATGGAAAATTCCATCGGATTTTATTCCATCGGAAATCCGATCGTGGGTACAGGGCATGAGATTACCGAAACCATGTCCTGTGGTCCGAGACCAAGATAAACTTACTTGGTTCAGATAGTGTCAAGCTTGTGTGGTGGCAACCAGGTGAGGAGTACAAAGACAAGTGTGTCTTGCCTACAGTCAAGCATGGTGGTGGGAGTGTCATGGTCTGGGGCTGCATGAGGGCTGCCAGTACTGGGGAGCTACAGTTCATTGAGGGAACCATGAATGCCAACATGTACTGTGACATACTAAAGCAGAGCATGATCCCCTCCCTTCGGAGACTGGGCTGCAGGGCAAGACGACCACTGCCTTGCTAAAGAAGCTGAGGGTAAAGGTGATTGACTGGCCAAGCACATCCCCAGACCTGAACCCTATTGAGCATCTGTGGGGCAACCTCAAATGGAAGGTGGAGGAGCTCAAGGTCTCTAACATCCACCAGCCCCGTGATGTCGTCATGGAGTAGTGGAAGAGGACTCCAGTGGCCACCTGTGAAGCTCTGGTGAACTCCATGCCCAAGAGGGTTAAGGCGGTGCTGGAAAATAATGGTGGCCACACATAATATTGACACTTTGGGTACAATTTGGACATTTTCACTTAGCGGTATACTCACTTTTTTTGCCAGCGGTTTAGACATTAATGGCTGTGTGTTGAGTTATTTTGAGGGGACAGCAAATTTACACTGTTATACAAGCTGTACACTCACTACTTTACATTGTAGCAAAGTGTCATTTCTTCAGTGTTCTCACATGAAAAGATATAATAAAATACTTACAAAAATGTTGTTTCTCTTATGTGAGATTCTGTGTGTGTGTATGTGTATGTGTGTGTGTGTGTGTATATATATATATATATATATATATATATATATATATATATGTGTGTGTATATATATATATATATATATATACATACATATACATACATATATATACACACAGGTGTGTGAAAAAGTATTTGCCCCCTTCCTGATTTTAATTTTCTTTTGCATATTTCTCACACTTTAATGATTCAGATCATCAAACAAATTTCAATATTACACAAAGATAGCCCCAGTAAATCCAAGATGCACTTTTTTAATTACAGTAGAACCTCGGATTGCGAGTAACGCGGTTAACGAGCGTTTCGCAATAAGAGCACTGTATTTGAAAAAATCGTAACTCAGTTTTGAGTGTTGTCTCGCAAAACGAGCACGATTCAGGCCAAAGCCGTTGCAATACCATGTTTGGCCTGAGGTGGGGTGGTGCCGGAGCTGAGCAGAGCCGAACGTCGCCGATCGGCGCCGTTCGGAAATGCGCGGAAAGGCCCGAGGACAGCACGACTGACCCCGGCAAATCTCGGGAACGAAGCCTTTCCGAGATTTGCAGAGGTCAGCTGAGGTGTCCTCGGGCCTTTTCGGCCGTTTCCGAGGCTCTCCGGCGCCCCCCTGCCTCTGGCCGCATGGGGTATTACATCCTATTGAAGTCAATGCGGAACTAAATTATTTTCGTTTCCATTGACTTCAACGGGGAAACTCGCTTTGATATGCGAGTACTTTGGATTACGAGCATTCTCCTGGAATGGATTATGCTCGTAATCCGAGGTTCCACTGTATTTCATTTATTAAGGGAAAAAAGCTGTTCAAACCTGCCTGCCCTATGTGAAATAGTAATTGCCCCCCTCCCATGCTGAATCATGAATGAACTATGATTAATCCCTATCCCACACCCACCTAACAACTGTCCCGAGCAACCCTCATCAAATCATTCTCTGCAGCTATTACCTTTTGTACCACCCCCCCTCCCTTTAGAATGTAAGCTCTACGAGCAGGGCCATCCTGTATCTTCTGTATTAAACTGTACTGTATATGTGCTGTCCCCTCTCTACATTGTAAAGCACTGTATAAACTGTTGGTGCTATATAAATCGTGTATAAGAATAAGAATAATAATAATGATTAACCACAATTTTTTGGAAAGCTGAGTTAAATTTCACTTGCTACACCCAGGCCTGATTACTGCCAGACCTGTTGAATCAAGAAATCACGATAATAGAAGCTGTCTGACAGGGAGAGCCATTATCCACAAATGGAGATAACTTGGAACAGTGGTGAACCTTCCCAGGAGTGGCTGGCCTACACAAATTACTCCAAGAGCATGACGACGACTCATCCAGGAGGTCATAAAAGAACCCAGAACAACATCTAAAAAAACTGCAGGCCTTACTTGCCTCAGGTATGATCGGTGTTCATGACTCAACAATAAGAAAGAGACTGGGAAAAAATTGCATCCTTGGGAGAATTCCAAGGCCAAAGCCACTGCTGACCAAAAAGAACTCAAAGGCTCATCTCACATTTACCAAAAAAAAACCTTGATTATCCCCAAGACTTTTAGGCAAATATTCTGTGGACTGATGAGTCAAAAATTTTACTTTTTGGAATGTGTGCGTCTGGTTACATTACATCTGGCATAAAACTAATACAGCATTTCATAACAAGAACATCATACCAACAGTCAGACATGGTGGTGGTAGCTTGATGGTCTGGAGCTCTACCAAAAAATCATAAAGGAGAATGTCCAGCCATCAGTTCGTGACCTCAAGCTCAAGTGCACTTGGGTTATGCAGCAGGACAATGATCCAAAACACAACAGCAAGTCCACCTCCAAATGGTTCAAACAAAGCAAAATTTTGGTTTTGGAGTAGCCTAGTCAAAGCCCGGACTTAAATCCAATTGAGATGCTGTATCATGACCTTACACAGGCCGTTCATGCTGGAAAACCCTCCAATGTGGCTGAATTAAAGCAATTCTGCAAAGAAGAGTGGGCCAAAATTGCTCCACAGCAATGTGAAAGACTCCTTGCCAGTAATCGCAAATGCTTGATTGCAGCTGTTGCCGCCAAGGGTGGCAAAGCCAGTTATTAGGTTAAGGGGGGCAATTACTTTTTCTCATAAAGCCAGGCAGGTTTAGACAGCTTTTTTGACTTCATGAATGAAACCATCATTTAAAAACTGCATTCTGTATTTACTCGGGTTATCTTCATGTAATAATAAAATTAGTTTGATAAAGAGTCATTTAAGTGTGACAAATATGAAAAAAAAAATAATCAGAACGAGGGCAAATACTTTTTCACACAACTGTGTGTGTGTGTGTGTGTGTGTGTATACGTATATATATCTATATATATACAAAAAATATTATTATTATTTTTTAATGTTGCTTTTCTGAATTTGCATTGATTTGTTATATGGCAAATTTAAATCCAAATAATGCTTAGAGGAGTTGCATCTTAATTTTGCATACACTATCTTTTCAAGATAATATGTAACACAGACTTAAGCTGTATACATGCATACAGCATTTACTGGACCATACAAAAATGAACTCATGAATAATATCTTCTTTAATCTGTGTCTTTGTACAGAGCTTTATGTGTTTCCAGACAGATTAGTGGTTTGTGCAAGTCAGCTTGAACCTTGTCCCAGTACAATAGAAGCTGAGGCTTTAAAACCTTCCGACAAGGTGAGAGAATATTATGTGTTTAGTTTTTGTATAAGCATATCTGTATTCATTTAAAGGAAATGTAAACCCTAATAATGAACTTCTCTTATTTGCTTCTTTTTGGTCTGTTAAATATACCACTTAAAGTGGAGCTCCACCCTAAAGTGAAACTTCCGCTCATCGGATTCCTGCCCCCCCCCCCGTTAAGTGTCCATTTATTAAGTCAGCAGCTGCAGTATTTGTAGCTGCTGGCTTTAAATATTATTTTTTTAGGTGGAGCTCCGCTTTAAAGCGTTTTGTTATATCTGTTCAATAAGTACAAAAAAGCAAAATAAATTCAGAACTATTGTGTGCCTTTTACACACTGCCTGTGTCATCTCAAGGAGTCTAATTAGCCCACTTAGTTGATATTTTTGGACTATAGAATGATTAGCTATTAGAGATGGGAGAATATGTGGGTTGAAGTTGTTTATGGCTGACACCAATAAGCCCATGAAAATGCTGTGTGTTGTCAACGCACAACAGGACTTAGGAACTAAATGCATTTCCAGGAGATTAACAGGTATGTTTGTATTTTCAGGGTCTTCAAAGGGATACAAATGGGAAATGTGCATGTATTGTAGAGATAAATTGCAACACAGCAGCAACATAAAGCTCTAACCCCTCATCATCTTTAAAACTAAAAGTGACTATTGTCACTTTAAAGCAGTATTAAACCCAACACAAAAAATTTATTATAATGCAGCTTACTAATCCTTACATGTGGTGGCTGCATTAGGTTTCACATGGTGATTTGCCCAGTAACACACTTTCTGTATTAGGTTGCCTACACTAATAGATGAAGGAGCAACAGAGACACCTTTGGATAGCAGCATCGTTAATCTAGGGGAGGGTAGTGTTAAATGGACTAGCAGATTTAGGCTGCTTTCACACTGAAAGCGCCCGAGTGTCGGCGGCAAAACACAGCTTTTTTTAGTGGTGCTTTACCGTTGTTTTTGCAGCGCTTTTCGGCCGCTAGCGGGGCGCTTTTAACCCCCGCTAGCGCCCGAAAAAGGATTAAAAGCGCCGCTACAGCGGTTCGGCGGCGCTGCCCATTGATTTCAATGGGCAGGGGCGCTTTAGGAATGGTGAGTTCACCGCTCCTAATGTGCGCTCCAAAGAAGCTGCTGGCAGGACTTTTTCTGACACCCTGCCAGCGCACCGCTCCGCTCCAGTGTGAAAGCCCTCGGGCTTTCACACTGGAGTGAATGGAGCCGCTGTTTCAGGGCGCTTTGCAGATGCTATTTTTAGCGCTATAGCACCTGCAAAGCGCCTCAGTGTGAAAAGGGTCTTGGGTACACTAAACAAATTGAAGCCAAACTCCAGTTTACAATTTTTAAGAAATTACAACAGTTTTTAAACCTCTAAGTACTACATCTGCAGGGCAGCTTTGGCTGTAGAAAAATAACAGACTTGCTGCCTGATCACAAGCTGAAAATAAAAGAAAAAAGCCTAAAAAAGAGAACTAATGCAACCATCACATTTAAGAATTGGTAAGCATTAATATAATGAATGTTTGCTTTTGGGTTAAATACCACTTTAAAGTGATGAGTTGTTAAAATCACTAAATACGATCAATTCAAAAGTTTATCTTATTTCCTTGTATTGGTAAAATGACTAATATATAGACCAAGGCCAGACTCCAAAACATATTTTCTTCTTTTACTACTTTGTACAGACAGCACTGTTAAAAAGGCTCCTTTGATACTTCTTTAGACTGGATCACCTCCATAAAAAAGTGGTCACATTCAGGAGCTAAAATTTAAAGTGATACTAAACACACACTGTTTAATTTACATTCCTTCTCTGTTTCTATATGTGGATGATAGCACTGGAAATATTTTGATAAAAAAAACCCCATCTAAGTACCGTTTTCCTAATCGATATACAGTTGTCACATGACCCAGATCATTCCCAGCCTGTCTGCAGGGAAACATAAGCAGGAGGAGCTTCTAGTCCTCTGCTGCCAGTCACATGTTCAAAAAAAATTAAATAAAAACAGCCTTTGGAGTAAAAATAAATAGTTAATATCAATGAACTGATTTAAATTGTCATACAAATGTATATTTTAATTATTTATTATTTTTTGGCAATAACCTGATTAGGACGGATTTCTGGCAGTCGCAGGCTGTGTCACGCCCCTCCAACCTGTGTCTTAGAATAAGAGGGAGGTGATGTCGCCATTATTCTACATAGCTGGTTGGTGGGCATGGAGGAGGAGGGAAGGAGTGGGCTGTCATTTACCACTGTGTATACACCCACATGTGTGATTCTATAGTCACATGGGCTGCTCAGATGTGATAGGGAGGAAATGCTCAGCACAGAAACTCACTGAAAACTGAGCATGTGCAGAGCTTGCAGTTTCTTACTGTGCCTATGTGGGTTTCCTCAGGGTACTCCGGTTTCCTCCCACACTCTGAAGATTTGCTGGTGTAGGTTAACTGGCTCCTGTCTAAATTGGCCCTAGTATGTGTGAATGGGAGTTAGGAACCTTAGATTTTAAGTTACTTGAGGGCGGGGACTGATGTGAATGTATAATAAATATATAAATTGCTGCATAAATTGATGGTGCTAAAAAAGTACCTGTAATAAATCAATAAAAAAATTAATAAATGGAACACAAACTCCACTTGCTGACTGAAAAGAACACTCGTTAACATTCATAAACAAAATTTCCTATTTACCACATTGCCGAAAAGAAAAAATATTTTTAAAAACCATAATAAAAAAAATAATATATATATATATATATATATATATGTGTGTGTGTGTGTATGTGTGGCGGTACCGCCGTAGGGGCTGCTAAGTGTAGTGGCCCACCTGTCACCCTGCCCAGCCCGGCATTCACTCCTCAGTCGCTCTCAGGCAGAAAACTGTCCATATGCTTGTTTTTGTTGTTTTTTTTTATTGAGGGAATAGAGCTTGGGTGGGTGAAGGAATATATGGGATGCCCAGTGGAATCTTGGAACAAACAATTGGTTAATTGTATAGCAACCAATTAGGACAACTATGTACACTTCTGTACACATCACTCCTCCTGCACAACTCTTGCTTGCAGACTATTGCTCTCTCTATTTCTTCCTTCCGCACAACTCTTGCTCCCAGGAACAGCTAGCACGTGGTTAGGTCCGACACTGACTCAGCCGAGCCCAAGTAACCTGCCCTTTGCGGGCCCCTATGGTGTAGCAGAAAATAGAAAGTCTTTTGTGCTAGCTGTCCTATAGGTGGAGTACTGCTCCCAGTCAGTCCTCTTCAGGCCCTGCCAGCCCTCCTAGCTGCAGTTGCATGACTTCACTGCCCATGACATTGCAGTCCTTATTACTGGCTCGGCACCCAGCTCTGACTGTTTCCTCTCAGTCCTCTCTGGGATGCTTCTCCAGTCCTCCCGACTGCACATGCCACTCACCAGCCCTCCTGGCTGCGACCGTTGGTTCCCTCCTGAAGACTTGCCTGGCAGTACTAGCTCCTGCTGTCCTCTCTTGTGCCTCCCGTGCCTCCTGTTCGGATCCTCCACAATTTCCTGGAGGGCTCTGTTCTGCACTCGAGCCCAGACCCAAGGTCACCCCCCCCCCTCATGGAAATCCCCTATTCAGCCGCCGCAGCCCTGCGCGCATGCGCGGTGGAATGGCACTTCGGCGGATGCGCGAACGGCGCACGTGCTCGCTCAATGGTGTGCGCGAATGGCGCACGCACATGCGCCATGGCGCACCAATCAGAACTCTGACAGGCCTATTTAAAGAAGCCTAGTGGCGCTGGCAGGTTGCTGGTTTGTCGTCAGCTTCCTGCCTTGTACCTGGTTTCCTGTATACACGTCTGAACCCTTGTTGTGATCCGGATCGACCTGACTACGCTGCTTCTCTCCTGGACCTGACCTTTGGCTTGCCTCTCGGACCTCTTCTGCCTGCCCGCTGTGTTTGACCCTCGGCCTGTGACTCGGACTTTCTACCAATCTCCAATCCCTGATCTCCTGCTTGTATTCCGGATTTGCTACTTGCCTCCAGCTCTGATTACCTGCTTCGTATTCCTGGACTGATCACTTGTCTTCTGTGTTAGACCCTCGGCCTGCACCCTCAGTACCTGTTTCTACAGCCAGTATCTGGACTCAGTCTACCCGCTTGGCCCCTGTAGTGCCCTAGACTTGTGTCTTTGCTTGGATCTTGTGAGAGCCCTCATCAGCCTGGTGTTAGGCCCTCAGCCTGTTCCTGGTCACCCGATCCTCTACCAAGACTTCCTCACCTGCTGGTAGCCAGTGCCTCTTTGCGCCATCCTCTCCCTGTTCCACCTCCAGGGGGCGGAGTGCGCCAAGTCGCAAGGGTGAACCACTCTCGGCCTCGGTAAGTACACCCGTGACAGTGAGGAGCTACCTCAAAGGCCCAGACAGCCTAGTACTCCGCCCTCCGTTCGTCCACCCGCTAACTCCTCCCCAGCTGGGCTGACTTTAGGTATTTAGGGAGGCCTGCCCCCTTCCAATCCAGGTTGGGGATTGGTCAGGGCTCCTTAGAACACCCCAGGCAGCCCCACCTCTCCTCTCCTTCTAGAATCCTCCAGAAGGAAGAGGGAAGTCTCAGTGACACTGCCTGTGAGTCACCAGCTGCTAACTCTGAGCCACTCCCAGCCCTTACAAGCAAAAACAAACAGGCCTAGCTTCCAGCTAGGCCTGCCTAAATTTGCCTACACCTATGTAGAAGGTGCTACATATACACCTTTAGTATATCTAAGACCAAAGCTTTCTTTTTATTTTGGACAGGATGGGGAATGGTTAAAGCATCTGTGGGTTTTTTCCAATTTTATTTTACCACTTTATATCTATCGTCCTAATTTATATGCTGTATTTATAACACTCACTTTTTTCCCCTGAAAATAGAGGGTAAACTGTGCCTGCGTGTTATATGCAGGGGGCTGTGGAAAGTTTTTTTCCTGAAACTTCCCTCTTAAAGTTAGGGTGCGTGTTATACGCCTATAAATATGGTAGTTATCAGTGTGGTTATCAAGTATAAAAGAACGAGCAGGGCCCGCTGATCCCTCCTGTATTGAATTGAATTTTAACTGTACTGTCTGCCCCCATGTTGTAAAGTGCTGCACAAACTGTTGGCGCTATATAAATCCTGTATAGTAATAATATTAAAAGTGTAACAAATAACTATTTGTTGGTCTCTTATACTGTGGCCATGTTACTTTTTATGCTTGGTTCCAGCTGCACTGAAAGATTTGGAGAAGGAGGAAGCCCCTACAGCTTATGAAAAGTTGGTCGGCTTGCTAAATCAATCATTCCCTCTAGAGCCCCCCCCCCCCCCAAGATGATAAGGTAATCACTTGGGTGCAGGGAAGGCGGGTTTGACAATTGATGCTGAGCCCCCCTAAAGATGATGGAAATAGTAATGTAGAGTGACTAAAAGAGAACAAATAGAAAGTGAATGGCTTCCTCAATATACACTTGCAGTAAAGGTGGCAACACAATAGCCAGAGGATAAACTGCAATTGCGTCGCCCAGAAAATAAGGAAGTGAAACCAAACAGCAGGCTCAGCCAGGTATTTAATACTTTATTCAGCTTAAGTAATTAACAGCTTCAGCTAAAATGTAACAAATAAAATGTTAAAGAAAAACTCACCTAAAAATATTTGGGTTTAACTGCATTTTTAGAGAGGTAAATTCCATCTAATGCCGTGTACAATTGATCGGTTTTACCGATGAAAACAGTCCGATGGACTTTTCTCATCGGACAAACCGATCGTGTATGGGCCCCATCGGTCTTTTTTTCCATCGGTGAGAAAAAATAGAACATGTTTTAAATTTATCCGATGGGAAAAAACGATAGCAAATTCCGATCGTCTGTGTGGAACTCCATCGAACAAAAAACCCACGCATGCTCAGAATCAAGACGACGCATGCTCAGAAGCATTGAACTTAATTTTTCTCGGCTTGTCAGAGAGTTTTACGTCACGGCGTTTGGGACGGTCAGATTTTTGACTGATGGTGTGTAGGCAAGACTTATGGAAGTCAGCTTCATCGGATTTCCGATGGAAAAATCCATCGGATTAGAATCCATAGGAAATCCAATCGTGTGTACAGGGCTTTAGAGAGATGTCTTCTCAACAGGTGTCCCTATTGGAAGATTTTCCTTCTATTGCTTTTGTAATGACAACTCAAACTGTACGTTTTTTTTTTTATTCCTAGCGACAGTGCTCGTTAGAACAAATAGAGAAAATCTACCCACTGGGACAGCAATAAAAAGCTGACAGCCATTTAAATCCCTCCCACAGTATTCAAAACAAAAAAATAAAAGTTTTGGCTTTCAATACCCTTGAAGAAGGCCTGACGTGCAACCATCTATAAAATGTCTTCCATGATGGCCTCTGTTCTAACTTTTTTCCTCCTATGTAAAAAGTCAGTTAAAGAAATATTTTCTTAAATCGACCATCTGAATTTTATATTGTTTATGTCATCACCTTTATTTATAGTTAGCACAGTGTGTTTTCCATGAATAAAACTGGCCTCCATCCATGGATTTATTTCCTTCTGGAACACTCGCGCTTGCTTTTCTTGAAGATATGTAACCATATCAGCCCTTATGGGATCCTATGATCATTGAAAAACATAGCGGTGGCCTCCTGCCACAGAGAACTTCAAGACAAGCCGTGCGGAATTACAGCAGGAATCCTTGGCCGTGGGTGGATGTGCACCTTGGGGAGGCCTATCATTTTTCTCTGCTGTGCTTCTGCGCTGCAGCCAGGCCAGGCCTGAAACCACACTCATCCTCCCAGTCCTACAGGGAATTTGAAGTACGCCTGGAAAAGAGGGAGGATGAATAGAGAGTGTGACCACCCAACAGCCGACTGTGGGCTTGACAGCAGAGACGTTCACAGTGGCCCCAGTGGTCTCATCCATCTTCTTATAAGAAGATGAACAAGAAGTGCAGGGAAAGTCTATTGAGAGACACACAGCAGATACATATGATCTTGTTTAATAACACATAATAAATAGCAATGATGTACAGGCCAATATGCCATTTGGAAATCATCTGTCATGGCACACTATGGTCAGGTTAAAGAAAGATGATTTTTGATTGGTTGTGATGGAAACAGCTGTGCACCATCACTTTTGTGTTATTATATAAGACCAGCAGTGTATACTAGTCTACTAGTACAGAGGGCATATGGCCAGCACTGTACGTAGTTAGATCTGAACATTTTACTATATTGCACATACAGTATATGAAATTTAAAGTATAGCCAAAGGCAAAACTTTTTTTACATTTTGGATGGAGTGGAGAGGGATTAGAACACCTGTCAGATTTTTGCGAGGGGGCGCACACAGCGTCCATTCCTTTCTAGTCCCGGTCAGGCTTGTGCATGCAAGGATGACTCCATAGGGCCCTGAAAGGGAAAGAAGCCACCCTGAAACTAGAAGCTGGGCTAGGCACTAAGGGGACCGGCTGAATCAGGGGGAAAGGACAAGCTGAATGCCGGAAGAAGCAGCATCTATATAGTGGCAGTGGAAAATGCTTGAAAATAAGGCTTATCTGGGGAATTAAAGCAGTATTAAACCCAAAACCAAAAATTTTATATATTGCAGCTTGCCAATCATTAGATGTGGTGGCTGCATTAGTTTACTTTTCTTTGGCTTTTTCCCCTCCGTTTTCACCTGGTGATCTGGCCAGTAATCACACCTCCAGTATTAGTGAGACACAACCCTGGGTGAAAGCGCACAGGAGGCACAGTAGACAGCAGCACTGTCATTATAGGGGGGAGGGGGGTGTACTAGCAGATTTAAATACACCAAATTGAAGCCAAACTCCAGCTCACAATTTATAATCGGTTACAGCAAACATTTTTTTCCTTTTGAGATTAAAAGTAGGGCTGTTACTGATTAAAATATTCGTGTTCGATTAATCGATTTTTTTTAAATCGATGAATCGACTAATTTCGATTAATTATAACGCACATAAATTTTTCGGATCACCACCATATATAGTCCCCACTGTAATATCCACAATCACCCCTACTGTAATATGGTCCACATCTCCCCCAATGTATAGGAAGATTAGTGCTTGCTTACCAGAGAAGCCGGCCGAACATGAGCAGTTGAGGCCGGGTCAGTGGCGTCACTAGGGTTGGTTTCACCTGGTGCGGCAAAACACCCCACCCCCCCCCCCCATCGTCTAAAGAACTATTTGCAGAGTGTCCCTCACCCCCATATACCCCCTCCTAGCACAATTCCTCTTTCTCCTTCCCTCATCCCCCCTCTCAGCACAAATCCCCCCCCCAATATTCCCTCTCTTAACAAAAATCTTCACCCCCATATGCCCCCTTCCAGTACAAATACCCCCTCTCAGCACATTACTTCCCCTCCATTTCCCCCTACCAGCACAAGTCATCACCCTCATATACCCCCTTTCAGCACAAATTCCCCTTTCTCAGCGCAAAATGCCCCCCATATCCCTCCTTCTTATACAAATTCTTTTACCCCCCAAATCCCCTCTCAGCACAAATCATCCTCCCATCCCCCCTGCCTGCACAGACCCCCCCCTCTCAGCACAAATCCTCCCCCATCTCCCTGCACAGATCCCCCCTAAGCACAAATCATACCCCCCATGCCTGCACAGATCCCCCCTCTCAGCACAAATCATCCCCCCCATCTCCCTGCACAGATCCCCCACTCAGCACAAATCATCCCCCCATCTCCCCCTCCCTGCACAGACCCCCCTCTCAGCACAAATCATCTCCCCCCTCCCTGCACAGATCCCCCCTCTCAGCACAAATAATCTCCCCCTCCCTGCACAGATTCCCCCCCTCAGCACAAATCATCCCCCCATCTCCCCCTCCCTGCACAGACCCCCCCTCTCAGCACAAATCATCCCCCCATCTCCCCCCTCCCTGCACAGATCCCCCCTCTCAGCACAAATCATCTCCCCCTCCCTGCACAGATCCCCCCTCTCAGCACAAATCATCCCCCCATCTCCCCCCTTTCAGTATTAAACCCCTCTTCTTGCCCAAATTCTCTTATTCCCAAACCAAGCCACCCTCAGCACAAATCCTCTTATTTAATCCCTCCCTGACAATTTCCCCCTACAAGCACAACCCCCACCCCAATACAAAGGCACTCATGCAACTAAAAACAGTTTGCTGGCACTCGCCTCCAGATTTTCCCATAAAAAACAAACAAAAAAAAAATCTTAATCCCTCTCAGCATAAATCCTTCCTCTTATTGCACAAATCCTCAGATCCCTGCCCCCAGCCCAGACTTACCGGTTATCAGTTACCGGGTCCTCAGTGATTGATTGCTGTCCAGTCAGAAGACACGCCAAAGCAGAGGAGGAACCTGGGAAGGAGATCTCCCGGCGCTCTGACACTGCTAACATGCAGCCGGCTGGGACAGATAGGAGCTGCTAAAGTGTCAGCCATCACTGCGCTGGAGACCCGGGGTTACCCCGCAGGAGATGTCGGGCTGGTGATGACGTCAGCGTGCCACTCTAGGCTCACATAGGCCACCGCCGGGTGGACCAAGATGGCCTCCACTCCGGGAGCTAGGCCGAAGCCGCGGCCTTTCCTATGGCCGAGGTCGCAGAGGAGCTCCGCGGGTCACGTGGTGTGCCGATCGATCAAAATAATTTTGATCGGTCAAAATTTTTTACGATTAATCAAGGAATTAATCGTTAATTTCCGCAGCCCTAATTAAAAGTTTTACATGAATATATATAAATTGATAATTTTAATCACCCCTGCCAGTGTTAGGTCATTTGTCTCATCCAACTGATACATTCTGCTGGGGAGTTTGTGCTTCTGAAAAACATCAGACTTGCTGACTGGATCAGCAGATGAAAATAGAAGATATAAAGCCTAAAAAATAAAATGTATGCAGGCATCACATCTAAGGATTGGTAAGCTGCAATATAATAAATATTTGCTTTTGGGTTTAATACGGTTTTAACTAAGTTTCTGTTAGAAGTGGCATTAGCAGATCAAGTAGATCTGTGTCAGGTCTATTTGTGCCACCTCCACCAGTTACTATTTCTGATTCAATATTTTTATTGAAGTTTCAAGAACCATAACAAGCCATGGTTTGCCCACACAGGACAGGCATGTAAAGAAACAGCGTATGAACATGTAATGAATAACAAAACAAATAACTGTTACCATAGAGGATCAAGTTAGGAATTAGGCAGATATCACAGGCTATAACACTCTGTTCCCTGGAGGACAGCAATCTGTATTGATAGCCTTCATATCAGGAATGAAGGGAGAAAAGGAGGAAACAGGGAAAGGGAAGAAAAGAGAGAGAAAGAAGAGAGAAGAGGAGAGCGGCCCCAGGAGAGGGCAAGTACCACGGATGCGGAACTATACAGGCAAGGTTTAAAGTTGACCTTAGCTAGTCGGGGCAGGGACAGGAAAGAAAAAACGTATCCATGTTTCCCAAAAATTTTGCATGTGAATCCCTCAATATACTGGACATCTGCTCGTTTGCCATTAGAGCGGTAATTCTGGTTTTCACCCCCTGGAAGGTAGCAGCTGGGGTTCTCCAGGCATGGGCAATGGTCCTCTTGACAGAAATAAAAAGGTATGTGGCCACCAGTTTTTATTTCAAATTGAAAATAGAAACCACTGCAGGGCTGCCCCTAGTTAACAGAACAAATGCAGCAGTTTTTTTTATATGTAGCGCCCTGCTCCCAATGACTGGGCACTATGTTAAATCTAGTGGGTGTCTGAGCTGGTAGTTTGGCTCAGACTCTGTATATAATTATGTTAAATTAGCCTCTCTTTCGGCTATGGCTGTGTTGGGCAGACTTCCCACTGTTGCCTGTAGGTGGCGTTACCACCCCAGGCCAATGTGGAAGACTGACAGGCCAGAGTGCATTGGGTACCTTCTCCCGGGAACAGTTCAGTGGGCGTGGTCTACCCGCTGAGCATGCTGGGAAAGGGTACTTAAGGGGCAGACACCATTTTGAGGAGTCCTCTTTTCCCCTCGCGGCCCTCCTGGCGCGAGGAGCGTGTGTGTGTTCTTGGCCTCGGGACCAGGTTGGCCCGAGGCTGCAACACTACCAAGTAGGCCCATTTATGCTGCAAGTACATTTTGTAAATATTTTATTATATCTTTTCATGTGACACTGAACACTGAAGAAATGACACTTTGCTACAATGTAAAGTAGTGAGTGTACAGATTGTATAACAGTGTAAATTTGCTGTCCCCTCAAAATAATTCAACAAGCAGCCATTAATGTCTAAACCACTGGCAACAAAAGTGAGTACACCCCTAAGTGAAAATTTTCAAATTGTACCCAATTAGCCATTTTCCCTCCCTGGTGCCATGTGTTACAAGGTTGCAGGTGTTTTAAATTTGGTGTTATCGCTCTCACTCTCTCATACTGGTCACTGGAAGTTCAACATGGCACCTCATGGCAAAGAACTCAGAGGATCTGAAAAAAAAGAATTGTTGCTCTACATAAAGATGGTCTAGGCTATAAGAAGATTACCAAGACCATGAAACTGAACTGCAACACGGCGGCCAAGACCATACAGCGGTTTAACAGGACAGGTTCCACTCAGAACAGGCCTCGCCATGGTCGACCAAAGAAGTTGAATGCACGTGCTCAGCGTCATATCCAGAGGTTGTCTTTGGGAAATAGACGTATGAGTGCTGCCAGCATTGCTGCAGAGGTTGAAGGGGTGGTGGGTCAGCCTGTCAGTGCTCAGACCATACACCGCACACTGCATCAAATTGGTCTGCATGGCTGTCGTCCCAGAAGGAAGCCTCTTCTAAAGATGATGCACAAGAAAGCCTGCAAACAGTTTGCAGAAGACAAGCAGACTAAGGACATGGATTACTGGAACCATGTCCTGTGGTCTGATGAGACCAAGATAAACTTATTTGGTTCAGATGGTGTGAAGTGTGTGTGGTGGCAACCAGGTGAGGAGTACAAAGACAAGTGTGTCTTTACAGTCAAGCATGGTGGTGGGAGTGTCATGGTCTGGGGCTGCATGAGTGCTGCCGGCACTGGAGAGCCACCGTTCATTGAGAGAATAATGAATGCCAACATGTACTGTGACATACTGAAACAGAGCATAATCCTTTGGAGACTGGGCCGCAGGGTAGTATTCCAACATGATAACGACCCCAAACACACCTCCAAGACAACCACTGCCTTGCTAAAGAAGCTGAGGGTAAAGGTGATGGACTGGCCAAGCATGTCTCTAGACCTAAACCCTATTGAGCATCTCTGGGACATCCTCAAATGGAAGGTGGAGGAGTGCAAGGTCTCTAACATCCACCAGCTCCGTGATGTTATCATGGATGAGTGGAAAAAAGGACTCCAGTGGCAACCTGTGAAGCAATGGTGAACTCCATGCCCAAGAGGGTTAAGACAGCACTGGAAAATAATGGTGGCCACACAAAATATTGACACTTTGGGCCCAATTTTGACATTTTCACTTAGGGGTGTACTCACTTTTGTTGCCAAAGGTTTAGACATTAATGGCTGTGTGTTGAGTTATTTCAGTGTTGTCTCATGAAAAGTGATAATAAAATATTTACAAAAATGTGAGGGGTGTACCCACTTTTGTGAGATACTGTGTGTGTGTGTGTATGTGTATATATATATATATATATATATATATATATTGTGAGGGGGTTAGCTCGGCAGCGGGTGTGTGTGACCCCCGGGATGGGCTCCCCACACAAAAAACAGGCCCAGCAAACGGAGGTGGTGGTTTTCAAAATCAAAAAGGTGCGGTTTATTTTCTATTTACAGTGACAAAACACAGCAAAGCAAAAGAAACATAAACAAAATAAATCCTGGTCAACTTGACCTCTGACTAAACATACAGGTTTCCTAACTAACAACTGGGATCAGCCTAGTGCTGTCCTAGTCCCTAAGTCCCTGGTTTTAAATGTCCAAGCAAATAGCCACACAGGCTTTGTCTCACCGCACAGGGATTCACTCTCCCTAGACAGTCCACACAGGTCTGGGTCCAGGCATGAGCAAACATCTAATGAAGCTGGGAGTTCTTATAGAGGCCTAAATGAGCTGACAAGCTTCAGCTGGTCTCATCAACTCCCTGTCTGCACGACGCCCCACACTCTCCCTAGAGGTATGAGTCATCCATGAGCCCACTAGCCTCAGCTGGGCTTATACAACTCTCCACCTAGTTGTATAAGTCGGCGTAAAGCCTGAATCTGGGCGAAATATATCTACCCCCCTGGATGCAACCAGGTGACTTTACCTTCCTGCTGTCACATACCCCCCCCTCTTGTTTTAACCTCGGGGTTGGAACACCAGCAATCAGGCATTCATGTACTCGAGACAAAGCATCCACATTCCCCATTTGAACGCCAGGGCGATGCTTTACTGTGAAGTTGAATTCCTGGAGGGCCAGGAACCACCTATTCACTCTTCTATTTGTTTCCTTGTTTTGAGCCATCCACTTTAACGGAGCGTGATCCGTAACCATGTCAAAGTGCCTACCTAGCAGGTAGTACCGAAGGGAATCTAGAGCCCACTTCACCGCTAAACACTCCTTTTCAACGGTGGCGTAATTTACCTCATGGGACTTCAACTTCCTGCTGAGGTATGTAAAAAGAAACAAATCCGCGCAATAAACTATAATGTACTACTAAGCAGCTGAACACTAAGGGTCAAATAATCAAAATCCCTGAGTATAACATAAAAATAAATAGTGCAGCGCTTTAAAAGTCCATATATCAAAGATAGAAAAACAGCACAGTAAATCAGTATATAATCCCCGTGATCTTCATAGATGACACATGGACTCTTGATTGCATGCAGGTGGTAACAGACACACACACAGTGAGAGACCTCCACCAACAGATAAATTGGCCGCTCACCTTCCAACATGGACCCTTTAATTATAGAGGGTCACTGAAAAACTTTCCCTTACGGGTTAATCCAAAGCAGATGAAGATGTAAACTTCCCCAAAAGGATTAGGGTCATCAATTCCATATAACATCAGGATCATTCAAAAACTTCCAGGTATTAAGTTCATAGGGCAGTGTTTACATGTGGAAAATATAGAAGCAGACCATAGTGTTTCTCCGTAATAGAAAACAATTTAATGAAAAACGAAAGTAGTGCACTTACATTTAAAAGGCACTAAACCAGTGCCGAGGTACAACAGCGCGTCTGGTGAGACTGTGAATGAACTGCGGGTGACGTCACGAACTTCCCATCCGTACGCACGTTACGTCCCGGTAGGCGGGACTTCATCAGCGGATATGGGAAGAACGCCAGACACCCGCTCTTATAGCAACAAGGCGCCTGTGACTATGGAGACACGATGCAGCGTCACATGACGCCGATAGGGACGTCTGAATCACATGACATCAACCAGGAAGTGTCCCCGTGAGCCAGATATCCACACAAAGACTCCAAAGGCAACCAAAATACATGATAAAAACTTTAAAATAGAAAATATAAATATATATATATCTAAAATTCAACCAGTAAACCAGCCCAGTTGATTAATATAAAATATATGTATATTAATGCAGCAATCAACTCCTACAGTTACTACCGATATGGAGAAAGAAGCTGCTTATACATTGGATAAAAAATAAATAAACAAATCTGGACTGCAGACCTGAATATAGACGTGACATCAACCACAGCCCACAACAATCTCACCAAACCAAAATAAACATACTAAAACAATAATACATTAATAAATCACATATAATAAATGAAAAAAAACATCTACGATCTAATTAGCGGTCAGTTATAAAACAATTTATGTCAAATTCGACATTTAACCCGTCAGGGCAAAGAACTCGTGTTTCATGAATCCAATGGGATTCTCTTTTGCTCAGCTGACGGATAAAATTGCCACCTCGCCAATGTCTAGTGACTTTCTCTATGCCCCAGAATCTCAAACCCTTGGGATTTTGTTGGTGGAACTGTTTAAAATGCCTAGAGACATTATGGGTTTTGACCCCCTTTTTAATATTATTAACATGTTCTGCCACACGAACATGTAGAGGTCTCGAGGTTCGGCCTATATATTGGAGTCCGCAATCGCACTCCAGCATATAGACGACCCCCACCGTGGCGCACGTAATCAATTGTTTAATATTGTATTCTTTATTGGTGGCAGATGCCAAAAAAGACTTCCTTTTCTTAAGATTAACTTTGGAGGTCCTGCACGGGACACAACGGCCACATGCGTAAAATCCACCCAGGAATCTAAACATGCTGTTATCTGACGGTACAGGGGGGTTTAGGACACTAGGTGCCAATCGATCTCGCAAGGACGGGGCTTTCTTATAAATGAATTGGGGTTTCTCCGGTAGAACGGGACCAAGAATCTTATCTTGTTTTAAGATGGACCAATTTTTAGCAATAATTTTCTCGAACTTTTTATACTGGACATTGTAGTCCAATATCATTCGAAAATTGTGAGAATCCCCATCAGAAGTTTTACTTCGATCAGTCAATAATGTCTGTCTATCAATCATCTTAACTTGTTCTACCTCTCGGAGCAGAACCTGTTCATCATAACCCTTTTGCACAAATCTAGTGGTCAACACTCGTGATTGGTTTACAAAATCAGATACTTGTGTGCAATTCCGACGCAACCTAATATACTGTCCCCTGGGGATGTTGCACAACCAAGAACGGTGGTGACAACTCCCCAGGGGAATGTACGCATTGCGATCGGTGGGTTTAAAGTGATTGATCAACTTAAAATGATCACTTCCCTTGGTGATGGTAAGATCCAAATAATCAACCTTCTCATTATCTATGGTCCATGTGAGGATAATATTTTTGTTGTTGTCATTAAGATGACTAATGAAAAAATCCAAAGCGGATCTATCACCCTCCCACACCAGGATCAAATCATCAATATAACGAAAATAACAAACTAATTCAGGGGGACGACATGCGAACACTGCCCGTTCCTCCCAGTGGGCCATAAAAATATTGGCCACACTGGGAGCAAAACGGGCCCCCATCGCAACTCCCCTAGTTTGTAAGAAAAAATCCCCATCGTACCAAAAATAGTTCCGGGATAAACAAAAATCCAAACAACTCAAAAGGAACTCCTGATGTCTACCAGACAGCGTAGAGGTGGACAGAGCCCATTCCACAGCCGTCAGTGCATCCTGGTGTCCTATAATGGTGTACAGGGACCCCACGTCTGCTGTCACCAATATACTTTTTTCAGAACACCCCAGAGATTGGAGGATCTGGATAATATGTTTAGTGTCTTTAAGGAATGCTGGCGTTTTAACTACCAGGGGTTGTAAGAATGAATCAATGTATTGCCCTAATCGGGCTGACACTGAGTCAATCCCATTTACTATGGGCCTCCCTGGAGGGTTAACACTGTCTTTATGTAATTTCGGTAGAAAATAAATGATAGGAGTTCTGCAAAACAATGGATCCAGGTAAAGAGCCTCTTTTATGGTCAATATTCCCTGATCTTTACCATCCTCAATGATATGGTGTAACTCATCCTTAAAGGACAACATAGGGTCTGTATGAAGAACTCTATATGTATCCTCATCTGACAATAGGTTACTCATTTCCATTTTATAGTATTCTTTACTCAGGATGACTAACCCTCCTCCTTTGTCCGCTGGACGAATTACAATTTCTTTTCTTTTTTCCAAAGATCCCATACCCCGTTTAATATATTGTGGATCTAATACCTTTTTAATTTTCAATGACTCCAAATCCTTTACTACCATATTCTTGAAGACCTCCATATATTTGCTGTCAACATTAATGGGGTTGAATATTGATTTATTTCGTAAAGAAGAATGGTCACCCCTAACAAGTGGTGTAGCCCTACTAGTGTTGGATAAAAAATATTTTTTCATGTTCAAACTTCTAATATATTTTTGCAAACTTACGTAAGTTTGGAATTTGTTCAAATTTTTGGTTGGGGCAAATTTAAGCCCTCTATCCAGGACTTTGATTTCATCATCATTTAATGTTACCCCACTTAGATTATAAATTCCTGCTCCCGTTATGGTTTCGACCTTTTGTAATCGCCTACCCCCTCTCCTTCCTCTCTGTCTTTTCTTTTTCTTGGGGTACCTACATTGGGCGGTGGATACTGTGGCAATTGTCTCCACCATTCCCCTAGGTTGGGTCTGTGTACAGGGGGTCCAGTTTGGTATCCCCCACGTGACCCTAAAAAATCCCCCCTATCGTGGTCAGAGTGGTTGGCTAACGGTGCAAAACTATTTTGCGTAGGAAACCCCCTATTTTGGGGGTAATGGGGCCTCCCTCTATTGGATGGGTCAGCCCCATCTCCAAAATTACGAGAATCTCTCCATGGTTGGGATGCATTCTGATAATAAGATGATGTTGGATAATCATTTTCATAATGGGGGGTTGGTTGATAATTACCTTTACCTCTACCTCTTTTGTTCTTACCCCTTTTGGGGGGACCCCTATTAGGGTAATCATGAGGGGAAGAAAACCTCTCATGAGGGGGAGGTACATCATATTGATACACTGGTTGGTTTCTAGGTGTTGCCATTTTAGTGGCATTGAGAGTTTCGACTGGGGGATTGGCAGTGACATTACCACCACCTATGGGGGGAGCATTCTGCCATTTGAAAATGCTACCTCCAGTGAAATCATCCCAATCCCGTATAAACTTCTTCTTTTTCTTTGTTTGAATCTCAGCATCCCATTTCATAAGCTTATTTTTTAGCTCCCCTGAAAGTTTCAGAAATTCTTCACTTTCTTTATGGGGTTCTAAAAATGAAATGATCTCCCCAATCTGGGAGTCAAGGAGCTTTAATTTTCTTTGTTTCCGAGCCAAAAGAAATTCTATTAGCTCAAACCCTTTTTTGATGAAAAAGCCACTCCACTCAGACATAGAATCATCGTCAAGTAGACCATCATTAGGGGGCACATCCCACCTTAACCTTCTAGGAATAAGCTTGGCAGATAAATACTGTTCAAACGATGTAATATCCCACCAAGTTTTAGTCTTTTTTTCAAAAATATGCCCCAATTTACGAAATGCCTGGGAGATATCATTAATAGGTTCATTAGAAGAATTCCTAGAGAAAACTTCATTAATTTTAACTTCCCGTTTTTCTAAATATTGAAAAACATCCATTATTGCAGCGTGATTGTTGATAACTTGAGAAATCAGAATATGTAAAAAGAAACAAATCCGCGCAATAAACTATAATGTACTACTAAGCAGCTGAACACTAAGGGTCAAATAATCAAAATCCCTGAGTATAACATAAAAATAAATAGTGCAGCGCTTTAAAAGTCCATATATCAAAGATAGAAAAACAGCACAGTAAATCAGTATATAATCCCCGTGATCTTCATAGATGACACATGCTGAGGTAAATGACTGGGTGCTCTTCCCCGTTCCAGACCTGGGACAATACTGCTCCTAACCCCACATCTGACGCATCACTTTGTACGACAAAGTCTTTAGAGAAGTCGGGTGAGTACAACACTGGCTGGCTACATAAGGCTTGTTTCAAGAATTGGAATGCTGCCTCAGCCTCGGGGGTCCATTTAATCATGACCGACCCTTTCCCCTTCGTTAGGTTGGTTAGGGGCACAGCCTTAGAAGCAAAGTGGGGAATGAATCGCCGATAATACCCAGCGATTCCCAGAAAGGCTCGTACCTGCTTCTTGCTGTTGGGACGTGGCCAACTCTGGATGGCCTCGACTTTGCTGAGTTGGGGTTTTATTACTCCCCTCCCAATGGTGTACCCAAGATATTTGGCCTCCTCCTGCCCAATGGTACACTTCTTGGGGTTAGCCGTAAACCCCGCTTCCCGAACAGAGTCCAGGACTGCTTGCACTTTTGGCAGATGTGAGGCCCAATCTGTGCTATGGACAATTACGTCATCCAGGTAAGCCGCAGCATACTTCCGATGGGGCCTCAGCATCTGGTCCATTTTCCGCTGGAATGTGGCCGGCGCATTCTGTAACCCGAACGGCATTCTTTTATATTGGAACGCCCCGTCTGGGGTTACAAATGCGGTTTTCTCTTTGGCCAATTTGGCCAGGGGGATTTGCCAATACCCTTTTGTGAGGTCAAGAGTCGTCATGTATCGGGCTGTTCCCAGCCGGTCGATCAACTCATCTATACGTGGCATGGGGTAGGTGTCAAATTTTGTAACTTTGTTCAACTGACGAAAATCGTTACAAAATCGCCAGCTCCCATCCGGTTTAGGCACCAACACAATGGGACTAGACCAATCACTTTGGGACTCCTCTATCACCCCTAAGTTCAGCATTTTCTGTACTTCCTCCCGTATTGCCTCCCGTCGGGCCTCTGGGATCCGATAGGGTTTTAACTTCACCCTTTCACCGGGCGAGGTAATGATGTCATGCTCTACCCCAGATGTTTGTCCCGGCAGCTCAGAGAATACCTCCTTGTTGCGAAGCACAAACTCCTTAACCTCCTGTTGTTGGGGTTGTGACAAGGTGGCTGCTATTCCAACCTCAGGAATCACGCAACCAGTTTGAGCTGGTGACCAAGTGTCTGCGACTAGGGACTCTCTATCCCTCCAGGCTTTCAACAGGTTAACGTGATAGATCTGTTCGGGCTTTCGCCTTCCTGGTTGTCTGACCTTGTAATTCACTTCGCTCACTTTTTCCATTATCTCGTAGGGGCCTTGCCATTTGGCAAGGAATTTACTTTCAACCGTAGGGACAAGTACCAGTATCCTATCCCCCGGGGAAAAGGTACGGGTCTTGGCTCCACGGTTGTACACTCTCTGCTGTGCTAACTGCGCTTGGGCCAAATGTTCCTTCACGATGGGCATTACCTGTGCAATTCGGTCTTGCATCAGGGCGACATGCTCAATCACACTCCTGTGGGGAGAACTCTCACTTTCCCAAGTTTCCTTGGCAATATCCAACAGCCCTCTTGGGTGTCTCCCATACAGTAACTCAAAGGGGGAGAATCCCGTAGAGGATTGGGGCACCTCCCTAATAGCAAACATCAGATAAGGAAGTAGACAGTCCCAATCCTTTCCATCTCTATCCACCACTTTCTTCAACATTTGTTTTAGGGTTTTGTTGAATCTTTCAACCAGCCCATCGGTTTGGGGGTGATACACAGATGTACGTAATTGCGTCACTTTGAACAATTTACACAGCTCCTTCATAACCCGGGACATAAAGGGTGTACCTTGGTCCGTAAGCAGTTCTTTACAAATACCCACCCGGCTAAACACAAGAGATAGCTCTTTGGCTATGGTTTTGGCCGAGGTATTTCGGAGAGGGATCGCTTCTGGATAACGGGTGGCATAGTCCATTATAACTAATATGTACTGGTGCCCCCTAGCGGACTTGATTATAGGACCTACCAAATCCATGGCGATCCTCTCAAACGGGACCTCAATGATGGGTAGAGGGACCAGCGGGCTACGGAAATGTGGCATCGGGGCCGACCTCTGACACACAGGGCAGGAGGAACAATAATTTTCTATGTCCTTCATCACCCCCGGCCAATAGAATCTCTGTAATACCCTCTCTCGGGTTTTCTCTGTCCCCAGATGACCTCCAAGAATGTGCCCATGGGCCAACTCCAACAACAACTTCCTGTAAGGTTTGGGCACCACAAGCTGCTCAACGGTTTCTTCTGCCCTTTTTGCCACCCGATACAGTAGGTCCTTCTCTACGCTGAAGTATGGGTAAGTGCAGGTATTATCTGGGTTCACTAACTCGCCATCTATTTTCACTACGTTTTCCCGTGCCTTTATTAGGGCGGGGTCTTTCAACTGTTCTGTGGCAAAGTTTTCCCTGTGAACCTCAAGATCAGAAAACTCCACAGACGGTAGGTTTTCGTCTGAGGAGGTGGGCTCCTCTCCAGTTTCTTGAGTCTCCCCTGCCAATACTGATAAGGGAAATTCCGGAGAGTCCTCACCACTCTCAGGGGAGTTCTGGCTATCACATTCCTGGTACATAGGGGCACCAGTGGGGGGATCAGGATCATCCCACAGTTCCCAGAACTTCGGAAAATCCCTTCCCACAATGGCGTCATGCGGTAACTGAGATACTAAGCCCACTGGATGAGAGAGGGTACCTTTGGGGGTCTCGAAACACACTGTAGTCACTGGATACTCTCGGGTGTCCCCATGCACACAAATAACAGCTACCTTGCTATTCCCAGAGACCTCTGTTTTAACTAACTCAGCCTTTATCAGGGTCACAAGGCTACCTGAATCCAGCAATACCACAACATTTCTACCATTAACACACATTTTGCATAAATGTTTCTCAGTTCCTCGAATGGCAGTGCATGCGACTGTCGCACACAGCGACTGACGTCTGCCCGTCAGAAAGTCACACTGCATGGGTTCCTCCACAACCGGGCAATTGGCTGCAATATGTCCCGCTTGCCGGCAGCGGTAGCAAACGATCCTTCTTGCCGCCTCTTGAGCCGCTGATTTCCCAGGCTGTTCTCGCCAAACTTGGGGTAGAGCTCCCACCATCTCACTCTCTCCACCCTCACCCCTTGGAATCCTCTTATCCGCCCCTGGGGATGGTCTGGTCTTAGGGTGGAAAGTCCGAGTGTCTCTGGAAGAGGCCGTCAGGTTCTCTGTAGCCAAGTATTTCTCCACACGATCCACAAGACCATCGGCCGTCTCTGGGTCTCCATGGCTTACCCACTTTTGGATGGCAGTAGGAAGAGCTCTCAAAAACCGATCCATTACAACACGTTCCACAATCTTTGGTGCGGACAAAGTCTCTGGCTGTAGCCACTTTCTGCTCAGGTGAATGAGATCATACATTTGAGACCTGGGGGGTTTTCCAAGCTGGAAAGTCCAGTTATGCACACGCTGAGCCCGGACAGCCTGGGTGACACCCAGCCTTGCCAATATTTCAGCTTTTAGCATCACATAGTCTTTTGCTTGGTCAGGCTCTAGGTCATAGTAAGCCTTCTGCGATTCACCAGTTAACAGAGGAGCCACCAGTCCAGCCCACTGCTCCTCAGGCCACTTTTCTCTTTCAGCAGTCCTTTCAAATGTGGTCAAAAATACCTCTGGATCATCCTCTCCAGTCATTTTTGTCAATAAACGACTCACCCCAAAGGACGCGGTATTAGTGGGACGGCTTTCCTCACTGGTCTGCGGACGTTGCTGCATTACTGCTTCCATTTGTTGTAGTCTCTGCTCTTGCTTCTGTAACAGGTCTATGAAGCGGGCCTCAGATTGCTGCTGGGCTTGTTGCTGAGCTTCCAGACTCTGTTGGTGAGCTTGCTGCTGGGCTGCAAGGCTCTGTTGATGAGCTTGCTGCTGGGCTGCGAAGTTCTGTTGTTGAGCTGCAAGGCTCTGTTGATGAGCTGCAAGGCTCTTTTGCAAACCTGCATTTGTCTGCTGTTGATTGGCATTTGCTAGAGCCAGCTGCTTCAGTATCTCCTCCATGCTGGCTTAAAAAAAAACTGCCACTGGTTCTCCACCAACTGTGAGGGGGTTAGCTCGGCAGCGGGTGTGTGTGACCCCCGGGATGGGCTCCCCACACAAAAAACAGGCCCAGCAAACGGAGGTGGTGGTTTTCAAAATCAAAAAGGTGCGGTTTATTTTCTATTTACAGTGACAAAACACAGCAAAGCAAAAGAAACATAAACAAAATAAATCCTGGTCAACTTGACCTCTGACTAAACATACAGGTTTCCTAACTAACAACTGGGATCAGCCTAGTGCTGTCCTAGTCCCTAAGTCCCTGGTTTTAAATGTCCAAGCAAATAGCCACACAGGCTTTGTCTCACCGCACAGGGGTTCACTCTCCCTAGACAGTCCACACAGGTCTGGGTCCAGGCATGAGCAAACATCTAATGAAGCTGGGAGTTCTTATAGAGGCCTAAATGAGCTGACAAGCTTCAGCTGATCTCATCAACTCCCTGTCTGCACGACGCCCCACACTCTCCCTAGAGGTATGAGTCATCCATGAGCCCACTAGCCTCAGCTGGGCTTATACAACTCTCCACCTAGTTGTATAAGTCGGCGTAAAGCCTGAATCTGGGCGAAATATATCTACCCCCCTGGATGCAACCAGGTGACTTTACCTTCCTGCTGTCACAATATATATATATATATATATATAGATTGATAGATAGATAGATAGATAGATAGATATATGGCACATTCAGTTTCACATCAGCCCCTATTTTCAAGGGGCTTAAAGGGCAGTTCCAGCCTTTTTTTATGTTTATTAAAAGTCAGCAGCTGGCTTTTAATAAACATACACTTACCTGTTCCACTGTCCAGCGACGCCCGGAGCTCCGCTCCTCTCCCCCCCTTCTCCGCCGGCGCCTCCATTTACAGTGTGGGCACCCGACCGTGACAGCTTTCGGCTTCACGGCCGGGCACTCACTGCGAATGCGTGAACGGCGCATCGCTCTTTGAGTGGACAGGCGATCGCCTGGGACCTGTCACATCCCAGGTGATCGCCTACAGGGAGGGGCCGCCACAAGGCGATATGATGTATCGCCTAGGCGACCCCAGGGTGGAAGAAAGTGGGACAGGAAGTCCCACTCCTACTGAAGCCCCCACTCCCCCCCCCCAAAAAAAAATGACATGCCAAATGTGGCATGTAAGGGGGTAAGGAGTGGATTAAGCGGAAGTTCCAAATTTGGGTGGAACTCCGCTTTAAAATCTAATGTCCCTAAAGCCGCGTACACACTAACCGCTGGGTTGCACGAAAGAAAGCTGACAGCTCCGGTCGGGGACACTGTACTAACGATGCAAGGTTAGTCCAGTGATGTCCCCCACTGAGCTGTTGTATTCTGACAGGGGGACGGCCCCTCGCCAGAACACACCAATCAGCACTCTCTGCCATTGGCTGACAGAGCTGATCAGGAGTCAGTCGGCTGCTGGTTTTCCAGCATGCACGTCCAACATACACATGGGCAGAATGTCGGCCATTTTTTTTGAACCAACAAATGTCTCCTGACATCCTGCCCCTGTGCATGGGCTTAACTAGAGGTTCAGGCCTACATGGCTTTTCCTCAAGTCCCTGCTTTATTTTATATTTCAGTTTTGTGCAACTGGAGATTATCTGTATAGCTATTTTTGAGGTACTGGTACTTATTTTCTGTTTGCCACAAAAGTCATCACTGGCGTTCTTTTTATTCCTGTTGATGCAAATCTGGTCAACCCTGTACAGATGTTACTTAAAAAATTCTACATAATCCAGCAGAATTGTATAGACTAAAAAAAACAACTTTACTCTTGTTTTCCACAGGCACATTCTTGGTCAACAAAAAGGTCTCAATACTACGATCCAAAATAGTTTTTTTATTTTTTATTTAATCTAATAGACATCTACTCCATTTAGTAAGAGGACAATTTTTAAAAGGCTAATAAACTTCTACCCCAGTTTAGAAGAGCATTGTTATCAGTGAGACCTCCTTTCCTCTTAATCTCTTTTCCCCGAGGCATGTCATGGCCGTAACCCTTCCAAAGAGCACATGTGTGTCAGTCAGAAGTTTGCAATAACCCCAAGTAGTCAGTCCAGTTGATATCTAATAGGAGCTGACAGTCCACGGGCTGGAAAAGGTTGGTAATGTGCAGTGCCCACCCAGTCTTTACGTATGTGTGAATACGCCAGGAAATGTGCTTTCAATTTATGAAAAGGGGCGGAGGAGACGACTTTTGTTAGCTGCAACGTATTTGTTCCCTTAGTGTTGATACAACGCATCAGCAGCAATAGTTTCCCAGCTATGGCAGAATAAAAATGAACATACACATCTGCAATACGTATCCAGCAAGGATCCCTGAAACACAAGATAAACAAGAGTATGGCGGGACGCTAATATGACTGGATGCAGCTCTCAGTCTTTTCTTTCCTTCTTTTTATTTATGTCTGTTTCTGAATTCTCTGTCAGGCTTTGGAAGCCTTAGGGAGTTTACATCACTGCACATAGCTGAGACTCTGGTTCCCACAGAGCTGTTCAAAGACTGACTCACGGTCTGTGTTAATTGTTCTCAAAATTCAGCACTTTAAGGGTGTGGCCACAGAGGAAAGTCTACTGTATTTATAGGGCATGTTCAGAAATGTTTCACACATAAATCATGTTTTGTCCCACTTACAAAACACAACACAACTTAAAGCAGACGTGCCACCTTCTACCAGCTCCCTCCTCCTGTACTGGATGTTAGTCCTTGTCAGTCTCTGGAGACAAGCCAGTCGTGCTGTGATGTGTTAAGGATACACTGCGTCTCTGTTGTTAGGGTTGAATTGATGTGCTCCCATAGGTATACACAGCCAAGCTCAGCTCCTAGTCATAACCTTTTATTTGGCATATAGTACTTGTAATTCTTACACAGTCCTACATAGGGACATAATGATATACCAGTTGTGTTTTACTTTGGAAACAGATTTGGATGCCATGTACATGCAAAATCAGAGTACTCACCTTTTCCCCATGTGTTATAGTATTGGAATTTGTAGTTCCACGTGTACTGTGGTTTGTTGGGCAAGGTATGTCTTTTTTCTGATGATACAAAGGTGTGCAATAGGGTTAATATCCCTGGAGGTGTCTGTAACATGGAACATGATTTGGCATTGCTGGAAGATTAGTCAAAGCAGTGGAAACTGAATTTTTCATTGTAAAATAAAGCACCTAGGGAAAAAGAATCCCTTGATAGAGTACAATATTGGGGTACAGTATTGGTCAGGACTACAGAGGAAAACGTTTTGGGGGTACTTATTTCAGATGATTGCAAAATGAGCAGAGTGGCCAGGCAGTAGAAAAGCAAATAGAATTCTAAGATGTATTACTAGAGGTGTCACCAGCAGGAGGAAGGCAATTCTGATTGTCCTATATAGATCTTTTTTTTTAAGAGGTATCCCTATATATATATATATATATATATATATATATATATATATATATATTTATATATATATATACCCTTAGCCTAACTTTATGTCCACCCACAGATTGAGTGTGTCCCCCTTTTGTCGCCAAAGCAACCATGACCTATGGAGGCATGGACGACACTAGACCTCTGAAAGTATGCTGTGGTATCTGGCACCAAACCATCACTTTAATTTTGTTGTAATGGCTAAAGGTTTTTTTTTTGTTATTAATCCTAATGCATTCTCTACATTTAGGTAAAAAAGCTTCCAAGATTAGCTCCCTTTTAGCCCCCCGTAAATACTTACCTGATCCTGAATTTAATCCAGTGTTGTGCCCAAGAACAGCACCGTTGTTCTCTCTCTCCTCACTGGATATGGACCCAACAGTGAGGAGGTAGCAGAGGTGGGGCCAAACTGTGCTATGTGTGTTTATAGATACACAGAGCCCGGCTGAGGAGCGGTCCGGTACATCTTCCCCCATAGCAAGTGGTTTGCTATGGGAGCGGACACTGAAAAGAAGGAGTAGACAGGGGGGACCCGAGAAGAGGAGGTTCAGGGCGGCTCTATGCAATACCACTGCACAAAGCAGTTAGGTATAAAATATCTAAAAAATAAAAATAACAAACATGTTATACTTACCTGCTCTGTGCAGTGGTTTTGCACAGAGCAGCCCCGATCCTCCTCTTTTGGAGTACCCCGCCGGCGCTCCTGGCTCCTCTTCATCATCGGGTGCCCCCATGGAAAGCCGCTTTCCTTGGGGGCACCCGTTTGGTCCTGCCACTCACGTCACAGCTTTTGATTGGCAGGAGCCAATGGCTTCTGCTGCTATCAGTCTGTCCAATGAGGAGAGTGACAGCAGCTGGATCGGGTTTTAGGTGTGGAAATGGGGGTTCTGGGTGGGAGCTGCAGCACAGAATGTTTACTCTTTCGTTCATGGACAGACACAGCTTCCTATTGACAAGTGGGTATTATCCTTAATTTAGGAGTGACTAGGCAGAAAACTTGTAGAAAGTGTTAACACACCACACCCTCTACAGCACTGCCCAGGGGGCGGACCCTCTGGGTATAATCCATCTCTCTGCACCTCGCAGATCAGTTTTTTTCTGCCTAGTAAGGAGAAGGACATGGCTCCCTTCGGGCCCACTGGTCCGGGGTTTCTTTTTCTAAGTTTTTACGTTTGTTTTATTGTTTCCTGCGATCTTCGATCAACTGCCGACTGGGTGACAGGCTGGATCCTCGATCCTTGATCCTTGTAGTTCCCCCAGTTTCGGCCATTGAGCGTGTACCGACCCTAGCTACGTGCTGGGTTTTCCACCACATGCCCGTCGCTCTATGGGTGGCCAGTGAGCTTACGCTCCAGGGCTTGCATCGGACCGTACAGACGGCCGAGTCGCAGTAGCTTGGCTGGTGAGCTTACGCTCCAGGGCTTGCATCGGACCGCTCAGCTACGGCTGATCTTTTCGGCCGAGTCGCAGTAGCCTGGCTGGTGAGCTACACGCTCCAGAGCATGCAGATGATCGTTCCCTAGGGCTCATTCACAGCATGCCTGGCCGACAGTCACCTCCGTGCGCGGATGATGATCTGTCCGGAATGTCTTCCAGCATGATCCACGCAGGAAAGGTAAGTAGTTCCCCTGCTTCGGCAGGGTGACTTGGCTGGACATTCCTGGAGAGATCAAGTAAGTGGTTTTACCCTTTATTTCCTCTCTCCCTGCCTTCCCTCCTCTCTGGGCTCTGGGCTAAGGCTGGTTGCTGGGTGCTGAGGGTCGCCTAGGGGGCTCCATCTGGAGCGGGGCTGCGCTGTACTGTCGTTTAAAAAATTTAATTTTTTGCTTACCTGTGTGTGCCTTCTCCCTCCATCCTGTCGGCGGCCATTTTCGGGTGGTCCACGCCTGTTTGGTCTCTGGTGACTGTCCGGCGGCCATTTTCTTGTGGTTCGCGCCTATATGTATGTACTGGCGGCCATCTTTTTGTGGTCCAGGGTCGCTTTTGTCTCTATGGACGGCTCGGTGGCCATTTTCTTATGGCCCACATTGTTTTCAATACGGTCGCTTGGCGGCCATCTTGCGGAAGTCTTCGGCCTCTAGGGTGCATTCTCTGGTGCGAATTCATGCAGAGAGGCTGATAAGGATCAGACTGACACGGCCAGCGGTGGGATGGCATCTCAGGCGGGAGCAGACGGCAGCAATTGCGGTACCGTTCTGGGTGGTGAGTCCTCTGGGAGACCTTTGCATCTCTGTAGCAGCTAGGAGGGTGGCCTATTGATACCTTGCCTGGAGTCCCTGTGGGTGTCGGGCGCGTGAGCCAGCATGACGTCAGAAGCAGACGTCTTCTTCCCTGAAACACCTGAGTTGGCAACTGGTGCCCCTGATGTATCTGTGGACGCTATGTCGGCAATCCTAGAGGTTTTTTGTTGTCAAGGTGGAAGCGGCGCATGGAAACAGGGGGGGTGGTAAACACCCCCGTCCCCTGCCATCTTCTGGGGATTATTCTGATGCAGAACCAGGCCCAGCTGTGGCTCATGGCCCAGATTCTGATGCTTCAGAGACTGCAGACCGTGACCGATCGGACAGTGAGACTGACTCCAGGTCCAGGTCAACACGCGAAAAGGCTTTGGTATCTGACCTTATCACTGCAGTGCGGGATACGCTAAAATTACAGAATGCTGCAGAAGCAGCAGAGACGGCGGTCCCCTTGTGGTTCCGTAAACCGGCCCGCACTGCTAAGGTGTTTCCTTGTGTGTCTTATCTTGATAAGCTTTTGTACAACGAGTGGGAAAACCCACTGAGGGTCTTTGCAGCCTGCGAGTCAGACATAGATACTATCCCCTTGCTGTCTTGGGCCTCAGTTTAGGCAGTGGCGTTACGCCGCCTGATCTGGCTAAGGTGCTGGTCTGCGGACCAATCTTCCAAGACGGCCCTGTTGGATCTGCCCTTTTAAGGCGACAGACTCTTTGGGGCCTCTCTGGATGACATCATTAAAGATGCCCCAGGAGGTAAGAGCATGTTGCTTCCGCAATCCAAAAAAGGTAAGGAGCCACGCCATAGGCAAGGGCTCTCCTTCACCGCTCACAAGCGGTCCTTTCGTCCGCCTAGTGCGGCAGGTAAACGACTCCAGGCCGATAAAGCGCCTGCTCAGGTACAGAAGCGTCCCTGGGTTCGCAAGCCCAACCTTGCTTGCCTACCGAACAGATTTTTTCCCTCTAAACCGCCAGCTTCAGCCGACTTGTTGGGAAGCCATATATGGGGCGGTCCAAGACCTGCTGATACGCAGGGTGGGCCTTCCTGTCTTAGTACAGGAATGGGTTCAGGGGTTCTACTCAAATCTGTTTGGAGTGCAAGGACGCATGCTTGCATGTCTCCATATGCACCAGGCATCAGAGATGCCTGCGTTGGCAGCCGGGGAAGACCACTACCGATGGTGGCTCTCCCCTTTGGCCTGGCATCGGCACCAAGGGTGTTCACCAAGGTGCTTGCCCCGATTCTGGCCCTACTAAGACAGCGCGGCATCGCTATCATGGGCAATTTGGACCATCTTCTTCTGAGGGTCACTTCAAACTCAAAATTAGAAGTGAGCGTGTCTATAACCTGTCAGACCCGCCGATACTTGGCTGGGTGCTGAACACTCAGGGCCTCATGGTAGCCCCCTTCGAGGCGGTACCATAGGCACTATTTCACATGTGAGTGTTACAGAAAATAACTCTGTCCTGAAGTGTCAAGTGCACTTCATCCCTGGATTATCAAAATCTGGGTGAGCCACCTAATCAGGACCTCCCTAGTTGGTGGCCGACATCACCGGCTTTTCTGTCTGGGAAGATGTTTCTTCCTTTTTACTGGATGGGGGTCACGGCGGACGCCTGTCTTCCCGGTTGCAGAGGAGTCTGAGGAGTTCAGTCTACCGAGGTCGCTGGACTCCGGAGGAATCCCACTTGCAGATCATTGGCCTGAAATCCGGGCGATCTGGCTTTGCCTGTCCACATGGTCTCAGAGGCTACAAGGGGCGTCCAGTCAGAATCCAGTCGGACAAACACCTCAGTGGTGGCGTATGTCAATCATCAAGGAGGAACAAGCAGCTCTACTGCAGCATCGGATGTCGCTCACCTCCTAAGGGGCAGAAAGGAGCATACCAGGCCTGTCGGCCGTATACATTCCGGGTGTGGAAAACTGGCAGGCGAACTACCTGAGTTGCCAGATGCTGGACCAAGGAGAATGGTCTTTACACCCGGAGGCGTTTCAGCTCCTTTACCAGAGGGGACGCAAGGGGGGGGGGAGTTTGGGACTTTAAATGAGGCGCATATGTGGTGCACCTCCATCCCTGATTCGAAAAAATATAAGTGGGAGTTTGGGACTTTGAGTGAGACTGTAGACATGGTGTAGGTAAAAAAGGTACATGTTTATTCAAAATAAAACGCATGAACATCTTCAAACAGAAATCACATAGAAGGAAAAACATTCTGGTTGATGCGATTCCCTAGAGTTACACACACATAAGTATGGGTATGCACAATATAAGCAACAAGGTACATCAGTGTGTGACCAGGTGCCACACAGTGATCCGTATGGATAGTGGAATACATTTTGTGAATAACATATGTACAGATATCACATGGCAACAAGCGCTAAAAACATGAAAAAATGAGCATATAAAACCAGTAAGAGCATAAATAAATGATTATGTTGTCAACTGAGTTGATGCGTTTTCTGATTGCCCGACGCGTTTCGTGTATAAGTTACACTCTTCAGGGGCTAATGCTCAGGACATCTAAAAAATATAATACAGTGTAAATAACGAAATCTGGTTGCTGGTCAAAGGAAATAGGTGATGGAACACAAAGGCCCATCTTGGGTACCATCCGCAGCTTTCTTTTCTTCCTAAGGTCGTGTTTCGACCTTCCATCTCAAGGAAGACATTGTACTGCCATCCTTGTGTTTGCATCCGTCGAATCCTAAGGAGACGACATTGCATTCCTTGGACATTGTCCAACTCTGAGAGAATGCTTGTCTGGTACTGCTACTTTCCAGAGTCCAGACTCTGTTTCGGTGGCTGGTCCCAAGTAGGGCCCAGCGGTCTCGTCGGCCACCATCTCTAGGTGGATCTGACAGATCGTGATCAGGCTTACGCCATGAAGGGTCAGGCGCCTCCCTTTCCCGGCGAATTCGACCAGGGCAAATTTTTTGGGACGCTGTCCAAGCTCTGAGAGCATCAAGCGTCTGTTTCACCAGGTGTGTAAGGCGGCGACCTGCTCGTCCGTTCACACTTTCACTACACTTTACAAGTTGATGTGTGTGCATCTTCGGATGCTTCTTTCGGCCGCAAGGTATTGCAGGCGGCTGTTTAGAGTTGAAACTCCTCCGTTGAGGAGCTCTGTTTTGTTTTGGGGTGAAGTTGTTTTAATGCTGTTCCCACCCCTCATTTTTGACACTGCTTTGGGACGTCCCACTTGTCAATAGGAAGCTGTGTCCGTCCATGAACAAAAGAGTAAAGAGGATTTTTTTACTCACCGTAAAATCCTTTTCTCGGAGTTCATGGACGGACACAGCACCCACCCCTCATTTTAAGTTTGCACTGATTTTTGACGAACTGATCTGCGAGGTGCAGAGAGAGGGATTATACCCAGAGGGTCCGCCCCCAGGGCGGTGCTGTAGAGGGTGTGGTGTGTTAACACTTTTTACAAGTTTTCTGCCTAGTCACTCCTAAATTAAGGATAATACCCACTTGTCAATAGGAAGCTGTGTCCGTCCATGAACAGTAAGTAAAAAAATCCTCTTTTTCACCTTAATGCACAGAATGCCGCAAGGTGGGGCCTCCATGGATCGGATTTACTTTTCAAGCACATCCCACAGATGCATGATGGGATTAAGATCTGGAGAATTTGTAGGCCAAATCCACACCTCAAACTCATCTTTGTGTTCCACAACCCATTCTTGAACCATTTTTGCAGTGTCGCAGGGCATGTTATCCTGCTGAAAGAGGCCACTGGCATCAGGGAATACCATTTCCATGAAAGGGTGTACCTGGTCAGCAACAGTGTTTTAGGTAGGTGGTATGTGTCAAGTAACATCCATGTGAATGGTACGACCCAAGGTTTCCCAGCAGATCATTGCCCAAAGCATCACACTGCCTCCGCCAGCTCTTCTTCTTCCCATAGTGCAGCCTGGTGCCATCTCTTCCCCAGGTAAGTGACGCACATGCATCTGGCTGTCCACCTGATTTAAAAGAAAGCATGCTTCATCGGACTAGGCCACTTTCTTCCACGTCTCAGCTGTCCAGTTCTGATGCTCAAATGCCCATTGTAGGCTCTTTTGGCTGTGGACATGATTCAGCATGACCACCCTAACTGTTCTGTGGCTACACAACCCCATACATAATCATCGAGCAAGGAAAGTCATTTCAGACTCACTCTGGCCATGTTATGGCCCATTCTGATATTTGGATGTTAAAGGACTATTTTGAAGATGTGCTTACAAAGCTTTGATTCAACACTATATGCTGGATGCTCTACTCACATCTTTAGAAATAATCTGGAGTAATGAGAATTGTACCACTTTCACAACTGAAGAGCCACGATTCCTTTGGAGATTTATATGACCTTTGGTATAAAAATTGTCAGGGTCGTGGCTATGTTTTCTATAGCAATTATACAGATTCCAGTGGTGCCTTTTTGAAAGCAAGAAAGCAAAAGGTTGTTATGGGAAAGCTGACATATCCCCTTCATAACATGTTTGTACATAAAGTTTTATAGTGACTGTCTGTATAAGAGATTTCAGATAATCAATGAAGTTATGCGGTTGTTTTCAGGATTGCTTTTGATGACTTAATGACCATTGGGCTATAAATCATTTCCTCGATCACCATAAGGAGCGCTTTAAGTGTAATTACCATCTGGGTGATCTATGTACATTGCAAGCAGTATAACAAACTTTGTTGCAGATTCCTACCTTTTGTTATTCTGAAGAAATCACTGTTTGTCTCTGCCTCTGTTCTAAGTGGGTCTAATGATAGTGGTTTCATAATTAACTGTCAGCTGTGGCAGCAGCAGGGCACTAATGAGGAAATCTGCTGGGTCTGCATCCCTTTAGACGGGCTCCTATTGAAAGCATCTTCCAATAGGAACCCGTTTCGTAGTGTTCTTATTTTATTTATTTTTTTGCTACTTTTTTCTTCTATTGTTAGTTATTTTATTCTGTATGGCAACTTGTATCTATGTTATTCTGTACTTGTAAAGAAAAGAATCTTTAAATAAAATTTGATTAAAAAAATAAAAAATCTAAGTGTTTGCATAAAGCTGCACAAAAGAGTTCAAAATTAAAGGCACTTTATTTTACCATTCATAAAAATTAACAAGAATTTCCAGGTGATGCATGAAATCTGACTAACTTAGTGCAGATTTCTGGGAAAATTGGTGAGCCAATCACACAAGCAGGAAATTATGTTTCTGGGGAGTGGTCAGTACAAATTCTGTAGCCATATTGCAATGCATTCTCGGAAAATTACAGAGCTGCAGATTAAAGAGGAAAAGTAATTTTTAATAACATTCAATTACAATATGATTAGTGTCGCAATTATATGCGCTATATTATTTTTTTTTATTGCTATTTTTTTTCCCCACGAAAGTGGAGTTACCCTTTAAGGTGAAAGTTCACTCTAGAATTACCCTGTGGGCATTAAAAAGTAATCTAACTCCACCCTCAAGTTGTCCAGCAATCGGCATTGGACACAGCCAGCCATTTAAGACTGCCCCACTGCAACTCATAGTGTCCCTTAGACCCCTTTGTACTATCTGCATTTTTGACAGCATTGGGGCAGAGAGGAAGCATTTCCCTGTCAGGCTTTGCAATTACAAGACATAGTTATCAAATGTGGGGATTTGTGCAACACCATGAAGTTGATTTACTAAAACTGAAGACTGCAAAAGCTGTTGCAGTTCTGCATAGAAACCAATTCACTTCCAGGTTTTTTTCATCAACATGTAATTGAACAAGCTGAAGTTAGAAGCTGATTGGCTACTATGCACAGCTGCACCAGATTTTGCACTCTCCAGTTTTAGTAAATCAACCCTCATGAGTTCTATGGTTTTGCTTGTAAATGGCTGATTGCTGAACCACCAAAAGGAGGACAAGTATCAAACATCTGATATGCATTTATCAAAGTACAAGTGTTATATGGCTGTTTAATATTCATAGTAAATAGATTGATAGAGTGTCATATTTATGCATTAGCTAAGTTAGAGAAAAGATTTGTGGCAGGTCCCAGTAGAGTGATGATGTGAGTAAGGTTCAGATGACTCATGACAGGTGACAGATCATTCTAGGTGAGACACCTGTACTTACTGTATATTTTCAGGACACTGAAAGTATAGATCAAGGTTTCTCAACTCCAGTCCTCAAGGCGCCCCAACAGGTCATGTTTTCAGGATTTCCCTCAGATGAAATGTCTGTGGTAATTACTAAGGCAGTGAAACTGATCAAATCACCTGTTCAAAATAATAGAAAGCATGAAAACATGACCTGTTGGGGCGCCTTGAGGACTGGAGTTGAGAAACACTGGTATAGATGATACACTTCATTGATATGTACTAATAAAGATTTTTTTTTTTAAAGTCAAATTATTTTATATATTTCATGATACCATTCGCAATGGGAAAAAAACTGGGCATTTCAAACGTTTACTAGTTATCTTTGTTCTTAGATATTAGCATTAATTTCTCAATGACAATAATTGAAGCCCTTTTCCAAAATATTGGTGAAAGCTAAGAGCAGGACAAATAGATGTGACATTTTAGACATGCTGGTCTCATATAATCTTAAGTAACATTGCAAAACCAATAACCTACATCAAGCATTCAGATTTCAGGTGGGTGTAGCCACACCAGCTTAAAGGCTAAGTTCACCTTTCTTTTTTTTTTTTCTAAATTCCAGCTCCCCTATGTACCAACATAGCACTAATGTACTTCTTTTGCAAAAATAAAACCGATTTATTCTACAAACGCTTACCTCACTATATTTATGGATGTTTAAAAACACTGCTCCATTACTTCTGCCTTACTTCCTGAACAGACTTTAGGTCATGACACAGGAAGGAATTGACCAGTTGATCTCATTAGCACACACCCTGCATCATCTTCTACCCTCAGCTGGTCAACTCCTTCCTTTGTCTTGACCTAAAGAATATTCAGGAAGTAAGGCAGAAGTAACGGAGCAGAGTTTTTAAACATCCATTAAGAGAGAATGAGGTAATTGTGTGTAGAATAAATGGAAAGCTGTTTTATTTTTGCAAAAGAAGTACAATAATGCTATTTTGGTACATCGGGGAGCTGGAATTTAGGGGGAAAAAAGGCTAACAATGTGAACTTATCCTTTAAGGTGGAAACGAATGGAGAAATGTTTTCAAGCAATGCTCTCAACTTTGTTTGTGATGATTGGACTTTTTATTACTTCCATAAAAGGTGATAATAAGTGTTTCTGACTCTGCTAGGGAGGCGTATTCTTTTCAGGAAACAAAGTAATGCAAAGAGTCCAGATGCAGTGCAGGCAGATATCTCCCTTCATTTGTCTCTCAGAAAAAAGGAAGTATCTTCATATGTAAGGCCATCCTAGAAGAGAATATCTGTTTGCTCTGCATTACGGTAGTCATCAGTGCTGTTAAATGGTGGTCTCATTCATTATTCAGCATTTACCAGTTATGGCTTCTGCAAAACATTATAAAACATTAAATGATGTTGATAAACTTAGGGGCATTGTCATAAAGTCTTACTGTTACTGGTTTGAAAAAACAACATGGAACATCAGTATTGTGCAATATTATTGTACTTGGTGCTTGGCTTGCTTTGGGAACAAAAGCTAATTCTTGTTCATTTTCATGAATGGTAAAATAACGTGCCTTTTATTTTGGACTCTTTTGTGCAGATATATGCAAACACTCAGATTTATTTATTTTTTATCAAATTTTATTTAAAGATTTTTTTTCTTTACAAGTACAGAATAACATAGAGACAAGCTGTCACACAGAATGAAAGAACTGAATATAGAAGAAAAAAAGTAGCAAAAAAATAAATAAAATATTCACACTACGAAATGATAACTAAGAGCACTCCGGCATTGTTATGAATGTCACGTAAAATGCAAAGCCAAATGTGTTGTAAACACAGCGTTGTTGATGGTTCAAAAACATTGAGATTGATTTACTAAAACTGAAAAGTGCAAAATCGAGTGCAGCTGTGCTTGGTAGCCAATCTGCTTCTAACTTGTAACAACTTCAGCTTGATTAATTACGCTATGATGAAAAAAACCTGGAAGCTGATTGGTTTTTATGCAGAGTTCCACCAGATTTTGTACGCTCTAGTTTTAGCAAATCAGTCCCACTGTGTCTCATTGACCAATGTTCTTGGTAGATACGTCAGTTGCAGGCTATTCGGACAGCTGAAAACTGTTGACCCAGCTGGAACCCAACACTGGAAGGTATGATGGTAATGGTTGTCCGTTTCTTTGGTCATTGTTTAGGCTACCAAAACCCCTGATTTTGAAAGTCAATTGTAAAAAGATAGCGTATAGTATTAAAACATTTCCATGGCTCTGCCTACTATCCTAAGAGCTGCTTTTTGGCATATGTGATGACATATAAATAATTTGTTATAAGAAGCAATACTGTAGTTTATTTTGGAAGGGCTTTTTGGCTCCTTCTGGTCTACCGAAAGCCATAGGCTGACTTTTTTTCCTTGGTTCTCCCCAAATATTACTTCTTAGAAGCCATGTTTTCCACATGTTGATCTGGTATTGACAATGCCTAAAACAGCTCTTAGTAAGTTGAAATAAATGGCTCCATAATTTTGTGCTGTTAACAAGCGGCACTGGGTGTACGGTTGGCCATACAGTCATATAGAAATGATTTTCTTCCTTCCAATCAAAGAAGATTGAAAAGATTCCTTTTTTGCATGTATGTTGGTGACATGAAATGTCAAAACCGTCTGTTTTAAGAAGGGATTGCTGTATTTTATGGTGTTTTAATGGAACACTTTGTTTTTTTTTTTCAGCACACCAAACCATAAAATGAAATGATAGAGCTTGGCCTCAAAGACAGTATGATTGTGGTAGGAGGTGCATGTTGTGTAGATATGTCAAAACAGTAATAAGAGTGCACACCTTATTGTAGGCCTTGTGCAGGATTGATTGATCGTTTGGCAATCTTAGAGCCAAATCCTTTCATATATGTATTTATATAAAATTGCTTTTATTAGAAATCATTCAAATAGGCAGTACAAAAAACAGTAATATTCAGAGTTCCATATTCGCAACATGTGTAGTTGTTTTGGGCTCTTAAAGTGTATGTTGCCCCAAAACTTAAGATTACATAATTGCATTGGCTTATAGTTCTTGAAAAATATAGCCTGTGAAAATGTTATTGAATCTTTTGGTCCTATATACCGTACCTGGTGATCCTACCAGTTCCCCTTGGCTCCTTTGTCAAACCGACCACACCAAGAAGGGAAGCAAATTTGCCCTCTTGTAGTCAGGTTGTATCCTTTAGATTACTGGTAGGAGATACAGGCTTTACCGTACCTGTATCTCTCCTAGTCAGTTTTGTGGCCTACATTCCCTGCCCAGCCCTCCTGTGTTGCGGCTGCAGCTGGTATGAATGTGGATCTGTTTTCTGGAATGCCTGTGCACTGATGGGTAAGCTTGCTTCAGACATGACCATTGGGATGAGGAGGATAGACACAATGAAGGATGTACAGTCATGTAACCTCAGGATAAAAAAAAAAAAGGTATCAACAATGTTTTGGGGGATTACAGTAAAAGCAAGATGAACAAGTGATTTGTATGTGCCGCCATGCTTCTGGCTTTTAAACTCTGGGTTCACAAATATGTTAGGCTAGAAGCACATTTTGTGTAAGATATGTAGATTGTGTAAGGCCACAGATGATGTTTTTATGGTTGTAGTTACTTGTAGGTTACTTGGTCTAATGCAGTCAAATGCAACAATCATCCATATCTCTGGGAATCATTGGTGATTTTGTAAATATTTCTTGAGCGCATGAGCATTGTTGACTGGAACACTGTGCAAGGGGAGTGTCGGGTGACCTTTGCGCTCTGTGTAAGACCAGTGAACTGGCTGTCCAGTATGCTGCCAACACATGCAGCCTTTACAGTTCAAAATGCACACATGTAGTAAAAATAATGAAAAAAAAAACATATTCTTTAGTTGTTGTGACTTTGTAACAAGTAAAAACCTGTGGTCTAATTGGGCTTTAAGATAGAATTTACATTTGGAACGGAATACTGTCTCGTCACTTACCCATTGTTCTCTGGAAGTCTTTTGTCACATACACTATATTATCAATTCAAAAAACCAAAAAGGGAACACTGCGCTAGAGAGTAAAAAGCTTGAAATGTGCAAAAATTATTAAGGTGAAATTATTGAGGTGAAAAGAGCTGCCAGTACCAAAAATTCAGATACAAGAATTTAAATGTGATGGGTTAATAAAGTACAGCGCTGAAAAAAGTGAACAAAAAACCTATGAATAGGACTTGCTAAATTAATATACCCAATGTGAAGGGTTAAAAAAATTCCAATATGAAACAAATAGTGATATAAGTGTATGAACAATAAATTGTTAAGACTAATGGAATCAAAAACACAGTGCTTAAATGAATAAAGCAAAAACACATGTGAGCAATGCAGCTAACACATAAAAACTACAATACAGTGAAATAAAACTGATTGAACAATTTCCACTCTGAAACAAAGAAAAAAGAAAATGATGTGAGAAAGTAAAGTCCCAAAACAATATGAAAAATTTGTTGCGTGCTGACGGACAAATAAGATATTATCAAAGGGTTAATCCTATAGTAGATCAGTCCTTATAGGAATCATGGTGTAGCAAGGTCAGGGAAACTTGAAACAGGAGAAACTTCCATCCACCAGTTAAGGCACCCAAGAAGTAGTGTTGTACTCTCCTTACCCAAGATAATTGACCACTATCACGGCGGTCACTGCAGACACAGGGGTTTAAGGTCTCCCTATGGGGGGGGGGGGCAGGGCGGCGCCAGCGGAGACAGACATGCCCTGCTGAAGCTCCGTGACTCTCAGGACTCCACAGCCGAATAAAGCGCCCGTTCAGCTCGGTTCCCGGTGGAACCAGGTGTGGGAACAGCTGGTGAGACAAAATAGTCTATTTATGTTTAGAAGGGGTGCCCGCTTGAACAGGAAAACATCTAATTTCAAAGTCAGACAGCCCAGAGCAGCATTGAAAATGGCACCTCCCCCTTCTCCTCACACAAGCACCTCACAAACTGCTAAACAAAGACAGCAGAAACAGCGGTCCCAGGCTGCTCTTGTGGAGAATGACACAGATAATGATAATGACTATGAATATACTGACCCAGTACAGGTCACCAACACAGATACCATTAACCCAAACATATTAAAGCAATTTGAAAAGATGCTTCAGAAGGCACTTAAGAAAACTTCAGACCACATCACAAGCAGTTTGTCAAAGGAAATTAGGGAATTAGGTCAGCGCACTTCTGACCTAGAAGATAGAGTAGATCACATGGAAATTGATATACAATCCCACCTGCATGAACTAGAGGATTTAAAAGCAGAAAATCTCATCCTAAACTCGCGTTTAGAAGACTTTGAGAATAGGGCCCGTCGTTCAAACTTGCGCATTCGTGGAATTCCTGAGGCAATTATTGATCTCCAGTCCACAGTAACTGCCCTATTTCAGGAGCTGCAGCCATCAATCACTATTGACCGCCTGGAGATAGACAGAATTCATAGGGCTCTGATTCCTCTCAAAGCTACAGGACCACCGCGCGACATTATAGTGAAACTTCACTATTTCCGTACAAAAGAACAGCTTCTTGCCGCAGCCCGTATAAAAGACTCTCTTATATTCCAAGGCAATCCATATCAAATTTTTACTGACTTGTCTCCAACTACGGTTGCTAAAAGACGGGCACTGAAACCCCTCCTTCAGATCCTACAGCAAAACCAAATATTATATCAATGGGGTTTTCCATTTTCCATACGGTTTACACATCTAAGTTCAAAATATAGATGTAAATCTGCTGACGAATTGCAAAAGGTACTACAGGACCTTCACCTATTGGACAGATCATTCTCCTTGTCAGATACTTTACACAAGCAAACTGCATCCTACAAAGCAAATGAAACTTCTAACTCCAAAAGCAATGGAAATCATCACAGTCCTACTAAACGCTTTCGCTTCAACTCGCCTGACAGGAATCCTGCAGACACTATGGACTGAGAAACAACTTTTTTCATGTTTTATTTTGGAACTTCTCTCCACGGGAGCTCTGAAATTGCTCAATTTTCCTTCCCCCCCCCTTTTTTTGTGAAGGCCTATCGGCCATTATCAGCACTATTACTTATAGTTCATCCCTATTTAAGCAAGTTCGCTGTTACATAATTTTTTTTTCCCTTGAATCTACCCTACACCACATATATAATTTTTTTTTATATATAGACGGGTGCTAAAAGTTTTTTCTTCATTTTTCTTTTTTTCAATAAATGATTAAGTGGCTGTTGCGGTCCTGAGAGCTAGTTACTGCTCTCCCCACTACTCTGCCCTGGGTTTCTCCTCCTATCTGTTTTTGGAGGGGCTTCCTTGGATAGATTTTTGGCCTCTGGGTTTGTATTTTCTACTCGCCCAGTACGCCGTATTTTTAATTATTCTCTGCATACTTGATTTATCATTAAATGCTTATATGATTCTTCTTCCTATCTTTTCTTTTTCCATCTTTTCTATCTTTTCTTTTAGAACTCAGCTCCTCCCCGGGGTAAGTATATTTAAATATTTTGCATATATATTGTATGTTTATATTGATTTCTTGATATGTGAATGGCCCCCTTAAATGTCTTATCTTTGAATGTGCAAGGCCTCAACATACCTCAAAAGCGCACGAAAGCATTTCGCTCACTAGCTTCAACAAAGGCACATGTAATTTGTCTCCAAGAGACCCACTTTACTAAAAATTCCACGCCTAAATATTTTGGCTCTCTATACCCTCAGGTTTTTACAGCCTCGGCTGACACAAAGCAGCGTGGTGTACTGATAGCGTTTCATCGCACAACTCCCTTCTCACTTCAGACAGAGATCAAAGATCCTGAAGGGCGGTATCTCATACTTACTGGGCATATAACTGACTCTCCAGTTACTGTGGTGTCATACTACGCCCCAAATAAAACCCCTTCATCCTTCCTCTCTCACTTGTTACAGGTAGTTGAAACTCATAAAACTGGCACGCTACTAATTTGTGGAGATTCGAATCAAGTCCTTTATCCATTTTTAGACAAATCCCCTATTCCTAGCACACCTATCTCCCGTAAAAGCACATTTCAACAATTACTCCAGCAACATCACTTATTAGATACCTGGCGAGAAGCAAACCCAGCTAAGCGACAATTTACTTTCTACTCACATCCTCACAATTCACTCTCCCGAATAGACCACATACTTATAAACGTACCTATGGCCCCTGAACTTCTCTCTTCCTCCATTATACCCTTCACATGGACTGATCATAGTGCAGTGTTAACCTCATTCACCTCTGCAATTCCAAAAGCACAAGACCCCACTTGGCAGATAAATAACTTCATGCTATCCCACCCATCCCACTATGCAGATTTAGAGACAGCCTTAAAAGATTATATTTCTTTTAATAAAACCTCTGATATCTCTCCTCTGACATTGTGGGAGGCTCATAAATCAGTGCTCCGTGGAGCATGTATTCAAAAAGCCTCATACCTCAAAAAGGAAAAACGGCTGCTCCAACATAAACTGGAGGCAGAATTTAACTCAACCCATGCACTCTTTCAGGCAAACCCTAATCCTACTACGAAATCACACCTGGATAGAGCACGTCTAGACCTTGACCTTTTTCTCTCAAACTCTGCTGTTAAAACGCTAAGTAAATATAGGCATTCATTCTATCTTAAAGCCAATAAACCTACGACACTCCTTGCCCGGGCCCTTAAAAAATCAATACACTCCTCCAAACCGATACGTCTAAAATTGTCCCACGACACCTACACCAGTAACCCAGTAAAAATTCTTCACACTTTCCAAAAACATCTTGCCACATTATACAATAAAGAAGAACCCCTAAATCAGGCCTCTGCAGATTCCTTTTTTTCCCACATCACACTTCCATCTATTCCCTTGGTCAACCGGGATAGCCTTGAAAGCCCTATAACCACTGATGAAATTAACATGGCAATAAAATCTCTTAAGCTAAATAAACGTCCAGGCCCAGACGGCTTTTCAGCCATGTATTATAAGAAATTTGCACATATATTAACCCCACTATTGACCGAAGCCTTCAATTCTATACTCTCTGGGCATTCCTTCCGACCTGAAACACTGACAGCTATTATTTCCATGATCCCTAAACCAAATTCAGATGAATCAGCTCCCTCCAATTACAGACCCATCTCTCTACTTAATTTGGACATAAAGCTTTTAGCGAAAGTTTTGGCAACACGTTTAAATAATATAATAGGATCTTTAATCCACAAGGACCAAGTAGGCTTTATCCCAAAACGCCAATCTGGTGATGCGGTACGTAGAGTGGCCTTACTTACCCATATTGCCCAAAAAAGACGGATACCTCTTTGCCTGTTATCCCTAGACATCAAAAAGGCTTTTGATACTGTATCATGGCCCTACCTCCAATTTGTCCTACAACACTGGGGATTTGGCCCCCACTTCCTTAGTTGGATCTCGTCACTGTATAACCACCCCAAAGCCTATGTGAAATATGCAGGTTATAAATCCAACCTATTTAACATCCTTCGAGGAACCCGTCAAGGTTGTCCTCTTTCCCCAATTCTATTTGCCCTTCTCATTGAACCCTTAGCTCAATCTATCCGTTCTGATCCATCTATTAAAGGCCTTGAGATAGCTGGACATCAGCATAAAATTTGCTTATTTGCTGACGACATTTTACTTTTTATGTCCTCTCCCCATATCTCTGCTCCTAACTTAATACAGAAGTTAGATCAATTTGCCCGTATTTCTGGTTTGCACGTCAATCTGCAAAAATCCTCAGCACTCAATATCTCCTTATCTTCCTCAGAATTACAACAAGCACAGGTATCCCTTCCCTTTTCCTGGTCCACTACGCGTCTACCCTACCTGGGAATCAACCTCACGTCTCATATTACAGGACTCTTCTCAGCCAATTACCCACCTATATTACGCCATATCACCTCTTTGTTAACACATTGGTCTTCTCTTCCTATATCGTGGATAGGTAAAATGAATATTATTAAAATGTCTATACTTCCCAAAATTCTGTACTTTTTTCGAGTTTTACCCATCTCTCTACCGGCATACTTCTTAAGAATACTACAAAGTAGAATAACAAAATATGTTTGGGGTACATCTAAACCCCGTTTACCTAAACATACTCTTTACCTCCCTAAATGTAAAGGTGGTCTGGGATTTCCTAATTTATCTACCTACTACTACGCGGCCCAACTAGCACAATTAACCAAATACCATGCAACCTCGGAAATTCCTCTTTGGGTAACTCTAGAATCAATAGATTGCGATCCTTATTCTATCTCCAATCTTTTATGGCTGAGACCTTCTGATCATAAAAGAATCACTAACCCAGTTACCAAAAACTCATTAACTATTTGGAACAGATTTAAAATAACAAATGAGCTACAATCTCCTCACACTCCACTTTTATCATTTATTAAAAATCCCCTTTTTTATCCTGCCTGGAAATTCCCCAAATCTTTTAAAGCCTGGACTAACTCTAAATTAATCCATCTTCATGATCTGACGTCCCAGACTACCTTTATACCATTCCCAGATTTATGTGAAAAACATGGTCTTCCAAACTCTGAGCTTTTTAGATATCTGCAGATTAAAAACTTTTTTACACCCTGTATCCAAAGCAGAACCAAACTTAATAAATTATCACACTTCGAAACCAAATGTAAAAATGATCCCCATGCAATTGGACTGATCTCTAACCTCTATGCTCAACTCATCACTAAACCTGTTTCTGACCCTCCTTCTTATGTAGCTAAATGGGAGGCAGATCTCAATCTTAATCTTGAAATATCTGATTGGGCTGCAATCTGGAATAATACAAAATCCTCCTCACAAAACATAACAGCTTTGGAAACTAATTACAAAGTACTCACCCGCTGGTATTTGGTCCCTTCCAGAGTTGCAAAATTTGCCCCCAATTACTCCTCATTATGTTTTCGTGGCTGTGGTGATCTTGGCTCCTATCTACACACTTGGTGGGATTGTCCGGTAGTTCAAAAGTTCTGGAGTGATATATTTCTCATACTCTCAGCCTTGTTTGCAATATCTATCCCTCCAGTACCTTCAATAGCACTCTTAAATCTCAAACCGGCAACACTCACCTATAAACAATTTAAACTTTTATTGCAGATCACAACAGCCGCGAAACAGACCATAGCTAAAGCCTGGAGAACTGACAATTTGGTATTAAATGAAACTAAGCATAGAATTAACCAAGCTATGGTCCATGCCAAAATGGAAGCCATAATTCAAGATAAAATAAATTCCTTTAAAGATATTTGGCAACCATGGATAACTCAGTTTTTGCCACCAAACTTTGATGACACCTTGTTGATGCCTTGATGTTTTACACTCTCTCACAGTAACTATCTATAAGCAAATGGCTATTGATGCATTTATCCCCGGGGATTCTTCCTGTCACTTCCTCTTCTCCTTCTCTTCTTCTCTTCTTCCTCTTCTTTTTTTCTCAACTTGTTTATATGGTCGTTTTTTTTTTTTGTGTTTTTTTTTTTTTTTTCATGTATATATAGGTTCAACAAGTATACCTACATATGCTCCTCTCAATTTTTTTAGCCACAGATTCTTGATTTTTAAGAGTTATATAGTAGCGATCATTCTGTCTCATACCTTTTGAGGCTTTAATACATTTCTTTATCCTCCTTAGGTGTTTACCTTTAAGGCTTCAATTGTATTTCTCATTCTGAGTCTACACTTTATTTAGACTAAGTGAAGTAACTCACTCTGATTATTGAGTGAAGGAATTGTCTCTTGATCCATGATATATATATATGATTTCATATGCTAATTTTGAACCTATTGTAGTGATTACTGTGATTGTTGCTTTATTTTTTTTTATTTTTTTTTTTATTATTATTTCTCTGTAATTTGATAAAATTCAATAAACAAATTTGAACAAGGTCTCCCTATGGACCCACAGCTGATGGCCAGATAAGGATATGGACGATGTCTGGTATCTCAAAAAGATATAAGCAGAGAGGACTCCATAGTGTAATACAAACAATCAGAATCAGAGAAAAATGTATCTTCTTGAACTAGGTGATAGTCTCCCTCTCCACTATTACTGTAATCCCCCAAAACATTGTTGATGCCTTTTTTTTTATCCTGAGGTTACATAATTGTACAACCTTCATTGTGTCTATCCTCCATATTGTTTTGGGACTTTACTTTCTCACATCATTTTCTTTGTTTCACAGTGGAAATTGTTCATTCAGTTTTATTTTACTGTATTGTAATTTTTTATGTGTTAGCTGCATTGCTCACATGTGTTTTTGCTTTATTCATTTAAGCACTGTATTTTTGATTCCATTAGTCTTATCGATTTATTGTTCATACACTTATATCACTATTTGGAATTTTTTTAACCCTTCACACTGGGTATTTTAATTTAGCAAGTCCTATTCATAGGATTTTTGTTTACTTTTTTCAGCGATGTACTTTATTAACCCATCACATACACTATATTGTCAAAAGTATTGGGACGCCTGCCTTTACATGAACTTTAACCCTTGGCGCCGGCCATATGCAAATATGCAGCCTCTCAGCTCCTGGTCCTTAGCGCCGAAGGGCTGCATATTTGTGTGAATTTCTTCCTATACACCTGTGCAGAGAGCGTGCGCGCTGCACGCCTCCAACACAGTTACTGTTGCCTAACCGAAAGCTCCCGATCGATTGTTGCGATCGGGAGTTTTTGGGCTACGTGACGGCCGTAACAGCCAATCACGGTGGTCACGTGATCTTAAGTCGCACCCCGCCTACCAATGTCATAAACTTAAAGGGCCGGGAGGCGCCGACACTAAGAGGTTAATGGCATCCCAGTCTTACTCCGTAGGGTTCAATATTGAGTTGGCCCACGCTTTGCAGCTATAACAGCTTCAACTCTTCTTGGAAGGCTGGCCACAATGTTTAGGAGTGTGTCTATGGGAATGTTTGACCATTCTTCCAGAAGCACATTTGTGAGGTCAGGTACTGGTGTTGGACGAAAAGGCCTGGCTCGCAGTCTTTGCTCTAATTCATCCCAAAGGTGTTGAAGTAAGGACTCTGTGCAGACCAGTCAAGTTCCTTCACCCCAAACTAGCTCATTCATGTCTTTCTGGACTTTGCTTTGTGCAGTGGTCCAGATCAATTTGGTGGAGGGAGATTAGGGTGTGGGGCTGTTTTTCAGGGGTTGAACTTGGCCCCTTCGTTCCAGTAAAGGGAACTCTTAAGGTTTCAGCATACCAAGACATTTTGGACAATTTCATGCTCCCAACTTTGGGGGAACAGTTTGGGGATGGCCCCTTCCTGTTATAACATGACTGCGCACCAGTGCACAAAGCAAGATCCATAAAGCCATGGATGAGTGATTCAATCACTGGGTGTTTCTATCTATCAAATCAACTACCTGTGAAAACACTGAATTAATTACTTGTTTTTTATTTCACTATAATTAGCGCAATTTTCTCTTTTCCATAGATGAGTGAGTTTGGGGTGGAGGAACTTGACTGACCTGCACAGTGTCCTGACCTCAACCCGATAGTACATCTTTGGGATGAATTAGAGCGGAGATTGCGAGCCAGGCCTTCTTGTCCACATTAGTGCCTGACCTCATAAATGCGCTTTTGGAAAAATGGTCAAACATTCCCATAGACACACTCCTAAACCTTGTGGACAGCTTTCCTAAAAGAGTTGAAGCTTCTATAGCTGTAAAGGGTGGGCCAACTCAATATTGAACCCTACGGACTCAAGCCTCGTACACACGACCGAGATTCTCGTCAGGAAAAACCCGTTGTTTTTCCTGACGAGAATCTTGACAAGAAACTTGTCCCGGCCGAGTGTACACACGTACGATTCAAAAGAACCGCCGTTCTTTTGAATGGCACGCACGCGGTGACGTCATTGACTACAACGAGCGTGCGCTCGTCACATTCGATGCCAGCGCCGCCATCTTGCTACACCCTATGCCTATGCCTAGGAAGCTAACGCGCATGCGTCAAAGTCATTTCAAGCATGCGCAGGTTTCCACGGCGACAGGTAAGTGTACACACGCTCGGGTTTCTCGTCGAGAAACAGGCCGACGAGATTCTCGACGAGAAAAAAGACTGCAGGTCGTCTTTTTTCTCGTCGGGGAATCTGGGCAGTTTTCTCGACGAGAAAACTGAAACCCGCGTACACACAGCCGGTTTTCTCGGCAAGAAAACTCTCCCGGCAGTTTTCTTGTCTTTTTTTGCCAAGAAAACCGGCCGTGTGTACGCGGCCTTAGACTGGGATGCCATTAAAGTTCATGTGCATGTAAAGGCAGGTGTCCCAATACTTTTGACAATATAGTGCATCAAGTGCTTATTTGTTAACAAAAAAAATTATTTAGTACAAAACATCTGTTTAAAAATATAGAACTGTTACAAGATAAAATAAAATTAAAACACATTAGTTTCCTTTTAAAAGAATAAAGTATGGGTTTGTATATTAAAATATAATATGTAAGTATATAAAACTTGTATTTAATTTTAGCATACAAATTGTATTTAGTAGAAAAAAAAGTTTAAAAAAGTGATGTGCCCTTTAGGTGACACAATAAAAACTGCTGCTTTTTCTATTCTACTTAACCATTCCTGCTAAAACCACAAGCCAGAGTCAAAGTCGTGTTATCCCACAACTCTAAATACCTGTACATGTACCAAACCCAAGTTATTATCTGGTCTGTCCTTTTTAGATCTCCCCTTCCTTTATTGTATGTAATCCAGGTGTTAGCAATACAGAGATACTGGCAACAAATGTAAGTAGAGACATTTATTGGAGGCATTGTCATATGGACGTTAGAGAGGATTTGTTTTGAAAAAGCATTGGGAACCTGAAAGCTTTATTTACTTCTCTTTTACGTAAATGGTGACGTGGCACAAACAAATCTATCAATTGCAACAATAAATATGCACATGTATAGAGGGTCTGGCTTTTGGGGATTTGAAACTGGACTCTCCATGCATCGAAGGTTTTTTTTTTTTTCAGTTTATATTGTACAAGCACTCTCCAGTAATGCTCTTTCCTAGCATGGACAGAGAAATCTCCTGTGGTATGGAGAAAGAGTGTAGCCAACAACCACAAACCATGATCTTCCAAATGTTAGCCTTGTCTTTTAACTCCAGAGTCTCCAATGTCAAGTGAAAATTTGAGCTGAGTGTGCTGTTAACTGTTCATTAAAACTGAATTCCAGGCAGATAAAATAGATTAAAAAAAAATATTAAAGGCTAAGGTCACCTTTTAAGAAAAAAATTAATAAATGCACATAAGTTTGCAGGAAAAAATGGGCATTTTTTTTTTCCCACAGGAGCCTGCAAAACATTGCACCCATGAGTGCAGGTGCAATGTTGAGCTCCTACAAATGCTCTGCCAGGCTCTTTTTGGGCTTTCAGTTGGAGACCTGAGCTGGAGGAAATGTCAATTGACTGTGAGTGCACTAATTATCGCACTTATTGTAGAATGATAACTACAAGTTTGTGTGCCGTGGTGGCAGACAGGACTTGCAGTTTATTTATTCACAGATCTCTGTGAATAAATGACTCGGCCGTGTGTGTGTGCTAAAGGTGGAGTTAGCTTTTAATGCAACTCTATATTTTATAATATATCAATTATTGTATTTTTTAGATGCAAGCAAGGAGGTAAGTAGCTGAATTTGGCTTGGTATCAGCAGCTTGTATTCCCCTCTATAGCAGAACTCAGTGTGGGAGAAGTAGGCTGAAGAGTCAATCAACTGTGCTGCAGTGCTCATGTGCTAACAAGGGACATGATGGTATGACAACTGAGCAAAGTGACAGGGAGATAAACTCATAGGTCCGGCAGAGGTTGAAGCAGGGCAGGGAGCAAATTGGTTGTGCTGCAGTGCTCATGTGCTAGCAAGGAACATTTTAGATAGGCGCGAAAAGCCAGGTGACTGAAAGATGAGCTCATCAGCCTGCTGCGACCCTTTTCACTGTCCAGTCACAGGTTAGGGGAGAGAGAAGACCTGTAAGTGCCAGTTTACTTTAGCACGTCTGCTAGACAGGACTGTGCTGTGCAGTGTTGCCAACCTACCAAATTGAAATTTACTGACACAACACCTGAAATTTACTGGCACAGCCACGCTTTTACTGGCAATTACGAAAGTTACAAAACTACAGTTTTAAGTGCAAATTTCTATATTTAGGCTACAAACAAGTATACTATGCAATTATGTGATTTAAGGTAGATATCAAGGCAAAAAACATATTTCTTATTTTATTTTCGATATAGTAAGTAAGTAGCTCAGGCACACACATGAAACTGACTCTCACAGTGACACTGACAGCCATGTACAGCAGCACAGATGATGATGACACCTCACCAACATGACACGTCCCCTCCTGAGTCACAGTGACAGTCTCTCTCCACTCCACGTGGTTCCTGCAGTCCACTCCACCCCAAACAGCACTGACAGTCCCGCTCCCAGCTTGCCTTGCTCCTGTCCTGCAGACCTGCACATGAGGCTCTGGCTGATCCGTTCGGCTCCCTTGCACCATGACATCACACGACATGCTCAGGCACTGCCTCTGCCAGACCTTCCCCTCACCGGCGCCGTCAAAACACACTGTAGCAGGCACTCGGATGGTCTGGGCCGGCTCCGGCCCGGAAGCAGAGCATCACAGCCATATTTTTTACTGGCAACCTTTTCCTGTCACTGGTAGTTACTGGCAGGAGAAAAGTGCCCGTTTTATACTGGTTGCCAGTAAAAATACTGACATGTGGCAACACTGGTGCTGTATAGTAATGTAAATCTCAGGACTGGATATACAGAAATACAAATCCTTTGGCATGTAAAACAGCTACCATATATGAATTATATGTATTTAATTTGTGTATTCAGCTGTGTTTCTGGAGTTCAGCTTTAATAAGGAACTCCTATATTAATATTAGCAGGGTATTGATGATTCAAAATGGGGAGATATCATTTGAAGTAGAATTGCAGACTACCTCCCAATTAGTCTTAAAAATGCTTCTTCCCTCTCCCTCTTATGCTGACCTACCTGTGTAAAGCCCTGTACACACGATCGGTTTTACCGATGAAAACAGTCCGATGGACTGTTTTCATCTGACAAACCGATCGTGTATGGGCCCCATCGGCCTTTTTTCCATCGGTGTTAAAAAATAGAACATGTTTTAAATTTATCCGATGGAAAAAAAAACGATAGCAAATTACTATCGTCTGTGGGGAACTCCATTGGATAGAAAACCCACGCATGCTCAGAATCAAGTCGACGCATGCTCAGAAGCATAGAACTTCATTTTTCTTGGCTCGTCGGAGTGTTTTACGTCACGGCGTTTGGGACGATCGTTTTTTTGACTGATGGTGTGTAGGCAAGACTGATGGAAGTCCGCTTCATCGGATTTCCGATGGAAAAATCCATCGGTTTAAAATCCATAGGAAATCTGATCGTGTGTACAGGGCTTAAGAAAGATGTATATGCTTACCTATTTTCAACTCGCTGCAGTCTGGTCACGTGATCCCCTGTGTCAGCCAGCAGCGGCTGCAGAAGAGAGGAGAAAACACTCGACAACGGCTGACAATGCCAGGAAGAGGTGACCACCCATAGGCTTCCTATGGCCCATCCATTGTTGTTGTTCCTTCCTCTGCCCTGCATGTGCCGCTGGCTGACACAGGAGAGCCGGATCATGTAACTGGAGCGGGCTGAAAATAGGTATTTATACTGTATACATTATTGTTACAGAGATTAGTCAGCATAGGTGTTAGGAGGAGGAAAGGAGCATTTTTAAGAATAGGTAGGATTTGCCTGGAATTGTACTTAAATTTAGCCAGCTAAAATAGTTTATTACTTTTTTTGCAATGTGAGAGATGCTAATTTGCTCATGAAGAACTGCAGGAAAAAAGAATACATATTTGCAATATGTATATGTTTTTTTACCTCCCAAAAGATTGGGTATTTGGTTCAGGCAGTGTTTTGTCATGCTGCTTAGTACTTCCTGTTTCAGCTTTGCAGCTTCCTTTGTCATCTGCCTGTTTATTGGACAGTCAGCATTGTGACGTTGCAAAGTTATAACAGAAAATAGAAGTTATCTCTACACTGGAACCCAACACGCTGCTCAATATAATGTGCTTGATTTTCTCTATTTTTTACGGCATACACAGGGCATAATAGAGAGTGGCAAGTCAGAGTTGAGGCAGAGGTGGCTAGGTGTTGCTGTGACTTGTACAGGTACTGAGCAGAGAAAACTTCCATTGTATAAAGAGGGATCATTTTATTGTTTTCTTTATTGAGGAACACAGCACTGTATAGACCACATTTCGCTTAGTGTTGTGTCCCTCAAAGAGAAGGGGATTACGGCAAGTACAAAAAAAAAATCATATTTTTTTTTTTATAGAAGCAATAAAAAAATAGACAGCTACAGGATACTACTATGTGTAGTAGTCGGTGGCAGTGGACTAGTTAATTGCATAACCCAAGATATGCTCATCTTGTGATGTGGCTAGAACAAACATGCTTTGTATCCAGCACAGGTTAAACAGTCATCACGTGATGAGACTGTTGCAATCAAACATGGATTAAATTAGATTTATTAGAAGACATTAAAGAATAGTGCATATGATTGAGGTGTTGATGTGTTTTAAGGCTATCCTGCTTTTTTCTTGAGGCTTGCCCTAAGGAAGAAACAGCAACACCTTTTTATTTCTTGAACATGTGGTAAGAAAAGTGATGTTCAGTTGCTTTTGGTTACCGTAGAATACGATTATTATACAAGGCCATGTATTTTACTTTCAAACCGCAAGCTCCATTTACATATAGGTTAACTCAAACATGCTGTCATTGTTTTGGCCGCAAGCAGAGTTTAGAAATGTTAAAGGACGCTTTCATTTATTAGTAATACTAACATAGCCAACACCTGGAATGAAAAACGCTGTACATGAGATCACATAAAACACAATGGAATTAGGAATTCCTTTTTTTTTTCAGTTAAACCATTTTAGATCACATTATTATTTATATGCTCTGTGGAGGCAGATGCCACAAGTAAAAACTGTTTGGTAATAGAATATGTATGTGAAAAGGTTAAGTGCAGCTCCTTCTTTCTGCTACAGTAAGTGTGATACTGTACACAGGTTATGGAAATAGTAGTTATGACTTGTGTTTCCTGAAGTCTACTAGGAGATGTTCAGCAGTTACAAATTGCAAGCATCTTTATGGAATACATGCTTAGTATATTTCCACGCTACCCCAGGGGGCTCCTATATACAGTATGCTCTTCTATGCCAGCTTCATTCAGAGCACAGAGCTGGTATGGTACTGCTGTGATCCACTCCTTGTGCCTCCTTATCGGTCAGTGAGGCTGCCCATTGTGCTTAGTGGCCAAAAGGATGGACGGCTGGCATGCTTACTGATTGGCTAACACTGCATCTCATATTTATGGGTTTTTGTGGAAGTCTGTAAATCCGCTAACCATACATGCAGACACTTTGGGTTGCCTTCTGAATATACAGTTGTGCTCATAAGTTTACATACCCTGGCAGAATTTATGATTTCTTGGCCATTTTTCAGAGAATATGAATGATAACACAAAAAAATTCTTTCACTCTTGGTTAGTTTTTGGCTGAAGCCATTTATTCTCAATCAACTGTGTTTACTCTTTTTAAATCATAATCACAACAGAAACTACCCAAATGACCCTGATCAAAAGTTTACTTACCCTGGTGATTTTGGCCTGATAACATGCACAAGTTGACACAAAGGTGTTTGAGGCCGGGTTCACACTGGTACAACAGGACAATCGTACCACTTTGGATCCGAATTTGCCCTGCGACTTGAAGTCCAACATGCATCCAACTTCAATGAACAGGGATCCGACTTTGATCCTCGACAATACCAGGCACTGTGTCTTTAGGAGTAACTCCAGGAGTAAATTTTAAAAAAACGGCATGGGTTGCCCCTCAAAGCGCATACCAGGCCCTTCGGTCTGGTATGGATTTTAAGGGGAACCCTAAAGCCCAAAAACGGCATGGGGTCTCTCCAAAATCCATACCAGACCCTTATCCGAGCACACAGCCTGGCAGGTCAGGAAAGGGGGTGGGGGCGAGCCAGAGCCCCCCTCCTGTACCATACCAGGCCGCATGCCCTCAACATTGGGGGGTGGGTGCTTTGGGGGCTGCGCCCACCCCACCCCAAAGCACCTTGTGTCCATGTTGATTAGGACTAGGGCCTCTTCCCAACAAATAAATAGAATAAGCTGCGGTGTAAAATTAATAAAGAAAAATATGTGACATATAAATCATAAAATTGAGACATATGTATCATATAACCAAAAGCAATCAGTGAGGACTGAAAACCTTCCTCCTAAGTCCAGAATGGTGTGACAAAGCAGTCTGGTAGACCCAGATGGTATATATGTATCACAGAAAAACTGGATGAATTCCTTTCTGAGTGTCTATATCACTATTGTTATTGAAAAGAAGTAGTTCCACACTATACAAAGCTCCAGAACACAGTTCTAAAGACAATTCTTCAATAAGCTGATCCATGGTGACTTCAAACAAAAAAACGCCAATAAAGAAGTGATGGGATATGATAGAAAAAGATTCTCCACCTTTTACATCAACGCCGCTTACCAGCTATGTTGATCTCTTTTTAGGGAGATCACATCTGCTTGTGGCTATTACCCCAGCCCTGGGTCTCTGTGGTAAACAGCAGGCACTCCTGAGTCCTCTTCCCAACAACCCTGGCCATTGGTTGCCAGGGTCTGCGGGCGGGGAGCTTATCGGAATCTGGAAGCCCCCTTTAACAAGGGGGCCCCCAGATCCTGGCCCCCCACCCTATGTGAATGAGTATGAGGTACAATGTACCCCTACCCATTCACCTAAAAAAAAAGTGTCAAAAATAAAACGCAGTACACAGGTTTTTAAAGTTATTTATTAAGGCAGCTCCGGCATCTCTTCGGACTTCTTCTCCCCTGACCAGCTCTTCTGCCTCCTCCGCCGATGTCTTCTGCCTCTGACGGTTCTTCTCCCCTTTCCAGGTCTTCTCCGCTCTATCTACGGTTCTTCTCCCTCTGTCCACTGTCTTCTGCCTCTGCCAGGTCTTCTCCGCTGTCTTCTCGCTCGGTCAAATGAGAATACAGGATACCCCACATTTTGATAACATTTTCTCAGGGGTAATCTTATACAATGCTCAGTTTAGTACATATATTGGTAAAATGTTAGTATCTGTGATTCCTCCTTTATTGAATTGTATTGTAACTGTACTGTCTGCCTTCATGTTGTAAAGCGCTATGCAAACTGTTGGCGCTATATAAATCTTGTATAATAATAATAATATAGTAGTGCTTGAGAGCAGAGCGTGAAATTCTTATGTTCTGTCATCTCCTTCTGGTTTTATAGCAGTGAACTTTTCCTATATGCTTTACAGAGTACATAAAACTATGTATACAAGTCCTTAGCCCCTAGGTGAGCTTACTGTGTCATGAGAAGTTCTATAGAAAAACAAACTCTCCATGGCCAGTTTGGATAGAAGCCTTTTGGACTGAGATAGGAATCCAGAGCACCTGGTGAAAATTCCAAAAACACAAAAAGAACATACAAACCCCATGCAGATAGTGTCCCTGGTGGTAACTGACCAAGCCTTTACTAGGCCATAGTGCTACCTTGTAGTCCTGACTAAATAGTAAAGGAAATCCTTGTTGAAGTCCAGTATCATTTTAATCTTCAATCTGGCACATTTAACATTTCACCCCTATTAAACTTGGCATTGTACAGCCAAAGCCCCTCAGGGCCATTCTCTTACCTCACTAGCACTACAACTGGTTTGAAAAATGTCCGCCCCTTGCTGATTTGAACAATGCAGCAAGCAACAGCTGTAAGTCTTGGACGGAGCTCGATGAACTTTCATCTTGTAATATAGAGTTTCCTGGGTCGCTTTCCAAAGCAATGTCTAACTTTATTACTGTTTTGTTGTCTCTGCTTTTCCATAGAAAGAGCCTTCCAGCAGTACATCTGAATATTTTGCTGAACATAGAGAAAGTGGATTAAACAACATATTAGCCACCACAGTGAAGGAGCAGGCCGTGCTGAGAAACATGTAAGTTCCTTTCTAAGGTGACGATATCATGAGGTGATAGTGATGTCTGAATCTTGCAGTCTGAGGCGCTGTGAAAATGCTTGCCAGATAATTCTGTATGGAATTGCTCCTAAAAGCTGCATTGTGTCAGAAGGAAGCAAATTGGGGACAGCTGCTCTTAGGTGATGTCATGTTTTCCCCATCACATTTATTTGACGCAGCTCATTTGCATACCTCCGGCGTTCAGGACGTCCGAACGTTTGGCATGTGACAAACGCGTTTGCTAAAGTAGATTGATGATATGCTGTTTTAGGCCTCTAGCGATTCAGGCCTCCGTTTACATGTATGCTGTAAAAATCATGGCACCGGCGAAACAGTGTATTGAGTAATATCATTAAGTGCCTTGGGATGCATTCCTTAAAAAGACCTATTTGTGCTATAATATTTTATTCAGCCTCTACTGAAATACGATCCGAGTATGCAATATCGACCTTAACATCTGTAACAAATTTAGCGAGTACAATGTGAACTTCTCCATGGCAGAGTGAGTAAATATGTATGTATGTATATCCCCGCATGTCGAGGGAAAACTGAGATAATAAAGCATGATACGATTCCCCTGCAAACAATGTTGCTTGTCATGGTGATGTATGTATGGCAGTTTTGTTACGCTACACAGGAAGAGCGTTTAGCGAGCCTATTTAAGTTTAACTAATGAATTACATAAGCAGTGAGAACAAACTTTTTTTTCTTTTACTGTAGAGTAAAGAAGACTAAAGCTGTGAAGGATGCTGACTGCGGATTCGGCAGCGATTTAAAAGCTTGTCCTCGCCTTGGGCTAGCCGGCCCTGACAAAGGAAACCAGACTACCACCCCCCCATCTGAACAAGCGTGTAGGAGTGGGGAACAAGCTAAGCATTGCATAAATACACCCCATAACAGCTTAGAGCTTCCTGATCCTGAAGTGGAAAATGAGATTAATCGCAGACAGCCTTGTGGAAGTAGCAGCCAGCACAAATCCCAATCTGCAGAGTGGTTACAGGCGCAAGACCTGACCAAGACTCTTTCCTGGATCTGTGAGTCAGCACTGCCAGAAGATAAACAAACTCTCCGAACAAGCATTATGCAACACAAGAGGAGACGACACAGCTCGGAAGAAAAAAACGAAGTAGCTTCTAAGAAAGCAGGTTCAAGGGACAATATTGTTTTAAGCCAGGCTGATATAGACCCAGAGGCCACAGAAAATATGCCTTTAGCTTTAAGGATCCTAAACTATCAAAAGCCGTTAACAGCCAAAGTTAGCCCAGAGGCTCCTATGGAAGAAAAATGTAAACCTAGTGGAAAGCCTGAAAATTTGCCATCCAGTAAGTTAAAACGTCAAAGGATTAAAAAGTAAATTGGTTTATTGCAGATTTAACATAAGTCCACATTTAAAGCTGAACTCCAGCTTTTGATACACTTTACATAGCTTGGCCAAAAAAACTATGTTCTCACTAATGTGAGGCCGCTGGATGTGCTTTATAAACTGTATGTAGCTGAAGCTACATAAAGCATACAGCACTGTGTTCCGGGTTTGAGCTGAGACCTTCCTGTCTCATACTCAATACAATGTATTCTAGCAATGAATACAAAGCTTCCTCTGATTGGCTCAGAGAAGTGGGTTGATGATGTCACAACCTCTGACCCAGCCAATCAGAGGAAGCTTTGTATTCATTGCTAGAATACATTGCTTTCTCTGAATGACCGAGGGCCGATCAGATAGACTCTATTGTGTTCCAGGTATGAGACAGGAAGGTCTCGGCTCGAACCCGGAACACAGTGCTGTATGTAGCCTCAGCTAGATATAGTTTATACAGCACATCCAGCAGCCTCACATTTTAGTAAGGGACATAGTATGTTTAGGCCAAGCTGGCCCAAACGAACTATGTAAAGTGTTTTAAAAGCTGGAGTTTAAACAAATGTCTGTGTTAACCCTAGCAAAAAATCTGCTTTTTCGTTATAAAATTTAAAGTAATAAAATGGTAGTTGGGATTGGAATAGTTGCTCTGGTGCAAACACAGTTCTTTTTTTTCAGAAATGTCTAAGATCCTCTATCAGAGAAAGGCCAACAATGAACTTTTTTCAGTTCTGAGTAGTTATTGGTAGGTTGAATCCACTGCCAATAAGTTATATTTTAGAGACTTCAGTAGTTTGTGCCTTTGAGTTTCCTACAAGTAGTTGTTACTCTGTGGACCACCAAATTTATATTTTAGAGAATTGGGGAATATAACATTGCCATCTGGCTTTGTATTGGCCATGACAACTGTGAAAACCTAGGAATTGCGGTGGAGAGAGCTCACGATTCAAATGTCAAAAAAACCTGAAGCCAACTTATGGTTTAGCTTGCCAAAAGCCAGAAAAAGCTTCTTTCTTGATGGAGGCAATCTTTAAAACTATGATTACATACAAAACTTTTTCTGATAACTGAACAGTTCTTACTAGTAATAAAATGTGTTGTACATTTTTTCCACATGAGTTCTTATCACAAACAACACACAAGCACATTTCCAAAGCACATAGCTACTGTATAGAGCTTTGTGCTTAAATGTAGACACTCATATGCTTGGCTTTTAGTTGGCTCTCCCACGCAGCCTTTATTGCACATTGATCATATGAAATATGGACTGGGAACTGATCCCTACAACATAAGCGATTAAGAGGAACAAGCTGTTTCTAGTGGCTTGTGTGGAAACAAACCATGCACCAGAAATCCATGCTGAATCCAAACCAAGCCATAAATATTTCTCAGCATTCCTAAATGCATGTATTACTTTTCTCAAAAATGTAGGCATCACATTATACATTTTTCTTCTTTAATTTGCGTGCCACTAGGACTGTAGTATTGTAGTGATGATATGCAAATAGCCTGCATGGTCCCCCCTCAGGTATGTTTCACAGACAAAAGTTTAAATAACTGAGCTTACATGTTTATCCATTAAAGGGGATTGACAAGAGAACTAGAAATCCTATATGTATCAGACCCCTTTATATTGTATTAAAGGACCCACCCTTCTGATTCCCAGTGCTTTTAGTGTTAGATCTAAAGCTAGGTCCCCTTCACACCTGGCTGTCCCTTTTGGTATGAGAGGTCTGCCAACACACATCAATTAACCAATTAGAGTACATGCACTTTATTATCCAACACACCGCAACTTACCATTATGCACTGCATGTGTAATGTGGTTTGCCATTGTGCATTGTACAATAGCAGCGTACAGTTTCATTCATTCAATGGATGAAACGACACCTCAACGTTACCTTTCGGTAACCCAAGCAATAGTAATAGTCTGAATGGACGCTTAGAGACTTTATTTGCAGTATCACTTACTAATGTAATAATTTAATTGAATATTGGCTTTTTGCAATCCCTATAGAGATTCACTGCACATTAGGATGTTTGTATGATGGGACTGCTGTATTTCCCTGAACTAGCTTCAATCCACCAGAAAATGTGAACAATAGTGGGACGGAGATCTTACTGATTATTATGGGGGTGTTGGAGATGGAGACCACTTTGTTATCAATCAAGGGTTTATGTTTTTTCTTGAAAATCACAATGAAAAGGCTTTAGGTCTATATTGAGTTTTTTCATAAGTCGCAGACTTCCCTGTTTTCTAGTAAACTTGTATCTTTAAACTGATGCAAGTTATCCCTTATTATCAATGTATGAGGGTTCTTCAAAAGGTTTCTGTACTTTTTTTTTTGTGTGGAAATTTTTTGAAGACATTGACCAGTTAAGTACTTGTTCATATGGATATGACTTACCGGTAATTTTTTTTCTCAATGATGAGCAGGTCGATCCTCAACAGATTTTGATACTCATGGCAATTTTTACATACAAGTCTGGTTTATATATTGTATAGTGTCGAGAAGCTCTGTGTGTTTCTTGACGTTTGTTCTTTTTGTAACTCTTTTTAATAAAGTTCTGTTTTCACGGTTTTATGTAATCTCTGTCACCTATGCTTATTTCCACTAAACAGAAGTAGTCATCCTTTTGTTTGCTTTGAGTTTTAAAGCAGCTGAAAAGGGTCGATTTTATGGCAGAACTACACTGCATCTTAGTACCACAAACCAAAAAAGCTTTTTAATTCATTTTTAATATTCATAGCAAATTCACCAATCCATCCATGTCTCCATGTTTTATTTTGCAGAGAAATTACTTTGAAAAAGTGCCCCCTAGTATTTCTAGCTGTTGCCATCTTGAGTAAGGGCAGATGATTTATGAAGCATTTACTTCCTGAAATCCGTCTGCCCTTAGCTAAGGCATTCAGGCAGATGGGTGTTCTTAAAATACAAAATAGTGCAGCGCTAAAATGTACTAAAAATGCATAGGGATAATGACTAGCTGCTATAGAACACATTATAGAAAGTCCCAAGTTGTGAAGATTGAAAGCTAAGGATGACGCAAACGAAGACACCAAGAGATAAAAGTAAACTCCTCAATAGTGATCAGGGTGCTCAAGACGATTGTAATTAGTGTTCATCCTTTTCTGTGCTTCCACCACCGTATATACAGGCCGCTCACCTTAATCTGTGGACCTCTGAATTAACAGAAAGGTCATTCAAGCAGTCCCCACTGGGACAATCATAAGATGAAAAGCTGTCCCTTAGCCGATCCATCGATTAAAATCCAGCCTCAATAGTGCAGCAGTAGTGTAATACTCTCTTATGCAGTCATGGTTCATGTAAAATCAATAAGACATACCATATATATTTGAGTATAAGCCGACCCGAGTATAAGCCGAGGCACCTAATTTTACCACAAAAAACTGGGAAAATGTATTGACTCGAGTATAAGCCTGGGGTGAGAATGCAGCAGCTACTGTAAGTGGAAAAGAGGGTCAACAATGCCCATTTGCAGCTTCTCTGTGCTCATTTGCATGCCTCACTGTGCCCATGTGCACGCCTCACTGTGCCCATTGCATGCCTCACCTCACTGTGCCCATTGCAGCCTGACCTCACTGTGCCCATTGCAGCCTGACCTCACTGTGCCCATTGCAGCCTTACCTCACTGTGCCCATTGCAGCCTGACCTCACTGTGCCCATTGCAGCCTGATCTCACTGTGCCCACTGCAGCCTCACTTTGCCGATCTGTGTACCTGATTATCCGTGACATGCATATTCAGACGGCGGGCGTCCAGTGTTAAAAAGTCGCGCCTCCTCCTCGTCCTGTTCCGTGATAGGCGAAACACTCAGTTTCCCAGCAGACACTGTGTTCAGTGTTCCATCTATCACGGACAAGAGGACGTCCGTGATAGGCAGAACACTGACTCGGGTACACAGACTCGAGTATAAGCCGAGGGGGGCATTTTCAGACTAAAAAAGGCTGAAAAACTCGGCTTATACACGAGTATATACGGTATATGGTAGTCGCCGTTTTAACTAAAACTGCCTTTTATTAAAATAAAAATGCTACTTACAAACATAGGTGGGTGTACTTATCCGAGAAAACTTTTCCACCACTTCTGGAGACTTCTTGGATGTATGACATAATTTGTCTAGGCCTGGAAACCAGGAAGTAACTTAAGAAATGTAAAATAAAAAGTTTAAAACAAGTAAATATGAAATATTATCCTATCTATTTGTAGCAATACCCCCCAAGGGGCCTCTGGTTTAAGATTTGGGCCTGCCGTTACCTTTCTGTTCACCACACTCGTCCTAGGGGTCCCTCTTGAAGAGCTTTCATGAATGTCCACACCAACACTTGGTTTCTTTTTCTTCAAGAGTTTTATTAAACAGTTCCAACAGAGGGGTAGAGGGATAGGGGAGGTTCAGGTACCTTGCTTTGCGGATCACGGGCACAATCTTAGATCCAGAGGACAAATCGGTTCCACACTGGATTCAGCAACCACCGGATAGGCCTACTTTCACTGGCCTAGCAACCGGTGCGAAGCTTGTTCAAAGTCTCTGCCACAGACTTGATGAGTGCCATTGAGTCGTTTCACAATCTTCTGCCACAAGATCGTGCAACCACACTGTCACTTTGAAAAGTTCCTCAGAAAGTACAAAGCTCACGGTGCCAGAATCTTTTAGCCAGCCGGCATCACCGTGAGGTAAATTGGCCAGGATGCGTCCTTCAATTGAGTCCCCAATTGTTCCGCTTCTTCCCGCAGGCAAGACCGCATAGGACCATCCCTGGACTAGTAGGCCCCAGAAGCTCCTGGGCCTACTCTCAGTTGCAGAGCCTCGGGACAGCAGGCCCCAAGTATGAGAATGGCTCGCACATCCCTGAGGCCAGGAGGACTCTCAGGTCAGGATTCCCCAGAATGCACAGCGGGTTGACCACGCCCCCTGAGGCACTTCTGGGAAAGGAATACCCAATACATCCAGTCTGCTGCATTTCCAACCTTGGCCTGTGGTGACAGTGACAACTACTGTCAAGTGGAAAAACGTGCAACCCAGCTGGACTGAAACAGAGCCAACAATTTAGCATAATCCTTCTGAGCTGAACTATAGCTCAGACAACAAAATTTAACACATAGCGCCTACCCAACAGGAGCAGGGCGCTACATATTTACTAATGCTAGCATTATTTACTAATTTTAGCAGCATAAGGATTAAAAATAGTCAATGTTACTTGAGAGAGTGAAATTCTGCTTTAAGTTCTGAATATCTTAATTCATCTGCATAAAGACTATAAAATGTCATTCAAGGACAAATATTGAAGTTGTCCTGTTAATTGCTGTCTGACTGCTGGCAGACTGTGTGGTTTGCCTAATGGTACAGCACGCTACAAACTTACCTCAAATCAAGGAAAGTTGCTACATCCGTATAAATATGCATGGGTAATAAATATGCATGGGTACAAACATTTCTAAGACACACTGACATAATTAGACAATTACAATTTCAAGCAGGATGTGACATTTTGAAATATATCAGCTTCACTTTGTTTTTTCTTTTTTCTTTTTGTAATGCTTGTTTTCTGTAGAGAGATTTATGTAAATAATGCAATCACAACATTTAAGTAAAAAATATAATTATAGCTTATGCATACCAAAAGGCATTTTCTTGGTTTTACCTTGGTTATACTGATTACTGGTATTGATGTGTATACAATGCTGGGAAAATTAAACAGCTAAAGTGAAAATGGCAACCACTCATTCCATTTTATACCTGGAAAAATTTTAGTTGCATGAGGGAAGGGCTGTCCAAGGAACAATACAATACAAAACGTTTTCCATCATATTTACCAGCTAGTTGTTACATTAACCACTTCAGCCCCGGAAGAATTGGCTGCTGAATGACCAGGCCATTTTTTGCGATTCGGCACTGCGTCATTTTAACTGACATTTGCACGGTCGTGTGACGTGGTACCCAAACAAAATTGACGTCCTTTTTTTTCCCACAAATAGAGCTTTCTTTTGGTGGTATTTGATCACCTCTGCGGTTTTAATTTTTTGCGCTATAAACAAAAAAAGAGCAACAATTTTGAAAAAAAAAGCAATATTTTTTACTTTTTGCTATAATAAATATCCCCAAAAATATATAAAACAACTTTTTTTTTTCCACAGTTTAGGCCGATATGTATTCTTCTACATATTTTTTGGTAAAAAAAAATCACAATAAGCGTATATTGATTGGTTTGTGCAAAAGTTATAGCGTCTACAAAATAGAGGATCGTTTTATGCCATTTTTATTATTAATTTATTTTTATTAGTAATGGCGGCGATCAGCAATTTTTATCATGACTGCGACATTATAGCAGACACATCGGACACTTTTGACGCTATTTTGCGACCATTGTCATTTATACAGCAAACAGTGCTATAAAAATGCACTGTTTACTGTGTAAATGACACTGGCAGGGAAAGGGTTAACCACTAGGGAGCGAGGAAGGGGTTAAGTGTGTCCTAGGGAGTGATTCTAATTGTGTGGGGGCTGGGCTACATGTGACACGACACTGATCACTGCTCCCAATGACAAGGAGCAGTAGATCAGTGTCCTGTCACAAAGCAGAACAGGAAAATGCCTTATTTACACAGGCATCCCCCGTTCTGCAGCTCCATGACATGATCGCAGGTCCCGCGGACATTGTAACGGAGCTCGCGGCATGGGCGCGTGCGCTGCCGGCGGTGCGCGTTTGACCACACGGCGCAAAATTCAAAGCGACGTATATATACTTTGCTTTGCGCAGCTGTGCCATTCTGCTGACGTATAAGTGTGTGAGCCGGTCGGCAAGCGGTTAACAAAGTGTGAACTGTTTCAACAATTTTCTTTTAAAAAAAAAAAAAACTTTTTTGTAGCATACATTTGCAAATGTTCGTGAAGCCACACTGGTCATTAAAGGGGACTGGGCTTCAAATGTGTCTCTAAATCCTCAATGTAGAGCTAAGTTTACAAAAAATAGGATTTTTTGTACTCGTCGTAAAATCCTTTTCTCTGTCGTCCATGGACGGACACAGCGCCTTAATTCTTGACAGTTGGGTTATGTTCCTTCTATTAGGAGAGGACTAGGCAGAACATGTTAGATATTTAATACATGTTACTTTAACAGAGTTGAACAGCCCCACCCAGGGGGTGGTCCCTCCGTACATAACCCTTCACCCTGCAGTAGCAGCCTTAGTTCGTAACAAAGCAGTACAAATTAAAAAAGGAGGAGTGGGTGCTGTGTCCGTCCATGGACGACAGAGAAAAGGATTTTACGGTGAGTACAAAAAATCCTATTTTCTCTTTTCGTCCTTGGACGGACACAGCTCCTTAATTCTTGACATTTGGGACATCCCAAAGCAGTGTCAAAAAAGAGGGGTGGGCACAGCAATCAAAAAAAAAAACATTTTCACCCCAAACAAGCAGAGCTCCTCAACGGAGGAGTTGCAACCTCAAAACAGCCGCCTGCAAAACTTTGCGGCCGAAGCTAGCATCCGAAGATGCACTCACATCAACCTTGTAAAATTTAGAAAAAGATGTAAATGGACGACCAGGTCGCCGCCTTTCACACTTGTGATACAGATGCTTGAAGTCGGAAAGCACAAGAGGCACCAATAGCCCTGGTCAAATGCGCCGTGACAGTAAAGGGAGGCGCCCGCCCTTTAAGGACATAGGCCTGGATAACAGTCTGCCTGATCCACGAGAAATGGTGGCCGACGAGACCGCCAGACCCTTCTGCGGACCAGACACACAAACAGTGAGTCAGACCTTCGGAACGGAGCCGTAGCAGACAGGTACACCTGCAAGGACACGTACCACGTCTAAAGAGTGCAGCGCAACCTCCTTGGAATGCGATGGCCGAGGACACAAGGATGAAAGTACAATGTCCTCATTCAGGTGAAAGACAGAAACTACCTTCGAAAGGAAGGAAGGCTGTGGGCGTAGCACCGCTTTGTCCTTATGGAGGACCAATTCAGAAACCCTCCCGACTGATGTTATGGCTACTAGGAAGGGAACCTTCCTAGGGAACGTCAAGAGGAATTTCCCTGATGTCCTCAAATGGAGGTTTCTGAAGTACCGAGAGTACCAGAATTAAATCCCACTTAGGTAGTGGTGGTCGGACCGGAGGGGCCACATGCCGGACCCCTTGCACAAAAGTGCTCACCAATGAATGAGCCGCCAGGGGTCGCTGAAAGAAAACAGCCAAGGCTGAAATCTGGCCCTTAATGGTGCTTAGAGCAAGTTTCTGATCCACTCTGCGCTGTAAAAACAGCAGGATCCTGGAACCCGAAAAAGTCAGTGGACGCCATTCCATCTCCTCACACATGTGCGATGGTAGATCTTCCAAGAAGATTTCCGTGCCCTCAACATGGTTGAAATGACCGAATCTGACAGGCCTCGGTCCCTTAGTACCTGGCGTGTAATAGCCATGCCGTTAAAGCCAGTGACTGTAAAGCAGGATGAAGAATGGGACCTTGCGAGAGAAGGTCCTCCCTCAGTGGCAGTCGCCAGGGCACATCTGCCACCAGCCGCACAAGGTCGGCGTACCAGGGACGCCTGGGCCAATCTGGGGCGATTAGAATCACCTGAATTCCCCCGGTCTCTACTCTGCGGAGTAGACGAGGAAGCAACTTCAGTGGGGGAAAGGCATAAATTAGCCGATACTGATCCCACGGGGCCACCAACGCATCTGACGCGTCTGCCCAGGGATCTCTGGACATGGCCACGAACCTCGACACTTTGCGATTGAGTCGAGAAGCCAGGAGATCCACGTCTGGTGTGCCCCATCTCCGGCAAAGGAGTTGAAAAACCTCCGGATGTAACGACCATTCCCCGTGGTCCAGCATCTGGCGACTCAGGTAGTCCGCCTGCCAGTTTTCCGCGCCCGGAATGTAAACTGGCGATAGGGCTGGCACGCTCCTTTCCGCCGACCGTAGGATGTGAGCGACCTCTGATGCTGCAGCCAAGCTTCTTGTTCCTCCTTGATGGTTGACGTATGCCACAGCCATGGCGTTGTCTGACTGGATCCTGACTGGACGCCCTCTTAGTCTCTGAGACCACCTAGAGAGGCACAGCCTGATCGCCCGGAGATCCAGGACATTGTTAGGCAGTTGGGATTCTGTCCTGGGCCGCCTGAACCCCCCAGACTCCCCACCAACCGGTCAGACTGGCGTCCGTCGTGATCACAGTCCAATAAACAGGGAGGAACGACTTCGCGGACCGAAGAGCCAGGGATCTCAGCCACCAACTCAGAGAGGACCTGACAAGATGACTTATCTGAATCTTACGATCCAGAGACAACGGAGATCTGTTCCAATTGGAGAGAATCTCCTTCTGCAAGATACGAGTGTGGAATTTGGCATATGGTACTGCCTCTAAAGAGGCTACCATGAGGCCCAGGACTCGCATGCAAAAACGAAGAGAAGACCATTTGCGGGACATCAACAACCTCACTGCAGTCTGGAGTGTCTGCAACTTCTCCAAGGGAAGAAGACTCTGGCCTCCGAGGAGTCCAGAATCAACCCCAGGTACTCTAGGCGCTGGGTCGGTACTAACACCGACTTCTGGAGGTTCAGAATCCAACCAAACTCCCGGAGGGTCTGACTGGCTATAGACACGTCCTCCTCTAATTCTGAGCTTGAAGCAGCTCTCAGAAGAAGGTCGTCCAAGTAGCCTACGATAACAATGCTGTGCTGTCTCAGCAAAGCTAGATCGGGGCGAGCACCTTGGTGAAAACTCTTGGTGCCGATGCTAGGCCAAAGGGAAGAGCCACAAATTGATAGTGGTCTTCGCCGATTGCAAAGCGCAGGAACCTCTGATGCCTGATGCAGATGGGGACATGCAAGTATGCGTCCTTGACATCCAAGGAAGCCTGGAAGTCCCCCGGATGGAGCGCAGCCACAACTGAACGAATAGATTCCATCCGGAATTTTTGAATCTTTTTAAAGGCATTGAGGGCCTTGAGGTCCAAGATTGGACGGACTCCATCCCTCTTTGGGACCACAAACAGATTTGAGTAGAATCTCTGAAACCTGTCCTGCGGTGGTACGGGTATGATCACCCCGCACCTCAACAAGTTCTGCACTGCCCCCTGCAGGGCAGTCCGACGAGCCGGAAGGAGAGGCAGATTTGAGGGAAAGAACCTGTTTGGTGGACAAGAAAGAAACTCGATCTTGTACCCCAAGGTGACTACCTCGCAGACCCACTGGTTGGAGAGTAGGGAGGTCCACCGAGCTGCAAACGCGCAAAGCCGCCCCCCACCCAGGAGTCAGGCGGGGACAAAACTTCATGCGGTAGCAGGTTTGTTTGCTGGCTTGATGGGCTAGTGCACCCAGGGATGCTTCCGTCCCCCAGCTGGACCTTTATCCGCTTGGGAGGGTCTGTCAGCAGGTCCTGACTGACGAAAATACTGCTTCCGTGTGGGAAAGGAGGACCCCGGCTTACGGTACGGCTCCTTCCCTTTAGTGGACTGAGGGAGAAGTATGCTCTTACCTCCAGTGACATCCTTAATGATGTCGTCCAGTGAGGCACCAAAAAGCCACCACCTTAGAAAGGCAATCTGACAAAGTTTTCTTGAAAGCTTGATCAGCGGACCAGCATGTCAGCCATATCAGGCGGCGCAATACCACCGTAGATGCGGAGGCCCTGGAGATTAAAGGGGCCGCATCCAGGGTTGCAACACAGACATACACAAGTCACTGTACCAACTGTACGGCCAGTGACACGCATTCTGGAGGGAGCTGATGCTCCTCCACATTCTAGTGCAATACTTTAGCTCACTCAGCGAGTGTCTGGGACACCAAGGTAGCAGCCAATATAGGCCGCAATGCTGACCCCAGCATGGTGAACATGTAGCGGCTCACCGCTTCGGACCTCCTATCACAAGTGTCCGTAAAGGCAGGGGTCCCCTCCACCGGGATAGTGATTACTTTATTCAACCGAGACACCCGGGAATCAACGACCAGAGGAGAAGCCCATTTTTTCAAAAAGGCTCTCTTCAAATGGGTAACGGACCACCCTGGGCTGGGGGACCGCAAAGGACCTCTGCGGCCATTCCCATTCCTTATCTATGAACTTGTCAAAGTAAGATACATAAGGAAAAACCTTGATAGCGGGTCGGTTTGTGAAACCCAAAAGGGACTGACACCTCAGTGGATGTCCCAGCTGTGTCCTCCAGCTTAAGAGTGACCCTCACTGCTGTGATAAGTGCTACCACAAGTGCTCTATCCTGCGCTGACCCGGGCGAGGAGTCACCCTCACTGCCCGGACGGTCTTCGCATCCTCTGACACTTCAGAACAGGGGTCCTGTGCCGCAGCCAGGCCCGAGTCTGAGGCAGAGCATTCCCCAGGAGATGGCGGGGGAGAAGGCGCTTGTTTACCCCCTCCTTATGCCCGCCCTTGGCAACAAATGACTCCAGGACTGTCCATAGGCACCGCAGGTGTAGGGACACTGGTTGATGCCCTGGAATGTCTGGGGAAGAAGCATCAGCTTCTGACTCCATGCCCACCCACTGACAGCCTATAAGGACTTAATTTAAGGTAATGGCACCAAAAAATATCCACCCTCCTTGCTGCTCTGTCCGGGGTTTTACCCAGGGAAACGCACCACCCAAGTAAGAGGCTGCCCAGCGTCGCTGTCTGCTCTCCCTGTCTGAGGTGTTCTGTGTTGTGAACAGCGCTCTTCGCGCCGTTCAGGAAGCCTTCCCAGCACTAGAGGCCACATCAATAAGCAAAAAACCACCCTCAAAATGGCAGCCGAACGCCTCAGAGAAATAGGGCGCGGACTACAAGAAAATGGCCACCCGCAATGAAGACCTGCATCATAGCGCGGCCACGACAAAATGGCCGCCAATGGAGATTTCAATGCAAACTACAGGCCCCAGAAAAATGGTGTCGGCGCTTCAAAAATGGCGCCTAAGCACCTGAGGTGGACGTGAAGGTCGTAGAGATGCTGAATGGAGACTTCCCAGAGGCAGACCACCCCCACAGGGAGCGGACCCGGACGCCCCCACAGCCCCAACCCGGGATACGAAATCCACCTCAGGTATACCCCGGCCGACGTAGCAGGCCCCGCAAGGCGAGGAGGAAAAAAAAAGGGGGGGACAGAGGGAGAGGAAAGAGAGGACAGGAGGACCGAAGCAGGAGGAACTGTACTTACCCATCCCTGCGAGGACCTGCTGGTGCGTTCCTGACAGACCTACAACCGAGCAGTACGGAGTAGTTGTCGGCCCGGTCCACTGTGACTGAGACAGCAAGCAGCCCGGTCATATGTGAACCCTGGAGCATATAGCTCACTGGCTACCCCTGGAGCCATGGGGTATGTCGTGGCCGACCCCGCACGCACGTAGCTAAGGCCTGCTCACGCTCGATGGCCGGACTGGGGGGACTACAAGGATCTATATTATCCTGCCTGTCATGCCCAGCCGGCAGTTGATAGAAGATTCTAAAAAATAAAATAATACAAAGTAAAAGTTTCTTCAGGACTCCTGGCCCAAAGGGAGCCAGGTCCTTCTCCTCTACTAGGCAGAAAAAAACTGAGGCTGCTACTGCAGGGTGGAGGGTTATGCATGGAGGGACCGTCCCCTGGGCGGGGCTGTTCAACTCTGTTAAAGTAACATGTATTAAATATCTAACATGTTCTGCCTAGTCCTCTCCTAATAGACGGAACATAACCCAACTGTCAAGAATTAAGGAGCTGTGTCCGTCCATGGACGAAAAGAAAAATGAGATTGTCTATGTTATAGGTGTAGTGGCAAGATTGGTTGTTTGCAGAGCACGCAGCCATCTTTGCCTTGTGTTAAATAAGCACACACTTCAGATTTCATCCTTTTGCAATAATGCTATCTTAGGCTAAAATTCACTCACCTTCCATTCGGTTCCCATTCATTCAAAACAAACATCACCAGACAGGTCTCATTATCAAGGCATCCCAGAGCAGAGTGTCCCTGGGATAGCCAGCTCCCTTTATTTATAGTCAACATGAATAACAAAAGAAGGTTGTAGCTTCACAAAACAGCCAATCAGACATTTTGTATACTTTCAAAAGAACCAATGACAGACATGTATATATTCAAATAGAATGCTAGCAGTGATGTGTGCTAACGGTTGGGTACAGGGGCCATGCTTTCTGTGAGACAAAGGAACACTAGAAAGCATGGCTTTGTACAAAGCTGTGTGCAAACCAACTCACTGCTACCATTAACGCCAACCATACTTAATCATGGATCAGATAACCACAATTTTCGTATAGTTATGCTATAGTTCCCATAAACGCAGATCTGTTCGCTCGGAGTCATTTAATGCAGTCGACAAGAAGTGGCCAGTCCCTTGCTGAGGCATAAATGAACATCTCTAAAAGGAGCAAGCAAATCTGTTGTGTCCGTGGGAGGGTGTTTGCACCAATGGTCTTCCACCAACGTCTGTATGTGCGGATACACTCACATGAGCGCATTACAGCAAGACCGACACTGGGGGACATCTGACAACATACATTAATAAAAATTTCCACAACATAGGGAATATATAAAAATGTTAATTTGTTTCTACGCAGTGCCTTAAAGTTTTTTCCTTCTTGAATTCCTCCTGAAACATAGTGCACTCCTGTGCCTTGAACTTCATAGCTGTACATCTGCAATGTGAGATCATCTAAGGCACTGTGGCTGTGACTTTTAGTCTTGTGAAATTCGGTGTTGTCACCACTGTGCCCTCATTGCCCTCATTGAGTCTGCTGCTGCCAGACTCATCCACCTTACCAACCGCTCTGTCTCTGCTACTCCTCTCTGTCAATCCCTCCACTGGCTTCCGCTCACCCAACAAATTAAATTCAAAATACTAACAACTACCTACAAAGCCATCCACAACACTGCACCCAGCTACATCACTGACCTAGTCTCTAAATACCAACCTAATCGTTCTCTTCGTTCTTCTCAAGACCTCCTGCTCTCTAGCTCTCTCATCACCTGCTCCCATGCTCGTCTCCAGGACTTTTCCAGAGCCTCTCCAAGCCTATGGAACTCCTTACCCCAATCTGTCCGTCTATCTCCTTCTCTATTAGCTTTTAGAGGATCCCTAAAAACCCTCCTCTTCAGAGAATCCTATCCTACCCACACCTAACAACTGTATTTTCATTTTGTCCACCTGATCATCCCCCACAGCTACTACCCTTTGTTTCACTTGACCCTCCCTTCTAGACTGTAAGCTCTAATGAGCAGGGCCCTCTGATCCCTCTGTATTGAATTGTATTGTGACTGTACTGTCTTCCCCGATGTTGTAAAGCGCTGTGCAAACTGTTGGCGCTATATAAATCCTGTATAATAATGTATTAAATATTTAACATGTTCTGCCTAGTCCTCTCCTAATAGACGGAACATAACCCAACTGTCAAGAATTAAGGAGCTGTGTCCGTCCATGGACCAAGAGAGAAATGAAGATTGTCTGTTATAGGGAATATATAAAAATGTTGATTTGTTTCTGCGCAGTGCCTTGAATTTTTTTCCTGCTTGAATTCCTCCTGAAACATAGTGCACTCCTGTGCCTTGAACTTCATAGCTGTATGTCTGCAATGTGAGATCATCTAAGGCACTGTGGCTGTGGCTTCTAGTCTTGTGAAATTCGGTGTTGTCACCACTGTGCCCTCATTGTTTTATGTGCTGGAGAGAAAGGTTTGTCTGATGATCACCCTGCTTCTGCTTCATTAATTCTGTGGACCTGAGCTTTCATCATTTCCTATACTGCTTATTGCATATTATACCACCAGTTATCAGATCACCTGGAGGCAACTCTGAAATGAATGAAAGCCCTGCCTTTATCAAGATAGCTGTCTCCACACAGAGACACAGTGAAGAACAAGGCATGGTAAGTCAGTAAGGGGGGAAACAAAATCAGCTGCAGGGAGACCACAGGTAATAATGGTAACTAGTATTTTGCCCTTGACTTGCTTTTATTTGGGCACACCTTGTACGGTTCAGGTTCTCTTTAAAGAGGAAATGGCTGCCTCCAAGATGCACCTTCTCTCAGTTAATATATACAGTGCCTTGAAAAGGTATTCATACCTCTTGGAATGTTCCACATTTTGTCATGTTACAACCAAAAACGTAAATGTATTTTATTGGGATTTTATGTGATAGAAGGAAAATTAAAAATGTTTTTCATTTTTATTTTTTACAAATAAATATCTGAAAAGTGTGTCGTGCATTTGTATTCAGCCCCTTTTACTCTGATACTCTTATCTAAAATCTAGTGGAACCAATGGCCTTCAGGAGTCACCTAATTAGTAAATCGAGTCCACCTGTGTGTAATTTAATCTCCCTATAAATACAGCTGTTCTGTGAAGTCCTCAGAGGTTTGTTAGAGAACCTTCATGAACAAACAGCATCATGAAGGCCAAGGAACACACCAGACAGGTCGGGGGTACAGTTGGGGAGAAGGTTAAAGCAGGGTTAGGTTATAAAAAAAATCCCAAACTTTGAACATCTTACGGAGCACTGTTCAATCCACCATCTGAAAATAGAAAGAGCATGGCACAACATGGCTGTGCACCCAAACTGACAAGCTGGGCAAGCAGAGCAAAAATCTGAGAAGCAGCCAAGAGGCCCATGGTAACTCTGGAGGAGCTGCAGAGATCCACAGCTCAGGTGGGAGAATCTGTCCACCGGACAACTATTAGTCGTACACTCCACAAATCTGGCCTTTATGGAAGAGTGGCAAGAAGAAAGTCATTGTTAACAGAAAGCCATAAGAAGTCTGTTTGCAGTTTGTGAGAAGCAATGTGGGGGACGCAGAAAACATAGAAGAAGGTGCTCTGGTCAGATTTTTGGCCCAAAAGCAAAATGTTATGTGTGGCGGAAAGCTAACACTGCACATCATCCTGAACATGACATGGCAGCATCATGTTGTGGGGATGCTTTTCTTCAGCAGGGACAGGGAAGCTGGTCAGAGTTGATGGGAAGATGGATGGAGCTAAATACAGGGCAATCTTAGAAGAAAACCTGTTAGAGTCTGCAAAAGACTTGAGACTGGGGCAGAGGTTCACCTTCCAGCAGGACAACGACCCTAAACATACAACCAGAGCTACAATGGAATGGTTTAGATCAAAGCATATTCATTTGTTAGAATGTCCCAGTCAAAGTCCAGACCTAAATCCAATTGAGAATCTGTGGCAAGACTTGAAAATTGCTGCTCACAGACGCTCTCCATCCAATCTGACAGAGCTTGAGCTATTTTGCAAAGAAGAATGGGCAAAAATTTCACTTTCTAGATGTGCAAAGCTGGTAGAAACATCCCCAAATGACTTGCAGCTGTAAAACCATTTATCATTTTCCTTCCACTTCACAATTATGTGCCACGTTGTGTTGGTCTATCACATAAAATTCCAATAAAATACATTTAGGTTTTTGGTTGTAAAATTATAAAATGTGGACAATTTCAAGGGGTATGAGTACTTTTTCAAGGCACTGTACACCCCCTAAGCTCTGTTAGAGGTTAGTTGGGGCCACACTTTGCAAAAGCTCTCTTTTTAATGCAAATTGTTTTGTGCTGACTAGCTGAAAATAGTGATTTAGAATAATGTGTACTGTAAAACTAAAATGTTATTTATATTTTGGTTAATCCTCCCACAGACATTAAAGAAAGATTGCTTTTAAGTGGGGTGTTCATTGAGCTGTGATTGAGGGCACTTGCACTGATAATTCTGTCACCAATTTACTAGACAATACTTACCAGCTATGAGGCTACAAATAAACAATGCTCACCTAACATAGATATACAGCTGACCAAATAAGGGCAGGTGATGAAGCAAGTAGCAAACCACCGTAACAGTTGGTGAGGGGACATCTTTCCGCTGGAACCCATTCTGATAACAGCTGTCGCTCACCTCCAGTTATGTCTTTATTTCCAATTCCAATTTTTTAACTGGTTAATAGCAACGGAACCTTACCCACTTCAGGTCCACCCCATAGCAGTTTGAGGCCGGGTTTACACTATTGTGAATTGAATGCTGGTTCTCTGCATCCAATTCACAATAGCAGGAGACTTTGGCCTGCTCTCTATGGAGCTGGTTCACATATCTTTGCTTCGGATCCAGTGCAAATTTTCACAGGGGTCCTGTGCGTCTTTTGGTCAGTTTCAGGCCCGAATTCAGGCAAAAATTTGTGCTGAAATCACACCTGAAATGGTGAACAGGGACGCACCGGACCCCTGCTGTAAAGCTGCATGTGAAGATAGTGTGAACCCAGCCTTATACGTGATCCGGCTCTTCCGGGTAGGGGGTGCGCATGCGTGCCATCGGCAGGTCACGTGGGAGCCAATCAGTGGATACCGCGGACTCGTTGATCTAGCAGAGAGGCAGAGCGGTGGTCTACCTATGTAAACAAGGCAGATTGCCATTGTGATAGGGGGGAAGGCATGGATCCTGTGTTTCTGCAAAGCAGGGACTATGATCCATGTCTTCCCCTAGGCACCTCCCACTCTGCACTAAAGCACAGGCACACGGTTAACCCTTTGATCACCCCTAGATGTTAAAGGAGTTGTAAACCCTCGTGGTTTTTCACCTTTCTGCATTCTATACAGTAAGGTGAAAAACCTTCTATAGTGCTGCAGCCCCCCAGTGCCCCCATTTTACTTACCTGAACCCAGTTTTCTTCTACGGGGACGAGCACACCAGCTCTAGCTGGTGTCTCATGTCCTGATTGGATAGATTGATAGCAGCTCAGCCATTGGCTCTGACTGCTGTCAAGCAAATCCAATGATGCGGGGGCGGGGCCGAATCCTGCTTTCTGTGTCAATAGACGCAGAAGCAGTACTCAAGAGCGTGCCCGCATGGGTGTCCCATAGGAGAGCGCTTCCCCGAAGGAGCACTCAAGGCGGGAAGGAGCTACTAGCGCTGCTAAAGGAACCCCAGAAGAGGCGGATCGGGGCTACTATGTGCAAAACAAACAGCACAGTGGAGGTAAGTATGACATGTTTGTTATTTAAAAAAAAAATACCTTTTAACCTCTTCCTAGCCAGTGTCATTAGTACAGTTGTACTACTTTGTACTTGTACTTTGTAGTTGTAGTACTGTCATCAGTTACAGTGCATATTTTTTAGCACTGAACACTGTATTGGTGTCACTGGTCCCCAAAAAGTGTCAGTGTCAGAATGTCTGCCGCAATATCGCAGTCCCATTATAAATCGCTGATCACCGCCATTACTAGTTAAAAAAATAAATAAATAAAAATATTTTCGGTCTTCTTTTGTTTACAGCGCAAAAGTTTTTATTTGGGTACAGCGTCGCATGACCAAGCAATTGTCAGTTAAATTAACGCAGTGCCGTATTGCAAAAAATGGCCTGGTCATGCAGGGGGGGGGGGGTAAATCTTCAGTGGATCTAGTGGTTAAAAAAGATAGATGTAAAATTAGCTAGCCATCCATTGTAAAAATTGACTTTATAGACTTATTTGGACACTCATGAATAATGATACCCTTTGGTACAAGGTTCACCCCTTGTATTATATACTCTTTTTAGTAAAAGCTAATGCCAGAAGGCTTTTTGAAGGCATTATGCAGACGGCTTAATATGCAAAACTATTTTCCAACAAATAAGAAAAGAGATAAGGTTTCATCTTTCCTGAACTTCAACGATCCTTGTGAGTCTTCTCAACATTTTCTGCACCCCTTCCCCCCTATAGTTCTATTGATGAATGTTGCCAAAAATATCCAGAGGTTGCCAGAAGAGGGAAACAGAAAAAGAAAAAATGATCATATTTTGCAAATTATAGAGCTTGGTGTTGCCCCCTTACACCTGTCTCCTAACATATGCCACTATGGTAAATACAGCCTTGAGTAGGCTCCCAGGGGCGGCTTTCATTATATAAAGAATACCACCACCCACTTAGAGAGAATACTTTATAGCAGATATAAGCCAGGTGATGCTGAGGTTGCAAAAGGTATTTCATTTAGGCTAAAAATACCAATTTATCATTTCAGCACACACAAATGGAGACCTCCATGAAGATTTAAAATAAATGCTTTTATTCTCTTGGTTGCATTCTAAACTCAGTTCTGTTGTATGCTGATTGAAGACTGAACCATTGCCATTAAATTGCTTCACAGTCTGGGATTCATAATACATTTGGAAAGGTCTCCTCTCAATCCCATAGTCTAACATCGTTATGATTACACTGAAATACCCATTTCTGTGTTGCCTTCAAGTGTCTTGTATTGGAAAACACAGCTGAGTCCCAGGAAATTCTGCCCGCAGTCTTTGTTATATTTATGGAGCCTAGGCAAGATTTAAAAAGTTGTCAAATTTCCTAGCGTGACGCTACATGGCGGCAGAAATTTGACAGCAAATGGAATCCAGCTGGTCTGTGTTGTCTGTCTGTGCATGCAGTTAGTTTTATTTTAGATGCTCTATACATCCACAAGTGATCTGGCCCCATTTACTAATATGTCGAAAAGAGCAATTTTGTAAAGATAGCCGGTACTGGTACCACTTTTCCACTCACTGCCAGTCAAGTATTTGAGAGAAGCTCTAAGGTAAAACTGGACTACTTGGCTTTTTGCTATTGTTCCTAAACCACCTACTCAGAGGACAAAAACACTCTGGCATAGCACATTATTATTATTATTTTTATCGTACAGGACATAGGATTTTTAGTTTTAACCATGGGTTTTATACTACAATTTTTAGGTGATTGAACACTGACAAAAAAAACTGCAAGGAAGTCACCTATGTAACCCCTCCCACTTCCAACAAGCTTCTGTATTTTGCCAGCATCCTTAGTCCCCAGTGTGATGATGCCCCGATTCCCTGGGGGCTGGTAGCAGAGCATGGGCTGTGACACTTTAAAAAAAGTGTCGCAGTCATGGTGCTAGTATTTCATATTTGGCATCCTTTCTGGTCTTTTTCTTTTGCAGAATCTGTTGCATGGGCCCGTCATTGTGCCTGCACAGCCTCGGTCTCTCCAGTTATAATTTTCCACTTGGCACACTCTCAGCTACCACTGTACAGCCAAGTGATCCTGGATGCTTCATGGGTTCCAGTGGCCTACCGTGTCTAGCTTTGAATGCTTCACCCTTCGCTTTCTGCATCACTGTACATGACACATCATAAATGCAGAGACAATTGGTCAGAGTGCCTGGCTGGCTAAAGCCGTGTACACACGATAGGTTTTACCGATGAAAACAGTCCGATGGACTTTTTTCTTCGGACAAACCGATCGTGTATGGGCCCCATCGGTCTTTTTTCCATCGGTGTTAAAAAATAGAACATGTTTTAAATTTATCCAATGTGAAAAAATATGATAGCAAATTACTATCGTCTGTGGGGAACTCCATCGGATAAAAAACCCACGCATGCTCATAATCAAGTCGACGCATGCTCAGAAGCATAGAACTTAATTTTTCTTGGCTCGTCTGAGTGTTTTACATCACAGCGTTTGGGACGATCGGTTTTTTTGACTGATAGTGTGTAGGCAAGACTGATGGAAGTCAGCTTCACCGGATTTCCGATGGAAAAATCCATCGGTTTAAAATCCATAGGAAATCCGATTGTGTGTACAAGGCTTCAGACTCCGCTAATGGCTCAGGATGGTTTATAGTCTCTCTCTGAGGGGCCCTGCCCTGGTTTATAGTCTCTCTCTGAAGGGCTCTGCCTCTGACCTCTGGCACTAATCTGATTTTCTGCCTTATCCTGGGAACTCTGATGTTCCCTTGGGCGTACACCCCTTCTCCTACCTATCTAGAAAGGGTTATGCAGTCTCCATGTCTGAATTTATGGGCAGGGTTAGAGGTCCAGGATCACGTGGGTCACAAGCAAGCCCCTGCAGTCTCTTCTTCTTAATTGGTCTCTGACTTTACTCTTGCTGCTGAGCTTGATGAGGTAGATAGGCAAGGAAGATTACCCCCACCCTCTGCCTCTGGGGTATCCTATCCAGATGAGATGCCTTCTGCTGAGATCTCATCAAATCTTAAGGTACCATTTCCACCATTACTGAGGTGGTACCCTGATCTCTGGCATTAGAGCAGCCTGAGTTTTCTCACCTCAAGGTCTCTCGATTTGGTTTCTTAAAAATTAACAAATCTGCTAAGTCTTTCCCGGTTCCTTACTCTTAATACTCGTTTTGTTCATTGACTGTCCTCACCCTAAAAAACATTTAACTTTCCAAAGTGTTTTACTCAGAAATACCATATTGAGGACGTTTTCCTTCACAAATGAACATTCCCTGTGGTTGACCCAGCCATTTCTTGCTCTGAGAGCTTGACAGCGCCTGTGGAAGATAGTCCCATCTTCAAGGACCCCATTGACAAGAGTTTGAAAGCCCCCTTTTAAAGCCTTGTTCTCTCATGAGGGAACTGCCATGTGACCTACGATTGTATCCTTGGCCATCTGCCAGACCCTTACTGGCTGTAGTAAGCACATGGCCCAAGACCCAGGCTCCATTTATTGGATCTCTTTGTTCACCACCACCTGGGCCTTTTTCCTGTGGCCTTACACTACTATGTAGTGGATACTTTTCACCATATCCAGGATGAGCCTCTTTTCCTTTCACATGTGAAGGAACTTCTAGTTCAAGCGCTGGTTGCCATGCAAGAAGCATCTCAAGAAGATGCCCTTTAAGGGAGAGTGTCTATTATTGGGGATGTTGGTAGGACGAGAAAGCAGAGAGGCAAAAATTATCTCATAACTGTTGGTTGAATGTGGGTTGAATAATTCTGGCCATTTTGTTCTGTGGCAAATACCCTCTAATCATATAAAGGGACTTTAAGGCCTACCTAAGCAATGCACAATAACAATAAATGTTAAAAGAATTTTCTTAATTTGTACAAATTTTTTTAAAACAAGCGCGGCTGGAATATAATAAGTTGCACAAATATTTAATTCTGAATACAACATGCCTGTTAATATGATAAACTATAATCAGAAAAAATGCAATGCATAACTTTAGTCTGAGTATATACATTTATCCTCAGACTATTGTTATGCATTTTATTTTTTGTGATTATAGTTTATTCTATAAATCTTACCCACAGCACCTCTGAAGAAGAAGGTGGCTTTGAAACGCATCAGGTGCCCCTGCGCGATCTTATAGTTAACAACAGACATGTATTCAGACTTAATGTGCAATTTATTCTTTTCCAGCCGCACATGTTTTAATCTTTTTTGTACAAATAAAGTAAATCCTTTTAATAATTAAACATTTATTGTTATTGTGCATTGCTTAGGTAGCCCTTAAAGTCCTTTTATACAATTAGACTTGGTTCACACTGCAGCAATGGAGGAACCCTGCAAATCCATTGCATGTCTCCCGTAAGCAGTTCACACTGCCCTATGTGAACTGCTGGGAGTGTCAATACAAAATTAATGACACCTCCAGATCAGTTCGCATATCGCAGTGCCAACTGTCAATTCGGACAGAAATCAGATCGCATGGGTGTGAACACCTATGCGATCCGATTCTTGTGCGGACCAAAAAAAGGATCCTGTGCGACTTTGGTCCGAATGCGATGCGAATTTAGCCATGCAATCAAACAATCGCACAGACATCGCATGTGATTTGCACAGTAGTGCAATGCGAATCACATGCAATGTCTCACATCGCAGCAGTGGAAACCGGCCCTTAGATGGTATTTTCTATAATAGATTGTGGGATAATGGCTACACTGTGACACCAGACAACAGTTTTTTTTTATTTGTGGCTGGAGTTAAAATCAAAGTACACAATCACATACATTTACAAAAATTACGGTATGCAGGTTTAACTAAACCAGTTTACCAAACATGGACAGCGATGTGGCCAAAAATTCTGTGACATTTGCATTACAATTTATATAATCATTTGTAGTAGTTGGGGACTGAATTTCAGGTGACAGATGAATTATTTAATTAATTTAGGGTGAATGTGTAAATTATAATAGTGATATATATATATATATATATATATATATATATATATATATATCACTATTTCATATGTGATGAGATAATCAGGCAGCATTAATATTAAGCTACGGTATATCTCACAGCACAAGGTGTTGCAGGTGTGTGCCAGTAATTGAAGTATTTTACCCCTTCTTACTGGAAGTATAACCACAGAAGATCCGTAGCAGTTGGGACTACTCCCAGGAACCAAATATAGACAATGTCAACTTTCAGAAAATTGTCATAGCTGCTTGCATTGCATCTGTAGGTTTATTTTTCTTATTTTTTTTTAGGCATTAATGTATACGATCGTATTTAGGGGTGTCATGCTACAGAAGTCTTCATATACCGGTAATAACAAAGGTTCGACTTTGGACAAATCTGCTATTTTCTCCATAATTACCAGACTTAAATTGCCAGGTTTAAAACAACCAAAAAATTTAATTTTACATAAATTTGCAGAATAGATCATTTAGATCGTTTTGAAATAATACCATTTTCATAAAGGTCCAGCAGAAAAAATATTTAATTTTAAATGGTCATATAACACATCTCCATTTTTTTCAATGTTAAAAAAGCTCCATCACACAGCTCTAGGTGTTGCAGGTGTGTGCCAGTAATTGACCCCTTCTTACTGTAAATATAACCACAGAAGATCCGTAGCAGGTGGGTTTATTCCCAGAAACCAGATACAATGTCAGCTTTCAAGAAATTGGCTTACCTGCTTACATTGCATCTGTGGTTTTACTTTTCTTGTTTTTTTTTTTGTTTTTTTTAAGCATAAACCATGCATTGCATAATATTTAAGGGTTTTGTACTAAGATTTCACATCATGACAAAGTTTAGATTTGGGTTTCAGCAATGACATAACCCACCAAAATTAAATTGCCAGGTGAAATGCACTCAATACTGGAATTTTACAGTACGCATATTTGCAAAATAGATCATCAGGGTCTGTTAAAAATATTATGTAACCAATCACACAAGTTTGTGTAAAAGTCCAGCAAAAATAATTTCATATCAAAAGGTCAGATAACAGACCCCCCATGAAACAAACTTGTTGAGCGAAAATACATTATATAGTGTTCCTATGTCTATATCTGATGAATGTTGATAAATATACATTTTTGTATGACCTTACCCCCTGTACTGCATATGGTAAGTTAGTGGGTTGGAACTATTGGATCACGGATGGGCGCATCTATGCTCAGCTTATGCAATAAGCTATGCTGTCAATCAGTAAGATGGCTGGTGGGTGTGGCACATAGTTTTTGAAGGTGAGGTATGAGTATTGTACTCATTTTTGTAGTACCAACTTATTCAGCTTTGCTTTTATACATATCAATAACTTTTGCATATCAGTCCTGGCACTCAGAGGAGCTCAAGTGACCTCAGTCAAAGAAACTAAAGAGTAACGCTCAGAGAAATGGTCCCTGGAGTCTGCCGGGTTTTTAAAATTGTATACACCCATAGATCTATGTTTGTTCCAATCATGTTTTTTTAACTCCTTCCCACCGCTGCCTCCCGGTCCTTTAAGTGCTTCTAGATGCCAGGAGGCGGAGGCAGGCATTCCGGTGATGTGACTGCTGTGATTGGCTGTCACAGCGGTCACATGATCAGAAAGCTCCTGGTCACAAGTATCACCGGTGACTGTGCTGGGAGGGCTTGACCTGTTTTTTTACATAGGGCCGCATAAATGCAGCCTATAGACGTTAAAATCCATCCACTGAGAGGCTGCATATATGCGCTACATTGATGGGTAGAGGTTTTTTGTTTTTTATATATACAAGCAGTACAAAAATGTTACTAAAGAAGCAATAAAGTACAAAACATCAGCACAAGTAAGCCTTACAGAGAAAGTAGGCAAAAGCTCCACTCCACACTCCAATATGCTTCAGTATACATAGTAAGATTATTGACAGGCATTTAGAACCATAGGGGTTTCACAAGATTGACAGCTATACGCACCTTTAATATGACGAAAAACATATAATGGACTGTTGTGATGAATAGTATAAGGGATGTAACAAAACAGGAGTAAAGGGGAAAAGGGAAAGTTATACAAAGTGACCCATCACCTTAGCATGTTTAAATGCACTTACTATTAACTAGGCTTGTGCAATTCGTTTCGTAACGAATCGAAATTCGTCCGAATTTAGCAACTTTCGGACATTCGGAAGCATTCGAATTTCCGAACAAAGCAATTACGAATAAAACCGAATCCGAAATAAATTATACCGCAAAATAGCGAATGCCCGAATGTCTTCGGCATAATTCGTTATGAAAAAAGTTACGAATGTACGAATCCATTCGAAGCACAATAACACTCTGCTCTGCTCTCTGCTTCTCCCTCACCATGCTGAACTCCCTCTCAAAATGGTGTACAGGGGCGGAGGCTATAGCCGCATGTAAAAAACGAAAGTAAAATACGAGATTTCGAATCCATTCGAAGCACAATAACACTCTGCTCTGCTCTCTGCTTCTCCCTCACTGTGCTGAACCCTCTCAAAATGGTGTACAGGGGCGGAGGCTATAGCCGCATGTAAAAAACGAAAGTAAAATACGAGATTTCGAATCGTTACAAATAACCGCAATGTATTTAGAAAAGTACAAATCCATTCGAAGCACATTAGGCATAATAGGCAGCGTCGTTGTGAGAGAGACACGGAAAATTACGAATCAACGAACCCCAAAAAAGTTACGAAAGTAGGAGTGTTGTCCAGAATCAAAGAAAAACAACGTACCCTACCGAAAGTACGAATTATAAATCAACAAAAAATTCAACGAAAAATGACGCTTGCGAAAATACGAATTAGTCCGAACACGAAAAATCCTGTCTAGCAAAATTACGAATGATTACGAATCAACAGGACCAAAAAGAAACAAACCGAAACTAAACAAATTTTTCCGTTGTGCACAAAAAACGAACCGAAACTAAACAAATTTTTCCGTTGTGCACAAGTCTACTATTAACTGGCTCACAACCTATGCTGGAAAACTGTTCCAAGCATAAACTACTCATTTGGTCAAACAATACTTTCTTGCAAATCCCACTGTTGGCAGTGTTTCAGATCCCAGTGTTTTAATATGCTCAAATGGACAAACCTTTAATGCCAGCTATCCAAAATACATCTATATTTTGAACTAACAAGAGCTCACAATCTGACATCGAACATATTTTTTATCAGAATTAAATTACGATTATTTTATAGATCCCAACCATGATATATTTCTGATGAAAGTTTCACTTAAGAAGTCAGATGTGACCTATTAGCCATCTGAACCTTTTAACCCCTTCAGCCCGGAAGGATTTTCCCCCTTCCTGACCAGAGCACTTTTTGCAATACGCACTGCGTCGCTTTAACTGACAATTGCGCAGTCGTGCGACGTTGCACCCAAACAAAACTGATGTCCTTTTTTTCCCACAAATAAACCTTTCTTTTGGTGGTATTTGATCACCTCTGTGGTTTTTATTTTTTGCGCTATAAACAATTTTTTAAAAAAATTCTATATTTTTTTACTTTTTGCTATAATAAATATCCCCCAAAAATATATATAAAAAACAATTTTTTTCCTCAGCTTAGGCCGATATGTATTCTTCTACATATTTTTGGTTAAAAAATCGCAATAAGCGTATATTGATTGGTTTACGCAAAAGTTATAGCGTCTACAAAATAGGGGATAGATTTATGGCATTTTTATTATTATTATTTTTTATTAGTAATGGCAGCGATCTGCGATTTTTATCGTGACCGCGACATTATGGCGGACACATCGGACACTTTTGACACTATTTTGGGATGCATTGATTACTGTGTAAATTACATTGGCAGGGAAGGGGTTAAACACTAGGGGGCGATCAAGGGGTTAAGTGGGTCCTAGGGAGTGATTCTAACTGTAGGGGGATGGGACTAACTACAACATGACAGAGGTCACTGCTCCCGATGACAGGGAGCAGTAGATTTCTGCCATGTTACTAGGCAGAACAGGGAAATGCCTTGTTTACATAGGCATCTCCCCGTTCTGCTGCTCCGTGACACGATCGCGGGCCCCCGGCAGACATCGAGTCCGTGGGGTACGCTTACGGAGCATGCGGTGGGCACGCTCATGCGCGCCAACAATGCCGCGGTTCAAAAGGGACGTACAGGTACGCCCATTTGCCCAGCCGTGCCATTGTGCCAACGTAAATCGTTGTGCGCTGGTCGACAAGGGGTTATATAAAATAGTTTGGTGTCTAACTAAATTCTCCTACATTAATGTTACCAATTTTCATTAGAGCAACACCATTACTATAGAAGATATAAAAATATGTAATGGAGAGCTTGGGATGTAAGTTTAATTTTAGATGAAAGAAAAACAGACTCTCAGATGTGTATTACTTAAAGTGGTTGTAAACCCACTTATGTAACTTGCACCTACAGGTAAGCCTAGATTAAGGTTTACCTGTAGGTGCAAGAAATATCTCCTAAACCTACACGGTTTAGGAGATATTTTACAAAAAATAATGCACGGCGCATTCATAGGGTAATCCCATTCACAAATCCGGCTTAGCCGGATTTGACGGCTCCCGCGCGCATGTGCGGAGTCACGTCTTCGCCGCTCTGGCCAATCACAGCGCCGGAGCGGTGCTGTGATTGACTGGAGCGGCGATACCCAGAAGTAACATTCCGACTATCACCACAGCGATGGCTGCAGCTGGAGAGGGAGACGAGGATGGCTTTGGGGGCCCGATCTAAGGTAAGTGATGCATAATGAGCTAGTATGCTAGTCATACTAGCTCATTATGCCTTTGTCTTGCAGGTGGGATTAAAAAAAAAAAAAAAACATTACCAGGGTTTACAACCACTTTAACTGCTCTCTTAGACTGTTTGCTATAGGTCATTTACGACAGAGCCCTCATTAGGATGCTTTTGTAGATCTTGCAAGTGGAGATTTATGACATCTCTGCATTCTTTCTTAGCTGGTCTGCATTAGGTCAAATGTGTCTTGGGCTTGTAGGCACATTAAAATATGTTGATACTAGTGAGTTAGCGACTGGCCCATGATGGGAAAAGGGTTAACTGTTGTAAGCTCAGTTCCTGGGCTTTTTGGTCTTAGCCAGCCCACCTGTGCTATAAAAAGATGGAAGGGGGTTGAGGTCCAATGCCTTCTTCTTAGCAGCCAAATCGGTTGGTTCTGTTCTGCTTGTCATATCTGGACTGCTGCACCTTGCAGTCTGCTGAAGACACCAGGACTTTTGGAGACATCCAAGCCATTGAGAATTCCAAGATGGACTCTCACCTCACACAGGTATGCCTGTGGACATTGTTTATATTGAACTGTTATGCTGCTACCTAATCAGTAAAGTAATATTAATCATTCCAAGTCTGGTCTGAAGTTATTCAAAGGGGTGCCTATTGATTCTGGCATATTTAAAGAACCACTACAAAAAATTTGAAAATGAAAAAATAGGGAGTTGACGCCAACCTAGCCGAAAATATCTAATCTGTCAAATGCTGCACCTAAAATGAGTGAATACTAATAAACAATGAAAAATAATAATAAAGGGCGCAAGAGACATCAATGTGGTATATCAGACTGATGTGAAGTATACACTATACCAGTGATATGCAATTAGCGGACATTCAGCTGTTGCAGAACTACAAGTCCCATGAGGCATAGCAAGACTGACAGCCACAAGCATGACACCCAGAGGCAGAGGCATGATGGGACTTGTAGTTTTGCAACAGCTGGAGGTCCACTAATTGCATATCCCTGCACTATACCAATGTTCAACCTATGATAGGCGTACCATCACATAAATTACTGTATATAAAAATACACAATTCATATACTAAAAAACAGAGTCCATATGTGTAACAATGTAATAGACAAAAAAAAACTTCTTCTGTATATTCCAATCACTGTGAATTTCTAAAGTGCAAAGTGCTTCAATAAAGTGCTTCATCCGAAGTAATAATTCTTAAACGCTCACCAGATAGCTTTGGCCAGCAGGTGACCCACAGGCATATAGTACGGGTGTCTTTAGGACCTCCAAGAATCACACAGCAAGCCGCATCAATTAATTTCCAATCCAATCGGTAACAGGTGGCCAAAGGTGACCAAAGCTATCTGGTGAGAGTTTAAGAATTATCACTTCGGATGAAGCACTTTATTGAAGCACTTTGCACTTTATAAAGTCACGGTGATTGGAATATACAGAAGAAGTTTTTTTTGTCTATTACATTGTTACACATATGGACTCTTTGTTTTTTAGTATATGAATTGTGTATTTTTATAGAATTTATGTGATGGTACGCCTATTATAGGTTGCACACTGGTATAGTGTATCTTTCACATCAGTCTGATATACCACATTGATGTCTCTTGCGCTCTTTATTATTATTTTTACAAAGAATTAACTCGGCAAAACAAAGAAGAGGAAAATAGTTGCTAAGTGTAACCAAGTACATGTTGAAGGCACAAAGCAACCAGTCGTTAGGCGTGGTACCTGGTAAAGGTGACAGGTCTTCCGGTAGCGAGGGGGCCAATGTTCTACCTCTCTCCCAAGCGGTCAGTATCCTATAGCAACCTGATCTGAACTTGCATTACCTTAATACAGTGTCTTGAAAAAGTATTCATACCCCTTGAAATTTTCCATATTTGTAATTTTACAACCAAAAACATAATTGTATTTTATAGGGATTTTATGTGATAGGCCAACACAAAGTGGAACATAATTGTAAAGTAGAGGGAAAATGATAAATGGTTTTCAACATTTTTTACAAATAAATATGTGAAAAGTGTGACGTACATTTGTATTCAGCCCCCCATAATCAATACTTTGTTGAACCACCTTTCGCTGCAATTACAGCTGCAAGTCTTTTTGGGGATGTCTCTACCAGCTTTGCACATCTAGAGAGTGAAATTTTTGCCAATTCTTCTTTGCAAAATAGCTTAAGCTCTGTCAGATTGGATTGGATTAGATCTAAATTATTACTATAATATTTTATTATATATTCTTTATAAAATAATTTGCTGCACTGGGGACAATTTTAGTTTATCTCATTAAGGAAGTGTATAATATGCAATCCATTATTCTGTGTTTTTTTTTTGTTTGTTTCTAAATTATATAAATCACTTTGCTGAGATCTGTTTTCATTGAAATTATATCCATTGTTCAGTGTAGAAAACACAAAATAAATTTACTGTGATTCAGTGTTCAAAGACAATAAAACGTGAAAACTTACAAGGGGGTAACTTTTTATAGACATTGTAGTTGTTGATGTTTAATGTACCAGCTAAAAACATTCACCAGGCTGGGGGGGCGTGACCGGATGCAGCTGTGAGAGGAGAGCAGCCCGCTCGCTCTCGCTCTCGCTCCCCGTACCTCGCTCCACATTACATGCCGCAATGAATGATTAACTAGAGCAGAGAAGGGAGAGAGGAAACCGGCACCAGGGAAGGAAGAAAGACCGCGACCACGAGCCGCAAGTAGCGCTGGGACGCCGCTGGGTTACCGAGCACAGAGACAAGGTACCTCGCTCTCAGCTGGTTGGTCTGTTTCATGGGAAGGAACAAGCGCCGACTGCTGGAGGAGTGAGTCCGAGCCACTTATCACGGACCTGGTGAAAACTGTGATGCCCGCTTGCCTGTCAGCTGTTTGTCTGAGCTACACCTGCTTCGTGTGCACCAGAACCGGCCACTTTCAAGAGGAGAGACGCTGTGGGTGCTTTCTATGTCTTTCTGTGTCTGTTTTCCCCTCCACTACACCCTGAAAACCCTGAAGACGGAGGCTGGGCTGGAGGTGAGCAGAGGAAAAAAAGATACATATATACAGTGTTTAAATTAGCTGATGTCAAGGGTAACTCGCTGTGTCTGAACCTGCCATAAATCTGCCATAAACCTGCCATAAATTTGCCATAAACCTGCCATAAATTTGCCATAAACCTGCCATAAATTTGCCATAAATTTGCCATAAACCTGCCATAAATTTGCCATAAACCTGCCATAAATTTGCCATAAATTTTGAAAGGAAGGAGGCTGGGGCAAGTGGATGTGAGGGGAAATTTTTTTTTTTCTCTTCCCCTCTGTTTCAATCAGTAGCTGGAGTTGGTCGGGGGTTAAACTGTGGAACTACGAAGGATCGTAGCAGGGGAAGCTGGAATACTGGGAAGCTGGAACATCACAGGCGAAAGGACATTTTTACAGAACGGTACATAGAATAACTATAAAGGCATATAAAGGTACATTTACAAGGGAGGAGGAGGAGGAAGAAAAGGAAAATGCCAGGTACACTGTCAGTGATGACCAGAAACGCACAGCTACAGTCACAGTCCCATCCCCAGCTGCCCCAACCCCAATCCAGCCCCCGGCCCCATTCCCAGCCACAGCCCCAGTCGGTTCGGGGAACAAGAACTGGACAGGCAGCAGTGGCAGCTAAACTGGAAAAATACGCGCACATTCCGGGAAGCACAACAGGCTATACACCACCAAGGGGACAACAAGTAAGTGCCCAACGGAGAAGTCTGGGTCCAAACATAGAAATGGCTGGAAAGGCAACGGGTGAGCACGGGATCAAAGCAAAGGTGCAGGAAAAAGTGACAGATTTAAATACAGGAGCAGGGATGGAGGACGAGCCCTCTATGAGAGAGATTTTATTTGCTATAAACAACTGCAAGTCCTCCCTAACGGAAATATTTGACCAGTTGAAAGGGATAAAGGACGAAATGTCAATATTAAAACATGAAGTACAGGGGGTTGGGGAGCGTACCTCTGCTTTGGAGGAAAGACTCAGCCAGGTGGAAGACGATGTTAACCCTATGATAATGGACATGAAAACAATGAAAGAACAGTTAAATTTGTGCGTTAACAAAATCGACGACATGGAAAATAGGTTAAGAAGGAAAAATATTAGGGTACTGGGTCTCCCCGAAAAGTGCGAGGGTAACCGCCCCACTGAATTCATGGAAAACTGGCTTGTGGGGGTATTTGGACAGGACTGTCTATCAAAGCACTTTTCTATTGAGCGGGCCCACAGAGTACCTTTCAGAGCCCCAGCTGAGGGAGGGCGCCCCAGACCTATGCTTATTAAACTTTTGCATTTCCCAGATAAAGTTACAATCCTCCAAAAAGCCAGAGAGATGAAAGAGGTCCTGGTTAATGGCACCAAAATTTCATTTTACCCAGACTTTTCTCCAGAGTTGCAGAGGCAAAGAGCTAAATTTTTTGAAGGGAAACAAAGACTACAAGAAAAGGGGATTAAATACGCAATGTTTTACCCGGGACGTCTGCGAATAACTATAAATGGGGAAAATATATTCTTTAGCACACCTGCGGAACTGACGTCCTGGATGAACACTAAAGAAGGGGAAATCTAGGAAAATGGAAACAGTCACAGATTCGGTCGCTGACTTATTGTACAGAACTCAGACTCTTACCTCATATTTCTACCCCCTTTTTTTTTATTTATTTCAAATTTTTTTTTTTTTTTTTTTTTTTCCATTACCCTTTTGCCTGGGTTTTTTTTTTCTGTTCTTGTTTTTCTTATCTCTCTTCTTTGTCGAGGTTTTGATATAGGAGCGGGGGGGCGGGGGGAGCGGGAGGGAGGAGGGGGCTGTTGGAAATGGTTGGGTTTTTGTGGAAAGTGGCACAGAGGTGGAGAAAAAACACTAGATGTCAAGTAAAACGGAAGAGAAACACTAATACACGAGGAACACCAAGGGAAGTGCCAAGAGGGGGGAGCGGGAGGGGGAAAGGTCACACAGCAAAAGGGGAATCTGGTCACTGTAGAGGCCCTTCACAAGGGCCCCAAATAGGGCGGGGGAGGGGGGGTTGGAGGGGGGGAGGGGTAGGGAGGGCAGGGAGTTGTTGTGAAAGGCACATAATGATGAATGAACACACTAAAATATATCTTTGGTTTACGAGGGTAGGGGGTGGGGAAGGGGAGGAGGGAGGAAGGGGGGAAGTAAGAAGGAATGTATGGTTGTATAGAGCACTAGAAAGAGTAGAACCACAAAAAATACGTTTTTGTAACCTGATATTATCATGGCATATATGGTTAAGGTGGGTAAGGTGGGAGGTATTCTAAAAAGGGAAGAAATAGTAGGGGAGGATGCCGAAGTATAATAGCGAGAAGAGTTTTTCTAATCAGGGAATAGGCATCAAGGTACGCTCATGGAATGTCCGAGGGGTAAAAGGCCCAATAAAGAGACAGGTAATTTTCGCAGACGCCAATAATAACAATATTAAAATGCTGTGTCTGCAGGAAACACACCTGGATAAGGGAACCGTCAATTTACTAAAACACAGGAAGTATCAGACACAATTCCACTCCACACACACCTCCTATTCAAGGGGGGTGAGCGTGTTGATAGATTCAGGGTTGGTGTTTTCCTGCAGCCACTGTAAGATTGACACTGAGGGACGCTATGTGTTTCTTCACTGTCGGATAGAAACAAGGGAATATGTGGTGGCAGGTATATATATCCCCCCTCCGTTCGGGATAGAAACACTGTGGGACTTGATGGAGTTTATCATGGACAGACCGGGAGTACCGGTAATAGTGGCGGGGGATTTCAACATGACCATGAATAAAAACATAGATAAACTCCCGGCGGGTGCCCCCTCTGCACGGGCTGATAGCCCTCTCTCCCAATTTTGTGGGGAGATGGGCCTGGTAGATGTGTGGAGGAGGAGGCACCCAATGGAGAAACAATTCTCCTGCCACTCAAGGACACATTCGACTCTGTCCAGGATAGACCTCGTGCTCTGCAATGAAGAGGCAATGGGGGTGCTGGGAGAGGTGGTATATGAACCCAGAAGCATATCGGACCACTCCCCAATGACTTTTGTAATAAAGACGAATAGAGGATATAATAAAAGGGATTGGAAGTTAAATCCATTTTGGTTAGAGGTTATCAAAGAGCCGGAGGGAATAAATGGCAGTCTGAAAGAATTTATAGAAGTAAATACCGGCTCTGCCTCGATGGGAATAATTTGGGATACTTTGAAAGCATTCCTGCGGGGAATCCAAATCCAAAAAATATCGCTTATTAAAAAACAAACGCGTGCCATAGAACTTGCGGCGAGTGAAAAGGTAAAGAGCTTAGAGATCTGTTATATAAATAACCCAAGCCAGGAGGAACATAAGAAATGGCTAGAAGCACAGGAGGAATACAAAAAAATAAGAAGAAGAAAGGCGGAAAATAAAAAACTATTTCAGAAACAAAACTTGTTTGGTGAGGGTGAGAGAGTGGGGAGAATTCTCGCCATGGCCGCAAGGGATGACAATTCCCCTACTATTATACCGGCGATTCATGATGAGAATGGGGAGATTAAGAGAGACACACCAGAAATAATGCAGGTGTTCAAAAGGTATTACCAGAATTTGTATAGCAGTAATTGGCATAACAACAGTGAAGGGGAAATGGTCACTTTTTTTGCAGGCCTGAAAATACACCGGCTGACAGAGCAAGATAGGGAAGAGCTGGAGGCACCACTGACACTGGGAGAGATACAATTGGCAACTAAAGAAATGGCGGGTCAAAAGTCACCGGGTCCTGACGGTCTCCCAATAGAAATATATAAAACCTACAGTGAGGTGCTGCTTCCAAAATTGCTAGAGGTATTTAACTGGGCGGCTGAGGCAGGGAAAATGCCTGGGTCCATGGAAGAGGCAACTATAATAACACTATTAAAGGAAGGGAAAGATCAATTAGAGGCAAATTCCTATAGACCGATATCACTCCTGTGCGCTGACACCAAAATCCTGGCTAAAATACTGGCAACAAGGTTAAATAGGATAGTTACAAAACTGGTACATCCTGATCAAACAGGATTTATACCAGGAAGGTCCACTAGCTCTAACATCAGAAGAACATTCCTAAATATCCAGCTGCCAGTAGTAGAAAGAGAGGCAAGAGCAATCTTGTCCTTGGACGCCACAAAGGCATTTGATAGCCTTGAGTGGCAATATCTGTGGAAGGTGTTAGAAGAGTACAGATTCGGCCCTAAGTTTACTCAATGGGTTAGGTTACTATATGGGAATCCCAGGGCAAAGGTAAGGGTCAATGGTGAGTGCTCAGACTGGTTTAGACTGGCCAGGGGGACAAGACAGGGATGCCCGTTGTCGCCCCTGCTTTTCGCCCTGGCCATAGAACCACTAGCCACTGCAATAAGGGCATCTCCGGGGATAAAAGGATTCAAAAGAAAGCTAGGAGAGGAGAAAGTCGCATTATATGCGGACGACATCCTACTCTTCCTGGGAGATACACAGGCCTCACTGGCGACAGTAATGAATATCATAGGAGAATTTGGGAGATTTTCCGGTCTAACAATAAACTGGGAGAAATCCGCCCTTCTGCCGCTAGAGCCCTTGAAAGGGCAGATAGATCAAGTGAAGGTAGTGCCCCAGATAAGATACCTAGGAATAAACATGACAAAGGATCCTGGGCAATATATAGGGGGAAATCTAGTGCCATTACTAACAAAGATGAAACAAAAATGCAGGTTCTGGAATCGGCTTCCCCTATCTGTAGTAGGAAGGAGCAATCTGATAAAAATGGTGTGGATGCCGCAAATCCTATATATTCTACATAATTCCCCAGTATAGATTCCAAAACGGTGGTTCAGGAAGATAGAAGGGGTTTTCAGGGAATTGATCTGGAAGGGGGGAATAGCGAGAATCTCGCTCCGAGCCTTGCAATATCCAAGGGAGAAGGGGGGTCTCGCTCTCCCGAACCCCAGATTCTATTTCTTAGCGGCCCAGCTGCAGCACATGAGGAATAGTAATCAGAGAGGACCCAGGGTAGTCATGAATGACACAAGTCATGACACAGAAGTAGAGGCAGTGGAGGCAGATTCATTTCATTCTAAATGCCCCACAGTCCAATTAATGGTAAAATGTTGGAAAGAGGGGAAGAAGATTCTAGGATATACAGGTTTCTCTGAATTCTCCCCTATCTGGGATAATAGCAATTTACAAGAACTTAAAATCATGGGAAAGGTTGATGAGTGGGACAGATTAGGGATACATCTACTGGAACAACTATTTGCTGTTGGTAGAATAAAAACATTTCAAGAAATAAGAGAGGAGTTCTCGGTTCCAAATAGATCTTTTTATAGATATTTACAAATTAGACATGCGCTGGGTGCACAATTTGGGGATGGGATGCCGGAGTGGAATGGTATGGCCATCTTCCGAAACTTGGTAAACACTGAGGACACTAGAGGAGTAATCTCAACCATTTATGACTCCCTAGAAAGGGCAGATCGAAGCGAGATCATGGCCAATAAAATTAGGGAGAAATGGGAGAAGGATGTGGGCACAATTTCACAAGATCAATGGGAACAAATACTGGGTATAGGCCCCGAATTGTCAATGTCCCCCTCCCAGTATATGTCTCAGTTATATCTGATACACAGGACATACTACACGCCCCAAAGAATGTTCCAATTTGGTAGAAGACCAGACCCAGGATGCCAGAGATGTGGACAGGATAAAGGAGACCTAATACACATGGTCTGGAGATGCCCCAAGTTGTACCAATATTGGAAGCAAATAGTTGAAAAGATCAATAGAACATTTGGAACATTATTACAGCCGGAGGCGAGGCTATGTGTGCTGGGCTTGGTGGAAGAGAGGGTACCCTCAAAGGGCGAGAGTATAGCGATTAGGAGATGCCTGTTTCAGGGAAGGAAACTTATTGCACAGAAATGGCAAGCGGTAAACCCACCTACAGTAACAGAATGGGAGGAGGTAATAAATGACACAATAAGAAAAGAACAATTTATATACACTAAAAGAGGTAACAAAAAGAAATTTAATAATATATGGAATAAATGGATTGATGGGTGGGCACGGTGGATGAGGGGGGGGGATTGGGGAACGGGAATGAGTTGGAGAATGTATAACATAGGTCAAGGCATATTTGTATTGCAACACAGGATTGAAATGGATGTATGTATAAATGTTGTGATAAAGAAATAAAAAAATATTTGATTAAAAAAACATTCACCAGAGAAATATGCAACATGCAATAAGAAGCCAAAACTAAAAGCTCACTAGTGCTATATGCAAACTCAAGAACCTAAGCAGATCTGGCCAATGCAAGTCAGTTGACAAATGTTTGTGAGAAATATGATTCAGATTTACTCTGTGAGTCATTATGGAATTCCACTCGTATATATCCATATTATTAATTATGGTTAGGTTCTAAAAAAAAAAATTTTTATCCAAGTATATATGAAATTAATATTGAAAATTAATATTAGTCATTTTCAGTGTTTTCCAGTATATTCTTCTCCTCTGTTGTAAGTAAATGGCTATTTACAGAACACAGTAGCTCAAGCTAAAATTTACATAACGATCTCAAGGACTTTTGACAATGACTCTTCCCCCTTTCCCTCTCCCTCCACAGGACTTCATCAGAGTTTTACGTTAGACAGAGAGAGCCTGAAGGCAAACCGTTTCTTATATGCTATCTCTATGGTTTATCCATAGTGCCATGTTTGTTTAGTGTTTATTGCTAAAACAAATATTGTATTTATACACCTAAAAGCTGATAAAAAATATCAGTTAAAACTTATGAACATTAGCAAATATAAATACATTTGACCCCAAACTATTATCGTTACCTTTTAAAGTACCTACAGTCATTAAAGATCAGAATCAGCCACTTGTATGTTTGTAGGCCTTTGTAGGCCTTTACTGATTTCCCCAGGCCAAATCTGTGTGAGGAGGACTCAATTGTCATAAATGTTTTTTTTTTCAGCCAATCACTACTGATTTTCCCCAAGGATAGTCCAGCACCCGCTACACTCCCTGCCAAACATGTAGGCCTGACGTGAACTTGTAAGTTTGTAGAGCATTTGTTCATTAGAACATTTGTTCAGCATTTGGAATGTGCATGCATGGCCAGCCTCTGCTTAATGTCTGCAGGCACCTATTCTCGGCATTGTACAAAGTAGGAGCAGATGTATTCGAAAAGCACCGATAGATTAATCTGTAATTAGTCTGTGTGTTAAGGCTAACAGGTTTTACTATTGCGTAACAAAACATGTTCAGAACTGGCCTGGGGTTATATGGCATCTTGTGCAAGATTTTAGTATGGTGCCCTTCAAACGAATAACAAATCTTGATCCCTTTACTTGTAATTATAACCACTAAAATTTACTTTGATATATACACAGCCTTACCTTTGAAACTTTTCTCTGACCCCTTAATATCCTCAAAACTGAATTCAACTATTTTAAAAATTGCACCGTCATCTTTAGTAATACTGATATAGCTTATGTTATACATTTTATGATAATGCATATGACTATTTTTCTACATCTTGTCCACGCCTCTTTTTTTTACTCCTCCTGTAGCACTACACCTTGTGGAGATGTCAATACGTCTGATATATCACAGGGAAGGCTATGACTTCTAGGTGGGCAGTACAGATCCTGCCAACAATCATATAGATTTTTTGGAAGCTGCTTGTATGTCTTCTTACCAGCTATGATGCATATGGATACATCCACAGGGAACTGTTTTTTGTGGGTATGAATGTATGCATATTTTTTCCCAGGTTTAGAGTTTTATTCCAGGGCCCAGACTTTAGGTCTGCTTTATACATCACATGAAGCCCTTCTGATTCAGCACTCCATACCTATAAAAATAAATGGTAAGTGGAGTAGAAGTCATGAATAGCAATATGCCACCACTTACCAAGATTGTAGGGCAGTTTGTTTCTATACAACAAAGAGAATAGGGGTGATTAAGGATATGGTTACTGAACTTGCTACAAGAGGTGACCATACAGTCTTGCCCCCTCCAAAGGATGCAATCTGTGATCTCTGCATTCAAATAGCTTCAGTATAGGTAAGGCCTACTTAGTGTGTAGGCAGGTGCATCCAGGTGGGTTCTTAGGGGTTAAATGTTTTTTTGTTTTCTCGCCGTGTTCCTGTTTTTTAGGTTATTCAAATCAGCCAAATGTAAATTTTTACAATGACTTGATGTTGCACTTGTTGTGTCCTCAGGTTGACCTCAGGTGATTGAGCAGGAAGGGTTAATGTTTTTCCCACACTTTTCAGCAAGGTCATATAAAAAGGGCTCACCCAATGCCCTAGGAAGTTCCTGGGGAAAAGACTTCCAAAATGTAACTGTCACTCTGCTGAAGTGACCACTCCCTTGGGGGTGGGGGATAATGGGAGCCCAGTTGGGGTTTCCAGTGGGGTCAAAAGCCTGTAGACCCTCATGGACTTACAACTGCAAGTGATGGACTTTATTGCCTTTTTGGATTATTGTCAAATCATGGACTCTAAGGGACTATTATTGTCTCTGGTAGACTCTAGCTTTAAAAGGATTGTTTAATGGACTTTGCCATCCCCTAAGGTACAGTAACTTTATGGTGCACTAGAGAGCTTTGTATAGGAGATTGTGTGAAGATGTCTCTGAGAACTGTTACTTGTTATTTGCAAACTACCTCAGTAAAGGATCTTTTTCTGTTCACCTAATTTGCCTGGTCTGAAGTCTGAAGGGGTGCATGCATGGTGTATCAAAATAACAGGGCTTACAACTAGGGGTCTAAAGTTATAGGAGATACAGTACAGAGTTTAGCGTGCAGAATGCTGTCCAGAGGAAGCTAGAATGTCATTGCTAAAGAATTCAGTGTCTGTGTCACATTCCAAAGCAACCAACCAGCCAGGGGACAAGTGACATGTCCGAGGTGATGATTTCTCTGGTAGTGAAGGGTGTAAATCTATCCATTATTATTTATATGCTCCAACTTTGGAATGCAATACACTGGGGTGCTGTGACGTGGCCTCTGCAGCTTATGCATATACAGTATTTGCAAATGTGTGCGAACTAAACACCTTGGTTTTACCGTGAACTGTTATGCCGCGTACACACAACCGTTTTTCCTGTCATGCAAAAAAACAGCGTTTTTCTCGACGTGATTCCTCTCAAGCCTGCCTTGCATACACACTTTCAGGGGGAAAAAAACGCTCGAGCAAAGCGTGGTGACGTACAACACGTACGACAGCATGTACGACGGCACTATAAAGGGGAAGTTACATTCGAATGGCGCCACCCTTTGGGCTGCTTTTGCTGATCTCGTGTTAGTAAAGTTTGGTGAGAGACGATTCGCGCTTTTCAGCCTCGTGCTTTTCAGTCCATTACAGCGTGACAAATGTGCTATCTCCATTAGCAACGCTAGTTTTGCCAGAACGAGCGCTCCCTTCTCATACTTGATTCTGAGCATGCACGTTTTTTTCCCCCTCGGAAAAGCATATACACGAGCGGTTTTCGCAACGAGAAAATGAACGATGGGAAAAACAAAGAGAAAAAATAGAGCAGGTTCAAATTTTTTTGCAGCCACTTTTCTCGTCGAGAAAACTGCTATGGAGCATACACACGACCGGTTTTCACGACCAATCGAAAAAATTGCAGTTTTCTCGTCATGAAAAACGGTCGTGTGTACAAGGCATTAGACAGGATAACGCATCGGGCCATGTACACCGCTCCCCATATTGCTTTTAAGAATTATGAACTGTGATCACTTTTTTACCTTGTATGTTGGTTTTTATCATTAAAACCTCCTTTTTTGACCTACACCATTGGAGCCCCTATTTTTTCTTCTCTTTACATGACTCTGTGGAAGATATGCTTTTTGAGTTCTCTCCAGTTGGTCTCCATTACCCTAGTTAGGGTTGCTGCTTGCCTGAACCGGGTTGTGCTTGGATGTTTGGTAGATTCCCATGATTGCCTCACCAACAGTATAGTTGGGTTATCCATACCAGAATAATCTGTGGCTGAGGAACATTGGGCCTATCCGCCTCACCTCGGGTTGACGTCATCTGGATGCCAATGTGGCAGATTCCATTCTCTTCTGGATTCTCGTTGATACCCCATGTGGAACAGCCATTTGAGATACCTTAAGCTCGATCGATCCTTTGTCGTATGACAGTCGGGTCCAACATTTCCGGAAAGCGCTTTTGAATTACATCACTCACCTGAAGATTTCCGTTGGGATGTTTCTTTCAATCCCATGACATCTTCATCACGTTAGAAATATTCATTTATGATGGACACTACATCACATTGAATTTTTGTATATATTGATTACTTTGTGGACTGATTCTCACGTTTTTTTGTTCACACCCTGCTGGGTATTCATTGCTTAGCATTTTTCATGTCACATTAACTATTTTTTTGTGCTATAAACAAAAAAAGACTGACAATTTTGAAAAAAAACACAATATTTTTAACTTTTTGCTATAATAAATATCCCAATTTTTTTCTCAGTTTCGGCCGATACGTATTCTTCTACATATTTTTGGTAAAAAAAATAAATCGCAATAAGCGTATAGTGATTGGTTTGCGCAAAAGTTAGAGCGCCAACAAAATAGGGGATAGAATGACATTTTTTTAATTTAATTTTTTTACTAGTAATGGCGGCGATCTGCGATTTTTATTGTGACTGCGACATTATGGCGGACACATCGGACACTTTTGACACATTTTTGGGACCATTCACATTTATACAGCGAACAATGCTATAAATATGTACTGATTACTGTATAAATGTGACTGTCAGGGAAGGGGTTAACGCTAAGGGGCGAGGAAGGGGTTAAATGTGTTCCCTATTAGTGATTCTTACTATGGGGGGAGGGGACTGACTGGGGGAGAAGATTGATGGTTGTCCCTATGTACAAGGGACACACCATCGGTCTCCTCTCCCTAGTAGGACGTGGATCTCTGTGTTTACACACAGAGATCCACGTCCCTGGCTCTGTGACAGCCGATCGTGGGTACCTGGCGCACGAGCATCGGCACCCACGTGACACGGCGGGCACAGCTTTTCCCTGATGCGCGCCCGCGGCGGCGCGCATCGCGGAAGTAAACAGGAGGACATCCATGGTTGTCCTCCTGGCAGGAAGGCGCCGCACTGTAGACATCTTTTGTCTATAGCGCGGCCGCCAAGTGGTTAATATGGTCACACCTTGTTGGGTATACATTGTCCAATGTTATTTTGCCTAACATGCAGCGCTACATTATTATCCCCACTCCTTTTGAATTTTGTCACATTCCTGTGTAGCTGCTTCACTTCCTTTACCTGGGTTGCTTTGTTTTTATTTTTTGGGTAGCGCATTTATTCCTTTCTATTCACAGGGACAGGATATGACATTGGCGCTGCTCACTAGCTTCTACGTGTTTGGCATCACTTGTGTGTTATCTGGTAAGTGGGCTAGGAAATTTAGTTTGTTGTTTTTTGAGGGCGTTATGTGTACCTAGGAAAGCAGCATGGGAGAGAGAGAGAAAGAGATGTAGAGGGACCCGGGGAAGAGAAAGCAAGCACAGAAAATGGAGAAAGTGCCTTTCCTGTATCCAGTAGCAACAGTGGATTAGTCACTGGGAGTGAAATGATGGAATTGCCGAGTTGGTGGAGACCGGTGCATGCTCAGAAATGCTGCACACCGGCAGGGAGAGGTGTTCTTTAACAGTAGTGTGTCTGAAGTTCTCAGGTGTCAACAGTGTAAAGAAGATCAGCCATTGATTACAAATATTTAGCTGTGCAAATGCTGCCCACTTCTGTGTTGGCGTACCGCCTTTAATGTTGTTTTTCACATGAAAGTGTCTCCTTGCCTGTGTCCCCACTAGGGTGCTTTAAGCCCCACCCACAACTGCACACTAATTGCACTACATGCAAACAGCAAAGAAATCTCAAAGCTGTTAAGATGGCTGGCATTAGGCATTATTGTTTACCCAAATTGAATTATGTACCCTCATACATGTAGCATTTCCTCCCGTTCCTACCTTTTCACCTGGTAAACTTAGTGTCCCCATGTGGTCAGTGTTGGATGCATAGTCTAAGTAACTTGCATTGTGCAGTGATGTTGGCAATGAAGTGGTCTAGTGTCTCCTACCTCATGTTATCGTATGTGGTGGTACACTTCTGTTGCCATGTGGCAGTCATAAGATGAGAAGATTTCCATTTTAATGGGTAACTAGGGCTGAGCCGAACACCCCCCTGTTCGGTTCGCACCAGAACCTGCGAACAGACAGAAAGTTTGCGCGAACTTTAGAACCCTATTAAATACAATGGACTCGAATGTTCGAAATCAAAAGTGCTAATTACAAAGGCTAATATGCAAGTTATTGTCCTAAAAAGTGTTTGGGGACCCGGGTCGTGCCCCAGGGGACGTGTATCAATGCAAAAAAAAAGTTTTAAAAACTGCAGTTTTTTCGGGAGCAGTGATTTTAATAATGCTTAAAGTGAAACAATAAAAGTGAAATATTCCTTTAAATTTCGTACCTGGGGGGTGTGTATAATATGCCTGTAAAGTCGCGCTTGTTTCCAGTGCTTAGAACTGTCCCTGCACAAAGTGTCATTTCTGAAGGAAAAAAAGTAATTTAAAACTCACTCGCGGCTATAATGAATTGTCGGCTCCCGGCAATACATAGAAAAGTCATTGGTAAAAAAAAAAAAAAATGCGTGGGGGTCCGCCCAAATTCAATTACCATGCCCTTCAGGTCTGGTATGGATATTAAGGGGAACCCTGCCACAAATTTAAAAAAATTATGCGTGGGGTTCCCCCAAATATCCATACCAGGCCCTCCAGGTCTGGTATGGATTTTAAGGGGAACTCCACCCCAAATTAAAAAAAAAATTGCATGGAGTTCCCCCAAAAATCCATACCAGACCCTTTATCCGAGCACGCAACCTGGCAGGCCGCAGGAAAAGAAGAGGGGACGAGAGAGTGCCCCCCCTCCTGAACCGTACCAGGCCACATGCCCTCAACATGGGGAGGATGGTCCCCATGTTGATGGGGACAAGGGCCTCATCCCCACAACCCTTGCCCGGTGGTTGTGGGGGTCTGTGGGCAGGGGGCTTATCGGAATCTGGAAGACCCCTTTAACAAAGGGGACCCCCAGATCCCGCCCCCCCATGTGAATTGGTAATGGGGTACATTGTACCCCTACCATTTCACAAAGAAAGTGTAACAAATTGTAAAAAAAATAACTCAATAACTCAACACACAGCCAATAATGTCTAAACCACTGGCAACAAAAGTGAGTACACCCCTAAGTGAAAATGTCCAAATTGGACAATTAGCCATTTTCTCTCCCCGGTGTCATGTGACTCGTTAGTGTTACAAGGTCTCAGGTGTGAATGTTAAGCAAGTGTGTTTAATTTGGTGTTCTCGCTCTTACTTTCTCATACTGGTCCCTGGAAGTTCAACATGGCACCTCGTGGTAAAGAACTCTCTAAAGATCTGAAAAAAATAATTGTTGTTCTACATAAAGATGGTCTAGGCTATAAGAAGATTGCCAAGACCCTGAAACTGAGCTGCAGCACGGTGGCCAAGACCATACAGCTGTTTAACAGGACAGGTTCCACTCAGAACAGGCCTCGTCATGGTCAACCAAAGAAGATGAGTGCACGTGCTAAGCGTCATATCCAGAGGTTGTCTTTGGGAAATAGACGTATGGGTGCTGCCAGCATTGCTGCAGAGGTTGAAGGGGTGGGGGGGGGTCAGCCTGTCAGTGCTCAGACCATACGCCCCACACTGCATCAAATTGGTCTGCATGGCTGTCATCCCAGAAGGAAGCCTCTTCTAAAGATGATACACAAGCAAGCCCGCAAACAGTTTGCTGAAGACAAGCAGACTAAGGACATGGATTACTGGAACCATGTCCTCTGGTCTGATGAGACCAAGATAAAAGTATTTGGTTCAGATGGTGTCAAGCGTGTGTGGTGGCAACCAGGTGAGGAGTACAAAGACAAATGTGTCTTGCCTACAGTCAAGCATGGTGGTGGGAGTGTCATGGTCTGGGGCTGCATGAGTGCTGCCGGCACTGGGGAGCTACAGTTCATTGAGGGAACCATAAATAGTAACATGTACTGTGACATACTGAAGCAGAGCATGATCCCTCCCTTCTGAGACTGGGCTGCAGGGCAGTATTCCAACATAACGACCTTAAAACACACCTCCAAGACGACCACGTCCTTGCTAAAGAAGCTGAGGGTAAAGGTGATTGACTGGCCAAGCATGTTCCAGACCTAAACTCTATTGAGCATCTGTGGGACATCCTCAAATGAAAGGTGGAGGAGCGAAAGATCTCTAACATCCACCAGCTCCGCGATGTTGTCATGGAGGAGTGGAAGAGGACTCCAGTGGCAACCTGTGAAGCTCTGGTGAACTCCATGCCCAAGAGAGTTAAGGCAGTGCTGGAAAATAATGGTGGCCACACAAACTATTGACACTTTGGGCCCAATTTGGACATTTCACGTAGGGGTGTACTCACTTTTGTTGCCAGCAGTTTAGACATTAATGGCTGTGTGTTAAGTTATTTTGAGGTGACAGCAAATTTACACACTGACGCTGAGCACGTGCACTCAACTTCTTTGGTCGACCATGGCGAGGCCTGTTCTGTGTGGAACCTGTCCTGTTAAACCGCTGTATGGTCTTGGCCACTGTGCTGCAACTCAGTTTCAGGGTCTTGGCAATCTTCTTATAGCTTCAGATTCTCAGAGAGTTCTTTGTCATGAGGTGCCATGTTGAACTTCCAGTTACCAGTATGAGAGAGTGAGAATGATAACACCAAATTTAACACACCTGCTCTTCATTCATACCTGAGACCTTGTAACACTAACGAGTCACATGACACCGGGGAGTAAAAATGGCTAATTGGGCCCAATTTGGACATTTTCACTTAGGGGTGTACTCACTTTTGTTGTCAGCGGTTTAGACATTAATGGCTGTGTGTTGAGTTATTTTGAAGGGACAGCAAATTTACACTGTTATACAAGCTGTACACTCACTACTTTACATTGTAGCAAAGTGTCATTTCTTCAGTGTTGTCACATGAAAAGATATAATAAAATATTTACAAAAATGTGAGGGATGTACTCACTTTTGTGAGATACTGTATGTAACTTGGTTTTGCCCTAATAGCTGCAGTTACAGATGTCACATTTTTGCTTCTCCTGGCAAAATCGGTGACATTGCAGGATCATAAAACGAGGCTCTATGAACATCACTGATTTTGAGAAGTTGATGGTTGTGTGCCTAGCACTGTATCCAGCCGTAGGGGGAGTCTGCTGCAGCTGTATAGGGTCATCAATACAGGGCTGGACATGGGGTGGGCAGGAGGCACTGTGGTATCATGTGAGATGGGGGTGGGGTGTGCCATGAGGAGATTGGTGGTTAGGGGATTTGTGTTCGGAGGGGTAATTTGGGGGGCATCAGGGCATAAGAATAGTTCTAGAAGGGGAAATTAGGGTGGATGTGCTAGGAGTTGTGTTTTAGGGGGATTTGTGTTAGGAGGGATGGGGGAAAAGGATTTGTGCTAGAAGGGGGAATTTTGGGGGTTTGTGATAGAAGAGGTGATATGGTAGAAGTAGAAAGGAAATTATGCTAGGAGGGGAGTTTTTATTTTTGGGGGGGGGGGGGGGTTGTGCTAGTAGAAATTAATGTGGGGGTATTTGTGCTAGGACAGGAAATTTGTTGAGAATGAAGGATTTGTGCTAGGAGGGGGATATGGGGGAGGGGGGATTTGGATTGGAAGTGGGGACTAGGAGTAAGGGGGGGAGACGTTGTGCACTTTTAGAGGTACTTTGAGGGATTTGAAGGGTAGGGGATCTGTGTTGGGAAAGGTGATTGGAGGCAAAGCATGCAGATTAGTGTTATTATTTTTTTTGGTGGGGGGGGGGGGGCAGTTTGGCTTGTTTGCCCTGGGTTCTAGATGACCTTGTCCCAGCACTTCATCAATGTAATACACAGAGAAACCCCAAATTGGTGGGCAAATCCCGTTATAACTGAAAAAATCCATTAGGTTTGCTGTATATGTGAATTACTTGTAAGGTGAAGCTGCAGAGATTTAATGTGCCTGGCCATCATTAGCGTATATGAAATCTCTGATAGCGTGATGAATGTGTGCCCCCCCCCCCCCTTTTTTCTAGGTGTATATATACAGTATCTGTTCAGAGAAGCACAATACTAAAACAAACCTGAATGACTGGATAGAAAGCCGACAGACAACACTCAGCCGTCTCTCAATGTGGCTGTCATGAGGACCTGTCACTCAAAGTGGGTGGTGCAGTGCTGTATACAGTGGGATAAAACCATATGTTACATATTAACTGAAACCTTTCCCTTTTATTTGTTTATTTTTAGGTGTGTTATGACAAAGGCATGAAGCAAATGTTACTCTTGCCCAAGACGGCATGAGCTGACTAGTCCAATGTTGTTTGCATTCCTTCTTGCTTTGCAACATTTGGCCATGCTTATTCAGGCTGCACCTCCTCCTTTACAGGCCACACCCCTTTTCTGAATCTCCACCCCTTAGAGGAAATTAAATCATCCGTTGTGTGATTGTTGCCAGCAGGGAACTGTAGATTCAGCTATAATTAGGACAAGTTATGTCTATTATTTCTATATTTGCTGATAGCTGGTAGGAGCATGCTCTGTAGACACAACTGGGCTCTGCTATAACAAGGAAAGGTAGAAGACTTTTCTATTAGGTGCAAAGAGCACTTAGTGGGGTTAATTTACTAAAGGCAAATAAGCAGTTGCACTCTGAAAGAGCAGTTTCTTGCAAGCTTAGTAAATTAGCAGAAGCTCTGCTGACCTCCATCATCCAATCACGTGCAAGCTAAATTGCTGTTTTTTTTTTTTATCTTCCTTGCATGTGATTGGGTATTCTTTTGCAAAGTGAAGCTTTACCTCATTTACTGAGCTCTGGGGCAACTGCTCTTGCAGAGTGCACAGTCTGCCTTTAGTAAATCAACCTAAAAGAGTCTAGGTAGGTAATAGGTACTGTTTACCCAGGTTTCACCACCTACCTTTTATTTTAATACATTACTAGAAAGGCATGGTATTGAAATATGTTAAGCTTACAGCTGAACTCTAGGCAGGAATAATGGGCACAGAATAATGCAACTTTGTCATTATTACATCATTAAATGTAAAAAAAAAAAAAAAAATTATGTAAGCCGTGTAGGTACCTACAGTTAACCTGGTACCCGCCCCTTGCAGTTTCTGATCAGCAGGGATTACGCTTGGGAGGAAAAGGGATTAACTAGTTAATTTGCTAACAAGAAGTATGCTAATAGGAGAAAAAAGCAGAGTGTATAGAGATGAGCTTATCACTGTGCTGCTTTTCCTTTCACTGTCCAATCACAGGCTGGGACAGGTCTATGACCGTTTTAGAGAAATTGGGTAGAATGCCGCTGGCCATCAGACAATGGACACCTTATCCTGAAAAAGAAGTACTGCGGGGAGAGCCTCGGACTGAAATTGATTCTTGCAACAAAAGCTGCTTTTTTATTTTTTTATCTTTTATTGGGCTAGTATTGTAAAGCCCTCTTTTTTTTGGGGGGGGGGGGAGTTATGAGAAATCCCCCCCCCCCCCTAATAGGATATTGCTCTGAACCTGGAGACAGAAAAGAGGACCAGAACCTTCACTAAGTAAAAGAGTGGGTTTGATAATAAAGTTGTCAGTGCCTCCACCCAGGACAGGGTCTGTGTGGACAGAGGGGGGGGGGGGGGGATTCCTCTTCCTGAGAAACTAACCAGTAATCTAAACACAGTCATTGGGAGCATAAGAACTACTGCAACCATCATATAACATTAACCATAATCATATGGATGCACACCAGAATAGAATAAATAGGTTTTTATAAGAAGAGATTAATAACAGTCCATGCATCCAATTTACAAACTGGGATTATCAGCAAAGAGCCCGATAGGAATCCTGGTGGAATTGTGCACATATGCCTGGGTATAGATAAATATTGCCACAATGTCCAGTTGCAAGGTCCCATGAGGATGATGTGATGTCTGTCTTTGTGTTGGAAACCTGAAGACATGATCAACAGTCACAGGGGGAACTGTTGTCCGACCAGCCTGGAATGGAACTTCACACTAGAAGGAACTGTGGTATGGCACTGGAGCTCTGAGTCTGCCTATCTACTCTGCACTTTAGTCCCTCCCTAGTAGTGTCTAAAATAACAAGAGTGGTATATGAACTCTATTGCAATAAACAGCTAGCTAACTATCTGGCACTGTGCTTGTGAAATGATAACAAAGACAGGGAAGAGATACTCTCTCACAAAGATTTGGATTTACACTTGGAAGCTGCAGTTAAACTATTTAATCATCGGAATACTTACTTAATAGTATCTTTTGGCTTCAAACATGGGCAGGAAATGTGGCATAGACATTCTCTCTTTCTCCACTTCCTCCTTCCAGGGTTTCAAAGCCAACAACTCAGAGGAAGGAAGTGCATACATAATACATTTACAGACATTTACGTTGTACAAATTCAGACAGTAGAGGGCAGCAGATCCCTACGATTGGGATCTTGTTAAACCCCAAAAAAACTGTAGAAACAAGTACAAGCTTCTGTGGTCACTGGCCCATCCACTCATGGCTTATGTGCTTTACTGTTGACCCACCACTGTGATGGGTGTATTCACTAGCCAATAGTGAAATGCAGTCGGTAAAAAGAGACAGATCAGAGTCACAGCGCGGAAAAGCTGGTTGTTGTTCTGATAACAGGGTAACCTATGGTTCCGGAGTCATTGGGGGCTTTGTAAAGGAAATAAAATGCCCATGCAGGCAGGATTTTAGGGAAAGGGTTGTATGTTTACTTTCATTTGGCTTGGACCAATGTCTAAAAGCGTGATAATAGTTTATATTGGTTTGGCTGGGAGTTAAAATGTTGCCACTGTTTTATTAGGATCAGACTTATTCAAAAATGCAGCAAATAATAGTAGAAATAAAAGCACCCTATTTAACTTTTGCATGACTTCTGCATGAATACATTCTGAACATATCAAAATATACAACAAAATGATTTTTCCAAAAAGCTGTACCTTTTGTCATTAAAGGGGTTGTAAACCTTCGTGTTTTTTCACCTTAATGCATCCTATGCATTAAGGTGAAAAAACACCTTGCAGTGTCCGGCCCCCCGTTTTACTAACCTGAGCCCCGATTTTCCGTCTGCGCCATCCCGCCATCGCTCTCTCCACGGGTTCTCGGCTCTTCATTGGATAGATTGATAGCAGCGCAGCCATTGACTCCATCCAATGACGTGGGTGCCGGGGGGGCCGCGCCGAGTCCTGCATTCGGCGGCTACGGACACCAAATGCTGGACACGGGAGCGTGCCCGCAAGGTAACCTCCTTGGGAGAGTGCTTCCCAGACGGGGTTATCTGATGCATGGAGGAGTCGAGAGAGCCGCTATGGGACCCCAGAAGAGGATGTTCGGGGGCCACCAAAGTATGACATGTTTGTTATTTTTATTTTTTTAAATCAAACCTATAGTATCACTTTAAGGCTGCATTCACACCTGATTGCGGGTGAAATCGCTGCGATTTCAAATGGCTGCATAACGTTGGACGCATTTGCAATGCCACTATTTGTTAATGGCACCCCAATCGCGCCGCAATTGTTGTGTGGTTAAACACAGTGCAATTGCAAAGCACAACGCTGACGCCCAAAAGAAGCTAATGTTCTTTTTTGAGCGACAGGCATTGCTTGTTGCGATTGCAGCGTGATTTACCACGTGACAATCATGACAAAATCGCGGCACGATTGGGGTGCCATTAAGAAGTAATGGCTTCACAAACACATCTTGCATTTTGCAGCAATTTGAAATTGCGGGCAGAATCGTAGTGATTCCGCCCATGATCAGGTGTGAATGCAGCCTAAGAAGCAGTCCCTGTGCCATGGGCGTCCGCTGAACTTTTTTCAGGGAGGGCATCATTTTAAGGTCATCCATGCATCTTTGGGGCAGTGGATGTATAACCACTCCTCCACCGCCCCTGCCCATTGAAATACCGGTAAATGGGCACCGCTGCCGAAGCGCCGCTACACAGTTGCATTTAACCCTAAAACTATCGGCGCTTTACCGATAACGGTAAATACAAAAAGATGTACACAGTAGTGTCGTGGCATGGCACAGGCACTGCTGTTACCTGTAGTTCTTCAGCTATAGGCCCAGGTCAGGCACTAGCAGCGTATTCTCTCGTTTCGGCCACTGCACGCCACGCACCTGTGGGAGGAGCCGGCACTTACATTTACACAGGAAGAGGCAGGCTGAGGCAGCAGCCAATCACGGAACAGTCGGGTCACAGACGGCTGGGGCAGAGCCAATCTGATGCTCGGGCCGGGGGTGAGGAGGGAGGGACGGATGTGTAGTCAGAAAGGACAGAGCAGCCCCAGCCCCCAGGCCAGCAGCGGACTTAGAAAAAAAGTCCACAGCTGCCGCGGAGGCGGCCATTACAACACAGTGGGCAAGTGTCTTCACTCTGGCTTTTGATTCCAGGGGGGGCAATTGACCCCCCTTGCCCTATGGAGCGGACGTCCATGCCCTGTGCTCCAGTCTAATTACTTTGCCTGGGTTGAGATGATGTCATCAGTCTACTACAGGAAGGCGGAAACATTTCCTCAGTCTCTTCTCCCCAGTAATCAGACTGAACCATTGTAACAGCAGGGTGTGATTTGTGTTAGACATGGGTGAACACAACCAAGTACTGTACAGGTACCAGGATTTATATGATTGTGTAATTTCAGTCCAAGAGATAGCTGGTGACCCATGATAGTGCCCTAATAAAGATGGCACCATCTCTCTGAAAAGGAAAGCAATCAAGGGCATTATCAGAGTAAGTACTGTGATCTCTGTAAAAGGTAATTCATACTATACATACCTGTGTGTGTTACACTTGCACATTACTTACCACGTGTAGTGCTTATCCCCACAGGAGCCGTTCGAGATGAAGGGGTCCCTGTTCTGCCTGGTTATGCTGCTTGGTCCCCACTGACACACCTACTTATAGGAAATTTAAGCATTAGTATGCTACAACTCTATAATAGTGCACACAAAATTGCCCACAAGCAACTGGATGGTAGATAAGGCAGGTCAACACAATTCATAAACACATCCAGTTGCATAAACCAATACGTAGGCAAGTGGATACATTGTAGGGTGAACAATGGCCTATAATATGACAATTAACTATACTGAGACAAGGCTAACCAAATTTTAACTAGTATAATTGGTGGAAAATAACTCCCAACAGAGGTGTTCTCAAGTGCACTCTGCACATACAACCCTTTAGGAGGTGGGTATCCCTGAAGGTGGCTATTTGTATTTGATGGCTATCATTGGGGCCCTTCCGTAAGGGGGTGCATATGTAGTTGTCCCTTTAAGACTGTACAATGAATGGCTGATGGACTGCTAAGCAAGGAGCAGTCTTTATAGGCATTATCTGTGGGCAGTAAGGGATTAAAGTGGAGCTCCACCCTAAATTAAAAGTTCCTCTCATCGGAACCCTCCCCTCCTCCGGTGTCACAATTGACACCTTTCAGGGGGGAGGGGGGTGAAGATACCTGTCTAAGACAGGTATTTTCACCCACATCCGGGAGTCCTCTCTCCGGGAATCTGCGGGAGTGACGTCACTTCCCACAGACTTCCCGTAGTGTTCTGGGAGACACTCGGCTCCCAGAACACAGGAGCACCAATCAGAACGGCGCAGCGCGACTCGCGCATGCGCCGTAGGGAACCGGGCATGAAGCTGCAGGGCTTCACTTCCTGGTTCCCTCAGCGAGGATGGCGGAGGGAGCAGCAGAGCGACGAGCGATCGCTCGTCCTCTGCTGCGGACGTCGCTGGACTCCAGGACAGGTAAGTGTCCAAATATTAAAAGCCAGCAGCTACTGTAGCTGTAGCTGCTGGCTTTTAATATTTTTTTTTCCGGCGGAGCTCCGCTTTAAGCTAGGTAGTTTTGCGCTCTATTTCTGGTATGCAATTGATCCAGTCCCATGTGCTTGGTGGTCGGTTGTCCCAGACGTCCTGGCCCTCATGTTCAGGTCCTCGCTGATGTAGGCACACACCGCAATGAGTTTCCCCAGCTCTGGTCCCCGGACACAACCTTAGGGTAGCTCAGTCCTCTGGCATTCTGGGTGCTCACAAGGGCTCAATCTTTCACTGGTGTAGGTGCACATGGGTCCAATGTCTGCACAGGTCCGGTACCAGCACACAGGCACTAACTGTGACTCAGGCCCAGGCTTGGTGTATAATTTATGCGACTGCCTTGCAAGGTATGGGCTTTGTAGGCAGCCTAGAGGGTGCTCTAGATAGAAATATTGTCACTCAAGCTATTTGGAATTTTTGGTTGCAAGTCTATGATCTTAAGACCATCCAATAGCTATGTCTATTGAATGAGGTTGTGCTTATTTCTGTTTATGACATTCTGGCAAACATTAATGAAAATATCTTATGTGGTGTGATATTTTGTATTATGCTTTTTGTATTTTATACACTTCTTATTCTAAATGTTTGTTCTTCTTGTGTCTCTTTAGTCCTTATCTTATTTTTCGATTTCATATTTGCTTGCTTACAGTGTGCACCAAACTTAAAAATTGCATCATTGTACTCAATATCTTACAGTTTAAAATGGTTTAATGCTTTATTGTAGTCTGATATGTCTATAACACACTTGATTTGTCAGCAAAATGTACAGTATCTCACAGAAGTGAGTACACCCCTCACATTTTTGTAAATATTTGAATATATCTTTTCATGTGACAACACTGAAGAAATTACACTTTGCTACAATGTAAAGTAGTGAGTGTACAGCTTGCATAACAGTGTAAATTTGCTGTCCCCTCAAAATAACTCAACACACAGCCATTAATGTCTAACCCGCTGGCAACAAAAGTGAGTACACCCCTAAGTGAAATGTCCAAATTTTTACTCCCGGTGTCATGTAACTCATTCGTTTTACAAGGTCTCAGGTGTGAATGGGGAAAAGATGTGTTAAATTTGGTGTTATCATTATCACCCTCACTCTCTCATACTGCTCTCTGGAAGTTCAACATGGCACCTCATGGCAAAGAATTCTCTGAGGATCTGAAAAAAAGAATTGATGCTCTACATAAAGATGGCCTAGGCTAAAAGAAGATTGCCAAGACCCTGAACCTGAGCTGCAGCACGGTGGTCAAGACCATACAGTGGTTTAACAGGACAGGGTCTACTCAGAACAGAAGTTGAGTGCACGTGCTCAGCATCATATCCAGATGTTGTCGTTGGGAAATAGACGTAGTAATGCTGCCAGCATTGCTGCAGAGGTTGAAGGGGTGGGTGGTCAGTCTGTCAGTGCTCAGACCATACGCTGCAAACTGCATCAAATTGGTCTGCATGGCTGTCGTCCCAGAAGGAAGCCTCTTCTAAAGATGATGCAAAAGAAAGCCTGCAAACAGTTTGCTGAAGACAAGCGGACTAAGGACATGGATTACTGGAACCGTGTCCTATGGTCTGATGAGAAGATAAATGTATTTGGTTCAGATGGTGTCAATCGTGTGTGGCGGCAACAAGGTGAGGAGTACAAAGACAAGTGTGTCTTGCCTACAGTCAAGCATTGTGGTGGAGGTGTCATGGTCTGGGGCTGCATGAGTGCTGCCGACACTGGGGTGCTACAGTTCGGGAACCATGAATGTAACAACATGTACTGTAACATACTGAAGCAGAGCATGATCCTCTCCCTTTGAAGACTGGGGGGTAGGGCAGTATTCCAACACGATAACGACCCCAAACACACCTCCAAGACAACCACTGCCTTGCTAAAGAAGCTGAGGGTAAAGGTGATGAACTGGCCAAGCATGTCTCCAGACCTAAACCCTATTGAGCATCTGTGGGGCATCCTCAAATGGAAGGTGGAGGAATGCAAGGTCTCTAACATCCACCAGCTCCGTGATGTTGTCATGGAGGAGTGGAAGAGGACTGTGAACCTGAAGAAGCAATGGTGAGCTCCATGCCCAAGAGGGTTAATGCAAATAATGGTGGCCACACAAAATATTGACACATTGGGCCCAATTTGGACATTTTTACTCAGAGGTGTACTCGCTTTTGTTGCCAGTGGTTTAGACAGTGTTGTCACATGAAAAGATATAATAAAATATTTACAAAAATGTGAGGGGTGTACTCACTTTTGTGAGATACCGTACATCCTTTTGTAAAGTGCTGCACAAACTGTTGGCACTATATAAACCCGGAATAATAATAATAATTTTCTTTGAATAAAAACCATTGAAACAGAAATACTGTATTGTCACATTTTCCCATCATTCTGCCCACCTGTGACCTGTTAACCCCTTGCCGACCAGCGTGCGACGATATACGTTGGCACAATGGTGCGGCTGGGCAAACAGGCGTACCTGTATGTTCCCTTTAAATTGCGGCTTAGTATGCGCGCCCGCTGCGTACTCTGTGAGCGTCCGCCGGCGGGCTCGTGAGAGTGACACAGAGCGGCAGAACGGGGAGATGTAAACAAGGCATTTCCCTGTTCTGCCTAGCAACATGACAGGGATATACTGCTCCCTGTCATTGGGAGCAGTGATCTCTGTCATGTTGTAAAGAGCCCATCCCCCTACAGTTAGAACACAGTGAGGGAACACAGTTAACCCCATGATCGCCCCCTAGTGTTTAACCCCTTTCCTGCCAGTGTCATTTACACAGTAATCAGTGCATTTTTATAAAAATCGCCACCATTACTATTAAAAAAAATGAATAATAAAAATGCCATAAATCTATCCCCTATTTTGTAGAGGCTATAACTTTTGCACAAACCAATCAATCTACGCTTATTGCAATTTATTTTACCAAAAATATGTAGAAGAATACATATCGGCCTAAACTGAGGAAAATGTTTGTTTTTTTATATATTTTTGGGGGATATTTATTATAGCAAAAAGTATTGCTTTTTTTCCCCCAAATTGTCGCTCTTTTTTTGTTTATAGCGCAAAAAATAAAAGCAGCAGAGGTGATCAAATACCACCAAAAGAAAGCTCTGTTTGTGGGAAAAAAAGGATGTCAATTTTGTTTGGGTGCAACGTCGCACGACCGCACAATTGTCAGTTAAAGCGACACAGTGCCATATCGCAAAAAAGTGCTCTGATCAGGAAGGGGGTAAATCCTTCCGAGGAGGAAGTGGATAAAGGTGTCCTCCATTTGTTCAAAATGTTGATTTAGTGGGATTGGTGATAATAAAAAAAAATTTGCTTAAAATATCCTTAATTTTTATAATTTTTTTTTTTTTGCATGAACCAGTGTGATTGACCAAAAAGACAGCATTCATCATCAGCCTAAATTGAAGGAAGCATCTTTCAGACAAGGTCCCTAATGTCTGGAACAAACAGATAATGTACCACATCCTTTGCCTTTGAGCCACTCCAACATTTAATTTAATTCAGGCTGGTAAGCAAAGACATGCAAAGTACTCTAATACATTAATACAGGAAATTAACAGAAAAGGCAAAATAATGAACTGATTTCTTTCACAAAATTCTATAAAAAGTTTTTATTTTGTGGTGCCATCTGGTTCTGTGTAATAAAAGCCACTATAGCTCAGTCTGTATTATAGTAAACAGGAAAAAACTGTAATCCCTATCTTTTACACTGAATGGTAGATGTTCATTACACAAAGAGGACCTGTAACTGTTACCGGCACTAATGCCTGCCCATATTAAAAGGTAAAGGGGTCTATTTACTAAGATCCAGGAGTAACTTTTCTCATTTAACTGCTTGCCGACCGCCGCACGCAGATATACGTCTGCAGCATGGCACGGACAGGCAAAAGAACGTATATATACGTCCCCTTTAAGAAGCGGCATTGTGGACGCGCGTGCCCGCCGCAAGCTCCGTGACTCCGACCGCGGGTCCCGCGGACTCGATGTCCGCGGGCATACCCGCGATCGTGTCACGGTGAGGAAGAAGGGGGAAATGCTTATGTAAATAAGCATTTCCCCATTCTTCATAGTGACAGGACAGTGATCACAGCTTCCTGTAATCGGAAGCGGTGGCACGTAGCGCATCCCCCCTACAGTTAGAAGCACTCCCTAGGGCACACTTAACCCCTTCAGCGCCACCTAGTGGTTAACTTTACTGCCAGTATCATTTTCACAGTAATCAGTGCATTTTTATAGCACTGATCGCTGTAAAAATGACAATGGTCCCAAAAATGTGTCAAAAGTGTCCGATGTGTCCGCCATAAAGTCGCAGTCACAATAAAAATCGCAGATCACCGCCATTACTAGTAAAAAATTAATTATAATAAAAATGCCATAATTCTATCCCCTATTTTGTAGACGCTATAACTTTTCCGCAAACCAATCTATATAAGCTGTGAACTTTTAGGGATTATAGCTCCACGGGACTAAGTGCATAAACCGTTGACTTTTAAACAGAAAGGCTTTTATTTGTGAATAAAGCAAAAATAACGCTTAATTCAGCACACAGAAAAGTATAAACTAAAGTCCACTTATCTTCCAGCACAAATCAAAAGTCCTGCTTGTCTTCAGCACAAAAATAAACCAAAGGAAAGACACATACAGTTTTGTAGAGGAACTTCCAGAGCCCTTGCTGAATCTTTCCAAGCTCCCAGCAAACAGACAGCTCCTCTCCACAGGTGCAATCCTCATACTCCTTTCACACACCTCTAGCATTACTTCCTGTTTTATGAGCTGTCTTCCTGGAAGCCCTTAACCCCCTGTGTGCTGACTCCCAGTGGTCAGGAGTGGAGGCTCTATCCCACCCGAATGTCACTTTAGAGCCTCCGAAATTCCGGGCCCCAAATACCTCTCTATTAAGACAAAGAGGACTGCGAGTCAGTCCTCTCTGGACTATTTATTTTGCCAGGAATTCCTCACCCATTGGGTGACCTCCTGAACACTATTACCACCCGTTAAAGGGACCATAACCCAAATATTGGTGCTACATAGCACCCGTCCAGGACCCAACCTTGGCGTCCTGTACATTTCCCCCCCCTCTGCCTCAACGCGGAGGTGTTGGAGACACCACTCGACACCATACAATGGACTCGGGAGAGGGCATCGGCATTCTGATGTTGTCTCCCGGGTCTGTGTTCTACCACGAAATTGAACTCCTGGAGAGAAAGGAACCACCTTGTCACCCTGGCATTGGTGTGCTTGTTTTGCCTCATCCAGGTAAGGGGAGCGTGGTCTGACATCAAGCGAAACTTCCTACCTAGGAGGAAATATCGTAGGGAATCCAAAGCCCACTTGATGGCGAGACACTCCCGCTCTACCACAGCGTAGTTTTTCTCAGCTGTTGTCAGCTTCCTACTAAGAAAAACTACGGGATGCTCTTCCCCATTGCTTTCCTGCGACAGGACTGCTCCCAATCCCTCACTTGAAGCATCTGTCTGCACTACAAAATCTTTTGCGAAATCCGGAGCTGCAAGCACCGGATCCTGGCACAATGCCGTCTTAAGCTTTTGAAAAGCTTTCTCGGCCTCGGCATTCCACTTTATCATCACTGACTTTCTGCCCTTGGTCAAGTCCGTCAGCGGTGCAGCAATGGTGGCGAAGTTGGGGACAAACCTCCTATAATAGCCAACTATGCCCAGAAACGCTCTGACCTGCTTCTTGGTTAGGGGATGGGGCCAGTCCTGTATGGCTTCCACCTTACTCATTTGGGGCTTCACCAACCCCCTACCCACAATATACCCTAGGTACTTGGCTTCCTCTATCCCAATGGCACACTTCTCCGGATTGATGGTGAACCCTGCTCTTCTCAAGGAGTCTACCACTGCCTGAACCCGGGGAAGATGGGACTCCCAATCAGTGCTGAAGATGACTATGTCATCTAAGTAGACGGAAGCGTACTGTTGATGTGGGCACAGAGTTTTGTCCATGGCCCTTTGGAACGTGGCAGGGGCAGAGTGTAGACCAAATGGCATCCTTTTGTATTGGAAGTGGCCTTCCGGGGTAGAGAAGGCCGTTTTCTCCCTGGCTTCCTTGGTCAGGGGAATCTGCCAGTATCCTTTTGTGAGGTCCAGCGTGGTGATGTACCTGGCAGGACCTAACCTCTCAATTAGCTCATCTACTCGTGGCATGGGATACGCATCAAACTTGGAGACTTCATTAAGTTTTCTGAAGTCGTTACAGAAGCGGAGGGTGCCTTTGGGTTTGGGTACCAACACGATTGGACTTGACCACTCGCTTTGTGACTCTTCAATGATTTCAAGTTCGAGCATTCTTTTAACCTCGTCAGATACTGCCACCCTATGAGCTTCTGGGATACGGTAAGGCTTTAACCGGATTTTTACATTGGGTTCGGTTACGATGTCATGCTTGATGACGTTGGTGAGACCAGGCAATTCTGAAAACATGACCCTATTTCTTTGCAGAAACTCTTTTGCTTGCTGGGTTTGGGGTCTAGTCAGGGTGGCAGCAACCTGCACCAGGTCGATCCCTGCATGGTCCCCTGACTGTACCCCTACCACCGCAGATACCTGTTCCCTGTCTCTCCAGGGTTCCAATAAATTCACGTGATAGATTTGGTAGGGTTTTCTTTTCCCTGGCTGGTGTATCTTGTAGTTCACCTCACCTACTTTCTCTACTACCTCAAATGGGCCTTGCCACTTGGCCAAGAATTTGCTCTCCACCGTGGGTATTAGAACAGCCACCCGGTCTCCTACTTGAAACTGTCTAATTTTAGCCGACCGGTTATAGACTCTTCTTTGGGCATCCTGAGCCTTCTGCATGTGCTCCCTCACCAGCGGCATCACCTTAGCCACCCTCTCTCGCATTTGAGAGATATGTTCTACCACAGTTTTATGTGGTGAGGACTCACTTTCCCATGTTTCTTTTACTAGGTCGAGCAACCCCCGGGGCCTTCGTCCATACGCTAGCTCAAACGGCGAGAAGCCCGTGGATGCTTGTGGAACCTCCCGGATGGCAAACAACAAGGCAGGGAGTAACATATCCCAATCCTTCCCGTCTTTCTGGACCACTCTTTTCAACATGGACTTTAGAGTTTTATTAAATCTCTCGACTAGGCCATCGGTCTGCGGATGATAAACGGACGTCCGCAACTGCTTAATCTGAAACAGTTTGCATAAGTCCGCCATCACCTTTGACATAAAAGGGGTGCCCTGGTCCGTCAGTATCTGTTTGGGGAACCCAGTCCGTGAGAACATTTGAAACAACTCCCGGGAAATGGCCTTAGAGGAAGCTTTCCTCAAAGGGATTGCTTCTGGATACCTAGTTGCGTAATCTAGTATGACCAATATGTATTGGTGCCCCCTTGCTGACTTTACCAGGGGTCCCACCAGATCCATAGCGATCCGCTCGAATGGGACCTCAATAATTGGCAAGGGTACTAGAGGGTTTCTATAGTGGGGCATCGGGGCAGTTAACTGGCAAATGGGACAAGATGCACAATATTTTTTAACCTCGGCCTTCACTCCTGGCCAATAAAACCGGTCGGTTATCCTGGCCTCTGTTTTCTCTGCCCCCAGGTGTCCTCCTAGTGCGTCGTTGTGGGCTAGATCAAGGAGCATCCGCCGATATGGTTGGGGAACCAGCAACTGCTCTACAGTTTCCCCTCGGCTCTCAGCTACTCGATATACCAAGTCCCCCTTCAATGCAAAATGAGGAAACCTCTGATCTGCCCCTGGCATTTGTAAGACCCCATCAATAACAGAAACCTGCTCTCGAGCATTGATCAAGGTAGGATCCTGTAATTGGGCGGTGCCGAATGCACCCCTGGATACATCCAGGTCTGGATGCACTGGCCTCGAGGATGTTTCCCCCTCATCCTCCTCAGCCGGAGAGAGCTCCTCATCTTCCTCCCCCAGCATGACTTGTAATGGGAAAACTTCCCCCCCTCAGAGATCAACTCGGTTTTAAGACCTGGAACAGAAACATTATCACCCACATTAGTATTCTCTGTAACTTCACTATCAGTGACGGGTATCTCCATATTAGAGGGGTGTGTTGTGGGGGTTTCAGGCCCGGATCCCTCAGACTCTGTCCCTTCCAGACCCTGTGTCCCCAGTACTCCGGGCAGCCCCATCTGTACCTGGTTCCATAGTTCAAGAAATAGTGGACAGTCCCGCCCCACTATGATGTCATGTATTAAGCTTTTCACCACCCCAACCTCTTGTGTAACTGAAATATGGCCATAGGAAACCGTTACTGGGACCAGGGGGTACTCCCTGGTGTCCCCATGGATACACACTACCCGTAGAGTCTTATTCACTGGGCCGAGTCTCCCGAGCACCCTGGCATGTACCAGTGTTATCATGCTGCCGGAGTCCAGGAGCGCCTTGGCAGGAAGGTGGTTCACCCACACTTCACACTCGAACCGTCCTTCAGCCAGATCAAGATGAGTGGCACACACTCTTTGCACATAGAAGGAGCTTCTCCGACCAGTCCCACAGTCCATAGGCTCCTCCTGCAGCGGGCACTGTGCCCGGGTATGCCCCCAGGACCGACATCGCCAACACTGTAGGTCCCCCATCCGTGGGACAGGAACCAACCTTCGTGGTTCTGCGGAGGATGATGCAGGTTTGCGGGTTCCAACGTCAGGCAGGGCTTCTCTCCTCGGTGCTGTGGCTGGTCTGGTTGCCCTTGGTGTGGGTTCCCGACGCTTGGCAGGCCCAAGCAGGTCCTCTACCACGGTGTACCTTTCGACCAACTCAACCAGCTGGTCAGCAGTTGCAGGGTCTCTGTGGCTTACCCAGCGCTGTAGGTCATCTGGCAGGGACCGCAGGTACCAATCCATCACCACCCGTTCCACCATTTGTGGGCCTGACAATTTTTCCGGCTGCAGCCATTTTTTCACCAGCTGCACTAGTTTGTGCATTTGGGACCTAGGTGGTCGGTCAGGTTTGTACCGCCAGCGATGCACCCTCTGAGCCCGGACAGCTGTGGTCACTCCCAGGCGGGCCAGGATCTCTGCCTTCAGCCGTTCATAGTCGCTGATGTGCTCAGATGGGAGATCAAAATAGGCCTTTTGCGGGTCACCGGTGAGGAAAGGGGAGATAATGCCAGCCCATTGGTCACGGGGCCACCCCTCTCTCTCCGCTATTCTTTCAAAGGTGGTGAGAAAGGCCTCTACATCATCGCTGGGTGTTAGTTTTTGTAAGAAATGGGTGGCTCTCACGGACACTTGGTTGCCAGCGGCAACGACCACTTGCTCTCGTCCCTGAGCCAGCCGCTGTACTGCCTCCTGCAAGGCAGCCACCTGTGCTGGAGTGGACTCCTGCTGGGCTGTAAACTGGGTAGTTAGCAGCAGTGTGCTTTCCTCATGGCGACGGTTTGCCTCTGCTAAAGCTTGCTGTTGGGTCGCAATGGCTTGTTGCTCGGTCGCAGTGGCTTGTGCCAAAGCCTTGATGACCACCTCCATGCCTTTGTCTGCTGTTTGCAATGTCTGAGCTAACTTCACCCAAGACATGCCATAAGCCCACTGTTTCTTTAAATGTCAGTTTGTTTTTTAAACGGTTTTTGCAGCTGCAAATGCACTTTGCACACATCCAAGGCACCAGTTGTGAACTTTTGGGGATTATAGCTCCACGGGACTAAGTGCATAAACCGTTGACTTTTAAACAGAAAGGCTTTTATTTGTGAATAAAGCAAAAATAACGCTTAATTCAGCACACAGAAAAGTATAAACTAAAGTCCACTTATCTTCCAGCACAAATCAAAAGTCCTGCTTGTCTTCAGCACAAAAATAAACCAAAGGAAAGACACATACAGTTTTGTAGAGGAACTTCCAGAGCCCTTGCTGAATCTTTCCAAGCTCCCAGCAAACAGACAGCTCCTCTCCACAGGTGCAATCCTCATACTCCTTTCACACACCTCTAGCATCACTTCCTGTTTTATGAGCTGTCTTCCTGGAAGCCCTTAACCCCCTGTGTGCTGACTCCCAGTGGTCAGGAGTGGAGGCTCTATCCCACCCGAATGTCACTTTAGAGCCTCCGAAATTCCGGGCCCCAAATACCTCTCTATTAAGACAAAGAGGACTGCGAGTCAGTCCTCTCTGGACTATTTATTTTGCCAGGAATTCCTCACCCATTGGGTGACCTCCTGAACACTATTACCACTCGTTAAAGGGACCATAACCCAAATATTGGTGCTACATAGCACCCGTCCAGGACCCAACCTTGGCGTCCTGTACAACGCTTATTGCGATTTTTTTTACCAAAAATATGTAGAATACGTATCGGCCTAAACTGAGGGAAAAAACAAGTTTTTTTTAATATATTTTTTGGGGATATTTATTATAGCAAAAAGCAAAAAATATTGCATTTTTTTCAAAATTATTGCTATATTTTTGTTTATAGCGCAAAAAATAAAAACCGCAGAGGTGATCAAATGCCACCAAAAGAAAGCTCTATTTGTGGGGGAAAAAGGACGTCAATTTTGTTTGGGAGACATGTTGCACGACCGTGCAATTGTCAGTTAAAGCGACGCAGTGCGGAATCGCAAAAAGTGGCCTGGTCTTTGGCCAGCAAAATGGTCTGGGGCTTAAGTGGTTAAATGTCCATTTCACAAACATAAATAATGCATACGTGTGAAATAATTATTTTGTCACATGACATGGATACCTAAACTGAACTCTTGCACACCCCCCACCCTGCTCCACAATGGGTAAATGCTAATTTTGTCTAGGAGTGATGAGTAATGTGAAATACCTACCTTATTCATCATTCCTGTAGGCTTCCTCCTCTCCATAAAATTAGTCCCCTGAAGCTGCTACTCTTCACTACCCGATCACTAACAGCTCTCCTATATGATCACGCACAATGCAGTAGAGTGCAGGATGCTGATGCTGAAGGCCCGCCTACATCCTGGGAAGATGAGCGCCAGCTGCTGGAGGAGTGAGGAATAGGGTATTAATGTTTATTCAATAAGTCTCCCTAGACAAAATTAGCATTTAACCCCCTTGCAGTTGGGGGGGGGGGGAAGCACTATAACCAGCTAACATCTTCCTTTACATCTTGGCTGTTCTAATGGTGGAATCTCTGCAAACTGTTTATTTCAGAAGAGACATTGCATGTAGTTTGATAAAGCTAGGTACATGTCCCCTTAGGGTTGCTCCTGCTGCTTGTAGAGAGCTTTGTGGGTGTCCCTATATCAGGTGGGTGGAGCTTGGGCTTAGGGCTTGTCTAGACAGAGAAGGAAGGTCTGTTGAGGGTGTTCGTACTCTCTCCTTCGGGGGGGGGGGCTGCGGCAGGTGATTTGTTCCACGATACTATTTATTCATAAGTCCTTCAGTTTGTAGTTCACATAAAAATATTATAGCAAAATGATTTGGTTGTGTAACCATAAAATGTCCATCCACAAATGGAAGCCTCCACAAGGGCCAGAATGCGAGGCTTGAAGCGCTCGTGAAGCGCAGCGTGGAAGGGACGACGTTGATGGCGGTGCGGAGGACGGTCTATGTAGACAGCTTTACCCCGGATGCCTGCATACTGAGATGTGCCTCTTTTATTCATCAACCATGTAAGTTGATAAATGTTGTAACTTCATTAAAAGTAACCATATGGCTACACTCTATTTTATACTCAGTTGTGACGTGACGCTACTCGTTTATCAAGACATAGCTCATGTATCAAGTCAAAATGTATTCAAAAATTTTGCTTGTCTTGCAAAACACTCTCAAACCAAGTTACTCTCAATCCAAGGTTTTACTGTATTTGTAAAATACTAATGCGACAATTTGGACTGTTTTTTTCTATTTTATGATTTAAGCAAGAAGGAAGTTTCATTACAACTACAACCCTCCATGTAAGTGTCAAATTTGTGAAATGCCTATTACAGCCAATACCTGGGGAATGGAGTGAGTTTTGTGTTTTACTAGTGTAACTTGGTTGGCGCAGGAGTTGATGGTGAAAGGGGAAAAGTAGTCCCCCGCCTAACAGTGAGAAGGAGAACCTCCTCATGCAGCAGACATCAGGTGGCTCGGGCCTCCATGTCTCATGGGCCTGGGAGGTCAGCTGGATTTAAAAACATAGAAAAGTAACGCCAGAAAAAAGACTGAGTAGTCCATCGAGTCAGACATTTTTTTGTTTGTTTGTTAACTTTTTTGTCTAAGTATAGATCTATATTTGTCCCAAGCATGTTTGAAGCCATTTACTGTTGACTGTCTCATTACCTATGCTGCAAGTTTATTCCAAGCATCAACTACCCTTTCAGTAAAATAATACTTTCTAAAATTAGTTTTGAACTTTCCTCCAGGTAGTTTGAGGTCATGTCCCTGTGTTCTTGATTTTGGTTTAATATTGAAAAAACTGCCCTCCTAAATCCTATTACCCCCTGGATGTATTTAAAGTTTTCAGTCATGTCTCCCCTTTCCCTTCTTTCCTCCAGACTGTACATAAAGTTCCTGAAGTCTCTCTTGATATGTTTTATCCCCCAGACCTTTCACCATTTTTGTTACCTGCCTCTGAACTTGTTCTATTTTATCAATATCTTTCTGTAAATGATGTCTCCAGAACTGGACACAATATTCTAAATGAGGTCTCACTAAAGAGCTATATAGGGAAATCAGGACCTCCTTCCTCCTGCTGGTGACCCCTCTAGTGATGCATCCTAGAATTCTTTTATTTAGTTTCCCCACTGACTGATCACTCTGTTTGCTCATTTTCCATTCATCAGTAATAAGTACCCCCAAATAGTTTTCCTCCTTCGTGCTGGCTAACACTGTACCCCCAATGTTGTATTCTCTCAATGGATTTTTCCCCTAGATGCATTATTTTACATTTAGAAACATTGAACTGCAGTTTCCATTGCTTTGACCAATCTTTCAGCAATGCCAAATCATGTTCCATGTTACAGACTTCTAGGGACATAAACCCAATTACACACCTTTGTAGCATCATCAAAAAGCCATACCTTTCCCAATAAACCTTTAGTTATATCACTTACATATAGATTAAATAGAACAGGACTCAGTACAGAGCCTTGTGGTTCACCACTAGTGACTGGTCTCTATTCTGAGCAGTGGCGGCTGGTGCTCAAATTTTTTTTTGGGGGGGGGGGCCCAAACTGAAAAAAAAAAAAAACATCAATTGCAGCCTCACTGTGCCCATTAAACGCAGCTACTGTGCCCATTAATTGCCGCTACTGTGCCCATCAAACGCAGCCACTGTGCCCATCAAACGCAACCACTGTACCATCAAACACAGCCACTGTGCCATCAAATGCAGCCACTGTACCTTTAAATGCAGCCACTGTGCCATCAAGCGCAGCCACTGTGCCATCAAATGCAGCCACTGTGCCATCAAACGCAGCCACTGTACCCATAGATTGCCACCACTGTGCCCATTAAATGCTGCCACTGTGCCATCAAGCGCCCCACTGTGTCATCAAACGCAGCCACTGTAACCATCACTTGCTACCAGTGTGCCCCATCAATTGCCGCCAGTTTGCCCCATCAATTGCCACCAGTTTGCCCCATCAAATGCTGCCAGTGTCCCTCCGCCCGGCACTTACCTGTCTCGGGTCAGCGGATTCCTCCACGCTCCCTCAGAGTCCTCGATGTCATCTTCTCCCGTCCTCTTCTGCTATGATTGGATGCCTCATAGGCGTCCAATCACAGCGCCTGTCGCTTCAGCAAATCAGGTGACAGGTAACCAGACCCAGTGCACCTGATTGGCTGAGAGGCGGGTCAGTGTTAGGGAAGCGATTTATTCTATTCCCTAACACAGCACTGTATAAACAGCGAACGCACAGTGTTGCGCCCGCTGTTTACCAATTTGGAAGCCAATTAGAGCCCAGGGCTCTAATCAGGACGCCTATTAGAGCCGACGGCTCTAATCAGGCACTTCCAAAAACACCCCCGCCGCTGTAATTCAGATGTCCGGTGCCCGACAATGGGACGGACACCTGAATAGGGGGTGACAGCGGCGACAATAGAGAGATTCATGCAATGCATGAATCTATCTATTGGAGATTGACGGATGCAGGAGAGAGGGGCGGCGCTCCCGCGCCCTCTATGGACGCACCGCCAATGATTATGAGTGAACCCCGTTTACATCTACACTCTAGTATCTATCCTTTAGCTTGCTCAATATCCACTAAACCACCCAAGGGTAAAGTCCTAGCTTGTACAACATTTGTAATAGATCATTATGTGGAACTGTACCAAATGCCTTGCTGAAATCAAGATATGCTATGTCCAGGACTCCACAGCACCAGCCTGGTCCAAAACATTGGTAATATAGTAAAAAAATTCAATCAGATCAGATTTCTGGTGCCTCCCTCTGAATCTTGTGTCAAACATGGGCTTGTGTTTGAGGCTTTCATCCGTGTACACTACACTATGGGGTATGGGCTGGGCAACATGTGCTGCCCTGGAACCTGTATGTTGAGGCAATGACCCAGACATGCGTGATGGCCACATGGAAACAAGCCGGATACTGACCACATGGCCCTTTGCAGTTATCTGTAGGATGTACACGGAGCTGTGAACGCTTAGCTCAGTTTATATTTCAGCACAGTACCTGTGTGTACTGTACTGCACTTACGTAGAAGTGACATCATCCCGCACCAGCCAATCAAGACAGTTGAAGGGCCAAGAAGAAGATACTGGCTCTGGCGAGGGAATTTAGATCGTTGAAGCAGAGGGTCAGCATTGTCGACTTTAGTTTCGCTTTTAATCAATGAGTGAGTATGTACAGAGAAAATTTGTAATGGGTGGTAGGGATTTTAGGGGAACAATTTTTAAAAAAATTCTTAAAAAGTTTAACAAAACTTTATTATTCCAAGGATAAAATAAATTTATACAGGCCTTAAAATTTGACACCTCATATATTAGGTAGCATCAAGAATACCATGAATCCATACAAAATATATACCGGTAGCTTGCCAATGCTTCTTATACAGATAGTATCATATCTTTGTTCCACACGCGTTTCAAAACTTGCTCTTATTCAGGGAAAATCCAATGGTCCTTTATGATGAAAATTAAAAAATGTCAAACCTGGACAAATATGCTAACTAATGCACATATGTAAACCCATATCCTGATATGAATGGATGTTATTATGATTTGGTTTGCTTTTTATTTTCTTCAGCACCTTTGGGATCTCTGGCCTTCCCTTCTCTCTGCTTGGCTCATACCCGATTGAGCAGACATGGAGTACGATGTTTTTGAATTATGATCACAGGCCATATCCTCGCATATCTTTTGTGTCATTTGCTTATCATTCTACTTTATAAGTACCGGTAGTTATATTTGTCACATCAGGATATATTTTTTCTTTTGGGCTTAGATATGCTTGAAGGCCATGCTGCTGACACTTCCACGCCCCTAGCCTGTGATTGAACAATAAAGGAGCAGAAGTCTGATTAAGCCATCTCTTTGGTTACTATCATTGGTAATTAATTCTGTAATGTACTGTGCTCAACAGCTCAATACAGCTAAAAAAACACTGATTTTGGGTTTGAACACGTTTCAATTAAGAATAGTCCATACAATTTGTGTATCCATCCACTGGCTAATAGCTTATCATTGGAAATCCCCATCGTTACCAATTTCCCAATTGAAAATTAGAATAAACGACATTTACCTTATGGAAATTTTTTTGCATACCTTGCATAATACCATGCACCTACTGGATAAAAAATGGAACCTATGGTTCAAATATTCAGACTACCTTTTAGACCCATATTAGAATCCCCTTTTCACATCCAATTCTTTTATACACAAAAATAACCCTGCATTTCAAAATACTACTGAATCATTTATTTTTTATATGTAATAGATGTTGTCATAAATAAATAAAGGCAGTTACTCTGTCATAAATCATTATAATTATTGATTGAAAATACTGTAATTCTCTGATGTCATGACATAATGTTTGTACCATTATTTTGTACACAATAAAAAAGTTTGTAAACAAAAAAACAAAAACAAAAAAAAAACACCACTATTTTCAATTGCAGTTTTGCGGCTTCCCGCTTGCTCCCTGGACAATGAGTCAGCAGTGTGATAATGCTGATTCATGGAGGAGAGATGACACATGAAGCTGCACCAGCAAATCAGGCTGTTTCCTGTCTGGCTGTACAGTGTGGCAGAGGTGAGGGAAACAGCTTTTATATATATATATATATATATATATATTGTGAGGGGGTTAGCTCGGCAGCGGGTGTGTGTGACCCCCGAGATGGGCTCCCCACACAAAAACAGGCCCAGCAAACGGTGGTTGTGGTTTTCAAAATCATAAAGGTGCGGTTTATTTTCTATTTACAGTGACAAAACACAGCAAAGCAAAAGAAACATAAACAAAATAAATCCTGGTCAACTTGACCTCTGACTAAACATACAGGTTTCCTAACTAACAACTGGGATCAGCCTAGTGCTGTCCTAGTCCCTAAGTCCCTGGTTTTAAATGTCCAAGCAAATAGCCACACAGGCTTTGTCTCACCGCACAGGGGTTCACTCTCCCTAGACAGTCCACACAGGTCTGGTTCCAGGCATGAGCTAACCCCTAATGAAGCTGGGAGTTCTTATAGAGGCCTAAATGAGCTGACAAGCTTCAGCTGGTCTCATCAACTCCCTGTCTGCACGACGCCCAGCACTCTCCCTAGAGGTATGAGTCATCCATGAGCCCACTAGCCTTAGCTGGGCTTATACAACTCTCCACCTAGTTGTATAAGTCGGCGTAAAGCCTGAATCTGGGCGAAATATATCTACCCCCCTGGATGCAACCAGGTGACTTTACCTTCCTGCTGTCACATACCCCCCCTCTTGTTTTAACCTCGGGGTTGGAACACCAGCAATCAGGCATTCATGTACTCGAGACAAAGCATCCACATTCCCCATTTGAACGCCAGGGCGATGCTTTACTGTGAAGTTGAATTCCTGGAGGGCCAGGAACCACCTATTCACTCTTCTATTTGTTTCTTTGTTTTGAGCCATCCACTTTAACGGAGCGTGATCCGTAACCATGTCAAAGTGCCTACCTAGCAGGTAGTACCGAAGGGAATCTAGAGCCCACTTCACCGCTAAACACTCCTTTTCAACGGTGGCGTAATTTACCTCATGGGACTTCAACTTCCTGCTGAGGTAAATGACTGGGTGCTCTTCCCCGTTCCAGACCTGGGACAATACTGCTCCTAACCCCACATCTGACGCATCACTTTGTACGACAAAGTCTTTAGAGAAGTCGGGTGAGTACAACACTGGCTGGCTACATAAGGCTTGTTTCAAGAATTGGAATGCTGCCTCAGCCTCGGGGGTCCATTTAATCATGACCGACCCTTTCCCCTTCGTCAGGTTGGTTAGGGGCACAGCCTTAGAAGCAAAGTGGGGAATGAATCGCCGATAATACCCAGCGATTCCCAGAAAGGCTCGTACCTGCTTCTTGCTGTTGGGACGTGGCCAACTCTGGATGGCCTCGACTTTGTTGAGTTGGGGTTTTATTACTCCCCTCCCAATGGTGTACCCAAGATATTTGGCCTCCTCCTGCCCAATGGTACACTTCTTGGGGTTAGCCGTAAACCCCGCTTCCCGAACAGAGTCCAGGACTGCTTGCACTTTTGGCAGATGTGAGGCCCAATCTGTGCTATGGACAATTATGTCATCCAGGTAAGCCGCAGCATACTTCCGATGGGGCCTCAGCATCTGGTCCATTTTCCGCTGGAATGTGGCCGGCGCATTCTGTAACCCGAACGGCATTCTTTTATATTGGAACGCCCCGTCTGGGGTTACAAATGCGGTTTTCTCTTTGGCCGACTTGGCCAGGGGGATTTGCCAATACCCTTTTGTGAGGTCAAGAGTCGTCATGTATCGGGCTGTTCCCAGCCGGTCGATCAACTCATCTATACGTGGCATGGGGTAGGTGTCAAATTTTGTAACTTTGTTCAACTGTCGAAAATCGTTACAAAATCGCCAGCTCCCATCCGGTTTAGGCACCAACACAATGGGACTAGACCAATCACTTTGGGACTCCTCTATCACCCCTAAGTTCAGCATTTTCTGTACTTCCTCCCGTATTGCCTCCCGTCGGGCCTCTGGGATCCGATAGGGTTTTAACTTCACCCTTTCACCGGGCGGGGTAATGATGTCATGCTCTACCCCAGATGTTTGTCCCGGCAGCTCAGAGAATACCTCCTTGTTGCGAAGCACAAACTCCTTAACCTCCTGTTGTTGGGGTTGTGACAAGGTGGCTGCTATTCCAACCTCCGGAATCACGCAACCAGTTTGAGCTGGTGACCAAGTGTCTGCGACTAGGGACTCTCTATCCCTCCAGGCTTTCAACAGATTAACGTGATAGATCTGTTCGGGCTTTCGCCTTCCTGGTTGTCTGACCTTGTAATTCACTTCGCTCACTTTTTCCATTATCTCGTAGGGGCCTTGCCATTTGGCAAGGAATTTACTTTCAACCGTAGGGACAAGTACCAGTATCCTATCCCCCGGGGAAAAGGTACGGGTCTTGGCTCCACGGTTGTACACTCTCTGCTGTGCTAACTGCGCTTGGGCCAAATGTTCCTTCACGATGGGCATTACCTGTGCAATTCGGTCTTGCATCAGGGCGACATGCTCAATCACACTCCTGTGGGGAGAACTCTCACTTTCCCAAGTTTCCTTGGCAATATCCAACAGCCCTCTTGGGTGTCTCCCATACAGTAACTCAAAGGGGGAGAATCCCGTAGAGGATTGGGGCACCTCCCTAATAGCAAACATCAGATAAGGAAGTAGACAGTCCCAATCCTTTCCATCTCTATCCACCACTTTCTTCAACATTTGTTTTAGGGTTTTGTTGAACCTTTCAACCAGCCCATCGGTTTGGGGGTGATACACAGATGTACGTAATTGCGTCACTTTGAACAATTTACACAGCTCCTTCATAACCCGGGACATAAAGGGTGTACCTTGGTCCGTAAGCAGTTCTTTACAAATACCCACCCGGCTAAACACAAGAGATAGCTCTTTGGCTATGGTTTTGGCCGAGGTATTTCGGAGAGGGATCGCTTCTGGATAACGGGTGGCATAGTCCATTATAACTAATATGTACTGGTGCCCCCTAGCGGACTTGATTATAGGACCTACCAAATCCATGGCGATCCTCTCAAACGGGACCTCAATGATGGGTAGAGGGACCAGCGGGCTACGGAAATGTGGCATCGGGGCCGACCTCTGACACACAGGGCAGGAGGAACAATAATTTTCTATGTCCTTCATCACCCCCGGCCAATAGAATCTCTGTAATACCCTCTCTCAGGTTTTCTCTGTCCCCAGATGACCTCCAAGAATGTGCCCATGGGCCAACTCCAACACCAACTTCCTGTAAGGTTTGGGCACCACAAGCTGCTCAACGGTTTCTTCTGCCCTTTTTGCCACCCGATACAGTAGGTCCTTCTCTACGCTGAAGTATGGGTAAGTGCAGGTATTATCTGGGTTCACTAACTCGCCATCTATTTTCACTACGTTTTCCCGTGCCTTTATTAGGGCGGGGTCTTTCAACTGTTCTGTGGCAAAGTTTTCCCTGTGAACCTCAAGATCAGAAAACTCCACAGACGGTAGGTTTTCGTCTGAGGAGGTGGGCTCCTCTCCAGTTTCTTGAGTCTCCCCTGCCAATACTGATAAGGGAAATTCTGGAGAGTCCTCACCACTCTCAGGGGAGTTCTGGCTATCACATTCCTGGTACATAGGGGCACCAGTGGGGGGCTCAGGATCATCCCACAGTTCCCAGAACTTCGGAAAATCCCTTCCCACAATGGCGTCATGCAGTAACTGAGATACTAAGCCCACTGGATGAGAGAGGGTACCTTTGGGGGTCTCGAAACACACTGTAGTCACTGGATACTCTCGGGTGTCCCCATGCACACAAATAACAGCTACCTTGCTATTCCCAGAGACCTCTGTTTTAACTAACTCAGCCTTTATCAGGGTCACAAGGCTACCTGAATCCAGCAATACCACAACATTTCTACCATTAACACACATTTTGCATAAATGTTTCTCAGTTCCTCGAATGGCAGTGCATGCGACTGTCGCACACAGCGACTGACGTCTGCCCGTCAGAAAGTCACACTGCATGGGTTCCTCCACAACCGGGCAATTGGCTGCAATATGTCCCGCTTGCCGGCAGCGGTAGCAAACGATCCTTCTTGCGGCCTCTTGAGCCGCTGATTTCCCAGGCTGTTCTCGCCAAACTTGGGGTAGAGCTCCCACCCTCTCACTCTCTCCACCCTCACCCCTTGGAATCCTCTTATCCGCCCCTGGGGATGGTCTGGTCTTAGGGTGGAAAGTCCGAGTGTCTCTGGAAGAGGCCGTCAGGTTCTCTGTAGCCAAGTATTTCTCCACACGATCCACAAGACCATCGGCCGTCTCTGGGTCTCCATGGCTTACCCACTTTTGGATGGCAGTAGGAAGAGCTCTCAAAAACCGATCCATTACAACACGTTCCACAATCTTTGGTGCGGACAAAGTCTCTGGCTGTAGCCACTTTCTGCTCAGGTGAATGAGATCATACATTTGAGACCTGGGGGGTTTTCCAAGCTGGAAAGTCCAGTTATGCACACGCTGAGCCCGGACAGCCTGGGTGACACCCAGCCTTGCCAATATTTCAGCTTTTAGCATCGCATAGTCTTTTGCTTGGTTAGGCTCTAGGTCATAGTAAGCTTTCTGCGATTCACCAGTTAACAGAGGAGCCACCAGTCCAGCCCACTGCTCCTCAGGCCACTTTTCTCTTTCAGCGGTCCTTTCAAATGTGGTCAAAAATACCTCTGGATCATCCTCTCCAGTCATTTTTGTCAATAAACGACTCACCCCAAAGGACGCGGTATTAGTGGGACGGCTTTCCTCACTGGTCTGCGGACGTTGCTGCATTGCTGCTTCCATCTGTTGTTGTAGTCTCTGCTCTTGCTTCTGTAACAGGTCTATGAAGCGGGCCTCAGATTGCTGCTGGGCTTGTTGCTGAGCCTCCAGACTCTGTTGCAAAGTTGCGTTTGTCTGCTGCTGGGCTGCAAGGCTCTGTTGATGAGCTTGCTGCTGGGCTGCAAGGCTCTGTTGATGAGCTTGCTGCTGGGCTGCAAAGTTCTGTTGTTGAGCTGCAAGGCTCTTTTGCAAACCTGCATTTGTCTGCTGTTGATTGGCATTTGCTAGAGCCAGCTGCTTCAGTATCTCCTCCATGCTGGCTTAAAAAAAACTGCCACTGGTTCTCCACCAACTCCCTGTCTGCACGACGCCCAGCACTCTCCCTAGAGGTATGAGTCATCCATGAGCCCACTAGCCTTAGCTGGGCTTATACAACTCTCCACCTAGTTGTATAAGTCGGCGTAAAGCCTGAATCTGGGCGAAATATATCTACCCCCCTGGATGCAACCAGGTGACTTTACCTTCCTGCTGTCACAATATATATATATATACTGTACATACTCTGAATTCAGCTCTTTGGAGTTCCTCATTAGCAGACACAGGAAGCATGCAAGGAAGTTATAAAATTACCAAAAATAGAACATGGCAAAAATGTTTCTTTTTAAAAAGCTTCTTGCGTTAAATATATTACGTAGGCTTTAGTCGAAAACTATTTTCTTTCTGAAATCACAAGTCCCATTTCGTGAACATGGTTCCTTTTTATCTCCAGTAGCTTTCCTTTTCCTATGGATCATTACTTCTGTTTTCTGTGTAACGCTGCCTACGCACTGGCTGCTGTACATGACAGCGCACGCTCTGACACTTAGTGCCTCTCAATGCGCCTGCAGCCTAGTGGTATTTGACAGAGAGGGAAGTAAATAATGAAAATGGTCTCTTCAGTATTGCATTGATCTCTGTAATTGTCTCATATTTCACAGGTCTGGGGATTAACCTGCAATTTATAAATCTGGGTTTCCAGAAATAGACGAATCTCCCATAACTACTCCACAACAAACACAGAGACAGCCTGGCTGTAGCTGACATCTTTGATTTGTCTGTATGTATATTAAAAATGTTCTATGTATTGAAAAGGGGCATGCCTCATGGTATCTGTAACCAGAGGGACTAAGAATGTACATACTATTGTTATTATAGTTATTATATCACATCTCCTGTATGGATCGGTGCACCTTCCTATAAATTACATAATGTTTACATCAGAACATGCTGTTTATACTGGTTGAAGGATATTTTTAAGTTAACTTGTGATTGGGTAGATGTTGGCGCCAAGTTAAACCAGTCCCACCCCACTTGTTCGTGGATAGAGCAACCACATACCTGCCTATGTGTTGGTCTATCACATAAAATCCCAATAAAATACATTTACGTTTTTGGTTGTAACATGACAAAATTTCAAGGGGTATGAATACTTTTTCAAGGCACTGTATAAGCTCTAGCCCTGGCTGACATTGTGACTAGTGCACCTAGAGGCATGGGATAAAGTACTACATGTGCTTTGTCTCATGGGGAACTCACTAATGTACAACAATAGTCATAATTCTTAACCAAAAACATAAAATGCCAAAATTAAGACTCAGAAGGATATACTTTCCAAAAAAGTAAAAAGCTTTTATTCTGTTTGTACAATAAATTAAATTTTTACTGTATGTCTTTTCTGTATTACCATTCTTTGAAGTGACATGCCTCATATAAAATCCCATGACCACTGTTCTCTGTATATACCGTACTTTCCCAAAAAAGCCTACTGAGGGTTGAGTGAATCATTCTATACACAGAACACTTCCTGGTAATAGAACATATGAGAGATATAAGAACATTTTGGGACTGATGTTTGGTTCCAAGTTAGCTGACATTTCTGTGGATACCCTTTGATGTTCTAGGAAGGAAGTGGCTGTTTTCACACCGTCTAGCGCCGCAGATAAATGGAGAACGAAGAGCATATCAGCTGTAGGCTTGAAGGATTGTATAGCTGTGCGTTTACAAGGAGAAAATATCAGAATACTGTAATCTAATTAATGGATCTCACACTTACAGCTCTAAACTTCATCCTAAACTCAGGAATGAGCAAAGCGAACTGCCATTACTTCAGTTTTACATAGACTGGACTGCTCTGTTGTAAAACAGCAAAACAAACACAGCACAATGAATCTCGCAGGCTGCTTCATTTTAGCCACCAGGAATAGGATGAGAATAACTATCAGATTATGCACACTTAGCACAGCAATTCTCAATTTTGAGACAGTTCCTGATTTTGAAGATTTCTCTTGCAGTTGTCCCTAGTAGATAGACACTGGCAAAAAGAAAAACTGTTGGAGGCTAGCCCAATTTAACCCAACCCCTAGTTATGCTAGTGTAGCACTACCACCGTAGGAGCTGCTGGTTTAGATTTTGGGCCTTGCACGTTACCTCAATATTCGTTGTCTAGGGGTTGAGAGGCTACAGTAACTTCAATGTCCACACAAGTTATGAATCCTTTTTCTTCAGGCTTTATTTTTTAAACAAATTGTATAGGTAGAGGGATGGAGGGTTAGGGGAAGATTCAGGCACACACAGCAGATCACTGGGGAAAACTCCTAATACAAAGTCTCACTCACCACTCTCCTTCGAGTGGGTATTGCTCACCTGGATAGGCCCCTCTTGACCTAGCAGCCGGAATGATGCACGAATAGATAAGAAAGAACAGTCTCTGCCACAGACCTTTTTGATGGTTATGTTGAACTGTTCAGTTATCCTCTGCCACAGGATTTTAGTACCCGGATATCCAGCCTTACAGTCTAAGAGCCTTTAAGCCAACCCGGCAGACTGTAAGGTTACTTTAGTTACGGTACGTCCCTCAATAAGGTCCCCAGGCCTTCCGCAAGATACCGGCCTTCTGCTCGGTCCTCTCCTGGACAGGTCCTCCCCTGGTTTCCTCCATTGAGTAGCTTCCTCCCGCAGGATGGACAGCACAGGACCACCTTCAAGCGTAGGCCCCAGTCAAGACAACTGGGCCTACCTGGCATAGTTACAGCCTCGGACCAACATGGCTCCGAGGCTGAATTTCCAGTAACACATGCCTCGAGCCAGGAGGGCCACAAGGTGAAGAGCCCCGAAAAATGCCCCTTAAGTACCCTTCCCCAGCATGCTCAGCGGGGAGACCACTCCCACTGAACTGTTCCCGCGGAAAGACACCTAATGCACTTTGGCCTGTTTGTCTTCCACATTGGCCTGGGGTGGTAACGCCACCTACAGGCAAACAGTGGGAAGTCCTTCCAAACAAAGCCATAGCCGGAACAGAGGCTGATTTAGCCTTAATTATTTACAAAGTCTTAGCTAATACCAGCTCAGACACCCACTAAATTTAACATAGCGCCTGGTCATCAGGAGCAGGGCGCTACACTAGTGTCCTAGGACACTTGGTCATTTACTCCTTAGCTCTGCTGAAAATTCTATCTAGATTTTTTATTTTCTATCAACACCCCCAGTTCTTTGTAGATGTTGGGAACAACTTTATTCTGTGCTTGAGCTGGTCTATACACAGCAGCTATCTGGATTAACTAATCATCAGTGCTCTCTTGGAGGCTGTACTCAGACTTTACTGAACCAATGATTGCGGGCCTGCCTGTACAATGACCCTAACGTGCTGAACTCTGTTTTTGGTGCTCCCCAGGCACCTAATGTACTGGTTTGTTAGCCGCAGGACCTTTACAGGTCCAGAACCATATTAAAGCTTCTGGCGTGAACCAGTTCCTAAAGACTCACCCTGTGGGTAAGCCCATAGATGGGAATATACTAGATTGAGACCTTCAGGCATTGGGCTCTGTATGGTGGTGCTTTCCAGACTTGTGGGTACTGGTCAATTAACCACAAAGCTCTTTCCAGTTTTAGAACAGTGGTACAACCCCTGGTGTACCAAGTCACTTAGTGGCAGTTAGCTTCCAACCCTTTCCTGGACCACAGTACTTTCAGACCATGTCTGAATGGATCCCATCTTTAAAGAGATTCTTGTAACTCAACTTACGATCCCCAATATTTGCGGTTTCTAATGCGTATGTATAAAGCCCTTCACTTCTGCTGTGCTGGCTTCTTACACACTTCTAATGCCCCGTACACACGGTCGGAATTTCCGACAAGAAAAGTTTGATGTGAGCTTTTGGTCCAACCGTGTGTAGGCTCCATCAGACTTTTCATGTTGGAATTTCCGCCAACAAAACTTTGAGAGCTGGTTCTCAAATTTTCAGACGGAAAAAATTCAAATCGGAAATTCCAATCGTCTGTAGTAATTCCGACGCGCAAAATTCCGACGCATGCTCGGAAACAACTCGACGCATGCTCGGAGGCATTGAACTTCATTTTTTGGGCTCATCACCGTGTTGTACGTCACCGTGTTCTTGACGGTCGAAAGTTCAGAGAACTTTTGTGTAACCGTGTGTATGCAAGCCAAGCTTGAGCGGAATTCCGTCAGAAAAACCATCCAAGGTTTTTCCAATGGAAATTCCGATCGTGTGTACGCGGCATTAGTTAGTGTCTCGCATGGCTGCTATGTCTGTCCATATCCACAGGGCACCGTGGCTATGTGCTTGGGACGTAGATGGTTCTTTTAAACAAAACGTTATTAGATTGCATTTTCAGGGCAGACATCTTTTTGATGATACAGTGGTATGCACCAATGTCCTGATTCTCATTCTGTGTCTTTGCTTCATCATAGGAGATCTGTTATAACAGAACGATTTTGGCCTACTGCTGGCACAGCTAATTTGTCTCATAGGTGATCAAAATCTTTCTCCCATGTAACCCAGTGTACTTAATCCTGAATTATGTAGTCTCTTCTCACTCTGGGCCTTTGTCCATCTATGTTACCTGGAGTCTGGTTTGGGGTATAGTCCCCATTCTCTTGCTATGAAGCCTATTTGATTTGAGAATTACTGCACTTTTGTAATGCTTATACCTCCTAAGACCTGTCTCCCTCAACAGGGATTTCTTGACCTACATGGTCGATAGACTCAAATGCTTAGAAAGGTAAAGTCAGTTGATGTCTCTGTTACAGCAGTCACTATTATATCCACAATAGTGTTCCTACTAACTTCATAGAGTCTTGTTGAGTTTTATTTCGGTGTCCTAGTTTCTGAAAGTTTCCTGTTATACTAAATGTCATCTCCTCTCTTGAGTATAACAAACTCTATCCCATTCTCCCCCTAAGGGATTGAGAGATTTATGGGAACTCCATTATCTTCTTTTTTGTACTGTCCCTTAGTAGTTGTTTGTTTTCTTATTCTGAATTGCAGATATGGTCCTTGATCTAACAAATCTAATTTTCTTATGCTGGTTTTTGGATAGGATAGGAACTTTCCCTCTCCTTCATCTCTAAACCTTTTCTATTGGGATGTTTGCTTCGGTATTTACTTTGACTCCTTTTGAATCCCTCCTTTCAAGAAGCATCCCAAAATGCCACCTTTTATTACTACTCAAGTCAGTTTCCTTATGCCAGATGGATTTGGTCATGTAATAGAGTATACACTATGCCATTCATGACTTAAACTCTTGTTTCCGGATCCCTGCACCTGAACTTCCTTCCTCATTTTGTGAGGGTTCTGTTCTTTAGGACAACTTTCTTTTCTTTGCTTTCAAGCATCAATTTAAATAGTTCTGTACTTTCCTGGAAGATCAACAGACACAGCAATGTATTACCTATATATAACATAGGAAGTAGGGTGCAGGAAAATGGCAGCAGGTGCTCTGGACTGATGAGTCTAAATTTCAATTTTTGACTGTAGCAGGAGGCAGTTTGTTGGCAAAGGGCCAGAGAGCGGTACAATAAGTGTCTGCAGGGAACAGTGAAGCATGGTGGAGGCTCTGTGCACGTTTGGGGCTGCATTTCTGCAAGTGGAGTTGGAGATTTGGTCGGGATGAATGCTGTCCTCATGCTGAGAAATACAGGCAGATACTTATCTATCATGCCATATCATCAGGGAGGCATGTGATTGGCTCCCAAACGTATTCTGCAGCAAGGCAACGACCTGAACAAACATACAGCCAAAGTCATTAAAATAATCTTCAGTGTAAAGAAGAGCAAGGAGTCCTGGAAGTGATGGTTTGGCCCCACAAAGCCCTGATCTCAAGGCCATTGAGTCTGTCTGGGATTACATGAAGAGACAGAAGGATTTGAGGCAGCCTGCAACCACAGAAGACCTGTGGTTAGTTCTCCTAACTGCCGAGTATCTTAAAAAACTGTGTGCAAGTGTACCTATAAGAATTGATGCTGTTTTGAAGGCAAAGTGTGGCCACACCAAATATTGATTTGATTTGGATTTCTCTACTGTTCATTTACTTTCCATGTTCTGTGTTAATTGATAAAAATTTATTACAATGGAACCTCGGATTGCGAGTAACGCGGTTAACGAGCGTTTCTCAATACGAGCACTGTATTTTTAAAAATCCTGTCTAGGCTTGCGAGTGTTGTCTCACAAAACAAGCAGGATTCAAGCCACAGCTGTGTGCAGTACCGCGTTTGGCCTAAGGTGGGGGGGTGCCGGAGCTGAGCGGAGCCGAACGGCACCGATTGGAGCCGATCGGAAATGCTTGGAAAGATTTGGAAATACTCAGTTCACGGGCCTTTCCGAGGTTTGCCTAGATCAGCCGAGCTGTCTTCAGCCTTTACATGTGTTTCTGAGGCTCTCCGGCGCCCCCTACCTCTGGCCACATACGGTATTGCATGCCATTGAAGTTAATGCGGAAAAAATTATTTTCGTTTCCATTGACTTCAATGGGGAAACTCGCTTTGATATGCGAGTACTTTGGATTACAAGCATTCTCCTGGAACGGATTACGCTCGTGATCCGAGGTTCCACTGTATTAACACTTCTATTTCTGAAAGCATTCTGTTATATATATATATATATATATATATATATATATATATATATATACACAGTTGTGCTCATAAGTTTACATACCCTGGCAGAATTTACATACAACTGCCAGGAAAATAGTTTGGGATGCAAAGAAAATCCCACAACTACAGGATTCTCTGAAAACATGTGGTGTGGTGTGGCTGTTTCGAGATGCACAATAAGGAGGCACTTGAAGAAAGATGGGCTGCATGGTCGAGTCGCCAGAAAAAAGCCATTACTAAGCAAACGCCAAGTATCCCGCACGATCCTGGCACAAAGTCATTTGGAGTGATAAGACCAAAATTTTGCTTTTTGGCCACAACCATAAACACTACATTTGGAGAGGAGCCATCAAGGCCTGTGATGAAAGGTACACCATTCCTACTGTGAAACACGGAGGTGGATCACTGATGTTTTGGGGATGTGTGAGCTACAAAGGCACAGGAAAGTTGTTCAAAATTGATGGCAAGATGAATGCAGTATGTTTTCAAAAAATACTGGAGGAACATTTGCATTCATCAGCAAGGAAGCTCTGCCTGGGGCGTACTTGGACATTCCAACATGACATTGATCCAAAACACAAGACCAAGTCGACCTGTCATTGGCTACAGCAGAATAAAGTGAAGGTTCTGGAGTGGCCATCTCAGTCTCCTGACCTCAATATCATTGAGCCACTCTGGGGGGATCTCAAACATGCAGTTCATACAAGACAGCCCAAGAATTTACAGGAACCTGAGGCTTTGTGCCAAGAGGAATGGGCAGCTTTACCATCTGAGAAGATAAAGAGCCTCATCCACAAATACCACAAAAGACTTCAAGCTGTCATTGATGTTAAAGGGGGCAATACACGTTATTAAGAACTGGGGTATGTCAACTTTTGATCAGGGTCATTTATGTAGTTTCTGTTGTGAATTAAAAAGAGTAAATACAGTTGATTGATAATAAATGGCTTCAGCCAACAACTAACCATGAGTGAAAGAAAAGTTTTTGTGTTATCATTCATATTCTCTGAAAAATGGCCAATAAATCATAAATTCTGCCAGGGTATGTAAACTTATGAGCACAACTGTATACACACAGCCTAGTCATATTGTTGTATTGTGACTGACTCTGTGACAGCTGTCTGTGAATGTCTCCTTCTCATTCCTCCCTTCCCTTTTATTATTCCTTTGAATACTCTTATAGTAAGATTTGCATATTCGTTGGCTACTTCAGTGGCTGTTGCTCACCCCACAGTTGCCGTGTGCTTGTATGTCCCACACATCTATGATTTAATACAGTCACATGTTCCTCAATGGATGATAAAGAAAATAAGATTTTTGTACTTGCCGTAAAATCTTTTCTTGGACTCCATTAAGGGACACAGATCCCATCTCTCTGTGTCTTAGTCCTCTATACTTTACACGTAATGTTCACTACTATTCTAATAAATGGGTAAAAAAATAAAAAATTCTCTGCAATACAGAGCCATCTGTGGAACAAAAAAACAAAGAACACAGCTAATTCATGTCCTTGTTAGAGAGTAGTGAGGCGCTGACAGTTGTGGTAGGTACATCTAGTTAATCACTCCTAATAGATAACCATCAAAATAAATATAAATGTAAAGTGACTTCAGTGCATAAACCAATTGAGCGTTACTGGGTGTAACCTCAAGGCTAAAATCAATCACTCTGTGATGCCCCTAATCATCCAGCGATCGCCACACTCTTCTCACTGTGTTAAATCAGCAGCAATAGAAAATAGGTGTATAAACATACAATATAAATAATGATCCAAAATATGTAATAAAAGTGATCCTAGTGCATAAATAATAACTTGTTTCTCAAGTCTGGACACCTACAATATAATGGTGCATGTCCATTGATACAAGTCCTTATATAAAAAGTCCTATTTGTGAGGTAGTGCACAATATCCCTACACCCTTAGACCCCTTTCACACTGGGGCGGTTTGCAGGCGCTATTGCGCTAAAAATAGCGCCTGCAAACCGACCTGAAACAGCGGCTGCTGTTTCTCCAGAGTCCAGTGTGAAAGCCCCGAGGGCTTTCACACTGGAGCGGTGCGCTAGCAGGACCTTTGGAGTGGTGAAGGAGCGGTGTGTATACCGCTCCTTCACCGCTTCTGCCCATTGAAATCAATGGGACACCGCGGCTATACCGCCCGCAATGAGAGGCGCATTGCGGGCGGTATTAACCCTTTTTCGGCCGCTAGCGGGGGTTAAAACTGCATCGCTAACGGCCGAATACCGCCGCAATTCCGACGGTATAGCCAGCGCACCTCCCGCCCCAGTGTGAAAGGGGCCTTAGTGGTGATTATTCATAATATAGGTGACAATCTTGCTCTCACATCACCTCTGTGCTCTCTAGCCTCTCACCTCAGGTGAGTATTAAATCAGCATAGTCTATGGTTCCTTGGATGGTGTACTGGCATGTAGTCACCTCTTGTGGTCCTCTTTAGTTGTTTTCGATGATCTGCTCTCACACTATGTAAAGGAAAAAGAGAGCTCTGATGAAGTCAGGTGACCGTGATGTAACGCGTAGGGCGTGAGTGGAGGTATACCGTAAGTGACGCGATTGTGGAATGAGCTCGGCTGTTACTCGGCTTTTTAATGTGAGTGCACTGTATGATGTTATGATTTTAATAAATTAATTCTAAGTTACTACACTACGAGAGCGCTCTTCTTCCTTTATATATACCCCTTTAAAAAGACATTCGAGGAAAACACCCTGGGAGAAAACAGAAACACAACATATGTGAGAGCAGATCATCGGAAACAACTAAAGAGGACCCCAAGAGGTGACTACACGCCAGTATACCATTCAAGGAACTATAGGCTATGCTGATTTAGTACAACATGCTCTAATCTAAAAGCTCTGTGAGCAATAGCTAATTTTGTAATTTTCTCGACAGAAAAGGGGACAATACTTTCAAGTGACGTGATAACATTAAGTGAAGACTGCAACAGGAGAGGGTAGTGCAGCAATCTCACTCAATAAGACCTTGAGGATTACTAAAGTGAAGTGAAGTTTGTCTCAAACATCCAATAAGGCCCAATAATTTGTTTTAAACTGTAACTGCACAGGAATGGATGATGGGAACAACCGAAAGTATTTGTTACTCCACCATTTCATATTCCTAATATGTGTCTGTGTTACCATGCACTTGTATGAAAAGTATCCTGTTCTCTTTGTGTTACTTCCTTTGTGTGCAACACCTGGTGATCCTGACAGTCCCTCTGCTTTCCTATTTCAAACTGACCGTGCCAGGGCAAAGAAGCACATCCATCCCAATGTGGTCAGTTTTCTTCTTTGCATTTTACTTGGGAGCACAGCCTGCCTGTACTTAAAAGGTTAGACTTGTGCTGACACACCCCAGCACAGCTATTCACTGGGAAGATCGGTGTACCACTGTTTCTCTGCCTCCTGCTGACATGTTCTCTTGCAGTCTCCACCCCCAGCTCTCTAAGCTACCTATGCAGTTGAGAACATAGTTCATCTGGTCACATAATAAAAAGGAAAAAAATGGGTTTAGAATTTATTTTTCATATATATATATATATATATATATATATATATATATATATCGTATATACTCGAGTATAAGCCGACCCGAATATAAGCCGAGGTACCTACTTTTACCACAAAAAACTGGGAAAACGTATTGACTCGAGTATAAGCCTAGGGGGGGAAATGTGCCCATTGCCACCTCACTGTGCCAATTGCCCAACCTTACTGTGCCGATTGCCATCTCACTGTGCCACCTCACTGTGCCACCTTACTGTGTCCATTGCAGCCTCCCTGTGCCCGAGTCAGTCAGTGTACCTGAACATCTTCTTATTCCGCGGCCGGCGTCCATTATTTAAATCTCGCGGCTTTCTTCTAGTCCCTTCCGTGACAGGCGTTTCCAGCAAACACTGTGTTGAGTGTTGTGCCTATCACGGAGATCCTCTCATTCTCGGACTCCGTTTCCCAGCAGGCACTGTGTTCAGTGTTCCGCCAATCACGGACGTCGGACAAGAGAACGTCCATGATAGGCGCAAAACTCAACACAGTGTTTGCTGGAAATGCCTATTGCGGAAGGGACCAGAAGAAAGCCGCGAGATTTAAACAATGGACGCCGGCCGCGGAATAACAAGTGTAGCGGGGTCTCCTTTAAGGCCCTGGGACTACGTTACCCAGAACCCCGTTCGGCACCCAGGGTGCATTCAGCCACCGCAGAGACTGATGGGAGGGGCTATATAAGAGGAGGGCGAGGCTGAGCTTGGCCTCGCTGGACACCGCGCTGCAATCAACAGGTCTTCCTGTGCGGATCTGCTGCAGTGCAGGGCCTGAAGCCTGGGCCTTGCACAACTTCCAGAGAGCCTTCCACCCCACTGCGGAACCTGGGTGACACCTGACTTCGCTGACTACTTACATCAGTTGGATCAGAGACCCGACTGTTACAGACGCTGTGTGTGTAGACACAGCAGGTGGAAGTCCCGGACTGGGATCGCGTCCGGAGTGGTGAGCGAGCACTTGCTCAATCCTATAGGCTGTACTGTTGTTAGGCCTAGAGACTGCCTTGGCCCATCGGCCTTTATTTACTGTTCCACTGGAGACTAGTGGTGGAACTGAGTTGAGTTAGTCTCCGGTGAAGTGTTCTTTATTGTCCACCCCTTTGGATTACAAATACTGTTTCTGTTGTGCACCACCAGTCAAGTTGCATGCGAAGAAATCGTTTTACTAGAGACTGAGTTAAATCTGAGTCAGGCCTGACCAGGAGTTAGAACTTTTGCTGCTGCGCCATAAGGGCGCATAGATAGAAATAGCCTACATTATCAGGGTGTACTATATTTCTGCTGCAGGGCTCTGCAGACATACTGTATATGTGTGATGTGTTAACCTTGTGCCTTTTACCTAAAGTAAAGAAACCGTTATACTTCATCACTTGCTATCAGTGTGTTATCATTATGCAAAGAGGTTACCTTTACAATACAGATAGATTGTGTGCATGTACTGTTAGACCGTGATACTAGAATAACCCCTAGACTAACTGTGCCAGGGTGGGTCGAGTAAATTGCGGGGGGTTGGTGGTGCTGCATTCAGGGCCCGCAAACAAATCCAGCGGCTCTCTTAACTGGGGGTAGCGCTACACGTGGGGGCTCTCGAGCCTGGGATCCTGATACAGCAAGTAACGCGCCAAAAGTACCAGCATGGACCCACTAGAAGTAGGACAGTGGTGCAAGGCGGTCGGCACAGATTCAGCCGGGGTAGTAGTCATAGAACTCCCAGGGATCTGGCAAGAAGAAGCGGTGAAGCAGCTAGTGATGTCACTGTCCCCGCACCAGAAGGTATGGGTGGTGGATGTCAGGTCGAATTCTTCACTGACCCACGCACTAATAGAGTGGAAGAATGGAATCCCAGAGCATTTCAAGAATCCAAGTATAGAAGCAATAGATGATCAGACTTACAGCCTAATACATGTGCTGCCACTCAAGTCAGGAGGATGGTTTCAGACACCGAAACTATCTCCACCATCGTCCCCAAAAGCAGAAAAATGGGAGAAGAAAGAGAGTCCTGGGTCTCCACCTGCCACCCTTAGCGCAGAATTATGCGCAGTCCTGGGGGAAATTGTAGCCCAGTGTAAGAAGGATCCTACAGACTACCAAATGTCAGGATACAGAAAACTTAGAATATTTTCTGGAAGGAAGCCTGTACCTTCGGGTGAAGAGGGGTTTGAGGAGTGGTTAGACGGCGCCACCCAGGCCTTAGAAGAATGGGAAGTCCCAGATCACAGAAAGAAGCAGAGAATTGCTGAGAGCTTGAAGGGGCCTGCTCTAGAGGCCATACGCAATCTCAAGATGAGCAAAACAGACTGTGATGCGCAGGATTATCTGGACATTCTACAGAATGTGTTCGGTGGAACAGAGAAAATTACTGAGCTCACTTACCAGCTGGAGCACTGCTACCAAAAGACGGGAGAGAAACTGTCGGAGTTCATGAGACGCCTGGATAAGATCCTGCATAAGATGATCCTAAAGAAGGGGATCGACCCGCGGAAGGTGGATGAGGCCCGTGTTCAGCAGGTGATGAGAGGATCTCAGCCCCTGGACCCCATCGCATTGGCGTTACGCACAAGACAGGACGGGAAGAGCCTGGAGTATCCTGACTTGATCCGAGTGGTCAGAGAGGAAGAAGCGATGCTGGAGGAGAAGAAGAGGAACCAACCAGTTGAGTCAGTTAATCCTCCTCCGGTGATGGTCAGGACGGCCATGACCTTGGAAAGAGACTCAGAGGTGGATACCTTGAAGTCACAAATGTCCCAAGTATTGGGGATGCTGACCTCCCTGATGGAAAAGAAGTCAAGGGAGCCGGAGAGGGAAAGTCCGAGGAGGGAGCTGTTTCCAAATACCTCAGCGCCCATATCCCTACAAGATTGGGGGGACATGACTTGTTTCAACTGCGGAGGGGTTGGCCATGCGGCCAAAGTGTGTGCCAGTCCAAAGAAAAAAAAGATGAATAACTGCAAGCCGCCGGAAAACTTCAGCGGGCCCCGGTGAAGGAGTCAACCGGGTGCCCATCATCTCCAGTGAACTCCAAACTGAATGAGAAGCACATAAAAAAAGTGGAGAAGACCCCTCAGAAGAGACACAAGGTTCCTCAGTGGGAAAGTACCCCAAAGAAAGAGGGTAATGTCCCTCAGCGGGTAGTTACACCCAATAAAAGGAGGGAGATCAATGCATACCACGCCCAAGAGAGACTTAAGTCCAAAGAGAAATGGAAGAAAGAAAGTCCAAAAGGAAAATGCAAAGATCCAAAGAAAAAGACCCCTTTGAAGTGGTATCCAGAGAAGCTGGTGGGCCCCTCCCCGATAGTACCTGTCCAAGTGGAGGGAGTCTACACCAGAGCCATATTGGATACTGGGGCACTGGGGGATTGGGACCGAGAGTTTCCCTTATGATGGCTATCTGCCTATAAAACTGACCTTTGACCCGTCCATAGCCGGGAAGGCCGAAGTGTTCGATACCTTGGCTGTGGTATGTCCCCGACTGCCTGGAGCTAACAAGAGTTCCTTAATAATAGGGACCAACACGGATCTGGTCCGAAGACTCTTGGCCCCTCTAACAAGAAGAAAAGGGCCCACAGTCACCAAGATCCACCCAATGCTGAAGACAGCCTACCAGCGATTGATCTTGGAGCAGAAGGCCCCGGAAGAGGGGGTAGGAAAGGTCTGGAGGCTGGAAAGTAGAGGAATAGTGCTACAACCCGGTGAAGTAGCCTGTCTAAAAGCCACTGTGAAACTCACTTGGGAGCGGCCGGGGCCCTTTGTCATGTTGGAACACGACCCAAAGGGGGAACACTCGGGCCTGGAAGTAGTCCCAGAAGTGGTCCCGTTGAGGGCCCTGAAGAAAGCACATTGTAAAGTACCTGTGAGTGTCAGTAATACTACGGACGGCCCCATGGAGATCCCAGCCAGGATGTTGCTGGGCCAGGTGAGCCCTGCTACCCCAGTTGCTTTGTCGGATGTGGAGAAGACAGAGGGAGAAGGGACTGTGTGGGAGAAGCTTTCCATGGAGAACCCAAATCTGCCCAGGGCTTGGAAGGAGAGAGCAAAGGCCCAGTTGTCCAGGTGGGAAAAGATCTTCTCCCAAGATAAGTTCGATGTGGGGTGTGCAAGGAGTGCCACCCATCGAATCTGCCTCCAGGAAGACAAGCCCTTCAGGGAGAGGGTCAGGCGAGTTCCGTTAGCAGACCTTGAAGATTTGAGGGAACAGCTCGCCGAGCTCAAGCGAACTGGTGTGATTCGAGAATCTAGAAGCCCCTATGCCTCCCCAATAGTAGTGGTCAGGAAGAAGAATGGGTCGTTGAGGCTGTGCATAGACTACAGGACCCTCAAAAGGAGAACCATACCCGACCAGTACACCACTCCGAGGATAGAGGATGCCCTACAGAGCTTGTCTGGAGCCAAGTGGTTCAGCGTTATGGACCTCAAGAGCGGGTACTATCAGATCCCTATGCATCCAGAAGACAAGGAGAAGACAGCTTTCATATCCCCAGTGGGGTTCTTTGAATTTGACCGGATGCCTCAAGGTCTGTCTGGAGCCCCAGCTACCTTCCAACGTCTCATGGAGAAGACTGTAGGAGACATGAACCTCATTGAAGTCCTTGTATACTTAGATGACATCATTGTCTTCGGAAGAACCTTGGAAGAGCATGAAGAGAGGCTGGAGAAAGTTTTGAAGAGACTGAGTGAAGAAGGACTCAAGCTCTCACCTGAAAAATGCCAATTCTATCAGTCATCAGTCAACTATCTGGGACACATAGTGTCTGAAGATGGGGTAGCCACAGACCCCGAAAAAATTGGAGGCAGTCACCTCCTGGCCAAGACCCACCACTATGACAGAGCTCAGATCCTTCTTGGGTTTCTGTTCCTATTACAGGAGGTTTGTGGAGGGGTTTGCTCGGATAGCCAGGCCTCTGAATGAGCTGCTCAAGACGGAGGGGGAAGAGGATGACCTGGGGCCCAGGAAGCCAGGGGAGTCAGTCAAGGACCAGTGGAACGAGAAGTGTGAAGGAGCCTTCCAGATGTTGAAGAAAAACCTAACCACTGCCCCCGTCCTGGCCTATGTAGACCCAAAGAAGCCTTATGAGCTCCACGTAGATGCCAGTCATGACGGTCTTGGGAGGAGTGCTCTATCAGGAGCACGAAGGGCAACTGAGACCCATTGCATATGTGAGCAGAAGTCTGACTCCCTCTGAAAAGAACTACCCTACTCATAAGCTGGAGTTCCTGGCCCTCAAGTGGGCGGTAGTTGACAAACTCCGAGATTATCTGTATGGGGCAGAGTTCACCGTGAAAACCGACAACAACCCCCTCACCTATCTATTCACCACAGCAAAGCTGGATGCCACAGGACATAGATGGCTGGCGGCACTGTCTGCCTTCAATTTCAGCCTAAAATACAGGCCTGGGGCTGGAAATCGAGATGCAGACGCCTTGTCTAGAAGATCTCATGTCCCCACCAGCAGCACAGAAGACTGGACCCATGTAGCACCCGACGGGGTGCGGGCCCCCTGTCAGGGGGCTGAACTCCAGGCCAGTGGCGGCTCAAGAGCAGAAGAGATAGGGGTTACCATAGTAGGAGTCCCCAAACAATACTGTGGGGTAACCCAGTTGGAAGAAGATAACTTGCCAAAACTGTCAAAGAGGGAGTTGAGATGTGACCAATTAGAAGACCCGATGGGGAGATTGGTCCTAAAGGCCCTGGAGAATCAGGATCCGAATAGACTTTTACGTCACCCTTCAAAGGAAGCTCGCCTGTTGAGGAAGGAGTGGGACAGGTTGCAGGTGAATCAGGGAGTGGTCTACCAAAGGGGCCCCTCTGATGACCTGGAAGACAAATGGCAGTTGTTCCTGCCTGAGAAACACAGAGAGACTGTCATGGTTGCTCTGCACGGCAACCATGGCCACCTAGGGGCGGAAAGGACCTTCCAACTTGTTAGGGACTGTTTCTATTGGCCCTGCATGAGGGCTGAAGTTGAAGAATCCTCCCACTCATGTGCACGATGCATCCAGAGAAATAGTTTACCCCATCAAGCTGCCCCAATGGGCCATCTGCCAAGTCAAGGCCCACTTGATCTGGTATGCATTGATTTTCTCTGCCTCGAACCCGACCTGAGTGGACTAGGAAATGTTCTGGTAGTAACCGACCATTTCACCCGGTATGCCCAGGCCTTTCCAACCAAAGACCAGAAGGCTTCCACTGTAGCCAAAGTACTTATGGAGAAATACTTCATACACTACGGGCTACCACAACGGCTTCATTCAGATCAAGGAAGGGACTTTGAAAGTCGGTTGATCCGGAAGCTCCTGGATTCCTTGGGGATAAAGAAGACAAAAACTACCGGGCCTACCTGTTTACAGACTAAAGCCAGAAGGGAAGGTGGGGCCCTTAAAGACACCATAGACAGAACACTGAATGCAGAAGTACTGAGTTCATCCCGTCCAGTCCTTTGTCGGATTCTTGGGAAGATGCCTGTGTCTTACTCCCAGAGGAGGATCCGAGAGATTCCATGTACCTCCCTGCTCCGGAGTCAAGTGTCCCAGAACCAGTGGACACTCCCAAGTCGGTTCCAGAAGAGGAACCTGTTTTAGCCGAACCAGAAAGCCCAAGAGGACAAAGGATGAGAAGGGCCATAAAACCTCCCAGAAGATTGACTTACCCACAGATTGGGAGGAGCTCGGAAGACACTGTGGTGACTGCCAGGGGGAGTATGGAAGACCCTAATCCCTCCACTGTTCATTTGGTGGGGGGCAACCCCAACTCACTCTCTGGCACAGTTAGGCAGGACACTAATGACAGTGTGACCTGTGGGCAGGGGAGTTCACCTCCTTGTTTTTGGTGGGAATTTCCTCTGCCAACATCATACGCAACTTTGGCTAATGTTGTGTGTACGGTAAGTTAATGTTATCTTTGGGGACCAAAGAGTTTAAGTGGGGGGAGTGTGTAGCGGGGTCTCCTTTAAGGCCCCCGGGACTACGTTACCCAGAACCTCGTTCGGCACCTAGGGTGCATTCAGCCACCGCAGAGACTGATGGGAGGGGCTATATAAGAGGAGGGCGAGGCTGAGCTCAGCCTCTTTGGACATCGCGCTGCAATCAACAGGTCTTCCTGTGCGGATCTGCTGCAGTGCAGGACCTGAAGCCTGGGCCTTGCACAACTTCCATTTTCCTTTATTTACTGTTCCACTGGAGACTAGTGGCGTAACTGAGTTGAGTTAGTCTCCGGTGAAGTGTTCTTTATTGTCCACCCCTTTGGATTACAAATACTGTTCCTGTTGTGCACCACCAGTCAAGTTGCATGCGAAGAAATCGTTCTACTAGAGACTGAGTTAAATCTGAGTCAGGCCTGACCAGGAGTTAGAACTTTTGCTGCTGCGCCATAAGGGCGCATAGATAGAAATAGCCTACATTATCAGGGTGTACTATATTTCTGCTGCAGGGCTCTGCAGACATATATGTGTGATGTGTTAACCTTGTGCCTTTTACCTAAAGTAAAGAAACCGTTATACTTCATCACTTGCTATCAGTGTGTTATCATTATGCAAAGAGGTTACCTTTACAATACAGATAGATTGTGTGCATGTACTGTTAGACCATGATACTAGAATAACCCCTAGACTAACTGTGCCAGGGTGGGTCGAGTAAATTGCAGGGGGTTGGTGGTGCTGCATTCAGGGCCCGCAAACAAATCCAGCGGCTCTCTTAACTGGGGGTAGCGCTACACAAGATTTTCAGGTACTGACTCGAGTATAAGCCGAGGGGTATACTTTCAGCCCTAAAAAAAGTCTGAAAAACTTGGCTTATACTCGAGTATATACGGTATATATATACACACACTATATTACCAAAAGTATTGGGATGCCTGCCTGTACACGCACATGAACATTAATGGCATCACAGTCTTATTCCGTAGGGTTCAATATTGGAGTTGGCCCACTCTTTGCAGCTATAACAGCTTCAACTCTTCTGAGAAGGCTGTCCACAAGGTTTAGGAGTGTGTCTATGGGAATGTTTGACTATTCTTCCAGAAGCGCATTTGTGAGGTCAGGCATTGATGTGGACGAGAAGGCCTGGCTCACAGTGTCTGCTTTAATTCATCCCAAAGGTGTTCTATCAGGTTGAGGTCAGGACTCTGTGCAGGCCATTCAAGTTTCTCCACCCCAAACTCGCTCATCCATGTCTTTATGGACCTTGCTTTGTGCACTGGTCCACATCATTTGGTGAAGGGGGGATTATGGTGTGGGGTTGTTTTTCAGAGGTTGAGTTTGGCCCTCTAGTTCCAGTGAAGGGAACTCTTAAGGCATCAGCGTACCAAGACATTTTGGACATGATGGCATCTTCCTGTTCCAACATGACTGCTCACCAGTGCACAAAGCAAGATCAAACATTCCCATAGACACACTCCTAAACCTTGTGGACAGCCTTCTCAGAAGCGTTGAAGGTGTTATAGCTGCAAAGGGTGGGCCAACTCAATATTGAACCCTACGGACTAAGACCGGGAGCCATTAAAGTACACGTGCATGTAAAGGCAGGCGTCCCAATACTTTTGGTAATATAGTGTATATTTACATACAAATGTTTTACCTTGCATTTCTATTTTAAACTGAAAGGGTTCACATATACTTTAACCCCATAAGAGGTGTTTCAGCTCACCAGCATCCACCCATAACTTGGATGGACTTTGGTTTTCAAATCTTATTGTGATGGTCCACAATTATTACTTATACCCTCCTTAGCAAGTGTAGCCAAACACAAATCTCTTGGATTACCTGAACATTTTTACAATTAGTTTGACTGCTGGCCATCACATTAAGGCCCCTTTCACACGGAGGTCCGTTCAGGTCCGCCTGTCAGTTTTTTAGGCGGACCTGAAACGGATCCTCCATGCACCCCTATGGAGGCACGGATGTCAGCGGAGACATGTCCGCTGACATCCGCTCCGCTCCGCTCCGCCAAAGTGTGACGGAGGAAAACCCTATTTTTCCTTCCGTCGGCGGAGCGGATCGGATGACAACGGACTCTACGGTCCGTCATCATCCGATTCCCCATAGGGGAGAGCGGCGCTCTGACAGGGCGGTCCCTGCACAGTGTGCGGGGACCGCCCAGTCATCCGTCGGCTCAGCGGGGATCAACGGAGCGATCCCCGCTGAGCAAGCGGAGCTTCACGGGGCGGATCTGCACGGATCCGCCCCGTGTGAAAGAGCCCTTAGCGGTGATATGTTCTTGCAATATTTTAAATTGTTGCCAGCTATTTATACAATATGAATATGGTTGTTTTACCTAAAGTGAACCTGTCACTCGTATAAAGAATTTAAAATAACAAGATGGCTAAAAATCTGGCACCAAACATTTTGCATGTATTGTATAAATCTTCCAAATAGTTTTGGTATCCATGGTCTTAACCACTTCAGCCCCGGAACATTTGGCTGGCCAAAGACAAGAGCATTTTTTGCGTTTCGGCTCTGCGTCGCTTTAACTGACAATTGCGCGGTTGTGCGGCGTTGCTCCCAAACAAAATTGACGTCCTTTTTTTCCAACAATTAGAGCTTTCTTTTGGTGGTATTTGACCGCTTCTGCGGTTTTTATTTTTTGCGCTATAAACAAAAAAAGAGCGTAAATTTAAAAAAAAATATTTTTTACTTTTTGCTATAATAAATATCCCCAAAAAATATATAAAAAAACATATTTTTTCCTCAGTTTAGGCCGATATGTATTCTTCTACATATTTTTGATAAAAAAAATCACAATAAGCGTTTATTGGTTGGTTTGCGCAAAAGTTATAGCGTCTACAAAATAGGGGATAGTTTTATGGCATTTTTATTAATTTTTTTTTTTTTTACTAGCAATGGCGGCGATCAGCGATTTTTATCTTGACTGTGACATTATGGCGGACACACCGGACACTTTTGACGCCATTTTGGGACCATTGTCATTTATACAGCGATCAGTGGTATAAAAATGCACTGATTACTGTAAAAATGACTTTGGCAGTGAAGGGGTTAACCTGCAGGGGGCGCTGAAGGGGTTAAGTGTGTCCTAGGGATGTGTTCTAACTGAGGGGTGACACAACACTGATCACCGCTCCCGATCATAGCATTTCCCGGTTCTTCATCTCTGTGAGACGATCGCGGGACTCCCGGCGGACATCGAGTCTGCGGGACCCGCGGTCACATTTACGGCGATCACGGAGATCGCGGCGTGCCTACAATGCAGCGTCTTAAAGGGGACGTACCTGTACTCCCATATGCCCAGCCGAGCCATTGTGCCGGCATATATAGTCGTGCGCTGGTCGGCAAGTGGTATGTCCTTTTCAAATTCTAAAGGCTTCAAAATCTTGGAATGAAGTCCCTATGTTCTGTATTCAACAATTCGGTAAAAGAGCCTCTGTTGACTTATACCAGTGCCTATATTGCCTATATTGGCCACGATGTTGAGAAATCCTTTCTCCAGTTAATAAAAAAAAAAAAGGAAAAAAGACAGAGGCTCAATCAACAATTTGCATTTTTGCAAATGAGATATCAAAGTTGGGTGTCTGGTGGATAGAATAATGTGACCAGAATGTAAACATACACACGGACGTTTTAACAGCGGCTTTTTTGAGCTTTTTTTGCTGCTTAAGAACGCCACTCCATGTCATTCAATGGGCTCATACACACCATGGCTTTTTTGAGCTGTAACAGACATGGTCGTTTTTAAGCTCCAAAAAAAACCAAGGACCAGCGCGTTCTGAGGCTCCAGCGCTAGAGCTGTTTTGACGCCGACAAGAGCTCAGAAACGTGAATTAGTGCTATACCGACGTTTTTTAGCGTCAGCGTTTTTAAGCTGTAAAATGTTTATTATGTGATATCACAGTAATTTGGGAGTGGAAAATAGCAGAGGGATATTTTTTCTGAAAAAACGCGCCTTAGCGATAACGCTTACAAACGACGTTTAACGCGCATTGACGCCAAGTCAAAACGCTAATAAAATTGCGTTTTTAACGCCGCATTTTTTTCCAGGCGTCGTTACTAGCTTTACAGCCCATTTTTTAAAACGTCCGTGTGTATGAGGCCTTATTGTTAACGATTATATTTTGAACATAATGCATGTATTCCTGTAAATGTATGCAAATGTATGTAGAATGACACTAAATAGGTTGTTTGTCAAGCTCAAGGATCAACTTGAACTCAATGAAAAGTGCTGACTAATTTTATAACAGATCTGTAGCTCTGTGAAGTCAACATCTTAGCACAAAAACATTCTTGAATCTTTTTATAATTAAGGATGACATGCAGTATGTGGGAAGACAAGGGGGCAATCTAAAATGATGAGGGAGGAATGTTTTGATCAGCTCAACAATCCCAGTCTCCACTTTTACATTCCTTGTGGCTTTGATTCACACGTGCAATCACTGGTTAAATCCTCTGAATAGATGGACCATGAAATTGTTATTCATGGTGGGAACCTACAGATAGTTGCAAACTAGTGTTACACAACTTTGCTAAGGTTAATAAATGACCCTCAATATGAGTTTACAAAATACTTTTTTCCTGTGCCACCTCTACCTTTGCATGCATGTTTCAGACATGTAAAAGTAGATTACACCTTTTTTGTATAAGGAACTAATACACTAAAACTTAAAGTGATTGTAAACTCCTAGATTGTAAGCTTTAACAAGCATTGAATTGTATTGTAACTGTACTGTCTGCTCCCATGTTGTAAAGCGCTGCCCAAACTTTTGGCACTATATAAATCCTGTATAATAATAATAATCGGTCACCTTGTAAAACAACTTATTCAGTTTAAAATAGAAATTAAAGGCAAAACATTTTTGTATAGATATAAAAAAACATTCTAAATACCTTGTTTCCCTTATTCATAAGTGATCACATCCTCTCTGTTCCCAGCTGCATAAGAGCTGGGGGGAGGAGAGGCAGCAGTACACTGAGCTTCCCAGAGAATGGCTGTGCAGCAGGGGCGTGTCAGGAAAAGTCTGATCAATGGGGGAGAGCACAATGAGTTTCTGGTATAGCTAGAGAACTGATCGCAGTGTGCTCTCCTGCTTAGTGTGGTCAGTTTTTAACCTCCCTGGCGGTATGATTCTGTCAGATTTTAGGTGCTGAAAGCGGTACCATTATTCTGCATGGAAATTTGGCGTTTTATATTGTAGGTCTGCAATTCTTAGGAATAACTCACTTACATCTGTCCAAACCAGAGTCTAGTAGACATCCGGGTATGATAAAGTTCAAAAAACAAAATCATAAATTATAATATAATAAATAACTACAAAATAATTATAACCAATAATATAATAATAATAATAAAAGTGTTTTTCAGTGTTTGATAAAGAAATTCCCCACAAATCGCTATCGCTCAATTCTGCAAGTGATTCTAATTTATTATCGCTGTTTTCTAGCTGGTCTAAAACCACTTTTGACATAAAGGGACACTTTTTGGTTGCTATGGACAATCTCCAGTTTCCAGGCAGAAAGAACAGTTTTTTTATATAAAAGTGCATGCAGGACACTGGACAGACCACTAGGGACAAAGGGGGTGTGTTATTATTTGATACAGTACTGTAATCTGTAAGATTACAGTATACTGTATGTGTATTGTGTGTTTCACTTTTTGAATTTGGCACCGAACTCCGCCCCCGTGCGCCGCAACGTCGCAGGGAATGGAGCTCGGTGGCACTCTGCAGTGTGGATCGAGCGAGATGACGGCTCGCTCACACAGCGGGGAGACATCGCAGGATCCAGGGGACAAGGTAAGTAACTCTCCCTGTATCCTGCGGTGTGATCCTGAGTCTGGCTCTGGGTTACCGCTCTAGGTACTGAAATCTTACCCCGAGCCAGACTCGGGAATACCACCAGGGAGGTTGATAGAAAAGAAAGGAGATTAACAGGAACACCAGGGATTTCACGCAAAGGAAGCAATACAAAGAAAACAGGATAATTTCTCCTACAAGTACATGGTACAGCAGGCACATATTAGGAATATAAAGTTTGGGGTAACAAATGCTTGAAGATGGCTTTAAAGAACCAGATCAGGGCTTTTTTCAATACGTGGAGATTCTCTAGATTACTGCCTGGGGGAATGATTTGTCAGCTATCATAGTGAAAGAACCCATAATGCATCCTGGAGCAAAGCTCAACAATCTCTGGTCAGTGGATGATCATCATGCAATGGGGACTTCTTTATTGATTGCCATAGTTTGGCTTGAATTTAAGTGAACAAAGTTATACTCCTCTCAAATGGAACAGCTATAGAGGTAGAGTCTCTATTTTAAAATTATGGACTCACCAAAAAGTAGTTATATTTGCAAATGGAAATTTCAAAATGTGATTTTGGAAAAAGTTTATGTACAATAATGCGAGCTTCCTAACTTTTCTAATTGCCCCACTTCCTGTGTGGACCTTTGGTCCGACATAAACCGGCTGAACATCTGGCTTCTATAGATGGGGCAAGACCGAAAAATGTCTGCCGATCGACTCCCGATCAGCGCTCTCAGTGGCTGAGAGTGCTGACTGAATGACTGAAGTGTTCTGGCGGGGGGTCCACCTGTCAGAACACAATAGCACAGCAGGGGAGATCGCTGTACTAACGTCGGATAATTAGTACAGTGGCTATCAGCTTCTTTTTTCTTTCAGCTCTGCTGGGTTGAAAAAACAAAAACTACTAGTGTGTACGAAGCTTTAGGGCAGGGGTGCCCAGCCAGTGGCCCGCGGAGCCCTCTGATGTGGCCCGCGACCTCCTGCTCTGGGATGGAATAGAATAGAATACTGTTATTAAAGGTCAGTTTATTTCGAAAATCATAGTGTATACTGTATATGGGCATATCTTTTCTGCAGTAATTACTGGGCTGCTTTCAAACTGATCCGCAGGTGCAGAGCAGTTTACCCGTGGGTTACCTGCACTGAGCCATAGACTTCTGTTATTATCTGCGAGTTTGGTGAGCTTTCTGAAAGTGCACCAAACCTGCAGAATATAATAGAGGTCTATTGCAAAGTGCAGGAAAGCCAAAGGTACACTGTGTTGCACCCGTGGTGCCGGTAAACTGCAGCGCATCAGTGTGAAAGCAGCCTTGGGCCCCTTTCACACGGTCAGTCCGACTGTCCGACCAATTGGGCCCTCCATTCAGCTCTAAGTAGTGGCAGACATAAACCGACTTGTGTCCTACCTCCAATGCGATCCGCAAAAAAAAAAAAAAAAAGAGTATAGTGGGCTGTGTCCGCTCTGCATATGCAGAGCAGGCACGGACATACCATCCACCCTCTCCACTCATTGTGGCCCGCGATCGGTTACCAAGTCGCTTAAGTGGCCCTCACTCTTCAAAAGGTTGGGCACCCCTGCTTTAGGGTGTTCGTTTGATTTGGAAAACAAACCTTTCCCTCTATTCTCTTCACCATTACCTAGAAAGGAGTTGCTTTGTAATTCACAGACGATAGATAGGAAAACTGGTAATATTTTTGGGGGTTTTTAAGAACCAGAAGTTTCAAGGATACTAGTTTTCTGAAAGGAAGAACAGTGTTTTCTGTACTTGCAGAAAATGTACTTATGCAAGCCAGATTTTCTTTCCTTCCACAATGGGCAGGGAGCCTTCCCTGCCGGAAGAACGCACTAATTACTGCTAGTGGCTACAGCCGCAGGTAGTAATTGCATGCTAAAAATCTGACAGACTGGCTGTACCCAAGTTAATTGATGCGAATCGCAATATTCCCTACGCACACGTTCATGAAAATGGCTGTAATAATGCTGGGTGCTGTAATGATGGCAGGCTGGAATCTATGGACAATCTGAATGGAGAAATGTCATCAGCACACCAAGGGTTCCTCAGAAGGCTCCAAAGCTTTATTTACATGGTCACACGGTACACATACATATGTTTCAGAGCCACGCAGGGCCCCTTCATTGGGCAAGTGATGAGGTCACAAATTCAAAATACTAGCAACAACTTACAAAGCCATCCACAACTCTGCCCCAGCTACATCACTAGCTTAGTCTCAAAATACCAACCTAATCTCATCATTCTTCTCAAGATCTCCTGCTCTCTAGTTCCTTCATCACCTCCTCCCCATGCTCGCCTCCAAGACTTTTGGAACTCTCCAATCCTATGGAACTCCTTACCCCAATCTGTCCGATTATCTCCTACTCTATTAGCTTTTAGACAATCCCTCCAAACCCTCCTCTTCAGAGAAGCCTATCCTACCCACACCTAACAACTGTATTTTAATTTTCTCCATCTGATCATCCCCCACAGCTATTACCTTTTGCTCCACTTGACCCTCCCTTTTAGATTGTAAACTCTAACAAGCAGGGCCCTCTGATCCCTGCTGTATTGAATTGTATTGTAACTGTAATATCTGCCTCCATGTTGTAAAGGGCTGCGCAAACTGTTGGCGCTATATAAATCCTGAATAATAATAATAATAATGTGACAAAGTCACTTGCCTGGTGAGGGGGCCCTGCATGGCTCTGAAACATTGCTGTATGTGTACTCTGTGACCATGTAAATAAAGCTTTGGACCCTTCTGAGGAATCCTTGGTGTGCTGACATTTCTCTATTCAAGTTATTCGATGGATCGACCTGGGTACAATCAGCCTGCCCATACAGTAGATGGATAGAATCTAGACTGGTCCCTGCTGATCCGGCCAAGATTTCGATCCATCTATGACCGACTTTAGTCTGAAAAAAGTAATGCAGCCCCCATAGCTAAGGACCAGTAACATGAAAAATATTACAAATTTGTAAGGATATCTAAAGCCAGATATTACATGTTTGTGTTTAGATATAATTTAAAACTGTGCATTGTTATGTGGCCCCCACACAGAATATTGCAGGAGCTGGCTGTTGCGGGATTATGGCCATGACATAAAATAATTGCCAAACGGCTGGGTTAATAAATGGTCTTTTTCTACTCACAACAAAATGAATGTAGGGCAGACATGAAAATGTGAGCAAAAGCATCTGTCAACAATTTGCTTAGTGAGAAGGGATGTAAAAGAGAAAACACATCTCACCTCGGTGGCCTCTAATATTTTCTAATAAAACATCAAAGATGCACAGATTTGAGGGTCATTGGTCTGGAAATGGTTGAAGCGGGACCTGGGGGGAGGCTTCTCAAACCATGTCAGCGTCACCATCTGAGGTCTTTCTTTGGCTCCCAGTGGCATTAAAGTCCAACTGATGTCTCACACTTTTTTTTTTTTTATCTCTTTATAGTCACGCTCCTCCCCCTGATTTGTAACTGATATTAATATGAAATTGTCATAAAATACATGTTTCCAGTTACCACAGAGAGCACAGCATACTGTATCTGGCAGGATCAACAGGTATTTTTTTTTGCACGTTAACAAATATTACACAACACTTTCAGTGTGGTATATTTAATAGACCAAAAGGGAGCAAATAGAAGTTTATACACTTTAAGGCAACATGAGGTGTTAGGCTACTTCATTGTAGCAGGCCTGTGTTGTTCCTATGCCTTGAAAACCTGGGTTTTATGATATATTCCCACATCATGTAATTGCCTTTATTAGATGTTCAAACAACATTCCCAGACTATCCCTTTACCACTATAAAGCTATATAAATATATATTTTAATAAATGCTTTTATTGCAGCTATTATTAAGCGAAACACCGATCCTTACTTATTTTAATGGGAAGCAAGTCTATTTCTGCTCAGGTCTGATGAATCATGCTCGGAGTAAAGAGTAAACACTCAGCATCAGTGGGAGACTTCCCGAGTCCATTTCCATTGCTGACTGATATTCATCCAAGTCCTCATGACACTGTGAACTCTACAATTATCCTTAATCCAGGAGAGTAGAACCAATGCATACCACAAACTTAATTTCCTGGGCCAGGCTTGTGACTTTAGATTTGAAGGGTATGTTTCTTTAGGAAAATATATGTATTCCATATTTAAAATGCTACTAAAATATAATTTAACATTTTAAAGCGATTTCCAATTTTATTATTTGTAATATTTCTTATAATATCTATAGATTGTAGGCACGTATGGACAGGTCTACGTCTATCTAATATTGTTAGTACTGTTTATGGCTATGCTAATATGCACTTGTCACTGAAAACATTTTAGGCCTCTTTCACAAGGCCATTCCGATCAGGTCCGCCTGTTACTTTTTTAGGTGGACCTGATCAGAAGGTCCATTCATCCCTATAGGCCAGTGGTTCTCAACTCCAGTCCTCAGGACCCACTAACAGGCCAGATTTTAAGTATTACCTTGGGGAGATGCAGACTAGAATACTGCAATCCCTGAGCAACAAATGATATCACCTGTGATGTATTTCAGTTATCTTGCAAACCTGGCCTGTTAGTGGGCCCTGAGGACAGGAGTTGAGAACCACTGCTATAGGCAGTCGCGTGTAAACAGGCTTGTGTCCATTTACACCCACCTACCTCTGGGTCTCATTGGGTCTGCTTAAAAAAAAAAAAGAAGGAAGGTGGAGCGGATGGGAGGGTAGTTGGGTGTAACCGGACATCGGAGTCCATTTATTCCTGGTCGTCCACCTACCCACTCTGCTCTGTGAATTGATCTCCTGCTGATCATAATAGAATCCACCCCGTGTGAAATGGGCCTCAGGGCCTGTGTGGTCGGGCTTTGGGCATGTGTCGATGGCATCAGTTTGAGATCATTCAGAATCCATTGACAGGTGCATTTGACCTGCATTAGGCTTCCTTCTGTCCTGCATTATACCTGCTTCAAATGAGTTTTACATGTTTGTATTGGAATGCAAAAATAGTTTTAACCGAACAAAAACCAATAGGATGGGTTCACACCTATGCGAACTGGATGCAGGTTTTTCAGCATCCAATTCGCATAGCAGGATATTGTGACCGGCTCCCCATGGAGCCGGATCACATATCTCCGGGGCGGCTTGCACAGAAATCTTTGGCTCCATTTCAGGGCCAAATTCAGGCAAAGATTCGGCCCTCATTCATCCCTGAAATGGAGAACAGGGACGCACAGCGTTCCTGTGCAATCCACGCCCGTTTCCAGTGTGAACCAAGCCTTAAAGTTTCCCACTTGAACAATCAGTTGTTTTTGATGAAAAAATTATTTATTGATCAAAAATACTGCTATTATTGACTATTAATAAAAATGTCTTATTGAAAAACTCCCTATAACAGATATTTATGATGTAGGGTGAACATTACCTTATACAACGCCAAAGGAAAGGTGGTGCTAAAATAAAATATTGATTCCTAAGAGCTAGCTATATTTCAGGCGGTAAAGATGGTACCCACTGATTAGAATAAACCACTTTTTTCCCCCCAAATTTATGATGAAGCACAATCATGGAGAAAAACTGTGCTCTTTACCCAGTTTTGATAAATGAGAGCTTTAGAGAAGTCTGAGCTGAAAAAGTTTTGTTTGGGGACACATTCACTTTCAATTAAATTCTAATAATGGGGCATGGCCACTCTGCTGTGCGATTTAAGGGCTATCTTTTACACCATGTTGCACCCATATTTAGGGCCAGTTTGCACTTATTGCTGAATATCCTGCTATGAAATTTACTGTAGTAATCTTGCAACATCCTTGTACTGATACATGCAAAATTCCTTCCTAGCTGGCTTTCAGTGGTTCTCCTAATAATTAATGTAACTTCCTATAAAGGTTGAGTCAGTTTCCTATTGATTAATGCAACTTCCTGTTCTGGTTGGCTGTCAGCGGTTCCTTTAAAGGTGGATGTTACTTCCTCTCCTGGCTGGCTGTCAGTGGTCCTTCTACTGATGGATGCAGGTCCTGTCTGGCCAATGGTTCTCATAATGAGTGAAGTAAGTTCTTGTCTAGGGTGACCGAGTGGTTTTCCTGAAGACTACTGCAACTTCCTTTCCAGTTTTGCGGTCAGTGGTTCTCCTACTGATGGCTTCAACTTCCAGGCCTAGCTGGCTGTCAGTGGCTCACCTAAAGATGGATGTTACTTCCTATCCTGACTGGCTGTCAGTCGTTCTACTTATAGATGAAACTTCCTTTCCTGGTTGATGTGAGTGGTTCTCCTGACTGATGCAACTTCTGTCTTGGTTGACTGTCAATGATTTCCTAAAGATTGATGCAACTTCCTTTCCAGGTTGGCTGTCAGTGGTTCTCCTACTGATGGATGCAACTTCCTGTATTGGCTAGGGGGGGCAGTGGTTCTGCTACTAATCAATGTAACTCCCCATCTTACCTGGGTGTCAGTGGTATTTCTGATAACCATTGCAACTACTTGTCCTGGCTGGCTGTTAGTGGTCCTCCTACTGATGGATACAACTGTTCCCAACTGTGTCAGTAATAATCCAAATAATAGCTGCAACCTCCTGTGCCAGTGTGATACTTTGCAGGCATGGTGGGAGAACCATTGAAAAATTGTTTTTACACTGCAACATCCAAGAAAACACCCCATAGAGATGGGTGTGAATTGCATGTTACAAACAAGGTATGACTTCAACAATTTTTTTTTCTTCATTTTGGACAGAGTAGGGAGGGGTTAGAATCAGTTAACATTTCATATTAATATTGTGGAGATTTTAGCTCCCTTACTGTGTGGTCACAATGGCAAAAAGAGTAAAATCTTGCCAATTGGCACCCAACAGGTAATAATGCATTTTTATAAGTGTGGGCAAGGGTGATAACCTCTATTAGGGGAGATCTCACTTCTTGTCAAGTCACCAGGACAGGGACACAGATAACCTTAGGTCAGGTTTTTATTGCTATGACCCATCTTCGGATAAATAAAAAAAAAAGTTTTGGCTTGTATTAGGCCCTATTAAAAAGACTCACTATAATACACAGTCCAGGCAGACCTTGACATTCAGTGGAAGTGGGTGAGCCAATGCCAGCCCATGTTGGGATTTCTTTTAAAAGGAAAACCTGTTCTGAGAAAAATCTGAGCTCTAGCATTGTGGATCTTGTTCCCAAAATACTAATTGCATGCCTCCCATGTGGATCTTTTGCATTTTTATGGCTACGGATCGGGAGCAAGCATGCACCCAGTGAGGTCAGACCTTGGATAAAGTTGATCCAGGGAAAATCAGATTGCCTCTTGGGGGGGGGGGGGGATCAGGAAGGAATTTTTTCCCCTGCTGTAGCAAATTAGAGCATGCCCTGCTGTTTTTTTTTTTTTGCCTTCCTCTAGATCAGCTGTGGGTATTGAATTGGGTATATGGGATTGTACGATATTTTTTATTAATTTTTTTTTTTTTTTTATGGTTGAACTAGATGGACTTGTATTTTTTCAACCTGACCAACTATGTAACCTTGTTATTTGCATAATTTTTCCAGGTCAATGACTCACAGTATTAATGATGCCATTTGATCAGCTTGGCAACTAGATTTTTGAGTGTGGAGGTTGACAATGGCAGCCTATAGGTGGTGTTTTTTTCCCTCTTTACAGGTTTAAAAAAAAAAAAAAGTCCACTTGCTGGGTCGCTACACTAAAGGCCCAGTCACTCTCATGTTCCATTAATGCACATTGCTTCAGGCAGCCCATTCATTTAAAAAAAAAAAAAAAAGGACATGCAATACCATATGTTGTTACACATATGCATTATCTTAGCATGCCATTCAAAATGAATTCTGTAACTTGCATTGTGGTAATAGATGCACTGATATGTGCGATACCACAACACACCTGATCACAAAGGTCGGTTTTAGCCCTTAAACCCCAGCTCCTAGTAACCTTATTTTAAGACACTTTATCAGAGTTGGCTAAACAGAGTTCCATGATCAAAAGTGTTGTGCGTTTTCTAATTTTGACTTCGCCTCCCCATGCCCCAAGTAAACCCTAACAATGAACGTCTCTTACTTGGCCCTTTAGTCTTTTTTACGAAGAGGAGAATGGTTCTGTAGTCCTGTCCTGGGTGACAACGCTGCTCCTCCATAGATTACAGTGAGTGTTGTCACCCTAGGACAGGTGGCAGGTCTGGTCTGCAACTTTTAGTGACGTTCAAATAGCTTTTTTGAACCAAGCTGGTCCAAATGAACTAGGACTTTCACCAACAGATGCAGTGGCTGGGAGCACTGTATAAACTGCATACAACTTCCCATCCCACTCCTGAAACAAAATTGAGTCGGGTGTAACACTGCTCAGCCATTCACAGGGAGCTCTGAATAATATGAATGAATACAACGCTTCCTCTCAGTGGCTGAGGTGGAGATTGTTAGGTCATCTGCCCACCTCACCCAAAGGAAGCTTTGTATTCATTTTTTGTTTGTTCTGGGAGTTTGACCGAAAGTTCCCATCCAGAGCACACCACTGTATGCAGCTGAGGCTACATACAGTTTATACAGCATTCTCAGCAGCTGCAACTGTTGGTGAAGTTAATGGTTTGGTCCAGTAGTCCAAACAAACTACCGGTATTTAAGCTTCACTAAAACCTGATGATCAGCTTTAAAGGCAGACATTTTAGGTTGGTATCATTGGCAGCCTATTTCTAAGATGTATGTATTTTTTGGAAATTGTAAAATCTACAATTGAAATTTTTTTTTTTGCCCCGATTTCAGACCTGACAGTTTGTCAGCATTCTCAAGAAAGACACTATGTAACCTTTTCCATAGAATGTTCTCAGACAACGGTCTGCCTTATTAACAAAATTGGCTGTCAGGCTTGACGATCACTGAATCAATTGGGTAGTCTAGTAAAACACTTCAAATGAATGGCATGCTTTGCAAGACAAAACATAAAATCCAAAATTTCACAGGTTTTCATACAAATTTTTTTTAATAAATATTACTTTTCAAAATGTATTGCCTTGAACATCAGAAACGCAGACTTAAAATTTTATATAAAACGAACAACAAGACAGGGAATTATTAGGTTCAGTGGCCATTGATGGGTTAATCTGAAAGATGACATTTTGGAATAATAGAAGCTGCACTGGGATCAGTACTGTAATAAGGTACCATTCCTGTTAACGCAGATCCCTATGTATGGAATGCTGCAGGTTTTCCCTACTACACACTTCTTATTTCATTAACTGCCTCTTTGAGGCCGAACCATGCAAGTCCACACAAAGCATAAGGCTACACAGGTGATTTTAATCTCACAATAGCACAAATAAAATAGGTTATGAATAATTGCAACATTTACATCTTAAAACTTTGAGGGCTCATTCACACTTATCCTACCTGTTGCGTGCTTTAATGTACATTGTGTTAAAAGCAGCCTATTCGTTAGATTGCCAATGCACCGCAATGAAAAAAAAACACCCCACAAACCTTCCGACCCCTTTTCCCCACTGCAGTATGTTGACTGCTACTGTACAGTCCACTGAAGTACCACTTACAATAAATAGCACTGCAAAACACACCATGCATAGAGCCTTGAGCTTGATGCGCTTTTACCAATACAAAAGTCTGAATGGGCCCTCATACCCAAGCTACACCGGCAATTTTTAATAACTCTGTTATGCTACAAAGGTCAACTAAAGACCATTGACTGATCAAGGCTGAAACCATACACTCCTTGTACTGTAAGCTACACAGCATTGTACGAGATTTTTCACTATTGAGTACCTTACACCAAAGGCAGCCCTTTGTTTCACCATTTACAGATCAATCGCTGGCCGAATCGTGATTTGGCAAATTTTTCAGGTTACCCATGCCAGTCGTGAGAAACTAGTCATGAGAAAAATACTTTGGCTACTGATTCCGATATCCTAACAATATAGTTGATTGGCTGACTCCCAGTACTTTACTGACCTGGCACAGAGGAGGCAAGGTAGACCTTCTATGCATACTTGTTTCAGACCAGTGATTCAAAGCACGGAAGCAAGGGCGTCACCATGACAGCCAGGAATCTAGTACTTTCAGAAGAAACCAGTAATGGCATTCAAAATTTCTCATGATGGGTTTCCATAATTGAGAACAGCTATGCAAGAACTTGGCAACTGCATTATCCTCCACAAAGGTCTCATCACTGAGAACAAATGTCCTCCCATCTCTTCCACAGACCGGAATAGTAGAAGCCATTACATCACTCATGAGATACCCCAACAAGTGTACCTCTGAGATAAACCTTGTAAGGCTAAATCTCAGCAATCACCTAAAACTTGTAGCAGTAAAGATTATCTATTGCTGTCAAGGTTGTTTTTTTTTATCCGAGAATATAAATCTCGTGTAGCCCCACATTTGCCAATATGCATGACGCATAATGATAAAACCCAACTTTTCCCTCAGTGGTTTGTAATTGCCTTCTAGCCACAACGGTTGAGACAGCCAAACACTTTGTGAGAAAGATCCAAGCACATTTTTATCTGGTGGCAATAAAATAAAAAATCTGCATCTTGGTGATGTACTTGTTAATGCTTTGTTTGTTTTTTGATGCAACTTTGAGTACCCTTTGTCAGATGACTACCATAATGTAGGCGACTCAGTATTCCTCTGCATTGACAAAAGGATTAATCCACTTCATGGCAGTAGGTAGATCCTGATAAAATATTGGGAAGTCAGGAACTATAGTGCTCTCAATGTCCCATTTGAGTTGCAGTTTCCCAACAAGTCTCTGGTTGAGTGTGAATATTCTAAGAACTGGCAGAAGGATATGCATAGTAAGGGGTTTCAGAAATGTGTGGCCCAGAAATTTAAACTGGAAAGATTGGTCTAATGGTGACACAAAGGTGAGTAGCAATCTCATTCCATTAACTGTTAGTGGAATTGTCCTTTAAAGTTTAAAACAATTTTTTTAATGCCTTGGTCTGAAGGTAGGCAGTGTAAAAATTATGGGAAAAAACAAACAAAAAACAGTGGTCTCTGGACTTCTACTGTTCAAGTATTTAATAACTAGCTAAACAGTATATTCCTAGTATCAGCAGATTTAAAAAAACAAAAACAAAAAAAAAACAAAAAAAAACAAAAACATATCTACAAAGTGGTCCTTTACTACATTTCAAAGGTGAAGAAAGAAAATTATTATATAAAAAAAACCAAAAACAAAAAAACAGATTTTACAAAAACAAGATTGCGGAGTTAACTTCACACTAATTGACTTTTTTAATTATTTTTTTTTACATGCACTCACAATTCTTGTACATGAAATAGCTCAACATGTTCCCTTGAACTGCCTTGTAGCAGAATACCTGCCAGTCACAGCGATATATTTTTTTTGATTTTTGATTTTTTTTTTTTATATCAAAGCCAAAAGCAGCAAAGTTCTAAACTTGTTGTTCTAAACTCTACCTCTGAAAACGGTTTCAGGTTGAATTTACAAAGTTTTTTTTAAGTGATACTATATAAAGTTGTTTAACATTTGACATAGTACAAAAAACAGCATCAAGGCAAGTGCGCCCCTCCTATTTTCTCATTTTTTTTAAAAATAAAACTATTCTTGAACACCGTAAATTTTGGCATACAGTTAACATGTAACAAAAAAAAAAAAAAGAAAGAAAAAAAATAAAATAAAAAAAAATTAAGCCACAAGCTTACAAAGCTATCAAAAACCTTCAACTCTAAACAAATACATATAAATAAAAAAGGAATGATATTTAAGGCTCTTGATTATTAAGTTAATAAATCAAATATACACAGTGATTAATAAAAAAAGGAATTATTTACAGGTCTATACAAAAAATGTCTACATGACAATTCTTCATTTTTACCAGCAACAGCTGACAGTTTCGCCCACCCCTCCCCTCCCACATTCCAAACACAAAATACAATAAAAAAAATAAATAATAAATTTTTATGATAGTTGCTGTGGTTCCGAGCTACAAAGGCACTTTCAAATACAGAACTAGTTGTAAATTGCTATAAAAACAAATATACAAAATAAAAAAAAATATACATAATAAATATAAATAAAAATGGAATTATTCTAAAGACTGAATTATGGTCACTTTTTGAAAATGTGGAGGAGAAAAAAAATAAAATGAAGAGCTAGCAAACTGGAAAGGCAATGCAGTGATCTTCTGGAGGGTCTCCATCGATGTTTTAACGGTGGCTGAATTTACATTAGGGCACTTTCGACTAGTTTTGCATAGATGTGAAATGCAGCACTTGGCATTCCAGCCAACCACAGCAACTATCTTTGCCAGTGTAAGCCAGCTTGTCAAAACTTAAATTAACATAGGGATTCTAAGTAAATAATAGCCTCAGACTCAAATATTACACAACAGTTTAAGAACTAGAGTCTCCCGAGCCCTTAACAGCAAACACCAGCTCTGCATGGCAGCGCCTCCGTCCGCTATACAATGTACTCCATCCGGTTTAAACTCTGTGCTGTTTCCAAGTCTCTGTTGTCCTGTTTATTTGTCCAGTTTGGTTGTTTTGTGGGAGTGCTAATAGGTGGCTTTTCATCTCTGTCTACCAGCGTGTAGGCTGGCTGCTTGACGTATTTGCTTTTCTGCTGGTGCTTGTCCATGTCGTCTTCTTCCACTTCTGAGTTGTGTGTCCTTATTTTTGCAATTTTGGAATTTTTGTTTTCGTAGTCTTTAATGGGGACGCTGTTTCCTGCGTGTTTTTCAATGGGGTTTTTGATCTGGTTGAGCTGTTCCCGCACGTTGTTTGTGGTGTTGTCCTCCGTGGCCCCGTGGCTTTGGCTGGTGTGCTTTCTCCGTTTCCTGATACACCAGTAGAATGCGGTTACCAGGCAACAAACCCAGGCCACAGTCAGTATGGAGCTCAGTAAGGGTACAAGGAAATCTGAAAAGGCAGAGAAGCAGCAATTAGATCTATCGATCTCAATTCAACAACCGATATGGCATCAGATTGGTAGTTTGATACACCATTTGTCTCTCCCCCTCCCCACAATGTTCCCAACTACAGCCGATACCACCAACTGGGATACATTCCGGATATACAGTATAGTTACAATAATGCCTTCTTTCACTTGCCATTTAAAGCTTTGCACATACCAATTGATCTCCAATTTGTATACCCTTGTGCTACAGAGATACTTAAAGTGAAACTAAACCTTCCTATACTTTTCAGCCAAGAAAGCTCACCTCTTGGCCTCTGATCTGCAACTTCCCATGGTGCTGCACATGATCAGTTATGAATCCAGCCATTTATTGGTTTCACAGTTGGTTGAAAGAACAAGCAACTGACAGTTTAGCATTCCCAGCATGCTGGGACTAACTTTTTTGAAACAGTTAAAATTGATGGGTTTAGTTGCACTTTAAGCCATCATAAGTATGTCTACTATGCCCTCATACTGCCGTTACAAGAATGGGCTATACGATCAATATGAAATACTTAACTACAGCCAAAGTGATTTTTTTCCCACTATGAACAGAATGAGGAAGGATTGGGAGACCTGTCAAGTTCATATGGCTTGTGTCAGTTGCCCACAGGGAGATTTTCCTCTAAACCGTGTCCCCTGTCACAAGGACGGGAAGTAAGGGGGAAGACCCTCAAACTAAAGCAGCCCAGATGATTTAATTTTCTTTCCTTCCAAAAAAACAAACCAAAAAAACGCTTTATTTCCCCATCAATATAGCCAGTTTTGATGGGGGAATGCCTCCCACAGTGCCATTGTGTTCTGCTGGTAGGGGGGGCATGGGGAGCCTTCCCAGCCTGCAGAATGCAATGAACATCTATAGCCTCTGGCAGTAAATCGCAAATAAAAAAATTCAACAAGCTGGTTGTACCAGACAATGGATCAAACATGGGTACAATCAGCCTGCCCATACATAGATTCAATCTCTCGGCTGGTCCCTGCTGAACCGGCCACACATCCTGTGTGTCACCTGTTATAAGAAAAGCATTGGAATGCAAATTGTTCCAATTCCTACCCTCTCTCTCCAAAAAATGATTGTGAAGGCTACAAAGCTCACCTGTACTGTTCTTGCTCTGCGTCTGTACTCGGACTTCTGCCACTGATGCGATGAAAGTGTTATTTCCATCTCGTTTGCTCACGAGGTCAATTATTTTTTCAATGATTTCTTGAACAGGATTCCTGTCATCTCGGTTTTCATCAGCAGACTGAAAGAAAAGCAAGTTCTGATTAATATAAATGCTTCAATATCCATTCCGTGATCTACCAATGGCTCAGGCCTTGCATTCTATTCATACCTACACCATTCAGGTCTATCACACTCCCAATACCAGTGCCATGTATCAGAATCTGTTGTACATGGATTTTAAATAACTGCACAATTTATCTTAGGGATGCTTGCCATGCAATCTTCTACAGCTCATATGACTGGCTAAAATGTAAAATACCCTGTTGTCTATATATTCCTTAATTTAACTGCATAAAAACGACTTGGAAATAAAGCCTATAGGACCCTACTTTGAGTGCTACAGTATTCTAATAGTTTGGTTACTGGGTATGTTCATTCAACGTTTCAAAAGTTTTATGCAATGGATCAACCCGATTCAATTATGTCCCAATTTTTATTCTGTACAGAGTTAGAACATCATTAAAAGCAACTGTCCAGGAACCAATAAAAAGGTTTATATTTCCAGGTTATGGTATGTGCACGCTTTTTCTCACTGTGTGAACTGTACTTACTATAGTCACGTGGATCTCATTGTTTGCTAAAGGAGATGGTTCGCAGGTGATGTAGATTGAATATTCAGATGAAGCATTCTTCAAGATGTTCAGATTCCTCAGTTCATTGCAAATGCTCTCTGTAGTGAGGCCCTGATCACACAAAAAGGCAAATTAGGTTTTATTTTTAGAAACACAGCCTCAAATACTACCCCATGCATCAGAAAAATGTACCCAAAGCTGAAATACCTTTGGGCTTCATTTATTTAATGCAAAGAAAAGTGGCGGGCAATCATAGAAGTTGTGCGCGCTTCATCCACTAACAAAAAACTAATACTGAACAAAACTGGCCACTGGCTTCTTGACCACCTGCTTTTTTCATTGTGTTATGCAACATAGACGAAAGGGGAGCTTAGAACTTGTCTGCATTTTCACAATGAAGCTCCCAGAAATTAAAAAAACAAAAAACTATCACAATATTTCCACTCTGTAGCCTGCATGCCCAATAGGCATTTCATACAAGCCTCATACAGGTCTGATCTCTTTACAGTATGTGACCAGGCCATGTTAAAGTAAGGCAGGCATTATGCAATTTTCTTTCCTTCAACCACACATTGAAAGAAAATTGCTCGGTCCCCACCATCAACAGTCCGGGTTGGTGCAGAAATCTCTCCCATGGAGCTATAGTATTCTGACAGCGGGATGTTTCCTAGCTGCCAGAATGCAATTATCACCGCCAGCAGCTATAGCTGCCAGCATTGATCGAACAAAAAAAAAAAAAAAAAAAAAAAACACGATAGACCAACTTCCATGCAACCAGCCTGCCCATACATGGATTGACATTTGCTTGGTTCAGCAGGAACCATCTGAAATGTCGATCCATGTATGGCTGGCTTAAAATGGAAGTTCATGCTAAAAACGAAAATCCCTGCATTTATAGCCACCAACATTCTAAGACTCACCTCTGAAAAAAAATAAAATAAAAAAAATCAGTGTACATACCTTTTCTGAAGGCGATCCAACCCGATCTCCAGCGGCGGAAGCTCTGCAGAGGATACGGCCAACAACAGCTGTGAAATGAATGGGAAGTGACGTCACCCATAGACTTTCTATGGGTCTTCTGTTGGCGGACGTGTCCTCTGCACCCGCGTCCACAGCGAAGCCGCGGCTGACAGCTCAGCGTGGGATCAGAGCTTCCACAGCTGGAGATCGGGTCTAAGCGGCTTCCTAAAAGATATGTATACCGATTTTTTCTTTTCTTTTCGGGGCTAGAGAGGTCAGCGTTAGCCTGTTGCTACTATAGATGCAGAGATTTTAGTTTTTGCATAGACTTCCACTTTAAGTATGAAGTCAAATGCAAGCTAGCTTATCTAAACAAGATTAAAATAAACAGTACTCCTTCAAAAGCTTCAAGTCCATCCTTACTCACCGGTGACATCATCTCTTTGTTGAAGGTGAAAGTGATGTTTGCGCAACTGTTGTCTTGATAACTGGCGTTCGCGTTACATTTTGTCTTCAACGGAGGCTGATTGGATGGCCAGCATTCACCCGCTCCAGTGCAGGGAGGAATGAAGCAGTGGCCGTCTTTAATGGGAACACAAGACTGTCCAGGAGGGCATTCATTGCGACTTTTATGGTTTAAGTCACAGCGCTGCGGGCCACACCACACCTACAAATGAAACAATAGTGTATAACTGAAAGCCCACTACGCATTAGGCTATACTTTTTTGGTCAAGAGACGTTTGAGTTTATAACAACCTGCAATGCTATAAATATAGGTTGCCTTCTATTTAAAAGCTGCTCATAAACATTCACTGAAGTCTGTGCAAATGTCTGCTACAACTTGAGATATTTGGCAATCTATTTACAGTGGCTACAGCTGAGCGCCAACCTTTGTTCTGTGCTGTCATCAGCCAGACTGAGGGGCTACCCGTAACGCATTACTAGCAGGAAGTTACCTGAGAGTAGGAAAATCTCTGCACTACAAAAAACTAACTTTCTAAGCCATAATAACCTCTTTCTACCCCCCCCCCCCCCCCCCAATTTTCCTTGTGCTGAAAGTTACATTGTGGATGAAGATATTAAACTTGAACATTTACAAATTTGAAATTAGAATGATCAATTTAAACAAAAAAAAAAAAAACACACCACTTTCCACTGCTCCAACTGCACTAACTGCACTAACCTCTGAAGAACATTGCCACGGTAATGGCACTCAATTAGTCTATTAAAAGCATTGACGAGTGCAGTAACCTTATGCAGCCAGGTGTTTGTGTCAAACCTGTGTATGGTGGATTGGTTGCTACAGATAGCTGCAGTTTAGTAAGCAAGCCTGTAAATCTACAGCCCACTAGTTATTTCATGTGATGTTTGGTCACACAGTAAAGTCTTACAAACAGCTTGCATGGAAAGTCAGGTACAGCATAGGAGATAGTATACTGTTCCTATACAATCAGAAGTGTGTACAGGGCATGACGTGTGCCGCTTTATCATCCTGTACGCATCCTGTCCTTACACAGTGATGACAGCTCTTTTCTGTACAATGCCTGAATTTGAAAGCAAAACACTTAATCATTTTAGACTGTGCTTGAAACTCGTTAGGCTTTCAAGGACCTTGCTCTTCACGCTGTATGACAACATTAAAATAAGGAGCTTACCTTGGAGCAGGCAACCTTTCCATTGAGACATTGACAGGCGTTGCAGTCATCATCCCATTTGGCTCCATCTGGTGTAGCATGTCCATTAATTAGACAAGCCTTTCCTGTAACTGCAAAAATAGTAGTGTGAGATTAGGCCTTTATATCAAGAACTAGCAGAAATTTTCTGGGACAAGAAGTTTTAGTGTCACTTTCTGGTAAACTCCACTGGTACAAGTCAGACATGAAATATGAACAAAGCATATCCTTCTATAGCATGCACTCGTCTTAATCCAGAGCACTAAGTGACATTTTCTATCTGCCGCTTCATTCCTCTGCGATAAACAGGAGTCACTTCTGACAAGTTTTCCTGACACCAAGCAAAAAACATTGACAGGGGAGGGCAGTTTGATTGACCGCTTCAGCTCTGGTGTGCCATGTGAAGGGGATGTGTCCCTTCCCTCCAATCAGCTTTCAGAGTTTAGACGGAGTAGAGAGGGGTTAAAAACCCCTACCAGGTTATATTTGTCACGTGTCCCATCCCATTGGGGACGTTTCATTTGACTTCCTGCCCTGGACTCAAAGAAATTAGGAAATAAACCAAGTTGTCAGAGGAAGGAACAGTTGCCCAAGTGACATGTCTAAGTTGTGACAAATTTTATGTTAAAAGTATAACTTTAGGCAAAACAATTTTTGGATACAGTCTAGAGCAGGGGTCTCAAACTGGTGGCCCTCCAGCTGTTCTGAAACTACAAGTCCCATGAGGCATTGCAAGGCTGACAGTTACAAGCATGATTCCCACAGGCAGAGGCATGATGGGACTTGTAGTTTTGCAACATCTGGGGGGCCGCCAGTTTGAGACCCCTGGTCTAGAGGGATTCGAACCCCTGTCAGTTTTTATTGCCAACTCTAATGCCGTTGATTCACTCTATTTGTCCTGTATACCATAAGTAAAAGTGAAAGTAACAGAAAATTAAAAATTTTGGGTTGTCGCCAGAAAAGTAATAGAGGGAAAATCTTACAATGGGGACTGGGGACCTGGGGGGGGGGGGGGTGGGCGCAAGGGATTTCCTCTCACTTCCTGTTTGGTTATGGGACAGGAAGTGAAGGGAAATCTCTGAAAATGGGACACAGATGGCAATTTATTTTTTTTAAATATGTGGGGGGTTAGAATTCTTTTTCTTGCTCTATCCAAAATGGGGGGGGGGGGGGGGGAAGAAAAAGTTTAGCCTATAGCTCTACTTTAAAAAGTCACAAACTGACATTTTGTAGGCCGAGCCAATATTTAGACTACCAGGTATCAACTATCAAGGTCAGAGCAAATACTTCAACTGTTTCAGCACTATACATTAACTTTAGAATGAACACAGAATTTGAACAGCTGCTATTAGTGCTTTAATGACAAGTTGCAGCTGGCAGTACCTTCTTGACACTTTGGACCACTATGGCCAGGTGGACAGATGCAACGGTAGCTGTTAATTTCATCTACACATGTCGCTCCATACGGACACGGTGAGGACTGGCACTCATTAATATCTAAGTAGTAAAAGAAGTCAAAAACAAAAACGGTAAATGCAATGTCTGATCAAATTAGGAATGCCAAAACATTTTCTTTTCACAGGGCCTATAAAAATCAGGGAAAAGGCCCGACTATCCAGCTGCCACTGGCCATCAGCCACTTCTTAGACAAGCATGCTGGAAAAGATGCCTAGTTCTGCATCACATTGCCTTAATTTGTGTTTTCGGTCATGTAATACTTCTACATTAAAATAACCCTTGTAACAGGTAAAAGGAAATATGATAGAAAAATGGACCCTTAAGCCAGAAACCGGTCGTGTGTACGAGGCTTAAAAGAGGAAACAAGGAATGGAATGCACTTATTCGACATTTAGAAGCAAAAATACCTATATAAAACACCACATTTAAACAAGGAAATGTTCTGGTTGGCCATAGCACTCAGAATCCTCATCTCAGTTTTAGCTGCTGACTGAAAACTGGATGTGGATTGGTTGTATGGGCAAAAAAAATAAAAATAATAATATATATTAATATTATTATTTCCTAAAGCGCATTTTGATACACTAATCAAAAATGTCACACTAGTCATTAATCCCTAGAAAGACTAGATGCGAATAATCCACATTTCTTCTGATAGTTTTTTAAAAGCAGAGGCTCACATTTACGATTGATGTGACAACATAAGAGAAGAGAGCAGAGCAATTCTCAAGTCAATCTCAAATGATTACCCATCTTGTTTAATTTCAGATGCAGTTTTTTGAAGTGTCCCTTATGGCCAGCAAGCAGAGCCAAGATGGTACTTATTGTCACGGGGGAACATATCAACTCGCCATTACAGGGGCACAATAGATACTTCAAAAGCCTTTGCAAATAGAAAAGGCGAATTATCCAGACTTGCGTATAACAACTATTTAGTACTTTTTGCAGCAAAAATCTAACCTGTCCCATCAACATGGCAGAGCTCCTGCCAAGCTGGTCACAAGGAATTAACCTTTAATAAAGGGTGCCAATGCAGTATATCAAAGCAACCAACACAGATTCATCTTGTACTGATCTGACTTATGGTGGCCATAAACAATTTTTTTTTTTTTTTTTATCCAATCAAAATGATCTGTCGTATACAGTTACAGTGCATCATAGTTATAAGAGTTGAAAACACAATTCATTTTCATGGATAGAGATTGTGTGTGTGTGTGTGTGTGTGTGTGAGTGTTAGAGCTGCACGATTCTGGGCAAAATGAGAATCACAATTTTTTTTGCTTAGAATAAAGATCACGGTTCTCTCGGTGTAAAATCTTTCACATTATACAAACAAATTTGGGCTAACTTTACTGGGTAGTTTTTTTTTTTAATTCATTAAAGTCATTTTTTACAAAAAAAATGCATTTGAAAGACCGCTGCGCAAATACAGTGTCACAAAATATTGCAACAACCACCATTTTATTCTCTATGGTCTCTACTAATTTTTTTAATATATATATATATATATATATTTAAATACGTTTGGGGGTTCTATGTAATTTTCTAGCAAAATAAAATGATTTTAACGTGAAAAAAACAAATGTCAGAAAAAGATTGTGTTTAAGTGGTTAAACTTTCCTAATTTACATACAGAAGTCAATTCCTCTGATGTAAAAGTCAAATTGTTACAATGTTTAGACTTACTGTTCCACTGATAAAGAATGTTGTAAAACTTGGCAGACTGCCCGGAGGCTGAAAGCAGAGAATTCTCTGCATACAAAAGATCGGGAAATACTTTGTCAAGATCGCAATGGGAAAAAACAATTGCGATAACGATTAATCGTGCAGCTCTAGTATGTGTGTAATGTACACACACACACCATGTTCACTCAGGTTAAAAAGATCTGCAGCTCAATTTCTTGTGAAATTAGCTTTATGCCGAGCGATGGACCGCCACACTCAAACTTTCACCAACTTTCCCTTAGAAACCCAATCTCTCCCTATGTGTAAACACAGGAAAGCTCCCATTCTTGGAAGAGCCAGCAGTGAGCATGCAGCCCTCAGCCTTTCGCATCCAGGCTGCGAGATGGAGCCATCCATATGCCAGCTAGACCCAACTTGGCTGCCAGCCAAATCCAAGCAGGCCTATTCATGAGTGTGTGTGAAAGGTTCCCAGCTGTATTATCACTAGCATAGCTTTCTACATGGAATCTGGTGTGAAATCTACGGCGTTAACATTTATGACAGAACACCATATCAAAATGAAGGGACTGGAGAATACCACTTTAGACGGAAATTACAGTTTAGATCTTCCCAAGGTATAATTACACAAAATCTATTGCCGTGATTTAATGGCCTGGTTTTATACAGCAGACAGGAACAATTGTCATTTTTTTCACCAAAACCCACAGAAGCAAACACTAAAATCAAAATGGATTATACAATATTTATGATACAGCACTTCATGTAGGAGTGGGCCTTGTGAGAACTGTCTGTAGGGATCAGAGCAACAAGTTAGATTTTTTTTTATTGTCTAACTGGGATGAGAAACATGAAAGGAAAATAATTTGATAGGCTGCTATAGGCGACAAAAAAAAAAATGCTTTCAATTTTCACAGCTTAGACCAACTGACATAAGTGGTCTTTAAAAATCTAAGTCTAAGCGACTCAAACTGATGCAGTCGAAAACAAGCCCGTTGACACAGGCCCCAACAATATCTAGCCCGGCTGAAGACATTCCAAGGTGTTGCCTTATAGACACCTGACTGGTAATGGTCAATTTTAAAAGTCAGTCTATAGATGAAGGCCACTTAATCTTATTTTATGAGGATCTGTCACCCCCTACACCAGAGGTTCTCAACTCCTGTCCTCCGGACCCACTTGGACCCCTTTCACACTGGAGCGTATTGCAGGCGCTATAGCGTTAAAAATAGCGCCTGCAATCTGCCCTTAAACAGCTGTTACATTCACTCCAGTGTGAAAGTCCGAGGGCTTTCACACTGGAGTGGTGCACTAGCAGGACTGTAAAAAAAGTCCTGCTAGCCGCATCTTTGGAGCAGTGTGTTTACCGCTCCTGCCCATTGAAATCAATGGGACAGCGCGGCTACAACGCCGGCAATGCGCTGCTTTAGCAGCGCGTTGCGGGCGGTTTTAACCCTTTCTCGGCTGCTAGCAGGGGTTAAAAGCGCCCCACTAGCGGCCAAAATGCACCGCAAATCCGCCCATAGCGTCGCTGGTAAAAATAGCAGATTTTTACCGCCGACGCTATGGGCAGCTCAGTGTGAAAGGGCTCTAACAGGCCAGGTTTGCAAGATCACTGAATTCTATTACTGTGTAGGGCAGTGCTTCTCAACAGTTAACTAGAATTTCTTATAACAGAGCCTTTTGACCAACTGGTACCAACTGGCCCCAGTTCCCGGGAAGAGTTAATCAACATGGTCTTCAATTTAAAAACTTAGTGAGACCAGAATACATTAAAACACAATAGCTGGGAGCATTCCATTAACCCAACATTTTCACCCTCAGCAACAAACATTTGTGGGTGCGATTTTTTTCAATACGCAACAGCAATACTTACTAATTCTACAGTCTGGACCAGCAAATCCGGGTGCACATTCACATCGGTACCAGTTGTCCCCATCGACACATGTTCCACTGTTGTAGCTGAAAAATAAATAAATCATCATTTAATAAACAAGTCAAAACCGAAACAGTTACATGATTTTAAACAGCAACTTGCATTTTTCCTTATAAGCAGACATTAATATTGTGTTCGGAACGTGAAAATTTAAGAATGTGACAAGATAATTGGCACTCTTTACAGAAATTGTTAGGCTGCCTGTATAGCAGTCCATGCTTGTCTGGCTACAAAATTACAGTTATTACACATCTACAAATTAAAATATTATAAAGAATGGCAACAGCAGGAAAGAAGGTTCTGCACAGCGCATTTGAATACATTCTTTAAAGTGGAAGTAAACCCTCCGATCGTTTTCAGCTGCCATCTTGGCCTCTGTTTAATCTTCAACTGCCATGATGCTGCACATGTGCCCAGTTAGGACACCAGCCATTGGATAGTTTGACAGATTGGTTGAGAGCACAACCAATGTGATCGTTTAACTCCCGACATGTGCCAGGAATGTAACTTTTTTTGTTAAATTGATGGGTTTACTTCTGCTTTAAAAACGCACTGCAGCTTTTATATGAACATTGGTACAATTTGCTAAATAAAAAAAATGCTAAATGTGCATTTAGTAAAATATAAATGTGTAATGCATAGTAACCTATAGCAACAGAATCACTTCAGTACAACTGACTACTGAAATCTGAAAATGCTGGCCTTTGTCAACCCCAAGTGATTCTGTCTACAGTTATTAAACGATTATTGCATTCAAAACAGTTTTTACCCCATGACATTAGAAGGTGGTTTCTTGGACATCACAAGGGAGAAAATTCCCATCACAGGACAGTCCAAGTTCTATCCCCTCCTACAGTGCCGCCATTACAAATCCAAGCAATGGGACCCCAGACCACTTGTTCGGGCACATCAACCTGGGAGGAGGCCCTAGACTGTTCTATAATTCCTTCCATTCCATTCATGATTTTGAATTGCAATACTTCTGAACATGTCCTCTGGCCTCAGGGATAAAATAATTTAAGACACCTTATTAAGCCAAGGCAGCTCGTTAATCTAATGGTGTCTATCTCTACTCAATTTAGCCCCCATTTTTTTTTATTCCAAGTGGCAGCTTTTACTCTCTACAGAAAAAAAAAACAAAAACAAAAAAAAACACATACATAAGTTGGGAACCCGGAGTGCTGAGATTGTGCATCTGATGCCGACACCTGCTTGCAGCCACATAAATCTGAAATATCACTTTTGGCTATACTTGGCCTTTAAAAGGGAACTTTTTAAAGCAAAGGAAGGTACCCTTATGGACTTTTAGTGTGCAACTTCATGTGTCACCTTTAAGTTTAATTACTATGTATGCCACGGATCAGGGAGAGAAAAAAGGGCATACAATCAAGCATCAGGATACTCTATACATGTTCCTGATCAGTGAAGGATAAAGATGTAGTTGTATGTCAGCATTTGAAGTGTCCTGGCAAGTTCCCTCCTTCAAGCACCTCCGACATTCATCACCTCCAATTATCATCCAGATATATAAAATGACATGGGAACCTCTTAATAGTATTTGTGGCGGTGGGTTTGTTTTACTTACCATGGATGTGGGTTGCAGTCGTTGGTATCTGCAAACACAAATCAGAAGCACAAATTAAAAATGATATAGGGCCTGTGGATTGCAATTAAAATCAAACTGCATATATAAAACTGCAAACACAGGAAGACCTCTTGAATAAAAGGAAGGGGGGCAGACTGGATGAAAGTGAGGGGAAGCAGGCGTGCTGTTGGCTGAGAATGCAGGAAAACATGGGGGCAACATCTGTCTCTTGTTATCTCATCTGAAACTTTCTCATGACCAAGTTCAGCCTCCGTTACTTAATGTTATAGCAAAACATGATTCAGGTGATGTTGAAGTCCATATCAAATGCTTCCCACTTCTGCCTTCAATTTAAAAAAAAGGTACAGGGGGTGGCAGGATGAGCTAATTGACACCCTTCCAGAAAAAGCTCAGTAAGCAGACTTACTCTGAAAACATGTTGGGCCTTCCCAGCCTTCTTTACAGACGCAAGTGAAAGAGTCCCCGCGGACAACACAAGTTCCACCGTTGAAGCAAGGACTTGGCAAACAGCTGCTGTTTCTTGCTATGAGGAAAACAATATAAAAAGTATAAGAGCCGAGAGGGGAACGAAACAGTCAGGAAAGAAAACGGCCCAATTCTATTCTCAATATAGTACTCCTATAATGTAGTGTTTGCTTTTAATATAAACACACAACCCAAGGATGCATTTCACATAACTTAGAGAACCACCATAATATATATATATATATATATATATATACACACACACACACACACACATACACATACACACATATATACACACACACACACACACACATACACACATACACACAAGAAAGGACTCGATCCATTTCATCAGTTTTGGGTGGGGAGGACTGGTGGAATTTCCCAACCAATAGGTTTTGCAAGGCTGATTTTTATTTTATTTATACCCACCTAGGAAGGATGACCCTAAGTGCTCATGTACACTTGAAAATGAGGGGGATGACAAAACACATGCGTTTTTGGGAGGGAGTGGGGGGAAAGAAATCAGAACTTCACTTTCTCAACCAACATTGACTATTTTTAATCCTCATGCATGCATTAGTAAATAGAAAGGAAGGTATATTAGGTTTACTTTAATTTTTTTTTATTTCTTCCGTGGCTTCCATGCCTAGGCAAGTTATGTCATACATCCCAGGAGTCTTTAGTAGGGGAGGAAGGGTTTTCTCAGCTAATCTCATGCTCCTGCATGTGTGCCCGAGCTAAGGGCAGGTGGATTCCAGGAAGTAAATGCTACATGAATCTGCCCTTACTCAAGATGGCCCACAATCAGAAGTGCTCGGTTGTGTTTTTCAAGAGGAGTTCCCAATAAAAATAAAGCATGGAGACATGGATGGACGGACGAGTTTGCTTTGGGTATTAAAAATGAATTTAGTGTTTTTGGGTGCTCAGACGCAGTGTAGTTCCACTTTAAAGCACTGGCGCTAACGTAAGCCTAGCCTCCACTCTCCCACCACCTAATCCAGGAATTCATTCAGTCCCCTCAAATTTCTGTGTGAGCTTTGACTTTCAGAATGTCAAAAACTTGCAAAAAAGGTAAGCAACCTCCCCCACATGACAGCACTCAACCCTGGTCACCGAGATACCAAGTGCTAAAAGGTGAGATTTTTTCTTTAAACAGACCTACTTTAAAAGATATTTACTAGAAAAATCAGGGATAATATAAATGAAAAATGAACACCCAATTAAATAAAGCGAAAATAAATTTCTCTAATCAGGGACATTTAGGAAGCCTTAACTACAGACACTTACCAATGTTACAAGTGGTGCCTTCCCATCCAGGAGAACACATGCACTTAAATGTATCCCCCTGGTCATAGCAGGTGCCCCCATTGTTGCAGGTGTTCTCATCGCACTGGCTGTCCTCTGCAAGAACCAGAATATGGTTATCGGGATGAGAACTCACAACACAAAGTTTTAGCTCCAGTTACAAACACACAACACACACTTACGGGAGTGGCAGGTCTTTCCTTTCCACCCATTCTTGCATTCACAGTAGAAATCATTAACCAAGTCCCGACAAGTACCTCCATTGTGGCAAGAATTTTTACTGCAGTTATTTATGTCTAAAACAACAGCAACAAAACACGGCACATGGTGAGATACAAAACATGAAGACTGCCGACATCAGCATCACAGCAAGTAAAGTTTGTTCTATTTATTGATATAGTGATGACAAATTCTGCAGCCTTTTACAGAGAGCACCAGAACAAACCCTTAAAAGAATGTCCCTTCCACAGTAAAGCTGGCAATACATTGCTCAGATTCTGACCAGCTTAGCCAGAATTCAAGCAGTGTATGGCTCTCCAAGGACTGCTCTTTTGTTCAATTGACTTTTGTCGAAGGAGCATATTGGAAAATTGTAGCCAAATATCACCTATATTCAACCAGCCGCAGGCACTGTTTGGGTATTCTGACAGCCAGTGGTGCCAGCTGTCAATAGAATATCCAGCAGGAGGATATGTCCATGTGCACTGTTAGCATGGAAAGAGGAATCTGATTCCTTTTGTTTTATCCATTGACTGAACGAAAGAAATCTATACATGTATGTAGGATTGACTTTGAGGGGGAACGCATTAACCTAAAACAATAGAGAATATACATGTCTAAGCACTGCAAAAGCAATCATGCTAAACATAGTGCTGCTATGCAGAGTGCAGGATGCCAGCACAGACAGCCAATTTATCCCTGATGGAAATATTTGGTTTATTATTAGGTACTTCTATAGAGCGTCAATATGCACAGCCCTTTACAATTATAATTTTGTACATTCACATCATTCCTGTAAATGGATTATTCTTGAAATCTGACTTATTACAAATGACCCGTACAGCATTGTTCCTAACCTCCCTGGCAGTATGATTATGTCAGATTTTTGATGCTGAAAGCGGTACAAATATTTTGCATGGAAATTTGGCATTTTATATTGTAGGTCTGTAATTCTTAGAAATTACTCACTTAAATCTGTCCAAACAGGAGTCTAGTACAGTGTTTCTCAACTCCAGTCCTCAAGGCGCCCCAACAAGTCATGTTTTCAGGATTTCACTCTGATGAAACTGCTGTGGTAATTACTAAGGCAGTGAAACTGATCAAATCACCTGTGCAAATTAATGGAAAACCTGAAAACATGACCTGTTGGGGCGCCTTGAGGACTGGAGTTGAGAAACACTGGTCTAGTAGACATCCCGGGTATGATAAAGTTTGAAATACAAAATGATAAATTATAATAACTATAACAAATAATAATATATTAATAACAAAAATTATTTCATAAGGTTATCAAATCAAACACACTGAAATTTGCTCAGTTGCAGAATTGTCGCTGTCATTACTTTGTGTTTGATGACGAATTTGCCCACAAATCTGCAAGTGATTCTAATTTATTATCGCTGTTTTCTAGCTGATCTAAAAGCACTTTTGACGTAAACTGACATTTTTTGGTTGCTATGAACAATCTCCAGTTCCCAGGCAGAAAGAACAGTTTTTATAATATAAAAAACTGCATGCAGGACACTGGACAGACCACTAGGGAGGAGGTGTTTAATTATTTGATACAGTACTGTAATCTAAGATTACAATGTATACGGTTTTTTACCTTTTGAATTTGGCGCCGAGCTCCGTCCCCGTGCGTCGCAACGCTCGCAGGGAACGGAGTTAGGCACTGTGAATCGAGCGGAGGACACACGGCTCGCAGACACAACGGGGAAACATCGCGGAATCCAGGGGACAAGGTAGGTACGCTGTACATGGATCCTGCGATGCGATCCCGAGTGTGACTCTGGGTTACCGCTTTTGGTACTTAAAATCCACCCCGAGCCACACTCGGGAATACCGCCAGGGAGGTTAAAGCATTTAGCTACAGGACTCCTATAAAACTGAATTGTTCTGAATGGTCAGTTCAACTCATAGCTACGTATTAAGCCCATTCATTGTATTTAGCATAAATGGTCATTTAACACTCATTGCATAATTTGGTACATTTTGTAGTGATGACTAATCAAAGTCTTATTGTGGAACAGTATAACATCCCAATCCAGATAAGCAAATGAACTCACCTATTTCGCAGTAGGTTCCCTCCCATCCTTCACTACAAATACACTTGTAGGAGTTTACCCCATCGATGCATGTTCCTCCATTCTTACATGGGCTGCTTTCACAGTCATTGATGTCTACAAGAACAAGTAGATCAATTAGGCACAACACAGAATACACAAATTCTCAAGAGCTGCTGCAGGCAACAAACAGTGGTAGTGACAATATAAAGAGGGGTATGCAATAACAACTAATGACAAATCTGAAATAATCATCAGACCCTGCTCTGAAGGTGCTTACACAATCTAAGGTCTCTAACTCACATTCACAAACTAGGGCCAGTTTAGACCAGAGACAAAATGAACCTACCAGGTGGTCTTTGGAGTGTGGGAGGAAACCAGAGTACCTAGAGCAAACCCACAGAGGCACATGGAGAACATGCGGGCCATTGGGATTCAAATCAACAACCTAGTACTGCCAGGCAGAAGTGCTAACCACTTAGCCACTGTGCTGCAATACTAAGACTAGCTAAAAGCATTGGGCATGTTAGCATATTACTGTTTGCAATGAAAGGGTTACCTGTGTATGGTCTGGGACTTTGCCTAGGTAACTCATAAAGAGCATGCGTTTCTTGTACTCCGCAATCACAAGTGTATACTTTGAAATGAGGGATTGAGAATGGTGGACCACTTACTTTCATGACAGTATGCGCCAGTGAAGCCCTTGTTGCACTCGCAGGTGAATTTGCCTCCAGGTTGGCTCTTGCATTTGCCATGTGGTCCACAAACATTGGAGGAAATGTACCTCACACCCTCCGGGGTATTGTTGGAAGTCACTGCAACTGTACAGCTGTCAATCACTGGAAGTGGGGAGAAGACCAGAAAGAGAATCATGAATAATTTTTTTTTTTTTATATAAAAATGAAATAATGCATAGTTTCCAAATTTGCAATTTTACTTTTAATGGTTGCCCACCCTTAAGAATATGGCTAATTTTACTAAAGTCTTATAGAAAACTGCCTACTTTGTTTAATACTCATATGAGACTAGAATGTTAATATAGACATTGAGTCTACAGCTTAATCATGTCAAGCATAAATTTGTATAACCAAGTATAACTGAAGGCAATTTTAGTTTCGGATAGGAGGAGTGGAGAGGGATCAGAACCCTTCAGGTCTTTATTGCCATCTGTGCCCCCTGTTAAGAAGATTCCCCCTATTTGTCCTGATTATTGAAAGGAAAAGAAAATCCCAAATTTCCAGAGAAGTAATAGAGGGGGAAATCTTCCAATGGGAAGACTAGCTCTGGTGACCTGGGGGGGGCAAGTGTTTGCCTTAAATTTGCAGAGATTGCCTCTCATTTCACATTTTAGCTATGGAAGAGTTAGTAAATCTCCCCAGTGGGACACAGATTGCAAAACTGAAGCTATAACCCTCCCTTACTTTATCCAAAATAAAAAAGTTCTACTTTAAGGCAACATGCACCAACCCACAGCAACCAATGTTCACCCATCACTGATCTGACCGCAGTAATCTGACTGGTTGTTATTGATTTCTGCACATATTTCAATGCCTTGCTTACAGAAGCCCAGAAGAAGCTTTGAAAAAACAAACTAAATGGTCAACCAATATGCGGACATGCAATGAAAATGTGAAAGTGATTTTTTTGTCTGTGTTCAGAAATTGCAGGCAGTTTTTTTCTACCTTTATCTGCACAAAAAAATAATGATTTCTAGGTCTTTTGATCAAAAGTTTAATGCTCCTTATCAATGTCAAGCTGTGGAGGAGCTGCCAAAAGTGGAAAATACCTTAATGCATCATTGTGAGATCATGCGTGATTGTATAAGCAAGTAATTTTTACAAAAAACATTCAAGATTTTTTTTTTAATCTTTGCATTCCCCCCCCCCCCCCCCCCTTAAGCCCAAAATGACTCAAAATGCAGCACACACTTAATTGTCGCTGCTCGCTTGACCTCCGCTCCTCCACCAAAACCTTGCAAACCTTACTACACAATAATCACTTAACTAGCTGGGCACAGCTGGATTTTATTATCACCCTGTGTGGTTCATCAGCGTTTTCACAGTCGCTGCACCCATGAGTGTTTGCTGAGAGCCCGGCATGCGTCAAGCAGCGGCACACATACCTTCGCAGGGAGTAGTGCGGCAGTGATCTTTTAATTGCGAGCAGTTCTTTCCTTCGTAGTCCTCGGAGCAGTTACAGAAGTAATCTGTGGCAAGATTAAAGCACTGGGCTCCGTTCTGGCAAGGGCTGGGCTTGCAGTAATCTATGTCCAACTGTAAATGTTGGAGGGGAAAGAAGAAGCAAGAAAAAACAAAACAAAAAAAAAACAAAAAGGTTTTATTATTACCCTATTCAATGCTAAAGAGAACAGACTCTGGAATCTGACCTTTTCATCTAGCTGCCTCCATTAATTTTACTTAAAGCAGAATGCACAGCTCTGCAATGCCTAGATCTAAGGAGACGCATCCAGGATATAAAACAGTCACCAAAGGCCAGCGAGGAACATATAACAAAACTTTAACACGAAAACATTTGTGATCTGTTTAACTTAATGGATTTGATTTCCCTGGCTCACCCTCCACCCCCTCGCCCCCCTTTCCCAGACCAACACTTTATTGGCAGACAGCTGTAAGGAGTATGACTATATAGCAAGCCTCACTGAACATAAGGTATTTAGTGTACAAATCATTAGAAAAAAAAAAAAAAAAAAAAAAAAAAGGAGGGAGGGGTATGGGGGGGACTGTTGGTCTTAGAACAATCCAGGAAGGTTTGCATTTCACCAGTGCTCACCTGACAGAGGTTTCCAGAGAAACCAGCGGGACAGAGACATTGAAATCCATTGATTTCATCCTGGCAGTGACCCCCATTCATACAAGGGTTGCTGGCACATTCATTGACGTCTTTCTCACAACGCTCCCCTGCATAGCCGGGCGGACAGATACAGCGAAAACCATTAACCAAGTCCTGCAGTTGACAAAAAGTTGAAACAAAAGGAAGACCGTTTACTTAGAATCAACAATAACGTGTTCGGAAGAGAAAAAGTGGGCATAAACATCCGCAAAGCAACAAAATATAATATAAAGCTGTGGTTTCCCTCCATTAAATAAAAATAAATGTAGATATATATATATGCATGCATGTATATATTAGAGATAGATATAGGGAAACGAAAAAATAAAAATAAATAAATTATAAACAACAAACCTACTTCATTTAACTCATGTGAAGTTTGTTTTGTAGCGTGGCCCCGATCATAGTCTTCTGGGATCCCCTAGTGGGCTACTCCTCGCATCGGTTAACCCCCTGGGAGAAACGCTCTCCCTGGGGGTTACCTTGCGGGCACGCTCCCGAGTCCAGCATTTGCATCTAAACACAGAATGCCGACTCGGCCCTGCCACCCCGACATTGGATTTGATTGACAGCAGCGGGAGCCAATGGCTGCACTGCTATCAATCGATCTAAACAAGAGCCGAGAACCCTGAGCAGAGAGCTAGAGCATGTCTCCGCCGAGGGATCAAAGGGCTCAGGTGAGTGCATAGGATGCATTAAGATGAAAAAATCCATCTTTAGCCCCATGTTACACCCAGATTTAGGGCAATGAATGGTTCCCAATTCACAGTACCTTGCACAGGCATTACCAATAGGATCAGAACATCTTAAGCTTGCTTACATTTCTTTAAAGTAAACCAGAAGAAAATAAAATAAAAAAATGCAGGTTGCCTGGTTGGTATGCTGATCCTCTGGCTTCAATACTTTGAGTAACCGACCCAGAGCAAGTGTGCAACATCTCAGGAATCTGCATACTGATTCTAGGTCTGTATTACAAAGTACTGGGATCAGAGGCAAAGTCTTAAGCCTGCAATAGACAGTTCAAATCTCGGCTGGTTCAGCAGGAACCAGCCAAAATTTGACCCATGTATGGGCAGGCTGAATCTACCAAATTGACTGATCAACTTAGGTACAACCAGCCTGCAGGATTTTACATGCGATCATCGCTAGCAGCTGGTATAGCCACTAGCAGTAATTACTATCTTTTCCAGGCGGGGACAGCTTCCCCCACCGGCAGAGTACAATGGCTCGGCGGGAGGGATTCCCCAGTCAACATGGTCTGTACTAATGGGGGGAACCCAGCAAATTTAATATTCTCTGTGTTTGGCCTGCATTACAGTCAGTCAAGCAAGGAAAATAATTTGGGACTTTGAATGAGGTAGAGACCCGTTAAGGTCGCAAGCCTCCATCCCGGTTTCGTGAGAAGTAGAAGGAGCGGGACTTTGAATGAAACATGCAGTCAATAGTGGGGGACCCCCCACTATTGACTGCGTGTTTCATTCAAAGTCCAGCCCCTTCTACTTTTTCTCTACAGTCAGTCAAGGAGCTAGCATTTTAAAAGAAGGTAGAATCCAGTTTTAATTTATGACAGGTTTGCTTTACTCTAACAGGTGAAGCCAGACTCCCTTGCTATATTCCATGAAGGATGAGCTAAGGGGGTGTAGCTGTGAATTCCAGCTGAGATATTTTACTGGTGGATTCCCCAAGAGATAAAATAAGCCATTCAGGTGATTAAAGTCCCTGGCATCAACCAAAACGTATTCGCTTTACATGAACATAAGGAAGAATATATATTCACATACCCTGCAAGTTCCCCCATGCTGGCACTGGTCGATGCAATCGTTGATATCTAGACGAGGGACAGACGAGAACAGAAACTATATAAATACTACACAAAAGACACTTGAGATTGTGGATCATTTAAAACTATACGCACTTGAAATGATGCTGAAAAAAAAAAGCGTAAACCTCTATAACCGCAGTTAGATAGAGCTTTTGTTGAGTTTCCTGCATCCTTTCCTTTAGATAAGGTTATTTTAAGGGGTGGGGACCTTGAAGCAATTCTTCCAGGAGTTTGCTAAAAACTTCACATCATTGTTTTCGCCATGTTATCAGAACGCGACCATACTACAGACTAATAAGTTTGATAAAATTGTATATTTTCTTTCCAAGCAGACAACTCCCTTTTTCCTTAAATTATATCCACTGATTTAGATGTTCTAGTTTTTGAGAAGGAGGGGGCATTAGTCTTAAAATAGGTCTAGGTTAAATTGCGATGTTCCTCCTCTGTACAGAGGAAACCAATCTGCAATTGTAAGCAGTTATGCCTACTGGCACAGCCATCATGCAAACTGCTTTCTGAACGGTGGCCCTCGGTTGGAACCTTTCCTGGATCCAATTACCTTGATCAGAAAAGGCACTATGAAATACCCATTTACATGGTTAGGAGGTGAACCGTTAAATGGACATGCCCTGGCTTATTTTAAAAGGTTTGCTCTCTGAGGACAAAAAGGTGTACAGATCATGTGGTACTCATTAAAGCCAATTAGACCAGGTTTACAGTTTTCAAGCAGCAGTTATGTCTTAGCAAACCATTGAACACACAGCCCAAGCTGGCATGCAGACAAGTAAACGTCAATGGGAAGCATTGGCCAGGGTGTCATTTTGTATGAGGATGATGGTTTATGTGTTGCCGGTAGGAGGGGAAATGTCAGAAGAGAAAAAAAATTAAATATCGGGGAATGACTTTATGATTCAATATATCGGTGTGATTTTTCCTTTAGTTTTTTGGGCAATTTGAGGATAGCCATTCTGTCCGGCATCACCTTTTTTTGGTAAAGCCATTGGAGACAGACCTCATTGACGGAAGCTTGTGATAGTGTCTTATTATTGCTCCCTGGGCAGGTGGACTCCAGCCGGATGATATTTAGAAGTCATATCAGCACATTCATTCAAGCAAGTGGATCCTAAAGAAGCAAGCTATAGATGAAACGCGTCGATACACCATGCCACTTTGGAAGAGATGAATACATAATCTCTGTGCTATAGTAGATATGGCGATTTCATGGTTGAGGAGTTTAACCAAATTTTAATGTTATAATAAAGCTAACATAAGTATACATCTGTGTTGTGGCACATTTAAAGTCCCTATTTTCCATCCCCCACCAAGTTTTGTGGTAGGGTGGTTGGAATAATAAGTCATTGGGAAGCTATATACTTACTGATGTCGCAATTTTGACCCGTCCAGCCAGGGATGCAGTCGCAATAGTAGCTGCCGATGAGGTTTCTGCAAGAATTTGCATTCACACAGGGTTTGACTTCGCACTCATTTGCATCTTTCAAGAAAAAAAAAAAAAAAAAAGGAGAAGAAGAAATTGAGGTTTAGACAACTAACCAAACAGATACTAGAAATAGCATTCCAGGTGTTACAAGACTACACTGGAAAACGTGGCTAAATTTTACAAGAGTCTTCCATCCAATAACCTGCAGGTTCAGTCTGTGGTCCTTAATTCACAGTCAATCTCCAACCCAAGCGGTGGAGGATTTAAAGTGGTTGTAAACCTCAGACATGAAATATTAACAATGCATAGCCCTCTATAGTGTGTACTTGTCATAATCCAGAGAACCAAGTGTCATTTCTGTTTGCTGCTTCCTTTCTCTGCCATCTGCATGAATCACTTCTGATAAGTTTTCCTGACACCAAGAGAAAAATTGGTGACAGGGGAGAGCTCTCCAGCCTATTGGCAGTTTCAGCTCTCTTCCTGTGTGCTCTGTGAAGGGGGTGCATCTCTTCCCTCCAATCAGTTCTCAGAGCTCTTCCCACTGTGCATTTTCAGCAGTTTTTTTCTGACAGCTCAGATAAGCTTTATAAATTCTGGACTTTGATTGGATGTAGAGAAAAGAGCAGATGAATAGTTTCATCTGTATCACCTTAGGATAGTCACTTCACTGGGTATATGTGTAAGGGTTTACCATTTTAATGCTGAGGAGCTCCCTGGGCATTCACTGTATGAACTATGCAATGTTAGTACTGCGATCTTCCCAGCTGAGCTATTGTGTTCAGGCACACTCCTGCCCCCCCCCCCCACCAGAACACACTGGTATGCGCTCACAACCATTGGCTGCAATCGCCGATCAGCTGCTGGTGTTGAAGCACGCCCATTCAGGCTACTGTAGACATGGGTCGAACGATGGCTGGTTTCTATTGAACCAGCCAATATCATCTGATATTCAGCACATGTGTATCAATCAGCCTTAAAGCGAGATTTGTGATTTTAACCTACAGGCAAGCCTATAATAAAAGGCTTTTTTTTGGCAAACTGCCGCGGTTTACACTTGCTTTAGGGCAAGTAAAGGTAAGCATGAATTTCCCGAACTTAGGAAGAAGGCAAGAAAGACCTGACAAAAAGAAAATGGACGTGATATAATGTGCTGCAGTGCAAAGGGTACTTTTGTTAGACCTGGGTCACTTCTACAAAAGGGTAAAGGTACATCAATAGCACTTTCCACATCAACGCGCAACTTTTGTTTCTAGTAAAACAAAGAACTTTAATTGCTGTGAACAATGCATTAGCTTAGGTAAATGCCCCAATAAGACAATGATGGTTCATTCTCATTTCAGCATGTTTGGCCAATGTAAGAATTTCAAGCTGCAATGTACTGTAATAACAGCTTAAAGCATACAGTTCAATATATGTACACACATATGGTTGGGGGTCTTCAACTTCTTCCCAAGTCCGTGAGAGGAAGAACATAACCCAGAAAACAAATAAGCTTTGTGCGTTTATTTTCCCAGCCCCATACATACATATAAGGCTCCAGTAATCCCAGGGCTTATTGTGTGCCTCCATCCCAATTTCCTATGAATATATGGAAGGGTAACCTTTGAACCAGCTTCTTCCTAGCCTCAGCTACATGGAGAACAGAAACGTGCTCACATTTGCCTGTAAGGTGAGACTTAAAAACCAGCTCCTTTAATTTGCTGGTATTTGCCCGATTGCTCATTAAGAACAGTAAGAGGCAATTGAGCATTGCAGAGGGGAACTTCCTTCACTATTGTAAGCCAGATTAGAGAGTTTCGTAAAGAATGCAGACAAGTCATTCTTCATGAGATCATCCACATTTTGGAACCCAGCTGTAAACTCCTTGGTCTGTGGGAGTTGACACGGCTGAAAAGATACAGCAACTTTCCCACAGGACCAAGCAGGGGCGAGCATGGGCTCATGTTAAATGCTTTTCCAGAGTGCGCTACTTAGTTTAAACATACTCATTTATTTATGGTTCGTGCTGGATCTCAACCTGCCATGGCTAGCGGCACTCTAACTAAAACCCCATTATTCCCATAGCATGGGGGTTAGTTTTATGGGCAATAAAAAGAGAAAAAAAAAATTCTGGGGTTGGCAAAAACACATTCAAGGGAAATACAATTGTTATACAGTAAAATAAAGCAACAAGACAAATATAGCTATTCCATTAACATGTTAAATAACCCATCAAAAGAAACTCTAGATTATATTCAAAATGTTAGTCATTTAAAAAAATTTGCAAGCAAAATCAGATTGACAAGAGGGATTTAAAAATAAAATGCATTGCCCAAAAAACAAAAAAAACAAAAAAAAACCTACAAACGCCAACCAAAATAATTGGCTGGCAAAAAGCCAACGGGCAATTCTACACAAAATTATGTAACAGAAATATGGAACAAAATAAAATCAGCCTCTGCCAAGACTAAAATGGTGTATATGAGAAGTTCCACTGATGTTAGTTAATGTTTACAATGAGCAATTTGCATTTTGTGGGTCACAAGAGTGCACTTAGGCCGGCCATAGACTGTTCAAATCTCAGCCGGTTCAGCAGGAACCTGCCGAGATTCGAAACGTGTGTGGGCAGGCTGAATGTACAAAGTTGATCAAGTGATCAACTTGGGTACAACCAGCCTGCTGGATTTACTTGCAATTATCGCTAGCAGCTGTTGTAGCCGCTAGCAATCACTGTCTCCTCCCAGCAGGGCCGTCTTCCCTTTCCCGGGAGATTACAATGTCTTGGCAGGAGGGATTCCTGTCAACACTGTCCGTTGATGGGGGGATCGTGTGAATTATTTTCCTGCAATCCATGGTAGCAGAAAAAGATATTAGTACAGTCTATGGCCTGCATTACTTTTGCTCTACTGTGACCCAAAGTCGGCTGAGCTATGGAAGGATCCCAACAATATTGTCGGGATCCACTCTGCTTCTGCTTCCTGACAGCTGTCTCTGCCTCCCAGTGTGCAGCTGCGAGCCAGAACAAGCTACACCTGCCCCTTTCCTGACGTTCCAGTAAGCACTGAATGAGCAGAGACTTACAGTCACTGCTCGCGGCAGACTGAGCAGTCCAAGAACTGATGGATCAGCAGTCAAGTGATCATTCAGTTCATGGGCTTAGAGCCGACATGGAACAACTGTACCATATTGGTCAGTATGGATGTTTTTTTTATAAACCATACTTAAAAAAAAAAAAAGATGCTTTAAGTGATCACATATACAGGACAGATAATTATAATATTTACCTATTTGGCATGTCTTGCCAGTCCACTGGGAAGGGCAAATGCATTTAAATCCATCAACCAGATCCTGGCAGGTTCCACCATGCCCACATGGGTTTGGAGAGCAGTCATCAATGTCTAAAGAGAAAGAAATTTGTAGATCAGATCTCACACATACAGGCACACTTAAGGCAGTGCAATGTGTAATACTGATCGAGAGGTAGCCCATGCTGACCAATTAGATTTTAGTTTTACAGTTTAGTTAAATAAAATGCTAATAGGTTACCTCCCTGTCAACTAGTTCCATAATTAAATTCTGCTCTATAACTGGCTACATACTGCTGGTACAGGTAGGTCCGGTCCATCCAGGAGCACAGCTGCATTCAAAGCCTCCCGTGGTCTCCATGCAGCTTCCACCATTGTGGCAAGGATCAGACAGACAGGCGTGTTCAGCTGTATTAAAAAGATTAGATTGCATTAATGACCTAAAAAAGTGACAGACATGCAACTAGAATTATAAGTGATGCTGGGAAAACAAAGGAAAAAAAAAAAAAAAAGTTTTCTCCAACATGCAGACCACCTTGCTGCATAAGATGTGACCAGCGCTAATGCTCCTATATCTTATTCTCATTAACAGTGCTTGGTTTAACACAACTTCAAACAAGAAGGAAATAATCTTTCATGCTAAGCTGACCTGATCGATGTGCCATAGCTTAGATCAGCTTGAGTCTGAGCCAGGACTAACAGATTCCCATAGACTTAGAAGAAAGCACTGTCACACAATCGGTGGAGGGGGGCAAAGCAGCAGTTAAACTACGCCAGTATCAGAGGGACAAACACAAGACTTAACACTTGCCATAGAAAATGGAACGTGTAGGGTTAAAGGGATACCTTTTTAATAGGATAAAGTGCAAGTTTTAGACTCTGGGTCTCAGGATCAGTCATGCCTTTTGCCCGTAAATATGTGAACTATGGGGGTAGCTAATCATTGCAAACAGTTAGCCTCCTCTATCATGTCAGATGAAAGACTTGTAACTTATAGCAACTACAGTCAACTCCAAGTCTAGACAAGTGAAATAGCTCCTAAAGTTGGCACGTTAAAAAAAAAAAAAAAAAGTTTTTTTTTTTAACACAAAATTATATATAACACACATTACACACACTTAAAACTTTTTTTTCTTCTATAGACAATGACTTTGCCAAGTGCACAACACTCGCGTTGACAGACACTGATACACTCTTCAAAAACTGACCTATTTCACAGTTTTGCCCCGAGTAACCCTCCGGACAGGAACACTGGTATTTGTCAGGGCCGGTGTTGCTGCAGGTGCCTCCATTTAGACAAGGCTGATATGTTCCACAGGAGTTCAAATCTGCCAAAAAAAGGATAGGACACTCAGGAAAAAAAAACATTTCACATTTACTCATTTCTCAACACCAGTTTTTTTTGTAATGTGTTTATAATTTGATGCCTCGTTCACACAGAGCATACACCTGTGCAAGGCTGTATTAACCCGCACGGAGATGCACAGGTGTTCCATGCATCCCTGTGCAGGCAAGTCCCACTGAGGTCACTTGGGACACAATGGCGGCATGGACATAGTCGCTGCTCCCAATTTGACACCAGTGTGGGTGCATGCCCCGAACTCACACTCACACTGCACCCACACGAATGTCGAATTGGGTCTAAGCAGCCCCTGCATCCCAATTGCTATTAGTGGGCCTGCCTGCACATGGATGCATGGAACACCAGTGCATTCCCGTGTACGTAAACACTGCCCTTGTACAGGTGTATTGCTTTAGTACGCTCATCTGAATGAGGCATAATAACTTACAAGATTTCAACTGGGTTTTAACCCAAGCTGGCCAAAAAGGATCTTGAGTTAGGAACTCATGTACGTAACCCAATCAATGTAGGGCTGGGTTCACACATGTGCGGTGCGAATTGAAGCTCCGTTTTCACAGCTAATTGTCAGTTTTTGATCAGCATCAGGTCAGGTTTACATTAGGATCAGGTGAGGGTTGTATCACGTTGACAACTAAATGACACGTGCGATTCAGAAGCGTTCCCAAAGAAGTCAATGGGCCCGAATTCGCACCTGAACCAGACCACACTGCTCAGAAAACTGACAGGGCTTTTTTTCCCCAAACTCGCACTGAATCCGCACTCCAGCTGCACGGGACGGACATATGTAAACAGGCACAATAGAAAGCAATGTTCTTTCACATGTTATGTGAATTGGACGTGGTTCAAAACGCATATGTGTGAACATAGCCTTAGCCTGTTACAGTTAACCAATAATACAACCAGCACTAGCCAACAAAATAGGACTGGTTGCTATAGGCCAGTGGTTCTCAGCCTCAGTCCTTGAGTAACCCCAAGTTTTGGGAACTTCCCTTAGGTAAAATAGCTCTCATCAACACCATGTCATTGATATTGATATTGATTTAAAGCAGCTGTGCAAAGTAAAAGGAAAACCTGGCCTGTTGGGGGTGCTTGAGGACGGAGGATGAGAACCACTGCTATAGGCAACAGACACATTCCTTTCTTCCAGATCTTGTACATCAACCCAGTAAATGATGGAATGTGATAAATAACACAACTTTACATAAGAAAAGGCTTTCCCCGAGTTGAGTCTGCTGTACGATTAGCATACCTTTGTCACAGAGCTGACCACCCCAATTCGTTTCACACAGACACTGCCATGGTTCAGTGCAAGTGCCATGGACACATCCCGGGTGAGGAATGCACTTGTCGCAGTACTGTCCCTGCCATCCATACTGGCATCTGCATTCGGGAAGAAAAGAAAGAAAAGAAAAGGTTTACACAAATCGCCTTCGGCTCAGGAGGAATCCGTCCCTCATGAAGAAAAATGGAATACATTCCTTGAGGGTGTATTGGGCGTTTTCTTGTAAACAAACCTACCAGTAGTTTTGCCAAAGTCCCCAAGCCAATCTTTTCACAAAAGAATCACTGTTTTAAGAGACCCTGCATGGTGCCACTGAGCACAATAATACTCTATTCTACGATCATTCAAATGAGATAGGGAGGGTGGCTGTGCTCTACAAATCAATCTCTTGGCGATGTCAGACTGGACAATCAATTCCACGTAAAAATAAAAAGTCCCACAGAACAATGAAAATACTGCCTTCTTGTTAAAGCTTTATTTTCCCCTCACAGCCTCTAAAGCGGGAGATGTACTGCACGCTTGTATGTGTACACATTTTTTGGTGGGGGTCTCTTGTACAAGGACAGCGTTAAAAGGCTACTAAAACATACTTTTATATAGTGCCTACGTATTGATCAGCGCACATCGAGTCATTCATGTCACGGCCTGGCCAAGTGGAGCTTACAGTTGAACATCTCTACCACCCTTACAGATACTTAGCCAGTTTTGGTGTGGAAGAGAATGAACGTATATGTGGAACCAAACCTTTTGTTTTTGTGAATTGTTAATGAAACAAGAAGTTAGGGGAAATCTTACAAATGGAGGAAACATTTTCTGGTAACAAAACATGTGCCAAACATTTCCTGATCTACCCAAAACGGGAAAAAAAAAAAAAAAAAAGCACGTTTGGTTCTACATATATTTTAAAAGGGCCACCATGTATAGCCAATGGTTTGAATTGCTGACCTGAAAATCTGTTTTGGCTTCACTCCCATTTTGATATGCCGAATACTTGTTCTAGGTCAATGACTCCAAAAATATTCAACTATGGATATCCATACACCCAGTATTTTCAGTAGGTTACACATATACATACACAGAGATAGAGCGATAGAGATAGATAGAGCGATAGAGATAGATAGAGCGATAGAGATAGATAGAGAGAGCGATATAGGAGATAGCGATATAGATAGAGAGATAGGAGATAGCGATAGAGAGATAGAGATATAGATAGAGAGATAGGAGATAGCGATATAGAGAGATCGAGATAGTGAGGTCTACATCTCTATAGCTCTTTATTTTTTTACTCAGTACAAGTTTCCTTTGATATATAAAAGCTTCAAAAGAACATTCTAAAAAAATGCTTAAAAGTAACATTTTAAAATTTGTGAGGATAAATATCGTCATAAAGCTCAATTATGTCCACCAATTTCAAATCTCTACCCAGGACCCAAGCACTGCAAGAACATAGTACTATAATTAGGACACCCTGCTTCCATCTAAGCAAGTTAAATATTTGGATATATAGAAGTTCAGGGCATTTTTTTCTGCTCCTAAAATGCCCCTTGGCTATGGGGTGGATTTACTAAAACTCAAGTGTACAAACTCTGCTGCAGCTCTGCATAGAAACCAATCAGTTTTTTAGGTTGTTTCTCAAAGCTTAATTGAACAAGCTGAACTTAGAAGCCGATTGGCTACCATGCACAGCTGCACCAGATTTTGTACTCTTCAGTTTATGGGGTTGATTTGCTAAAACTGGCGAGTGCAAAATCTTGTGCAGCTGTGACTGGCAGCCAATCAGCTTCTAACTTCAGCTTGTTCAATTAAGCTTTGACAATAAAACCTGGAATCTGATATGTTTCTATGCAGAAGTGAGCCAGATTTGCACTCTCCAGTTTTACTCAATCAACCCCTATGTGTCCATGCATACATTGGGGCAGAGATCGGAACGCACCAAAATCACGTTCAGGAAAGTAGAATTTGGGCAGAAAAAAAAAAAAGCAACCGATGTTTCTAAGCAAGTTTAAAAACTAGGCACGTTTAGCGCTTGAGCGTTAATTTCAATGGCCAGAATGAATGCTATAAATGAACAAACGCCCAAGCGCTTGATGCACCTGAATGGGTCTAAAAAAGTGGGTCTAGGCACGGTTTCAACACTGCTTCCATCAGGAGAAAAGCATTCAGAAGAGCCTAGTGTGCATGAGGCCTGAATTGAATGTAAAAGGGATATTTTCAAACAAACAAAGCTGAATTATTTTCTAGTAGTTCCACATAAATCTACTGTCAAATGTTGGTTTTCAGGGTCTTTAGCCTAAAATGTCAGCCCACATAGTATAGAAGATAAAAGCAAAACTACATCAAATTCAATTTCCTGTAAATATGGGTACTTGTATATTTGTGAATGTTCTTGGAAAGTAACTGCTTTATGTTTAGTGATCTTTTCAAAAAAAGTTCAGACTCAAACTGTTTGTATGTAAAATTGATTATATCCGCTAGAACGGAGGGGAAGCCGTCACAAATTTATTTTTTATTTTTTTATCAGAACCACATGAAGTAAGCATTGGAGATAGGAAACAGACACACGACTCTTAAAGGCCAGAGGGGGCTTCAATATTGCAGTGTGGATTGTAAAGCTAAACACTCCAAAAATGCCCAAGACCAAAACTTATCCCCTTGAAGCAGGCTTCAGAATTATAAAAATAAACCATTGGATAGAGGTCATTCAGACTTCAAATAAAAATCTGCCGCTGCAAATCCCAATCATGGGAAAGCTAGTATTTTCTAAAGGAGGGAGGGGAAAAAAAAAAAAAAAAAAAACGCAAGGCCATTTAACCCTCAGAGGCTTAGTTGTAGCACAGTTTAGGAACCAGTATCAAAGACAAATTCACCAAGCTAAAAAATATCATACAAGCTTGCTAAGGCACAATGAACGCAGACTAGCATCGGTCAACCTTTTTAACATAAAGGAACCCTTGAAATATATTTCTGGTCTTAGGGAACCCCCTGCTAATAATTACTGTATCTACAGCCCTATACATTAGTTTGATGGCAAGTGAGAAGAATGCTCTTTACCGTTGTGGTCAGTGGGAAAATAGTCCCCCCTCTTAAGGCCGGTTCACACTACTGCGACTTCAAAAATCGCGTGATATTACCGCGATTTCCCGGCCGCCGCAATTTCAGGGAAAGCAGTTTCAAGAGCTGAATTCGCATCGCACACGGATCAAACTCACACAAGACTTTTTGCACGCAGCTTAGATTTGCACTGCACTGATGTGAACGGCACTAATGGAAAACAATGTTATTTTAATGACTTGCTAATTTGAGCGATTGCAACAGCTCAAATTCGCAAAAGAAAAATCGCAGCAGTGTGAACCTAGCCTTACAGATAGCTAAAGAGATAACTGGTGCCAGTGGGAATGTATCCCAGAAGCAGTCATTGTTCAAGAACCCCCAACTACCTCTGGAAGAACCCTAGGGATCTACGGAACCCTGGTTGCAAAATGCTGCTTTAGACCATCTCTAGCCAACAAGGCAAAAAAGAACCAATGTTAACCAAGCATATATACACTACATTATGTCAGAAACTTGGCTTAACGGAGAGAAAAGTTTTATCCCTTGCAACCTGCTGAGGCGTCTTATTAATTAGTGGCATTGACGGATAGGCATTTGAAATTTTGTCGGCCTGCATAACTACAGGTTTAAGAAACTAGGATCTAAAACACTTTTGAATCTTAATTTTTTTATTCAAGTGTTCTTAGGTGTAGCAACAATAGCCACCGATCAGAAATCGAGCACTGGTCTAAGGGCAGGGAGATTGGATTGGTTGACAGGGAGACTTGTGCTTAAGAAGAAATCATAGGTCATATGCTATTGAGGACTAAAGCTGGCCATACATGGCTCAGTCTTTTGGCAGCCATCCGGATGAATGAAAAAAAACACTAGGCCAAATTTCTCATCCACATACTCGAGGTACATGGGAAAATCCTCCCTGAGGGTCATTGCATTCTGACAGATTGACTGCAAGCGCTGATCTAAGCAAATTTTCTAGCAGGACTGTTCATGAACAGATGATCGATAGAACGGGAATAGACATACATGGGTTAAAATTATTCAGCTTGTTCCTGCCGAACTGGCTAAATTTCAGTACATGTATGGCCAGCCTAATATTTTGGGTACAATGGGCATTTGAGTGAAGGTCCATTGAGGGACACAGGAATTAAATAATTCTTGAACACATGGGTTATATGCACATATCCAAGAATCACTGAATTCCCGTTTCCCCCTTTTATTTTATTTTTTAAGATTCAGGATACTTTATACACACCAATACAAAGTTGTGCAAATACCTTTGCCACTATAGTTTGGCAATCACAGACCAAAACTTCAAAAAAATATATTTAACTGTTGAAAATGCATATGTGATGGCTTGCAGAGTATGTTTACTGTTTCTGTAGTTGCTCATTATAAAGTCTTTCACAGATATTATTGGACTTAAAATGTTCAGTCTTAAGTACTGGATCAGCTATTGAGAGAAGAAAAAAAAAAAAAAAACACCCCAAATGGACCAGTATGCCAAGAAAACCCTATTTCTGTCATAGATGGTGGATTTAGATGAATGAAGAACCTACGAAAGAATGCATAGAACTTAGAACATCACTGGCGTCAAGTAGAAATTTGCATCCATTAGAAGCATAAAAGGCATTTGATAAGGGCAAACCGAGTATGTATATCAGCAAGGACCATTAATCAGCACAGCAGCTTTAGATATCGTTAGTCTTAAATAAAAACAGTGTCAAGGATCACAGCCAACTATGCTACATAAAGCAGCACAGGAAGCAGCCAGATGTTTAAATATCCTAGAAAATGCCTAACATTAATGTACAGCTTGTGTAAAACTATCTGGGCTTATTTTTACTTGGTTAATAGTGGCAGCTATAGGCATAAAGAATCAAGCCGTTAATCTTTAACCAATAATCAGGGTCACAAATATACATGCCATGTATGTATGAAATATATTACGCTCCTCTTAAATTGGGCCAAGGAGCAATCAGCAAGTGCATTATCACAATGCCAAGGAATCAAAATCCTCATCTACGATTGTTCTGTGCATACCAACCAACCTGACCAGTTAAGTGCTGTCTTATTAAGAAGACCTTAAAAAAAAAAAAAAAAAAAAAAAAAAAGGGAACGAAGGAAGGAAGGAAGGAAGGAAGGAAGGAAGGAAGGCTTTTTATGAATGCGTCAACACATTCAACTTAAAGTTAATCTGGAGCCCAAAAAGTATTTTCCAAATTTTAATTGCCGTATCGGAGGTTTATAACCCAAGTCCACCCCCCCCCCCCATTTTTTATTGTGGCCGTTTAAATCTTTATGCACAGTCACTTGATGCTCAAAAATGTTAACACCTATAAATGCTCAACGCAAGCATTTGTGCCTGAACAGCTTTTCTTGTCTGCCCTCCTCCCCCAAAACAAAAATGAAATGGGCTTGCACATATGTGCAAAAAAAACACTTGCAAACGACTTCAAAATGCTTGTCTAAATGTGCAAAAAAAACAAACTTCCAAAAAGCTTGCATAAAAACTTGGCATTAAAGATAATTTGCTACTGAATGAGATCAATTTAGTTACCGAAAGAAAAATAAAAATGCCACACACCATAGTTGGTCTAGGGAAGAGGCTATAAAACTGAAATGCTGCAGAATTTGCCCCGATTCCACCAATGGTGATATTTGCATACAGACAATTGCAGTAAGACGTGCAGAAAAGTGAAAGTCATTAGGGAGGTTACCACCCTGGTTTCTTGGTGTCTTCAAGAAACACATACCACAACCATCAACATCCATCTTCATTATAAGCCTGTAATTTTGCTTTTCTTTATGATCCAACAACACAACTCCTATTGTTACGGCTTCTCAAAGACCAGCTTTTTTTTTTTTTTTTTTTTTTTAATATGCTAATGGTGTGTGGGAAAATTGCACCTTAAGCAAATATGAGCAGTAGTGCATGTCTGGGCATTGAGTGGGAGGTGAGATGTACAAAATGAAAAAGGCCTTAAAGTATAAAACAAAGCCTAAAACAAAGCCTGTTCCAGCAGGGACCCAGCATGGCAAGTTTAATTCGGGGACAAGTACAAAAATCATTAGCCTTGGTACCAACATCCAAGAAATGCCATGATCCTATACTCTGCAGAAAGCTTAAAGTAAAACTGTACCAGGGGGTAATGGAGGCTGTCATTGCGGACCCTCCTAAATGCCAAATTGTTGCTGGTGCAAAATTTTTAGCAGTAAACTGGAAAATGTACACCTGAGGCTCTGGATTTGACTCTGTGGATCGCGATTGGAGAAGGTCAACAGACACATATGGGGCACAATGGCTGTAGTGAGACGGCTCTGAAACACAAACTGGGTACCCCTATAAAACAGGATATTTTCAAGTATAAAAGTTGGAAATATTGAATACCATCTCCAAAAGAAAGAGCACCAGACTCATGAGCCGAGAGTCCAAATGCATACATTGGCTCATTTATATTGTCTTGCTGAACGATTATTTAGATTCTCAGCTCACTGGTCTAGCACTCTTTTGAGGCTTTGCATTCAATATATTTTTAGCATCAGTGACCAGAACAAGCATGTAGATTAGGAAGAACTCCTGACCTGAATACCTGTTCCAGGTCAGTTTCCCCATCAAATGAAAGACTAGCTTAACCAGGCAAATAGCATTGTTTGGCGATGTCAGCCTACATGCCACCCACCCACCAGACATGCTGAGCTTTGAGTAGAGTAGCTGGTGGTTGAATCGCTAGCATCTTTTAGTGGTCTGGAAGACAGATCTCAGCACATAGGTCTGCCCACTCATGTCATACAAATGGTGAAAGCCTGCCCAGACACAAATGGAACAAAAAACATAACATTTACAAAATTTCCAATTTAACTGGGGCAGCACAGTGGCTAAGTGGTTAGCACTTCCAATCCCAACTCTAGCACTACCTGCCTGCAGTTTGCATGTTCTCCCTGTGCCTGCGTAGGTTTCCTCCCACACTCCAAAGACATACTGGTAGGTTACTTGGCCCTAGTATGCATGCAAGTTGGGGACCTTAGATTGTAAGCTCGTTGAGGGCAGGGACTGATGTGAATGTATAATATGTAAAGCACTGCGTAAAACTGACAGCACTATATAAAGTGCCTGTAATAGATTAAAAAAAAAAAGCTGCCATGCTATACAAAATTAGACTGCAAGAAAGGCAGAACTTAAGTTGAACCATGTTTCATAACCATTCCTACTCCGATCCCTCAGAGATCCACTCAATGATCTATAAAGCTGTCAATGGACTACAAGTCCTAGGATGCATATCCCATGGTTAGAAAAAAAAAAAAACACACACCTATGCATCTTTTGATGTCACATGGCTTTGACAGTTCTTTGCTTACAGTCTGAGTCCCAACACCCCTGTGTAGTGACCCCCCTACCAATGGCTATACCCATGAAGCCAGACAATGGTTGTCTATGTGTAACTTACTGCCACTTCCCACCTGCTTTTTGATTTTGCATCAGAGTTACTTAATAATTGGTACGGATGTATGGTAAGCCTTTCCTCAGCACCCAGATCCTGAACCTGGATTTGGTCACATGAAAGGCATAACCTATGGCATACACATTTCATCTGCATCAAGAGCCTGTGGCAAAGCATGCCAGTGATTCCCACTACTGATCTACATATATCGTACCTGCCATTCTACTAGAATTCAATTTTGTAATTAAAAGCACATCATTTAGATACATTTCTCATATGACAGTTTTGTGTATACAGAGATTGCACTTTTACATGACCGGCTTCACGGTAGCCAGGACCTCAGTTTTAACACAGAAATGACTAGATGAAAGAAAATCTTCAATTTCACATTGTCCCAATATTTTAATGATGAAATTGTTGGGGCATGTATAAAACCTGCTCTCTATTGTATCAGAGCCAGGACACGAAGGACTTCAAAGCCTGACAACAAACAGTGTCTACTGACAAGATTCCATCTCAGCCATTAACCTCTCAGCACTCAAACGCTGGCTCACAAGAGCTAAAGGGACCCAGAGATTTCACTAATCCCATTCTAAAGAATGCCTCACTTTTTTTGCCTATTGATAGACTTGGTGTGGGGGGGGGGGGGGAATGGAGACTGGAAAGTGTTAACCCTTGTAATACCTCACTGGCCAGCGATCCACCACACAGTTTTGAAGGACTGCCCTCACATTTATTTGAATACTAGAGGTTCCAAAAGTTTAAACTGTAAAACCTCAGAAGTTCTCAGCCACTTACCGGCAATCTCCAGGAATCTTACAGGTACCATGCTTTGGGCTACAGCCTTGACGACATATTGCTGAAAGCAAATTTGATAATAAAGTGTAAGTGTCAAAGAAAGACCAAAAAAAAAAAAAAAAAAAGGGAGCAGATTTATTAATTCATAAGGATTTTATGCAGATTAAAAAAAGTTTCATACTACAAGACCAAACAGCAAAACTATACAAACGGTACTCAATACTTTTATAGCTATTCCAGAGGTTACGACTCTGCTCATTCTTATGGAGGGGGTAGGTGTTTTGGTTTGACTACTTCCATTCATTTAAATCTTCACATAGATGCATCTTTTATTTTGTGTGTACAGCTTTCCTATGCCTTTTTAGTGCTCATTAACAGCAACCTGCACTTGGCTTGCATGCCCTTATTTTAGTCAGTACTTTATGTACTTTCTGAGATGGTCTAAATGCCATAGAAAGCATAGACATTTCAATGTATACTGATTACAATTAAATAGGTCATAAAAGTATTCTTAGATTTAAAAAAATGGCAGAACGTTGGTAAAATGTGCACCTAGCTGGATGAGCAAGATTTTACTCCTTGGCTATAGAAGATTTGACACCGTTCTGGGCTAGCCCAGGAGCTAGTCCATTAAAGCCAGTGCAGGCATCAACTTGCACTGGTCTGGCATGGACCTTACTTCTCCATAGGTTTTGTGGTTTATATTAAAAAAATAGTTTTTTTAGATTGGTCACTGTATTTATAGAATTGCAGTGCACAACTATAGTGCATTGCTGTTAAACCTGCATATGTAACGAAGAATAAAGCCAACGTCCAGTAAATACAAAACTACACGTAGGAACATCGGACCTCTTCCACATCAAAAAGAACTGAAAAGACAATTCTACTCCCTTTAAAAAGTCCATTGCATGCCTTTAAATTTGGAACTAGAAGACCCAGCACAGCCTTCCCTGACATGCTGGAAATTGTCATTTTCAAAGAATGAGAGAAATGCAGCTTGCCTGGAGAACCCCAAGAGATCATAAAATGGTATTTGTTACAGGATTCAGCACAGTTGGAAATCATTTTGTCTTCTGTTCCAAGAAGCAGCCTCCTCCAGAAAGGGTGTGTGCACAATAAAATAAATTCCTTTTAGGGCCCGAAACAATACTCAGTTTAAAGAAGAATACAGCTTTACAAAATATACGAGGAGCACAATTTTGTTATACTGAAAATGTATTTGATTGACATAGGAGAAAACGGTGGGTTGTATGAACTAAAGAAGCCATTACCTTTGTTACATTCGGGTCCCATCCAGCCTTCATTGCAGGTTTTGTTCCCATTCTGATCGCAGGCATAATGTCCAAAGAAATCATCTCTTGGTCGACATAGTTTGTTGCAGCCAAAGCCATAATAATGCTCATCACAGATTACTCGGATTTGATACTCAAAATGGGACATCCCGGCATTTTGCTTTAATATTTGCCATTGACGATTCGGGTTGATCATACCAGAGTGGAGGGCTTTGTCTATAATGTCATCAGGATCTAGTTAAAAAAGTTAACAAAAAGTTTATTTTACATCAAAGATTTGCCAATAAACTCAGTCAACCATTACAAATAAAATTAAAATCTAAAATGCCAAGGCCACCCAGATAGATATTTAAAAACGTAAAAGTAGAAACCAGCAGGTTGACATATCTAGGAGAGTCTCCAGAACCAAATTCTTCCCATCAGAGCTTTCAGTCCTGTTCTGATGGGACCCTTATGGAGCCAAGTGAAGGTCACACTTCTCAGTCTTTCTGTAGTCATTAACCAGTATAAACAGTGAGGGTGTGACACCCCTGTAGTAGTCCAAATAAAAATCTCCCTTTACCACAGAATTTAATCTGAGAGCCTTCACAAAAAATATGAAATATCATTGGGCTTGACCATAAGCAATTAAAAAATGGACAAACGTTGCAAAAAAGGGGAAAAAGACTTTGCAATTTACCTACCTTTATAAACCTAGTTTGCTTAAAATATATAGAATTTTAAATAAATAAGTGCTCCTCTTAAATAGGGAGCAAATTTTAAAGATTAATAAGCATTCCACAAGCTCTACCAGGAAAAAAAAAAGTTGGCTCAGAGCGACAACTGCAGCCAGTGCTCAGCAAAAAACACGAACAGAAAACTTAACGTGAACTACTGGCATGGATGTGCCAAGACACACAACCTGTCCTTTTCAAAACACGTGTCTGCTTAACACTGTAACCTGGAATAATATTTCACAGCAACCCGGAATATGGTATATATCTGTGGTATTTCGCTCTGTACCTTGGGCCTTATGACTTAAACGATCTGACACTGCCTTACGACCTGCAGCAAGCCCTGCTTTGACTGCAAAGTGAAGAATGATCAGCACAGGAGAACAGCATTTAGCATAGCAAACAAGAAACCGAGTGCCTCGTATAACAAATACACTTAATGACATAAGCGTAGAATCGAGGTAAAAAAAAAAAAGGAACATGACGCTATGATCAGTCAGAGCATTTGATGCTTAAACCCAAGCTTGTGACGATCTTGTATTAAAACTGCCACAAACATCCCAGTCCTATCCCAAGGTTAATTGGCAGCCTACTGCAACGGATTGGGCAAGGAGTCTTCCGAAGGTCAAAAAGGCTCATTACCACACACAGATTGTCCGCTTGCTAGAAAATCTCCATGCAGCAGGACAGATTCTTCTCGAGTTACCAGCACTTTAAGACATCCACCTACACTTCAGTCATGCACAGAATTTCACTTAAATGGTAATTTTTAGAACACTTGTTTGATTTTCGAATCAAACACAATGGGACAACACTTTAACGAAAAACGAGGAAAAAAAAAAAAAAACCCAAACCCCCCCCCCCACACGAGGCCAAGGATGGCAATTTATTTAATTTTTTTCCTCATCTGAACAAAATTATAACTAATGCACACGTGCTAGATAAGGTTTGATGCAGAAGTAGAATTTTTCTTGACGGTCAAACATTGCCATGAAATAGGGTCACAGGCAAACAGTACATTTTTTCTGTGCATCCCAAAAATCGAACGTTAAAATTTGAACTATTGGCATGGTAAGCGAATAAACTTAGGGGCTTTCTAATATAATTTGTGGAGTCATTGACAGTACCATTGGCATGGTAATCAAATAAACTTTGTAGGGATTTTTTTTAATGAAATTTGTGGAGTCAAAATATCCTGATGAAGGTTTTTCAGAATTTCCATTCCGTTTTTTCCATTCAAAAGAAATTCTACCTGTATTTGGCCAAGCCTTAAGCTTAGTTTCCAGTTCACAAAGTTATATCCCCATGACCAACAGTGTCACTTAACTCTGCTACAAGACAGCCCCTCAAGACTAATAAATTCTAAAAGATTTACACATCTCCAGAAAGACAGACAAGTCTGTAAAGGCATCCAACCCAATATACGACATCACACACCAAGTCATCCTATAGCAGAGCTCAAGATGGACGAATCACAGAATGCCACAATATGTGGCCGATCAAGGATCACAAGCAGACAGTCACAGTAATGACTCACGTTTAACAAAGTTACCCCCTAGCGCGTTTCTATTGACGAAAACCAAAAAAAGAAAAAAAAAAAAAAAAAGTTGTGGCCCTCTTAAAACACACATTAGGTAACAAGAGTGAAGAATGAGCAGTTAGACGCCCTTTAAGAACCTCCTGCTGTACATTTGAAACTCATTTCTCTGTTGATGTTTTTTCACATTCTGTACACAGGGAAATCAATGTCTGGACAATTTAGCAGAGATATGTATTCCTATTCCCCAAGGTACAATAACTTTGCATATTTTTACTTGAGGATCGCTGGAAACTATACCACACCATCAACAAGTGCGGTCCGCTATATTTAGCACCGTCAACAAAAAACAGATCTTTATGCAAAGGCATTCTTTGCAACAGAATTCTTGAATTAAAGCTCGCCTTGACAAGATTAAGTGAAAGCACGTGGGGGATTACAAATAGAACATTACAGTCATGCAGTTTAGACGCAAACTATTTTGTCTTGAAGAAAAGATAGATAGGATAGATAGAGTGATATATATATATATTTTTTTAAGAGGTCTCCAAACTTTTTGAACAAAGGGCCAAGTTTTCCTTTGGGCATTAGAGAGGTCCAACTGTGGCAAGTGAAAGCAGAAAACGCATCTGCGGAAGAAAACATAGGACCGTCATTGGTGTCAGTCGGAGTAGTAGTGCCCCATCATTGGTGTCAGTCGGAGTAGTAGTTCCCCAAACGCAGTATAAAGGTAAGCAAAGGGCCACATCTGGCCCTCGGGCCAGTCTGGAGACCCCCGTTATATACAAAGATTTGAATGCAAAGCACCATCATCAAGGAAATATATTCCCTCCCACTTTCTTGCTGGACTTTAAAAAGGGTTCTGGAGCTCCATGAACAGACTCTACACTTGCAATGCATAACTGAAACCTTAGCACCCAATTAAGAGGCCTGGTCATAGCCATGCCTATGTACAAACTATCGGAAAGGAGATTTCCATAGGCAGCTCCGGGTGCCCTTGAAAGCCAGCCGATAAAATAGTTTCCTTTAAATCATACCTTACACTAGTTCTATGCACTTTATTTTTAACCTTGTGTACTTTAGGACCAGATTCAAACGTATGTGCACACACTGTATTGTGCATTGATGTGCTTTAGAGTTCTGCGAGTGCGCCCATGAATTTCAAATGGGCCCCAAATGCGCACCCACATAGCAAATAAAGGCATCTAAGCATCAACACCAAACCCCAGAAGACACATGCATGGTGTTGGGAAAAAAAAAGTGAATAGAATTCCAGCTAAAGCCCAACTAGTCTTAAAAATGCTCCCTCCTATGCCAACTAACCTGTGTAAAAAAATATATCCTTACCCGTTTTCAGCCCACTCCAGTAGGGTAATGTAATCGAGGCCCCCGTCCGTCCGTGTCAGCCAGCAGTGGCTGCAGGGGAGAGGGACCACCAAAAAAAGTTGCCTCATGGGAGCCTATGGGTGTGGTCATTGCTCCAGGCTTTCCCAGCTGTTGTCTGGCATTCTCTTCATTCCCTGACACAGGGGGATCATGTGACCGGAGTGGGATGAAAATGGGTGTATACATCTTTCTTATGCTGGTTAGATCGTATAGGTGCTAGGAGGAAGGGGGGGGGGGGATTTTTTAAACCAGTTAGGCTTTAGCTGCAGATTTATGATGATTTTTGGTGAATGGATACTGTAAGAACCCACAAGAATTAGAATTGGCAAAAAAAAAAACCACAATGCTCGCCAATGCATAAAGCCTTGAGTTCATGTAGGCATGAATGGGCCCTGAAGGGTCAGAAAACAAATCACTTTAAAAAAAAAAAAATTTGATAACATTAACAAGATTCTACCTGCACATTTCTAGTCCAAGTATAGATTCTTCTATACAAAGTTAAGTAATCCAACTTAAAGACATTGAAGTTAACTCGTGAGCAGCCGCCTTTCAGCCTACAAAGTCAGAAATTATACAACAGACTGCACTTTTCTTGTTATAGTCCATATTTTTTACGATTATTATTAGTAGCTCTTCTGCATACACACATGCTATGCTTAGAGGAATCTTATTGGAGGATCCATTTTAAAAGGTCAGTCGTTATTGGTGCTTTTAGACATTGTTTTAAGTAAAAGTATCCAATGTTGGAAGGCAAAAAAAAAAAAAGTACAGTCCCACAATCCTTAGAGGAAAACAGTAATAAGTTATGTAGGGCTTACAGTGACCTTGGTCTGCACCTGCCTTCATCTTTGTACATTTCAAAACATTTTCATAACCAATAATGTTCTTTCGGAGGGGGGCTTTCAATCTCCGGAGTAGCCGATCACCACTTCAATGACAAGCCCTGGGAATACCATTAGCTTGCGGCAAAATGAAGAAATGAAAAACAAACTTCTATCACAGAATCCAGCAGTTTGACTTGAAGGTCAAAAAGGAGTCCCACTGTGGTCTCTTGACAGGATCGGACTGTTGCTGCTCTTTTGTTTACTTTTTTTGAGCTCTGAAAAATGTGCCATGGGGATGAAACATAGAATAAATATGCTTGAGTGCTTGAGTGCCTTCTCACTTTACTGACTGAACGCAGCGGTGACTTGTTACATTAAAGGGTCAGTCCATGCAAAAAAGGGATACAGTACTTCAGTTATAGGTGGAGTCTGCCTTTTTTGTCCTGGGGACTTCAACAGTGAAATATTCCTGTGGCATATTCCACTGATAACCCATTATTTTTATAAGACGAGGTGTACTTGGAGGTTTTCATATGGGCCCACAAAAACCATTTGAAGGGGGAACAGGTACGTACATGGTTTATATGCTTACCATTGGTTTCATTATTGTAGTCCCAAGCCTCAACGACAAGTGCGTAAGATCTCTGAAAAATAGTAAAAATTCAGTGTTAATACTGCTAACTGAAAGACAAAAAACACTTTAAATTATATTATAACTCATGCATTTAAAAAAAAAAAAAAAAAAAAAAAAAAAGAATATTGTCAAGAATAATAAATAAAAAACAAAGAAAGTGGTAGTCCACCAAAGGAGAGTAATGTCCTACCAAAACATTAGACAAGCAAAAATTGCAGAAGGCAAGTTTAACGTTGGTCCCTTTTTTTATTAAAATTCTTTATTCTGCATGCCCACGTTCGCATACACTCAAGACTACACACACTCAAAACACACAACTTGTCTAACACTATATTTGTTCCCATTTAGACCTAAACCGGTAACAGATTAGGTGAATCAAATGTGATCCGCTTTCACCCCTTTAAGCCAACTTATCCAGGGTGATTCAGCAGAGACCTTTCACCTTGAATTACTAATCTTTGTCAACACTAATGAGTCTCATGAACCTAACTAGGAAGAACTAATAAACACTTACACTCCGAGATTGGAAATAGAAACCGATATAAAACTCAAAGGGAGGAAAAAAAAAAAAAAAAGTTAAACAGCAAACACACAGACCGGATACTGGGGAAGCAAAATATGTACATATACTCATGGTTCTACAGCAAACAGTAATTCACTGAGCATCTGAATTGAGGACTCCTGGGAGATTTTGCTTTTCAGCACCTCTTTGAAAGCTTTGTCTGCAATAGACCATCACTGCTCCCACAAGTATCAGGTAACAAGGGAAAGAACTGATGAATTTTAGCGAGGTCGAAGGGAGGAGAGGCTCCTTAATACAAAGCCTCGGACCTAAGCATTGGAAACCTTTAGGGCACAGCTATGTGTCACATTTATAGGCACACTAATCTGACCAGGAGATCTTATACATTCCTGTAATAATCATAAGCATCTACTGCTTAAAAAAACGCACTACACCGGTTCTGGATGCTTGCCAACCATTGTATTCAGCCACCTTTTATCTCTACTCCCAAAAGGAGGCAGAGGCGCAGAAGCTCAAGCTACAATAGGACCACTTTACTGCATGTCTTTAAGATGACTAGAAGTGGATAAAGCTCCAGTCTTACTCGCATACAAGCAAGAAACAAAAGGCAGCATAGCTGAGAACTTTCCATAAAATATAACGTTGAAATTCTTGGCAACATGACGTCACCTTTAACTACTTTACAATTAAAGGGGGCTTTAGAAGCAATGCTCCCTGCAGAGACTTCAGAGAGAATAGCTTTGCAACCTTGAGTATGTATAAGACCTCGTACATGCCAATTCCGAAAGGATGCACGAGTGGTTTCTGAAGTGCCCCTTGGTGATCGAAGTACAACAATTGGATTCTGTAGAACTAATACAGATGTTCAGTAAAGTAAAGAAACACAACATTTTCAGCTGCCTCTCAGGGTTGCCTGCTGTAACACTGCAACTCCCACCCTTTTCAATAGCTCCCCCGTGTAGCAGACTATCCGTGAATGCTGAAATGGATTTTACCAAAATTAACATGAGCTTGAAAAAAAAACTTTTGACAGTCATTTTGGCAGAAAAAAAAAAAAAAAAAACACCCCCCCCTATTAAAAAAGAAAAAAGTTAAAAATACATTTATATGGGATGTAATCCAAAATGTATAACTTTATAAAGACAGTCAACTGCCAGTTGACAGAACACATTCCATCCAAGGTCGGCCATACTCGATTTGAACCATTAATGGGCAGGCTGAATGTACCAAGTTGATTGGCAGGCTGGTTGTACCCAAGTTGGTCAGATTCTCTTGCGATTATCACCAACAGCTGCTATAACCACTAACAATTACTGTCCTCTCCCAGCGGGGATGGCTTCCCCCTCTGGGAGAGGACAAGTGCTCCCGGTGGGAGGAATTCCCCTGTCACTGTCTGTGTTGATGGGGCAATGGTGTGGTTGTAGGAAAGAAATTTGCACCATGTATGGCCCACCTTGGGCTGTTAGGAAGATTACATTTAAAAACCTAAACAACTAATGCCTTGTACACACGATCGGATTTTCCGTCGGGATAAACTCGACTGATTTTTCTGACGGAATTCCGTTCAAGCTGTCTTGCATACACACTGTCACACCAAATTCCGACCGTCAAGAAAGCGGTGACGTACAACACTATGACGAGCAGAGAAAAATTAAGTTCAATGCTTCCGAGCATGCGTTGACTTGATTCTGAGCATGCCTGTTTTTTTTTCTCCGTCAGAGTTCCATACAGATGAACGGATTTTCCGATAAAAAAAAAAAAAAAGAGAACATGTTCTAACTCCGTCTGAATTTCCGACCGTGTGTACAAGGCATTAGAGAACATTAGATAAGGCACTGGTAACAAAAAACCTTGTATTTAAAAAAAAGAATAAACAATTGCAGTGCCGAGATAGCAGTTCTGAAATGTGGGATACTAAACCCTAGCTGTATCCACATATCCTAAGGATTTGATCCTAAAAAGTTCCCAGTTAAGCAAAGCCGAAATCAGCTAAAAACAATTTGGCTCATCCACAGTACCATCTGTGGTTCCCAAAGCCATTTGGAAACAAATGGAATGCAGTAATTACACAGAAGACAAACCAGAAACATATATAGCATTTATGGAGCAAGGTAAACACCTTGAAGGTGTAGGTACAAAGATAACTTCAAAAGTCAGCATAATGCTACCTCTAATAACTTGACCGAGCTTGCAGCCTTTGAAGGAAAGCCCTTCTTTGTGAGGCTGTGCTTGGAATACAGCCTAAATATGTTTCATATTCAAAAGAACAGGATTCCATCTTGTTCACAGATAACTGTGGGAAAATGTAGAGAAGAGCAAGCAAATCTGGGCAAGCCGAGGCATGTATGGAGCCTCCGATACAAAAGACCATCAGCCAGGACAATTTAACCAGCCTATAATATTATTTTCTCAGTAAATTAACACTCTTAATGGCACATTATAATTTTATGGGCTTTTATTTGTTTGACGAGTCTTGTTCTGAAAGGAAAATTGCCAGATTTTTAATCAAACCAAATGCTTGTTGCACTTTGCCAACTGTACCCAGAAATAAAAACACTGGTAATAAAATAGATTTTATCCAACTTAAAAAAAAAAAAAAAAAAAAACACCACACACCTTCTGGAAGGGATGGGCAATTTTCCAGGGCAGGAAATTCCAGTTGATTTACTAAATCTGGAGAGTGCAAAATGTGGTGCATTTCTACATAAAAACCAAACCGCTTCCATTTTTTTTTCCCCCAAAGATTAATTACAGGCTAAAGTTAGGCCCCGTACACGATCAAATTATTGGACGAATTTGTCAGTTTTTTGTTGCATGCTAGTCTCAAATCGAAAGTGAAGCGATTACTTACCATCAGAAAATTTTCTTAGGACAGAATTCAAATGTCAGAAGTGACGTAATGTGTTTTATTGTTTTGTATGCGTTTTCATTTCTGAGCATGTCTAGCCTTGCTCTTTAGATTTTCTTGGGCCGAAAACCATACAGAAACAGAAAATGGGATGTTGTGGTCACAGACAAAAATTGGAGCCCAAACATCCCGTTTTTGTCTGACGAAAATTTGCAATCAGCTGTCAAAAGCAGAATACCAACGTTCAGAAAATCGGCAGATCGCTCATCGGACGAAATTTTACTTCAGAATTTCCGATTGTGTACGGGCCTTTAGATTTTCTGAAGATTTTTGTCTTCAGATTTACCAAAATCATGTAGTGCAAGGGCCTGCCTGATTGGATACAAATTGAAACTCTTATGGGCTTGACCTCATATGGTTTTGGTAAATCTTAAGACAAAAATCTCCAGAAAATCTATTAGGCCCCTTTCACACTGGGGCAGTGGCGGTATAGCGGCGCTATACTGTCAGAATTGCAGCAGTATTCGGCCGATAGCGGTGCGGTATAAACCCCCGCTAGCGGCCGAAAAAGGGTGAATACCACCGGCAATGCACCTCTGCAGAGGCACATTGCCAGCGGTATTACCGCGGTTTCCCATTACTTTCAATGGGAAGGAGCGGTGAAGGAGCAGTAAACACCACTCCTCTCACCGCTCCAAAGATGCTGCTAGCAGGACTTTTGGAGTGGTCCTGCTAGCGCACCGGCTCAGTGTGAAAGCCCTCGGGCTTTCACATCGAGACTGCAGGGGCAGGAGTTTTCAGCCGGTATTTAGGCGCTATTTTTAGCGCTAAACCGCCTGAAAAACTCCTCAGTGTGAAAGGGGTCTTGGTGTCTATGGGATCTTAGAAGCTGACTGGCTACCATGCAGAGCTGCGCCCGATTTTGCACTCTCCAGTTTTAGTAAACTTAACCCCTTCATGTCAAGATCCCATATTTTGTGCAATATATATATACATACATACATACATACACACACACACACACACACACTTTATTATTCACAAGTGCACTAACCCAAAATTACCAATTGGAATCCATCTTTTGACCCAACTTGAGCTCACTTCTTATTGGCTATGTGTTACTACACTTTAAATATGGCTATCACGCAAAGGTTCTTTTTATGCTTGGCAAAAAAGGTATTAACGAAACACAAATATTACTGTACAAATTAACTCAATTTGTGGGCAACAGTCAAAGTGATCTCAACATTTGTTAGGTCAAAATGTAACCATCTTCCATTACAAAAGGTTGGGACAAGTATTAAAAAGGAAAAAACAGAATCATATCTACCAATAATGACATTTGAAAAGGTCACCTTGTTCAATTCAAAATGTAATCATTTGCTATTCTGAAGAAAGCAAAGCCTTCACCAACAGCAGTCGTATAACCTTTCTTAAAAAGGAACAGTAAAGAGAATTTTTTTTTTTTTTTTTAAATAACAAACATGTTATACTTGCCTCCACTGTGCAACTCGTTTTGCAGTGGCCCCGAACCTGGTCTTCTGGGGTCCCTCGGCGGCTGTCTCGGCTCCCCCCCGCAAGAACTCCTCACCTTTATGCGAGCGAGCTTGCATGGTGAGGAGTTTTTGTGGGCTCGCTCCCGTGATAAAGCCGGCGGCCATCGCCGCTCACTGTATCACTCAGCCCCGTCCCCCGGCGCGCCGCGTCATTGGATGTGATTGACAGCAATGAGAGCCAATGGCTGCGCTGCTTTTAATCGACAAAATGAATGAGCCGAGAAGCCTGCGCGTTCACGGGACTTTCGAGGGGTCAGGTAAGTAAATGGGGGCTGGGGGCCACTAATGCTCGGATGTTTTTTCACCTTAAATGCATAGAATGCATTAAGGTGAAAAAACATGCACCTTTACAACCCCTTTAACAAGGAATCCTTTCAAAATAATTTTCAGGTCTTGGGGAACCTCTACCAAAAATGTATAAACCTAAAAAAGTTCCCATAACAGTGTGATCATAAGTTGTAGAAAGTTTTAACTAAATGTTGTGCCCTAGAGTATTTGAAATCCAAGGCAGATTATCCACAAAATTATTTTCAGTAACACCGACAATAAACAGGAGAGAAGCGGACAGCAAAAACTGTGGTGTCCCTTTACATTAGTGGTATGTGCACAAGGGGCCTCTTGCATTGGTGGCCAGTGAAAATTTGACCCCTAGCATTGGTGGTGCATGTAGGGGGAGAGATCAATTTTCCACTGCTCATGGAACCCCCAAACTCAAGGAGAGCCCAAGGGTTCCATGAAATCCAGGTTCGGAAAGACTAGGTTGGTCTAGTCTATGCAATTTACAAGTGGTGCTTAATCTAGAACAGGGTTTCTCAACTCCAGTCCTCAAGGCGCCCCAACAGGTCATGTTTTCAGGCTTACCATTATTTTGCACAGGTGATTTGATCAGTTTCACTGCCTTGTAATTACCACAGCCGTTTCACAAGCATGCAGGATAACCAGCAGCCCACCGGCTCCCGATCAACGCTCTCAGCCAATGGCTGAGAACGCTAATCAGAGTGTTCTTGCAGGGGGCCGCCCCCCTGTCAGAACACAACAGCTCAGCGGTGGGAGATCACTGTACTAACGAGCCGACTTTTTTTCCCCGTTCAACCTACTGGGTTGAACAGCACATACATACATACATACATACATACGCCAGGCTTTAGACCATTGCCACCAAAGTGGATTTCTCCACTTAACGATTCACGCAAGGGTCACCTGGACCAATAGTGAGGGTGAACCACCCCAGCAGGAACAAGAGATGCAAAAATCAGACAGGGGTTCCAACCTTCCTACATTCTATTAAAAAAAAAAAAAAACGCCTTCACATAGTGCAAGTCGCATAGTGCTTTGATGTTGTAAAGAGGGAAGTATGCAGAGATTGTTATGAGAACATCCAGACCATGAAGTAGTACAAAAATCAGGCCTAACGCAGCAGAAAATCTGAATGATCCCATTGGCCAGCAGTGCTAGCTTTAACTGGCCGCTCATTGTATTGGTGAGAATGATTTTTATCTCCTCTTCAATCCTCCAATTATCACACCTGCTTCTGCACGCTGTGCTGGGAGCAGCATTGTTGGCTCCGATATAATGCCGAATAAAAAGAGAAGCTCTTTCACAATGATAATGGGAACTGTTGGTTTAATAATGGGTGAATGAGCACTCACATCCACCCCGCTGTATTCAGGTTTACCGCACATCTCTGGAATGAAGGCAACCAGCAGGTTTTAATGTTCCCATGACCATAGATGACCTCTGATAAATATCCATCTAACCCAAATAATAAAACTGCACACAGTCAATGTATTCAAATGAGAGATCCGCATAGTGTCAAAGATCAGCTGTGTACTGATAATGCCACACTTAATTAGCCACTAGAGGTCTGACCCGGAGCCAAAGAGAAAGCCCCTCCAGGAATAGACAGACAAGAGCAGAGTACAGAAGAATCATGCGCTGCATCCGAGTTTACCAACAGAAAGAACAAGAAAAAACAAAAAAAAGGACAATTTTATCCAAAACCACAACATGGACTGCAAAATTAGAGCATTCTATCAGACCAGAATATAAGGTGGTGCCAGGTCTGTCATCCAAGGTTACTAAATAAACGGTTTCTCTAAAACATGTCAATCACAAGGCCCATGGGCCAAATCCAGCCCACCAGGGCCAGGCCATTTTATGTGGCCCTCACACCTCTCCTGCAGTTGTGGAACTCTTCTCTGCCTGCACCTGGTCTCAGCAGTCAGTATCAGAGAGGAGGACAGAACTCCTCTGCCAGGCTCGTCTCTGCCCCCCGAATCAGCAGTTGGCAGCAGAGGACAGAATTCCACCTACAGATCTTGCACAGCCACAGCACCCCCTTATCTCTGCCTCCCCTGGTCTCAACATTGAGAAGATTCCAGGCCCCCCCCCCCCATTTTCTGCTTCCCAGCTACATCCAACAGCAGCACAAGATGAGGGGGGTGCACTTGTGATGCAAGAGTAGGGCACTATTGACTTCTGATGGTGGGGGGGTGGCTCTTGACATCTCATGTAAGGGGGTTTGGGTGCTCTGGAGATCTAGACTTACAAATATAAACAGGCCCTTTGAGGGCAGCCATAATGCTGGTGTGGCCCGCAATTTGAAACCTCTGCCCTAAAAAGGTCAACCAGAACAGCATACAGGTTTGTGGGAGAGAACAGTTTATTATTTTTAACAATAAAAGTGATATTAAACCCCAATTTATATATTTTACAATTTCGGAATGTAAGACTTAGACCACTTTCACACTGAGGTGCTTTCACACTAAAAACAGCGCCTAAAAAGCTAACGAGAACCTATTTCCATTAAAATCAATTAATGCTTTCACACTGGGGCAGTGTGCTGGCAGGGCTGTGAAAAACTTCTCTCCATTGAAATGAATGGAAAGTTCTTCAAAAGCGCCTGAAAAGCTCTTCAAAAGCGCTCAGTGTTTTTACTGGCAGTTTAGAAGCTCCTCAGTGTGAAAGTGGCCTTAAGCTGGCCATACATTTAGAAATTTTACAGGATTTCTCCCTCCACGACAACAGCCTGGATGTATGAATTCCCCCTGCCAGCTATTTTATTCCAGCAACTGGCACTTGTGGTTTTCAGAGTACCAAAACCATGCCTGAACTTGACTGGATGCAGTCGCTGTTTGAACGACAATTTTTGTGCCGACAGAGGCAACCATGGCTCCATTTTTGGCCGATATAGCAAAAACCTGCCAATATTTAAAGTGGATGTAAACCCTCACATATACCCAGTGAAGTGACTGGCTTTAGGTGATACACAGATCAAACAAAACCTCCTACATATGTTGTACCTGTTTATCTGCAGTCTTCTCTACATCCGTTAATAGTCCAGAATTTAAAAAGCTTGTCTAAGCTGTCAGAGGGGGAAAAAAAAAAAAAAAAAAAAAAGGAGAAGAAGAAGAAGAAGGAGGTGGAAAGCCAGAAGTTACTCTGCAGAGCTCAATGAGGAAAGCTCAGAGAGCCGATTGGAGGGAGACACACCCCCCTAAACACAGCACAATGAAACAGAAGTTGTCAATCAGCTGGCGGTCCCTCCCCGGTCACCTTTTTGCTCTTGGTGTCAATTTAGACAAGTACACATTATAGAAGGCTATGCCTTGTTCCCATTTCATGTCTGAGGTTTACAACCACTTTAAGCTGTGTATGGGAGCGTTTACGTTTTATGAACTTTGTTGGCCTTTCCTTCTTTTTCACCCAGTCCCCTGATCATTGGCCCCAATTTCCATTTTAGGGTGGCTTTTTGGCTGGCAGGATCCTAGGGAACCTAACTAACTTCCCACCTCTGCACTTCTCCTCCCCTTCGCTGTTTAAACACTTTTTTAACCTCTTAAAAAACCTCTGGCCTGCCCCCAATGGGAAATCTTTAAAATCAGGGCCACAAGAGTACCAGGACTCACTCCAAAACTCAGCCAATGTAGACAAGCTGTATACGTGAGAATCAGAAGTATAGTCAGGAATGGGCGACTTGGGTAAAACCTGGTAAACCTGTGGCCCCCCGATAAAAATAAGAAGTAGTAAAGCCTGCTTTGGGATTTTTACCTACAGGTATAATGAGGCTTACCTGTAGGTAAAATGAAACTCTCCTAAACATGCACTGATCAAAAAAAGTATACATGTGGACATGTTTCTGGTGCTGTCAGTATGGTACGACCAATTGGAAATGGACTACGCAAATAAAAAAATAAAACATTTTTTGGAACCATCATTATAAAGTATACACTTTGGAGTAAAAGGAAAATAAAAATTGCCAACAGCAACCCCTGTGATCTCAGCTCTCATCCTCGAACTAGCAGTAAAAACTATTAATAAATTGGGTTCAGAGATCACTGAGCTGATTTATAAACGGGTTTCCCATACTTCTTTGCACGTGCTCACGAATGACAGAAGTCCTCTCCGTGAGTCACGGTACGAGCATAGCAATAGCTGCTCCCTTGTCTACAAACACACTATAAACACTACATCAGTATCTGCATGTTGCATTTTCCACATACATTGCCAAGAAGTGTACTTTAAGCAGATCTGAGCAGAGCGCCGATTCAGGGCCGGGGAGCCTGGCTCAGGAGCAGAATGAAGCTCTCAGGCCTGGGCAGTGAACTGCTGATCAGAAGGAAAGTGGGGAAAAAACAAAAACCAAAAAAAAACCCTTCCACAGAATTCCTAGAGAACCAAAAAAAACAAAAAGCGATGAGCAATTCTACTTTTGCTGATGGGACAGCAAAATAAATCTGCTTAGTCAATGGATACGTAGTCTTAAACCTGAAGCTACAAAAAACGCTAGAGGGGAAAAAATCCATTATTCTCTATGGAGATGGTTCACATCTCAACTCCAAAACGCCTGAAGTCGAACGCCTGAAGCTCAAACAAGTTCTGGACCCTTTTTTGTCGCGCGAATCGGGCAGATTTGGGCGTTTTAGGAGTCATAGAATGTAATGGAAACGATCGATTCAAGCGTCTAGCGCGACAACGAGTGTTTCCACGGGCGCAAATTCGCACGACAAAACGTCAGTAAAAATGCTCGAAGCGATACGCTCAGGTGTGAATGCAGTCTTAAAGCACACATCAAAACCCGACTCTGCTGGTGAAATGCGCGTCACCTCTGACCATGCAGCAGCAGTGTACATTTAGAACTTCAACGTGACCTCCAATCCTAAAACCCGACCACAAGCAACCAAGACATCATAAAACCACCAGAATATTGTTTTACCCACTTAATCTTGCAGCGCTGGGGTCCTGGGTGGCATTACCACCATAATTTATAGAACATTAAAAACGGACATTTAAATATATGGATGTGTCACATTCTTCCCAATCCGGCCTATGTGTGCATATGGCTACTACTGTGCGAGGGCATTACATACACCATGCACATTATAAAGCTGGCCATAGATACTGTTTTCTAAGAAAATCACTTGCTTGCCCCATCAACAGTTAGTTTGAATGGGGGAAAATCCTCCTGTGGAGCTATTGTGTTCTATCAGGAAGCCTGGAAAGCCGTCCGCCAGGCAAACACAGTGATTCTTGGTAGCGACTATAGCTGCTGGCAATAATCGCATCCTAAAAATCTGACAGGCTGGTTGTACCCAAGTCGATCAATGGATCAGTCAGCCTGCTCATACATGGTTCAAATAGAGCTTTGAACAGCCTATGGCTGGCTTTACTTCATCAACCTTAGATTTACGCAAACTACACTATATTGTCACACCTGCCTTTACATGAACCTTAATTGGCGTCCTAGTCGGTAGGGTTCAATATTGAGTTGGCCCACCCTTTACAGCTATAACAGCATTTTGAACCCTACGGACTAAGACAATATTAAAGTTCATGTAAAGGCAGGTGTCCCAATACTTGACAATATAATGCATCATGAGGACCTACCTGAACTATTCAACCAATCTGGCACGGCCTTGCACTGAATACTAATTGGTAGATGTAAAGATCAAACAAGCTTTAAGCTGGGTTCTCACCTTTGCGATGCAAAAAAGCCCATATGGCAATGTGTATTTTTACATTAGAATGAATGAAAACTGCACCAAAGAAGTGCACACAGCACAGCACAATGCATTGTAATAAGTTACCATATGCTTTGGTGCCCTACAATGCATTAGTAATGTGCGTTGGAAGGGTCAATAAGAATGAAGGGCACTGCAGCACACCTACAATAAAAAAAAATACAAATAAAAAAATAAGAGAAGAAGGACCCCTTTTCTTCTGCCATCTACTAGTTGCTGTACCCCAACCCCTTCCACTGTACCAACTTTCACAGAACAAACCAGTGGAAAAAATAATAAAAAAAAATGCATTATGGACGCAGCAGTAGTCGGGAGCGCGCCTGCACTAGTGCCCCCATGGAATTTGGCTCTCCATGGGGCACTCGAAGTGGAGGAGCCAGGAGCACCGCTGGGGGACCTCAGAAAAGGAGGATTGGTGGCAATCTTTGCAAAACCCTTTATCTATCCATCAGCATACATGTGCTTCCACTGAGGAGACCTTAAATTTTAGAGTTAGGACTGCAGCACACAGGGAGCCTTGACGAGGCCTGCAGCTTACACATGCATTTGCAAATGCGTGCAACTAAACCCCTGTTTTTAAAAACGCACTATTAGACAGGTGAATTCGGTTGGTTGGTAAGTTGAGCTTGGACATTGTGTTTTTTGTTTACATGCGTCTGCCCGTCCAGTGCTCCTTGCTGTGAAGACCAGTCATAGGTGGGGGCAGTGGCGTTTGTTTTGTTTTTTTTCCCCTTGCACAGAGCAGCCTACAACCAACCCAATTTCCCTGTATAAATTAAATACAGGGGTTTCATTTGCACACATTTGTAAATACATGCGTAAGCTACAGAGACCCGTCAAGGCACCCCAGTATTTTCCGTAGTCCTAACTCTAAATTTTCAGCGCCTCCATAGTAGAAGGACATGCATTATAATGGATAGGCAGAGGGCAGGTGAGCCTGGAGGGAGCCAACCCCTCCTTTAAAGGCACAGGGGCACACTGAACACCCAGCATACAGCACTATGGCCGCAAAGGTGTCCAAAAGGTAGACCCCTCACCAATATTTCAACAGTACAAGCTGCCCCTGCCCTTACCTATAACTGGTCTTTGCAGCAAGGAGCACATGCATAGGCAGAGGGTAGGTGAGCCTGGATGGAGCCCATCCCTCCTCACAGGCACAGGGGCGCAATAGACACTCAGCATATAGCACAATGGCAGCAAAGGTGTCCAGTGCATCCCCTCACCAGTATTCCAACAAATGGTCACTCCCCTCACCCATCACTGGCCTCCGCAGCAAGGAACACATGGAAGGGCGATGCATGCAAAACAAAACAAAAGAAATCCCCGGCTCAGCTTACCGACCAGCCTGTTGAGTTTTTTTCATTAGGACAATACTGTTGGTTAACGCATACTGTTAAAGGACAATTACCGTAGATTGGTTAGTATTATGTGCATCTGCAAGAGATTCTGGATGCACCAGGTTTAGTAAAATCTACCTTATTGCGTACATCAATTTCTCAAAAAAAAAAAAAAAAAGGGGTATATGTTTGGGGTCTATGGTGGTCACATTAAAAAAATATTTAAAAAAAAAAGGGGGGGGGGGGGGGGAAATAGGCGATACAAGATACGTGGAGGAGCGCATAATGCTTCCTGGCACGTGTATGAGCCCTTACGATACCCAAAGCAAAAAGCCAACGATACCAGAGAAGAACTTTTAATGTGATACAGCTGCAGCAGCGTTGCCAAAATGATGGAGCGAGACAAAATGCCACTATCCAAACTATGCATGTGTTGTATCCAATACACTGGGGCTGATCTCTGATCTGGCAAGCCTACTGGAATAATGAGTATCCTGTGAATACATAATGTGCTAAAGTTGCCATTGTGTGAACTAAGTCCACGGTTTGTCTGGGAGCCGAGCTCTGCTGAGTCTACTGCTGCTTCCTGTTGCTTGTCCTGTATTTGCATTATTTTTGGATGGGCCCATTATGTTCTGTAATCCTCGTTGCAGTCAGAATGGCCACACTATTGTTCTTGGTTAATATTAGCAGTCATTCCCTGTCTGGGTGGCCAGACTACAATGTATTCTAATCACAAACCTAGCATGCATTATAAAGTATTGGAGAAAACGTTTTTTTCCCCCTTTGTAACCGATCATATCAATGATACAATTCATTTTTAATAAATACCTACCTTTTACACTGGACATGGGGTTACTGAATACAGCAAGAATGTACATTATTTACAAGCAATGCTCGATACATTATAAAGACCCATTACTGAGGTCTAAGGCCCCTTTCACACTGGGGCGTTTTTCATGCGGTTTAGCGCTAATAATAGCGCTGTTATACCGCATGAAAAAATCCTGCCCTGTCTCTTCAATATGAAAGCCCGAAGGCTTTCACACTGAAGCGGTGCGCTAGCAGGACCGCTCCAAAAGTCCTGCTAGCCGCTTCTTTACAGCGGTAAAGGAGCGGTGTGTTCACCGCTCCTTTACCGCGGTCTCCCATTGAAATCAATGGGACAGCGCGGTAATACCGCCCGCAAACCGCGGCAATAGCCGCGGTTTGCGGGCGGTAATAACTTTTTCGGCCGCTAGCGGGGGTTAAATTAACCCCCCTAGCGACCGCATACCGCGGTAAGAACGACAGTATAGCAGCGCTGAAAATCGCGCTGCTATACCGCCACCGCACCTGCCCGCCCCAGTGTGAAAGGGGTCTAAGAGGGGAAAAATGCCACAAGCAGTAAGAAGTTCATTAAAAAAAAAAAAAAAAAAAAAAAACACCCCACACACATCTTTGGGCCAATCCCCTATTGAACATAGTAAAGGAACGGTACCGCCGCATATCAGATCAGCATCCGGTAGGTGCTCGCCTTGGGTCCCCCCCCACTTATGTGGCAGAGTAAAGCAAGCATGGGTACATACAATATATTGTCAAAAGTATTGGGACACCTGCCTTTACACACGCACATGAACTTTAAAGTGGTTGTAAACCCACTTTTGCAACTTGCACCTACAGGTAAACTTAGATTAAGTCTTACCTGTAGGTGCAGGAAATCTAAACCTACACGGTTTAGGAGATATTTTACAAAAAAGAATGCACCGTTGTCTACGGCGCATGCGCGCCGTAGACAAAAGGCGCATTCATAGGGTTAATCCCATTCACAAATCCGGCTTAGCCGGATTTGACTCCTCCCGCGCGCATGCGCGGAGTCAAGTCTTCACCGCTCCGGCCAATTTCCTCTTAGCTCTGAGGAAAGGGGTGCGCCCCTGAAACGCGTCAGCTGTATAGATGTTTGAGGTGCTGCCGGACCCTCTGTCATCAAGTTCGGTCGGTGCCAAGAATTTCCAGCCTAAATTGTCCGATAAGCTTGTACTTAAGCTCCGTCTGTGAGTAGGACCATTGCTTTTTATTTATATTTTAATAAAACTTTTAAGTGGTAATGCACGAGGTTGGTGCGCCCTCCTTTTTCTTTTCTTTTTTCTAGCCATGTGAACACCCATTGTTCTGAGGAGGGCTGCAAGACTTTAGACTTTGCTTTTAGACGGAACCACACTACCCGTACCCTGACTGTACACAGAGCGCAGGAGATTGTTGTTTTTCTGTGTAACAGGAAGGAGACATCCCCAAACTGTTCCCACAAAGTTAGGAGCATGAAATTGTCCAAAATGTCTTGGTATGCCGATGCCTTAAGAGTTCACTTCACTGGAACCAAGGTGCCAATCACAACCCCTAAAAACAAAAAACAAAAAGAAAACCCCACACCATAATCCCACGTCCACCAAATGATTTGGACCAGTGCACAAAGAAAGGTCCATAAAGACATGGATGAGAGAGTTTGGGGTGGAGGAACTTGGACTGGCCTACACAGTCCTGACCTCAACCCGATAAATAGGTTGTGATATCATGAGAGCCCTTAGGCTGAGTTTAGACTTGCCTCCAAACCACTGCACCTCTGAAAAGCAATCCACATTCAGATCTCTTTTCAGAAGCGTTTGACAGGGTGGAGGACGACACCTCCTCACTGCTTGTTTTAACCTTGTAATTTCCGCACCAATTGGCACGTATGCCTTCACTTGACCTGGGTTTCATTCATTCAGCAAGGCTTACTGCCTGTCGAATGTGAAACAAGCAACAGTTTTTTGCCACAGGTGAGAAGCAAAGCATTGCAACTGTGGCAGCCTCTGACTTGGCGAATTAAGGTGAGGTGGTGTGTGGCCCATTCATGCATGTTTAATGCACCACACCTGAAAGTTTAAAAAAGCCCTTAGGTTGTCAGGTGATTTTTTTTTCTTGCAATTATTAGCACCCCTATTTTGGTATTAGCAGTTTTTTGCTGCACAATGCAGAAGGATTTTCAATAGGATCGCAAATTCTTATGTTTAAAAAGCAATCCGTCGCTCAATCAGAATCCAGCAGCAGTTTGAGTTGGAGGCAAAATTGCTAGCAACAATTGCCCTTTACGCCACCTCTATAGAATGCTGGTCAGCACCATCACCAGTGACTCCAGCCATTAAATTGCTAGCTGGATCACAATTAATCACATCAGCCCTAATGTCACCCTTGCCTGAACTTGGCCATAGACGGCTCAAAACTCAGCAGGAACCAGACGAATTTCGATCCATCTATGGGTAATTTAGAGCCTTCTATGATTAGACACTTTGTACTGAAGTCAGTTGATTGACTTCAGTACAACTAGCATGCATTTTTTTCCCGTTCACTCACCTATAGCTGCCAGCAGTGATCGTTGTATTCTGATGGCTGGGAAACCTCCCACTGTCAGGATGTAATAGCGCAGCAGGAGTGTTGATGGGGAAATTTACAATTTTCTTTTAAACCCAAGAAAAAAAATTGCATATTGTATGGCCTGCTTAAGGCACAATTCTATTGGATGCTACATTGCCTATTAGAAGCATCTGAAGCCAATTTTGGTTAAAGCTCTGGACAGAGTGGGCAGTGATTACCCATGCCAGGGTTTTATTTTCCATCTGCCACCATTGAGAAGATATTTCTTTATTTCCTCTCCTTTTTTTTTATAAATTCTTTATTTTTTCATAAGTTTCTTCACATTCAGATAATCTTACATAGTCTTGATTCCACATATATATTACATTCTGTTTCTACTTAACTTACCCTTTCCCTTTCCTTCCTCTCCTGGAGACATAACTAGCGAGAGGAAATCTCTCGGTTTCCCTATGAGAGCCGTCTTAACTGATACTACACAAGTCGCTCGGACTTTAGAAAAGGTTCCTGCACTACTTTGGTCCGACTTGGGTGCGATTTCAGCCCTTGTACAGGCTCCTAAACATCCAGGTAGGATCAAGCCAGAAGAAAGTTGCGGGGAAAAGTCGGAGGCAAAGTCGTACAACGGCAGTGTGAATCGAGCCTTAGGTCGCCCATACACCGTTCAAATCTCAGCTGGTTCAGCCAAAACCAGCTGAGATTCAAACCATTAGTGGGCAGGCTGCATGGAGCTGCATTGAGCAATCAACTCTGGTACAACCAGCCTGCCAGATTCGCTTATGAATATTGCAAGCGGCTGCTATAGCCGCTAGCGATAATCACTGTTTTCTCTCAGCTGGGATGGCTTCCCCCACCAGAAGACAACGGTCCAGCTTGAGGGACTCCCGCATCTGTCTGCCTGTGGTTGCCAGATATAAAATTCGCTCCGTGTATGGCTGGCCATCCATTATACAAATTTTCCTTTACATTTACCAAAACCATATAATATGGGAGGACAAACAAACACTTTCAATTTATATGCAATCAGGCAGACCCTTGCACTACATAGTTGAAGGTAAATCTAAAGGAAATTGAATAAGAAAATTGTATAATTTATGGCCAGCCTTAAAGTGTTACTAAACCTACAACAGTAAAAAAAAAAATCAGTCTGTATATGCAGTAAAGCACGCTTGTTATACTCCCTGTGGGACCTAAGGGGTTAATCCTCTGCATTGCATAAAAAGGCAGTTTAATCCTACCTTCTGAGCCTCCCCTTCCACTGTCCCCAATCCATCTCCTGTTAGTACAGAGCCTTTGGAGTCACCCTGCACATGCTCAGTTTGGCGTGTATTGCTAGAGAGTTTTTTTTTCTTGGGAGAGTGCATGTGACCAGCACAGGGCCAATCAGCACTGTCTAGACAGAGGGTCAGGGGTCTACAGTAAAAGTAGAATGAAAAATGCCTCCTACAAAGCTTAAACCAGACACTGACAGAAGTCACAAAACTGCTATATACGGCTGATGAGACAAAAAGGTATTTAGCAGTTTAGATTTACTAAAATAATTGCATTTCCATGTTGTGCAGGAGATCAGATATAGTGAATGCAGGGTCCTGGGTTTAGTATCAGTTTAGTATACCTTTAACCTCGCTGGGGACTCGGACAGCAATAAAGACCTGACAGGGTCTATCCCTTCCCTACCCAAAACACAATAAAAATGAAGGTTTGCATTTATCTCAAACCAAAAACACAAGTAAAATTGGGTCATAATATGAAAGCAAGGCTAAACAAACAAAAACAAATAAAACCCATTTTATTCTGGGTATCTCACCGAACAGCAAGTGCCGGTTCACACAGGCGCGACCTGACAGACGACTTAGTCGCCTGACAAGTCGCGCTCCGTTCTGCACTATGGAACCGTTCTAATAGGAGCGACACATGTCACTCTGACTTAGTAAAGGGTTCCTGTACTACCTTTGGGACGACTTCCATACAGAAGTAATTTTGCACGTCGCCTCTGAAGTCATGTGCAGATCGCCTGCAAGAGTTGCGCCGCAAGTCTTGCCGCCCCTGTGTGAACCGGCTCCATGCACAATAGCATTTTTTTGGATAAAAAAAAAAAAAAATGCTGGGAATAGCTTCTTGTAGTAGCGTTTAAGAGCGTTTTTTGCAGTAAAAAGAAGAGGGGGGGGGGGGGGGAAGGAAGAAGGGGTATTAGGAGTGTTTATGCTGGAAAAAACGCTCCAAGAAACTCTACAAAAATTTTTTCCCTGCTCCGACACTGAAGCTCAAAAAAAACTCACCAATAGCCTAAAGTAGTGTGCATAGACACATAGAAAATGTAACTTCTAGGAGCAAAAAAAAACCCACACACACACACAAACCACGCTAGTGTGCATGGCGCTTGAAACCCCCGCCTGTACTCACCTTAATCAAAAGATGGTGAATATTAGGACCCAATACATTTTGCAGCTGGTGTAAATCTAACTTGACTGTCCTATGTTATAAATATAGTTAGAAATTTTCTATCAAAGTGAGCATGTATGGCCATTATTCCAATAGCTCACTGGCCATTTGACATTAACCTACGTACTTAAAGAATCCCATCGATAATTAAATGCGCTCGTTACAAAAGGGTGGCAAGGTTAATAGATAGAATACCAGCTGGCCAGCCAAGCACAGCAGTCAGGTTCACACACAGCAAGCATGAACAAGAGGCCTTTTTACTCATTTACCTGGAGTGCATAAAACTGGGTTGAGCTGGTAAAGGGACTTTGAATGTTTGACAAGCGCCATCGACGTTTTATGATCCCTTCGCTAATCCAAAACACTTTTCAAAAGGACTGCGCGCTTATAAAATGCTACCATTATAATAAGCAAACCGCTCACCTTTAACCCACCGCTGAGTCTCTACAGTCCTATGAACGATTATCTTATCTGCAGCGTTATGGCACCCCGCGACACAGCAAGTTAAAACTGACACACGCCGTTATAATGAAGCCACGATTTCTCCATGAAGTCGCTGTTGGGTGTATTGACTGAACAGAATGTGTCCTGCAGCTACGCTCTGTAGCTGGAATAGATTGAACCTTTCGGACATGCTCCAGCTCTGCAACTTGGAAGCAGCCAGGGAACTAAGGAATAAGGATGGGTTCAGACGTGTTCACAACCCCACGTGCCCGAGCCCGATCTGCAGCTGCAGAGATCGGGAAATGTCTTACTTCCTGTGATTAGCACTGCGCAGTGTCAGCTTCCTGGCGGGCTCGGGCACGTGGGGTTGCGAACACTCCTGAGCCAATCCTTACCAAGGACTAAGCAGAAAAAGATAAAATAAAGTGCGAGTGCCAGCTGTGACTTTCTAGGCATTCTAAAAACCTGGTTCCTGAAAGTCCCCATCCTGTACGAGATCCAATATGGAAGCAGTTATGGACTTTAGGTTTCTGAAAAATTTGTTTCTCCGTGGTCATGCTCCTCCAGTGGCTCCGTTATCAAAAGTGCGACTCCAAACTCGCAATTCAAGTGTAGATTTGATGAGACTTTACACACTCTGGCACTTAAGTCACATCAAAAGTAGCGCAGGAACCTTTTTCAAAGTTGCTGCAACTTTACGTTGCATAGACTGGAACGGGTGCCATGGAAGCCAATGGGCTGCAACTTTGAGTGTCCAAAGTCGCATGACAAGTCACACTGGTGTGAACGGAGCCTTAGCACTAAGGCCACATTCACACCCACGTGATTTTCTGCTTGAAGTTTGTGGCTCAAACCCTCATCCAAATCTCATTCATAGCCCCTGTTCACATCTGAGCATTCTGTAGCCTGAAAGTACATGAGCTTCTCTTTGGCAGATTGCAAGCGTTTGTCCCCATGGACTTTAATAGAAACATCTGACTTGAGCATTTTACAAGCGTTTTTCTGCTTAAATAACTCTCCGCCCCCAATTTCCCCTCTCCTCCCCCTAGTGCTTTCTAAATGCTTAAAAAAAAAAATATACCTGAAGCTGTAAAACGCTTGTAGTACACTTCTAGATTGCAAAATAAAGGGGGGGGGGGGGGAGAATTGCGAAATAAGGGCGCTTGTAAAAATCTTAACAAAAAAAAAACACGCCACGCCCTAACACCAGTGAATCGATATGCTCAGGTGTGAATGGAGCCTAAAGCCTCGTACACGCGATCGGGAATTGTGTTGACAGCCTGTTGGCGGAAAATTCGACTGTTTGTATGCTCCATCGGACAATTGTTGTTGGATTTTCCGGACAAAATGTTGGATGGTGGGCTTTAAAATTTTCCGTGCACAAAAACGGTCTGTTATCGGATTTTACGATTGTGTGTGTACACAAGTCCGTCGGACAAAAAAGTCCAAAGTACAAACACGCATGCTCACCAAAACACAACATTAGCAGAAGAAGGTGCCCAAAGAGTGGTGCTAAAGAGCCGAAAACCCACGTACTACGTTAGTGTTTGTTGGCCGACAATCGTGTGTAGTTTGTATGCAGTTCTTGGCCAACACCCTTCGGACAAAAGTCCCAGGCTTTGTCTGCGGAAAATCCGATTGTGTGTACGAGGCTTAAGAATCCATGACCCTGATAAAAGTATGCAGATAGGAAATTTTCACTTCTCATCCTTAAGTTGGTTCTGGTCCCTTGACTCAAAGTATTGAAGCCAGAGACAGCCAAGCAATTTTTATTTTCATTTGCTCAGCCATGGCAAACTCGCTCTCTCCTTCAGCATTGGAACCTTTAAAACACAGACGATAACTCAAGTGGTGCGCAATTTACATTTTCTGTAGGAAGACTAATGTTTAGATAAAGTAGCGATGCCGATATTAGGCATTTTGACAGGTCCTCTTCCCCACTATAGGGAGACTGGCATCTCGCAGAAGTTCGGCCCCTCCTCCTTCCTCCGCCGCCAGGCCAGTTGGAAAGCGTAGCACGCGCGCAGTAGGGAACCGGCTGAAAGGCTTCACTGCCAGGTTCCCTTACCGGCAATGGAGGTGGCTGCACCTGACAGTCAGTCAATCTGAAGATCCACTGTTCTGCCAACATCATGGGCTTCCTGGACCGATAAGTTTCCTATTAAACGTCAGCAGTTTCAGTATTTGTAGCTGCCGACTTAATTTTTCTAGGTGTGGGTGGACCTCTGCTTTCAGGTGCGAATTGTTAAGAGTGTAGGACACTGAAAAGCACCTGAAGCGGGCTGAAAATTGTACTGGACCCTTCTTGAAACCGCACTGCGCCCATCCTGCACATATGTGAACTGGCTCCATAAAAAGCCTTTTGGTTCACGTCATGTGAATCGGATTCAGTTCAAAAACACATCCAATTCGCATATATGTGAACCAGGGCTAAAAATGGGTATTGGTAATTTGTAATGGCGTGTGCTTGAGAAAAAGTATCGGTACTCAATCTTAAACTGGTATTGGTGCATCCCTACCTTCCAGTACACAATGTGAATTGAAATTTTTATTTTATCCCGCCACACAGCTTAGCCAGCATAACATTTATTTTGTTTAGTAGCTTTGTGGCTTCACCCCATCTCCTGCATGCCCAATTGAAGGACATGATCCCATGTGCTCTCTTTATGTAACCCGCCTACACACCTCACCCTCCAGTCTCCTACGCCTGAAAAACATCACAATGGACCCAGACAGACAGACGTCAGGCGGAGATACATGTAGCGGAAGGACAAGTCTGTTTCTCATGCAAATGGCCCAATGGACTAAAGTGGCTCATTCATGGTTGACAAAGATCATCCCAATCTTCTCAATGAGAACTAGCAAGAGGTTTTTCCAAGAAATCTAGTAACAAGGTGCACCCCTACATTCGGAAGGTTGTAGGCTACTGGCCCATGGTGGGCCCCAAAATGTGCTGATTGTTATGGTGGGTGTGGGGTCAGAAGGTCCAAGACCACCCTTATGCCGTGTACACACAACCGTTTTTCCTGTCTTGCAAAAAAGACGTTTTTCTCGACACGATTCCTCTCAAGCCTGCCTTGCATACACGTTAAGGAAAAAAAAAAAAAAAAAAAAAACGCTTGAGCAAAGCGCGGTGACGTACAACACGCACGACGCCACTATAAAGGGGAAGTTCCATTCGAATGGCGCCACCCTTTAGGCTGCTTTTACTGATCGCGTTAGTAAAGATTGGTGAGACGATTCGCGCTTTTCAGCCTCGTGCTTTTCAGTCCGTTACAGTGTGACGAATGTGCGATCTCCATTACGAACGCTAGTTTTACCAGAAGCGCTGCCGTCTCATACTTGATTCTGAGCATGGGCGCCCCCCCCCCTCTCGGAAAAGCATACACACGAGCGGTTTTCGCGACGAGAAAAAAAAAATGGAGCAGGTTCTAATTTTTTTGCGGTCAGTTTTCTCGTCGAGAAAACGGCTATGAAGCATACACACGACCAATCTAAAAAAAAATGGCAGCTTTCTCGCCATGAAAAACGGTCGTGTGTACACGGCATTAGACTGACAGCCACATGCAATACAATACACCTCTGACAAGTCAGCCCACCATCAATCTGACTGCTGGAAAAGACCAGAAATACGTTTGTTTTACAAGTATTGAGTATTTCTTTTCTATCCACACAGAAAAGGAACTAAAGGGTGATGTTTTTTCCTCAACCAGTAATTCTATCACCACAATACAGATGAACAATTAATCTGGCTTACAAAAAAGTACAAACTACTATCATGCAATACTGCTAAAGTCATGTAGTAAGTCAGGTCAACTGCCATTTGTCATCGAAACCCGCATGTCATGAAGGTCGGGTGGCTTCTGAACAGACCAAATTTCAACCCAATATGGCCGCCTTTAGGCAGCACCTTCCAGACACAATTATCTTTCCCTCTGAATTCATAGTCATGTCAGGTGGAGGACTGCCTGTGGGTTGTTGGATTTTGTACGCAAGTCAGACTGCTTTCCTATGTCTAAATTAGGGCTGCAACTAACGATTATTTTCATAATCGATTACCGGTAGTTGGACGATTATGGTTTTGATAAATAATCTTAAAAAAAAAAAAAGAAGAAGTAATTTTGCTGCGATTTGCATTTTTACATTCTTTTGGGCCAATTTGTTGAGCAGATAAAAAAATAAAAAAAACACAAATTGCCGCAAAAACGCATTACATGCTTTTCTGCAGCTTCTCCATTGAAGTATATTGAGCCAAAAAAAAAAAAAAAACAAAAAAAAAAAAAAACACAGTTTTGCGTTAAAAAGTCTTGCCTTTTCCAAATACGCAGCAGCTGAAAAAAGCATGGATGTGAATGTGTCCCATAGGAAACCATGTAAATGAACTGTAGTGTGTTTCTGCAAAAAGCACCAAAAAACAGAGGTGTGACCCAGGCCTGAGATGTTTAGTAACATAATGGGGTTAAAAAAAAAAAAAAATTGTACAAAAAGAGCAAATGATTGCTACTGTAAGGGGTTAATTTTTTACTGTGGAACAGTGAAAGTAATATTTACAGTAGCGATTAGCCCTTTTGGTACTATAAAGGGATCATTTTAGTTTTTTTTTTTTAACCCCATTATGTTACTGGCCGATTAATCGATTATGAAAATAGTAATCGATTAATTTCATAATCGATTAGTTGTTTCGGCCCTAGTCTAAATGCAGCCATAGTCAACGTTTTTGCCTGCTGAAACAAATGTTGAAACACTGCATTGGCATCTGTCACCCAACACCTTCAGGGGTCCTAATAGGGATGTCTCCAGACGAGTCATCAGTGAGGGAACCAGTGGCTGCTTTGCGGCACAAATGGGAAAACTCAGCACTGACCCTTTTCTCCATCTGGTCCCATAAACAAGATGCAGAAAAACAACCGCATTTAATATCTCCAGTACAGAAGCATTGACTTAAAGCGCAACTCCACTGTTGAGGAAAAAAAAAATTCCCCTCTGGGTGATCTATGTACATTACAAGGATTGACAAACTTTGTTGCAGATTTCTACCTTTGGTTATTCTGAAGAAATCCATGTGCGTTTGGTCTGTAACCATGTGCCGAAGTGAATCTAATGGCAGTGGTTTCTTAATTATCAGCTACTGCAGGGCTCGACAATCCCCGGGCGCCAGGTCGCAAATGCGACTAGAATTAGCGACTTGGCACCTGGGGCAGCACAGCTGAGGTTACCTGCATCTCCGTGCGCCCCCCCTCCGCGATCACGTGATCTCGTCGGGCCGCGCCGGCCGTTAATTTAGGCCGCGGCTTTGCGGCCTTCTGCAGGCCGAGGCTTCATTCTGTAATCTGGCGCCATCTTGTGGTGGCCGTTGGTATGACATGTCAACCAGCAATGCTTGCCTGTTTCACTGCCCGCCCATCTCCTTCCCTTTACTTAGAATAAAAAATATATATAATGTTTGGGGGTTAACTTCTAACACCCTAGAGAATAAAATGGCGGTCGTTGCAACACTTTCTGTCACGCCGTATTTGCGCAGCGGTCTTACAAGCGCAGTTTGAGGAAAAAAAAATACACTTTTTTAAATTAAAGACAACAGTAAAGTCAGCCGAATTTTTTTTTATATTGTGAAAGATAATGTTACGCTGAGTAAATTTGATACCCAACATGTCACGCTTCAAAATTGCATCCGCTCATGGAATGGCGACAAACTTTTACCCTTTAAAATCTCCATAGGCGACATTTAAAAAATTCTACAGGTTGCATGTTTTGAGTTACAGAGGATGTCTAGGGCTAGAATTATTGCTCTCGCTCTACCACTCGCGGCGATACCTCACATGTGTGGTTTAAAACACTGCTTTCATATGCGGGCGCTACTCGCGTATGCGTTCGCTTCTGCACGCATTGGTCGTTAAAAAAAACCTGGCTCCTAACTTTTTTAGCTGGCTCCTAGATTCCAAACAAATTTGTCAAGCCCTGAGCTACTGCACCTGCAGGGCTCTAATGAGGAAAGCTGCTGGGTCGGCATCCTTTTAGATATAATTGATTACCTATTGGGAGTATCTCACCAAAAAAAAAAAACCCACGATGTTTGTTGCAGGGGATGCCTGAAATCTGACTTGAATCTTAGTGTAGACTTCTGGGAAAATCAGTGAGCCAATCACACAAGCAGGAAATGTTTCTAGGGGGAGTTCTGTACACATTCTGTGTACAGAACACCTCCGGGTAGCCATATTGCATTTTACAGAAAATTACAGCACTGCAGATTGAAAAGGAAAAGGTAATTTTTAAAAACATTAAAGCGGAGCTCCACCTTAAAAATAAATAAAAAATTATTAAAAGCCAGCAGCTACAAATACTGCAGGTGCTGACTTTTAATAAAATGGACACTTACCTGTCCTGGAGTCCAGCGACATCGGCAGCAGAGGACGAGCAATCGCTCGGCTGCCCCCACCGCCATCATCGGTGAGGGAATCAGGAAGTGAAGCGTAGCGGTTTCACTGCCCGGTTCCCTACTGCGCATGTGCGAGTCGCCCTGCCCCGTCCTAACTGTTCCCCGCTGTGTCCTGGGAGCCGTGTGTTTCCGCATCGCATGTCTAAGGGTGGCAATTCACACTGACCTATGCAAACTGCTGGGAGTGTCAATTGAAAGCCGCCATCAATGACTTGTTAGGCAGCCCACAGTTTGAGGCTTTTTTTTGTTCAACCAGTGTGTTGTACAACTACAGTGCCCATACATGGACCGAAAGTTAACCGATCTTGCTGAACAGGCCAAATTTTGACCCAGTATGCTCAACTTTAGCAGTACCCCACTGGAACACATACACAAGTGGCTGGGAAAATACATACAGGACGGAATTAAGGGCATTATCTTCACAATATGCAAAGACTTACACCACATTTAAAGATAAACTTCAGGCAGATAACGACACAAGTGAACACAGTACAATAAACAGCCATGTAAAATATAAAATTTCTAAATACAAGCAGTGTGGATATCCTTAATGTGATCCGCTATCAAACTTCTGCCGTCCCTGTACACAGCTCTGAAGTGTAAGGCCCCTTTCAGATGACGCAGTCCGTCCAAGCGGATCGGCCTGCTCAGTGGGGGGGATCTCTGATGATCCCAGCTGAGCAGGCAGATGACATGTCCGTGTCTGCTATGCAGAGTAGACAGAAACAGCTTGCACTCCTCTATGGGGCAGATGGATGGAAACTGACTGCATGTCCATCTCCATCAGATTGTCATACGCCTCGCCAGACGTGTGTTTTTAGTGGATTTTATCGGATGCCTGGCAGGGGTCCACTGAAATCCGCCACCCCATAGAGAATAGGTGGTCCGATTGGGGTCTGCCAGAAAAACCGGTTAGGCGCACGCGATCGGTCTGTTCATGTGAAAGGGGACTAAGAGGAAGTAAAAGCACAAAGACCATTTGTCAACAAGAAAACAGCAGATTGACAGATAAACTCTTTACTGTGCCGCTTCTCATTTCACGGCTTGTCACAAGCTGGGGACAGGTTCAGGATGACCTGGGCTCAGAGGATGTAGGTTGAATAATGCTTGACATCAGACTGAGGATGTCTAGCAACAGAAGAAAAGTACTGCAGGAGGAAGTCTCTGGACTGAAGATGAATATTGCAGCAAAAGCTGTTTGTGCGGTTTTTAATGGACTATTAATTTTTTTTTTCTTATTTTTTAGCTGGAGTTCTGCTCCAACAGCTACCAATCAAAGGTCACCCAAAAATTGTGTGCCTCCACATTAGAAGTGATTTTACATTAAAGCTGAACATATTTCTTCCAACGTTGCCACTAATGGAGAGCCGTGTCCCGTAAACTGGGAGGCAAAGGTCCAGCTCTTCGGAGAACAGGCAAAGTGTCAGCTGTGCATCAATTCCCATGATCAGACTCTCGCTTATCTGTCCAACTGGGAAAGGTCAGGAGGTTTTAGCACATCAATTCCCAACGTAAACTCAAGAGCTCTGTGGAATGCGAATACAATTCATCACCATTTTTTATAAGTGATGTATTAAATACAATAACTTTACCCAGTCATTGCGCCTGGAAACACCAGAAGGTAGCCTGGCCTAATGCATCTGGAAGGCTTCATTTGTGAACACACACTTCTTTCTCATAAAAAGAGAAAAGAGCCACCAATTTATATACAACAGGACAAGTTTACTCAGCATGTGAAAACTTTTCATGGCAGTGTGTGACAAATGGGACAAAGCCCTGCAAACCACAAGCCAGTGCGGTAATGAGGGTCATGCACTGAAAGGTTTGGCAGGGAGCTTGTGGTTCTCCTGTTAGGCTACAGCTACCGGCATGCTTTGCAAACCTATACAATGGGAGTTGTAGCTCTACAAGAGTGGGAACCTGCCTTACACAGTGCAACAAGTGAATGGGGAGGGTAATCCAAGATACTACTGGACTACAAGTCTCAGCATGGCATGGCCGTTCCCAACACCCAATTCTAGAAAGGTTTGGTTTCACAGCTCTCAATAGACTGAATCCTGGGGTAGAAAAGTTCCAACTAAAGATCAGAAAATATTTCTAATTAATAAAAAATGTGTTTGATCGCTTATCTACTGCGATCCAATGGGGACTTTGTACAAAAATTCACCCTCTCAATTTATAATAAGCTTCTGAAATGACAGCTGTGGGCAGACTTCACCAATACCAAAATCCCCTGTAAAGCTGGATACACACACTAGACAACTTTCATCAGGATTTTCCAAAACCATATAATATATGAGGTCAAACCTAATGACTTTCAATTTGCATGCAATCAGGCAGGCCCTTGCACTACATAGTTGAAGGGAAATCGAACAACAAAAAGTTTGATCGTGTGTATTTCGCTGAAGGCTAGGGTCACACTAATGTGGTGTGGGAAACGTCACGATCCATGCGATTTTTCTGCACCCCCTTGCGATCCACAGCAGGTGTCACTGCAATCTTAGCGAGACCCCAAAACGCAAGAGAGTTTGCCGTCACTGGATCGCATGAGATAAAACAAACACGTGATCCAGCTGCCGTGCGGTTCCAAAATTGCATCATGTGCAGTTTAGCGCAATGCGAGCCCATTCAAAATGAACGGGCTCAAATCGCACTGCATCGCATGTGAATTGCACAGGAGTTCATAGTGTGAACTGAGCCTAAAGCTTGATTGCAATTATGCTTTTCACCATCTTGCAATCAGATTCTAAGGCAAACAATATATTTATCTTTTTTTTTCGTTCAAAACACGAAGTTTAAAAAACGAGAAAAAATAAAATAAAAAGAAGGAAGGTGGGGATTCCGTTTCCCCGTCCACATTTAAAGGTGGATGGGGGAATTCTCCTGCCTGTGGTATTGTTGTATTTTAACAGCAGGGAGGCTCCCCTGCCATCAGAATACACAGATTAGTGCTGCCGGCTATAGCCAGCGGCAATGATCACTCAGGAAAAACCCAATAGGCTTGTAAAGAAGTTGATGGATAGACTCCTGTACAACCAGGCTGTCCATACAGGTTGTATGTATGACCAGCTTGAGTAAACTTTTTTTTTTTTTACATGGTTAGATCTGGTTCACAGCAAAATGCAGTCCAGTGCATTTTTAGCTTCCTTTGCGCCAGAACCTCCCGGCTCTTTAAGAGGTTTCAGATGCCGGGGAGGGGTTTATGATCATGTGACCACCATGATTGGCTGTCAAGGCGATCACATGAACGGAAAGCTCCCAATCCCAAGAAGCAATCAGGAAGTTTTCATTAGATACCGGTAACCAAGCCTGCAGTGCGCACACTCTCGGGGCAGCAGTGTCTGCAAATATGCAGCCTCTCGGCACCAAGGCCCACCCCGCCAAAAGGCCGCATATTTGCATACTGCTGGCACCCACGGGTTATTCTGCATTAAAAAAAGAAAAAAAAAAAAAAAAGCCATGCACAGTGACATTTCTTGTATTGCAATGGTCCTAGTTTACACCAGGGCCGTCAAAAGTAGAAAATGCTGCATATTTTCTGCATGGAACGCAGCAAAATGCAAATGTACTAATCTAAAATGAAAAACAAAAAAAACTCCATGCACCAGAAACACAACCGCGCATGCAAAACAGATTGTGATGTGAACCAGCCCAAAGTTTTGGGCATCTTCAGTTAACAAAAAAAATGGACTCATGAATGGTTAATGATAGCCAGGAAGCACTCCAACTAGTCAAGAAGACCACTCAATGTATTTAACCCGAGTTTTATCTAGGCCACTACAATTTGATTCAGCAGGTTATCAATGAGGGCCTCTACAGGGGACTATATAGGAGCATCCACCATGACCCACGCTGGTAGGTACAAGATGCTTTGCTCTGAATATTTTATGACGACTGACTACAAACCATCTGTTTTACCAAACTTTATGCTAAATTTATTGGCCAGGCTCAAGAGACTAAGGCCCCATGTACACGGGACGCTGGTGCAAACTCTTCTGAACAAAGGTTGAACCCGGCGGTTAGAAACACCCGTTTTGCTGCGTTTGCGTCTAGAAGCTTTTAGTTAAGAAACATCATAAAAGGACCCTCCCTAAGCTCAAAACAGTATTAACCATTTCAGCCATTTTGTGAGACCAGAGTGAGTAGCAGCAGCTGAGAGAGCAGTGTATTATTTAGCGTGTCACTTGCCACAAGTTGTGTATTGTCCACTTGCCACATCACCTACCACAAGTTGTGGATTGTCCACAATGCAAGCAATTACAGTTTTTTTTTTATATTTTAATGGTTTTGCATCATTTGAGATTTTTAATATAAAAAAAATAATAGGTTACCTTTAAAAACGCTTATAAGCGAAAACACGGCTAAACGTCGGTACGGCGTTTGGCTTCTGAGACGTGGAAATCTTTGGCGTCAACCAATTTTTTTGCTTTCAGAAATACGAGGTTAAACGCAATAAAACGAGGCTGTGTACATGGACACATAGGATAACATTAAATGAGTTCAGGGGCAGTTGAAAAAAAAAAAAAAAAAATTGTCCAACTGCCTCTGAACTCGCGTTTAACAGCATCCCGTGTACATGGGGCCTTATCAGAAAATAAAAGAAAAAAAAAAGGTTATGGTAGGAGAATGAGCAAAGTGTGTTGTACCTACTGGCATTGGTCATGTTGGAAAACCTCTTGTAGCAAAGCCACGTAATGTTCCTCTACTGGAGAATCAGCAAAACGTCAGAAGGCGAAGATGAGAATACCCGCCTTGCGAATATGTCGGCGTGGGACTTGGCATACACAGGACACCAGAGTGCCAGGAACGAGGAGGCATTATCCCGGTGGGCCTGGTTCCCTTCAACTAAGTCTGGAGGAGAAACAGAAGCCCTGGCTTGCAGAACATTCCTCCAGATTTCAAAGCTTAAATTTTTGGGAAAAATATTTGACTGGGGCATGCGATAGAACAGAAAACCAAAACCTGGCCTCCAGCAGGCATCCTCTCTATCAAACAGGAAAAAACACAATGAAGATTCAGCACTAATGCAGCGATTGTCACAAGATAGCAAGTCTGTCTGATAAGATTTAAGGAAAGGAATCAAAGAAAGGCTTTGGCTATTTGATAAGAGTTTCCCACAGAAAGGTCAGATTGAGTCTAAATGACCAGAGGCACGGCCAGGGGTTATAATTTTGTTCTGGATACAGGGTGGAAGTGTTGCACCCCCTGCCAGGTTTTTAATCACTGTATATGTCCCCTGCTGGGGAGATTTACCCTTGCTACTTGTCCTGGTGACCAGTTGCAGGTACAACAGACATAAGAAATAAAATGTTAGCATTCTTACAGGGACGGAAGTAGAGTGAAAAAAAAAAAAAAAAAAAAAAAAAAAAATCGAATGAAAACACTTGTTCAATGACAAACTGTCTAAAGCCGGCCATAGATCGAGCGATTTTGCAGGGAAGAATCTCTTCCGCGGAGACATTGTGTTCTCCCGACGGGGTGGGGGGCAGGGAGTGAAGGCAGATAAAGTTCCTTCAAAAGGTTAGTTGGGGCTCCTAGACCTGTGGCCGATAGGGAAAAAAATAAATAAAAAATCTGCAGAATTTTTCTGTCTGTAAGTGCCGGTTCACACTTGTGCGAGTTGATACCGAATGTGATGCGTTAAACACAAACTAGATTTGCATGTTATCCAAAAAGTAATTGGTTTTCAATGATGGCGGTTCACATCTATGCGTTGCGATTCCTCTCCGAATGCGATGAACAAAAAAAAAAAAAGGGTCTTATGCGTGTTTAGAGCGTTGCGAATTTAGTCTCCATAGACATCAATGTAAATCGTTCTGTAATCGCATTTGATGGTTCACATATGTGCGAATTCCACCACACTATTCTCCACAAAAACCAGGAAGTTAACACATTTTTTTTTTTTTAGCTTATGATTCCATTGGCTAGAACATTAATCGCAGCTATGTCCCACTCTTGAAATTTGCATTCAAAATCGTGTTAAAACGCGTTAAATTCGCACCTCAGAATGGACTGAAAAAACGGAACAAATTCACAGCGCAGCAGTGTGAACTGTCACTTTGGTGGTCAGTAAGAAGAATGCCACCCTATGTAGGGTGGGGGGCCCATTTTCCTCACTGAGCCACAAAGAATTGTGTTTAGTAAATGTTCCATGACCTGAAAATTTTAGGGCTCCCTATGGAGATAAAGGTTGAGAAAGGCTGCTATAGTGAGCCTGTCTAGTCAAGGCCCTACATAAATTATATAGTGACTGAATATAGCCAATATAAAAATTGGCTAAAGTATTCTACATATGGAGACTGAACATTTGGGAAAAATAAACCCAACCCCACAAAAACACACGTGCCACCACATTTTTCAATGACATTAACGAAAATCCAGTATATTCACACGGCAGCTGTATTGCGCAATGTCAAAATGAAAACCTCACAATTTTACTGCCTTTTTTAATTCAATTTCAATTTAATAGTTTTCCAAGTCTGCATCCAAGATAGCTCTCAGCTTAAAAACGCCATTTTCTAATAGGATAGGTTACACAACACCAACATGTCATCCCACGACAATAAAACTCCATTAATAATTACACCAAATGGTGTCCTTAGTCTACTAAACACCACCAGCTTGATAGACAAGATCATACAGCAGATAATTCTCTGTTTACATGAATCCAGACGAGAAATCTCTGAAAATAAAATACAAGGCAGTGAGAAAACACCCTTGTCCAATGTGTAGGCCTCCAAAGCCTCACGGCAGCCTGAGAGAAGTAAGCAATTGGATTAGCGGCACATACCACTATTAATTATAGGCCTAAGTAAATTCAATTACCCAAACCACCACAAACATAATGCGGACTAAACTGACGTAATGCAATTAGAATGGAGGAATAAATGGACAGAATCAGCTGCTTCCTCAAACGCAATAAATCTAGTGTGCGATGGCAGCACGCACGCTGCTGGTAACCTAGCAACTTCAAACCAGTGCCTTTAAATTTACAGCACCGTATTCTGTAGGTCAATCACCCAACCCAAGCCTAGGCAACAGAGAACTCCGCTATCCTATTCTTGAATAGAACATGGTATAGGAACACCAAACAATGAGCCAGTGCAGGCCCAATGTCACCAATAGCCGCTACAAAAAGGCACAGAAAAGCATTGCGTCAGGTATAGCGCACCTAAATTCACACATGTAGTTTGAATCGGCTACTATAATTGAACCCTTTTATCAGCCGTGTGGCCACCTATGACAGATCAGAAATTAGCCTTCACCCTCAGACCAGGGAATAAAATGGTCCCCATTCTATAAAGACTGGGCCAACCAGCCTGATTTAGGGCCCTTTCACACTGCTCTGTAGCAAAATCTCCGTAAAAATGCATATGCGTTTTTACCACTATTTTGCTTGGCTTGTTTCAGATGCATTGCCAGCGTGTTTCCCGGTTGCACTAAAAATGCAGCTCCCCATCTAAATGAATGGAAAATGCAACAAACACCACGTTTTTGGTGCCTTTTTTCGTCACATGTCCACTTTTTACAGGTGCAGACAAAAAAAAAAAAAAAAGCACCAAAAACTGTGCGTTTGTTGCATTTTCCATTCATTTCAATGGGGGGCTGCATTTTTTTGTGTGATTTTCAAAACCGCACCAAAGATGCAGCATGCTGGATTTTTCAAAATGCACCGCACCCATAGTGCAGTGGTGTGAGGATTCCCATAGGATTTAAAAAGGGAAACCTTTTCTTGCAAGGTAGAAACAATTGAGGACTGTATGCGATACTGCTGGCACCTTGATGAAGGGGGACACACTCCAAAAGCTTGTCCTGAAAAATTGTATGTTGGTGCAAGAGAAAAAAATAAAAATAGCGAGTCACATGATAACCAATAATCTAGCTACATCATGCCTCGACACATTTACATGAATTGACAGCAAACCAAAATGCTGCCGTTTCATAAACTGAAATCAAATGCATGTAGGTCGCAATGAACCAGCGCCCCCTATTGGTGAAATTCTAGCGAAGATCTGTTATACATAACATATAAAACTTTAAAAAAACAAAACAAAAGAAAGTCTAATGTTGAAGCACTAGTCCACAGTACTGAAAGTTTCTAACGGAAAAAAAAAAAACAGGCAACGTCAACACAAGGTAACGTTATGTTGTGTCCTGCCTCTTGCTAGATAAGGAAACCATAGTGCTTCATAAATCCATAACTCAGACATAGTAAGTGTGTTCAGGATCAAACACCCGAGTTTATTTCCGCAGGTTAGTAGGCAAACATCCGAAGCAGCCCGTCCTTCAAAGCAAGGCTAGGAAAGTGAAGTCAAATGGCACAACAATGGAGGCACTACATGCATTGGCAGTACTTCAAATACCGCAGATTTTTATAAAACCTTTTATCCCTTTGATGGTATATTTGATAACAGTTTTATCTCACTGCAAGAAAAAGCTGGCTCTCTCCACCAACAGAGGCTACTTGTGTGAACCAAGGGATTGTGCCAGTAGCTCTTAAAAAAAAAATAAAAAGAAGAAAAAATAAAAATTCTTACTGGGACTGCAGCCTAGGAAAAGTAGGCCAATAGGAGACGGTATTCCCAACACAAGGAAAGACAGAAAAAAATAAAAAAATTAAAACACGTCTTCTGCATTCTTTTTATGAGTGTTATACGATCCACTTATAAATCAGACGGTTGAACACAAACTTCTAGGGAAACTGACAATATAGCAAGCCTTCGAGTTTTTGATTGGCTCCATACTGGTCTGCTCTACAACAAGGGTGGCCTCATTACTTAAATAACTGCGGTCCCATTGGGCAACAACAAGGTTGAAAGCTTGAGACTGGAAACCACCACAACACAAAAGAGAACTGGCCTTTGAGCCAATTAAACTCCCTCAAGGTTAAGCATTGGATGCCCACACACAAGCAGGCACCATATCCAGTTAATTTGACGACTGGTGGGGGGGGGGGGAAAGCATTAGAAAAGAATGCAATTAGATCTTAAAAAAAAAAAAAAAAAGTTCAAAACTCAACAGTTGGAAGGACTTACTCGTCCGTTTAATGATGTTTGAGTATGGGAGATGAAACTATTAAAAATCTACTTTAAACGGCTGTTAAGATGCCAAAAGATAGAGACTCAGCTGGCTGCTATCAACTCAACGGCAGGCCAACGGCCAAAGGGAATTAAAGGGTGAAAAATGTATTAAAAAAAAAAAAAAAATATATGAAATTAAATCTATTAAAGGGTCCAAATTTGTTTTGCTCAACATCAGAGTACACAGAAGTTGCCGTGTTTGCACATCAGCCAAAACATATTCAGAGTACATGACAAGTAGTATTATTTAGTCAAGTGCAAAACACATGTGATACTCAGCAGTGATCCACCTGAATAATCTCAGTGTAAACTTTTCCCAAGCTTAGATAAACCTCAAATACAAATGATCTGTATACCCATTCTTGAGCAGCACTTTAAAAGTACTAGTGCGCCCATCAGTTGCCAACTTTCCCTTTTTAATAGGACAGTCCCTGATTTTTAAAAGTAGAACTATACGCAAAACTTTTTTTCCTCATTTTGGATAGAGTAAGGACGGGTTAGAACCCCTGTCAGGTTATTTTTTTGCCCCATGTCCCATTGCGCAGATTTACCTTCACTTTCTGTCCCAATAGTCAAAACAGAAAGTGAGAGAATGCCCGCAAATTGAGGGAATTCCTTGGGGACCTCCAGGTCACCAGAACTAGTGTCCCCATTGGAAGATCTCCCCTTTATTATTGTTATCCCTGCAAATTAAGGGAATTCCTTGGGGACCCCCAGGTCACCAGAACTAGTGTCCTCAATGGAAGATTTCCCCTTTAATATGCAGGGATAACAATAATAAAGGGAATTCCTTGGGGACCTCCAGGTCACCAGAACTAGTGTCCTCAATGGAAGATTTCCCCTTTATTATTGTTAACCCTGCAAATTAAGGGAATTCCTTGGGGACCTCCAGGTCACCAGAACTAGTGTCCCCATCGGAAGATTTCCCCTCTATTACTGGGGATAACCCAGAATTTTGATCTCTCTTTACTTTTGGTGATAATGGCAAACAGAACAAAGAGGGTGAATCAGACAGCAACAAAAACTGACAAGGTTTCTAATCCATCACCACTCTGTCCAAACAAAAAAGTTTTGCCTTTAATATTTAAAAAAAATATTATAAGCTGTGCCATAAAAGTCCTTCAAGACAACGTTCTATTATTGGAGGTTTGGACAAGCTGAACACATACATACTTTTATATTAAATTAGATATCACACCCATTTTTTTTTTATCCAATTTAAATGTATATTTACTATAAAAAGTGTAATATATAACACTTTTTATATTAAATTAAAGAGATATATATATATATATATATATATATATATATATATATATATATTTATTACACACACACACTTTATACATTAAATGAGAATTCTTAAAATGAAAAATATTATACCGGTAATTTTTTTACAATACTTTAAAATTGCCTTTTAGGTTACAGAATGTGCCCAAGCATTGGGCTTGAGAAGTTTAATCAGATCTAGCAGCATCCCTGGAAATGAAGACTTGCCCAGCCAACGTAGGCTGGAGGTCCAATGGATCCCTGTGCAAGCAGTTCATTTCTCTGATAGACAGGATTCTGGAATCACTGCTACACAGGGTAGAAAATGTCTCCGTAGCAAAAGAAAAAAAAACAAAAAAAAAAAAACACAGCAATGATTAATCCAAGTGGCACTCCTCGATTTAGTGGAACTTGCACACCCACCCTGCAACACCTGGCTGGGAGCGAAGGACACAGCTGGAGGGGAAGGGCAGGGCAACCACTGGAACAGGGAGGGCGCTCGCAGATACGGTAGGTATGAGGATACAGTATTAAAAAAAAAAAAAAAAAAAAACACGTGTTCCTCCTGGACTCATTCCAGGCCTGCCTCCGAAAGCATGCAAAAAAAGAAATGGATAGCTTACCCAAGCAATAACAGTCTCCCTTGGGTTACCGAAGGCCAATTACCACCCAGGCTGGCTTCGGCTTAACAATTTAAACCACATGGAAGCCCACTTGTTCTTCACAGAAGGAAGCAGTGCAAATGAGCCATTGCAGACTTCATGTTGGCTACAGCTGTCAATCATCACGCCTAGGCAAAACAGTGCTGTGCTAACAGGCAAGTGTATCTTGCAAGGGTTATTCAGCTGCCAATTAAAGTCCTGCCAGGGTTAGGCGCTAGACCGGGCTGACCCGTCATCCTGTGAACCTCAGTTATTATAGCCGGGATCCTTCCTGGAACTGCAGGTAAGCAAATATAAACCACAGGAGGTAAAGGAGGGGGACTGGACAACACGGCTCAGCCGGACGTCGCCAGAGAGGTTTAAAGTAGATTAATCTACTTCTGGCTTGTCACTTCTACTTGGACACCACACAGCGAACTCCTGACCTTCTAATACATGCAGAATAAAAAACGCATTTCACACAAGCATTCCTATACAGCGCACCATGGCATCAACGCACAGTGACCCAAGACACACACATGCAGCACATTTTATATGGCCAGGCACTCCGCCCCATCTCCTGGAGATCAGTCTACTACCCTACTGCTCATGAAGCTCCCTCCTCATCCATCCCTACATGACGCTAGGCTGAGAACCATTAACCCTTCACAGCAGCACCGACAGCTGATGCCTTGCCTTACCTAAAGAATATAGAAGCTGCCCTCTGGAAATGCTAGCTGCTTGGCTTTCAAGGCGTCATAGTCACTGCTACAGCCAATCAAGCAACAGCATTGCAGCCAGACAACCAGCATTTTCAGTAGATCAGCACAGGGTTCCTTTAAAACCTTTTTTTTGTCACCAAAATGGATCTGCAATGCTTCTGACCCTGTGTGTGCCATGGCATCCTCTTTAGTGGTGCCTACACGTGTATAGACGGAGCAAAGTCCCACATGGGATCCAGGAGGTTGCAGACCCATTTTGATGGCCAAATAAAGTATTACAAATGACTAGATAAAAGACTCCAAGTGGAGGACATAATAAAAGAAAATCAAAGTTTCAGCAATGATCCTTTGACTCACCGGCCAGGCAAAGCTGAAGGGAAGCACAATCCTGTTCTTGTCGCTGTTCCGGCTGTACTTCAGGCTGAAGGAATTGCCTCCTAGGACAGGGGTAGATCCAGAGCCGAAGCTGCACGCCCCTCCGGCGGACACCCTGGACTGGTACTCCTTTAGGCAAACTTTAAAGTAAGTGTCACATTCATCCCTGGTGCACTTTCTGTCCACTGTGTTCCGGCTGCCGTCGCAGCAATTCCCATTCAGCAATTCTCCATTGGGGTTCTGCATAGATAAGATTTCCAACTCGAAATGGCCCGACGCTACAGACACCTGTTATAGGGATCAAAGAACACACCTATGAGCACCGCGGCAAGCACTGCAAGAAATCCAACACTAGTTCCTGATATAGGGGCCCCTGACACCCCCAAAGGGCCACACAGAACATTCCCTTCATGTACTAATACAGAGAACCGCAGGCGTACTACAGGAGATGGTCAGACTGCAGACATACTGAAGAAGTTGTTCCGAGACCATGAACACAATGTGAGTTATTGGAGGCTGCAGACATACTACAGGAGATAATCAGAGACTATGGACATACTACAGGAGATAATCAGAGACTATGGACACAATATGCAAGTTATTGGAGGCTGCAGACATACTACAGGAGATAAATCAGAGACTATGGACATGCTACAGTAGACCTTGGAGACTGCAGACGTGCCACACTGGATAGTCAGAGACTGCAGAAACACTAAGTTGTTGGGAGACTATGAACATACTATACTAGTTTCTGCAGGCAGGTTTACGGGAGAGGGGCAGAGGACCTGCGGGCAGGCTATGGGAGAGGGGGCAGGCTAAAAAAGTTTTTGCAAGACTGTTAAAATTATATGCAAGTTATTGGAGGCTGCAGGCTTACTACAGGAGATAATCAGAGACTGTGGCCTTGCTATAGGAGTTACTGGCATGCAACAGGGGATAGTTGGAGACTGCAGACATACTAAAGAAGTTGTTAGGAGACTACGGACACAGCATAGGAGTTATTGGTGACTGCAGACATACTATTAGGAGATGGTCAGAGACCTGCAGGCAGGGCACAGGAGATGGTCAGAGACCTGCAGGCAGGGCACAGGAGATGGTCAGAGACCTGCAGGCAGGGCACAGGAGATGGTCAGAGACCTGCAGGCAGGGCACAGGAGATGGTCAGAGACCTGCAGGCAGGGCACAGGAGATGGTCAGAGACCTGCAGGCAGGGCACAGGAGATGGTCAGAGACCTGCAGGCAGGGCACAGGAGATGGTCAGAGACCTGCAGGCAGGGCACAGGAGAAGGTCAGAGACCTGCAGGCAGGGCACAGGAGAAGGTCAGAGACCTGCAGGCAGGGCACAGGAGAAGGTCAGAGACCTGCAGGCAGGGCACAGGAGAAGGTCAGAGACCTGCAGGCAGGGCACAGGAGAAGGTCAGAGACCTGCAGGCAGGGCACAGGAGAAGGTCAGAGACCTGCAGGCAGGGCACAGGAGAAGGTCAGAGACCTGCAGGCAGGGCACAGGAGAAGTTCAGAGACCTGCAGGCAGGGCACAGGAGAAGTTGTTACAAGACTATGAACATAATATATAAAAGTTATTGGAGGCTGCAGACATACTACAGGAGATAATCAGAGACTATGGCCTTGCCATAGGAGTTACTGGAGACTGCTGGCATGCAACAGGGGATAGTTGGAGACTGCAGACATACTAAAGAAGTTGTTAGGAGACTATGGACACAGTATAGGAGTTATTGGTGACTGCAGACATACTATTAGGATATGATCAGAGAATGCAGACATGGTTCAGGAGTTGTTGGGAGCCTAAGAACATGATATATGAATTATAGGTGACTGCAGGCAGGGCACAGCAGAGACTGCAGGCAGGGCACAGCAGAGGGGCAGAGACTGCAGGCAGGGCACAGCAGAGGGGCAGAGACTGCAGGCAGGGCACAGCAGAGGGGCAGAGACTGCAGGCAGGGCACAGCAGAGGGGCAGAGACTGCAGGCAGGGCACAGCAGAGGGGCAGAGACTGCAGGCAGGGGCAGAGACTGCAGGCAGACATACTACAGGTGTTGTTGGAAGACTGGGATCACCCTTCAGGAGGAGAAGGCAGAATTCACAAAGCTTTCCACATGGATATGGACGTTTATTTTAGTCCATGTGACTGTAAATGTGAGTTCTGATTGGACTCATCTAATAGAAATAAAAGTGAGCTAATTCTCCTTGGGGATCCTTGTGATGGGAGATGATCACAGGAGAGAGTTAGAGATCCATGACAGATGAGGGGGAAGGAGATCCACACACAGAGGACAAGCAGAACACAATGTCAGGGTGTGGAAGAGATAAAAGTAGTAAAAGGTGTTCCTAGCTGGGGGCCACACAGTGTTCAGGGGCCCCAAACACAGACCAGGGGCCAGCAGATCCATGGAAGAAGAAGAAGAAGCATGCTCCCAGTGTGAGTCTGCAGAGGTGATCGGTCCTCTCTAGGAGGATGCTGGGTATCCCCTGTGTATGGGGCCCCCGGTAGGTACACACACCTACCTTCACCCGCAGGCACAGCAGGACAAGGAGAAGCCTGAAGGCTGACCAGCCGGCGGACGGGGTTCTCCTCCGTAAGAGCATTGCCGTGGCCGTTCCTGTAGTCCCGGAGCCGCTGAGACGCCGATGATGGGAGAGGTGCGCTGTGCTCCAGCATGCACGGTGCCCGCTCCTCCTCTACTCCTTTTTTATCTCCTCTTTTATCTCTTCCCTTCTCCTCTATTATTGATCCCGAGCCTTTTCTTCTCTCTCCTGCAAATCAGCTGCAGCCCGTCCGATGAGACGAACAATGAGAGGCAGAGCGGAGAGCCCTCTGCGAGCACACTGACTCATTGCTTCATCTATCCACAGCGGGAGGGAGGAGCCGGGGGCGGGGTAACGCTTCATATTCATGAGCCGGGAAGGGGTTGCTGGTCGGCTGGCCCCGCCCGCCTCCTCTCCTCCTCCCCCTGGATTGGATGAGGGGGGAGGACAGGTAGGAAGTGGGGATTAGCTGGCAGCAGATGAGCCAGGTGCCAGTCACAACAAGACGGGGAAATCACAGATCGTGGGGGCGGGGAGATGACAGCATGTCCTGTATATATATCTATGACTCTCCCTCCATCCAGGACTCATCTACACATCTGGATTCTTATCACCCCCAAAGCACAAATCAAAGGCAAGACATGTTTGTATAGATAGAAAACAAAACATTACAAATACCCTTTTTGTTTATGAGGCTCCATCCACACTTAGGCGTTCCAAATCGCTGCAAGACGCATTTGCGATCCTGTTACTCTCAATGGCGGCGCAATTGTCGCCCGACATATCGCACAAACAAAATCACAGGACGCCTGTCGCCCCCAAAGGAAGTTCCTATTTTTGGGCGGCAGGCGTCCCCCGATTTTTTTTTGCGCAATTTTTTTAGACGACAATCGCAGCAAAATCGCCAGACAAATTGTGGTCTGACAAACCAAAGCAAACAAAATCACAGGACGCCTGTCGCCCCCAAAAGAAGTTCCTATTTTGGGCGACAGGCGTCCCCCGATTTTTTTTTGCGCAATTTTTTTAAACGACAATCGCAGCAAAATCGCCAGACAAAAAGTGGTCTGACAAACCAAAGCAAACAAAATCGCAGGACGCCTGTCACTAAAAAGAACTTCCAGAACACAATTGCACAATTTTAACGCGATTTGTCAGGCGACAATCGTGCCAAAATCCCACGGCGTGATTGGAATGCCATTGAAAGTAACGGAATTGCAAGCGCGTCCTGTGTTTTGCGGGCAATACAGAATCCCTTGATTCCACCTGCAATCTGGAACCCCTAGGTGTGAATAACCCGAATCATCGCAAAATGCAGGACACGCTTGCGATCCCGTTACTTTCAATGGCACCCCAATCTTGGCGCAAGTTTGTCACGATTGTCGCCCGACAAATCGTCCAAACAAAACCGCGGGACCTCTGTCGCCCAAAATAAGTTCTGGAACTTCTTTTGGGTGACAAGCGTCCCACAATTTTGTTTGCACGTTTTTACCGCAAAATGCAGACTTGCAATTCCTTTACATTTAAATGGCACCCCGATCTCTGTGCAATTTTGTCGCAATTGTCACCCGACAAATGACACAAAGTTACAAAACTTCTCTTGGGCGTCAGGCATCCTATGGTTTTGTTTGCGCAATCATACCGCAATTTGCCGGGCGACAATCGTGGCAAAATCCAGTGACGCATTTGGAATGCCATTGAAAGATCGCAAACGTGTCCTGCGTTTTGATGTGATTCAGAATCGTGGGCAGAATTGCAATGATTCCGCCCGCAATCCGGAACGCCTAGGTGTGATTGGCCCGCAATCCCGATTTCCCGACAAATCTTGCAAACAAAATCGCAGGACGCCTGCGATTTTGTTTGCGCATTTTCACCACGATTTTTCAGACGACAGTCACGGCTATATCACGCTGCTAATTTGGGGTGCCATTGAAAGTAATGGGAATCGCAAGCGGGTCCCGCGTTTTGCGGCGATTGGGAATTGCAGGCAGAATCACGACAATTCTGCCCACGTCTGGAACACCTAGGTGTGAAAGCTCCCTCTGTTCTCAACTGCTTAAGAGCTGGGGGGAGGAGAAGCAGCAGCACATTGAGCTTCCCAGTGATTGGCTGTGCAGAGGGGGTGTGTCAGGACAATTCTGATCATTGAAGGAGGGCACACTGAGTTCCCAGCATAGCTGGAGAACTGACCACGTTGTGCTAATCTGTTTAGTGTGGTCAGTTTTTGATAGGAAATCAAAGGCACTGGCAGGAACACAAAGGGAACAGGATACTTTCTCATACAAGTACATGGTACAGCAGCTACAGATCAGGAATATGAAATGTTGGGGTAACAAGTTGCAAAGGCAGCTGCAAAAATAATCACCCCCCCCTCCTTGTTGCGTTCCGCATCAAGTGAATGGGGCTGTGCAGCAACCGCCATCCAACTACATGCAATGTACTGGGGGGTTAAAACATGCAACATGTCCTCTCCTCACCACCTGTCAAACGCATCTGCCGCAGATTGCTTTTTAGAGGAACGTCAAGCACTGCTGCAGCTGTAATCCCCCCCCCTGTATATATGTGCACTAAAATCGCACCGTGCAATAAAATCACACATCATCCTTCTAGTAGGGTGACCACATTTTTAAACTATCATTCAGGGACACCCCCCCCCCCCCCCTTCCCAAAAATCAGCTTGTGCTGTAACGAATCACAGCACAGTGATTGGACACCAGCAGGGGGCGTGGATTGTGCTCCTCCAGGCATTCCCGGCCAGGACAAGTACTGTCAGTGAGTAAAGCGGTGATGTGGCGGCCTTTTTTTGGGGGGCATCAGATTGCCCCGGGGGAGGGGGGGTGGCTGTGTCAGTTTCATTTCGGGACACTGTATTGTCCTGGAATGAAGGTGCCCGGGACAGACCTGCAAAATGCGGGACTGTCCTGGGCAATCTGGGACACGTGGTCACCCTACCTTCTAGGTGTGCTGGGTGCCATTTATTATTAAAGCAGTAGTAACCACTTGCTTACTGGGCACTTTTACCCCCTTACTGCCCAGGCCAATTTTCAGCTTTCAGCGCTGTCACTCTTTGAATTAAAATTGCGCAGTCATGCAGCGCTGGACCCATGTGAACTTTTTATCATTTCTTTCACACAAATAAAGATTTATTTTGATGGCATTTAATCACCACTGGGTTTTAAATTTTTTGCTAAACTAACGAATAAAGTCCGAAATGTTGGAAAAAATACAAAACATTTTTCAGAGTTTGTTATAATTCCTCTGTACAGTATAGATCTTTAGTTATCACTCGAGGGTTTACCAGTAGGAGGAAGGAGGCCCTGATTCCTCTGCATAGACCTTTATATCACAAGAGGGATCATCAGCAGGAGGAAGGAAGTCCTTTAAAGAATTCTGGGTTGCATCATTAGGGGATCACCAGCAGGAGGAATGTGTGAGATGGAGTGTGAACTGTTTAAAAAAAAAAGCTTTCTGCTGAGTAAGGATGAGCTCCGGCGTGTTCGAAAAGCCCATGTGCAGAGCCCGCCAGGAAGTCGGCACCGCGCTGCGCTAATCACAGGCAGGGAGACATTTCCCGATCTCTGCAGCCGCGCATCGGGACAATGTCTCCCTGCTTGTAATTAGCGCTGTGCAGTGCCAACTTCCTGGCGGGCTCTGCACATGGGCTTTTCGAACACGCCAGAGCTCATCCTTACTGCTGAGATCTCATAAAATCTCTCGTGAAGGTTTTTTTAACAGACAAATGTAATGTAGAGAGACACATGACAAGATGAGCCACATGACAACACGCACTCTATATTGCTAGTTGACCCCGAGACACACATTTTCAGAATGGCCCAGGAGCAGAGGCACCAGAGAGGCACCACTTGGTCTTTTTCTGCCATCCCTATTCTATGCTTCAGTTATTTCACATCATAGTCGGGTGCCGTGGGCTGCAGGGCACAATAAAATATGTTTGTTTCAGGGTTCACATGGTTGTTTTGTTTTTTTTAGCACTTTTGAGCACATGAGCACTGCAGTACACCTGATTGGCTCCTTGTGCTGCTTCTCTTTTAACAGTCTGAGCTCTTCTGTTGGTATTGCAAGAAGTTGAAACCAGGTTAAATTTAGGTGCTTGCACTGCTTACATTTAAATAAATATATTTAATATTGTTTTAATAAATATAGAGCTGGATTAAAAACGGAACTCTAGCTATGGATTTTATTGCATAGTTATATTGATCCAATGTAAGTTATACATATGCCATACCTATGGGACTGCTGTGGAAGTTGAGAATTATTGTAGTAGTCATAGGGGTGCGCAGCCTACTGCATTAGGGTGTGCACCCCAAAGTTCAAACACTAATGCCGTGTACACACGACCATTTTTCTCGTCGGGAAAAATAAAAAAAATTCTCTTTGACGAGAAAAACGCCTGTGTGTGGGCTTTTCATCATTTTTCCCGACGAGAAAAACGTCAACAATCACGACGAGTATAATTAGAACATACTCAAATTTTTCTCGTCGTGATTCACGGCATTTTTTTTCGTGGCAGTTTTCCTATAGGGAAACACTGGCATTGAGCCCACACACGGTCGTTTTTCCCGACAAAGAGAAAAAATGTCAGGAAAACCGGCCGTGTGTAGGGGACCAAGCCTTTCCTCGTTTTTCCCGTCGATTTTCTCGACGGTGTTTTCACCGTCGAGAAAATCGATTGTGTGTACGCGGCATTATGCGTGTGTGTATATATGGGTAGTAGGGCAAAGGACAGTGTCAGTAGAGAAGTGGGCGATGTCAGTAGGGCAAAGGACAGTGTCAGTAGAGAAGTGGGCGATGTCAGTAGGGCAATGGACAGTGTCAGTAGAGAAGTGGGCGATGTCAGTAGGGCAAAGGACAGTGTCAATAGAGAAGTGGGCGATGTCAGTAGAGCAGTGGAAGATGTCAGTAGGGCAGAGATTGGTGTCAGTAGTTTTTTTTTTTATTATTATAACTTTTTTACAATAATTTATTATTATTTTATTTTATTGTTTACAATTTTTTAGGAGCCCTATTGGGGGCTTTGGTGAAATATCAGTCCCCTGATGTCCCACTTTTGAGACAGAGAAAGGGACTGAGGACAGAGATTCCCCTGCCTCTTTCTCTTCATCCAAGCAGCAGGGGAAATCTGTACATTACAACATGATTAGGGTGTGCCCAGGCACACCTGGCACACCCTGTGCGCACGCCTATGGTAGTAGTCACCACTATCTTCTGGTCCCATGAGGAGCACTGTCCTGCTGCATAGTAACCCCGGGGGGTGGCTCACTCGGCACTGGCACCATTCACAGAATGCCTTGCATTTTCTGTTAATGAAGCAGGCGGTCATGCCACTATCTCTACCTGGTCCAATGAGAAAACAGTTTGCATTCATTGAGAAAATTGCAATGTGCCCCCTACAGTTGCTATGTATCAGGGCAACTGCTTGGTACTGGACCCCGAAGACAGCTGTGATCACTGTAATAGTGGTGACTTCTACAGTGATTCTCTAATTCCACAGGGATCCCACAGGTTTGACAATATATATATATATTTACACTGGACCATACTGAACCAATGTAACTATGCAATACAATCCATACCTGAAATTCAGCTTTAATTTGAGTTTTTTGTTTCTGCATATATTTTCACCTATCAAGCAACCCTGGTGCTAGGATAAAAAAAAGTCAGGTAGAAGAACCTTATAAAATAAGATACTGAATACTCACCTCTCCGATGTGGCCAAGCTCACCTGACAGCCACCGCTGGCACCACCAGCTCACAGTTGTACTCAAAGGTGTTCCCACCCTCTAATGCCACGTACACACGATCGGACATTCCGACAACAAAACCGTTTATTTTTCCGACGGATGTTGGCTCAAACTTGAGTTGCATACACACGGTCACACAAATGTTGCTCTGAAATTCCGAACGTCAAGAACGCGGAGACGTACAACACTACAACGAGCCGAGAAAAATGAAGTTCAATGATTCCGAGCATGCGTCAAATTGATTCTGAGCATGCGTAGGATTTTTGTGCGTCGGAAGTGGATACACACGATCAAAATTTCTGACAAGAACTTTTGTTGTCGGAAAAATAGAGAACCAGCTCTCAAACATTTGTTGTCGGAAATTCTGACAGGAAATGTCCGATGGAGCCTACACACGGTCAGAATATCCGATCAAAAGCTCACATCGAACATTTGTTGTCGGAAATTTCCGTTCGTGTGTACGCGGCATAATTGTTCTCCTGGGATTCTTACATTCTGTCCTTGAGGTGTAGGTTTTTCTCAGACTTCAAAAGTCCAGATCTAGTTATTGGAGTGGTGACCAGTGGTGTGGGTATCAGGACATTTAAGTATTTAATGCCTTCTACAGAAGGCTTTTAAAGACAACATCATGGCAAGGTTGCTTTAAAGCCAAACTCCGGGCAAATACAAAACGATCCCTTGCATTGGGGTTAGGCCTGGAGTTAAAGTGGAACTTTATTCAGAAAATGAAGTCCTGCTAGATCACTTCAGGGGGTGCCACGAATTAAGAAGCAGGAGGGTGCTGCCGCCGCAAATTATTGAGGTCGGGGGGTTGCCATCTGGGCCCTTGGGGACCTCCGGGCCTCTGGGGACCTCTGGGCCCCTTACAAAAAATAAAAATAAAACAAATAAAAAAAGAATTAGAGAAATAAAATAAAATAGAGGGGGGTTGCCATCCGGGGCACTGGGGACCTCAGGGCCCCTGGGCCCCTTCCAAAAAAAACAGTGGGGGTTGCCATCCGGGCCCCTGAAGACCTCCGGGCTTCTGGGCCCCTTACAAAAAAAAAATTAATTTTTTTAAAAAAAAGGGGGGTTGCCATCTGGGCCCCTGGGGTTCTCTGGGGACCTCTGGGCCCCTTACAAAAAAAATTAATAAAAATAAATAAATAAAAACATTTTTTTTTATGTATATAAAAAAAAGGGGGGGGGGGGTTTCCATCTGGGGCCCTGGGGACCTCCGGGCTCCTTACAAAAAAAAATAGAAAAAAAAAAAGGGGCGGTTGCCACCCGGGCCCCTGGGGACCTCCGGGCCCCTTACAGGTGTACTGCCTGTACCCCCCTGATGGCGGCCCTGTTTGCAGGTATAGCTATGTAAAACATTAAAAATAAGTGTCTATTTTGTTTAATATTCAGTAACCCACTTTCTCACCCTGTTCTGCACATGTTCAGTTGCTCTTCATTTCTAGGCAATGCTGAATTTTTAGAGGCCGATCTGCTGACAGGCTTAAAGCGAAATAAAACCCTCCTATCCTTTACAGCCAAGGAAGCTGCTTCTGCTTGATCAGCAACTGCATCACTTATGACACCAGCCATTTGATGGTTTGACAGTTTGGTTGAGCACACAAGCAACTGTGACAATTTGCAATCCTGACATTCCAGGAATGTAACGGTTTATATCCACTTGTCCCCCGCCCACTGTCAATTGACGGCGGGCAGAGGACACTCTCGTTCTGGGAGGACGTCATATGACGTCCTCCCTTTAAAACAAGCTAGGAGGCGGGCGCGCGCCCGCCGCGTTCACAAGGCCCCGATGCGCGGGCCCGGCGGCCGCGATTGCCGCCGGACACCCGCGATTGCCCGGGAAACGAGCAGGAAAGTGGATCTCTGTGTGTAAACACAGAGATCCACGTCCTGTAAGGGAGAGGGGACCGATGGTGTGTCCCTTGTACATAGGGACAACCATCGGTCACCTCCCCCAGTCAGTCCCCTCCCCCCACAGTAAGAACACATTGAGGGAATATATTTAACCCCTTCCCGCCCCCAAGTGGTTAACCCCTTCCCTGCCAATCACATTTATACAGTAATCAATGCATTTTTATAGCAGGGATCGCTGTATAAATGTGAATGGTCCCAAAAATGTGTCAAAAGTGTCCAATGTGTCCGCCGCAATATTGCAGTCACAATAAAAAAGATCGCTGCCATTACTAATAAAAAAAAAAAAATGCTATAAATCTATCCCCTATTTTGTAGACGCTATAACTTTTGCGCAAACCAATCAATACACGCTTATTGCGATTTTTTTTTTTACCAAAAATATGTAGAAGAATACGTATCGGCCTAAACTGAGGAAAATTTTATTTAAAGGGGTTGCTCCGCCGGAAAAAAAAATATTAAAAGCCAGCAGCTACAGCTACAGCAGCTGCTGGCTTGTAATATTTGGACACTTACCTGTCCTGGAGTCCAGCGACGTCCGCAGCAGAGGACGAGCGACCGCTCGTCGCTCTGCTGCTCCCTCCGCCATCCTCGCTGAGGGAACCAGGAAGTGAAGCCCTGCGGCTTCATGCCCGGTTCCCTACGGCGCATGCGCGAGTCGCGCTGCGCCGTTCTGATTGGTGCTCCTGTGTTCTGGGAGCCGAGTGTCTCCCAGAACACCAAGGGAAGTCTGCGGGAAGTGACGTAACTCCCGCAGATTCCCGGAGACAGGACTCCCGTATGTGGGTGAAAATACCTGTCTTAGACAGGTATCTTCACCCCCCTCCCCCCTGAAAGGTGTCAATTGTGACACCGGAGGGGGGGAGGGTTCCAAATAGCAAAAGTTGCTATTTAGGGTGGAGCTCCACTTTAAAAAAAAAAATGGGTATTTATTATAGCAAAAAGTAAAAAATAGTGTTTTTTTTCCAAACTGGACGCTCTTCTTTTGTTTATAGCGCAAAAAATAAAAACCGCAGAGGTGATCAAATACCACCAAAAGAAAGCTCTATTTGTGGGAAAAAAAGGACGCAAATTTGGTTTGGGAGCCACGTCGCACGACCGCGCAATTGTCATTCAAAGTGTGACAGCGCTGAAAGCTGAAAAATGGCTTGGGCAGGAAGGGGGTTTTCGTGCACAGTAGGGAAGTGGTTAAATTAAATCAATGAGTTTAGTTCCACTTTAAAGTGGTTGTAAACCCACTTTGAAAAAAAAAAAAAAAACACCTGCAAGACAAAAGCATAATGAGCTAGTATGCACAGCATACTATCTCATTATATAATACTCACCAGAGATCGAAGCCCTCGCTGCGGTGTCCGTACACAGCACCCACCCCCGACATCACTCCTGGGGGTCACTTCCGTGTATCGCAGCTCCGGCGCTGTGATTGTCCGGAGCCATGAATACGTCACTCCCACGCATGCGCACGGGAGCCGCCGGTAACGGCACAGTCTAACTGAAGCAATGGCACAATGTGCCATTGCTTCAGTGCGCATGTGCCGATGACTTTGGCACATGCAGACACGGGATATCTCCTAAACCATGCAGGTTTAGGAGATATCCAGGGTAGCTACAGGTAAGCCTTAATATAGCCTTAATATAGGCTTACCTGCAGCAAAAAGTGTGTTGTAAGGGTTTACAACCACTTTAAGGTTTACTGCTGTTCAGGGGCTCTGGGCTTCAGCAAAATGGCAGCCTCCAGCTAGAAGAAACAAGACCAGTGCTGGAGGCAATTAAAAGCACACACACATTTTGGTAGCACAATTATGAATGTGGAATGTATGCTCCTCGCTAAAGAACATTATTTTTTATCAAGTTGTTATGGGTAAAGTTTTGCTTACACACTTAGCAGCATGTGAGTATAGCAGGATTCCTGGATGTGTAATCAGACGGACGATTTGTAGATTGTTGTCCTGGGGAACTATCAGTTTTCACATTAGCTGTCCACTTATTGCATGGCAAGCAGATAGAAATATTCTTTGGATGTTGTAGTTTCTGCAGTGCCTTATTTTAAAGGCTTCCTTTTCAATTAGATTGTGTTCTTTATTAATTATCCTGAGAATGAGTACTTTCGTTACATGGTGGTTGTAATCAGTAAAGTTCACAGGGTAATTTAGGTGGAGGCCAACTAACCTACCACTATGTTTTTGGATTGTGGAAGGAAATCAGAGTATCCAAAATAAAACCCCCACAGACCAGAGGAGAGCATACACAATGCATGCAGATAGTATTTTAGGTAAGGTTTAAAGCCTGGACCCCAAACTGCAAGCAGGACCAAATCTAGCCTGTCTGATCTGGGGGATGCAAAGCTCTCCTGATAGGGGGGTCTGCGCTGATTGATTATCAGCACAGCCCCCCCTCCAGGATGCCCACTTCAGACCACCAGGGATGCCACCAGGAGCACCAGGGATTGCCACCACTGATGACCACCAGGTATGCCACCCATGGCCACCAGGGATGCCAATCTGTGCCCAAAATTGATGCCAATCAGTGCCCACAAATGGTGCCAGTCAGTGCCCAGTAATAATGCCTGCCAGTGCCTCCTAATCAGTGATGCCCATCAGTGCCATCTATCAGTGTCCATCAGTGCTACCTATCAGTGCTGACCTATCAGTGCCCATCAGTGCCACCTATCAGTGCCACCCATAAGTACCCATCCGTGCAGCCTTTCAGTGCCCATCAGCAGGGCCGGGACAAGGGGTGGGCAGAAGGGGAGGCTGCCCTGGGCACTGTGGTATCATGTCAGATGGGTGGGGGGCACCACAATGAGGTTGGGGGGAGGGGATTTATGTTGAGAGGGGGAATTTGGGGGTTGGCAGGGGATACAAATTGGTCTTACACACCTCCCTAAATTTCCCCTCCTAGGTGGTAAATTGAGGAAATTTTTGGGGTCTTTATGCTAGAAAAGGTGGATAAGAGGGGATTTGTGTTAGGAGGGAATTTTTTTTTGCGAGGGGGGAGGATTTGTGCTAGAAGGGATGATTGGAGGTATTTGTACTAAGAGGGGGGAATTTTTTCAGGGGGTGGGTGGATTTTTGCTGGGGGCATATGGGGAATGAGAGGATTTGAGCAGGGGGGGGCAAAGATTTGTGCTGGGAAGGGGATTTCAGCAGGGATGGATTTGTATGGGGGTTGGGGGTTATGCTTAGGGGGTAAGAATGCAGATTGGTGCACAATTTATTTTTTAGGGGGAGGGGACTTTTTCTGACACATAATGCTCATACATCTTGGGGGGGCGCCATTTGGTATGTTCGCCCTGGGCTCTAGATAACCTTGTCCCAGCACTGCCCATCAGTGCCGCATATCAGTGCCCATCAGTGCTGCCTATGAGTGCCCATCAGTGCCACCTATCAATGCCCATCAGTGCTGCATACCAGTGCCCATCAGTGCCACCTATGAGTGCCCATCAGTGTTGCATATTAGTGCCCATCATCAGTGCCCATCAGTGCCACCTCATTGGTGCCAGCTCATCAGTGCCCATCAGTGCCCGTCAGTACCATCTCATCAGTGCCCATCGGTAAAGGAGAAAACATACTTACTTACAAAATTTTATAACAGAAACAAAGAAAAACTTTCAGTATTTTTTTATTTGTTGCACAAAAAATAAAAACCCCAGAGGTGATCAAATACCACCAAAAGAAAGCTCTATTTGTGGGAACAAAATGATAAAAAATGTGTTTGGGTACAGTGTAGCATGACCGCGCAATTGTCATTCAAAGTGCGACAGCGCTGAAAGATGAAAATTGGCTTGGGCAGGAAGGGGGGAAAGTGCCTGGTATTGAAGTGGTTAATGGTTTGGAGCTGTAGCAGAAAATACGAAATAATAGATGAGCTCTTGAGCAGTAGAAGAGTTGAAGATGAGTTGAAAAGGAAGGAATGAACTTCAAAAGGAAGGTGATCACCAGAGCAGCTCACATCCTGGACTATGCTACTTCACTAGACTGTCAAACATTAGAGCCCAAACTTTTTTTAAGTTTTGGCTTTAATGTTAAAGTGTTGAAATCCCAGTTGCACTTCTACCACTAACTGTGCACCACTTTTTGTCTTGGGGACCATTTTCACAGAGACAATAAAGAGAAATGTAAAATTTTTACAGTTTGAAGGCGGTAAGAGGAAATTTTTGTGACAAATTTCCCCTAACATTAGAAAGTTGTCCTCTCACTTCCTGTTGTGTCTGAAGGACAGTAAATAAAGGGAAATATCCCCAATAGGACATAGCATTAAAAAAATCTGAAGGTGGTCTCAACCATTTCCTATTCTGTTCACAATAAAATGAAATAATTGGCTTTAAATATATATTTTTTAATAATATCAATCAGTTACAAATAAAGCCCAAACCTGGGTAGAAAACAAATCACGTCCTACTCACCCTTCTATTACCCTCAAGCTAAATGCTGAAATGCATTCCACATTCCCTTCCATTCCAGTCACATGACTTTCAGTCCCAATGTCACATGTTGTCCCGTACACACAAGTACTGGGAAATTCACTGGGATCAGTCCGTGGGAGAATGTGCGAGAGGAAAGTAATTAGGGTTTCTTAAAGTGGAGCTCCACCCTAAATAGCAACTTTTGCTATTTGGAACCCTCCCCCCCTCCGGTGTCACAATTGACACCTTTCAGGGGGGAGGGGGGTGAAGATACCTGTCTAAGACAGGTATTTTCACCCACATCCGGGAGTCCTGTCTCCGGGAATCTGCGGGAGTTACGTCACTTCCCGCAGACTTCCCTTGGTGTTCTGGGAGACACTCGGCTCCCAGAACACAGGAGCACCAATCAGAACGGCGCAGCGCGACTCGCGCATGCGCCGTAGGGAACCGGGCATGAAGCCGCAGGGCTTCACTTCCTGGTTCCCTCAGCGAGGATGGCGGAGGGAGCAGCAGAGCGACGAGCGGTCGCTTGTCCTCTGCTGCGGACGTCGCTGGACTCCAGGACAGGTAAGTGTCCAAATATTAAAAGCCAGCAGCTGCTGTAGCTGTAGCTGCTGGCTTGAAATTTTTTTTTTCCGGTGGAACAACCCCTTTAAGTAAAGTAATCTTGTTACTTTGCCAGTTTATTTGAATAACCCAGCTAATACTATCTCTAGTTTAAAACTGTACCCAAAAACTGTGAACTGATACTCAGTTATCATATGAACTATCACTTGATACTCAATTTTCATATGAACATGACCCAATACTTAAAGCGGAGGTCCGCAGATTTTTTTTTTTAAAAGTCAGCAGCTACAAATACTGCAGCTGCTGACTTTTAAAATAAGGACACTTACCTGTCCAGCGCGCCCGCGATGTCGGCACCCGAGGCCAACCTGCCCCTCGGTCCTTGGATGCTGCCGCCGCCATCTTCGGTAAGGGAATCAGGAAGTGAAGCCATGCGGCTTCATTTCCTGGTTCCCTAGTGCGCATGCACGACTCGCGCTGCGCAATGCCACTGGTCCCTGCTGTTTTCTGGGACCTGTATATCTCCCAGAAGACAGCGGGGGGCGCCGGATGTGGCGTAGACTCCTGCAGATAATGCGGGGGTCTATGCCTGGAAGTGGATGCAAATACCTGTCTTAGACAGGTATCTGCTCCCCCCTCCCCCTGAAAGGTGCCAAATGTGACACCGGAGGGGGGGGGGGAGGAATCTGGACAGCGGAGGTTCCATTTTTGTGTGGACCTCCACTTTAAAGTGGAACTTTAGTCAGAAAATTAAGTCCTGCTAGATCACTTCAGGCCGGCCCCTTTTGCAGGTATAGCTACAGTATGTAAAACATTAAAAATAAGTGTCTACTGTTTAAAATCCAGTAATACATGGTCTCACCCTGATTTGCACATGCTCAGTTACTCTCCATTCTTAGGCACTTGTAGGCACTGCCGAGTTTGTAAGCCAAGGAAGCTGCTTCTGTTTGATCTGCAACACCCATGGTGCTGCACATGTGATCAGTTATGACACCACCCATTTGATGGTTTGTCAATTTGGTTGAGGACACAAGCAAATGTGACAGTTAGCAATCCCGGCATTCCAGGAATGTAACGGTTTATTGAAACCAATAAATCAATGGGTTTAGGTCCACTTCATGATTTACTGCTGTTCCGGGTCTCTGGGCTTGAGCAAAATGGCAGCCCCCAACAAGAAGAAACAGGAGCAATGCTGGAGGCAATTTACTGTACACGCTAATTTTTGGTAGCATAATTATTAAAATGGAATGTATGTTTCTTGCTAAAGAACATTATTTTTTATCAAGTTGTTATGGGTAAAGTTCCACTTTAACTAAACTATTGAGCAATACTCAACTGAACCATTGGGCAAAACACTGACCTGACCCCAAACCAATCGTTCTGGGAAGCTCATACTGATGCATATCAACTCTCTATACTCTCCTTATGAGATCACAGTAATAACACTGATGAGAAAATGTAGGATCTGCTTGCCTCTGGCTAATGTACACATCTCTAGCATTTTATCCGGGGACAGGTCTTTGACTTCACTACGGCATGTCACTCCTGCACAGAAGTCTAAAGCCCCGTACACACGGTCTGACTTTTTGCCAACAAACTTCATTTTGAGCAAGTTTGACAAAAAATCCGACCGTGTGTACGCTCCATCGGACAAACTTTTTTGGTTTTCATCGGACAAAAGTTCGGTCTGCAAACGGACAAACTTTTGGCCAACAAAAGTCCGATGGAGCAAAGTCAGTTCGTGTGTACAGAAAACCATCGGACTTTTGTCCGATGGACAAAACAAATAATGTTAAAATCAACCAACAATAGCAGAAGTTGACCAAAGGGTGGCGGTAAAGAGCAGAAAAGAGCAGAAAAACCACATGATGTTGGAAAAAGTTTTGGGAAAGTTTGCAGAAAAGTCCTGTGATGTGTATGCTATGGATGTGCCCGGCCAACTCCGTTCGAACAAAAATCCACGGAAAAGTCAGATGGAAGTCCGACCGTGTGTACGAGGCTTAAGATATGTTATTGTTTACTTGGTATCTGTTACATCAAAGAATTTCTGTCATTCATTTCAGAAAGTAGGTTAGACAGCCCATTTTTGTTGTGAAAAAAAACAAAACAAAAAAAAAACACTAGTGGATGACAGTCTCTTTATAGGACTTTTATGAAAGAGTAGTACCTTTAAGAAACAAACAAAAAACTTTTTTTTTTTTTAAACCGTCATAATGTAGTGGGAAGTATGTGACCACATTTTCTGGTCAAGCATATTTTTTCCTCTGTGTCCTCACCGCCCCAGTCCTGACCCATCAATGAACCTTGTGTACATGACACTGTCAGAGTTTATGGTTTGTGAACCATTTCTTATTCCCTTTTGAAAACCAAGGGATATATTGATCAGCATTTCAATAATGTGTGTATATATATATAGCACACAGATCCTTTACCCTGCTTACCTCCACTTGCAGAGTGGGACACACCATGCCACATGCCCAGTATCCTCCATCTTTGTAGAGGGTGAGCGGTGTTAATAGTTTTGGGTCCTGCCGCGAGTTACCTCTTTCCATTGGTTCTCGTCCCTAGAGTGTAGGGAAAAGTCTATTCTCTCTCCCTCTCTTTGAAGAAAGCCATTGTCCAGACAGTACTAAACCCAATAAAAGAGTATTTTACTTGCTTGCAACTTGACAGGAAAGGTTGGAGATAGAGAAAGTTGAACAGGGAGGCAGGTTCAGGCACGCGGCACTTAATTACCCTCGTCGCCACTCAAGCCTGAGTGGGTTTTGCTCACCCGGATAGTCTCCTCTCACGGTCCTAGCAGCCTGCGTGGAGCACGAACATTTACTTAGAATTTTCCTAAGGATACGATCAGGATATTAGCCTCTAAGTCCTGAACTTCCCAGCACTTGTAACACTTGAGACCTTAGGTGCCAATGGGGCACGTTACAAGGCTTGTGGCGGATTGTGGAGTCCTTCCCTCCGACAGGTAACCAGGTCTTTCCCGAGACAGTGACTTCCTTCACCGATCCCCTGGATAGGTCCTCCCCTGGTTCCCTCTCCTTCAGAGCGGGTCACCCTCCCACGGGTACCCTGGGACTCCTCTTCTGGTGTAGGCCTCAGCTAAAGGTGCTGGGCCTCCCTGGAACGATGCAGCCTTGGGCTAAAGGTGCCCAGGACTGAACACACACACGCACCCCTGGCCTGGAGGGCCGGGCGGGGCAAACTGCTCCCTGAATAATGGCGTCTGCCCCTTATGTATCCTCTCCCAGCATGCACAGTGGGTAGACCACGCCCACTGCACCGCTGCACCGCATACACGATTGGTTTGTCTGATGAGAAACGTCAATCGGACTGTTTTCATCGGTAAAACCGATCGTGTGTACACGGCATTAGAGGAGAAGGCAGCCGGCTGTCAGAGAAGCATGCTCCAAACGCACGCCGCTGCCACGCTTCCTACCTTTCTCCCAGTGACGTCTCGGCTGTTTGCCTGTCCATCTACCTCGGAGCTCTGGATACCACCAGCGCGGCTGGGAACAGAGGACTGCTTGCATCTCAGCCATCCATCTGGATGGGACTACTGCAGTGTGGCTTAACATTTTACATGCCTACTACTTCTTTTATCTTGTGAGTCTGATTACCTTTATTAAACTTGGTGCATATAGAAAATAATACTTGTCTTTAATTATAATTTAAGGCACTGACAGAAATAAAATAATGGCCTTCTCATCAAGCTCGATTAGATGGGATCAAGCAAGAATAAACTAGGAGAAACCCCTAAGGATCCTTCTTTTTTGGCCCATTGTTAGTATTCCTTTATACTAGGGGTAGATATAGAGGAGAAAAAGCAGTGCCAATCTAATTGTAGTAATATATGCACCAAGTTTAATAAAGGTAATCAGACTCACAAGATAAAAGAAGTAGTAGGCATGTAAAATGTTAAGCCACACTGCAGTAGTCCCATCCAGATGGATGGCTAAGATGCAAGCAGTCCTCTGTTCCCGGCCGCGCTGGTGGTATCCAGAGCTCCGAGGTAGATGGACAGGCAAACAGCCGAGACGTCACTGGGAGAAAGGTAGGAAGCGTGGCAGCGGCGTGCGTTTGGAGCATGCTTCTCTGACAGCCGGCTGCCTTCTCCTCTAATGCCGTGTACACACGATAGGTTTTACCGATGAAAACAGTCCGATGGACTTTTTTCATCGGACAAACCGATCGTGTGTGGGCCCCATCGGTCTTTTTTCCATAAAAATAGAACATGTTTTAAATGTATCCGATGGTTAAAAAACCGATAGCAAATTACTATCGTCTGTGGGGAACTCCATCGGATAAAAAACCCAAGCATGCTCAGAATCAAGTCGACGCATGCTCAGAAGCATTGAACTTCATTTTTCTCGGCTCATCGGAGTGTTTTACGTCACCAAGTTTGGAACTGTCGGTTTTTTGACTGATGGTGTGTAGGCAAGACTGAGGGAAGTCAGCTTCATCAGTTTTCCGATGGAGAAATCCATTGGTTTAATAACCATAGGAAATCCGATCGTGTATACAGGGCTTTAGTCTTAGGACTAAAATTTCATTTTAGTTTTAGTCTTCTGCAATTGTCTAATGCGGCATACACACGATCGTTTTTCATGCCATTTTTTAAACCGACGTTTTTCTCGTCGTTTTTTTTAATGTTTCCTCTCAAGCCTGTCTACACACGATCATTTTAAAAAACGTTCAAGCAAAGCGCAGTGACGTACAACACGTACGACGGCACTATAAAGGGAAAGTTCCGTTCGGATGGCGCCACCCTTCATGTTAGTAAAGTTTGTTGAGCGACGATTCGCGCTTTTCAGCCTCGTGCTTTTCAGTCCGTTACAGCGTGACGAATGTGCTATCTCCATTACGAACGCTAGTTTTACCAGAACGAGCGCTCCCGTCTCATACTTGATTCTGAGCATGCGCGTTTTTTTTCACCTCGTAAAAGCATACACACTATCGTTTTTCACGTCGTTAAAAAAAACGACATGAAAAACGACGTGAAAAAAATAGAGCATGTTCGAAATTTTTAATGGCCGTTTTTCACGTCATTAAAAATGCTCTGGAGCATACACACGATCGGTTTTAATGCCCATTTTAAAAAATTGAATTTTTAACGGCATGAAAAACGATCGTGTGTATGGGGCATTAGTTTTAGAAGTATTTAGCCGACGAATTCTCCAGGACATTTTAGTCGACTAAAACAAATTTTATTCCTCTAAAATCTAATGGGTGTAGTTAAATTGTAATGCATTATTTAAGCATTTCTCTACAATTTCCAAACTCATTATATACTGCTGGAGTGAAAAAATCTAATATGTTATTATTTATGGTTGTGAGGTATGAACATGAACTACAGACCAGTGTTAATTTTTACATCAAATTTCAATTTAGTTTTAGTCTTTTGACTAAAATGGCATTTTAGTTTTTAGTCCCATTTTAGTCTTTTGACTAAAATGCCATCTTAGTTTTAGTCATATTTTAGTCATCTCAATTGTTTCAGTTTTAGTTGACTAAAATGGTATTAAGTTAGTCGACTAAAATGTTTTAGTCGACGAAATGAACACTGGTCAGATTCTGAAGAGTCTTCAGGCATCTCTTCTTTGCAGTGAAATTTGGCAGTACTTGCAGCTGAAGATCTATTTACTGTCTTTGCACTTTTATTCAGCTTGATTTTATGATTGACCATACATATCTTAACTTTTAGACTGAATCTGGAGCACATATAAATGAAACCTACACACAGCCCCTTCATATTATTGATTCATGTTATAGTATAAGGGGCCCTTCTATATAATTGTATCCTTTATTTTAGGTTTACTAGCCTTTTTAGTTTGTATATTGCCAGGGAAGAGCCATATACATAGGTCCTATTCTATATTTAATTCTAATTCTATATTTTAAGAACTTTTGTTCTTATTCTTGGTGCAAACATTTTCACAGTTACTTGAATACTTGCAGGTATCCCTAAGCTATTATTTGGTGTGTACATTAGATAACTTTGCTATGATTGAAATTTTAACTGCCTAGTTCCTTGTTGAAACACTAGCAAGCTCAATATGAACCTTTTCATCTCTCTTTTGATCCTGTTGTAAAAGACACTGGACTCTCTAATAGAAACAGTATGTTTAAAAGAACATTATACTTAAAATGTGTTATCTCAGTTAAAGGGTTTTTTCAAGGGTTTATCATGTTTGTCTGCTGAGGAACATGGCCCATAAATAGGAAGATTTGTGACGTACTGTCATAAAGTTAAGCTAGCCATGGATAGTAGATGGTGGTCAGATGTAGGCATATTCCAACTGCTAAACCATCGTTTTTGTTTTTTTCAACGGTCCATTTTATGAACATACATGCCTTATTCTTGAGAAGAATACAAACCATCTTGTTTTCAGTTTTTTTCTGGGAGGTTTCTGTTGGTATCTTCACATACCGTGTTTTCCCGAAAATAAGCCTGGGTCTTATATTCATTTTGGCAAAAAAGACACAGTAGGGCTTATTTTCGGGGTAGGTCTTACCATTATGTGCTGTCTTCTCTCCTCCTCTCTCTCCCTGCCTGACAGGAATCCCCAGTATGTTCCAAGTTAAAATGCTTGTAAAATCCTATAATCCACTCTATTACAGTAGTATATAATGTACAGTATGTGTGTTTCTGTAATATAATTGTGCCAAATACCTTCGTTATAGTGCCGCTCTGCGCTTCTGTGACCCGCCAAAGCTCTCTTGCCGCATATATATTACAGAAAACACACACATTGTACATTATATACTACTGTAATAGAGTGGGTTATAGGATTTTACAAGCATTTTAAAATTAGGGCTTATTTTCGGAGTAGGGCTTATATTGCAGCACTTCTGGAAAATAACACTAGGTCTTATTTTCGAGGTAGGTCTTATTTTCGGGGAAACACGGTATAACAGCCATTGACCCATCCAGCAGAATACAGTCAAATAGGACGATGGCCCTCTCAGGTTCATGTACATGTTGTATTCATATACTCACCTTTCCATGATTTCCTGGCAGTTCTGCTTGGCTACTGGGAGCGAAGAGAAAACTCCAGTTATGGGAAGAATGTGGCTAAATCTTCTGCCTCGCATGAAATAAGGTTGGGGCCTGGTGAATGGCCACTTAAACACCCAAAATTGCCATATGGGGGCATAGGGAGAGTCCTGTGATAATTCATTACCTGAGCTAACATGGGGCTCCCACTCTTCCAACAACTGAATGGAGTAGTGCAGGAATAAAAGGAAATGGAATATGTGAAACTAGGTAAGGGGACAGTTACGGTAAGTAAACTTGCTTCTTTGTCCAAACCGGACATTGAGCAGGTCTGTTATATTATGACGTACACTAGGTAATGTGGTAAAACTGTTGGCTGTTGAACTGCACAGTCATAATTAGGTATACACTGTACAACTGCTATAAAAGAATGCAGGTTGTAAGCATTAAAGTGGTTGTAAACCCTTTACAACCACTTTAACCTACAGGTAAGCCTAGATTAAGGCTTACCTGTAGGTGCTTAGGTGCTCCACGGTTTAGGAAATATTTACAAAAATCACGGGCACCGATGTCTACTACGGCGCAGGCGCACTTTAGCAACGGCGATCGTGCCGTGACTGGTGGCTCCGGCGCGAATGCGCGGGAGCGACAGCCGGGAGAGATGTCGACCGCCCGAGCGGTGAACGAGGACGGCTGCGAGGGCTTCGATCTCGGGTGAGAATTACATAATGAGCTAGTATGCTATAAATAGTCCTTTTAGAGCAGACTGGTCTGACAACAAACAGACAAGGTGAAGAGGAAGGTCCAGGCACAAACATGAACTTGTTACTCTCCTGTTTCGGTGTGCGCAAACAGGCTTGACGTACGGTCGCTGCCACCGACCGTGAGGGTGGTCGCTGCCACCGACCGGGTGAATTTGACTTGAGGTCTCTGCCACCGACCTGGGTTTCAGTTGGGTTGCTGCCACCGACCATGAGAACGTGGACTACCTTCTATAGGAAATGGCCCCGATCAGAGAGAGGACATCCATCCGGACAGTTACCAGAGGCCCCGCCGTCACCAGCAAATGCTGCACTGGGTCTTCGGAAGAGTCAGCTCCCTGGCCTCCTCGTCCCAGATTCGGGTGTCCAACACCGGAGGACACCCTAGGAGCCCTCAATCTCTTGCGGGACCCAGTCGAAGGTACTGGGCCCCAGGCCTCCAGGAAGTACCTCACCCCAGACTAAAGGTGTCTGGGGTGGAACCGCAACTCCGTCCCCGCGCCTAGGGCACCCGGAGATTCCACACACATGCACCCAGGATGAAGGTGCCTGGGCGCGGACCCCGAGCGGAAAATGTCCGCCCCTTTTATCCCCTCTCCCAGCATGCACAACGGGTTCCCCGCCTCGCTGTACCACTGCCGCGAAAGGACAAAAAAAGCACAGACCTCCAATGGTGGTTCAACCCCGGCCTATGGCGACAGCGCCACCTATAGGCCGCAGGGAACTGGACACCACTGATATCCTCCACTGGCATAAATTGGTCCATGAACCCTAACAATTGCTGCATCTGAGCCTGTTACCACTCAGATGCCTCCCCTAAATGTAACCACCCGCTACACATATATATATCTATATATATATATATAGATATATATATATGTAGCGGGCATTTAAATTTGGGGGGGAGCATCTGGGTTATTCAACCCAGATGTACTAATTGTTAGGGAGTCTGAGAATCCCTTTTGTGCTTCTTGGAGGACTCTGGTGGTGCAAGGTTCCCTGCGGCCTGCAGGTGGCGTTGTCGCCCTGGGCCGGAGTTGAACCCGCACCGAAAAACTGTTCCCTTTTGTCCTTTCCTGGCGCTGGTACAGCGGGGCGGGGAACCCGCTGTGACGCAAAGGGAAAGGAGATAAAAGGGGCGGACGCCCTGACCTTGGGGATCAGAGTTGGAGGACGCAGCCGCGCCCAGGCACCTTCTGCCTGGGTGCTGGCGTTCCGGAGTTCCGGGCCCAGGTGCCCTTGACCTGGCCAGAGCGAGGGATGGAGTCCATCCCAGGCACCTTAAGCCTGGGGTGAGGTACTATGACCAAGGCCTGGGGCCCAGTAACTCCGACTGGGTTCCGCGAGGGTGGAGGAGTCCGAGGGGCCCTAAGGTGTTGGGACCCGTATCTGAGGTGAGGAGGCTGGGGAGTGTAACCCTTCCGAATAGCCCGGTACAGCATTAATCCGGTGACGGCGGGGCCTCTGGTAACTCTCTTGGAGGGATGTCTTCCCCCTGACAGGAGCTGCAACATAGCGAAGGTAACTCCAGTTCCTGTTCATTAGAGTCGCTGGAAGAGACTCTGAAGTCAAAAAGTATGTTTTACAGCCACTGTGCTTAGCAACCGTTGGTGAAACCTCAACGGTTTAGTTTCTTTGAGGATTGTGCCTTGACCTACTCCCCACCAATACTGAACTGTTCTATGGGTCTCAAACTGTCTGCTCGCAAAGGACTATTTGTTTGCCGTTATGGAAAAAATAAGTGTTGGACCTTTTCAGTGTGTGGTACTCCAATTACTGGGAGCAAAGGGGGTTATCAGCAGAACAGACTTGGCTCTGAGCGTATACACAGCCCGAAGGTAATCTGGTGCTGGCCTTCACCTCTACATGCAGTAATCTGGAGGACATGGGCCGTGGCGCACCTCGCTCTCCCCTTCAAGGTACCCCTAGACCGGAGCCAAAGTAACCGCTAAAGAAGAGAGAGAGGGTGAGGACGCTACACGTGGGGCTCGTAAGTCCGGGATGTGTGTTTCGTGTCTGGAGCTGGGAACGTCTGTGTTTGCACTTTGCTGCCCGGTGGAGTTCCGAGTAGGTCGGCCATGTTGGAAAGCGCGCCATGAGGCACACCATAGCTGCGCAGTTCGTGGGTGGGGAGAAGAGAAAACCCGTGAACAAGTGCAGAGTATGGGAGGAGTCTGGCCATGTGGAAGTAGTCACGTGGGGATTCCGGCGCCAATTGGTCAGTGTGCAATGGAGCAGTAGACAGTCGGGATGACCTCAAGTACCCCAGTACCCCGTGGATTCCGGTTCCTTACCCCACAAAGATGACTTCCTTTGCTGCTTCCATAACGGACACAGGAATAAGACTTAGGCCCCGAGGACGTTTGGCTCTGTATGTATGCAGAGACATAGAGGCCCTCGGTGTGATCTGTCCCGGCTGCTCGGGACTGGTGGTCAACTTGAAGCCATTCGGGCGATGTGAGGCCTGCAAGGAGTTTCTTTTAGAGGTGAGGTGAGCCAGGGGTTGGGACTGTGTGTGTGGTTGGAGGTGTCGGGAGTCCACTGTCGGTGGAGCCCATAAGGGAGGGTGATTCCGTATCTACTGGGAATTACCTGCCCGCAGAAATGTACGACACCTCCGACCTAGAGTCGCTGTCAGATGCCGGCGATGATGGCGAGATCGATGAGGTCTTTCACCGCAAGGGTTGGGACAGGATTCCATTACTCGCGCTCCGTGCACCAAGGGATCTGCCTATGTCTACAGGGGATAGTACACCCCGGATGGAGGTCCCGGAGCCCGGGGAGAAATCTGGTCTCCTGCCTACCCTTCCATCCTCCGGATCACCTACTGCTTCATCCGTTCCGGTGACGGGTACGCAACGTTCATCACTGCGGGCTCCTAGGCCCAAGCCAACAGGGGTAGTTAAAGTACCTCGGCATCCTGAGTACATTGTCCAGCCTGGAGAAGGAGACCGTGCCACAATGCCACCTCTGGCCTGGCTCCGGCGGCTCTTCTGTCAGAGAGTTGCCCGTGAGTATGGGTGGGAGTACCCATACCTACCCCGGGACTTGCTTTTTGAAGTGGAGGTCCTGCGACAGCGATGGTATGATGAGTTTGTCTGGGAAAAGTTCAAAGTGCCCCATGCTCGCCGATATCTTTCGTGCTCATCCCCCATGTCTAAGAAGTTCAAAGACTGTAAGGCGGAATGGATGTTGGGTCAGCACATCCATGCGGACAGGGTGCTTATTTGTCGCAAAGATGGAGAGAACATTGAATATAATGTGGAGACTTTCGATAAGCACTTGAAGCCCCTGTTCCTGCCGCACCCAAAGTTCTACCTTTAGGAGGAAAAGACTCCTGTATGCTCTGCTTATTGTTCATTGCTGAACTTGCCGGGAACACAAGGACTGTGCCCTAGTTTTTTTTTATTTGGGCATTTTAATCTTTGGAGAAATGGGAGCTGTTACTTTTTGTTCTCCCTCTTTCTCCCTGCACTGCAAAGAAGATAATGACTTTGGGGTGTAGTTAGTGTAGACACAGTGAAAGAAGAAGGAAAGTTGTCTGGAGGATTTGGCCAAGTGTCATTACCGTGGCACTGTCACCAGGTGGCAGTGCTGCGCAACGACTGTTTTTTTTTTTTTTACACTTGCACCACCATACTCATTGGAGCGAATGGGCCTTTTCAAGGACAGGCCCATTCATTCCAAGAAAGCACACATTGTGGTAGGATGTTTTTTTTTTTTCCCTTCTGCAGGAGATTCATCTGTCAAGGCTGCTGAGAATGGGTGGTCCTTAGATAGCCAAGGGGAGGATTGTGCATGTGTAAATGTCAGAAATGTCTCATTGAAAGTTTTATAGTTTTACTGTTTTATGTTTTCCCTTTCCCATTCTAGGTCTTGGCACAATTCAGGACTAAATTGTATGGTTTAGTTTCTGGGCGAAGCTTATGTCACCACCAAGACTGTTCCTTTTTATCCTTTCCTGGCGCTGGTACAGCGGGGTGGGGAACCCGCTGTGACGCAAAGGGAGAGGAGATAAAAGGGGCGGACGCCCTGACCTTGGGGTTCAGAGTTGGAGGACGCAGCCGCGCCCAGGCACCTTCAGCCTGGGTGCTGGCGTTCCGGAGTTCCGGGCCCAGGTGCCCTAGACCTGGCCGGAGCGAGGGATGGAGTCCATCCCAGGCACCTTAAGCCTGGGGTGAGGTACTATGACCAAGGCCTGGGGCCCAGTAACTTCGACTGGGTTCTGCAACATAGCGAAGGTAACTCCAGTTCCTGTTCATTAGAGTCGCTGGAAGAGATTCTGAAGTCAAAAAGTATGTTTTACAGCCACTGTGCTTAGCAACCGTTGGTGAAACCTCAACGGTTTAGTTTCTTTGAGGATTGTGCCTTGACCTACTCCCCACCAATACTGAACTGTTCTATGGGTCTCAAACTGTATGCTCGCAAAGGACTATTTGTTTGCCGTTATGGAATAAATAAGTGTTGGACCTTTTCAGTGTGTGGTACTCCAATTACTGGGAGCAAAGGGGGTTATCAGCAGAACAGACTTGGCTCTGAGCGTATACACAGCCCGAAGGTAATCTGGTGCTGGCCTTCACCTCTACATGCAGTAATCTAGAGGACATGGGCCGTGGCGCACCTCGCTCTCCCCTTCAAGGTCCCCCTAGACCGAAGCCAAAGTAACTGCTAAAGAAGAGAGAGAGGGTGAGGCCGCTACATATATATATATACAAATTGATACAGTTTAAAATTAAATATCATGCTTATAAAATAAGATTGTCCAGCGCAGTCTCAATGCACCTGGTGTGATTGAGCACTAAGACATGTAGTAATGACCTCTCTCCACCCCCAGCTTACTAATGGAGCAGTAGAAGCCTGATGAGATCACCTCTCTGCTCACTCTGCTCTCTTGTCCTATCAGCATATTTCCTGTTTTTTTTTCTCTTACGCAACATACCTAATTGGTTTCCAGTCCTGGCTAGCCTTCTCCCAGTCCTCTAGTCCTGCTGTATGGAGGATTACAAGAAGGTAATACAAAGTCAAATTAAGGTACAGTATTTGCAGTAGTTGCCTTTTAAAATTCTATTAATAGATACAGAGCTGCATAAATGTGTGTCTTTTATGTTTGCCTTTAAATGTCAGAGTCCCTCTGTAATCTACGTTCCCACAGTCGAAGGAGGAGTTTACCGCTCGTATTTATTACAGTTTAGTGCAGCTTCAAAGAAGTCATTATGGCAGTTATCAAATAATGAGATTGCAGAACTGATATCTTTCTATCCATGTAACAGGTATTTAGTGCATACCATAGGCAAGGTGTTATAAATGTTTTTATTTTGTGCTAACCTCACTTTAAGACAAAGATACTGTGCCAGAATCCAGAAGCATTATAATGCCGTAAACATCCTGTTATCAAAGGGATAATCCATTTAATGTTAATAAAAATAGCTGGCCTCTTATCTTTGCCTAATCCTCACAAACACTGCTGCATGATGTCAGAAGAAAGACAGATGTCCAATAAGGTCTCAACCTACCTGAATAAGAAGTACCTGACCAGCAGGCTCACCTTTTCTCTCTTCTTTATATTTGCCATTACTTTATGTTAAGGCTCCACCTAGGGAACAAAGTTTCGGGGGTAAATGGGGGGGGGGGGGAATGGGCATTGATCTGCCGTTGTCTTTGGTATCTTGACAAATGTATATGTAAGGATGCAAACACGAGTCCAAATAAACAGACATTTCAAATATTTTTATTGTATGTTTAAAGTGCTTGTAAAGGAAAACAAACAAACAAACATCTCTATACTTACCTGCTCTGTACAATCAAATTGCACAGATCCATTGCTCCGATCGCTCCGATCGCATCTATTGACACAGAATGGGCAGCTCGACCTTGCCCCCCACTCGCTAGGGACAGCATTTGATTGAAAGCAGCAGGAGCCAATGGCTGCCCAGGAAGGAGGGAGTGCTGCTCTAGTGCACATCGCTGGATCAGATTGGGCTCTGGAAAGAAAAAGGGGGGCTGGGGGGGGGGGATTCGGCAGCACAGAAGATTTTTCACCTTAATGCATAGAATGCATTAGGGTGAAAACTTTAAAGAGTAACTCCACGTTTGTTGTTAAAAATGTACAATGCAAGGATTTTAACAAACTTTGTTGCAGATTCCTACCTTTTGTTATTCTGAAGAAATCCCTATGTGTATGTCTGTACCCATGTGGGAAAGTGAGTCTAATGGGAGTGGTTTCATAATTATCAATCAGCTGCTGCACCTGCAGGGCTCTATTGAGGAAAACTGCTGGGCCTGCATTTCCTACTGGGAGTATCTCACCAAAAATGAGATTTTTGTAGCAGAGGATGCCTGAAATCTAATTTGTATCTTAGTGCAGACCTCTGGGAAAATCAGTGAGTCAATCACACAAGCAGGAAATTATGTTTCTGGGGGGCGTTCTGTACACATTCATTCACATTCATTCTGTGTACAGAACACCTCCAGGTAGCCATATTGCATTGCATTTCCAGAAAATTACAGCGGGTGCAGATTGAAAAGCAAAGGTAATTTTTAATAACATTCAATTACGATATGACTTGTGTAGCAATTGTATACCCTATTTATTTTTTTTCATGTGCTATTTTTTTCCCATGAAAGTAGAGTTACCCTTTAAGGCTTTAGAGCCACTTTAAGGGGGTTGTAAACCTCCCTGTGTAATTTGTACCTATAGGTAAGCCTTATTTTAGGCTTACCTATAGGTATTGTAAATGTCTCCTAAACGTACGCTGTTTAGGAGGTATTTACTGTATACTGCGCCGATGATGTCATCGGTGCATTTGTTCTGAAGGAACGGCCTCCCGTGCCGTTTTTTAGGAAGCGTGTGCTGTGACCGGCGGGTCCCGCGCGCATGACATCATGCGGCTTCGGCCAGTCACACAGCCGGAGTCCGCAGCCCCGGAAGGAAGTTGGGCCTCCAGCGGGGACGACGCAGGCTTTGTTTGCATGTAAGTGTCACATAATGTGCTAGTATGCGATGCATGCTAGCACATTATGCCTTCACTTTGCAAGGAAGAAAAAAGGAAGAAAAACCCACCAGGGTTTACTTCCTTTTTAAGGCTGTGCTATGTCAACAACTTAAAGGGGTTGTAAAGGTTCAGTTTAACCACTTCAGCCCCGGAGGATTTGGCTGCCAAATGACCGGGCCACTTTTTGCGATTTGGCACTGCGCTGCTTTAACTGAGAATTGCGCGGTCGTGCAACGTGACTCCCAAACAAAATTGAGGTCCTTTTTTTCCCGCAAATAGAGCTTTCTTTTGGTGGTAATTGATCACCTCTGTGGTTTTTAATTTTGGCGCTATAAACAAAAAAAGAGCGACAATAAAAAGCAATATTTTTTTACTTTTTGCTATAATAAATATCCCCAAAAAATATATAATAAAACAAACTTTTTCCTCAGTTAAGGCCGATACGTATTCTTCTACATATTTTTGGTAAAAAAAAATCACAATAAGCGTTTATTGATTGGTTTGGGCAAAAGTTATCACGTCTACAAAATAGGGGATAGTTTTATGGCATTTTTATTAATATTTTTTTTTTTTTACTAGTACTGGCGGCAATCAGCGATTTTTATCATGACTGTGACATTATGGCAGACACATCGGACACTTTTGATGCTATTTTGGGACCATTCACATTTATACAGCGATCAGTGCTATAAAAATGCACCGATTACTGTATAAATGTGACTGGCAGGGAAGGGGTTAACCACTAGGGGGCGAGGAAGGGGTTAATTGTGTCCTAGGGAGTGGTTCTAACTGTGTGGGGGCGGGGCTTACTGTGACACGACACTGATCGCTGCTCCCGATGAGAGGGAGCAGACGATCAGTGTCCTGTCACTAGGCAGAACGAGGAGATGCCTTGTTTACACTGGCCTCTCCCCGTTCTGCAGCTCTGTGTCTCGATCGCGGGACACCGAGTCACGAAGCTCGCGGCAGGGGCGGTTCGAGGGTTTACAACTCCTTTAAGAGTGGATATTCAGATTTTTATTCAAATGCCCATTCCATCCTGATCAATGATCCTCCTTTCAATAATGTTCTTGTTATTGTATTGCTTCTTCCACCATTATTTGTGGGAGTGTGTGACAATTATTTTTGTGAATAATAGGGCTGTGGAAATTAACTATTAATTCCTCGAATAATCGATTAATTGTTTTGATCGATCAAAATTCTTTTGATCGATCAAAAGTCTTCAGGGAGATCCGGTGACGTCACGGCTTGCCGTGTTCTTCTGAAGGGCTCCTTTGCTGTGCCTTCATATCTGCATGCCGGCGGGACCTTACTATCTGCCACACGCAAGGGCTGTTACACTTCCCTCTATCAACCTGGGATTCTACAGCCATCCACTGGGAGTTGTGATAGTTCCCTTCACGGGACATCTACATGCCGACGGACTGATGTTAGCCCCTCCTCATCTGGATTCAGCAGTGGTATCGTTGTACACATTTTTATACCAGTATCATACTTAGCTACATGTTTTTATGACTGCTTTTGCTACCGTTTGGAATTACTCGCACCATTTTTACAGTTTATGTAGCTACATCGATTTTATCTCCAGTGCAATATTTATTTTGTTACCTACTTGAAGACTATAAAAGTTTTAATGATATTCCCATCGAGCGCTGCCTTTGTGTGTTTTTTGTATCCTGCTATCCATTTTTCCAGTGGTTGGTAGCTGCACTGGGAATCGGCCTGCAAGGAGATCAGCTAAAAGTAGTTGGATCTATGTGCGTTATAATTAATCGAAATTAGTCGATTAATCGATTAAAAAAACAAAACGATTAATCGAACAGGAAAATTTTAATCAGTAACAGCCCTAGTGAATAACAATAATAATTATTGTATTTAAATGCATTCTACCTGTATGTGTTTTAGGGAAACCTCCAATTTGTAGTGATGTTGTATTATTGTCGCTCAGTATTGTTACACAGGAGCAGTGAGAGCCATGTCCCGGCTGTATGCAGCCTCAAGCATGTTATAAAGCTAATGAAGAACTGAGGTCATCAACAGAGCAGACACTTCCAAGGGATTTGTAAGCCCAGGGGAGATAGTATTGCTAATGGAATGTGAGTTGAAAGATGGAGCCATTGTTTTGGGAACCACAAAAAAAAATGTTGAATATTCTCTCTTTTTCCTCTATTCATGTAGCATTAAACACTTTCAGCTCCTTATCTCCTGGGGAAACTCACCAATAAGTCATGCAATATTTTCTGTGGACATTTTAAACTTTATATGTACAACTAAAAGAAAATGAATAAAAGGCAAAACTTTAGTACTTTTTACAAATATGCCTCTTGGATACAAGATTCAGCCTTTTCATTGCTTCCAGTAAAATGGGAAGGCTTTTTTTGTGGTTAAGGTGGGTGCGCTGTTGCACACAGTGTATCCCCCACAGATTATATCCTTTATCATAATCTCTTCCTTCGCTCCTTCCAATCATGAGACGTCTTGCAGTACCATGACACCATCCCTCCTCCTGTCACCTCACCCCAGGCTGGAAACAATACCGTACGGCTCATGAATGGTGATTAAGACCAGCCTTGGTTTCCTACTTGGGAGTGGTCCTGTCCTATAGTCTAGGTTTGTGTTACTCTTTACAGCAGAGCGTAAATATACGTATGTTATAATTGTAAACTGGTCTGAACTGTGTGTAACTCAATGAAAATTGCTGGAACTGGAATGTGATATTATCTTTGAAGCAGCAGGTAAATTAGAGAGGGGGGGTTCCCATTCATCTCATAAGAACAAAGAGAGCGTTGCGTCTGGGGACTGAAAGCTTTTCTAGTGTAACCTGATGGATATGATTATTGAGTCTTCTACCTACAAAATAAAATAGGAGTACTTGGCATGTTTCCTGAATGCTGCCTTGTGCTTCCAAGGTATGAAAAATGTGTTGAACCAAATAGCTATAACTGGCACCCAGCAAAACATTAAAGTGGTACTAAAGCTTTGATTTTTGATTTTTTTTAAATAACAAACATTTCATACTTACCTCCATTGTGCAGTTCGTTTTGCACAGAGTGGCCCCAATCCACCTGTTCTGGGGTCCCACGGTGGTTCTTGCGGCTCCTCCCCGCAAGAGCTAACCCCCTCTGGGAAGCTCTCTCCCAAAGGGGTTACCTTGCGAGCGCGCTCCCGTGCCATACAATCGGCGTCCATTGCCGCCGATTGTATGACTCGGCCCCGCCCCCCAGCGGCCGCGTCATTGGATTTGATTGACAGAAGCGGTAGCCAATGGCTGCGCTGCTATCAATATATCCAATGAAGAGCCGATCAGGCATGGGGAGAACGACGCGGGATCGCGCCCTCGGAAATTCGGGGCTCAGTTAAGTAAAACGGGGGCTCGGGGGGGTGGTGACTGCAAGGATTTTTCACCTTAATGCATAGGATCCATTAAGGTGAAAAAACACGAAGGTTTACAACCCCTTTAAGCTTCTCACAAAAGCTGTGTTAAAATTAGCATGTTTTTGCACTGAATCTGCTGTTTCCATGAACAGCCTAATGTCTAGCGTACTGATATGGTGCCAGGTTTTGTGGTTTATGCAGGGTCGTTGAAGGCTTTTTGCAGTCATACCTTAGAAATTAAAATTTTAGTTAAAAAAGAAAGTCGGGCTTTAAAAAAATAACGGTATATACCCACCGGCTGTAAAACCAAGAACTAAGAAATCAAACACTGTTGATTGCTCAGCTCTTAGTGCTGGTGACTGAGCTCTGCCCTGCCCCTCCAGTGCTCACTAGAGTGCTGGGCTGTGGAGGGGGTGGGAGTGGCTGGCTCAGGCTCTTAATGGCTCGCTGAGAGGCTGAGCCAACTGCCAGTGCAGGCATCTGGGTGGAAAGAGACCATAAGGGTCGGGATCTTTTCAGTGCCTGGACCGGCTCTGTGCTAAAGTCGGCTGTCTGCTGAAAATGGGTCACAGGAGTGCAGAACAACCAGTAGTTTTGTGATCCCCAGGAGAAGTATAGAGAAAATAGCTTTTTAACCACTTCAGCCCCGGGAAGGATTTGCCCACTTTATGACCAGGCTTTATTTTTGCAATACGGCACTGCGTCACTTTAACTGATGATTGCGCAGTCGTGGCGACCCTGTACCCAAACAAAATTAACGTCCCTTTTTACCCACAAATGGAGCTTCCTTTTGGTGGTATTTGATCACCTCTGTGGTTTTTATCAGTATGGGCCGATATATATTCTTCTACATATTTTTGGTAAAAGAAATCACAATAGGTGTATATTGATTGGTTTGTGCAAAAGTTATCGCGTCTACAAACTACGTGATAGATTTAGGGACTTTTATTTATTTTTTATTGTTTTTACTGGAAATGGCGGCGATCTGCGATTTTTAGCGGGACTGCGACATTGCTGTGGACAAATCTGACCCCAAATGACACTTTTTAGGGACCAGTGACATTATTACATTTATCAGTGCTATAAAAATGCACTGATCAATGTATAAGTGACACCGGCAGGGAAGGGGTTAACACTAGGGGGCGATCAAGGGGTTAAGTGTTCCCTCGGCATGTTCTAACTGTAGGGGGGGATGGGCTGGCAGGGACATGACAGAGATCACTGTTCCTGATCACTGGAAACAGTAGATCTCTGTCATGTCATCTGTCAGGACGGGAAATTGCTTGTTTACATAGGCAGTTCCCTGTTCTGCCTCTCCTCACCGCGATCAAGTTCGAGTTCGTGGGACCCACGAGCATACTCCCACGGTGCGCGCGCCCGCTATCCTCCTTGCACGGACCGACGTACAGGTACATCGGTTCGTGCAGGAGAGCCAACCTGCCGCAGTATATCTGCATGAGCTGGTGGGCAAGTGGTTAAGCTCTACCAGAAAAAATGTCAGTTTGGCAATCTGACTTTTCTCCACTGCAGTTAGAAAAACGCAGCTAGGTCACTTTCTTTCCCACAATCTGTATTTGAAAAATTTGCCCATTCCTATGTGCTCTTTTGCTACCAGTAAAAGTGGCCATATGTGGATTGAAGTTTGGCTGGTTCAGCAGGGACCAGATGAATATCGATCCATGAAAGGGCAGGGTGGTTGTACCAGCCTGTGGGTGCCATTTGTCCCTCCAGCTGTTGCGTAACTACAAGTGCCATGAGGCATTGCAAGGCTGACAGTCACAAGCATTGCTGCCAAAGGCAGAGGCATGACTATACTGTATGTTTCATTGTTCTAAGTTCCTTATACATTTTTAATACATTTAAAAATATTTTTAAATAAATATATGAATTATTCGTTATTGATTTATACATTTGCACCTTGGTTGGTTTTCAAGTCATGTGCTGTGTGACAGAGCACAGAAGACATTTTATATATTTTTTTTGGTTCTGGGAATCTGTTATTAGAAGATTAAGATAATGCAATGCTGTCTGGTGGAAAAATGAGAAAAAGCAGAAAGTGTTTGATCTCAAAGCAATTAGGTATAATAACATCCCTTCAGAAAAGACTGATACGTATGTACATACATGGTGACTATTTTTCCCCCTGGGTGGATTTCTAGGGCATCATAGTACTAGATCCCTGCATGAAAACCTAAACCCTGGAAGGTTGGTGAAACTTACCATACTGCTGATGTGGGACAACAGAAAGGCATGCGGCAGGATTTTAAATTTTATATTTTTTTTCCCGCTTTCCATTCAGAGGGGCAGTGGTGGTCTTGTAAAATGATATTACAACCAATTTAGGGATGTCCACCCCCAAAAATTTGCAACTGATAAACAATCTGAAATCTACTTTATTAAACGTCCTTTACTACTTCAATACTTCTATAAATTTCAGTTTCCACAATCCCAAGTTGAAAATTGCAACTGAATGGGAGGGTTGTGAAGCATCATAGCCCAGTGTCCATTTCTAAACGACATCTTCACCATCATTCAAATACGGTACCTTCATGTATGTACAGTATGTGGGTTGGTACTTTGGACAGCCACTACAATCCTATTCTCTTCCATATGCGCTTTACTGGGAGCCAATGAGCAACACATTACAATGCCATCATTTTTAGGGCCTAATGCCGCTACTCACGACCGTTTTTCCTGTCATGCAAAAAAACAAAGTTTTTCTCGACGTAATTCGTCGTGATTCCTCTCAAGCCTGCCTTGCATACACACGTTCATTAAAAAAACCGCCCGAGCAAAGCGCGGTGACGTACAACACGTACGACAACACGTACGATGGCACTATAAAGGGGAAGTTCCATTCGAATGGCGCCACCCTTTGGGCTGCTTTTGTTGATCTCGTGTTAGTACCGTTTGGTGAGAGACGATTCGCGCTTGTCAGCCCTGTGCTTTTCAGTCCGTTACAGCGCGACGAATGTGCTATCTCTATTACAAACGCTAGTTTTACCAGAACGAGCGTTTCCGTCTCATACTTGATTCTGAGCATGTGCGTTTTTTTTCCCCTCGGAAAAGCATACACACGAGCGGTTTTCGCAACGAGAAAAAGAACGACGGGAAAAACGACGAGAAAAAATCGAGCAGGTTCTAATTTTTTTTGCGGGCAGTTTTCTCATAGAGAACACTGCTATGGAGCATACACACGACTGGTTTTCACGACCAATCTAAAAAATGGCAGTTTTCTCGTCATGAAAAATGGTCGTGTGTACGCGGCATTAAAAGACCCTGTCAGGTCTCTAAAGATTTAAAAGATTTACTCCTGCAATAAAAGATAGTGGGGGACATTTATTAAAGCAGTTGCGTGCCAATGAATGTACAATTTGTATGCAAAAATTTTGGTATTATTATTATTTTTTATCATTAAGATTTTTTATTTTCCACATAGTAAAAGCATTATAGTAGAATTCACAGTGAAATCAACCAGTGAGACAATAAGAACTAACAAAGTAGGAAATAAGCACGTGTCTTTGGCTGTGGCAACTCATTATCATATTGGACACCTAGCTACTCTAGGAAGGTTTGGAGCCCCACTCCTCCTCAGACACCCCAAAAGGGATCACACTGTGTCCAAGGAGGTGCAAAGCTCCCCCCTCCAACGTCCAGTATCGTCTATAGACTTCTTGCAGAAGGAAGAGGTGTTATATTATTGTCATCCTGCGTTGCCCAGTCTAAAGGATATTGCAGACTCTAACGTGGGTACAAGATCATGTTCCCATCGGACTAAAGCATAGTCTAAAAACCTAAACTTAGTATGATAAACTAGTGTCCAAACCTGAGAATTCTTAGGTAACTAAGGAAAGACTATACAGTCAAATTAAAAAGTTAAGGGGGAGAGACTAGAAGAGGGAGAGGAAAAATAAAGGGATAGTAAAGAGAAGAGGATAGGATGCCTTTCTGCCCGATGCAGGTTCCAATGATCAGTGATCGGTGTTGCTATCTATGCCCGGCATCAGGGAAATTCCCAGATACTGAGCCCAGGGTTCCCATATAGCTTCAAATTGAGTGGTCTTGTCCAGTAAGGAGCTGACCATTTTTTCTTGTGCCATTATTTATGAAATCTTTCTTTTCATGGATAATAATGATACCGAGGGCATCTTCCACACTTTGGCAATGGCCATTTTGGCTCCCGTCAATATAAACAGAATCAAAAAGTATGGCAGGAATCAGTAAGAATAATTTAAAATAAGTATGGCACCAACATCCCTATAATACTAGAAGCGTAAATTGGATTGGAGATTTGTGACTTTATGAGGTGCACCATATATAGAATCACTTCCATTTTTTTTGGTATAAAGATATACAAAATTGTTTATTTAAGAAATAACATAAAAGTACGCAAAACAGTGTATTCAAAGACATAGGTGTACACAAAACATCCTATCAATATCAGTGAATTCCTGTAATTCCATACATGTTCCCGTCCACTTAAATCAACATGTTTCGCCGGGGTAGCTTCATCAGGAAAGGATATGTAATTTTATTTATATAGAAAGGATCATTATTCAGTCAGCTTTGTGTATATAAAACAAAAAGAAAAGCATATTAATGATACAACATTTTACAACTTGATATAAAAAAACAAAACAGAATCAGTTTACGGGTGGTTTTAGGCACATGCGGCATGAAGCCATTAAGCGTCAGTATTATTCTTTAGCTCAAACTGTTCAACAACATTCGGAGCATAAAATTGTCCAATATGTCTTGGTATGCTGAAGCCTTAAGAGTTCCCTTCACTAGAACTAAGAGGCCAAGCCCAACCCCTGAAAAACAACCACACACCACAAAATGATCTGGACCAGTGCACATAGCAAGGTCCATAAAGACATGGATGAACGAGTTTGGGGTGGAGGAACTTGGAACTTGAGTGGCCTACACAGAGTCCTGACCTCAAGAGCGGAGACTGCAAGCCAGGCCTTCTCGTCCTTCTCATCCACATCAGTGCCTGACCTCACAAATGTGCTTCTGGAAGAATGGTCAAACATTCCCATAGACACACTCCTAAACCTTGTGGACAGCCTTTCCAGTAGAGCTGAAGCTGTTATAGCTGCAAAGGGTGGGCCAACTCAATATTGAACCCTACGGACTAAGACTGGGATGCCGTTAAAGTTCATGTGCGTGTAAAGACAGGTGTCCCAATACTTTTGGTAATATAGTGTATTTTATAATTTATTTAGCAATAAAATGTAGCCTAAAACTTTAGCAAGAAGCAAACTTTCACCAATATGTTCATTTTTAACAGTGGCTAATTTATTATGCAAAATACGCACACAGAAAATAAATCTTTCCCCAACATGGTAAAAATAAAAGAAGCGATGGATTAGCAATTGCAAACAACAAGATAACTTTTCCCCAGTGTATATTTATCTCTCTGGTGGCCCTTTTCTCTCACTGCACTGCACTGTAGATTCAGAAAGCCTCTTCAAAATCTGACACTTCTGGAAGTGTTTTATGCCCATGTCCCTCATCACACCCTGTGTCCCTATCTTCCTCTGACTTCTTACATTACTACTGAGTCCTGCAATCTTTAGAGACCTGACAGGGTCTCTTTAAGTTGTAAAAACGATCTCTTTAAAGTGGACCTGAACTCTAGCAGATTTGCTATATTATTGGGAATATCTAATAATATTTAGAGCCCTTTCACACTGCCTGTGCCTGGGCGTCGGCGCTTTACCGTCTCTTTACCGGCGTATTGGGACAAAAAGAAGAGGATCAGAGCTTCTCTGTGCAAAACCATTGCACAGAGCAGGTAAGTATAACATGTTTGTTACTTTTATTATTTATTATTAAAATATTTTAACCTTTTAGAATCACTTTCAACTTTATAGCTATATACAGTATGTGCAGTGTGAGATCATCTAAGCCACTGCACATCTAACTGCTAGTCTCGTGAGAGATGGAGCGTGATGTGATTATGTCTTTGCTGTTCTCATTTCTGGAGAGAAAGCTGTACCTAAGGATCTGCAGTGTAACGATCTCCCTGCTTCTATTCCATTCAGTCTACGGATTTGTGCTTCCTTTGCCTCTTCTGCTGCTTCTTGATTAGGGATGAGCTTCGAGTTCAAGTCGAACTCTTGTTCGACTCGAACATTGCCTGTTGGCATGTTCGCCGAACAGCGAACAATTTGGGGTGTTCGCGGCAAATTCGAAAAGCCGTGGAACACCCTGTAAAAGTCTATGGGAGAAATCTAAAGTGCTAATTTTAAAGGCTTATGTGCAAGTTATTGTCATAAAAAGTGTTTGGGGACCCGGGTCCTGCCCCAGGGGACATGTATCAATGCAAAAAAAAGTTTTAAAAACGGCTGTTTTTTCGGCAGCAGTGATTTTAATAATGCTTAAAGTGAAACAATAAAAGTGAAATATTCCTTTAAATTTCATACCTGGGGTGTGTGTATAGTAGTGATGAGCCGAACACCCCCGGGTTCGGTTCGCACCAGAACCCGCGAACGGACCGAAAGTTCGCACGAACATTAGAACCCTATTAAATACAATGGATGCGAACGTTCGGATTCTAAAGTGCTAATTATAACGACTATTATCCATGTTATTGTCCGAAACAGAGTTTGGGAACCCGGGTTCTGCACCAGGGGACATGTATCAATGCAAGAAGAAGTTTTAAAAACTGACGTTTTCCGGGAGCAGTCATTTTAATGATGCATAAAGTGAAAAAAAAAGGTCAAATATTCCTTTAAATATTGTACCTGGGGGGTGTCTAAAGTATGCCTGTGAAGTGCCACGTGTTTCCCGTGTTTAGAACTGTCCCTGCACAAAATAACAATTCTAAAGGAAAAAAAGCCATTTAAAACTGCTTGCGGCTTTAATGCAATGTCTGGTCCCGGTAATATGGATGAAAATCTTTAGGAAAAATGGCATAGCTACCCCATCAACCCCCCCCCCCCCCAGCCCATTACCAGCCCCTTTGGGTCTTGTATGGACATTAAGGGGAACCCCGCACACAAAATAAAAAAGGACCTATATACTCTGAACAGCCGTATACAGGCGGTGCATACAAGACAGGGACTGTAGGTTTGTTCTTATGTAGAATCTGTTTGTAATTTTGAACAGCTGCATTGTTTAAGTGGAGCTCCATGCCAAATTCCTTTTTTTTAGCTTTTTGTAAAACATAGGGAACGGTTATCACCCCTGTCACATTTTTTTTGCTGTCTGTGCCCCTGTTCAGAACATTTCACCTCACTTTGCGTCCCAATGACAACTGTTTTTGAAATGTGGTGTTTTTATTGAAACAAGGATTGGTGATAAAGCATCAGTAGAGAGGAGACACCTTTCTCCCATATTAATTCTTACAGGAGAGAATTTTCCTTCCAAGGGGTAGATTTCCTCTCACTTCCTGTTGTCTTCTTCCGTTTGCAAGTAGTAGTAGTTTGTAAGTTGGATGTTTGAAAGTAGGGACCTGCCGTATATACTCTGCAGAAATTGGCCCCTTAGGTGTTGGTGTTGGCACAACACTGAAAGCACTCACAGTTATTCTTGGTGGGTGCTGGAACGCCCTGCTGTCAACTATTATATCAGGAATTGTAATAACATATAATTGTTGATCAGTGGTAGTAAAAATTGGGCCTTTGATGGTGGTGCTGGTGCCACAACACTGTAAGGCCTGACAGTTACTCTTGGTGGGCGCAGCAATGGGCCCTGCTGTGAATTATTAGATCAATAATTATAATTGCATGCCCCTGTTGAATAGGGGCTGAAAAATTGGGCTTTGGTGGTGGTGGTGGTGGTGGTGGTGATGGTGGTGCTGGTGCCACAACACTGTAAGGCCTGACAGTTACTCTTGGTGGGCGCAGCAATGGGCCCTGCTGTGAATTATTAGATCAATAATTATAATTGCATGCCCCTGTTGAACAGGGGCTGAAAAATTGGGCCTTTGGTGGTGGTGGTGGTGGTGATGGTGGTGCTGGTGCCACAACACTGTAAGGCCTGACAGTTACTCTTGGTGGGTGCAGCAATGGGCCCTGCTGTGAATTATTAGATCAATAATTGTAATTGCATGCCCCTGTTGAACAGGGGCTGAAAAATTGGGTCTTTGGTGGTGGTGGTGGTGGTGGTGCTGGTGCCACAACACTGTAAGGCCTGACAGTTACTCTTGGTGGGCGCAGCAATGGGCCCTGCTGTGAATTATTAGATCAATAATTATAATTGCATGCCCCTGTTGAACAGGGGCTGAAAAATTGGGCCTTTGGTGGTGGTGGTGGTGGTGGTGATGGTGGTGCTGGTGCCACAACACTGTAAGGCCTGACAGTTACTCTTGGTGGGCGCAGCAATGGGCCCTGCTGTGAATTATTAGATCAATAATTATAATTGCATGCCCCTGTTGAACAGGGGCTGAAAAATTGGGCCTTAGGCACTGGTGGCACAACACTGCAACCCCTCACAGATACTGTGCTTGGAGCACAGCAATGAGGCCTGTTGCAAAGTATTGCATCAAAAATTTTAATTACACGCCCCTGTTAAACAGGGGCTGAAAAATTGGGCCTTAGCCACTGGTGGCGTCACCCATAAACCAAATAGATCTTCCAAGCTATCATCATTAATCGTATCATTGAGGAGGAGGAGGAGGATAGCCAGTCAACATAACAGCACAGGCACTCAACATCAGCATCAGTCTTGAAGGGATGTGACATTTTAAAATCAATTAGTCTGTTATATCAGCATCTGGTGTGTGGTAGCTGGTGGTGATCCAAGACTGGTTCATCTTGATGAAAGTCAGTCGATCAACCGAGTCGGTGGAGAGGCGCACCCTGTGATCCGTGACAAATCCTCCAGCAGCACTGAATGTGCGTTCTGAAAGAACGCTGGATGCAGGACAGGCCAGTAGCTCAATTGCATACTGTGCAAGCTCTGGCCAGTGATCCATCCTCAAGACCCAGTAAGCCAGAGGATTTTCGGTGGGGAAGGTGTCCAAGTCTGACCTTGCCCCTAGGTATTCCTGCACCATGTATATCAGACGCTGGCGATGGTTGCTGGAACCGATCATACTTTGGGGCTGCGGACTAAAGAATTGTCTGAACGCATCGGTCAGACGGCCACCTTCCCCACCGCTCCTTCTTTGACTGCCCGAAGCCTCAGCAACTCGTTGTCCAGGACCAGGAGTTTGTAACCTCCCAGTCTCTGGGAACGCGTTGCACAGACCCTTCTGCAAGGCCTCCCGGAGTTGTCTCATCCTCTGCTCCCTCTGCGACGGTACGATAAGGTCCGCAACCTTACCCTTGTACCGTGGATCAAGGAGAGTGGCCAGCCAGTAATGGTCCCTCTCCTTGATCCGAAGAATACGAGGATCCTTCCGCAGACTTTGCAGGATCAGGGAGGCCATGCAGCGTAGGTTAGCTGAGGCATTCAGTCCGGAGTCCACTGGGTCACTAAGGACGACATGATCCGCAGCCACCTCCTCCCAGCCATGTACAAGTCCACTGGTTTCTTGGGACTGTAAATCATCCCTAAAAGACTGCTGCTGATGATGCTGAGTGCCAGCCTCCACCTCCATGCTGACACAATCCTCCTCCTCCTCCTCCTCTTCCTGTGCGATGGGTGGGACAGAAGGAACACTGTCTGGGTAAAGGGGGCCTTGAGAGGCAAGGAAGTCCTCCTCTTCCTGCCTCTGTTCTGCCTCAAGTGCCCTGTCCATTATTCCACGCAGCGTGTGCTCCAACAGGTGGACAAGAGGTACAGTGTCACTGATGCATGCACTGTCACTGCTCACCATCCTCGTGGCCTCCTCAAATGGTGCCAGGACAGTGCATGCATCCCTGATCATGCCCCACTGGCGTGGTGAAAAAAACCTGAGCTCCCCTGACCCTGTCCTGGTGCCGTAGTCGCACAGGTACTCATTGATGGCCCTCTGCTGCGTGTGCAGCCGCTGCAGCATGGCCAACGTTGAGTTCCACCTGGTGGGCATGTCACATATAAGGCGGTTCTTGGGCAGGTTCAACTCCTTTTGCAGCTCAGCCAGGCGAGCACTGGCATTATAAGATCTGCGGAAATGCACACAGACTTTCCTGGCCTGCCTCAGGACTAGTGATGAGCCGAACACCCCCGGGTTCGGTTCGCACCAGAACCCGCGAACGGACCGAAAGTTCGTACGAACATTAGAACCCTATTAAATACAATGGATGCGAACGTTCGAATTCTAAAGTGCTAATTATAACAACTATTATGCATGTTATTGTCCTAAAAAGGGTTTGGGAACCCGGGTTGTGCACCAGGGGACATGTATCAATGCAAAAAGAAGTTTTAAAAACGGTCGTTTTTCGGGAGCAGTCATTTTAATGATGCATAAAGTGAAAAAAAAAAGTCAAATATTCCTTTAAATATCGTACCTGGGGGGTGTCTAAAGTATGCCTGTGAAGTGCCACGTGTTTCCCGTGTTTAGAACTGTCCCTGCACAAAATGACACTTCTAAAGGAAAAAAAAGCCATTTAAAACTGCTTGCGGCTTTAATGTAATGTCTGGTCCCGGTAATATGGATGAAAATCTTTAAGAAAAATGGCATAGCTACCCCATGACCCCCCCCCCTACCCCAGCCCATTACCAGCCCCTTTGGGTCTTGTATGGATATTAAGGGGAACCCCGCACATAAAATAAAAAAGGCCCTATATACTCTGAACAGCCGTATACAGGCGGTGCATACAAGACAGGGACTGTAGGTTTGTTCTTATGTAGAATCTGTTTGTAATTTTGAACAGGTACATTGTTGAAGTGTAGCTCCAGCCCAAAAATCTATTTTTAAACTTTTTGGAAAACATAGGTAAGGGTTATCACCACTGTAACATTTGTTTTGCTGTCTGTGCCCCTGTTCAGAACATTTCACCTCACTTTCCGTCCCAATGACAACTGTTTTTGAAATGTGGTGTTTTTCTTGAAACAAGGATTGCTGATAAAGCATCAGTACAGAGGAGACACCTTTCTCCCATATTTATTCTTACAGGAGAGAATTTTCCTTCCTAGTGGTAGATTTCCTCTCACTTCCTGTTGTCTTCTTGCGTTTGCAAGTAGGAGTCGTTTGTAAGTTGGATGTTTGAAAGTAGGGACCTGCCGTATATACTCTGCAGAAATAGGCCCCTTAGTTGTTGGTGTTGGCACAACACTGTAAGCACTCACAGTTACTCTTGGTTGGTGCTGGAACGCCCTGCTGTCAACTATTATATCAGGAATTTTAATTACATATAATTGTTGAACAGTGGTAGTAAAAATTGGGCCTTTGATGGTGGTGCTGGTGCCACAACACTGTAAGCCCTGACAGTTACTCTTGGTGGGTGCAGCAATGGGCCCTGCTGTGAATTATTAGATCAAGAATTGTAATTGCATGCCCCTGTTGAACAGGGGCTGAAAAATTGGGCCTTTCGTGGTGGTGGTGGTGGTGGTGGTGTTGCCACAACACTGTAAGCCCTCAGAGTTACTCTTGGTGGGTGCAGGAATGGGCCCTGCTGTGAATTATTAGATCAAGAATTGTAATTGCATGCCCCTGTTGAACAGGGGCTGAAAAATTGGGCCTTTCGTGGTGGTGGTGGTGGTGGTGGTGTTGCCACAACACTGTAAGCCCTCAGAGTTACTCTTGGTGGGTGCAGGAATGGGCCCTGCTGTGAATTATTAGATCAAGAATTGTAATTACATGCCCCTTTTGAACAGGGGCTGAAAAATTGGGCCTTTCGTGGTGGTGGTGGTGGTGGCGTTGCCACAACACTGTAAGCCCTCAGAGTTACTCTTGGTGGGTGCAGGAATGGGCCCTGCTGTGAATTCTTAGATCAAGAATTGTAATTGCATGCCCCTGTTGAACAGGGGCTGAAAAATTGGGCCTTAGGCACTGGTGGCACAACACTACAACCCCTCACAGATACTGTACTTGGAGCACAGCAATGAGCCCTGTTGCAAAGTATTGCTTCAAAAATTGTAATGACACGCCCCTGTTAAACAGGGGCTGAAAAATTGGGCCTTAGGCACTGGTGACACAACACTCCAACCCCTCACAGATACTGTACTTGGAGCACAGCAATGAGCCCTATGGCAAATTATTGCTAAAAAAATTGTAATTACACGCCCCTGTAAAACAGGGGCTGAAAAATTGGGCCTTAGCCACTGGTGGCGGCACCCATAAACAAAAATGATCTTCCAAGCTATCATCATCAATCGTATCATTGAGGACTCGGAGGAGGAGGATAGCCAGTCAACATAACAGCACAGGCACTCAGCATCAGCATCAGTCTTGAAGGGATGTGACATGTTAAAATCAATTAGTCTGTTATATCAGCATCAGGTGTGTGGTAGCTGGTGGTGATCCAAGACTGGTTCATCTTGATGAAAGTCAGTCGATCAACCGAGTCGGTGGACAGGCGCACCCTGTGATCCGTGACAAATCCTCCAGCAGCACTGAATGTGCGTTCCGAAAGAACGCTGGATGCAGGACAGGCCAGTAGCTCAATTGCATACTGTGCAAGCTCTGGCCAGTGATCCATCCTCAAGACCCAGTAAGCCAGAGGATTTTCGGTGGGGAAGGTGTCCAAGTCTGACCTTGCCCCTAGATATTCCTGCACCATCTTTATCAGACGCTGGCGATGGTTGCTGGAACCGATCATACTTTGGGGCTGCGGACTAAAGAATTGTCTGAACGCATCGGTCAGACGGCCACCTTCCCCACCGCTCCTTCTTTGACTGGCCGAAGCCTCAGCAACTCGTTGTCCAGGACCAGGAGTTTGTAACCTCCCAGTCTCTGGGAACGCGTTGCACAGACCTTTCTGCAAGGCCTCCCAGAGTTGTCTCATCCTCTGCTCCCTCTGCGACGGTAACATAAGGTCCGCAACCTTACCCTTGTACCGTGGATCAAGGAGAGTGGCCAGCCAGTAATGGTCCCTCTCCTTGATCCGAAGAATACGAGGATCCTTCCGCAGACTTTGCAGGATCAGGGAGGCCATGCAGCGTAGGTTTGCTGAGGCATTCGCTCCGGAGTCCTCTGGGTCACTAAGGACGACATGATCCGCAGCCACCTCCTCCCAGCCACGTACAAGTCCACTGGTTTCTTGGGACTGTAAATCATCCCTAAAAGACTGCTGCTGATGATGCTGAGTGCCAGCCTCCACCTCCATGCTGACACAATCCTCCTCCTCCTCCTCCTCCTCCTCCTCCTCCTCTTCCTGTGCGATGGGTGGGACAGAAGGAACACTGTCTGGGTAAAGGGGGCCTTGAGAGGCAAGGAAGTCCTCCTCTTCCTGCCTCTGTTCTGCCTCAAGTGCCCTGTCCATTATTCCACGCAGCGTGTGCTCCAACAGGTGGACAAGAGGTACAGTGTCACTGATGCATGCACTGTCACTGCTCACCATCCTCGTGGCCTCCTCAAATGGTGCCAGGACAGTGCATGCATCCCTGATCATGCCCCACTGGCGTGGAGAAAAAAAACCAAGCTCCCCTGACCCTGTCCTGGTGCCGTAGTCGCACAGGTACTCATTGATGGCCCTCTGCTGCGTGTGCAGCCGCTGCAGCATGGCCAACGTTGAGTTCCACCTGGTGGGCATGTCACATATAAGGCGGTTCTTGGGCAGGTTCAACTCCTTTTGCAGCTCAGCCAGGCGAGCACTGGCATTATAAGATCTGCGGAAATGCACACAGACTTTCCTGGCCTGCCTCAGGACATCCTGTAAGCCCGGGTACCTGCCCAAGAACCGCTGCACCACCAGGTTAAGGACGTGAGCCACACAGGGCACATGGGTCAGTTGTCCCTGTCGGAGGGCGGAGAGGAGGTTGGTGCCATTGTCGCAAACCACCATTCCTGGCTTAAGCTGGCGTGGCGTCAACCACCTCTCGGCCTGGCCCTGCAGAGCAGACAGGACCTCTGCCCCAGTGTGGCTTCTGTCCCCCAAACACACCAGCGCAAGCACGGCATGGCATCTTTTTGCCTGCGTACTTGCGTAGCCCCTTGAACGCCTACGGAGCACCGCTGGTTCCGAGGACAAACCACAGGAAGAGGCCATGGAGGAAGAAGAAGAGGAGAGGGTGGAGGACAGAGGTGTGTCACAACCAGTAGTAGCATTTTGGAGGCGTGGCGGTGGAACAACCTCCAACACTACTGCACCTTGTCCTGCATCCTTCCCAGCTGCCAAAAGAGTGACCCAATGGGCCGTGAAAGAAAGGTAACGTCCCTGTCCATGCCTGCTGGACCATGAGTCAGCGGTAATATGCACCTTACCGCTGACCGCCCTGTCCAGCGAGGCCAAGACATTGCCTTCCACATGCCGGTAGAGAGCCGGAATAGCCTTCCGTGAGAAAAAGTGGCGTTTGGGAACCTGCCACTGAGGAACCGCACATTGCACAAACTCACGGAAGGGGGCCGAGTCTACCAACTGAAAAGGCAGCAGTTGAAGCGCTAGCAATTTAGCCAAGCTAGCATTCAACCGCTGGGCATGTGAATGGCTGGGAGTGAACTTCTTTCGACGGTCCAGCAGCTGGGGCAGGGAAATTTGCCTGCTAGAATCGGACGTCGGTGTACTGCTAGCAGAGTGGCCGCAAGTACTTGGCTGTGACACACCTAATTCTACACCTTCATTCCTCTCAGTGCATGTTTCAGAGAGGACTGAAGTTATAGTGGGGTTGGAGATCCCAGCTGATGCGGTGCAAGGAGAGGTCCGCTTTGTTCTTTGGTGTGGGTCTTTGAGGTAGGCTTGCCAACGAGCTGCATGGCAGGTCAACATATGTCTGGTCAGGCATGTGGTACCCAAGCGGCTGATGTTTTGGCCACGCGATATACGCTTGAGACATATGTTGCAAACAGCAGCTGTGCGATCTGATGCACTAGCCTCAAAAAAGGCCCACACCAAAGAACTTTTTGAATGACGGGCAGAGGCAGCGCCCTGCACAGGCGGAGCTCTGCGGTGTGATTCCGTCGGTGTACTGCCCTTACGCTGGCCACCAAAGGGCATCCTGCCTCGTTGGAGATGTGCCTCCTCCTCATCCTCCTCCTCCTCCTCTCTCCTATTAGGCACCCACGTGGAGTCAGTGACCTCATCATCCCCTCCCTCCTCATCACTGGAGCCAATCTGGCAGTATGCTGCAGCTGCTGGAACATGACTGCCAGATTGGTGTCCTTCTTGAGCATCCCCTCTGTCTGCTCTCACGCTACTGCCTTCCTGTAGCTGGGTTTCATCATAGACCCTTCGAAACGCTGGGCATCCTCCTGGAGCATGTACCCAACACTGTGCTCAAACAGTTCGGGGGACTCCTCAGGAGGAGGACATGGTGGGTTTAGGGAAGGAGTGACTGATGATGAGTCTGACATTGATACCAGGGAAGAGGACGCTTTGGCAGCTGCTTTTCCAGTACCCTGAGCCTGGGTGAGAGAGGATGAGGAGGAGGAGGAGGGCTTGGTCATCCACTCTACCAAGTCTTCGGCATGATGTGGCTCAACATGTCCAGCTGCCGAAAAGAAGGACAAGCGTGTCCCATGGCCATGTGCTGATGACAATGCACCGCGTCCACGACCAGCACTGTTGCCCCCAGACACAGAGCCTGCTTGCCCTCTTTTATTGCCTCCTGACTGTCTGCCTCTCCTTGTTTGCCTTTCAGACATTCTAATAGATGGCCTGCAGGGAGATGGGAAAAAAGCAATAAGGGCTACCTTCAGGTGTCCTTCTCTGTCCCTTTACTTAAGGATTTCTAAATATGGTTGAGGATGATTGCTTTTGCACAGAATAGCACAACGACAATTTCCCTGACTGTCCAAAAAAACAAGGATTTCAAAGATGGTTGATGAGGAATGCTTTAGCACACTATAGCACAAGGAGAATTTCCCTCACTGTCCTTCCCTGTCCCTAGAAACAAGGATTATCACAGTGAAAGAAACTGACACTCTTCCTACCTATAGTTTTCTGTCCCTAGAAAAAATGTTTTTTTAAAGCACACTATAGCACAAGGAGAATTTTCCTCACTTTCCTTCTTTGTCCCTAGAAACAAGGATTATCACAGTGAAAGAAACTGACACTCTTCCTTCCTATAGTTTTCTGTCCCTAGAAAAAATGTTTTTTTAAAGCACACTATAGCACAAGGAGAATTCCCTCACTGTCCTTCCCTGTCCCTAGAAACAAGGATTCGCACAGTAAAACACACTGACACTCTCCCTACCTATAGTTTTCTGTCCCTAGAAAAAATGTTTTTTTAAAGCACACTATAGCACAAGGAGAATTTCCCTCACTTTCCTTCTTTGTCCCTAGAAACAAGGATTATCACAGTGAAAGAAACTGACACTCTTCCTACCTATAGTTTTCTGTCCATAGAAAAATGGTTTTTTAAAGCACACTATAGCACAAGGAGAATTTTCCTCACTTTCCTTCTTTGTCCCTAGAAACAAGGATTATCACAGTGAAAGAAACTGACACTCTTCCTTCGTATAGTTTTCTGTCCCTAGAAAAAATGTTTTTTTAAAGCACACTATAGCACAAGGAGAATTCCCTCACTGTCCTTCCCTGTCCCTAGAAACAAGGATTCGCACAGTAAAACACACTGACACTCTCCCTACCTATAGTTTTCTGTCCCTAGAAAAAATGTTTTTTTAAAGCACACTATAGCACAAGGAGAATTTCCCTCACTTTCCTTCTTTGTCCCTAGAAACAAGGATTATCACAGTGAAAGAAACTGACACTCTTCCTACCTATAGTTTTCTGTCCCTAGAAAAAATGTTTTTTTTAAAGCACACTATAGCACAAGGAGAATTTTCCTCACTTTCCTTCTTTGTCCCTAGAAACAAGGATTATCACAGTGAAAGAAACTGACACTCTTCCTTCCTATAGTTTTCTGTCCCTAGAAAAAATGTTTTTTTAAAGCACACTATAGCACAAGGAGAATTCCCTCACTGTCCTTCCCTGTCCCTAGAAACAAGGATTCGCACAGTAAAACACACTGACACTCTCCCTACCTATAGTTTTCTGTCCCTAGAAAAAATGTTTTTTTAAAGCACACTATAGCACAAGGAGAATTTTCCTCACTTTCCTTCTTTGTCCCTAGAAACAAGGATTATCACAGTGAAAGAAACTGACACTCTTCCTTCCTATAGTTTTCTGTCCCTAGAAAAAATGTTTTTTTAAAGCACACTATAGCACAAGGAGAATTCCCTCACTGTCCTTCCCTGTCCCTAGAAACAAGGATTCGCACAGTAAAACACACTGACACTCTCCCTACCTATAGTTTTCTGTCCCTAGAAAAAATGTTTTTTTAAAGCACACTATAGCACAAGGAGAATTTCCCTCACTTTCCTTCTTTGTCCCTAGAAACAAGGATTATCACAGTGAAAGAAACTGACACTCTTCCTACCTATAGTTTTCTGTCCCTAGAAAAAATGTTTTTTTAAAGCACACTATAGCACAAGGAGAATTCCCTCACTGTCCTTCCCTGTCCCTAGAAACAAGGATTCGCACAGTAAAACACACTGACACTCTCCCTACCTATAGTTTTCTGTCCCTAGAAAAAATGTTTTTTTAAAGCACACTATAGCACAAGGAGAATTTCCCTCACTTTCCTTCTTTGTCCCTAGAAACAAGGATTATCACAGTGAAAGAAACTGACACTCTTCCTACCTATAGTTTTCTGTCCCTAGAAAAAATGTTTTTTTAAAGCACACTATAGCACAAGGAGAATTCCCTCACTGTCCTTCCCTGTCCCTAGAAACAAGGATTCGCACAGTAAAACACACTGACACTCTCCCTACCTATAGTTTTCTGTCCCTAGAAAAAATGTTTTTTTAAAGCACACTATAGCACAAGGAGAATTCCCTCACTGTCCTTCCCTGTCCCTAGAAACAAGGATTCACACAGTAAAACACACTGACACTCTCCTTACCTATCCTTCTCTTTCCCTAAACTAAAGGAATCCAGGTTAAGCAAGAAAAAAATAAATGTCACTGTCCCTGCCTATGCTTCTCTTTCCCTGCTCCGGAACACACTACACTAGGCCGCCGTGCTGGCGGCCTTTTATAGTGTGGGGCGTGTACTAAACATGCTCAGCAATAATTGGCCACAGGCATCCTGCCTGTGGCCAATCATTGCTCTCCTCGCTGCCGGCGCTGTGATTGGCCAAGCATGCGGGGTCACAGTGCATGCTTGGCCAATCACAGCGCCTGGATGACACTGCGATGGCGTAGTGCATTGTGGGCCGTTCGCGTCACTCGAATTTGGCGCGAACGGCCCAAATCGTTCGATCTTCGTCGAACGATCGAACAGCCGATGTTCGAGTCGAACGTATGTTCGACTCGAACACGAAGCTCATCCCTACTCAGGACATCCTGTAAGCCCGGGTACCTGCCCAAGAACCGCTGCACCACCAGGTTAAGGACGTGAGCCATACAGGGCACATGGGTCAGTTGTCCCTGTCGGAGGGCGGAGAGGAGGTTGGTGCCATTGTCGCAAACCACCATTCCTGGCTTAAGCTGGCGTGGCGTCAACCACCTCTCGGCCTGCCCCTGCAGAGCAGACAGGACCTCTGCCCCAGTGTGGCTCCTGTCCCCCAAACACACCAGCGCAAGCACGGCATGGCATCTTTTTGCCTGCGTACTTGCGTAGCCCCTTGAACGCCTACGGAGCACCGCTGGTTCCGAGGACAAACCACAGGAAGAGGCCATGGAGGAAGAAGAAGAGGAGGGGGTGGAGGAGAGAGGTGTGTCACAACCAGTAGTAGCATTTTGGAGGCGTGGCGGTGGAACAACCTCCAACACTACTGCACCTTGTCCTGCATCCTTCCCAGCTGCCAAAAGAGTGACCCAATGGGCCGTGAAAGAAAGGTAACGTCCCTGTCCATGCCTGCTGGACCATGAGTCAGCGGTAATATGCACCTTACCGCTGACCGCCCTGTCCAGGGAGGCCAAGACATTGCCTTCCACATGCCTGTAGAGAGCCGGAATCGCCTTCCGTGCAAAAAAGTGGCGTTTGGGAACCTGCCACTGAGGAACCGCACATTGCACAAACTCACGGAAGGGGGCCGAGTCTACCAACTGAAAAGGCAGCAGTTGAAGCGCTAGCAATTTAGCCAAGCTAGCATTCAACCGCTGGGCATGTGAATGGCTGGGAGTGAACTTCTTTCGACGGTCCAGTAGCTGGGGCAGGGAAATTTGCCTGCTAGAATCGGACGTTGGTGTACTGCTAGCAGAGTGCCCGCAAGTACTTGCCTGTGACACACCTAATTCTACACCTTCATTCCTCTCAGAGCAGGTTTCAGAGAGGAGTGAAGGTATAGTGGGGTTGGAGATCCCAGCTGATGCGGTGCAAGAAGAGGTCAGCTTTGTTCTTTGGTGTGGGTCTTTAAGGTAGGCTTGCCAACGAGCTGCATGGCAGGTCAACATATGTCTGATCAAGCATGTGGTGCCCAAGCGGCTGATGTTTTGGCCACGCGATATATGCTTGAGACATATGTTGCAAACAGCAGCTGTGCGATCTGATGCACTCGCCTCAAAAAAGGCCCACACCAAAGAACTTTTTGAATGACGGGCAGAGGCAGCGCCCTGCACAGGCGGAGCTCTGCGGTGTGATTCCGTCGGTGTGCTGCCCATACGCTGGCCACTCAAGGGCATCCTGCCTCGTTGGAGATGTGCCTCCTCCTCATCCTCCTCCTCCTCCTCCTCTCTCCTATTAGGCACCCACGTGGAGTCAGTGACCTCATCATCCCCTCCCTCCTCATCACTGGAGCCAATCTGGCAGTATGCTGCAGCTGCTGGAGCATGACTGCGAGATTGGTGTCCTTCTTGAGCATCCCCTCTCTCTGCTCTCACGCTGCTGCCTTCCTGTAGCTGGGTATCATCATCAGATCCTTCGAAACGCTGGGCATCCTCCTGGAGCATGTACCCAACACTGTGCTCAAACAGTTCGGGGGACTCCTCAGGAGGAGGACATGGTGGGTCTAGGGAAGGATTGACTAATGAAGATAATGATACCAGAGAAGAGGACGCTTTGGCAGCTGCTTTGCCAGTACCCTGAGCCTGGGTGAGAGAGGATGAGGAGGATGAGGTGGGCTTGGTCATCCACTCTACCAAGTCTTCGGCATGATGTGGCTCAACATGTCCAGCTGCCGAAAAGAAGGAAAAGCGTGTCCCATGGCCATGTGCTGATGACAATGCACCGCGTCCACGACCAGCACTGTTGCCCCCAGACACAGAGCCTGCTTGCCCTCTTTTTTTGCCTCCTGACTGTCTGCCTCTCCTTGTTTGCCTTCCAGACATTTTAATGGATGGCCTGCAGGGAGATGGGAAAAATAGCAATAAGGGCTACCTTCAGGTGTATACTGTGCAGGAGGCTTAGCAACAATGACACTGCCACTGTCCCCTGCCTATCCTTCTCTGTCCCTAAACTCAAGGATTTCGAAATATGGAACAGCAAAATTGGTTTAGAACAGAATAGCACACTGTCAGTTTCACTCACTGTACCTCTCTGTCCCTAAACTCAAGGATTGAAAATATGGTTCAGCAAAATTGGTTTAGAACAGAATAGGACACTTTCCCTCACTGTCCTACTCTGTCCCTCCCTACAAACAAGATTTAGCACAGAATAGCACACTGATAATTTCCACGAGTGTCCTTCTCTGTCCCTAAACTCAAGGATTGAAAATATGGAACAGCAAAATTGGTTTAGAACAGAATAGCACACTGACACTTTCCCTCACTGTCCTACTCTGTCCCTCCCTACAAACAAGATTTAGCACAGAATAGCACACTGATAATTGCCACGAGTGTCCTTCTCTGTCCCTAAACTCAAGGATTGAAAATATGGAACAGAAAAATTGGTTTAGAACAGAATAGCACACTGACACTTTCCCTCACTGTCCTACTCTGTCCCTCCCTACAAACAAGATTTAGCACAGAATAGCACACTGATAATTTCCACGAGTGTCCTTCTCTGTCCCTAAACTCAAGGATTGAAAATATGGAACAGCAAAATTGGTTTAGAACAGAATAGCACACTGACACTTTCCCTCACTGTCCTACTCTGTCCCTCCCTACAAACAAGATTTAGCACAGAATAGCACACTGAAAATTGCCACGAGTGTCCTTCTCTGTCCCTAAACTCAAGGATTGAAAATATGGAACAGCAAAATTGGTTTAGAACAGAATAGCACACTGACACTTTCCCTCACTGTCCTACTCTGTCCCTCCCTACAAACAAGATTTAGCACAGAATAGCACACTGAAAATTGCCACGAGTGTCCTTCTCTGTCCCTAAACTCAAGGATTGAAAATATGGAACAGCAAAATTGGTTTAGAACAGAATAGCACACTGACACTTTCCCTCACTGTCCTACTCTGTCCCTCCCTACAAACAAGATTTAGCACAGAATAGCACACTGAAAATTGCCACGAGGGTCCTTCTCTGTCCCTAAACTCAAGGATTGAAAATATGGAACAGCAAAATTGGTTTAGAACAGAATAGCACACTGACACTTTCCCTCACTGTCCTACTCTGTCCCTCCCTACAAACACGATTTAGCACAGAATAGCACACTGAAAATTGCCACGAGTGTCCTTCTCTGTCCCTAAACTCAAGGATTGAAAATATGGAACAGCAAAATTGGTTTAGAACAGAATAGCACACTGACACTTTCCCACACTGTCCTATTCTGTCCCTCCCTACAAACAAGATTTAGCACAGAATAGCACACTGAAAATTGCCACGAGTGTCCTTCTCTGTCCCTAAACTCAAGGATTGAAAATATGGAACAGCAAAATTGGTTTAGAACAGAATAGCACACTGACACTTTCCCTCACTGTCCTACTCTGTCCCTCCCTACAAACAAGATTTAGCACAGAATAGCACACTGATAATTTCCACGAGTGTCCTTCTCTGTCCCTAAACTCAAGGATTGAAAATATGGAACAGCAAAATTGGTTTAGAACAGAATAGCACACTGTCACTTTCCCTCACTGTCCTACTCTGTCCCTCCCTACAAACAAGATTTAGCACAGAATAGCACACTGATAATTGCCACGAGTGTCCTTCTCTGTCCCTAAACTCAAGGATTGAAAATATGGAACAGCAAAATTGGTTTAGAACAGAATAGCACACTGACACTTTCCCTCACTGTCCTACTCTGTCCCTCCCTACAAACAAGATTTAGCACAGAATAGCACACTGAAAATTGCCACGAGTGTCCTTCTCTGTCCCTAAACTCAAGGATTGAAAATATGGAACAGCAAAATTGGTTTAGAACAGAATAGCACACTGACACTTTCCCTCACTGTCCTACTCTGTCCCTCCCTACAAACAAGATTTAGCACAGAATAGCACACTGAAAATTGCCACGAGTGTCCTTCTCTGTCCCTAAACTCAAGGATTGAAAATATGGAACAGCAAAATTGGTTTAGAACAGAATAGCACACTGACACTTTCCCTCACTGTCCTACTCTGTCCCTCCCTACAAACAAGATTTAGCACAGAATAGCACACTGATAATTTCCACGAGTGTCCTTCTCTGTCCCTAAACTCAAGGATTGAAAATATGGAACAGCAAAATTGGTTTAGAACAGAATAGCACACTGACACTTTCCCTCACTGTCCTACTCTGTCCCTCCCTACAAACAAGATTTAGCACAGAATAGCACACTGAAAATTGCCACGAGTGTCCTTCTCTTTCCCTAAACTCAAGGATTGAAAATATGGAACAGCAAAATTGGTTTAGAACAGAATAGCACACTGACACTTTCCCTCACTGTCCTACTCTGTCCCTCCCTACAAACAAGATTTAGCACAGAATAGCACACTGATAATTGCCACAAGTGTCCTTCTCTGTCCCTAAACTCAAGGATTGAAAATATGGAACAGCAAAATTGGTTTAGAACAGAATAGCACACTGACACTTTCCCTCACTGTCCTACTCTGTCCCTCCCTACAAACAAGATTTAGCACAGAATAGCACACTGATAATTGCCACGAGTGTCCTTCTCTGTCCCTAAACTCAAGGATTGAAAATATGGAACAGCAAAATTGGTTTAGAACAGAATAGCACACTGACACTTTCCCTCACTGTCCTACTCTGTCCCTCCCTACAAACAAGATTTAGCACAGAATAGCACACTGATAATTTCCATGAGTGTCCTTCTCTGTCCCTAAACTCAAGGATTGAAAATATGGAACAGCAAAATTGGTTTAGAACAGAATAGCACACTGACACTTTCCCTCACTGTCCTACTCTGTCCCTCCCTACAAACAAGATTTAGCACAGAATAGCACACTGAAAATTGCCACGAGTGTCCTTCTCTGTCCCTAAACTCAAGGATTGAAAATATGGAACAGCAAAATTGGTTTAGAACAGAATAGCACACTGACACTTTCCCTCACTGTCCTACTCTGTCCCTCCCTACAAACAAGATTTAGCACAGAATAGCACACTGATAATTGCCACGAGTGTCCTTCTCTGTCCCTAAACTCAAGGATTGAAAATATGGAACAGCAAAATTGGTTTAGAACAGAATAGCACACTGACACTTTCCCTCACTGTCCTACTCTGTCCCTCCCTACAAACAAGATTTAGCACAGAATAGCACACTGATAATTTCCACGAGTGTCCTTCTCTGTCCCTAAACTCAAGGATTGAAAATATGGAACAGCAAAATTGGTTTAGAACAGAATAGCACACTGACACTTTCCCTCACTGTCCTACTCTGTCCCTCCCTACAAACAAGATTTAGCACAGAATAGCACACTGAAAATTGCCACGAGTGTCCTTCTCTGTCCCTAAACTCAAGGATTGAAAATATGGAACAGCAAAATTGGTTTAGAACAGAATAGCACACTGACACTTTCCCTCACTGTCCTACTCTGTCCCTCCCTACAAACAAGATTTAGCACAGAATAGCACACTGAAAATTGCCACGAGTGTCCTTCTCTGTCCCTAAACTCAAGGATTGAAAATATGGAACAGCAAAATTGGTTTAGAACAGAATAGCACACTGACACTTTCCCTCACTGTCCTACTCTGTCCCTCCCTACAAACAAGATTTAGCACAAAATAGCACACTGATAATTGCCACGAGTGTCCTTCTCTGTCCCTAAACTCAAGGATTGAAAATATGGAACAGCAAAATTGGTTTAGAACAGAATAGCACACTGACACTTTCCCTCACTGTCCTACTCTGTCCCTCCCTACAAACAAGATTTAGCACAGAATAGCACACTGATAATTTCCACGAGTGTCCTTCTCTGTCCCTAAATTCAAGGATTGAAAATATGGAACAGCAAAATTGGTTTAGAACAGAATAGCACACTGACACTTTCCCTCACTGTCCTACTCTGTCCCTCCCTACAAACAAGATTTAGCACAGAATAGCACACTGAAAATTGCCACGAGTGTCCTTCTCTGTCCCTAAACTCAAGGATTGAAAATATGGAACAGCAAAATTGGTTTAGAACAGAATAGCACACTGACACTTTCCCTCACTGTCCTACTCTGTCCCTCCCTACAAACAAGATTTAGCACAGAATAGCACACTGATAATTTCCACGAGTGTCCTTCTCTGTCCCTAAACTCAAGGATTGAAAATATGGAACAGCAAAATTGGTTTAGAACAGAATAGCACACTGACACTTTCCCTCACTGTCCTACTCTGTCCCTCCCTACAAACAAGATTTAGCACAAAATACCACACTGACACTTTCCCTCACTGTACCTCTCTGTCCCTAAACTCAAGGATTGAAAATATGGTTCAGCAAGATTGGTTTAGAACAGAATAGCACACTGACACTTTCCCTCACTGTACCTCTCTGTCCCTACAAACAAGGATTAGCACAGAATAGCACACTGTCACTGACACTCTCCCTACCTATCCTTATTTGTCCCTAAACACAAGGAATCCAGGATTAGTAAAGGAAAAATAATGACACTGTCCCTGCCTATGCTTCTCTTTCCCTGCTCCGAAACACACTACAGAAGGCCGCCGCGCTGGCGGCCTTTTATAGTGTGGGGCGTGTACTAAACCCCCTCAGCAATAATTGGCCACAGGCATCCTGCCTGTGGCCAATCATTGCTCTCCTCGCTGCCGGCGCTGTGATTGGCCAAGCATGCGGGGTCACAGTGCATGCTTGGCCAATCACAGCGCCTGGATGACACTGCGATGGCGTAGTGCATTGTGGGGCGTTCGCGTCACTCGAATTTGGCGCGAACGGCCCAAATCGTTCGATCTTCGTCGAACGATCGAACAGCCGATGTTCGAGTCGAACGTATGTTCGACTCGAACACGAAGCTCATCCCTAGTGTATAGTATGAAAGCAGCGCTTGTTTCCCATGCTTAGAACTGTCCCTGCACAAAGTGTCATTTCTGAAGGAAAAAAAGTCATTTAAAACTCACTCGCGGCTATAATGAATTGTCGGCTTCTGGTAATACATAGAAAAGTCTTTGATAAAAATAAAAAAAATGAGTGGGGGTCCCCCCAAATTCAATTACCAGGCCCTTCAGGTCTGGTATGGATATTAAGGGGAACCCTGCCGCAAATTAAAAAAAAATGCGTGGGGTTCCCCCCAAATATCCATACCAGGCCCTTCAGGTCTGGTATGGATTTTAAGGGGAACTCCACCCCAAATAAAAAAAAAATGGTGTGGAGTTCCCCCAAAAATCCATACCAGACCCTTTATCCGAGCACGCAACCTGGCAGGCCGCAGGAAAAGAGGGGGGGACGAGAGAGCGCCCCCCCACCTCCTGAACCATACCAGGCCACATGCCCTCAACATGGGGAGGATGTCCCCATGTTGATGGGGACAAGGGCCTCATCCCCACAACCCTCGCCCAGTGGTTGTGGGGGTCTGCAGGCAGGGGGCTTATCGGAATCTGGAAGACCCCTTTCACAAAGGGGACCCCCAGATCTCGCCCCCCCATGTGAATTGGTAAGGGGTACATTGTACCCCTACCATTTCACGAAAAAAAGTGTAAAAATAATGTAAAAAAAACACACAGACACCTTGGAAAAGTCCTTTATTAAAAATAAAAAAATAAAAAAATAAAAACACATTCCAATGTCCCGCGGCGATCCGATGTCCAGCGCTGCAGTCTCCACTCGAAACATCATTGGCTGAGCGGACCTACACTGCGGAGGAAGTTCCCCATCAGGTCTGCTCAGCCAATGATGTAGACGGGGTCTGAGGTATGAGGGGGCGGGGCGCCCTCGTATCTCAGACCCCACCTACGTCATTGGCTAAGCGGACCTGATGGGGAACTTCCTCTTCAGTGTAAAAAAATGAATAGACCCGCCCCTTCTCACGTTCCCCATCAGGAGCGGACCTGATGGGGAACGTATTTTTAGAATTTACGAATTTACGAATATTCGAATTTACGAATATTCAGAATAATTTGTTAAATGGGTTTTCGTTAATTTGGATATTTCCGAATTAACGATTTTGTCGAAAATTCGTTAAAAAACGAATTTGTGGCGAAACAAATTGTACATGTGTAGTCCAGACTGGGCCGTAATTTCTAACCATCCTGAGCGAACAAGGAGGAAAGCCGCTGAGATGTGGTCGTCTTTAGAAATGATCCTTCTCACAGAAACCACGGGTGCAGGCAATGCATGTAACAAGGCAAAAAAAGAAGAATTCTTCTGGGCAGCCGCACTTCAAATAATAATTGCCTTTATTGTAAAATCCAACACAGCACTACAAGTCACAGCACACTGGACAGCTGACGCGTTTCACACTATACTTAGTGTTTAATCATAGCTCATTTCTAACCATCCTCTAATGTCTAGGGCAAGCTTAACAGCCTGTGTCCACCCAGCTTTTAAGTTTATTGGGTGAAGTTTCCTGTTTAACTTGATCCATGAAGAAGAAAAAGAAAATAAGAGGCATATTTGAGACCTTCCCTTAGCTTGTTTCCTTTCACCTAAATGACCCTGACTTTAAAGTATCGCTCACATTGTATGCTATTATAAAAAGGGGGCAGGGGAACAGCGGCTTCCTGGAGCCTGACAATTAGAGGTCAGAATACAGTAGCACTAAAGGTGAGCAGGAGGATTAGTAATGGTAATTTACTCAAGAAGGTTTTTATCCCCTGAAGCAATATGTGTTGGCAGATCTGCATGTGAGGTTCTTTTTGTCGATGTAATCTGCAGGTTGCACAACGTTGCCCACACACAGCTTCAAATTGTGTATGATCTAGCAAAAGGTACTTACAGACACAAGATGACTGATTGACAAGCCTTATGTCTGTAGATGGATGAAGGGGGCATCAAACCAATCAAAAGCTGGCTATACACTAGAATTTAGTTAGAGAATATTCTGTTTAGGAATGCTTGTTCACTTTTCTAACTGTTAGTGTGGTAAAATCAACATTTGCAGTGGCAAGAAAATTCTAAGGTGGCCCGTAGATAATTCATTTTTTTATGTTCAACCATTGGGTTGAACAAAAAAAAAATTGAAATCCCCTATCTACACATTCAAAGTGGATGGGGTATTTCATTATAACACCGAGGATACTTCCCCACTATCAAAATACACTGATCAGCGCTGCCGGCTATAGCCGGCAGCACTGATCAAGCGGCAGAAATCCAACAGGACGGTTGTACAGAATTCTATCAGCAGGTTGACTTGTGTACAACCACACTGCCCATACATTGATTGAAATGTGGCTGGTCCCTGCTGAACCGGGCAAATTTCAATCCATGTATGGCCAGATTAAGGAGCAGGATGGAAAATGTTTACTTAAGTGATCAAATTTCAAATGCCGCGTACACACAGTCGGAATTCCCGACAGAAAAAGTCCGATGTGAGCTTTTCGTCGGGAATTCCGACCCTGTGTATGCTCCATCGGACTTTTGCTGTCGGAATTCCCGCCAGCAAAAGTTTCAGAGCAGGTTCTCGATATTTCTGACGGAAAAAATTCCTATCGGAAAAAACGGGCAAATTTCAATCCATGTATGGCCAGATTAAGGAGCAGGATGGAAAATGTTTACTTAAGTGATCAAATTTCAAATGCCACGTACACACAGTCGGAATTCCCGACAGAAAAAGTCAGATGTGAGCTTTTCGTCGGGAATTCCGACCCTGTGTATGCTCCATCGGACTTTTGCTGTCGGAATTCCCGCCAGCAAAAGTTTCAGAGCAGGTTCTCGATATTTTTGACGGAAAAAATTCCTATCGGAAAAAACGTTCGTCTGTATGCAATTCCGACGGGAAAAAAACAATGCATGCTCGGAAACAATTCGACGCATGCTCGGAAGCATTGAACTTATTATTCTCGGCTCGTTGTAGTGTTGTATGTCACCGCGTTCTTGACGGTCAAAAGTTCCGAGAACTTTTGTGTGACCATGAGTATGCAAGACAAGCTTGAGCGGAATTCCGTTGGAAAAACCATCCAAGGTTTTTCCGACGGGAAAACCGATCGTGTGTACGCTGCAAGTCCAAAATTGAATATTAATAAAAAACTTTTTTTTAAGTACTTTTCAACGACATTTATCAAGTCATTGAATGTACTGATGAGAATTTTTTGTAGGAATGTTTGTTCGATTGTTCTTTAGAAAATCTACTGGTGTATGGCCAGCTTTAGGGAAAAGAGCAATTGCCTGTGTGGTATTTTCTGGGTCGATTGCGGATTTTCTTTTAGAAAAATGAAAATAGAAAAATCTTTTGGCAATCATACTGTCCCTGATAGGCTGTTCACCTTTTGATGTTTATGGTAGCCTAAAATGGAACTAAAGTCCACAAATACTCACCTTCATCCAGCAGTGTGACAACATCGATCTCCTTTGCCATCTCTCCCGGATTTTGGATCTTCGGCCATCAAGATTGGCCGACCCGGTATGACAATAATTGGTACAGGTACCCAGCAGATGCATATGCATAGCTAAGTGTACATTCTGAAGATTTTTGAGAACAAGAAGGTAGGAAGCTTTTATTGCAAGAGACATAGTATGCATACGCATTGGAGAATGGCAATGTAATGCATTATGGGGTGTGTAGTTTGAGGCTGGCATTGCACGTAAGCATTATTATATGTTCACCGCTTAAGTCTCGGACTAGAAGTTCAGCAACGGCACTTGAGGGGCTTGCAAGGGAAGAGTGCATTGTTGCACTGGTGCATAAAAACAAGCCGCTAAAACTCACCATTCAAAAATATTGATGCAGTAAAAATTATTATTTTTTAAATGGAAAGATCATTCAGTGTTGGAAGAAGGAAAAAAATATGACTAATTCAACCACCACATCTAATGATTGATAAGCTGCAATATATTACATTTTTGTTCTTCAGTTTAATAAATACTATTGGCCAGCATTTCTCTAAAGAAAAGCCACTAGCTGGGTTGATTTTTTTGGGTAATGATCCACTGTCACCTGAGATAACTATCTTCTAGACCAGTGTTTCTCAACCCTGTCCTCAAGTACCCCCAACAGGCCATGTTTGTAGGTTTTCCTTTATCTTGCACAGGTGCTTTAAATCAGAGTCAATGGCTTGGTATTTTGGACAGCTATTTTATCTAAGAGAAATTCCCAAAACATGGCTTGTTGGGGGTACTTGAGGACAGGGTTGAGAACCACTGTTTTAGACAATATCTCATATATGATGTTAACATTAAGGCAGGCCATAGATTACTCGATTTTCTTTCCTTCCACCATGAATGGAAGGAAAGAAAATTGCTTGATTCCCCTATCAACACAGTCAATGTAAAAAATCTAACAGCCTGGTTGTACCCAAGTCAATCAATGGATCAGCCTGCCCATATATGGATCAAATCTCTGCGGTTCAGCAGGGATTTCGATCCATGTATGGCCAGCTTAAAGGGGTTGTAAACCCTCATGGTTTTTCACCTTAATGCATTCTATGAAAAACCTTTTTTAGTGCTGCAGCAACCCAGCCCCCCGTTTTACTTACCTGGAAGCTGTCATCCTCTGTTCGGGAACGAGCACATCATCTGTAGCTGGTGTCTCGTGTCCTGATTTGATAGATTGATAGCAGTGCAGCCATTGACTTCCGCTGCTGTCAATCAAATCCAATGACGCGGGCACCGGGGACGGGGCCGAGTCCGGCATTCGTGTCTCTAGACAAAGAATGCTGGACTCAGGAGCGCGCCAATAAGGTAACCCCCCCGGGAGAGCGTTTCTCCTAGGGGGTTATCTGAAGTGAGGAGGAGCCACGAGAGCCGCCGGGGACTCCAGAATTCGGTGTTCGGGGCCACTCTGTGCACAACGAGCTGCACAGTGGAGGTAGGTATGGTATGTTTGTTATTTCTTTTTTTTTTTACGATAATTTTCAATCACTTTAAGGCCTCTTGCACACTGCTGCCTAAAAACTCAGTATTTTTAGGTATACAGGCATTTTTTTCCTGATCTGTATGCAGACCATGGTTTTCAATGTGCCTGCACACAGGTAGGTAACCATGTATAGATGAGTAAACGAAAAGCAGAAATCTGCATTGCCGGTTAGTATTTTTTGTGCATATACATGTTAATTTAAAGAGTTTAGAATTGCATTCTGAATGGCAGAATACATTTTACTCGTGTACGCACGTTCATGCAAATACACGCAAAATAAACACAAGAAATTTTGACTAGGAATACTAATGTTTAAACACCAGTACCGTGTGGAAGTACCCTAAAATAATCTTTTGTTGGGTATGACTTTTATCTGTCTTCAGTATTTGCCACATAAATGGTCTGAGGCATCTCACTCAGTAAAATACTATTTTGCAGGAAAGAAAATTATATCAAGTATTTGTTTTTGTTATTCCCTCTATCCATGATGGCAATCCAGTGTTGTCTTGCAGCCCCCTCAATGCTAATTACCATCATTTTTTCCCTCTTAGGATGAACTTATTGCCTGGAACACTGGTTTGTTTTCACCAAACATCATTTTTCATCTGTGTCAGAAGGTTTCCTTTTTACCTCGTCTATCCACAGAACATTCTTCATATTTTTCCAGATTGTCAAAGAAGATTTGGAGAAACTTGAGAGTTAAAAGTGTTCGCTTCTTGAAGATCTCTCTAGTTCCTTATATCCTAGTTACTTGTTAGCATTAGTATTGGACAGGACAAGAGATGCCTATATGTCTTAGTACTAGTTCTACATCCCTTATGTCATTCCTTACATTATGTGCAGAGTAAATTATATTGTAACTTTTATTCATGTCTCTTTTTCTGATCTAATAATTAATGTGGTAGAAATCATGAGTCCCTTTATTTACAAAATAGCAAACCAATGGCAGATCCATAAACTATAGAAAAACAGCATTGTCATGGATATTAACAGAGTTGTCAGAACAAATACATAATATAAATTGCCAACTTAAAACAATTAAAAAGATACTTACAGTGGAGTTCCACCCTAAAAAATAAAAAATACACCAAAATACTTTAAAAAAAAAATAGAAAAAATAAATACAATTTTACTCACCAGAAAGGGCGGTTGCTATACGGAACTTGCTAATCTGCCTCTTCCTCCACCGCGGCAGGTCTTCTTCCTTGTCCTCCTCGCGGTGTCTTCTGGTGAATGGGGTGCACTGCCTTCTGGGAACTTTGAGTATCCCAGAAAGCAGCCGCCCATTCACAAAGCGCCGCGAGGCTCGCACATGCGCAGTAGGAAACGGGCAGTGAAGCTGCAAGGCTTCACTGCCTGTTTCCCTTAGTGAGGATGGAGGCGCCGGGACCTGCCAGGATCGAGCGATTGCCCTCGGGGGGCCAACATCGCGGGCGCCTAGGACAGGTAAGTGTCCTTATTAAAAGTCAGCAGCTACAGTGTTTGTAGCTGCTGACTTTTAAAAAAAATAAAAAATTGCGGGTGAAATCCCGCTTTAATGTTAATGAGCTATTGATGTGCAGTCTAAGGATAACCAAACATAGTCCAGTCTTGCCAGATAATGCTTCCAGTTTACCATCACAAGTGGTCATCAGGTAAGGATTAGACCTTTTAGTTTTTACCTAGGAAACCAGAATGAATATTTTTGACTCTTTGAATAAATTATTTCTCTTAAAATGATTAGGCACTGATTATTTTCTTTAAAAAAAGAAAATATGGGTACACTTTGTGTGCCGCTAACACACATTGGCTGAATTGGTAGGAGGATCACAGCAGGCCTTGGTGCTTCATATGTCAAGTAGAGAATAGGCAGAAGGCCAACCGTTTTTTGTTCTTGGTAAAACATCTGCCCATGTATGGCCAATCTAAAGACTTGTACATGCATTGTGCATCCATCGCTTTTGCTTGTCTATAAATCACCCTTAACCACTTGTCCCCCGCCCACTGTCAATTGACGGCGGGCGGAGGATACTCTCGTTCTGGGAGGACATCATATGACGTCCTCCCTTTAAAATGAGCTAGGAGGCGCGTGCTTGCCGCCAGCGGCGCAGGCGCGCGCCCGCCGCGTTCACAAGGCCCCGGTGCGCGTGCCCGGCGGCCGCGATTGCCGCCGGGCACCCGCGATTGCCCGGGAAGCGAGCAGGAAAGTGGATCTCTGTGTGTAAACACAGAGATCCACGTCCTGTGAGGGAGAGGGGACGATGGTGTGTCCCTTGTACATAGGGACAACCATCGGTCACCTCCCCCAGTCAGTCCCCTCCCCCCACAGTAAGAACACATTGAGGGAACATATTTAACCCCTTCCCCCCCCTAGTGGTTAACCCCTTCCCTGCCAATCACATTTATACAGTAATCAATGCATTTTTATAGCAGGGATCGCTATATAAACGTGAATGGTCCCAAAAATGTGTCAAAAGTGTCCGATGTGTCCGCCGCAATATCGCAGTCACAATAAAAAAATCGCAGATCGCCGCCATTACTAATAAAAAAATAAAAAAATAAAAATGCTATAAATCTATCCCCTATTTTGTAGACGCTATAACTTTTGCGCAAACCAATTAATACGCGCTTATTGCGATTTTTTTTTTACCAAAAATATGGAGAAGAATACGTATCGGCCTAAACTGAGGAAAATTTTATTAAAAAAAAAAAAAATGGGTATTTATTATAGCAAAAAGTAAAAAATAGTGTTTTTTTTCCAAACTGGACGCTCTTCTTTTGTTTATAGCGCAAAAAATAAAAACCGCAGAGGTGATCAAATACCACCAAAAGAAAGCTCTATTTGTGGGAAAAAAAGGACGCAAATTTCGTTTGGGAGCCACGTCGCACGACCGCGCAATTGTCATTCAAAGTGTGACAGCGCTGAAAGCTGAAAAATGGCTTGGGCAGCAAGGGGGTTTTCGTGCACAGTAGGGAAGTGGTTAAAGTGGAACTTCACTGCATCGGAGCACCACAAACCAAAAACACTATTTAATACATTTTTAATATTCAAAGCAAACTCCCCCATCCATCCATGCTTCATTTTGTTGAGAAATCACTGAAAATGACCCCCTAGCATTTCTGCCCATGCCCATCACGATTAAGAGCAAATGATTCATGTTGCATTTACTTCCTGGAATCCATCTGCCCTAACCCTAAGCAGTCATACAGGCGAGTGTGCTTAGTAGAGAAGACCCCTCCTTCTCTCCTCCCCTCCTGAAGACTCCTGAGATGTATGACATCATTTGCCTAGGCAAGAAAAAAAGTTTAAAACAAGTAAATATGATATACTTTCCTAGCTATTTACTAATATTACCAGCATGAAAACTAAAAATAATCAATGTTAATTGGGAGAGTGAAGTTCCACTTTAAAGGGTACAAAAAAACTCAACACGATTCTTTTAGGTGGTGTCTTTTGGTCGTTAAATAAACAATTGATAACTTTTTGTTATATTTGTTTAATCGGTGCAAAAGATACAGAAATATAGAAATGGAGACCCTGACAGCGTCACACAAACTCAGAAATCAACATTATGTAATTCCCACTGGGATACAACCCAAATCGAATACTTATTCAAAACTTATGGGTCCCACTCAAGATCACCCCCTTATCCATATATCTTCAGTGCCCTATAAACTTTCTGTGTTCTCTGACAGTTTTCCACTCTCATGCCGCTTACACACGGCCGTTTTTAATGTCATTGAAAAAAATGACGTTTTTCTCGACGTGATTTTTCGTGTTTCCTCTCAAGCCTGCCTTGCCTACACACTATCATGAAAAAAAAATGCTCAAGCAAAGCGCGGTGACGTACAACACGTACAACGGCACTATAAAGGGGAAGTTCTATTCTGATGGCGCCACCCTTTTGGCTGCTTTTGCTGATCCTCGTATTAGTATAGTTTGGTGAGAGCCGATTCGCGCTTTTCATCCTCATGCTCTTTAGTCCGTTATAGCGTGACGAATGTGCTATCTCCATTATGAACGTTAGTTTTACCAGAAGGAGCGCTCCCGTCTCATACTTGATTCTGAGCATGTGCGTTTTTTTCCCCTCGTAAAAGCATACACACTACCGTTTTTCACGACGTTAAAAAGAACGACGTGAAAAACGACATGAAAAAATAGAGCAGGTTCTAATTTTTTTTAGGCCATTTTTCATGTCGTTAAAAATGCTCTGGAGCCTACACACGATAGTTTTTAATGGCATTTTTCACGTCATGAAAAACGGTCGTGTGTACGTGGCATTAGGCCTCATGCACACAGGTTGTCAAAAATATCACTTTTACAGACATTTTACTTTTTTTTTCTTCCTCTAAATGCCCCTCTATTTTAGCCACTGCGGTTGATTTACTAAAACTGGAGTCCATGCACACATAGACGTTTACAGGTGTTTAGAGGCAGAAAGAGAAACACACTACCAGCACATTCAGGAGAAGAGTTTTTGGTAGAAATATTCTGCATTAACACCAAACACATGACTGTGCATAAATCTGCATTAATATGCATGCAAAACGCATCTTTAGGCACGATTTTTCAGGTGCGTTTTCCCCCCTTGGAGGAAAGGTGTCCAAGGGAGGAAAAAAAACATCCTGTGTGCATAAGGCCATATCAGTTAAAGTGGAAGTAAACCCTTCTATAATTTTCAGGCAAGGAAGCTGCCATCTTGGCCTCTGTTTAATCTTCAACTGCCATGATGCTACACATGTGATCAGTTATGACACCAGCCATTGGATGGTTTGACAGTTTGGTTGAGAACACATCCATTGTGACATCTGGCATTCCCGGCATGCATGTACACCGCACAAGTGTGAACCCAGCCTAAAGGTCCATGGTGAGAGTTTTACCTTCTTACTGGTAACCAAAATTGCCTGACAGCCTCACTTTGCAAGGATCCTATTTCTAGGTGAGAGATCCTTACTAATTTCATGATTGCATCACCTAATGTTACTGTATCTAAGAGCGGGGATCTAATAAGGATTAGGACAAAAGGGGCAGTTACTCCTACCCCACTGGTGCAGGGTGTCCATCACACTCAGGGATACTTATAGCCCTGTTAAAATTGCTATTAGTCCATGGGTACTAGGTTCAGAGAGTCAGAACACATTTGTTTGATACATTAGTGAGCCATTTGATACATTAGTGAGCATGTACATGCAAACATTCCATCACCTTCTTTCACAATGACGAGTGATGCAATTACCGTATATACTCGAGTATAAGCCAACCCGAGTATAAGCCGAGGCACCTAATTTTACCACATAAAACTGGGAAAACGTATTGACTCGAGTATAAGCCTAGGGTGTCCATCTGCATGCCTCACTGTGCCTCACTTTGGCTCACTGTGTCCATGTGCATGCCTCACTGTGCCCATGCCTCACTGTGCCCATGCCTCACTGTGCCCATGCCTCACTGTGTCCATGCCTCACTGTGCCCATGCCTCACTGTGCCCATGCCTCACTGTGTCCATGACTAGACTGACGTTTAACATGGGAGTCTATGGAAGGGGTGCCCGGGTTTAAAAAATCGGTGCTCCCCGGCCGTAGGTCCTCCAGACAACAAACTTTGCACACTTGTAGAGGAGAAATGGTGCTACATGTGTGCCAAGTTCCGGTACCAGGTCCCCAAAGTCCGGGAGATCAGGCGCAAAAAGTTGACTCGAATATAAGCCGAGGGGGGCATTTTCAGCACAAAAATGTGCTGAAAAATTTGGCTTATACTCGAGTATATACGATACCTTAATTTTTTTTCATGTAGGTGGGAAATGTGTTTTATGAAAATCTATATGTTGAGTGGTTCAGATCTGAGGTCTGCTATTTGGTATTAGTATTTGGTATTAGCATGCTTTTTGATGGAAAGAAAATAAGTGATGGGGTCCCCTAGACCTACAGGTGCCATAAAATGGTCTTTACTAATAGGAGTGTCAAGAGAGCAGCCAGACACCCCTAGGGATGGCCTTACTTTATAGGGAACAATTGTGAGTGGCTAAAAAAAAATTCTAAGCCAGACTGTTTTTCTGTGTACAAATGGCCAATTATGTGTGCAGATACTTTGTCCTACTTGTTCATAACATTTACATGTTTTTCTGCAATGAAACCAATCAGCTTCCAGGTGTTTTTTTTTTTGTCAAAGCTTCATTGAACAAGCTGAAGTTAGAAGCTGATTGGCTACCATGCACAGCTGCACCAGATTTTGCACTTTCCAGTTTTAGTAAATCAACCCCACAGTGTAAATTGATTTTTATCCAATTTTACATGTTTGAGCCACTCTTGGGTTTTTATATGGAACACTGCTGTGTGCATAGTCATGGCAAATGTATCAAACCCATTGCTCTGTCCAAACTAATGCTTTTTGGAATTGTTAGAAAGTTGTAGTCGTGCTTTAAAGTATTTTTGCACAGTGATTGTTTTATTTTTTCAGTGTCTGTCCTGTGAAAGCATCAGCAAGCAATGTATCAGAAGCAGCTTTGTAAATGCGATAAACTGAGATTTCAGAAGGTTTTAATTTCCTGTTGCTCTTCCCTTGTTTGATATGTGTGTGTTCAGCAAACATTTTTACAAGCAGAGCCCCCTTATCTATTGCCCATTCCTTATCTGTGTACAGTCTCTGATCTGACAATGTAAAATAAATAAATATATCTAGCTCAGCTAAAAACAGCCAACCTATGCAGACTTTTTAATGTCTTATCTGTTTTTGTATCATCTGAGTTTTTCTCTTTAAAGCTTTCCATGGGCATGCAATGGTTGCCAGACCACTTTCATTGATCTGACCTCTAAAAGATATTTTCTTTTGTTTTCTGTAATTCATATACATGTTCAAAGATATCACTCAGTGTGCAGACACCCCATTGTTTCCATTATATTGTAGAGGCAATGGTAGTCTGTAAGGGTTATCCAACCAACCAATCAAATTTTGCCCTCAAATATGATTAGGCTGGGATCTGGTCTAACTGGAAGGTGATCCTATACATCCTACTGTTACCTGAAACCTTGTTTGTGGGTACAGAGCCAGTTCTGCGAGAGTCATCTTATGTGTGTGTGTACAGCTAGGCCAGCTGTAGTGGAATGTTGACATATAGGCTTGCATTGAGAAGCGATGCAAAGAGAAGTGAGGATTTGGAAAGTATAGTAATTCACTGAAACCAAATTTCACTATACAGAAGTCATATAATTGAATGGATTTTGATTGGTTGCAACTGATTAGAACATAACACGTTGCTCTCTGCTCTAATGAACAACCAATAGATCATTGGTCCTGAATTATTAAAATTATTCTTATTTATATAGTGCCGACAGTTTACGCAGCGCTTTACAACGTAAGGGTAGACAGTACAACTACAATACACTTTAATACAGTAGGAAGCAGAGGGCCCTGTTCGTTAGAACTTACAATCTAAGAGGGAGAGTCCAGAGATACAAGAGGTAATAACTGTGGGGGATGTGCTGATGGAAAAAATAAATGTACAGTTGTTAGATGAGAGCCATATAGGCTTCTCTAAAGAGATGAGTTTTCAGGGATGGTCTGAAAGTGGACAAAGTAGGAGATAGTCAGACAGATTGGGGTAGAGCATTCCAGAGGATGGGAGAGGCTCGGGAGAAATCCTGGAGGCGAGCATGGGATGAGGTGACAAGGGAGCTAGAGAGCAGGAGGTCTTGGGAGGAACAAAGAGAACGATTTGGTTGGTATTTTGAGACCAGGTTAGTGATGTAGCTAGGGGCCAAGTTGTGGATGGCTTTGTAAGTTATTGTTAGTATCTTGAATTTAATTTGTTGGTTAAGTGGCAGTCAGTGGAGGGATTGGCAGAGAGGGGTAGCAGACACCAAGCAGTTTGTAGGGTGGATGAGTCTGGCAGCAGCATTCATGACGGACTGAAGGGGGGATAGCCTATTTAAAGGTAAGTCAACAAGGAGAAAGTTGCAGTAGACGCGGCAAGAGATTATCAGGGAGTAGATTAGAAGCTTTGTGGTATCATTGGTTAGGAAGGGGCGTACCTTGGAGATGTTGCAGAGGTTAAGGCAGCAAAATTTGGACAGCAATTTGATGTGGGGCAGAAAGGATAGTTCAGAGTCCAGGATTACACCTAGGACCGTGGCATGGGGTGATGGGTTGATAGTTGAGCTGTTAATTAATGCCCAAAGTCTTTTAGGGCTTTTTAAAGCTTTCTTGAAATTGTCTGTATGCTCTGTTTAGCCACATAACACTAGTTGACCAACTGTCTTTAGATTTAGCACGACAGGCATCTTTTCAATCTAACTGGGAAAAAAAGGGGGAAAATACTGCACTAAACCAAAAACAATGTGCATGCAAGCTGCCAACACTCTAACAAACAAAGTGTACAGGAATGGTGAATAAAAATAGTGTGGCGCTCAAAACAATAAAAATGAAAATAGGTAAATGGCTACTTAAAGCAATAGAAACAACAGTGCTCTAATAACACAATTATAAATGTGAGTCCGCTACAAGGGTATTCAGATGAATTGTCCTCTTTGCGAACTGTGTGATATACCGTAAAGGTACAACGTGAAAATGGAATAAAGTCCCAAATAACAAAAATGTATATGATCATGGATGTCCTTCAATGGATGACCTTCCCACAATGCAGACTGACAAAGGGACTTCAATGCAAAAGATGAATCAAGCAAGGAGAAGACACTAGTTGTTATAGATGGGTACTCTTACCGCTGATGGTGGACCCACCTACCGTACGGCAGTGGGTCTTGCAGGCTTAATGGTCACCAAGACCAAACGGGATATAACTGGATGTCCTGGGTCCTCACTTGAACTCCAACCGGATGATGAAAAGGTAACTCAAACGATGGATGATTCTCACATGGGCCAGGTTCCACAGCAATCCGCGAAAAATATAAAGATGGAAGAAAACCAAAAAGACTCCAGATGGTGCAGGTCAATAAAAACCGATTGCCAGAATTTTATTAAATAAAAAAATTTTGTCCAACAATCATGCAGACAAATAAAAAGTGATCACGAAATAAAAATATATTCAAAGCAATATGGGGTGCAGCGTCAGCAGGCCCTACGCGTTTTGACTACTACAGTCTTCAACAGGGGCATGACGCTGTACCCCCCATATTGCCAACATTTATAAGAATTTCACATACTCTGACACACCCCGGAAGGGGTGGAGTCAAAACAGGAAATGACACAAGGTCTCACAATCTCAATACATAATTTCATAATATGCAACTGAAACACATAAGCTATATGTATCAATTCAATAAAGCATTGGATAACCTGTATATTAAACATATTGTACATCAACAAATAAATGTACCTCCATAACCTAAATCTAGGTATGAGGATAGGGATCTAATCATGACACCTGTATGGAACTTACCCTAATGAGGGCACCGCCCATTGTGATCTTCTCATTATCTAGATGGTCTATATAAAATGAGTTCCCAAGTTCACCACGGTATAAACCAAATTCCACAGGATGTCATGATCCCACCTGACCAAAATCGTCACTGGGGACACCCTCATATATAGCACTGGGGACACCACAGCATCCCCCAGAGTACAATCTATACATTGTACTGCTAAATCTAGTGCACTATATACAGTGCCTCCATATTACTCCCTCTGGCGCTAGATCAGAGTCCCACTGGCGCTTCCCCTTGCAGTAACATCAACAGATGTTTGCTGCAAATGTCTATGGGGACACCAGTGAGACGCTACGTGGCCGCGCTATGTCCGCGCGCGCGTCCCGTGCATGCGCACGCCGACGTTGTAGTCATGTGATCGCATAACGCATCACATGATACCGGCCAACGTGAATGTGTAGAGAGAGAGATAAGCTTCACGTCTCGCAGGGGGGTTAAAGTAGTGCAACCGTCCGATGCGCCCTCTAGTGGGGATTAGACAGAATACATATTCAAAATACATGTTGTATAGACGGTAGCAGGTGCTGATATAAATAAGGCCCAAAAGCGCCTAGCTATCCCTCTTATACACATGTAAAATGATGGTTACTATTAGAAAAATTATTTTTCATTTATTTATCCATAATTATTCATCAAGCAATTACCCGATGAAGAATGAATCTAACTCATGTCTTAATTAATAATGATACATTCAACGATTGGGGATAAATCTGATGATGGTAAACCGATAATTGAATGTAACCCCAAATAATAATATTACAAGGAAATTACTAACAACAAAAGGGAAAGGGAAAAAAAGGAGGGGCAAAGAAACTCACAATCTATACAAGGGCAGAAAAATACGTAAATGTACTGTTCTTTCACCCGAGTCGCCTATACAGGCGCACGCGGGGGATACCTGCCTCAAGTTCACCATTCCCCAAATGTGGATACACGAGCCCAGGTGCCTCACGCCCGATTGATGAAACAGTTGAGATCCCACTCAACGTTCATACCATGGGGTGAGTAACACCTGAGCTCGTGTATCCAATAAGTCTCCAATCTCGAGACACCCCGTAGGGAGGAATCTCCCCTCCAATGGGGAACGAACCTGTCAATCACTTGGAACTGGGTGCCCCTAGGGTCCTTTGCATGATGTTCTAAATAATGTCGTGACACCGTATGTTTGTCACATCCCTTACGTATGTTAGCCAGATGTTCATTGACCCGAATAGAAAAATTACGTATAGTACGCCCCACGTATTGAAGTTTGCACGGGCATGTGATGAGGTACACGATAAATCTGGTGATGCAGGTAGTAAATTGTGACATAGTATAACTGCGTCCCGTGATACTAGAGCTGAATGTGTCTGTTTTACGTCTCCCCAACACATTAACCATGCAAACATTACATTTTCGACAGGGATAATATCCATTGGCTTCCGGAAAGAAAGAGATCCTTTTGGGGGGTCTATTATATTAGGGGCCACCTCCCCCTGAATGGAGCGTGCACCCCTAAAAATTACGCCAGCCCGCTCAGGCAGGGAAGGGCCCAAAGTTCTATCGCTTTGTAATTTTCTTAATTTCCTTATGTTGGGTGGAATAGGATGTAAAGAAAGACCATCTAAATCTATCCTCTTTAGCTTTCGCCTGTTTTTCAATAAGGAGGGATGGTCTTTCCATTGCCAATACAGAAGCCACTGCCTTTATTACAGAGGAACTTTATCATGGAGTTGCTCAACTTTGCCACTAGGCATAATTACTTTTGGTTCCAGGGAACATTCTTCTCCCAAATTAGGGGTGTGGCAATGGGGGCTAAATATGCCCCCAGTCTTGCCAACCTCTTCATGGCCCAGTGGGAGGAGGATGTCGTCTATGCCCTCAACAGACCTGAATTGGTTCTGTGGGCTAGATATATAGATGACATCCTCCTCCTATGGAAGGGCACGAGAGAATCACTGGATACCTTTATGAGGACTCTTAATGTTAATGATCGTGGTATCACATTAACATACGAGGCCAGCTCCACGTCGATACATTTCCTAGATTTAGAAATTATAGTTGCCAATGACCGTTTGGAATTTAATGTTTGCATGGTTAATGTGTTGGGGAGACGTAAAACAGACACATTCAGCTCTAGTGTCACGGGACGTAGTTATACTATGTCACAATTTACTACCTGGGTCACCAGATTTATCGTGTACCTCATCACATGCCCGTGCAAACTTCAATACGTGGGGCGTACTATACGTAATTTTTCTATTCGGGTCAATGAACATCTGGCTAAAATACGTAAGGGATGTGACAAACATACGGTGTCACGACATTATTTAGAACATCATGCAAAGGACCCTAGGGGCACCCAGTTCCAAGTGATTGACAGGTTCGTTCCCCATTGGAGGGGAGATTCCTCCCTACGGGGTGTCTCGAGATTGGAGACTTATTGGATACACGAGCTCAGGTGTTACTCACCCCATGGTATGAACGTTGAGTGGGATCTCAACTGTTTCATCAATCGGGCGTGAGGCACCTGGGCTCGTGTATCCACATTTGGGGAATGGTGAACTTGAGGCAGGTATCCCCCGCGTGCGCCTGTATAGGCGACTCGGGTGAAAGAACAGTACATTTACGTATTTTTCTGCCCTTGTATAGATTGTGAGTTTCTTTGCCCCTCCTTTTTTTCCCTTTCCCTTTTGTTGTTAGTAATTTCCTTGTAATATTATTATTTGGGGTTACATTCAATTATTGGTTTACCATCATCAGATTTATCCCCAATCGTTGAATGTATCATTATTAATTAAGACGTGAGTTAGATTCATTCTTCATCGGGTAATTGCTTGATGAATAATTATGGATAAATAAATGAAAAATAATTTTTCTAATAGTAACCATCATTTTACATGTGTATAAGAGGGATAGCTAGGCGCTTTTGGGCCTTATTTATATCAGCACCTGCTACCGTCTATACAACATGTATTTTGAATATGTATTCTGTCTAATCCCCACTAGAGGGCGCATCGGACGGTTGCACTACTTTAACCCCCCTGCGAGACGTGAAGCTTATCTCTCTCTCTACACATTCACGTTGGCCGGTATCATGTGATGCGTTATGCGATCACATGACTACAACGTCGGCGTGCGCATGCGCGGGACGCGCGCGCGGACATAGCGCGGCCACGTAGCGTCTCACTGGTGTCCCCATAGACATTTGCAGCAAACATCTGTTGATGTTACTGCAAGGGGAAGCGCCAGTGGGACTCTGATCTAGCGCCAGAGGGAGTAATATGGAGGCACTGTATATAGTGCACTAGATTTAGCAGTACAATGTATAGATTGTACTCTGGGGGATGCTGTGGTGTCCCCAGTGCTATATATGAGGGTGTCCCCAGTGACCAATTTGGGCAGGTGGGATCATGACATCCTGTGGAATTTGGTTTATACCGTGGTGAACTTGGGAACTCATTTTATATAGACCATCTAGATAATGAGAAGATCACAATGGGCGGTGCCCTCATTAGGGTAAGTTCCATACAGGTGTCATGATTAGATCCCTATCCTCATACCTAGATTTAGGTTATGGAGGTACAATTATTTGTTGATGTACAATATGTTTAATATACAGGTTATCCAATGCTTTATTGAATTGATACATATAGCTTATGTGTTTCAGTTGCATATTATGAAATTATGTATTGAGATTGTGAGACCTTGTGTCATTTCCTGTTTTGACTCCACCCCTTCCGGGGTGTGTCAGAGTATGTGAAATTCTTATAAATGTTGGCAATATGGGGGGTACAGCGTCATGCCCCTGTTGAAGACTGTAGTAGTCGAAACGCGTAGGGCCTGCTGACGCTGCACCCCATATTGCTTTGAATATATTTTTATTTCGTGATCACTTTTTATTTGTCTGCATGATTGTTGGACAAAATTTTTTTATTTAATAAAATTCCGGCAATCGGTTTTTATTGACCTGCACCATCTGGAGTCTTTTTGGTTTTCTTCCATCTTTATATTTTTCGCGGATTGCTGTGGAACCTGGCCCATGTGAGAATCATCCATCGTTTGAGTTACCTTTTCATCATCCGGTTGGAGTTCAAGTGAGGACCCAGGACATCCAGTTATATCCCGTTTGGTCTTGGTGACCATTAAGCCTGCAAGACCCACTGCCGTACGGTAGGTGGGTCCACCATCAGCGGTAAGAGTACCCATCTATAACAACTAGTGTCTTCTCCTTGCTTGATTCATCTTTTGCATTGAAATCCCTTTGTCAGTCTGCATTGTGGGAAGGTCATCCATTGAAGGACATCCATGATCATATACATTTTTGTTATTTGGGACTTTATTCCATTTTCACGTTGTACCTTTACGGTATATCACACAGTTCGCAAAGAGGACAATTCATCTGAATACCCTTGTAGCGGACTCACATTTATAATTGTGTTATTAGAGCACTGTTGTTTCTATTGCTTTAAGTAGCCATTTACCTATTTTCATTTTTATTGTTTTGAGCGCCACACTATTTTTATTCATCTTTTCAATCTATAAAAGTATCTGTCTAAACCAAGGTGTGAATAAACAATGCAGGATTCTGGTCCAAAATATGATTAACTGTATGGAATATTCTATAAAAACACATTTTTATGTGGGTTCAGGTTTTTTAAAAGGCCGGCCATGCATTCACTTACAGGGTTATAAGACAATGCACCTACCATAACAGCAATATACGGGATGTCATTGCTGTCCTCCTTCTGAAAATGATAGTTGCCTGGCTGTGTTTGGCTTCAATGCTGCAGCATATTTGGTCATCCATGGTCATGGTTAAGTCTGAAAGTTTGCAGGCTTTGAGGAAGGTGTAAACAAGTTGTGCAAGAACAATATACCAGCTACTTTTTTGGTCCTCAGACAACCTCACCTTCCATCCAAGCTGGTGCCTAAAGTTCATGCACACATCTTATATCCTTGAAAATCAATGATGGTCTATGAATGAGAATAAAATATCCTTTCTATGAAAATGAATATTAAACTTACTTGATGCTCAGACATCAGGAAAAAGAGACCTAAGTTGCCGTTTTATTCTGAACACAGTAAAATTGGGGCACATCATTAGGAAATATAGCAGGTATACTTGGGTCCCCTAATCCCCTGGAGATAGGTGCGGTCTGCATAGTTATGTTCTAATGCCTTACATTGCCATTGAATGTGACATTGAATGTATTTTATGAGCACAAATAGCCAACTAAATTGTGCAAGGCATCTGTTTTCAGGAGCAAGGGGAAATTCCTGTACTTGCTAGCAAAACATGATTACCTACAAAAAAAGAAAAAGAACACAAAGTGATAATGAGTGATAAAATTCGAGTAAAACAGAGCTCCAAAAGGAAAATAAATACAATCGGAAAGCTGTTAACATGCTTTAGCCTGCTGTCAAAAATGTGTAACAAAAGTGCTGAACGCCTCAGCAAAGTGACATTTATTTTTTAGTGTTCCTACTGCGCTCCAGGGCTGGCCCATAAAGATGCTTCTCAATGTGAATGAACTGGTCGTTTAGCACAATGCAGGGATATTAGATGGTGACGACTCTAAATAGAGCAATTAGTGCTGATGGCAAGTAATGAAATGGCAGGGTGAGGAGGTCTGTGCTCACTTCTCAAGCCTTCGTCAAAGGCCTTTTTTTTACTTGTAAAGATTTATTTGAATCAGTTTTCATGTGGGCGAGTGTAATGGGTTTTTCGCTACAAGCCATTTATTCCAGCCCTAATAAGAAGTGCCATTGCGCCAAGGTACTTAAATAAGGGTAATTATAGCAATTCCCATTGAAAAGTGCCTAATGAGTGCAACTTAAACCTAAAAACCCTCCAAAAGCTGTAGGAATTGTGTGAATTCTTTTCTTGTGAGAAAAGTTTTTTATTTTCTAATGTACTGCATATGCATTGAAAAAACAGAACCAGAGTGGCCGCAATTGTATATAAGCAGCAAATAACTTTGCAAACATTTTATTTTATTTTTTGTAATTGTCTTCTAATGCTAGTCATACTAAACCACAAATTGACTACCAGATCTTTAGTAAATCCGGCCAAACATGCTTAGAGACAGGAGAGACCTTATAAAGAGTTAAAAGGGCAAATGCTGGATTGGGAAGGTGACGGAGATCATGGAGGCAGAGGAATGGATTCCCACCTGCAGGGGCACCCGAGAACGTTTTGACCCCATTTGGGTCTCCTGGAGAAATTATGTCTCTTGCTCGGCTCCAGTTTCCTCTAGTTTGGATATTGCCTTGCTAACCTTGGCAGATCCTGCATTTAAGCAACTTGTCCATGCGAAACAGAACCAGAATTAGAATCGGAATCAGTAACCTCAATTCAGTAGTGTTTAGCTAGCCAACGAACCATGTGTGACTGTCGAGTTTTGGATACATCAGCGGTACTCTATTGTCCTATATGTTTCAACCATCTCTTGAGTTTCTTATCTACTGCAATATCGTTCTTAGTTCTCTATGCGAGCATGTCCTCCCTCCCTTAAGCCGGGTACACATGGGCCAATTGTCGGGAGACATTTGCCGGTTAAAAAAAAAAAACGGCCAACATTCAAGCCTGTGTGTATGTAGGCCATGTGTATGTTGCCGGCTTCTGTCGGGTGAGCATGCTGGAAAACCAGCAGCCAATCGACTTCCAATCAGCGCTCTCAGCCAATGGCAGAGAGTGCTGATTCGATTGTTCTGGCGGGGGCATCCCCCTATCAGAATACAACAGCTCAGCGGGGGAGATTGCTGTACTTCCTTCGCATAGTGAGTCTGTCCACCTAGATCGAATATCTGGGACAGAGAGGACTTGCAATTGTTATATTATGCTGGTTTACATTCCTATTTTTTGTCAGTGTTTTTCAGTAATGTGAATGCGGATTTTCTTTTCCCTGTTTTTTGCCTGTTTCTTATTTCATGTCTTGTAAAGTCTAACATGTTAAATAAAGATTATATAAAAGGGCAAATGCTACCTTGTACACTTTGCATTTGAGAGATGATTGCCCGCTCAGGAAATGCCAGAGACAAGAAATGTTACTGAAGGATTAATTGTCCACCTAAGTCGACTCGTTATGTTATTGTTACCACAAATTACTATTGCCCCTAGAACCAACCGCTTACTGACTAAAGATGCCTCATATGCACCACCTATTTCTCAGATCAGAAGATTTAGATTATATAGATTTTACCAACTTTATTTTACCAACTATATGGGACAAAGGTGGCATACAATGACCTCATCTGTCCATTCATATAGGTATTTTGCACTCACCTCTATTGTCCTGAACACTGTGAATAAGTTCTGCTTTTGGGACAAAGAATTTAGTCTCTCAGCTTTAAAGCATTTGTTAATCCAAAAAAAAAAAATATATTGATCCTGTTTCTTTAAAGTATGTTATACAGCACAGTACTTGTGCTGTGTGTTTTGGCCCCCTGTAACACCTGTAATACCTGGCTAATCCTGCTTGGCTAAGCCCACCCCCCCTGTAAACTGACCATGGTGCATCATAGCTGCTAAGCCTGACATCGTGGTCAGTTTACGTGCCTCCGTCATCCACAGCCTGCTATCTGCAGCTCTCCTCTTTGCTCCTGTGTCCTCCCCCCCTCCCCTGTCAGCTCCATGTGTGGGCCACCCCTCCCCTTCTATCATCGTTCCAGGCAGCTCGCATATTACTGCTCCCAATCACTGCCGGCCCATCTGCTAGGATTATATATATATATATACTATATGCAATTTTCTAAAATTCTTCTTATAAATACCGTTTTTCTTATGCCCGATCAGCGGTCACGTGACCACCCGGCGCTGTCCTCCTCGGATGTTTGTATTACAGAGGGAGGTCCCGTGACCGCTCGGCAGACATCAGAGGGAGAGATCAGACCCTCCCTCTGTAATACATACATCAGAGGAAGACAGCACCGGGTGTTCACATGACCGCTGATCGGCGATAAGAAAAACTGTATTTATAAGAAGAATTTTAGAAAATGGCATATAGTATATACATCATGTAATCCCAGCAGAGGGGCTGGCAGTGGCTGTGTGCACTGCCTTAACAAACTCTTTAACTACATTCAATTAATGAATTTATTAGATACAGTATAAGTGGTTATAGATGGGTAGATGTCTGACCATGGTCAATAAACCAATAGGCATCTGTCTGTCTTTAAAGAACTTGCATGTCTACAGGACCCTATGTAAAATTTACAATTAAGCTGGTGGCTGATAGGTGTCATGCATGCATGCTAAAAACATCAGTCCCGTTTCTCTGTGGAAAAGAAAGTGATTGGCGATAAGTCAAAAGGATAATCTCTAACATGTTGTGAAATAACAATCTCTTTCATTGATACCACACTTTTTTCCTGGCCTGATGGCTGCAAGCAATTCCATTTTTTGGGCTTACACCCACAGATTAGACTTGTGATGTCTCCTTCTTTTAATAACCTTCTACCATCCTAGTCTCAACGAACAACAGATAGGAAAGTTAACCACCCATACAAATACACACTGACCTTCTACAGACAAGGTATAACAAGAGCATTTTCATCAGATTATTTGCTTGTGTATTGTCAATTTACAGTCCTGTTCTTCCTGGACTTCATATTATCTATTAGCTACAGCTTATGATCTTATCAGGACAGCTGCAGGCGAAGAACTGTTGGATGTTGTCAACTTGTAACACCTGCTGGCAATCTAATAGTCCCCTGCTTTCTTTTATAAACCCCAAGTTTCCTGTTTCCTGTCACTGTTCTGTTATGTCTTTGTAGCCCAAGACATGGGTTTCCTGAATCCTTTGACCAGTTGTTTCTGCAGCCAGGTTGAAACCCTCAGTTTCGGTGTGACCTTGTTTTCTTGGAAACCTAGTGCCATGGTTACATTTCCCCAGCTTGTAATGTATTCAGTCTAGTTGGGCTATCTCCAATTATACAAATGACCTGGTGCTAATTTGTTAAAATAACACCTTCTATAGGCAGATTGTGATACCTAAGGGCTTCTTTGGATATCCTAAAATGTATTGCTCTTAGCTATTGAGAGATTCATCTTTTTGAACTGTCACATTTACTTGATACTTCATTTCCTTGATTCAAAAGTGTAAAGTAAATCCAAAGCATTGGATACTCTGGAAATCCATATAAGACAGAGGTTTCTGAGCTGGATCTAAGACAGTTTTCTTTTTCCGTACAAAACACTTCAAGTGGTAATAATGATAGGTCTTGGGAGTGGGACACAGCTTACCTTTGTTGCTTTACTGAAAATGTAACAAATTATTTTTTGGGGTGAAACTGGTACAAAACTTTTACCCACAAAGTTTTATCTCCAACCTTTTCTTTCTGGAATATACTGTACATACAAGCAGTCCATGGTAAGACTAATTGCTATAAAAGTGAACCAGGACCAAAGACAAAACTAGTAAAGTGACAGTAATGTGGAGAGCTCTGTTATGCTAATCTTGACTTAAGTTAAAAATCTATACTCTAGTCTACTCCCTGTCCTCTACTGTCCTCTGCATCACAGGTTTGGCAATGGTCAGTGAATGTAAAGGAGAGTTATTTTCATGTATGGGGGGTAGAGGAACCATGTTTATTGCTCTAGGCTGATATAAGCAGTTTGAGAGCCCCTCATTTTTTGGCTCCTGGAGCACTATCAAAGATAAGTACAAGTATGCACCTATACATTTTAAGATTCAGCACAAGTTTGCTACATGAGGCAAAATTACTTGAAAAAATATTACTGCATTGCCTGTTTTACCAGCTGCCAATGTATTCTTCTAGTGGCCATGACCTGTAAACACATTATATAAAAATCACTTTCTAAAAGATATAGCATATTTGAGAATGATAAAAAGTGTTAGTGATCAAACACTAAAGGCATTTTCATTATATTTTTCTAAGCTTTCCAGAGAAGATTTCACCTCCTGTACCTTTCAATGGACATCTCTCATCTTGCTCCTGCCAAATAAGAGAGGACAAATTCCTTCACAAAAGCCCCTACTTCCCACCAGTATTGTTTGTTGTTTTATACTTTTCTGCATCATTTGCAAAGTTGACTTTGATCAACATTCCAGTTGGGTCTGCGGCTTCCTTTTTAAGCCGCAAAAAGGAAACTTGTTTTGTTTAAAAATGTGCTTATTTGGATATTTTACCAAAGTTAAGTACCCTTTTTAAAGATCCTTAGAAATCTATTAGGATCTTTTTTCACTCTCTCCTTCCAGGACATCAGTCTGTAATGGTCTATGTTCTTATCTAAAGCCAAGTGACTGCTACAGGCTTGTCAGATTAAAATAAAGCCAAGTGCCAAATTGATAAGGATAAAGCTGACCTCAGAAATTAAGTTGTCCATATATGGACAAACTCTTCACCCCACCTTTTTGCAAATGCGCATTTTATTGGGTGATCATGCGCTGCCAGCTGGCATCTGTATACAATAGCTTAGTCAAGAAGTGAATGGGTATACATTTTCCACTAGCTGAACATTTGACATATACCTTGCTTGGATTTACTCTTTTGTGCATATATACAAAGACAATCTTCACAAATGTTTTGCATTTTGCATTTAAAAAGATCTTTGATGCCCATGTTTAAATGAATGCACGATTTGATCTTGCAACCTTTCTTTTGACAAAATGCAAAACAGACCACAGATTAATGCTGGCCATGCAATTGCAAAATTTGTTGGCAATTTTACAGCTTTTGATCAGTTTTTAAATAAAACCATTTGCCAATACACACTTTTCATTGTTTCCCAGTGACAGAATGATCGGAACTACAGCGGAAATTGATCAAAATCACAACAAAAACAAAAGCCAAACAAAAGGCATTCTTTAATTAGTCTTCATGTGAATACTGATGATTTGGTCCCTGGAATCTTGGAAACACTTGAAATTGTGGGTGGCAGATTGCTATGATCAGAACTTCTGTAATTGTCAGAAAAGCTGGCAAAAATGTCGTCAGTATTAAGCCTAGTACACACGGGCCAAATGTTGGGCGGCATTAAAAACCGTCCGACATTTGATCCGTGTGTACTGGAGTATGTCAAAGGGGCATGACTGGCATGTTCTGGGGGGGGGAGGGGCTCGTCCCCCTGTCAGAACACAATAGCACAGCAGGGGAGATAACTGTATTAACGTCAGATTGTTAGTACAGCGGCTCCTCCCGAGCTGTCAGTTTTTTTTTTCGTTCAGCCCTGCCGGGTTGAACGAAAAAAAAATCTACTGGTGTGTACTAGGCTTTAGGGTGGCCACAGAAGAGATATCCCTTGTTCTTTGTTGTGATTCTTGCTGAATGTTGACAGCTTTGCATGTGTGACTCTTTGATTGGACCAGACCTCCTAGCAAGTAGAAGGAAAATATTCACCTGCCAGAGGCACTCCTCACATTTAACCTAATTATCAGAAATGATGTGTGCCCACCCTTTTAGCTCATACATGCATATACATTCAACAGAAAGTATCAGAATCAGTGCTTTCTTCTGTAACAATGGTCCACAGGATGTTACAATCTAAACAAGCTGGATTATATGATCAATCAGCTAGGGGCTTCTCCTGAAGTCTGAAATAGCCAAAGATACACTATATTGTCAAAAGTATTGGGACACCTGCCTTTACACGCACATGAGATTTGTTGAAATCCCAGTCTTAGTCCGTAGGATTCAATATTGAGTTGGCCCACCCTTTGCAGCTATAACACCTTCAACGCTTCTGGGAAGGCTGTCCACAAGGTTTAGGAGTGTGTCTATAGGAATGTTTGACCATTCCTCCAGAAGCACATTTGTGAGGTCAGGCACTAATGTTGAACGAGAAGGCCTGGCTCGCAGTCTCCACTCTAATTCATCCCAAAAGTGTTCTATTGGGTTGAGGTCAGGGCCAGTCAAGCTTCTCCACCCCAAACTTGCTCATCCATGCCTTTTAATTACCTTACTTTGAGCACCTTATGTTGCAGCATGATAATGCACGGCCCCATGTTGCAAGGATCTGTACACAATTCCTGGAAGCTGAAAACATCCCAGTTCTTGCATGGCCAGAATACTCACCGGACATGTCACCCATTGAGCATGTTTGGGATGCTCTGGATCAGCGTGTTCCTGCCAATATCCAGAAACTTCACACAGCCCTTGAAGAGGAATGGACCAACATTCCACAGGCCACAATCAACAAGCTGATCAACTCTATACAAAGGAGATTTGCTGCACTGCTTGAGGCAAATGGTGGTCACACCAGATACTGACTTGTTTTCGGACCCCCCGGACCCCCCCATACAGTAAAACTGCACATTTTAGAGTGGTCTTTTATTGTGTCCAGCCTAAGGGACACCTGTGCAATAATCATGCTGTCTAATCAGCATCTTGATATGCCACACCTGTAAGGTGTATGGATTATCTTGGATAAAGGAGAAGTGCTCACTAACACAGATTTAGAAAGATTTGTTAACAATATTGCCTTTTGTGTACATAGAAAAAGTCGTAGATCTTTGCGTTCAGCTCATGATAAATAGGGGCAAACACAAAAGTGTTGCGTTTATAATTTTGTTCAGTGAAGAAAGTGGGGAGATTGTGTTGACTAGTGCGCATCTGGTAAATAGAGGACTTTCTAAGGCTTTGATCAATTCTGAACAATACGATTCCTCCATTTATGGCCAGCTTTTACCCATCTGAAAAAAAAAAAAAAAAAAAACTTTAGCTGCTAATTTTGTATTTTGTACTATTGCCAGGAGTTGCAAGGAAGGACCCAGAAGGCTGCTGGCAATCCAGCAAACACCAGTTTGACATGCCTGGACTACATAGTTGTATAGCTGAATTTTAGGGTGTGAATGTGATCAATTGAGAGCAGCAAACTTTTCAACTGCTTTCATTCCTTCAAAAGCTAATAGCTTTCCAATTGGTTGTGCTACCACAGCTGCTCTAATTTAAGAATAAAAGGAATAGAGCCCTTTGTGGCCGGGGCATTATCTGCCATTGATCTGAATTTTTTTTCCCCTTCTTTGCTTCTTTTCAAAGACACATCATCTACAAAGATTGACCCTGCAGGAGCTGTATAGAGATTGCACTTGTTCAAGGGACTGAAACTTAAGTCCTCCCTTCCCTGCCTTTTGCAATTAAAGGTATTGTAAAACGGTGGGCTCAACAGATGGGTCCAGAGACTATGACTGTGCTGCATGCCCCCCTTCCGTCCATTTCCAGAGCGAGCCGATTAGCATGGCAGGCTTGCAGATATATCAGCACGTGCTGTTCATAAATCTCTAATAGGACAATGCTGATTCTATTGTTACTCGGTGGATGATGTGGAAGGAATGGGGGCGAGAGCACACATCTCTTTCTCGGGTTCCTAAGAAAAAAAAAAAAGTACAAAAGGCCTATTATTTGAATCTGATGCTAACCCTAAAAGTATCTTCAGTGTGTTAATAGCTTCCTAGAACACTAAGTGCTTGTCACATAGGATGGGCTCAGTGAGTTTCATTGGAAACGTATTTACACATCTATGTAAATGGGAAGAATCTGACCTTTACTCAATATCTTCCAAGCTAAGCTAAAATTTGGAAAATTAGTTATGCTACATATACATGGAATGATATTTAAAGTGAATCTGCCATGTGTGAAGAAAAATCTCACAAGTATTATTGAAATATTAAAAGGAATAGTATAAAAAAATAAAACAGTGATGAACTATGTCAGTCATATACTAAAACAGCGCTAGTGTTGGTATAAATCAGATGGCCAACACCACCTAGAAAGTGAATAACAGTTTCAGGCAGATGATTTAAAGTGCAGAGTGTCTGATAATGTCCATAGATGATCTTGGATGTAAACAGCATGCACCTTCACCGAAAACTCCAGGTCCACCCAGTGAAAACACACTCCCCCTCACGGGTTTAAACTCACCAGAGCAAGCTCAAACATACGCCTTGATAAAGGTGGATAAACCAGAACCCAAATGAACCTCGGCACTCAACATCAGCCTAGGAGATGACAGATCTGTGGGGGCTCCCACGAGTGGTAAAAACAAACAGAAGAGGGCATATAGCGTAACTCCGTTTATTAATAACAGTCCCCACACATCAAAACCCCTTTATACATTAAATGTACAAGAATCAATCAATCAATAAGCATAAATTGCACTTCACCGTCACCGCCAGAGAAGGGAGCAGCTCGATGGCCGAGCATGTAAAAAGGAACTTTCCTTACTTCCGGGTCCGGCTGCCGTGGAGCACATAGATCACTTCCTGTTGCGTCGTGTAGGTCACGTCCTGACGCGTTTCGTCATATCCTGACTTCGACAGAGGGCGTGCCTACACGACTGACACCACTGCTTAAATGGACACCCCCTCCGCAGCCTACACCAATCAGGGGTGTCCATTTAAGCAGTGGTGTCAGTCGTGTAGGCACGCCCTCTGTCGAAGTCAGGATATGACGAAACGCGTCAGGGCGTGACCTACACGACGCAACAGGAAGTGATCTATGCGCTCCACGGCAGCCGGACCCGGAAGTAAGGAGAGTTCCTGTTTACATGCTCGGCCATCGAGCTGCTCCCTTCTCTGGCGGTGACGGTGAAGTGCAATTTATGCTTATTGATTGATTGATTCTTGTACGTTTAATGTATAAAGGGGTTTTGATGTGTGGGGACTGTTATTAATAAATGGAGTTACGCTATATGCCCTCTTCCATTTGTTTTTACCACTTGTGGGAGCCCCCACAGATCTGTCCACTCCTAGGCTGATGTTGAGTGCCGAGGTTCATTTGGGTTCTGGTTTATCCACCTTTATCAAGGCATATGTTTGAGCTTGCTCTGGTGAGTTTAAACCCCTGAGGGGGAGTGTGTTTTCACTGGGTGGACCTGGAGTTTTCGGTGAAGGTGCATGCTGTTTACATCCAAGATCATCTATGGACATTATCAGACACTCTGCACTTTAAATCATCTGCCTGAAACTGTTATTCACTTTCTAGGTGGTGTTGGCCATCTGATTTATACCAACACTAGCGCTGTTTTAGTATATCACTGACACAGTTCATCACTGTTTTATTTTTTTATACTATTCTTTTTTATATCGATTTATTTTTAAACAGCTGCTCATTTTGGAGTTCTCAGTGTTTGTCACTAGAGAATTCCCTTATTGTGCTAGTACCTTGATTTTATTGATCTTTGTGCCATTCACATTATATGTTAGCACGTCCACTGTCTCTATAGTTGCAGTTTTTCAGTCCTAGGCGCTGAGTGGTGTATTGAAGGCCGTATATACCGTATTTATCGGCGTATAACACGCACCGGCGTATAACACGCACCCCAAGTTTAGGATGGAATTTTAAGGAAAAAAACTTTTAGGAGGGAAATTCAAGGAAAAAAAACTTACATTTAAATGCAGCATGCAGCCTTGCCCAGTGTCCATCTGCAGCCTTGCCCAGTGTCCATCTGTCCATCTGCAGCCGTGCCCAGTGTCCATCTGTCCATCTGCAGCCGTGCCCAGTGTCCATCTGTCCATCTGCAGCCTTGCCCAGTGTCCATCTGTCCATCTGCAGCCGTGCCCAGTGTCCATCTGTAGCCTTGCCCAGTGTCCATCTGTCCATCTGCAGCCGTGCCCAGTGTTCATCTGTCCATCTGCAGCCTTGCCCAGTGCCTTTGCGATCGTGTCAGTCCCGGCGGTTTTTAAAATTTGGCGCCGATTTCTGTGGAGAGGAGCGAGCGGGGCCGAGTGTACTTCGGCTGGACTCGGCTCCTCTCGCAGTTCCGCCCATCTCCACTGACTGCGCCGCTGACGGAGAAAGCCGAGTGTACTTCGCCTAGACTCGTGTCTGCTCACAGTCACAGGCAGGACTGCGAGAGGAGCCGAGACTAGGCGAAGTACACTCGGCTTTCTCTATGTCAGCGGCGCAGTCAGAGATGGGCGGGACTGCGAGAGGAGCCGAGTAAAGCCGATTGTACTTCGGCTTCGGCTCCGCTCGCTCCTCTCGCTCGTTTTCAGCAGGGGAATTCGACGGAGTATCGGCGTATAACACGCACCCACGATTTTCCCCTGATTTTAAGGGGAAAAAAGTGCGTGTTATACGCCGATAAATACGGTATACACCCTTGCTTTGATTATTGAAATATTGTAGAATTTTCCTAAAAAGTTTACAATGAAGCTACCATCGCTGGGCTATCAGCAGTGAAGATTAGCTTCCTAATTGCCTCTTATTTAAATCTCCAACTATGTAGAAGAAAGGGGCACAGTGATTGGGTGTAAAGTGTTACTAAACCCAGCACCCTGCATTCACTATATCTGGTCGCCCACAGTACACAGAACATGAAAATACAATTATTTTAGTAAATATAAACTGCTAAATACCTTTTCTTATCAGCAGTATATAGCAGTCTTGTGACTTCTATCAGTGGCTGGTAAAAGCTTGTAGAAGGTGATTTCATTCTCCCATGATTGTCCTATGAGGATGCAGAACCCCTGACCCTGGACAGTCCTAATTGGCCCTGTGCTGATCACATGCATTCTCCCAAGAAAAAAAAAAAAAATCTCTAGCAATAAACACCAAACTGAGCATGTGCAGCTTGTTCCATAGCCTCCGTACTACCAGGAAATGGATTAGGGACAGTGGAAGAAGGGGAGGATCAGAGGAGACAGGATCAAGCAGCCTTTTTACACAATGCTGAAGATTAACCCCTTAGGTTCCACAGTGAGTATAACAAGCATGCTTTACTGCATATACAGACTGATTTTACTGTTGTGGGTTTAGTAACCCTTTAATCATTCAATATCTCTGAACCCAGAGCAAATTTTGTATTAGTTGGACACTGACAGGGTTCATATTCATGTGTTATATTCTTTTTAACAGTTTGTCTTTGAAAATAACTAAAGAAGCATCTAACCCTTTGTTTTATGTGTTAAAATGAAGTATGCTGGATTTACTAAAGGATTAGACCATGGGTGCTCAACCTATGGCCCTCCAGCTGTTGTGAAACTACACGTTCCGTTATGCCTCTGCCTTTGGGAGTCATGCATGTAACTGTCAGTCTTGCAATGCCTCATGGGACTTGTAGTTCTACAACAGCTGGCGGGCCACAGGTTGAGCATCCATGGATTAGACCATAGTCACTTTGTAAAGTAAATTTTTACCAAGCTTAACGAATGTGGTGACGTTAAGGGAATATTCACTTTGCAAAGATTACCCAATCATGTAAAAGGAAAATTAACAATATGGGGAATATTTTTGCATAAACGTGAATGGATTATTGAAGTCAGCAAAGCTTCATCTCATTCACTGGGTTTAGGAAAATTCACTTTCTAATCCAGTGAATTTTAGCTTCAATAATCCAACCACGTTTGAGCTAAAGTCATGTTCTTTTTATTTTTAATTTTCCTTGCACATGATTGGATATTCTTTGAAAGTGAATTTCCACTCAGCTTCACTTCATTCATTAAAGCAGTATTAAACTTATTAAACCCAAAACCAAAATGTATTATATTGCAGAAAATCAATCATCAGATGTGGTGGCTGCATCAGTTTTATTTTCTTCGGATTTTTCCCCTCTGTTTTTCACCTGGTGAGCTGGCCAGTAACACACCTCTTGTATTAGTGAGACGCAACTCTGCATGAATGAGCACAGGAGGTACAGCGGACAGCAGCATTGTCAGTCTGGGGGGAGGGGGGGGGAGCAGTATTAAATGTATTGCAGATTTAGAACCACTAACAAATTGAAGGCAAACTCCAGCTCACACTGTATAAGCAGTTACAGCAAACTGTTTTTTTCCTTTTGGGATAAAGGTTTTGCATGAATAAATAAAAGCTGATCATTTTAATCACCCCAGTCAGTGTTAAGTGGTTTGTCCCATCCATGTAAACTGATACATTCTGCTGGAGAGGCTGTGAAGAAACAACATTTGCTGACTGGATCACCAGTTGAAAATAAAAGAAAGAAAGCCTAAAAAAGGAAAATATTGCAGCCATCACATCTAATGCCCCATACACACGATCGTTTTTCATGCCGTTAAAAATGCCATTAAAAAAAATGGCCATTAAAAATGATCGTGTGTAGGCTCCAGAGCATTTTTAACGATGTGAAAAACGGCCATTAAAAATTTCAAACATGCTCTCTTTTTTCACGTCGTTTTTCATGTCGTTTTTTTTAACGACGTAAAAAACGATAGTGTGTATGCTTTAACGACGTGAAAAAAAACGCGCATGCTCAGAATCAAGTATGAGACAGGAGCGCTCGTTCTGGTAAAACTAGCGTTCGTAATGGAGATAGCACATTCGTCACGCAGTCACGGACTGAAAAGCACGAGACTGAAAAGAGCGAATCGTCGCTCAACAAACTTTACTAACATGAAGGGTGGCGCCATTCGAACGGAACTTCCCCTTTATAGTGCCGTCGTACGTGTTGTACGTCACTGCGCTTTGCTTGATCGTTTTTTAAAATGATCGTGTGTACGCAAGACAGGCTTGAGAGGAAACATGAAAAAAAACGACGTGAAAAACGGCAAGAAAAAAAATGGCAAGAAAAACGATCGTGTGTATGGGGCATAAGAATTGGTAATCTGCAGTATAATAAATGTTTGCTTTGGGGTTTAATACTGCTTTAAGCTAGACAACAACGTTTTACTTTGCTTTTAGTGAAAGTAAAAAACGTAAACCCCCCAAAATTTTGAAGGCCGCCGATTCCCATGCACACACAAACCTAAACACACCTGACAGGGGCGTCTACGAATAAAAATGTTGCTTCTTTTTTTTTTGTTCTTTTCCTGATTTTCTTTTTTGCTGTTATTCCTTCCCTCCTCCCTTTATCTTTCCTCGAAGGTGAGACGGTGGGAATTAAAAATAAAGAATTACAGGTTTGTTTTTAAAGATAATGTAAGTTATACTTATGATTGAAACATGATGACGTTTTAACTACACCTGTTGCAGGGAACAACTTTGCTAGCAATAGGAATATGTGATTTAATGGTTGTTTTGATATTATCTATGCGATTTGATAAATAATACATTGTATTGTTTCTCTACCTGAATTAGCAATAAAAACGAGTAAATAAAAAAAAAAAAAAGGAAATGTCGCTTGTGATGCACATATTACATATCACCACATATACCAGAGTGAAAGCAATAATTCTAGATCCATTATTCACAGTTAACTGTAAACGGATGACCTGTAGGGGCTTCCTAAAGTATCGCCTATGGAAAATATAGGGTACCAAAGTTTTGTGCTTGATAAACCACACAAATATCTTATGACATAAAAATTGCAACTACCGCTATTTTCTTTTTCAGGGTCTCTGGTTTCATAAAATATATGTTTGGGGTTTTTAACCTGTCTTCAGGCATAACATTATTCTTTAAACGTGTATGCAAAAAAAACATAGGAAAAATGTCTCTGGCATTAAATGAGTATTATATCCCCAACATATATGTTTGCTCATAGCTGCAAGCCATCATTTCCTGCTAGAAATCACAGCAATTATACAGTACATATGCGCTTGATGGTTCGTTAGGGAAAAAATGACTGCTGAAGGGGGGGGGGGGGGGGGGCGACAAACAATCCAGCCTCAGACTCTAATCATGTGCTTCTAAAAAAAAAAAACATTGCAATCCATGCGTCCGGCACCCTGCATGTAGATTAGGGGCTGGGCGTAGGGATTAGGGTGGACCTCCTGTGCACCCCTGCACCCCGTATAGTCGGGACGCCACTGATACATGGTCAAGTCTTCTTTTGTCTATAGACTGCTTTAAACTGGCTGTAGACATCTCAAATTTAGTCTTATTCCTGCTGAATCAGCAAAAATTCAAGCAGTGGGTCCATCCCATTAGCAATTATCCTCCAAACAGTGACTGCATCCTTTGGGTGTTCCAGCAGCCACGGTTGCTGCAGATGCCTGAATACAATAACCAGTATTGGAGATTCCTCCATCCACATTGTTTAGCATGGACAAAGGAATCAATCTATTGGTTTTCTCTTCTTCAGTTCGACTGACGTGTATGGCTATTTATTAGAATCTAGATATCCAGCAGTTGTTCTGTCAGTTCCTTCTACAGCTTTGTTCTGACAATTGTGTTCAGTTTATTTTAATTAACCCTCCCCCAGTTTCCCAATTACTCCTGCACCTTGTCACATGATCTGAATACAAAGACAGAATTGGCTCCCTAGTGAGAGCAGGGCAAAGATCACTTTAGTGGTTCCCTATTCCCATTGTTAAAGTGACTCTAAAACTTTAACGAAAAAAAAAAAGAAGGAAAATAAAACCCAGCTGACAGGTGTAAAGTGCAGACACCCTAAAGAGCTTTTAGGCCACCTGCTCAGCCTAAATGATGAGCCGTTGTGATTAGGCAAAGCTCTAATGCTTGGTTGTGTTGAAATTTGCCTATTACCTTCCCTTCCGCAAAAGATTCCTATTGACCTAACACTATCATAGATTGCCCTAATGACCAATTGGAGTGTTTTAGGGGCTCTACCAGAATGTGTTGCATTTTGCCCAATCAGAATGAAATGGCATTTGAGTGGAGCGGGGAACCCAAAGCTACTGCGGGTGTGCACAGTTTCCTCTAAAGCTCCATGCACATGTTCAGTTAAAGTGCATTGACAAGCGTAGCTTAGCGTGGTACCATGTGGTGTTTTGATTGTTAATGTGAATTGTGTTAGGCTCATTTAAATGAGCTCCATAGAGCACTTAAACACACCAAAAAAAGTTGCATATATTTTTTTTACAAATTCTTTGTTTAAGATATTAAGCCTTCATAGAATCACAAGTTGCAATGGAAATATGCGAATACATGATGACACAGTCATATCTCACAATCAGTCAAAAGGTATATCAGCAAGTACATTCACCAAAAGGAACAAGAATGACTGGTCGGAGGTAACTAGTAACCACAAAGCTATCATAAGGGTGTCCTGCAGCATGTCTATATAGTCAAACATGCACCAATCTAGAGTATGTTAAACGTTATGAATGCAAAGAATACAGATGGCTTTTCCTTTAAGCCCTATAGGCTGGATAAGTCTAGGGAAGTAGCAATGTAGAGGGGAGAGAGGGAGAGTGGTGAAGGGAGGGTGAAAGGGGGGGGGGAGAGGATGGGTAGGTGAAAGGAGGAGAATGGGGGGAGAGAGGGAGGACAGGTGAAGGGAGGAGGAAGGGGGGAGAGAGAGGGTATGTGAAGGGAGGAGGAAGGGGGATAGAAGGAAGGTAGGTGATTGGAAGAGGAAGGGGGATAGAGAGAAGGTAGGTGGTTGGAAGAGGAAGGGGGAGAGAGAGAGAGGGTAGGTGAAGGGAGGGGGAAGGGGGATAGAAGAAGGGTAGGTGATGGGAGGAGGAAGGGGGGAGAGGGAGAGTATGTGAAGAGAGGAGAATGGGGGGAAAGAGGGAGGGTAGGTGAAGGGAGGAGAAAGGGGGTAGAGGGAGGGTAGGTGAAGGGAGGAGGAAGGGGGAGAGAGGAAGGGTAGGTGAAGGGAAGAGGAAGGGGGAAGAGGGAGGATAGGTGATTGGAAGAGGAAGGGGGAGAGAGGGAGTGCAGGTGAAGGGAGGAGGAAAGGGGAGGTGGGGTAGGTGAAGGGAAGAGGAAGGGGGGAGTAGGAGGGTATTTGAAGGGGGGAGGAAGAGGGGAGAGAGGGAGAGTAGGTGAAGGGAAGAGAAAGGGGGAGAGAGGGAGGGTAGGTGAAGGGAAGAGGAAGGGGGAGAGAGGGAGGGTAGGTGATTGGAAGAGGAAGGGGAGAGAGGGAGGGTAGGTGATTGGAAGAAGAAGGGGGGAGAGAGGGAGGGTAGGTGAAGGGAGGAGGAAGGGGGAGAGAGGGAGGGTAGGTGATTGGAAGAGGAAGGGGGAGAGAGGGGGAGGGTAGGTGAATGGAGGAGGAAGGGGGGTAGGTGAAGGGAGGAGGAAGGGGGGGAGAAAAGGAGAGGCATGGTTAGAAAGGAGGCCAGGGAGAGAAAAAAAGGGGGGGGATACACTGGAAGAGGAGTAAAGCCCTGTACACACGATCGGATAACCTATGGATTTTCGTCCAATGGATTTGTCCATCGGAAATCCGATGAAACTGTTTTTCATCAGTCTTGGCCACACACCATCAGTCTAAAAACCGACGGCAAGAAAACGACGGCACGTTCAAAACGTACGACGCGCTATAAAAGGGCCGAACAAATCTAATGGCGCCACCCCTTGGGCTGCTTTTGCTGATTTCGTGTTACCGCGTGTTAGTAAAAGTTTGGTGAGAGCCGATTCGCGCTTTTCAGTCTCCGTGCTTTGCAGATCGTTTCCTGTTGTTCAGTTTGTGCTTGTGGGTTTGTATTTGTGATTCAGTGCGTGCAGTCAGGTCGTTACTGCCTTGCAGTGCCTTCTTGGCCGTTCGTTTACTGTTTTTCAGATCGTTCTTCTCAGGCCTTGCTGTTCCACGGTGCGTTCTGTTTGAGTGCTTTCTGACCAGCCGACCGGTTTAAAACCATGTTTGAAGTGCGTTCTCGTTCTCGAGCTCGTGCTGGCTTTGGACTTGGTGTTGCAGTTAACACTGTAACCCGAGTTCAGTCTGTGAACAGGGTGAGGAGGAGTTCATGGACTAAGAATTGGTTGCTCCAGCGGGACCAATTCTCTCATATGCCTCTGCTGCGGGAAATCCAGGAGAATAACCCTGATGATTTCAGGAATTATCTCAGGATGACGGACCCCGTATTTCACCGTCTGTTGGATTTGCTGTCCCCCTATATCACGAGACAGGAGGCTTATTGCCACGTTGAGATACCTGGCGACTGGGAGAAGCTTGCAGGACCTCAAGTTCTCAACAGGCATCTCCCCCCAGGCTCTCGGGATCATTATCCCTGAGACGTGTTCGGCCAATCGGCCATCATTCAGGTCCTGCAGAAGGACTATATGAAGGTAATTATGCTCCTTTAACCTCACATTATCTGTTTTTATTCTTTTATTTATTTTTTTCTCCTAACACAAATATGCCTGTTTGTAATATCCTGGTAATGTCCCCATTTTCCCCATGCCTTTTTTTACCTGTAAATCCCTTTTTGGGCCCTACATGCCTATTTCCCTTCACTAACCTCTCCAGCATGCTATCGTGGGTGCAAACCCAGCTAGCCTTCTATTTTCATTTTCATTTTTGGGGTGTCATTGCCCTCGTAGTTTGACAACCCTCCCTCCCCCCCTAAAGATGTTAAAAAATTAGTAGTTCTCAATCAAGCTCAGCAGAGTGGTAGAGCCTTTTTTGGGATCCCCCACAATCACCTTAGGCCCCCCCCCTTAGATTATTTTAGAATGTCCACTCAGCGGGGGTGAGGCATCTGCTAAGTGGGCCTTTGTTTATTGGTAGGAAAAACTCCCTTAAATAATAATGTTACTCAACAATGTTTTTGTGTGTAATCTGCTTGCACTGTAAACATAAACCGTACTAATGTCTTCTTTTTGTTTGACTCCACAGTTCCCTAGCACACCACAGGAATGGCTGACTGTGGCCTCCCAATTTGCCCAGCGGTGGGATTTCCCCAACTGCGGAGGGGCAATTGATGGGAAGCACGTCCACATAGTGCCGCCACCCCGTTCGGGGTCATACTATTTCAACTATAAAGGTTTTAATAGCATAGTGTTAATGGCGGTGGTGTCGGCACGGTACGAGTTCCTGTATGTGGACGTGGGGAAGAACGGCCGGATGTCCGATGGCGGATCATTCGCAGAGACGGAGTTCGCTCACCGTCTGCAGGCTGGGGGTCTTGCACTGCCTCCAGATGCAGAGAACGTTGAAGGGCTCCTGTTCATTTTCATTGCGGATGAGGCTTTTGGACTAGGACCACACCTGATGCGGCCGTTTCCCCAACGCACCCTCACCCCGGAGAGGAGGGTTTTTAATTACCGGCTGGCCAGAGCCCGGAGAGTTGTGGAGAATGCCTTCGGGATAATGGCCAGCCGGTAGACTTGTGCACAACGGAAAAATTCGTTCCGTTTCGGTTCGTTTCTTTCCGGTCCTGTTGATTCGTAATCATTCGTAATTTTGCTAGACGGGATTTTTCGTGTTCGGACTCATTCGTATTTTTGCAAGCGACATTTTTCGTTGAATTTTTTGTTGCTTTATAATTCGTACTTTCGGTAGAGTACGTTGTTTTTCGTTGATTCTGGACACAACTCCTACTTTCGTAACTTTTTTTGGGTTCGTACTTTCGGTAGAGTACGTTGTTTTTCGTTGATTCTGGACACAACTCCTACTTTCGTAACTTTTTTTGGGTTCGTTGATTCGTAATTTTCCGTGTCTCTCTCACAACGACGCTGCCTATTATGCCTAATGTGCTTCGAATGGATTTGTACTTTTCTAAATACATTGCGGTTATTTGTAACGATTCGAAATCTCGTATTTTACTTTCGTTTTTTACATGCGGCTATAGCCTCTGCCCCTGTACACCATTTTGAGAGGGTTCAGCACGGTGAGGGAGAAGCAGAGAGCAGAGCAGAGTGTTATTGTGCTTCGAATGGATTCGAAATCTCGTATTTTACTTTCGTTTTTTACATGCGGCTATAGCCTCCGCCCCTGTACACCATTTTGAGAGGGAGTTCAGCACGGTGTGGGAGAAGCAGAGAGCAGAGTGAGTGTTATTGTGCTTCGTATGGATTCGTACATTCGTAACTTTTTCATAACGAATTATGCCGAAGACATTCGGGCATTCGCTATTTGCGGTATAATTTATTTCGGATTCGGTCTTATTCGTAATTGCTTTGTTCGGAAATTCGAATGCTTCCGAATGTCCGAAAGTTGCTAAATTCGGACGAATTTCAATTCGTTACGAAACGAATTGCACAAGCCTACCAGCCGGTTCTGCCTGTTCCAGACAGCGATACATTTGGCGGATTATAAACTGAACCACATCGTCTACTGCTGCTGCATATTGCACAATTTTCTACGCAAATTTGCAACCAATTATGTATCATCGTTTGGTTCTGAGGCCGGTCCAACTGAACTGATTAATCTGACCGGCCTCAGCACTGCCCGTACTGGCTTGGCCCCCCAAAGTGCCCGTGAAGTACGCCAGAAATACGTAGAGTACTTCACGGGTAGGGGGGCCATCGCAATGCCAGACCACATCTGACCAAGTATTTAACCTTTTAAAAATAAAAAAAATCATGGAATTCCTACAAACTTGTGTTGTCATTCTTGTATTTTGGGTTTATGTGTCTCCCAGGTTCTAGTAGTGCCAAGTGTAATTGTCCTTAGTAAATAGCCTCAAAACTCAGAGCGAAAAACACGGTTTTTGCATCTTCAGAACTGCTCTTGAGCATAGAAAGGACAAGGCACACCTTTTTTAGACTTCCCAAATGTTTTTATTGTTTGCACCGCATTTTTTTTTTGTTTTTAGAAATACTAGCCTTTTATTTTTCTGTGCGGCTTTTTTTGCAGAAACATGCATGGGTCGTAAGCCATTTTTTTTAGTCTGAAAAAGTAATAAAATAACACTGTGAAAAATACCAACTGGAGATGGGGTGATGGTACCCCTGATCCATCCCAAATGTTAACAAACACACTTTCTTTTGGGGCTCAAATGGGTATCTTCAACATGATCCCATGGCTAAGGTAAACATGTGCTATCTGCCATCATGGGGGATCAATGGTCGTGCTTTGGGGATGTAAACCCTTCCTCTCACCTACTTGAGGAGGGAGGAAGAGGTTGCACCCCCAAAACAGGACATAGATATCCTGTGACGGCAGATAGCACATGTTGAGTCTTCAGTGTGTGCATCTTCACATTTGGGATGTTGGAAATCCCTGAGATAATTTCAGACGCATAACAAAACACACAAAAAGGGGGGGGTTCACACTATTCTCCCCAAAATATCTATCATGTTTTTCTATTTTTGCTCAATCACAATCATTCTCTTTCTCATAATGTCCATTTCGCTACTGCATTCCATGATTTCCTGAATGATTATTTTGGCGCTGGCACTCGAGAATGGCGGATTTGGACTTCCTGACACACCCCCACGTTCAGTCCCTAAAACAAAAAAAAAGGTTTTACACTAGGCAGTCCTACATCTGTATTTACCTTGAAGTTGTGGTGACAGACACTGACCTGTTGTGCTGATAAGCTCCACCTCTCCTTCCTCCACCTCCCCTTCCTCCACCTCCGCTTCCTCCACCTCCGCTTCCTGAACCTGCTGATCTTGGTCTGCTTTGGGAGCTTCGGGGAGTTTCTGTGGTGTTGGGTTACTCGTCTCCTGAGCATGGTGTCCTCCCAGTCTCCTCTCCCCTATGGGAATTTACAACAAAATGTATACTTTAGCACACAGACTTTTTTAAGGCCTGAAAAGGGATCCTCAATGTTTTGAAGTGGGGTACAATTGATATTTGGCCCTGAGTTCCAACATGAACATATGTGATCTTGCAAACTCAACAAAGCAACATGTTATTTTTGAGGACATTCACAAATACACTTGGATAACCACCAAGGTATCCACTGGACCACCTGTGTGTGACACCGTTAAGAAATGTGGTCATGTGGCCCAGAGTATAGTATCTTGATGAAGAACAAAAAAGAGTACACAACTGCAGGAGTGTCATCTCCTTTACCCAGAATACAGTTTATCCTTTCATTCACATTCTAAATTTCCTTACAACACATCATCTAGCCAACAATGTGTAGATAAACATTGTTGAAGTAAAATGAGGCATGCCCACATGTAGTTTACGTGGATATGTGCCAAACATGTTTGGGGGAAGAGCAGCAAGTTATTGGTCAAAACATTTGGCAAATAAGTGGACTCTCCACTTAACCTAAAAGATGAGATTTCAAAATGTGAACCCAGTCAAGCCAAGCACATGTTGCAAAACATGGAAGAATACATATTACAATGTGAAAGAACACAGTAAAATATACTTACTTTTTTCTATGCTTTTTATAAGCTTCTTATACTGCTCCGGCTCCCTGATCTTGAGGTCAGACCACCTTTTACGAAGTTGTTCCTTGGATCTCCTGACCCCATATTTTTTATAAAGACTCTTCGCCACTTTGTCCATAATTTGTGACTTCCGGAGATTAGGGGTGTCGTATGGGCCATGCTTGCCGTCGTAATCCTTCATCCGCAGAATGTCCACCATCTCCGCCATCTCAGAAAAAGACATATTAGTCGCCTTGTATCTTTTTTTACAGGATCGGGACGTTTCCGCCTCCGGGCTTTCCTCGTCGGTAATTTCAACTAAAGAAGCCACCTGTGTCTGCGACATGTCGCCGTCTCACACTGTGCGCTGATCGTTAAGGGGCGGGGAAATGCAGAAAAAGTCCATCATGGGCGGGCGACGAGGGCGGAGTTACACGCATGCGCAGGGTATAAAAAGGGGAAAGAAGTTATTAGGGATGCGCGGAGTAAGGACGACCGGAAGTGAACCCACAAAGTGAACCAAGGTAAGAAGGGAACTCGGGCCTGCAGTGGCATATTAATAGGTCATGATTGTAAAGGGCAATATTGTGATAAGTTGAGGAGAATCAATTCTGATCCTTTTTTTTTTTGTACTTGCTGATCCTAATAGATGCATAAACTAAGAGAGCTGGAGGTGATGCTTGTTTTTATTGAAAAGTATAAGTAACAGCGCAACCTTTGGGAGCTCAAACACCCTGCGTATCACAAAAGTGATGTACGACGGGCAACTATTACCAAATTAGCCGAGGATATGAAGCCATGGATCCCAGATGCAGACTACACTATGATCAATAATAAAATCAACAACCTGCGCAATTCTTATTAAAAAAAATTCAAGGAAGTGCGCCAGTCCAAGAGATCAGGAGCAGCAGCCGACGATGTAGTAAAGCCCAAGCTGTGGTACTACAGACATCTCCAATTTCTGGATGACCAGATCGAGGCCAGGGAATCTATTTCCAGCCTTCCCTCAAATCCTTCCTTCCACCCTTCCCTTCAGCGTTCCTTCCACCCTTCCCTCCACCCCTGCAGAGGCGGAGGAGGAGCCTCCTGAGCTCGAAGAGCCAGATCTTCGCATCTTCAGCCAGGTATAGTATTTTTGATGCTAATTATTGTCCACTAAGTAATATTGAGTTGAACTGTTTTGATTAGCCATAAATGATCCCACCCCCCCCCCCCTCAAAAAAAACAGTAATGAGATCAAAATTGTGTGTGATTGATTCCTCAAATAATAGAAATTTTCATATTATTTTAGAAACAGGATGAGGCAAGCCAGGAGGAAGAGGGTCAGGAGTGTGACAGGTAGGAGGAGGCAGGGCCCAGTGGTACTCAGCAGGTCCCCAGGCCTAGTGGCAGCACCGTCTCCCAAGTGGCTCCCCTCCACGTCAGACCGCCAAAACAACGGTGGATGACACAAGTGGAGGAGGAGTCACTAAAGATGATTCAGGAGTCTGCTGCCATTATGAGGGCCCCCCTCAACCCTACGGAGGGGTTTAGCACCTATCTCTCAGATAAGCTGCTGAGAATGGAGGCGGGACAACTGGCCCTTTGTGAGCACCTTATCTACACGGCCGTACACATGGGGGCGAGGGGGCTGCTGACTGAGGCCACCCATATCTCACATCAGCCCAATCCCTCTCCTCCTTCTCCTCCTCCTCCTGCCACATCACCACCCACAGAGGCCCAGCCTGCAAGGGTGCGTGGATGGGGCCGTGGAGAGAACGCTGCAGAGAGGCGTGGAAGGAAGGCTACAAGGAAGAGCAGGAGGTGATTCCCTGGCCTCGAGCTGCTCATCCAGAAATTGAAGGTTGATGGAGTACCACAGCTTGGGATGATGTATGTCTTTGGCTGCTGCTCCTGATTTCATGCTGTTGTTGATTTTATTATTGATCATAGTCAGGTCTGCATTTGGGATCTAATGACTTTATATTCTCTGCTAATTTGGGAATAGTTGCCCTTCGGTTTTTGCTTTGTTTTTTTTTCCGAATTAAAGGGAAATTTGATTTCAGCCAACCTACATGCCTGATGTGTTTTTTTGTGAAGTAGCAATAAGATTGCATAAATACAATGTGTAATTAAGAACAAGGGACACCAATCTCCATGATTTTTCACAAATTAAATATTATGTTGTTCTGAGAAATTGACACACCAAAAAATGCACAACAAATTTTAAGAGTCAAAAAAAAAAAAGGTGTAATTTGTGAGGTCGGCCTTGAAGAATTTTACTAATTATTCCTAAGATCACTAGAAAAAAGAAAGACATACATTTGTCAGAACTCAGGAGAAAGTTCTGCTGCCAAAATGACATTTTAAAGACCGTTCGAAAGAAAAAAAACATGCGCTGCATTAAACGAAGCAATAACTTGCAGAATGACGAATGTGCTCTCTCCATTAGGAACGCTAGTTTTACAAGAACGAGCGCTCCCGTCTCCTAATTCAGTCTGAGCATGCGTGGGTTTTTGAACCGATGGACTTGCCCATAGACGATTGGAAATTCCCATCGGTTTTTTATCCGGAAAATTTTAAAACAAGTTCTATTTTTTCCAACCGATGGAAAAAAGACCGATGGGTACCATACACGATCGGTTGGTCTGATGAAAACCATCCATCGGACGGTTTTCATCAGTTAAACCGATCGTGTGTACGGGGCTTGATAGAGTTTATCAATTCACTGGATGCTGTCTCCAAAAAAAGCCCTACCCTCATTTTGCTAGTATTTTTTATTTGAAAGGCAGCTCTCCACAATGCATAGTAGTGCATTACTATGCATTGTGGTACTCTAAAATGCACATTGCTGATGCCTTGTCATTAAGAATGAATATTCTTGGAGCACCACAACACAAGATAATGCATGCTTTCCTGCATTACAAAAAGAGTGAACCCAGCTTTATACCCATCAATTCTGTTAAATTATATCCAAAGCCCAAACTTTTTTATTTCAGTATTGGATCATTTAGGGAAGGGTGAAATAAAGTGAGGGAGAATCCCAAATTTTTAGTTTAAGAGGAGTAGAAGAGCAATCTTCAAATAGGGATGTTTCTTCAGGTGATATCTGTCTATGAAGAAATAGCTCTCATTTTGTAGAGATTTCTTCTCTTTTCCTATTGTGTGTTCAGGACAGGAAGTGAAAGTAAATCTCCCTAATCGTACTTAGAGGGGAAATATATAAAAACTGGCAATATTTTTACCCATTCCCTATTCTTTGCAAAATAAGAGAAAAAAACTTTTGGCTTTAGATAGATTTTAAAGTGACAGAGTCAAAATGGAGGACTTCTATTGAAAAAGTTTAGAGGTTTAATGATCAGAGTAAAGTCAGAACATATAACCTGCATATTTGTTTAAAGTCAGTGAAAGTAGAAGCCATTGGACCAGCATTACTGCCAGGGAACTAGTGTTTTTAGAAAACGTCCAGCTTTGGCATCCTCCATAACTTTCTCAGTACAGGTTTTTCTTAATGTCAACAGACATAACATCTGCTGGATGTTTTAAATGCAGGTATTATGGAGAGGCGTCTCAAATGACATAGAATCGATCCTCTTAGAAAACATTTTGCAAGAAAGGTGCTACGAACTTAGTCTACCTTTCAACTAGTAATCCTACAGCAAATATTGTATGTTCCCATTTAGCAGTGGTATGATGGTCAAGGGACCAGGAACTTGGTGATCTGCTTGTGGCATGTGTGTTGCTGTAGGTCAGAGGTCAGCACCCTGCAGGAGCTCAATTACTGTGGATTCCCACACTCGTTTGTCTTTAGGTGACTAAAGCCAAGCTGTAGCAATGTGCTGCTGATATATTGTCAGTGTCATAGAGTGACATGGGTTGGTGTCAAACATCCTACCTTATGTGAGATATGTTATCAATGTGAATAATCCCGGAGGGTGATGGTATTACTGTGACATCTGTGTAAAATCTGCTATATTACTAGCACATTAGCACAGTAATATGACTTATTTTTTCAAATCAATTTTAAAGTGTCTCCAAAACCCAAAACCAAACATGTAATACATTGCAGATTACTAATGTGTGTGGTGGTTCCATGTTTTCCCTTTTCAAGCTTATTTTGCTTTATTTTCACCTAGTAATCATGCAAATAACACACTTTCTGGGCTCAATTCACAAAGAGTTTTTATCCTCTTAAAATCTGAGATAAAATACCTCATAGCTTTTTCAAACTTTTTCTGAAATTCACAAAAAACATTTCTAAAATAAAGTTATTTTATCAAAATGTGAGGTATTTTACTCATGAAACCATTCAGTATTTTATCTCATGACGTTATATCCAGTGGAATGGATACCGTGGAGAAGGATTAGAACCCCTGTCTATTTTTAGTGCTAATAAAGAGGTAAAATCGTCTAAAGCCATAGAAATATGCCAACCCGCTAAGTCAGTACGGTCCCTGCAGCATATGTATTAATACAAAAGAAAATATGTGACTAGAATGGGGGGAAAAGGGGATTAGCCAGTCCTAAGGCTCCCCTTTTCCTTATGGGATTGTGGCAGGAGCAGTTTCCAGGCTCCCCCGCTGTGAGGAATCGGTGGGAAAGCCTGGGATTGGTTTTTCAAGGTCAGCTGACCTGGAATGTTCTAGAATTAGGTTAAACACATTTCAGGGTCAGGATAGGTCAGCTGGGGTCAGATGACCCCGTGGAACATTCTGGAATTCCAGGGGGTCCCTATATAAAGGGCTTGTCCGTGGGGTTCGGGGCCAGTCGCCTGAAGAGTATCAACAGCGTAACTTCCCACCCCCCCATACCCTTGTCGCGGCTATATTATGTGGTAGGGTCCCCTTTGCTATTTAAAGCGGAGGTTCACCCAAAATGGAACCTCCACTTTTCGGAACCCTCCCCCCTTCCGGTGTCACATTTGGCACCTTTCAGGGGGGAGGGGGTGCAGATACCTGTATAAAACACATATTTGCACCACTTCCGGGTATAGACTCGCCCTTTCGTGTCACCCCCCGCTGTGTTCTGGGAAACACTCGGCTCCCAGGACACAGCGGGGACCAGTGAGGACAGTGCAGCGCAACTCGCGCATGCGCAGTAGGGAACCGGGCAGTGAAGCCGCAGCACTTCCATTCCCGATTCCCTCACCGAGGATGGTGGCGGGGGAATCCGAGAGCGGAGCGGTAGCTCGGCTTCGGCTGCAGACGTCGCGGGCGACCTGGACAGGTAAGTGTCCATTTTTTAAAAGTCAGCAGCTGCAGTATTTGTAGCTGCTGGCTTTTAAAAAAAAAAATTCCGGTGAACCTCTGCTTTTACCACTTGTCTACCGCCCACCGTCAAATGACAGCGGGCGGAAGACTCTCTCGTTCTGACCGGACGTCATATGACGTTGCGGCTTTAAAAGCAGCTAGGGGGCGCGCGCGCGCCCGCCGCGTCGCTGGGGACCCGATGCGGGTGCCCGGCGGCCGCGATTGCCACCGGGCACCCGCGATTGCCCAGTAACCGAGCAGGACCATGGATCTGTCTCCTGTCAGGGATAGGAGACCGATGGTGTGTCCCTTGTACATAGGGACAACCATCGGTCACCTCCCCCAGTCAGTCCCCTCACCCCACAGTAAGAATCACTTCCAGGGAATACATTTAACCCCTTCGTCGCCCCCTAGTGTTAACCCCTTCCCTGCCAGTCACATTTATACAGTAATCAATGCATTTTTATAGCAGGGATCGCTGTACAAATGTGAATGGTCCCAAAAATGTGTCAAAAGTGTCCAATGTGTTTGCCGCAATATCGGCAGTCATGATAAAAATCGCAGATCACCGCCATTACTAGTAAAAAAAAAAAAATGCTATAAATCTATCCCCTATTTTGTATCTGCTATAACTTTTGCCCAAACCAATCAATATACGCTTATTGCGATTTTTTTTACCAAAAATATGTAGAAGAATACATATCGGCCTAAACTGAGGAAAATTTTAAAAAAGAAATGAAAAAAATGGATATTTATTCTAGCAAAAAGTAAAAAATATTGTGTTTTTTTTCAAACTTGACGCTCTTCTTTTGTTTATAGCGCAAAAAATAAAAACCGCAGAGGTGATCAAATACCACCAAGAGAAAGCTCTATTTATGAGAAAAAAAGGATGAAATTTTGTTTGGGTACAGCGTCGCACGACCACGCAATTGTCATTCAAAGTGTGACAGTGCTGAAAGCTGAAAAATGGCTTGGCAGGAAGGGGGTTTTAGTGCCCGGTAGGCAGGTGGTTAAGTAAAAGGGGACAGTTTTGTGAAATAATATTAAATAAATAATCCTTTGCCCCCCCCCCCCCCCCCAGGTCACGAGAACCAGTGTCCCTATTAGAAGGTTTCCTCTCTATTACTTTTCTGGGGACAACCTAAAATATGGGATTTTCTTTGATTTTGAATGATAGCTGTAAACATGACAAATAGAGAGGGTTAAACAGGGGCGCAGGCAGCAATAAAAAACCTGTCAGGGGGTCTAATCCATCTCCACTCCATCCAAAGTTTTGCCTTTAGTTATACTTTATGTTAATCAGCCCCGATGATTCTGTGTTTTTCTATATTTAGGTTTCTATGCATTACTGTTAAGAAACTGATCCAAAAAGGTAGAGACTCCTCCAAATCGGCTTTTATTATTTTACATTCCTTAAATACCTCATGCCCGAACCACTATATTTACCTCATGCATTATTTTATTTATTTCCCTTAGTGAATTGACTTTTATACCATTCTATGACTTATTTACCTTGTGTTTTAGGTTTGTGAGGTAAATAACTCACTCATAAGGTGATAGTTAATTGACATTTTCTGCATCTCATGAGATGATTGGAAAAAATGTGTCACATGATTCAATTATCTCATGAGATATTCTTTAGTGAATTGAGCCCTCTGTTCCTGGGTAGCTACATCAATCCTACACTCTATGTATTGAGCCATGGTTGTCACCTTAGGCTGCTCTCCTCATATGGACTCCAAACATGTCCGTATCTCTTCTTCTTCTTTACCTGTGTAGGCATTGAGAGATCTGCTAATTTGTTGTTCAAGTTTGGAAGATGTTGCAATGTGATTAACATACACAGATATGACCACTACCTTTTCTGTGGGGTAAAGGAAACGATTGATGATCACGGACCTGTTACAGAGATTATCCAACAATTTTAGTGTCAATAGTGATAATTAGAACTTCCTGGTTCTTGCAAGCAGTCATTATCATGCCATCTTGATTTTGTGTTACATCTCGTCCAGAAATCAATTTGTGTATTATGACCCATACTTATATTACTTCTAAACCTTATTCACTGTTTATATTTATATTGTTCATTATTTTGGGTTTGCTGGTCCTTTAATGGATCAGTATTCCCAAAAAGTATATTTCAGTTAGAAGCGGGAGTCTGCTGCTCTAAGACCCCTTTCACACTGAGCAAGTTTTCAGACGTTTTAGCGCTAGAAATAGCGCATATAAAGCACCTCAAAACTGCCTCCCATTAATTGCAATGGGTGCTTTTACACCTGGGCGGTGCGCTTGCGGAACGTTAGAAAAAGTCATGCAAGCAGCATCTTTGGGTCAATGAAGCATCTTTGATTGCAATGAATGGGCAGCGCTTCCGAAGTGCCTGAAAAGTGCTTCGGAAGTGTTACAACATGTTTTTTTTAACCCCTTCTTTGGGGTTAAAAAGCATCGCTAGTGGCCTAAAATATATATTTGAGTGAAGAAAGTGATTAAAAATTCATTTGGGTACAGCGTTGCATGACCGCGCAATTGTCATTCAAAGTGTGACAGCGCTGAAAGCTGAAAATTGGCCTGGGCAGGAGGGGGGTGAAAGTGCTCTGTATTGAAGTGGTTAAAATTATGGACGGTCTCAAAGCACCCCATTCTAAAATGGAAAGAATGATTCTAACAGCTTTACGTAATGCAGCAATATCCACATACATGGGACACCCAACATCAAGAGGGTGATTTATTCTTTTAAAGAAAATACACATATGTACACTAGTACTGACTAGTATTCTAATGTTTCTCCTCTTCCTCAGTTTCTCTCCATCACTCCAATGCTGATGGAGTGAGGCAGGGGAGGGGCAAACAAGGATGCGGTGTAGACGCCTGACATCCTCCTTATTAACTGATGACATCATTGGTTGTTAGGACGCTGGTGGCTAGAAGGTCGTAATTGCGCACAATGAAAACCTGTGGCTTTGTGTAACTAAAAGGCAGATTTTATCCACCTCTGGCTAGTACAATTTTTACGCATTTTGCCAAGGCACACCTGAAGAAAACTGAAGGCACCTCATAGTGCCTGGGCACCCTGGTTGAAAAGGGCTGTCTTAGATGTATTAATAAGAAATCATTAGATTGTTAAACTCTAATATACTTAAAAAGACTATATCTTTTTGGGTTGATTGACCAATTAGTAAGTAAAACTAAAGCTGGGTAAACACTAGTAAAATTTAATTGGACATTTTTAGTTGTAAAAACATTGTGTAGCGTGGTCTTTAAATTTAGGTGGGACGCCCAGGTGTGTAAGTATGGGAATAGTGGACCATTTGTGTTCGTGGAGGATTGGATGGTGTAATAATCTCCTTGGCCTCTGGGTGGCGGGGTACCTGGAGGCTCAAGGTAGATTTGCCATTACAGTGCTAACCTTTTTGTCCCTTTCCGGAGATGGTACGGCGAGGGCGGGGAACCCGCCATGGTGTCGATGGGAGGAGATAAAAGGGGGAGACGCCCTAACCACGAGGTCTTCTTCTGGAGGAAGTTCTTCACGCGCCCAGGCACCTTAGGCCTGGGTGCGGGCGGTTCTGGATTCCGGCCCAGGCGCCCTAGGCCTGACCGGAATGGAGTCGGAGTCCATCCCAGGCACCTTTAGCCTGGGGTGAGGTACTGAACTAGGAGGCCTGGGGTCCAGTGAGTTCAACTGGATCCCGCGAGGGTGGAGACGTCCGAGGGTCCCTGAGGTGGACGGGGCCCATGTCTGAGGTGAGGAGGCCGGGGAGGTTACCCGTCCGGAGAGTCTGGAGCAGCATCAACCCAGTGACGGATGGGCCTCTGGTAACTCCCCAGGATGGACATCTTCCCCTGATAGGGGCCGCAGCGCAGCGAAGGTACTCCTATCTACGTTCTCTTGAGTCGCTGGTAGAGACTCTCAGATTCTAAGTCCTTTCTAGCTGAATGCTATAGTAACCACTGGTGAGATCGCAGTGGTTTAGTTAATAACCAGGATAGTGCCTCGACCTGCTCATTCCCCGTATCAGAAATGTTATCAAGTCGCAACCAGTTGGCTACTGAAGCACTGTTTATTATGAGATGTACAATAAAGCAAGAGTTGGACTGTGATCGGTGTGTGAAACTCTGGTTAATGGGAGCAGAGGGAAGTGTTGACACAGCAGGACCCCAGGCCTCCTAGTTCAGTACCTCACCCCAGGCTAAAGGTGCCTGGGATGGACTCCGACTCCATTCCGGTCAGGCCTAGGGCACCTGGGTCGGAATCCAGAACCGCCCGCACCCAGGCCTAAGGTGCCTGGGCGCGTGAAGAACTTCCTCCAGAAGAAGACCTTGTGGTTAGGGCGTCTCCCCCTTTTATCTCCTCCCATCGACACCACGGCGAGTTCCCTGCCCTCGCCGTACCATCTCCGGAAAGGGACAAAAAGGTTAGCACTGTAATGGCAAATCTACCTTGAGCCTCCAGGTACACCGCCACCCAGAGGCCAAGGAGATTATTACACCATCCAATCCTCCACGAACACAAATGGTCCACTATTCCCATACTTACACACCTGGGCGTCCCACCTAAATTTAAAGACCCCGCTACAATTGTAAGAACATTCTTTTTTCTAGTTATTAGTGATGTCAAATCAACGTTCATTTTCAACTTCAGTTCCGAGAAAATTCAAAGGAACAGGATGGAAAAATGTTCTCGAATGTACGAATTTCTAACAGTGTATGTGGTTTTCATTCGGTAAAGTCCATTCATTCCAAAATTTAATCTTAAAAGCAAACAAATCTTTGAACAAGTATTGAAAGACATTCAAATGTACTGTGAATTTTTATATGGATTTTCCTAAGAATTTTCATGCAAAATTTAGTTTGAAATTCTACTAGTGTATTCTTAACTTAAGGATAGTGCTCATCAGTGCCGCATATCAGTGCCCATAAGTGTGGCATATTAGTGCCTCCTCATCAGTGCCACCTAATCAGTGCGCATAAGTGCCGCCTCATCAGTGCCCATAAGTGCCACCTCATCACCCATAAGTGCAGCCTCATAAGCGCACATCAGTGAAGGAGAAAAATGTCATTTGAAATTCTACTAGTGTATACCTAACTTAAGGATAGAACATTTCCACTATACTTTCTATTGTCCAGGTGACAATATCACAGACATGGTATTCCAGTCCCCCCTCCCTATGGCTGTTCACTTTTTGTTTTAATTTAGCGTAAAACAAAAGTAAGTGTACATCATTACATTGAGCTGGATGTTTTAATCTACTTTGTCATTTAGATTAATGATGTGTTTATTTGAATTATTTAGCTTTGAATGATGTTGGCATTAGATTGAATGGCTACGGTATGTTTTTGGTCTCCAAAGACCAACACAGCTGAATAAAAACTTTTATTATGAATTATCTGATGCGTTACCATTTTCATAAGCTACCAACATTCCACAGGGAAAGATTTATGTTTTAGAATGCTTGAAATATATGTTGGAATGATACAAACGTGTTATTTTGTTTTAACTTGGAATTAGAAATCTTATGGGATTTTGATGCAGAGTTTGGCCACACAAGATACATAACAGAACCTTTATTAAAATGGATTAAGAAAATAAATGTTAGTTATAACAGCCAACCAGTATTCAAACTTTCATAGCAAATCAAGTAGCCGCTATTGTGTCCAGGGCAGTGCCTACTACAGGGCCCTCCCTACCCACATTGTCCCCCTGTTCAGTATAAGGCAGGCAGCGTCTAGATCAGAGAAGACCTGGCCTAGGTCGAGGGTTCACTAAAACACTATTATTTCTGCAACTGAGGGCCAGACAATGAGACCTCTATTATTAATTATTTCTTAGACCGGCTATAGACAGTTGCTGAACCGGTCAAGATTCAAACCATGTATGGACAGGTTGAATGTACCCAAGTTGATCAATTGATCAACTTGAGTACAACCAGCCTGATATATTTTACATGTGATTATCGCTAGTGGCTATTATAGCCGCTAGCAATAATCACCATCTTTTTCTGGCAGGGATGGCTTTGCCGGAAAGGATTCTCCTGTCAGCACTGACTGTGGTAATGGGAAGAAATTTGCTATGTCTATGGCCGGCCCTATAGTTTTCTTGGGTGACATAATCTTCATAGCCATAAGAAAATAATGCTGCTGAAATGTCAAGATTGATAGCTCTGCCCTCTGTGTTATATCAAGGTTCCTAATTCCTCCTGTACTCTGCATGCTGTCAATATAAGCTATTGGGACTGGAACATATATAGTAATTATACTGACAAAAACAGAGAAAACAGGAGGTTTATGGATTCCTGGAAGCTTATTCTCCAAGATTAGCCCCAATGGTGACTTGCAAAGGGTATCCCGTAAAGTCAAGGTCTCATGAGCAGCCAACCTTGACAAATGTTACTCGAGTGTAAATGTTATCATAAACATTCGACTTTAATCATACACTTTAGGTGGGGGGCCTGCCCATGGAAGCCGTTGACTGGAATGAGGGCTGCAGGTTGTTGGCGCACGGTAGCAAATATTCATTTTCAAGGAACACAGCACAGAACATCAAGGTTGGAAAACCTCCTGTCCCCACTATGTGAACTGGTCTTTGCCATCCACTCCAGCTCTTTATCCAATCCACGGACTAATATTAGTATCCCACCAAAAAAACAGATGTGATAGCCTGCCAAAATATACCAAGGCCAAGGGGACAAATAAGCCAAAACAGACAATCTGCCAACTCTGCATCAGTACATATAAAGCTAGAAGAGCAGTGAAAACTGTCACCTAAATATGCTAGAAATGTAGTCTTGCACGCACAGACCCAAAGTTGGTGAACTGTGAATACATAGCACATATTTCCACCAACAAAAATGTACAATCTGTCTTGTAAAGTAACCATGAGGACTAGATAGTCCTGGCAGCCACATTGACAGTCTGGGATCTTTTGTTACACATTTTGTGTTGTGGATGGGTCTTTAAGGGTTGTGATCAGAGGGGCTATATGATATGTTTTTAATGATGGTGAGGCTATTATCGCATTTTTAATGAGCCACTTCTTATCTAGTGACAAAATGGTAATGAAAAATAGGATTTTAGCAAATACGTGTGTATTGACATTTCTTTGACAGTTTTAGAGACTATCTACCTTAGAAATCCCACAAACTTCTCTATTTCTCCTCAGTTATGAGGAGGTATTATTTATTTACTACTATATTGCGATGTGGTGGAAGGAAAAACATTATATTCCTGGCAATGTAATATTTTAATAACAGTCAACAGCATGATGAGTTGGTGGTTGTCATCTTCCATCCCAAAGCCTGGTACACCCGGGCCGAATGTTGGTTCAATAGAAAGCGGGCGATATTTGGCCCGTGTGTACTACAGCCGATCCGACAGAAGCTGGCCTTTTGGCCGGCTTATGTCAAAGAGGAATAACCGGAAAAAAGTCTGTAGACCGGCACCAAGGGCTGAGAGCGCTGAACAGAGTGTTCTGGCGGGGGGTATTCCCCTGTCAGAACACAATAGACCAGCAGGGGCGATCACTGTACTAACATCGGATTGTTAGTACAGTGGCTCCAACCTGAGCTGTCAGGTTTTTTTTTGTTCAGCCCGCTGGGTTGAACAGAAAAAAAACTAGTAGTGTGTGCTAGGCTTAAGCCCCTATCTATGGTGGTTTTGCAGAAATCTGGGACTGCAAAGCATACCAAACACTTTGCTGAGCATCCCTTACATAGTAAAATGAGAGCCCAATTTCAGAGTTTTTTTCAGTTTTTTTTAGTCTTAAAACTTGATCTGAGAAAATGTGAGTACCATACTTTTGGAGGGGCAAAACTTTGCTTGTTTATCTGCATAGTGCATGCAAAAGGCAGACACATAGTTGGAAATATTGCTACCTGGCAACCAGCAGAAAAGGCCTGTCCCCTTGCTGCCGTTGCAAGGCGACTAAACTTCCCATATATATGCTCAGCTAGCTTATAAAAACTATTTGACACCCAACAACACTGGTACTAAGGTACATGGGTATATACTGCAGACCAACCGATCCAGATGTGCAGCTGGGACATGTCTAGGTTTGATTTGCTTTTGATATCAGCATAAGGAGCAGGCCAACTTTCATGTGAACCAGATGAATGACCTAAGTATCCCCCAAGCATAAGGTCAGTGGACATCCATTAGAAAATCAACACCAGTTTTAGATGATTCTCTGGCGGATTTCAAACAGAATAGGTGAGAAACCCCACATCTCTAGTTTGCACCAAACAACTCCAGCTAATCAAGCTCGTTAGAAATAGAAATCTGCCATGATAAATATTTTTGATATTTTGCTATTCTTTACTTTGGCATCTCCATTGAAACAAATGTGTAAACTTGGGTGTTATGAAATGTCAATATAGCTTAGAAGAGTCTTGTGTGTTTGCGTATGTACAATTCAACTAACTTCTAACTTCTACTGCCTTCTTTACATTTTTTGCAATGGTTTAATTATGAAGAAATACATGCGCCTGGAGCTCCTGGCTGAGCTGAACTGGATGGACTGTTTTCTTTTTGCAACCTTGATAGCTGTATAACTGTGTAAGTGGCGGCATGGCACTTGCAGAAAAACATTGTCCTGAGGACTTTTGACATTAGTGCTAATGTCTTCTCCAATATATTGTAACCCAGAGGCATGATAGCACCTTACATCAACATTTTGTAAACAAGCTTGATCGTCTTTTTAAAAGCTAGTGGTTAAGGAGTATACCCTCAGGTCAAACTGCATGTGGCACAACGCTGTTCAGGCGTCAGACATTGTTTTCTTAAGCACCCCATGGTGCAGTTTTATGTGTATTTCTTGTGTATTTCTAAGGTATAATATAAACCCAGTAAAGTACACCTTTCTGCTGTTTTGATGTTTCTTTAACTTTAACCCTTGCCCCACATCGCCAAAGACAAATTTACTAAGCAAACTCATTAGGAACGACTGCTTAAACATTTTAGTTATTGCCACTCTCCTCCAATCCTAGCATGAAAGTTTGCCCTTATTCTTTAAAGCTTCTATTCAAATACAAATAAAGAATAAATAAATAAATGTTTTTAGAGATTGGAATTTGGATTGCTTTTTTATGTTACTTATTGAAAATGTAAAAAATGATTTATATGGAAGCACTTTTGTTCTTGTTGCAATTAAAAAAAAAAAAAACTGCAGTAAGATATTGACACTTTTATTTGCATTATAGGCTCTGCCTGAAAGTTTTTTTAATTGAGTAGGAAAAGTTTTAAATCCCTGTTTTTTTATGTCTGTATCCTGGATTTCCTCTCACTTCCTGTCCTGGTGACACCTTGACATCTTCCAATGTGGACATAGACAGCTATAAAACCACTGATAGCGAATTCTGACCCTTTTCTACTCTAGTCAGGGGCAGGAAGAGAAGGGAAATCTTCCAGTGGGGATAGAAACAGCGATACAAACCTGACAGAAGCCCTAACCCTCCCCTATTATATCCCACTCTCTTGCATGATTACATTGGCCCATTTTGGACCAATATAAATATGCATGTGCCCTACCTGTGGGACAGCCCTGGAAGCTGAGAATTGCCACTGTCTTCCAGGTGCTGGGCTGAGCAGCTGCCCTGCTGCATAGTGAACACAGGGGTTTCTTGCACAAGACGGCCACCATTCACAGAAAGCCTTGCATTTTTTCAATGAATGCAAAGGGTTCTCTGATTGGACAAGGTTCAGATTGTGACATTACCACTTCACCTCTCCAACTCACCAATCAAAGCATGCTTTGAATTAATCAAGAAAAATTAATGGGGTTCTGTAAATGGTGCCTGTGTTGAGTGAGTGATCCCCTGTATTCACTGTGCACAAGGGCCGCTTGGCATGGGTCTGGAAAGACAGTGGTGATCTCTGTACTTGCGGTGTCTACTACTTTGATTCCTAGCCTACACAGGTATCCCACAGGTATGGCATATGCATACTTACTTTGGTCCAAGCTGGAACTATGTAACTATGCAAGAAAATCCATATCTGGAAATAATCTTTACACTGCCAAAAACAATGTTATGTCATCTCTTTGCAATAGGGTAAGCTGGGAGCATCATGTACACAGGATACCCTCCAAAATCTCACTTGCCCTTTGTGAGATTGACTCATTGCACAGCTAAAAGTCAAATAAACCCCTTGGCGCCAGCGCCTCCCAGCACTTTAAGGGGTTTAGGATGCCGGGAGGCAGGGTTTATGATCATGCGACTGCCGTGATTGGCTGTCATGGTGGTAACATGATCGGAAAGCTCCCGATCGCAAGCGTTAATTGGGAGCTTTCTGTTAGCTGCGGGTAACTGTGCTGGGAGTGCGTAGGGCGCATTCTTTTGGCACAGCTGTTTTTTCAATATTGCACGTAAATATGCAGTCCTTCGGTGGGCGGGCCTTGGCAACGAACATTGCATATTTGCATGCAATATTGCAAAAACAGCTGTGCCGAGAGTGTGCACCTTTGCGCTCCCAGCACGGCTACCAGCGGCTAAGCCAAGAGGCCAGCATGTGGCCAGCGCCAAGATGTTAAAGGCATCCTTTGCAATAACTTCATTTTTTTAGATACTTTCTTGGACCCTTCGCTAAAGGAATGAACATGATGATTAATTTCTTATTACAACACTGAGATGGCTCTTGTACTAATAATGAAGGCAGACCCTACAACCCTCCTGGTCCATTTGAGAAAGGACATTGTAGCAGAGGCATTCATTTCTTCTAGTCAGAAAAAGGTTGATTGTTTTTTTTTTTTTTTTAACAACACTGGAGTTCTGCTTTAAGTGACAATCACTATTTGTAGCTATGAACCTGACTCCTCCATTCTACTTTATACACAGGATGTGGGGGAGACAGAATAAACAGAAACCAAGCGAAACAAATTACTACTAACATGGTTCATTGAAGGAATCATCCTTTAAAGGATGACTTTGCTAAGCAAGGATTGGTGGAAAAGAGTGATATGATTGCAGTGTGAAAGTAACACCACAGTGGTTCATTTTGGCTTATCCATTTGTATAAAATATAGTTACATAGTTAGTCTGGTTGGAATTAAGACACAAGTCCATGTAGTTCAACCAATTGAAAAAAAAACAAAAAAAAACACATGCACAAATAGAAGACCTCAATATACACAATCAGGGCTTCCATCAGGGGGTACAGGCAGTACACCTGTAAGGGGCCCGGATGGCAACCCCCCTTTTTTTTTAATACATTTTTTATTTGTAAGAGGCCCAGAGGACCCCAGGGGCCCGGAGGTCCCCAGGGCCCCGGATGGCAACCACCTTTTTTTTTCTTTTTGTTCTTTTGTTTTTTTTTCTTGTTCGTTAGCACCCAAAGCCCCCCGACCTCAACAATTCGTGGCACCCCCCGCTTCTCAATTCGCGGCAGCCCCCCACTTCTCAATTCGTGGCACCCCCCTCTTCTCAATTCGCGGCAGACCCCCGGCTTCTCAATTTGCGCCGGCAGCACCCCCCAGGTTCTCCTCTTCTCTTCTGCTCCAGGGGGCCCATGCCTGAAGCTGTGTAAGGGGCCCCAAAATTCCTGATGGCGGCCTTGTACACAATCCTATACCCACAGTTGATTCAGAGGAGAAAAAGAAACCCTGGACTGCCGCACTCTGTATAGACAGTTATTTATTCCAAAATTTCAGGTAAAAAATCCAAATTCAAAATAAATCCATAAATCCAAAACAACAAATGCAGATAGTGTGCATGCAGGGAAGGGTGGCTAACGCGTTTCACGTCACGAATTGACGCTTTTCATTCGATCCGCCAGACGGATGGAAAGTAGGGTTTCCATCCATCTGGATTTAGCGGAGCGTGTCTGATCGGATGTCACCGCTGACATCTATCGCTTCGTAGAGATGTATGGAGCGTTCACTCAGGTCCGCCTGAAAAACTGACAGGTGGATCTGAACGGTCCGCCCGTGTGAAAGGGCCCTAAGACAGAAATTGTTTGGCCCTGCCTAAAGTAGTTTGGAACATCAGTAGTACCACTACCAGGCAAGTATCCTCTTCACATTCAGCAAATCCAACAGTAAACAATAATCAACACCACATCAGTGAAATTAATTCTTCTTTTCTGCATACTTGTTCCAAGCAAAATGGTCAGCATGACAGTCAGAAAACTAGCATTTTCAAAAGAGGAGCCTAGCAATAGCAAGATTTTCATTTATCTCATGTCAGGTTTTGACAGGTTTTACTTTTTGACAATATGTATAGCTGATAATCAGGTAGCCAGCATCTGGATGGATGGTGTGGAGGCACCTATAAGTTCTCCCACACCTCTCCCACTGTTTATTAAGAGGTCTCTAATCTCTCTCTTTTTTTGTAAATAAAAATTAAGCAAGATCAGATTTTATATATACAGTAAAACGAGGAGGACTACATGTTGGAGGATACATGAGATCTGTACAGGTTTCTGCACAGATGTCAATGTAAATCGCAGCCCAAAATCACAAAAAGTAGTACAGAAACTGCTTTTTGAAATTGGTGCTGCGCCGCAGATGCGGCGTCGCACCGATTAGCACAATGTCATTGACGGCAATTGCAGTCGATATGACATGCGATTTGACATGTCAAATCGCATGTCAAAACGCTCCAGTGTGAACCTGGGCTAAAGCCTCATACACACTGCTATTTTTTTTTTTTGCTCAACCCAGCGGGCTGAAGGAAAAGAAAAACCTGACAGCTCAGATCATAGCCGCTGTACTAACAATCCAATGTTAGTACGGCAATCTCCCCTGCTGTAATATTGTGTCCCCCCCTCCCCGCCAGAACACTCCGGTCAGTGCTCTCAGCCATTGGCTGAGAGCGCTGATCGGGAGCCTGTCAGAAGACCTTTTTCTGTCATGCCTCTTTGGGTGCAGTACACACGGGCCGAATGTCGGCAGGTTTCTATTGAACCGGACAAAACCATCCGACATTTGCCTGTGTGTGCGAGGCTTTAGTATTTCCCTGTGATGCATATGTAGCATTGTGAAAAAAATTAAGGTAGTAAAACTAGGACGGCACCCAGAGGATAAAATAATGCTCTTGTGATACATGTATGTTTTAAATTTATGATATGTATATGTCAGTTGAAAAAATTATTATTATTATTATACAGGATTTTTATAGCGCCAACAGTTTATGCAGCGTTTTACAACACGAGGGCATACAGTACAATTACAATACAATTTAATACAGTGGGAATCAGGGGGCCCTGTTTATTTGAGCTTACAATCTAAGAGGGAGGGTAAAGTGTTGCAAAAGGTAATAACTGTGGGGAATGGGCTGATGGAGAAAATAAAAAGTACAGTTATTAGGTAGTGGCAGGGTAGGCCTCTCTGAAGGCCTAGGGATTATCTAAAAGTGGACAGAGTAGGAGATAGTCAGACAGATTGGGGTAGGGAGTTCCAGAGGATGGGAGAGGCTCAGGAGAAGTCCTGGAGGCGAGTATGGGAGGAGGTGACAAGGGAGCTAGAGAGCAGGAGGCTTTGGAAGAAATGAAGAGAACAATTTGGTTGGTATTTTGAGACTATGTTAGTGATGTAGGTGGGGGGCGAGTTATGGATGGCTTTGTACGTTGTTGTTAGTATTTTGTATTTATTTTGATGGGTTAGAGGAAGCCAGTGGAGGGATTGGCAAAGAGGGGTAGCAGACACTGAGCGGTTGGTAAGGTGGATGAGTCTGACGGCAGCATTCATGATGGACTGAAGGGGGGAGGACAAAAAATGTGATTTTATACATAAAAGTAACTCCAAATTCCCACACGGCATTTTCTTGATGTTTTTAGTTTGCTTATTGGTAGAAAGAAGCCACAAAGGAAAGTGTTACATACCTATTGTATTTAGTGAAGTCGCTTTAACAATCTCTTGCAGTACACAGCTGGGAAGCTGTACCTCTGATACATGTTACATGAAGCATAACTTTAAGAAAAACAGGTCAGATTTTTTTGTTTAAGTGAAATATTCTCAGACATCTAATTTAATATTTAATTACATTCTAAATCGCTAGCTAGCATTGTTCTGCAGAACCCTCCTGGGACTGCCAGACCTGCCGCTTGTAGCATTGGAGATTATATTTCCCAGGCATTTTCCCGCGGGACGATAGATTTTCAAAGTTTTAATTTAGGCGTGCATTTTTAGGATACTTTGTACTGTCCTCGCTTCAGGATCCCTTTCTGCTGGCATTCAATGATGGCCATTATGTGCCCAGCAAATTTCAGATGAACTTGGTCACTAATGAATGGTCATGGAACAATCTCCTGTACACACTAAACAATCAACTTTTGTTTACCGAGCCTAACTTGTAAAAAGGAAGGAAAATGAGTGGATACCTCGGAAAACAAGTATGTTAAAAACCAGAAGGGACCCAGCGAGTCCCCAGAAGCTTATAATTCTGTCTGTTACAGGGTAATTGTTAAAATAAATCATTCTATCATTTGAAATACAAGCTGCAGTAAATCATGATTGGGGAAAGGCTGCCACATCTGTTATTGCAATCAGGATGCCATGCAGAATGTGTGCAGAATTTCACTGTTCCTAATGAAAAGATTTACACGTTTATTTGAGTTACACAAATGTATTTCCAATTCCACTAGAAGAACGATTTTGTTTTATGAACTACCCCTCCTCCCTCTGGATATTGTTTTAAAATTTAGAAAATGGTATATAATAGGCTATTAAAACAATTAATGTAATTCACGTTGGACATCAAAAATCAAATCAATTTATTATAGTAGTCTCTAAGGCAGCCTTTCTCAACCTTTTTACTACAGAGGAGCATTTAAAATATTTTTCAAGTCACAGAGAACCAGTGGCGGTCCATTAGGGGCACTCGAGCGCTGCCCCGTCTCTTGAGCTACCCCCTCTGTGTACTATGGATAGATTCATGCATTGCATGAATCTATTCACGGCCGCTGTAAACACCCCCATTTCAGGCGTCTGGCCCCTTTTCGGGCGCCTGAATTACAGCGGCAGGGGGGTGTTTTTGAAGCACCTGATTAGAGCCATAGGCTCTAATCAGAGCCATAGGCTTCAAAAAAGCATTGCGCTCGCAGTGCACCCAGGTGTGTTAGCAAAGCAAATTAATATTTGCTTTGCTAACACAGAACCGCCTCTCAGCCAATCAGGAGGCCCAGATGTAATACCGGGGACCTAATTTGCTGAAGGCAGAGGCGATCCCATTGCCGCCAAGGAATACAGGAAGAAGACACGCACGGAGGAGTCAGAGGACACAGCATTCATCGCCGTGCTACAGTGCCACAGCTCGCTGCCTGACCAGCTGCCTGACAAGCCACCATGATGGGGTAAGTGCCGGGCAGACGGCGGGTGGGCAGGGGGACACAGTGGCTGCATATTGTGGGCACGAAGGCTGCATTTGATGGAGCACAGTTGGCTGCATTTGCGGGGCACAGTGGCTGCATATTATGGGCACAGAGTCTGCATATGATGGGCACAGTTGGCTGCATTTGATGAGCACAGAGGCTGCATATTATGGGCACAGTTGGCTGTATATGATGGACACAGAGTCTGCATATGATGGGCACAGTTGGCTGCATATGATGGGCACAGGTGGCTGCATATTATAGGCACAGTTGGCTGCAAATTATGGGCACAAGGGCTGCAATTGATGGCACAGTGGCTGCAATTGATGGCACAGGGAGGCTGCAAGTGATGTTTTTGTTTCAGTATTTTTCAGAATTTTTCAGTTCGTTTGCATCCCCCCAAAAATTTTGAGCACCACCCGCCACTGCAGAGAACCCCTGCTAAAACAAATTAATTTGGAAAGAAATGTCCCTTACATTGGTGGTAAATGTAAAGAATGTCCCTTACATTGGTAGTCACTGTCAGTGTGAAGAATGTCCCATACATTGGAGTTCAGTGGAAAGAAGAATGTCCTTTACATTGGTGGTCAGTAGGAAAAATGTCCCTTTACTTTGGTGGTCAATGTAAAGAATGTCTTTTACATTGGAGGTAGGTGGGAAGAATGTCCTTTACATTGGTGGTCAGTGAAAAGATTGCTCCTTTACAATATAGAATGCATTAAGATAAAAAAACTTCTGCCTTTAGAACCACTTTAAGTTTCCTTGCACACGATTCTGTATTCTTTCTTTCCAATTGGCTTCAGTGCTGATCAGTGTATTCTGATAGAGGAGGAGCCCAGCTGTCAGAATAAAATAACCCAAAAGGGAGGATTTTCCTCTATCCACCTCACTTGTGTGGATGGGGCAATTTGTTCATTTCTTTTTCGTTCAGCCTCCTGGCTGCTCAAAAAAACGGATCCAGCTATAGCCAGATTTATAAGTCTTTAAAAGATTAGCACTTGTCATTTAGACACAAAGAGCTCCATTTATAAAGCTGAAACATTGCTTTACCACAACCAGAGAAAAAAATAAAAATTTATAAATAAATATATATATATATATATATATATATATATATATTGTGACAGCAGGAAGGTAAAGTCACCTGGTTGCATCCAGGGGGGTAGATATATTTCTCCCAGATTCAGGCTTTATGCTGACTTATACAACTAGGGAGGGAGTTGATGAAGCCCAGCTGAGGCTAGTGGGCTCATGGATGACTCATACCTCTAGGGAGAGGGCTGGGCGTCGTGCAGGCAGGGAGTTGATGAGACCAGCTGAAGCCTGTCAGTTCGTTTAAGGCCTCTATAAAAACTCCCAGCTTCATTAGATGTTAGCTCATGCCTGGAACCAGACCTGTGTGGACTGTCTAGGGAGAGTGAACCCCTGTGCGGTGAGGCAAAGCCTGTGTGGCTATTTGTTTGGACTTTTACTAAACCAGGGACTTAGGGACTAGGACAGCACCAGGCTGATCCCAGTTGTTAGTTAGGAAACCTGTATGTTTAGTCAGAGGTCAAACTGACCAGGATTTATTTTGTTTATGTTTCTTTTTGGCTTTGCTGTGTTTTTGTCACTGTACATAGAGAAATAAACCGCACCTTTTGATTTTGAAAACCACAACCTCCGTCTGCTGGCCCTGTTTTTGTGTGGGGAGCCCAACCAGGGGGTCACACACACCCGCTACCGAGTTAACCCCCTCACAGTTGGTGGAGAACCAGTGGCAGTTTTTTTTAAGCCAGCATGGAGGAGATACTGAAACAGCTGGCTCTAGCAAATGCCAATCAACAGCAGACAAATGCAGGTTTGCAAAGGAGCCTTGCAGCCCAGCAGCAAGCTCATCAACAAGCCCAGCAGCAATCTGAGGCCCGCTTCATAGACCTGTTACAGAAGCAAGAGCAGAGACTACAACAAATGGAAGCAGTAATGCAGCAACGTCCGCAGACCAGTGAGGAAAGCCGTCCCACTAATACCGCGTCCTTTGGGGTGAGTCGTTTATTGACAAAAATGACTGGAGAGGATGATCCAGAGGTATTTTTGACCACATTTGAAAGGACTGCTGAAAGAGAAAAGTGGCCTGAGGAGCAGTGGGCTGGACTGGTGGCTCCTCTGTTAACTGGTGAATCGCAGAAGGCTTACTATGACCTAGAGCCTGACCAAGCAAAAGACTATGTGATGCTAAAAGCTGAAATATTGGCAAGGCTGGGTGTCACCCTGGCTGTCCGGGCTCAGCGTGTGCATAACTGGACTTTCCAGCTTGGAAAACCCCCCAGGTCTCAAATGTATGATCTCATTCACCTGAGCAGGAAGTGGCTACAGCCAGAGACTTTGTCCGCACCGGAGATTGTGGAACGTGTTGTGATGGATCGTTTCTTGAGAGCTCTTCCTACCGCCATTCAAAAGTGGGTAAGCCATGGAGACCCAGAAACGGCCGGTAAACTTGTGGATCGTGTAGAGAGATACTTGGCTACAGAGAACCTGACGGCCTCTTCCAGAGACTCTCGGACTTTCCACCCTAAGACCAGACCATCCCCAGGGGCGGATAAGAGGATTCCAAGGGGTGAGGGTGGAGAGAGTGAGAGGGTGGGAGCTCTACCCCAAGTTTGGCGAGAACAGCCTGGGAAATCAGCGGCTCAAGAGGCCGCAAGAAGGATCGTTTGCTACCGCTGCCGGCAAGCGGGACATATTGCAGCAAATTGCCCGGTTGTGGAGGAACCCATGCAATGTGACTTTCTGATGGACAGACGTCAGTCGCTGTGTGCGACAGTCGCATGCACTGCCATTCGGGGAACTGAGAAACATTTATGCAAAATGTGTATTAATGGTAGAAATGTTGTGGTATTACTGGATTCAGGTAGCCTTGTGACCCTGATAAAGGCTGAATTAGTTAAAACAGAGGTCTCTGGGAATAGCAAGGTAGCTGTTATTTGTGTGCATGGGGACACCCGAGAGTATCCAGTGACTACAGTGTGTTTCGAGACCCCCAAAGGTACCCTCTCTCATCCAGTGGGGTTAGTATCTCAATTACCGCATGATGCCATTGTGGGAAGGGATTTTCCGAAGTTCTGGGAACTGTGGGATGATCCTGAGCCCCCCACTGGTGCCCCTATGTACCAGGAATGTGATAGCCAGAACTCCTCTGAGAGTGGTGAGGACTCTCCAGAATTTCCCTTGTCAGTATTGGCAGGGGAGACTCAAGAAACTGGAGAGGAGCCCACCTCCTCAGACGAAAACCTACCGTCTGTGGAGTTTTCTGATCTGGAGGTTCACAGGGAAAATTTTGCCACAGAACAGTTAAAAGACCCCGCCCTAATAAAGGCACGGGAAAACGTAGTGGAAATAGATGGCGAGTTAGTGAACCCAGATAATACCTGCACTTACCCATACTTCAGCGTAGAGAAGGACCTACTGTATCGGGTGGCAAAAAGGGCAGAAGAAACCGTTGAGCAGCTTGTGGTGCCCAAACCTTACAGGAAGTTGGTGTTGGAGTTGGCCCATGGGCACATTCTTGGAGGTCATCTGGGGACAGAGAAAACCCGAGAGAGGGTATTACAGAGATTCTATTGGCCTGGGGTGATGAAGGACATAGAAAATTATTGTTCCTCCTGCCCTGTGTGTCAGAGGTCGGCCCCGATGCCACATTTCCGTAGCCCGCTGGTCCCTCTACCCATCATTGAGGTCCCGTTTGAGAGAATCGCAATGGATTTGGTAGGTCCTATAATCAAGTCCGCTAGGGGGCACCAGTACATATTGGTTATAATGGACTATGCCACCCGTTATCCAGAAGCGATCCCTCTCAGGAATACCTCGGCCAAAACCATAGCCAAAGAGCTATCTCTTGTTTTTAGCCGGGTGGGTATTTGTAAAGAACTGCTTACGGACCAAGGTACACCCTTTATGTCCCGGGTTATGAAAGAGCTGTGTAAATTGTTCAAAGTGACGCAATTGCGTACATCTGTGTATCACCCCCAAACCGATGGGCTGGTTGAAAGATTCAACAAAACCCTAAAACAAATGTTGAAGAAAGTGGTGGATAGAGATGGAAAGGATTGGGACTGTCTACTTCCTTATTTGATGTTTGCTATTAGGGAGGTGCCCCAATCCTCTACGGGATTCTCCCCCTTTGAGTTACTGTATGGGAGACACCCAAGAGGGCTGTTGGATATTGCCAAGGAAACTTGGGAAAGTGAGAGTTCTCCCCACAGGAGTGTGATTGAGCATGTCGCCCTGATGCAAGATCGAATTGCACAGGTAATGCCCATCGTGAAGGAACATTTGGCCCAAGCGCAGTTGGCACAGCAGAGAGTGTACAACCGTGGAGCAAAGACCCGTACCTTTTCCCCGGGGGATAGGATATTGGTACTTGTCCCTACGGTTGAAAGTAAATTCCTTGCCAAATGGCAAGGCCCCTACGAGATAATGGAAAAAGTGAGCGAAGTGAATTACAAGGTCAGACAACCAGGAAGGCGAAAGCCCGAACAGATATATCACGTTAATCTGTTGAAAGCCTGGAGGGATAGAGAGTCCCTAGTCGCAGAAACTTGGTCACCAGCTCAAACTGGTTGCGTGATTCCGGAGGTTGGAATAGCAGCCACCTTGTCACAACCCCAACAACAGGAGGTTAAGGAGTTTGTGCTTCGCAACAAGGAGGTGTTCTCTGAGCTGCCGGGACAAACATCTGGGGTAGAGCATGATATTATTACCCCGCCCGGTGAAAGGGTGAAGTTAAAACCCTATCGGATCCCAGAGGCCCGACGGGAGGCAATACGGGAGGAAGTACAGAAAATGCTGAACTTAGGGGTGATAGAGGAGTCCCAAAGTGATTGGTCTAGTCCCATTGTGTTGGTGCCTAAACCGGATGGGAGCTGGCGATTTTGTAACGATTTTCGTCAGTTGAACAAAGTTACAAAATTTGACACCTACCCCATGCCACGTATAGATGAGTTGATCGACCGGCTGGGAACAGCCCGATACATGACGACTCTTGACCTCACAAAAGGGTATTGGCAAATTCCCCTGGCCAAGTCGGCCAAAGAGAAAACCGCATTTGTAACCCCAGACGGGGCGTTCCAATATAAGAGAATGCCGTTCGGGTTACAGAATGCGCCGGCCACATTCCAGCGGAAAATGGACCAGATACTGAGGCCCCATCGGAAGTATGCTGCGGCTTACCTGGATGACGTAATTGTCCATAGCACAGATTGGGCCTCACATCTGCCAAAAGTGCAAGCAGTCCTAGACTCTATCCGGGAAGCGGGGTTTACGGCTAACCCCAAGAAGTGTACCATTGGGCAGGAGGAGGCCAAATATCTTGGGTACACCATTGGCAGGGGAGTGATAAAACCCCAACTCAACAAAGTCGAGGCCATCCAGAGTTGGCCACGTCCCAACAGCAAGAAGCAGGTACGGGCCTTTCTGGGAATCGCGGGTTATTATCGGCGCTTCATTCCCCAGTTTGCTTCTAAGGCTGTGCCCCTAACCAACCTGACGAAAGGGAAAGGGTCGGTCATGATTAAATGGACCCCCGAGGCTGAGGCAGCATTCCAATTCTTGAAACAAGCCTTATGTAGCCAGCCAGTGTTGTACTCACCCGACTTCTCTAAAGACTTTGTCGTACAAAGTGATGCGTCAGATGTGGGGTTAGGAGCAGTATTGTCCCAGGTCTGGAACGGGGAAGAGCACCCAGTCATTTACCTCAGCAGGAAGTTGAAGTCCCATGAGGTAAATTACGCCACGGTTGAAAAGGAGTGTTTAGCGGTGAAGTGGGCTCTAGATTCCCTTCGGTACCATCTGCTAGGTAGGCACTTTGACATGGTTACGGATCACGCTCCGTTAAAGTGGATGGCTCAAAACAAGGAGACAAATAGAAGAGTGAATAGGTGGTTCCTGGCCCTACAGGAATTCAACTTCACAGTAAAGCATCGCCCTGGCGTTCAAATGGGGAATGTGGATGCTTTGTCTCGAGTACATGAATGCCTGATTGCTGGTGTTCCAACCCCAAGGTTAAAACAAGAGGGGGGGGGTATGTGACAGCAGGAAGGTAAAGTCACCTGGTTGCATCCAGGGGGGTAGATATATTTCTCCCAGATTCAGGCTTTATGCTGACTTATACAACTAGGGAGGGAGTTGATGAAGCCCAGCTGAGGCTAGTGGGCTCATGGATGACTCATACCTCTAGGGAGAGGGCTGGGCGTCGTGCAGGCAGGGAGTTGATGAGACCAGCTGAAGCCTGTCAGTTCGTTTAAGGCCTCTATAAAAACTCCCAGCTTCATTAGATGTTAGCTCATGCCTGGAACCAGACCTGTGTGGACTGTCTAGGGAGAGTGAACCCCTGTGCGGTGAGGCAAAGCCTGTGTGGCTATTTGTTTGGACTTTTACTAAACCAGGGACTTAGGGACTAGGACAGCACCAGGCTGATCCCAGTTGTTAGTTAGGAAACCTGTATGTTTAGTCAGAGGTCAAACTGACCAGGATTTATTTTGTTTATGTTTCTTTTTGGCTTTGCTGTGTTTTTGTCACTGTACATAGAGAAATAAACCGCACCTTTTGATTTTGAAAACCACAACCTCCGTCTGCTGGCCCTGTTTTTGTGTGGGGAGCCCAACCAGGGGGTCACACACACCCGCTACCGAGTTAACCCCCTCACAATATATATATATATAAAGCACAACAGTGAGGTCTGATCTCCTTCTGAAAATGCTATTTAACAGGCTGTATCTGCCTTCAAATCTTTCTGAGTTACTGACCTGAAACAAAGATGGAGAAAGTGAAGTCAGAACCTGATCTGTTCACTTGATCTGGGTCAGTGTCTAATAAAATAATTTAATCAAAGGATCAGCATGCCAGCCAGAAAACAGGCATTCTGCAAAGCAGTTGTCAATAACAGTAGCCTCCATAGTCTGTATGGAGGCCAAAATCAGAAGTTGTCCCTCCAAACCATCCCAACATCCCATATATACCAGTACAAGGAATCCTTTGTCAATCATTTTTCTTAGGTTAGAAATTCTCACCGGCAATAGTACAAATTTCAAGTATCCTTTTGATCAGTCTACGCAACAATGATTTGAGAAGTTTTCCCTCGGTACGATTCCTATATCTCAACGTATACAATGGAAAAGTCCTTGCCTACAGAAAGTCCTCTCATTAAAAGTCTAATCTGTTCCACTACATTCTTGCCAGACAGAATGATCCAGCATTAGAGCATGCCTCAATGGTAAGCGGTAATAAGACTGATAGAAACAGCTTAAGTAATTGGATTGCTATATGGTATTGAATGTCTGACAACAAAAGATATCAATCTCTATTCTACCTCTGAATCTTTGTTCCAGCAATGAATTCATTTAGTCATGCCTTTGGAGGCTTGCGGTCCCCGTAGGAGAAATGACAGAGTGGGGACACAAAAGCCAGGCCATCTGATGAGCACAGAATAAGCCACTGTACCCTTCCTTGAAGTTAATTATATTGAACAATAGCAGCAGACTTTGACTTGTTGATCATTACCATAATCACATTACTACAGTACTCTCATATTCCCATTACCAACCCTCTTGGCTTCTCTGGCACCTCTAGATTACATTTTATCACCTTCACCTAGAAGGGTGTTCATGTACTCAGCACATCCAGTTGTAAATCCTTCATATTCACAATTCGCATGTAATGAATTCATAAGTATTTGAACATCACATCCCCCATGATACATCAATGTGACTTTCATTCGCAAGATAGAACCCCAGACAAAAATAATTACTTGTATCCATCTATATAAGCTTAACACTTTGACACCCTTTCAAAATTGCTCTATGTTCTTGCATATAATATTTTCATATGTTCACACCATCCCTTTAACTCTTTTTTTTAATTTTTTTTAAATCAGGTCATCTTTATTAAACTTTTCTTTTAAATTTTCACAAAACACACAATTCACATTCACCAAACATTTACCTCCAGTTTTCTTAGTTTTAAAATACTTCATAGCCTACAATATACAGGTCCTTCTCAAAAAATTAGCATATTGCGATAAAGTTCATTATTTTCTGTAATGTACTGATAAACATTAGACTTTCATATATTTTAGATTCATTACACACAACTGAAGTAGTTCAAGCCTTTTCTTGTTTTAATATTGATGATTTTGGCATACAGCTCATGAAAACCCAAAAATCCTATCTCAAAAAATTAGCATATCATGAAAAGGTTCTCTAAACGAGCTATTAACCTAATCATCTGAATCAACTAATTAACTCTAAACACCTGCAAAAGATTCCTGAGGCTTTTAAAAACTCCCAGCCTGGTTCATTACTCAAAACCGCAATCATGGGTAAGACTGCCGACCTGACTGCTGTCCAGAAGGCCATCATTGACACCCTCAAGCAAGAGGGTAAGACACAGAAAGAAATTTCTGAACGAATAGGCTGTTCCCAGAGTGCTGTATCAAGGCACCTCAGTGGGAAGTCTGTGGGAAGGAAAAAGTGTGGCAGAAAACGCTGCACAACGAGAAGAGGTGACCGGACCCTGAAGAAGATTGTGGAGAAGGACCGATTCCAGACCTTGGAGGACCTGCGGAAGCAGTGGACTGAGTCTGGAGTAGAAACATCCAGAGCCACCGTGAACAGGCGTGTGCAGGAAATGGGCTACAGGTGCCACATTCCCCAGGTCAAGCCACTTTTGAACCAGAAACAGCGGCAGAAGCGCCTGACCTGGGCTACAGAGAAGCAGCACTGGACTGTTGCTCAGTGGTCCAAAGTACATTCGGAAATCAAGGTGCCAGAGTCTGGAGGAAGACTGGGGAGAGGGAAATGCCAAAATGCCTGAAGTCCAGTGTCAAGTACCCACAGTCAGTGATGGTCTGGGGTGCCATGTCAGCTGCTGGTGTTGGTTCACTGTGTTTTATCAAGGGCAGGGTCAATGCAGCTAGCTATCAGGAGATTTTGGAGCACTTCATGCTTCCATCTGCTGAAAAGCTTTATGGAGATGAAGATTTAATTTTTCAGCACGACCTGGCACCTGCTCACAGTGCCAAAACCACTGGTAAATGGTTTACTGACCATGGTATTACTGTGCTCAATTGGCCTGCCAACTCTCCTGACCTGAACCCCATAGAGAATCTGTGGGATATTGGGAAGAGAAAGTTGAGAGACGCAAGACCCAACACTCTGGATGAGCTTAAGGCCGCTATCGAAGCATCCTGGGCCTCCATAACACCTCAGCAGTGCCACAGGCTGGTTGCCTCCATGCCACGCCGCATTGAAGCAGTCATTTCTGCAAAAGGATTCCCGACCAAGTATTGAGTGCATAACTGAACATAATTATTTGAAGGTTGACTTTTTTTGTATTAAAAACACTTTTCTTTTATTGATCGGATGAAATATGCTAATTTTTTGAGATAGGATTTTTGGATTTTCATGAGCTGTATGCCAAAATCATCAATATTAAAACAAGAAAAGGCTTGAACTACTTCAGTTGTGTGTAATGAATCTAAAATATATGAAAGTCTAATATTTATCAGTACATTACAGAAAATAATGAATTTTATCACAATATGCTAATTTTTTGAGAAGGACCTGTATACATATATCCTTATCAACAGACATAGGTTCCATTTACCCTCTTGAGACCCAATCCCTTCAAACGTCTTAAATTATATTATATACAACAAATAAGTATTACATTTTTCTCCCATTATCTAAATACACCATGTATTTAAGACTTTCCAAATGTCTGAGAAATGCTCCACATTTTTCCCAGAATTCCATTTACTTGTTAATGGATTATTCAACTTTCCAAGTGCAATATATCCTTTCACCCCATTCATATCTGTGACAAAACCCGTCCTTTCCACCCATTAATTTCCACTATCTTTAGTTCCTCAACTACCACTGTACTACCTACAATATTATCTATTCTACCACACAAAAAAAAAAAAGGAAGCGTGGGAATGACTGAATTCCTATCTTCAGTTTATCCTATCTCTAGCTCTAATCCTCCTATTACACGGGCTGTTGTTGAGTAGGGCAGGTGTAAGGACAGACCACAAAGGTCATGCTGAGCTAAGATATGTGTCCACTCAATTTGGCTAACAGACATATGGGACACAAGCACAGTGACATGTTCATAGAAAAATGAATGCATTCGGTCAAGTGGAGATTTTAAAGCTGAACTTTGGGCACAAAAGCTTACATTTCAATATTTTCTGCAATAATCACTTAAATTTTCTTTGGCAGTTCTCCTTTCCCTGAGCAGGAATTTTGGGGATTCTCAGTTGTCATTTAGAAAAGGAAAAAATATCACTTAGACCCCTTTCACACTGAGGAGTTTTTGAGGCGGTTTAGCGCTACAAATGGTGCCTAAATACCGCCTGAAAACTCCTGCCCCTGCAGTCTCAATGTGAAAGCCCGAAGGCTTTCACACTGAAACGGTGCACTAGCAGGACCGCTCCAAAAGTCCTGCTAGCAGCATCTTTGGAGCGGTGAGAGGAGCGGTGTGTTTACCGCTCCTTCCCATTGAAAGTAAGGGGAAACCGCGGTAATACCGCCGGCAATGCGCCTCTGCAGAGGCGCATTGCCGGCGGTATTAACACTTTTTCGCCTGCTAGCGGGGGTTAATACCGCACCACTAGCGGCCGAATACCGCCGCAATTCCGTGCCAATTCCAACGGTATAGCTCCGCACCCACCGCCCCAGTGTGAAAGGGGCCTTAAATTCTGACTTATTTTAACCATTTGACGCTGGCCCTTTAAATAGCCCATGACGCTCAAGGTTGGTAGGTGGGGCTCGCGATTATGCGCTCAGTGTGATAGGCGTGTAGTGATGACATAATTAGGAGCCCCGCCTACTGGCTACTGATTGTCAGTACTTGATGGTGAGTAGTCCATGACAGCTCATCCCTGTTCTGGGGTAATGATCAAGAATACTCTAAACCAAATTAGCGATACATATATTGGACTGCTCAGTGTTAATGGCCCCCTTTGCGCTGATGCATACATGTGTGCAGCCAATGGGAAGAGTTGAGAGAGAGTTATGAAGTTAAGGCACATGGAGATACAGATACCTAAAGCAGCCTTCCAAACCTTTCTGTTTATACAGGCAAACATGGTGCTTCCTAATAGTGTTAAAGCTTCCCCTTCCTGGAGGGGCCCATCAAGAAGGTCTGGGAGGTGCTGCAGGTATGTACAATTACATATAGGTGCCTGCACTGCCTGAAGAAGTAGCAGCCTATATATTAATCAAATTCATAACATTTCTTTTGCACTTTGAATTATTTGTATTATAAAAAGTGGTAAAAGTGCAAGAAAAAATATATAAACTGACATTTGCAATTTACCAATCAAATCTGCATTCCCCTGAGGATGCTATTGAGTGAAATGCGTCAGAGCAGAGCCTAGGCGGTGATGTCATTACGCACTGCCGCAGTCCGGAGTGCAAACAAGTGAGCACTGTTACTACAACCTATACATTGTTTCATACATGTAAGCTTGCGATTTTTTTATGCGGATAAAAGCCTGTTGGATTTATATACTATGGAAGCATTTTTTTTTTGTATATATTGTGATTGGGGCTCCTGTGTGTCAACCCTGGGTGGTGTGAGATCTAGAATTTAGATGTATATATTCTGTGGCATGATCCATGACCATCTGGGACCGGTCTGAGTGGGGTGGCGTTACCGGAGGATTATAATATACACGATTGGGCCAATATTGTGTGGCCACGCCTTCTGGTAAGCGGCCTGTGTGCCCACAGGTGTGGTGGAGGGAAAGAGGCAGCAGAAGATCAGCATTGGTCCATTTTGTCCTGATAAACTCTTGCAGACAGTTTATTCATTGCATGATTCACTTTTTGGGTGGATGGACATTGAGTAACATCTAATAGGCTGCATGTGATCCGCATAAACATTTGAACTTTGATTAGTACATTGCACATGTCACTTTATGTATTTATTCTTGCACTTTTAACACTTTTTATGATTACATTTTTTTTGCTTTGTATTATATTTATGAATTTGATTATTGTTTGATCGCAGAGTGGGATAGCACATCAATTTAATATTTAATATTTACAGTGTTTGGGTATTTGAATGTACAGTAATATAGTTCTGCTGCTTTCTGTATCTTTTTATTGTTACTATCTATTTACACTAAGCGCAGAGGTCTTTTTTAAAAGAATTTTATCAGCCTATATAAACCCCTTCATTACCAGACCATTTTCAGGTCTGTGATAGTTTGACTGACAATTAAGGTAAAAAATACCTTTCCATGTCAGCTCCCCCCAGTCCCCCCTAACAAATTTACCTGAGCCTGATCTCAATCCAGCACTGTGCCTGTCTGCAGCAGCATTGTTCTACACTCAGAAGAGGAGGAGCCTAGAGTGCCAACTGGAGACTACAGAAGAGCAAGTTCAGGGACACCTTGTACAATAGCATTGCACAGAGGAGGTAAGAATACGTCTTAATAAAGGTAATAAAAAATTACCTTTGCAATAATTTTTTTTTTTTATTATTTATTATATACAGGAGAAAAATTCCTTTATTGTCTTAAATGCCAGGAAAGTACAAAAACACCTCCAGAACGGCTTATTGGAAACGACACATCCCAAGGTTTATTGCATCCTTGAGGGGGTTAAAGCCAAAATGAAAAACTGAAAAATCAGCACAAGGGACATACCTTACTGTAAGTAGGATGTACGGTAACATCACCGACATGCATGCACTGTGCAAGTTTAGAAGATATTCACAGTATTTATAGGTAAGCCTTACTATAGGCTTGCCTGTAGGTACAAGCTGTAGAACAGAGTTCACTACCACTTTAAGTGCAAAAATACCTGTAGATACCGCGAGAAATCCAGTGCACTCCTAACTTCCTGTACACCTTGGGGGGTTATCTTAAGCAGTGTTAGCATCCCTTCCCAGTTCACTTCCTCCTATGTTATGGAGGTGGGGTGGGGTGTTTTGTAGTTCTAATATACTTCATGTCCAAGGGTGGCAACACTGCTTCTCCATAGAGATTGTATATTATTTTATTGTAACCCTATAACAGGAAGTGTGTTATTGGCAGGATCACCAGGTAATAAAGGGAGAAAAAAAAAAAAGGAAAAGGAATGCAGCCACCACACCCCAAAGAATGGCAAGCTGCAATATTTGTCATGTTTTACTTGGGTTTAGATAGCAAGGCCTGCGGATGTGTTCCAGATATCCAGTATTTTAGGATGGTAGAGGTACCACTATGATAGTATCCTTAATTTACAATACATTGTAATGCTTTAAAACTACATGTCTATTTTTTATATTATATTTATCTATTTATTTATATTATATATCTATATATATAGATATATCTATATATATAGATATTTATATCTATATCTATATATATATATAAATAAATATATATATATATATATATATATATATATATATATATATATATATATATATATAATATATATTTTTTTCTAATAATATTTCATCTGCCATTCATTTGTATTGTTGTATACAATCAATAAATGTAGAAGAAAATCATTTGAAAAAAATACCCCACCTACCAGTTCAAAAACCAAACAAATGCCTTAAGTTGTAAATAGAATTTGTTCCCTGCAGAAAAATGTTTTCATACTTAACTGCCAACATAAATTTCAGTTAAAGCAAGCAATGCACCTACCACACTAACAGGAATTTAAGAAATGTTTCATAATTAATATTATAGTTAAAATATAGACACATATACTGCACTGCTTATTACACTGATTATCCACAACATATTCAAATGCATGAGACATCATTTCTCCTGTTTATGCCAATTTCCCAAGCCTTTTCCACTTCAATGAGTCTATTTTTTCCTGTGAAGAAATTGCATACCTGAACAGAATGATTGCCAGAATTCCCATAGTTTGTTCCAAGCCACTGCCACATCAAACACAGGCAGACTACTGAGCAAGACTGTTAGTAAAACATTAAGAATTTTTGTACTAGAACAGCAGAACAAAATCTTTGGGATCCCACGTGTTAACAGATTGCACTCAAGATGTTACAGTGTGGTCTTTTTAAAGAATAACTGCGCCCAAAACTAGCAAATGTGTTTATTTTTAGTGTTTAGCTAGATATATAAAATGATTAACTTACCTAAATGGCTGGATTTCCTCCCATATTTGTTAACGCTAACATGTTGCTTGGCTGTCTGGTCAGAGAAGTAACCAGATTGCCCATGAATTTATATAGGAAATATTGTAATAGAAACTTGGGATTTGGATTGGGTTTGTCCTTATACACTGCAGGGATATGCAATTAGCGGACCTCCAGCTGTTTCAAAACTACAAGTCCCAACATGCCTCTGCCTCTGGGTGTCACGCTTGTAGCTGTCAGAGTCTTGCTATGCCTCATGGGACTTGTAGTTCTGCAACAGCTGGAGGTCCGCTAATTGCATATCCCTCTTATACAGGAACAAGATTTTACTCTCATGGAGGTCATTACTCCAGTTTTTCTCCTTTCATTACATTTTTAATAAAGTTTTACAATAAAGGATTTGGAGTACAAAGAAATATGTAGTGTTGCTGTCATTCCATTTTGAAACAGCATATGGTACTGAATATGGTCATAAAAACAAAGCATATTAAAATTCAACTCTAAGAGAGAATTAATGGAATAATCTAGAGCAGTGATGGTGAACCTTGCGCCCCAGATGTTTTGGAACTACATTTTCCATGATGCTCATGCACTCTGCAGTGTAGTTGAGCATCATGGGAAATGTAGTTCCAAAACATCTGGGGTGCCAAGGTTTGCCATCACTGATCTAGAGAAAAGATAATCTGGGAAGGATGCCGACTAATAAAATGGCAATCCCAATAGGTGGAGGAACTGCACACAAACCTCTAATGCCGCGTACACACGACCAGTTTTTCCGTCGGAATAAACTCTGACGGGTTTTTCCGATGGAATTCCGCTCAAGCTGTCTTGCATACACACGGTCACACCAAATTCTGACCGTCAAAAACGCGGTGACGTACAACACGTACAACGGCAGTATAAAGCGGAAGTTCCAATCCAACCGCGCCACCCTTTGGGCTGCTTTTGCTGATCTCGTGTTAGTAAAAGTTTGGTGAGAGACGATTCGCGCTTTTCAGTGTTCATGCTTTTCAGATCGTTTTCTGCTGTTCAGTGGGTGCTTGTGGGTTCATATCTGTCTTTCAGGGAGTGTAGTCAGGTCATATCTGTTCTTCAGTGCGTTCTTGTCCGCTCGTTTCTGATTTTCAGGTCGTTCTTTATAGGACTTTCTGTCCTTCAGTGCGTTCTGTTTAGTTCGTTCTGACCAGCCAACCATTTTCTAGCTATGTTGCGGGTACGTACTCGTCGTAGAGTTCGTGCTGTGCATGGGCTTGGTGTTGGGGTTCTTGTCTTGGACCAAGCTCAGTCCATGAAAAGGGTGAGGAGGAGTTCATGGATGAAGAATTGGTTGCTCCAGCATGACCAATTCTGTCACATGCCTTTGCTGCGGGAGATCCAGGAGAATAATCATGATGATTTTAGGAATCATCTCCGGATGACAGACCCCGTTGTGATACCTGGCGACAGGGAGAAATCTGCAGGACCTTTAAGTTCACAACAGGCATCTCCCCCTAGGCTCTGGGAATCATTAGGGAGGCAAGTGATGTCTTCAGAAGCCCCCCCGACGCTGAAGAGGCCTATGGCTGCTATCTAGCCACCAGATTACAGAAATTGGAGGAGGGCCAACGCATCATCTGTGAGGGAATTTTTGCTGAGGCCCTTCAGAAGGGGTTCAGGGACAAGCTGACTGAGAACAGCCACGTATATGAGCTCGCCCATCTTTCTCCTTCTCCTCCTCCTGTAACAAGTACACCCCCAGAGCCACAGCCTCCAAGGAAGCGTTGAGTAAAGGCTGCAGAGAAGGCTACAGGGAAGGCTGCAAGGAAGGGTGCAGGGAAGAAAAGAAAGTGATGACCTGGCTTCAGTCTGGTCTGACAGAAGACGCAGGCTGTTGTAGTACCACAGACTGGGGACATATATGTCATCTGCTGCTGTTCCTGATCTCTGGGATTTCTGGACCAGATTGGGCTCCCAATTATATGGACTCCTCAAGATACCAATTTTATTTTCCACACACTTGATGTCTGCCCTGGGGTCCAAAGGCTTCGCAAATTCTACCAGTTTCTCCATCGTTGCCTTCCTCTTTATTTTGTTACCCAGAATAAATGGATATTTTATTTTCTAAAAATACTTGCCTATGTGTTTTTTTTAAAAAGGACAGTTTGGTTGTGAGTAGGCAGGTACATTTAAAAAATACAATGTCAAATTAACAAGGGACACCAACACCAACCAACCTCCTTGAGGTAAAAAAATACAAGATAATAATGTTATTGTGGTAACTTGACCAAAAAAAAAAAAAAAATTGGAGATCTCGAGAAAATATATATTAAAAAAAAGGAGATCTTGATTAAAATCAAATAAAAAAAATATAAACGAAAAATTAAAACCATTATTATGGAGATCTGGCTTTAAAATAAAGAAAGATTATTCATGAGATCACAAGAAACAATAAAGAAATAAGTTTGTCATAAGTGAATATCAGCAGCAAAACAACTTCATTTTTCTAGCATTATAAAGAACAAAGGAATGCGCTGCATTAAAATATCCCAGAATTTGCAGCATGACGAATGTGCTATCTCCATTACGAACGCTAGTTTTACCAGTCCGAGCGCTCCCGTCTCGTACATGATTCTGAGCATGCATGTTTTTTTTTCCGTCCTAATTGCATACAGACGAACGGAATTTCCGTCTGAAAAAAAGAGAACATGTTCTCTTTCTAAGTCTGTCGGAATTTCCGACGGAAAAAGTCAGATGGGGCATACACACGGTTGGAATATCCAATAAACTTTTTCCATCAGAAATTCCGAGCTTGTGTACGCGGCATAAAAGTGTGCTTGAGGAATGATAAAGCAAAGAGTAGGACAGAGACAGAGTAAAAGAAAAGAAGAAAATAGGTAGGAACACCATAAGACCCAGCTAGGAACCCATCTAAGTGTATTAATGTAGGAAGTGGAGCCAAAGATTTCAAGCCTATTTTGAAAATCATTTTTTTTTTTTATCCTTAACAATACTGGCTCGTTTTTCATGATCCAGGAAAGAAACTGTCGTAGTGGTAAGGGAAGCTGTCAGTGTCCTCAAACACTGCTTTTAGATATTTTTCTAACCAACAATATAAAGAACACAAATGTCTGATTGGAATGTATTGGAAGATTAGTTATGTTTTTTTTTTAAGACAGTCAGGTTCTCTAGCAATCCCCAGAAAGCAGCTGTCAAAACTCTGTGTAAAATGAGACTTTATCTCCTTTCACTTTTAATTAATTTATCCTTTCTTTACCCATTGGTAAAAATCATGATTTTTTTCTATTGCCTAAATTAAGCCAATGCAAAAATGAATTCAAGCCATTTTTTGAAAGTAGGGAAGATGCAATTGTATCCGGGCAGACTGATAACAGACAGACTTTTTATGTTAACATTTATTCATCCTCTCCACTCCTCCCGAGACCTCCTGCTCTCAAGCTCTCATGTCTCCTCCTCCCATGCTCATCTCCAGGACTTTTCCAGAGCCTCTCCCATCCTCTGGAACTTTCTATCTCAGTCTATCCGGCTATCTCCTACTCTGGTTGCCTTTAGGCGATCTCTAAAAACTGATCTTTTCTGGGAAGCCTATCACAACCTCAACTAACTGAAGTTTTACCTCTTCCATCAGCTCATCCCCCAATTATAACCTCTTTCACCACATGCCCCACCCTATTAGATTGTAAGTTCTTATGAGCAGAGCCCTCTTAACCGTCTTGTATTTTATTGTATTGTAACTGTACTGTCTCCTTTCAGATTGTAAAGCTTTGTACAAACATTTGGCGCTATATAAATCCTATATAATAATAATTCTGGCCACAGTTTGAAGCTAAAGCATTAATATTTTTAGTTTTGGTTATTATAAGGAAGAGTTAGATTGGCCATACACTGTTAGGCTTTTCATTTATCCATCAGGTAGGTTTGAGGTGGATGGAGGAATGCCCCCAATAGGACATTGTATTTGGATAGCGGCACTGATACACTGATCAGTGGCTGCAGTTGCTGACCATCAAAAAGTTTCCTGGTATGTTCCTATGACAAAAGTTAATTAAATAACCAACATCTGTCAAGCAGGGGAGGCCACACACTAATTGAAATTTGTCCAGGCCCTGCTAAACTGGCCAAATTTTGACTAGTGTATAGCCATTAGAATCAGATTTTTAGAATAGAGCCAGGTTTTTATTGTTGTTTGTGTTTCTATTAGGGACCTTTCTCCTTACCTATCCTGGTGACAACTATCAGTAGGATGGAAGATAAGGCGAATCTCCACAGCAGTGAACAATACAGCAATAAAAACCTGACAACCCTCTCTCAAACAATCCACTCCTAATTTATTGCTGTCTGTGTCCTAGTAGCAGAGATCTGTCCTCACTTCCTAACATGACAGGAAGGGCAGGAGAATCTTCACAGCCGACTGCAGACAGCAATAAAGATCTGACAGAGGGTCTCATTTTTCCCATAATCTAACAAAGCTTTAATATAACATTTGGGCTGGAGTTCTACTTGAATGTCCACAACAGACGGGCAGAAGTGAGACATTATTTTATTTATTAATTTTTGTTGACCAATGTGTCTGCTTCATATGGTTGTTTCAGCAAATCTGCACTTCTCAGCCTCATCAGACATTTAGGCAATACTAATTAGTGATCAGGTACCATTGCTATATAACATTCCTGGGGGCAATCACAAGTTAATTGTTAGCAATGTTAGCAAGCTAAAAACTAACAGGCATAACCGAGGACAGAGGATTTGTCACTGCATAACTAAGATATTCAGACAGGTTGTTGAGGAAATGTATATGTTGATCATATAAACTATCAATTCAGAATGTAAGAACCTGCTTTTCATGCAAGCATTGTTGTAGTGCACCAGGTCACCCTGCTGCTTAAAATCACCTTGATGCAGTTAATCTGCTGTTCTGGGAACACCATTTTTTAAGCGCCATACCATGCCAGGGATTTTGCTGCTGGTGAAAGGATTGCTTTACAGGGCTAAAAAATGTAGAGAAATACTCACCTGTTTTTATGCTCCCTATCTGGATGGAAGAGAAAGATGTCACTCCCCGGTGAGTAGAGATGAGCTCTGGCATGTTTGGATTCTAGTCCAAACCCATATTAGCGAGCCTGCCAAGAAGCTATCACTGTAAAAGCCAATCATAAGTGCCCGAGGCATTCCCCACCCACCCCACCCCACAGCCTAACATATACAAGGGGCATGTATAAGTGTGGCTGCCTGGTGATGAATGCCATGTACACAGTACAGTACAGGTGACAGCTTCTTGGCGGGCTTACTTACATGGATTTGGACTATTATCTGAACACCTAAGCTCATCCCTACTGGTGACTACAGCTGACCATATATGGCTAGATTTTGGTTAGATTGTTCATCAGAACATTCTTTCTTGTCATCATTGAGTCAACTAATTTAATTTGAAACCCCTAAAAATGTCATCTAGATCTGCTATTTGAATGGAACCCCAGACATATTAAACAGAATTCATTGCAATAAGCAAAATTTCCCAAGAAAACCAGATTCACATTTAGCCCACCCCCTAAGGGCTGCAGATGAACTGGGATCCCCCACCCTGCACAGCCAGGCACACCAACTTTTCACAGGCACTCTAGAGGCAGAGAACAGTCCGTGACTTTTTTTTTGTTATTTATTGAGGGTACTAACCCTCAATGTGATGCCCATTGACTACAACAACAACTTCAGGGACAACTCTCCCTATATACAGTCTCTATATACAGCTCAACTTCTTCCTTCAGCACTCACTTGCTTGCAGAACCCAGCTGGATCACTGTAAAGATCTGACAGGCTCTCAGTCAGATTCAAAACGTTGGCCCATTGCAGATAGGGACCCGAGGCCCCTTGTATGTGTAGCAAAAGAACAGTGTCCAGCTTGTATCACTCCTGTGGCTACTGATCCCAGTACCACCTTTTCAGGCACTTCCAACCCACCTGGCTGCAGCTGCCCATTTCACTAGCCCTCCAGGCTAACTTCTTCCCACAGTCCTCCAGACTGACACTCACCAGCCTACCGGCTGACTCTTATGAGATTTCCCAGTAGTGCTGAAGTGCTGACCTGCTCCTGCTGTCTTCTCTCCTTGCTTCCATGCCTCCAGGAAGGGCTTCCTCTGTGTGTTTTAGGAGGATCCTTCCAGCACCAGAGCACCTGCCCAAGGTCACCCCCCCAGACTAAGGGACAACCTAAAGGGCCACTGACAGGCACCACAGCACTTCATCTCCATCTTACACCTGACTGCCCCTATTGGCATGACTCATGCCTATTCATGAGGTGGCCTGCCCCCTGCAAGTTCTTTTACTGGGGATTGGCTGAGGTCCTCATAAATATTCCAAGCAGCTCCTCCCAGCCTCCACCCACTATGTCTAGAGCATTCTCCTATGTCCCAGAAGACATGGGGAGGCACCATAGAAGCTGCTAGGATGAGTAATCCTGCCCTGAGTCACTGAACCCTGACCCAGATTCCCAGCTCAGGCTTAGCCCATAGCTACAATACATTTTCCTACACCCTGGGTGCTCCACCTGTGGCTCTCCAGCTGTTGCGGAACTACAAGTCCCATGAGGAAATGCAAGGCAGACAGTTACAAGCATGAGTCCCAAAGACAGAGGCATGATGGGACTTGTAGTTTGGCAAAAGCTGGAGGGCCACAGGTTGAGCACCCATGTCCTACACTAACCATTCTACACACAGTTAGAATGTGGGCAAAAATGGTCAAATTTGACCCTAGTGTGGTCCAAACTGAATGTCCATTTGACCTCACTGACCATTAGAAAATCCAGTGAACTTTCCAAAAATGAAAAATTTCAAACAAAACTCTGCTGGTGTATGCCCAGCTTTACAATTTGCAAAGCTTACCTCAGCAATGAAAGTGACATTTCATTAATTTGGCCAGTGAGGGAGTGACTCATGGAAGCAGATATGTATTTTCTCTGACCCTGTAGCTAATAAGTTGTCACAACATAATCACATGTGTAACATCAACCTATGCCTACACATGTGCTTGCTAGTTATTCTCGACTCTGTCTATTGCAATGTTCCTTTTCCGTTTTTCAGACAATGTGAAAGAGAGAGAGGGATATTGCACAGTAACAATCAGCAGAAGTCTTGAATTACATCCAAAACACATGGAAAAAGGTTTCTGAATCCATCTGCTGTGGTCTGCATAAATATAGTCATTCGGTGCTCTTTATCATAATAGTACTGTTACAATACCTATTGGATGGCATTAAGAATTAATTGATTGATTATACTTGTTGCCCTAAAGTGAACCTGAACTTTCCACAAAGGAATTGTTTATTCAACCCCCCCCCCTCAAACTTATAGTCATATATGCACCTTCCCTTTGCTCTCATGCTGCTCCATTCTGCAACAGGAGTGAATAGAGGAGGCCCTGAGAAAACTCAAAGTTGTTCATGCTTACACAAAACTAACACTGCTCTCCCTGCCAGCACAAGACAGCAGTAGTGATTGGCCACTCAGGCACCAAGCACTGCATTGTGGGAGAGAGGGAAGTTAGTCTCATGCTCCTCATACTTGGAATTAGCAAATATTTCAAGATCCACAAAAGTGTATGAGTAGAACTGCAAATCCTTTAACATGCATTTCAATTGTTTATTTAGTTGTTTATTGACAGATAACCACAGAATCATCAATGATATTTCCAGTTCCAAGCATCCACTTTTCTGTTGAAATTGTTAGTTATAGGTAAGCATGGCAAAACACATAAAGCATACTATGGTTACATTTTATTTAGAAGAAAGTGCTGATAGAAAGGTTAAGAGCTTCGGTGGCCTGCCTCCACAGTCATATTTTAAACCGTGTATTGATTATATTTTATAGTTCTTTGTGTCTTAAATTACGCCATAAAAAGGTACTAGTAGTGAGGCATTATTATACCTTACCATGCCGTAAAACACTGAGATTTCTACTGTCAGTTTTATTATTTAAGTATTTTATTATATCACTCGGTTGAAGAAATAATGAAAATCATAAATCCCAGCACTTGCTCTCATTATAAATGTATGTAAAATAACATGGAGACTATGTAAAGTAATAAATTATCCAGAAAAAATTAAAACAGCAAAAAAAATCTGAAAAAGCACTAGAAAGTGCCCAGGTATCTCTAAATGTATGAAAGTCATGAAGAAACGGATCCAGGCTAAACAGTTAATGGTTCAGGTGATAAGCTTATGAAAAACTACTTATACCAGTCAGCCAAATGTCCCCATGTGCTGGTACTAGCAGCATAGCAGGTACAATCAGAAACTTAAGTTAGGACTTTTAAATAAACCTGTGATCTTAATAACTTTATTGAATTTGATAAATCTCTGGAAATGTCAGTTTTGCTACATTTCCACCTGGCCCTGATGGCTTTGGTATAATATACTATAAATAATTCTCTGATATACTCAGTGAACAAATGATAAAGGTTTTTAATGCAGTGGGCCTGGCTTCGGCCTTCCCTCAGGACACACTTAGAGCACATATCACGGTGGTCCCAAAAGAGGGGAAAGACCCGGCGGAATGCAGAAGTTACAGACCCATTTCATTACTTAATGTTGACTTAAAACTTTTTACTAAAATATTAGCTACCAGACTTCAACCATGGCTTTCACAAATAGTAGACCTAGATCAAGTGGGCTTTATTCCAACAAGGGAAGGGAGAGATAACACAACAAAGGTACTTAACTTGGTCCACCATGCTAATGAGATAAACACACCTTGTGTGTTTTTGAACACTGATGCTGAGAAAGCATTTGATAGAGTTAACTGGCGATTCCTTTTTGAGGTACTGAAACAGGTGGGCCTGGGGGAACGAATGGTTGGTTGGATTACAAGTGTTTATGCGTCCCCACAGGCGGCTGTAAGGGTTAACGGCGTCCCTTCAAAACCCTTCAGTGTCTCGAATGGGACTCGCCAGGGATGCCCTTTGTCCCCTCTACTTTTCGCCCTATATTTAGAACCTTTTTGAATAGAATCCGCCAAAATCCGGATATATGGGGACTGCAAGTGGGGGAAGGGATGCACTAGGTCTCTGCGTATGCGGACGACCTGTTGTTTTCCTTGTCATACCCACATACCTCTCTCCCCAACTTAGTAGGAGAGATTGAGAAGTATGGTACTCTATCCAACTTAAAAATAAATCATAGTAAATCAGAAGCCATGAGTGTGGTGATAATACCTTCACTACAAAATACTATACAATCAAATTTTGGCTTTAAATGGGGCAAGTCTTTAAAGTACTTGGGCACAAATATACCTGCAAAAGTAAAAGATACTTTTAAGATAAATTTCCTCCCTGTGTATAATTTAATTAGAGCACTTCTTGACAAATGGCAACATGGCCTACACTCATGGTTTGGTCGCATTAATATAATTAAAATGACTATTCTGCCAAAAATCCTATACTTATTTCAGACATTACCAATTACGATTCCTAATACCTTTTTGCAGCAGTTACGTACACTTTTTATTCTGAAAGTTATCTTGTCTGGAAAACGACCAAGGATTAAACGTGACCTGCTGACTCTACCAAAAGACTTTGGGGGGATTGCAGTACCTGATATAAAGAAGTACTACTACGCAGTGCACTTACTGAGATTAGTAGATTGGTGTAGACATACCGACCTTAAAAGATGGGTTGACATAGAACAGCAAATGAGTCCCGTCCTCTTATGCAGAGCACCTTGGTGTTATACATTTTTGCCAATTTCTCTTAAAAAACACCCCTTAATTGGAACAACTTTACGAATTACAGCAAGGATTTGTCAAAATACAAATCTCTCAACAAGAAAATCACCCCAGTTTCCTATCCTGGGAAACCCAGGTTTCGTCCCAGGTATGGAAACGGGAGCATTTCAAAACCTTAAAGATAAGGGTTTATACCAGGTATCACATTTTCTCAAATCAGGGACATGGCCAACTGTTAAAACATTGACCCAAGTGGGAGGCCCTTTTGAAACCAACTTTTGGCAAGCCCTTCAAATTAGCCATTTTTTGAGGTCCTTGGGACCTCCTACAAATTTTCAACGGCAACTAACGACTTTCGAATCATATTGTGATGAAAAAGAACCACTCTCACAAGGGATCTCTAAGATGTATAAACTGTTAAATAACCCACCTGTTGATTACGTGATGCCTGGCATTAGTAAGTGGGAAAGAGACCTTGATAGGACTTTCTCCCCACTACAACGTAAACAAATTATCTACTTGACCTTTAATTCTTCAGTTTGCACTCGGACCCAGGAAGCTAACTACAAACCGACCAAACTTGGTTGAGTTGGAAAATATTTAGGAACTCAGAAAAAGGGAAAAAACTATTTGAAGAAGATGTAGCGATATAAGAAATTCTCAATGGGAAATATGCAATCTAGTGGAAAGGGCAGGGTGTCTCTTGTAGAGTTGTTGATGAATATTCCTATTTTCCTGACTGACTCTATGGCAGCCTACGTGTGGGTTAACCCCGCCTCCTCTCCAATGCTATAGGACCCCATACCCATAAAAGTAAGCTCACCTCTCAGCACTGTGTTCCTTTTTTGTCCTCCTCCAATGGACCTAAAGCATGCACGTCCGTGCGGATTTCCGGATGGATGAATGGATGGCACACTTCTATGCGGTGCAGCTCGGAGCCCAGCCATGGGCGGGTGGAGAGCTTGCAGCAACCATATTCCTGCAGTGGGATGTTGCTGCAGTGTGCCCAGAGCATCAGGATGTCCTCGGCTGGCAAGGTCTGCAACATTTTTCTCCATGGCACAGTAACTCAGCAGCAGTAGAACTAAAACTAGCAGTGGCCTTCTTGGGAGAAGCATCAGTTGATCTGATCTGTCTACTGTCCAGGATTATGCTATCCTCAGTTACGGCTAAACGAGCCCTAGGGCTACGCCCTTGGCAGGCTGACCCATCTTGTAAGCAAACATGGTGCAAGATTCCTTTCGAAGGATCATCGCTGTTTGGTAATAAACTAGATGACGCCATAGCTAAGGCCACAGGCGGAAAATCTGTCTTTCTTCCACAGGACAAGCGTCCACAGGGTCGAAGGAAGCCCCAGTTCAGAAGACACAGCCCGGAGCGTTCGAGGGAAGCACGCTCCTATAGACCCGGCCGGGACTTCAGAAGAAACTGGAGTAGAGGCCAAGCGTCCTTTCGCAAGCCAGCAAAGAACCAAGCGTCCAGTGGTCGCGACTAGGGATGAGCTTCGTGTTCGAGTCGAACATACGTTCGACTCGAACATCGGCTGTTCGATCGTTCGACGAAGATCGAACGATTTGGGCCGTTCGCGCCAAATTCGAGTGACGCGAACGGCCCACAATGCACTACGCCATCGCAGTGTCATCCAGGCGCTGTGATTGGCCAAGCATGCACTGTGACCCCGCATGCTTGGCCAATCACAGCGCCGGCAGCGAGGAGAGCAATGATTGGCCACAGGCAGGATGCCTGTGGCCAATTATTGCTGAGGGTGTTTAGTACACGCCCCACACTATAAAAGGCCGCCAGCACGGCGGCCTAGTGTAGTGTGTTCCGGAGCAGGGATAGAGCAGCATAGGCAGGGACAGTGACTTTTATTTCTTTCTTGCTTAACCTGGATTCCTTTAGTTTAGGGAAAGAGAAGGATAGGTAGGGAGAGTGTCAGTGTGTTTTGTGCTTGTGCTATATTGTGCTTAAAAAAAACATTTTTTCTAGGGACAGAAAACTGTAGGTAGGGAGAGTGTCAGTTTCTTTCACTGTCAAAGTCCTTGTTTCCAGGGACCTGGAAGGACAGTGAGTGAATTCTCCTTGTGCTAAATTGTGCTTAAAAAAAACATTTTTTCTAGGGACAGAAAACTGTAGGTAGGGAGAGTGTCAGTTTCTTTCACTGTGAAAGTCCTTGTTTCCAGGGACCTGGAAGGACAGTGAGCGAATTCTCCTTGTGCTAAATTGTGCTTAAAAAAAACATTTTTTTCTAGTGTGAGGGGGTTAACTCGGTAGCGGGTGTGTGTGACCCCCTGGTTGGGCTCCCCACACAAAAACAGGGCCAGCAGACGGAGGTTGTGGTTTTCAAAATCAAAAGGTGCGGTTTATTTCTCTATGTACAGTGACAAAAACACAGCAAAGCCAAAAAGAAACAAACAAAATAAATCCTGGTCAGTTTGACCTCTGACTAAACATGCAGGTTTCCTAAACTAACAACTGGGATCAGCCTAGTGCTGTCCTAGTCCCTAAGTCCCTGGTTTAGTAAAAGTCCAAACAAATAGCCACACAGGCTTTGCCTCACCGCACAGGGGTTCACTCTCCCTAGACAGTCCACACAGGTCTGGTTCCAGGCATGAGCTAACACCTAATGAATCTGGGAGTTTCTTATAGAGGCCTAAATGAGCTGACAAGGTTCAGCTGGTCTCATCAACTCCCTGTCTGCACGACGCCCAGCCCTCTCCCTAGAGGTATGAGTCATCCATGAGCACACTAGCCTTATACAACTCTCCACCTAGTTGTACAAATCGGCGTAAAGCCTGAATCTGGGCGAAATATATCTACCCCCCTGGATGCAACCAGGTGACTTTACCTTCCTGCTGTCACATACCCCCCCCTCTTGTTTTAACCTCGGGGTTGGAACACCAGCAATCAGGCATTCATGTACTCGAGACAAAGCATCCACATTCCCCATTTGAACGCCAGGGCGATGCTTTACTGTGAAGTTGAATTCCTGGAGGGCCAGGAACCACCTATTCACTCTTCTATTTGTTTCCTTGTTTTGAGCCATCCACTTTAACGGAGCGTGATCCGTAACCATGTCAAAGTGCCTACCTAGCAGATAGTACCGAAGGGAATCTAGAGCCCACTTCACCGCTAAACACTCCTTTTCAACCGTGGCGTAATTTACCTCATGGGACTTCAACTTCCTGCTGAGGTAAATGACTGGGTGCTCTTCCCCGTTCCAGACCTGGGACAATACTGCTCCTAACCCCACATCTGACGCATCACTTTGTACGACAAAGTCTTTAGAGAAGTCGGGTGAGTACAACACTGGCTGGCTACATAAGGCTTGTTTCAAGAATTGGAATGCTGCCTCAGCCTCGGGGGTCCATTTAATCATGACCGACCCTTTCCCTTTCGTCAGGTTGGTTAGGGGCACAGCCTTAGAAGCAAAGTGGGGAATGAAGCGCCGATAATAACCCGCGATTCCCAGAAAGGCTCGTACCTGCTTCTTGCTGTTGGGACGTGGCCAACTCTGGATGGCCTCGACTTTGTTGAGTTGGGGTTTTATTACTCCCCTGCCAATGGTGTACCCAAGATATTTGGCCTCCTCCTGCCCAATGGTACACTTCTTGGGGTTAGCCGTAAACCCCGCTTCCCGAACAGAGTCCAGGACTGCTTGCACTTTTGGCAGATGTGAGGCCCAATCTGTGCTATGGACAATTACGTCATCCAGGTAAGCCGCAGCATACTTCCGATGGGGCCTCAGCATCTGGTCCATTTTCCGCTGGAATGTGGCCGGCGCATTCTGTAACCCGAACGGCATTCTCTTATATTGGAACGCCCCGTCTGGGGTTACAAATGCGGTTTTCTCTTTGGCCGACTTGGCCAGGGGAATTTGCCAATACCCTTTTGTGAGGTCAAGAGTCGTCATGTATCGGGCTGTTCCCAGCCGGTCGATCAACTCATCTATACGTGGCATGGGGTAGGTGTCAAATTTTGTAACTTTGTTCAACTGACGAAAATCGTTACAAAATCGCCAGCTCCCATCCGGTTTAGGCACCAACACAATGGGACTAGACCAATCACTTTGGGACTCCTCTATCACCCCTAAGTTCAGCATTTTCTGTACTTCCTCCCGTATTGCCTCCCGTCGGGCCTCTGGGATCCGATAGGGTTTTAACTTCACCCTTTCACCGGGCGGGGTAATAATATCATGCTCTACCCCAGATGTTTGTCCCGGCAGCTCAGAGAACACCTCCTTGTTGCGAAGCACAAACTCCTTAACCTCCTGTTGTTGGGGTTGTGACAAGGTGGCTGCTATTCCAACCTCCGGAATCACGCAACCAGTTTGAGCTGGTGACCAAGTTTCTGCGACTAGGGACTCTCTATCCCTCCAGGCTTTCAACAGATTAACGTGATATATCTGTTCGGGCTTTCGCCTTCCTGGTTGTCTGACCTTGTAATTCACTTCGCTCACTTTTTCCATTATCTCGTAGGGGCCTTGCCATTTGGCAAGGAATTTACTTTCAACCGTAGGGACAAGTACCAATATCCTATCCCCCGGGGAAAAGGTACGGGTCTTTGCTCCACGGTTGTACACTCTCTGCTGTGCCAACTGCGCTTGGGCCAAATGTTCCTTCACGATGGGCATTACCTGTGCAATTCGATCTTGCATCAGGGCGACATGCTCAATCACACTCCTGTGGGGAGAACTCTCACTTTCCCAAGTTTCCTTGGCAATATCCAACAGCCCTCTTGGGTGTCTCCCATACAGTAACTCAAAGGGGGAGAATCCCGTAGAGGATTGGGGCACCTCCCTAATAGCAAACATCAAATAAGGAAGTAGACAGTCCCAATCCTTTCCATCTCTATCCACCACTTTCTTCAACATTTGTTTTAGGGTTTTGTTGAATCTTTCAACCAGCCCATCGGTTTGGGGGTGATACACAGATGTACGCAATTGCGTCACTTTGAACAATTTACACAGCTCTTTCATAACCCGGGACATAAAGGGTGTACCTTGGTCCGTAAGCAGTTCTTTACAAATACCCACCCGGCTAAAAACAAGAGATAGCTCTTTGGCTATGGTTTTGGCCGAGGTATTTCTGAGAGGGATCGCTTCTGGATAACGGGTGGCATAGTCCATTATAACCAATATGTACTGGTGCCCCCTAGCGGACTTGATTATAGGACCTACCAAATCCATTGCGATTCTCTCAAACGGGACCTCAATGATGGGTAGAGGGACCAGCGGGCTACGGAAATGTGGCATCGGGGCCGACCTCTGACACACAGGGCAGGAGGAACAATAATTTTCTATGTCCTTCATCACCCCAGGCCAATAGAATCTCTGTAATACCCTCTCTCGGGTTTTCTCTGTCCCCAGATGACCTCCAAGAATGTGCCCATGGGCCAACTCCAACACCAACTTCCTGTAAGGTTTGGGCACCACCAGCTGCTCAACGGTTTCTTCTGCCCTTTTTGCCACCCGATACAGTAGGTCCTTCTCTACGCTGAAGTATGGGTAAGTGCAGGTATTATCTGGGTTCACTAACTCGCCATCTATTTCCACTACGTTTTCCCGTGCCTTTATTAGGGCGGGGTCTTTTAACTGTTCTGTGGCAAAATTTTCCCTGTGAACCTCCAGATCAGAAAACTCCACAGACGGTAGGTTTTCGTCTGAGGAGGTGGGCTCCTCTCCAGTTTCTTGAGTCTCCCCTGCCAATACTGACAAGGGAAATTCTGGAGAGTCCTCACCACTCTCAGAGGAGTTCTGGCTATCACATTCCTGGTACATAGGGGCACCAGTGGGGGGCTCAGGATCATCCCACAGTTCCCAGAACTTCGGAAAATCCCTTCCCACAATGGCGTCATGCGGTAACTGAGATACTAAGCCCACTGGATGAGAGAGGGTACCTTTGGGGGTCTCGAAACACACTGTAGTCACTGGATACTCTCGGGTGTCCCCATGCACACAAATAACAGCTACCTTGCTATTCCCAGAGACCTCTGTTTTAACTAACTCAGCCTTTATCAGGGTCACAAGGCTACCTGAATCCAGCAATACCACAACATTTCTACCATTAATACACATTTTGCATAAATGTTTCTCAGTTCCCCGAATGGCAGTGCATGCGACTGTCGCACACAGCGACTGACGTCTGCCCGTCAGAAAGTCACACTGCATGGGTTCCTCCACAACCGGGCAATTGGCTGCAATATGTCCCGCTTGCCGGCAGCGGTAGCAAACGATCCTTCTTGCGGCCTCTTGAGCCGCTGATTTCCCAGGCTGTTCTCGCCAAACTTGGGGTAGAGCTCCCACCCTCTCACTCTCTCCACCCTCACCCCTTGGAATCCTCTTATCCGCCCCTGGGGATGGTCTGGTCTTAGGGTGGAAAGTCCGAGAGTCTCTGGAAGAGGCCGTCAGGTTCTCTGTAGCCAAGTATCTCTCTACACGATCCACAAGTTTACCGGCCGTTTCTGGGTCTCCGTGGCTTACCCACTTTTGAATGGCGGTAGGAAGAGCTCTCAAGAAACGATCCATCACAACACGTTCCACAATCTCCGGTGCGGACAAAGTCTCTGGCTGTAGCCACTTCCTGCTCAGGTGAATGAGATCATACATTTGAGACCTGGGGGGTTTTCCAAGCTGGAAAGTCCAGTTATGCACACGCTGAGCCCGGACAGCCAGGGTGACACCCAGCCTTGCCAATATTTCAGCTTTTAGCATCACATAGTCTTTTGCTTGGTCAGGCTCTAGGTCATAGTAAGCCTTCTGCGATTCACCAGTTAACAGAGGAGCCACCAGTCCAGCCCACTGCTCCTCAGGCCACTTTTCTCTTTCAGCAGTCCTTTCAAATGTGGTCAAAAATACCTCTGGATCATCCTCTCCAGTCATTTTTGTCAATAAACGACTCACCCCAAAGGACGCGGTATTAGTGGGACGGCTTTCCTCACTGGTCTGCGGACGTTGCTGCATTACTGCTTCCATTTGTTGTAGTCTCTGCTCTTGCTTCTGTAACAGGTCTATGAAGCGGGCCTCAGATTGCTGCTGGGCTTGTTGATGAGCTTGCTGCTGGGCTGCAAGGCTCCTTTGCAAACCTGCATTTGTCTGCTGTTGATTGGCATTTGCTAGAGCCAGCTGTTTCAGTATCTCCTCCATGCTGGCTTAAAAAAACTGCCACTGGTTCTCCACCAACTGTGAGGGGGTTAACTCGGTAGCGGGTGTGTGTGACCCCCTGGTTGGGCTCCCCACACAAAAACAGGGCCAGCAGACGGAGGTTGTGGTTTTCAAAATCAAAAGGTGCGGTTTATTTCTCTATGTACAGTGACAAAAACACAGCAAAGCCAAAAAGAAACAAACAAAATAAATCCTGGTCAGTTTGACCTCTGACTAAACATGCAGGTTTCCTAAACTAACAACTGGGATCAGCCTAGTGCTGTCCTAGTCCCTAAGTCCCTGGTTTAGTAAAAGTCCAAACAAATAGCCACACAGGCTTTGCCTCACCGCACAGGGGTTCACTCTCCCTAGACAGTCCACACAGGTCTGGTTCCAGGCATGAGCTAACACCTAATGAATCTGGGAGTTTCTTATAGAGGCCTAAATGAGCTGACAAGGTTCAGCTGGTCTCATCAACTCCCTGTCTGCACGACGCCCAGCCCTCTCCCTAGAGGTATGAGTCATCCATGAGCACACTAGCCTTATACAACTCTCCACCTAGTTGTACAAATCGGCGTAAAGCCTGAATCTGGGCGAAATATATCTACCCCCCTGGATGCAACCAGGTGACTTTACCTTCCTGCTGTCACACTAGGGACAGAAAACTGTAGGTAGGGAGAGTGTCAGTTTCTTTCACTGTGAAAGTCCTTGTTTCCAGGGACCTGGAAGGACAGTGAGTGAATTCTCCTTGTGCTAAATTGTGCTTAAAAAAAACATTTTTTCTAGGGACAGAAAACTGTAGGTAGGGAGAGTGTCAGTTTCTTTCACTGTCAAAGTCCTTGTTTCCAGGGACCTGGAAGGACAGTGAGTGAATTCTCCTTGTGCTAAATTGTGCTTAAAAAAAACATTTTTTCTAGGGACAGAAAACTGTAGGTAGGGAGAGTGTCAGTTTCTTTCACTGTGAAAGTCCTTGTTTCCAGGGACCTGGAAGGACAGTGAGTGAATTCTCCTTGTGCTAAATTGTGCTTAAAAAAAACATTTTTTCTAGGGACAGAAAACTGTAGGTAGGGAGAGTGTCAGTTTCTTTCACTGTCAAAGTCCTTGTTTCCAGGGACCTGGAAGGACAGTGAGTGAATTCTCCTTGTGCTAAATTGTGCTTAAAAAAAACATTTTTTCTAGGGACAGAAAACTGTAGGTAGGGAGAGTGTCAGTTTCTTTCACTGTCAAAGTCCTTGTTTCCAGGGACCTGGAAGGACAGTGAGTGAATTCTCCTTGTGCTAAATTGTGCTTAAAAAAAACATTTTTTCTAGGGACAGAAAACTGTAGGTAGGGAGAGTGTCAGTTTCTTTCACTGTCAAAGTCCTTGTTTCCAGGGACCTGGAAGGACAGTGAGTGAATTCTCCTTGTGCTAAATTGTGCTTAAAAAAAACATTTTTTCTAGGGACAGAAAACTGTAGGTAGGGAGAGTGTCAGTTTCTTTCACTGTGAAAGTCCTTGTTTCCAGGGACCTGGAAGGACAGTGAGTGAATTCTCCTTGTGCTAAATTGTGCTTAAAAAAAACATTTTTTCTAGGGACAGAAAACTGTAGGTAGGGAGAGTGTCAGTTTCTTTCACTGTGAAAGTCCTTGTTTCCAGGGACCTGGAAGGACAGTGAGTGAATTCTCCTTGTGCTAAATTGTGCTTAAAAAAAACATTTTTTCTAGGGACAGGAAACTGTAGGTAGGGAGAGTGTCAGTTTCTTTCACTGTGAAAGTCCTTGTTTCCAGGGACCTGGAAGGACAGTGAGTGAATTCTCCTTGTGCTAAATTGTGCTTAAAAAAAACATTTTTTCTAGGGACAGAAAACTGTAGGTAGGGAGAGTGTCAGTTTCTTTCACTGTGAAAGTCCTTGTTTCCAGGGACCTGGAAGGACAGTGAGTGAATTCTCCTTGTGCTAAATTGTGCTTAAAAAAAACATTTTTTCTAGGGACAGAAAACTGTAGGTAGGGAGAGTGTCAGTTTCTTTCACTGTCAAAGTCCTTGTTTCCAGGGACCTGGAAGGACAGTGAGTGAATTCTCCTTGTGCTAAATTGTGCTTAAAAAAAACATTTTTTCTAGGGACAGAAAACTGTAGGTAGGGAGAGTGTCAGTTTCTTTCACTGTCAAAGTCCTTGTTTCCAGGGACCTGGAAGGACAGTGAGTGAATTCTCCTTGTGCTAAATGTGCTTAAAAAAAACATTTTTTCTAGGGACAGAAAACTGTAGGTAGGGAGAGTGTCAGTTTCTTTCACTGTCAAAGTCCTTGTTTCCAGGGACCTGGAAGGACAGTGAGTGAATTCTCCTTGTGCTAAATTGTGCTTAAAAAAAACATTTTTTCTAGGGACAGAAAACTGTAGGTAGGGAGAGTGTCAGTTTCTTTCACTGTCAAAGTCCTTGTTTCCAGGGACCTGGAAGGACAGTGAGTGAATTCTCCTTGTGCTAAATTGTGCTTAAAAAAAACATTTTTTCTAGGGACAGAAAACTGTAGGTAGGGAGAGTGTCAGTTTCTTTCACTGTGAAAGTCCTTGTTTCCAGGGACCTGGAAGGACAGTGAGTGAATTCTCCTTGTGCTAAATTGTGCTTAAAAAAAACATTTTTTCTAGGGACAGAAAACTGTAGGTAGGGAGAGTGTCAGTTTCTTTCACTGTCAAAGTCCTTGTTTCCAGGGACCTGGAAGGACAGTGAGTGAATTCTCCTTGTGCTAAATTGTGCTTAAAAAAAACATTTTTTCTAGGGACAGAAAACTGTAGGTAGGGAGAGTGTCAGTTTCTTTCACTGTCAAAGTCCTTGTTTCCAGGGACCTGGAAGGACAGTGAGTGAATTCTCCTTGTGCTAAATTGTGCTTAAAAAAAACATTTTTTCTAGGGACAGAAAACTGTAGGTAGGGAGAGTGTCAGTTTCTTTCACTGTGAAAGTCCTTGTTTCCAGGGACCTGGAAGGACAGTGAGTGAATTCTCCTTGTGCTAAATTGTGCTTAAAAAAAACATTTTTTCTAGGGACAGAAAACTGTAGGTAGGGAGAGTGTCAGTTTCTTTCACTGTCAAAGTCCTTGTTTCCAGGGACCTGGAAGGACAGTGAGTGAATTCTCCTTGTGCTAAATTGTGCTTAAAAAAAACATTTTTTCTAGGGACAGAAAACTGTAGGTAGGGAGAGTGTCAGTTTCTTTCACTGTCAAAGTCCTTGTTTCCAGGGACCTGGAAGGACAGTGAGTGAATTCTCCTTGTGCTAAATTGTGCTTAAAAAAACATTTTTTCTAGGGACAGAAAACTGTAGGTAGGGAGAGTGTCAGTTTCTTTCACTGTCAAAGTCCTTGTTTCCAGGGACCTGGAAGGACAGTGAGTGAATTCTCCTTGTGCTAAATTGTGCTTAAAAAAAACATTTTTTCTAGGGACAGAAAACTGTAGGTAGGGAGAGTGTCAGTTTCTTTCACTGTGAAAGTCCTTGTTTCCAGGGACCTGGAAGGACAGTGAGTGAATTCTCCTTGTGCTAAATTGTGCTTAAAAAAAACATTTTTTCTAGGGACAGAAAACTGTAGGTAGGGAGAGTGTCAGTTTCTTTCACTGTCAAAGTCCTTGTTTCCAGGGACCTGGAAGGACAGTGAGTGAATTCTCCTTGTGCTAAATTGTGCTTAAAAAAAACATTTTTTCTAGGGACAGAAAACTGTAGGTAGGGAGAGTGTCAGTTTCTTTCACTGTCAAAGTCCTTGTTTCCAGGGACCTGGAAGGACAGTGAGTGAATTCTCCTTGTGCTAAATTGTGCTTAAAAAAAACATTTTTTCTAGGGACAGAAAACTGTAGGTAGGGAGAGTGTCAGTTTCTTTCACTGTCAAAGTCCTTGTTTCCAGGGACCTGGAAGGACAGTGAGTGAATTCTCCTTGTGCTAAATTGTGCTTAAAAAAAACATTTTTTCTAGGGACAGAAAACTGTAGGTAGGGAGAGTGTCAGTTTCTTTCACTGTGAAAGTCCTTGTTTCCAGGGACCTGGAAGGACAGTGAGTGAATTCTCCTTGTGCTAAATTGTGCTTAAAAAAAACATTTTTTCTAGGGACAGAAAACTGTAGGTAGGGAGAGTGTCAGTTTCTTTCACTGTCAAAGTCCTTGTTTCCAGGGACCTGGAAGGACAGTGAGTGAATTCTCCTTGTGCTAAATTGTGCTTAAAAAAAACATTTTTTCTAGGGACAGAAAACTGTAGGTAGGGAGAGTGTCAGTTTCTTTCACTGTCAAAGTCCTTGTTTCCAGGGACCTGGAAGGACAGTGAGTGAATTCTCCTTGTGCTAAATTGTGCTTAAAAAAAACATTTTTTCTAGGGACAGAAAACTGTAGGTAGGGAGAGTGTCAGTTTCTTTCACTGTCAAAGTCCTTGTTTCAAGGGACAGAGAAGGACACCTGAAGGTGGCCCTTATTGCTTTTTTCCCATCTCCCTGCAGGCCATCTATTAGAATGTCTGGAAGGCAAACAAGGAGAGGCAGACAGTCAGGAGGCAATAAAAGAGGGCAAGCAGGCTCTGTGTCGGGGGGCAACAGTGCTGGTCGTGGACGCGGTGCATTGTCATCAGCACATGGCCATGGGACACGCTTGTCCTTCTTTTCGGCAGCTGGACATGTTGAGCCACATCATGCCGAAGACTTGGTAGAGTGGATGACCAAGCCCTCCTCCTCCTCCTCATCCTCTCTCACCCAGGCTCAGGGTACTGGAAAAGCAGCTGCCAAAGCGTCCTCTTCCCTGGTATCAATGTCAGACTCATCATCAGTCACTCCTTCCCTAGACCCACCATGTCCTCCTCCTGAGGAGTCCCCCGAACTGTTTCAGCACAGTGTTGGGTACATGCTCCAGGAGGATGCCCAGCGTTTCGAAGGGTCTGATGATGAAACCCAGCTAGAGGAAGGCAGTAGCGTGAGAGCAGACAGAGGGGATGCTCAAGAAGGACACCAATCTGGCAGTCATGTTCCAGCAGCTGCAGCATACTGCCAGATTGGCTCCAGTGATGAGGAGGGAGGTGATGATGAGGTCACTGACTCCACGTGGGTGCCTAATAGGAGAGAGGAGGAGGAGGAGGATGAGGAGGAGGCACATCTCCAACGAGGCAGGATGCCCTTTGGTGGCCAGCGTAAGGGCAGTACACCGACGCAATCACACCGCAGAGCTCCGCCTGTGCAGGGCGCTGCCTCTGCCCGTCATTCAAAAAGTTCTTTGGTGTGGGCCTTTTTTGAGGCTAGTGCATCAGATCGCACAGCTGCTGTTTGCAACATATGTCTCAAGCGTATATCGCGTGACCAAAACATCAGCCGCTTGGGTACCACATGCCTGACCAGACATATGTTGACCTGCCATGCAGCTCGTTGGCAAGCCTACCTCAAAGACCCACACCAAAGAACAAAGCGGACCTCTCCTTGCACCGCATCAGCTGGGATCTCCAACCCCACTATAACTTCAGTCCTCTCTGAAACATGCACTGAGAGGAATGAAGGTGTAGAATTAGGTGTGTCACAGCCAAGTACTTGCGGCCACTCTGCTAGCAGTACACCGACGTCCGATTCTAGCAGGCAAATTTCCCTGCCCCAGCTGCTGGACCGTCGAAAGAAGTTCACTCCCAGCCATCCACATGCCCAGCGGTTGAATGCTAGCTTGGCTAAATTGCTAGCGCTTCAACTGCTGCCTTTTCAGTTGGTAGACTCGGCCCCCTTCCGTGAGTTTGTGCAATGTGCGGTTCCTCAGTGGCAGGTTCCCAAACGCCACTTTTTCTCACGGAAGGCTATTCCGGCTCTCTACCGGCATGTGGAAGGCAATGTCTTGGCCTCGCTGGACAGGGCGGTCAGCGGTAAGGTGCATATTACCGCTGACTCATGGTCCAGCAGGCATGGACAGGGACGTTACCTTTCTTTCACGGCCCATTGGGTCACTCTTTTGGCAGCTGGGAAGGATGCAGGACAAGGTGCAGTAGTGTTGGAGGTTGTCCCACCGCCACGCCTCCAAAATGCTACTACTGGTTGTGACACACCTCTCTCCTCCACCCCCTCCTCTTCTTCTTCCTCCATGGCCTCTTCCTGTGGTTTGTCCTATGAACCAGCGGTGCTCCGTAGCCGTTCACGGGGCTACGCAAGTACGCAGGCAAAAAGATGCCATGCCGTGCTTGCGCTGGTGTGTTTGGGGGACAGAAGCCACACTGGGGCAGAGGTCCTGTCTGCTCTGCAGGGCCAGGCCGAGAGGTGGTTGACGCCACGCCAGCTTAAGCCAGGAATGGTGGTTTGCGACAATGGCACCAACCTCCTCTCCGCCCTCCGACAGGGACAACTGACCCATGTGCCCTGTGTGGCTCACGTCCTTAACCTGGTGGTGCAGCGGTTCTTGGGCAGGTACCCGGGCTTACAGGATGTCCTGAGGCAGGCCAGGAAAGTCTGTGTGCATTTCCGCAGATCTTATAATGCCAGTGCTCGCCTGGCTGAGCTGCAAAAGGAGTTGAACCTGCCCAAGAACCGCCTTATATGTGACATGCCCACCAGGTGGAACTCAACGTTGGCCATGCTGCAGCGGCTGCACACGCAGCAGAGGGCCATCAATGAGTACCTGTGCGACTACGGCACCAGGACAGGGTCAGGGGAGCTTGTTTTTTTTTCTCCACGCCAGTGGGGCATGATCAGGGATGCATGCACTGTCCTGGCACCATTTGAGGAGGCCACGAGGATGGTGAGCAGTGACAGTGCATGCATCAGTGACACTGTACCTCTTGTCCACCTGTTGGAGCACACGCTGCGTTGAATAATGGACAGGGCACTTGAGGCAGAACAGAGGCAGGAAGAGGAGGACTTCCTTGCCTCTCAAGGCCCCCTTTACCCAGACAGTGTTCCTTCTGTCCCACCCATCGCACAGGAAGAGGAGGAGGAGGAGGAGGAGGAGGAGGAGGAGGATTGTGTCAGCATGGAGGTGGAGGCTGGCACTCAGCATCATCAGCAGCAGTCTTTTAGGGATGATTTACAGTCCCAAGAAACCAGTGGACTTGTACGTGGCTGGGAGGAGGTGGCTGCGGATCATGTCGTCCTTAGTGACCCAGAGGACTCCGGAGCGAATGCCTCAGCAAACCTACGCTGCATGGCCTCCCTGATCCTGCAAAGTCTGCGGAAGGATCCTCGTATTCTTCGGATCAAGGAGAGGGACCATTACTGGCTGGCCACTCTCCTTGATCCACGGTACAAGGGTAAGGTTGCGGACCTTATGTTACCGTCGCAGAGGGAGCAGAGGATGAGACAACTCCGGGAGGCCTTGCAGAAAGGTCTGTGCAACGCGTTCCCAGAGACTGGGAGGTTACAAACTCCTGGTCCTGGACAACGAGTTGCTGAGGCTTCGGCCAGTCAAAGAAGGAGCGGTGGGGAAGGTGGCCGTCTGACCGATGCGTTCAGACAATTCTTTAGTCCGCAGCCCCAAAGTATGATCGGTTCCAGCAACCATCGCCAGCGTCTGATAAACATGGTGCAGGAATATCTAGGGGCAAGGTCAGACTTGGACACCTTCCCCACCGAAAATCCTCTGGCTTACTGGGTCTTGAGGATGGATCACTGGCCAGAGCTTGCACAGTATGCAATTGAGCTACTGGCCTGTCCTGCATCCAGCGTTCTTTCGGAACGCACATTCAGTGCTGCTGGAGGATTTGTCACGGATCACAGGGTGCGCCTGTCCACCGACTCGGTTGATCGACTGACTTTCATCAAGATGAACCAGTCTTGGATCACCACCAGCTACCACACACCTGATGCTGATATAACAGACTAATTGATTTTAACATGTCACATCCCTTCAAGACTGATGCTGATGCTGAGTGCCTGTGCTGTTATGTTGACTGGCTATCCTCCTCCTCCGAGTCCTCAATGATACGATTGATGATGATAGCTTGGAAGATCATTTTTGTTTATGGGTGCCGCCACCAGTGGCTAAGGCCCAATTTTTCAGCCCCTGTTTTACAGGGGCGTGTAATTACAATTTTTTTAGCAATAATTTGCCATAGGGCTCATTGCTGTGCTCCAAGTACAGTATCTGTGAGGGGTTGGAGTGTTGTGTCACCAGTGCCTAAGGCCCAATTTTTCAGCCCCTGTTTAACAGGGGCGTGTCATTACAATTTTTGAAGCAATACTTTGCAACAGGGCTCATTGCTGTGCTCCAAGTACAGTATCTGTGAGGGGTTGTAGTGTTGTGCCACCAGTGCCTAAGGCCCAATTTTTCAGCCCCTGTTCAACAGGGGCATGCAATTACAATTCTTGATCTAATAATTCACAGCAGGGTCCATTGCTGCACCCACCAAGAGTAACTCTGAGGGCTTACAGTCTTGTGGCAACGCCACCACCACCACCACCACGAAAGGCCCAATTTTTCAGCCCCTGTTCAAAAGGGGCATGTAATTACAATTCTTGATCTAATAATTCACAGCAGGGCCCATTGCTGCACCCACCAAGAGTAACTGTCAGGGCTTACAGTGTTGTGGCACCAGCACCACCATCAAAGCCCCAATTTTTACTACCACTGTTCAACAATTATATGTAATTAAAATTCCTGATATAATAGTTGACAGCAGGGCGTTCCAGCACCAACCAAGAGTAACTGAGTGCTTACAGTGTTGTGCCAACACCAACAACTAAGGGGCCTATTTCTGCAGAGTATATACGGCAGGTCCCTACTTTCAAACATCCAACTTACAAACGACTCCTACTTGCAAACGAAAGAAGACAACAGGAAGTGAGAGGAAATCTACCCCTAGAAAGGAAAATTCTCTCCTGTAAGAATAAATATGGGAGAAAGGGGTCTCATCTGTACTGATGCTTTATCAGCAATCCTTGTTTCAAGAAAAACACCACATTTCAAAAACAGTTGTCATTGGGACGGAAAGTGAGGTGAAATGTTCTGAACAGGGGCACAGACAGCAAAACAAATGTTACAGGGGTGATAACCCTTACCTATGTTTCCCAAAAAGTTTAAAAATAGATTTTTGGGCTGGAGCTACACTTCAACAATGTACCTGTTCAAAATTACAAACACATTCTACATAAGAACAAACCTACAGTCCCTGTCTTGTATGCACCGCCTGTATACGGCTGTTCAGAGTATATAGGGCCTTTTTTATTTTATGTGCGGGGTTCCCCTTAATATCCATACAAGACCCAAAGGGGCTGGTAATGGGCTGGGGTAGGGGGGGGGGGGGGTCATGGGGTAGCTATGCCATTTTTCTTAAAGATTTTCATCCATATTACCGGGACCAGACATTACATTAAAGCCGCAAGCAGTTTTAAATGGCTTTTTTTTCCTTTAGAAGTGTCATTTTGTGCAGGGACAGTTCTAAACACGGGAAACACGTGGCACTTCACAGGCATACTTTAGACACCCCCCAGGTACGATATTTAAAGGAATATTTGACTTTTTTTTTTTCACTTTATGCATCATTAAAATGACTGCTCCCGAAAAACGACCGTTTTTAAAACTTCTTTTTGCATTGATACATGTCCCCTGGTGCAGAACCCGGGTTCCCAAACCCTTTTTAGGACAATAACATGCATAATAGTTGTTATAATTAGCACTTTAGAATTCGAACGTTCGCATCCATTGTATTTAATAGGGTTCTAATGTTCGTTCGAACTTTCGGTCCGTTCGCGGGTTCTGGTGCGAACCGAACCCGGGGGTGTTCGGCTCATCACTAGTCGCGACCAGGCTAAATCCTTTTGAGATTTTGCCCGCCCAGGCGGGTCGGGTAGGAGCACGCCTGCTCCTCTTCCGGCACGTGTGGGTTGCCTCAATCTCAGACTTCTGGGTCGTCAGGACAGTGTCGCCAGGTCACGCATGGTCCTTCTCCAACATTCCTCCCCCCAGATTTATCTCAACCCTACTTCCAAATACGGAAGAGCAAAAACAGGCCTTACTGTCCTATGTAGACCTGCTGAAAACCCAGGGAGCAGTGGTGTGTGTCCCAGAGGAAGAACAGTTCCAGGGTGTGTACTCCCCCCTTTTCTTAGTCCAAAAGAAAAGCGGTGCCTGGCGCCCGTTAATAGATCTGACGTATCTGAACAAGTTCATAAGGCACGGAAAATTCAAAATGGAGACTCTGTCAACAATCAAACAAGCCATTCAACCAGGCGACTGGATGATTTCGATAGACCTGAAAGATGCCTATTTCCACGTGCCAGTGGCAAAGGACTTTCTCAAGTATCTCCGGTTCCATATGGGGCAGGAACATCTACAATTCATCTGCCTACCGTTCGGTTTGACAACTTCCACTCGGGTTTTCACCAAGGTCCTCTTGGCCGTAGTGGCCCTCATCAGGTTAAAGGGTGTGTGTCTTTACCATTATTTAGACGACCTTCTAGTTCTGTCTCAAAACAGAGAACAGCTGCTGGTGCACAGAGAACAAGTGATCTCAACCCTTTCCAGCTTTGGATGGCTTCTAAACTTGGAAAAAAGCCACCTGGATCCAGCCCAATGCTTAATTTACTTAGGGGCTCAGTTCAACACAGTGGAGAACACCATCTCCCTGCCGGTAGAGAAGATTCCGGTGATCCAGAAGAGGATTTCTCGCGCTCTGGATGCTCCTCATCTGAAAGCATCACAATGCCTAAGAATCATTGGCACAATGGTCTCCACGACCCCCATGGTCAAATGGGCTCTATGGAGGTTACGCCCCTTTCAGTCAGGGTTCCTCCGGCAGTGGTACTCAGGGGACAAGAGTCAACTCATCCACATATCCGCAACAATGAGAAACAGCCTCTTCTGGTGGCTCCAACTCAAGAATTTGCAAAACTGTCACTTCATTGCCCCCATCTCCTGGGTCACAATCACGACCGACGCCAGCGGTTCCGGCTGGGGGGCTCTCTGTGATCAGAACCTTGCTCAGGGCAGGTGGGACGCTCACCTCCGCAACCCAGGCTCAAATGTCCTAGAGTTCCGGGCAGCTTGGTGTGCCCTCCAATCCTTTTCTCGGTTTCTGAAAGAAGAATCGGTATTGATCAGGATGGAAAACACCACAGCAGTGTCATATGTGAAGAGACAAGGGGGGACACGGAGTTCCACACTCCTTTTAGAAGTGGAGCCCATCATGACTTGGGCCCAGAAAAATCTGGCCAACATATCAGCAGTTTTTATTCCGGGAGTACAGAACTCACAGGCGGATTTCCTCTCACGAACTCGTCTAGACAACAACGAGTGGTCCCTCAATGTACAGTCCTTCAACTGGATTCTGTCCCTGGAAGTCAATCCCGAAGTGGTCCTATTCGCTTCCCCTTACAATTCCAAAGTAGTGAAGTTCTACTCTCGGGGCTGTTGCAACCAGGCAGTCGGAACGGATGCCCTGATGGACAGTTGAAGGTTCAGGAGGGCATACGCATTTCCCCCGATCCCGATAATTCTCAAATTCCTGAGGAGACTTCAAGCGGAACCAGCCAAAGTAACAGTAGTGGCTCCTTATTGGCCAAACAGGCCTTGGTTTCCCCTCCTGATCCAACTGAGCTACCGGGACCCGGTACCTCTTCCTCTCAGGCCGGACCTTCTCTCTCAAGGGTCACTCCTACACCCTTGTCCGGCACTGATGAGACTGATGGTCTGGTTCTTGAGAGGGAGAGGCTGGAATCCCTCGGCTGCGCCTCTAGAGTGATGTCTACACTGTTGAGCTCAAGAAGGGCAAGTACCAACAAGGTTTATAGAAGAATCTGGGCCAAATTTGTTGAGTTCTCCTCTGCTTCTGGGAGGTCCTTCAAAAATCCAGGAGTTCAGGATGTTCTTAGTTTTCTTCAAACCGGACTAGACTTACCCTTATCTGTTAGCTCTTTAAGAGTACAAGTTTCGGCCTTGTCAGCCTTCTCTGGGGTCTCATGGGCAGTCCATCCCTTAGTCAGACAATTCTTTCAATCAAGTATTAAGCCCCAAAGGAAACCAAGATTTGCCAAGTGGGATCTTCCTCTCGTTCTAGACTTACTGGCTGGACTCAGTACATCGGGGCCCTCCCCGTCCTCCATTAAGGACTTTTCAGCGAAAGTAGCCTTCTTAGTAGCCATCACCTCGGTTAAGAGGGTCTCTGAGATCGGGTCTCTGGGTCATGAAGAACCTTTTCTAACATTTTTCCCGGATCGAGTAGTCCTTATACCCATGTTGGGTTCAAATCCAAAAGTGTCTTCGGTATTTCACGAAAATCGAGAAATTGTTCTACCTACGTTTAAGACTCCAGATTCCAGTGAAACTCATCCCCTGGATATAGGTGAAATCCTAAAAGAGTATTTGCAAATTACTTCTTCCTTCAGACGATCTGATCATCTGTTTGTTCTGCATTCTGGAAACAACAAAGGGAAGAAAGCTTCAACCAGGACAATTGCATCATGGATCGTTCAAACAATCCAGCAAGCATACAGGGCTAAGGGCTTGGCTCCTCCACAGGCGGTGATGGCACACTCCACCAGAGGGATGGCAGCATCCTGGGCGGCGGCCCGACATGTGGCTCCAGATGTCATCTGTAAAGCGGCCTCGTGGGCCTCTATTAAAATGTTTATGGCCCATTACTGCATTGAACCGGCATCATTGTCCTCTGTTAATTTTGGGTTAAGAATCCTGTCGGTTGACAGGACAAATTAAAGCTTTTCTGTTCAGCATACCCACCCGTGTGGTCTGGCTAGTTATTTCCCACACATAGGCTGCCATGGAGTCAGTCAGGAAAACGGAAAATGTATTACCAAATACTTACCGTAATTTTCCTTTCCTGATGGACTCCATGGCAGACGGAGTTCCCAACCTGAAAGAAAATATTAATGAAAGAAAGTAAGTGTCCAAGAGTCGGCTAGTTACGGAACACAGTGCTGAGAGGTGAGCTTACTTTTATGGGTATGGGGTCCTATAGCATTGGAGAGGAGGCGGGGTTAACCCACACGTAGGCTGCCATGGAGTCCATCAGGAAAGGAAAATTACGGTAAGTATTTGGTAATAAATTTTCAGTTTTTCCTATGTTTACTCCATCTTTCTGGGGAGTGGGGATTGGTCTCTTTGTTGACCATCCCCATCTACCATCCTTCCCCTTAATTAAACAATTAAAATATGTTTGTTTTTTTTGTTTCTCCTCCCTCTTCTCCCCTCTCCTAATTTGAGACGCAACATTGGGAGGAGGGGCAGAGAGGGAGGGCTGAGGAATGCGGGCTGTAGAGGGTGAGAGGTGGGAGGGATAGAGTAGGTACAAGTTTTGAAATAATAATTTTTGTCAATATATATATCCATTGGATGTGAAAATTGTTGTAAATTTACCTCTCTTTTTTTTGTTTATGACAATTATGGAAAAAAAAGAATAATAAAGAAAAAAAAAACATTTCCAGCTTAGCTGATCTTGACTTATGTTACTAACTGTTTCTTAGGCCCCTTTCACACTGAGGCGTTTTTACCGCATTTTTGCAGTAAAAATAGCGCTGTAAAAATGCCTGAAATAATCCTGCCCCATCATTCTCAATGAGAAAGCCCTGAGGGCTTTCACATTGAGGCGTTTTGCTGGCTGTGCGTTGGAAAAAATCCTGCAAACAGCTTCTTTTGGAGCATCTTTGGGGCGCATAAAATAGCACTGTAAAAACGCCTATCCCCATTGAAATGAATGAGTACCGCTGTAAAAACGCGGTAAAAACGCGGTAAAAAACACCCACAGTATAGTGGAGGATTGTGGGATACCAAATAATCCCTTTTACCGCAAAAATGCGAATGCGGTAAAATCGCGGTAAAAAACTCATAATTTTTTGCCGTTTTTTCAACGCCTCAGTGTGAAAGGGGCCTTATTGCCAGCCTCAGAGTGGCTTCTGTCTTTGATCCAACTTTGCCCTGTCTTGACTTTGGCCTGTCTACTAAGATCCAGATCTGCCTAGGTTGACCTTGACTTGTCTATAGAATAAGATACAGATCTGCCAGTCTTAATTTTGGCCCATCTGATGAATAAGATTCAGCTCTACCTGCTTTGACCTTGGACTGACTAAGATCCAGGTCTGTCAGCCTTTATCTTGGTCTCTCTTTTGACTAATATCCAGTTCTGGCGACTAAGATTGAGATCTACCTTGCCTGACCTTGGCCTGTCTTCTGAGTAAGACCCTGGTCCGCATGCCTTAACCTTGGCCTTTTTTCCTTGTAACATCCAGATATACCTTCCTTGACATTACTCTGTGTACTAAGACCCAGATCCATCTGTGTTAATCCAACCTTTCACCAGTTGGTGAAGCATCGTGCTGCTCTGCTCACTAACTGCACTTATGTTCTGCACTTGGCTTCCGGTATTAAAATGTCAGCAGGAGGTGCACGGATTACCAATCTCCATGTCAAGTATCTGCCAGCCACAGTGGTCTACAGTGTGCCTGTGTGGAATTTCAGAATTGTGAAAAATATTGTGATATTATCATAGTATGTACCACAGCTGATTTTTTTTTTCTTGGCATCGTAGCTCCTTATAGTGTACTATGTATTAGGCTATTGACAACCGCTTGTTCACAAAAGGGAGGACACTACAAAGCATGAATTAGATATAGTAGCTTTTTTTTGCCATACATTATATATGAATACATGCAGTGCCGGGGCTAGCACTGATATGTGTAGTGCCTAGCTGAAACAAAGAGTTTAAAGGAGAAGTACAGCCAAAGCTTATTTGGCTGTACTTATCCTGTGGATCACAGGTGTGCAGTTCGTTCTGAACTCCTGTGACCCATTTTCAGCAGACAACAGGCTGAATCCCATTGTCGACTGACATCACCGAGCCGGTCAAGGCTCGGAAAGGATCAGGACCATATTGTTGGGATCCACCCACATGCCTGGTTTGGCACCCGGCTCAGCCACTCAGCGAGCTTCTGAGAGCCTGAGCCAGCCACTCCCATCCCTTCACAGCACAGCGCTCCAGTGAGTGAGGGGGAGGCAGAGAAATCACCAGCTCTCTGCTCAGGGAGCTGTGAGAACCGAGCGATAGGCCATGTGTGATCGCTCGATTCTCACCCTTAGTGCTGGTGGGGGACAGTTGCAGCATCGGACCTATGATTCTGCTGGAAAACAAAATTCCTGATGCACATTTTTTCCTATAGCAAAATATGGGACTAACAGCACCAAACTAAAATTTTCCCTGGCTTTGGTGTGAGGGAAAAATGTCCCTGCATCAGTGGTGTCACTGGAAGTAAAAAATGTCCCTGTGTTGGTGGTGTCAGGGGAAGCAAACATGCCACTGCATCAGTGGTATAGGTTTGAAGAGGGCTAATTTGGCATCTGTGTTAGTGTTCAATATGTAGAAACCTATGTACACTAAAAAGAGGAGATTATGGCATGTTATTTGAGCTGCAGCAAGTCTTATAACATCTTTATGCCCTTGGCATTAAAATAGCTCATTATGTTCTCTGTTACATGAAGCCAGTTATTGCAAGCGAATAAGATTTTTACCTTTATTGTTTCCGACATGTTCCCTTTACCAGTCTCTGTTTTTCTCACCCTTATTCTGCATAAAAACCAATATTGTACACAAGCTTACAGTCTTTTGATGTTGCCTATGACTGAGTCAACGTAATGGCGAGTCTTTGGTATCTGTTTCATGTATAATGTAAGCATTTATTCGAGATAATAACACAATGCTATCAGTGATTATAATATAAATATGCTCAACCTTGGATGTTTTTTTTCCATTTGATAAGTATAAGCCACGATAAAGGCAATATAATATAATATTGAGTAATACCCTTTCAAACATTGAACAAAAGACCTGCAGTTTGTTTTCTTCAGCATGTTTATTTGTATCTCAAAGACTGTCCAGTCTATAGGTCTTGAACTGGCTACAATCTTTAGATGGCTGCAGGATTAATAATTTTTTTTCACATGAAAGATTTTTCTACACACCTGTGTTTGCATTGGTCCTCTGGAGGAAAGGGGGAGATCACTTTACAGACGTCAAGACATGTATAACATCAATTTATCTTGAGGTGAATGGGGGAGAGAAAAATCCAACTGTGCTGATGGACTTTTCTTCCAAAAAGAAAGATGTCTGCCTTGGTTGGATGACTACACACAAAAAATCAGCACCTGTTGTCACATTTGAAATTTGTTCCATATGCAATTTGTAACTGTCCGCCTGTCATTTTAAATCTTTGTTCAGCACTGACTGGCAGGTGGAACCTTTATTGCCTTACTTTTGTTCCCCTGGGGAATCTTTTAATCACCAGACACATCCTCCTTCCTCTAGTTTGAGAGAAAAAAGTCCCTCATGTTTCAGCATTCACTCAGAGGCAAGGCTAGCTAGCAGATGGTTTATGAAGTTTTCTAAAGTTTAAGTTTGCACCCCTTGGCAAGCTGAGCAAGGTACGCAGTAAAGGTGCATTGTCATTGTCAGTATATATGTTTTAAGCATAAATTGTGTCCATGCTGTTAGTTAAAACATATGCTGTAGACAATCCATATGTTTGAACATATAGTCATGTTTCTTTAGATATTTAATGTTTAATGTTAATTTAGATATATGTGTGCAGATAATTGAACACCACTTTGTAACTCCACATTTGTAATTCTGTTGTAACCCCATTTTGGTGATCTCTGTAAACAAATGTATTGTATGTCATTTTACAGTTTTCACGGTTTAATCGGAACTGGTGCTTATGCTGTATGGAGTTAAAAGTATAACCTCTGTGGTGTTCAACTTTAATGCACACCTTTGAGGCAAAAGAAATAAAAGTACTGCACCCGTCAGAAGATCTCCTCTTGTTATTTACTCAAAGCCAATGGGGCCGCTACAGTAAAAACTTGTTGCTGAAGTGGAGACTCAACGCCACATCTGTCATCACCGGCTGTGTCGCTGTTTTCATCAAACTGTGAGTAAAAGCCAAGGACACGTGCGGACTCCATCTTAGCAACAGAGACTAAGCTGAAAAGTAAACGCGTCACATGGACATTTAAATATAGCGGGCTGCTTTATACGCGGTCCGGAAATCGCCTTTAATTAGTATACAAACCAAATAATGAATATTTTACTAACGCAATGATTGTTATTATATTCGTGATATGAGTGCCTAGTGTCAAATTGTAAGCAACGCTATCTCCTAAGTTTCCTAATCCGCTAAACTGTTTTTAATTACGTAAAGGGTAATTTGTCTGGTTAAAAATATCAGCAGTATATTTGTTTAACAACATTTTGTCGTATGGTATGCATTGTTTGCTAATCTTATAAGTTACAAGTGTAAATGCCTATTTCCTTTCGTAGGCTATTGGTAGCAAGTTTGAGCCAACTCTCATTCAGATTAGGTTTAGGCACACACACACTTGAAAGGCAAAGGCACACCAGAACAAAATGTTGTCACCCACTAAAGAAGCAGACAAACCCACCGAGTCACAACAAGTGCGGTCCAGCTTTACAGAGCGAAGCTTAACAGAAAAATGCCAAGAAATGCACAAAGAAATAGTTAAGAAAAATGAAATAGCATTCAACAAGACGTACGACTCTTGGAAGGAGCTAGCAAAATAAATTAGGACAAAGTTAAAGGACTTCTGCTTAGCCGAAGACCTTGGTACAAGAATGAAGGAGATTAAAGCCAAAGAAGCGTTAGTACACCAACAGTATGAGTCCCTTTGCTGTAATTATCCCACTACCTCATACGTTGTTAAAAAATGGATGCATGCACCATGTTAACAGCTGAAATTTGCAACCTCGCCAGCAAACGGCTAGAGAATGTGGAGGAAACCTTTAATGATCAACTTGAGAAGGAAAGAGTGAGAATAGTACTTAACAAAAAAGAGCACGAGTCAGTCTTTGGAAACACAGAAACAGAAACTGTCCTCTCAGAGTCATTACCAGGCTAGCTCAAGCTCAAGAGCCACTTCCAGATCTTCTAGCAAACGCGCAGACGCAGAAGCCGACCTTGCAGCCAAGATAGAACAAGCTAAGCTGAGCAAAATGGAGGCAGAAATTAAGCTTAGGTTAGAAGAGGAAAAGACAAGACTGCAACAGCTACAAGCAGAAAATGAAGTCAAGGTAGCAGCAGCAAGAGTGAAAGCTTACAACGCCTATGATAGTTTTGAATATTGTGAACAGGAGACAGACTACAAGGTACAAAACCTTTACAAAAATAATGAACCACAAACCTCCTGAAATCCAAAAGCTGTGCCATTTCAACCTGCAAATACACCACTTGAGGTGTCAAGACCACAAGAAGAAGGTAGTCTAATTCCAGGACTTGCAAGTCTGCTTATCTCCAACCGTCTCCCTATACCTGAACCAACTGTATTTACAGGTGATCCTTTAAAGTTCATAGATTGGAAGATATCCTTTATGGGGCTGATTGATCAAAAACCAATCCCTGTGTGTGAAAAAATGCTGCACTTGAAGAGGTATCCCGGTGGTGAAGCTCATAAGGCAGTGGAAGGTTTCTTCTATCGGAATCCAGAAGACGCTTATCTAGGTGCCTGGGGAATCCTACAGGACAGGTATGGAGGTCCATTCATAGTGCAAAGAGCTTTCAGAGAAAGGCTGACTAAATGGCCAAAGATATCAGCAAACGACCCTGTAGCATTAAGAGAGTTTGCGGATTTCCTTCAAGGCTGTGTGGAGGCCATTCCCCATGTTAAAGGCCTAGCTATTCTAAATGATTGTGCACAAAACCACAAGCTTCTCAAGAAACTGCCTGAATGGGTCGCACGTAGATGGAGTCGCATCGTTGTGGACGAATTAGACAAGTCTCAAGAATACCCAACCTTTGCTCATTTCACAGAGTTCCTGCAGATGGAAGCCAAGATAGGATGCAACCCCATTGCCTCCCCCTTCCTCCTCAGTACCAAGACTACAGATGAGAGAATTCCCAAAAGAGCCAAGGCGCTCAACACAAGCACTCAAATGAAGCCCCCCACCTCCAGTATTCCAGAGATCTCAGCTTCAAGACCAAATCCACCTTGCCTAGTCTGCAAAGACAAAACGCACAGTGTCGCTAAATGTCTGACTTTTGCAGCAAGGACCATCGAAGAAAGGAAGGCCTTCATTTATGAAAACCACCTCTGCTTTGGTTGCTTAAGAAAGAGCCATACTTCAAAAGACTGCAAAGGAAGACACACATGTAGCATATGTAGTCGACGTCATCCGAACTTGTTTGCACATACAGAAAAACACTGAGCCTGTCAAAACACCAAACGATGATTCAGTATCTACGGGAGATGAGGTAAACGACAACGTTCCCAAAGTTATGTCCCATACATTGACAAGGAATTCTCTTGCCACCTCCTGCATTGTTCCAGTTCTGTTGTCAGTTGCAGCGGAGCCTCAGAGAGAAATCCTCACTTATGCCTTACTTGACACGCAGAGTGATTCAACCTTTATTTTGGCAGACCTGGTATCTAAGCTAAGTGTGAGCACTAAGCCATTACAGCTAAAGCTCAGCACTATGACAGCCATTGATACAGTTATATCAAGCCAAATTTCTCATGGTCTGCAAGTGCGTGGCTTCAAATCTGAAGCTGTAGTCCAACTCCGTCAAGCCTATACGAGAGACTTCATTCCAGTAGATAAGTCTCACATCCCCACCAAGGAGACTGCACTTCAGTGGCCACACCTCAAGCATTTGGCAAACAAGTTACAGCCACTTCAAGACTGCGAAGTCGGCCTGCTGATTTGTTATGATTGCCCATCACCACTGGCTCCCTTGGAGGTCATTACGGGCTCCGAAGATGAACCCTTTGCTCAAAAAACTATGCTCGGCTGGAGCATCATAGGATCAGCAAATCCACATCTCAATAGACAGGGTAGCCAGAGCTTTGTACACAGAGTCGCAGTAAAAGAAATGCCAATGCCCCCGGTCACTGATGTGTTAAAGGCTCTAGAAATGGACTTCCCTGAAAGAAACTATGAAGATAAGTATGTGTCTCAAGATGACGTTCATTTTGTGCAGTTTCTTTCTGAAACCATAATGAAAAGGAAAGATGGACACTATGAGATGCCGTTACCCTTCAAAGACGACAGTCAACCGACACTACCAAACAATAAGAGGCTGGCCATTATTCGACTTCAACATCTAAAGAAAAGGTTAAAGGCCAATAAACAGTACTACGAACACTACACTGCATTCATGGAAGAAACGATCAGAAAAGGTGACGAAGAACCAGCCCTTTCATTATCAGAGGAAGAAACAGTGTGGTACATCTCACATCACTGGGTTTATCACCCCAAGAAGCCAGACAAGTTAAGAGTCGTCTTTGATTGTTCAGCAAAGTTTCAAGGCATCTCCCTAAACGACACCTTAATGTCAGGTCCCGACCTGATAAATTCTCTAGTGGGAGTCCTCTGTCGCATCAGGAAGGAAGCAGTTGCTGTGATATGCGACATTGAAAAGATGTTTCACCAATTCTACATCCCCCCAGAAATGCGCAATTACTTAAGGTTCCTTTGGTGGGAGAACGGCCAGTTGGAAACAGAACCCAAAAAATACAGAATGGCAGTTCACCTCTTCGGTGCCAGTTCCTCTCCAGGATGTGCCAACTTCGGCCTCAAGTATCTTGCTCAACAACACAAGGCAGAATATCCTTCAGCATCAGCTTTCATTGAGAAGAACTTTTATGTAGACGACGGCCTAACCAGTGTTTCAACAATCATTGAAGCTACAAATCTAATCCTCGTAGCGCAAGGATTATGTAAAAATGCTGGCTTAAGACGGCATAAGTTCAACTCTATCAAAAGGGACATCCTGTCTTGTGTAGCTCCATCAGAAAGAGCAACAACTAGTGAACCTCTCAAACTTAACCCAGACTCAACATTAGAAGGACAAGTACTTGGCATTCAGTGGTCAATTAAAAACGACACCTTCAGTTTCAGCGTTGACATAAAGGATCAACCCTCAACTCGTCGTAGTATCCTGTCAGTCGTATACTCTCCTTATGATCCTCTAGGATCTATAGCTCCCTTCATACTGAGTGGCAAGTGCATTCTCCAGGAGCTTTGTCACAGGGGCATCAGTTGGGATGAAGCACTTCCTGAGAGCTTAAGCCCACAGTGGGAGGCCTGGAAGAGTAGATGCTACCATCTTGACTTTGGTAAGGTAGTGATAGGTTTAGTTCAACAGCAAGTTTTTCATCAAGAGCTGAAACTTCTTCAAATAGGAGATAGTCTTCCAAGTTCAAGCCCTCTTAGTTACCTTGATCAGATTCTAGTTCAAGGACTTTTTCGTGTTGGTGGAATGCTTGTCAGTATATACAGTCAGGTCCATAAATATTGGGACATCTACACAATTCTAATATTTTTGGCTCCATACACCACCACAATGGATTTGAAATGAAACGAACAAGATGTGCTTTAACTGCAGACTTTCAGCTTTAATTTGAGGGTACTTACATCCTAATCAGGTGAACGGTGTAGGAATTACAACAGTTTGTATATGTGCCTCCCACTTTTTAAGGGACCAAAAGTAATGGGACAGATTAACAATCATAAATAAAACTTTCACTTTTTAATACTTGGTTGCAAATCCTTTGCAGTCAATTACAATCTGAAGTCTGGAACGCGATGACATCACCAGACGCTGGGTTTCATCCCTGGTGATGCTCTGCCAGGCCTCTACTGCAACTGTGTTCAGTTCCTGCTTGTTCTTGGGGCATTTTCCCTTCAGTTTTGTCTTCAGCAAGTGAAATGCATGCTCAATCAGATTCAGGTCAGGTGATTGACTTGGCCATTGCATAACATTCCACTTCTTTCCCTTAAAAAACTCTTTGATTGCTTTCGCAGTATGCTTTGAGTCATTGTCCATCTGCACTGTGAAGCGCCGTCCAATGAGTTCTGAAGCATTTGGCTGAATATGAGAAGATAATATTGGCCGAAACACTTCAGAATTCATCCTGCTTTTGTCAGCAGTCACATCATCAATAAATACAAGAGAACCAGTTCCATTGGCAGCCATACATGCCTACGCCATGACACTACCACCACCATGCTTCACTGATGAGGTGGTATGCTTTGGATCATGAGCAGTTCCTTTCCTTCTCCATACTCTTCTCTTCCCATCACTCTGGTACAAGTTAATCTTGGTCTCGTCTGTCCATAGGATGTTGTTCCAGAACTGTGAAGGCTTTTTTAGATGTTGTTTGGCAAACTCTAATCTGGCCTTCCTGTTTTTGAGGCTCACCAATGGTTTACATCTTATGGTGAACCCTTTGTATTCACTCTGGTGAAGTCTTCTCTTGATTGTTGAGTTTGACACACATACCCCTACCTCCTGGAGAGTGTTCTTCATCTGGCCAACTGTTGTGAAGGGTGTTTTCTTCACCAGGGAAAGATTTCTTCGGTCATCCACCACAGTTGTTTTCCGTGGTCTTCCGCGTCTTTTGGTGTTGCTGAGCTCACCGGTGCGTTCTTTCTTTTTAAGGATGTTCCAAACAGTTGATTTGGCCACAACTAATATTTTTGCTATCTCTCTGATGGGTTTGTTTTCTTTTTTCAGCCTAATGATGGCTTGCTTCACTGATAGTGACAGCTCTTTGGATCTCATATTGAGAGTTGACAGCAACAGATTCCAAATGCAAATAGCACATTTAAAATGAACTCTGGACCTTTTATCTGCTCCTTGTGAATGGGATAATGAGGGAATAACACACACCTGGCCATGGAACAGCTGAGCAGCCAATTGTCCCATTACTTTTGGTCCCTTAAAATGTGGGAGGCACATATACAAACTGTTGTAATTCCTACACCGTTCACCTGATTTGGAAGTAAATACCCTCAAATTAAAGCTGAAAGTCTGCAGTTAAAGCACATAATGTTCATTTAATTTCAAATCCATTGTGGTGGTGTATAGAGCCAAAAAGATTAGAATTGTGTCGATGTCCCAATATTTATGGACCTGACTGTATGTTTTAAGCATAAATTGTGTCCATGCTGTTAGTTAAAAGAAATGCTGTAGACAATCCACATGTTTGAACATATAGTCATGTTTCTTTAGATGTTTAATGTGAATTTAGATATACCGTATATACTCGAGTATAGGCCGAGTTTTTCAGCACATTTTTTTGTGCTGAAAATGCCCCCTCGGCTTATACTCGAGTCTGTGTCCATCTTCAAATTTGTGCGCCTGATCCTGGCCAGCCGTAGGTTCCCTGGACCCCAAACTTGGCACACATGTAGCCCCACTCTTCCTCTACAAGTTTGTTGTCCGGGGACCTATTTTTCAAAGATGGGCACCCCTTCCATAGACTCCAATGTTAAACGGTAATTTCTCTGGTGATTTTGGGAACCCGGTACTGGCCGGCCCTAGGTCCCCTGGCACACATGTAGCCCCACTCTTCATTTACAAGTGTGCAAAGTTTGTTGTCCAGGGGACCTACGGCCAGGGAGCACCTATTTTTCAAAGCCGGGCACCCCTTCCATAGACTCCCATGTTAATCGTCAGTCTGGTCACACAGCGCCTGAGATCAGGTAGGGAGATTGGGCACAGTGACAGTGAGGCATGGGCACAGTTAGGCATGGGCACAGTGAGTCATGGGCACAGTGAGGCATGGGCACAGTGAGGCATGGGCACAGTGAGGCATGGACACAGTGAGGCATGGCCACAGTAAGGCATGGACACAGTGAGGCACAGTGAGGCATGCACATGGACACAGTGAGGCACAGTGAGGCATGCATATGGACACCCTAGGCTTATACTCGAGTCAATACATTTTCCATTTTTTTTGTGGTAAAATTAGGTGCCCCGGCTTATATTCGGGTCGGCTTATACTCGAGTATAAACGTTATGTGTGCAGATAATTGAACACCACTTTGTAACTCCACATTTGTAATTCTGTTGTAACCCCCTTTTGGTGGTCTCTGTATTGTATGTAATTTTACAGTTTTCAAGATACAATCGGTACTTATGGTGCTTATGCTGTAAGGAGTTAAAAGATTAACCTCTGTGGTGTTCAACCTTAATGCACACCTTTGAGGCAAAAGAAATAAAAGTACTGCACCCGTCAGAAGCTCTCCTCTCGTTATTTACTCAAAGCCAATGGGGCCGCTACACAATTATTTAGGTGTAGTATTCTGTTCTACTAGCATGCCTGTGCTAAAAATTTTAAGTTCCTGAACTTTTCTGTGAACTCTTTTAAAGTCTACTGGGGGTGGGAACGGGGGTCTTGTTTTTCAATTCTGGCAATTTCTAGCCAAAGGGCATAGGAAGTTGGGCACTGCCATAGTGCAAATGTGCCAAAGCTAATGTGTACAGCATATGTAACAAAAAGAAAGACACTCCCAATGGCTTATACGCAGCTTACAAGTAATGAAAAATCTTTTTTTTTTTTTTTTTTTATAAAAGCAGCAATAACAAAATGAAAAGGGGATGGGAAGGGAACATATGGAAAAGGAGGAACAACAACAAGAGCTCTGGTGTACACAAAAGCAAACATATGAGATGTCTATGTAACATTTAACAAAAAGAGATCCACAAATGGTATATCTGTGGATATTACTGTTTAAAATAACCCCAAAGTGTTTAAACCATAATTTTGTATGTAATCTTCTTCAGGGAGATACAGACATCTATAACATATCAATACAAAATATTAGCAATATTTACATCAATAACATCATCATCGAGAATGAAAAGCCTGTATATGCATGTCTAATTGAGTATTAGTATGACCTTTTGCAGACAAAATTGGACTCCCTGCCCACTTTCTGGATGGTGAACCACCGTGAGCATATCTTGATGTGTTGTGAAGTTTTGTCTTTCTTCTCTGGCTATTCAAATATTTCTTGTATCAAAGGTAGGACCCTTTGTTAATTTTGAATTCCTGCATATACAGGCTTTTCATTCCCAATGATGATGATGTTATTGATGTAAATATTGCTAATATTTTGTATTGATATGTTATAGATGTCTGTATCTCCCTGAAGAAGATTGCATACAAAATTATGATTGAAACACGTTGGGGTTATTTTAACCACTTAACCACCTGCCGACAAATAACGTCGACAAGGTGGTTGCTTAACTCTGGGAGGACGTTATATAACGTCCTCCCAGAATCGCGCTCCCGCGCGCCCCCTGGGGCGCGCACACGGGAAACTCCGTGACCGCCGGGTCCAGAGGACCCGGCGGATCACGAATCGCGGTAAATCGCCGCCGATAGCAGCCGTTTGCCACGTGATCGCTCCGTCAAATGACGGAGCAATCACTTGTAAACAGACCGGCGTCATTTGATGACGCCGGTTCCTCCCTCCCCTCTCTGTACCGATCGGTACAGTGTGAGAGGGGAGGGGGAGGGAGCGGATGGCAGCAGCAGCTCTGTGGGCTGGATCTGTGACAATTGCAGTCACAGATCCAGCCATCCATCCATCCCTGCTCAGCCATCCCTGGTGCAATACCCTGCCAATACTCTGCAATACACCCTGCCAATACTCTGCAAAATACCCTGTCAATACTCTGCAAAATACTCTGCAATACCCTGGTGCAATACTCTGCAATACCCTGGCGCAATACTCTGCAATACCCTGTGCAATACTCTGCAATACCCTGCGCAATACTCTGCAATACCCTGCGCAATACTCTGCAATACCCTGCGCAATACTCTGCAATACCCTGCAAAATACTCTGCAATACCCTGCGCAATACCCTGCAAAATACTCTGCAATACCCTGCGCAATACTCTGCAATACCCTGTGCAATACTCTGCAATACCCTGCGCAATACTCTGCAATACCCTGCAAAATACTCTGCAATACCCTGCGCAATACTCTGCAATACCCTGCGCAATACTCTGCAATACCCTGCGCAATACTCTGCAAAATACTCTGCAATACCCTGCGCAATACTCTGCAATACCCTGCGCAATACTCTGCAATACCCTGCGCAATACTCTGCAAAATACTCTGCAATACCCTGCACAATACTCTGCAATACCCTGCGCAATACTCTGCAATACCCTGCGCAATACTCTGCAATACCCTGCGCAATACTCTGCAATACCCTGCACAATACTCTGCAATACCCTGCACAATACTCTGCAATACCCTGCAATACCCTGTGCAATACCCCGTGCAATACCCTGCAATACTCCGCAATACCCTGCCATAGTCCGCAATACTCCGCAATGCCCGGCAATACTCCGCAATGCCCACTTCCCGCCCGCCGGCCGTCATATGACGTCCTTGACTTTGTACGGGGATATCTGAATGATGGGTGCAGCTACAGGCATCATTCAGATATCAGCTTTTTCAGCCGGCGATTCCCTACACCATAAGAACAATCATAGCAGCTGTTCCGCTGCTTGATCATTCTTACGGGAGGCGAGAGGGGATGTCCCCCCCTCCCGCTGCCCTCCGGTGCTTCTACCGACTCACCGCTACGATCAAAGCCAGGATTGTTTTTTTTTTTTTTTTTTTCAGGCTTCCCAGCCTAGAGGTGAGATGTGGGGTCTTATTGACCCCATATCTCACTGTAAAGAGGACCTGTCATGCCATATTCCTATTACAAGGGATGTTTACGTTCCTTGTAATAGGTATAAAAGTGATCAAAAAAATTTTTGGGGCGGAAAAACATGTCAAACTAAAATAAATAAAGTAAAATGAACAATAAAAAAATATATATTTTTTTTAAAGCGCCCCTGTCCCCGTGAGCTCGCATACAGAAGCGAACGCATACGTAAGTCCCGCCCACATATGAAAACGGTTTTCAAACCACACATGTGAGGTATCTCTGCGAACGTTAGAGCGAGAGCAATCATTTTGGCCCTAGACCTCCTCTGTAACTAAAATCATGTAACCAGTAAAAATATTTAAAGCGTCGCCTATGGGGATTTTTTTAAGTAGCGAAGTTTGGCGCCATTCCACGATTGTGTGCAATTTTTAAGGGTGACATGTTAGGTATCTATTTACTCGGCGTAACTTCATCTTTCACATTATGCAAAAACATTGGGCTAACTTTACTGTTTTTTTTTTTTTTAAGCACAAAACATTTTTTTTCCGTAAAAAACGCGTTAAAAAAATTGCTGCGCAAATATCGTGCGAGATAAAAAGTTGCAACAGCCACCATTATATTCTCTAAGGTCTTTGCTAAAAAAACATATATAATGTTTTGGGGTTCTATGTAATTTTCTAGCAAATAAATGATGATTTTTACATGTAGGAGAGAAATGTCAGAATTGGCCTGGGTGCTCCAGAACGCCTGAAGGTGCTCCCTGCATGTTGGGCCTCTCTATGTGGCCACGCTGTGTAAAAGTCTCACACATGTGGTATCGCCATACTCGGGAGGAATAGCAGAATGTGTTTTGGGGTGTAATTTGTGGAATGCATATGCTGTGTGTGAGAAATAACCTGCTAATATGACAATTTTGTGAAAAAAAAAAGAGAAAAAAAAAATCTTGATTTTGCAAAGATACCAAATAATATCCAGCAATTTGTACTTATTTTTACCAAAGATATGTAGCAGTATACATTTTGGCCAAAATTTATGAAGAAAAAATAGTAATTTGCAAAATTTTATAACAGAAACTAAAAAAAAATCATTTTTTTACAAAATTTTCAGTCTTTTTTCTCTTATAGCGCAAAAAATAAAAAACCCAACAGTGATTAAATACCACCAAAAGAAAGCTCTATTTGTGTGAAAAAAAGGACAAAAAAATCATATGGGTACAGTGTTGTGTGACTGAGTAATTGTCATTCAAAATGTGAGAGCACCGAAAGCTGAAAATTGGTCTGGTTATTAAGGGGGTTTAAGTGCCCAGTGGTCAAGTGGTTAAACAGTAATATCTGCAGATATACTATTTGTGGATCTCTTTTTGATAAATGTTACATAGACATCTCATATGTTTGTTTTTGTGTACACCAGAGCTCTTGTTGTTGTTCCACCATTTCTATATGTTCCACTTCCCATCCCCTTTTCTTTTTGTTATTTCTGCTTTTATTGATGCAATTTTACCCATGGAAAATAAAATAAATATGTATCATTACTTGTAAGCTGCGTATAAGTTATTGGGAGTATCTTGCTTTTTGTTACATACATTATTGGGCTAGCAGCATGTTGTTTATAACCAGGAGAGGTGGGTTTCATATTTTATGTGTACAGCATATTGTCTCTTTCTATATAGAATTGTCAATCCACACTAAAAACAACACACTCTGACAATACAGCTGCCATGGGCCCTCCCATTTATAGTGAAAGGGATGGATTATCCATTTCCTCAGGATACTGGCTGTTGTAACTCAGCAGTCCATGGGCAAGGACTATGCACAACATTATGGGCTGTTTGGTGAAACTGCAAAGTTTTGGACAAAAGTTCATAATGTGTAAGAAACTGGGGGGGCACTGTAAACAAAATGGTATTTTCTATTAAATTAGTTTTGTTCGTGAATCATAAAACATTGTAGGAATTTGCTTTTATTTCTTTCAAACGTCATATATGCTCTTTTGCTTATTTTATTTATGTCTCTTGTGTTTCTATTATCATTTAAACTTAGCTACACATTTTCTAAATACCTCAACTGTATTTCAGAGAAATATTGTCTTTGATCTACATAGGACACCGATAAAATACAAAATAATAACAGAAATACACCCGTGCATCCCCTTCCACTACTTTAGCAATTATAGGTTCCTAGCTGACACTAAAAAGTGATTTCACTCCACCCGCAAAAACTGATAAATAACCCAAACTAGTGCAGTGCTACCTCAAGATTGTATATCAAACAATATGCACAAATACATATAATAATAACAAATAATAGATATAAAACCTCATAAATGGGTGTCACACAATATCCACGCTCCAAATCCCCAAAACCCTGCCTCTGCCAAGATGGCTGCCTCCACACAGAGAGACACAGTGCAGAGCAAGACATGGTAAGTCAGTCAGGAATAGGGAAAGAATGAGCTGTAGGAAGACCACAGGCAATATTGTTGAATAGTCTGCCTTCTGCCTGCCTTTGTTTGGCATAGTTTCCAGAATTCTCTTTAAAGTAGACCTGGCTCAAGAAAATGTATAATTGTAATACTTGCCTTTATTTATTATCCTAGAGGATGCCTTCATCTTGCTTTTTCTAGAAGGTATACAGCATCTTTATTCAGGCATCATGCTGCTCCACTCCCTTGAATAACATGCTGAACCCGGAGATGTCACAATCAATCCTAAAGAGGTGTTTTATAGTGCCTATGCATTATGACTGTTGTAAGAGGGACTAATGCTAGACACACATGGGTAGTTTTTTGTTCAACTCTGTGGGCTGGAAGGAAAAAAAACAGAGGGTTTGCCGTACTAAGTAAGTGATGTTAGTGCAGTGATCTCCCCCGTTGAGCTATTGTGCTCTGACAGGTGGACTGCACCCCCACCAGAACACACTGATCAGCACCCACAGCCATTGGCTGCAAGCGGTGATCAGATGCTGATTTTTCAGCATGCCCATTCAATAAAAACCGGTCAGACAGGCTGCTGTACACAAGGGCTGAATGTCAGCCGGTTTCTGTTGAACTGGCCGACATCGGACAATATTTGGCCCGTGTGTGCCAGCCTTAAGGACATGCTTCCTTCAGCCTATAGCAAACTGATGAAATCATTCTCCCAGATTACACTTCTCAGGTCACTTCTCTAAAGCTCAAAATGCTGCTTTTAACGATGAAAAGGTTCATGTTTTTTGATAACTGATACTGTTGCTGTAAATTGTGTAATTCATATATTTAAACTTTTAAAGTTACAAATAGGTCTCATTAAACAAGTAAAGTCCTGCTGCTTGTTAAGTGAAATCAGAGATTTGTATATGGCCATTAGGGATGAGCTTCGAGTTCAAGTCAAACCCATGTTCGACTCGAACATCGCCTGTTCGGCTGTTCGCGCCAAATTCGAGTGGCGCGTCACGATCCATAATTCACTGCGGCATCGCAGTGCATTGCTGGCTGATGATTGGCCAAGCATGCACTATGACCCGCATGCTTTGGCCAATCACAGCACAGAAAAAACAGAGAGCCATAATTGGCCAAAGCCAGGGTGGCTTTGGCCAATTATGTCTCAGGGGGTTTAGTACACGCCCCACACTATATAAGGCCGCCGGCTTGGTGGCCTTGTGTAGTGTGTTGTGGCGTTGGTTAAACGAAAGAGAGAGAGAGACACTGTAATTTGATTTGAGTTAGATAGAGCAGGCAGGTAAGTCAGTTAGCTGCAGTTACAGTGTGTAGATGATATATATGCATCCTAGGTGTTGTATATATATTTACACACTGTATTCAGTTTAGCTAGATCCGTTCCTGTTATTCTCTATACTGACAGGCAGGCAGGTGATTGTGCTAGCTGCAGTATTTTCACTTAGTGTACTGTGTCCTTTGCACAGCGTTCACCGAAAGGTACCTCAATACAATTGGTGGTGTTCTCATACTAATACCACAGGCAGGGAGCTGCGTTCATTTCATTTAGTGTACTGTGTCCTTTGCACAGCATTCACCTAAAGGTACCTCAATACAATTGGTGGTGTTCTCATACCAATACCACAGGCAGGGAGCTGCAAGTATTTTCACTTAGTGTACTGTGTCCTTTGCACAGCGTGCACCTAAAGGTACCTTAATACAATTGGTGGTGTTCTCATACTAATACCACAGGCAGAGAGCTGCAAGTATTTTCAGTTAGTGTACTGTGTCCTTTGCACAGGGTGCACCTAAAGATACCTGAATACAATTAATGGTGTTTTCATACTAAAAGGTCCGGACTGGCAATAAAATCCAGCCCTGGAAAAAATTTCATACCAGCCCCACAGCATTTTAATACCAGCGTAACAGCATAACGTCATTATTTTCTTGTTCATGAAAGGGAAAACCATACATTTTAAAGCACATTTGAAGAGTGTATTATATATAGATAAGACAGATATGAAATCACATAGGGCTTTATATATATGAAAGCGAATTCCAGTTAAAAGTGGTCAATCATCAAGTGCCCCCTTACATTATCGTATTCACTCCCCCCTTACATGAGTGACCCCCCTCAGGTGCACCATGCCTAGCGGTGCTGTCACCGACCCCCTCTCAGGTGCGCCGTGCATGGCTCAGTCAGTCGGCTCCAGCTCGGTGGCTCTGATTTTATCCTATATAGTCTCTACAGTCCACACACATCTGACTTCTCCCATGACCCCCATCCCGGCGGTGCTCCCACGCTTGACTCCTCTCCAGACTCCCTCAGAGACTGCAGACATGATACAGGAGATGGTCAGAGGCTGCAGACACAAGAGCTCAATGCAGCCTCGCCAGTGCCCATCAAATGCAGCCTCATCAGTGCCCATCAAATGCAGCCTCACTGTGCCCATCAATGCAGCCTCACTGTGCCCATCAATGCTGCCTTACTGTGCCCATCAATGCAGCCTCACTGTGCCCATCAATGCAGCCTCACTGTGCCCATCAATGCAGCCTCACTGTGCCCATCATTGCAGCCTTACTGTGTCCACCATTGCAGCCTCACTGTGCCCACCATTGCAGCCTCACTGTGCCCACCATTGCAGCCTCACTGTGCCCATAAATGTAGCCTCACTGTGCCCATAAATGCAGCCTCACTGTGCTCATGAATGCAGCCTCACTGTGCCCACCATTGCAGCCTCACTGTGCCAATCATTGCAGCCTCACTGTGCCCATCATTGCAGCCTCACTGTGCCCATAAATGCAGCCTCACTGTGCCAATAAATGCAGCCTCACTGTGCTCATCAAATGCAGCTTTACTGTGTCCATGAATGCAACCTCACTGTGCCCACAATTGCAGCCTCACTGTGCCCATCAATGCAGCATCACTGTGCCCATCAAATGCAGCCTTACTGTGCCCATGAATGCAGTCTCACTGTACCCACAAATTCAGCCTCACTGTGCCCATCATTGCAGTCTCTCCTATGCCCCATGTCCCAGTCTGCAGTCCCTGTCTGTGGGAAGGTGTGTTGTTGATGCTCGGTACGGTACCTTCTATGCAGCAGGATATCCATGATCGCCATCAGCAGGCAGGGTCTGTTCTAGTTTTGGATGGGGACTGTGCTCCTTCAGAGGATCTGTTTGCTGTGAGATGGAGTGGTCCCTGGCCACCTGCACCTTCAGCCGTCCTCATTTTCTGCCCCCAGACAGCCTGTCCTCTGGTCCTGGGGAAGTGAGAGCACTGGGTGGGAGCTGGAGAGAAGGGGGAGCGGAGAGCACTGGCGGGGTTGGAGAGCACATGGGTGGGGGCAAAGAGCAGGAGGAGTGGAGATCACAGGGGTGGGGAGCGAAGAGCGCTGGGGGGGCTTGAGAGCACTGGGGGGGAGCCAAAAAGAACAGGGGTGGAGAGCATGGGAGGCTGAGAGGGGGGGCTGGAGAGCACTGAAGGGGCTAAGAGTTTGGGGGGTAAAGATCACTGGGGGGGATCTTGAGAGCACTGGGGGGGCAGAAAGAACAGGGGTGGAGAGCACGGGGGCTGGAGAGCACTGGGGGGTACAAAGAGCAGGGGGGAGGGGAAAGCACTGGGGGGGGGATTGGAGAGCACTGGGGGGTGGAGAGCAATCGGGGGAGCTTGAGAGCACCAGTGGGGGCCAGAAAAAACAGGGGTGGAAAGTACGGGGGGCTGGAGAGCACTATGGTGGGCGGAGAGCACTGGCGGAGTTGGAGAGCACATGGGTGGGGCAAAATGCAGGGGGGAGCGGAGAGAGCACTGGGGCTGGAGAGCACTGGGGGGGAAAGAACAGGGGTGGAGAGCACTGGGGGGGGAGAACAGGGGTGGAGAGAACTGTGGGGGGGGCTGGAGAGTGTGGTGGGGAGGAGAGCACGGGGGGGGCAGCAAAAGAAGTTGGATAGGAGGAGAAGCAGGGCGGCTACATATAGAGGAATTTCTATTGTCCTCCATACAGCCGCGGAATGCTTGATTCTCCTCCTCTCCCTCCTGCAAGCATTCAGCGGCTGCATGGAGGACAGTAGAAAGCTCAATTACTCTATATGCGGCCACCCTGCCGAATCCAATCCTCCACATTGGGCGGGCTGTACGGCGGGCATCTCCTCAGAGCTGGCTGAGTTTGTGTGTGTTCGGCGGCGGGCGGCACTGTAACACGGTCCCGCCCCCCCTAGACCGGCTTGTGTGATAGGCTGAACACTGATTCTATCTACTATCACACGAGCCAGTCTAGGGGGGCGGGACCGCGCTACAGTGCCGCCCGCCACCGAACACACACAGACTCAGCCAGCTCTGTAATGCACAGGAGAAGGAGAGAGGGGACAGGGAGCACTGCAACTGAAACCGGCCCCAGGACAGGCAGCCTACCGGGAAATCTCCCGATATCCCGGTAGGCCAGTCCGGCCCTGCATACTAATACCACAGGCAGGGAGCTGCAAGTATTTTCACTTAGTGTACTGTGTCCTTTGCACAGCGTGCACCTTAAGGTACCTGAATACAATTGGTGGTGTTCTCATACTAATACCACAGGCAGGGAGCTGCAGTATTTTCAGTTAGTGGTCCATATTGCCGGGACCACACATTACATTAAAGCCGCAAGCAGTTTTAAATGACTTTTTTTCCTTTAGAAATGTCGTTTTGTGCAGGGACAGTTCTAAACACGTGCCACTTCACAGGCATACTATAGACACCCCCCAGGTACGATATTTAAAGGAATATTTCACTTTTTTTTTCACTTTAATCATCATTAACCACTTGACCACTGGGCACTTAAACCCCCTTAATAACCAGACCAATTTTCAGCTTTCGGTGCTCTCACATTTTGAATGACAATTACTCAGTCATACAACACTGTACCCATATGAATTTTTTGTCCTTTTTTTCACACAAATAGAGCTTTCTTTTGGTGGTATTTAATCACTGTTGGGTTTTTTATTTTTTGCGCTATAAGAGAAAAAATACAAAAAATTTTGTAAAAAAATGATTTTTTTTCGTTTCTGTTATAAAATTTAGCAAATTACTATTTTTTCTTCATAAATTTTGGCCAAAATGTATACTGCTACATATCTTTGGTAAAAATAAGTACAAATTGGTGGATATTATTTGGTCTTTGTGAAAGTTATAGAGTCCACAAGCTATGGTGCCAATATCTGAAAATTGATCACACCTGAAGTACTGACGGCCGATCTCATTTCTTGAGACCCTAACATGCCAGAAAAGTACAAATACCCCCCAAATGACCCCTTTTTGGAAAGAAGACATTCCAAGGTATTCAGAAAGAGGCATTGTGAGTTTTTTGAAGTTGTCATTTTTTCCCACAATTCTTTGCAAAATCAAGATTTTTTTTTTCTCTTTTTTTTTTTTCACAAAATTGTCATATTAGCAGGTTATTTCTCACAGACAGCATATGCATTCCACAAATTACACCCCAAAACACATTCTGCTATTCCTCCCGAGTATGGCGATACCACATGTGTGAGACTTTTACACAGCGTGGCCACATAGAGAGGCCCAACATGCAGGGAGCACCTTCAGGCGTTCTGGAGCACCCAGGCCAATTCTGACATTTCTCTCCTACATGTAAAAATCATCATTTATTTGCTAGAAAATTACATAGAACCCCAAAACATTATATATGTTTTTTTAGCAAAGACCTTAGAGAATATAATGGTGGTTGTTGCAACTTTTTATCTTGCACGATATTTGCGCAGCAATTTTTTTAACGCGTTTTTTACGGAAAAAAAATGTTTTGTGCTTAAAAAAAAAAAAACAGTAAAGTTAGCCCAATGTTTTTGCATAATGTGAAAGATGAAGTTACGCCGAGTAAATAGATACCTAACATGTCACCCTTAAAAATTGCACACACTCGTGGAATGGCGCCAAACTTCGCTACTTAAAAAAATCCCCATAGGCGACGCTTTAAATATTTTTACTGGTTACATGATTTTAGTTACAGAGGAGGTCTAGGGCCAAAATGATTGCTCTCGCTCTAACGTTCGCAGAGATACCTCACATGTGTGGTTTGAAAACCGTTTTCATATGTGGGCGGGACTTACGTATGCGTTCGCTTCTGTATGCGAGCTCACGGGGACAGGGGCGCTTTAAAAAAAATATATATTTTTTTATTGTTCATTTTACTTTATTTATTTTAGTTTGACATGTTTTTCCGCCCCAAAAATTTTTTTGATCACTTTTATACCTATTACAAGGAACGTAAACATCCCTTGTAATAGGAATATGGCATGACAGGTCCTCTTTACAGTGAGATATGGGGTCAATAAGACCCCACATCTCACCTCTAGGCTGGGAAGCCTGAAAAAACAAACAAAAAAAAAAACAATCCTGGCTTTGATCGTAGCGGTGAGTCGGTAGAAGCACCGGAGGGCAGCGGGAGGGGGGGACATCCCCTCTCGCCTCCCGTAAGAATGATCAAGCAGTGGAACAGCCGCTATGATTGTTCTTATGGTGTAGGGAATCGCCGGCTGAAAAAGCTGATATCTGAATGATGCCTGTAGCTGCACCCATCATTCAGATATCCCCGTACAAAGTCAAGGACGTCATATGACGGCCGGCGGGCGGGAAGTGGTTATTGCAGAGTATTGCCGGGCATTGCAGGGCATTGCGGAGTATTGCGGGCTATGGCAGGGTATTGCGGAGTATGGCAGGGTATTGCACAGGGTAGTGCAGGGTATTGCAGAGTATTGTGCAGGGTATTGCAGAGTATTGCACAGGGTATTGCAGAGTATTGCGCAGGGTATTGCAGAGTATTGCGCAGGGTATTGCAGAGTATTGTGCAGGGTATTGCAGAGTATTTTGCAGGGTATTGCGCAGGGTATTGCAGAGTATTGCGCAGGGTATTGCAGAGTATTGCGCAGGGTATTGCAAAGTATTGTGCAGGGTATTGCAGAGTATTTTGCAGAGTATTGCGCAGGGTATTGCAGAGTATTGCGCAGGGTATTGCAGAGTATTGCGCAGGGTATTGCAGAGTATTTTGCAGGGTATTGCAGAGTATTTTGCAGGGTATTGCAGAGTATTGCGCAGGGTATTGCAGAGTATTGCGCAGGGTATTGCAGAGTATTGCGCAGGGTATTGCAGAGTATTTTGCAGGGTATTGCGCAGGGTATTGCAGAGTATTGCGCAGGGCATTGCAGAGTATTGCGCAGGGTATTGCAGAGTATTTTGCAGGGTATTGCGCAGGGTATTGCAGAGTATTGCGCAGGGTATTGCAGAGTATTGCGCAGGGTATTGCAGAGTATTGCGCCAGGGTATTGCAGAGTATTGCACCAGGGTATTGCAGAGTATTTTGCAGAGTATTGCGCAGGGTATTTTGCAGAGTATTGGCAGGGTGTATTGCAGAGTATTGGCAGGGTATTGCACCAGGGATGGCTGAGCAGGGATGGATGGATGGCTGGATCTGTGACTGCAATTGTCACAGATCCAGCCCACAGAGCTGCTGCTGCCATCCGCTCCCTCCCCTCTCCTCTCACACTGTACCGATCGGTACAGAGAGGGGAGGGAGGAACCGGCGTCATCAAATGACGCCGGTCTGTTTACAAGTGATTGCTCCGTCATTTGACGGAGCGATCACGTGGTAAACGGCCGCTATCGGCGGCGATTTACCGCGATTCGTGATCCGCCGGGTCCTCTGGACCCGGCGGTCACGGAGTTTCCCGTATGCGCGCCCCAGGGGGCGCGCGGGAGCGCGATTCTGGGAGGACGTTATATAACGTCCTCCCAGAGTTAAGCAACCACCTTGTCGACGTTATTTGTCGGCAGGTGGTTGTTAAGTGGTTAATCATCATTAAAATCACTGCTCCCGAAAAACGTCAGTTTTTTGCATTGATACATGTCCCCTGGGGCAGGACCCGGGTCCCCAAACTCTTTTTAGGCCAATAACTTGCATATTAGCCTTTATAATTAGCACTTTTGATTTTGAACGTTCGAGTCCCATAGACTTTAATGGGGTTCAAAAGTTCGTGCAAACTTTCGGTTCGTTCGCAGGTTCTGGTGTGAACCGAACCGGGCGTGTTTGGTTCATCCCAAATGGCCATAGAATAAATCCACAGTCCATACTGTTTTTTGCACTAGTCAAGTATCCTTTAAAACTGTGCAAGCAGAAGGAAAACTGTGCATGGTCATTATGGGTAAATTCACTTTAGAGAGTCCCTGAAAACTATCTGCAGGGATTTTTGAAACTCAAATACACTGTTGATGAACTTCAACTTGTAAGACTCTTGGAGTTTGAAAGCTATATGACCTCTGGTGCTATTTGATTAGGAATATGTAATTATAGACATGCTAGGGATGATGGCATTGGATGTAGAACAAGGTGCATAAAAAAGGAAGACTTTGGTGTGTTCATTAACCACTTGTTAACCCTGGCTTTTTCTGACCTTTGTTGTTTTTCAAAAGTAAAAATCTGTATTTTTTGGCTTAGAACCCCCAAACAATATACCATATTTATCGGCGTATAACACGCACAGGCGTATAACACGCACCTACATTTTAAGAGGGAATTTTCAGGATTTTTTTTTTTTTAAATAAACAACTTTGAATTAAAATAAGGGTCAGTGCCCATCAATGCAGCTTATCTGCAGCCTCAATGCAACCTGATAAATGCCCATCTGCAGCACATCTCACCAATGCAGCATGATTAATGCAGCCTGATCAATGCCCATCTCATCAATGCAACCTGATCAATGCCCATCTCATCAATGCAGCCTTATCAATGCAGCCTGATCAATGCCCATCTCATCAATGCAGCCTGATCAATGCAGCCTGATCAATGCCCATCTTATCAATGCAGCCTTATCAATGCAGCCTGATCAATGCCCATTTCATCAATGCAACCTTATCAATGCAGCCTGATCAATGCCCATCTCATCAATGCAGCCTGATCAATGCAGCCTGATCAATGCCCATCTTATCAATGCAGCCTTATCAATGCAGCCTGATCAATGCCCATTTCATCAATGCAACCTTATCAATGCAGCCTGATCAATGCCCATCTCATCAATGCAGCCTGATCAATGCCCCTTTTTAGCCTCAATATTCATCTGCAACCTCACCATTAATGCAGCCTGGACAGTGCAGGAAATCACTGAGCTGTCATCTCCTGTTTGGCTCTCACTCGGCTCTCACTCGGCAGTCACACACACACACACAGTCCCACCTACGCCATCGGCACTGGACCAGCTCCTGTGATAGACAGAACACTGGTCCAATGCCAGTGGCGGAGGCGGGACTGTGTGTGGGACGTGAGAACCGAGTGAGAGCCGAACAGGACAACATTCCGGCTGAGTTTGTCCCCCTCCTTCCTGCCCCAGTGGAAGCACCAACATCAAATGGAAAGGGAACAACAGAGTGGTCGGGGCACATAAGCAGCAGAGGTCTGACCATCATTTTTAGCCTTAATTGTACCACTATTGTTAACTATAAACTTTATAATCCACCAGAATAGATCTAGATATCAAAACAGGGAAGTGCTAAGGACCCAGAATGTTTTTCATAAAATGCTGGCATATGAGAGAAGGCTGGATAAGGCCCCATCAATATGTGGGGGAGAATTGCATCGGGGGGAATGGCCTGGATGAAGTCTAGGCTGAGGCTGCTTCGACTCTTCACATTTTTGTGTGATGTGTGGCTCCTGGGACCTCTTTTCCTTTTTGCTTGGCTCATCTACTCTCCACACACCAGATTAAAGCGGAGTTCCATCCAAAAATGGAACTTCTGCTTTTCGGAACCCTCCCCCTTTCCGATGTCACATTTGGCACCTTTCAGAGGGGAGGGGGGTGCAGATACCTGTATAATACAGGTATTTTCACCCACTTCCAGGCATAGATAGCCGCAGAATCTGTGGGTATCTATGCCACTCCCCCCCGCTGTCTTCTGGGAGACACACGGGTCCCAGAAGACAGCAGGGACCATTCTGATTGTGCACCACGACTCGCGCATGTAGGGAACCAGGAAGTGATTCCCTTACCGAAGATGGTGGCAGCAGGATCTGAGGACCGAGGGACGGGTCAGCCTCGGGTGCTGACACCGACATCGCGGGCGCTTTGGACAGGTAAGTGTCCTTATTTTAAAAGTCAGCAGCTGCAGTATTTGTAGCTGCTGACTTTTAAAAGAAAAAAAAATTGGCGGACCTTCGCTTTAAGATGTACAATTTCCTTACTGTAGGCAGGATAAGCACACTGATTAAAACACATATTGCATTTTTAGGCCTGGTTCACACCTGTGTACTTTTTTAGCGGGTTTCAGTTTTGCAGAAACACACTACAGTTCATTTAACATGGTTTCCTATGGATGTAGTTTGCATCTATGCATTTTATGGAAAGGGCCAGGGACCTTTTTCTGTTTTTTAGTTCCATAGACTTCAATGGATCAAAAACGTGTATTGAAAAACGCAACATGCACCTGGAATATGCAAACTGCAACCTGCATAGGTGTGAATCAGGCGTCCGTGTGTGTTCAGTGCATTTTCCATGCATTGTCGTTAACCATAATATAATGCCCAATTTTACCAAATCACACAAAATATGCAGCAAACAGGATTTTTCAAAAATGCAATACACTGCCCTCTCTCATAATGCACTGATGTAAAGAGCCTCATAGATTATAATGGAAACATTATTTCATGCACTTTTAGCTCACTGTGATCCTGTGTCATTGTGAACATAAAATGCAATGGTGTGAATTTTTTTAGAGAGCAGCCACATCCTGGGTAGAAAAACCCGTCCTCTGCCAGCATGCTGTAGAGAAGGACTCCTGCTTTCTCTGTGGAAGTAGTGGTCTCTCTGCAGAGATCCAACATGGAATAAAGGCGCCTGGGGGAACTCATGTCCATAATGGAGATGGTATTGACACAATGGCTCAAAAGTGATATGGTCCAGAGATATTTAGACGGAATAAAGGTGAATAAAGAACCTGGACCAGATGGCATCCACCCACGGATCCTAAAATAATTGAGCTCTGTCATTTCAAAGCCCTTGTTTCTAATTTGTAGGGACCAGTTAATGACTAGAAGTACCACTTGATTGGCGTAGGGCCAAAATGGTGCCTATATTTAAAAAGGGTTCAAAGTCTTTACCAAGTATCTATAGAACTGTTAGTTTAACGTCTATAGTTGGGAAGATACAGGAGAGTTTCATAAAAGACCACATGAGTTCTTGCTGGAAAAAAATATTTTAAGCAACAAACATGGATTCATGAAAGACAGAAGTTGTCAGACAAATTTTATTTCTTTTTTTATGAAGAGGTAAGTAAAACCTTGGACAGAGGGGTGGCGGTGGACGTGGTATACTTGGATTTTTCAAAAGCGTTTGACACAGTTCCCCACACGACTAATGTGTAAGGTAAAGTCTACAGGCTTGGAAAGATCACATTGTAAAATAGATAGAAAACTGTCTAAAAGACCAAATTTAGAGAGTAGTTGTTAATGATTCTTACTCTGAATGCTCTAAGGTTATCAGTGGTGTACCCCAAGGTTCAGTGTTGGGACCCTTACTTTTTAATATCTTTATAAATGATATTGGGATTAAAAGTACTATTTCAGTATTTGCAGATGACACCAAGCTATGCAGTGGAATAACGTCGTTACGGGATGTCTCCAACTTACAAGCCGACCTCAATGCACTGTTTAATTGGGCAACTATATGGCAAATGAGGTTTAATGTTGATAAATGTAAAGTTATGCACTTGGGGGCTAAGAATATGCATGCATCTAAACATACTAGGGGGAGAAGGATCTGGTGGTTTTGGTAGATAGTAGCATGCAATCTCAAGCTGCGGTTTCCAAAGCGAGCAAAGTCCTTTCTTGTATTAAGAGAGGTATGGTCTCCAGAGAGAGAGAGATTATTTTGCCCCTGTTCAAATCATTAGTAAGACCTCATCTGGAATATGCAGTTCAGTTTTGGGCACCAGTTCTCAAAAAGGATATCAGGGAACTGGAGAAAGTGCAGAGAAGGGCAACAAAACTAATAAGAGGCATGGAGCAGCTCAGCTATGAGGAAAGATTAGAGGAACTGAATATATTCTCTCTTGAGAGGAGGAGAATAAGGGGGGATATGATCAACATGTACAAATGCTAAGGGGTCCATATAGTGAACTTGGTGTTGAGGTATTCACTTTAAGGTCATCACAGAGGAAAAGGGGGCACTCTTTGTGTCTAGAGGAAAATAAATGTAATCTCCAAATGCGGAAAGGTTTCTTCACAGTAAGAGCTGTGAAAATGTGGAATAGACTCCCTCCAGAGGTGGTACTGACCAGCTCAGTAGATTCTTTCCTAAATGTGCATATTATAACTGGGTACTAACATTTATAAGTAAAGTTGAATGAGGGAATATCCATTTGCCTCTCGGGGGATCAGAAAGGAATTTTTTCTTCTGCTGTAGAAAATTGGATCATGCTTTGCTGGGGTTTTTCGCCTTCCTCTGGATCAACTGTGGGTAAAGGATTGTGTATATACGATTGTATGGTTGTGCTTTGTTTGTTTTTTTGTTTTTTTATTGGTTGAATTATATGGACTTGTGTCTTTTTTCAACCTAACTATGTAACTATGTAACCCATATCTCTGAAATGGCCAGGGCTCATGCTACCTAATTATTGGTGCTCTAACTCAGCAGAGGAAGTGTTGGACCTCTACAGAGGAACCACTGCTTTGACACAGAGAGCAAGGGTCCCACTCTGTATCATGCTGGCAGAGAACAGGCTTTTCTATTCAGGCTGTGGTTGTTTTCTAAAGAAAACAAACAGTAAGACTTTTAACACCTTTTATTTTGATGCACCGCAAATGTTTTTAGCTGAATTAAACTAAAAGTTTGGTTGGCCTTTAACCCCCTTGGGGGTATTCCCGAGTCAGGCTCGGGGAGAGTTTTTAATGCTAAGAGCGGTAACCCAGAGCCAGACACGGGCTGCATCGCAGTATCCAGGGGAAGATACTTACCTTGTTCCCTGGATCCTGCGATGTCTCCCCGCAGTGTGTGCGAGCCACGTCTTGCTCGATTCACACTGCCGGGTGCCGCGCTCCGTTCCCTGCGACGTTGCGGCGCACGGGGGCGGAGTTTGGCGCCAAATTCAAAAAGTGAAAAACACAGTATAGATACAGTATACTGTAATCTTACTGATTACAGTACTGTATCAAATAATTACACACACCCTTTGTCCCTAGTGGTCTGTCCAGTGTCCTGCATGCACTTTTATAATATAAAAACTGTTCTTTCTGCCTGGAAACTGGAGATTGTCCATAGCAACCAAAAAGTGTCCCTTTATGTCAAAAGTGGTTTTAGACCAGCTAAAAAACAGCGATAATAAATTAGAATCACTTGCAGAATTGAGCGATAGCGATTTGTGGAGAAATTCATCATCAAACACTAAATCTAATGACAGCGACAATCCTGCAACTGAGCAAATTTCAGTGTTTTTGATTTGATTACATTATTGAATAATTTTTATTATAATTACATTACTATTTGTTAGAATTATTTATAGTCATTTATTATATTATAATTTATGATTTTGTGTTTCAAACTTTATCATACCCGGGATGTCTACTAGACTCTTGTTTGGTCAGGTTTAAGTAAGTAATTACTAAGAATTGCAGGCCTACAATACATAACACCAAATTTCCATGCAAAATAATTGTACCACTTTTGGTACATAATTCCAGACAGAATCATACCGCCAGGGAGGTTAAAACACTAATTCTTCACTTTACCAAAAACTTCAGCAATTTATTTACTACACAAAACGGTAAGCTGTATTCAACTGTGAAGTATCCATAAATATAACTTGGAAAGTCAGACTATTTGCAGCTTGGCCTAGACATATAAAAGCCTTGCCATGGGTTTTTATTGTTTGGTGTTAATTATTTTTTGAACAGGTATTCAGACCTGCATTTCTATATCTCAACCTATCTTTATGGATTCATGTTGTTACAAATCTGCATACCTTTCTTTTACTTTAATGTTTTATGAGATGTTAAGGATGAACTCCAGGCAAGCAGCTAAGTACACAAAATAAATGATGTGCCAAGCCTTAAAAATTCTTTGACTTTTAGTGTAGGCTGTGCATACTTCTAAAACCTATTAAAAAGAATGGATTTTTATCTCTATGGCATGATGGTGAGAAAAACCTCTGTGCCCCAAATATGGAAAGAGATGCTATAGTATAAAAAAAAAAAATAATATATTATCAAATAATTTCTATCATGTAAATTCCAAAACATACATTAAATATATAGTAAAACCTTGGTTTGAGAGTACCTTGGTTTGAGAGCATTTTGCAAGACAAGCTACATTTTTTAATACACTTTGACTTGATATACAAGTGATGTCTTGATATACAGTTGTGCTCATAAGTTTACATACCCTGGCAGAATTTATGATTTCTTGGCGATTTTTTAGAGAATATGAATGATAACACAAAATCATTTCTTTCACTCATGGTTAGTGTTTGACTGAAGCCATTTATTATCAATAAACTGTGTTTACTCTTTTTAAGTCATAATGGCAACAGAAACTACCCAAATGACCCTGATCAAAAGTTTACATACCCCAGTTCTTAATACCATGTATTGCCCCCTTTAACATCAATGACAGCTTGAAGTCTTTTGTGGTATTTGTGGATGAGGCTCTTTATCTTCTCAGATGGTAAAGCTGCCCATTCCTCTTTGCAGTTCCTGTAAATTCTTGGGCTGTCTTGTATGAACTGCACGTTAGAGATCTCCCCAGAGTGGCTCAATGATATTGAGATCAGGAGACTGAGATGGCCACTCCAGAACCTTCACTTTATTTTGCTGTAGCCAATGCCAGGTTGACTTGGCCTTGTGTTTTGGATCATTGTTATGTTGGAATGTCCAAGTACGTCCCATGCGCACCTTCCTGGCTGATGAATGCCAATGTTGCTCCAGTATTTCTTGATAACATACTGCATTCTATAAATGCTGAATAAAGGAATAATGGACTTTGTAGGCAACATACTGCATTCATCTTGCCATCAATTTTGACCAAATTTTATGTGCCTTTGTAGCTCACACATCCCCAAAACTTCAGCGATCCACCTCCGTGTTTCACTGTAGGAATGTTGTACCTTTCATCATAGGACTTGTTGACGCCTCTCCAAATGTAGTGTTTATGGTTGTGGCCAAAAATTGTAATTTTGGTCTCATCACTCCAAATGACGTTGTGCCAGAATGTTTGAGGCTTGTCTCTGTGCTGTTTGGCGTATTGTAAGCGGGATACTTTGTGGCATTTGCGTAATAATGGCTTTCTTATGACGACTCGACCACGCAGCCCATATTTCTTCAAGTGCCTCCTTATTGTACATCTTGAAGAAGCCACATCACATGTTTTCAGAGAGTCCTGTATTTATTATTTGTGGGTTTTTCTTTGCATCCTGAAAAATTTTCCTGGCAGTTGTGGCTGAAATATTAGTTTGTCTACCTGACCGTGGTTTGGTTTCAGCAGAACCCCTCATTTTCCACTTCTTGATTAGAATTTGAACACTGCTGATTGGCATTCTCAATTCCTTGGATATCTTTTTATATCCCTTTCCTGTTTTATACAGTTCAAATACCTTTTCCCGCAGATCCTTTGACAATTATTTTCCTTTCCCCATGACCCAGAATCCAGAAATGTTATGCAGCACTGGATGAAAGTTGCAAGGGTCTGTCAGGAGTCCAGAAACTCATTGACCTTTTATACACACAAACTAATTACAAGCAAATAGATCACGGGTGAGGATGGTTACCTCAAACCCCTTTGTGTCAATTTGTGTGCATGTTATCAGGCCAAAATCACCAGGGTATGTAAACTTTTGATCAGGGTCATTTGGGTAGTTTCTGTTGTGTTTATGATTTAAAAAGAGTAAAGACAGTTGATTGATAATAAATGGCTTCAGCCAACAACTAACCATGAGTGAAAGAAAAGTTTTTGTGTTATCATTCATATTCTCCAAAAAATGACCAAGAAATCATAAATTCTGCTAGGGTATGTGTACAAGTAGTGTCACGTCACAACTGAGTATAAAAGAGAAGAGAGGCGTCTCCAAGTGTAGCAATATGGTTACATTTAATGAAGGTACAACATTTAGCAACGAACATGGTTGATGATTAAAAAAAGGCACATCTAAGTATGCAGGCATCTGGGTTAAAGCTGTCCACATAGCGCTCCACGAGCGGTTCAATCGCTCTACTGCAGGGTAGTCTTCCCGATCACGATTGCAGACTGAAAGCTGTGAGAGCCGGCGATGTGGGGGATGGTCTATGTGGACAGCTTTCCCCCGGAAGCCTGCATACTTAGATGTACCTCTTTTAATCATCAACCATGTGAGTTTCTAAATGTTGTACCTTCATTAAATGTAACCATATTGCTACACTTAGAGGCGCCTCTCTTCTCTTTTATACTCTGTAGCTCCTGCTGTATTTTGCTTCTAATCTCCTTGTGGAAGCTTCCATTTGTGGATGGACATTTTATGGTTACACAACCTATCACATTGCTATGATCTTTTTATATGAACTTTAAACTGAAGGACTTATGAATAAATGGTTGTAGAACGAATCATTTGAGTTTCCATTATTTCTTATGGGGAAATTTGCTTTGGATTACAAGCATGTTTCTGGAACAAAATATGCTCACAATCCAAGGTTTTACTGTACACTGATAAGCCATAACTTAATGACCACCTACCTAATAATCAGTAGGTGTCCCTTTTGCAGCCAAAACAGCCCATTTTGCCATCAAAACAGCCCTGGCCCATTGAGGCATGGTTACCAATAGACTTCTGAAGGTATGCTGTGGCATCTGGTACCAAGTCATCAGTAACGTCATGTACATTGCAAGGTTGGACCTCCATGGATCGGACTTGTTTTTTCAGCACATCCCCCAGATTCTCGAAGGATTGAGATCTGGAAAATTTGGAGGCCAACTTGGTCAGCAACATTCTTTAGGTGGGTGGTACATGTCAAAGTAACATCCACATAAATGGCAGGACTAAGGTTTCCTAGCAGAACATTGCCCAAAACATTGCACTGCATTCACCAGCTTGCCTTATTCCCATTCCACATCCTGATGCCTTCCCTACCCCAGGTAAGTGATGCGTACTCACTCGGCCATCCACATGATAAAATGGTAAAATAAAATGTGATTCATCAGACTAGTCCACCTTCTTCCACTGCTCCATGGTCCAGTTCTGATGCTCACATGCCCATTGTAAGTGCTGTTGGCTGTGGACACAGGTCAGCATGGGCATCCTGACCAGTCTGTGGCTATTCAGCACCATACAAAACAAAGTGCGATGCCCATTTTTTCTGCTTTCAACACTTCAGCTCCATGGTCAACACATGCTTGCTTGCTGCCTAATATATCCCACCAACTTTCAGATGCTAATGTAATGAGATATTTACTTAACCTGTCAGTGGTAATAAAGTTACGACTGATATATTTGCTATGCAAACCACTCCTCAAAAGAGCAATAACACTGAACATAAAAAAACAGCATCTTCTATATACAAGATCTATGTACATAACACATGGTTATTAAAGTAGAACTAAAGACAAAACTTGTTTTTTCTTCAGTTTAAATAGAGTAAGGAAACTTTATAACCCTCATCAGTTTTTTGGCCGTCTGTATCCCATTGGGGAGATTTCCCTTCACTTCCTGTCTCATGGTCAAAACAGGACGTGAGAGGAAATCCTTCCAAAATTAGGGAATCACTGGTTGTTACCAGGATCACTAGAACTAGTGTCTCCATTGGAAGATTTCTCCACCAACCCAAAATTTGTTTGTTTTATTTTCACTCAGTGATAATGGTAAAAAGGACAAATAGAGAAAGTAAATCTCAGGGGCAGGGGAACAGAGGCACAGACAAACAGCAATAAAAAACGGTCTTTTATCCCCTCTCCACTCTATCCAAAACGAAACAAAAGTTTTGCTTTAGTTATGCTTTAACACTCCAGAAATGAGAGCATGACCTCTGTTGTGTAATGCACAGTAACTTGCTTGCATATTAATGCTGAACAGACATGTAACATGTAACAAGTGTTCTGTTGCAAACTGAAGCACAATATAACACAATTAATTTTATATATATATTGTGAGGGGGTTAGCTCGGCAGCGGGTGTGTGTGACCCCCGGGATGGGCTCCCCACACAAAAACAGGCCCAGCAAACGGAGGTTGTGGTTTTCAAAATCAAAAAGGTGCGGTTTATTTTCTATTTACAGTGACAAAACACAGCAAAGCAAAAGAAACATAAATAAAATAAATCCTGGTCAACTTGACCTCTGAGTAAACATACAGGTTTCCTAACTAACAACTGGGATCAGCCTAGTGCTGTCCTAGTCCCTAAGTCCCTGGTTTTAAATGTCCAAGCAAATAGCCACACAGGCTTTGTCTCACCGCACAGGGGTTCACTCTCCCTAGACAGTCCACACAGGTCTGGTTCCAGGCATGAGCAAACACCTAATGAAGCTGGGAGTTTTTATAGAGGCCTAAATGAGCTGACAAGCTTCAGCTGGTCTCATCAACTCCCTGTCTGCACGACGCCCCACACTCTCCCTAGAGGTATGAGTCATCCATGAGCCCACTAGCCTCAGCTGGGCTTATACAACTCTCCACCTAGTTGTATAAGTCGGCGTAAAGCCTGAATCTGGGCGAAATATATCTACCCCCCTGGATGCAACCAGGTGACTTTACCTTCCTGCTGTCACATACCCCCCCCCCTCTTGTTTTAACCTCGGGGTTGGAACACCAGCAATCAGGCATTCATGTACTCGAGACAAAGCATCCACATTCCCCATTTGAACGCCAGGGCGATGCTTTACTGTGAAGTTGAATTCCTGGAGGGCCAGGAACCACCTATTCACTCTTCTATTTGTTTCCTTGTTTTGAGCCATCCACTTTAACGGAGCGTGATCCGTAACCATGTCAAAGTGCCTACCTAGCAGGTAGTACCGAAGGGAATCTAGAGCCCACTTCACCGCTAAACACTCCTTTTCAACGGTGGCGTAATTTACCTCATGGGACTTCAACTTCCTGCTGAGGTAAATGACTGGGTGCTCTTCCCCGTTCCAGACCTGGGACAATACTGCTCCTAACCCCACATCTGACGCATCACTTTGTACGACAAAGTCTTTAGAGAAGTCGGGTGAGTACAACACTGGCTGGCTACATAAGGCTTGTTTCAAGAATTGGAATGCTGCCTCAGCCTCGGGGGTCCATTTAATCATGACCGACCCTTTCCCCTTCGTCAGGTTGGTTAGGGGCACAGCCTTAGAAGCAAAGTGGGGAATGAATCGCCGATAATACCCAGCGATTCCCAGAAAGGCTCGTACCTGCTTCTTGCTGTTGGGACGTGGCCAACTCTGGATGGCCTCGACTTTGTTGAGTTGGGGTTTTATTACTCCCCTCCCAATGGTGTACCCAAGATATTTGGCCTCCTCCTGCCCAATGGTACACTTCTTGGGGTTAGCCGTAAACCCCGCTTCCCGAACAGAGTCCAGGACTGCTTGCACTTTTGGCAGATGTGAGGCCCAATCTGTGCTATGGACAATTACGTCATCCAGGTAAGCCGCAGCATACTTCCGATGGGGCCTCAGCATCTGGTCCATTTTCCGCTGGAATGTGGCCGGCGCATTCTGTAACCCGAACGGCATTCTTTTATATTGGAACGCCCCGTCTGGGGTTACAAATGCGGTTTTCTCTTTGGCCGACTTGGCCAGGGGGATTTGCCAATACCCTTTTGTGAGGTCAAGAGTCGTCATGTATCGGGCTGTTCCCAGCCGGTCGATCAACTCATCTATACGTGGCATGGGGTAGGTGTCAAATTTTGTAACTTTGTTCAACTGACGAAAATCGTTACAAAATCGCCAGCTCCCATCCGGTTTAGGCACCAACACAATGGGACTAGACCAATCACTTTGGGACTCCTCTATCACCCCTAAGTTCAGCATTTTCTGTACTTCCTCCCGTATTGCCTCCCGTCGGGCCTCTGGGATCCGATAGGGTTTTAACTTCACCCTTTCACCGGGTGGGGTAATGATGTCATGCTCTACCTCAGATGTTTGTCCCGGCAGCTCAGAGAATACCTCCTTGTTGCGAAGCACAAACTCCTTAACCTCCTGTTGTTGGGGTTGTGACAAGGTGGCTGCTATTCCAACCTCAGGAATCACGCAACCAGTTTGAGCTGGTGACCAAGTGTCTGCGACTAGGGACTCTCTATCCCTCCAGGCTTTCAACAGATTAACGTGATAGATCTGTTCGGGCTTTCGCCTTCCTGGTTGTCTGACCTTGTAATTCACTTCGCTCACTTTTTCCATTATCTCATAGGGGCCTTGCCATTTGGCAAGGAATTTACTTTCAACCGTAGGGACAAGTACCAGTATCCTATCCCCCGGGGAAAAGGTACGGGTCTTGGCTCCACGGTTGTACACTCTCTGCTGTGCTAACTGCGCTTGGGCCAAATGTTCCTTCACGATGGGCATTACCTGTGCAATTTGGTCTTGCATCAGGGCGACATGCTCAATCACACTCCTGTGGGGAGAACTCTCACTTTCCCAAGTTTCCTTGGCAATATCCAACAGCCCTCTTGGGTGTCTCCCATACAGTAACTCAAAGGGGGAGAATCCCGTAGAGGATTGGGGCACCTCCCTAATAGCAAACATCAGATAAGGAAGAAGACAGTCCCAATCCTTTCCATCTCTATCCACCACTTTCTTCAACATTTGTTTTAGGGTTTTGTTGAATCTTTCAACCAGCCCATCGGTTTGGGGGTGATACACAGATGTACGTAATTGCGTCACTTTGAACAATTTACACAGCTCCTTCATAACCCGGGACATAAAGGGTGTACCTTGGTCCGTAAGCAGTTCTTTACAAATACCCACCCGGCTAAACACAAGAGATAGCTCTTTGGCTATGGTTTTGGCCGGGGTATTTCGGAGAGGGATCGCTTCTGGATAACGGGTGGCATAGTCCATTATAACTAATATGTACTGGTGCCCCCTAGCGGACTTGATTATAGGCCCTACCAAATCCATGGCGATCCTCTCAAACGGGACCTCAATGATGGGTAGAGGGACCAGCGGGCTACGGAAATGTGGCATCGGGGCCGACCTCTGACACACAGGGCAGGAGGAACAATAATTTTCTATGTCCTTCATCACCCCCGGCCAATAGAATCTCTGTAATACCCTCTCTCGGGTTTTCTCTGTCCCCAGATGACCTCCAAGAATGTGCCCATGGGCCAACTCCAACACCAACTTCCTGTAAGGTTTGGGCACCACAAGCTGCTCAACGGTTTCTTCTGCCCTTTTTGCCACCCGATACAGTAGGTCCTTCTCTACGCTGAAGTATGGGTAAGTGCAGGTATTATCTGGGTTCACTAACTCGCCATCTATTTTCACTACGTTTTCCCGTGCCTTTATTAGGGCGGGGTCTTTCAACTGTTCTGTGGCAAAGTTTTCCCTGTGAACCTCAAGATCAGAAAACTCCACAGACGGTAGGTTTTCGTCTGAGGAGGTGGGCTCCTCTCCAGTTTCTTGAGTCTCCCCTGCCAATACTGATAAGGGAAATTCCGGAGAGTCCTCACCACTCTCAGGGGAGTTCTGGCTATCACATTCCTGGTACATAGGGGCACCAGTGGGGGGCTCAGGATCATCCCACAGTTCCCAGAACTTCGGAAAATCCCTTCCCACAATGGCGTCATGCGGTAACTGAGATACTAAGCCCACTGGATGAGAGAGGGTACCTTTGGGGGTCTTGAAACACACTGTAGTCACTGGATACTCTTGAGTGTCCCCATGCACACAAATCACAGCTACCTTGCTATTCCCAAAGACCTCTGTTTTAACTAACTCAGCCTTTATCAGGGTCACAAGGCTACCTGAATCCAGCAATACCACAACATTTCTACCATTAACACACATTTTGCATAAATGTTTCTCAGTTCCTCGAATGGCAGTGCATGCGACTGTCGCACACAGCGACTGACGTCTGCCCGTCAGAAAGTCACACTGCATGGGTTCCTCCACAACCGGGCAATTGGCTGCAATATGTCCCGCTTGCCGGCAGCGGTAGCAAACAATCCATTTGGCTGCCTCTTGAGCCGCTGATTTCCCAGGCTGTTCTCGCCAAACTTGGGGTAGAGCTCCCACCCTCTCACTCTCTCCACCCTCACCCCTTGGAATCCTCTTATCCGCCCCTGGGGATGGTCTGGTCTTAGGGTCTAAAGTCCGAGTGTCTCTGGAAGAGGCCGTCAGGTTCTCTGTAGCCAAGTATTTCTCCACACGATCCACAAGACCATCGGCCGTCTCTGGGTCTCCATGGCTTACCCACTTTTGGATGGCAGTAGGAAGAGCTCTCAAAAACCGATCCATTACAACACGTTCCACAATCTTTGGTGCAGACAAAGTCTCTGGCTGTAGCCACTTTCTGCTCAGGTGAATGAGATCATACATTTGAGACCTGGGGGGTTTTCCAAGCTGGAAAGTCCAGTTATGCACACGCTGAGCCCGGACAGCCTGGGTGACACCCAGCCTTGCCAAAATTTCAGCTTTTAGCATCACATAGTCTTTTGCTTGGTTAGGCTCTAGGTCATAGTAAGCTTTCTGCGATTCACCAGTTAACAGAGGAGCCACCAGTCCAGCCCACTGCTCCTCAGGCCACTTTTCTCTTTCAGCGGTCCTTTCAAATGTGGTCAAAAATACCTCTGGATCATCCTCTCCAGTCATTTTTGTCAATAAACGACTCACCCCAAAGGACGCGGTATTAGTGGGACGGCTTTCCTCACTGGTCTGCGGACGTTGCTGCATTACTGCTTCCATTTGTTGTAGTCTCTGCTCTTGCTTCTGTAACAGGTCTATGAAGCGGGCCTCAGATTGCTGCTGGGCTTGTTGCTGAGCTTCCAGACTCTGTTGGTGAGCTTGCTGCTGGGCTGCAAGGCTCTGTTGATGAGCTTGCTGCTGGGCTGCAAGGCTCCTTTGCAAACCTGCATTTGTCTGCTGTTGATTGGCATTTGCTAGAGCCAGCTGTTTCAGTATCTCCTCCATGCTGGCTTAAAAAAAACTGCCACTGGTTCTCCACCAACTGTGAGGGGGTTAGCTCGGCAGCGGGTGTGTGTGACCCCCGGGATGGGCTCCCCACACAAAAACAGGCCCAGCAAACGGAGGTTGTGGTTTTCAAAATCAAAAAGGTGCGGTTTATTTTCTATTTACAGTGACAAAACACAGTAAAGCAAAAGAAACATAAATAAAATAAATCCTGGTCAACTTGACCTCTGAGTAAACATACAGGTTTCCTAACTAACAACTGGGATCAGCCTAGTGCTGTCCTAGTCCCTAAGTCCCTGGTTTTAAATGTCCAAGCAAATAGCCACACAGGCTTTGTCTCACCGCACAGGGGTTCACTCTCCCTAGACAGTCCACACAGGTCTGGTTCCAGGCATGAGCAAACACCTAATGAAGCTGGGAGTTTTTATAGAGGCCTAAATGAGCTGACAAGCTTCAGCTGGTCTCATCAACTCCCTGTCTGCACGACGCCCCACACTCTCCCTAGAGGTATGAGTCATCCATGAGCCCACTAGCCTCAGCTGGGCTTATACAACTCTCCACCTAGTTGTATAAGTCGGCGTAAAGCCTGAATCTGGGCGAAATATATCTACCCCCCTGGATGCAACCAGGTGACTTTACCTTCCTGCTGTCACAATATATATATATATATATATATATATATATATATATATATATATATATATATTGTGACAGCAGGAAGGTAAAGTCACCTGGTTGCATCCAGGGGGGTAGATATATTTCGCCCAGATTCAGGCTTTACGCCGACTTATACAACTAGGTGGAGAGTTGTATAAGCCCAGCTGAGGCTAGTGGGCTCATGGATGACTCAAACCTCTAGGGAGAGTGTGGGGCGTCGTGCAGACAGGGAGTTGATGAGACCAGCTGAAGCTTGTCAGCTCATTTAGGCCTCTATAAGAACTCCCAGATTCATTAGGTGTTAGCTCATGCCTGGAACCAGACCTGTGTGGACTGTCTAGGGAGAGTGAACCCCTGTGCGGTGAGACAAAGCCTGTGTGGCTATTTGCTTGGACATTTAAAACCAGGGACTTAGGGACTAGGACAGCACTAGGCTGATCCCAGTTGTTAGTTAGGAAACCTGTATTTCTTGTTCATACATCACGGGACACAGAGCAGCATAGTCATTACTATGTGGGTTATATAGATTACCTTCAGGTGCTGGCACTGGCAACTTCCAAAACAGGAAGTACCCTCCCCTATATAAGCCCCTCCCATCCGGGAGTACCTCAGTTTTTTGCCAGTGTCTAAGGTGTTGGCCAAGGTTAACATGTATTCATCTGGGCTTGTGTACAGGTTCTCTGGGCCTTAGCAAGCTATTCCGGATCCGACCAAAAAATCTTCATAGCTAAACGGTCGGTACCCGGGCCTTGCAGAGAAGAGCAGGGTTTTGCCTGTAATGCCTCTCTTAGGAGGGCTGGACCCTGGGATCCAGAGCTCTGGTCATACCCAAAACCAAGAGGCTATCTGTGCAGGGTGCTATACAGGTCCAGGGGAGTGGAATCCTTGGGAACCCGGTCCCTGAAGGTCTAGTACAATGCCTGCCGTGAGAGGTGAAGTTTGGGCTTCTGTGGACCAAACAAAGTCCTGCGGCGGGGAAAAGGTAAGTGGGGGCCCCTCAGGAACTTGGTTCTATTGAGGGGACCCCCAAGCCTAATATGTCTTTCTGCCTGTTACCTAAAGGGTATTCCCGCTAATAGCTGTATATGCCTAAGAAATCCTAGAAATGTTTTTTCATAAGGGAAGTTTTAAAAAAACTGTAAACCTGGAAATGTTTTTTCATAAAGGAGGTTTTAAAAAAAAAAAAAAAAAGACAAAGGTGCGGTACCTGTGTTTGTCCACTAGAGGCCGCTGTGGAACGTCTTTTTTCTTGGGACTATTCCTTCCATGGTGAAAGTCCAGGCAGATGAGTGAGCTCTCTATCAGGGAAGCTGCATTCCTCTGTCATGCTGCCAAGTAGTTTCCTTCCATCCCCGAGTCCTGGTGAAACAGGGACCCTGGCTCCTCTCCCTACATGGCGCCAAGAGCGCACACGTGCACGCGCGCGCGCACACATGCTTTCCTTTTATAAGGTTTAGCTTAAAAAAAGGGGGCGGAGCCTGGCGGATGACGCGCTCTGTGCGCCCAGCGCTTCTGCGCATGTGCGGGCGTCCCAGCAAGATAAAAGGACTCAGTCCACGCTGCTTGCTATGGACACAGAGCATGAAAAGGAGCTGGTAGCATGGTATAGGGGCTTACAGCGGGCGGTTGATACAGGCATCCCCAGAAAGACGCATTAGTAGACACCCACTGATGTACATAGCAGCAAATTGCATTAGACTATTTCAGTAAGGGGTGTATTGCGGCTGGAATACCTCAGCTTTGAACTAAGGAATATGCCGCCTAAAAAACTCCGAGATATACCTCTCAGGAAGTGTAGGGGGTCTCCATCGGGCTCTGAGGATCTGGAGCAGTCATCTGCACCCTCCTCCCCTGAGAAATCAGAGGTTAATACCCATAAGGAACCCCCGGGAGTGCCAGGTACTGCGGCTGTCCTCAGTCCACCTGCTCCTGCATATATAACAGAGGAGGTTTTTTCCTCAACTCTGGAGGGATTGGAGCAGAGATTGGCAGCATTGATCGCTTCTTCTCTACAGGAAAGAAAGCGCGCCAGATCTCCATCACCTCCATTAGAGTGCCTGTTGGCAGAGCAACAGTCCCAGGAAGGGACCGACCTACCTGAAGGGGATCAGGAGGAGGTTAGCTCTGTTTTTGAGGAATCGACAGTAGATGAACCATTTTCAGCATCGCAGACTGAAAGATTGTGGGTCCAGACCCTAACTGACATGGTTCGATCTGCATTTAAAATGCCTCTTGTTGAACCATCAACTACTGCTGTCTCCTCATTGGGGTCGCTAAAAGCTCCCCAGGTTAATTGCTCCTTTCCAATACATCCATTATTGGAAGGACTTATATACCAGGACTGGGAACATCCTGATAAACTATTTGTTCCGCCTAAAAGGTTTCCGGTGATCTATCCCATGGAGGAAAAGTTCACCCAGAGATGGAATGTTCCTACGGTGGATGCAGCCATCTCTTCTGTGAACAAATCACTGACATGTCCAGTAGATAATGTTCAAATGTTCAAAGATCCAGTGGATAAAAAATTGGAATCTTTATTAAAATCTGCTTTTTCCACAGCAGGGGCTGTTACACAGCCAGCAGTGGCAGCTATTGGGGTCTGCCAAGCTTTAAAGGATCAAATGAAAATGGTCCTGAGGGATTTGCCAGACCAGCAGGCCCAGGCTCTGGCTGATCTGCCTAGAGCATTATGCTTTGCGGTTGACGCCATCAAGGATTCTATCCATCAGGCCTCCCGCCTCACGCTGTCTTTGGTACATATGCGTAGGCTTCTGTGGCTCAAAAACTGGTCTGCTGAAGCTCCCTGTAAGAAGCTCTTAGTTAGCTTCCCATTTCATGGGGAACGCCTTTTTGGCGAAGACCTGGATAAGTATATCCAGAAGATTTCCAGTGGTAAAAGTACTCTCTTACCGAGTAAAAAGAGGTCTAGGGGTCCATCTTTTAAGAGGACTACCTCTCCTATCCCTGCGACGTCTGCTACTAAGCAGTTCCGACGGCCTCCTCGGCCAAACTCAGGAGGTAAAAATCAGGGACAGCCACAGGGTAATAAAAAGCCCTGGATCCGAAGAGGTACTAAACCAGCCTCCAAGTCAAGCCTATGAAGGGCTGCCCCCACTCAAACGGGTGGGGGGAAGACTTCAGTTGTTCGCAGAGACCTGGCGGGAGACGATCAAAGACAGATGGGTGCTCTCCGCAGTAACTCTGGGATACAAGTTGGAGTTAAAAGAGTCTCCTCCGTCCCATTTTATGTGGTCAGGCATGCCAAGAGACCCTCTAAAAAGAGGGTCTCTCCTATTGGCGTTAGAACAACTATTGCTCCAAGGAGTAATTATGGAGGTTCCTATGGAAGAGTGGGGGTTGGGTTTCTACTCAAACCTTTTCACAGTCCCGAAGCCAAACGGGGACATAAGACCCATATTGGACCTAAAGAGTCTAAACAAATTTCTAAACGTCCGGTCTTTCCGGATGGAGTCGATCCGATCGGTCACCGCTGCCCTACAAGGGGAGGAATGGTTAGCCTCGATCGACATCAAAGATGCTTACTTGCATGTTCCCATCTTTCCAGGTCATCAAAAATTCCTACGCTTTGCAGTAGAAGGGCGCCATTTTCAGTTCAGAGCCTTACCATTTGGTCTGGCCACAGCACCACGAGTGTTCACAAAAATTCTGGCCCCACTGTTGGCCGATCTAAGAACACGGGGTGTAACGATAATGGCATACCTAGACGACCTGTTGTTGATGGACCACTCAGTTGCCAAGCTAGAAGTGGTAATTGTCGATACAATCAAGTATCTAGAGTCTCACGGTTGGGTCATCAACCTGGACAAGTCAGCCCTACAGCCAGTGAAAAACCTGGTATATCTAGGGCTACGGCTGGATTCAGACCAGAGGAAGATTTTCTTACCTCTAGACAAGGTATCCTCTTTGAGGGCCTTGGTCCGTCTGCTTTGTGCAAAAAGACAGCCGTCCATACGCCTGTGCATGAGGCTGCTAGGAAAGATGGTAGCATCATTCGAAGCTGTACCATACGCCCAATTCCACTCAAGGAATTTACAAAGGGCCATATTGTCAGCCTGGAACGGAAAAGTTCAGGCTCTAGACTTCCCGATGGCTTTGTCCCCTTCCGTTCGGAAGAGTCTCTGCTGGTGGTTGATCCCCCAGAATCTCCAGAAGGGAAAACCCTTCAGCCCGATATCTTGGAAGGTGGTCACTACAGATGCCAGCCTTATAGGCTGGGGGGCAGTACTGGAGCAATGGTCTCTCCAGGGCAGATGGTCAAATGTAGTAAAAACCCTGCCCATCAATCTCTTAGAGATACGAGCAGCCCGGTACGCCCTAGTAGCCTGGACATCCAGACTCCAAGGGTCCCCTGTCAGAATTCAATCAGACAATGCCACAGCAGTGGCATATATCAATCATCAGGGAGGCACCAGGAGTCGTGCAGCCCAGAGGGAAGTAAGTCACATCCTGGAATGGGCAGAAAAGCATGTCCCATGTATATCAGCTGTCTTCATTCCAGGGGTGGAGAATTGGAAGGCGGACTTTCTGAGTCGCCAACAGTTATGCCCAGGGGAATGGTCCCTTCATCCCGAGGTCTTCCGAGCAATATGTCAGCGGTGGGGAACACCGGATGTAGATCTGCTAGCATCCAGATTCAACGCAAAGGTGGACAGATTTGTCTCCCGGACAAGGGATCCCCTCGCTTGCGGCTCGGATGCTCTGGTGTTCCCTTGGGATCAGTTCAGACTGATATATGCATTCCCTCCGCTACAATTGTTGCCTCGACTCCTTCGCAGAGTCAGGTTGGAGAAGAAGCCGGTGATCCTGGTGGCTCCAGCGTGGCCCCGAAGGGCCTGGTACGCGGAGATCATCAAAATGTCTGTGGGGAGTCCTTGGACCCTTCCACGTCGTCCGGACCTGCTTTCGCAAGGACCGATATACCACCTGTGAGGGGGTTAACTCGGTAGCGGGTGTGTGTGACCCCCTGGTTGGGCTCCCCACACAAAAACAGGGCCAGCAGACTGAGGTTGTGGTTTTCAAAATCAAAAGGTGCGGTTTATTTCTCTATGTACAGTGACAAAAACACAGCAAAGCCAAAAAGAAACATAAACAAAATAAATCCTGGTCAGTTTGACCTCTGACTAAACATGCAGGTTTCCTAAACTAACAACTGGGATCAGCCTGGTGCTGTCCTAGTCCCTAAGTCCCTGGTTTAGTAACAGTCCAAACAAATAGCCACACAGGCTTTGCCTCACCGCACAGGGGTTCACTCTCCCTAGACAGTCCACACAGGTCTTGTTCCAGGCATGAGCTAACACCTAATGAATCTGGGAGTTTTTATAGAGGCCTTAAACGAACTGACAGGCTTCAGCTGGTCTCATCAACTCCCTGCCTGCACGACGCCCAGCCCTCTCCCTAGAGGTATGAGTCATCCATGAGCCTACTAGCCTCAGCTGGGCTTATACAACTCTCCACCCTAGTTGTACAAGTCAGCATAAAGCCTGAATCTGGGAGAAATATATCTACCCCCCTGGATGCAACCAGGTGACTTTACCTTCCTGCTGTCACATACCCCCCCTCTTGTTTTAACCTTGGGGTTGGAACACCAGCAATCAGGCATTCATGTACTCGAGACAAAGCATCCACATTCCCCATTTGAACGCCAGGGCGATGCTTTACTGTGAAGTTGAATTCCTGTAGGGCCAGGAACCACCTATTCACTCTTCTATTTGTCTCCTTGTTTTGAGCCATCCACTTTAACGGAGCGTGATCCGTAACCATGTCAAAGTGCCTACCTAGCAGATAGTACCGAAGGGAATCTAGAGCCCACTTCACCGCTAAACACTCCTTTTCAACCGTGGCGTAATTTACCTCATGGGACTTCAACTTCCTGCTGAGGTAAATGACTGGGTGCTCTTCCCCGTTCCAGACCTGGGACAATACTGCTCCTAACCCCACATCTGACGCATCACTTTGTACGACAAAGTCTTTAGAGAAGTCGGGTGAGTACAACACTGGCTGGCTACATAAGGCTTGTTTCAAGAATTGGAATGCTGCCTCAGCCTCGGGGGTCCATTTAATCATGACCGACCCTTTCCCTTTCGTCAGGTTGGTTAGGGGCACAGCCTTAGAAGCAAAGTGGGGAATGAAGCGCCGATAATAACCCGCGATTCCCAGAAAGGCCCGTACCTGCTTCTTGCTGTTGGGACGTGGCCAACTCTGGATGGCCTCGACTTTGTTGAGTTGGGGTTTTATCACTCCCCTGCCAATGGTGTACCCAAGATATTTGGCCTCCTCCTGCCCAATGGTACACTTCTTGGGGTTAGCCGTAAACCCCGCTTCCCGGATAGAGTCTAGGACTGCTTGCACTTTTGGCAGATGTGAGGCCCAATCTGTGCTATGGACAATTACGTCATCCAGGTAAGCCGCAGCATACTTCCGATGGGGCCTCAGTATCTGGTCCATTTTCCGCTGGAATGTGGCCGGCGCATTCTGTAACCCGAACGGCATTCTCTTATATTGGAACGCCCCGTCTGGGGTTACAAATGCGGTTTTCTCTTTGGCCGACTTGGCCAGGGGAATTTGCCAATACCCTTTTGTGAGGTCAAGAGTCGTCATGTATCGGGCTGTTCCCAGCCGGTCGATCAACTCATCTATACGTGGCATGGGGTAGGTGTCAAATTTTGTAACTTTGTTCAACTGACGAAAATCGTTACAAAATCGCCAGCTCCCATCCGGTTTAGGCACCAACACAATGGGACTAGACCAATCACTTTGGGACTCCTCTATCACCCCTAAGTTCAGCATTTTCTGTACTTCCTCCCGTATTGCCTCCCGTCGGGCCTCTGGGATCCGATAGGGTTTTAACTTCACCCTTTCACCGGGCGGGGTAATAATATCATGCTCTACCCCAGATGTTTGTCCCGGCAGCTCAGAGAACACCTCCTTGTTGCGAAGCACAAACTCCTTAACCTCCTGTTGTTGGGGTTGTGACAAGGTGGCTGCTATTCCAACCTCCGGAATCACGCAACCAGTTTGAGCTGGTGACCAAGTTTCTGCGACTAGGGACTCTCTATCCCTCCAGGCTTTCAACAGATTAACGTGATATATCTGTTCGGGCTTTCGCCTTCCTGGTTGTCTGACCTTGTAATTCACTTCGCTCACTTTTTCCATTATCTCGTAGGGGCCTTGCCATTTGGCAAGGAATTTACTTTCAACCGTAGGGACAAGTACCAATATCCTATCCCCCGGGGAAAAGGTACGGGTCTTTGCTCCACGGTTGTACACTCTCTGCTGTGCCAACTGCGCTTGGGCCAAATGTTCCTTCACGATGGGCATTACCTGTGCAATTCGATCTTGCATCAGGGCGACATGCTCAATCACACTCCTGTGGGGAGAACTCTCACTTTCCCAAGTTTCCTTGGCAATATCCAACAGCCCTCTTGGGTGTCTCCCATACAGTAACTCAAAGGGGGAGAATCCCGTAGAGGATTGGGGCACCTCCCTAATAGCAAACATCAAATAAGGAAGTAGACAGTCCCAATCCTTTCCATCTCTATCCACCACTTTCTTCAACATTTGTTTTAGGGTTTTGTTGAATCTTTCAACCAGCCCATCGGTTTGGGGGTGATACACAGATGTACGCAATTGCGTCACTTTGAACAATTTACACAGCTCTTTCATAACCCGGGACATAAAGGGTGTACCTTGGTCCGTAAGCAGTTCTTTACAAATACCCACCCGGCTAAAAACAAGAGATAGCTCTTTGGCTATGGTTTTGGCCGAGGTATTTCTGAGAGGGATCGCTTCTGGATAACGGGTGGCATAGTCCATTATAACCAATATGTACTGGTGCCCCCTAGCGGACTTGATTATAGGACCTACCAAATCCATTGCGATTCTCTCAAACGGGACCTCAATGATGGGTAGAGGGACCAGCGGGCTACGGAAATGTGGCATCGGGGCCGACCTCTGACACACAGGGCAGGAGGAACAATAATTTTCTATGTCCTTCATCACCCCAGGCCAATAGAATCTCTGTAATACCCTCTCTCGGGTTTTCTCTGTCCCCAGATGACCTCCAAGAATGTGCCCATGGGCCAACTCCAACACCAACTTCCTGTAAGGTTTGGGCACCACAAGCTGCTCAACGGTTTCTTCTGCCCTTTTTGCCACCCGATACAGTAGGTCCTTCTCTACGCTGAAGTATGGGTAAGTGCAGGTATTATCTGGGTTCACTAACTCGCCATCTATTTCCACTACGTTTTCCCGTGCCTTTATTAGGGCGGGGTCTTTTAACTGTTCTGTGGCAAAATTTTCCCTGTGAACCTCCAGATCAGAAAACTCCACAGACGGTAGGTTTTCGTCTGAGGAGGTGGGCTCCTCTCCAGTTTCTTGAGACTCCGCTGCCAATACTGACAAGGGAAATTCTGGAGAGTCCTCACCACTCTCAGAGGAGTTCTGGCTATCACATTCCTGGTACATAGGGGCACCAGTGGGGGGCTCAGGATCATCCCACAGTTCCCAGAACTTCGGAAAATCTCTTCCCACAATGGCATCATGCGGTAATTGAGATACTAACCCCACTGGATGAGAGAGGGTACCTTTGGGGGTCTCGAAACACACTGTAGTCACTGGATACTCTCGGGTGTCCCCATGCACACAAATAACAGCTACCTTGCTATTCCCAGAGACCTCTGTTTTAACTAATTCAGCCTTTATCAGGGTCACAAGGCTACCTGAATCCAGTAATACCACAACATTTCTACCATTAATACACATTTTGCATAAATGTTTCTCAGTTCCCCGAATGGCAGTGCATGCGACTGTCGCACACAGCGACTGACGTCTGTCCGTCAGAAAGTCACCTTGCATGGGTTCCTCCACAACCGGGCAATTTGCTGCAATATGTCCCGCTTGCCGGCAGCGGTAGCAAACAATCCTTTTGGCTGCCTCTTGAGCCCCTGACTTCCCAGGCTGTTCTCGCCAAACTTTGGGTAGAGCTCCCACCCTCTCACTCTCTCCACCCTCACCCCTTGGAATCCTCTTATCCGCCCCTGGGGATGGTCTGGTCTTAGGGTGGAAAGTCCGAGAGTCTCTGGAAGAGGCTGTCAGGTTCTCTGTAGCCAAGTATTTCTCTACACGATCCACAAGACCACTGGCCGTCTCTGGGTCTCCATGGCTTACCCACTTTTGGATGGCAGTAGGAAGAGCTCTCAAAAACCGATCCATTACAACACGTTCCACAATCTCTGGTGCGGACAAAGTCTCTGGCTGTAGCCACTTCCTGCTCAGGTGAATGAGATCATACATTTGAGACCTGGGGGGTTTTCCAAGCTGGAAAGTCCAGTTATGCACACGCTGAGCCCGGACAGCCTGGGTGACACCCAGCCTTGCCAAAATTTCAGCTTTTAGCATCACATAGTCTTTTGCTTGGTTAGGCTCTAGGTCATAGTAAGCCTTCTGCGATTCACCAGTTAACAGAGGAGCCACCAGTCCAGCCCACTGCTCCTCAGGCCACTTTTCTCTTTCAGCAGTCCTTTCAAATGTGGTCAAAAATACCTCTGGATCATCCTCTCCAGTCATTTTTGTCAATAAACGACTCACCCCAAAGGACGCGGTATTAGTGGGACGGCTTTCCTCACTGGTCTGCGGACGTTGCTGCATTACTGCTTCCATTTGTTGTAGTCTCTGCTCTTGCTTCTGTAACAGGTCTATGAAGCGGGCCTCAGATTGCTGCTGGGCTTGTTGATGAGCTTGCTGCTGGGCTGCAAGGCTCCTTTGCAAACCTGCATTTGTCTGCTGTTGATTGGCATTTGCTAGAGCCAGCTGTTTCAGTATCTCCTCCATGCTGGCTTAAAAAAAACTGCCTGCATTCTCCACCAACTGTGAGGGGGTTAACTCGGTAGCGGGTGTGTGTGACCCCCTGGTTGGGCTCCCCACACAAAAACAGGGCCAGCAGACTGAGGTTGTGGTTTTCAAAATCAAAAGGTGCGGTTTATTTCTCTATGTACAGTGACAAAAACACAGCAAAGCCAAAAAGAAACATAAACAAAATAAATCCTGGTCAGTTTGACCTCTGACTAAACATGCAGGTTTCCTAAACTAACAACTGGGATCAGCCTGGTGCTGTCCTAGTCCCTAAGTCCCTGGTTTAGTAACAGTCCAAACAAATAGCCACACAGGCTTTGCCTCACCACACAGGGGTTCACTCTCCCTAGACAGTCCACACAGGTCTTGTTCCACGCATGAGCTAACACCTAATGAATCTGGGAGTTTTTATAGAGGCCTTAAACGAACTGACAGGCTTCAGCTGGTCTCATCAACTCCCTGCCTGCACGACGCCCAGCCCTCTCCCTAGAGGTATGAGTCATCCATGAGCCTACTAGCCTCAGCTGGGCTTATACAACTCTCCACCCTAGTTGTACAAGTCAGCATAAAGCCTGAATCTGGGAGAAATATATCTACCCCCCTGGATGCAACCAGGTGACTTTACCTTCCTGCTGTCACACACCCTTCCTTACTAACTCTAAGTTTAACGGCCTGGCTATTGAATCCCACATCCTAAAGAAGAGAGGTCTCTCTAACTCTGTGGTATCAACTATAATCAATGCCAGGAAGCCTGTATCCAGGCAGATCTACTATAGAGTTTGGAAGGCGTACATCACTTGGTGCGAGGCCAGAAAATGGCATCCACGTAAGTACGTTATAGGCAGAATTCTGGACTTCCTGCAGTGGGCTGTAGACAGGAAGTTTGCCTTAAGTACTATCAAGGGCCAGGTTTCGGCCTTGTCAATACTATTTCAAAGGCCCCTGGCTATGCATTCACTTGTCAAATCCTTTATGCAAGGTGTGACTCGTATTATTCCACCGATTAAGGCTCCCATATGCCCATGGGATCTAAATTTGGTTCTGTCGGTTCTGCAGAAGCAGCCATTTGAACCTTTGCGGCACATTTCCTTGGTTCTACTCACCAGGAAATTGATATTTTTAGTAGCCATATGCTCGGCTAGAAGAGTGTCGGAATTAGCCGCCATGTCCTGTAAAGAGCCATATCTGGTTATCCATAAGGACAGAGTAGTATTACGTCCTCACCCAGCCTTTCTTCCTAAGGTGGTATCGAGGTTTCACTTGAACCAGGATGTGGTTCTTCCTTCTTTTTTCCCCAAACCAAGCTCGGTAGAGGAAAAGTTATTGCATTCTTTGGATGTAGTAAGAGCAGTTAAAGCTTATCTAGAAGCCACTGCTCAGATTCGTAGAACGGATTCTTTGTTTGTTCTGCCGGAAGGCCCCAGAAAGGGTCAGGCAGCATCAAAATCTACTTTAGCCAAGTGGATTCGACAGGTCATAATACAAGCCTATGGCTTGAGAAGTAGACCGCCTCCGTTCAAAGTTAGGGCGCACTCCACGAGAGCAGTTGGAACTTCATGGGCAGTGCATCACCAGGCCTCCCTGGCGCAAATTTGTAAGGCCGCAACATGGTCTTCAGTACACACGTTTACTAGGTTCTACCAGGTGGACGTTAGAAGTCAGGAGGATGTCGCCTTTGGGCGCAGTGTGTTGCAGGCCGCAAAAGATCCTCATGCCTGATGGCGCCCAGCTTATGTATGGTGTATCCCCCCCCTCATGTGGCATTGCTTTGGGACGTCCCACATAGTAATGACTATGCTGCTCTGTGTCCCGTGATGTATGAACAAGAAAGTAGGATTTTTAAAACAGCTTACCTGTAAAATCCTTTTCTTGGAGTACATCACGGGACACAGAGCTCCCACCCCTCTTTTGGGGACACGTATTGCTTTGCTACAAAACTGAGGTACTCCCGGATGGGAGGGGCTTATATAGGGGAGGGTACTTCCTGTTTTGGAAGTTGCCAGTGCCAGCACCTGAAGGTAATCTATATAACCCACATAGTAATGACTATGCTGCTCTGTGTCCCGTGATGTACTCCAAGAAAAGGATTTTACAGGTAAGCTGTTTTAAAAATCCTACTGTTTAGTCAGAGGTCAAGTTGACCAGGATTTATTTTGTTTATGTTTCTTTTGCTTTGCTGTGTTTTGTCACTGTAAATAGAAAATAAACCGCACCTTTTTGATTTTGAAAACCACAACCTCCGTTTGCTGGGCCTGTTTTGTGTGGGGAGCCCATCCCGGGGGTCACACACACCCGCTGCCGAGCTAACCCCCTCACAGTTGGTGGAGAACCAGTGGCAGTTTTTTTTTAAGCCAGCATGGAGGAGATACTGAAGCAGCTGGCTCTAGCAAATGCCAATCAACAGCAGACAAATGCAGGTTTACAAAAGAACTTCGCAGCCCAGCAGCAAGCTCATCAACAGAGCCTTGCAGCCCAGCAGCAGACAAACGCAACTTTGCAACAGAGTCTGGAGGCTCAGCAACAAGCCCAGCAGCAATCTGAGGCCCGCTTCATAGACCTGTTGCAGAAGCAAGAGCAGAGACTACAACAACAGATGGAAGCAGTAATGCAGCAACGTCCGCAGACCAGTGAGGAAAGCCGTCCCACTAATACCGCGTCCTTTGGGGTGAGTCGTTTATTGACAAAAATGACTGGAGAGGATGATCCAGAGGTATTTTTGACCACATTTGAAAGGACTGCTGAAAGAGAAAAGTGGCCTGAGGAGCAGTGGGCTGGACTGGTGGCTCCTCTGTTAACTGGTGAATCGCAGAAAGCTTACTATGACCTAGAGCCTAACCAAGCAAAAGACTATGTGATGCTAAAAGCTGAAATATTGGCAAGGCTGGGTGTCACCCAGGCTGTCCGGGCTCAGCGTGTGCATAACTGGACTTTCCAGCTTGGAAAACCCCCCAGGTCTCAAATGTATGATCTCATTCACCTGAGCAGAAAGTGGCTACAGCCAGAGACTTTGTCCGCACCAAAGATTGTGGAACGTGTTGTAATGGATCGATTTTTGAGAGCTCTTCCTACTGCCATCCAAAAGTGGGTAAGCCATGGAGACCCAGAGACGGCCGATGGTCTTGTGGATCGTGTGGAGAAATACTTGGCTACAGAGAACCTGACGGCCTCTTCCAGAGACACTCGGACTTTCCACCCTAAGACCAGACCATCCCCAGGGGCGGATAAGAGGATTCCAAGGGGTGAGGGTGGAGAGAGTGAGAGGGTGGGAGCTCTACCCCAAGTTTGGCGAGAACAGCCTGGGAAATCAGCGGCTCAAGAGGCGGCAAGAAGGATCGTTTGCTACCGCTGCCGGCAAGCGGGACATATTGCAGCCAATTGCCCGGTTGTGGAGGAACCCATGCAGTGTGACTTTCTGACGGGCAGACGTCAGTCGCTGTGTGCGACAGTCGCATGCACTGCCATTCGAGGAACTGAGAAACATTTATGCAAAATGTGTGTTAATGGTAGAAATGTTGTGGTATTGCTGGATTCAGGTAGCCTTGTGACCCTGATAAAGGCTGAGTTAGTTAAAACAGAGGTCTCTGGGAATAGCAAGGTAGCTGTTATTTGTGTGCATGGGGACACCCGAGAGTATCCAGTGACTACAGTGTGTTTCGAGACCCCCAAAGGTACCCTCTCTCATCCAGTGGGCTTAGTATCTCAGTTACCGCATGACGCCATTGTGGGAAGGGATTTTCCGAAGTTCTGGGAACTGTGGGATGATCCTGAGCCCCCCACTGGTGCCCCTATGTACCAGGAATGTGATAGCCAGAACTCCCCTGAGAGTGGTGAGGACTCTCCGGAATTTCCCTTATCAGTATTGGCAGGGGAGACTCAAGAAACTGGAGAGGAGCCCACCTCCTCAGACGAAAACCTACCGTCTGTGGAGTTTTCTGATCTTGAGGTTCACAGGGAAAACTTTGCCACAGAACAGTTGAGAGACCCCGCCCTAATAAAGGCACGGGAAAACGTAGTGAAAATAGATGGCGAGTTAGTGAACCCAGATAATACCTGCACTTACCCATACTTCAGCGTAGAGAAGGACCTACTGTATCGGGTGGCAAAAAGGGCAGAAGAAACCGTTGAGCAGCTTGTGGTGCCCAAACCTTACAGGAAGTTGGTGTTGGAGTTGGCCCATGGGCACATTCTTGGAGGTCATCTGGGGACAGAGAAAACCCGAGAGAGGGTATTACAGAGATTCTATTGGCCGGGGGTGATGAAGGACATAGAAAATTATTGTTCCTCCTGCCCTGTGTGTCAGAGGTTGGCCCCGATGCCACATTTCCGTAGCCCGCTGGTCCCTCTACCCATCATTGAGGTCCCGTTTGAGAGGATCGCCATGGATTTGGTAGGTCCTATAATCAAGTCCGCTAGGGGGCACCAGTACATATTGGTTATAATGGACTATGCCACCCGTTATCCAGAAGCGATCCCTCTCAGAAATACCTCGGCCAAAACCATAGCCAAAGAGCTATCTCTTGTGTTTAGCCGGGTGGGTATTTGTAAAGAACTGCTTACGGACCAAGGTACACCCTTTATGTCCCGGGTTATGAAGGAGCTGTGTAAATTGTTCAAAGTGACGCAATTACGTACATCTGTGTATCACCCCCAAACCGATGGGCTGGTTGAAAGATTCAACAAAACCCTAAAACAAATGTTGAAGAAAGTGGTGGATAGAGATGGAAAGGATTGGGACTGTCTACTTCCTTATCTGATGTTTGCTATTAGGGAGGTGCCCCAATCCTCTACGGGATTCTCCCCCTTTGAGTTACTGTATGGGAGACACCCAAGAGGGCTGTTGGATATTGCCAAGGAAACTTGGGAAAGTGAGAGTTCTCCCCACAGGAGTGTGATTGAGCATGTCGCCCTGATGCAAGACCGAATTGCACAGGTAATGCCCATCGTGAAGGAACATTTGGCCCAAGCGCAGTTAGCACAGCAGAGAGTGTACAACCGTGGAGCCAAGACCCGTACCTTTTCCCCGGGGGATAGGATACTGGTACTTGTCCCTACGGTTGAAAGTAAATTCCTTGCCAAATGGCAAGGCCCCTATGAGATATTGGAAAAAGTGAGCGAAGTGAATTACAAGGTCAGACAACCAGGAAGGCGAAAGCCCGAACAGATCTATCACGTTAATCTGTTGAAAGCCTGGAGGGATAGAGAGTCCCTAGTCGCAGACACTTGGTCACCAGCTCAAACTGGTTGCGTGATTCCTGAGGTTGGAATAGCAGCCACCTTGTCACAACCCCAACAACAGGAGGTTAAGGAGTTTGTGCTTCGCAACAAGGAGGTATTCTCTGAGCTGCCGGGACAAACATCTGGGGTAGAGCATGACATCATTACCCCACCCGGTGAAAGGGTGAAGTTAAAACCCTATCGGATCCCAGAGGCCCGACGGGAGGCAATACGGGAGGAAGTACAGAAAATGCTGAACTTAGGGGTGATAGAGGAGTCCCAAAGTGATTGGTCTAGTCCCATTGTGTTGGTGCCTAAACCGGATGGGAGCTGGCGATTTTGTAACGATTTTCATCAGTTGAACAAAGTTACAAAATTTGACACCTACCCCATGCCACGTATTGATGAGTTGATCGACCGGCTGGGAACAGCCCGATACATGACGACTCTTGACCTCACAAAAGGGTATTGGCAAATCCCCCTGGCCAAGTCGGCCAAAGAGAAAACCGCATTTGTAACCCCAGACGGGGCGTTCCAATATAAAAGAATGCCGTTCGGGTTACAGAATGCGCCGGCCACATTCCAGCGGAAAATGGACCAGATGCTGAGGCCCCATCGGAAGTATGCTGCGGCTTACCTGGATGACGTAATTGTCCATAGCACAGATTGGGCCTCACATCTGCCAAAAGTGCAAGCAGTCCTGGACTCTGTTCGGGAAGCGGGGTTTACGGCTAACCCCAAGAAGTGTACCATTGGGCAGGAGGAGGCCAAATATCTTGGGTACACCATTGGGAGGGGAGTAATAAAACCCCAACTCAACAAAGTCGAGGCCATCCAGAGTTGGCCACGTCCCAACAGCAAGAAGCAGGTACGAGCCTTTCTGGGAATCGCTGGGTATTATCGGCGATTCATTCCCCACTTTGCTTCTAAGGCTGTGCCCCTAACCAACCTGACGAAGGGGAAAGGGTCGGTCATGATTAAATGGACCCCCGAGGCTGAGGCAGCATTCCAATTCTTGAAACAAGCCTTATGTAGCCAGCCAGTGTTGTACTCACCCGACTTCTCTAAAGACTTTGTCGTACAAAGTGATGCGTCAGATGTGGGGTTAGGAGCAGTATTGTCCCAGGTCTGGAACGGGGAAGAGCACCCAGTCATTTACCTCAGCAGGAAGTTGAAGTCCCATGAGGTAAATTACGCCACCGTTGAAAAGGAGTGTTTAGCGGTGAAGTGGGCTCTAGATTCCCTTCGGTACTACCTGCTAGGTAGGCACTTTGACATGGTTACGGATCACGCTCCGTTAAAGTGGATGGCTCAAAACAAGGAAACAAATAGAAGAGTGAATAGGTGGTTCCTGGCCCTCCAGGAATTCAACTTCACAGTAAAGCATCGCCCTGGCGTTCAAATGGGGAATGTGGATGCTTTGTCTCGAGTACATGAATGCCTGATTGCTGGTGTTCCAACCCCGAGGTTAAAACAAGAGGGGGGGGTATGTGACAGCAGGAAGGTAAAGTCACCTGGTTGCATCCAGGGGGGTAGATATATTTCGCCCAGATTCAGGCTTTACGCCGACTTATACAACTAGGTGGAGAGTTGTATAAGCCCAGCTGAGGCTAGTGGGCTCATGGATGACTCATACCTCTAGGGAGAGTGTGGGGCGTCGTGCAGACAGGGAGTTGATGAGACCAGCTGAAGCTTGTCAGCTCATTTAGGCCTCTATAAGAACTCCCAGATTCATTAGGTGTTAGCTCATGCCTGGAACCAGACCTGTGTGGACTGTCTAGGGAGAGTGAACCCCTGTGCGGTGAGACAAAGCCTGTGTGGCTATTTGCTTGGACATTTAAAACCAGGGACTTAGGGACTAGGACAGCACTAGGCTGATCCCAGTTGTTAGTTAGGAAACCTGTATGTTTAGTCAGAGGTCAAGTTGACCAGGATTTATTTTGTTTATGTTTCTTTTGCTTTGCTGTGTTTTGTCACTGTAAATAGAAAATAAACCGCACCTTTTTGATTTTGAAAACCACAACCTCCGTTTGCTGGGCCTGTTTTGTGTGGGGAGCCCATCCCGGGGGTCACACACACCCGCTGCCGAGCTAACCCCCTCACAATATATATATATATATATTTATATGGAAGTCTTCACTGGAAGACTTAATTTGCCTTGTAAAGATGATATCTGGGCTTCTGGTGTGTTGCTTTATCTTTAAGGAGGAAAGGGCTGCCTCCAGGTAAGCCTGCTCTCTGTTTGTGCATTGCTATATATAACCCTAGAGTTGGGAATAGGGATGAGCTTTTGGTTCAGTCAGTAAACAGGTGTTTTTCCAAATGTCGGACATCTCGCATGTAAGGTGGGAGCTGAATGTCATATAAAGTAGCAGCTACTATATACGACAGCTTCCTGTTAAAGTGGAAGTAAACCGATGTTTTTTTTTTTTTTTTTTTGCAACCTGCAAGGTCCTGAAAGGTAAAGCCACAATGTGCTAGTATGCATCACATACTAGCACATTATGTGAAACTTACCTGAAAACCAAACCCCCCCCCCCCCAGCTCCATGCTGTCATCGCTGAGAGGGCTTCTATCTTGACCGGGTCTTCCTTCTGGGTTCGTGGACTCCGGATGTGTGAGTGACCAGAGCTGCAATGAGGTCACTTCCACACATGCGCGCAGGAGCTGTCGCTTAAGGCACAGGATTCTGAAGGAACGGCCCGGGTGGCACCCAGCACCTCTTTAGCAACCAGGGATGTCACACTCTGTCAATGGTTGTTAAGAAAGTAGCGGGTGCTAGCCCCTGCATGTTCCTTAACAACCAATGTCACCTGGCCCTATTCATTCCTGGCAGGGAATGAAAAAAAGGAAATTAAAGGTGCAGGACAGAATTTTTTATTCAAACAAAATGAATTTTAACTGTGAATGTGATTTTTATTTGTGGAAAAATCTTATATATTATAATGCACATAAGGCACAAACGAAACCTGTTTAACACTCTTGGGATTCCATTCAAGTAGCAGGTCTGGATGAAACTTTAAAAGCTTTCAACTGAAACCAGTTGTCCCAACGATGGTAAAATTAAACAATTTCCCTCAATTTCCGCACAAACACTCAAACAAATTTCTACTGGTTTATGGTCATCTTCAGTATCGTTATCAGTGCAGATGCAGATTGGAATTCAACAAACCTATAAAAGAATTCTAGGATTCAAATAGAGGAGATACTCAACAAGAGAAGTAATAAAGAATTGACAGTTCATTACCACTAGGGTTGTCCCGATACCGATACTAGTATCGGTATCGGTACCGATACAAAGCATTTGCGCGAGTACTTGTACTCGCGCAAATGCTCCCGATGCCCAGTCCGATACTTTTTTTTTTTTTCAGAGCGGGGGGCGGAGAGTGGGATGGAGAGTGTGCGGCGGGGGGCGGATACCAGGGCGGAGAGCGTGGCGGGGGCGGAGACCAGGGCAGGACGGAAAGTGTGCGGCGGGGGGCGGAGAGCGGGGCGGGGGGCGGAGAGCGTGGCAGAGACCAGAGCGAGTCTTCAGGCAGGTAAGTAAAATGAATCTGATCCAATTGCCTGTCTGCTGTCTGCTGCTCAAATGCTCCCGGAGCTGTTCCCCCTTCACCTCCATGCCGCTGTGCCCCCATCACCTCCGTGCCGCTGTGCCCCCTTCACCTCAATGCCGCCGTGCCCCTCCGTGCTCCTCCTCCACCCCCTCGGTATCTCAGGATGGAGAGCGGAGGTAGGAGCCGGTAAACCCGGCTCCTTACTTGTCGGAATGTACAGAGTCATCACTGACTCTGTCCATTCACATAACTGAAACATCGTAAACTGTGTTTACAATGTTTCAGTTTATGAATGGAGAGGAGCCGCTGTCTTCTCTCCATTCATTTTCAGCGCAGCTGAGGCTGCTGAGAGAGGGACTGGGGAATATGTGTCCCTAGACCCTTTCTCTGTCTCAAAGGGGAGATGTCAGAGGTCTGTTAAGACCCCTGATATCTCACCAAAGCCCCCACAACAAGGCTGATAAAAAAAAAAAAAAGAATAAAATAAAATAAAAATTTATTGTAAAAAAAATAAAAAATAAAAAACACACACACACACACACACACACACACACTGACACTGACCCCCCCCCCCCCCCTTAAAAAAATAAAGCATTGTAAAAAATAAATAAATAAATTGTAAAAAAAAAAAAAAATACTGACACACGAGATTAAAAAAAAGTATCGGTATTCGGTATCGGCGAGTACTTGAAAAAAAGTATCGGTACTTGTACTCGGTCTTAAAAAAGTGGTATCGGGACAACCCTAATTACCACTTAACAATTTCAAGTCCTTTTAACTACTTCTGCCAGTCGTACATATACTGTGGCAGGGTGGCCCGGCTGCACTAAACAATGTACCTGTCACGGAACTAGTAGACCAGACTGTGTGACTGCACAGAGGAGACCAAACGGATGTAGGTGAAAATATAATAATTTATTAAAAAGTTGACAAGCAAGTGAAAACAACCAGTGCAACAACCAACAACAAATAGTATATACAAATAAAGGGGAGATACCGTAATCGTAAACAAGCCAGGCCGAGGTCATACACCAAGGGATATCAGCAGATGGGTATGGATGGGAGAACAACAGGACAGGGAGAGGATGGATGGACAGGCTGCAGGGCAGGGATCAAAGGCAAACAGGTAACAGGAGGGGCAGGTCCAGGATGGGATCAGGATCAGAACGGATCAGGTCAGGTTGGGTCAGATGCAGTCTCAGGGTCAGATGCAGGCTCAGGATGAGAGATACCAGGGCAAGGTGTGTTTGTACTTTCCGGGTATAAATAGGATTGCCTGTAATTGGCTTCAAGTCACACCTGAGCGCAGGAGGAGCAGTTCGCTCCACACTGCCAGGGTCCATCCACTGGTGGAGACCAGTACTGCGTCCAAAGGATAATATAATACCAGCAGGGAGAAATTCTCCTGACAGTTCCACACTGCCAGAAGACACCTGCTGGTGGACCACAGTACTGCAAGCCTAATAATAAATATCACCAGCGGATGGAACCTTTCCTGACAGTACACCCCTTCAAAGGAGCGGCCTCCGGACAATAGGCAAAGTCACATCTGGGCAGACAGCGGGCACATCCGGGCAAACAGCGGGCACATCCAACTGGAAAGCAGGCACATCCGGGCAGACAGCGGGCACATCTGGGCAGACAGCGGGCACATCAAGCTGGGCAGCAGACAGGGGCAAATCAAGCTGGGCAGCAGACAGGGGCAAATCAAGCTGGGCAGCAGACAGGGGCAAATCAAACTGGGCAGCAGACAGGAACACACCAGGCTGAGCAGCAGGCAGGTACAAACCAGGCTGGGCAGTAGGCTCCGGGTCATCGAGCTGGGCAGCAGGCTCCGGGAGATCGAGCTGGGCAGCAGGCTCCAGGTCATCGAGCTGGGCAGCAGGCTTTGGGTCATCGAGCTGGGTAGCAGACAGGGGAAAATCAAGTTAGGCAGCAGACAGGGGCAAATCAAGCTGAGCAGCAGGCAGGAACACATCAGGCTGGGCAGCAGGCTCCGGGACATCAAGCTGGGCAGCAGGCTCCGGGTCATCGAGCTGGGCGGCAGGCTCCGGGTCATCGAGCTGGGCAGGAAACGGGCACCACAACCTCAGGCCGGGAAACGGGAACCACAACCTCAGACCAGGAAACTGGCACCACAACCTCAGACCGGGAAACGGGCACCACAACCTCAGGCCGGGAAACGGGCACCACAACCTCAGGCCGGGATGCCGGCTCTAGCTCTTCAGGCTGGAATGCTGGTACTGGTTCTTCAGGCTGGAACGCTGGCACCCCGGGCTGAAACACTGACATCTCGGGCTGAAACACTGACATCTCGGGCTGAAACACTGGCACCAGGACATCAGACTGGAAGGCAGGCATTAGGACATCAGACTGGAAAGCAGGCACCAGGACATCAGACTGGAAGGCAGGCACCAGGACATCAGACTGGAAGGCAGGCACCAGGACATCAAACTGGAAGGCAGGCACCAGGACATCAGACTGGAAGGCAGGCACCAGGACATCAGACTGGAAGGCAGGCATCAGGACATCAGACTGGAAGGCAGGAACCGGGACATCAGACTGGAAGGCAGGCACCAGGACATCAGGCTGGAAGGCAGGCACCAGAACATCAGGCTGGAAGGCAGGAACCAAGACATCAGACTGGAAGGCAGGCGCCAAGACATCAGACTGGAAGGCAGGTACTGAGACTTCAGGCAGAGACACGGGCACCGGATCTTCAGGCCGGAATATGGGCACAGGGACATCGAGCTGGAACATGGGCACAGGAACTGCAGGCTGGCAGACTGGCACAGAAACTTCAGGCTAGCAGACTGGCACAGGAACTTCAGGCTTGCAGACTGGCACAGGAACTTCAGGCTGGCAGACTGGCACAGGAACCTCAGGCCGGCAGACTGGCACAGGAACCTCAGGCCGGCAGACTGGCACAGGAACCTCAGGCTGGGTAAAAGGTACAGGGATGTCAGACTGGGTAAAAGGCACTGGGAGGTCAGACTGGGTAAAAGGCACTGGGACGTCAGACTGGGTAAAAGGCACTGGGACGTCAGACTAGGTTGCAGGCATAGAGTTGGCAGATTTAGGAGGGTCATCAGGTAGAACTGGCATGAACGCAGGCTGGAGCAGGTTGGTGGGTGTGGAGGCAGGTTGGGTTACTGGTAGGATTGTGTGGGTCGGAAAGTGCTTCCGCTTCTTTTTAGGCTTAGTCACTGCAGATTTGTAAATAGCGGGAGGGATGTATGAAAAGGATGGAATTGAGTAAGAGGAAGGACTGGAATGTGGCAGAGACACGGGAACAGAGGCTGGAGGAGGTTCTTGTGGATTTGTTACAGGTGGAAGGGAAGAAGAAGGTGGATTGAAGGCAAGGTAGGTGCGACAATTAGAGACTGGGTAATAATATTTGGTAGGAAGCTGTGTAAACTGGGCTGTAGATGGGGTTGCCATAGGCGATGGGCGGATAGATCCTTGGGAAGGCAGGTGATTAATGGCAGGGCTGGAATGTTGTGGCTTGGCTAAACACAGTAGATCCGACCATGCCTGCAGCACAGGTTGAACAAAAGATGATTCACACACACCCTGTCTGATCAGAGACTGCACTGAACGAATACAATCAGATAACACCTGCTGGGAACAAGGGAAATAATGTTCATCGATAGAAGCCGGATCATCCTCTAATAGCCATACCAGGGATTCAACTTTGTCACTATTGAAGGGAGCATAGAAATCATCACTTCCTTCAGGAATGCATGACAGGGCTGGCTTTATACATAACCAAATTAACGGCTGAACATCCTCAAAAGACATATAGCCCAGATCCACCAAGGAATGAGCTGATCGGATAGTTTCCATCAGCTGGTCACTGGTCCAATCTTTTAAAGTCTGGCGACAATATTCACCATCCTCTGCTGCCAGCAGAGAATAATAAATGGTTTCATTGACATCCATATTAACAGGACTAACAAACCAGGATGGTTCCTCAATGCAGCCACGTCTGGCCATTGATTGGCCCTGGTATATTGTCACGGAACTAGTAGACCAGACTGTGTGACTGCACAGAGGAGACCAAACGGATGTAGGTGAAAATATAATAATTTATTAAAAAGATGACAAACAAGTGAAAACAACCAGTGCAACAACCAACAACAAATAGTATATACAAATAAAGGGGAGATACCGTAATTGTAAACAAGCCAGGCCGAGGTCATACACCAAGGGATATCAGCAGATGGGTATGGATGGGAGAACAACAGGGCAGGGAGAGGATGGATGGACAGGCTGCAGGGCAGGGATCAAAGGCAAACAGGTAACAGGAGGGGCAGGTCCAGGATGGGCTCGGGATAGGGATCAGAACAGATCAGGTCGGGTCGGGTCAGATGCAGGCTCAGGGTCAGATGCAGGCTAAGGATGAGAGATACCAGGGCAAGGTGTGTTTGCACTTGCCGGGTATTAATAGGAATGCCTGTAATTGGCTTCAAGTCACACCCGAGCGCAGGAAGAGCACCACACTGCCAGGATCCATCCGCTGGTGGAGACCAGTACTGCGTCCAAAGGATAATATAATACCAGTAGGGAGAAATTCTCCTGACAGTGCCACACTGCCAGGAGACACCTGCTGGTGGACCACAGTACTGCAAGCCAAATAATAAATATCACCAGCGGATGGAACCTTTCCTGACAGTAACTGTATGTTGTTCGACTTCCTGGTCTGGGGCGTGCGTGTGCCGCTGGCGACCCGCTCCCGCTGTGATTGGACACAGCGGGAGCCAATCAGTGGGTCCGGCGGCCGCGATGGCGGCCAGCCACTTGCGATCGTTCTGGGGAGTGATAGAAGGGCGAACTGCCTATGTAAACAAGGCAGGCTGTCGTTCTGTTATAGAGGAAGAGAGAGATCTGTGATTCCTACTAATCAGGAACACCGATCTCTCACTTTGTCTAGTGTCAGCATCCTCCACACAATTAGAAAGCACACATAGGGAACACATTTAACTCTTTGATTGCCCCTGATGTTAACCCCCTCCCTGCCAGTATCATTTATACAGTGTCAGTGCATTTTGTTATCACTGATCACTGTATTGGTGTCACTGGTCCCCAAAAAGTGTCACTTTGTGTCCAATTTGTCTGCCGCAATGTCGCAGTCCTGCTAAAAATCGCTGGGCTAAAAAAAAAGTCCCTAAATCTATCCCATGGTTTGGAGAAGCGATAACTTTTGCGCAAACCAATCAATACACGCTAATTGCCAAAAATTTATACCAAAAATATTTTACCAAAAATATTTAGCAGAATACAAATTGGACAAAATTGATGAAGAAATTCGATTTTTGTACATATTTTTATTGGATATGTTTTATAGCAGAAAGTAAAAATTATACATTTTTTTTTTTCAAACTTGTTACTTTTTTTTGTTTATAGCGCAAAAAATAAAAACCGCAGAGGTGATCAAATTCCACCTAAAGAAAGCTCTATTTGTGAGAAAAAAAAGACATCAATTTTGTTTGTTTACATCGTCTCACGACCACGCAATTGGCAGTTAAAGTAACACAGTGCTGTATCGCAAAAAATCATGTGACACACTTAGCCAGGCATGCATGTTTATAGTCAGAGGCGTAACTAGAAACCTCTGGGCCCCGGTGCAAGAAATCACAAAGGGCCCCCCCTCGAAAAAGCATGATTTTGATACTTTTTTTTGAGGGGGGTTGCAATGGCGGTAGTTGAGGGGGGATGGCAGCTGTGGTACTTGAGGGGGGTGGCAGTGGTGGTACTTGAGGGGGGTGGCTGCAGTGGCCATCCTCTCCCACCACCACCTGTGCCTCTTACTGATCCCATCCTCCCACCACTGATCTCATCCCTATCCCCCCCATCACCTCTGTTGTAGAAGTAATGGGGGGATAGGGATGAGATGAGTGGTGGGGGGATGGGATCAGAAAGAGGCACAGGTGGTGGAGGTTGGCATCGATTGGTTAGCTCTGCAAAATGTCACTTACCGTCAATCAATCGATTCCCCAGGAATTCCGTTCGATCGGTCACGGTCACCGTGCCTTCTAATCTCCCGCCAGGATGCCTTCTTGCCTCATGGGTAGACCGTATAGGTATTCCACGCAGAGAGGAAAGCTCCTCCCTCGCCTTCTCTCATTGGTGTCAGCAGGTCTGCTGACTTAATTTTTCAGTGTCTGCCCCCAGTCTCATTGCTGCCTCTGCCCAGGCCCAGATTTACTCCCTTTGCCGCCCCAAGGCCAGGTCCTTCAATACCGCCCCCCCCCACACACACCATCACATAGGGGGACTCCCCAGAGAGCCCCCCTTACATCAGGGACCCCAGAGAGCCTCCCTACTTACATCAGGGTCCCTAGAGAGCCTCCTCCTACATTAGGGTCCCCAGAGAACCTCCCCTTACATCAGAGTCCCCAGAGAACCTTCCCTTACATCAGGGTCCCTAGAGAACCTCCCCTTACATCACGGTCCCCAGAGAACCTCCCCTTACATCACGGTCCCCAGAGAGCCTCCCTACTTACATCAGGGTCCCCAGAGAGCCCCCCCTTACACCAGGGTCCCCAGAGAGCCCCCCTTACACCAGGGTCCCCAGAGAGCCCCCCCTTACACCAGGGTCCCCAGAGAGCCTCCCCCTTACATCAGGGTCCCCAGAGAGCCTCCCCCTTACATCAGGGTCCCCAGAGATCCCCCCATACACCAGGGTCCCCAGAGAGCCCCCCTTACACCAGGGTCCCCAGAGAGCCCCCCCCTTACACCAGGGTCCACATAGAGTCCCTCGTTACACCATGGTCCACATAGAGTCCCTCGTTACACCAGGTTCCTCAGAGAGCCCCCCCTTACACCAGGGTCCCCGGAGAGCCTCCCCTTACACCAGGGTCCCCAGAGAGCCTCCCCTTACATCAGGGTCCCCAGAGAGCCCCCCCTTACACCAGGGTCCCCAGAAAGCCCCCCTTACACCAGGGTCCTCAGAGAGCCACCCCCCCTTACACCAGGGTCCCCAGAGAGCCTCTCCTTACATCAGGGTCCCCAGAGAGCCTCCCTTACACCAGGGTCCACATAGAGCCCCCCGTTACACCAGGGTCCTCAGAGAGCCCCCCCTTACACCAGGGTCCCCAGAGAGCCCCCCTTACACCAGGGTCCCCAGAGAGCCCCCCCTTACACCAGGGTCCTCAGAGAGCCCCCCTTACACCAAGATCCCCAGAGAGACCCCCTTACACCAGGGTCCCCAGAGAGCCCCCCCTTACACCAGGGTTCCCAGAGAGCCCCACATTACACCAGAGTCCCCAGAGAGCCCCCCTTACACCAGGGTCCTCAGAGAGCCCCCTGTTACACCAAGGTCCTCAGAGAGCCCCCCCTTACACCAGGGTCCCCAGAGAGCCTCCACTTACACCAGGGTCCCCAGAGAGCCTCCCCTTACACCAGGGTCCCCAGAGAGCCCCCCCTTACACCAGGGTCCCCAGAGAGCCTTCCCTTACACCAGGGTCCCCAGAGAGCCTCCCCTTACACCGGGGTCCCCAGAGAGCCTCCTCTTACACCAGGGTCCCCAGAGAGCCCCCCCCTTACACCAGGGTCCCCAGAGAGCCTCCCCTTACATCAGGGTCCCTAGAGAGCCCCCCTTACACCAGGGTCCCTATAGAGCCCCCCTTACACTAGGGTCCCCATAGAGCCCCCCCTCACACCAGGGTCCCCATAGAGCCCCCCCCTTACACCAGGGTCCCCATAGAGCCCCCTTACACCAGAGTCCCCAGAGAGCCCCCCTTACACCAGGGTCCCCATAGAGCCCCCCTTACACCAGGGTCCTCAGAGAGCCCCCCTTACACCAAGATCCCCAGAGAGCCCCCCCTTACACCAGGGTCCCCAGAGAGCCCCCCTTACACCAGAGTCCCCAGAGAGCCCCACATTACACCAGGGTCCCCAGAGAGCCCCCCCTTACACCAGGGTCCACATAGAGCTCCCCCTTACACCTGGGTCCCCAGAGAGCCCCCCCTTACACCAGGATCACCAGAGAGCCCCCCCCTAAGATTAGTGTCCCCAGAGGCCCCCTTCCTTACATTAGTGTCCCCAGAGGCCCCCTTCCTTACTACATTAGTGTCCCCAGAAAAAAAAAACCCTCTTACATCAGGGTCCCCAAACAGCTGACTCCCCCCTTGCAGGGGTTCCCCTGTACCTGGCTGGTGGAGGTGGCGATTGGCAGCTCTATGGTGTCCACAGGCAGGGGGGTCTTGCTGGGGCTAGTAGTTCTATATCCGAACCATGTGAGGGGGAGGGGCCTCTGACCCGGGCATCAGCAACATTGTACAAGCAGAGTGAAAGTGAAACTAATACCTGCCCGGGTCAGAGGCCCCTCCCCTCCCCTCTCCTCTGTTTACACACTGACACTAGAGTACTACAAGCCCCAGGGAGATCTTGCTGCCCACACAGGCACCATAGAGCTGCCGATCGCCGCCTTCCACCTCCTCCCACATCTCCCCACTGCACTCTAAACGGTCAGCCAGAGGTGCAGGCAGGGAGTCTTGGGGGGTTGCCGCGGTGCCGCCGCTGCATCCACTGCCTTGTCAGCACCCGATCCCTGCGGCGGAACGGCTCCTCATACTGGTGGGCGGTGGGCGGGCCCCTCACACGGGCGGCGGGCGGGCCCCCCGGACTTCACGGAACTACAGGGCCCAGTCGCAGCTGCGACTGCTGCGACCCTGAAAATTCCGCCACTGTTTATAGTATAGCGAGCCATAGCAAGGAGATGAAGAACTATTGCCAGACTTGTGTGGTCACAGCTGTCATCTTATGTCCATTGCCCTTTGAAGAGTTTGAACATGAATATAAATTGGATGGATGGATTGATGGATGAATAGTCAATAGATAGATAGATAGATAGATAGATAGATAGATAGATAGATATATAGATATATAGATAGATAGATAGACAGTTTTGATAAGACCTAAAACAGACATCCGAATAATAAAAAATAAATAATAATTTTTGTTTAATAAATCTCCAAGTTTCTGTTGCCTGTGACATTATGGAAAAAATAACAAGCCCTTTTCTGAACAACTGCAGAAATAAATACTGGTATGTGTATGTTTTTTATGTTTAGGATGGAATGTGTTAGTGAAACATAACTATTTCTTTCCCAGGATAAGTATAGCAGAGCAGAACTTCCAAACAATTTGCCATAAGAATAACATATTAGTGCCCCCTGGCTACATTGTCACTTAAAATAACACATTTCTGATTAGCAAAATAATCTTAGATCTTGCACACTGGGCCTTGGAAGAAAGGGAACATGTGAGCCTTACATGGGAATAAAGTTTTGCTTCTATTTTTAATGCTGAATTTTTTCAGTTTTTTTTAATGGTAGGAAGGAATGCTTCCAAATTTTTGAAAATCTTGGTATAGTCTAAAACAACATCATCGCTTAGCTTTTAAAAATTAGAAACAAATATTCTATGTATGCTACGTGATTTTCTGTGTAATCATATGACTTTACATTTAACAGTGTATATCCATTATTTGTCAAGTTGCGTGCAAGTGTGCCTTTCTTGATATCAGTACCTAAAGTAACAATACTGTCTGGTAGTGTAGGACTTAGACACACAAGCCCATAATTCTTTAGGTACCAGAAATTTTACAGCATCCCACAGATACTTCCAGAATAAATCATATGTTAGTATAAATGCTTTAAGGCTGTTCATGGACCCATCAGTTCTGAAAACGTAGTTTAAAATCCCTGGTTTCATATCCTGCAACATGATTTGAGAATTTCTCAGACTGTAAATTTTGCAGAAATTACTATAGCCATCAGTATTAGGACCATGTGAGACGTGCAATTTGGTAGCAATAATTCCTCAGGTCTACAAATCACTAATGCCAGCCAAGTGTATGCAACCCTGAATAGGTTCAATACTAACTGCACATATACAAGGTGAATTTAAACTTAAAAAAAAAAAAAAGCCTTGCTGTTAGCAATAAAATGCTCCTCTTTTTACCCCTTTGTTATTAGTTTTCCTTTCGATACTAACGTTTTTCACTTTCCTGAGATTAATACTAGGCCAGCTCCTGTCCATTTAGAGTACCTCTCTGGCCAAAAGTGAAGCTTGTTTTGAAGAAGGGCATGGTGGTTGAGGCCTAGCCCTTGATTCAGGGTAGTCAAGCACTTAGTTATAAGGTAAAACCAGATGAGCGTATAGAGATTTGTTATCTGGCTAACAAAAATAATTCTGGAGAATGGTCAACCAGTTAACCTTCCCTTTCCCCACAGTCATAAGAATGAGTATACTTGCCCCCACTTGTAGGTGTCTATAAACATGGAGGCCAATTTTTGAGATGACCTGAGGTCTGTGCCCTGGGAAACATTTTCCAGTAAAATTGCAAAAATGGCTGTTGTTGAAGCTACATTTTTATATGCTTTATGTCAACATTCTCTGATAAATGTTAGCTACAGTATGTGCAGTCTCTTTGCTAGCAAGTATCAGGTAATCTGTGGAATGTTTAGGCACATTAGGCACATTTATAATTATTTCACAACTAACCAGGACTGTTTAACAATAACAACCAAGAATTATTAGTTCAGTTGCTAAGTACTGTAGGGTTTATTTACTAAAGGCAAATAGGTTGTTCGCTTTGCAAGAGAAACTGCACTTTGCAAGGTTATTTTCCCCAGAACTTAGTGAATGCATCAAATCACATGCAAGCAAAAATGCTGTTTTTTTTTTATTTTATTTTCTTTGAATGTAGTTGGGTAATCTTTGCAATGTGAAATTTCACTACATTCACCAAGCTTTGGGGAAAATTCCCTTGCAAAGTGCAACTTTTCTTGAAAAGTGAACAGTCTGATTTAAGTAAATCCACCCTTATGTCTACAAAGACCAACCTGCAGTGAAAGAACCTGATGCATTTAAACCTTAACAAGTGATGATTTGACTGTGTCCTATCAACATCTTTAATTTACTATCTGAAAATGTCAACATTCATCTGCATAAAAGGTTCACAGAAGTAACCTGATGGGAAACTAATGCCGCGTACACACGACGAGAAAAATGTCATTTTTTTATTTGGTCATTAAAAATGATCGTGTGTGGGCTCCAGAGCATTTTTCACAACTTGAAAAATTACCATTAAAAATTTGGAACATGCTCGTAATTTTTCTCGTTGTTTTTCAAGTCGTTGTTTTTCTCGTCATGAAAAACGGCCGTGTGTAGGCTTTAACGACTTGAAAAAAATGCGCATGCTCAGAAGCAAGTTATGAGCCGGGAGCACTCGTTCTGGTAAAACTAGCGTTCGTAATGGAGATAGCACATTCGTCACGCTGTAACAGACTGAAAAGCGGGAATTGTCTCTCAACAAACTTTACTAACACGAGGATCAGCAAAAGCAGCCCCAAAGGGTGGAGCCATCCAAATGGAACTTCCCCTTTATAGTGCCGTCGTACGTGTTGTACGTCACCGCACTTCCACGATAGTGTGTAGGCAAGGCAGGCTAGAGAAGAATCATGTCGAGAAAAATGCAGTTTTTTTCAATGACATTAAAAACAGTCGTGTGTACGCGGCATAAGACCTTGTTATCTACCATTTAAAATTACAAGCACGAAAATCAACTGAGAAGTTTTAGTGCCTTGGTGCCTACAACTCATCTTGCAAATATAATTAGAATGGACTAAGCACCTTTTTCACTTAAAACTCCAGGACATTTCACAGGTTATTGCTAATTAATGTCACCAGCATGGAAATTAGAGCAGGTCTGCAAACAAACTGGGATTTTAAAGCTACTGCAAAACATTTAGGTAGTAATTAGCTGGTGCTATGGGGTGGAAATAGATTACTAGTGATCAGACAAGATCATCAGGAGAAACTGTCTAGGGATTTTCACCTTAAGGCACATTTAGCCTGTCTGCCGTAGCCTTCATCATCCCCCTCTGGACAAATGTGGGAAACAGTGCCTTGAAATGCTAGACAGCTGAAAGTGAATGTTGACTAATCTGCAGCAGAACCAGATTTGTTTTGCTACATACTGGTCATTGGCCAAGAATTTCATTGGAATTACTTGGATAACGTTGAACAGTTAACCCCTTTTTAAAGTTGTTACTCCGATGCCCCCTGTCCAATCTGCTACAGTACTGTTAAATGGTGGTAGGAAGCAAATTGAGAAAATTAGGTTAACTGCGGAAAAAAAAAAATTAAAAATAAAAACTTGGATGCATTCCTTAAAATGGAATGTTTAAAAAAGAAATCTGTCAACAGAAGACTTATTAGCTGTGCCTGAGAGACACATGAGTTGGACATTTGTTGCTCATGCCAAACTGGTTGAGAATTAGCCCTGCCGAAACTTAAAGCCTGTGAATTCTTTGCAGGTTCCCCCAAATTCTTTAACAGTCCCTTGTTATTAAAGTGTGCAAGTATTTCTTTATAAGCTTAAGCTTGATGGGGTAGTGATTTCAGGAAATAATATACTGTAAAAACATTTTTAAATATCTGTTTATTAAGCTATTTTATTAATCATGTGAGTTTATAGACAGATAGATTTCAGAGTTTATAATTTACAGCTGTGCAGCGAAAAGATGGTTCTAATAAACTGTTATTTCATTGAGAATGTCCAGTGGCCTCAGGCTTCTAAATGACAACATTGTTCATTGTGCAGTAAATATTTTTTGGTCAGATTTAGTAAATTAGTTGTAATATTAAACATTTGTTTCTAATTTTTAACAGCTTTTGCAAGCAAATATTATTGTAGGAAATAAGTAAATATCTATGCAGATTGAAGATTCAGTTTTTTGGCTAAAATAAAGCAGACAGCAAAAAGGGAAAGTTCTATCCTTACGAAAAAATTACCACCCTCATCTTTTTGTTCTTGGACCCTATTTGTAGGCATGCAGATCCTGATTTACTCACTCATGTATTATGATCTGATTCTAGCAATGGCCATACACTTGGCAGTTTTGGAGTTCACCCATTGTTTTGTTTATTCTCCTGTTTTGAGTAACTAAACATTGAAAAGTGGAGGAAAAGATGCCATGCTACAAAATTGCACTCTAATTTTCATCAACTCATCAATTAAAAATTGGAAATGTTTGATGTTAAATGGCAGATTCCAGAAGATGAGAAGATTCAAAATCTCAAACTAAACTGTCAACTAAATGGATGACATTTGGTTGGTCATGGATGGGCTCATCTCTAACTGCCAAAGGCTCATGGGAATGCAGGCTGCTCTTTTATCCAAACTCATTCCCCAAAGACAACCAGATGAATAATACACACACACCAGACTTTTTTTGTGGCAAAACATGGCCGCGGCACATTATTTTGGTTTGAAAACAGAATTATAACCATATTTTAATTCAATCAATAATGTAAATGAACAATATCACATTGTTTAGTTATAAAAACTCAAGCAAACAACAACATTTTAACAGAAAACAAGTCCCCTCCCCCCGAATCCTAGGGTGATATACCACAAATAAGTTCTCGTGATCGGTGGGAGGGTGAGTCGCTCCTTTTGATGGGATAAGCAGCAGGCAATAACACCTGCAATGCTGCCCCTTATAAAATGAGCCCCACACCTTCTGGAAAGATCCACTCTTCCTGATTGGACACCTTTACCTGAAAAGCAAGGTGTGAGGAAAATATTAAAGAGACAGAGCACAAAAATTAGAGCAGATTACATTCATGCTATAATGCTGTAATTAACCATATGTGGTGGGAGGTGTGCAGCCACAGGCCCATGCAAGTGTGCCCAAATAAATTGAGCCCACTTCAGCATTATTTTTGTACCATAGGAGGTAATATATGGCCCAGATATCACAAGCAATTTTAAGCCACCCTTATAGCTTATGCATGTTTATACACTCATTACCAACAATGAGTTAGAGACCATTGCAGACCAATACATCCAGCACACAGCTCTGCTCGTTTTTTCCTTGGTTTTAACATGCTATGGAATGTTATGCACAAAAGAGTTTTTCTAAATATGTAAGTACAGATACCACGATAATTCATCGTAGGCTTTGTTATTCGTGATGCACATTATTATCAATTTTGATAACATGTTCTTTGATATATTATAGACACATGACTGATTTTTCCACATACCCCTGAAGAAGGAGATTGGATTCTCCCAAACGTTGGGTGATCTACTGAACAATTATGTCAATTATTGTGGTCAATATTTGATAAAACTTACATGTGATACTGTGTACATTTCAATAATTCGCAATTTTATCTTTCCTTACTATGTTTGTACTTTGTTAATAAATAACTTTTTTTCAATATCTGTTTACACTTGAGTGCCTTTAAAGTCCAGTCAGGGGATATATCTCTTTTCTTATACACTCAGCAAAGAACCCTTTACCAGTGCTATCATGGGAAGGTAACAATCACTTAATCACCCAATCACCCAAAGGGGAAGTTCTGCTTGTTCACATCCCCCCCTCCACTGCCAAATTTGGAACTTTTTGGGGGGAGGTTAAAGCAGGTATCTATGCAGAAGTTCAGCCCCCCCATCTCCCCCCTGCTGCGTTCTAGGACATAGCACAGATACCAGGAGTCTACAAGACCATTTACAATGCGCAGCGTGGCTTGTGCATGCACAGTAGGAAACTTCACTGCCGGTTTCCCTCTTGTAATCTGTTAGCCAAAGTCAACTGAAAAAGTCACCAGAATCTGTCAAAATCAGGTGGCTGGTTGATGGTTATCTAATACCGTGGGTGTTTTGACTTCATAAGGGTTCTATCAGCCCTCATTTCATTCGCTGAAACTGAAAAAAAATGTGGGCGGCAGATTTCTGTGGTTGAAGGGTAATAAAAAGTTCCAAAATTGCCAACAAAATTGGGAAGTGTAAGGCTAGTACTGAATTATATATATATAAAAAGGCTAGTACTGAAGCAAGAGTGAGGAGTAATCTAAGAGAACATACCACAAGATAGAGATTAACAGAAAAAAGAGAAAAACCATTGTACCTAAAGCTGAACTGACATAAATATTCTTGTACACGGGCCAATTAACAAACAAAAAAACCCAACTGTCCAAACGTAACCTCATTGTGTGAATGTGGCTCTCATATGACCTTGCCAAATGTCTATAATTTGGGGATTTGGTAAGAGATGGCCCAATTTGTAGACAGGGTTACACTAAGCTAAGGTGGTGAGGTATTGAGTTGTCTAATCAGTCTGTACTTGTGCAGCTCAAGCCCCTCTTTTGTGTAGAACTATTTCTTGCTATGCTAGTCCTCCTACAATGAAGAGTAGTAAGTGACTCTAGTCAGCTAGATTTTTCTCATAAAGGTTATACGTGACAGTACCCAGTTTTACTTTTTTTCTAACTACTTGTCAGCACTGTGGGAAACCACTTCTTTAACCCTGAATGTCTTCTACTCACATCAAATAAAGGGCCACAAAATATTTTATAATTGTATTTTTGTTTTGGAAAGAGATAGAGAAGCAAAAAAATAAGGGCACTTAAATCACAATGTGTGAGGTAATTTTTTAATGAGTTGTGTTCACAGGGCCTGAAGGGTTAATTAAGTAAAAAGATGTGGAGAATGCTGGACTTTAAAGGCAAAATGTCTCCACAGGAACTGAGCCTGTTCAGAAATAGCAAATAAACTACCTCTAAATGATTAGAAGTTGACCAAGCTTTTCCGCTTCAGATCACTCAATGCCTTCTGGCGATATGGTTTTAAAAACATTGAAATTACAGGCCCATAAAAGTACACATTTACATGTGGTCACATGCAGGTTGGGGATTGGAGTGGGCCAATGTACAAATGCTTGACATGAGTAGCAAAACACAGGCAGCATTAATGACAAAGCGGCAGGCTGGACTAAAACACAACAAAAACATGTAAAACTTCATTTATTATTACAGGCCTGGTCCTTCTCTCTGGAGCTTACAAGGACACACGGTCATTAACTTCTGTTTTTTTCCACTGCTTCTTGCCTCTAGCTCTTGAGAAGGCTGTGCAAGAGCTGTATTACCTGTGCTTTGATAACAATAATAGGTGACTGAATACATTAACTTAATGCTATACGTGATTCAACTTCACAAAAAAAAAAAATAGCTCTTTTTGTAGGGTATATTAGAACACTAATATCTATTTAAAAAAACATTGACTTCTTAAACTGAAGCATTTAAAATGAAATACACTATGGGCAAATGATTGTGGACTCCTTACCATCACATCTACTCATATGACCAAACGTACACTCACTGGCCACTTTATTAGGTACACCTGTTTAATTGCTTGGTAACACAAATTGCTAATCAGCCAATTACATGACAGCAACTCAATGCATTTATGCATCTCGACGTGGTGAAGATGACTTGCTGACATTCAAACCGAGCATCAGAATGGGAAATAAAGGGGTTGTTGGTGCCAGACGGGCTGGTCTGAGTATTTAAAAAAGCTGATCTACTGGGATCTACACGCACAACCATCTCTAGGGTTTACAAAGAATGGACCGAAAAAAAGAAAATATCCAGTGAGCGGCAGTGGTGTGGAGGAAAATGCCTTGTTGATGTCAGAGGAGAATGGGCAGACCAGTTTGAGATGATAGAAAGGCAGCAGTAACTCAAATACCCACTCGTTGCAACCAAGGTATGCAGAATACCATCTCTGAATGCACAACACATCAACCCTTGAAGCAGATGGGCTTCAGCAGAAGAAGACTACACTGGGTGCCACTCCTGTCAGCTAAGAACAGGAAACTGTGGCTACAATTCACACAGGCTCACCAAAATTGGACAAGAGAAGATTGGAAAAACATTGCCTGGTCTGATTAGTCTCGATTTCAGCTGCAAAAATTCAGTAGGGTAGGGTCAGAATTTGGCTAAACAACATGAAAGCATGGATCCATCCTGCCTTGTTTCAATGGTTGGTGGTGTAATGGTGTGGGGGATATTTTCCTGGTACACTTTGGGCCCCTTAGTACAAATTGAGCATCATTTAAAAAACATAGCCTACCTGAGTATTGTTGCTGACCATGTCCATCCCTTTATGACTGCAGTGTACCCATCTTCTGATGGCTACTACTTTCAGCAGGATAATGTACCATGTCACAAAGCTCAAACCATCTCAAACTGGTTTCTTGAACATGACAATGAGGTCACTGGACTCAAATGGCCTCCACAATCACCATATTTCAATCTAATAGAGCACCTTTGGGATGTGATGGAACAGGAAATGCGTATGGGTGTGCAGGGACAAATTTGCAGCAACTGCGTGATGCTATCATGTCAATATGGACCAAAATCTCTGAGGAATGTTTCCAACACCTTGTTGAATCTATGCCATGAAGAATGAAGGCCGTTCTGAAGGCAAAAGGGGGTTCAACCTGGTACTTGGAAGGTGTACCTAATAAAGTGGCCAGTGAGTGTATGTAGACAACCTTCAACATTTTTGAGTTCATGTATTTCCAGTGAAGGGTACTATTGATGCTACAATACACTGTATAAAGACTTTTTGGCAACTGTGCATTTCCAACCTTGAGGCAACAGTTTGGGAGAGTTCCTTTCTGTTCTCGCATGGCTGTGTCTCTGTGCACAAAGTCACCTCCTTAATTGTTATGGTTTAATGAGTTTAATGTAAAGGAATATAAGACCCTTAAACCTCAACTCTATAGAACATCTTTGGGAATAACTAGAATGCTATTTGTGAGCTAGGAAACATTCTGGTGGCGTTTTGTCGTGGATAGGAAACTCCCAGAACTCTAGGATGGCATCGTTGGAGGCAACTCAGAGTTTAAAAGACACCCATGGGGAAAGCTCAGAGCCCAAAATTGGGCTTAAAGGTAAACTTTGCAAGAATAACTAACTCCAAATTTGTACTCACTGAAAATACACAATAGTTTCCTTTTAATATAACATTTGTAGCAGCACAGTGTCTTTGTGGTCTTCCCTTGAAGCACTGAGGTCCTCTTGCTACGTGAAAAGAGTATGCATGTTCTTCCTGTGCTTGAATAGGTTTCCTCACACTCCCAAATACGTACTGGTACATTAATTAGCTCCCATCCAAATGGGCCCTATTATGCATATGCATGCATGTGAAAGAGGGACGTTGGATTGTAAGCTCCTTGAGGGCAGGAACTGATGTGAATGTACTGTATGTAAAGCACTGCGTAAATTTCAGCTCCATATAAATACCCGTATTAAATAGTTTTCAATTCTCCAGTCTTCTTTTACAAAGATTTGGTCTACTTGATTTACAGTAACCATGTAAGAGAAGGCAAGCAACTATTTTGCAAAGTTAATTTTGTAAATGTTATATCCTTGAGTTCTTTGCAGAGATCCTGGAGTAAGCAATCATAAGTAACTTAGATCCTGATCGGTCCATTTTAGTAACAGTAAAATTTTCTTAGTAAGTAGAATATCCTTTCAAGATCTTATTTCCCTCCTCCTACATACCATCTGCGGACAATGGTGTGACTCCTCACCATTACATAAAGTCAGCATTCTTCACTGATAGTTCAGTAGGAGGTTCTGCTCATCTTTTTAACTTCACACAATTCTGACAGACTTCCTTTCTAAAGCATTTACCCGTGGGAGGAAAAGAAAATAATGTAATGCTAATGAATACCGAATACCAGAAGATAAGGATTACTATAAATCATATTCTCTTCTCTGATGTCACTTATCTTTCAAATATACAGAAATGTAAGTGTGCATAAAATGTAGCATAATTCTTGTAGAAAGATGGCTATGTCACCATACAAATCCAGATAGGAGACAAAAATAACACCTTCCATTGCTTATTCATTTCTAGACGTCCTTCTTGTAAGCCTTGTATTGTACAAAGTCCAGACATGCAATGAATCAATCATACTAGCACTAGCAGTGCATTCATTTTTAAAGACCTCTCTACAATGTGCCATAAGACCTCTAGCCCACATATATTTTTTTGTTTTATATAAAGTAGAGGAGGTCTTCTATTTTTTGCTGTCTGTATCCCAGTGGGGAGTTTTCCCTTCATGTCCATTTCCAGAGATGTAACAGGAGGTTAGAGAAATCTCTATAAAAGTTCCACTTTTTGACAGTTGTCAATCAGAACAGGCTTTCTCAGTGGATGGTTTACAATTGTAATAAGAAATTTACCCTTGTAATAAGAAAAAAATATGAAAAAATTGTGTATACATGTAGCACTACCCCCAGATTAAGGGAGCTGCTGGTTTTGTTTTGGGTCTATTCTCTGGCTCTCAACCCCAAGAACTTGGCTCAAACCCTCCCTTGGCACAACTGGTCTGCACAAAAATAAAACCAAAAATAAAGCTTCATTCAGCACACAGGAAAAATATAAAAACAAAGTATACTTATCTTCAGCATAATGTAAAGTCTTGCTTGTCTTCAGCACAAAACAAATTAAAGAAAAGGCACATACAGTTTTTGTAGAGGGGTCTTCGCCCCAGAACTTCCAGAGCCCTTGCTGAATCCTTAACAGCTCCCAGCAGACACACAGCTCATCTTCACAGGTGCAATCCCCATACTCCTTCACAACACCTCTAGCACCACTTCCTGTTTTTGAGCTGTTTCCTAGAAGCCTTTAACCCCCTGTGTGCTGACTCCCAGTGGTCAGGAGTGGAGGCTCTATCCCACCCGAATATCACTTTAGAGCCTCCGAAATTCCGGGCCCCAAATAACTCTCTATCAAGACAAAGAGGACTGCGAGCCAGTCCTCTCTGGACTACTTCTTTTGCCGGGAATTCCTCACCCATTCTGGGTGACCTCCTGAACATCATCACAACTCCTTAAAGGGACCACAACCCAAATATTGGTGCTATATAGCACCCGTCCAGGACCCAACCTTGGCGTCCTGTACAATATATATATATATATATATATATATGTAGTTGTTACCTTATATAGCCACTTGTTCAAAATGAGTAATAGAGAACTCCACATAGTTTCCTGCTTAACCAGAATCAATTTTACTCAGTGGTAAAAGACAGAAAAATTAAACAGAGGCACAGTTGACTTGTGCAGGGCCCTGCAAATTCAATGATGTAAATATATATATGACAGTAATAAAAAAAAGTCTCAATGCGCACTTTCTACATAAGTAACAGACCTATGCTCGCGAGCTCCCCCTAATGGGCAATATTGTACCCATGTCCCGTCACTATCAGTTATAGTCAGGCCTGACTAAGTTCAGTGTACAGATCCTTCAGCAGTAGGAGTCTTCGCTAGCAGTCGTTGGTGCACATAACATTTGTAATCCACAGGGGTTTTAAAAGAAAGCAAACTGAACTTCCACAATGTTTATGAAGATGAACCTCTCTGGCGGTGCAAACGCCAAACTTTAAACCCTGTCGGTGGATGGATGACCCCGGTCTCTGGGAAGCGAAGGCTGGTCACACGGAAGAGGATCCCTCTTTAGGCTGAGCGATCCTCCTCGATAGCTGTAGGCCCAGGATTCTGGCCTAGACGCTTCGGCAGCAGGCCTCAACACAGTCTTCCTGCTTGATAGATGGCAAGTTTCAGAGAGAGTGAGCGTAGCTCCTCCCTTGCTTTAAGTAACATCCTCCAGAAGGCTGTGCAAAGATGCAATGCACTTTGGGAGTACAGCTGCACTGTGGGTACCATAGTCTATTTGATACCCATGGCAATGAAGTCTCTTTCTCCCTGTACCACGAGTTCCACAATGCATCTTTCCAATACAGTCAAACAACAGTTGCTGCAATATCTTAAAGAGACTCTGGAGGGAGCTGGGGCTATTTCTCAAGATAACAATAGTCTTTAACACACTGCAAAGTGGCACCCCGCTACACACTCCCCCCACTTAAAATCTTTGGTCCCCAAAGACATTTACAGTTTATAGGAAAAAAAACGTAGTTAGCATGCACAGGTATAATGCAGTTCACATGCACAAAAGAACCAGGCAGAGGAACCTCCCACCAAGCTTCAGAAGGAAGGTTGTCCTGCCTATAGGCCTCCTTAACTGGTATGGCTTGACCAGCTGTGCCAGGGGGTGAGCTAGGGTTGCCCTCCACTAAATTCACAGTGGAAGGACCAGGCGTATCAACAGTCCTTCTTGAAGTGTGGACAGCTTCTTCAGAGCATTCACCCATTTGATTATAGATCAGTCTCTTGGGAGGGTGAATGACTCTTCTCTCCCTCTGCTCCTTAGGTGTTAAAGTATCAAGGACAATAGATTCTGCTGTTTCTTCAGTTGCTCTCCCTTCTTGTTCAGGCATGCTAGGCTCTATTACTTCAGAAGCATCCAGTTCACCTTCAGGAAGCGATGAAGTCTCTTCAGGGTCTTCTATTGGCAAGGAATCTGGAACATTCTCAGATTCCTCAATGAGCATGCTGTGTGGCACAAACTTAGGAGCCTCTGGGTGAAGAGTTCCACTGTCAGCTACTTCAATGGGGGACAGGGGAGTGGTCATGGGTTCTGGCACTTGAGATGACCACAACCAATCGAGTTCCATCTCTTCCTCCTCAGAATCTCTCTCCTCTGAGTCTTCATCTTCCACATCTGGAAGTGTTGATTGAGATCTGGTAACTGGTCTGGATCCTTGAGAGGTGGAAGGGAGCTCTTGTGAATCTGAAGTGGAAGGTAGGCGAACTGCTTCAGAAAGGGGCAACAGATGGTTCCTATGCCAAGTCTTTAATGGGCCTACACTCCCCTCTGGCCTGACTTGATATACTGAAAGGCCTGGCAGCTGCTTGCAGATGATGTATGGCTGAGATATCCATCGATCAACTAACTTGTGTTTTCCAGGGATACCCAGATTCCTCAATAGTTCTCTATCCCCTGGCTGCAAGTCCTGTATTCTGACTTTGAGGACAAAGTTTCTTTTGTTCCTCAATCCCCTTTGGTCAGATGTAGCTTGAGCCTTTTCATTGGCCATTTTCAAACTCTTCCGTAGACGATCCACATACCCCTTGTGGGATGTTGCTGAAGCGTGATCCAGTGATGTGCCAAAGGCCAGGTTCACTGGTAGCCGAGCCTCTCGTCCAAACATCAATCGGTATGGGGAATATCCAGTGGCATCACTGTTGGTGCTGTTGTAGGCATGTACAATGGCAGCCACATGCTTGCTCCAGTGTTGTTTCTTTTCCGAGCTCAGAGTCCCCAGCATGTCTAAGAGAGTCCGGTTAAACCGTTCAGGCTGAGCATCCCCTTGTGGGCGGTACAGGGTTGTTCTAGTCTTTTTAATGCCTAATAAATCCAACAACTTCCTTATCAGCCTACTTTCAAAGTCTCTCCCTTGATCTGAATGAAGGCGTTGGGGCAGACCATAGTGCACAAAAAACTTCTCCACAAGTACTTTTGCTACTGTCGAGGCCTTCTGGTCCGTTGTTGGGAATGCTTGAGCATATCTGGTGAAATGGTCTGTGACCACCAAAACATTCCCTTGTCCACTCAGATCAGGCTCTAGGCAGAGGAAATCAATGCACACAAGTTCCATGGGTCGCTCACTTTGTAGGTGGCCCATTGGGGCGGCTTGATGGGGCAGGGTCTTCCTCTGGATGCATCGGGCACAAGAATGACAGTACCCTTCTACTTCAGCCCGCATGCAGGTCCAATAGAATCTGTCTCTCACAAGATGGAATGTTCTTTCAGACCCCAGATGACCATGATCATCATGGAGAGCAGTTAGGACCGCCTTCCTGTGTTTAGCGGACAAGAACAGTTGCCATTTTTCTTCTAAATCATCAGAGGGGCCCCTTCGGTAGACCACCCCTTGATGTAACTGCAGCTGGTCCCACTCCCTGTGTAACAGTCTGGCCTCTTTAGTAGGGTCTATTAGAAGCATCTCAGGGCACTGGTTCTCCAAGGCCTTCAATACCAGCTTTCCTAGGGGGTCTTCCAATTGATCCCTTCTTAAGTCTTTCTTGGACAGTTTAGGCAGCCCCTCTTCTCCGACTTGAGTCACATTACAATAACATCCAGGTACTCCGACAGCCTAAACTCCAATCTCTTCGGCCCTTGATCCTCCTCTGGCCTGAAGTTCCGCTCCCTGGTATAGGGCTCTCACTCCTTCTGTGGTCAACTGAGTCCACTCTTCCGTAGGGTCACTGGGGGCATGGGCCCTTCTGGAGAGGGCATCTGCATCCCTGTTTCCAACCCCAGGTCTGTACTTTAGGCTGAATGTGAAACCCGAAAGGGCCACCAACCATTTGTGTCCTGTAGCATCCAGTTTAGCGGTGGTCAAGAGGTAGGTGAGAGGATTGTTATCCGTCTTGAGCACAAATTCAGCCCCGTATAAGTAGTCTTTCAACTTGTCCACTACAGCCCATTTTAGGGCCAGGAATTCGAGCTTGTGTGTGGGGTAATTCTTCTCAGAGGGGGCCAGACTTCTACTCACATAGGCAACAGGCCTCAAGTGACCACCATGCTCTTGGTAGAGTACTCCGCCTAGCCCATCTCTACTGGCATCAACATGCAACTCATAGGGTTTAGTGGTATCTGCGTAAGCCAAAACGGGGGCAGTGGTTAGGCTTTCCTTCAGTTGGATGAAGGCCTCTTCACACTGGGTGGTCCACTGGTCCTGGATAGACTCTTTAGGTTTTCTGGGCCCTGCTGTGGATTTCACTGGGTTGACCGGTTCTTGGGCATCATCTTCCCCTTCACTCTTCAGTAGTTCATTGAGGGGCCGGGCAATCTTGGAAAACCCCTCCATGAATCTTCTATATTAGGAGGAGAACCCCAGGAATGACCTAAGCTCAGTCACGTTGGTGGGCCTTGACCAAGAGGTGACAGCATCCAGCTTCTCGGGATCTGTAGCTACCCCTTCAGCAGACACAATATGGCCCAGGTAATGGACTGAGGACTGGTAGAATTGGCACTTCTCTAAAGAAAGCTTCAGGCCTCTTCAAGACCTTTTCCAACCGCTCTTCGTGTTCTTCGAGAGTTCTACCGAACACAATAATGTCGTCTAGGTATACCAGCACTTCAGTGAGGTTCATGTCTCCCACTGTTTTCTCCATCAGTCTTTGAAAGGTGGCTGGGTCTCCTGACAAGCCCTGGGGCTTGCGGTTGAACTCAAAGAAACACACTGGGGTGATGAAAGCTGTTTTCTCCTGATCTTCAGCGTGCATGGGAATTTGATAGTACCCACTCTTCAAGTCCATCACACTGAACCACTTAGCCCCTGACAAACTCTGTAAAGCATCTTCTATTCGGGGGGTGGTGTACTGATCAGGTATAGTTCTTCTGTTCAGTGATCGGTAGTCGATACACAGCCTCAAGGACCAGTTTTTCTTTTGGACTACCACTATTGGAGAGGCGTAGGGGCTTCGAGACTCACGGATAATGCCCGTCCTCTTAAGTTCTGCTAGTTGCTCATGCAGATTTTCTATAGAAAAAAGAAGGAGAAGGGTCTGGTGTCCCCAGTGACACACTTCCATCCCTGTAACATGTAATAAAACAAAGAATTCGCCCTTTGGGACTTTAAATGAAGTGTGTAACGTTTCCGCCAGTAAATATAAACAGTAGTAAATACAGTATATAGTTTATTCAAGTAAAATTGTTTACATGCATGGATAACACCAACAGTTGCCAATTAAAATAAAATGAACAGGGAATATTGGTACATGGATGTAGTAACAGTCAGAGTACACGGGCATCATACTACCCGACTAGTTTCGCGAGATCCAGCTCGCTCTTCAGGGGTGGATGCGTGTAACAATGTACCTAAGATGAAAAAATATATATGTGACAATATGGCACAGTATTGGTTATAAAGGCACATGGTGGGAGGGGGTGTGTAGATCCCCATACTCACCACTGAGCTTGACCATGGCTACAGATGTGCGGCCCCAAGACCGCGGCAGCAAGTGCCTCACCAGGGAGCTGAGGGGGCGGAGTACAGATGGGACCCCACCAGGAGCCAAACGGAGAGCAGGCATGGATGGATGTAGTGATGTATCCATAAAGACCTCGTTAGTCCATAAAAAGTATAGGCTGTGAACATAAGTATGTTTGTCAGGCATCTAAAGTAGAGTAAATAAGTATTGGCATAAGAATATATATGCATGAATGAAAAGCCTGGGCCAAAGGTGGTAGGGACATAGAGGTAGTTGGAAACTTAGTATGGCAGAGGGATACTGATAGTGGCGAGATAGAAAAAAAGAGGAAAGAGAGAAAAGAGAAGTGAACTGCAATTCTGTGTATGTGTGTGTAGTGATGTATCCCTAGACTCATCGTTAGTCCATAAAGAGTATAAACTATAAACATGAATATGTTTGTCAGGCGTCTGAAGTAGTAAAGTAAAGTCAATAAGTATTGACATATAGGTGTAACACATATATATATATATATATACACATATATATATATATATATATATATACATATGTATATATATATCTCAATAAGAAGCCTGGGTCAAGGATGGTAGAGACCTGAAGATGATGGAAAAACATAAGATAGCAAAGGGGTGATAGCAATTGACAAGATGAAAAAGAGATGAACTTGGATTGTATGAAGGAATCTGTGATAGCCAAAAACAGACACAAAAATAAGAATGAAAAAGGGAGTTCTCAAGAGATAAACTGTGTGTAAGAAATGCAAGTGTGCCTAAATATAGTGAGTGACAAAGTGAATATAGTAAGTACCTGAGTATAGTGAATATCCCAAGTGTAGAAGGTAATGAGACACAGCAAGCAATCTCCACAGCTGTGTGTGTCTTCAGTGAGGAATGAAATGAAATCCAAACCATGCCTGACCTCCAATTTAACCCCGGAAGAACCCAGGAGGCTCCGCCCCCAGCACCATGTGTGGATGGCTGACATGTGAGTGCAGGAGGCGCCCACTGTCATAGAGAGGTGCGCAATTGCGGACGCCCCCCCATGCCATCAGATGGTGTAGTGCGTCCAGCTGCGCCGACATCTGCGAGAACGCAGACGCCACGCCTCTGGCGCCTGAACATGGCGCCGATGTGTAGGTGTCCCCATCCGCCCAAAAGCAAATGGGGACAGCAGGAGACTCAGAAAAGCCTCCCTTTATACACATCGCAGCTCCCAATGCGAGACAGAGACGCTAACGCCAACCAATGAAATCGCACAAGGAGCCAGGGTATACAACAATACTGGGATAAAAATTGTGTTGGAGAATAAGTAGCTAGTATATCAAAATATGATTATATCTCGCTGGATCTCGCGAAACTAGTCGGGTAGTATGATGCCCGTGTACTCTGACTGTTACTACATCCATGTACCAATATTCCCTGTTCATTTTATTTTAATTGGCAACTGTTGGTGTTATCCATGCATGTAAACAATTTTACTTGAATAAACTATATACTGTATTTACTACTGTTTATATTTACTGGCGGAAACGTTACACACTTCATTTAAAGTCCCAAAGGGCGAATTCTTTGTTTTATTACATGTTACAGGGACGGAAGTGTGTCACTGGGGACACCAGACCCTTCTCCTTCTTTTTTCTATATTGAACCCGGGTGGAAGACACCCATCAGCCCAAACCTGGTCTGCTGTCACCCCCGCCAGTATTTACATGCATAAATAATCATATTTTGATATACTAGCTACTTATTCTCCAACACAATTTTTATCCCAGTATTGTTGTATACCCTGGCTCCTTGTGCGATTTCATTGGTTGGCGTTAGCGTCTCTGTCTCGCATTGGGAGCTGCGATGTGTATAAAGGGAGGCTTTTCTGAGTCTCCTGCTGTCCCCATTTGCTTTTGGGCGGATGGGGACACCTACACATCGGCGCCATGTTCAGGCGCCAGAGGCGTGGCGTCTGCGTTCTCGCAGATGTCGGCGCAGCTGGACGCACTACACCATCTGATGGCATGGGGGGGCGTCCGCAATTGCGCACCTCTCTATGACAGTGGGCGCCTCCTGCACTCACATGTCAGCCATCCACACATGGTGCTGGGGGCGGAGCCTCCTGGGTTCTTCCGGGGTTAAATTGGAGGTCAGGCATGGTTTGGATTTCATTTCATTCCTCACTGAAGACACACACAGCTGTGGAGATTGCTTGCTGTGTCTCATTACCTTCTACACTTGGGATATTCACTATACTCAGGTACTTACTATATTCACTTTGTCACTCACTATATTTAGGCACACTTGCATTTCTTACACACAGTTTATCTCTTGAGAACTCCCTTTTTCATTCTTATTTTTGTGTCTGTTTTTGGCTATCACAGATTCCTTCATACAATCCAAGTTCATATCTTTTTCATCTTGTCAATTGCTATCACCCCTTTGCTATCTTATGTTTTTCCATCATCTTCAGGTCTCTACCATCCTTGACCCAGGCTTCTTATTGAGATATATATATACATATGTATATATATATATATATATATATATGTGTATATATATATATATATATATATGTGTGTTACACCTATATGTCAATACTTATTGACTTTACTTTACTACTTCAGACGCCTGACAAACATATTCATGTTTATAGTTTATACTCTTTATGGACTAACGATGAGTCTAGGGATACATCACTACACACACATACACAGAATTGCAGTTCACTTCTCTTTTCTCTCTTTCCTCTTTTTTTCTATCTCGCCACTATCAGTATCCCTCTGCCATACTAAGTTTCCAACTACCTCTATGTCCCTACCACCTTTGGCCCAGGCTTTTCATTCATGCATATATATTCTTATGCCAATACTTATTTACTCTACTTTAGATGCCTGACAAACATACTTATGTTCACAGCCTATACTTTTTATGGACTAACGAGGTCTTTATGGATACATCACTACATCCATCCATGCCTGCTCTCCGTTTGGCTCCTGGTGGGGTCCCATCTGTACTCCGCCCCCTCAGCTCCCTGGTGAGGCACTTGCTGCCGCGGTCTTGGGGCCGCACATCTGTAGCCATGGTCAAGCTCAGTGGTGAGTATGGGGATCTACACACCCCCTCCCACCATGTGCCTTTATAACCAATACTGTGCCATATTGTCACATATATATTTTTTCATCTTAGGTACATTGTTACACGCATCCACCCCTGAAGAGCGAGCTGGATCTCGCGAAACTAGTCGGGTAATATGATGCCCGTGTACTCTGACTGTTACTACATCCATGTACCAATATTCCCTGTTCATTTTATTTTAATTGGCAACTGTTGGTGTTATCCATGCATGTAAACAATTTTACTTGAATAAACTATATACTGTATTTACTACTGTTTATATTTACTGGCGGAAACGTTACACACTTCATTTAAAGTCCCAAAGGGCGAATTCTTTGTTTTATTACATGCAGATTTTCTAGGTCAGCCAAGGGAACCCGTCGGACTCTTTCCCTAAACGGCTTATCTTCCTGTAGGCGAATCTTGTGGGTGGCACTTTTCGCACATTCCACATCAAATTCATTCTTGGAGAAGATCTTCTGCCATCTAGTAAGTTGGGCCTTGGCCCTCTCTTTCCATACTGGTGGGAAGGTTGTGTCTTCGGAGCAGAGCTTCTCCACAGTAACTTCACCCCTTTCCTCCTTCTCCAAGTCAGATAGGGCAACTGGGGTGGTGGTGTTCACTTGGCCCAACAGCATTCTGGCTGGTACCCTTACCGGTGTGGTAGTAGTATTCCTAATGCTCACGGAGATCTTCCCATGGTTTTTCTTCAATGGGACCACTTCAGAAATTACTTCTAGTCCCCTTTGATTTTCATGTGGATCCGGTTCAAGGACGACAAAGGGGCCGGGTTGTTCCCAAGTAAGCTTTATAGCGGCTTTCAAACAAGTCACCTCTCCAGATTGTAAAACTTTCTCCGTCCTATCCAGCTTCCAGATCTTCCCAACCCCCTCTGTCGGGGCATTCTGTTCCAACACCAAGCGCTGATAGACCTGCTGTAGCATAGGGTGGACTCTTGAGGTTGAAGTATCCTGTTCTTGGGCCACCGGTGTCAACAGCCTCCTGACTTAGTCAGTATTGGTTCCTATGATGAGGGAACTCTTGCTGGCTCCTGGCGGTCGGGGACAAACTACAGCCAGGGTGTCGAAGGTCTCAGCTTCTCCCACCACTGAGGGGGTCAAAGGTCAACTTGATTGGAAGGTATCCATCATAAGGGAAACTCTGTGTCCCTTTGCCCCATATCTCCAGGTCTTCAAGCTTTTGTAGCGGTAGATGTCTGAGGTGCTTGTTGTAGAAATCTTTATATAGCAAAGTTACTTGGGCTCCAGTATCAAGGAGGGCCTTTGTATAGATTCCTTCTATCTGAATTGAGACTACTGGGGAGGGCCCCACTAATTTGACAGGGAGTTTCCTTGGAGAAGCCTTCTTACTCGACTCTGTGACCTGTACTTTTTTTTCTCTTTTCTTCTTGAGCCTCTTTCTGGATCTTAATCCTTGTTGGGCCTGGTATGCACTGATCTACTGCTGTTGAGCATTTTTGGACATGGAGTGGGAGGTATTATGTCGCTCAGAGGCGACAACAGGGGTGTTTGGCAGAAGACTATGTTCCCTCTGTTGTCTCCCCTTACTGAGGAATTGTTTGGAGTTAGCTGAGACTGGTGAGCACCCGGTTGACTCCTTCACCGGGGCCCTCTGAAGTTTTCCGCCTTCTTGCGGTATGGTGTTGCAACTTTCTTCGGGGTGGGGCATATTCGTCGATAGTGCCCAGTCCCTCCACAGTTGAAACAGACTTCATCCTCACTTGATCGTTGAGATGGGGAAGGGGAGGTAGCCTGAGTTACTTGTGTTGTGGTTCCTCCTTCCTTATTTGTCCCTGACACCTTTGCCATCAGTGAAGTCAGCATCTCCATCACTTATGTCATCTGAGACTTCAAAACAGTTACTTCTGAGTCCCATTCCATGGCCATTGCAGACCCGACCCCTGCTGAAGGGGTAGAGATGGGTTGAATAGTTGCCTGTTGATCACTCAGCAGCGCTTCTTCATCTCTCACCACTCTGATGAGGTCAGGGTAACCTGGATCAGAGCGCAGAGCCCCTCTTAGGATTTGCTGCATCCTGGCTTGATCTATAGCAGAGGGTGCCATTCCTTTCTTCAAGACTATCTGACATAACATCTTGTTCAGCCGTCTGATATACTCAGAAAGGCGCTCTCCTGGCTGTTGGAGAGTGTGTTCAGACTGATAAATGAGATCAACAGCCTTTTCCAATTGTCCGAACTCCTCTTGCAGCATGACCTGATAGTCATAGGCTGTACAAGCGGCATTACTGAATCTTAAGTTCCTGACAGCTTCCGCAGCGGCTCCTCTTAAGCTCTCGTTTATACGCTGCTTCTTTTGGGCCTCTGGGAGTTCCCATCCTTCCAGAGCCTGCATGGCTTGCTCTATCCAGGCATCAAAGCCTTCCTCCCCAGCCGGGACAGGCTGTCTTTCTGAGAAGATCCTCAGATTCTTGTATCCAGCCTCCACACATACTGTGTTGGTTTTCTGGCATTCTGACACAGAGTGTCCCAGAGCGTTAAGGAGTTCTGGACCAATCGTTGTCAGGGGTGCTGAGGGGGTTGGTGCTCCTCTAGCTGGCTCTTCCTGACTAATATCAGGGGATTCTCCACTTAGAGTTGTTGGGTGTACTATATAGATCTTGGTCTTGTTCCCCCATTGCACACTCTTGCCTCTGAAATTCTCAGGTACTTCATCTCTCCACTCCAACAGTGCATGGGTGCGAAAAGTCCCTTGATCTGGCCTGAGACCAATCACCCATGCTTTCCTATGTGGAGACAATGCCTTAAATAATTTTGTCAACTTCTTCCTCTTCCCAGTCCTCACCAGGGAGTTCAATGGCTACACTCGCGTCTGAGCGAGCGCCTACCGATTCACACCACTGGACCACAGTGAAAGGGTCCATGTTGCCACCAATGGGGTGGGGCTTGATTGCAGAGTACAGTAAATCCTGGACAAGCCCCCACGTGTAGCACTACCCCCAGGTTAGGGGAGCTGCTGGTTTTGTTTTGGGTCTGTACTCTGGCTCTTAACCCCAAGAACTTGGCTCGAACCCTCCCTTGGCACAACTGGTCTGCACAATGATTGTGGAACCCAATGATAATTGGGAACACAATAATACTACACAACAGTAAAATGATATATATATATATATATATATATATATATATATTGTGAGGGGGTTAGCTCGGCAGCGGGTGTGTGTGACCCCCGGGATGGGCTCCCCACACAAAAACAGGCCCAGCAAACGGAGGTTGTGGTTTTCAAAATCAAAAAGGTGCGGTTTATTTTCTATTTACAGTGACAAAACACAGCAAAGCAAAAGAAACATAAATAAAATAAATCCTGGTCAACTTGACCTCTGACTAAACATACAGGGTTCCTAACTAACAACTGGGATCAGCCTAGTGCTGTCCTAGTCCCTAAGTCCCTGGTTTTAAATGTCCAAGCAAATAGCCACACAGGCTTTGTCTCACCGCACAGGGGTTCACTCTCCCTAGACAGTCCACACAGGTCTGGGTCCAGGCATGAGCCCACTAGCCTCAGCTGGGCTTATACAACTCTCCACCTAGTTGTATAAGTCGGCGTAAAGCCTGAATCTGGGCGAAATATATCTACCCCCCTGGATGCAACCAGGTGACTTTACCTTCCTGCTGTCACATACCCCCCCCCTCTTGTTTTAACCTCGGGGTTGGAACACCAGCAATCAGGCATTCATGTACTCGAGACAAAGCATCCACATTCCCCATTTGAACGCCAGGGCGATGCTTTACTGTGAAGTTGAATTCCTGGAGGGCCAGGAACCACCTATTCACTCTTCTATTTGTTTCCTTGTTTTGAGCCATCCACTTTAACGGAGCGTGATCCATAACCATGTCAAAGTGCCTACCTAGCAGGTAGTACCGAAGGGAATCTAGAGCCCACTTCACCGCTAAACACTCCTTTTCAACGGTGGCGTAATTTACCTCATGGGACTTCAACTTCCTGCTGAGGTAAATGACTGGGTGCTCTTCCCCGTTCCAGACCTGGGACAATACTGCTCCTAACCCCACATCTGACGCATCACTTTGTACGACAAAGTCTTTAGAGAAGTCGGGTGAGTACAACACTGGCTGGCTACATAAGGCTTGTTTCAAGAATTGGAATGCTGCCTCAGCCTCGGGGGTCCATTTAATCATGACCGACCCTTTCCCCTTCGTCAGGTTGGTTAGGGGCACAGCCTTAGAAGCAAAGTGGGGAATGAATCGCCGATAATACCCAGCGATTCCCAGAAAGGCTCGTACCTGCTTCTTGCTGTTGGGACGTGGCCAACTCTGGATGGCCTCGACTTTGTTGAGTTGGGGTTTTATTACTCCCCTCCCAATGGTGTACCCAAGATATTTGGCCTCCTCCTGCCCAATGGTACACTTCTTGGGGTTAGCCGTAAACCCCGCTTCCCGAACAGAGTCCAGGACTGCTTGCACTTTTGGCAGATGTGAGGCCCAATCTGTGCTATGGACAAATACGTCATCCAGGTAAGCCGCAGCATACTTCCGATGGGGCCTCAGCATCTGGTCCATTTTCCGCTGGAATGTGGCCGGCGCATTCTGTAACCCGAACGGCATTCTTTTATATTGGAACGCCCCGTCTGGGGTTACAAATGCGGTTTTCTCTTTGGCCGACTTGGCCAGGGGGATTTGCCAATACCCTTTTGTGAGGTCAAGAGTCGTCATGTATCGGGCTGTTCCCAGCCGGTCGATCAACTCATCTATACGTGGCATGGGGTAGGTGTCAAATTTTGTAACTTTGTTCAACTGACGAAAATCGTTACAAAATCACCAGCTCCCATCCGGTTTAGGCACCAACACAATGGGACTAGACCAATCACTTTGGGACTCCTCTATCACCCCTAAGTTCAGCATTTTCTGTACTTCCTCCCGTATTGCCTCCCGTCGGGCCTCTGGGATCCGATAGGGTTTTAACTTCACCCTTTCACCGGGCGGGGTAATGATGTCATGCTCTACCCCAGATGTTTGTCCCGGCAGCTCAGAGAATACCTCCTTGTTGCGAAGCACAAACTCCTTAATAGGGATGGGCCCGGTGCTCGATTCGAACCCATGTTCGAATCGAGCACCGGGCGTTCGCTCGCTCGTCGAGCCCAGAACTATTTGGGCCGTTCGCATCACATTCGTGTGATGCGAGCGGCCCCGCAATGCATTGCGGCCGGTGCGGCCGGCGCAGTGCATTGCTGGCTGATGATTGGCCAAGCATGCACTGTGACCCCGCATGCTTGGCCAATCACAGCGCCCGAAACTCGGAGAGCAATAATTGGCTACAGGCAGGACGCCTGTAGCCAATTACAGCTCAGGGGCTTTAGTACATGCCCCACCATTTAAAAGGCCGCCACGCCATCGGCCCCGGTCACATGAGTTCCGGCTTTAGGAGAGATCAGTCTGCTGATTCTGTCTTTGCTTGATACTGAAAGATTTGCTCTTCTTTGCTAAACCATTGGCTATTTCTTTGCTAAACCATTGCTACCTAAGTCATTGATCGTTCATTGCTGCTGATTGCACAGTTAGCGTGTTATTAGCTGCTGCTGGGGATTAGTCTGGTGCGTGCTTACTGTTAGTACAGTATTGCAGTAGTACCAACCGCAGTGCTGTTAGCACAGCATTGCACCCCAACAGCACCCATAGGACTTCTAGTGTGTTAGTGGCAGCAAACAGAGCTCCTATATTTTCTTCTCAGCAGCACCCATAGGACTTCTAGTGTGTTAGTGGCAGCAAACAGAGCTCCTATATTTTCTTCTCAGCAGCACCCATAGGACTTCTAGTGTGTTAGTGGCATCACACAGAGTTCCTATATTTTCATCTCAGCAGCACCCATAGGACTTCTAGTGTGTTAGTGGCAGCAAACAGAGCTCCTATATTTTCTTCTCAGCAGCACCCATAGGACTTCTAGTGTGTTAGTGGCAGCAAACAGAGCTCCTATATTTTCTTCTCAGCAGCACCCATAGGACTTCTAGTGTGTTAGTGGCATCACACAGAGCTCCTATATTTTCTTCTCAGCAGCACCCATAGGACTTCTAGTGTGTTAGTGGCAGCAAACAGAGCTCCTATATTTTCTTCTCAGCAGCACCCATAGGACTTCTAGTGTGTTAGTGGCATCACACAGAGTTCCTATATTTTCATCTCAGAAGCACCCATAGGACTTCTAGTGTGTTAGTGGCAGCAAACAGAGCTCCTATATTTTCTTCTCAGCAGCACCCATAGGACTTCTAGTGTGTTAGTGGCATCACACAGAGTTCCTATATTTTCATCTCAGAAGCACCCATAGGACTTCTAGTGTGTTAGTGGCATCACACAGAGCTCCTATATTTTCTTCTCAGCAGCACCCATAGGACTTCTAGTGTGTTAGTGGCATCACACAGAGCTCCTATATTTTCATCTCAGAAGCACCCATAGGACTTCTAGTGTGTTAGTGGCATCACACATAGTTCCTATATTTTCATCTCAGAAGCACCCATAGGACTTCTAGTGTGTTAGTGGCATCACACAGAGCTCCTATATTTTCTTCTCAGCAGCACCCATAGGACTTCTAGTGTGTTAGTGGCATCACACAGAGCTCCTATATTTTCATCTCAGAAGCACCAATAGGACTTCTAGTGTGTTAGTGGCAGCAAACAGAGCTCCTATATTTTCTTGTCAGCAGCACACATAGTACCTATAGTGTGTTAGTGTCAGCACCCATAGGACCTACAGTGTGTTGTGAGCACACATAGGAGTTCTATTTTTTATACTATATACACTACCGACTACAATGGCTGGAAGACCGCCAAGGAGAGGCAGAGCGTGCCGAGGCAAGAACACAGGGCAGGCAGGCTCTGTTTCTAGAGACAACAGTGCTGGCCGTGGACGTGGTCGTGCATCGTCATCAGCACGTGGCCATGGGACACGCTTGTCTTTGTTTTCGGCAGCTGGACATGTGGAGCCGCATCATGCCGAAGGCTTGGTAGAATGGATGACCAAGCCCTCCTCATCCTCCTCATCCTCTCTCACCCAGGCTCAGGGTACTGGCAGAGCAGCTGCCAACGAGTACTCAATGGCATCATCAGCCACCCCTTCCCTAGACCCACCATGTCCTCCTGAGGAGTCCCCCGAACTGTTTGAGCACAGTGTTGGGTACATGCTCCAGGAGGATGCCCAACGATTCGAAGGCTCGGATGATGATACCCAGCTTGAGGAAGTCAGTAGTGTGCGCGCAGAGAGAGGGGATGCTGAAGGACAGCAATCTGGCAGTAGTGTTCCACCAGCTGCAGCTTACTGCCAGGTTTGCTCTAGTGGTGAAGAGGGAGGGGATGATGAGGTCACTGACTCCACGTGGGTGCCTGAAGGGAGAGAGGAGGAGGAGGAGGAGGATGCAGCGTCACATGTCCAACGAGGCAGGATGCCCCCTGGAGGCCAGCTAGAGGCCAGCACAGCAACTGTACCACACCGCAGAGCTCCGCCTGTGCAGGGCGCTGCCTCTGCACGTTATCACAAAAGTTCTTTGGTGTGGGCCTTTTTTGAGACGAGTGCATCAGATCGCACCACTGCTATTTGCAATATTTGTCTCAAGCGTATCTCGCGTGGCCAAAACATCAGCCGCTTGGGCACCACAAGCATGAGCAGACATATGTCGACCTGCCATGCAGCTCGTTGGCAAGCACACATAAAAGACCCACACCAAAGAACAAAGCGGACCTCTCCTTGCTCCTCATCAGCTGGGATCTCCATCCCCACTATATCTTCAGTCCTCTCTGAAAGCTGCTCTGAGAGGACTGAAGGTGTAGAATTAGGTGTGTCACAACCAAGTACTTGCAGTACACCGACGTCCGATTGTAGCAGGCAAATTTCCCTGCCCCAGCTGCTGGACCGTCGAAAGAAGTATACTCCCAGCCATCCACATGCCCAGCGGTTGAATGCTAGCTTGGCTAAATTGCTAGCACTTCAACTGCTGCCTTTTCAGTTGATAGACTCGGCCCCCTTCCGTGAGTTTGTTCAATGTGCGGTTCCTCAGTGGCAGGTTCCCAAACGCCACTTTTTCTCACGGAAGGCGATTCCGTCTCTCTACTGGCATGTGGAAGGCAATGTCCATGCCTCGCTGGACAGGGCGGTCAGCGGTAAGGTGCATATTACCGCTGACTCATGGTCCAGCAGGCATGGACAGGGACGTTATCTTTCTTTCACGGCCCATTGGGTCACTCTATTGGCAGCTGGGAGGGATGCAGGACAAGGTGCAGTAGTGTTGGAGGTTGTTCCGCCACCACGCCTCCAAAATGCTACTACTGATTGTGACACACCTCTCTCCTCCACCCCCTCCTCTTCTTCTTCCTCCATGTCCTCTTCGAGTGCTCTGTCCTCGGAACCAGCGGTGCTCCGTAGGCGTACAAGGGGCTACGCGAGTACGCAGGCAAAAAGATGCCATGCCGTGCTTGCGCTGGTGTGTTTGGGGGACAGGAGCCACACTGGGCCAGAGGTTCTGGCAGCTCTGCAGGGGCAGGCCGAGAGGTGGTTGACGCCACGCCAGCTTAAGCCAGGAATGGTCGTTTCTGATAATGGCACCAACCTCCTCTCCGCCCTGCGACAGGGGCAGCTCACCCATGTGCCCTGTATGGCTCACGTCCTCAACCTGGTGGTGCAGCGGTTCTTGGGCAGGTTCCCAGGCTTACAGGATGTCCTGAGGCAGGCCAGGAAAGTCTGTGTGCATTTCCGCCGATCTTATAATGCCAGTGCTCGGCTGACTGAGCTGCAAAAGGAGCTGAACCTGCCCAAGAACCGCCTAATATGTGACATGCCCACCAGGTGGAACTCAACGTTGGCCATGCTGCAGCGACTGCACACGCAGCAGAGGGCCATCAATGAGTACCTTTGTGACTACGGCACCAGGACAGGGTCAGGGGAGCTTGGCTTTTTTTCCCCACGCCAGTGGAGCATGATCAGGGATGCATGCACTGTCCTCTCACCATTTGAGGAGGCCACGAGGATGGTGAGCAGTGACAGTGCATGCATCAGTGACACTGTACCTCTTGTCCACCTGTTGGAGCATACGCTGCGTGGGATAATGGACAGGGCACTTGAGGCAGAACAGAGGCAGGAAGAGGAGGACTTCCTTGTCTCTCAAGGCCCCCTTTATCCAGACAATGTTCCTTCTGTCCCACCCATCACACAGGAAGAGGAGGAGGAGGAGGAGGAGGAGGAGGATTGTGTGAGCATGGAGGTGGAGCCTGGCACTCAGCACCAGCAGCAGCAGTCTTTTAGGGATGATGTACAGTCCCAACAAACCAGTGGACTTGTACGTGGCTGGGAGGAGGTGGCTGGCGATCATGTCATCCTCAGTGACCCAGAAGACTCCGGACCGAATGCCTCAGCTAACCTACGCTGCATGGCCTCCCTGATCCTGCAAAGCCTGCGGAAGGATCCTCGTGTTCTTCGGATCAAGGAGAGTGACCATTACTGGCTGGCCACTCTCCTTGATCCACGGTACAAGGGTAAGGTTGCGGACCTTATCTTGCCGTCGCAGAGGGAGCAGAGGATGAGGCATCTCAGGGAGGCCTTGCAGAAAGGTCTGTGCAACGCGTTCCCAGAAACTGGGAGGTTACAAACTCCTGGTCCTGGACGACGAGTTGCTGAGGCTTCGGTCAGTAGCAGAAGGAGCGGTGGGGAAGGTGGACGTCTGACCGATGCGTTCAGACAATTTTTTAGTCCGCAGCCCCAAGGTATGATCGGTTCCAGCAACCATCGCCAGCGTCTGATATACATGGTGCAGGAATACCTAGGGGCAAGGTCAGACTTGGACACCTTTCCCACCGAAAATCCTCTGGCTTACTGGGTCCTGAGGATGGATCACTGGCCAGAGCTTGCACAGTATGCAATTGAGCTACTGGCCTGTCCTGCATCCAGCGTTCTTTCCGAACGCACATTCAGTGCTGCTGGAGGATTTGTCACCGATCATAGGGTGCGCCTGTCCACCGACTCGGTTGATCGACTGACCTTCATAAAAATGAATCAGTCTTGGATCACCACCAGCTACCAGACACCTGAAGCAGATATAACGGAATAATTTATAATGTCACATCCCTTCAAGACTGCCTATGCTGATGCTGAGTGACTGTCCTGTTATGTTCACTGACTATCCTCTTCCTCCTCCTCAATGATCCATGCCACCACACCAGTGCCTAAGGCACAATTTTTCAGCCCCTGTATAACAGGGGCGTGTAATTACAATTTTTTAAAAAGATGCTTCGCAACAGGTCTGACTGCTGTGCTCAGAGTACAGTATCTGTGAGGGGTTGCAGTGTTGTGGCACCAGCACCAGTGCCTAAGGCACAATTTTTCAGCCCCTGTTGGGGCGTGTAATTACAATTTTTAGGCAATGCTTTGCAACAGGTCTCATTGCTGTGCTCAGAGTACAGTATCTGTGAGGGGTTGCAGTGTTGTGGCACCAGCACCAGTGCCTAAGGCACAATTTTTCAGCCCCTGTATAACAGGGGCGTGTAATTACAATTTTTTAAAAAGATGCTTCGCAACAGGTGTGACTGCTGTGCTCCAAGTACAGTATCTGTGAGGGGTTGCAGTGTTGTGGCACCAGCACCAATGCCTAAGGCACAATTTTTCAGCCCCTGTTTAACAGGGGCGTGTAATTACAAATCTTGATCTAATAGTTCACAGCAGGGCCCATTCCTGCGCCCACCAAGAGTAACTATGAGGGCCTACAGTCTTGTGGCAACACCGTCCACCACCACCACCACCACCAAAGGCCCAATTTTTCTGCCCTGTTCAACAGGTGCATGCAATTACAAATCTTGATCTAATAACTCACAGCAGGGCCCATTCCTGCACCCACCAAGAGTAACTGTGAGGGCTTACAGTCTTGTGGCAACACCGTCCACCACCACCACCACCACCACCAAAGGCCCAATTTTTCTGCCCGGTTCAACAGGTGCATGCAAGTACAAATCTTGATCTATTAACTCACAGCAGGGCCCATTCCTGTGCCCACCAGTCTTGTGGCTACACCAACATCTAATAGGGCAAATTTCTGCAGAGTATATACGGCAGGCCCCTACTTTCAAACATCCAACTTACAAACGACTCCTACTTGCAAACGGCAAGAGAAAACAGGAAGTGAGAGGAAATCTACCCCTAGGAAGGAAAATTCTATCCTGTTAGATTTAATTTGGGAAAAAGGTATCTCCTCTCTACTGATGCTTTATCACCAATCCTTGTTTCAATTAAAACCCCACTTTTCCAAAAACATTTGTCATTGGGACGGAAAGTGAGGTGACATGTTCTGAACAGATGTGCAAAGACAGCAAATGTTACAGGGGTGATAACCCCTCCCTATGTTCTCCAAAAAGCTTAAAAATTGATTTTTTTGGGATGTAGCTACATTTCATAATGTACCTGTTCAGATTCTACTTAAGAACAAACCTACAGTCCATGTCTTGTTTGCACCACCTATATACTGCTGTTCAGAGTATATAGGGTTGTAGGTATAGGGTTTTATTTTGGGTGCGGGGTCCCCCTTAGTATCCATACAAGACCCAAAGGGGCTGGGGTGGGGGGGGGGTGATGGGGTAGCCATGCCATTTTTCTCAAGGATTTTCAGCCATATGGCGGCCAGGACAAGACATGACATTAAAGCCGCAAGTGGTTTTAAATGGCTTCTTTTTTTCCTTTACAAATGTCATTTTGTGCAAGGACAGTTCTAAACACGGGAAACACATGCCACTTCACAGGCATACTTTAGACACCCCCCAGGTACCATATTTAAAGGAAAATTTCACTTTTTTTTTTTTCACTTTATGCATCATTAAAATGACTGCTCCCGAAAAAACTTTAGTTTTTAAAATTTCTTTTTGCATTGATATATGTCCCCTGGGGCAGGACCCGGGTCCCCAAACCTGTTTTATGACATTAACATGCATATTGGCCGTTGTAATTAGCAATTTTGATTTCGAACGTTCGCGTCCATTATAACGAATAGGGTTCGAAAATTCGCGCGAACTTTCGGTCCGTTCGAAGGTTCTGGTGCGAACCGAACCCGGGGGTGTTCGGCTCATCCCTACTCCTTAACCTCCTGTTGTTGGGGTTGTGACAAGGTGGCTGCTATTCCAACCTCAGGAATCACGCAACCAGTTTGAGCTGGTGACCAAGTGTCTGCGACTAGGGACTCTCTATCCCTCCAGGCTTTCAACAGATTAACGTGATAGATCTGTTCGGGCTTTCGCCTTCCTGGTTGTCTGACCTTGTAATTCACTTCGTTCACTTTTTCCATTATCTCATAGGGGCCTTGCCATTTGGCAAGGAATTTACTTTCAACCGTAGGGACAAGTACCAGTATCCTATCCCCCGGGGAAAAGGTACGGGTCTTGGCTCCACGGTTGTACACTCTCTGCTGTGCTAACTGCGCTTGGGCCAAATGTTCCTTCACGATGGGCATTACCTGTGCAATTCGGTCTTGCATCAGGGCGACATGCTCAATCACACTCCTGTGGGGAGAACTCTCACTTTCCCAAGTTTCCTTGGCAATATCCAACAGCCCTCTTGGGTGTCTCCCATACAGTAACTCAAAGGGGGAGAATCCCGTAGAGGATTGGGGCACCTCCCTAATAGCAAACATCAGATAAGGAAGTAGACAGTCCCAATCCTTTCCATCTCTATCCACCACTTTCTTCAACATTTGTTTTAGGGTTTTGTTGAATCTTTCAACCAGCCCATCGGTTTGGGGGTGATACACAGATGTACGTAATTGCGTCACTTTGAACAATTTACACAGCTCCTTCATAACCCGGGACATAAAGAGTGTACCTTGGTCCGTAAGCAGTTCTTTACAAATACCCACCCGGCTAAACACAAGAGATAGCTCTTTGGCTATGGTTTTGGCCGAGGTATTTCGGAGAGGGATCGCTTCTGGATAACGGGTGGCATAGTCCATTACAACTAATATGTACTGGTGCCCCCTAGCGGACTTGATTATAGGCCCTACCAAATCCATGGCGATCCTCTCAAACGGGACCTCAATGATGGGTAGAGGGACCAGCGGGCTACGGAAATGTGGCATCGGGGCCGACCTCTGACACACAGGGCAGGAGGAACAATAATTTTCTATGTCCTTCATCACCCCCGGCCAATAGAATCTCTGTAATACCCTCTCTCGGGTTTTCTCTGTCCCCAGATGACCTCCAAGAATGTGCCCATGGGCCAACTCCAACACCAACTTCCTGTAAGGTTTGGGCACCACAAGCTGCTCAACGGTTTCTTCTGCCCTTTTTGCCACCCGATACAGTAGGTCCTTCTCTACGCTGAAGTATGGGTAAGTGCAGTTATTATCTGGGTTCACTAACTCGCCATCTATTTTCACTACGTTTTCCCGTGCCTTTATTAGGGCGGGGTCTTTCAACTGTTCTGTGGCAAAGTTTTCCCTGTGAACCTCAAGATCAGAAAACTCCACAGACGGTAGGTTTTCGTCTGAGGAGGTGGGCTCCTCTCCAGTTTCTTGAGTCTCCCCTGCCAATACTGATAAGGGAAATTCCGGAGAGTCCTCACCACTCTCAGGGGAGTTCTGGCTATCACATTCCTGGTACATAGGGGCACCAGTGGGGGGCTCAGGATCATCCCACAGTTCCCAGAACTTCGGAAAATCCCTTCCCACAATGGCGTCATGCGGTAACTGAGATACTAAGCCCACTGGATGAGAGAGGGTACCTTTGGGGGTCTCGAAACACACTGTAGTCACTGGATACTCTCGGGTGTCCCCATGCACACAAATAACAGCTACCTTGCTATTCCCAAAGACCTCTGTTTTAACTAACTCAGCCTTTATCAGGGTCACAAGGCTACCTGAATCCAGCAATACCACAACATTTCTACCATTAACACACATTTTGCATAAATGTTTCTCAGTTCCTCGAATGGCAGTGCATGCGACTGTCGCACACAGCGACTGACGTCTGCCCGTCAGAAAGTCACACTGCATGGGTTCCTCCACAACCGGGCAATTGGCTGCAATATGTCCCGCTTGCCGGCAGCGGTAGCAAACGATCCTTCTTGCCGCCTCTTGAGCCGCTGATTTCCCAGGCTGTTCTCGCCAAACTTGGGGTAGAGCTCCCACCCTCTCACTCTCTCCACCCTCACCCCTTGGAATCCTCTTATCCGCCCCTGGGGATGGTCTGGTCTTAGGGTGGAAAGTCCGAGTGTCTCTGGAAGAGGCCGTCAGGTTCTCTGTAGCCAAGTATTTCTCCACACGATCCACAAGACCATCGGCCGTCTCTGGGTCTCCATGGCTTACCCACTTTTGGATGGCAGTAGGAAGAGCTCTCAAAAACCGATCCATTACAACACGTTCCACAATCTTTGGTGCGGACAAAGTCTCTGGCTGTAGCCACTTTCTGCTCAGGTGAATGAGATCATACATTTGAGACCTGGGGGGTTTTCCAAGCTGGAAAGTCCAGTTATGCACACGCTGAGCCCGGACAGCCTGGGTGACACCCAGCCTTGCCAAAATTTCAGCTTTTAGCATCACATAGTCTTTTGCTTGGTTAGGCTCTAGGTCATAGTAAGCTTTCTGCGATTCACCAGTTAACAGAGGAGCCACCAGTCCAGCCCACTGCTCCTCAGGCCACTTTTCTCTTTCAGCGGTCCTTTCAAATGTGGTCAAAAATACCTCTGGATCATCCTCTCCAGTCATTTTTGTCAATAAACGACTCACCCCAAAGGACGCGGTATTAGTGGGACGGCTTTCCTCACTGGTCTGCGGACGTTGCTGCATTACTGCTTCCATCTGTTGTTGTAGTCTCTGCTCTTGCTTCTGCAACAGGTCTATGAAGCGGGCCTCAGATTGCTGCTGGGCTTGTTGCTGAGCCTCCAGACTCTGTTGCAAAGTTGCGTTTGTCTGCTGCTGGGCTGCAAGGCTCTGTTGATGAGCTTGCTGCTGGGCTGCGAAGTTCTGTTGTTGAGCTGCAAGGCTCTGTTGATGAGCTGCAAGGCTCTTTTGCAAACCTGCATTTGTCTGCTGTTGATTGGCATTTGCTAGAGCCAGCTGCTTCAGTATCTCCTCCATGCTGGCTTAAAAAAAAACTGCCACTGGTTCTCCACCAACTGTGAGGGGGTTAGCTCGGCAGCGGGTGTGTGTGACCCCCGGGATGGGCTCCCCACACAAAAACAGGCCCAGCAAACGGAGGTTGTGGTTTTCAAAATCAAAAAGGTGCGGTTTATTTTCTATTTACAGTGACAAAACACAGCAAAGCAAAAGAAACATAAATAAAATAAATCCTGGTCAACTTGACCTCTGACTAAACATACAGGGTTCCTAACTAACAACTGGGATCAGCCTAGTGCTGTCCTAGTCCCTAAGTCCCTGGTTTTAAATGTCCAAGCAAATAGCCACACAGGCTTTGTCTCACCGCACAGGGGTTCACTCTCCCTAGACAGTCCACACAGGTATGGGTCCAGGCATGAGCCCACTAGCCTCAGCTGGGCTTATACAACTCTCCACCTAGTTGTATAAGTCGGCGTAAAGCCTGAATCTGGGCGAAATATATCTACCCCCCTGGATGCAACCAGGTGACTTTACCTTCCTGCTGTCACAATATATATATATATATATATAGTTGTTACCTTATATAGCCACTTGTCCACAATGAGTAATAGAGAACTCCACACAGTTTCCTGCTTAACCAGAATAAATTTTACTCAGTGGTAAAAGACAGAAAAATTAAACAGAGGCACAGTTGACTTGTGCAGGGCCCTGCAAAGTCAATGATGTAAATATATATATGACAGTAATAAAAAAACAGTCTTAATGCGCACTTTCTACATAAGTAACAGACCTATGCTCGTGAGCTCCCCTAATAGGCAATATTGTACCCGTGCCCCGTCACTATCAGTTCTAGTCAGGCCTGACTAAGTTCAGTGTACAGATCCTTCAGTAGTAGGAGTCTTCGCTAGCAATCGTTGGTGCACATAACATTTGTAATCCACAAGGGTTTTAAAAGAAAGCAAACTGAACTTCCACAATGTTTATGAGGATGAACCTCTCTGGCGGTGCAAACGACAAACTTTAAACCACGCGGTCACCGCGAGATGCACTGGCGTGTGGCACACTACTCTACTAATGGTGGGCCTTGAAAAGTCACAGGCATACACAAACAGTTAATGAATTTTGGGCAGGTGCCCTTATCACCAAACAGGCCTCGTCCCACTGGCACGTTCCACTGTCGGTGCCTCCCGGAAACTTGCAGTCTCCGGTTCCTCTCAAAAAAATGTGTATATCCAGGGCGCTCCAAGCATTTTAATCCTGACAGATAAAGTCTGTGTTGGAGAGGGTAGCAAATCTTCACACACTTTAGGCAGCACTCAGGGAGACAAGCAATCTCTAATGGAAACAGAAAAACAAACAAGGCGCCTCTTAGTGCAGAAGTATAAAACTTTTAATATCCCCTAAAAGGGTTAAAAACACTTACAAGATAGTGGATGAAACAGACATGTAGCATGTAAGTGCGTCCAGGAGATGTTCCAGTAGCATGTCAGTCCCAGTCTGTGATGGTAAAGCTTCCAGGGAAGTCCAAGAGACAAAAACCAGCATGGAGCACAAACAGGAAGTGGACAGGAAGTGTGTCATAGAGACCTGCCTCTATGACACACTTCCTGTCCACTTCCTGTTTGTGTTCCATGCTGGTTTCTGTCTCGCTTCCTCTGACGTCATCCCCAGGCTCCAGCGTTACTGTGTCTTCTGAACATTCACAGCACAAATAAGCTGTTATCTCGTGGACTTCCCTGGAAGCTTTACCATCACAGACTGGGACTGCCCTGCTACTGGAACATCTCCTGGACGCACTTACCTGCTACATTGTCTGTTTCATCCACTATCTTGTAAGTGTTTTTAACCCTTTTAGGGGATATTAAAAGTTTAATACTTCTGCACTTAGAGGCGCCTTGTTTGTTTTTCTGTCTCCGGTTCCTCTCACAGCCGCACTGGATGTCGGTGGATGGATGACCCCAGTCTCTGGGAAGCGAAGACTGGTCACACGGAAAAGGATCCCTCTTTAGGCTGAGCGATCCTCCTCGATAGCTGTAGGCCCAGGCTTCTGGCCTAGGTGCTCTGGCAGCAGGCCTCAACACAGTCTTCCTGCTTGATAGATGGCAAGTTTCAGAGAGAGTGAGCGTAGCTCCTTCCTTGCTTTAAGTAACCTCCCCCAGAAGGCTGTGCGAAGATGCATCACACTTTTGGAGTACAGCTGCACTGTGGGTACCATAGTCTATTTGATACCCATGGCAATGGAGTCTCTTTCTCCCTGTACCAGGAGTTCCACAATGCATCTTTCCAATACAGTCAAATAACAGTTGCTGCAAAATCTTAAAGAGACTCCGGAAGGAGCTGGGGCTATTTCTCAAGATAACAATAGTCTTTAACACACTGCAAAGTGGCACCCCGCTACACACACATCAAATGAAATCATAAAAACAACCCAAGTAATCTCAGTCCAATAGCGAATCCATAAGAAAAAGTTCAAAAGAGTGAAGAATTGCACCAATTTCCATGCTCCAATATCAATCCAATTTACGTGATGAACATAAATGTGGTTAATACAGCAACAGGTGAATCACCACAGTGCTCCTCCACCATACACTCAAAATGTCTGCTTACTAGAGATAGTGGACTCAATTATAAGAGTCGCAAACGCAGTGTGACAAAGTATGCCTCAGTGTAAAGGTCCATGGTTAATAGCTTCCATTTGGGTGAAGATACTCTCTCATATGGAATAATGGTAAATCAATCCAACGTAAAATGGGTAGAGAATATAAATATTCCTATAATGTGATACTATATAAAAAATTTATAAGATAAAAACTAGGGTTGTCCCGATACCGATACTAGTATCGGTATCGGTACCGATACAAAGCATTTGCGCGAGTACTTGTACTCGCGCAAATGCTCCCGATGCCCAGTCCGATACTTTTTTTTTTTTTCAGAGCGGGGGGCGGAGAGTGGGATGGAGAGTGTGCGGCGGGGGGCGGATACCAGGGCGGAGAGCGTGGCGGGGGCGGAGACCAGGGCAGGACGGAAAGTGTGCGGCGGGGGGCGGAGAGCGGGGCGGGGGGCGGAGACCAAGGCGGAGAGCGTGGCAGAGACCAGAGCGAGTCTTCAGGCAGGTAAGTAAAATGAATCTGATCCAATTGCCTGTCTGCTGTCTGCTGCTCAAATGCTCCCGGAGCTGTTCCCCCTTCACCTCCATGCCGCTGTGCCCCCATCACCTCCGTGCCGCTGTGCCCCCTTCACCTCAATGCCGCCGTGCCCCTCCGTGCTCCTCCTCCACCCCCTCGGTATCTCAGGATGGAGAGCGGAGGTAGGAGCCGGTAAACCCGGCTCCTTACTTGTCGGAATGTACAGAGTCATCACTGACTCTGTCCATTCACATAACTGAAACATCGTAAACTGTGTTTACAATGTTTCAGTTTATGAATGGAGAGGAGCCGCTGTCTTCTCTCCATTCATTTTCAGCGCAGCTGAGGCTGCTGAGAGAGGGACTGGGGAATATGTGTCCCTAGACCCTTTCTCTGTCTCAAAGGGGAGATGTCAGAGGTCTGTTAAGACCCCTGATATCTCACCAAAGCCCCCACAACAAGGCTGATAAAAAAAAAAAAAAAGAATAAAATAAAATAAAAATTTATTGTAAAAAAAATAAAAAATAAAAAACACACACACACACACACACACACACACACACAATGACACTGACCCCCCCCCCCCCCTTAAAAAAATAAAGCATTGTAAAAAATAAATAAATAAATTGTAAAAAAAAATAAAAAAATACTGACACACGAGATTAAAAAAAAGTATCGGTCTTCGGTATCGGCGAGTACTTGAAAAAAAAGTATCGGTACTTGTACTCGGTCTTAAAAAAGTGGTATCGGGACAACCCTAATAAAAACACAAACTACTCACATCAGGATAATTGAAAACAGGAACATATGCAATAAAAGAACAATCCTGGGAATCGATCCGACAGCCTTGTGGGGTCGACAGGCATGGTGACGTCACAAGCATGGACTCCACCCTATGCATTTTGTCAGAGTTGAGGTCATCGGGCGCCTGCACAGCATCATTTTTTGCACCTCCCCTGCCCCCATTAGCACCCGGGTCACATTATCTGAATGAGAGAGAGAAACTGATGGAGAAAAGCAACATTGGAATACTAGTCAGTAGCAGTGTGCAAAAGTATATTTGCTTTGGAAGAATAAATCACCTCTAACATTGGGTGTCCTATGTGTGTAGGTAAAACTTTTTTTTTTTTTATATATATATTTAAATGGGGTGTCTTGAGATTTTGCAGAATTATGAAGGGTACCTTCACTGAAAAAAGGTTGAAAAACACTGATCTATAGCCAATAGTCCATCTTGGGAGGAAGCAAGAGAGGGTGGCTACAGTCCTACATACAGTGGGACCATGGTGACTGAATGTAGCCACCCTTTAACAGAAAATCAGATAACAGAAACCAAAAAAGGAAATTTGGAAATTTTGAGAAGACTGAGAGCAATAGAAGGTACTTTTTGAGTTAAGAATACTTGAATAGATTTTTTTAAACCAGCGTTTGAGTGTCACTTTACAGATAACAAACTTTGGACAGCCATGCTGAAATCTTTTGGCATATAGGAATGACTTTGTAGGGTTTCTACCTGCAAAGACTGATTTGGACCTAGTATGTTTATGTATGAATGTGAGTTAGGGATCTTAGATTGCAAGCTCTCTATATATGTAAAGCACTGCATAAATTGACGGCGCTAAATAAGTACCTGTAATAAGGAAATAATAACGTGCCACATGATGAATGAGGGTTAGATGAATATAGTGCCTTGCCGATTTGTAGCACTTGTCACCAATAAAGGATTTTTAATTGTTTTTAGAATGTTTTATAATAATTATAATGATCCCATTAACCTGTGTATGAGAAGGGATAGTTTATTGATCACATAGTATCGAAAGTCTGTTATGACTAAGGCCTTTGTACATACTGAAATGAGTCAACATGACTGTACAGAGTTTGCTACTTTTGCAGGGCTTTTTGTTCAGGGGGAACTTGGTGGAACTGAGTTCCACCACCTCTGGCTCAGACCCTTTGTTGCCTGCTCACCACAATCACTTGGATTCTGTGTATACAAGTAACAGCTCTGCACTCTGTATGTAATGGAATCCTGGTATTTAATGCCCCTTTAAGACCCTCCTACTGTTCGTGAAATTTGACTGACCACACCCACTATTTGATGTGATATGGAGGGTGTGTGTAGGGGGAGGGGTTTTGTGGGGTCATGGTTAAGTTCCAGCACCTATTATTTGAGAAAAAAAGCCCTGGCTACTTGTATTTGAAAAAAAAAAGAACTACAGAGGACTTGTTGCTGTGACTGGTTTTCTTTACAATGGATGAGTTGTCTCCAAAGGAGCCTTACAATTACCGGGATATCTCTGAGAGAACTGAAGTGGATTTCCCTCTTTGGTATTGCGCTAAAGCATTTCACAGCTGAGAAAAAATAAGTTAATGAAAACGAAATAACCATAATCTCTCAGAACAAAATACCCAAGCATGTTAAAAAGGTGAATAAAACATGAGGGTGTTCTGAAAGTATTGCCTGTGACAACAGGGGAATATTTGGATTAGCTCTCAAGCAATACAGACTAATTGTGTTGAAAATTACTTTTACACGTTCCAGTGCATACAGTGGGGAAAATAATAATTTGATTCCCTGCAGATTTTGTAAGTTTGTCCACTTACAAAGAAATGAAGGGTCTATAATTTTTTATCATAGGTATTTTAAATGATAGAGACAGAAATTCAACCAAAAATCCAGAAAAAACACATGATACAAATGTTATAAATTGTGTTGCAGTTCAGTGAGTAAAATAAGTATTTGATCCCCAAGCAAAATATGACTTAGTACTTGGTGGAGAAACCTTTATTGGCAAGCACAGAGGTAAGATATTTCTTGTAGTTGGTGACCAGGTTTGCACACATCTCAGGAGAGATTTTGGTCCACTCTTCTTTCCAGATCTTCTCTAAATTTTTAAGGGTTCTTGGCTGTCGCTTGGCAACTCGAAGTTTCAGCTCCCTTTGTAAATTTTCTATAGAATTAAGGTCTGGAGACTGGCTAGGCCACTCCAATATCTTAATGTGCTTCTTCTTGAGCATTTGTTACCTTGGTGGTATGTTTTGGGTCATTGTCATGCTGGAAGACCAATCCACATCCCATCTTCAGTGTTCTGATTGAGGGAAGAAGGTTCTCATGCAAGATTTTACAATACATGGAACCATCCATTGGCCCCTCAATGCGGCAAAGTCGGCCTGTACCTTTAGCAGAGAAACAGCCCCAAAGCATAATGCTTCTACCTCCATGTTTGACTGTAGGGATGGTGTTTCTAGGGTCATAGTGAGCATTTTCCTTCCTCCAAACCCAATGAGTCAAGTAAATGCCAAAGAGCTGAATTTTGGTCTCATCAGAACACAGCACTTTCTCCCAATCCTTCTCTGAATCATTTAGATGTTAACTGGCAAACTTCAGGTGAGCCATGAGGAGGGGGACCTTGTGGGCGCTGCAGGATTTTAATCCACGGTGGAGTATTGTGTTACCAATGGTTTGTTTGGTGACTGTGGTCCCAACTGCATGAGATCATTCACAAGTCCTCATGTGTAGTTCTGGGCTGATCCTTCACTTTTCTCATGATCATCCTTACCCCATGAGGCGAAATCTTGCATGAAGCTCCAGACCGAGGGCGATTGATGGTTATTTTGTATTTCTTCCATTTGCAAATAATCGCTCCAACAATTGTCTCCTTCTCACCATGCTTCTTGCTGATGGTCTTGTAGCCCATTCCAGCCTTGAGAAGGTCTACATTCTTGTCCCTGGCATCCTTTGACAGCTTTTTGGTCTTGCCCATGATGGTGAGGTTTGAATGGAAGAAAGAGATTCTGTAGACAGGTGTCTTTTATACACATAATGAGTTGTCGTTAGGACTATAGGACTGTGTACCACATGAGCACGTACTGTAGCCAGTCTGTGGGAGCCAGAATTATTGTTGGTTGGTAGGGGATAAAATACGTATTTTATTCACTGACCTGCAACTCAATTTATAACATTTGTATCATGTGTTTTTTCCTGAATCTTTGGTTGATATTCTGTTTCTATCATTTAAAATACACCTATGATAACAAATATAGACCCTTCATTTCTTTGCAAGTGGGCAGACTTACCAAATCTGCAGGGGATCAAATAATTTTTTGCCCCACTGTAATTGGCATAACAGTTGAGAGGCTGAGCCAGCTGGCGTTCCAGGCACCTGAGTGGATCCTGACTGTAAAGTTGGGATCTTCCCCCATATTTCACTATATGGAGGAGGTGGTCAGTTTTAAAGGCTTTATTTCCAACTAGGGTTGTCCCGATACCGATACTAGTATCGGTATCGGTACCGATACAAAGCATTTGCGCGAGTACTTGTACTCGCGCAAATGCTCCCGATGCCCAGTCCGATACTTTTTTTTTTCTCAGAGCGGGGGGCGGAGAGTGGGATGGAGAGTGTGCGGCGGGGGGCGGATACCAGGGCGGAGAGCATGGCGAGGGCGGAGACCAGGGCCGAGAGCAGGACGGAAAGTGTGCGGCGGGGGGCGGAGACCGGGGCGGAGACCAAGGCGGAGAGCGTGGCAGAGACCAGAGCGAGTCTTCAGGCAGGTAAGTAAAATGAATCTGATGCAATTGCCTGTCTGCTGCTCAAATGCTCCCGGAGCTGTTCCCCCTTCACCTCCATGCCGCTGTGCCCCCGTCACCTCCGTGCCGCTGTGCCCCCGTCACCTCCGTGCCGCCGTGCCCCCGTCACCTCCGTGCCCCCTTCACCTCCGTGCCGCCGTGCCCCCTTCACCTCCGTGCCGCCGTGCCCCCTTCACCTCCGTGCCGCCGTGCCCCTTCGTGCTCCTCCTCCACCCCCTTGGTATCTCAGGATGGAGAGCGGAGGTAGGAGCCGGTAAATCCGGCTCCTTACTTGTCGTGATGTACAGAGTCATCACTGACTCTGTCCATTCACATAACTGAAACATCGTAAACTCTGTTTACAATGTTTCAGTTTATGAATGGAGAGGAGCCGCTGTCTTCTCTCCATTCATTTTCAGCGCAGCAGAGGCTGCTGAGAGAGGGACTGGGGAATCTGTGTCCCTAGACCCTTTCCCTGTCTCAAAGGGGAGATGTCAGAGGTCTGTTAAGACCCCTGATATCTCACCAAAACCCCCCACAACAAGGCTGATAAAAAAAAAAGAATAAAATAAATATTTATTGTATAAAAAATAAAAAACACACACACTGACACTGACCCCCCCCTTAAAAAAACAAAGCATTGTAAAAAATAAATAAATAAAATAAATTGTAAAAAAATAAAAATAAAAAAATAAAAATGTAAAAAAAAAAAAAATACTGACACATGAGATTAAAAAAAAGTATCGGTATTCGGTATCGGCGAGTACTTGAAAAAAAGTATCGGTACTTGTACTCGGTCTTAAAAAAGTGGTATCGGGACAACCCTATTTCCAACTGCTACTCGATGCTACTTGGGGTGTTCCTGACGGGATTCCCATTAAGGACGGTGACTAAGTGGGAGAATAACGTTGGCGCCCTAGAGGGGGAACAGTGGGAAGAGGCGCTTCAGGCAGTACAAATGTCCTCCCTCAATGTGGCTCAATGTTTGTCACAGCTGTGCATTATACTCAGAGTGCATTACACGCTAGCCAGGCTGGCTAGAATGGGGGTAAGACCAAACTCGGACTGTCCAAGGTGTGCAAGAGACCATGGAGACTTAATTCACATGCTGTGGCGCTGCCCCAAGCTACATTTGTATTGGACAGGGGTACTGTCTACCATCAATAGAGCCTTTTCAGTGTCTATCCCAACTGACCCCAAACCGTGTATCCTGGGCATCCAAGACGATCTCCCCCTAGAGGACAACTTTAAACCGGCCATTGCAAGAGCCCTATTTCAGGTACGGTTACTCATCCTTAGGCGATGGAAGGCGGCCGAACCCCCCTTGCTCAAGGAATGGATTAATAAGGCGGGAGACACGATACGACTAGAGAAGTTTATCTTTCAACACAGGGGAAGCCCTGGCAAATTTGAAACGCAGTGGTCACCCTGGCTGAGCACCTCAGTATTATCCCCGGTGGACTTTATACTAGATAGGTTTCTGCTTTGAGACAATTGCATAAGGAATAATGCTTGGTACCGCCATCAGAGGAGGGTGGGCAAAGCAAGCCATGTGGGCGGATGGGTGACCTTCATAAACTGTATGTTGCAATTACCATGTCTTGGGTGGAGGGATGGAGATGACCGGATATAATGTATGTGCACTATGATTTGGTGGAACTGGATGTTATGACATGTATGTAAAACCTGTTCTTTAATAAACTTGTTTCTGAGAGAAAAAAAAAAAGTTGGGATCTTTCCTGACCCTGGACCAGCTGAGTGATGTCAGCCTACAGTGGGCTGAAACCCGCTGTCAGCTGCAAACAGGTCACATGAATGCAGAGCGAAGTGCATTGCTGTGATCCATAGGAGAGGTATAGGACAAAGAGCTTTGGCTATACCTCTTTTTTAAAGGGGATGAATGGCTGGCGCCATGCTTTAGCCGATATCTGATGAGCAGCAAGAAAGACAAAACCCACCAGTTTCCACTGATATCTGGAAAGTGTTGGGATGAGTCTGTGTTGTAAGGCCTCTTATAGGTTGGCAACACTCACTTGCAATTCCTTATCAATTGATCAGCATTGTTACACTAGGGCAGGGCTACAGAATACCTCCCCCTCTCCTCTTCTGCATAGCATGGGGGTTGTGTGGTCATATGCCACAGAAGAGAGGCAGAGAGCACAGGGAGCACAGGGATCTTTAGCTTAGAAGATTTTTTATCTGGACCAATGGGGTTTTTTTTTTCCATTTATGGAACAGATTTAACGAAATGCTTTTAATGGTATATTTAACAGATCAAGTGAGAGCAAACAGGTGAACTTTATTAAAAGAAAAGGTGACTGCTCCATATAAAAAATAAATAAACTGAATCCCAGCAGCCACTTAACAGTGCACCCCAGATGTAATACTGAGGAACTAAAGAACGCAAGAAAAAGAGCGGCGCTGTATAAATCTGACATAAAATAAATCATTTAATATTCCCCCCCTCACTAATATATGATCATATAATAATAATAATAATAATAATAACAAATTAATATAAGTGTCCACCTCGGTGATGTATGTGCATGAAATCAATTTCATATAAATGCCCCAAAAATATGTGACTTATGAGTAAAAGTGCTCCAATACGAAGTCCACACTATGCATTGCTCAATATCTCCTCAGTGCAGGTGATACCGCTCCCCCTTTAAGACTAGCAACTCACCAGATGCCTCAGACCCTTTACCAAGTAATGGGTCAGTAAGCGCTTGTGAATCCACAATGAACCGTCTAAAGAAATCCGCCTTAGGATGTGGGACCTTCTACATCAACCTCACAACTTCAATGCACTAACATAGGAAGAATAAGACCCACAGACAACACCATCATAGCGCAACAGGTATTAAAATGTACTCAGCCACATTAGCCACAAAAACTGGTAAAATCCAATGATTTGGTCATTCACATTTTGAACATTGGTGGAATGCACACTGGTTCCAGGAATCAGCACAGCAGCAGCCAGGTACCTCGATTTTGCTGGACACGCTGGGTGCCGGTTTTAAGCACTCCAACGTGTGAGTAAGCAATTCATGTGTGTGTGCTCAAATAAGGAGAATAGACTGTAAGTTCTTGTGTGACAGGGATTAATGTGCATGGTACTCGATAACAGACTGTTGGGTGGGTGGGGACAGTGCAACATGTATGCCCAGTATTATGTCCCGGATGCACCTGCTAGAAGTGAGACCACCAATGACTTTATAGAACAAGAGGTATTTATTGTTGGCACATCACAAAAGGTAATTTTAGTAGTAATTTAAACACCAAGCGTAGCTGGATAACTTATATTAATAAAAATGAGGCACATTTTTCCAAATAACATATTGGTAGATGATGTCAGGCTAATATATGTAAGCCACTTAATGGCACTTACTAAAAGTAGCAAAGCTTTTAGTTACAGTGTTAGTAATCTGCCCTCTTCAACCTTCATGGCTTCTATCAGAAACATTTTTACCCATCACTCGTGAGAATTTGACTTCTGGACTAAAACAATGTTTGGGGTCAGGCATGAAAAACATGTCTTTTTGTTGTTGCTGGACTGTAGCCAATTTTAATAAATCTTTTATTAGTAATGCGCTATGGTACTTGAGAGAAAAAAACGCAGACACATATAACTGCATACATGGCATGACATTGGAAATAAAATAACTTCTATTGCTCTCTGGGTGTTTTTCATCTAGACAGGATGACATAATTTTTTGGGCCTGATGTATCAAAATGTGAGTAAGAACAACTCCAATTCTTCAACGACTATCTGTTAGACTCAGACATTTTTTATTCCAACATTAACTTTTCAGAGAAACTTTGATCAGAGTTGACATCAGACAAACCAACCGAATCGGTTACTGTAACTTTAATTGGTGTAGGATTGTAGGATGTAGGAATTGTAGGATACGCATGTAAGGGGGAACATTATTTTAGGGAGGCATGGAGACCTAAGCCTTCCCCTAAATGGGACTGATTGGTGGCTCTGGGGAATTTTTTTTCATAACAGTAAGGCTGAGTTCACTTATGTGTGAATTCAGGGCCATCTTTCCGCATGGGCACGTTGAGCAGTTGCCCGGGGGCCCCATGTCAAGTCTCTGGTGTGAGGCCGGATTGCTGAGAGGGCGCCCCTTGCGGCTAAGTGCACCGCACCCCTGGAGATGAGACAGGGAGTGGGGGGCCCAAAGGTGCACGGATTGCCGGTACTGCTGCTAACTGGGCCGGTGCAGGCAGAAGGTAGCTGGGGTGCGCTGGGAGAACGGATTTGGTAGCCGTGCAAGGGAAGGTTCTGGTGTGGAGCAGTAGGTAAACCACGAACAGAGTCTAGAGCCAGGCCGGGGGTCAAACACAGGAATCAGTCCGAGGGTATTTACAGGAACAAGCCGGGTCATGCACGGGAGCAGAAGATAATTGAGTAGTCAGCCAAGCCGGGGTCAGATACGAGGAGACAGGCAGAGTCACAGATCCAGGTACAAGCCAAGGGTCAAGCCGGGGATTCAGGATAAACAGGATACAGGAGACACAGGAGATACAGGAAGCTGATGATAATCCAGCAACCTGTGTGCGCCAGTGATAGGTTTAAATAGGCCGGGGAGCACGCCCACGTCTGCGTGCGCCCGTGCGCGCCGCGACGCATCTGCGTGCGCCTGTGCGCGCCATGGCGCATCTGCGTGCGCACATGCGCAAAGGAGTGAGTCTGGCGCGGCCATGATGAACACTGGCAGGAATGCCAATAACTCGGCCATTTCTCTGACACCCCACTTGCCTGGGGGCCCCACCTGCCTAGCAACCCCAGCCAAGTATGACTGTCACTTAAAGACAGAATAATGAGCGCCGGCCGGCGCCACGGCTGTCCGAGTGTCCGCCCGCTTCAATGACTCACTATGACTGTCAGCCTCTGAGCCAGTAAGCAGGGCTAGCCCAGTTGACGTTGCACGACAGCCGCCGCTGTTGTTTATGGGAGTTGTAGTCCGCGGCAGCTGCATGCTCAAGCTCCCTGCTCCCGGGGGGTGGAGTCAGACTGAGGAGAGCAGCCTACGTTCTACAACACCCATCGCCGTGATATTGCCTGCCTGGACACCACATGACGTGGCTGGCCTGGGCGCGCCTGCTGGCTGGTGGCTGCAGTACAGAGTACTGTGGAGTGGAGACCCCAGGAGCAACATCACTGACCAACCCCTACGACTGGAGGAAGCAGCAGTGCAAGGAAGGAGAAGGTGGAAGAGAGGACCTGTCTTGACCAGTCTGCCGAGCAAGGTGAGAGACCCTGACACCCCCACAGATCGATCTCACCCCATTCACCTCATCTACCTTGCCCATCATGGCCTGTGATTCCTGCTGGGAGCTACCCATGGCCTGTGAATCCTGCTTGGAGCTACCCATGGCCTGTGAATCCTGCTGGGAGCTGCCCATGGCCTGTGAATCCTGCTGGGAGATGCCCATGGCCTGTGAATCCTGCTGGGAGATGCCCATGGCCTACGGGCCAGCAGAACCTCCGACCCACATGCCATGGTCGGCTCCCAGCATGACCCACAGGTCAGTGGCCAGCAGGACCCATAGGCTATTGTCCGCTCCCAGCAGGACCCACAGGTCAGTGGCCAGCAGGACCCACAGGTCAATGGCCAGCAGGACCCATAGGCTATTGTCCGCTCCCAGCAGGACCCACAGGTCAGTGGCCAGCAGGACCCACAGGCCCTCAGCCAGCTCCCAGCAGGACCCACATGTCAGTGGCCAGCAGGACCCACAGGTCCGCAGCCAGCTCCCAGCAGGACCCACAGGTCAGTGGCCAGCAGGACCCACAGGTCCGCAGCCAGCTCCCAGCAGGACCCACAGGTCAGTGGCCAGCAGGACCCACAGGTCCGCAGCTTGTGGGTCCTGCTGGCCACTGACCTGTGGGTCCTACTGGTCACTAGCCTAGGGTGACCAGAAGTCCCCAGCACCGCCGGATTGCAAATATCTCCCCCTTACAGGGCACGGCCACTGTGTGCAGTCTATCATAGGAGCCCATCCAGGAGGCGGTACTTCCTATGACAGCGGCCACCGGGTAAGTGGGAAATCCCTGCTCTGTGTAATCCAGCGGCACTCGCCCCCCCCTTCTCGTGCGTGATTGTGTAGACAGGGCCCCAGTGCACTGTATTGCCCGGGGGCCTATAATGCTCTTAAGATGGCACTGTGTGAATTGGATGCAGGGTTTCCCCGCATCCAATTTGTATGACATGCGAGTGTGACCGGCTCTCAATAGAACCGCTTCATACAGGTCTGGGGTGGTCGCTGCAAAAGGGTCCTGTGCGTGTTTGGGTCTGGTTTAGGTGCGAATGCAGGCAAAAATTTGGACCTGAATTGCACCTGAACCGGTGAACAGACATGCACCTGACCCCAGGCACGAACCTATGACCCGCCTAATGTGAACCCGGCCGAAAACTTTTATATAGGTCTATCAAATAGCAGCCCAAAAGCCAACTGAAGGAATGCTCAAGGCAGGCTGAGAACACTGCAGCTAGTTATGAGGAAGTGGCTTAACGTTGATAGCCTACAACAGGAAGTGCAGTTACTGGCAGGATCTCTAAATATTACAATTTAAAACTGATTTACAGTATCATTTTCTTAAAGCCCAACTAAACTATCCATTAAATTCAGCTAAATACATTCAAATGCCATCGAAACCATAAGTGTTAAAAGTCCTAAGTTGGTATTTTTTTTAAAAACAGCCACATACTGTAGAGTAGAAAAGCCTGACACCTGAAAAGTCAGACATTTAGCTCTGCAATCAGCTAAAAGTTTAACTGGGGTTTAGGAAAAATGCATACTGTAAAGCTTTGTGCTAAACATACAAAAAATATATTGTGGGTTTACATACACTTTGAACAGGAACTTCACCCAGGGATGCAAAAATTCAAAGTCAGCAGCCCAAGAAGTCCTGCACTGTCTTCCCCACAGCTGATTCTTCTAAGGGCTTGGAATCTTTGGTGCCAGCATCTTGGCTTTGGGAGCCGGCTGTCACTTCCTGATGACTAACCGCCAGCTCCCTACTGTACATACACGAGATCCAGGGGTGAAGAATAATTGATCCTCTAGCCTACTGGTATATGTTATGTTATCCTGAGAGAAGCAGTGGGCCGAGCCATGTCATCCTCACCTAGGTAAGGATTGGAGTGGTAACTCTCCGAAAAGAACACATAAAAAAGCTGTGATTTATTTAGAGGTTGGAGCAGCCTTTTTCAACCAGGGTGCCTTGATGGAGAAACATTGGAATACTAGTCAGTACCACTTTGCAAAAATATATTTGCTTTGGAAGACTAAATCACCTCTAACGTTGGGTGTCCTACATGGACTTCTGGATGTTGCTCTGGATGTCCCCTCAAAATAACTCAACACACAGACATTAATGTTTAAACAACTGGCAACAGAAGTGAGTACACCCCTAAGTGAAAATGTACAAACTGGGCCCAATTAGCCATTTTCCCTCCCGGGTGTCATGTGACTTATTATTGTTAAAAGGTCTCAGGTGTGAATGGTGTTATCGCTCTCACTCTCTCATACTGGTCACTGGAAGTTCAACATGGCCCCTCATGGCAAAGAACTCACTGAGGATCTGAAAAAAATAATTGCTGCTCTAGATAAAGATGGCCTAGGCTATAAAAAGATTGGCAAGACCCTGAAACTGAGCTGCAGCACGGTGGCCAATACCATACAGCGGTTTAACAGGACAGGTGGCACTCAGAACAGGCCTCGCCATGGTTGACCAAAGAAGTTGAGTGCACATGCTCAGTGTCATATCCAGAGGATGTCTTTGGGAAATAGACTTATGGGTGCTGCCAGCTGCCAGCATTGCTGTAGAGGTTGAAGGGGTGGGGGGTCAGCCTGTCAGTGCTCAGACCATAGGCCGCGCACTGCATCAAATTGGTCTGCATGGCTGTCATCCCAGAAGGAAGCCTCTTCTAAAGATGATGCACAAGAAAGCCTGCAAACAGTTTGCTTATGGCTCCTTTCACACTAGCGGACCGTATGTCCGCTTTTTCATCCATCCGTTTATGGATGAAAAAGGGACATACATTGGTCCCTATGAGATCGCGGGTGTCAGCGGATGAACTTCCGCTGACACCCGATCTCATCCGGGTCCGCAATCCCCCGATTCTGCAGACGGAGGAAAATCCTATTTTTCCATCCGTCTGCAGAGCGGATCGGGTGAACACGGACAGACGGTCCCTGCACAGTCCCTGCATGATCCCCATAGGGGAGAGCGGAGATCTGACAGGGCGGTCCCTGCAAAGTGTGCGGGGACCGCCCTGTCATCCGCCGGTTTAGCGGGGATCAGCTGTGAAAGGGGCCTAAGAAAAGCAGACTAAGGACATGGATTACTGGAATCATGTCCTGTGGTCTGATGAGACAAAGATAAACTTATTTGGTTCAGATGATGTCAAGCGTGTGTGGCGGCAACCGGGTGAGGAGTACAAAGACAAGTGTGTCTTGCCTACAGTCAAGCATGGTGGTGGGAGTGTCATAGTCTGGGGTTGCATAAGTGCTGCCGGCCCTGGGGAGCTACAATTCATTGAGGGAATCATGAATGGCAACATATACTGGGACATATTGAAGCAGGGCATGATCCCCTCTCTTCGGAGACTGGGCCGCAGGGCAGTATTCCAACATGATAAAAACCCCAAACACATCTCCAAGATGACCACTGTCTTGCTAAAGAAGCTGAGGGTAAAGGTGATGGACTGGCCAAGCATGTCTCCAGACCTAAACCCTATTGAGCATCTGTGGGGGAATCCTCAAATGGTAGGGGGAGGAGTGCAAGGTCTTTAACATTCACCAGCTCCATGATGTCATCATGGAGGAGTGGAAGAGGACTCCAGTGGCAACCTGTGAAGCTCTGGTGAACTCCATGTCCAAGAGGGTTAAAGCAGTGCTGGAAAATAATGGTGGCCACACAAAATATTGACACTTTGGGCCCAATTTGTAAATTTTCACTTAGGGGTGTCCTCACTTTTGTTGCCAGCGGTTTAGATATTAATGGCTGTGTGTTGAGTTATTTTGAGGGGACAGCACATTTACACTGTTATACAATCTGTACACTCACTACTTTACATTGTAGAAAAGTGTCATTTCTTCAGTGTTGTCACATGAAAAGATATAATAAAATACTTACAAAAATGTGAGAGGTGTACTCACTTTTGTGAGATTCTGTATGTATCTATCTCTATCTTACCTGCCTAATCTTTCTATCTACAGATTTAGCTGCAGACACTCTTTCAGAATTGCAGTGCAGTTAATTATCTGTCTGTCTTTTTCAGCATGAAAATTACAGCAAACATTAGCCAGCTTCAAAACAGTGTGCCTGAAGCAGCCTGGAAGACTCTAATTTTCAAGTGTAGTCATGACGCCATAACGTCACTTAGTATCACCAACATGCTGAAGTCTATATGACTCATTCTACATTTATATGTGTCTGGGATGACTTCTGTTTACCTGGTAATTTAGTTTACGTCTTATTCTTTCATTGTGACATCAGTCTGGTCATAAACATTGAAGACCCTCCAGCACCAATTCCAGAAAGCTTCTGCTTACATTTTATATAAAATATATTTAAAAGTATTTTAATGTGACATCTACTGCTAATGATTTTTGCAAAGTAATTTACTACTGGATTTAGTCTAAATACAGACAGGACTTCTGGTATTTTTATCTTTTTTAGACAGTCTATGGTATAATCTTCAAGTTTATGAAAAACATTTGACATTTTTAAGAAATAGGATATACTTTATAGGAGTAAATAAACTAACAGAAACATTGCTTATAAATAGGAGTTTACAGTATATGTAAGAACCCAAGAACAAAAATGTAACATATTGCAGTTTACCAGTCTTTAGATGAGGTGGCTAGCGGCTGGTGCTCCATTGGTCAGGGGGGCGGCAGACAGACCTGGCCACAGACATCCCCCCCGTCGCTAAAGCCCGCCACCCCACACTAAACCTTCCCCCCAATCGCTTGAGCCCGCGACCCCACACCATACTCACCCCCCTATTTCCTGTCTCTCTTGCTCGCCCTCTGGCCTGCCAGGCCCCTCATCAGTCCTGCACTTACCCCATGCAGGTCATGGCTGCGGTGGCGGCTTCCCCCCCTCATCTCCTCTGTGTCCCGGCCGTTCTCCGTCTGGCCAATGGGGTTTTAGGACTCTCAGCCAATAGGGTCCCAGGACCCGCATCCTGATTGGCCGGGACGAGAAACAGGAAGACATTAGCGAATATGAATTTGCTAATGTCACACAACTGGGTGGGCTCAGGGCACAGTGCTCTGCGCCCGATCCCACCCTTTTTTGAAGTCAATTAGAGCCTCAGACACTAATCATGTGCTTCTAAAAAATCCATTGAAATCCATGTGTCCGGCACCCTGCATGTAGATTAGGGGCCGGATGCATGGAATGGGGGTTCGGCGCCCGTGCACCCCTAATGAGCGTCCACCGCTGCTATGTACATTTTCTGCAAGCCTAGAAAAATACCTGCTGATCCTGCCAGAAATCCTGTGTCTTTGTTACTTCCTGTGCACTAAACTGAACTCTTGAAGATTTTTTTCAGCCATACCTAGTGCTCATTTGTGAACTACAGAATGCCTCTCCCTATGTTATGGAAATGAGAAGAGTATAATGTATTTGTAGTTCAAATCAGGAGAAAAGTCTAGGTTAGCAAGAGTTTTGTTACCCTAGGACAGGAAGTGTGTTACTTTAAGTAAAGGAAAAAATGAAAACACATTACATCTAGTTACTGATAAACTGCAATATATTACATTTAGATTATTGAGTTTAGATACAATTTAACATGTAAATTGTGGTTAAATTACATTCACAGATACAAAGGAGAGTCAATATTAAGTTGGCTTTCAGCTGATATGCCAATAAGGGTTGCTTTTCCTCTGCTGCATGCTGTGGTTCCATTTTGCCATCCTCTATGCCAATACTCTGCTCTGTAGTGACCTAAGGGTTGGTGAGAGGAATCCCAGAGACCAGGAATCTGACACACCTGGAAGTGTCAGATATCAACAAGATTAGGAAGGTTGAAGACAACGCTAGACGGAAAGGTATTCAGGGTACTATTGGCCTGACATTTTTCAGCTTTGAACATGGGAACTACAAGTTTCCTTCAATACAGAGCTAATTTGGATGCTGTCAGAGAAAATACAATGATGCTGTATTTACCTGAAGACATTTTATGATAATTTTTTTACTTAAAACATAGCTCCTGAAATATGAATAGATCCCAAAATATGTCATCATGAGACCTGCATGAGTTTAAAGCCACCAAGTTTCTTCTGTAGCTGCACCAAAGCACAATTATTTCAATTGCTGCCTCTTCCTAGAAATGTATAAGTGTATCTAAACTCAAAACCAAAAAATGTGATATATTTCAGCTCACCAGTTCTTAGATGTAGTGGCTACATTTGTTTTCACTTTTCAGGCTAAAACTTTCCCAGGAAGTACAAAAAATAACAGCTATCTTGCTAAAAATGCAGTGTCCTTGTCACTTCCTATGAGCTTAAAGGAACGCACAAAGAACCTTATCTTTATTGTGTAACCTACTAGTCAAATCAATCCATCATGTAATGGATTGATTTGATTAGTAGGACGGTCCAAAGGCAGACAGTCTAGCCTGTGTGATAACCAATTGCTGCCCTCATAGATACAATGGAAAAATGAGTGTAGACACGAAGGGGACATTAAAGTGGTTGTAAACCCACTAACTTTTTTTTTTTTTTGCCCACCTGCAAGAGAAAGGCATAATGAGCTAGTATGACTAGCATACTAGCTCATTATGTACCACTTACCTTAGATCGGGGCCCCCGAAGCAGTCCGCGTCCCTCTGTCCAGACGCAGACATCACTGCCGCGATAGCCGGAATGTTACTTCTGGGTATCGCCGCACCAGCGCTGTGATTGGCCGGAGCGGCGAAGACGTGACTCCGCGCATGCGCACGGGAGCCGTCACAATCGGCTACGCCCAGCAATTGCTTTTGTGAATGGGATTAACCCCATGAATTAACCCCATGATTAACCCCATGAATGCGCCGTTGTCTACGGCGCGCATGCGCCGTAGACAGCGGCGCCTGTCTTTTTAGTAAATATCTCCTAAACCGTGTAGGTTTAGGAGATATTTCTTGCACCTACAGGTAAGCCTTAATCTAGGCTTACCTGTAGGTGCAAGTTGAAAAAGTTGTTTACAACCACTTTAATTTAGTTATTCTCAGGATTACCAAGCCACCACATCTAACTGGTAAGCTACAATATATAAAATATTTGTTTTTGAGTTTAGACACACTTTAAGAGTCAGGCCCAGCTTGCCAGATACTACTGGGAGTATGAACAATTAGTTGTGATAGTGGCATTGTATCCTCCCTATTATCTATATATTATGCATAATCTGTGCTTGTTTCCCATCACTTATATACAGTGCACTGCTGGGATTTTTTTCCCGAGATCCTTATTTTAACTACACGAGGCCCGCGCTATAGCCAAATGATGGCTTCAGCGCGGACCTGAAAATCTGGGAGGCCGTCAATAGACGGCCTCCCCTTTGCACGCGACGCGCACTGTGATCACCCGAGTCACTGAGACTCGGGTGATCACCGATCCGAGTAAGTGGTCGATCCCGACCCCTTACCATGTGATCAGCTGTCAGCCAACGACAGCTGATCATGTGATGTAAACAAAGAATCTGTAATCGCTTTTTTTTTCTCCTCACGCTGACAGCGTGAGGAGGAAAAATAGCCAATCACCGGCTCTTTCACAAGGGACATCGGTCCTGAAGAGGAAGGAGGCAGATGTGCCTCATCAGTAAAGTATAATGCTACCTGCCAGTGCCCACAGTGCCACCTATCAATGCCCACAATGCCACCTATCAATGCCCACATTGCCCCTATCAATGCCCATAGTGCCACCTATCAATGCCCACAGTGCCACCTATCAATGCCCACAAGTGCCACCTATCAATGCTCACAAGTGCCGCCAATCAGTGCCACCTAGCAATGCTGCCTCAGTGTAACCTACCAGTGCCCATTATTGCCACCCATCAGTGCCCATCACTGCCACCTATCAGTGCCCATCACTGCCACCTATCAGTGCCACCTATCAATGCCACCTATTAGTGTCACTTCTCAGTGCCCACCAGTGCCACCTATCAATGCCCTTCAGTGCCACCCATCAGTGCCAATTACGGGTCGGAAGCACCACCTCTGCGTGCTTTCCAACAGCCGAATGTGACATCACCAGCAGCCCCTGCCTAACACGTTTCACCACTTCAGAAGCTCTTGAGTTCCTTTTGTAACAGCAGCAGTTCCCAACATATATAACAATATATATAATTTTTTTTTACTTTTATTGATTTTTTTTATTTAAATTTTTTCACTTATCTAATATATATTTTAGAATTTGTATGTATCACATTTACCGTATTTATCTGAAAAATAACACACACTTTTCCCCCCAGAAAATAAAGGGCACTGATCAGGCTGCATTAATGGGAAATGGCGAGGCTGCAGATAGGCACTGATGAGGCTGCATTAATGGGCAATGGCGAGGCTGCAGATAGGCACTGATGAGGCTGCATTAATGGGCAATGGTGAGGCTGCAGATAGGCACTGATGAGGCTGCATTAATGGGCAATGGCGAAGCTGCAGATGGGCACTGATCAGGCTGCATTAATGGGCAAAGGTGAGGCTGCAGATGGGCACTGATCAGGCTGCATTAATGGGCAATGGTGAGACTGCACATGGGCACTGATCAGGCTCCATTAATGGGTAATGGTAAGGCTGCAAATGGGCACTGATCAGGCTACATTAATGGGCAATGATGAGGCTGCAGATTGACACTGATAAGGCTGCATTAATGGGCACTGACCCTTATTTTGCTTCAAAGTTCTTTATTTAAAATGTACCTTTTTTTCCTGAAAATTCCCTCTTAAAATTAAGGTGCGTTTTTTTATACTCCTGTGCGTATTATACACCGATAAAAACAGTAATTAATGTCGGTAATGATATTAGTATTCACTTAAATTACCATAGTATATGAATGTGAGTTAGGGACCTTAGATTGTAAGCTCCTTGAGGATAGGGACCGATGTGAATGTACAATGTATATGTAAAGTGCTGCGTAAATTGACGGCGCTATATAAGTACCTAAATAATAATAATAATAATAGCATGGATATAAAGTAATTATTTAGCCTATTTCTGAGGTTTGAGCTACTGTTGGATGCCCATCGAGGGAAGCCTTGTCTGCTGTAAGCAGCCTAAGTTGTTTCAGTGAATTCTCCAAATGTTTTTGTCCTCTTACTATTTTGTATGAGCTCACATCAAAGTCCCAGCACCACTTGGATGATTTTTTTTCTTTATGGGATTCGCCAGAGCTATTAAGCTTTGCCGTTTTTCTTTATCTGAATGCACATGCACATCTAAAAGTTCCCAGTGCCTCCTTGATTATGTTGTCCTGGAGTCTTCCCTGTGACTGGACAAGGAAAGGAGAAGCAGTAGACTGATGAACGAATTTCTCTGTCACTCTGCTCTCAACAATAAATATTTAATAATGTATTAGTGAATACAGAGCTGGATTAATGGTGTCTTTTATACCTGCACGGGGTTCAGTTTTAAGGGTACATTCCTAAACTTATTTTTTCTATCTCCAGTTTCTTACTTTTTAAAAATTGAATAAAGATTGAGAGATGCATTGTGCTATATAATCATTCAAAATGTACATAGGCCAATGTATTAAAATAATGTGATATGATTTAGTGACAATTTGAGGATTACATAAAAAGGCCATGGCTATGAGTGTTCTATATGTGTTAGAGATGCTTATCGCTTCACTAAATTCTTTTTATATATATTGCATCATGTATATTGACAGAAGAGGGTCACTGACCAAACTGTTAAAATAATTGTTTCACATTCCATTTTCTGTATGAAAGAATCTTTTTAAAGTGATCAATATATTTGTCTCCGGTTCAACAAACTTTGAAAACTGAGAATAACATTGTTATTTTGACATCAAATTTTTTTTTTATCATAAAATGAAAAAGCTTTTTTTATTTATGGAATATTGAAATGCACAAAGTAAAAAAAAAAGACAAGTGATATATAGAAGCTAAACCCTAGGTGCATAATATACATATGTATGATCTGATTTACTTGCCAAAGGATACTGTGCCTAAATCTGTGCAGCCATTACAATGATACAGACCAGGGGTCTCCAAACTGTAGCCTGAGGGCCAGATGTGGCCATTTGCTAGCCTTTATCCGGCCCTTGGGGCACTATTCCTCCCACTGACACCAATGATGGGATACTATTCCTCCTACTAATAGGGACACTACTACTGACCACCAACCCCGAGACCATATTTATTCTCACTCATGCCGAGCTTGTGACATTTTCTGCCCCTGCTGGCCACAATCTGGCCCTCCTAAAGTCCGGAGGACAATAAACCGGCCCTTTGAAAAGTTTGGAGACCCCTGATCTAGACATTCTTGACATAAAGCACAACCACACAAAGGTCCACAACCTCACAATCTTCACACAACTTTTTTCAGATCAAAATCGTTCATCTGTGTATATTAGACATGTGCAATTTGTTTCCAAATTTGTTTTTTAACAAATTTTTACAAATTCGTTAATTCGAAAAGCCGTTTACGAATATTTATAAATTTGAATCTTCGTAAATTCGAAAATTCGAAAATCTGAAAACCCGAAAATCTGAAATAATAAATAACTAATAATAACTTAACTATTACATTACAGATATTGAAATTTCCTTTCAAATTTGGCTGTTAGTGAACGTAACGAATACGAATTTATCCGAAGTTACGAATTATTCAAAATAACGAATGCCGTATCTAAACGAATGGAACGTAACAAATAAATAATAATAAATAATAATATTACAAACTTTTTATTATTATTATTTATTATTAATTTGTTCCGTTCCATTTGTTTAGATGCAGCATTCGTTATTTTGCATAATTAATTCGTTACGTTCACTAACAGCCAAATTTGAAAGGAAATTCCTATGCCTATAATGTAATAGTTAGTTATTATTAGTTAGTTAGTTATTCTTTAGAATTTTTGGATTTTCGAATCTTTGGATTTTCTTTCTTATTTTCAGATTTTCTAATTTTCGAAATTACGAATTTACGAATTGCGATCACAAAACGAATAAAACGAAAACTAACAATTTTTTCGGCAGTGCGCAAGTCTAGTACATTTGATGGTGCTTTCATGGACTCAACTAATGTTACCAACTTTTCAATACAGTACCATGTCAATGTCCCAATTTTCAATTGACGGCCTGGATTAACTTTGATATGTGCATGAGTATAACATTAGTTATGATTTTTGGGCCACGTGACAATTTAACCACCTCAGTACTGGACACTTTCATCCCCTTCCTGCCCTGGTCAATTTTCTGATTTCAGGACTGTCACATTTTGAATGACAATTACCTAGTCATGCAACACTGCACCCATATGAAACTTTTATAATTTTTTTATTTCTTGCCATATAAGTGAAAAAATACTGATTATTTTGAAAAAAAACAACATGTTTTTCTTAGTTTGTGTTTTAACATTTTGCAAATAAATAATCTTTCTTCACACATTTAGCCCCAGTTCACACTATTGCGATGTGGGAACCAGCACGATTCCAGTGCCGTTTCCCGCATCGCATCTCACTCGCTGGCAGTTCACACTGCCCTCTGCAAACCGCTGTGGGTGTCCATACAAAGTTAATGACACCCCCAGATCGGGTCGCAGATCGCAGTGCGAACTGTGAATTCGGACAGGAAACGGATCGCATGGGTGTGAACACCCATGCAATCCGATTCCAGTGCGGGGAAAAAAAAGGTTCCTACCAATCCAATGCGAGTTCCGCCAAACAAACTGTATGGCTGAATTCACATTGCACAGACATTGCATGCGATCTGCACAGCAATGTGTTCGCAATAGGGTGAACCCAGGATTCGACCAGATGTTGTCTGCTATATTTATCTGGTAAACATAACCCAAATCAGCGTATATTATTTAATATATAGTGTATATAGTATATAGTGTGAAAGTTACAGAGTTTACAAACTATGGTATATATATATAAAAATCGATCAGCCCTGAAGTACTGATGGTCCATCTCTTTTCTTGAGACCCTGAAATACCAGGACAGTACAAATACCCCCCCAAAATACCCTATTTTTTTGTCACACTTTTTTTGGAAAATTAAGAAATTAAATAAAACTTTTTTTTCCACTATTTTTTTTTTTTACATACTGTCACTAGTGTGTGATCAGGGATACCGACTGGTGATAGTATGTAAAAAACCAATAAATAAATACATAATAAATAATTACTTTTCAATACTTTTACTTTTTTTTCACATTTTTTTTTTACATAATGTGAACAGAGCAGTGCATTGTTATCATAGTGACATTGTACTACTCTGGGAAGGTGATCAGGTTATTATTTTGCTTTACACTATGACTGCTTATGAGCAATCATTTTTATGAATAGCATCTTTTCATTCACATGGTGTGATTGGTTACAGCTATCACATGGTACAGATGTGTTATGATTGGCCCTCTTTGCATCATGTGATCCCTGTGACTAATCACAGAGATCATCACAATAGTACACAATGAATAGCTATGAATGAAAGCCATTCACTGTGTACAACCGTCATGTGATCGCTGTGATTGGGCCGGCCCGGTACAATGATCTGTCATCCACTGTGTCCATTGGACAAAGCAGGTGACAAATCAAGCCACAGCGCAGCCACTTAAGCATACAGGAGGCGTGCAACTTGGAGGACGTCATATAACGTCCACCGAGGATGGGAGAGCTTCTGCTCGGTCATCAGTCTGCTATAGGCCAGATGGGAAGCAGTTAACAAATAGAAATTTGTTCCTTCCCATTAGATTCCATAAATGTTTTCCATTCTTGTCCTCCAATCCTGCTGCTCACTGTGCTTGGAAACGATTATCAAATCAGCCCTTTTAAGTCTTAAAAAAATCAAATGAATGTTCTGAAAAATGTTCTGAAATGGAGAGTTTTAATAAGTCGTGTTTTTTTTTTTTTTTTGTTTTTGCCATTCAGCTTTAAAGTGTTAGTTCACCTTTACAGAAAAACTGTAAAGGTGACCTACACTGGACCCCTCCGTCTCCGCTGTTTTACATGACTACATAAACTGCAGCAAGTTGGCTCTGAATTATTGTGTTGTGTAATAACTAGAGATGACCAGAGCAAATTTTAAATGCTGAATCACAGTTTGCTGAACCCTAATGACATTAAAAGACTTGGAACTGAATATATTTTTATTGGACAAATTGCTAAATGTAGATGATCAGAGATAGTGCTGTTTTAAGACAAAAGTGGACCTTAGATAGTAAGTGTGAACTTATGAATTTTTGGGACTACTATGCAGCAAGCTGCCGCAAGGTAAACGCGCCATGGACCCATCTCTATATCAAAATTTTTAATGATATGATGTATACCACTAAACATAAGTCTTCATGTACCCATTGTGTATACCTAAAATGGTTGTAAACCCTTATATATACTCAGTGAAGTGACTGGTCTCAGGTGATACACAGATGAAACAAATCCTCCTACATAAGTTGTACCTGTTTGTCCGCTGTCTTTCTTTTTCTACATCCATTCAAAATCTATTTTATAGGGCTTCCCTGAGCTGAAAGAAAAAAGGGGGCAGAGAGCTGATGTTACACTGTAGATCTCAGTAAGGAGAGCTCGAGAGCTGATTGGAGGGAAGGGACACACCCCACTTCACACAGCACATGGGAAAAGAGCTGAGGCTGTCAATCTGCTGGAGGTGTCAGGAAAACTTGTTAGAAATGATTCATGCTGATAGCAGAGCAACAAGGCAGCAGACAGAAATGACACTTAGTGATTGTAATTGAGACAAGCATACACTATAGAGCAGGCATGTCCAAATTCTGGCCCGCGGGCCAATCGCGGCCCTTGTTTTGGTTTCGGACCGCCCACCTGGTAATTTTTACTTGTATATCTTTTGTGGCCCCCAACGAATCCCCGAACGCTGGGGGCCACAAAAGATATAAATGCTGGCTGCCTTGGAGGGGACGGGACGAGTGCCGCACAGGATACAGGAGTATTTCCTGTTTACATGGCGTCCTGTGTAAAAGGAAGTCCCGTCTCCTGCGCTGCCATTGGACAACTGTTCTGTCCATCATAGGAGGTGAGACTTTCAATTAAAGAGGCAGCAGAGAAAACAGGAGTTTCTCCTGTATTTCTGTTGGCGATCGTCCCGCCCCCTTCCTGTCTCCTCCAAGGCTCCAGATGGACATGAATCAGGCTGCACTGACGGCAATGGTGAGTCTGCATTCATGTCAGAGTGGGTGCTGCATTCATGGCATAGGTGTGTAGATGCATTCATGGCAATACGGTGGGTGCTGCATTCATGGCAATACAGTGGGTGCTGCATTCATGGCAATACGGTGGGTGCTGCATTCATGGCAATGGAGTGGGTGCTGCATTCATTACAATGGAGTGGGTGCTGCATTCATGGCACTTGTGAGGCTGCAGATGGGCACTGATTAGGCTGCATTGATGGCCACTGACCCTTAATTTGCTTCACAGTTCTTTATTTAAAATTTAAGATTTCTTCCTGAAACTTCCTTTTTAAAGTTAAGGAGCGTGTTTTAAGCCGATAAATACGGTATATCCAAATAACACGCCCAAGCTCATCTCTTCACCACACACAGCCACAAAGGCAAGAAAATTCTTGTTGGGCAGTGTATTAGTGCTCGAACGAACACACTTAGACCAAATTTTAATGGTTTAAAGAATGTCAGGCAAAATGGTCGGCCCTCAAGCATGTTCACTTCATCAAATCTGCCCCTCTTTGAAAAAAGTTTGGACACCCCTGCTATAGGGGGATATGCTTTGTTCATATTTCATGTCTGAGGTTTACAACCACTTTGACGTGTATGGGCTGCATGGTATCCATTAATCTATTGCTATAAAAGGCAAGGGCAGCACACAAAATGCATTTAACATGCATTTTAATGAGTTGGCTATTGGTATTACCAAGCCCTTGTCAATGTCTGTAAACCATCCATTTAAAAAAAAACACTGAATATATATGTACATTGTGTATAAATATGCATCAAAATGCATGTCAACACGTAAAGGAAACACACGTTCATGCATGACAATGCACATGCCTAATGCTACGAAGAAAAAAAAAACACACCTCAGCGCACAATCATAAATATAAATGGGCATCCAATTTGGCTCCATTGCAGCACCTTCTGTATCACAAAGCATTTATTCAGTAAAAGCCTTTCTGAACCACAGTGCATCAGCAGGTACAATCATATGATTCCCATCTGGCATTTGAAACAGTCTAATTTTTTGCATTAGGATATGATTACATGTAGAAAAGTACATAAAATGTTCATCTGGCAAACCTCTAGGCAGAAAAAAGACTGCCAAAAAATGTGTAATTAGCTGAAACTTCTCATTTTCATTAATATTGTGCTTTGTAGCGGCTTCTCACTTAAACCATATGTCATGCATATGTAAGCAGAACATTTTGGGATCCTGAATAATGGTACTTGCCTTTAGCTACTAAACTTTTTTATGTTCTATAAGTACCAAAACTGTTATATTAAGGGAGCAGCAAAAAATAAAAGAAGCGGTCAGCTAACTGATAAAAGCGTCCAGGACACTTTGCGGTTATGCTAAATTAAGAAAAACTCAAATGTTTCAACTTCATCCTCTATAGTAAGAAAACATCTGCACTTCAAGTTTCTGTTAGAGCTCATAAGAAAGTCTTGAGCCCTGTACACACGATCAAATTTCCTATGGTTTTTTAACCGATGGATTTTTCCATCGGAAAACCGATGAAGCTGACTTTCATCAGTCTTGCCTACACACCATCAGTCCAAAAACCGACCGTTCCAAACGCGGTGACGTAAAACACACCGATGAGCCGAGAAAAATTAAGTTCAATGCTTCTGAGCATGCGTCGACTTGATTCTGAGCATGCGTGGGTTTTTTATCCGATGGAGTTCCCCACAGACGATAGCAATTTGCTTACCGTTTTTTAACCATCGGATAAATTTAAAACATGTTCTATTTTTAAACACCGATGGAAAAAAGACCATCGGACTGTTTTCATCGGTAAAATCTATCGTGTGTACAGGGCTTTAGTGTTAGGAGAGAGTCTGAGGGTAATGGGAATAGAGGGTGTTAAAAGGTGATATGTGTGATGGCCCAACTTCCAGACACACCAAGCACAATATGGATATGGCCAGGTATACTCACTTTTATTTTTTATTTTGACAAGCTTGTACCAGGATTACAGAAAAAAAGAAGTTGAAGAACTGTAATTAGGTGGAATGCCTTTTTATTTTGCAAGAGCTCACTGAGGCCTTCAAGGAGCATTGGACATGTCATGTTTATGTGGATTAGTAATTGAAATGGACAGGAAGAAGAAGCGTCTTTTAGGTTTCTCTAGCTGTTGAGGTTCTCACTCCTTACATTATGAAATGTCATAATGACACATTAATTGACGATACTTTGCAAAAGGGTACAAAGAGTTGTGAGGGACAAAGTTTGCAACACTTGTGCCATTTCGTTCTTCAAGCTGAACTGCATGCATGCATGGAAGGTGTTGGCAACACACTGGGTGTTTCTTATCTTGAGCTGCACATAGTTTTGTTGGTTGTGATTCTTTAGACAAGTAGGGTAGCAAACCCGACTCTGGATCTCAAAGAAAGAAAAGACAGGAAGGACACAATCAGTGTTAATTTAGTCAACTAAAACAAAGAAAACATTTTAATCTACTAAATTAATACTATTTTAGTCGGCTAAAATACGACTAAAACTAAAACAATTGAGATGACTAAAATACGACTAAAACTAAAATGGCATTTTAATCAAAAGTCTAAAATGGGACTAAAACTAAAATGCCATTTTAGTCAAAAGACTAATGCCCCGTACACACGATCGTTTTTCATGCCGTTAAAACTGCCATTTTAAAAAATGGCCCTGAAAAATGATCGTGTGTATGCTCCAGAGCATTTTTAACGACGTGAAAAACGGCCATTAAAAATTCCGGACATGCTCTCTTTTTTCACGTCGTTTTTCATGTCGTTTTTTTTAACGACGTGAAAAACGATAGTGTGTATGCTTTAACGACGTGAAAAAAAACACGCATGCTCAGAATCAAGTATGAGACGGGAACGCTCGTTCTGGTAAAACTAGCGTTCGTAATGGAGATAGCACATTCATTACACAGTAACGGACTGAAAAGCGCGAATCGTCACCCAAAAAACTTTACTAACATGAAGGGTGGCGCCATTCGAACGGAACTTCCCCTTTATAGTGCCGTCGTACGTGTTGAACGTCACTGCGCTTTGCTTGATCGTTTTTTTAAATGATGGTGTGTACGCAAGGCAGGCTTGAGAGGAAACATGAAAAAAAAACGAGGAGAAAAACGTCGGTTTAAAAAATGACATTAAAAACGATCGTGTGTACGGGGCATAAGACTAAAACTAAATTTAAATATGACTTCAAAATAAACACTGGTCTGTAGTGCATGTTCATACCTCAATACCATAAATAATAACATATTCGATTTTTCACTCCAGCAGTATATAATGAGTTTGGAACTTGTAGAGAAATGTTAACTAATGCAATACAATTTAATTACACTCATTCGATTTTAGTCGACTAAAACGTAGGACATTTTAGCCGGCTAAAATCTACTGGAAATTTAGTCGACTAAATACGACTAAAACTAAAACAATTGCAGAAGACTAAAATGGGACTAAAATTAAAATGCCATTTTAGTCCTAAGACTAAAGCTAAATCGAAATTTGCTGCCAAAATTAACACTGGACACAATACTGATGGTGGAGGTGGAACCACAGAATCCAGCGAGAGGCACAGGCTTTCAACACTACCAAAAGTATGATAGGTTCTGAAGATTATTTGTCAGTTAATAAAGATTAAAGTCACCATCCGCTTAACTAGTAATATACTTCTTTTTCAGGGAGGCTTACCTTTACATTTTTAATTCTTGTGACACAGTTGCCTTTAAAACACTGCTTATTCCACCCTTATACTAAACCCCTAGTTGGTAAAGCATGGAAAAATTAAAAGTCCAACTCTGGGAATTACAAAACACTGCCCTTACGGTAGGCTCCCTTCATACTGCAGATAAAAGTGTGTATAAGGGCGCTCTGAGTAATAAACCAAGCAGATATCAGTCTATGTAGAAATAGAAGAGGGTCTTTTCGCACTTTCGACAGCACTTGAAGAGAGAAGCAAACACTGAAAGTAAAATGAAAAGAAAAAAAGGTGATTCTAAGTGCAGAAGGAAACTTTATATTTCCCAAAAGGGTTAAAAAAACACTTACAAAAGGGTGGATGGGTAGAAGTGCATCATATTAGTAATATGGCAGGTGGTCCGGCGTTCTGGTAGTCCCAAGGAGTCTCAGTGATATCCACAGGTGTAATTCTATGGCAGCATATTCTGAAGTGGCCGTCAGATGGAAGCCACAACTCTCCTGGATACTGGGAAGACAGCTAGGCTGTCTGAGACAGCATGGAAGCCGAATCCAGGAAGTGATGTCAGCAGGAAGGAACCAGCATGGACAGCAAGTGATGTCATCCCCTCATACTGCAAGGGTTAAATGCATAGGGGATGTGGAATAAGGGGCAACACTTACCATATTCCTTGCTCCAACAGACTCCCTCCAACTGACCAAGTCCAAAGCAGGGCCAACAACCCGAAGGCAAAGGACGACTCAAAACTCAGAGCAGGGGAAAGCACCAGAGCCTGCTAGAGCGAGGAGTAAAGATTACACCTTATTTCTTATCCCCAGGTGTTAACAAGTTTATAACCCTTACAGTGAAGTGGAAGGCACAGACATATTTTAATTTAAGACGCTACATGGCGTATTTATTATTTATAATAGGATAGAAGGATTAATTGGTTGTATTCAGTGATTTCTATATTTCCTTCTTTCAGAACAACCCTCTGCATTTTTATTTTACCAAAGATCTCCTTTACCAAGATTCCCCAAGCTTGTTGTTGTAATTCCTATGCCCTAAATCTGAAAAAGGCTACAAAGATTTTGTAGACAATATTGCCTTCACACGTCACCCTGTCATAGATTGTGTTTAACGCTGAACATTCTCTGAATTCTCCAAAGGCCAAATAAATTATGCTTTAAGACCTTGAGTTTTGCCAGTTTAGGTCACCTTCTGTTCTCCTGTCTCGACAATGATACTCTTTCTTTTGTCCAGAGCCATGCAGCAGTAAATACAGCTGAGTTATAGGAAAGTGTTTTATGGCTGTGGAGGGGGGCTCTGTATGTCTTTGTGAACCAGACCTATTCATGACTTACAATTTTATTTGGATTGAACTTTTCCTGTTCTTTTCATATAAAAAAATGCCTGCAGTTTACTGGACAGGGGTCCAGCAAGATTTAATGGAGAATTCCACATTGTCCTTGGGCTTAAAGGGCTGCTGGACCTAAACACACATTTCCTTATATATATATATATATGATTAAAGCTGTACAAAATGTTGCACTTAGTCTCATTTAAGGGGCACAGCCTACCAATGAGGTGGTTTTTCTTTCCATCTTGGAAATATGTAGCTGTCTGCCCAGTTCCCTATAGTCCTGCTTCATCCCTGATTCAACAACCATTGTTTCCATGCACTGATGATGACCAACAAGCCTTGCAAAGGTTGTATGACGCCTGGAAATAAATGGCACTATAATAATAGGCTGTATCTGTGCTATAAACCAGAGGATTTGAATCCCCAATCGCCCCAGCGACAAAACAGAGTGATTTGCACGGCTCCACCCCTTATCCACAAGTGAGACATTTGGAATAATTTACTAAAGAAGTTGAGAACCTTCATACAATAAGGTGTGTGAATATATATTTATTATCCAATCATGTGCAGGTACGAAGAAGCTGAAAAGTAAGTAAACAAGAATTTGCTTTTCACATGATTGGATACCTGGAATGAATATTTACACAGTGGAGGGGGGTTATTTACTAAAACAGGGTGCACAATTTGGTGTAGCTCTGCACAGAAACCAGTCAGCTTCCAGGTTTTATTGTCAAAGCTTAACTGAACCGTCTGAAGTTAGAAGCTGATTGGCTACCATGCACAGCTACACCAAATTCTGAGTGCTCCAGTTTTAGTAAATCCCCCCCCCCCCCAAAGGATGCAGGCAAAGGAAGATAGAATAGACTTTCTGGTTAGCATTGTGACATTTTTTCCTGGATACCATTGCTGAATAATGTTAACTGATTGATTTAATTAATGCATTGCTATACACTTTTATGCAACCTTGTAATGAAAGAAATATGGAGCTCCCATTGCTGATATGTTCTTCTGAAATTGCTAGTTGCTTGGCTGTCAAACTTGTCTACTGGCTTCACTATTCTCTGAGGCACAAATTCAGATCAGCTATGCAGAAAATTAAAACAGAGCAGAGCAACTGTTCTGGGACAGTGATTTTAGAAATACTAATGCAACGATTAGTTTAAAAGTTTGACAACTAGCATTTTCATTAGAGCAGGTGACCAGCAGCAGACCTCTTATTCATCCAATACAGGTTTTCTTTAGCAAATCACAAGGAAGTAGTTGCTGCACTACACTCTACAACTAAGCACCCTTGTGAGTGATATGCGTCAGAGGGGGGATTGCTTTGGCCAATGTTCTACTAATAAGTCTATTTGTGGGATTGGATCTTGGAGTGCAGCTACTACTTCCTTCAATATACTGTCTACATGGCTAGAATGAGCCATGGAAGGCTGGCATAGAGGTAAAGATACAAATGAGATGAGACAGGCTGTAGACAGGGTCTAGGTAGACATGGTCTTGACAGAGGGCGGGTGACTGCATGGCAGTGGGCGGCTTTTTCCTATTATTGCCGTGCAGGAAGTGATACATCAGTCAATTTTTTTTTATTGTATAGCATCAATGGAGTAGGCATGTGACCACAATTTTGATGCTGGCACAATGGGGGCCTGGAGCCTTGGACTTGGACTTTGGAGTAATGTGTGCTCTACCATGGGCTCCACTCCCGGCACCATCTTGGGAGAGCCTATGTCTAGTTCTTACAAGTGTTTGGTGTCCTTGGGACACAGAAGGGCTATATATGATCTGCGCCTTAAGGGAAGTTTTAGACAGGGAAGAACCCCATCTTGAGTTGGAACAGTTAGGGTCCAGAAGTGGTCTCACACCTTGAGCAGGGAACAGGCTAAGGACCAAGAGGTTTCGAGGTGGCCCAAGGATCAGGATTCCTTTGGGCATCCTAGTCGGCTAGGTGCAATGTTGAGATAGCGCCCCATTGGTTACTGAGGTTTTCCCTCTTTGTGGGAAACTCTTCTCTCCACAGAAGTCATTCATGTGCAACCTGGAGTAGTTGCTAGAGGAGTCATGCACAAAGACTTGATGAAAGTAATCCAGTAATTCAAGTTGCTTTGTAAGAATTGAACATTTATTTGCTGGATCCATTGCACCTGTACTTGTCAAATTACATTTACTGCTTGGAAAAGTAAACTGGAACTTCTTCTCACATTAAAGTTTTGTATATTCCAGTCCAAAAGCTGTTGACAGTCAGTGGGGTTGATTTACTAAAACTGGACAGTGCAAAATCTGGTGCAGCTCTGCATAGAAACCAATCAACTCCTTTTTATTTTTGTCAAAGCCTAACTGAACAAGCGGAAGTAAGAAGCTGATTGGCTACCATGTACAGCTGCACCAGATTTTGCACTCTCAAGTTTTAGTAAATCTGCGTTTTTCCTTTGGATCACTCAATTTTTTTTAATACCATGATAGCTACCAATGGAAAAATGTGCTAGATATGTGATTTTTTTTTTTACTATTTTATGGTCTTGGCTATAATAAAAAAAAAGAAAAATGTATACAAAACCAATGTACATTCCATTGAAACTTAGTCTTCTTTTAGCAAATACATTGATTAGGCTAATTAGTAGGAATCCAGTTACAATGTGCAGTAAATGTGGGTAAGGAATTTCAAGATTTTAGGTGACACTGAAACTGCAAAGCCAACTGCCACCTGTACTTTTCGCTTCCTTAATTTTATAGTTACTGAAGCCCAGATGGTAATTATGTGACCTAATTACTGGAATAACGAGAAGGTATAATGCAGCCAGGCACTCTCTGCCCTAGCTTAGGACTAAAAGAAATTAGTACCTATGACATGTGTACACATCATTAAGTTAAAACATCTTCAGTAAGTTTTTATAGTGAATTTCTGCTTGACCAGTAAGTTTTTATTCTGTTTATTTTCTTGAAGACCATGTTATTGCCTTATGTACCATGTGCATGTTTCCATCTCTGAGTTTTAGGACGTTTATTGATTGTCATTTCTTCTTGTCATTTGAAGTGTTGGACTTTCAGAATAAATAATATAATTTATTCTTAAAGCGGTAGTAAAGTCTAATTTAAAAAAAGTAAATCTGGTCCCCCTGCAAGTTAATGTCCTAATGTGCTAGTATGCATGCCATACTAGCACATTATGCAAGACGTGCCTATAAAATGGAGCTCACCAGAAACGTGCTTTCATCGACACATTATTATTATTATACAGGATTATACAGGATTTATTTAGCGCCAACAGTTTGAGCAGTGCTTTACAACATGGGGGCAGACAGTACAGTTACAGTACAATTCAATACTGGAGGGATCAGAGGGCCCTGCTCGTTAGAACTTACAATCTAGAATGGTCTTCCTTCAGGTTTTGCGGGCTCTGGCCATTTGAATGGCCGAGCCGCAATTACATCACTTGTGTGGATGCGCACGGGAATCTCAGTCACGGAACAGAGCTCAGGATTGACACCGCATTCACTATGCCCTCAATTCAGTGTGCAGTGCGCATGCGGCAGAAACATCACCAGCTGCAAAAAATTAGAATATTGTCTAAAAAGTGCACGTTTGGGAGATATTAATTTTACCCACAGGTAAGCTTTTTTATAAGCTTACTTGTAGGTAAAAATAATAATGCAGAGTTTACTACTGCTTGTAAGGGCCGGTAAGCATGATCCCTTTCTGCTGTGAAGTTAGGATACAGCAAATCTCTGCATAAATTCTGATGTTAGCCTAGGGCAAGTGTGGCTATGGAACCTGGTTACAATAATGTACAGTATATATGATATTGAAATATATGTGTGTGCATAAAAAAAATTAAGGATAAATCTCATTTGTAAGCTCTAATGAGCAGGGCCCTCTGATTCCTCTTGTACCAAATAGTATTGTAACTGTAATATCTGCCTTCATTTTGTAAAGTTCTGCTCAAACTGTTGGCGCCATATAAATCTGGTATTATAATAATATTAATAATAATAATAATATTGTAGTGCTGCCCTCTTCAGGGTCGCAAGATCAATCAGTACCCCTCTGGTTACCCTGACCCTGTGAGTCCTCTGCCACCTCTGACACCCTAGGATCAAACATTTTACTAGATAACAGCAGCAATAAGGAAATACACCAGAATTGGTAAAATCTGAAATAGTTTACTCAATGAAATAAAGAGAAAATAAATCAAAGAGTCAACTTGAGCTTACACCTCAAAAAGTTGTCTCCCAAAAAATTTTATTGATAGAAAACAACTATCACCTCTAAGATTTAAGCATTCAACAATGAAAACTATAATTTATATACTCTAATATGTACATACAATGTCTACGTGAATAGGCTACCGGAGAGCAGAGGAATGGCTCATATGAGTGTCAGACCCCTCTCTACTGCTCCTGCACACATAAATGGAAAAAAACAGTAGATAAACAAGTACAACTTTAGCAAACAGGAACTGTATTACAATTCAACCTGCTCTGACAGAGAGTTCTTTGTGTACTGCAGCTTTACAAGCTTCAGCAAAACAAATCCCTGAAGTGGGGAGAGAGGTGAAAGTAGTCCTGAGTTGCTGTATGGCAATTCGGTCAATCTTCAGCTAGCTCTTAGGAGTTTAATTGCATGCACAAAATATTTAATGGAATAGATCCTTGAACTAAAGATGGTAATGAGTGCGGGAGACAATAATGTCTATATACAGTGTCTATAAGATTGATGATGATGATGACAAGGATGAGGATAATAATGATGAGGATGATGATCTCTCAGGAATGTGGCTCAAGGGATGACATCTGGCCTATGCCGCATCGCACCACGGCTCACACGAATCCGAGATCTCTTCAAGGTGTGATGAAAATGGGTGAATTGGGGGGGAAAGAGGAAACTTGGGACTTTAAATGAGGCAGTGACCGGGTAAGGTCGGTTGCCTCCATCCCTATCTAATTTGAAGAACGACAAAGGTTGGGACTTTAAATGGCAATATTATCCCTAATTACCCATTTTTATTTAAATTTTTCCGTGACAGGGTCAGACCTTACAGATATTTCTATTACCATCATACAACAGCTTTCAGTTTTCCATGCGCATGCTCCTGAAGAGTGGATGAATCCACGAAATGCATAGAGCTACTATATGCCATGTTTTATGCCCACTACATGTTTTACCTTAAGATCACCTGTACCATGTGATTTGTGACATTTTATCAGTGTGTGGCCAATTGTTATTGCTGTATGTATATCCATTGAATTATTGGTTTCCTTGTTCTCATGATTACCTTCATGCAACTTTTCATTGATTTCCAATAAATTTAATTACTTACACCTGCCTGCTTCATTTAAAGTCCCAACCTTTGTCGTTCTTCAAATCTCTTCAAGGTGGATGGAACAGGAGCGGCCTCCAGGCTGCCGCCGGACAGTGAAGGGGAACTGTCTGCAGGTGTCCTTCCAGATATCCACTGGGTAACTCCACCAGAGCAGGTTGCAGCTGCAGCTTACCCTGTAACACATTCCCTGCATGCAGATCCACATTGGTTCAAAGAGAGCGTGCCAGGCCTCAAGCCTTCCCTCTTATAGTCCCTCCCAGCGGTCTGCTTATCTCCATCAGCCAGCTGGTAGTTGTAGTTTCACAAATTACAGCCAGAGGGCTAATCCTATCCGTATAGACTACATGTCCCAAGATGCTTTTCCCGTCTTGTCTCTGATTAAGAAAGTTGCAGGACATCCCACACTGGAACATCAGAGGGAAACAGCTTCCCCTGAAACAATGCCACACAGCATCTTCTGATTGCAGGAATAGGTAGGTATCCAGCTCCTGGCTACAATAATAATAATAATAATAATTTGTGCTGCACAAAAATTCCAAAATTATTTTTGATATCTTTATGTGAATGAACAGTATTAACTTGTTTTTGCTTGCTGTATGCATATGTGCAGTGACTGGGCAGGTGGCTTTTAACACCAAGCTGCCGCACATATGCATCCAAAGGAAATGGCTTTTCTGTACTGAGTGTGCTCACTTAGCACTTCTATTATAGTCATGGACAGCTTCCACTCATTGTTAAGGTAGAACTAAAGGCATTTTTTTTTTCATTTTGGATAGAAAAAGGGAGGGTTATAACCCCTGTCAGGTTTGTATTTGTCATCTGTGTCCCATTAGGAAGATTTCCCTTCACTTCCTGTCCTAAAGCCAAAACACGAAATGAGAGGAAATCCCTCCAAAGTAAGGGAATCCCTGGTTGTCAACAGGGTCACCAGACCTAGTGTCCCTATTGGAAGATTCCCCTTCTATTCCTGTTCTAGGGACAACCCAAAAGAAGAATTTGAAATATGTCAAAATATATGGCAAAAAAAAATGGCAAAATGTTGTTGTTTTGGGGAGATTCACTTTCTCTAGTTGTCACTGGGCAGAAAGTGATAGGAATATCCCAAATTACCGGTAATATTTTTAGCACTCACCACCAAACGGGCCTGCTAATTTGCCAGTTTCCTCTCCCACATTAGTGCAACCTCAGCCAGGCATACAACAACAGTCTTTCTTTCTGGCTCAAGGAACAGTCTAGGGATATATAACATATAAGCATATGGCCTTTTATTGATGAATAAACTTGGGATACTGTGGAATACTCCATTGCGTTTGAAAAGTAACAGTCCCTCTAGTAGAAGCAAAGAGAATGGAGAGCACTGAGACAACAGACCAGGCAAGCACTAGCACTGATGTACAACTCAGGTCTGTACTCACAATGCCCCTGGATACTTGGATGCCTCCTTCCAAAATCAGTCAGACATTTCTCCAGTAAACTCTCCAGGCCGGATCCTCCCTGAACTCCCTTGATTAGTTCCAGAGATTTTCAGGCCCCCAAATCCTGCATAGCTGGGACCTCAATGAGCACAGTTAGAACTTCAGCTGGGCTGCCTAGATGGGTGTGTGGGAAACACACAGGTACAAATGGCAGGTGTGGGTAACACACAAAGTGTAGGGGTCAGGTGTGAGTAACACACAGGTACAGGGGTCACGTGTGGATAACACACAAAGTGCAGGGGTCAGGTGTGGGCAACACACAGGTACAGGGGTCATGTGTGGGTAACACACAAAGTGCAGGGGTCAGGTGTGGGCAACACACAGGCACAGGGGTCATTTGTGGGTAAAACACAAAGTACAGGGGTCAGGTGTGGGTAACACACAGGTACAGGGGACAGGTGTGGGTAACACACAGGTGCAGGGGTCAGGTGTGGGGTCAGGTGTGGGTAACACACAGGTGCAGGGGTCAGGTGTGGGTAACACACAGGTGCAGGGGTCAGGTGTGGGTAACACACAGGTGCAGGGGTCAGGTGTGGGTAACACACAGGTACAGGGGTCAGGTGTGGGTAACACACAGACAGGGCTGATGCAAGGATTTTTGACACCCTAGGCAAAACCTAATTTTTCCTCCACCCTTGGCTCCACCCCTGACTCCACCCCTTTCTCCTACCAATGTAAACCCAAACTTTTTAATGAAGCGCCCATCACATGCAGCCCACCAGTGCCCATCAAATGCAGCCTCACCAGCGCCCATAAATGCAGCCTTACCAGTGCCCAACAAATGCAGCTTTACCAGCGCCCATCAAATGTAGCCTCACCAGCGCCCATCAAATGCAGTTTAGCAGCGTCCATCAATGCATCCTACCAGTGCCTATCAATGAATGTTTGCTTGCTTCCATTCATTCGAGAGTCAGGTGCCTGACACTATGTACGAATGGAGTGGCGGCTGTCTGCTGATGCTGAGACTTTGTTGCTTGCGGCAGAAAGAAGAGAGTAGGAACACCAGTGGCCGGGCACCCTAGGCAGCAGGGCGCCCTAGGCGGCTGCCTAGTTTGCCTAGTGGTAGCACCGACCCTGCACACAGAGTACAGAAGTCAGGTGTGGGTAACACACAGAGTGCAGGGATCAGGTGTGAGTAACAAACAGGTACAGTGGTCAGGTGTGGGTAACACACAGAGTGTGGGGGTCAGGTGTGGGTAACACACAAGTACAGGGGTCAGGTGTGAGTAAAACACAAAGTGAAGGGTGAAGGTGTGGGCAAAACACAGGGTGCAGAGGTCAGGTGTGAGTAACACACAGAATAAAGGGGTCAGGTATGAGTAACACACAGGTACAGGGGTCAGGTATGGGTAACACACAGAATGAAGGGGTCAGATATGAGTAACATACAGGTGCAGGGTTCAGGTGTGGGTAACACACAGAATGAAGGGGTCAGGTGTGGGTAACACACAGAATGAAGGGGTCAGATATGAGTAACACACAGGTGCAGGGGTCAGGTGTGGGTAACACACAGAATGAAGGGGTCAGGTGTGGGTAACACACAGAATTAAGGGGTCAGGTGTGGGTAACACACAGAATGAAGGGGTCAGGTGTGGGTAAAACACAGAATGAAGGGGTCAGATATGAGTAACACACAGGTGCAGGGGTCAGGTGTGGGTAACACACAGAATGAAGGGGTTAGGTATGAGTAACACACACTGCAGGGGTCAGGTGTAGGTAACAGTGCAGAGGTCAGGAGTATGCAATGTAACTAGTACAGGAGCCAAATGTATGAAAGGCACAACATGGGAAGAAATAGTGAATAAATTATTAGAGAAAAAAGGATTAATAATCATAACATTTAAAACTCCCAAGAACTTGTGTTTATATTATTTTTATTCATTTTAGAGTTACAAAACACATTACATCGCCATAAAATACACCATAAAATATAAAATACATTTAAATCTCAAACACAGCGTGACATACTGTACATACAATAACTAACATATATGTAGCGCTACCCCCAGTTAAGAGAGCCGCTGATATTGATTTGGGCCCTGCAGTGCACCGCTGTCAACCCCCGGCAATCGGCTCTAACCTCCCGTGGCACAGCTGGTGATAGAGAGATAGGACCGCGTGATCGCAACTGTTGGTGACGCAGTCCTATAACAAACATACACAGAATATACTTTAAAACTCCTATTAAAGTAAGCGGAACTGACACCAAATGTACTTTACCCAGATATTTTACTGAGGCTAATGGGCAAGTAATAAACAACAGTATAACAAGTTGCAGATCCCTGCAATAAACAGTAATAAAGATAAACAGAGTAATCAGAATAATAAAGTATTGCTATGCAACTCTAGCGCTGCCCTTTTACAGCTACTTCCCCTCATGGGTAGACTAACACCCAGCAATGTCTACCTATGCAGTCAGGCCTGACTGATCTAAATGGAAGTTCAGTGAAACAATATTCGCTAGCAATCTTTTCGGTGGTGCACTTGAAGAACAACTTTGTAATCCCAACGAATAGTAAAGATAAAGGATCTGTCTTTAAACAGCTCTCACCACCCGGACAAGTCCAAATCCGTTTCCTCCATCGATTCGTCTGGGAACAGGAATCCACCGACATCCAAGTCTTCAATCCTTCTGGTGTACTGCAGCAAGGAGGATTAGATGTCTCTAAGGCTCTGCTAGGCTGGCAGAGGGCTCTTTGGAAAGGAGCACACGGCCCAGGCTTCAGGCCTTGTGCACACAGCAGTTCAGCACAGAGATCCTCTTGCTAGGAGAGGGGTGTCCAAAGAGGCCGACCAAAAGTCCGCCTCCCCTTTATAAAGTCTGCCCCAGCAGTCTCTGTTCTGGAGCAATGCACCCTGGGTGCTGCAAGATGTACTGGGAGATGTAGTCTCTCTCTCCTCTGCTTTCACTTCCATAATGTCTCTTTACTTCCTCCCGACTCACCTCTCACCTGGAACTTCTTGTCTCTCTGCATTAAAGGGGAACACCCCGCTACACACTCCCCCCACTTGAACTCTTTGGTCCCCAAAGATAAACTTCAACAAATACTGTTTACCATTTTGGACAATGTCGAGCATGATGTTGGCATAGGGAATTCCCACCAAAACTTTGGGATGGAACTCTCTTGCCCACAGGTCACACTACCATGAGTGGCCTGCCTAACTGTGCCAGAGAGTGAGCTGGGGTTGCCCTCCACCAAATGGACGGTGGAAGGATCAGGTTGTTCAACAATTCTCCTAGCCGTTACAACAGAGTCCTCTGAGCTCGTCCCCATTTGGGGGTAAGTTAGTTTCTTGGGAGGCCTGATGACTCTGCGAGCCCTCTGCTCTCTTGGTGCTTCTGACTCTGGCACCACAGGCTCTTCTTCAGGAGTAAGTTCAGGTAACATTGCTGGTTCTGGAACCTCTGATTCAGAAGTCGACTGACGTATGGAATCTCTAGAGTCCTCCTCTGCGCAAGTGTCAGGAACATCTTCCCAGTAATCAGCTGAGGGACTGAAGGGTATGAATTCAGTAGCCTCCGGATTCAGCGTTGCATCTGGGGTATCCCCTCCATTTGGGAGATCTATGGCGGACGTTCCCAGAGGCGAGGGAGGCCACAGCCAGTCCAGTTCTCCACCTTCTTCTGTACTCAATTGGGAGGCCTCCCCATCTTTGGCTCGAGAGGTCTGGGACCGAGTGTTCGGCCTAGGAATATCCAGGATAGAGGCCGGTTCAGGGGAGTCTCTCACGGGAGGTATTCTGACTGCCTCAGCAAGTGGGAGCAGGTGGTTCCGATGCCACGTCTTCAGTGGACCCACCTTTCCTTCTGGCTTTAGTTTGTAGACAGGCAAACCGGGCAACTTCCTACAGACAACATAGGGCTCAGATCTCCACCTGTCGGCAAGCTTGTGTTTTCCAGGGACCCCCAGATTGCGTAGCAGTACTCGGTCCCCGGGCTGCAGATCTTGCACTCGAACCTTCAGATCAAAATTTCTTTTGTTGCGGGCCCCCCTTTGATCCGAAGCCGCCTGGGCTTGTTCATAGGCCACCTGCAAGCTACGTCTAAGTCTGTCCACGCATCCCTTGTGGGATGTAGCTGAGGTATTGTCTATAGAAGTGCCAAAGGCCAGGTCCACAGGTAGCCTTGCTTCTCTCCCAAACATAAGTCGATAAGGGGAGTAGCCAGTGGCGTCACTTGTGGTACAGTTATAGGCATGTACTAGGGCTGATATGTGCTGACTCCAGTGTTGCTTCTTCTCTGTTTCTAAGGTTCCCAACATGTTGAGCAGGGTCCGGTTAAATCTCTCCGGCTGAGCATCTCCTTGTGGGTGGTAAGGCGTGGTTCTGGTCTTCTTTAGGCTGGAGCATACGTTAGCAAAGTGGTCACTCCCTCCGCAGTTATAGCAAATCACCTCTTCTCGGTCCTGTAGGGAGGCCGGTGCTGAGGTGTTCGGGAACAACTCCTTTCTTGGGCTTGGTTTCTCTCGTCTTCTCTGATCTTTCTCCATCAAAGAGGTCAGCATCTCCAACACTTGGGCCATTTGCGATTTCAGAGTGTCAACCTCCGCATCTCTTTCTGGGCTCTTGACCGAATGGACCAACACTGGTACAGGTGTGACATTCGCCTTGGCCACCTGCTGATCTTCCTGCAGCGCCTCTTCGTCCCTAATAATTTTTATTAGATCAGAGTAGGTTAGTGACATTCCTCCTCCTGAGGTTTTCAGGTGCAGCCAGACCGGGTCTGAGCGCCGCGCTCCCCTCATGATCTGCTTCATGCGTGCTTCATCTGCATCTTTGGGCAGCATTCCCTTCTTCAGTACAATCTTGCATAACTGCCTGTTCAGCCTTCTAACATATTCTGACAGTTTCTCATTCGGCTGCTGGAGAGTGTGTTCAATTTGATAAATCATCTCTGACACCTTCTCCAGCTGACCAAACTCTTCCTGCAGCATGGCCAGGCAATCTTGAGCTGTACAGTTTTCATTTCCAAACCGGAAGCTCTTCACCGCTTCTGCCGCGGCACCTTTCAGACTTTCTAAGACTCGCTGTCTCTTCTGTGCCTCAGGCACCTCCCATGCTTCTACTGCCTGCAATGCCTGTTCCACCCAAGTGTCAAAATCTTCCTCCCCCGCAGGGACGGGGAGCTTCCCTGAGAAGGTGCTAAGCTTCCGGTAACCGGCCTCCACATGCACCGTACTGCTTTTCTGGCACTTAATTACAAGGTCTCCTAGAGCATTCAACAATTCAGGCCCTATAGCGGCCAGCGGTGATCCCGGGCTTAATAGTTCCTTAAGCTTTTCTGCTTTAGGGGATAGTGGTGGAGATAATTGTGGGAGTGATGGCTTTGGTGTCTGAAACCATTCTTCCTTCACTGGCAGCGTATGTATCAAGTGATAGATCTGATTATCTATGGCTTGTATACTCTGACTTTTAAAATGCTCTGGGATTTCGTTTTTCCATTCTACCAGTGCGTATGTAAACAAGATCACTGGATCTGGCCTAAAATCCATCACCCATGCTTTGTGGCTCGGAGACAGTAACAATACGAGCTGTTTTATCTCCTCTTCCTTCCATCTTTCCCCCGGGAGTACAATGACTACCGCCGCGGTTGGATCGGCGCCAATCGCTGCGCACCACTGTGACATTGCCAGCGGGTCCATGCTGGTACTTCTGACCGGCTTGATTGCAGCGTGCAACGTACAAGGATCCCGGACTCGAGCCCCCACGTGTAGCGCTACCCCCAGTTAAGAGAGCCGCTGATATTGATTTGGGCCCTGCAGTGCACCGCTGTCAACCCCCGGCAATCGGCTCTAACCTCCCGTGGCACAGCTGGTGATAGAGAGATAGGACCGCGTGATCGCAACTGTTGGTGACGCAGTCCTATAACAAACATACACAGAATATACTTTAAAACTCCTATTAAAGTAAGCGGAACTGACACCAAATGTACTTTACCCAGATATTTTACTGAGGCTAATGGGCAAGTAATAAACAACAGTATAACAAGTTGCAGATCCCTGCAATAAACAGTAATAAAGATAAACAGAGTAATCAGAATAATAAAGTATTGCTATGCAACTCTAGCGCTGCCCTTTTACAGCTACTTCCCCTCATGGGTAGACTAACACCCAGCAATGTCTACCTATGCAGTCAGGCCTGACTGATCTAAATGGAAGTTCAGTGAAACAATATTCGCTAGCAATCTTTTCGGTGGTGCACTTGAAGAACAACTTTGTAATCCCAACGAATAGTAAAGATAAAGGATCTGTCTTTAAACAGCTCTCACCACCCGGACAAGTCCAAATCCGTTTCCTCCATCGATTCGTCTGGGAACAGGAATCCACCGACATCCAAGTCTTCAATCCTTCTGGTGTACTGCAGCAAGGAGGATTAGATGTCTCTAAGGCTCTGCTAGGCTGGCAGAGGGCTCTTTGGAAAGGAGCACACGGCCCAGGCTTCAGGCCTTGTGCACACAGCAGTTCAGCACAGAGATCCTCTTGCTAGGAGAGGGGTGTCCAAAGAGGCCGACCAAAAGTCCGCCTCCCCTTTATAAAGTCTGCCCCAGCAGTCTCTGTTCTGGAGCAATGCACCCTGGGTGCTGCAAGATGTACTGGGAGATGTAGTCTCTCTCTCCTCTGCTTTCACTTCCATAATGTCTCTTTACTTCCTCCCGACTCACCTCTCACCTGGAACTTCTTGTCTCTCTGCATTAAAGGGGAACACCCCGCTACATATATAAAAGGTATATCTACTAGAACCCCATTGTAACAACCATATATATATATCGAAATTCTTCCCCAAGAGGAGGCGAAAGGCAACTCAAAAAACTTGTAAAATATACAGTTTAGAAATAGCTGTATAGTCATTATTAGTGTATAATATTATTTTACAATATAACAGTGGATAATTATAATACATTCTGAATTATGATTATTTATTATTAATATTATTATGACTATTATTTATTATCATTAGAACATGTTGTCATTGACATTTCCCTGTTATAATTGTATACTGTCATTTTCACCCTATTGTATATTTTCTCATTTGACGGACCCCTGTTAGTCACAATGCTCTGTAAACATTCATGCTTCCAATCCCAGAATTTCTATTTAGACACAAGGAATATAACACAGATTGGAACCAAGGCCTGCCTCCTTTCCTGATAATATCTAAGTAATAAATCACGTTGAATACGGTCTGCACATTATTCCACAATGTTCCCATGCTTTGGATCTGGACATCATTGTTATTAGTTGGTTTCCAGAGAGGGCCAAATCTTAAAACAACAATAAAAGACCTCAAGTGATAGAGTTCTGAGATTGTTGGAAGGAAATCAATGTCTTTTGTTACCCTTTGTGTCCCATAAGAGGCTTGATGACTGTGCGCAGAAACATATTGCTTATTCAATGTATTTATCACCAGGGTACAAACATGGGAATGTGTGTGGAGAGGAAAACAGATTATTGTGTCCTCAAGAAGGTACCGTACAAATGTGTAATACTAACCAGAGTCTATTCTAGTTCAGGAAGTATTGAGATTGGTATGCACACCTCCCAGCTTTAGAACTTGAGAAAGAGGGACACCTTAGGGAGACAAGGACCTGCGGTGCACATAGTAAGCTGCAGCAAAAAGTCAGTGTGGTTAAGATGGTTGTGGCTTAATAAAGTCAGAGACTAATGGCAGTATACACCACACATGTATGCCACATTCCTTGTACTCACAGGATACTCCTTAATTACAGGGCCACAAATGGGAGTCTTTCAGGCTTACATATCCCTTAACAAAAATAATACATTTTTTAAATTGATATTAGCACATTTAAATTAAATTGTGATAGCAAAAAAAAAAAAGTTTCAAAAAATTTAAGTAGCGAGTAACAATAAAAATTAAAATATTAAAAATTAAAGACCCTGTCCCTTATGTACACGCACATACAATGCAAACATAAAAACATGCATTAGGCGCATATCTATATACAAAAATTATGATTGTGCTACATTTCACATAACATTTTAGACCATATAGTGCAGCGCTTCTTTTCACACAAAGCCATTAATGATTTATCTTGCGTGCTGAAAAATATAATAATAATAATATGTAAAGTGCTGCGCAAACTGTTGGCGCTATATAAATCCTGTATAATAATAATATTATTATTATTATACAGGATTTATATAGCGCCAACAGTTTGCGCAGCACTTTACAACATGAATAAAAATAACATACTGTATGTATATAATATGAATATGACCACAGTGAAATAAAGAAAATAAAAAATATAAATATAACACAATCTCTTGTGCATTGTGTTGTGCTTCACTCTCCAATTTTTGTGAACAATCTTTGTCCCTCCACTTGTGAAAAAAAAAAAATCACCACTTGTGTAAAAAAATCACCACTTGTGCCAAGACCTTTAGCACCAAATGCTCACCGTCTTAATTTGACCCCTAGATTATAATAGGTCAACAGTGCACCTTCCCTTTTAGAGCAGGTTCTCTCTTATTTTTACTCTCCTCTTTCTTCTCCTGGTGGGATCCATTTCCTTTTTTTTTATCTTCCTCCATTGATGATATGCTCCCCCAGTCCAGGTTGTATGGGTGGATTTGGGTGCGCTCCTCAATATTTAGTTAATTAGTGCAATCTGGGGTTGCCTGTGCAGACTGTTTCCTAAGTTGCAGAGTAGTGAAATAATGCGCTGGAAGCTTCTTGTTTGCAGCAATAGCTTTGCTAATGGTTTCTTCTTCTGGCCTGAAAAAAGAAAGTATTACAGTACTGCAGCTCCTGTATGTGGCCATCTGGTGTCAGCTCTTTTCTCTCTCTCTCACCACTTCCTTCTTCCAGCCACTTCCTTCTGTCATATTCATCAATTAATTTGCCTTTGACATATTCTAGCATTAGTTCCTGCTCGGTACTGGTTTCTAAAGCGTTAATGAGAGCAGTATATGTCTCTGGAAGGAGGAGCAGGGCAACAATATGGTTATCTTTGATGTCCTCTCCGATGGCACACAGTTGCTCTATGACCTCTAGCATAGCTTTACACATTCGCTGGCCTTCTTCTAGTCTCATCTTGTAAAGCTTTCTTAACAGAAAGAGCTTGCTGTTGAGGCTTGAATCTCATGCTGTTTTTGTAATGAAGTCCACATACCTTTGGCTGTTTTCTCAGTTCTTATGTGGATAAGCTGGTCATCCTTTACTAATAAGCTTATAGTCACTTTTGCCTGCCTGTCTTTTCTGTCCAATTCCTCAGTCTCTCCGTTTGTGGGTCTGTCTGTATTCACTTGCCACAATTCATCCTTGCTAAGAAGCATTTCTAGTTTAACTGCTTGCCTACCGCCGGCCGTCATATGACGGCTAGACGGTGCAGCTCTCGTTCTGGGCGGGCGTCATATGACGTCCTCGCCTTCCCAGCCCACTAGGGGGCACGCGCGTACCCGTCGTGTCATTGGGGACCCGGTGCCCGGCGGGCCGCGATGTCCGCCGGGCACCCGCGATTGCCCGTGAACACAGCAGGACCGTGGATCTGTGTGTGTAAACACACAGATCCACGTCCTGTCAGAGGAGAGGTGTACAGAGGAACACTGATCGGTCTCCTCCCCTTCTCAGTCCCCTCCCCCTACAGTTAGAATCACTCCCTAGGGAACATATTTAACCCCTTGATCGCCCCCTAGTGTTAACCCCTTCACTGCCAGTCAAATTTATACATTAATCAATGCATTTTTATAGCACGGATCGCTGTATAAATGTGAATGGCCCCAAAATAGTGTCAAAAGTGTCCGATATGGTTGCCGCAATATCGCAGTCACGATAAAAATCGCAGATTGACGCCATTACTAGTAAAAAAATAATAATAATAAAAATGCTATAAATCTATCCCCTATTTTGTAGATGCCCTAACTTTTGCGCAAACCAATCAATATACGCTTATTGCGATTTTTTTTACCAAAAATATGTAAAAGAATACATATCGGCCTAAACTGAGGAAAAAATTTGTTTTAAAAAAAATAAAATTGGGATATTTATTATAGCAAAAAGTAAAAAATATTGTGTTTTTTTTTCAAACTTGTCGCTATTCTTTTGTTTATGGCGCAAGAAATAAAAACCGCAAAGATGATCAAATACCACCAAAAGAAGGCTCTATTTGTGGGGAAAAAATATATAAAATTTTTATTTGGGTACAGTGTTGCATTACCACGCAATTGTCATTCAAAGTGTGACAGCGCTGAAAGCTGAAAAATGGCTTGGGCAGGAAGGGGGTGAAAGTGCCCTCTATTGAGGTGGTTAAACTTCCACAGCTGGTAATTGGCATTGTTCAGCTTTGCTATTGCAAACTTCACATTTGAACTGCTTGCCATCTCTCAGTAGCTTGCATAGTGCTCACTGATTTGCAGAATTCTTTGCTCTAGTGCTTGCTGAGTGCCTGGGTGCCCTGGGTGCCTTCTGGGTACACTGGGTGCGCTGGGCCCATAACCTGTTGTCAGAGTATTGAAATAATGCACGGGAAGCTTCTTGTATACATCAATGCGCTTTACTTTCATGGAAAAATGCAATGCATGTGTAGCGGGTACTTGAATTTAGGGGAGGCATCTGGGTGGTAGTGTAACCCAGATGCACAGATTGCTAGGGTATCCGAGACCCTTTTCTGGTTCTTGGAGGACTCTGGTGGTGTGAGGTTCCTTGCGGCCCACAGGTGGCACTGTTGCCCTGGGCCGGGGCTGAACTCACACTGCAAGACTGTACCTTTTTGTCCTCACCTGGAGCTGGTACAGCGGGGCGGGAAACCCGCTGTGACGCAAAGGGAGAGGGGATAAAAGGGGCGGACGCCCTTACCACGGGGTTCAGAGTTCGGAGTTGGTGGACGCGGCCGCACCCAGGCACCTTCAGCCTGGGTGCTGGCGTTCCGTTGTTCCAGGCCTAGGTGCCCTTGGCCTGGCCGGAGCGAGGATGGAGTACATCCCAGGCACCTTTAGCCTGGGGTGAGGTACTATGGCAGAGGCCTGGGGCTCAGTACCTTCGACTGAGTTCCGCGAGGGTGGAGGAATCCGAGGGGGCCCTAATTCCTGGGGTGCCCGTGTCTGAGTTTGTGAGGACTGGTGTGCGGAACTTCTCTGGAGAGTCCGGCGCAGCATCGCTGGTGACAGAGAGGCCTCCTGTTTCTCTCTTGGACGGATCTCCTTCCCCTGACAGGGGCCGTGCTAGCGAAGGTAATTCACGTTCTACCTCACATGGTCAGTGGCAGTGACTATCCGCCACTGGTGATATCACAGTGGTTAGCAATCAGAAGGGAAAGGATTGTGCCTTGATCTATCCCCCATTATAACTCAGTAGAAGAACTGTTTATTGTTTGGCAAGAAGAATAAAACTGTGTTGGACCTATTCACTGTGTGGAACTCTGGTTACTAGGAGCAAAGGAGTCAGGAATGAAGTACTGGACTTGACTCTAGGACACCTGCACAGGGCCCAATTTTCTGGCCTTCACCTCTTATGGAGGACATGGGCCGTGGTGTATCTCATTCTCTCCCTCCCAGAGACCCCTAGACAACAGCCGCATAATCGATAAAGCAAGAGAGAGAGAGAGAGGTCGCTACACATGTCTTTACAGAATGGAGACATGTCCCCCAATGGCAATGTCCATGCCCTTTTTACACATAAGGCTTACTAATTAGCCTGGAAAAAATCCGGGAAAAATTACAAGACTCCACCTCATAGACTTCATTAGGGTTCAGAGCTATGTGTGGGGTTTGCAAACTTCATGCCAAGTTCCTCGAGGGAACTGAACTTTGCCCAGTTTGTTCATCCCTAGTCAGTAACATATCTTAGGCTTTGGTTCTACACTGTGTTGTTCAAATATATATGTGTGGTCTGTTCCATTGTTACTCTTTTTGCTTATGCAGACAAATATTTAGCCATATGCACATATCATATTGTGTGTCATCTTAATTTTCTATTTAAGGAGAAACCAACCTATGTATAAATACAGCGTGGTCTATTTTATTTAGTTTATTTGGCTCTAATTAGTATGGCTAAACCAATACAAAGAGTCATGTATGTCATTGTAAAACATGGATAACCACTCTCAACTCTCATTAAACATTTTTGTTAATAATGTCTTTTACTTTTGGCTTATAAAACCATTGCAAAACAAATTTATACAGTGTTTGTGTATTTTTAGGACAAAGATTTTCTTCACTAGCAAATAGAAAACATGTGCCTATTTACTACATTGATTGCTAACAGTTGACTTGAGTTGTTATAGAAATATGCAGCACTTTTTTTTACAACGCTCTTTATATGCAAGATTACAATACAAAAGACTCAGATGTCCAGATTTGTGGCTTGGAAAACCTCCTCGTTTCTAAAGTTTGTTCAGAATTTACATCCAAAATTTTTGTGAAGTTATGGGCTCAACAAAGAGTCCCATGAAACTTCCATCGTAATATCTGTCCCTAGTTCTCTTATATATACTTATTTAAAAGAAAAAAAAAAAATATATATATATACCGTATTTATCGGCGTATAACACGCACTTTTTTCCCCTTAAAATCAGGGGAAAATCGTGGGTGCGTGTTATACGCCGATACTCCGTCGAATTCCCCTGCTGAAAACGAGCGAGAGGAGCGAGCGGAGCCGAAGTACAATCGGCTTTACTCAGCTCCTCTCGCAGTCCCGCCCATCTCTGACTGCGCCGCTGACATAGAGAAAGCCGAGTGTACTTTGGCTAGTCTCGGCTCCTCTCGCAGTCCTGCCTGTGACTGTGAGCAGAGCCGAGTCTAGCCGAAGTACACTCGGCTTTCTCCGTCAGCGGCGCAGTCAGTGGAGATGGGCGGGACTGCGAGAGGAGCCGAGTCTAGCCGAAGTACACTCGGCCCCGCTCGCTCCTCTCCACAGAAATCGGCGCCAAATTTAAAAAAACGCCGGGACTGACACGATCGCAAAGGCACTGGGCAAGGCTGCAGATGGACAGATGGACACTGGGCACGGCTGCAGATGGACAGATGGACACTGGGCACAGCTGCAGATGGACAGATGGACACTGGGCAAGGCTGCAGATGGACAGATGGACACTGGGCACGGCTGCAGATGGACAGATGGACACTGGGCAAGGCTGCAGATGGACAGATGGACACTGGGCAAGGCTGCAGATGGACAGATGGACACTGGGCAAGGCTGCAGATGGACACTGGGCAAGGCTGCATGCTGCATTTAAATGTAAGTTTTTTTCCTTGAATTTCCCTCCTAAAAGTTTTTTTCCTTAAAATTCCCTCCTAAACTTGGGGTGCGTGTTATACGCCGGTGCGTGTTATACGCCGATAAATACGGTATATATATGTATACAAAAGTGGGCAGAATTTTTATTATTATCTTAGATAGGTTGCTTAATTTCACAGGTTAGTAGAGTAACTCTTCCTCAATACAAAGGTACTACTCAACATAGTATCCATCACAAGCAATGCATTTGCGCCATGGTTGAACCCAACTCTTGAATTGTCTTTGAAAAAATTCAGGTGCACGATATTGTACCAACTTCTTCACAGACACTTTCATCTTGTCTGTGTCATCAAATCATTGTCCCTGAAGACTGTCCTTTGTTATACTAAATAAATGGAAGTTGGAGGGCACTAAATCTGGGCTGTACAGTGGATGGAGACCACTGGAATGTTTCTTCATTGGCTTAAAATGATCAGAGCAGACTTACCGCCTTTTCTCCTTCACATTTGGTATCAACTGCCGAAGGTACCCACTTTGCACACTTTCTGTCACCCTAAGTTTTCTACCAATTTCTTTATGGCATTGTGACCACAGTCCAGATGTGCAGCAAGCTTACAGATTTTGACTCTTTTGTACACGCGAATCCATTCGTCCACTTGCTGATGATTTGTGTCAGTTGTCACAGTTGATGGTCTTCTACTGTGTGGCGTGTCTCCAATGCTGGTTTCCTCTTCTTCAAAGTTAACCTGTTGGCGCCGAGTACACGCAAATATGCAGAATCTTTGCGACAGGGCCTTGGCGCTAAGCGACCACATATTTTCTTGTAATAGCACCAATAGAGCTGTGCCGAGAGCGCTCCCTGTGGCTAACGGAAAAGTTTCTGATTGCTGCGATCCGGAGTTTTCCGATCATGTGACAGCCAATCATGGCGGTTACATGGCCAAAAGCCCTGCCCCGCCTCCTGGAATTCTAAAGCCCTTGAAGGGGCGATGAGAGATGGCGACAAGGGGTTAAGTTATGAAAAAAGTTATGCCTACTTTTCAATTACTTTCAGTATAGACCAGGGGTCTCAAACCTGCGGCCCTCCAGCTGTTGCGGAACTACAAGTCCCACCATGCCTCTGCCTATGGGAGTCATGCTTGTAACTGTTTAGCCTTGCAATGCCTCATGGGAATTGTAGTTCTGCAACAGCTGGAGGGCCACCAGTTTGAGACCCCTGGTATAGACTAACTATATATTTGTAGAATTTACATGTATACCCATTATCCTTTTTATATGTTAAAAAGTTTTCTTGTAGCATAATCTTTTTTTTTTTTATTGTAGCAAAACACATCTATGTGTAAACAAATTGTTTCAGTGGTACCTGTCCACATCATTGAAATGGAGTGCAGCTCTTTTTTTTTGCAAAAATTGCTTGCTGCAATTTTTCCTTAAAGCGGAGCTCCACCCATTTAAAAGTCAGCAGCTACAAAAAGTGTAGCTGCTGACTTTCAATAATCGGACACTCACCTGTCCCACAGTCCAGCAATGCAGGTGCACAAAGCCCCGCTCCTCTCCCCCTCCTCTCCGCGGCGCCGGCATTCTAACTGTGGGCGCCCGCTATGGCTTCTTCTGGGACCTGTAACGTGTCCCAGAAGATTGCAGGAAGGGAGGGGGAGAGGTGATCTTCCTTCCAGCGCTGCGGCACCAGGGAAGGAAGTGGGAGATGGGTGTCTCTAAAAACAGGGTACCCGCTCCTCCCCACCCCAAAAAATGACATGCCAAATGTGGTATGTCAGGGGGTCACCAACACTTAAAGTGTTTTTTGGGTGGAACTCCGCTTTTTTGGGTGGAACGCCGCTTTAATACTTAATTTTAAACTTGCTTACTGAGGTGAATGGTAGTGCACAAAAATGTGTATATCATTTTTATGTATTTTTTGCTCATCATGACAGTTTCTCCCCTGTCTTGTGTGATTCATGAACAACGAAGCGCGATAAGAATATTCATTAATGTACAGTGAAACAACATACAGAAATGAATTACAAACTTGGTGTGATGCAGACAATTCCTTCATGTAGAACTAAAGGCAAAACTTTTTTTTTTTTCTGTCCCATAGCCAAAACATGCTAAAACAGACAAAAAAATGAGAGGAAATCCCTCAAAAGTTAGGCTTATCACCAGGGTCACCAGAACTAGTGTTGCCATTGGCAGATTTCCCCTCTAGTCCTGTTTTGGAGATAGCTCAATCTATTTGCTACTTTTTTTTTCATTTTTACTCTCGGTGAACGGTAAACAGGACAAATAGAGAGGATGAATCTCCCTAATGGCCTAATGGGGGGCACAGGTAGCTATAAAAAAAAACAAAAAAAAAAAACAACCAGTGTTCTAATCCTCCTCCACTCTATTCAAAACTAAAGTTTAGTTATACTTAGGGGCCGGTTCACACCAAAACATGGTGCTGGAAAGGTGCATTCCATGTGCATTTCCCACACTGCCCTTGCGATCTGCATGCGAGTCTCAATGTATTGTTAATGGTACCGCAAATGCAGATCGCAAAGATGGCACATTTGTGGATTACAGCAGTACCATGCAGTTTAGTGCAGTGTGTTTTGAAAAAGTTGTGCTTGCACTAATTTTTCCGCGTTCCAATGCAATTTGAATGGGCTGTTAAAATTGTACCACACAGGAACTCGGCCCCTTAAGCTGCCTATCTATATATTCAAATATCCCTTGGTCTATTTTCATTATAATTGTATAATAGTTTTTCCTGCTCAGATGAACAGTAGTTTAATTCATATTTTGAATTCTTTCAAGCAGACTCCAGCCAAAACTGTTCTTTTCGTTTTGGATAGAGTTTGTTAAGGCCCCATGCACACGAGACGCTGTTATTTGCTGTTGAACGCACGTTCAGAGGCAGTTGGACGCTTTTTTCAACTGCCCCTGAACCCATTCAATGTTATCCTATGTGTCCATGCACACAGTCTCGTTTTTTGGCGTTTACAAGCAGTTGCGTTTAACCTCGTTTTTTCAGAAGCAAAAAAATGGGTTCAGACGCAAAAGTTTTCCACGTTTCAGACGCTAAACGCTGCTAAACGCGGCTAAACGCGGCTAAACGCGGTACCGGCGTTTTTCCGCGTTTGCGTTTATAAGCGTTTTTAAAGGTGACCTATTTTTTAACATTAGAAATCTCAAAAATGATGGCAAATGATGAAAAACTATTAAAAAATATAAAAGAAAACTGTAATTGCTTGCATTGCATTGTGGACAATCCACAACTTGTGGCAGGTAACGTGGCAAGTGGACAATCCACAGCTTGTGGCAGGTAACGTGGCCAGTGGACAATCAACAACTTGTGTCAGGTGACGTGGCCAGGTGACGTGGTCAGTGGACAATCCACAACTTGTGGCAGGTGACGTGGCTAGGTGACGTGGCAGGTAACGTGGCCAGGTGACGTGGCCAGGTGACGTGGCATGTGGCATGTGACGTGGCAAGTGGACAATCCACAACTTGTGGCAGGTGACGTGGCCAAGTGACGTGGCAGGTAACGTGGCCAGGTGACGTGGCAGGTAACATGGCCAGGTGACGTGGCAAGTGGACAATCCACAACTTGTGGCAGGTGACGTGGCTAGGTGACGTGGCTAATGGACAATCCACAACTTGTGGCAAGTGAAGTGGCTAGGTGACGTGGCAGGTAACGTGGCCAGGTGACGTGGCCAGTGGACAATCCACAACTTGTGGCAGGTGACGTGGCCAGGTGATGTGGCAGGTAACGTGGCCAGGTGACGTGGCAGGTAACATGGCCAGGTGACGTGGCAAGTGGACAATCCACAACTTGTGCCAGGTGACGTGGCCAGGTGACGTGGCAAGTGAACAATCCACAACTTGTGGCAGGTGGCGTAGCCAGGTGACGTGGCAGGTAACGTGGCCAGGTGACGTGGCAAGTGGACAATCCACAACTTGTGGCAGGTGACGTGGCTAGGTGACATGGCAGGTAACGTGGCCAGGTGACGTGGCCAGGTGACGTGGCAGGTGATACGCTAAATACAAGTACACTGCGGCTCTCTCAGCTGCTGCTACTCACTCTGGTCTCACAAACTGGCTGAAATGGTTAAAATTTACTGTTTTTTGAGCTTAGGGGGGGTCTTATGATGAAACGCTTATAAACGCAAACGCGGTAAAACGCTGCTAAACGCCAATAAATGCGGCTGCAAACGCGGCCAAACGCGCGTTTTTAAACGCCGGTTTCAGCGTTTAAAAACGTGTGTTCAGCAGAGTTTGCACCTGCGTCTCGTGTGCATGGGGCCTTAGCACCTTACCAACCTCCTGCAATCTACTGTACAGCAGAGTTCAGATCATGAAAGAGAGAAGCAGCCCAAGGAACCAATCTATGGGGCTGCAGTGCCAACAAGGGATATTTTCAGGAGAGAGCAGAATAATAGATTGTTGAGTTCATCTGTTTGCTGCTTCTCCTTTATTGTCGAATCCCAGGCTGGACTGGCAACAAGACCTAGTTGTATTACTTAACTTCACTATCGGGTCTCCGGGCTGGCTGTGCTTTGTGCCAAGGCTGTGTAAATCTCAGGAAAGTATTGAGAAAAAAATATGAGCTCTCTCAGGGTGGTTCATTATTCTGAAGTGTTAATTCTATACAACATATATGCTGTTTTTATTTTGTTTTCTTTTTAAGAAAGGTCAGTTGCTCCGGTAATGTAATCTTTGGATCATTTTCAGATATTTTTCAAATTTCTAAGCCTCACCCAGAAACAGCACTGGGTCAGTGTACTTATGTCTACAGTAAATTAGTATTGATGTGTATGAGTTAAAGTACAAACAGACAGCATTCAATTACATTCATATTGTGATTTTGTAGGTATGGATGTGATTGTAATATAATGCATTGCTTTAGTGACTATAAGTGACAGTACAATTTCACTCATTATTTAAGATGAATTCACCTAAAAGGAAGGACCTTCGTTTTTTAAAACATTTAGTAAATACGCATGTTATCACTGAATCATGAATATTCATGTCATAAGCACCAAGTAGACTACAGAAGAGTTAAAGCGGAGGTTCACCCAAAATGGAACCTCCGCTTTTCGGAACCCTTCCCCCCTCCGGTGTCACATTTGACACCTTTCAGGGGGGAGGGGGTGCAGATACCTGTATAAAACAGGTATTTGCACCACTTCCGGGTATAGACTCCCGTGGGAGTCCCGCCCCTTCGCGTCACCCCCCCCCCCCCCGCTGTGTTCTGGGAAACACTCGGCTCCCAGGACACAGCGGGGACCTGTTAGGACGCGCAGCGCGACTCGCGCATGAGCAGTAGGGAACCGGGCAGTGAAGCCGCAGCGCTTCACTTCCCGATTCCCTCACCGAGGATGGCGGCGGGGGAAGCCGACAGCCGAGCAGTAGCTCGGCTTCGGCTGCGGACGTCGTGGGCGACCTGGACAGGTAAGTGTCCATTTTTTAAAAGTCAGCAGCTGCTGTATTTGTAGCTGCTGGCTTTTTAAAAAAAAAAATTCCCGGTGAACCTCCACCTTTTTTGACATTTCTTCATTTCAGGGCTATCTGATACTCCAATCATTGGCGGCTGGTGCTCCAAATTTTTTTTTGGGGGGGGGGGGGCGCAAACAAACTGAAAAAAAAAATCATCAATTGCCGGCACCCATTAAACGCAGCCACTGTGCCCAAACGCCACCAGTTTGCCCCTCAAATGCAGCCAGTTTTTCCCCCAAATGCAGCCAGTTTCCCCCCAAATGCAGTCAGTTTGTCCCCAAATACAGCCAGTTTGTCCCCCAAATGCAGCCAGTTTGTCCCCAAATACAGCCAGTTGGTCCCCAAATACAGCCAGTTTCCCCCCAAATGCAGCCAGTTTCCCCCATATACAGACAGTTTGTCCCCAAATGCAGCCAGTTTATCCCCAAATACAGCCAGTTTGTCCCTAGCCCTGCACTTACCTTCCTCGGGTCAGCACCGTCCTTCTCCCATCCCTAATGTCTTCTCCCACCCTCGATGTTGCTTCAGCCAATTAGGTTACCGGTAACCAGACCCGGTGAACCTGATTGGCTGAGATGCCTCTCAGTGTTAACCAAGGAACACAAAGCCCGTGCGTCCCCTGGTTAACTATTTAAAAGCCGATTACAGCCCACAGGTTGTAATCGGTAAGCCTATCAGAGCCGCTGGCTCTGATAGGCACTTCCAAAAACCAACCAGCTGCTGTTATTCAGATGGCTGGCGCTCGCCAGGGGGCCGGCCATCTGAATAGTGGGCGGCAGCGACGACAATACATAGGTTCATGCAATGCATTCCGAATCCCAGGGTGAGTTGGGATCCAGAATCCCAACTCACCCTGAGCCACACTAGTGGGCACAAGGATAACAGTCCACATCTCAAGGAACATAGCCAGCCAAAAGCCTGGAAAGCTGGACTAATCTACACTACTTCACAGAATCCACAACCACATAGGTACCAACCCCATTCTTCCCTATGCAAGATCTTTTTTTTATTTAGGACATTTTAAAGAAAAGGAATGTACAAATCAGTGGAGTACAGTCAGGTCCATAAATATTGGGTGATTGACACAATTATAATCTTTTTTTCTCTATACACCACCACAATGGATTTGAAATGAAACGAATAAGATGTGCTTTAACTGCAGACTTTCAGCTTTAATTTGAGGGTATTTACATCCAAATTAGGTGAACGGTGTAGGAATTACAACAGTTTGTATATGTGCCTCCCACTTTTTAAGGGACCAAAAGTAATGGGACAGGTTAACAATCATAAATCAAACTTTCACTTTTTAATACTTGGTTGCAAATCCTTTGCAGCCAATTACAGGCTGAAGTCTGGAACACATAGTCATCACCAGACGCTGGGTTTCATCCCTGGTGATGCTCTGCCAGGCCTCTACTGCAACTGTCTTCAGTTCCTGCTTGTTCTTGGGGCATTTTCCCTTCATTTTTGTCTTCAGCAAGTGAAATTCATGCTCAATCGGATTCTGGTCGGGTGATTGACTTGGACATTGCATAACATTCCACTTCTTTCCCTTAGAAAACTTTTTGGTTGCTTTCTCAGTATGCTTCGGGTCATTGTCCATCTGCACTGTGAAGCGCCGTCCAATGAGTTCTGAAGCATTTGGCTGAATATGAGCAGATAATATTGCCTGAAACACTTCAGAATTCATCCTGCTGCTTTTGTCAGCAGTCACATCATCAATAAATACAAGAGAACCAGTTCCATTGGCAGCCATAAATGCCCACGCCATGACACAACCACCACCATGCTTCACTGATGAGGTGGTATGCTTTGGATCATGAGCAGTTCCTTTCCTTCTCCATACTCTTCTCTTCCCATCACTCTGGTACAAGTTGATCTTGGTCTAATCTGTCCATAGGATGTTGTTCCAGAACTGTGAAGGCTTTTTTAGATGTTGTTTGGCAAACTTTAATCTGGCCTTCCTGTTTTTGAGGCTCACCAATGGTTTACATCTTGTGGTGAACCCTCTGTATTCACTTTGGTGAAGTCTTCTCTTGATTGTTGACTTTGACACACATACACCTACCTCCTGGAGAGTGTTCTTGATCTGGCCAACTCTTGTGAAGGGTGTTTTCTTCACCAGGGAAATAATTCTTCGGTCATCCACCACAGTTGTTTTCTGTGGTCTTCCAGGTCTTTTGGTATTGCTGAGCTCGTCGGTGCGTTCTTTCTTTTTAATTTAAGGATGTTCCAAACAGTTGATTTGGTCACACCTAATGTTTCTGCTATCTCTCTGATGGGTTTGTTTTGTTTTTTTCAGCCTAATGATGGCTTGCTTCACTGATAGTGACAGCTCTTTGGATCTCATATTGATAGTTGACAGCAACAGATTCAAAATGCAAATAGCACACTTGAAATGAACTCTGGACCTTTTATCTGCTCCTTGTAAATGGGATAATGAGGGAATAACACACACCTGGCCATGGAACAGCTGAGCAGCCAATTGTCCCATTACTTTTTGTCCCTTAAAAAGTGGCAGGCACATATACAAACTGTTGTAATTCCTACACCGTTCACCTGATTTGGATGTAAATACCCTCAAATTAAAGCTGAAAGTCTGTAGTCATTTCAAATCCATTGTGGTGGTGTATAGAGCCAAAAAGATTAGAATTGTGTAGATGTCCCAATATTTATGGACCTGACTGTATGACTTCAGTTAAGTTTATATAGAACAATAGAACTTGTACAAAATACCCATAACAATGCAGATAACAAAAGGATGCCATTCCAACCAAAGGTTCCTTTCCTTCTCTAAAGAAGAACCAAACTGTTTTGTATCTACTGCACCCTCCCCTGCAGAGTAGCCCCTCAGTCCCTGTGCCGCTGTGGACAGTCAATAGTGCCGAGCAATACATGGGCATGACCTGCACAATAAAGGGATCTACAGTGATTTACAAAGTTAGCAGACACTACCTACCAGAGCTGGATTACCTTCAAGGCAATCTAAGTAGGAAATTAGGGCAAATCAGGTGTGTGCGTCCCAGCTGCCAATACCACAACATAGAAGCAAATGCCAGGCTAGTACCATGACTCATTAAGATATTGTACATACATACAGTGCCTTGAAAAATATTCATACCCCTTGACATTTTCCACATTTTGTCATGTTGCAACCAAAAATGTAAATGTATTTTTATTGGGACTTTATTTTAGAGACCAACACAAAGTGGAACATAATTGTGAAAATTAAGGAAAATGATAAATGGTTTTTAAATTGTTTTTACAAATAAATATCTGAAAAATGTGGCGTGCATTTGTATTCAGCCCCCTTTACTATGATACCCCTAACTAAAATCTAGTGGAACCAATTACCTTCAGAAGTGACCTAATTAGTAAATAGAGACCGCCTGTGTGTAATTTAATCTCAGTATAAATACTGTTCTGTGAAGCCCTCAGAGGTTTGTTAAAGAACATTAGTGAAAAAACAGCATCATGAAGGCCAAGGAACATACCAGACAGGTCAGGGACAAAGTTGTGGAGAAGTTTAAAGCAGAGATAGGTTATAAAAAAATATCTCAAGCTTTGAATATCTCACGGAGCACTGTTCAATCCATCATCTGAAAATGGAAAGAGTATGACACAATTGCAAACCTACCAAGATATGGCCGTCCACCTAAACTGACAGGTCGGGCAAGGAGAGCATTAATCAGAAAAGCAGCCAAGAGGCCCATGGTAACTCTGGAGGAGCTGCAGAGATCCACAGCTCAGGTGGGAAAATCTGTCCACAGGACAACTATTAGTCGTGCACTCCACAAATCGGACCTTTATGGAAGAGTGGCACGAAGAAAGCCATTGTTGAAGAAAGCCATTGTTAAAGAAAGCCATAAAAAGTCCAGTTTGCAGTTTAAGAGAAGCCACATGGGGGACACAGCAAACATGTGGAAGAAAGTGCTCTGGTCAGATTACACCAAAATTGTACTTTTTGACCTAAAAGCAAAACACTATGTGTGGTGTAAAACTGAACACACCATCCCCACCGTGAAACATGGTGTTGGCAGCATCATATTTTGCTACTGACCATTTCCATGTCAAAATCTCACCCCTGTCCTTCCCCAACCTAGTCGCGTCTCTCTACAACAGTTCACTGTCATCCTCCCTAGACACACTCGCCCCCTCACTACACACAGAATCAGGCCCCGACTGCTACCACCTTGGCAAACAAACGACACAAGAATTCTCCAAAAATGTAGCTATGTTTTTGAGTGTTTGTGGTGTAACACATAAAACAAAACAGTGCAGCGCAATATTAAAATGTCCATAAAATAAATCATATGAAGTCCATATGGTAACAATTAGTGCATGTGAAAGAAGCACAAATCCATTGGTGCAGTGAAGAGCAAGACGATTTGACAGGTGATAGTGATCCCTCCACCACAGATAGATTGGCCTCTCACCTCATATCCTCGACCTGAAACAGGTCACAAAGCAGTAAAGCCCACACTCGGGGTATCGATCGTAATTCAGCACCTTTGATGAACTCCACAGCATATAAAAAACAGAGGAAGACAATCTAGTTCTCTTCGTATCGATATTTATTGTTAAGAAAGGCAAGAAATCTACTTACATTGAACAGCACTCTCTGCGAGTGCCGGCATAAGGACGTGTAGTAGTTTCAAACCGAAAAGATGGCCGCGGGTGACGTCAGACGTGACTCCTCCCTCCGTACGCGTTACATCCGTGGGCGAGACTTCTTCAGCGTGGTGTTGGATACAGGTCGACGGCCCGCAGTGAGTATATACAGTATAACGTCATGGTAACCGTTAATCAGCCAATCAGACTCCCTGATATAGTGGCCGAATCACAGCTCTCATCACATAAAGGAACTTTTAACACCAGGGTTGCCGTTCACTGAGAGACAAGTTACCAGACACAGAAACAGTCATATAAAGTGCATACAAATAGCATGATTACAAAAATATAAGACTGGCACCAATCTTCAAATGGTATAAGGGAAAATATAAAACCTAATTTCACCATAAAAGAAGAATATACAGGCACACATATCTCAGATTAAAATGTAAAGGGAAACACACCATTGATTAAAAAAGCACTCTAACCTAAACTAAATTAAAACTTATCAGAAAACAGACGTCAGTCCATGACCATCTTCCCAATTCAAAACTGATATACACATATATCTTAAACATTATGTGAAATATGAAAATAAAAACCTATAAGATATATAAAAATATATGAAAAAAAAATAAACATCCATATAAAATCGGAATATAAATGATTAGTGCACTTACTCCTAAACAAAAAATAATAAAATAAGCTGCTACATAGGAATGTGACAAAAATTCTAGAGTGACTGGAAGTGGAAGTGTAGCGCTAAACGTGAAAAAATTGTGAAATATATCTAAATCACTGGGTAATATGTACCTGTAACGGGAGGGCCCGGGGAACCCAGAATCTCTTAGAAAGTATGAGATACCCTTGCTTCTGCTTCCCCAATGCCTCTTATGTGTAAACCACCCTGTGTCTCTATTAGGGGCACAGGGTGAATGAAAACCCCACTATGATCTGTACTAATCAGATTCAATGCTGTATATACGTTGTTGTGACAGGGGTCATTTTGGGCACAGGGTGAGCCAGGAAATAATGGACATTGAGAATATGTATTGGATTGTTTTAAAATGGGTCTGTAATATTATTCCCCAATATTTCCCAGGATCTGTAAATAACTATTTTGTTGATCCTGAACTCAACAGGTTAAATTAAGAGATGCTGATGTGTCACCTGTCTGCTTGTGTAATGTTAATGAACCTCAATTATGCTACAGATCCTTTCATTGTGAGATGTGGATTGGGAGACAAAAGCTAGCCTAAAAGGTCATATGTCTGAGTCATCAAGCTGTATTTAAGTAGATCATGTAAATTAGCTCTGGTCAAAGATGTATGGTGAGAAGAAAATAAGAAACTCCCCTCTATGTGTATAAAAGTTGCAATGTTTTTCAATAAACAGAGTCTATCTTGGGAAGATACAGAGCGTGTTGTCTCGTTCTTCCGGAAGGATTAATCCTATGGGAAGTGGTTGCCTGACTGTGGAGTATCGGTAGTGAATGTGTGTCCAGGAGAGGGAATCACTTAAGCGGCGTTAACCCCCTTTCAGATTTGGGGTGCCGTTACATTTGTTGGCAGCGGTGGGATCTTCCCTCCAGTTACTGGGACACTTCAAACCACCACAGTGAAGGACCAGCTATACAGCCTGCATGAAAGTCACGCTGAAAGACCTACTGGAGAGCCGTGGAGGGACCAGTGGGACAAAGAACAAGGCCACCTTGATCAGGGAGCTAGCCGAGATGGATCAGAGGGATGGTGATGCAGGACCCCGGTCAGTTGAAGACTTGTTTCAGCAACGAGTTCGACAGCGGTTGGCATTATATGGTGCTAACCCATCAGAGACCGCCATACAGGAAGCCATTAAAGACATCCAGCTGCAGGATGCGCGACAAGAGAGAGAACAACAGCGACAAGAGAGAGAACGACAACGACAAGAGAGAGAATGAGAGTGACAAAAGAGAGAACTAGAGCGGCAACATGAGCGGAGAATGGCGGAAATACGGCAATCGGAGATCGCCTACAGACAGCTGCTAGAATCTGCTCAGCAGCAGGGTGGTGCTACCTTTGCCTGGGACTATCAGGAAATACCAGTGGACAACTCTGAAATCCTGGCTGAAGAATCGGCAGTGGAAAATCTGAAGATTGCCATCCCTAAAGCCGAAGTGGATGATATGGAGTTCCAGGGAGCTAGGGCAGTTGGCTCATCTCCCCAGCCACAGATTACAGAAGGTATGGACTTAAGGGACTGTTCAGAGGATGTTAGGGATTATGCATCGCCTGCTCAAGTACTGGCAGCAGGACAAAGTACTGCAGACCCCTGCTCTACACCCGTGGCAGTTTTGGAGGCCTGAGGTGAGAAGGTGATGGGTCCTCTTTCCCAGTGGATTTCAGAGATGCAGGGAGGAGAAGCAGCCTTTTCCCCCCCCAACAGTTAGCCAGAGCAGATGGTGTGGAGTCCCCAGCAGAAGTGCTGGCAACAGGGCAGAGTGCTACCAACCTCTGCCCAGCACCGGAAACAACTGTGGAGTTTCAGGGAGCCGGGGCAGTTGGCCCCTCTCTCCAGCAACAAGATGAGGTGGTAAAGCTTTTACCCCCAGCTGAATCACTGGCAGCAGGGCAGAATGCTACTGGCCTCTGCACACAACTGCAACTTGAGCTGATATCGGTGGATGGGACTGCGGTCTCCACTCACAGCAACCCAGCAGAAGAGCTGGCAACAGAGCAGAGTGCCGCGGGCCTCTGCTCTCAACTAACAGAAGAGGGAGTTCCTGTGGTACTGGATGGAACTTCGGTCTTCACTGACACAACCCCAGAAAATGGTGTGACCCTGAGACAGGAGGATGTCAGCCATGCTTTGCAAGCACTGGGGGATTTTCACCTACCACAAGTGGATGGGACTTCAGTCTCCACTTGTATACCCCAGGGATGCTGGGCAGTCGGCCCAGATCCCCAACAGCAGGATGAACTGAGTCCAGTCACCCTGTCGTCTCTCCAGCAACTGAAAGGACCCCAGGGAGAAGGGTCAGTCCAGGCTTCTCCCCAGCGGCAGGTAGGTTCTCTGAGAGAGGCAGAGGTTGGCTGGGTAAGTAATGCTCTGTTTGGAGCAATTTATTTAGGGTGCTGTGTGGATACCGGCATTAGAGGAATGGACCTATGGACTAACTTCGGAGTCAACCCGTCTGGGGTCTCCTCCTGTGTTAGTCTCCTGCCGAAAGGGGAGAGATGTAACGGGAGGGCCCGGGGAACCCAGAATCTCTTAGAAAGTATGAGATACCCTTGCTTCAGCTTCCCCAATGCCTCTTATGTGTAAACCACCCTGTGTCTCTATTAGGGGCACAGGGTGAATGAAAACCCCACTATGATCTGTACTAATCCGATTCAATGCTGTATATACGTTGTTGTGACAGGGGTCATTTTGGGCACAGCGTGAGCCAGGAAATAATGGACATTGAGAATATGTATTGGATTGTTTTAAAATGGGTCTGTAATATTATTCCCCAATATTTCCCAGGATCTGTAAATAACTATTTTGTTGATCCTGAACTCAACAGGTTAAATTAAGAGACGCTGATGTGTCACCTGTCTGCTTGTGTAATGTTAATGAACCTCAATTATGCTACAGATCCTTTCATTGTGAGATGTGGATTGGGAGACAAAAGCTAGCCTAAAATGTCATATGTCTGAGTCATCAAGCTGTATTTAAGTAGATCATGTAAATTAGCTCTGGTCAAAGATGTATGGTGAGAAGAAAATAAGAAACTCCCCTCTATGTGTATAAAAGTTGCAATGTTTTTCAATAAACAGAGTCTATCTTGGGAAGATACAGAGCGTGTTGTCTCGTTCTTCCGGAAGGATTAATCCTATGGGAAGTGGTCGTCTGACTGTGGAGTATCGGTAGCGAATGTGTGTCCAGGAGAGGGAATCGCTTAAGCGGCGTTAACCCCCTTTCAGATTTGGGGTGCAGTTACAGTACCCAACTGGGTAAAAAGTGGAAAAACTATTGGGTAATATGTCCACATCAAAAACAAAAACAATACATGTGAAAATGTCCATCAAAATGAAGTGAAGAGTATCATGATGAAGATAACGTATAACCGTGTAGACCATCACATGGAAATTCCTTTCAGGTAGGTATGGTATGACAAAATACGCTTACCAGAACAGGTGGATCCGACTGTCAGTGACAAAGGATCAATCAAGCATGGATAAACCCCTCGACAAGTAGACTCAGCTTGTCTGGAGAATCTAGATGATGTCAGCCACAAACATAGCCCATGGACCCGACAGTCCACGGCTAGGGATCACTCTGAAGGTGGTATCCTGGACGTGCAGAGGAAACAGAATGCCAAGGGATCCACGATGCTTTCAGATGTTATTGGGCAGATTCCAATGGATATACCCCTTGAGGGTGAATGGAAGGCACAATGGAGAGGTTCAAAAAACGTAATCCACCAGGATATGGAAGGAAAAAGAAAACGGTGCTCCAATGGTGCAGGTCAAAAAATGTGGGTTTTAATTAATAAAAACCAACAAACATTAAAAGTGATCACAATTCAAAGATAAAAGCAATATGGGGAGTGGTGTACCAGGCCCGATGCGTTTCATCCAACTAGGACTTCTACTGGGGCATCAAAAAGATTATATGCGACTTAGCTGGCATATGTAGTGACCTATTCTCCAAGGTCTAGGGACCTTTTAAATCCCCCAGAACTTCAGACATTTGGGATCACGTTGGTGGCAGATTCTAAAATGCCTAAATACACTGTGGGTTTTCACTCTCCTTTTAATATTACTAATATGTTCACCAACTCGTACGTGTAATGATCTCCAAGTACGTCCTACATACTGCAAACCACAGTCGCATTCATGTACACTACACCAACTGTCGCACACGTGATGAGATCTTTAATCTGATACTGTTTGTGTGTGAATGATACATTAAAGTCCTTTCGTTTTGTTATATTATTTCTAGCATGTCTGCAAGTCGCACACCTACTGCATGCATAAAAGCCAGTTAGCAAACTACATAATTTATTCTCCACAATCTTAGGCGGATCTATAACTCCTGGTAGATAAAAATAGAATTGCGCTAAATAGCTTAGCAAATCTCAGCTTAGCAGTTCATGAATAACAAAGTCCACCAGTGTTCATAACTATGGGCTTATTTATAAAATCCATCCACCATCTTCTGTGTGTGAGTTCCACCACCAAATGAAATAGATGTCTCCTTACCAGATCGTCATGACCACCCTTTACAGAGGGTCACAGAATGCCCATAACAGCCTAGGTCTTTGTCCAGGGAAAGGTCGTACATCTAACATCCGACTACCTCACACCCATTGTCTCCCACTCGTACCAGTGTATGGATAGTTTTAAAAAAATATATAAAGGCTCCATATAGCGTAAAACCCTAATTACATTTATTTGGTTAAAATTTATTGCACTTACAGTATCCGAAATACAAGACAGCCTTAAGTCTGGTGTGTCGGCTGGCGCACATCCAGACAAACCCGTCCTTCCAGGACACTAATACGATAAACACGAGGTGACGTCAGCGCGGAGCGACGCGCTGACGTCACCTCGTGTTTATCGTATCCTGATGAGGAGAAGGTACGTGTAGCAGCACAATTCATTATCCATTATCCACCAGGGGAGTTCAACAAAGTATTTAATGCCTGTGTCACGTACCTAATGATAGAAGATCAGACAGCGCAAAAACCAAACCCTAATCAAAGCAGCTAAACACTGAAGGTCAATATAAAAGTCCGCTATCCGCTGAGGAAGTCCTGTACCACGGACGATACGCATGCGGGGGACTTATAGTGATGTCAGGACAGCCACCCACCTGGTTCTTTTTGTGTATTTTATATGACCTCATTCCGTGCACTGGGATATAGTGCCATGCTTGTAATTAGTTCTTATTTTAATAAATTAGTGTTGCTTTTTGAATGGAGTCCACTATGTGTTTCTTTTATACCTTTACATGATCCAACATATTTATGTGAGTGAATTTGGAGTCCATCCATTGATTGAGGAGTCTGAGTGAAGGACCTTACGTGAAGACAATACCTTTCATCTTTAATATTACCCTAGCCAAGGGATAGTGTGAATGACCTTCTGTTTGTTCAGAGGTCCATACATTCAGGTGAGTGGTTTGTACTTCTGGTGGATGAGACACACTTGTTTGGATGCACGGTGATTGATTCAAGCACCCTATTCACTATCTAAGAAGTCTTATACCTCTGTTGTCCTTCAACATCCTCTGGCCTCATCTTGCTATATATTTTTGGACTATTGATGCAAATATATTTTTTATTGTTTAGTTTCTAGCGCTGCACTGCTTTTTATATGTGTCACGTACCTGATGGCAGAGCCCGATATGCAGGGAGCGGCTTCTTTTACACCTCTGACTTTGGAACCCCTGATAGTGTAGACAGGAAGCTCGAGAGTGCAGAGTCGCACAAGCGCCTGGCAGGAACACCGGTGCTGGAGCTGAGCTGAACTTCAGAAGACTCTGTAGAGATGTCGGCAGTATAGGAGATGCCTGGAACAGCAGGCCGGAGACAGAAATCCTGGAAGCTGCAGTCAGCGAGGGAGGTGTTCTGTAGTACAGGACACAAGCAAGTCCAAGCAGGCTGGGTCAAACACAGGCGGGCGGATTGGGTACAGATTCGGAAACAGAGGCAGAGTCGGGGTTCATGGCCGGGTCAGTAGCAGGCGAGCAGCAGGCAGTCCAGAGGGAGAGGCAAAAGCATAGTCAAACAAACCGGGGTCAAGGCAGGCAGCAGGCAGGAACAATCAGGAACAAGCTGGGTCACAGGAACAGGTAAGCAGACAGGTTTAAACAGGTAGCAGATGGGTCTCAGGAATGCTGTAGACCAAACAGCAGGGAGCCCAGGCATCAGTCTCTTTAAATAGTCCCGTTTGGTGAAAAAGCTGTGAGCACGGGCGGCGTGCGCTCCCGAGCTTGCCCGTGCGCCGCTACCGCGCATGCGAGCGCGCCAGACAGTACCACTTGTGGGAGACCCACGCACAGACATTCCTCCGCCATTCTGAGTACTGGTTTGCCCTTCTTGACATTGAACCCCTCCAATGGGAAGCCTCCGGAGGGGGTGTGGTCTGCGCATGTCCGGGTGAGGGTTGAGAGGCGTGAGTTCCCATCTCCTCCAATGGCTCCGTGAGAGACAGAGCGAGTGGATAGCGGCAGATTGCGGTGGAATACTGAGATCCCAGCGAGCGATACAGCGAGCGTTACAGCAGTTACAGGGGCACACACAGCGGGAGTGCAGCAGTATGTGCTCGTGGAGGCAGCGGTAAACTCAAACCGCTCGCAAAGCAGCTCAGTCAGCACAGCCAGTCAGACCAAGGGAACAGCAGCCGGAGATCCATCGCTACTTCACCACCATACAAGGGGAAGGACTGCGGTCCAGAAGTAAGAGTGGGGAGACAGACGTCCCGCGGCAGCCTGGTGGGGGTCTTCTCATGCAGACAAACCAAACCCAGATGGCGGTGAGAGCAAACGTGGAAGCCCTTCAGATTGCTCCACAGAGCCCCCAAATGTCGGCGATGTTAGCTGGGACTATACCTCTCCCCCCCACGAGGGGAGATGGAGGTAGGGGGGCTGAAAAGTGAAATGGAGGACTAGAAAACACTCATCCAGGCACTTCCCACTAGGGCAGATATAGGAGCCCTTATTGCGAAAGTAGAGGAAGCGCACTGTAGGGATTTGGAAATGATCCGAGGAGATCTACAGGTGCTGTCAGAGCGTGCAACAGATGGTGAGAACGTATCAAAAGACCTGGAACAGCGGGTGAGTGTGCTGGAAAGAGCGAGTCATTCCCAAGCGGAAAACAATGTGGCCTTACAGCTGCAGATGTCTAGGTCTAGGACCGCAGTCGACGGAAAAATTTACGTATACGAGGTGTCCCAGAGGCATAAAAATAAAAATGTTAAATTTAAAAAACAAAATTGATTACATTTATTTGGTTAAAATGTATTGCACTTACAGTATCCAAAATACAAGACATAAAGAAAAAAAAATGTAGCGCTACTGATGTATTGAGCAGATGACTCTACAAAAGACCAAAAACCTGTGAGGTGAATGGATAAAAAACTCTGCAGTGAAGGGCATATGCCATATCTAAAGTGCATATACCGAAATTCATGCAACTAAGAAGTCGCAAATGACAACCTGCAAAAATAGCTATAAAAATATATATAATATGCAAATATTCCTAAGAGCACATATGGGTACATACAAAAAAATGTTTTTTTACAAAAAATACTTGAATGTAATAATCATGTGATTTCAAATCATAAAGGAAAAAATTCCTAAAATTACACAACACACATGTGAATGATAATGTTTGCAGGTGAGGTAACACTCGTGGTTAGGTAATGGAACATAGAATCTCTCAGGGGCAAATAATGAAGCAAATTGAGATCATTCCAAATATTCCCATAATGGACAATCAAAACATAATAGTAGTCCAAAAGCTGTTAGCAAACAGTATCTGAGTAGTCCATATATGAACGTAAAAAATCAACAAAGACGTGGGAAGATGACACGCTGCGGTGATAAAAGCCCAGATGTCTTGCAAATAGATGAGGTATACAGCATGGATTATCACCCAGGAGTGCCTTCACCTTTGGATAGTGGGGGGAGAAATGGATACTCTTACCTGCAGATGTGGACCCAACTTACCATAGGGTGGTGGATCAATCAGGCTTGCATCAACCGATCGTGGAACCAGGAGTGCAGATCTTCCAATCACCTCCTCTCTATGCTGACAGTAAATCCAAAGGGGCAGATGACTCCATGGAATAAATGGAAACTGGGTGATGAGTGATCATAGACCCAGGCTGTCAAGAAGGGAAAACCAGTACTCAAAATGGCAGAGGAATGTCTGTGTGCGGGTCTCCCGAGAGTGGTACTGTCTGGCGCGCGCGCATGCGTGCCCGTGGTGACAGCTTTTGGTGCCAAACGGGACTATTGAAAGAGACTGATGCCTGGGCTCCCTGCTGTTCGGTCTACAGCGTTCCTGAGACCCATCTGCTACCTGTTTAAACCTGTCTGCTTACCTGTTCCTGTGACCCGGCGTGTTTCTGATTGTTCCTGCCTGCTGCCTGCCTTGACCCCGGTTTGTTTGACTACACTTTTGCCTCTCTCTCTGGACTGCCTGCTGCCCGTCTGCTACTGACTCGGCCTGAACCACTACTCTGCCTCTGCTTCTGAATCTGCACCCGATCCGCCCGCCTGTGTATGACCCGGGCTGCATGGACTTGCTTGTGTCCTGTACTACAGAACACCTCCCTCGCTGACTGCAGCTTCCAGCATCTCTGTCTCCGGCCTGTCTGCTGTTCCAGTCATCTCCTATACTGCCGACATCTCTACAGAGTCTTCTGAAGTTCAGCTCAGCTCCAGCACCGGTGTTCCTGCCAGGCGCTTGTGCGACTCTGCACTCTCGAGCTTCCTGTCTACACTATCAGGGGTTCCAAAGTCAGAGGTGTAAAAGAAGCTGCTCCCTGCATATCGGGCTCTGCCATCAGGTACGTGACACATATAAAAAGCAGTGCAGCGCTAGAAACTAAACAATATTTAATATAATAAAAAAATTTTTTTTTTGTTTTTTTTTTTTAATTTTTTTTTTGTTTTTTTTCTCTCCAACTCGAAACATGAGCCTGTCTGCACAGTGTCCTGTCCCCTTTTTTTGTAATGAGTACCAGTGTTGTGTTTTTTTTTTTGTTTTTTTCTCTCCAAATCGAAACATGAGCCTGTCTGCACAGTGTCCTGCCCCCTTTTTTTTGTAATGAGTACCAGTGTTGTGTTTTTTTTTTCTCTCCAACTCGAAACATGAGCCTGTCTGCACAGTGTCCTGTCCCCCTTTTTTGTAATGAGTACCAGTGTTGTGTTTTTTTTTTTTTTCTTCCCATAACTTGTTTTCAAGACTTTCGCACAGAGGACCCCTTTTTTTGAGATTTATAGCATAATTTGCAAGGATGTGCTTTATTGCATTGGAATTTTGCAAATTTAGTACATATCCTGTCCTTTGGTGCGTTAGACTTGAAACATGAGCCTGTCTGCACAGTGTCCTGTCCCTTTTTTCTAATGAGTATCATTGGTGTTTCTTGTCCTCCAGAGGATTTTTGGAGATCAATCATTGTGAGGCCAAGCATCATTGTATCTGTTCTACCTCTGTTTACATCTACCTTCTCTTTGTGTACACATATTTGTAAACACATATTTGTAAACTTTTTTTATTTTCATTTTTTCAAATCAATGATGGCCAATTACTCCAATCATTTGTCGCCGTGTTTGTATGGACATAATTCTAATGTAATATATCTATATAGGATAAAAATATCCTTTTGATTTTTTTCAATTTTTGATATTATATTTTGATATATTTTTTTATATTTTTTACATTTTTGTTTCTTTATAAATGCCCATACACCACGACGACAATTTTCGAGCTATTATCAACTACCAGTCCTCGAACTAATAGTAATTCCGTTCTTAATACATATTTGAAATTCCGTGATTATGAGCATCGGCTTCCAGCACTTAGGTACCATAGTGTCTATGCACATGCCCGGCCACCATGCACACTTTTATATGTTCATATATTATTTAATTTTTAATTTTGGATAAGTGCGGTGATTGACATGTGCATACACACTATTTTAACAGATTCCCTTGACAATTAAGGTTAATATCATGATTTTATCATTATTTTAAAATTGGGTTTACATCTTAAACCGCAGAGATGAGGGTACATCTATGCAAAGATGCATGGTCATCCTGCTAGATAGCATTGTGTGTGGTTCAATACCATTTTCCTATATGGATCTGAACATCCGAATTTCCTTACACACATTTTCATGTACCCCCCTTGCATGATTTTATTGTATATTATCGTGCATATCTTTGTACATTCTTATACTCATTTATTACACATTTCTTATTTATGTTTAAAGTTGAAAGTCCAAGTGTGCATACAGGAGAGACATGTGTCTCCGGTAAATGCATATATTCACACATGATATTTATTTAAATTTTATTGATTTATCCATGTTTATTTTGTTCTATGGCATATTGTATTATATCCATTGACCCATTACAAGGTGGATTATATTATGTTATATAGCACATTTATAGACATTCATATATGGACATTTCTTTACACTTTATACACACACATATATCTCCTTCATGATCACTTATCATTTATTTATTCATATTTATCATTCTTCACATTTCCCTATGTAATTGTCACACAGTCTGTTTGGCAGTAGCACGTATTGTGCACATTTTGTGCATTTAAATGTTATTATTTATTATTTATTAATTAATTCATCATTATGGTTTTTTGGAGTATTTGTAAATTACTATTATTATTATTTCAATTCAAACGAATATCACATAATAATTATTTCACATACATGAATATATTTACATCTATGGCTCACCATCTCCAAAAAACATTTTCATATTTTCACTTTTCATTTATTTTTTCATTTAAAAAGATTTTTCCGTTCATTTTTTGAACTTAATTAATTGACATTCATACTTATCACTGTCATATTCATTCACTTTAAATAATATATAGACACACTTTGGTGTGTCTATGTTTAAGCATTAAGTGTTTAGTTTATAATTTATACACATTTTGTAATTTTGTATTTTTGTGAATGGTCTTCAAAAGAGTGCTATTCCCTTCCCCCCTCACCCTTTCTTGGGAGTGTCGGAATCAAACATAAGGTTATCCCAGTCAGCTGTGTTCTTTCAGTACTGATTGGTGTAAAGTTACTTTATTTTTCATTTATACCTCTATTGATTCCCACACACCCTAGCTATGAGTAAGGCCTGGTTCACACTTGTCCGACAAACGCTCCGACATTAGGAGCTCATGTCGCATGACGTGTGAAAATCAATGTTTCCCTATGAGAGCCGTCTTAACTGGTCCGACACAAGTCGGTCCGACATTAAAAATGCTCCCTGTACTACTTCTGTCCGACATTGATCCTACTTCAGCCCATTGAATATCATTGAAGTCGGATCAAAGTAGGATCCTTGTCCTAACCATCCGACATTTGACATCCGACATGGTGATTACAGCAGCAGTAAAAGGAATTTATCTCACCCTGGGATTGTTTTGATTGGTCATAGGACAAGTCAGACTAGCACAATGTCGGATCAAAGTAGTATCCTGTTCATGAAAGTCGGATGGATGTCGGACCGATGTAGGATCAATGTAGGACTGATGTCACAGAGCAAAGTAGGATGAAAGTCGGATGAATGTCATGTCGTATCAGTGTGAACCCAGCCTAAGCATCAATTCGTGACGTGAAACGCGTTAGCCACCCTTCCCTGCATGCACACCATCTGCATTTGTTGTTTTGGATTTATGGATTTATTTTGAATTTGGATTTTTTACCTGAAATTTTGGAATAAATAACTGTCTATACAGAGTGCGGCAGTCCAGGGTTTCTTTTTCTTCCTGTCTACACTATCAGGGGTTCCAGAGTCAGAGGTGTAAAATAAGCCGTTACCTGCATATCGGGCTCTACCATCCGGTACGTGACACAATAAATACTTTGTTGAACTCCCCAGGTGGAGAATCGATAATGAATAGTGCTGCTGCATGTACCTGTCAGGAAAGGCGTTTTAGTAATCTGCCTAGCAACAGTAGTCTCAGAAGAATGCCCGTGCGCGGAAGAGCCGTTCAGCGCATGCGTGTGCGCAATAGCGTGAACGGCGCGTACGGGCGCACGCGGGAGCGCGTACACGCGCGCTGTGACAGCACTTGGCGCCAAAATAGGCTATTTAAAGAGATCAGACACCTTGTGTTTCTGATTACTGACTTGTTACCTGATCCGGCTCTCCTTTGACTACTCCTGCTTGCTGCATGTCTTTGATCCCGGCTTATCCTGACTTCGCTCCTGCTTCTCCTTCAAACCTGATTGCTGCCCGCCTGATGAACTGACCCGGTCTGGACTTTGACTATTCTCTGGATTCAGCTTCTGCACCTGATCTGCCTGCCTGTGTTTGACCCGGCCTGTCCTCACCTGCCAATCTCCTGATCCACAAGTGCCGTGCTACTGTCCACAGTTCTCAGCCTGCTGCCTGCATCCTGCTTTGGACTACAGTACACCTCCCTGCTGCTTCATCCAGCCCTCTACACCAGCTTACCTGCCAGGCACTTGTGCCCCTTTGCACTCTCGAGCTCCTGTCTGCTCTACCAGGGGTTCTTGAGCCAGAGGTTTACAAGAGGCCACTCCCTACAAGTTGGGCTCTACTACCAGGTATGTGACAGTACCTTCTCCTCATCAGGATACGATAAACACGAGGTGACGTCGGCGCGTCGCTCCGTGCTGACGTCACCTCGTGTTTATCGTATTCGTGTCCTGGAAGAACGGGTTTGTCTGGATGTGCGCCGGCCGACACACCAGACTTAAGGCTGTCTTGTATTTCGGATACTGTAAGTGCAATAAATTGTAACCTTTATATTTTTTATGAAAACCATCCATACACTGGTACGAGTGGGAGACAACGGGTGTGAGGTAGCCGGATGTTAGATGTACGACCTTTCTCTGGACAAAGACCTAGGCTGTTATGGGCATTCTGTGACCCTCTGTAACGGGTGGTCATGACGATCCGGTAAGGAGACATCTATTTCATTTGGTGGTGGAACTCACACGCGGAAGATGGTGGATGGATTTTATAAATAAGCCCATAGTTATGAACACTGGTGGACTTTGTTATTCATGAACTGCTAAGCTGAGATTTGCTAAGCTATTTAGCGTGATTCAATTCTTATCTATTTGTGCTCCACTGTTTGTTATTTACAGGAGAATTGCTGCTTTCATATATCATTTATCAATTTTTTACTAATAAGACTGTTATGTGTGCTTAGCGCGTTTTTTTCCCCAACTTTTTTCTATAACTCCTGGTGCCAAACTATCACGAAGGGAGGGTGCTTTAGGATAGATAAATTCTGGGCAGTTTGGGAGTACTGGACCTAGTATGCGATCATACTTGAGAATAGGCCAGTGTTTGGCTACAATTTTTTCAGACTTCTTGTATTGAATGCCATAATCCATTACCACCTTACTAGTGGAACTCACAATCTTATCTGCGACAATAGCACTTCTATCTGTAGCTCGTGCTCTCTCAATTTCTTTGTTAATCGCAGAATATGCATATCCTTTCTGCCTAAAACGGGTAGCTAAAACCTGGGACTGAGATAAAAACTCTTCCTCCGATTAACAATTTTGTCTGAGTCTGATGAATTGTCCTCTAGGAATATTGCACAACCACAACTTGTGGTGGCAACTATTCAAAGGAATATATGCATTGCGATCTGTGGCTTTAAAATGGTTTCTGGTGTGGAAGTTATCTTTCTTAAAAATTTCTAAATCTAAAAAGGTGAACTCTTGTTTGTCTACAGTCCAAGTAAGCTTAATATTTTTGGTGTTACTATTACGTTTGTCCATAAATGGCTGTAGGCTGGACATGTCCCCTTCCCATATCATCACTAAATCGTAACAAGACAATTGTGGTTAGCGATTACGGAGAACAACGTCTTCCTCCCAGTGGGCCATAAAGAGATTGGCCACACTGGGAGCAAAGCGGGCACCCATCGCCACCCCATGCATCTGTAAATAATATTGCCTATCGAACCAAACATAATTATTAAGCAGACAGAACTTAAGACTCTCTAACAGAAGCATAATATGTTCCCTAGTAAGATCTGTCCCTGCTAATGCCCATTCAACTGAGGCTAAGGCTGCATCGTGATCTATAATAGTATATAATGATCCCACATCAGCAGTTATCAATATACTAGTAGAAGTACAAGGGAGGGAATCAAGAATCTGGATAATCTGCTTAGTGTCTCTAAGATAAGCTTCCATTTTGGTGACAAGAGGTTGCAGGAAAAAAATCTAAATATTGGCCTAACTGTGAGGTCACGGAATCTATCCCATTGATCATCTTACACTCCCTGTTTGTGGTGTAAGACGATTTCAACCAATATAAATTTTCCCTCCAAAAATACAATTCCTGCCTCCACATTGCCACGCAGACATATTTTATCACTCTCATTAACACGCTCTCATCCAGTCCCCATCAACGTTTTTCTACCTTTAACTTCCTACTTTGTCCTCCACTGCTTCCACCCACTATTTCACTTACTGCCCAGGAGATCACCAATCACTTCAAAAATAAGATTGATAAAATTCCTGATGAGATCTCCACTGTACAGAAATCTCCCCCACTTAACACTCCATGTTCACAGGTACACTCAATATTTACCTATTTAACCCTGCTACTATAGACAAGGTTGCTTAACTTTTTTCTAATGCTCACCTAACCACCTATTCCCTCACAAAAACTAAGGCCATCCTCTGGCACTATCCTACAGTCTCTAACTCACATCTTTAATCTCTCCCTCTTTTCCTGCATCTTTCCCAACTCTCTAAATCATACCCTGTGCACCCTAATACTTAAAAGTCCTCACTGGATCCCACCAATTTTACCAACCTACAACCCATCTCCAAACTCCTTGAATGCCTGGTCTACAATAAACTGAGCTACCACCTCACTGGCAGTAACCTTCTTGATTCCCCTCAGTCTGGATTTTACCCTCAACACTCCACAGAAACTGGTTTCCTAAAACTCATAAACAATTTATTAATGGCTTAAACCAATGGTCACTATTCTGTACTCTTGAATCTCTTTGCTGACTCTGATACAGCTGGCCACACCCTCATCCTCAAAAAAACTCCACCTTCCTTAAGATTGTAAGCTTTAACAAGCAGGGCTCTCTGATTCCGCATGTATTGAATTCTATTGTAACTGCCTTCATGTTGTAAGGCGCTACACAAACTATTGGCACATCTAAATCCTGCATTATAATAATAATAATAATAATAAAAGTCAGCTGAGTTTAATCTTTAAAATGAGGAATCTGGAAACTATGGGTAATTGCATAATTTTTTATAACAGCATCACTTAATAAGTCATCATTCAGTGGTTAATAAAATGGCAATGATATTGCTTCTTTTGTGTTACCTAATGCCAGAGTCATGAATTTTAGTCTAGGATTAAGATGTAATAAATAATCTAGCTACATCCTTCACAAAAAATGTGTACTTTGCAGTATTCAGATCTTAATCTTAAAATTATTTGTACATGGATACACCTAATAAGCAAATCAACCTTGAAACTCAACACAGTTTGGAATTTGCATTTTTTTTTAGGGGGACAGGCACTCCAAATGTTCCCTGCTGTTGCCTTAGCAATCTTAGGTATACCAGTGCCATTTTAGGTATGCAAGAAAGTAAGAAAATATCCTATTGTAACGAATATCCTAACCATAGAATGGCAGATGTCCACATTCATAGCAATAGCTTGCAGTGTTCAAAAGGCAAATGACCAGTAAGTAATCAATGTTGACTCAGGGCTCCTTCACACCAGGTGCCATAAATTTACCAGCACAGGTAAACCTCATGGACAACAGAAAGCTCATTCGGCCAGCTGCCATATTAAAGACTGAAGCTCAGGTACATATTAATTGTTGCCTGACATTTTATAAATGTGTTTGTTGTTGGTGTGTCCTGTCTAGTGCAGAATGGTACACTGCTGCTTCAAAACATACAGTGCATAACATACTGTTCCATCATACAAGATCCAGATTGTTTTCCACATGAGCCATTCTCGTCATCATGTTGTGTTGTGATGCACTGAAAAAAAGTCCTCCATGCATCATTTTAGCACTCAAAATGAATAGGGTGGATTTCATTAAAAACATGACACAATATCAATGCAACAAGCCTTATACCTCAAGTGGTATTGCTGCCTTATCAAGCTTCGCAAAATTATTCCATATGCCTCACAGTGCAAATTTAGTCCTTATAATCAAACCCACACACAAACCTTTTATCTTCTGGATACTGTGTGATTACAGATACAACTCCCCAGCTGTGATAATTACAAGCTAAGAAACTAGTCACTACTTTGGGTCTGTAGCTGTTTTCTGAACAGGTCCTTTTGGCCACTGCTTCACATAGCAATCAGTATACTTAAAGGGACGTTGGAGATATTAAAGCAAATACTTGTAAAGTAGTTCCTTCCTGGAAGATTTTTACAAGTAAGGTACATTCTTCAAAGAAATTGATAACAGAAGTCAATATACAAAGAAGAGAAGTTAGTGATCTGAAATGATTACAATAATTGTATTAATTCAGCCATCATTAAAGCAAGGTGCACAACTTGTTATGGGAGAAGAAGAATGTTGATGTATAGTTCACAAGATTGCTTTACTGTAATATCTGGCATCATTTAACAGAAATAAAGAATTCAGAATACTATTGCTAGGGCACTGTTTCATTTGAAGGGTACTTGTCACTCTGTGGTAAAAAAAAAACAAACACAAAAAGGCAATTGACTAGGACAGCTAGAAGCCCACCAACAGAGGCCCGTCATTAATGGGGCCTGATATCTGTTCATATCTGACATCCTGTAGATCTTGGAACTGAAGTGTCCCTTTGATATTTTCAGTCTTGCCTTTTAGGTTAGAATTCCTTAAAAACATACGCAGAAAAAACTAATTGTTTTACCCGGTTGCAAAAACTTTTTTTTGCAGTTTTGGATATAGTATTAGAACTCCTATCATTATTTTTCCTAATGTGTTTTCCCTTAAAAGGTACATTTACCCACGCTTTTTGTTCTGATGACCATTGGCATTCATTGAACACTGCATGGCATCCAAATTGTCAGGGTCACCTGTGGCCAGGTGACAGATGCACACCGTAGGGGGACAGGAGTGCACCGCGAGGTAGTGAACCCTATGGCTGGCTTCTGCGGATAGGAAACTGGGTGGTTGTGGAAAGCGGGACCAGAGGAGCACAACCGGGATCCCAACGGAAGCGAGAGCCAAGATTCCCCAGGGCGCGGAGTCTAAGACCCAGCTGGTCTTCTCCAGGGCCTCTAGTGGTGAGGATGTTACGCTGCAGGCTGGGACCAGGTCGCGGCCCCTGGAGTTTCCTAGCTCACGCCCCGTAGGATAAGGGGAAAAGAGGGGAAGCAGCAGCACACGATAGAGAGAACCGAATAACAAGCTGAAGGTCAGGGGCCACAAGCAGACAAGGATAACGAAGAACGAGCCGAAGGTCAAGGGTCACGAGCAGACAGGGATAGTCGGGGACAAGCCAATAACGTAACAGAGAGACAGACGTAGCACACGGCAGGCAGGAACCCAAACACACAATGCCTAACAAACACGTTGATCAGCAAAGCAGGCTTGCAGTGCACAGGTTAATATAGTGTTCAGTGATAGGGCCTGGGGTGGAGTCAGGCTGGGAGGAGATTATAAAGGAAGCCAGGTGAAGGAGGTCTGGTCTCTAGATGAACACATTTGGAGGAAGGTAAGATGGCAGACAGACATTAATGCATATCCATGACAGTACCCTCCCTCTTACGAGGCCTCCCCCTTCCCCGCCTGGGCCCAGGTTTAGAGGGAAACTTCAGATGAAACTCCTTTAACAGACGAGGTGCAAAGACCTCAGATGCAGTGATCCAAGACCTCTCCTCAGGACCAAACCCTTTCCAATGAACGAGGTACTGAAGAACGCCTTTACAGAGTCGGGAGTCCAGAATTTGACTGATCTCGTACTCCTGATTATCCTCAGAGACAGGCGCCACGGTAGGGAGAGGACAAGAGAATTTATTGAGGACTAAAGGCTTTAGAAGAGCAACATGAAAGGAGTTAGTGATTTTAAGGCTCTTAGGAATCTGGAGTTTGAAACAAACCGGATTCAGTTTAGCAGTTACCGTGTATGGACCGATGAATCGTGGAGCAAACTTCAGAGAAGGAACTCGGAGCTTGATGTTCCTGGTAGAGAGCCAGACTTTGTCCCCTGGCTGAAGAGAAGGTGGTTTACGCCTGCGGCGGTTGGCAAAGCCTTTGAATTTTTCAGCAGCTGCCCGGAGGGAATCATGAACGTGACCCCAAACGGAATTGAGAGACTCCTGAACCGAAGCCAAAGCTGGAATGTCTGGAGAACAGATCATGGGAAGAGGAAGTTGAGGGTTTTCCATAAACTGTGAAAAAGGGTGTCTTCTGCGAACTGGTATTCACATGATTGTTATGGGAGAATTCTGCCCACGGGAGTAGAGAGGACCAATCGTCATGGTGAGAAGACACAAAGGTGCGAAGAAAGACCTCTAACTCCTGATTAACCCTCTCAGTCTGTCCATTGGATTGGGGATGGTAAGAAGAAGAAAAATCCAAGACAATATTGAGGGATTTGCAAAAGGCTCTCCAAAAACGAGACGTGAATTGGACTCCCTTGTCGGAAACAATATGAGAAGGGACCCCATGTAGGCGGAGAATTTCCTGAATGAAAATGGGAACCAAGGCAGGGGCAGAAGGAAGACCAGGAAGAGGAACAAAATGAGCCATCTTGGAGAATCGATCGATTACCACCCAAATGACTGTATTATTCTCAGACAGTGGGAGATCGGTGATAAAATCCATGGCAATATGGGCCCAGGGTTCCTTAGGAATGGGCAAGGGCATGAGGAGACCAGCAGGAGCTTGTGTGGAGGATTTGGACTGAGCACAGACATGACAAGCTTTAACGTAGTCTTTGACGTCTGAGCGGAGATTAGGCCACCAGTAGTGACGACTGATGAGTAGGAAGGATCGGAGGAATCCAGAATGCCCTGCCACCTTGGAATCATGTCCCCAACGAAGGATCTTAGCTCTTAGCTCAGTGGGGACAAAGGTCTTACCAGGCGGAATTTTAGACTTCAGGGTGGTAGAGTGGGCAACAATGCATGAGGTGGGAATGATCGGCTCAGGTTCAGGGGCGGACTCCTCGTCCAAAGTGTCAAATGACCTAGAGAGCGCATCAGCCCGACCGTTGCAGGAACCAGGTTTGTAGGTAATCGTGAAATTAAAACGGGCAAAGAAGAGACTCCACCTGGCCTGTCTAGGATTCAGACGTTTAGCATTCTGTAGATACTGTAAATTCTTGTGATCGGTAAAGATCGTTATGGAGTGAGGGGAACCCTCCAAGAGATGACGCCACTCCTCTAACGCCAATTTAATTGCGAGAAGTTCCCGATCACCGATGGCATAATTCCTCTCTGCCTGAGAATTTTTTTTGGAGAAGAACGCACATGGTTGGCGTCTCTTCTCAAAGATTTGAAGAAGCACAGCTCCCACCCCCATTGAAGAAGCGTCCACTTCAATAAAAAATGCATTCCCAGGATTTGGTCTCCTCAAGAGGGGGCCAGAAACAAAGGCCTGTTTCAGGTTGTGAAATGCAGAGACAGCTTCGGGAGGCCAGTCTCTGGCATTCACACCCTTCTTGGTCAAAGCGATAATAGGCGCGGCAATGGAAGAGTAATTCCTTATGAACTGCCTAAAATAATTAGTGAAGCCAAGAAAGCGCTGTGTGGCCTTGAGGCTAGCAGGAAGAGGCCAGTTGGTGATAGCCAAGACCTTCCCAGGGTCCATACGAAGCCCCGAACATGAGACGAAGCACCCCAAAAACAGGACCTCAGAACATTCAAAGGAACATTTCTCCAGCTTGGCATAGAGATTGTTCTCTCTAAGACGTTGAAGTACAGTGCGGACATGGTTTCTGTGGACGAGCAGATTCTCAGAAAAGATCAGAATGTCATCCAGATAGATGACAACAAACTGGTACAGCAGATCTCTGAAGATTTCATTGACAAAGTTTTGAAACACGGCTGGAGCATTACACAGACCAAAAGGCATCACCAGATATTCGTAATGCCCGTCTCTAGTGTTGAATGCAGTCTTCCATTCGTCACCCTCCCGTATTCGAATGAGATTGTACACGCCTCTGAGATCCAACTTGGTGAAAATGGAGGCACCCTTCAACCTATCGAATAGCTCAGATATAAAGGGTAAGGGGTATCGATTTTTAATAGTAACCGCATTTAAACCCCGATAATCGATGCAGGGTCTTAAGGTACCATCCTTTTTGGCAACAAAAAAGAACCCTGCCCCTGCAGGCGATGAGGATTTCCGGATGAAACCTCTCTCCAGATTCTCTGCTACATACTCCGACATGGCCTGGGTCTCTGGGATGGACAGAGGGTAGGTACGACCCCTGGGTAGAGTTGCTCCGGGGACAAGATCAATAGCACAGTCAAAAGACCTGTGGGGAGTAAGCACCTCAGCTGATTTTTTACAGAACACATCCCGGTAATCGCTGTATGCGGCGGGGAGATCAGAAGAAACAGAAGTGGCAGCAACCGGAAGACTCTCCTTGGGGGTCACCTTGAGAAGACACGACGAGAAACATGAGGAACCCCAGGCCAGGATCTGCCCAGAGACCCAGTCCACATGTGGAGAGTGGAGCTGTAGCCAAGGGAGGCCCAATACAACTGGGGTAGAGGCCTTGGGTAGAATAAGAAAGGATATCCACTCCTGGTGGAGAATCCCTACCGACATCCTAATGGGTAGCGTCTGGAAGCGAATAGGGCCCCCTGGGAGAACAGTGCCATCAATTGCCGAGACTACCAATGGGGTAGTGAGAGGTGAAAGGGTAAGCTTCATAGAAGAAGCAGTTCTCCAATCCATAAAATTGCCGGCAGCCCCGGAATCCAGGTATGCAAGGGTTGACTGAGGAGAAGTGCCTACATGAAGGAACACCGGCAAGAGCAGGCGAGAAGGTGATGTTTCTGGGTCCAATACTCCACCTTCCAAATGTATTAGACCCGAGCGTTTCCCGGACGAAGCGAGCAGGAGTCACGAAAATGACCCTTGCCCCCACAATAGAGGCACAAGCCCAGAGTTCTGCGCCTAGCACGTTCTTCGGGGGTTAGTCTGGTCCGGCCCAGCTGCATAGGTTCTTCAGCAGGTAGAGGATGCTCCATGGAATGAAGGGAGGGGAGCTCAGACTGGCTAGGACCCAGAGAGTGCTGGCGTCTTTTTTCTAAGGACCTCTCTTGAAAATGAATGTCGATCTGGTTGCATAATGAAATTACATCGTCCAGACCGACGGGAATGGCTCTTCCCGCTAATTCGTCTTTCACTCGGTCAGAGAGGCCATGTAAAAAGGTAGCGACCAGGGCCTCATTATTCCAGCTCAATTCAGCTGTGTGGATATGGAACTGAAGAGCATATTGCCCCACTGAACTAGATTCTTGGCGAAGACGTAAGACAGCACTAGCCGCTGAAGAAGCCCGAGCCGGCTCTTCGAAGATATTACGAAAGAGCTTCAAGAATTCGGACAGACTGGAAACCACTGGATCGTTCCTCTCCCACAGGGGGGCAGCCCAGGCCAAAGCTTCACCGGAGAGGAGGGAAATGATATAGGCTACCTTAGCCCGGTCAGACAGGAAGCTTTGAGGCTGAAGCTCAAAATGAATAGTGCATTGGCTGAGAAACCCCCTGCAGGCCTTGGAGTCCCCAGAGAAACGGAACGGAGCTGGCAATCTTAGTGAATGTGAGGCTGCGACTGGTGCGATAGGTACAGCCGCTGGTTGTACTTGGGGTTGCGGATTCGGGGTTCCCAAGGAGACCTGAAGCTGCTCGAATCGAGAAGCCAGATCCTGGAGGAATCGCATCACCTGGGTCTGATTTGATTCCTGGGTCTCAAGTCTGCGAACTATGCCCTGCAATGGATCATCCGCGGGAAGCGGGATGTCAGCCGGGTTCATGGCTGATCAAACTGTCAGGGTCACCTGTGGCCAGGTGACAGATGCACACCGTAGGGGGACAGGAGTGCACCGCGAGGTAGTGAACCCTATGGCTGGCTTCTGCGAATAGGAAACTGGGTGGTTGTGGAAAGCGGGACCAGAGGAGCACAACCGGGATCCCAACGGAAGCGAGAGCCAAGATTCCCCAGGGCGCGGAGTCTAAGACCCAGCTGGTCTTCTCCAGGGCCTCTAGTGGTGAGGATGTTACGCTGCAGGCTGGGACCAGGTCGCGGCCCCTGGAGTTTCCTAGCTCACGCCCCGTAGGATAAGGGGAAAAGAGGGGAAGCAGCAGCACACGATAGAGAGAACCGAATAACAAGCTGAAGGTCAGGGGCCACAAGCAGACAAGGATAACGAAGAACGAGCTGAAGGTCAAGGGTCACGAGCAGACAGGGATAGTTGGGGACAAGCCAATAACGTAACAGAGAGACAGACGTAGCACACGGCAGGCAGGAACCCAAACACACAATGCCTAACAAACACGTTGATCAGCAAAGCAGGCTTGCAGTGCACAGGTTAATATAGTGTTCAGTGATAGGGCCTGGGGTGGAGTCAGGCTGGGAGGAGATTATAAAGGAAGCCAGGTGAAGGAGGTCTGGTCTCTAGATGAACACATGAGGAGGAAGGTAAGATGGCAGACAGACATTAATGCATATCCATGACACAAATAAAACTTAAAATCAAAGTCTAAAAAGGGGGGGGGGATCTTAATAAAACATTATGACCATTTTCTAGGATGAAAAGCCAGCTATTTTAAAATGAGCAGCATGAGGAGCTGGAATTTTGGGAGACGTGCACCAGTGCACTAGGCAAAGATTTTATGGTGTATGATTTTCACAGACAACATCAGTGACAATGTATTCTGGCATCACATATTTTTATTGATTTTTTTACTTTTTTTTTTTTACAATTTTTTTATTTAAACTATCCAGCATAAACAGAGCAGGAAAAGCACATTAGACAGATACATGCATGAAAAGACAACATCAGTTATATTTAGCATGAAGTGCATGGGCGACCTTTCTGGAACACCCAGCAATACCAAAATCTACAGAGCTTAAAAGGGTATAAGAGGGGTCGCCTCTCTTGGATCAAGTAGTCACTGTCACCATAAATGTACAGGATAGAGCATTTTTCACATTAAATCAAGTGAAAGAAAAAGAAAACGGTAAGAACTAGAGAAATGTGGAAAGTGAGAAAGAGAACAGTAGGGGAAGGGAGGGAGGAGAAAAAAAAAGTGGGGGGTGGGGGAAAAGGGGAGATAGGGGCTGCCAGAAGTGGGTTGAAGGACCCTGAGGATGCGTCATTAGGATGCCGTGTTTTAGTGCCCTCAGAATGTGAAGAGGGCCTTTTCTTCTTCCGAGAATGTGGATATGTTCCAGTGGACCCAGGTTTTGTAATAAGTCTCATGCCTCTTTTGGGCAGAAAGTGACAGGTTTTTCCTTATTCACATCTTCAATTTATGAGAGCCAGAGCGAGGTAGGTCATGAGTCTCTCCAACGCAGCGCAATGCACGATCTGGCGGGATTAAAGAGATGGTGTATAGCTGATTTGTTGTATGTTTTCTCAGAAATATTCGAGACATGTAGGAGGTAGTGGTTCATGAGAGCCTATGACGCTGCCGTTCTACTGCACTCTTATACGGTGGGTCTTGGCTTGTGTGAGCGGCTGTCTCTCCATCTGGCCATTTACCTCCGGTCACTCTACCCTGTCTACCATCTTTGATTACCACGCATGACACCACAGCACCTCTACATGCAGTCTGCAACCTTTTAGATGTAAGTGGATATTGGAATAAAGTGTTGTTGTTTTTATTCACACTGTCCTGGTGCCCTGTTTTCTCCTTTTATTTTTTATTCTGATACCCCTAATTAAAAACGAGTGAAACCAATTGCTTTCAGAAGTCACCGAATTAGTAAATAGAGTCAACATGTGTGTAATTTAATCTCAGTATAAATGCAGCTGTTCTGTGAAGCCCTCGGAGGTTTGTTAGAGAACCTTAGTGAACAAACAGTATCATGAAGGCCAAAAAACACACCAGACAGGTCAGGGATAAAGTTGTGGAGAAGTTTAAAGCAAGGTTAGGTTATAAAAAAATGTCCCAAGCTTTGAACATCTCATGGAGCACTGTTTAATCCATCATCTGAAAATGGAAAGAGTATGGCACAACTGCAAACCTACCAAGACATGGCCGTCCATCTAAACTGACAGGATGGGCAAGGAGAGCATTAATCAGAGAAGCAACCAAGATCCCGTAATAACTCTGGAGGAGCTTCAGAGATCCACAGCTCAGGTGGGAGAATCTGTCCACAGGACAACTATTAGGCCCTGTACACACGATCAGACTTCCTATGGATTCTAGTCCGATGGATTTGTCCATCGGATATCCGATGAAACTGTTTTCCATCAGTCTTGCCCACACACCATCAGTCAAAAAACCGACCGTTCCAAACGCGGTGACGTAAAACACTCAGATGAGCCGAGAAAAATGAAGTTTAATGCTTCTGAGCATGCGTCGACTTGATTGTGAGCATGCGTGGGTTTTTGATCCGATGGACTTGCCCATAGACGATCGGAGTTTTCGATCGGTTTTTTATCCATCGGAAAAATTTAAAACGTGTTCTGTTTTTTAAAACCGATGGAAAAAAGACCGATGGGTCCCATACACGATCGGTTTGTCTGATGAAAAGAATCCACCGGACGAAAATCCATAGGATATCCGATCGTGTGTACAGGGCTTTAGTAGTGCATTCCACAAATCTGGCCTTTATGGAAGAGTGGCAAGAAGAAAGCCATTGTTGAAAAAAAGGCATAAGAAGTCCTGCTTGCATTTTGCGAGAAGCCATGTGGGGGACACAACAAACAGGTGGAAGAAGGTTCTCTGGTCAGATGAGATCAAAATTTAACTTTGTGGCCTAAAAGCAAAACGCTATGTGTAGCGGAAAACTAACACTGCACATCACCCTGAACACTCCATCCCCACGTGAAACATGGTGGTGGCAGCATCATGTTGTGGGGATGCTTTTCTTCAGCAGGGATAGGGAAGCTGGTCAGAATTGATGAGAAGATGGATGGAGCCAAATACAGGGAAATATTAGAAGAAAACCTGTTAGAGTCTGGAAAAGACTTGAGTTGAGACTTTGAGATTTTGCAAAGAAGAATGGCTAAAAAGTTCACTTTCTAGCAGTGCAAAGCTGGTAGAGAAATCCCCAAAAAGACTTGCAGCTGTAATTGCAGCGAAATACAAATGCACTTTTCACATATTTATTTGTAAAGATTTTTGAAAACCATTTATCATTTTTTTTTCCACTTCACAATTTAAGTGCCACTTTGTGGTGATCTATCGCATAAAATCCCAATAAAATCCCAATAAAATACATTTACGTTTTTGGTTGTAACATGACAAAATGTGGAAAGTTTCAAGGGGTACCAATACTTTTTCAAGGCACTCTATCTATCTATCTATCTATCTATCTATCTATCTATCTATCTATCTATCTATCTATCTATCTATCTGTCTATCTGTCTATCCACATGTAGCACCCTCTACCATAGGGAAACTGTCAGTACAGGCAAATTTAGGCAGGCCTATGCTTTCGACTAGACCTGCTTGTTTTGATCTGGGGCAGGGAGTGGTTAGTGTAGCAGTGGGTGTGACCACCTGTGCTCTGGTTCTGAGGCACCTCCCCTGCTTTCAGGGAGATTGTTCTGGAAGAGAGGCAGGACCTGGAATTGGAGTGGCAGGCAGCTCATGTGAGGAGCCCTGACCAATCCCCAGTCGGTATTGGCAGGGGGCAGGCCTCCCATATAAGCTGAGGTCACATGCTGCTGGGGGAGATTGTTGGCCAGGAGAAGTGGAGAATGGAATACTAGGCAGTTGCTGTAGGGCGTCCCCATCTGGGGGGGGGGGGCCGCGCCGAACACGGAGTGGCCCGGGGAGAGCTGTGAGGGAACCTCATCCTTACACGGTCATGGATGAGGTCCGAGTCTGTACATGGTCACAGATGAGGAATTCCTGGAGCAAAAGGGCAGGAGGTACTGCTGGAACGTATGTCTGGATAAAGTTCTCCATCACGGACTTGGGGCAGGAGAAGGTCAGTGTGTATACCACAGTGGAGTGCTGGGTGCGGAGGCATGCCAGGGAGTCTGGGAGGGAACTTCATCTTTACACGGTCATGGATGAAGTCCTCATCTTTACACGGTCATTGGTGAGGAGTCCCGGAACAGAGGGGAGACTGTGGGGTGACAAGTCGCTGTGGCCTGATTTGCAGGCCGGGCTAGCTGGGAGCAGTAGTCCACCTGTTACCAAATGCCGCAAACTTTTGGCCTAGTAACAGCACTCAAGTAACATTATTCAAGCAACATTACAACAGTAACTAATTACAGCCAGCAATCTGGGGGTTATTCAGAGTGATCCTCTTTTGACATAATGAAGATGATGAGACAGGAATCTAACGGTTTTCTCAGTGGAAGATTTGTGCAGGAGAAAAAAAATCCTGGGAGTGATATTCTGCAGGAGCTAGTGCAGAGGAGGAGGAGCAATAGTCTGCATGGAGATATGCAGGAGAAGAGACAGTGAATGTTAGGAGTACATCAGTTCTTCAGGGCTAAATCTACTAATCAATGTTCTCTAAATGTGATGGCTATGATATATGGGGGTCTGGCAGCAGGGTGATTTGGTGGATGTTTGTTACTAGTAGCAACCAAGCGCTACATATCTATCTATCTATCTATCTGTCTATCTATCAAAAGACCTAATAAAGCAAAAAAAAAAAAAAAAAATGAATGGAGAGCCCAGCAGCTAAACAGCGTCTACAGTTGTTGTTGGCACACACAAAAAGTAGTCCTTAAAGTGTATCTGAATCCAATAACAAGAATCGTTATATTGCAGCTTACCATGCCTTAGATATGGTGGCTGCTTTATTTTTCTGTTATAAGACTTTTTTCCTTAATTATCACCTGGTGATCAACCAGTAACACAATTCTTGTCTTAGGTTGGCTCACCTATCTACGAAGAAGCAACATGCCTGAACAGCACCATTGCCTGACCAGGGTAGTGCTACATGGACTAGTGGATTTGGATGAACAATACATAGATGACTAACAAATTAAGGCTGAATTCCAGCTACACTTTTTAAGCAGTTATAGAAACTGTTGTTCTTTTCCTTTTGTGATAAGAGTTTTCCATCAATGTATAAAAGCTGACCGTTGTAAGCAGCCGTGTCACTGTTAAATGGTTTGTCTCATCCCTGTAACTGAATCTTTTGCTGGACAGCTTTGTCTGTTAAATTGAGTTGAAAAAAATACAGAGTTACTGGTCAGATCACCAGGCAAAAGGAAAGGAGAAAAGCTTTAAAAAAAAACGAATGCAGCCATCACATGGTAAAAGGATCAGCTGCAATATATACATTTATTTATTTATTTATTTTGCATTTTGGCTTAGATACACTTTCAAAAGGACTGTTGGGTCACTGAGCTGTAAACACCTGGGGGTATACAAGAATCCGTTGTCCAGTATGCTGCAATCTAAAGTAATATATTCCAGTGTGGCACAGCTAACCACTGTATAGAAGCAATTAACTCTCCATACCAAAACTATTAGCTCTCCCTGAACTACTCTAACATGCACTGACAAATCGCTATAGTGTGGGAGCTAGCACAAACCCAAGCCCTTGTTGTGGGCCTTCTAAGACAGATTACGTACCAGAACTGAATAATTGGGGGTTAATCTACCAGTAAAAAAGTATAAACATCACTTCTAGAGTCAGTAAACTGTCTGGGAAGTGCAGTTATTTAGTGTCGGTGGGATGCGGTAACACTGCGAATCCACTGCGGTTTCCTGCATCGCACCCGACACGCATGGCACTTCACACTGCCATATGCGAACTGCTGGGAGTGTCAATACAAGTGTAGCGGGCATTTAAATTTGGGGGGGATTTATTCAACCCGGATGCACTAATTGTTAGGGAGTCTGAGAATCCCTTTTGTGGTTCTTGGAGGACTCTGGTGGTGCAAGGTTCCCTGCGGCCTGCTGGTGGCATTGTCGCCCTGGGCCGGAGTTGAACCCGCACCGCAAGACTGCTCCCTTTTTGTCCTTTCCTGGTGCTGGTACAGCGGGGCGGGGAACCCGCTGTGACGCAAAGGGAGAGAGGATAAAAGGGGCGGACACCCTTACCACGTGGCTGTTGTGGTCGGAGGGTTCAGAGTTCGGAGTTGGAGGACGCGGCCGCACCCAGGCACCTTCAGCCTGGGTGCTGGCGTTCCGGAGTTCCGGGCCCAGGTGCCCTTGACCTGGCCAGAGCGAGAGATGGAGTCCATCCCAGGCACCTTAAGCCTGGGGTGAGGTACTATGGCCGAGGCCTGGGGCCCAGTAACATTGACTGGGTTCCGCAAGGGTGGAGGAGTCCGAGGGGCCCTAAGGTGTTGGGACCCGTATCTGAGGTGAGGAGGCCGGGGAGTGTAACCCTTCCGAATAGCCCGGTACAGCATTAATCCGGTGACGGCAGGGCCTCTGGTAACTCTCTTGGAGGGATGTATTCCCCCTGACAGGGGCTGCAGCGTAGCGAAGGTAACTCCAGTTCCTGTTCATTAGAGTCGCTGGAAGAGACTCTGAAGCCAAAAAGTATGTTTTACAGCCACTGTGCTTAGCAACCGTTGGTGAAACCTCAACGGTTTAGTTTCTTTGAGGATTGTGCCTTGACCTACTCTCTACCAATACTGAACTGTTCTATGGGTCTCAAACTGCTCGTAAAGGACTATTTGTTTGCCGTTATGGAATAAATAAGTGTTGGACCTTTTCAGTGTGTGGTACTCCAATTACTGGGAGCAAAGGGGGTTATCAGCAGAAAAGACTTGGCTCTGGGCGTATACACAGCCCGAAGGTAATCTGATGCTGGCCTTCACCTCTACATGCTGTAATCTAGAGGACATGGGCCGTGGTGCACCTCGCTCTCCCCTTCAAGGTACCCCTAGACCGGAGCCAGAGTAAAGAATAAGAGAGAGGGTGAGGCCGCTACACAATGTTAATGACACCTCCATTTCAACTCGCATATCGCACTGCGAACTGACAGTTCGGACATGAATCAGATCGCATAGGAGTGAACACTCATGCGATCCGATTCTGGTGCAGACCAAAAAAGGGTCCTGGGCAAGTTTGGTCTGAATGCGATGCGAATTCAGCCATACAGATTGTATGGCTGAATTTGCATTGCATTGGGGCCAAATTTCGCATAGCAGGACATCGCCTGTGATTTGCACTGATGTTTCTAGTATTTTTGATTTCACAACACTTCAACACCATCTATATCACAGTCCTAGATATTATTCCTCAGATTCATGCTGTACACTGTATTTGTATATCTATTCATTTCCAACAAAGCGACCACATTTCAATTAGTATCTAGTTACTTTTTACCACTCATAACTTATATCATAGAGGTTTTTTTTATTATTATTATTTTAATATTATTTTGCACATTCAAATCATTTAGTTTACTATTCATTTTTACAAATTCTGCCACTCCATCATAATTCCACGCATCAGTCATGATCCACTCATCCCACCTGCCACTTTATCCCAGCTCCACCCCATTTCCCAGTTTCTCTCCTCCCACCTGTCATTTTCTCCCCTCCTCTTGGTTTCTTATTTTGCTCTCCAGCCCCATTTATACACAGTAATTTTTCAACCCTCCAAACTGTCATTTTCCTCTTTCCACTGTCCCAGCTCTGCCCATATGTCCTTTTTTTACTTCTTCCACCCCTCCCCTAGATTTTCCATCCCAATTTAGTATTAGTGCCGGTTCACATAGGTGCGCTCTGCGAGATCGCATGGGATTTGCACCGCACTGCAGTGATAAATGATGGTGTTGAAGTGTTGTGAAATCAAAAATACTAGAAACTGATATAAACTGGGATGTGATCAGTTCAAGCAGATGTAGTAGATATACAGAGTTAAGGTGTCACTAAAGGGAAAACCTTTTTTTCATTTTGGATAGAGTAAGATAGCAGATAGCAATAAAAACCGGATAGGTGTTCTAATCCCCCTCCACTCAATCCAAAACAAAAAATTAAAACATTTTATTTGCACTTAGTGACACTTTAAATAAGAGCGGAAAACATAAAGACTAGATTACAAGGGGGTGAGATTACATGAAAGCTTGGTTATGGAAAATGGATTGGTATCTCAGAAAAAATGAAGTGACCAGGGTTTTGACCCTTTCATACTCTACAATTTAAAAAAAATCGCTGTACTAATTCATAGCTTTTGTTTGGGGGAAAGGCAAACTGCGTAATAAGCCAGGTAAAAAGTTTCTAAAGGGCTGTTGTCTAATAGACAACTTTTGTGTCTGCTATCATCTTGCTATCACCTGGTTCCCAAAAGGCTGCTTTTAAATTATTATTTGGAGCTGTCTGCCATGCTGTATCCTGGCCTAGGCCAACAAGGCCTAGGCCTAGGGCAGCACTTTGCAGGGGGGCAGCACGGAAAGAGTCCCCACTGGCTTGCGCTACACTGTTTGTGTAGAGCCAGTCTTATGGGGTGGACTGGGCAGAGAGGCAAATTAGGCAAATTAGTCTAGCGCCTCCATAAAGCAGCTGCACTGCTTCCGGTATGCGGCCGCTATTCCGCAACTGTGGGGGGGGGGGGGGTGGCGGTGCTTCTAATTTTGAGTGTCCTACCATCCTGGACCACAAACCTTCCTCACTGTGTTATATGTTTTCTGCTGCACCATTGGCATGTTTATATCTTCTTAGTCCTCTCCATAAAATTATCAGAAATTTTTGCTTAAAGTAGAACTACAGGCAACATTTTTTTTTTTTTTTTCATTCTGGATAGAGTAAGGGAGGGTTATAGCCCCTGCCAGTTTATTATTTACCCTCCCTGTCCCATTACAGAGATTTCCCTTCACTTCCTGCCCCATAGCCAAACAGGAAGTGAGAGGAAATCTATGCAAATTAAGGGACTCCATTGCCCCCCCAGGCCCTCAGAACTAGTGTCCCCACTTGAAATTTTCAGGATGGGTCTTAAACAGAAAGGGGTGTGGCCTTGACAGGAAGGGGTGGGTCATATTTAAATTAGGGGGTACACAAGTTTAGTCAGGCATAGGGCAGCACAAAACCTAAATACACTACTGGCTGTCTGTAATTCTTTTTTGGAGTTATTGTTTTAAACTATTTTTAGTTGACATTCTGCAAAGGTCCAACTATTCATTGAGCTTGACTATCTCTCACCTCCCTTTTCTGATTTCTCTGTACAATTTAAGTCTCCATCTCTCTCCATCACCTTTTCAAATCCATCATGCACCAAGCTGTTGTCAAGCTGAGTGTCATACATGCTGTCAGGCGCTCTTTGGGTCACACTTAGCGTCCCTCGACTTTCTTCACTGATACAAGTCCTTTCTTTTGCTAATTCATTTTCCAGCCCTCGCCTGGTCTTGAGACTGTAGGATGTTCTATAGTTAGAATGGAGCCTTATGAGCCTACAGCTCTATCTTTATAATTCATGCGTCATGGCAAGATAACGTTATCTACTCCAAAAACTGGCATTGCTTAGTCAATTGTGTTCACTTTCCGTAAAGTCGGTATCTCAAATTCAGTAGGTTTTTATGCTTTGTATTATATTAAAGAGTATTTTGGGAGGATCACCTTTTGTTTGCTAATGCCAGACTGACTTAAGACAAATAATATTTAAAAACAATTTATCACGCTAGAAGCTACATATCTGCACATTGGTTCAGTTGCGTTCGCTTTGGGTGATTATTAATCTAGGACTGTTTGGGTAGGGTTGCCAAAGAATGAACAAGCTTTTTGGCATAATTTTCCATACTCTCTCGCTTTATGTTGGCAAGTATTTAATTGTTTGGGAATGTATCCAATGCACACTGCCCTTTCCTTGATTGATCTTTAAAAAACAGCCAACATGTTATTCAGGGGACTAATTTAAAGACACACTGCTACATTAAAATATATCAGCTGTATTTTACCAGCTGGTCTATTAGAAAAAAAGGTTTAGCATTAGACTTAGTTAATCCTTTTTTTATAGTAATTAGTACTACTACCACTAATAATAATTAATATATCTAAATCCAAGAACAAAAATGTAATATGATGTAGCTTACCAGTCCTTAGACAAGGTAAAGCCCTGTACACACGATCGGATTTCCTATGGATTTTAAACCGATGGATTTTTCCAGCGGAAATCCGATGAAGCTGACTTCCATCAGTCTTGCCTACACACCATCAGTCAAAAAAACGATCGTCCCAAACGCTGTGACGTAAAATACTCAGACGAGCCAAGAAAAATGAAGTTCTATGCTTCTGAGCATGCGTCGACTTGATTCTGAGCATGCGTGGGTTTTTTATCCAATGGAGTTTCCCACAGACGATAGTAATTTGCTATCGTTTTTTTTTTCATCGGATAAATTTAAAACATGTTCTATTTTTTAACACCGATGGAAAAAAGACCGATGGGGCCCATACACGATCGGTTTGTCTGATGAAAAAAGTCCATCGGACTGTTTTCATCTGTAAAACTGATCGTGTATACAGGGCTTTAGTGCATTTGTTTTCTTTTTTTTGGGGTTTATTTTCCTCTATTTTAATTTAGTGATCCTGCCAGTAACACACTTCCTCTCCTAGGATGACAAAACTCTCTCATCATGCTGTATTCAGGGCTGCTGTTAAAAATCACGGGGCTCTGTACAGCCTACCTGACCCACTCTATATCCTGAAGCGATCCCCAATTCCATGCAGCAGCCAGCTGGTGGGAGAGGAAAATAAGCCGTCATGGCTGCTGGAGAGGCACACAGAGGGAGGGGGACCTGGCAGCATGGGGAAGGAGATTATCCACATGAGGGGTGATCGGTGTGGTGGGGGACATTTACTAGAACAGAGAGAGAGAGATGTCACCAGCACACCAAGATCGCCAAAATGGTTTATTCAGCGACTACATTGTTACAGGAAATAGCAAAGTTTCGAAGCCACGCAGGACCCCTTCATTAGGCTCGTGAAGGGGTCTTGTGTTGCTATTTTCTGTAACAATGTGGTCACTGAATAAAGCTTTGGACCCATTTTAGAGATCTTGGTGTGCTGGTGACATCTCTCTCTGTCTGACTACCCATGGTTTCCAGCCAGTGGTTGTCGCTTCAGAATCAGCACCCACTTACATATACAACCATCTCTATAGGAACGTGTGCATTGGGAATAGTGCATTGGAATTTATTAGAACATATTCCCTGTAGTTCCCCACAGCAGCAGCTGAAAGCTTGTGGGAAGCAGAGTAGATAAAGCCAGCTTTCATCTGTTGCAGGGAGAGCCATACAGGGCATTAGCTCCTATAATTCCCCCACCCCCCGCTGGACTGGTCACCCCCTCCTGTCCATGATGCGATTCCTCCTGCTGCCTGGACCCCCCTGCTGAACTGATGGGGCCTGGGCCCCATACAGGAGGCCTGTTGGTACCCCCTTATCAGCAGCCCTGGCTGTATCTATGGAGGAACAGCTTTATGACCCTAGGACAAGAAGTGTCTCATGAATATAGAACAACTCCCTCTCTTCTTATCTCCATAACAGAAGTTATTCTGGAGTATGCAGATTTAGCTGGAAACAATAATATGTGATAACATTCAGCACAGGCAGAGATTACAGGAAGTTATAAACCAACAATGTTTCTTGCAGGATCCAAAGATATTTTGATCAGATTTGTTGAACAGATATAAAAAAAAATGCTATCAATGGTATATTTAACATACCAAAAGGGAACAAATAAAATAAGTCAATTTTTTCGATTTACATACTTTAAAACTAAAATAATAATAATAACAACAACAGCTATTATAATTGTTATTGATAATAATATATACATTGGCAAAATATTATTTAAAATTACAAATTTAATATTGAAATGTGCTTTATATCCTCAAAATGAATAAATCTTAATATGACTTTTTTTTAATGAACCAATTCAAGCATCACCTTATTGGTTAACAGTTTTAAACTAAAAAGGAAAATGCTTTTAACCTATATCCTTTGGTCAATAAAGGACCAACTCTATCTGTAAACAATGTCAGATGGTGTCTCACACATTGCACTTAAGAAATCTTACTCCAGATAGTGCCTTGACCCCGACGGCCTTGTAGACTAGGTAGCTTAATTGACACAAAGCAGGAATCCTTCAAAATCCTTCACTTTTCTATATTAGAGAAATAGCAGCAGACCAGTAGTAATAATAGTTGAGCTGGAACCTCATAAAGAACGCTGAAGTTGTTGTTATTCTCTTATTTTTGAATTTCACAACCCTCAGGAGCCCTACACATAAAGCAGAAGTGATCGCTGTGCACATTGATTATGTCTCGCTGGCTATTTGTATGCTCATCGCCATCAGGTAAACTATTTGCACAGCTGGTCTCTGGACATAACAGTTTTCTCTGGATGGTTTTCTGTTGAGAGGTTTATTTTGTTAAGCTCAAGGCTTATATAATTAAGTGAAAACATGTTGTCATTCACCATGATATAAGCATTGCTCCTGTCGACCGATTGGATTTCGACATTTTCTGAGGCTAATTTAACGTACAATTTAGAAGTAATAGCACATAAATAGTCTTTTTAGCTATTACCTTGCTACATTCAATCCAACCTAATAATCAGTTATATCTATATATTTTTCTATTATCTAAAGTGAGGGAAATCACAATTAGACAGGTGCCCCTGTTGAATGTTTTCCCTTCTATTTCTATGTCGGTGACAAGTGTAAAATTTTGAATTTACTGTTAGGCCCCTTTCACATGAAGGGCTCAATCAGATCTGCCTCTCAATTTTTCAGGTGGACCTCATCAGACCCTCCATTCTTCCCTATGAACTGGCAGGTGTAAACTTGTTTGTGTCCCTCTTGAGACGCCGTGCTTGTTGTTAGCTGTGGATGTCTCGGTCTGTGTCTTACAGTGATTGGGTCTTTATTCTTACAATTGACTTAACTTCCTGCCTTTGCCTGTTGATGATTCACATTTTGCCTTCTATTTGATGAAGTTGTAACAAGTGCCAACTTGGGACTAGTGGCAGCCACAAGTGCAAGGTGTTTCTATCTTTCCACATCCTTCGTGGCCATTGGTCATGCTAAACCCCCCTGACGATACACACAGCCTGACTGAATCATTATTAATTTAACCACCGAGTGATTTTGACTCTACCTGAGGTGACACATATAGGTGTAGTCACCACCACCTATACACAATCCTGCCAATAACCGGGTCCTGCAATTATGCTCATCTGGCAAGTCAGCCATTGCTTATTCATCAAATCATTCAGATTGTAACCTCATTGGGGTCTTTCCCAGTCCTATAGCCTGGAATAACTACTTAAATGAGCTATTTGCCAATTGCCATTTAGCATATACCTCTTGTGTTGTGCACTGTTTACATCCCTCTTTTACCTGCTATTAAAAGTTTACTGCTTGATTTAAGTGGAGGGAAAATAGTCCGCTTTCTGTCCCCTGGCCCCCACTGAACACAGGGGGCCCGAAGAAGTTTTTTTTTCTAAATAGCTGCACAGCGGGAGATTAGCTTATTGGTGGACAGGGTTTGGCAGCCCGTTCTACCTCCGTTGTCACTGAAACCGGCCCACTGAGCTATCGGCCCACCAGGAAACTCCCGGTAGTCCCGATGGCCAGTACATGCCTGGATATAAGGAATATAAAGCACTCTCACCAGCCTCGGAAGCAGCCCGCAGAGACCGGCGAAACCGGTCAGGATATGCCAGTGTTCACCTCTCTACTATGACCTGCTTGAAACCTATTTGACACTTTATGGAATGGTACACCCTGCAATGGATATCCCTCTCACCGATCATAAGATATCCGTGAACAGCAGGACCTGATAAGTACCGGTATATACTCTTCTTGGATGTGGGACTTTTGATCATTTCTGTGCATGATCACCATGGATTACAATTGGTTTCTTCAGAACTTTGGCTGGAAGTTCAAGACTATTGTTTGACCCTTCACAGTGCGAGGGATTTATTCAAGGCATGGAGTTCTGTTTAAGCGTAATATGCTATCTGACCTTTTGGTTACATTTATATGACAGTGAACCTCCTCTAGACCACTGCATCATTCCAATTGTATCGAGCTATTTCACCATCATCCAGTTGTATTCTTTTTAACATAAACTATGTGAACTTTTAACTGATCACATCCAAGAATTGCAGGCTCTGGCGTTTAGTTACCCAGTGAAAGGGACTATACTGGACTATTCCATTGCAGGATTATCGGTCTAGCATACTGGACCCTGCATACACATATCCCCAAACAGTGGCAACACAAGTGGGGGGGGTCAAATATATTTGCTTGTCCTTTGTGGTCATAGATATATGCATATATGAGGTGGGCATGGCTTTTTAATCAGTATGAGTGTTATTGTGTAATTGGTAACAGTTGTATTGTTGATTTTTTCTTTCTTGCTTGACATTAAAGTGATTGTAAACCCTCTGGGGTTAGTTGCACCTACAGGTAAGCCTAGATTAAGGCTTACCTGTAGGTGTTTGCAATATCTCCTAAATCTACACGGTTTAGGAGATATTTGCCAAAAATAGTACACGATGTCTACGGCACATGCGCGCCGTAGACATCGGCGCTGGTGCACTGTAAATGCCAGTTTTATGAATCGATAATGCCGGCTAACCTTCCGGAGCGATGTCTGCGGCCAGAGGGGGAGACGAGGATGGCTTCGGGGGCTTTGATCTAAGGTAAGTAATGCATAATGAGCTAGTATGCTAGTCATACTAGCTCATTATGGCTTTGTCTTGCAGGTTTAAAAAAAAAAAAAATTCTGGGTTTACAACCACTTTAATAAATATATTTTTCTAATGGATACAGTGAGTTGAACTAATAATTTTGCTTGATATGAGATGGTTGAGCGAAAACTGGTTTTTTTTTTATTCTTAGTTATTAATAGTGTTATATGTTTCTTACCGATAGCTCCTATCTCATTCACTACTTAGCTCATAGGGACATTTTGTAATTTTGTAATAGGCAGTATCTTGAGGGTCATTTACATTTTAGTGTATGATATAAGGGTAAAACTGTGTACACTTTTTATTAGCTCAAATTCAGATGAACTATTAAAATAGATACATAGTCCAATAAGAACCAAAATTGTGCAATGACTGCAAAGTACTCTAGTTGATGGCCAAATGAAATGTATAACAAAGTTTTTATTTTTGTGTGTTCTAATGACCAGAAAATCAATTGTAACTGAATACATTTTTTTCAGGATAGGTATGTGTATCTCTGTGTTTTGCTTCTATACAGCCGCTTCACAAAATGCAGAGGCAGCACATGGCCTTCTATATACTGCATGTTTGACAGACTTCAATCACCTCTTCTATGAATGGAGCCATCATTTACACACAAAGAGAGTTAGCACACTAGCAGACATCTGTGTCAGCAGCTTGGGACTTGGGGTGGCAATGCATAAAACCAGGTGTCACCGTGGAAGCAGAGAATCATCTGATAAAGCTGAGCCAGATGCTGATGGTTGTTGGTGTGTGTACATGACTAATACATGGATATAATGGGGAGAGAGAGAATGCACTATGAATTTCAAGAAGGTATTTAGAAGGCAAATTGGCATGGCAATTGAAAAAAAAAGGCTTTCCTTTTTTCTTTTTTTTTTTTATATTGTATCTGTTGGCTTTCTCTGCAACAAATAGGCATTCCACATATATCTCCGATGGAGACTAGGGACACATTTTCTTTGTATTCCATATATAATAGACATGTGCATTAGTTTTCGTCCGAATGCATTTTCGTCCGAATTTCAGGTATTTTCGTTATCGTTTTAACAAACGAAAACGAAAATGCAGAATCCGAAAACCGAAAGATCCGACATAAACAAATGTTTAATTTTCGTTTTCGTTGCAACAACAGTTCGATATAGATAGGAGATTCGACATGAGGCTGACAATAACAATCTGTGTCCATCGAACCTGTGGTCGAATGTGCCTAACCTTAACTCTATTAGTCCAAGATTATTCTACATAGGAGAGAAAAGATTTGACATTATAGAGAGAAAAGATTCGACATAGAGAGAAAAGATTTGACATTATAGAGAGAAAAGATTTGACATTATAGAGAGAAAAGATTCGACATTATAGAGAGAAAAGATTTGACATAGAGAGAAAAGATCACTGCTGGAATTGGGTGGGGGAAGTAAAATAAAAAAATGATGATGATGAATGTTATTGGCTGATTGTAACCAAAGAGGAGGAGCAGTAAAATAGCTAGAACTAACTTGACAATTCGACATGAACGACGAAGATTCAACGAAGCATCGAAAAACATACAAACGTCGAATCTGTCATTGAAGGCTTATGGTGTCTGTTGAAAGTTCTAAGAAGATTCTACGGAGCAGATAAACTGTACAACGCTGCAATCGTAGATTTCCGGTCAAATGCTCGGCCCATAGGCTATAGAAGAATTCTAATGTTGGTTGACTAGTAGGGATGAGCTTCGAGTTCGAGTCGAACTCATGTTCGACTCGAACATTGCCTGTTCGCCCGTTCGCCGAACAGCGAACAAATTGGGGTGTTCGCGGCAAATTCGAAAAATCTATGGAAGAAATCTAAAGTGCTAATTATAAAGGCTTATATGCAAGTTATTGTCCTAAAAAGTGTTTGGGGACCCGGGTCCTGTCCCAGGGGACATGTATCAATGCAAAAAGAAGTTTTAAAAACGGCTGTTTTTTCGGGAGCAGTGATTTTAATAATGCTTAAAATGAAAAAATAAAAGTGAAATATTCCTTTAAATTTCGTACCTGGGGAGTGTGTATGATATGCATGTAAAGTGGCGCATGTTTCCCGTGCTTAGAACTGTCCCTGCAAAAAATGTCATTTTTGAAAGAAAAAAAGTCATTTAAAACTCATTCGCGGCTATTAATGAATTGTCGGCTCCCGGCAATACATACAAAAGTCATTGATAAAAAAATAAAAAAAAAGCGTGGGGGTTCCCCAGAATTCAATTACCAGGCCCTTCAGGTCTGGAATGGATATTAAGGGGAACCCCGCCGCAAATTTAAAAAAAAATTGACGTGGGGTTCCCCCAAATATCCATTCCAGGCCTTTCAGATCTGGCATGGATTTTAAGGGGAACTCCACCCCAAATTTAAAAAAAAAATGGCGTGGAGTCCCCCTAAAAATCCATACCAGACCCCTTATCCGAGCACGCAACCTGGCCGGCCGCAGGAGAAAAGGGGGGACGAGAGAGCGGCCCCCCCTCCCTCCTGAACCGTACCAGGCCACATGCCCTCAACATGGGGAGGATGTCCCCATGTTGATGGGGACAAGGGCCTCATCCCCACAACCCTTGCCCGGTGGTTGTGGGGGTCTGCGGGCGGGGGGCTTATCGGAATCTGGAAGACCCCTTTAACAAAGGGGATCCCCAGATCCCGGCCCCCCCCTATGTGAATTGGTAAGGGGTACATTGTACCCCTACCATTTCACGAAGAAAGCGTAAAAAAATGTTTAAAAAAACACACAAACACCTTGAAAAAGTCCTTTATTTAAAAAAAAAAAAAAAAAAACATTCCAGCGGTGAAATCCAGTGTCCCGCGGCGATCCCGATGTCCAGCGCTGTCCTTCATTGGTTGTGCCTGAGCGGACCTGATGGGGAACTCCCTCTCAGTATTTTAAATGTATAGACCCGCCCCTTCTAAAGTTCCCCATCAGGTCCGCTCAGCGGACCAGATGCGGAACATGAGAAGGGGCGGGTCTATACATTTAAAACACTGAGTTCCCCATCAGGTCCGCTCAGGCACAACCAATGAAGGACAGTGCTGGACATCGGGATCGCCGCGGGACACTGGATTTCACCGCTGGAATGTTTTTTTTTTTTTTTTTTTTTTTAAATAAAGGACTTTTTCAAGGTGTTTGTGTGTTTTTTTAAACATTTTTTTACGCTTTCTTCGTGAAATGGTAGGGGTACAATGTACCCCTTACCAATTCACATAGGGGGGGGCGGGATCTGGGGGTCCCCTTTGTTAAAGGGGTCTTCCAGATTCCGATAAGCCCCCCGCCCGCAGACCCCCACAACCACCGGGCAAGGGTTGTGGGGATGAGGCCCTTGTCCCCATCAACATGGGGACATCCTCCCCATGTTGAGGGCATGTGGCCTGGTACGGTTCAGGAGGGAGGGGGGGCCGCTCTCTCGTCCCCCCCTCTTCCCCTGCGGCCGGCCAGGTTGCGTGCTCGGATAAGGGGTCTAGTATGGATTTTTAGGGGGACTCCACGCCATTTTTTTTTACATTTGGGGTGGAGTTCCCCTTAAAATCCATGCCAGATCTGAAGGGCCTGGAATGGATATTTGGGGGAACCCCACGTCAATTTTTTTTTACATTTGCGGCGGGGTTCCCCTTAATATCCATTCCAGACCTGAAGGGCCTGGCAATTGAATTCTGGGGAACCCCCACCCTTTTTTTTTTTTTTTTTATCAATGACTTTTGTATGTATTGCCGGGAGCCGACAATTCATTAATAGCCGCGAGTCAGTTTTAAATGACTTTTTTTCTTTCAAAAATGATAGTTTTTGCAGGGACAGTTCTAAGCACGGGAAACATGCGCCACTTTACATGCATATCATACACACCCCCCAGGTACGAAATTTAAAGGAATATTTCACTTTTATTTTTTCATTTTAAGCATTATTAAAATCACTGCTCCCGAAAAAACGGCCGTTTTTAAAACTTTTTTTTGCATTGATACATGTCCCCTGGGGCAGGACCCCGGTCCCCAAACACTTTTTAGGACAATAACTTGCATATTAGTCTTTATAATTAACACTTTAGATTTCGAACGTTCGAGTCCATTGTATTTAATAGGGTTCTAAAGTTCACACTAACATTTTGTCTGTTCGCAGGTTCTGGTGCGAACCGAACAGGGGGGTTTTCGGCTCATCCCTGTTGACTTGTAATAGTAATTAAAAAATATAATTATTACTAGTCATACAATAGAATTCATCTATAGCTTGTAGGCGGAACATTCGACCGGAAATGTACGATTGCAGCGTCGTACAGTTTCGCTGCTCCGTCGAATCTTCTTTGAACATTCGACAGACACCATAAGTCTTCAATGACAGATTCGACCTTAATTAATTCAGATTTTCGGACGAATGCAATTTCTAACGAAAAACGAAATAAATAAAAACGAATTTCGGGAGTAACTAAATAAATGTATTTTTCTAACGAAAACAAAATTTCCGAAACGAAATATTTCAGTGTGCACATGTCTAATATATAAATGGCCCTGAATTTCAATCTTGAATAGATACAGCTAAAAAAGAGTGGCACAAGTGGAGGCCTCCTCCTATTTGTTTAGGCAAACCTGTCACATAATAAATATTTATAGCAAGCTCATATTTGTAAATGGAAGAAACACAAAATAATTGTCCATTTCCCTCCGTCTGGGGCCCAATGCAAGATTTCACCTCGTGGAGTTTCAATGATCATGAAAACGGTGAGGAACCAGCCCAGAACTACACTGGAGAATCTTGTCAATGATCTCAAGGCAACTGGGATCATAATCACCAAGAAAACAATTGTTAACACACTACGCCGTGAAGGACTGAAATCCAGCAGTGTCAGCAAGGTCCCCCTGCTCAAGAAAGCACATGTACAGGTCCATCTGAAGTTTTCTAATGAACATCTGAATGATTCAGAGGAGAACTGGGTAAAGTGTTGTGGTAAGATGAGACTAAAATCAAGCTCTTTGGCATCAACTCAACTCGCCGTGTTTGGAGGAGGAGGAATGCTGCCTATGACCCCAAGAACACCATTCCCACCATCAAACATGGAGGTGGAAACATTATGCTTTGGGGGTGTTTTCCTGCTAAGAGGACAGTGCAACTTCATTGCATCAAAAGGAGGATGGACGGGGGCATGTACTGTCAAATCTTGGGTAAGAACCTCCTTCCCTCAGCCAGGGCATTGAAAATGGGTCGTGGATGTGTATTTCAGCATGACAATGACCCAAAACACACTGCCAAGGCAACAAAGGAGTGGCTCAAGAAGAATCCATTAAGGTCCTGGAGTGGCCTAGCCAGTTCGCGGCCATGTACTGTCAAATCTTGGGTGAGAACCTCCTTCCCTCAACCAGGGCATTGAAAATGGGTGGTGGATGGGTATTTCAGCATGACAAGGACCCAAAACACACAGCCAAGGCAACAAAGGAGTGGCTCAGGAATAATCCATTAAGGTCCTGGAGTGGCCTAGACAGTATGCGGCCATGTACTGTCAAATCTTGGGTGAGAACCTCCTTCCCCCAACCAGGGCATTGAAAATGGGTCGTGGATGGGTATTTCAGCATGACAATGACCCAAAAACACACAGCCAAGGCAACAAAGGTGTGGCTCAAGAAGAATCCATTAAGGTCCTGGAGTGGCCTAGCCAGTCTCCTGCCCTTAATCACATAGAAAATATGTGGAGGGAGCTGAAGGTTCAAGTTACAAAACGTTAGCCTCGAAACCTTAATGACTTGGAGAGGATCTGCAAAGAGGAGTGGGAAAAAATCCCTCCTGAGATGTGTGCAAACCTGGTGGCCAACTACAAGAAACGTCTGACCTCTGTGATTGCCAACAAGGGTTTTGCCACCAAGTACTAAGTCATGTTTTGCGAAGGGGTCAAATACTTATTTCATTCATTAAAATGTAAATCAATTTATAACTTTTTTGAAATGCGTTTTTATGGATTTTTTTGTTGTTATTCTGTCTCTCACTGTTAAAATAACCCTACCATTAAAATTATAGACTGACCATTTCTTTGTCAGTGGGCAAATGTACAAAATCAGTAGGGGTTAAAAGTCATCTTCTGACAAAATAAACCAAATTAAACAAAGATGCAAGTATAAATATATCATAGTTATAAGCCTAATTATCACTGGTTGTCTTTAAAGTGAAAATTTACTCTCCCAATCATCATTGATTATTTTTAATCCTCATGCTGTTGCATTAGTAAAAAGAGAGGAAAGTATATCATATTTACTTGTTTTAAACATTTGCTTTACATTTCTTCAGTTACTTCCTGGTTTCTTGCCTAGGCAAATGATGTCATACATCCCAGGAGTCTTCAGGAGGGGAGGAGAGGAGGAGGGGTTTTCTCAGCTAAGCACACTTTCATGCATGCATGCTTGAGCTAAGGGCAGATGGATTTTAGGTAGTAAATGCTACATGAATCGTTTGCCCTTACTCAAGGTGGCCAAGGTCAGAAATGCGGCCAGATGCGGCCCTTTGCTTGCCTTTATCTAGCCCTTGGGGCACTATTCCTCCCACTGATATGACACACTATTCTGCAATCTGACTCAAACAATGGAGCATCATTTCTCCCACTGACACCAATAATGGGGCACTATTCCTCCCTATGATACCAACGATGGGGTACTATTCCTAATACCAAATGTGGCAATGTTTACTCTCACCTATGCCAGGAAAGTTTCCACTCCTGCTGGCCACAGTCTGGCCCCCCAAAAGTCTGAAGGACAATAAACTGGCCCTTTGTTTAGAAAGTTTGGAGACCCCTTTGCTAAGGGGGTGTTTTTTCAAAGTGATTTCTCAACAAAATAAAGCATGGAGACATGGATGGATGGGGGAGTTTGCTTTGAATATTAAAAATGAATTAAATTATGTTTTTTGTTTGTGGTGCTCAGATTCAGTGAAGATCTGCTATAATTTACAAATCCATGCTGTTTTATAGTGTTTTTTTTAATTTTATTCCTTAATTGTTAATTTTCTTTTTGGTCTTTATTCCCCAATGAAACAATTTGTTACAACTATCAAAGGCTAAACATAAAGGTTTTTTTTTTAAAATAAATATTAACAACCCATTTATGAACAGTTTGCCGACCGCTGCACCACTATTTACATTGGCAGAATGGCACGGTTGCGCATATGGACGTACCTGCACGTCCCCTTTAAATCGCAGCATTGCGGGCGTTCGCACCGGCCGCGAGCTCCGTGAGTGTGACCGCGGGTCCCGCGGACTCGATGTCCGCCGGGTGCCCGCGATCGTGTCACGGAGCTGCAGAACAGGAAGATGCCTTTGTAAACAATGCATTTCCCTATTCTGCCTAGTGACAGGACAGTGATCTACTGCTCCCTGTGATCAGGAGCAGTGATCACTGTTGTGTCACTCGTAGCCCAGCCCCCCCACAGTTAGAATCACTCCCTACTTAACCCCTTCCTCGCCCCCTAGTGGTTAACCCCTTCCCTGCCAGTGTCATTTACACAGTAATCAGTGCATTTTTATAGCTGTATAAATGACAATGGTCCCAAAATAGCATCAAAAGTGTCCGATGTGTCCACTATAATGTCGCAGTCATGATAAAAATCGCAGATCGCCGTCATTACTAATAAAAAAAAAAATTATAAAAAAAATGCCATAAATCTATCCCCTATTTTGTAGACGCTATAACTTTTGCGCAAACCAATCAATACACGCTTATTGCGATTTTTTTTACCAAAAATATGTAGAAGAATATCGGCTTAAACTGAGGAAAAAATATATTTATTTATATATTATTGGGGGATATTTATTATAGCAAAAAGTAAAAAAAGTTTTTTTTTTTCAAAATTGTCACTCTTTTTTTGCTTATAGCGCAAAAAATAAAAACCGAAGAAGTGATCATATACCACCAAAATAAAGCTCTATTTGTGGGAAAAAAGAACGTCAATTTTGTTTGGGTACAACGTCGCACGACCGCGCAATTGTCAATTAAAACGACGCAGTGCCGAATCGCAAAAAGTGCTCTGGTCAGGAAGGGGGTAAATTCTTCCAGGGCTGTAAAAGTATAAGAGAACAATTCACTTATTGCAAACTATGTGAAGCCAATGGTTTTATGTTTTCAAATTTTCCTACACTGTTGATAACAAGGAACTTTATTCCCAACACCTTAGCTAACAATGAAAAAAATTATTATTAACCACTTAACGACCGCTCACTGTATATATACGTCGGCAGAATGGCACGGACAGGCACAATCACGTACCTGTACGTGACTGCCTTCGTATAGTTGGGGGGTCCAATCGGACCCCCCTTCTATACAGTGAGCGGTGGTTTTCAGTGCGGGAGCGATCCGTGATGAGGGGACGGACATTCGTTTCCGGCCACCCCCTCGCGATCGCTCCCGGCGAATGAAAAGCTTCCTCTGCCTGTGTAATGTTTACACAGGCAGGAGGAAGTAATGTCGTCTCTCATGCGGCGCTCACATATACCGAGCGCCGCATGAGAGAAGACACAGAGGTTAGTGCACTAAACAGCACACTGACACCACACACATAGGCACACGATCGCCCCCCCAGGCCCCCCCAGACACCCCCAGATCACCCCCCAGCCCCCAGTCACAGTGTCACTGATTGCAGTGACCATTTATTTACTGATCACTGAAATCAGTGACATTTGTGACTGTAAAAGTGTCAGGGCAGAGTGTTTTAGGTCCAGTGTAGCCCCCTAACCCCCCCCTAATAAAGGTTTAACCCCTTGATCGCCCCCGAGGTAACCCTTTCACACCCTAGCACCGCTGTCACTAAGCGATCGTTTTTCTGATCGCTGTATTAGCGTTGGTGATGCCGATAGGTAGCCAGTTATTTCTTTTAGGTGCGCCGCAGGTTTTTATAGCGTCAGGTACCCCCATATATTACCTAATAAAGGTTTAACCCCTTGATCGCCCCCCCAGGTAACCCTTTCACCCCCTTTTGCCAGTGTCACTAAGCAATCGTTTTTCTGATCGCTGTCTTAAGCCCCGTACACACGATCGGATAACCTATGGATTTTCGTCCGATGGATTTGTCCATCGGAAATCCGATGAAACTGTTTTTCATCAGTCTTGGCTACACACCATCAGTCAAAAAACCGACCGTTCCAAACGCGGTGACGTAAAACACTCCGATGAGCCGAGAAAAATTAAGTTTAATGCTTCTGAGCATGCGTCGACTTGATTCTGAGCATGCGTGGGTTTTTTAACCGATGGACTTGCCCATAGACGATCGGAAATTCCCATCGGTTTTTTATCCATCGGAAAATTTTAAAACAAGTTCTATTTTTTACAACAGATGGAAAAAAGACCGATGGGTACCATACACGATCGGTTGGTCTGATGAAAACCATCCATCGGACGGTTTTCATCAGTCAAACCGATTGTGTGTACGGGGCTTTAGTGTCGGTGATGCCGATAGGTAGCCAGTTATTTTTTTTAGGTTCGCCGCAGGTTTTTATAGCGTCAGGTACCCCCATATATTACCTAATAAAGGTTTAACCCCTTGATCGCCCCCCTAGGTAACCCTTTCACCCCATTTTGCCAGTGTCACTAAGTGATTGTTTTTCTGATCGCTGTCTTAGTGTCGGTGATGCCGATAGGTAGCCAGTTATTTTTTTTAGGTTCACTGCAGGTTTTTATAGCGTCAGGTACCCCCATATATTACCTAATAAAGGTTTAACCCCTTGATCGCCCCCCAGGTAACCCTTTCACCCCCTTTTGCCAGTGTCACTAAGCGATCATTTTTCTGATCGCTGTATTAGTTATGCTGGTGCCGATAGGTAGGCAGTTATTTTTTTAGGTTCGCCGCAGGTTTTTATAGCGTCAGGTACCCCCATATATTATCTAATTAAGGTTTTAACCCCCTAATTGCCCCTAGTTAACCCTTTCACCAGTGATCACTGTATAAGTGTTACTGGTGACACTGGTTAGCCAGTTAGTTATTTTGTTATTTAGGTTCCCCGTCAGGTTTTTATATAGCGTCAGGTACCCCCATATATTACCTAATAAAGGTTTAACCCCCTGATTGCCCCTAGTTAACCCTTTCACCAGTGATCACCATATAAGTGTTACGGAAGACGCTGGTTAGTTAGTTTGCTTTTTATAGTGTCAGGGCACCCGCTGTATATAACCCAATAAAGGTTTAACCCCCTGATCGCCCGGCGGGTGATATCAATTAGGTTTTAGCATCAGAGAGGGTCTGCGTCGCCCCAGGCAGCGTCAGGTTAGTGCCAGTAACGCTAACACCCACGCGTGAAGCATACACCTCCCTTAGTGGTATAGTATCTGAACAGATCAATATCTGATCTGATCCGATCTATACTAGCGTCCCCAGCAGTTTAGGGTTCCCAAAAACGCAGTGTTAGCGGGATCAGCCCAGATACCTTCTAGCACCTGCGTTTTGCCCCTCTGTCCAGCCCAGGCCACCCAAGTGCAGTATCGATCGATCACTGTCACTTACAAAACACAACACACATAACTGCAGCGTTTGCAGAGACAGGCCTGATCCCTGCGACTCCAGTGCTGTAGGAGGTGATTTCACCACCACAGTTAAAAAAAAGAGCATATATGCCGAAGCATGGGGGCAGCAGGGGCGGAGGAGCGATTTTGCTCCTAATGCCGCGTACATACGGTCAAAATTCAGACGGAGGCATGCCCGTGGAAAAGTCCGACCATGTGTGTGCGGCATAACTTTTGCGGGAGGATGCCCCCATGCTTCGGCATATATAAATGGTGCATGTATGCCCATCATTAGAAGTGGGTGAATGAAGGGAGGTATTCTAATGGTGGGCATACCCACCGATCAATCTCTTTTCTTCGTTCAGCCAACAGGCTGCATGAAAAAAAAGATTACAATACATGTCCAACAAGGACCAGCAACGTACTGGTATGTTGCTGGACTTTGGTTATACCAGATTGATGCCTGTGGGTTTAGGTATCATCTTGGTATCATTCTTTTCAGCCAGCGGCCGACTTTCATGTAAAAGCAATCCTAGCGGCTAATTAGCCTCTGGACTGCTTTTACAAGCAGTGGGAGGGAATGTCCCCCCCCGGATATAAAAAGCGCCATTGGGAAATTGGGAAAGCATTTTATCACACCGATCTTGGTGTGGTCAGATGCTTTGAGGGCAGAGGAAAGATCTAATAGACCCCAGTTTTTTCAAAAAAAGAGTACCTGTCACTACCTATTGCTATCATAGGGGATATTTACATTCCCTGAGATAACAATAAAAATTATAAAAAAATATGGAAAGAACAGTTTAAAAATAAAATAAAAAATCAAAATTAATAATAATTAAAAAAAAAGCACCCCTGTCCCGCTCTGCTCTTGCGCAATGGCGAACGCAAGCGTCGGTCTGGCGTCATATGTAAACAGCAATTGCATCATGCATGTGAGGTATCACCGCGAAGGTCAGATCGAGGGCAGTCATTTTAGCAGTAGACCTCCTCTGTAAATCTAACGTGGTAACCTGTAAAGGCTTTTAAAGGCTTTTAAAAATGTATGTAGTTTGTCGCCACTGCGCGTTTGTCTGAAATTTTAAAGCATGTCGTGTTTGGTATCTATGTACTCGGCCTAAGATCATCTTTTTTATTTCATCAAACATTTGGGCAATATAGTGTGTTTTAGTGCATTAAAATTAAAAAAAGTGTATTTTTTCCCCAAAAAATGCGTTTGAAAAATCGCTGCGCAAATACTGTGTGGGAAAAAAAATGACGCAAATTTTGTTTGGGTACAACATTGCATGTCCGCACAATTTCCAGTTAAAGCAGCGCAGTGCCAAATTCTGAAAACACCTCTGGTCTTTAAGCTGCATAATGGTCCGGGGCTTAAGTGGTTAACAAAGCTAAGATAAAGACAGGCTGCAATACAGATGTCTTAGGTAAAAAGAGGTGTTTTCTCCAAAAAAGTGAATGTTTGCTTGGGAAAGCCAAAATGAAAGTTCCAGAATAAATGATAGCCATGTACTTCTGTTAAAGCTGGAATGAACAGGCCATTTATTTTTCTAGCATGTGACTGATAAACTTTTTATATTTCATAAATTATAACAATATACCTTAAGTACTGCTGCCTTATCTTCTGTCCAGCTGGAATTTACTGCTAATATTTATTTATGTGCATTTTTTTATGGCTTAGACCAGAATTCCTATGATGGAGTAACAATGATTTACAAGATATTGTCTTGGGCCCAACCTTCTGTAGCTAACTCAATTCCTAGTTTATTTTATTTTTCTTTCTTTCTTTCTCTCCTTTTCTTTCTCTCTCTTTTAAATCAACCAATTTACTATGCAATTGATATTACAAGCAATATTTCAGTTTATACATAAGAAAACACTAAATGGGATAAATAATGATTAACGTATATAGACTTGAATGATTTTTAGGGTTATACTATTTTTATATACCACATTCACCAAATATCAGAAAACGAGAGCATTCTTTACATAACAGTGATTTTATAACAGACTGCTTCTTGTTAATTGGAGTGAAGCTGCTTGGGTAGAGTTCCATGGGGCTGATGGGAATGGTGAGATTCCCTTAGTTAGTCAGGGAGCCTTCTGCCCCCTGTACAGATGGTGGGGGATGAGGCCAAATCCCAAAGGAAGAACGCCCCATATGCCCCATGCATGTTTGCCAGTCACATTCACACATCACAAGTGCAGGAGCTCTTTTAAAACATATCATTAAACGTGCCGCCTTTGTAAATCTCCTCATTATGATTTCATTGTTGGCACAATTCTTGCCTGATGCAATGAATATTGACTTCATGCTTGCTTTTCTAATTGATTTACTTGTATTTTCAGGGTTGATGGACCGATTTGCCTGCCTCTCACCTCCCATCCCTGGCAATAGATTGAAAAGACCCTAATAGACAGGCTGTTTGTCTGAGTATTAAGGATAACAGAGGCCTGCCACAAAGCAACAGCTTTGATTTATTGAAAGGCGTAAAACGAAGAGAAAAAGCCTGTGTGTCCTTCTGCTCTTGGCCTAAGGTCTGCATCTCCAGATTATTTGAATGTATCAAGAAAAGGAGGAAAACGTAACTACTTGACTAAAGTTTTAAACTAATCATATTCTGATAGACTTCAGTAGGTGCGTAAGTATCAGTTTCTAGAATAATTTTATTTAAAATTACCTAGTTTGCTTGGTATTAATTATTTTGACATTTTCATGGAGAAATGTTTGCAACCAATTACTTTGGAATAATTGGATGTGAAATCAATGCGCTTAACTGGAAAAGTTTGCCTTAATACAGAATCCACCAATTGCGATTGCAGGTACAGGAGAAGTCCAGCAGCAATGTTCACCATATTTTTTGTGTTCATATACTAAAAGAGGATGCACAAAGGCTCTTACAATAGTCATGCCATTTCTTTGCATGAATCGGCAATATTTGATGCACAGAAATCTGGTAGTGAGTTCTTTGCTCCTGACTGAGCTTCCGGGTCTGTTGCCTTACTATTGCTATTAATGACAGAATTTCACTCTTTTTCTCTATATTATGCAAAATTTAACAGGCGGCGTGAGACTCAGTCTAAGAATGAGAAAAGGATAGAAATCACAGCGTGGAGATGATAGCCTAGGAGTCCCTAAGGAATAAAAGAATCAGGTTATCAACTCAATTTGCCAACAATCTATCAAAACCTGCAATATGATGTCCATGTGGCATGCCTCTTTAATGCAAAGTGTAAAGAAAAATTACAGATGGTTGTTGATGGTGATTATACTTATGATTGTATGGTTCTCTTTGAAGAATATCTTTTTATTAGGACTACATTTCTTCAGGTTTAGAAGCCACTCAAGCAAACTGAAAGATCCATGTTACGAGGCTGGCCTTGGATGAGTAGACATTTCACTGGCATTGATGTGTACTAAAATATCTCCCTTTCTCCTAGTACCTAGCTTTAGGCTTGTACAATTCGTTTCGTAACGAATTGAAATTCGTCCGAATTTAGCAACTTTCGGACATTCGGAAGCATTCGAATTTCCGAACAAAGCAATTACGAATAAGACCGAATCCGAAATAAATTATACCGCAAATAGCGAATGCCCGAATGTCTTCGGCATAATTCGTTATGAAAAAGTTACGAATGTACGAATCCATACGAAGCACAATAACACTCACTCTGCTCTGCTCTCTGCTTCTCCCACACCGTGCTGAACTCCCTCTCAAAATGGTGTACAGGGGCGGAGGTTATAGCCGCATGTAAAAAACGAAAGTAAAATACGAGATTTCGAATCCATTCGAAGCACAATAACACTCTGCTCTGCTCTCTGCTTCTCCCTCACCGTGCTGAACCCTCTCAAAATGGTGTACAGGGGCGGAGCCTATAGCCGCATGTAAAAAACGAAAGTAAAATACGAGATTTCGAATCGTTACAAATAACCGCTATGTATTTAGAAAAGTACAAATCCATTCGAAGCACATTAGGCATAATAGGCAGCGTCGTTGTGAGAGAGACACGGAAAATTACGAATCAACGAACCCAAAAAAAGTTACGAAAGTAGGAGTTGTGTCCAGAATCAACGAAAAACAACGTACTCTACCGAAAGTACGAATTATAAAGCAACAAAAAATTCAACGAAAAATGTCGCTTGCAAAAATACGAATGAGTCCGAACACGAAAAATCCCGTCTAGCAAAATTTACGAATGATTACGAATCAACAGGACCGGAAAGAAACGAACCGAAATGGAACAAATTTTTCCGTTGTGCATAAGTCTACCTAGCTTTCTGTCCAAACTGGCCAATATTATTCAAGTATTCAATAATCGAGAGATTGGCACTAGGATGCACAAATATATTGCAGCATGTCAGAAAAGTAATTCCAAAACTTGGAAGTTGTCATTATCATGCTTTTATTCCTTGTACCACCTGAAGGTTGCAAGTGATAACCAGAATACTCCTAATTTAATGGGGCCATATTTGACTACCCTAAGCCATGTCCATAAGATCACTTTAAATTAAAAGCATGTTTTATCTTCAGGACTTTCCGTCTATAAACTGCACAAGCTGCTTCGCAACTTTTGCTACATACAACACTTTGTTTTCCTATCTTACTTTTGTTCATGTGGCCATGAGACATTTCTAAAAGTATAGGTAGTTATTTTTGCTGCCTAGTCCAAAGCTCATTTCAGTGTATGGTGAGCCTCAGGGTATATATAATATGGGCTAATTTTTCTATAAAGATGGGTAATGAGAAATACAGTTTGTATGTTCTTGCACCCACCAAGACCTTCCACAATTATGTGTGTGTGTATTGGTCTATGCATGGGTATCCTCATCCATGCCTTATCTCAATGGAATGCACTAACTACACAGATATGCTACTGCGATTTGGAAAACTTCTGTGTGGAATAACAAACATTTCCACATGTTATCTGTAAAAAAGACACATGCACTCTGATTTTCACCTGACTTTGTCAGGTGATCGGGCTATAACTGGACATTGTGTGGCCATTTACTCATTCTGAGTTACATTTTGTACAGAAGTAATGGAATGTTTGCAAATAATAAGGGCTTCTTTTACTGACTGTATAACAATCAGTGGAAGACAGGTGGATCCTCTACTATGTTTACAAAGGTAGGTAAGACAAACATGAAAATTAGAGCTCATTTCACCTTTGGAGGGTCAATTCACAAATTGCAGGTTTGTTTGCAATACAGAAACAGTGACCAAATTCACAGCAATGTGTCGAACATGATAAACCATTTGAATGCCTTGTGCACCGAGGCTGAATCTTGGCTTGACCCAAGGTTAGCTAAATAACCCTCAATGGAATTTCCATAATAAAGCAGACAGCTTGTCACTCTCCCACTGATTTTGCATTAGCATTTCACCACCCAGAAGTCTGCACAGAAGTTTTATAGATGTCTGCCCTGTGAACACTGGTTGAATAAGGTACATATATAATGCTGTGGAAATGAATAATAAATACTTTAGGTGCCCAAAGACATAAAATGGATTTTGCAAGATTAGGAGATAATTCATACTATGGGTACCATAGGACTTTTCCTATCTGTAGCCAACAAGTCTTGGACAAAGAATCAATTGACTGCTTGCATTTTCCTGGCTAATTGTTAATGCTTTCCCTCAATAAGACGCTCTTGGGGAATTTTTGATTCTTGTCCACCTCCATGCTTTAAGAATATAAACATTCATGATCAAGCGATCCAAAAGTGCAAATTTCTGGAACAATGTTTTGCTCTGATCACCTCTGCCTTGTTCAGCATCACATGATGTCTGGTGATACCTTCTCTCCACCTTTTAGAAGGTCTTAATTAAAAAGACAGCAATTCATTCTACACAGTTTTTATCATTACAATTGCATTTCCATCTGCTGTGCTTTTTTGTTTTACATATTTTCTTTTCTCCGTTTGTTTTGGCTGTAAAAAAAAATAAAATCTTATTTTCATCTGGAAGTCTGCCTTTATGTTTTCTTGATAGGTTTTCCATTAAAGATGTGACAAATAAATGATCTGATGACTATTCCTCCCTCCCTTGCTAATTGTAATCACAGTTGACAGCTGCTGAAGCAATGGATTGGGGGACTCAGGTCTGAAACTTTCTAACAAAACAGAAGCAGCACGACCTGCGACATTCTAAATAGGAAAATGTAGGAGTACTTTGAAGCAATTTTGGAATGTGTAGAAAGGAGATTATGGTAATAATTGTAAAATGGAAATTTTAGATTTAAATCTTATAAATCATGCTTGTGTTGGACCTAAAGTGATTTTACACCCTAAAGGGCTTTCAGCAGCTGATTTAATCACTTACTGAAAATGCAGCTTCTTTATATTTTATTCCTTGCTTATTTTCCAGTTAAAGCTGGTGCCATGACTGCTGTCCTATATTTCCTGTTTCAGGGTGGCTTCTCTTGAAGAGTCCTGTGGCATGGCACTCCCCTGCTACTCTCTTCCTTCTCTAAGATAACAGACTGACTTAATGGGGTTGTAAACCCTCGTGTTTTTTCACCTTAATACATCCTATGCATTAAGGTGAAAAAACACCTGGCAGTGACCGACCCTCTAGCCCCTCCATTTTACTTACCTGAGCACAGGAATTTCCCATGGCAGGGATGCGCTGTCCATCTGCTCGGGGTTCTCGACTCTTGATTGGATAGATTGATAGCAGCGCAGCCATTGGCTCCCACTGCTGTCAATCTAATCCAATCACGCTGGCACCGGGGGGGCGGGGCTGAGTCATACATTCGGTGACTATGGACACCGAATGATGGACCGGGAGCGTGCCCACAAGGTAACCCCCCAGGAAAGTGCTTCTCCTAGGGGGTTATCTGATGCGGGGAGGAGCCGCGAGGGCCGCCGAGGGACCCTAGAAGACAGTGTTTCGGGGCCACTCTGTGCAAAACGAACTGCACAGTGGAGGTAAGTATGACATGTTTGTTATTTTTTTAAATAATCAAAGCTTTACAATCACTTTAAGACTGAATTGTACATTGATAACTCTTTCCTGTGAAGACCGGAAGCTCAGAGAAGCAGCGCTGAAACAGCAGAACCCAGCAGCATTGGAAGTTGATCAAAAAGTGGAGGCTCCACTTATCTACCTCCTCTCCCCCTCCGGTGCCACATTTGGCACCTTTCGGGGGGGGGGGGGAGCAAGTACCTGTTATTGGCAGTTAACCCCCTCCTCCTTCCCCTATTGGGTTTTGAAGAAGCACATGTATGTGTGAAACGTGTCATCCCTTTTGTCTGTTGTCATAGTCCTGGTAGCACTTTTTCAATAAACTTGTTGGACAGACACAGGTGTGCAGCCATTTCTTCTTCTTCTCTGGTCTATATGCTCACGAATGCGAGCCAAGGCTAGTACCCAGCTGTCCTTTGGTGGGGATCATTATTATTCTCACCTGGAGCAGCGATCTGTTTCATTGTCCTTCCCCCCACCGCCGGGCCATTCACAAAGCACAGCGCCATTCATACATGCGCAGCAGGGAACAGGCTGTGAAGCTGAAAGGCTTCCCTGCCAGTTTAACTTACAAGCAGCACCCGAGAGCCAATGGAAAAATTGGCTGGAGTGAAGACACCGTGGAATCCAGGGACAGGTAAGTGTCCTAATATTAAAAGTCAGCAGCTACAGTATTTATAACTGCTGACTTTAAAAAAAAATCTGAAGGAGGCTTGACCTCCTCATTAACAACAGCTGGGATGTCACCCATAGACTCCCTTGTCCCAGGCATTGTTAACGCTCCCTCCTCCTCCTCCTCTCCCTGATGCTGAGAGTAGAAAAGTATATACAGCTTTTTTACACAGGTTAGCCAGCATAAGTGTTAGGAAGGAGGCTTGAATTCTACTTTAACTTAAAGTGTAGCTAAAGGCAAAAATATTTTTTTCAAATCTGGATAGAGTGGAGAGAGATTAGAACACCTGTTAGTTTTTATTGCGGTCTGTGCCTCCGTTAAGCTGATTCACTCTCTCTATTTGTCCTGTTTACTATTATCATTGAAAATGAAAGTAAAAGAAAATCCCAAATTTTGGGTTGTCCCCAGAAAAGTAATCGAGTCTTCCAATAGGGACACTAGTTCAGGTGACCTGTGGGTCCCCATGGAATTCCCTTAATTTGCAGGGATTTCCTCTTACTTCCTGTTTGGCTATGGAACAGTAAGTGAAGGAAAAACTCCACAATGGGTCATAGATGGTGAAAAAAAATCTAATAGCGGTTATCTGGTAGCGGTTCCTTTACTCTATCCAAAATGAAAAAGAAAAAAAAATGCCTATAGTTCTACTTTAAAGGTATTATAAACCTTCCTACCAGAACCTTGTGTTTTTCACCTGCATAAGATGTGCCTTGGTCATGTAGTTTCATGTCTAATTTGATGGGGTCATTTATTGCTCTGTACACACAGTTAGAGCAGAGTAAATCTTCACATCCTGGTGCCAGAGTTTTCTGTTTGTGTTCCAGCATGAGGCATGCAGCATGGCACTGCACAGGTTAATTCATATCCTCTGTCCGTAGTCTAAGAACTGACATTTCCTGTGAAGAAACAACATCAGACACAATCCCTGTGTCTCTCAGTCTAGTGTTCTGCAGGCTGGAGCTACACAGTAATTAGTAAAGACACAGACACAAACAGGCATAGCAATTAACAGAGATCTCACCATGCTGGAAGAGATGTGTTTATTTATATCTCATTAGCATTGCCATATTTGTGATTCAACTTAAAGGAAATAATGAGGCATGCACTGGATGCTTTATGATCAGAACAAGAAGTTGCCTGTCCCTCTGGTGAATGTAGCTAGTTGTACACATGGATATAGGGAATTGATCAGCCATGGCACTACAGACTGCGACCACAACAGGTGGTTCTATCATTACAAGATAAGGCAAACAAACAACACAAGGAATATAACTACACCAATACCTAGTTAAAGCAACAAAAACATTTGGAATTGTATAATCTCTAAACTCACATTTAGGGAGTTTAACCACTTGCCGCCCGCCCTATAGCGGATTGACGGCGGCAAAGTGGTTTTAAAATCCTGACTGGACGTCGTATGACGTCCTCAGGATTTTAAGCCTCAGCGCGCCCCCGGGGGCGCGCATCGCGGCGATCGTTGTTGCAGGGTGTCAGTCTGACACCCCGCAACACCGATCTAGGTAAAGAGTCTCCGACGGAGACTCTTTACCACGTGATCAGCCGTGTCCAATCACGGCTGATCACATGTAAACAGGAAAAGCCGGTAATCGGCTTTTCCTCACTCGCGTCTGTCAGACGCGAGTAGAGGAGAGCCGATCGGCTTCTCCTCTGACAGGGGGGGTTTGTGCTGATCAATTATCAGCACAGCCCCCCCGAGGATGCCCACACTGGACCACCAGGGATGCCACTGGACCACCAGGGATGTCCATTACAAGGTATGCCTCCCTAGATCACCAGGGATTGAAATCAGTGCCCCCTAATGGATGCCAATTAGTGCCCCTAATGGATGCCAATCTGTGCCCACAATGGGCATCACTGATTGGCAGGCATTATTGTTTGGCACTGATTGGCATCCATTAACACATTACAGTGCCACCTATCAGTGCCCATCCATGCCACCTATCAGTGCCCATCCATGCCCATCCATGCCGCCTATCGGTGTCCATCCGTGCCACCTATCGGTGCCCATCCGTGCCACCTATCTGTGCCCATCCATGCCGCTTATCTGTGCCCATCCGTGCCGCCTATCTGTGCCCATCCGTGCCGCCTATCTGTGCCCATTCCTGCTGCCTACTGGTGCCCATCCGCGCTGCCTATTGGTGCCCATCTGCGCTGCCTTATCAGTGCCCGTCAGTGCAGCCCCATCAGTGCCCATCAGTGAAGGAGAAAACGTACTAATTTACAAAGTTTTGTAACTGAAACAAAAAAAATATGTTTTTTTTTCAAAATTTTCGATCTTTTTTTAAATTTTTAGCAGAAAATAAAAATCGCAGAGGTGATCAAATACCACCAAAAGAAAGCTCTATGTGTGGGAACAAAATGATAAAAATTTAGTTTGGGTACAGTGTAGCACAACCGCGCAATTGTCATTCAAAGTGCAACAGCGCAGAAAGCTGAAAATTGGTCTGGGCAGGAAGCTGTATAAATGCCCAGTATGGAAGTGGTTAAGCCCTAAACTCACAAGCTATATTTTATTCACAGCTATTTGGAGGATGTATAATGATAATATGAATGAATGTTCTACTGATAACTCACATGCAGATTTTGCTGGTATGATTTGTGTACCTTTAAAAGAAACATTGGATAATATTCATGGCCTAAAAAATAATCTACTTTAGTGCATTATTTAATTGATTAAATGGAAGGATTTGGTTTTCTAATGAAAAAGCTAACAGGTGACTATGAGTTGCATGCTGTAAAATCTGTTCAACTATTGGTAAAGCCACATTCCCTACACCGCCTGGCTTGGATCAGTCACAAGATCATGTTGTGTCTGGTGGAAATGTGTCTAACCCCAAACTGTCCAGGCAGGAATTTTTCTTTTTTGTCTCTCTGTCACTAAACTGATGACAGCTCAATGATTACTGCCTGATTTAGTAAATAACCTCTTTGGTCCTGCTAATTACATAACACCATATGAATGATGAACACAGAAATGGAATGATGTCAGGGCTGACTCAACAAGATGTGGTAACTCAGGCCAATAAAGAATGCTGCCTCCAGGATCAGCCAAAGGCGTGATGTATGTCACGGTATCAGTAAATGCAAAGTGTTGGCATCCTATGTTTATTAACCCCACATGGCATAAAATATGAAAGACTAACATATGTTTACAGTCAGTACCATAAGCAAGTAGGTCACATTATTTGTACCTCTGTGTTTCATTGTGTACTCCCGTTACAGGTGGCTGAATATCTTCGGTTTCATGGGCATGTTGATGGTCCAGAGCGCTGGAGCTCGGGAGGTGATATCATCAATGGGTTTCTGTGCTGCTCTAAGCAATGCAGGCAGATCATAGCTGATGAGAAGGCCCTGTACATAGCTTCCTGAAAACATCACAGCAGCTTGCCTTCTACTCCTCCCAAAATCCTTCAGCTTTGATGCAAGCAGTGAGCGGGTTCTTTGGAGAAGTTGATGTAAATATCAATCATATAATGTTGACGTCATCCAGCCAGAAAATGAGGTGGGCACTATCTGACTTGCTGCAGCTTTTAATGTAAACTTTTGGAAGCTCACAATGTACAGTGAAATCAGAGTAAACAATTTCAATACAGGAGAGGAGTCTGTACAACTGTACAAGATTAACGATAAAGCTAGAGATCAGCTTCAACCACTTGCCATCCTTGGGCTGAATATACCAGTATATGTGGTCTTGGGAGCAAGTGGTTATACCAGAATCATGGCTGTTCTATGATCATGCTATTGTTTTTTATAGCTGGTGATCAGCTTCCAGGTAAAATTGATCTGATCGCATCCGCCCAATCAGTTTTCTAGGGCTTGCAAAAGCCCCACCGCCATTCCCGGTAGCCTGGGACTTTTGTGAACAGTCGAGCTGGCTGCCCACAGAGGAGATGGAGGTGTGCCCATTCCCTGATCCCCCTGATCTCCTCTGTGATGAATGGAGCCAGAAGCAATGAGGATTTTGTCACTTCTGGTTTCGGTTCTGTGTTTCACTGGCTGGTAGAGCCAGAGAAGCAGACAATCAAGCAGAACTGTGTTTGGTCGGCTGCCTAGGAGGGCAAAGAACAGATGAGGGGTATCTGTCTATAAAGAGTATCTGTCACTGCCAAGGCTATCACAGGGGGTGGTGTTCATCCCTTGATAGCCTCCCGTGATAGCAAAAAAGTTGAATGAAAAAAAAAATGTAATAAAATAAATAAAATAAAAAACAACAACTCCGTCCCCCCGTGCTCACATGAAATTGCAATCACACGTAGGTCCTCCATGAATATATAAACATGTGAGGTAATGTTGTGAATGTCAGAGTGAGAGTAATAATTCTAGTGCCAGAGCTCTCATTTAAAGTGATTGTAATACATACAGTAATATTAAAGTGACTCCACTTTTGTTGAGAAAAAAACATTCCCTTCTGTGTGATCGATCGACATTGCAAGGATTATAACAACCTTTGTTGCAGATTCCTACCTTTTGTTATTCTGAAGAAATCCATGTGTGTTTGTCTGTGCCTCTGTACTTAGTGGGTCTAATGGGAGTGGTTTCATAATTAACTGTCAGGTGTGTAGCTGTGGGGCACTAATGAGGAAATCTGATGGGCCTGCTTCCCTTTAGACATGCTCCTATTGAAAGTATTCCTCCAAAAATTACATTTTTGTTGCAGGGGATGCCTGAAATCTGACTTATATCTTAGGCAGACTTCTGGGAAAATTGGTGAGCGAATCACACAAGCAGGAAATTATGTTTCTGGGGAGTGGTCAGTATACATTCTGTGTACAGAACAACTCCAGGTAGCCATATTGTATTGCATTCTCAGAAAATTACAGCGGCTGCAGATTGAAAAGGAAAGGTAATTTTTAATAACATTCAATTGCAATATAATTAGTGTGACAATTTTATGTGCTATATTATTTTTTCTTTATTTGCTTTTTTTTCCCCCATGAAAGTGGAGTTACCCTTTAAGTATTGTTAAAAATATGTTATTGTACCTTTTCCGATGCGCTCATATGCAAGTCATGTGATCACTCACTGCGAGTAGGCATGTCCACCTCAGCTCACGTCACTGCTGACTCTGCTGCTTCCCCTCAAGGCTGACTCGGGAAGTCGCTCTCTGAGGAGGGATAGGCGGGGTTGGGGGGACGTGTCTGAACTGACCACGTAAGATAATGGCAAGCTGTGCTCTAGCACAGCTTGCCTGTATCTTGGAACATAATAATGTGACACGCAAACTGACCACGCTAACACAGTTTAAGCATCCGTGTTAGCGTGGTCAGTTTTCAAACATGAAGACGGGAACAGGCAGGATCAACCAGGTAATTCAGAGGAATGACAGCACAACATAACCTCTGCATAGAAAAAGCACCTATGCACTATAGAAAGGGACAGATTTATTAGATTTGGGTTTACAAATACTAACTCTAAACTTGTCACCTGTAAAGGCTTTTAAAGTGTCGCCTATGGATAATTTTAGGTACTGTGGTTTGTCACCTTTTCACAGGTGTGAGCAAATTTAAATCTTGACATGTTTGGTATCTATTTACTCTATGCAACATAATCTTTTATATTTATTTTAAGCTTATTTTTTCCTGGTAATTTGAGTTTGATAAATGGCTGCAAAAATATTGTGTGACATAAAAAATGGCAAACGCCTCCATTTTATTCTCCAGAGCCTTTGCTTTCAGAAAATATATCATGTTTGAAGGGTTCTGAGTAACTTTCTAGCAAAACTTAGCTGATTTTAACACTTGTGTGATAAATGTTACAATTGCCCTGGACTGCAAGTGGTTAAAGTAAACCTGTCATAAGAGAAATGTGAAGACTGTCATTGCTGTTGCCTAGCTGTTAATGAAAGAATGATCAATTCAAACTAGGCCTTTGATAAAATAAAAAAAACATAAACAGAGGCTACTTTCAGCAAAAATCTGTAGATTCACGTATACAAGCAATTTGAGTTATATACAAATTGTGACTTTTCAAGCTTAGCCCCACCCTTTCTACCCCTTTGTCTACCTGAAAGTCCAGGTTTCCATATAGCTTCAGCTATAAGTAGATATCTAGATATATTGATAATTTTGAAGTGCTATTTTCACTATAGGTATCCTCTGCAAATTTTTTTCATCATATGCTTTTTTTTTATTATTATTTTGCATTGCCCACATTTGCAAAAACTCTACTTTAAGGTACACATGTTTCTTTTCAAATGTGTACCAAATCATATACTCTTATGCCGTGTACACACGATCGGTTTTACCGATGAAAACAGTCCGACTGACTTTTCTCATCGGACAATCCAATCGTGTATGGGCCCCATCGTTTTTTTTTCCATCGGTGAGAAAAAATAGAACATGTTTTAAATTTATCCGATGGGAAAAAAAACTATAGCAAATTCCGATCGTCTGTGTGGAACTCCATCGGACAAAAAACCCAGGCATGCTCAGAATCAAGTCGACGCATGCTCAGAAGCATTGAACTTAATTTTTCTCGGCTTGTCGGAGTGTTTTACGTCACAGCGTTTGGGACGGTCGGATTTTTGACTGATGGTGTGTAGGCAGGCAAGACTGATGGAAGTCAGCTTCATCAGATTTCCGATGGGAAAATCCATCGGATTAGAATCCATAGGAAATCCGATCGTGTGTACAGGGCTTTACTGTTATCACTGTGGCTGACAATGAAGAAGGAAAAGTCTGAATGGAGTGAAGCAAACACCATTCTATTTTGCTTTGTAACAGTGAATATTCCTAAGTGAACCCATTATCTGAAGATTTTCAGGCGAGAAGGACTTATTTCAAATAAATGGGATATTATCAATTTTAGTAACTGATACCCTCTAAATTATTCATCAGCCAGTTGAGATATCATTGATCCAAAAAGGATGGTTTGTAATTAACAGTTAAGACAAATGAGGACATGAACATTTCATGAACACTATAGTACAGGGTATATATCACATGTCCTCCTATTATGTGGGATCACATTTACGTGTAATGACTATCGCTAGCACTGTATATGCCCTATGAAGTCTGCGGTTAAATGATATAAAAATGTGTGATTCACAATGAAAGAACTTTATAACAATAAAAAGTACATAAACAATTTAATATAATATAATATAAATAAATAAACTGAACGTCTTTAATGCAGATATTTTCTTTTCAATAATCCTAAAGCTACATGTTAGGGAAAAACCCATACAGGTTTTGTTGTTTGTAACCTATTTTAATCATCAGTCATGAATAATAATCATTCTACCTATAACATTTAAAATGCATAGGTAAAAATTCCTACATCAATTCACATTTTAGAGAATGTATCGCTGCATTTAAGCCAAAGATATTCCAGTTGAAGAATCTGGAGTTCTTCGTTAACAGATTGGCTACATACTGTATTTATAAAAATGTCATGAAAAGATGGCAGCAGTTGCGATGGAACCACGAGAGGGAGTGTGGCCATCGCTGGAAGAGGGCACATTGGAAGGTAAGTCTGTGGTAATGTGCTGGTATGCTGTGTACCAGCTTTACAAGACTCTTAGGGCCCAGTCACATGAGTCTTGTAAAGCTGGTACACAGCATACCAGCACATTACCGCAGACTTACCTCCCAATGTGCCCTCTTCCAGCGATACACTAGTGGTAGGGAGCATGCAGTGCCTTGTGTGGTTGCAATGTAAAGGTTATCTTACATACAGTATGTCTGATCATATGTGACATGCCAGCTTTGGCTTCTTTAACAGATTGGAGTATAGTTACTTTTATTTTTATAAGGAATCATTTGAATGGCTTCACTCAGCACCCTAAAGTAAGGAACAAACCCCTCAGGCCCATGTCACATTAGCAACCCTGTCACCGATAACAGGATCACAAAAAATTGAGACCTATTCATAAAAAATTGGCATACAAATAATAAACTTGGTTGCTTATTATAAGGTTGGAGGTTAGATTGTTGTACATGTTAAAATTACTAAATGATCCAAATATAGACGTTATATAATAAAACGTCTTAGTAGCTTTGTATTTTAAAGATATATTCACTTATGAATTCAGTTAGATTTTCTTAAGAAAGAGCACTTGGCTGTTACTTGATATCATCTAAGGGAGTTTCTCTAAAAGGTCATCCTAAAGGTTTCTGTTAATCTCCTGTGTCATGTCCCTTTACCAGCCCAGCAGTGATATTAATTGCTTGGTGTCAATGAACATATTACCTAGAACAGGAAACTTGCAAACAATTATATATTCAGAACCAGGAAGGGCATACTTTGCTGGACATTAATGGACCCCCAGCATGGATCAAAAGAAGTCAGTCTTGAAAGAACTAAAGAAAAAAAAAATCAAGCAACCAATAAACACACAATGACCGGCAATCATGTCTTCACCTTTAAAACAATGCTGTGGCCAGGTGGCAGGTAGTCATCATTGTGTTGGGTGTTTTGCTTTAACTAACTATTGTGCAGTTTTACACTCCAGGATAGTGATGAGCCGAACACCCCCGGGTTCGGTTCGCACCAGAACCCGCGAACGGACCGAAAGTTCGTACGAACATTAGAACCCTATTAAATACAATGGATGCGAACGTTCAAATTCTAAAGTGCTAATTATAACAACTATTATGCATGTTATTGTCCTAAAAAGGGTTTGGGAACCCGGGTTGTGCACCAGGGGACATGTATCAATGCAAAAAGAAGTTTTAAAAACGGTCGTTTTTCGGGAGCAGTCATTTTAATGATGCATAAAGTGAAAAAAAAAAAGTCAAATATTCCTTTAAATATCGTACCTGGGGGGTGTCTAAAGTATGCCTGTGAATTGCCACGTGTTTCCCGTGTTTAGAACTGTCCCTGCACAAAATGACACTTCTAAAGGAAAAAAAAGCCATTTAAAACTGCTTGCGGCTTTAATGTAATGTCTGGTCCCGGTAATATGGATGAAAATCTTTAAGAAAAATGGCATAGCTACCCCATGACCCCCCCCCCCCCCTACCCCAGCCCATTACCAGCCCCTTTGGGTCTTGTATGGATATTAAGGGGAACCCCGCACACAAAATAAAAAAGGACCTATATACTCTGAACAGCCGTATACAGGCGGTGCATACAAGACAGGGACTGTAGGTTTGTTCTTATGTAGAATCTGTTTGTAATTTTGAACAGGTACATTGTTTAAGTGTAGCTCCAGCCCAAAAATCTATTTTTAAACTTTTTGGAAAACATAGGTAAGGGTTATCACCCCTGTAACATTTGTTTTGCTGTCTGTGCCCCTGTTCAGAACATTTCACCTCACTTTCCGTCCCAATGACAACTGTTTTTGAAATGTGGTGTTTTTCTTGAAACAAGGATTGCTGATAAAGCATCAGTACAGAGGAGACACCTTTCTCCCATATTAATTCTTACAGGAGAGAATTTTCCTTCCAAGGGGTAGATTTCCTCTCACTTCCTGTTGTCTTCTTGCGTTTGCAAGTAGGAGTCGTTTGTAAGTTGGATGTTTGAAAGTAGGGACCTGCCGTATATACTCTGCAGAAATAGGCCCCTTAGTTGTTGGTGTTGGCACAACACTGTAAGCACTCACAGTTACTCTTGGTTGGTGCTGGAACGCCCTGCTGTCAACTATTATATCAGGAATTGTAATTACATATAATTGTTGAACAGTGGTAGTAAAAATTGGGCCTTTGATGGTGGTGCTGGTGCCACAACACTGTAAGCCCTGACAGTTACTCTTGGTGGGTGCAGCAATGGGCCCTGCTGTGAATTATTAGATCAAGAATTGTAATTGCATGCCCCTGTTGAACAGGGGCTGAAAAATTGGGCCTTTCGTGGTGGTGGTGGTGGTGGCGTTGCCACAACACTGTAAGCCCTCAGAGTTACTCTTGGTGGGTGCAGGAATGGGCCCTGCTGTGAATTATTAGATCAAGAATTGTAATTACATGCCCCTTTTGAACAGGGGCTGAAAAATTGGGCCTTTCGTGGTGGTGGTGGTGGTGGCGTTGCCACAACACTGTAAGCCCTCAGAGTTACTCTTGGTGGGTGCAGGAATGGGCCCTGCTGTGAATTATTAGATCAAGAATTGTAATTACATGCCCCTTTTGAACAGGGGCTGAAAAATTGGGCCTTTCGTGGTGGTGGTGGCGTTGCCACAACACTGTAAGCCCTCAGAGTTACTCTTGGTGGGTGCAGCAATGGGCCCTGCTGTGAATTATTAGATCAAGAATTGTAATTACATGCCCCTGTTGAACAGGGGCTGAAAAATTGGGCCTTAGGCACTGGTGGCACAACACTACAACCCCTCACAGATACTGTACTTGTAGCACAGCAATGAGCCCTGTTGCAAAGTATTGCTTCAAAAATTGTAATGACACGCCCCTGTTAAACAGGGGCTGAAAAATTGGGCCTTAGGCACTGGTGCCACAACACTCCAACCCCTCACAGATACTGTACTTGGAGCACAGCAATGAGCCCTATGGCAAATTATTGCTAAAAAAATTGTAATTACACGCCCCTGTAAAACAGGGGCTGAAAAATTGGGCCTTAGCCACTGGTGGCGGCACCCATAAACAAAAATGATCTTCCAAGCTATCATCATCAATCGTATCATTGAGGACTCGGAGGAGGAGGATAGCCAGTCAACATAACAGCACAGGCACTCAGCATCAGCATCAGTCTTGAAGGGATGTGACATGTTAAAATCAATTAGTCTGTTATATCAGCATCAGGTGTGTGGTAGCTGGTGGTGATCCAAGACTGGTTCATCTTGATGAAAGTCAGTCGATCAACCGAGTCGGTGGACAGGCGCACCCTGTGATCCGTAACAAATCCTCCAGCAGCACTGAATGTGAGTTCCGAAAGAACGCTGGATGCAGGACAGGCCAGTAGCTCAATTGCATACTGTGCAAGCTCTGCCCAGTGATCCATCCTCAAGACCCAGTAAGCCAGAGGATTTTCGGTGGGGAAGGTGTCCAAGTCTGACCTTGCCCCTAGATATTCCTGCACCATGTTTATCAGACGCTGGCGATGGTTGCTGGAACCGATCATACTTTGGGGCTGCGGACTAAAGAATTGTCTGAACGCATCGGTCAGACGGCCACCTTCCCCACCGCTCCTTCTTTGACTGGCCGAAGCCTCAGCAACTCGTTGTCCAGGACCAGGAGTTTGTAACCTCCCAGTCTCTGGGAACGCGTTGCACAGACCTTTCTGCAAGGCCTCCCGGAGTTGTCTCATCCTCTGCTCCCTCTGCGACGGTAACATAAGGTCCGCAACCTTACCCTTGTACCGTGGATCAAGGAGAGTGGCCAGCCAGTAATGGTCCCTCTCCTTGATCCGAAGAATACGAGGATCCTTCCGCAGACTTTGCAGGATCAGGGAGGCCATGCAGCGTAGGTTTGCTGAGGCATTCGCTCCGGAGTCCTCTGGGTCACTAAGGACGACATGATCCGCAGCCACCTCCTCCCAGCCACGTACAAGTCCACTGGTTTCTTGGGACTGTAAATCATCCCTAAAAGACTGCTGCTGATGATGCTGAGTGCCAGCCTCCACCTCCATGCTGACACAATCCTCCTCCTCCTCCTCCTCCTCTTCCTGTGCGATGGGTGGGACAGAAGGAACACTGTCTGGGTAAAGGGGGCCTTGAGAGGCAAGGAAGTCCTCCTCTTCCTGCCTCTGTTCTGCCTCAAGTGCCCTGTCCATTATTCCACGCAGCGTGTGCTCCAACAGGTGGACAAGAGGTACAGTGTCACTGATGCATGCACTGTCACTGCTCACCATCCTCGTGGCCTCCTCAAATGGTGCCAGGACAGTGCATGCATCCCTGATCATGCCGAGCTGGCGTGGAGAAAAAAAAACAAGCTCCCCTGACCCTGTCCTGGTGCCGTAGTCGCACAGGTACTCATTGATGGCCCTCTGCTGCGTGTGAAGCCGCTGCAGCATGGCCAACGTTGAGTTCCACCTGGTGGGCATGTCACATATAAGGCGGTTCTTGGGCAGGTTCAACTCCTTTTGCAGCTCAGCCAGGCGAGCACTGGCATTATAAGATCTGCGGAAATGCACACAGACTTTCCTGGCCTGCCTCAGGACATCCTGTAAGCCCGGGTACCTGCCCAAGAACCGCTGCACCACCAGGTTAAGGACGTGAGCCACACAGGGCACATGGGTCAGTTGTCCCTGTCGGAGGGCGGAGAGGAGGTTGGTGCCATTGTCGCAAACCACCATTCCTGGCCTAAGCTGGCGTGGCGTCAACCACCTCTCGGCCTGGCCCTGCAGAGCAGACAGGACCTCTGCCCCAGTGTGGCTTCTGTCCCCCAAACACACCAGCGCAAGCACGGCATGGCATCTTTTTGCCTGCGTACTTGCGTAGCCCCTTGAACGGCTACGGAGCACCGCTGGTTCAGAGGACAAACCACAGGAAGAGGCCATGGAGGAAGAAGAAGAGGAGGGGGTGGAGGAGAGAGGTGTGTCACAACCAGTAGTAGCATTTTGGAGGCGTGGCGGTGGAACAACCTCCAACACTACTGCACCTTGTCCTGCATCCTTCCCAGCTGCCAAAAGAGTGACCCAATGGGCCGTGAAAGAAAGGTAACGTCCCTGTCCATGCCTGCTGGACCATGAGTCAGCGGTAATATGCACCTTACCGCTGACCGCCCTGTCCAGCGAGGCCAAGACATTGCCTTCCACATGCCGGTAGAGAGCCGGAATAGCCTTCCGTGAGAAAAAGTGGCGTTTGGGAACCTGCCACTGAGGAACCGCACATTGCACAAACTCACGGAAGGGGGCCGAGTCTACCAACTGAAAAGGCAGCAGTTGAAGCGCTAGCAATTTAGCCAAGCTAGCATTCAACCGCTGGGCATGTGGATGGCTGGGAGTGAACTTCTTTTGACGGTCCAGCAGCTGGGGCAGGGAAATTTGCCTGCTAGAATCGGACGTCGGTGTACTGCTAGCAGAGTGGCCGCAAGTACTGGGCTGTGACACACCTAATTCTACACCTTCATTCCTCTCAGTGCATGTTTCAGAGAGGACTGAAGTTATAGTGGGGTTGGAGATCCCAGCTGATGCGGTGCAAGGAGAGGTCCGCTTTGTTCTTTGGTGTGGGTCTTTGAGGTAGGCTTGCCAACGAGCTGCATGGCAGGTCAACATATGTCTGGTCAGGCATGTGGTACCCAAGCGGCTGATGCTTTGGCCACGCGATAAACGCTTGAGACATATGTTGCAAACAGCAGCTGTGCGATCTGATGCACTAGCCTCAAAAAAGGCCCACACCAAAGAACTTTTTGAATGACGGGCAGAGGCAGCGCCCTGCACAGGAGGAGCTCTGCGGTGTGATTCCGTCGGTGTACTGCCCTTACGCTGGCCACCAAAGGGCATCCTGCCTCGTTGGAGATGTGCCTCCTCCTCATCCTCCTCCCCCTCCTCTCTCCTATTAGGCACCCACGTGGAGTCAGTGACCTCATCATCCCCTCCCTCCTCATCACTGGAGCCAATCTGGCAGTATGCTGCAGCTGCTGGAACATGACTGCCAGATTGGTGTCCTTCTTGAGCATCCCCTCTGTCTGCTCTCACGCTACTGCCTTCCTGTAGCTGGGTTTCATCATCAGACCCTTCGAAACGCTGGGCATCCTCCTGGAGCATGTACCCAACACTGTGCTCAAACAGTTCGGGGGACTCCTCAGGAGGAGGACATGGTGGGTCTAGGGAAGGAGTGACTGATGATGAGTCTGACATTGATACCAGGGAAGAGGACGCTTTGGCAGCTGCTTTGTCAGTACCCTGAGCCTGGGTGAGAGAGGATGAGGAGGAGGAGGAGGGCTTGGTCATCCACTCTACCAAGTCTTCGGCATGATGTGGCTCAACATGTCCAGCTGCCGAAAAGAAGGACAAGCGTGTCCCATGGCCATGTGCTGATGACAATGCACCGCGTCCACGACCAGCACTGTTGTCCCCAGACACAGAGCCTGCTTGCCCTCTTTTATTGCCTCCTGACTGTCTGCCTCTCCTTGTTTGCCTTCCAGACATTCTAATAGATAGCCTGCAGGGAGATGGGAAAAAAGCAATAAGGGCTACCTTCAGGTGTCCTTCTCTGTCCCTTTACTTAAGGATTTCTAAATATGGTTGAGGATGATTGCTTTTGCACAGAATAGCACAACGACAATTTCCCTGACTGTCCAAAAAACAAGGATTTCAAAGATGGTTGATGAGGAATGCTTTAGCACACTATAGCACAAGGAGAATTTCCCTCACTGTCCTTCCCTGTCCCTAGAAACAAGGATTATCACAGTGAAAGAAACTGACACTCTTCCTACCTATAGTTTTCTGTCCCTAGAAAAAATGTTTTTTTAAAGCACACTATAGCACAAGGAGAATTTCCCTCACTGTCCTTCCCTGTCCCTAGAAACAAGGATTCGTACAGTAAAACACACTGACACTCTCCCTACCTATAGTTTTCTGTCCCTAGAAAAAATGTTTTTTTAAAGCACACTATAGCACAAGGAGAATTTCCCTCACTGTCCTTCCCTGTCCCTAGAAACAAGGATTCGCACAGTAAAACACACTGACACTCTCCCTACCTATAGTTTTCTGTCCCTAGAAAATTTTTTTTTTTAAAGCACACTATAGCACAAGGAGAATTTCCCTCACTGTCCTTCCCTGTCCCTAGAAACAAGGATTCGTACAGTAAAACACACTGACACTCTCCCTACCTATAGTTTTCTGTCCCTAGAAAAAATGTTTTTTTAAAGCACACTATAGCACAAGGAGAATTTCCCTCACTGTCCTTCCCTGACCCTAGAAACAAGGATTCGCACAGTAAAACACACTGACACTCTCCCTACCTATAGTTTTCTGTCCCTAGAAAAAATGTTTTTTTAAAGCACACTATAGCACAAGGAGAATTTCCCTCACTGTCCTTCCCTGTCCCTAGAAACAAGGATTCGCACAGTAAAACACACTGACACTCTCCCTACCTATAGTTTTCTGTCCCTAGAAAAAATGTTTTTTTAAAGCACACTATAGCACAAGGAGAATTTCCCTCACTGTCCTTCCCTGTCCCTAGAAACAAGGATTCGCACAGTAAAACACACTGACACTCTCCCTACCTATAGTTTTCTGTCCCTAGAAAAAATGTTTTTTTAAAGCACACTATAGCACAAGGAGAATTTCCCTCACTGTCCTTCCCTGTCCCTAGAAACAAGGATTCGTACAGTAAAACACACTGACACTCTCCCTACCTATAGTTTTCTGTCCCTAGAAAAAATGTTTTTTTAAAGCACACTATAGCACAAGGAGAATTTCCCTCACTGTCCTTCCCTGTCCCTAGAAACAAGGATTTGTACAGTAAAACACACTGACACTCTCCCTACCTATAGTTTTCTGTCCCTAGAAAAAATGTTTTTTTAAAGCACACTATAGCACAAGGAGAATTTCCCTCACTGTCCTTCCCTGTCCCTAGAAACAAGGATTCGCACAGTAAAACACACTGACACTCTCCCTACCTATAGTTTTCTGTCCCTAGAAAAAATGTTTTTTTAAAGCACACTATAGCACAAGGAGAATTTCCCTCACTGTCCTTCCCTGTCCCTAGAAACAAGGATTCGCACAGTAAAACACACTGACACTCTCCCTACCTATAGTTTTCTGTCCCTAGAAAAAATGTTTTTTTAAAGCACACTATAGCACAAGGAGAATTTCCCTCACTGTCCTTCCCTGTCCCTAGAAACAAGGATTCGTACAGTAAAACACACTGACACTCTCCCTACCTATAGTTTTCTGTCCCTAGAATTTTTTTTTTTAAAGCACACTATAGCACAAGGAGAATTTCCCTCACTGTCCTTCCCTGTCCCTAGAAACAAGGATTCGTACAGTAAAACACATTGACACTCTCCCTACCTATAGTTTTCTGTCCCTAGAAAAAATGTTTTTTTAAAGCACACTATAGCACAAGGAGAATTTCCCTCACTGTCCTTCCCTGTCCCTAGAAACAAGGATTTGCACAGTAAAACACACTGACACTCTCCCTACCTATAGTTTTCTGTCCCTAGAAAAAATGTTTTTTTAAAGCACACTATAGCACAAGGAGATTTTCCCTCACTGTCCTTCCCTGTCCCTAGAAACAAGGATTTGCACAGTAAAACACACTGACACTCTCCCTACCTATAGTTTTCTGTCCCTAGAAAAAATGTTTTTTTAAAGCACACTATAGCACAAGGAGAATTTCCCTCACTGTCCTTCCCTGTCCCTAGAAACAAGGATTCGTACAGTAAAACACACTGACACTCTCCCTACCTATAGTTTTCTGTCCCTAGAAAAAATGTTTTTTTAAAGCACACTATAGCACAAGGAGAATTTCCCTCACTGTCCTTCCCTGTCCCTAGAAACAAGGATTCGCACAGTAAAACACACTGACACTCTCCCTACCTATAGTTTTCTGTCCCTAGAAAAAATGTTTTTTTAAAGCACACTATAGCACAAGGAGAATTTCCCTCACTGTCCTTCCCTGTCCCTAGAAACAAGGATTCGCACAGTAAAACACACTGACACTCTCCCTACCTATAGTTTTCTGTCCCTAGAAAAAATGTTTTTTTAAAGCACACTATAGCACAAGGAGAATTTCCCTCACTGTCCTTCCCTGTCCCTAGAAACAAGGATTCGTACAGTAAAACACACTGACACTCTCCCTACCTATAGTTTTCTGTCCCTAGAAAAAATGTTTTTTTAAAGCACACTATAGCACAAGGAGAATTTCCCTCACTGTCCTTCCCTGTCCCTAGAAACAAGGATTCGCACAGTAAAACACACTGACACTCTCCCTACCTATCCTTCTCTTTCCCTAAACTAAAGGAATCCAGGTTAAGCAAGAAAAAATAAATGTCACTGTCCCTGCCTATGCTTCTCTTTCCCTGCTCCGGAACACACTACACTAGGCCGCCGTGCTGGCGGCCTTTTATAGTGTGGGGCGTGTACTAAACACCCTCAGCAATAATTGGCCACAGGCATCCTGCCTGTGGCCAATCATTGCTCTCCTCGCTGCCGGCGCTGTGATTGGCCAAGCATGCGGGGTCACAGTGCATGCTTGGCCAATCACAGCGCCTGGATGACACTGCGATGGCGTAGTGCATTGTGGGCCGTTCGCGTCACTCGAATTAGGCGCGAACGGCCCAAATCGTTCGATCTTCGTCGAACGATCGAACAGCCGATGTTCGAGTCGAACGTATGTTCGACTCGAACACCGAGCTCATCCCTACTCCAGGATAAATACTGAGTTGGAGTCGTAACAGACATTGGAGCGGTGATGGTCAGTTTATTAGATAAAAGGTCCTATGTATTAATCAGTATATGTAACGAAGGCCGTCACAGATTTCAAACTTATGCAGTCATGCAAGGATACAGCAGGTTAGAAGTGCTGATACTGCAATACTGTATGGTACCAGCACATATGGTGCCATAAAGCATTTTCTTTAGTGCTAATCTTAAGCGCAGGACATTTTCTATGTCACGGATCACAAGACTAGGAAACACAGTCGAGTAGCATAATTTATGCTGCACCTTGTCATGGATCTTCTCACCAGGATGTCTATTCATCCAACCAGTTAGCCAATCATGCCTCATCAATACTTAGTAATGTCTAGAAGACCCTTGATTTGCAACCCATTGCACCTGCAGAGTGTGCTTACTTCACAGCAAGGCCTCTTATAAGTCACTTCTATCAGACTTTGAACTCTGGTACTTGGAATTTCAGGCATTGAACTCTCCTACAAGCATTGTGATGGACTAAAGCCTAGTACACACAGCCGAGAATCTCATTGCAAAAAAAAAATTGTTTTTCTCGACGGGTTTCTTGTCAAGCTTGACGAGATTCTTGTCAAGCTTTCCATGCATACACACTGTCAATCCAAAATCTCGTCGTTGTAAAGCGCGGTCACGTACAACACGTATGTTGGCAGTATAAAGGGGAAGTTCTATTCCAATGGCGCCACCCCTTGGGCTGCTTTTGCTGATTTCGTGTTACCTCGTGTTAGTAAAAGTTTGGGGGGAGAGACGATTCCCGCTTTTCAGTCTTCGTGCTTTCAGTTCGTTACAGCCTATCGAATGTGCTATCTCCATTACGAGCGCTAGTTTTACCAGAAGGAGCGCTCCCGTCTCATACTTGATTCTGGCCATGCGCGGTTTTTGAAGACTCGGAAAAGCATACACACGAACGGATTTCTCGTCCACATACAGTCTGACGAGAATCATGACGAGAAAACCGAGACTCCCGACGAGAAAAAAGAAAGCAGGTCTTCTTTTTTTCTCGTTGAGATTCTGGGCAGTTTTCTTGACGAGAAACCTGAAAGCCTCGTACACATGCACGGTTTTCGCGGCAAGAAAGCTCTCCCAACAGTTTTCTTGTAGTTTCTTGCCGAGAAAAACGGTCGTGTGTACGAGGCTTACTACCTTGTGTCACTATTAGGTACTAATCCAATATATATAAACAAGGCGAAGGATAAATTCCAAGCTTACTTACCAACCAGCTCGAGGACAACCAAATCAACCTGTCTAACAGTATGCGTTAAAAACGGGTTTAGTCTGCACACTAGGGATGAGCTTCGAGTTCGAGTCGAACTCATGTTCGACTTGAACATTGCCTGTTCACCCGTTCGCCGAACAGCGAACAATTTGGGGTGTTTGCGGCAAATTCTAAAAGCTGCGGAACACCCTGTAAAAGTCTATGGGAGAAATCTAAAGTGCTAATTTTAAAGGCTTATATGCAAGTTATTGTCATAAAAAAGTGTTTGGGGACCTGGGTCCTGCCCCAGGGGACATGTATCAATGCAAAAAATAGTTTTAAAAACGGCCGTTTTTTCGGGAGCAGTGATTTTAATAATGCTTAAAGTGAAACAATAAAAGTGAAATATTTCTTTAAATTTCATACCTGGGGGGTGTGTATAGTATGCCTGTAAAATAGCGCTTGTTTCCCGTGCTTAGAACTGTCCCTGCACAAAATGTAATTTCTGAAGGAAAAAAAGTAATTTCAAAGTACTCGCGGGTGTAATGAATTGTTGGCTCCTGGCAATACAGAGAAAAGTAATTGAAAGTCAGACCCTTATCCGAGCACGCAACCTAGCAGGCCACAGGAAAAGAGGGGGGACGAGAGAGCACCCCCCCTCCTGAACCGTTCCAGGCCACATGCTCTCAACATGGGGAGCATGCTTTGGGGTCTGGACCCCAAAGCACCATGTCCCCATGTTGATGGGGACAAGGGCCTCATCCCCACAACCCTTGCCTGGTGGTTGTTGGGGTCTGTGGGCATGGGGCTTATCGGAATCTGGAAGACCCCTTTAACAAAGGGGACCCCCAGATCCCACCCCCCCCATGTGAATTGGTAAGGGATACATTGTACCCCTACCATTTAACAAAGAACGTGTAAAAAATTGTAAAAAAACACACAGACACCGTTGGGATAAGTCCTTTATTAAAAAGAAAAAAAAAAAAAAGATTCCAGCGGTGGTAATCCACTCTCGATCTCCACTCCAGTGATTTCGGTATCCAGCGACGGATGATCTGCAGGCTCCAGCGATGATGTCCAGCGAGGAACAGCACACGGTCCTGTCTCCGCGGAAACACCCCGGGAATGACGTTGCGGCAGCCTGACAGGTCTTATGTAGCTGAGGACGGGGCCACACGTCACATGACCCCTTCCCCCTCTGACGCAAGGGGAAACCTGGGCTTTCCCAGTGACGTGACGAGTGACCCCCCATCTGATGTAACGCAGGTTTCCTGTTCGCTTTTATTGTTTCACATTTTTAAAATCACTGCTCCCGAAAAAACTGGCGTTTTTAAAACTTTTTTTTGCATGTCCCCTGGGGCAGGACCTGGGTCCCCAAACACTTTTCATGACAATAACTTGCATATAAGCCTTTAAAATTAGCACTTTAGATTTTTCATGTTCATGTCCCATAGACTTTAACGGTGTTCGGATGTTCGAACAAATTTATTGCCTGTTTGCATGTTCTGATGCAAACTGAACTCGGGGGTGTTCGGCTCATCCCTACTGCACTCATTTGAAAATACATGCGTAAGCTACAGGCCAAGCCAAGGCACCCTGGTATCTGTACTTCCTATCACTGACTGATGAGTGACTCCACAGTGGAAGCACATGCATTCTGATGAGTAGGTGGAGAGCAGGTTGACTGAAGGGAGCCCGCCCCTTCTTAAAAGGTACAGGTGCACACTGAGCTTATGCATGTATTTGCAAATGTGTGCAGACTAAACCCCTGTTTTTAAGGCATACTGTTAGACAGGTTGATTCGGTTTTCCGTAAGTAAGCTTGGAATTTTCCCTTGGATTTATCCTTGGCCTTGTCTATATCTATTTGCCCTCCAATGCTGCTTAATGTTATGGCCAGTCATAGGTGGGGGTAGTGGACTCCTTTTTTGCAACAATGTTATATTGGTCAGGCTGCGCACTGAGATCTTTGCAATCATTGTGCGATTTGCCTTGTGCTTAGTGTGCACCTGTACCTTTTAAGAAGGGTTGGGCTCCCTTCAGTCGTCCTGCCCTCCACCTACTCATCAGAATGCATGTGCTTCCACTGTGGAGACACAGTTAGGAAGGTTGATTTGGTTGTCCGCAGGCTGGTTGGTAAGTCAGCTTGGAATTTTTCCTTGGATTTATCCTTGGCCTTGTTTATATCTATTTGCCCTCCAATGCTGCTTGTTGTTGTTAATATTTATTTTTGTAACTTGATTCTGCATAAAACATTTAACAGTGTCATGTCATGAGATAATTTACAAGGGCGTGTTTAGGGGCAGAATTAGGGGCTGGCAGGGTAGGGGTTGGATTGGGCAACTGGTGGAGAGTAACTTTTAAGGCCTGGCTAGTAGCTCAGGACTTGAAATTTTGAGCCCTGTCTTTACAATCTTCTGCTGCTCTTTTGAGCAATTTACAGTATTCATTTGTTATTATTATTATTTTGTATTTTCTGTTTCTGTCATAGAATTTTATTTCTTCATTATAGCCCCTGAAGAAGCAGGCATTCGCGAAACATGTTTGATTGGCTGATTATACAGTATTTCTACCTTCACCATGTATTAACATCCTTCTGGTACGAGTTTGCATAATGTTTATGGTCAAAGCACAGCCAAATAAGAGTTTTTTATTTATTTAAATGTCCTTTTTATTAGGTGCCTTTTTATGATGCTATTTCTAACAATAACACGGATATGTTTTTAATTTTGGTGTAATGTCCTTGTTGGTACCAAGAAAAATCCCGCTGCCCCTTTTCCTCTATCCAATAGGCACTTATCCAAGATATGACCAGCACATCATGTAAAACAGGACACTTTTACTGTCGCCAAAAAAATAAATATATTTGTTTTTGTGGTCCTGTTTTTTTTTTTTTAGCTTGATGTGCTAGTGATATATTGGATTGGGACAGTGCCATATGCCATTTCATCACAGCACAGTTTTATAATTGGGTCTGATGGCTGCATTGAATGGGCTTGATATTTATGTACCACCGGGCACTTACACCGACGCTCCAATGCACTTGCACCTTATGATCAGATCCACCCTATTCACCAGTTAACAATTAGGATATTTTTGTGTGTCCTCTCTGATAACATACTGTATGTCTGGAAGAAGACTGTCACCCCTTCATATATGCAAATGGTAGTAATTACACATACAAGGCAGTTGTATGAAGTTAGACAACCCTTCCTCAGAAATACAGTACAGTAAAACCTTGGATTGCGAGCATAATTTGTTCTGGAAACATGCTTGTAATCCAAAGCACCTGTATATCAAAGCAAATTTCCCCATAAAAAAACTTATGGAAACTCAAATAATTTGTTCCACAGCCATTTATTCATAGGTCCTTCAGTTTATACTCCATATAAAAAGATTGTAGCAATGTGACCAGGTTGTGTAACCATAAAATGTCCATCCACAAATGGAAGCCTCCACAGGGGGGTTAGAAGCAAAATCCAGCAGAAGCTACAGAGCATAAAAGGAAAGAGAGGCACCTCTAAGTGTAGCAATATGTTGCTAAATGTTGGACCTTCATTAAATGTAACCATATTGCTACACTTAGAGGTGCCTATCTTCTCTTTTATACTCAGTTTTGACATGACGCTACTTGTATATCAAGAAATTGCTTGTATATCAAGTCAAAATGTATTAAAAAATGTTGTTTGTCTTGCAAAACACTCTCAAACCAAGGTTTTACTGTATATTTTACAATGTATAGTGCCCCAGTAGTAGCTTCCTATTGTCTACACAGATATCTGTGTAGCAGTTGTTTTCCACAAATATTTTTTTATGTGTTACCAAGGCCGACCATAGACTGATCAAAATTTGGCCAGTTTGGCCGGAACAAGCTGAATTTCGATCCATCTATGGGCAGGCTGGTTATACTGAAGTCAATCAGCTTTAGTACAACCAGCCTGTTGGGTTTTTCTCATGCCGCTGTCAGAATACAATAGTGCAGCCGGAGGGATTCCCACATCAACACACTCAGAATCGAGTGATTTTATTTCCTACAACCCATGGTTGAAGGAAAGGAATTTCCATAATCCATAGCTTGCTAAAGAGTGGCTATTTATAGCTCGATAAAAATTATTTTGAGCACTGCCTATAACAATAGTACTGTGTAGTGGTTTATAAGAACCTGAACTGTGAAACTAAAAGGGCTAGTAACCTGTATTGCCTGTAGGCGTCCTGAAGCTGATCTTCCCCCCATTACTGACTGCTAGGCATGAGCCCTATGTTCAAGTCGAACGTAAGCTCGACTTGAACACCGGGTGTTCGCCTGTTTGCCGAACAGCGAACATTATGCGATGTTCGTGGCAAATTTGAAAGCCGTTAAAGTCTATGGGACACTAACATGAAAAACCAAAAGTGCTAATTTTAAAGGCTTATATGCAAGGTATTGTCTTAAAAAGTGTTTGGGGACCCGGGTCCTGCCCCAGGGGACATGTATCAATGCAAAAAAAGTTTTAAAAACTGCAGTTTTTTCGGGAGCAGTGATTTTAACCACTTCAGCCCCGGACCATTTGTCAGCCTAAGGACCAGAGAGAGGTCTTTTTACAATTTGGCACTGCGCTGCTTTAACTGGTAATTGTGCGGTCATGCAATGTTGTACCCAAACAAAATTTGCATATTTTTTCCTCACAAATAGAGCTTTCTTTTTATGGTATTTGATTGCCTCTGCGATTTTTATTTTTTTTGCAATATAAACGGAAAAAGACCGAAATTAAAAAAAAAAGATATTTTCTACTTTTTGTTATAATAAAAATCAAATAAACGTAATTTTAGTCATACATTTAGGCCAAAATGTAGCATACAAAATAATTCCGCGCTGCCCTCTGGATGAGCTTCTAACACAACAAATAGACAAATAGTAAAAAGCGTGGAAACAAAATGTGTAGCACTATTTAAAAAATGAACAAGAATGCATGACGCACTCAAATGAATATACAGGTCCTTCTCAAAAAATTAGCATATTGTGATAAAGTTCATTATTTTCTGTAATGTACTGATAAACATTAGACTTTCATATATTTTAGATTCATTACACACACCTGAAGTAGTTCAAGCCTTTTCTTGTTTTAATATTGATGATTTTGGCATACAGCTCATGAAAACCCAAAAATCCTATCTCAAAAAATTAGCATATTTCATCCGACCAATAAAAGAAAAGTGTTTTTAATACAAAAAAAGTCAACCTTCAAATAATTATGTTCAGTTATGCACTCAATACTTGGTCGGGAATCCTTTTGCAGAAATGACTGCTTCAATGCGGCGTGGCATGGAGGCAACCAGCCTGTGGCACTGCTGAGGTGTTATGGAGGCCCAGGATGCTTCGATAGCGGCCTTAAGCTCATCCAGAGTGTTGGGTCTTGCGTCTCTCAACTTTCTCTTCCCAATATCCCACAGATTCTCTATGGGGTTCAGGTCAGGAGAGTTGGCAGGCCAATTGAGCACAGTAATACCATGGTCAGTAAACCATTTACCAGTGGTTTTGGCACTGTGAGCAGGTGCCAGGTCGTGCTGAAAAATGAAATCTTCATCTCCATAAAGCTTTTCAGCAGATGGAAGCATGAAGTGCTCCAAAATCTCCTGATAGCTAGCTGCATTGACCCTGCCCTTGATAAAACACAGTGGACCAACACCAGCAGCTGACATGGCACCCCAGACCATCACTGACTGTGGGTACTTGACACTGGACTTCAGGCATTTTGGCATTTCCCTCTCCCCAGTCTTCCTCCAGACTCTGGCACCTTGATTTCCGAATGACATGCAAAATTTGCTTTCATCCGAAAAAAGTACTTTGGACCACTGAGCAACAGTCCAGTGCTGCTTCTCTGTAGCCCAGGTCAGGCGCTTCTGCCGCTGTTTCCGGTTCAAAAGTGGCTTGACCTGGGGAATGCGGCACCTGTAGCCCATTTCCTGCACACGCCTGTTCACGGTGGCTCTGGATGTTTCTACTCCAGACTCAGTCCACTGCTTCCGCAGGTCCTCCAAGGTCTGGAATCGGTCCTTCTCCACAATCTTCTTCAGGGTCCGGTCACCTCTTCTCGTTGTGCAGCGTTTTCTGCCACACTTTTTCCTTCCCACAGACTTCCCACTGAGGTGCCTTGATACAGCACTCTGGGAACAGCCTATTCGTTCAGAAATTTCTTTCTGTGTCTTACCCTCTTGCTTGAGGGTGTCAATGATGGCCTTCTGGACAGCAGTCAGGTCGGCAGTCTTACCCATGATTGCGGTTTTGAGTAATGAACCAGGCTGGGAGTTTTTAAAAGCCTCAGGAATCTTTTGCAGGTGTTTAGAGTTAATTAGTTGATTCAGATGATTAGGTTAATAGCTCGTTTAGAGAACCTTTTCATGATATGCTAATTTTTTGAGATAGGAATTTTGGGTTGTCATGAGCTGTATGCCAAAATCATCAATATTAAAACAAGAAAAGGCTTGAACTACTTCAGTTGTGTGTAATGAATCTAAAATATATGAAAGTCTAATGTTTATCAGTATATTACAGAAAATAATGAACTTTATCACAATATGCTAATTTTTTGAGAAGGACCTGTATAAAACAGTGCAATATAAAAAAGACACAAAAAAGACACAAATATTAAGTAGGAACAGTAAAAAGTCCTCATATATACAAAATGTCTATATGCGAAATACAAGTGAAAACTTGCGCAACCGAGTGTCCTAAAGTAATTAAAAAAATGAAGGCAATGGTGAAATTCAAAGGTGAGTGAGGACTTTGAAGGAAAAGTGTTGACAGTGAGAAGATGAAGAGAACCACCACCAATAGGTAAGGAGCTTACCAGATAGTTTGAACCCAGAGGAACATATGTTCAGTGGGTCAAACGGGCTTGGTGTGGTGGAACCACGATGGAACCTGGACAATCTGTATGCTGCAAATTGCTGTGCTGGAAATGGCCAACCATCAACAGGGAGAGAGAAACCGCAGAAGAAAGATGACCTCTTAGCAGATAACCTCATATGCAGTAGTGGTCCGGGAATATCCCAATCAATGTGAGCAGGTAAGTATCATATAATGGAGAAAAGAAACAGCCACATAGCGTATGTAAATCAAAATTTGTAGTGGAAACACTTACATTTAGGTTGATATAAAAGCACTTTGCAAAGAATGTGGCAACAATGGAGTCCCCCTGACGCGTTTCGTCTCCTAGGACATCATCTGGGAGACAAATGTATTCAGCCACATGTCTTTAGTAAAAAAAAATGTCAATAAGCGTATATTTATTGGTTTGCGCAAAAGTTATGGCGTCTACAAACTAGGGTACATTTTCTGGAATTTACACAGCTTTTAGTTTATGACTGCCTATCTCATTTCTTGAGGTGCTAAAATGGCAGGGCAGTACAAATCCCCCCAAATGACCCTATTTTGGAAAGTAGACACCCCAAGGAAATTGCTGAGAGGCATGTTGAGACCATTGAATATAAAAAAATTTTGTCCCAAGTGATTAAATAATGACAAAAAAAAAATATTTTTTTTACAAAAAGTTGTCACTAAATGATATATTACTCACACATGCCATGGTTATATGTGGAATTGCACCCCAACATACATTTTGCCACTTCTCCTGAGTACGGGGATACCACATGTGTGAGACTTTTTGGGAGCCTAGCCGCGTACGGGGCCCCGAAAACCAAGCACCGCCTTCAGGATTTCTAAGGGCGCAAATGTTTGATTTCACTCCTCACTACCTATGACAGTTTTGAAGGCCATAAAATGCCAAAATAGCACAACCCCCCCCAAATGACCCCATTTTGAAAAGTAGACACCCCAAGCTATTTGCTGAGAGGCATGTTGAGTCCATAGAATATTTTATATTTTGCCACAAGTTGCAGGGAATATGACAAATTTTTTTTTTTTTTTGCACAAAGTTGTCACTAAATTATATATTGCTGACACATGCCATGGGCAAATGTGGAATTACACCCCAAAATACATTCTGCTGCTTCTCCTGAGTACTGGGATACCACATGTGTGGGACTTTTTGTGAGCCTAGCCGCGTACGGGACCCCGAAAACCAAGCACCGCCTTCAAGATTTCTAAGGGCATACATTTTTGATTTCACTACTCACTGCCTATCACAGTTTCGAGGCCATGGAATGCCCAGATGGCACAAAACCCCCCAAATGACCCCATTTTGTAAAATAGACACCCCAAGCTATTTGTTGAGAGGCATGTTGAGTATTTTACAGCTCTCATTTGTTTTTGAAAATGAAGAAAGAAAATAATATATATTTTTTTTTTAAATTTTCAAAACTTTGTGACAAAAAGCGAGATCTGCAAAATACTCACCATAACTCTCAGTATGTAATCTGGGCAGTTCTTGGGCTCTATGTGACTATCTTTTCCCTCATAAACCATAAAGATCCATGTATAGCCTGTTGCCCTGTTACAGAGCCTATAGAGCTTGACCCCATATCTGGCACGCTTGCTGGGAAGGTACTGTTTGAAAGACAAGCGGACAGAAAATGTATTCAGGGACTCATCAACGCAGACAACTTGATGGGGAGTACACAAGGCTGCAAAACGTTCGTTGAAGTGGTTTTTGAGGGGCCGAATTTTGTAGAGTCGATCATATTCAGGGTCTCCACGAGGACGACAAAGTTCATTGTCATTGAAGTGCATGAACCCGCAAGATCGCCTCGTATCGTTTCCTGGCCATGGAGGCAGAGAACACGGGCATATGGTGAATTGGGCGCTTGGTTCAATACGTCCGCAACTTCGTCAATTTATGTATGCCCATGTTGAAGGAAAGGCCCAGAAAGGTCTTAAATTCAGAAACTGTAACTGGTTTCCATTCTCTGGCAAGGGCGGATTGGGGATTAGCGGCGATGTATTGACCAGCATAAAAATTAGTTTGGTCCACAATAGATCTATAGATCGTCCGTGAAAAACAGCAAATAAAAATCAAGTGGCGTTAAATCAGCTGTTTCCACCTGAATTCCGGGTTGGCCAGTGAATGGGGGAAGTATGGGTTCTGCAGAAGTGGTGGGCACCCAATCAGGATTGGCAAATTCTGCAGGAAGGACACTATGGGCACTACGGGCCTGTCTTTGTCTTCTTCTTGGTGGCAGCGGGACACTACTTGTGCTTGCCACCTCGCCAGCTTAAACTGCAATTATGGGACACGCCACGTCACCAAGTGTTACTGCAGTGCTGGATGTACGACCAGGGTGTACTAGGCCACTGGTGCTTGCCAGTTCACCAGAAGGATGAGAGATACTAGTACTTCTCTGCTCCATACGAGAGCCCTGCGGTTCGTGCACCTCAACAACAGCAGAATGGGGTTGGGTACGCCTGACCTTAGCAGGGACCTCACCTTCCTTCGCCAGAGCTATCTGTCATGGAGCCGCTGTCGTCTACGGGATCGTATTCTGAGCCTGAATTTGACAGATGCATGACCTCCTCTTCACTATCTGTCATGCTCAGAAACTCGTAGGCCTCTTTACTAGTGTACCTTTGATTTGCCATTTTGGGGTCTAAATTTCGTGGTGCACTAGTAAGGATTCACAGGTAAAAAAGCACCTGACTGTCAGCAACTGTATAAAGCGCTACCAAAACACAGGCCTGACTCTGTGAACGCAGCAGTTATGTGTTTAGTGTTTTGAAAGTGACAGTGATCGATCGATACTACGCTTGGTTGGGCTGGGCTGGGATGGGCGGAGGGGCAAAACGCAGGCGCTAGCAGGTATCTGGGCTGATCCCGCTACCAATGCATTTTTGGGAACCCTAAACTGCTGGGGACGCTAGTATAGATCTGATCAGATCAAATATTGATCTGTTCAGATACTATACCACTAAGGGAGGTGTATACTTCGTGCGTGGGTGTTAGCACTACTGGCATTAACCTGAAGCTGCCTGGGGTGACGCAGACCCTATCTGACGCTAAAACCTAATTGATAACACCCACCGGGCGATCAGGGGGTTAAACCTTTATTGGGTTATATACGGCGGGTGCCCTGATGCTATAAAAAGCAAACTAACTAACCAGCATCACCCGTAACACTTATACGGGGGGCAATCAGGGGGTTAAAACCTTTATTGGGTAATATATGGGGGTAAAAGTGTAAATATATACTGCGCTGTCTAAATAGTGAAATACCACTCATAAATTTAAATTAATGTGATAATAAACAATAGGCTGCAACTTAAATGTGAGACACACAGTAAAGATAATAATAGAAAAATAAAGCTGCGCACATGTGAAAAACACTGTCTCTGATGGATCAGAAACAGTATATCAAGAGCTCAGTCTCTATTGCCACTAACAATCAAGAAACCCCTGATAATATGAAGAACAAAGTCCCGTGAGTAAATGAACAAAGTCCCGTGAATGAATGAGGTGATATTAACCCCTTGAAAAACAAAAAAAATACTGTGGATGGGAATCTCCTTATTTGAACATAGGTGACTTCAAACATCAAACACCCAATGAATAGTGCTGTAGTGCCCCAGGACGACGTCATCTGTGACGAAACGACGTAGGGAGGATTGGCTTGCTGACGTCACCGACATACAAACGAGTCCCGGAAGGAACGGGCTGTCTTAGCCGACCGGCTATTTTTACCACACGCTTTCTATACTTGCGATAACTGTAAGTGTATTTCTTTTATTATTAAACTTGTTTTACCGGATTTACGCTATGGTGGCTTTATTTCCTTTTGCACTGTGATAACGTGGCTTTTGGAGAGGATTGGCGTGGAATTCAGGAGAGAAGTTACTAGCGATCTAATACTCTAGAGACCCTGGCAGGGGTAAACAGCCATCTGCCTCCATTGATCTCTGAAGGGATCAATAGTTCTGGTAAGCGGCAGTAAGAACTGGTGGTGGTGGAACCTCTCTCTATCAAGGATACAGCACTATTCATTGGGTGTTTGATGTTTGAAGTCACCTATGTTCAAATAAGGAGATTCCCATCCACAGTATTTTGTTTGTTTTTCAAGGGGTTAATATCACTTCATTCATTCACGGGACATTGTTCATTTACTCACAGGACTTTGTTCTTCATATTATCAGGGGTTTCTTGATTGTTATTGGCAATAGAGACTGAGCTCTTGATATACTGTTTCTGAACCATCAGAGACAGTGTTTTTCACATGTGCGCAGCTTTATTTTTCTATTAATATATGGGGGTACCTGACGCTATATAAAAACCTGACGGTGAACCTAAATAACTAACTGGCTAACCAGTGTCACCAGTGACACTTATACGGTGATTACTGGTGAAAGGGTGAACTCTAGGGGCAATCAGGGAGTTAAAACCTTTATTAGATAATATATGGGGGTACCTGATGCTGTAAAAACCTGGCGGTGAACCTAAAAAAATAACTGGCTACCTAGCATCACCAGCGACACTAATACGGCGAGCAGAAAAAAGATTGCTTAGTGACACTGGCGAAAGGGGGTGAAAGGGTTACCTGGGGGGCGATCAAGGGGTTAAACCTTTATTAGGGGGGGTTAGGGGGGTACCCTGGACCTAAAGGGGCCTAAAGTTAACTGCCCTGACACTTTTTACAGTCACAAATGACACTGCATGGAGTGATCAGTAAATAAATGACCACTGCAATCAGCGACACTGTGACTGGAGGCTGGGGGGTGACCTGGGGGGTGATTGGGGGGTGACTGGGGGGTGATTTATGTGCCTATATGTACTGGTGTTAGTGGTCTGTTGGTGCAACTTACGATTGATGTCTTCTCTCCTCGAGCTCCAGACGAAAAGACCGTCGGGAGGAGAGATGACATCACTTCCTCCTGCCTGTGTTTACATTTCACAGGCAGGGGAAGCTTTTCATTCGCCAGGAGCAATCGTGAGGGGGTGGCCAGAAATCAATGGCCGCCCCTTTATCACGGTTCGCTCCTAAAGCAAAACGGACTGCCGCGGTCTTGTGCTGAAGATCTAAAGCTATGAGGCTCTAGTCAGTGGAATTTCACTGCAATTTTTAGGAAAAATTCAAGACAAAGGGTAAATCTTTCAGAATACTGGTGATGCATAATTAACATTTCTAGATGTTACCTTTAGGATAGGAAATCTTAACTTTTTAAGTTCAGGTCTACTTTAATACCCAAACAGCAATGAACAATCTAGATGCAATGTTATTGCAAGCAGAATGTTTAGTAAAGCGTCTGTGCAACCAACTGCTGAGGGTGTGTCCCCGAAGAGCAGCAGTTCCCAGACAGACCAATCATTCACTGCCCCATTTTCTTTGAGCAATCTCTCAATGACGACCAACGTAACAATTCACTTTAAACCATAGAGTACCAAAGGAAATCCAGGAATAAAGTTGGAAATCCATGTGTAATTTTTTTGTATACACTGGAACAAATCAAAAATACGTACTCTTTATTTAACACACTATTGCTTTATAATAAACAGAATGTCCCAGAACATACTTTTGGATCGGATTTCTGTTATTGCTGCAAAGATGTCACCTTTTTATTGGTCTAAAATATGTGTAAAAAGAATAGTTGTAACAATTTTCTTTTTCTGAATTGAATTTAATAGAATACTGGCATTGAAATGCCTTGTGCATGTAGCACTTATTAAAGTCTAGACACAACTTAAAAGCATGCAAATTGGTTCCAGCCATTCTGAATATTAACTTCACTTAGATGGAGGAACTGATTGATGTCCCTCTTAGAGTAACTAGAATTTGATGTTGGGATTAATTTCTATGTAGACAGTTATTTTCTTCTTGCTAAGTTGAATTTAGTATCTCTCCTACTACGTAAATTTTTTTTCTTTCTATGTTATTAAAGTTGAATACCATTTTAGACAGGTTCGACATATTTTCCTCCCTGGTGGTCCTCCCTTAGTAACTTTCCTAAGTGTGTTTTATGCTGACGTTCACCACAGTCTAATTGTGTTTTGCCAAAAAGGAAAATAACACAGCTTCTGACACTTTTTAGACTCCAACCAACGGATAAAGTCTAGCAAATGCAAAGAGGGATTTTTTTCCTATGAACTAGCATGATGCATTGAAACCCTTCTTCAGAATGAAATTCTTATTACTGATACAAGTAACTAGTGTACTTTTAAACGCCAATGGAAAGGATTGTGTAGAACTGTCAGTTCTATTAGACTTGACCGGTGAGTTCTCTTACCACTCTAAATTGATTTAATCCACAGAGGTCCATGTGAGTGTCAGGAAAAGCCTCAGCCTTCTAATTGCTAATATAAGTACAGAAGAGGTTACAGCACAGCTAGCAAGTCCTTTTCGCGTGAGTTTTTCCTATCAGTCACAAGAAAAGTTTCTGTTCGAAAATTGAAGAACCATTTCAAACCATGTCAGCTATGGTTTGTTTTCTATTATTGGCTTTTGGAAGAAAGTGTCCTTATTTTTATATACAGTAGTTTCTAAAAAAGTACCTGCCTCAAGCACCTGTCTATAGTTAAGCATTATTAACCTATAGTGCCACATCTAACACAATATTTGACATGACAGCCAAGCATCCATCATCTTCAGGAGAGGTCAATAATGGCCAATTAACTTTTTTATAGCACACATTTCCCTTAAAAAAATTCTGCATGCTGCATTTCAGGACGCTGATATGACAGAAACTGAACAATGAGAATAAACAATAATTTCTCTGGTTCTGTCATATTTAGTGTATAATGCATTGTGGCAAGGCCAAGACAAAGTGTTTAATAGCAGTTAACTGATGCAGTGCAAAACGTGCCTGTGTGCCCTCACCCTTAATCTAAAGGTTGTCATGTGTCTTGAGCTTGGGCCACCTGCACATCATCACCACTAGTGATGAGCCGAACACCCCCGGGTTCGGTTCGCACCAGAACCCGCGAACGGACCGGAAGTTCGAACGAACATTAGAACCCTATTAAATACAATGGATGCGAACGTTCGAATTCTAAAGTGCTAATTATAACAACTATTATGCATGTTATTGTCCTAAAAAGGGTTTGGGAACCCGGGTTCTGCACCAGGGGACATGTATCAATGCAAAAAGAAGTTTTAAAAACGGTCGTTTTTCGGGAGCAGTCATTTTAATGATGCATAAAGTGAAAAAAAAAAGTCAAATATTCCTTTAAATATCGTACCTGGGGGGTGTCTAAAGTATGCCTGTGAAGTGCCACGTGTTTCCCGTGTTTAGAACTGTCCCTGCACAAAATGACACTTCTAAAGGAAAAAAAAGCCATTTAAAACTGCTTGCGGCTTTAATGTAATGTCTGGTCCCGGTAATATGGATGAAATTCTTTAAGAAAAATGGCATAGCTACCCCATGACCCCCCCCCCCCCTACCCCAGCCCATTACCAGCCCCTTTGGGTCTTGTATGGATATTAAGGGGAACCCCGCACATAAAATAAAAAAGGCCCTATATACTCTGAACAGCCGTATACAGGCGGTGCATACAAGACAGGGACTGTAGGTTTGTTCTTATGTAGAATCTGTTTGTAATTTTGAACAGGTACATTGTTGAAGTGTAGCTCCAGCCCAAAAATCTATTTTTAAACTTTTTGGAAAACATAGGTAAGGGTTATCACCCCTGTAACATTTGTTTTGCTGTCTGTGCCCCTGTTCAGAACATTTCACCTCACTTTCCGTCCCAATGACAACTGTTTTTGAAATGTGGTGTTTTTCTTGAAACAAGGATTGCTGATAAAGCATCAGTACAGAGGAGACACCTTTCTCCCATATTTATTCTTACAGGAGAGAATTTTCCTTCCTAGTGGTAGATTTCCTCTCACTTCCTGTTGTCTTCTTGCGTTTGCAAGTAGGAGTCGTTTGTAAGTTGGATGTTTGAAAGTAGGGACCTGCCGTATATACTCTGCAGAAATAGGCCCCTTAGTTGTTGGTGTTGGCACAACACTGTAAGCACTCACAGTTACTCTTGGTTGGTGCTGGAACGCCCTGCTGTCAACTATTATATCAGGAATTTTAATTACATATAATTGTTGAACAGTGGTAGTAAAAATTGGGCCTTTGATGGTGGTGCTGGTGCCACAACACTGTAAGCCCTGACAGTTACTCTTGGTGGGTGCAGCAATGGGCCCTGCTGTGAATTATTAGATCAAGAATTGTAATTACATGCCCCTGTTGAACAGGGGCTGAAAAATTGGGCCTTAGGCACTGGTGGCACAACACTGCAACCCCTCACAGATACTGTACTTGGAGCACAGCAATGAGCCCTGTTGCAAAGTATTGCTTCAAAAATTGTAATGACACGCCCCTGTTAAACAGGGGCTGAAAAATTGGGCCTTAGGCACTGGTGGCACAACACTGCAACTCCTCACAGATACTGTACTTGGAGCACAGCAATGAGCCCTGTTGCAAAGTATTGCTTCAAAAATTGTAATTACACGCCCCTGTTAAACAGGGGCTGAAAAATTGGGCGTTAGGCACTGGTGGCGGCACCCATAAACAAAAATGATCTTCCAAGCTATCATCATCAATCGTATCATTGAGGACTCGGAGGAGGAGGATAGCCAGTCAACATAACAGCACAGGCACTCAGCATCAGCATCAGTCTTGAAGGGATGTGACATTTTAAAATCAATTAGTCTGTTATATCAGCATCAGGTGTGTGGTAGCTGGTGGTGATCCAAGACTGGTTCATCTTGATGAAAGTCAGTCGATCAACCGAGTCGGTGGACAGGCGCACCCTGTGATCCGTGACAAATCCTCCAGCAGCACTGAATGTGCGTTCCGAAAGAACGCTGGATGCAGGACAGGCCAGTAGCTCAATTGCATACTGTGCAAGCTCTGGCCAGTGATCCATCCTCAAGACCCAGTAAGCCAGAGGATTTTCGGTGGGGAAGGTGTCCAAGTCTGACCTTGCCCCTAGATATTCCTGCACCATGTTTATCAGACGCTGGCGATGGTTGCTGGAACCAATCATACTTTGGGGCTGCGGACTAAAGAATTGTCTGAACGCATCGGTCAGACGGCCACCTTCCCCACCGCTCCTTCTTTGACTGGCCGAAGCCTCAGCAACTCGTTGTCCAGGACCAGGAGTTTGCAACCTCCCAGTCTCTGGGAACGCGTTGCACAGACCTTTCTGCAAGGCCTCCCGGAGTTGTCTCATCCTCTGCTCCCTCTGCGACGGTAACATAAGGTCCGCAACCTTACCCTTGTACCGTGGATCAAGGAGAGTGGCCAGCCAGTAATGGTCCCTCTCCTTGATCCGAAGAATACGAGGATCCTTCCGCAGACTTTGCAGGATCAGGGAGGCCATGCAGCGTAGGTTTGCTGAGGCATTCGCTCCGGAGTCCTCTGGGTCACTAAGGACGACATGATCCGCAGCCACCTCCTCCCAGCCACGTACAAGTCCACTGGTTTCTTGGGACTGTAAATCATCCCTAAAAGACTGCTGCTGATGATGCTGAGTGCCAGCCTCCACCTCCATGCTGACACAATCCTCCTCCTCCTCCTCCTCCTCCTCCTCCTCTTCCTGTGCGATGGGTGGGACAGAAGGAACACTGTCTGGGTAAAGGGGGCCTTGAGAGGCAAGGAAGTCCTCCTCTTCCTGCCTCTGTTCTGCCTCAAGTGCCCTGTCCATTATTCCACGCAGCGTGTGCTCCAACAGGTGGACAAGAGGTACAGTGTCACTGATGCATGCACTGTCACTGCTCACCATCCTCGTGGCCTCCTCAAATGGTGCCAGGACAGTGCATGCATCCCTGATCATGCCCCACTGGCGTGGAGAAAAAAAACCAAGCTCCCCTGACCCTGTCCTGGTGCCGTAGTCGCACAGGTACTCATTGATGGCCCTCTGCTGCGTGTGCAGCCGCTGCAGCATGGCCAACGTTGAGTTCCACCTGGTGGGCATGTCACATATAAGGCGGTTCTTGGGCAGGTTCAACTCCTTTTGCAGCTCAGCCAGGCGAGCACTGGCATTATAAGATCTGCGGAAATGCACACAGACTTTCCTGGCCTGCCTCAGGACATCCTGTAAGCCCGGGTACCTGCCCAAGAACCGCTGCACCACCAGGTTAAGGACGTGAGCCACACAGGGCACATGGGTCAGTTGTCCCTGTCGGAGGGCGGAGAGGAGGTTGGTGCCATTGTCGCAAACCACCATTCCTGGCTTAAGCTGGCGTGGCGTCAACCACCTCTCGGCCTGGCCCTGCAGAGCAGACAGGACCTCTGCCCCAGTGTGGCTTCTGTCCCCCAAACACACCAGCGCAAGCACGGCATGGCATCTTTTTGCCTGCGTACTTGCGTAGCCCCGTGAACGGCTACGGAGCACCGCTGGTTCATAGGACAAACCACAGGAAGAGGCCATGGAGGAAGAAGAAGAGGAGGGGGTGGAGGAGAGAGGTGTGTCACAACCAGTAGTAGCATTTTGGAGGCGTGGCGGTGGGACAACCTCCAACACTACTGCACCTTGTCCTGAATCCTTCCCAGCTGCCAAAAGAGTGACCCAATGGGCCGTGAAAGAAAGGTAACGTCCCTGTCCATGCCTGCTGGACCATGAGTCAGCGGTAATATGCACCTTACCGCTGACCGCCCTGTCCAGCGAGGCCAAGACATTGCCTTCCACATGCCGGTAGAGAGCCGGAATAGCCTTCCGTGAGAAAAAGTGGCGTTTGGGAACCTGCCACTGAGGAACCGCACATTGCACAAACTCACGGAAGGGGGCCGAGTCTACCAACTGAAAAGGCAGCAGTTGAAGCGCTAGCAATTTAGCCAAGCTAGCATTCAACCGCTGGGCATGTGGATGGCTGGGAGTGAACTTCTTTCGACGGTCCAGCAGCTGGGGCAGGGAAATTTGCCTGCTAGAATCGGACGTCGGTGTACTGCTAGCAGAGTGGCCGCAAGTACTTGGCTGTGACACACCTAATTCTACACCTTCATTCCTCTCAGTGCATGTTTCAGAGAGGACTGAAGTTATAGTGGGGTTGGAGATCCCAGCTGATGCGGTGCAAGGAGAGGTCCGCTTTGTTCTTTGGTGTGGGTCTTTGAGGTAGGCTTGCCAACGAGCTGCATGGCAGGTCAACATATGTCTGGTCAGGCATGTGGTACCCAAGCGGCTGATGTTTTGGCCACGCGATATACGCTTGAGACATATGTTGCAAACAGCAGCTGTGCGATCTGATGCACTAGCCTCAAAAAAGGCCCACACCAAAGAACTTTTTGAATGACGGGCAGAGGCAGCGCCCTGCACAGGCGGAGCTCTGCGGTGTGATTCCGTCGGTGTACTGCCCTTACGCTGGCCACCAAAGGGCATCCTGCCTCGTTGGAGATGTGCCTCCTCCTCATCCTCCTCCTCCTCCTCTCTCCTATTAGGCACCCACGTGGAGTCATTGACCTCATCATCCCCTCCCTCCTCATCACTGGAGCCAATCTGGCAGTATGCTGCAGCTGCTGGAACATGACTGCCAGATTGGTGTCCTTCTTGAGCATCCCCTCTGTCTGCTCTCACGCTACTGCCTTCCTCTAGCTGGGTTTCATCATCAGACCCTTCGAAACGCTGGGCATCCTCCTGGAGCATGTACCCAACACTGTGCTGAAACAGTTCGGGGGACTCCTCAGGAGGAGGACATGGTGGGTCTAGGGAAGGAGTGACTGATGATTTGTCTGACATTGATACCAGGGAAGACGACGCTTTGGCAGCTGCTTTTCCAGTACCCTGAGCCTGGGTGAGAGAGGATGAGGAGGAGGAGGAGGGCTTGGTCATCCACTCTACCAAGTCTTCGGCATGATGTGGCTCAACATGTCCAGCTGCCGAAAAGAAGGACAAGCGTGTCCCATGGCCATGTGCTGATGACAATGCACCGCGTCCACGACCAGCACTGTTGCCCCCAGACACAGAGCCTGCTTGCCCTCTTTTATTGCCTCCTGACTGTCTGCCTCTCCTTGTTTGCCTTCCAGACATTCTAATAGATGGCCTGCAGGGAGATGGGAAAAAAGCAATAAGGGCTACCTTCAGGTGTCCTTCTCTGTCCCTGGAAACAAGGACTTGCAGAGTGAAAGAAAAAAAACACTCTCCCTACCTACAGTTTTCTGTCCCTAGAAAAAATGTTTTTTTTAATCACAATATAGCACAAGGAAAATTAACTCACTGTCCTTACAGGTCCCTGGAAACAAGGACTTGCAGAGTGAAAGAAAAAAAACACTCTCCCTACCTACAGTTTTCTGTCCCTAGAAAAAAATGTTTTTTTTAATCACAATATAGCAAAAGGACAATTCACTCACTGTCCTTCCAGGTCCCTGGAAACAAGGACTTGCAGAGTGAAAGAAACTGACACTGTCCCTACCTAGAGTTTTCTGTCCCTGGAATAAATGTTTTTTTCAGCACAATATAGCACAAGGACAATTAACTCACTGTCCTTACAGGTCCCTGGAAACAAGGACTTGCAGAGTGAAAGAAAAAAAATACTCTCCCTACCTACAGTTTTCTGTCCCTAGAAAAAAATGTTTTTTTTAATCACAATATAGCAAAAGGACAATTCACTCACTGTCCTTCCAGGTCCCTGGAAACAAGGACTTGCAGAGTGAAAGAAACTGACACTGTCCCTACCTAGAGTTTTCTGTCCCTAGAATAAATGTTTTTTTTAATCACAATATAGCAAAAGGACAATTCACTCACTGTCCTTCCAGGTCCCTGGAAACAAGGACTTGCAGAGTGAAAGAAACTGACACTGTCCCTACCTAGAGTTTTCTGTCCCTAGAATAAATGTTTTTTTTAATCACAATATAGCAAAAGGACAATTCACTCACTGTCCTTCCAGGTCCCTGGAAACAAGGACTTGCAGAGTGAAAGAAACTGACACTGTCCCTACCTAGAGTTTTCTGTCCCTGGAATAAATGTTTTTTTCAGCACAATATAGCACAAGGACAATTAACTCACTGTCCTTACAGGTCCCTGGAAACAAGGACTTGCAGAGTGAAAGAAAAAAAATACTCTCCCTACCTACAGTTTTCTGTCCCTAGAAAAAAATGTTTTTTTTAATCACAATATAGCAAAAGGACAATTCACTCACTGTCCTTCCAGGTCCCTGGAAACAAGGACTTGCAGAGTGAAAGAAACTGACACTGTCCCTACCTAGAGTTTTCTGTCCCTAGAATAAATGTTTTTTTTAATCACAATATAGCAAAAGGACAATTCACTCACTGTCCTTCCAGGTCCCTGGAAACAAGGACTTGCAGAGTGAAAGAAACTGACACTGTCCCTACCTAGAGTTTTCTGTCCCTAGAATAAATGTTTTTTTTAATCACAATATAGCAAAAGGACAATTCACTCACTGTCCTTCCAGGTCCCTGGAAACAAGGACTTGCAGAGTGAAAGAAACTGACACTGTCCCTACCTAGAGTTTTCTGTCCCTAGAATAAATGTTTTTTTTAATCACAATATAGCAAAAGGACAATTCACTCACTGTCCTTCCAGGTCCCTGGAAACAAGGACTTGCAGAGTGAAAGAAACTGACACTGTCCCTACCTAGAGTTTTCTGTCCCTGGAATAAATGTTTTTTTCAGCACAATATAGCACAAGGACAATTAACTCACTGTCCTTACAGGTCCCTGGAAACAAGGACTTGCAGAGTGAAAGAAAAAAAATACTCTCCCTACCTACAGTTTTCTGTCCCTAGAAAAAAATGTTTTTTTTAATCACAATATAGCAAAAGGACAATTCACTCACTGTCCTTCCAGGTCCCTGGAAACAAGGACTTGCAGAGTGAAAGAAACTGACACTGTCCCTACCTAGAGTTTTCTGTCCCTAGAATAAATGTTTTTTTTAATCACAATATAGCAAAAGGACAATTCACTCACTGTCCTTCCAGGTCCCTGGAAACAAGGACTTGCAGAGTGAAAGAAACTGACACTGTCCCTACCTAGAGTTTTCTGTCCCTAGAATAAATGTTTTTTTTAATCACAATATAGCAAAAGGACAATTCACTCACTGTCCTTCCAGGTCCCTGGAAACAAGGACTTGCAGAGTGAAAGAAACTGACACTGTCCCTACCTAGAGTTTTCTGTCCCTAGAATAAATGTTTTTTTTAATCACAATATAGCAAAAGGACAATTCACTCACTGTCCTTCCAGGTCCCTGGAAACAAGGACTTGCAGAGTGAAAGAAACTGACACTGTCCCTACCTAGAGTTTTCTGTCCCTAGAATAAATGTTTTTTTTAATCACAATATAGCAAAAGGACAATTCACTCACTGTCCTTCCAGGTCCCTGGAAACAAGGACTTGCAGAGTGAAAGAAACTGACACTGTCCCTACCTAGAGTTTTCTGTCCCTGGAATAAATGTTTTTTTCAGCACAATATAGCACAAGGACAATTAACTCACTGTCCTTACAGGTCCCTGGAAACAAGGACTTGCAGAGTGAAAGAAAAAAAATACTCTCCCTACCTACAGTTTTCTGTCCCTAGAAAAAAATGTTTTTTTTAATCACAATATAGCAAAAGGACAATTCACTCACTGTCCTTCCAGGTCCCTGGAAACAAGGACTTGCAGAGTGAAAGAAACTGACACTGTCCCTACCTAGAGTTTTCTGTCCCTAGAATAAATGTTTTTTTTAATCACAATATAGCAAAAGGACAATTCACTCACTGTCCTTCCAGGTCCCTGGAAACAAGGACTTGCAGAGTGAAAGAAACTGACACTGTCCCTACCTAGAGTTTTCTGTCCCTAGAATAAATGTTTTTTTTAATCACAATATAGCAAAAGGACAATTCACTCACTGTCCTTCCAGGTCCCTGGAAACAAGGACTTGCAGAGTGAAAGAAACTGACACTGTCCCTACCTAGAGTTTTCTGTCCCTAGAATAAATGTTTTTTTTAATCACAATATAGCAAAAGGACAATTCACTCACTGTCCTTCCAGGTCCCTGGAAACAAGGACTTGCAGAGTGAAAGAAACTGACACTGTCCCTACCTAGAGTTTTCTGTCCCTAGAATAAATGTTTTTTTTAATCACAATATAGCAAAAGGACAATTCACTCACTGTCCTTCCAGGTCCCTGGAAACAAGGACTTGCAGAGTGAAAGAAACTGACACTGTCCCTACCTAGAGTTTTCTGTCCCTAGAATAAATGTTTTTTTTAATCACAATATAGCAAAAGGACAATTCACTCACTGTCCTTCCAGGTCCCTGGAAACAAGGACTTGCAGAGTGAAAGAAACTGACACTGTCCCTACCTAGAGTTTTCTGTCCCTAGAATAAATGTTTTTTTTAATCACAATATAGCAAAAGGACAATTCACTCACTGTCCTTCCAGGTCCCTGGAAACAAGGACTTGCAGAGTGAAAGAAACTGACACTGTCCCTACCTAGAGTTTTCTGTCCCTAGAATAAATGTTTTTTTTTAAGCACACTATAGCAGAAGCACAAAACACACTGACACTCTCCCTACCTATCCTTCTCTTTCCCTAAACTAAAGGAATCCAGGTTAAGCAAGAAAGAAATAACAGTCACTGTCCCTGCCTATGCTACTCTATCCCTGCTCCGGAACACACTACACTAGGCCGCCGTGCTGGCGGCCTTTTATAGTGTGGGGCGTGTACTAAACACCCTCAGCAATAATTGGCCACAGGCATCCTGCCTGTGGCCAATCATTGCTCTCCTCGCTGCCGGCGCTGTGATTGGCCAAGCATGCGGGGTCACAGTGCATGCTTGGCCAATCACAGCGCCTGGATGACACTGCGATGGCGTAGTGCATTGTGGGCCGTTCGCGTCACTCGAATTTGGCGCGAACGGCCCAAATCGTTCGATCTTCGTCGAACGATCGAACAGCCAATGTTCGAGTCGAACGTATGTTCGACTCGAACACGAAGCTCATCCCTAATCACCACTCTTTGCATTAGTTCAGATACACATTCACTTTTTCTGTTTTCTAACTTCAGACTGCTTTATTGAGGTTGCTTTGGCTAGGGTGTAGTAGTGAAAGTAATTCACTGTTAAGACAAGATATATTTTAAACAAATCACATTGAGTCCTGTGATTCTTAAAGGGTAACTTCACTATCATGAAAAAAGCATACCATTACTACACAAGTCATATTGGGGGTTATTTAGGAAAGGCAAATCCACTTTGTACTACAAGTGCAAACTACAAGTCCAAAGTGCACTTGAAATTGCACTGAAAGTGCACTGGGAAGTGCAGTCGCTGTAAATCTGAGGGGTAGAGCTGAAATGAGGGGAAGCTCTGCTGATTTTATCATCCAATCATGTGCAAGCTAAAATGCTGTTTTCTATTTTTCTTGCAGCTACAGCGACTGCACTTCTAAGTGCACTTTCAGTGCAATTTCAAGTGCACTTTGCACTTGTAGTTTGCACTTGTAGTGCAAAGTGGATTTGTCTTTAGTAATTAACCCCCATTGTATTTTAATGTTATACTTTTCCTTTTCATTCTGTAGCCACTCCAATTTTCTGTAAATTTCAATGCAATATGGCAACCTGGAGGTGTTCCGTAACAGAGATGTAATTTGCTGCTTGTGTGATTGGCTCACTGATATTACACTGATATTACACAGCTTTACACAAATGCTTAAAAGATTTTTTTTTTAAAATGCTTTTTCTGCCATATCCCCCTTCAATCCAGAGATTTCCCCTGCACAGCACAGGTCATCCTGGACCTGCCACAGCCTGAAAGGGCGACAGCATCTCTTTGTCACTCTGCTCTCATCTCTAGTCATCATACTGCTTGTTAGCAATTAATTGACTCCTTTACCACTTTTTCTTCTTACAGTCAAGCTTTTGGTCTTTTATATCTGAGTTCAGCAATACAGTACTATTAAAATCCTATTAAACTCAGGTTTTAGCTTAACACACTGAGTTCAATAAAATAAACATTCCCCAGTAAGTTTCTTACCCCAGCACTTGTAGTTTACAGCTTTCAATACTGCAGGCACCTGCTCTCTCAGTGCTGCTTCCCTGTACTTCTGTTCACAGGAAAGAGGTAACAGTGGACAGTCCGGAGTAAGTCTGTTAGCTTTTAGAACGGAGGGGAGAGGAGGAGGGAAGAGCAGGGGAGTTCCTTGCAATACTAGACTAATGATGTCACGCATGACGAAACACGTTGTTACAGCGTGTGAATGCATCTAATCGCAGTTATTCGTGTTTATAAGCGTTTCCATTTGTAGGCGTTTTCATTTCTGACCATTTGCAATGGTAAGACATAGGAGAGAGAGAGAGAGAGAGAGAGAGAGAGGGGATAGAGAATGAGGGGGGGAGGGAGAGAGAGAGGGAGAAGGAGAGAGAGAGAGAGAGATTTTCAGATTTTCTCCTGCATTGTAAGGGGGGTGTACTGATCTGAAAAATCTGTTATCTGTACAAACCGCTTTTTAAAGCAGACGCTCATAAACACTGCAAAACGCTGCAAAACGTGGCATGTAAAGGTGGCAAAACTGATGTTTTTAACCACATCAATACTGGGCACTTAAACCCCCTTCCTTCCCAGACCAATTTTCAGCTTTCAGTGCTCTCGCACTTTGAATGACAATTATTCAGTCATGCTACACTGTACCCAAATGACATTTTTATCATTTTGTTCACACAAATAGAGCTTTCTTTTGGTGGTATTTATTCACAATTTAATTTTTAATTTTTTGCGATAAAAGCGAAAAAAGAGCGAATATTTTGAAAAAAAACAACATTTTCTACATTCTGTTTTAAAAGAAATCCAAACAAATCAAATTTCGGCAAAAATTTAGGGCAAAATGTATTCTGCTACATGTCTTTGGTAAAAAAAATCCTGATAAGTGTATGATAATTGGTTTGTGTGAAAGTTATAGAGTCTACAAACTAAGCTACGCATTATTGCAAATTGATCAATCCTAATGCACTGATGGCCTATCTCATTTCTTGAGGCCCTAAAATGTCAGGACAGTACAAATACCCCCCAAATGACCACTTTTTGGAAAGAAGACAGTCGGAGGTATTTAGTAAGAGGCATCGTGAATTTTTTGAAGTTGCAATTTTTTTCCCACAATGCCTTGGAAAATTAAGAAATAACTTCACAAAGTTGTCAATTTAGAAGATCTTTCTAACACATAGTATGTACATAGCAAAAATAACACCCCAAAATACATTCTGCTCCTCATCCTGAGTATGGCGATACCCAGTGTGTGAGACTTTTCCACATCCTGGCCACATACGGAGGCCAAACATCCAAGTAGCACCATCAGGCGCTCTAAAGGCATAAATTACACATTTCATTTCCTGAGTACCTATCACATTTTTGAAGGCCCTGGAGAACAAGGACAATGGAATTACCTACAAAATGACCCCATTTTGGAAAGAAAACAACCCAATGTATATTCTATGAGGCATAATAAGTCTTTTGAACATGTCATTTCTTTCCAAAAGTTTTGGGAATATGTGGAAAAAAAATTAAAACATATATTTTTTTCACAAAGTTGTCAATTTAGAAGATCTTTCTAACACATAGTATGTACATAGCAAAAATAACACCCCAAAATACATTCTGCTACTCATCCTGAGTATGGCGATACCCAGTGTGTGAGACTTTTCCACATCCTGGCCACATACGGAGGCCAAACATCCAAGTAGCACCATCAGGCGCTCTAAAGGCATAAATTACACATTTCATTTCCTGAGTACCTATCACATTTTTGAAGGCCCTGGAGAACAAGGACAATGGAATTACCCACAAAATGACCCCATTTTGGAAAGAAAACAACCCAATGTATCTTCTATGAGGCATAATAAGTCTTTTGAACATGTCATTTCTTTCCAAAAGTTTTGGGAAAATGTGGGAAAAAAATTAAAACATATTTTTTTTTCACAAAGTTGTCAATTTAGAAGATCTTTCTAACACATAGTATGTACATAGCAAAAATAACACCCCGAAATACATTCTGCTACTCGTCCTGAGTATGGCGATACCACATGTGTGAGACTTTTCCACATCCTGGCCACATACGGAGGCCAAACATCCAAGTAGCACCATCAGGCGCTCTAAAGGCATAAATTACACATTTCATTTCCTGAGTACCTATCACATTTTTGAAGGCCCTGGAGAACAAGGACAATGGAATTACCCACAAAATGACCCCATTTTGGAAAGAAAACAACCCAATGTATCTTCTATGAGGCATAATAAGTCTTTTGAACATGTCATTTCTTTCCAAAAGTTTTGGGAAAATGTGGGAAAAAAATTAAAACATATTTTTTTTTCACAAAGTTGTCAATTTAGAAGATCTTTCTAACACATAGTATGTACATAGCAAAAATAACACCCCGAAATACATTCTGCTACTCGTCCTGAGTATGGCGATACCACATGTGTGAGACTTTTCCACATCCTGGCCACATACGGAGGCCAAACATCCAAGTAGCACCATCAGGCGCTCTAAAGGCATAAATTACACATTTCATTTCCTGAGTACCTATCACATTTTTGAAGGCCCTGGAGAACAAGGACAATGGAATTACCCACAAAATGACCCCATTTTGGAAAGAAAACAACCCAATGTATCTTCTATGAGGCATAATAAGTCTTTTGAAGATGTCATTTCTTTCCAAAAGTTTTGGGAAAATGTGGGAAAAAAATTAAAACATATTTTTTTTTCACAAAGTTGTCAATTTAGAAGATCTTTCTAACACATAGTATGTACATAGCAAAAATAACACCCCGAAATACATTCAGCTACTCGTCCTGAGTATGGCGATACCACATGTGTGAGACTTTTCCACATCCTGGCCACATACGGAGGCCAAACATCCAAGTAGCACCATCAGGCGCTCTAAAGGCATAAATTACACATTTCATTTCCTGAGTACCTATCACATTTTTGAAGGCCCTGGAGAACAAGGACAATGGAATTACCCACAAAATGACCCCATTTTGGAAAGAAAACAACCCAATGTATTTTCTATGAGGCATAATAAGTCTTTTGAACATGTAATTTCTTTCCAAAAGTTTTTGGAAAGTGTGGAAAAAAAATTAAAACATATTTTTTTTTCACAAAGTTGTCAATTCAGAAGATCTTTCTAACACATAGTATGTACACAGCAAAAATAACACCCCAAAATACATTCTGCTACTCGTCCTGAGTATAGTGATACTCCATGTGTGAGACTTTTCCACAGCCTGGCCACATACAGAGGCCCAACATGCAAGTAGCACCTTCAGGCTTCTAACACATAGCATGTACACACCAAGAATTACACCCCAAAATACATTCTGCTGAGCAAAAGGTAATAAAAAAAGGCTCACCTATGGTTTTAGCAGGCAGGAATACCGTTCCAGAGCAGTCAAAGCATTGGTCCAGACAGCCATAGGAAATGTCCAGGAATTGTCCAGCAGGGAAACAGAGATATGGAAACCTATGAACATGGTCCATGGTTTAGCAGGCAGTTCAGGTGGCAGGCAGAGGCATGGCCAGTTCAGGTGGCAGGCAGAGGCATGGCCAGTTCAGGTGGCAGGCAGAGGCATGGCCAGTTCAGGTGGCAGGCAGAGGCATGGCCAGTTCAGGTGGCAGGCAGAGGAATGGCCAGTTCAGGTGGCAGGCAGAGGAATGGCCAGTTCAGGTGGCAGGCAGAGGCACTGCCAGTTCAGGTGGCAGGCAGAGGCACGGCCAGTTCAGGTGGCAGCACTATAACATTTAGGCCTTGGTCAGGAAAGACCTAAGAACAGGGGTAGAGGCTTCTTCCCACCCAAATCTCTACGAAGCCTCCGAGTCTCCAGACCCTAATCCGAGAAAAACAAAACCTGGAGAAAAACATTTTCTCCACTCGGAAACTCTTTTCTGGAGCCCCTCAAATATGTGAGACCCCTGTGCTGTACTCAAATGATCAGTTTAGGAGGCAGGCAAAAAGCATGGTCATTTAACAGGCCGAGGTCTATTCACGTTGAAGGCAGAAACATGGTTGGCAGAGGCATAGTCGAAAACAGTCCGGGTCATTCACAGAAATGGCAGATGGTGGAAACTGGAAAAAAAATCATCTTCACTTTACTAATAGTTTAGTAAAGTATGATAGCTCTGAAAGCACTTTCCAATACAAAGGCCTGGCTGGGAGGGACATTGGGGACAGTAGTATCGGGTGTCACGACAAATTCCTCTACTTGAACACACACAACATTTTTTTTGGGGTTTGCGACCTGTTTCGGTAAGAGGGAGGATTTCAGAGAAGTGCCTTTCGTGGAGTCTGGCTACTGCATCGGAGCGAATTAGTTGAGGGGCTTGGCCATGGGGATAGAGAAGGGCTTCGATCAAGTCTTCTTGGAATTTTAGATAGGTTAGGGAACTTTGGGTGCACTTAGAAAAAATGATATAAGAATTGAAAAGGGCTAGTTGCATCAAATAAATGGCAACTTTTTTGTACCAAAACAGTGATTTCCTGGTGGCCAAGTAGGGCTGCATCATCTGGTCATTCATATCCACCCCCCCCATGTAAAGATTATAGTCATGCACACATTTTGGCTTCTGGACGGGGCCTCTTCTTCTCTGCAGTTCCACCAAGGTGTCATCATGCATTGTGGAAAGGATGTAGACATCTCTTTTTTTATCTCTCCACTTCAATGCTAGGACCTCTTCAGTCCGCATACTGGCCATTTCCCCCTGTTTCAGTTTCTTGGCAACCAATCTCTGTGGGAAGCCTTTACGGTTGGTCTGTGCTGTCCCACAGGCCACAGTTTTCTTTTGGTACAGATGGCGAAAAAGTGGGAGACTTGTATAGAAATTGTCTACGTATAGGTGGTAACCTTTCCCAAGCAATGGTTCAATCAGCTGCCAGACAATTTTGCCACTTGTTCCCATGTAGGTAGGGCATCCAGGGGGGTTTAGCTGTCTGTCTTTTCCCTCATAAATTATAAAATCATATGTGTAACCCGTGGCCCTGTCACATGCCTTATAAAATTTTACCCCACGTCTGGCTCTTTTACTGGGGAGGTATTGCTTTATTCCAAGTCTTCCTGTGAAGTGTACTAATGATTCATCTACACATATATTTACATCAGGGGTAAACATCTGCTTGAAGCTGGCGCAAAAAAAAATGATTAGGGGCCGAATTTTAAATAATTTATCATAATTGGGATGATTTCGAGGGAGGCATTGGGCATTGTCGTTGAAGTGTAGAAACCTCATTATCATCTCGTAACGGGTTCTTTTCATAAAAGATGAATAGATTGGCATGTGGTAGATAGGTCGGGTAGACCAGTAGGAATGGAGTTCATTTTTTTTGTCAGCCCCATGTTGAGGGTTAGGCCAAGGAAAATTTTAAATTCTTCCACGGTGAGGGGTTTCCAAACAAAAGGACGGGCATAGGAAGAATTTGGATTGTTGGCTATATATTGACTGGCGTATAGATTACACTGCTCCACAATGTAGGTTAGGATATCATCAGTAAAAAATAATTTAAAATAATAAATCGGGGTAGCATTTTCCGACTGTATCTGAGGGCCTGGCTGGGCTGTAAAAGGGGGAATGATAGGTTCTACTGACGTATCGGGCAGCCATGTTGGATACAGTAGAAGATCGGGGAGGCTAGTATGGGCCCTGCCTCGTTGTTGATGGGACACCCCATTGCTAGCATTTGGCCTATCCTCTAGAAAAGTTGCAGAACTGCTGGCGGATGCCTGCCTATCCTGGCATGATGCGCTGCTGGCGGATGCCTGCCTATCCTGGCGTGATGCGCTGCTGGCGGATGCCTGCCTATCCTGGCGTGATGCGCTGCTGGCGGATGCCTGCCTATCCTGGCGTGATGCGCTGCTGGCGGATGCCTGCCTATCCTGGCGTGATGCGCTGCTGGCGGATGCCTGCCTATCCTGGCGTGATGCGCTGCTGGTGGATACCTGCATATCATCATGGAGTCCTGCGCTGCTGGTGGATGCCTGCTGGTGGATGTCCTGGAGTGCTGCGCTGCTGGTGGATGTCTGCGGCGCCTGCTCATAACTCCTGATCTCACTTGTTACGATTCTATCCTCAGTTTCTATTTCAGAGCCACTACTTTCCTCTGGATAATATTCACTATCCGATTCTGACAGAGAGAGTTCCTCGCTACTCTCGTCCGACATACCCTGGAGTATCTGGAGAGCCTCCTCGCTGCTGTAGAATCGTTTAGCCATGTGGGCAGATGTGCCAGATGTTGGCGGTCAGATGTGCCAGATGTTGGCGGTCAGATGTGCCAGATGTTGGCAGGGCAGATGTTGGCGGGCAGCTGTTGGCGGTCAGATGTTGGCGGCCAGATGTGTCAGATGTTGGCGGGCAGATGTGCCAGATGTTGGCAGGGCAGCTGTTGGCGGTCAGATGTTGGCGGTCAGATGTTGGCGGCCAGATGTTGGCGGGCAGATGTGGCAGCTGTTGGCGGGCAGATGTTTACTGCCAGATGTTGGGAGTCAGATGTGCCAGATGTTGGCAGGGTAGATGTTGGCGGGCAGATGTGCCAGCTGTTGGCGGGCAGCTGTTGGTGGTCAGATGCTGGCGATCAGATGTTGGCGGGCAGCTGTGCCAGATGTTGGCGGGCAGCTGTTGGTGGGCAGATGGCGGGCAGATGTGGCAGCTGTTGGCGGGCAGATGTGGCAGCTGTTGGCGGGCAGATGTGGCAGCTGTTGGCGGGCAGATGTTTACTGCCAGATGTTGGGAGTCAGATGTGCCAGATGTTGGCAGGGCAGATGTTGGCGGGCAGATGTGCCAGCTGTTGGCGGGCAGCTGTTGGCGGTCAGATGCTGGCGATCAGATGTTGGCGGGCAGATGTGCCAGATGTTGGTGGGCAGCTGTTGGCGGCCAGATGTTGGCGGGCAGCTGTGCCAAATGTTGGCGGGCAGCTGTGCCAGATGTTGGCGGGCAGATGCGCAAGATGTTGGCGGGCAGATGCGCAAGATGTTGGCGGGCAGATGTTTTCACTGTTTTATGGACACTGTGTTTTATGGACACTGTGTTTTGGGGACACTGTGTTTTGGGGACACTGTTTTGGGGACACTAGCTGGGTGATCAGTGGGTAAACAGCAGACAAACAGCTAAAAACTCACTGATCTCCCGGCTGCAGCACAGATTGTCTCTTCCTCTCCTCACTGACAGGCTCTGTGTGAGGGGAGGAAGAGATCAGAGCAGTTACAACTGCTCTGTGTTTACATTACATGACAGCTGTCATTGGACAGCCGTCATGTCATCAGGAGGGCCAATCACATGGCCCTCCTGTTTGCACACACCTTCTATCTCTGCACGTGGCGGCGCGATCCCCTCACAAGTGCCAGCCCCCCCTCTCTGTGTTTACATCACGATGGCTGTGATTACACACAGCCATCGTGCCGATCAGGAGGGCGAATCACAGTGCCCTCCTGCTGTTTCGAGATGCGGCGTGTCCGCGGGACACGCGCGCATCGGGATCGCGCGGGTGCGCGCGTGCGTGCGCGATCACGCTCCTTCTGAAGGACGTTCAGGAACGTTCACTCAGAAGGAGAGAGCACCCACCCGGCCGTATATATACAGTGGCCGGGTGGGAAGTGGTTAAACATCGGTTACTAGTTGTCAAGTTCTAGCAAACGTCCTGTGTACATGATGCCTTATACATTTTATTTTCCCAAAGAAAAAATATGCCACACTTCACAATCACGCCTTATTCCCTCCGTTTTTGGCAGCACCTATTTTGTAAGAAACTATTTTCAAGGATTAATCACACGAAGGGCAAAATACCCGATGAGCACCTTGAGAATTCATTGAGATTTGCTACTGCATCCATCTAACCAGATATTTAAGTGTTAGTTTATCGTAAACAGTGTCGAATATCGCACTAGTTTTATGTTGCCCTCTTTTTCTTTTATTTAAAAAGAAATATAAAAAAAAAATAAGTTTTATTACTCAGATAGGCACATTATTATTATTTTTATTATTATTATTATTTAATTATCTACATCAGTGTTCAATAACTTATGATCTGCCCAAATTTTTCTGCTCATCTGCTAACCTTATGCCGCGTACACACGATCGTTTTTAATGTCACTGAAAAAAACGGCATTTTTCTCAACATGATTTTTCGTGTTTCCTCTCAAGCCTGCCTTGCCTACACACTATCGTGGAAAAAAATGTTTGAGTAAAGCGCGGTGATGTACAACACGTACGACGGCAATATAAAGGGGAAGTTCCATTCGGATGGCGCCACTCTTCATGTTAGTAAAGTTTGTTGAGAGACGATCCGCGCTTTTCAGCCTCGTGCTTTTCAGTCCGTTACAGCGTGACGAATGTGCTATCTCCATTACGAACGCTAGTTTTACCAGAACGAGCGCTCCCGTCTCATACTTGATTCTGAGCATGCGCATTTTTTTTCACGTCGTTAAAGCCCACACACGGCCATTTTTCATGAAGAGAAAAACGACGATGTAAAAAACGACGTGAAAAATTAGAGCATGTTCCAATTTTTCTCGTCGTTATTCTCTGCGTTTTTCTCGTCGGGAAAAATGCTGGAAAGCCCACACACAATCATTTTTAATGACCATTTTAAAAAATTTCATTTTTCTCGTCATTAAAAACGATCGTGTGTACGCAGCATTATTGTTAGTGTATTTTATGTGTGTCCCAAGACAGTTCCTCTTCCTCCAATGTGGCTCAGAACGGTTGGACACCACAACTTTAAAGTGATACCAAAGTCTCGTTTTTTTTCTTGTTTAAAAATAACAAACATGTTATACTTACCTGCTCTGTGCAGTGGTTTTGCACAGAGCAGCCCAAATCTTCCTCTTCTCGGGTCCCTCTTTGGTGCTGTTGGCCCCTCCCTCCTGCTGAGTGCCCCCACATCAAGCAGCTTGCTATGGGGGCACCCAAACTGGGCCGCTGCTCTGTGTGCCCATTCAGGCACAGAGCCACGGCTCAACCTCGCCCCCTCTCTCCTCATTGGCTCACTGACTTTTATTGACTGCAGCGGGAGCCAATGGCACTCACTGCTGTGTCTCAGCCAATCGGGGGGGGGTCCCTGACAGCTGAATCTCTTGTGCAAAATTGTTGGGTCGCGATGGGGCTCAGGTAAGTATTAGGGGAGCTGAGGGGGGCTGCTGCACACAGAAGGTTTTTTATCTTAATGCATAAAATGTATTAAAATAAAGAACCTACTAACTTTAGAATAACTTTAAGTTATAAGTTGAGAAAGAGGGATAACTTTACATTTCTAACCTATTAAATGAAACCTATAGAGACAGATCCTTTCCTCAACTACTAGGATGGCACAAAAGCATTCGGCATTGTCTTTAAGATACAAGTCATCTATGCCCTTTGCAACTAGAAACATATGAAAAGAGATTATAAGTGTAGCCCCTTTAACCTAATATACCTGCCATATCAACCTTCATTTCATGCTTGTCTTGCTTTCTACTTGTGCCACAAATGGCTTACACCACCTCTGCAGGCTCCGGGCAAGCTCATAGCATTCATTAGACATCAGTGACATAAGTACAATGTATAGCAGAACCACAGTGATCCTCTATGCGCTGACATTAATGTTTGTCTGCTACAAGGCCCGAGGAAGATTCTGATCCCAGCACGGTATGCCTGAGCCAACCAGAGACACCTGCCGGCTGCTTGCTGTCCATGTCATTGTATTTGTATTAGGAAGATAATGGCACACTTTTTAATAAGATTATTGATGTAAAGGCGGAACCTTGGCAGCTGGTGCTCCATACGGATCAGTGGGACAATGCCATTGAAGAGCAGGATGAATAGCTGAGAAATTTAGTCCCGGGCTTTAGACATTTATGAATAACAGGATTAACGAGCCTGCTTGAAAATAAATGAAACCATGTTTATATCATTCTGTCCTATTTTAAAGCATGCCTGTGTTTTGATAATCTAATATGGATTTTTTTTAAAACATATCCTCTGCAGTATTGAGTGTCATATTTTTTATCATTGTACGTGCCATGCATAGAGGTAATGAAACAAAGCAAATCAAAGAGGATCTCCTAATTAAAAGGCAGATTATAGTAAAACATTCTGAAACTGTCACTATACACTCCTTCAGACCCGGGGGAACCACTTACCTTAACCACTTAAGGACTGGAAAGATTGACAAGGAAATTTTAACTGACAATTACGCGGTCGTGCGACGCTGTACCAAAATAAAATTTATATCCTTTTTTTCCCACAAATAGAGCTTTCTTTTGGTGGTATTTGATCACATCTGTGCTTTTTATTTTTTGCTCTATAAGCAAAAAAAAAGAACAACAATTTTGAAAAAAAAAGCAATATTTTTTACTCTTTGCTTTAAAAAATATCCCCCAAATTTGGGGATTTTTTTTTGCAATAAGCGTAGATCGATTGGTTTGCACAAAAGTTATAGCATCTACAAAATAAGGGAGAGATTTATGGCATTTTTATTATTCAATATATCTTTTTAATAATTTTTTGACAACATATCATACACTTTACGATACATAAAACACATAAACATTCTCAACATTTCCCCAATAAAAAAAATAAAAAAAGAAGGGAGGCGGGGGAAGTGAAAAAGAGGGGGAATAAAGGAGGAAGGAGGGGGTATCCTCCTAAGTGTTTATGATTTAATTATATTTTAATCTCTAATATTAGTGCCCCTTTAAATAGGAAAAAAAATAAAATAAATCCACAGTGTAAAGTGATAAAAAAATTATTCCAAAAACTTTCTTCAAAACTAATAAAAAAAAAAAAAAAGAAAAAAAAAAAAAAAAAAACCTTATCGGTAACTGTGTAAATTAAGTGACACGCGACATATTTATAGGGGTAATAGGGATAAAATATAACCAAAACCAGTGCTCTCGCCAATATATGGGGAAAAAAATAAATAAATAAAAAAATAAAAAAAGGGAAGGAGGGGAGAGGAATAAAATGTGAAAGGTTAAGTAGGGGGGGGGGGGGTAGGGGGGTAAAATCCCCTTTTTCTCCCCCCAATATCTTGTGTGATGGAATTCTAATATTCATTCCCTAGACATCTTTTAAGATGAAGTGATTCCCAAAATTACTTCCAATTAAATTCATCGTGTTAAAATCTATTGAACTATTTACAGAACTGAGAGATTAGTCTACAGTTGACTATATTAAAAAAAAGTGACCAAAGTTATATGTGAAAAAAAAAAAAAAAGGAGGGAGGAAAAAAGGGGAAAGAAGGGACATTGAAACAAACAAAGAATATTGTACTCATACAAGTCATGTGAGCATATCTGCAGCAGATAGATTAAATGCGTAAATCTGCACAAAAATCTATTTAACAATTACTCAATTACTCCATTCCTGCCGGAGACTGAACTATAGAACATGAATCTTTAGCATCCCCCTCTACATAGTGAGTCCATGTGGCCCAAATACTATACCATTTGTCATACTTATCCCTGTATTTTGCCATCCATTCCTCCGCAGCCTTAATATTATTTACCAACCGGACCCAGTCCAAGCGACTTGGAATTTGGCTATTTTTCCAATAAATAGGAATCAATCTCCTAGCTGCGTTCAAAAGATGAGGCAGCACCGATTTTCGGTAGAGACTGAGAGGAACGGCGGGGACATGCAAGAGGAAGCCCGTTGGAGAGTCAGGGAGTTCGATATCCAGGATACTATTAATTTGAGTTCTAATATCTTGCCAGAAAGGGCGTAACTTAGGACAATCCCACCATATATGTAGAAAGGAACCTCTATGGCCACATTCCCGCCAATAGGCATCTGAGGACATCGGATAAATTTGTTTAAGTCTGGTAGGGACCCTGTACTACCTAGTCAGAACCTTAAAACCATTCTCCTGCATTTTCGTGTCAACAGAGCTGGAATGAGTGAGGCGGTATAATTGGTCAAGTTGGAGGTCAGTAAATTCGGTCTGCAGGTCCCTTTCCCATTCCCGGGGGGTCCCTGTTTCTGTAATAGCTCATAGAGGACAGATATAGAGTGCGGGATTGGGCTGGAAGACATGCACAGCCTCTCAAAGGGGGTGGAAGACGTAGGAGATCGTATAGCGTGTTGCAAACCACGCGCAAAGTGTTGAAGCTGTCCATGTCTCCAGCCATCCATCGGAAAGCTGCCATACTGGGCTCTAAGCTCCTCCAACGGGAGAAGTCCCTGATCGTGAAAGAACCTGTCACATCTCAACTCCCCATCTGACGTCCAAGACCGAAAAAAAAGATAGGTGTTCCCCCGGGGTAAACCAGGGAAAACCTCCTAGGGGTGCTAGCGGGGAGAAAGGGGGGGGCAAGCTGTCCTGATTTGTTTAAGGAATCCCATAACTTTAGCACATGGGCAGTCATTGGGGAGACATATAGTGACAGACTCCTATGGGCCTGGGGAAGCCAGGGAGCATGAGCTAAATTACGTCCCGCCAGAAATGTTTCCAGCGGTACCCAAACCTTAGTGGATACCCCATGGTGCCAGTTCAAAATCCGTTGAAGGGCAATAGCCTCGTAGTACTTACGTATATCTGGAACGCCTAGGCCACCCAGCCACTTAGGTCTCTGCAAGGTACGAAGAGCCAGCCGAGAACTCCGTCCCTGCCAGATATATTTAAGAAACGCACTGTTGAGGCTCAAAAAGAAAGACCTAGGTAATGAAATCGGCACCATTTGGAGGAAGAACAGAATGCGAGGCAGCACATTCATCTTTAGCACACTGACTCGGCCCACCCATGAGAAGACCTCTCTATCCCATCGGTGCAGGTCTGATTTAATAGTGGAGAGTAGCTGAACATAGTTACTGCTATATAGTTGAGAGTAAAAAGGGGTAAGATAAACCCCCAAATATTTAATGTGAGTACCGCACCAGGAAAAGGAGAAAGCAGTTTGCAACCGTGTACGTAAACTATAGGGGATATTTAAGGACAGGATTTCTGATTTGGTGAAATTAATTTTGAAATTAGAGATGGAGCTAAAAGTCTGCAATTCAGTCATAATGTTGGGAAGGGAAATTAACGGGTCCGCCACATAGAATAGGACATCATCCGCATATGCAGAGAGTTTATGCTCTTGTGATCCGACACTAAGACCCTTAATGTTGGGGTTGGAACGAATCCTATTGAGCAGGGGTTCCAAGGTGAGGGCAAAAATGAGAGGAGACAGCGGGCACCCCTGTCTGGTCCCATTCCCAATGGGGAACGTGTCAGAAAGCACCCCATTCACCTTAACTCGTGCCGATGGACAGCTGTACAAAGATAAAACCCAGGATAGCATATTAGGGCCAAGCCCCAATCTGGACAGCACCGCGCGAAGGTACATCCAATCCACCCTGTCGAACGCCTTTTCGGCGTCAGTGGAAAGAAAAAGACAGGGAGTTTGGTCCGCCCTAGTCTGAACCCAATGAATCAACTGAATGGCCCTGTTGGAGTTGTCCCTTGCCTCCCTCCCAGTAATGAAACCCGTCTGGTCTGGATGTATAAGAGAAGGAAGAATGGGTTGAAGGCGATTTGCTAAAATTTTTGCTAGAATCTTGATGTCAGTATTCAAAAGCGAAATCGGCCTATAACTACTAGGGACCGTGTGGTCCTTCCCCTCCTTAGGCAGCACTGTTATATGAGCCATCAGTCCCTCCTTAGGCATAGCTGTGCCCGAGGCTAGGGCGTTGAAATAAGTGCACATATGCCCAGAAAGCAGGGGGAGAAAAGCACGGTAGTAGGCATTCGTGTACCCATCAGGGCCCGGGCTTTTTCCCTTCGGGAGATCTTTTACCACAGTGTCCAGCTCCTCCTTACTAATCGGGGTTTCGAGGGACTTACTAGTCTCAACCGAAAGTTGGGGAGCATGGGCCTCTGTCAGGTAATTTAAAATATAGTCTTGTTTCTGATTTACTGTCAAACCAGGGAATATGGCAGGAAGATGGTACAGCTGAGCGTAGTACTCTCTAAAGACGGCTGCTATTTTAGAAGACTGGACTACAGGGGGACCCGTCCCAGCTTGAAGCTTATGCACATGGCCCGAAGCTTGTTGTCTCTTTAGAGCCCTAGCAAGCAGTCGCCCACACTTGTTGCCATATTCATAAAATTTATGTGATATATAACGTAGGCGATTACGTATACGGCTATCTAACAGGGTGGCAAGTTCCTGGCGAAGGGCCTGTAACTCTGCCGCCAGCTCCGGAGTCAGACGACGCTTATGTTTAAGTTCCGCCGATTGTATTTTTCATAAGAGGGATTGGAGATCCCCCTCCCGTGCCTTTTTCAACCGCGCCCCTTGGGAAATGAGCTCCTCTCTAATTACTGCCTTATGATCTTCCCAGATGGACGCCGCCCCAACCTCAGTCGATGAGTTTTCAACAAAGTACAGGGCAATTGAATCTGAGACGCATTTAGACGCCACAGCGTCATCCAGGATATTCTCATTCAGGCGCCAGGTCCAAGACCGGGCATCGGAAGAAGGCAGATGGATAGAAAGAGAAACTGGGGCATGATCCGACATGGTGATGGAACCAATTGACGCACTGGATAAAGTCTCCAGGGAGAACTGGTCCATCAAAAACATATCTATACGGGTGTAGACGGCATGGGTTGCAGAATAATAACTAAAATCCTTGTCTGTAGGATGGAGTAGTCGCCAACAGTCAACCAGATGGTAAGCTTGCAAAGCTTTCCTGAAATGTTTGATGAAAGCAAAAGAATGAGTAGAACGCCCCGCAGATGTATCCATCTTGGGGTCCGGACTAATATTAAAATCCCCTCCCAAAATCAGTTGGCCCTCTTTAAAATGGGAGAGGGAGTCCAGGAGGGAGTCCAGGAAGGCAAGCTGGCCAGTGTTTGGTGCGTACACGGTTGCAAAGGTGAGTTTACGACCCAGAATGTTCCCCTTAATAAAGACGTACCTGCCATTCGGGTCAGTCAACTGATCAGTCAGGGTAAAAGGGCAGTGTTTATGCACAGCTATGGCAACTCCGCTCGACTTAGATCGAGGGGAGTTGCTAAGAAACCATTGAGAGTATAGATGTGTGGGAAGACGGGGGACCGAGTCAGTGCGAAAATGTGTCTCCTGCAAGAAAAGAACATGTGCCCCTAGGCGTTTGGTTTCGAGCCACAACTTACTGCGTTTGTTAGGCGATCCTAGCCCTCGAACGTTGTACGATACCACTTTCAGGGAGGCCATAAGGTAAAGTTATCATGGAGAAATCTCCAGTCAGGGGGGAAAAGAGACCTGCAGATGATCAATCCGTGATTCGCTGAGTACTGAAATAACAAAAAGACAACAATAAAACGACAAAAAATCGTCAAAACATACATCCAGAACAAAAAGGGAGATACCTCAAGGGTCTCCCAAGGCATCTAAACTAAGCTAGTCGGGGACCTTCACCCGGCCCTCGGGCCACCAGAAGGGGGAAGGTCAGCGAGTAGCATGTAGTCCCAAACTCGGGACAAAACTCCAGGGAGTTAACCTATGTGGGGGAGAAGGCACAACACGAAGTGTGAGCCTACCAAAATAACCCACCCCGTAAGAAAAAAAAAGGCATAGCTGAATCTAAGACGCGCCATCCTAAATATAAAAATATACCACAGCAGCAGTGTGAAAACATATTCAGAACATATTCGGAACAATACAATTCGACTCAGCACCCTAAAACCAGTTCAACTTTAAATGATGAGATTTCAAGGGACCTTCAAAACCCCCTTTAGGAAGGGGAATGTGGAGGGGAATGCAGAGCCTCTTGGTGAGAATCCACTCGGGGTTGGCGTCTATTCCGACCTCTACGACGGGTAGAACGCCAAAGTTGTGACTGCACTGGCAGCGGGATCTCCGGCGCGGTTTTCCAATCTGGAACATTGATGGCAGGCAGGCCTAGTTGTTGCAAGAACCGTGGTAGGTCTTCAATGGTGTGCAAAACAACTTGCCGACCCTCTTTAGTGACAGACAATTGGAAAGGGAAACCCCATCTATAAGGCAGCTGTGCGTCTTGTAGGGCCTACAGTAGTGGCTTAAGGGCTCGGCGTTGCACCAGGGTGCGTCTGGAGAGATCCGGGAAAAAGGACAGCTGTGCCCCATCAAAGTCCACCTGGCGGACACCCCTTACATGGGCCATTATGCCAAGAGTATTTATGCAGCTTGCAAATAATGTCCCGTGGTTTATTTGGGTCATCCGAAGGTGGCCGAAGGGCCCTGTGAGCCCGGTCTATCTCAATGTGGTCAGGTGCATCTCGGCCGAGAACCTGTTTAAAGAGACCCTGTAGAGAGGGTACTATGTCTCTAGGGCCGGTAGCTTCAGGCATTCCCCTAATGTGTATATTGACCCTGCGGCTCCTGTTCTCGAAGTCATCCATTTGATCTATTAATGTGTCAATCCTGCGGTCTTGATGTTTACTACGATCATGGAGAGCCTGCAGGGCTGGTGAAGCTGCATCCCATTGTGCCTCCAACTCCTCCACTCTACCCCAATGTGTGCTGTATCTACCTGCAGTGCTTCAATGTCCTGCCGCAGGGCCCTCTCTACCCTGTCAGCAAACAGTACCAAGTCTGCCTTAGTGGGGAGGGCAAGGATGTGAGCTCTAAGGTCCGCATCACCCATTACTTCACCCATGATTGTAGCAGGGGACACTAAGCTGATAGAACTAGCGGGGGAAGTGGAGGGGAGATGTAAGGAAGAAGGCGAGTGCGGTGAAGGGATGGGGGAGGCCGCGTGTGCGGCCTTGTACTTGCCCGCCGGCGCCATCTTGGAAGTCTCTAGAGCGGCGCGGCCCCGCTCCAGGAAATATAAATCCAATGCGCCAGGACGATGCCGGGATGCCCGCTGAGGTTGCGGGGATGTCTTCCGCGGCTTTGGAGGCATGCCGAAGCCCGAGGGTGTCCGTTAGAAAGGCTGCTGTGGGTGTCTGTAATACGGGTGGTCAGACGGAGCTCCTCAGCCGCACGTCCTCACTCCTTCATGCCGTGGCCACACCCCCCCTTGGTCGACGTTCCTGGTTCTTGTGTTAGGATATGTATTTATTTATTTTTTACTAGTAATGGCGACGATCTGCAATTTTTAGCGGGACGACGACATTGCGGCGGACAGATCGGACACTTTTGACATTGACTATTTTTACATTTTTAATCCTTATAGGTAGGAAGGTATATTATATTTATTTGTATATAGATTGATTTGCGCAAAAGTTATATCGTCTACAAAATATGGGATAGATTTATGGCATTTTTGTTATTTATTTATTTTTTACTAGTAATGGCGATGATCTGCGATTTTTAGCGGGACGACGACATTGCGGCGGACAGATCGGACACTTTTGATTTTTTTTTTAGGACCAGTGGCATTTATACAGTGATCAGAGCTTAAAATAGCCACTGATTTCTGTATAAATGTCACTGGCAGTAAAGGGGTTAATACTAGGGGGCAATCAAGGGGTTAAGTGGTCCGTAGGGAGTTTTTTCTATTTGTGGGGGGAGTGTACTGACTGGAGGAGGAGAGAGAACGCTGTTCCTGGTCACTAGGAACAGCAGATCTCTCTCTACTCCCCTGTCAGAATGGGGATCTGTTTGTTTACATACACAGATCCCCGTTCTGGCTCTCTGTGGAGCAATCGTGGGTGGCCGGCAGACACCGCAGCCGCTGGCCACACGCATCAGCTCTGGCGGATCGCGTGCCCCCTATTGCTCTTAAAGCAGCTGGCGTACACCTACGGTGATTCGCGCAGCCCTGCCAACCTGCCGCAGTATAATGACGGTGGCTGGTCAGCAAGCGGTTAAAGTGGAACTTCACTCTTTCAAATTACATTGACTATTTTTAATCCTTATAGGTAGGAAGGTATATCATATTTATTTGTTTTAAACTTTTTGTTTACATTTCTTCAGGTCCTGCCTGGTTTCCAGGCCTAGGCTAATTATGTCATACATCCCATAAGCCTTCAGGAGGGGAGGAGAGGTTTTCTCAGCTAAGCACATCCTCCTGTCTGTGACCTGGAAAATGTTTGTGTGCCGCTCAGACTCGATAGAGGGGGATGTGTAAATGTGCGTCCCCAGCTGCTAGAGTGCTTGCAGGGGGTGGAGCCCATCCTGGCTCCTGTGGTAACTAGAGGAAAGGAAGATAGTCCCTGAAAGTCAGACAGCTAGGTGTTCTGTTGAGATGAGTGGAGTGGCAACCTCAGCCTGGACTCCGACCAGGCCACGCCCCCAACGCGTTTCGCTTTACCCATGTAGACACCCTCCTGTCTGCATGCTCACGCTAAGGGCAGATGGTTTCCAGGAAGTAAATTCTACATGAATCATCTGCTTTATACTGAAGATGGCCACGGACAGAAATGCTAGGGGGTGTATTCCAAAGTGATTTCTAAGCAAAATAAAGCATGGAGACATGGATGGATGGGAGAGTTTGCTTTGAATATTAAAAATTAATTAAATTCCGTTTCTGGTTTGTGGTTCTCAGATGCAGTGTAGTTATGCTTTAATTACCTACCCTTTCTAAGCCAACCTCTCTATATCAATATATCTTATCTATGATCCCTTCCCCTGGCCCTTCTGAATTTTCTCACTAATATTCTTTCTCCATTGAGGTTTGAAAGGACCCCATCCTTTTCTCCAACCCTTCTTATATACTACCAAGTAGAAACACTCCAAGGTCGGGCAGAGTGACTCAATTCGCATGTAACTGTTTGGATGAGTGGTTACATGTGAACAGTGGTGGTGCAGGCCATTGATATGTAAAGAGTTCAAATCAGACAGCCAACGCTGATAGCAACTGCTGTTTGAATACATTTGCATGCAGCATTTAGATCAACCTGGCCACCTTTGTGAATGTATTCTAACATCCATAATCTGAACTCTAGGAATTTAATATTTAGCGTGCTTACACTGTGCCAGCTTGTCACAATATAAGTATGCATATGCAATACCTGATGGCACTAGGGGAATCTGTAAATCACTGTAGTGGCTCAAGCTGAAGCTACTACAATGATGGCCATGGTCTTCCAGGTGCTGTGCTGAGTAACTGGCTTTCTTCATAGAAACCATAGGGGGAAGGGGTGCTCGCCCAACGCATACTCCATTTAGAAAATTCCTTGCATTTTCTCAGTGAATGTAATGGGGTTCTTTTATGTCACAATCTCCACCTCATTCAATCAGAGAACACTTTGCATTTATTGATTTATTGAGGAAAACACAAGGTATTTTTTAAATGGCGGCCATGCTGAGCAAGTGACCCCCTGTTGTTACTATGCAGAAGTTTAGCCACAAAGCACAGCACCTGGAAGACCGTGGCCATCACTGTATCACTGTAGTAGCTTTGGCTACTACAGTGATTTACAGCTGCAACAGAGGCCGATCAGGTACCACACACACACACACACTCTGTATATATATATATATATATATATATTAAAAATCAAAACAAGGATGTATATATACGGCCTTCAATACACCACTCAGCGCCTAGGACCAAGCAGCTACAACTATACTGACAGTGGACGTGCTATCATATAATATGAATGGTACAGAGATCAATAAAATCAAGGTACTAGCACAATACAAGAATTCTCTAATGACAAACACTGAGAACTCCAAAAATGAGCAGCTGTTTAAAAATAAATTGATATAAAAAGAATAGTATAAAAACATAAAACAGTGATAAACTGTGTCAGTGATATACTAAAACAGCGCTAGTGTTGGTATATATCAGATGGCCAACACCACCTAGAAAGTGAAAAACAGTTTCAGGCAGATGATTTTAAAGTGCAGAGTGTCTGATAATGTCCATAGATGATCTTGGAAGTAAACAGCATGCACCTTCACCGAAAACTCCAGGTCTACCCAGTGAAAACACACTCCCCCTCAGGGGTTTAAACTCACCAGAGCAAGCTCAAATATAAGCCTTAATAGAGGTAGATAAAGCAGAACCTGCATAAACCTCGGCACTCAACATCAGCCTAGGAGATGACAGATCTGTGGGGGCTCCCACGAGTGGTAAAAACAAACAGAAAGGGGCATATAGCGTAATTCCGTTTATTAATAACAGTCCCCACACATCAAAACCCCTTTATACATTAAACGTACAAAAATCAATCAATCAATAAGCATAAAATGCACTTCACCGTCACCGCCAGAGAAGGGAGCAGCTCGATGGCCGAGCATGTAAACAGGAACTCTCCTTACTTCCGGGTCCGGCTGCCGTGGAGCGCATAGATCACTTCCTGTTGCGTCGTGTAGGTCACGCCCTGACGCGTTTCGTCATATCCTGACTTCGACAGAGGGCGTGCCTACACGACTGACACCACTGCTTAAATGGACACCTCCTCCGCAGCCTGCACCAATCAGCGTCCACATGGCACGGCAATAGGCGCACATTTCAGCACCCATGGAAACCGCTGACGGCTTGTTATAGGCAGACCAGAGGGACAAACGGCGGCCAATCATAACATATTTCAGGGGCACAGATCTAACACGATCAATATATCATAAAAAAACAAATAGATGTGATATTGCTAACACAATCATTTCAAAATAAAATAGCATATGCTAAATATAAAAAAAACAAGCAGTGACAAAATATATTGCACATACATAAACAGATGTCAATTCAAATGATAAACATTTTGAATTAATAGCATGCTCAATAAAAGTTAATTAATAATGGTGAATTTTCAATACTGATAAAATAGCCCCATAATAAATATAAATATGTAAAAAATGTACAAAAAACATATAATATATTTCTATAAAAGAAGCTAAAACTAGGATAATAGGTTATTAAAAAATCAGTAGTCACTAATAAAACAATTAATATCAAGGTCAATATTTAATCCTTTCGGCGAGAGAGTATCGACCGAATAAATCCAATGGGTCTCTCTCCTTGATAAATCTCTGACTAAATTAGATCCTCTCCACATAGGTTTTAAATGATCTATTCCCCAGAATTTGAGGCCAGTTGGATCCTGTTGGTGACATAATTTAAAATGTAAAGACACATTATGGTCTTTAAACCCAAGTTTAATGTTAGCAATATGTTCAGCTATTCTAATCTTTAGCTGGCGCTTAGTCCGGCCTATATAAATAAGCCCGCATGGGCACTGGAGGGCATACACGACATAAGATGTATTACATGTAATAAAATTGTCAATAGTGAATTCCTTATTGTTTGAGGTGGAGATAAAGCTCTCTACAGCCCTCAATGGTCTATCAACCTCTCTACATGCTCGACACCGCCTACACGCAAAAAACCCATCTCTATCCCAAAAAGTCGAAGGTCTAGTAGGTGGATCAAGTACTTTTCTAACGATCTTATCTGCAAAACTTAGGGCTTTTCTATAAATAAAACCAGGTCTCTGTGGTAAAACTGCAGATAATACTTTGTCCATACAAAGGACATGCCAATGGGTGGCAAAGATCTCCTCCACCTCTCTATATTGTGAGTGGAACCCAGAAACAAACCTCCACTTACGTCCATTATCTGGCTGGCGGATTACCGCATCTCCCAGGAAGTCCTCTCTAGGGCGCAAGGCAAGTTCCTGAATAATAGAGTCCAATGAATCCCCAAAATAGCCTTTTTCAATAAATTTCCCCTTTATAATCTCTGCTTGTAAGAGGAAATCGGAGTCATTAGAGCAGTTTCTCTTTACTCTAGTTAATTGCCCCTTGGGGATGTTTCTAAGCCACATTGGGTGGTGGCCGCTACTCATAGGTAAGTAGCTGTTGGCATCAGTGGGCTTAAAGAAGACCTTCGTCCCCAACCTATTATTATGTCTAAAAATATGGAGATCTAAAAACTGGATATCGGTGGTACTGATTACACTGGTCAATTTAATGTTGTTTGAATTAAGATTTAGTTTGTTTAAAAACAGCTGCAACGTATCAAGTGTACCACTCCAAATAAAAAACAAATCATCAATATATCTTTTATAAAATAAGAGATAAGGCAGAGTCTTCGAAAAAATATTTTTATCCTCCCACTCTGCCATAAATAGATTTGCTATACTGGGGGCAAACCTAGCCCCCATAGCAACGCCCTTACACTGAGAGTAGAAGCTGCTGTTGTACCAAAAGAAATTATGCCCTAAACAAAAATCCAGGGAGTTCCTCAAAAATACTTTTTTATTATGTGTAATATCATCACGTTTACACAAAGCCCAATTCAGGGCCAACAGTGCGTCATCATGTTGGATAATGGTGTACAGGGACGCCACGTCAGCGGTTACCAGGTACACCTGATCAATCCCTATGAGGTCAACTTGTTGCAACATCTGTAACAGACTCTTAGTGTCTTTGAGATATGCCCGTGTTATTCGCACACTCTCTTGGAGATAGAGATCCAGATATTGCCCCATCCGGGATGTAACTGATCCTATCCCATTAACAATGGGTCTCCCTGGAGGGCACTGAATATCCTTATGGATTTTGGGGAGGGTATAGATAGTGGGGATCCTACTGCTACTAGGGATAAGATACTTTCTTTCTCGATTATTCAATACCCCTGTGGAGTAACCCATTTCAACCAAGCACTTCAAATCATTTTCATACTGAATGGAGGGGTCCCTCTCCAATTCAGTATACGTACTGGTGTCACTTAACATATCCATAAGTTGTTCATGATAAAATTCTTTATTTAAAATTACCACCCCTCCCCCTTTATCAGCAGGCCTTATCACTAGATTCTTTTTTTCCTCCAACAGTGATATCCCGTCAAGTATATGTCTTGGATTAACATCTTTTTTAGGGACTAACTGTTCCAGATCTCTGATCACAAGCCCTTTAAAGACCTCCACTTGATGGTTGGCCCCATTTAAGGGATTAAAGATAGATTTATTACGTAATCCACTATCCAATGCCACTGATGGGCCAACAATCGTGGATTGAGGGTTTTTATTCAAAAAATATTTTTTCATATTGACCTTGCGCATATATTTGTGGATGTCTATAAAGACATCAAACTTATTAATAGGCCGTTTCAGGCCACACTTCAAACCTAAATGAAGAATATTAGTCTCTTTGTGTGAAACGTAAAAAGAAAAAAATTTCTAAATTAGAAAGTAGGATTAATGAATTAAAATTACAGCTTGATCCCATTAAAGAGTCACAACAAATAATTGATTTTAATACTAGGATTAAAAAGAAGCTTGAAAAGGTAGACAAGGACACACAGAAAAAGAAAACCAAAAAATTCCACCGGGATATGGGGGATTTTCGTTCTAATAGTGTATATCTATGGCAACAAGTTAAGCCTAATGAAAATAGAGAGTTTCTGCCACCCCTCCCCCTCCCTAAAAAAGGACGTGGAGATGGATGGTTACCTCTAGCTTCATTTTCCCATAATGGTTCAAATCTATTATGAACTGGGACTGTATATTGTTGATTACTAGATGTATGCTGATGAGCATTAGTTGGTCCATCTCTCATTGGACCACCTCTAGGATATTGAACATAATTCCTCACAGGAGTAGAGTGGTCCCTAGGAGCCCGAAGGGGGGGCTCACTCCTCCTAGCTTCATTTACACTTGGTGTGCTTATACTAGGAACAGATAATCCAGTCTCAAGGACGTCATTGTGTGGATTTTCTCTATTTTCATTAGGCTTAACTTGTTGCCATAGATATACACTATTAGAACGAAAATCCCCCATATCCCGGTGGAATTTTTTGGTTTTCTTTTTCTGTGTGTCCTTGTCTACCTTTTCAAGCTTCTTTTTAATCCTAGTATTAAAATCAATTATTTGTTGTGACTCTTTAATGGGATCAAGCTGTAATTTTAATTCATTAATCCTACTTTCTAATTTAGAAATTTTTTTCTTTTTACGTTTCACACAAAGAGACTAATATTCTTCATTTAGGTTTGAAGTGTGGCCTGAAACGGCCTATTAATAAGTTTGATGTCTTTATAGACATCCACAAATATATGCGCAAGGTCAATATGAAAAAATATTTTTTGAATAAAAACCCTCAATCCACGATTGTTGGCCCATCAGTGGCATTGGATAGTGGATTACGTAATAAATCTATCTTTAATCCCTTAAATGGGGCCAACCATCAAGTGGAGGTCTTTAAAGGGCTTGTGATCAGAGATCTGGAACAGTTAGTCCCTAAAAAAGATGTTAATCCAAGACATATACTTGACGGGATATCACTGTTGGAGGAAAAAAAGAATCTAGTGATAAGGCCTGCTGATAAAGGGGGAGGGGTGGTAATTTTAAATAAAGAATTTTATCATGAACAACTTATGGATATGTTAAGTGACACCAGTACGTATACTGAATTGGAGAGGGACCCCTCCATTCAGTATGAAAATGATTTGAAGTGCTTGGTTGAAATGGGTTACTCCACAGTAGTGATGAGCCGAACACCCCCGGGTTCGGTTCGCACCAGAACCCGCGAACGGACCGGAAGTTCGAACGAACATTAGAACCCTATTAAATACAATGGATGCGAACGTTCGAATTCTAAAGTGCTAATTATAACAACTATTATGCATGTTATTGTCCTAAAAAGGGTTTGGGAACCCGGGTTCTGCACCAGGGGACATGTATCAATGCAAAAAGAAGTTTTAAAAACGGTCGTTTTTCGGGAGCAGTCATTTTAATGATGCATAAAGTGAAAAAAAAAAGTCAAATATTCCTTTAAATATCGTACCTGGGGGGTGTCTAAAGTATGCCTGTGAAGTGCCACGTGTTTCCCGTGTTTAGAACTGTCCCTGCACAAAATGACACTTCTAAAGGAAAAAAAAGCCATTTAAAACTGCTTGCGGCTTTAATGTAATGTCTGGTCCCGGTAATATGGATGAAATTCTTTAAGAAAAATGGCATAGCTACCCCATGACCCCCCCCCCCCCTACCCCAGCCCATTACCAGCCCCTTTGGGTCTTGTATGGATATTAAGGGGAACCCCGCACATAAAATAAAAAAGGCCCTATATACTCTGAACAGCCGTATACAGGCGGTGCATACAAGACAGGGACTGTAGGTTTGTTCTTATGTAGAATCTGTTTGTAATTTTGAACAGGTACATTGTTGAAGTGTAGCTCCAGCCCAAAAATCTATTTTTAAACTTTTTGGAAAACATAGGTAAGGGTTATCACCCCTGTAACATTTGTTTTGCTGTCTGTGCCCCTGTTCAGAACATTTCACCTCACTTTCCGTCCCAATGACAACTGTTTTTGAAATGTGGTGTTTTTCTTGAAACAAGGATTGCTGATAAAGCATCAGTACAGAGGAGACACCTTTCTCCCATATTTATTCTTACAGGAGAGAATTTTCCTTCCTAGTGGTAGATTTCCTCTCACTTCCTGTTGTCTTCTTGCGTTTGCAAGTAGGAGTCGTTTGTAAGTTGGATGTTTGAAAGTAGGGACCTGCCGTATATACTCTGCAGAAATAGGCCCCTTAGTTGTTGGTGTTGGCACAACACTGTAAGCACTCACAGTTACTCTTGGTTGGTGCTGGAACGCCCTGCTGTCAACTATTATATCAGGAATTTTAATTACATATAATTGTTGAACAGTGGTAGTAAAAATTGGGCCTTTGATGGTGGTGCTGGTGCCACAACACTGTAAGCCCTGACAGTTACTCTTGGTGGGTGCAGCAATGGGCCCTGCTGTGAATTATTAGATCAAGAATTGTAATTACATGCCCCTGTTGAACAGGGGCTGAAAAATTGGGCCTTAGGCACTGGTGGCACAACACTGCAACCCCTCACAGATACTGTACTTGGAGCACAGCAATGAGCCCTGTTGCAAAGTATTGCTTCAAAAATTGTAATGACACGCCCCTGTTAAACAGGGGCTGAAAAATTGGGCCTTAGGCACTGGTGGCACAACACTGCAACTCCTCACAGATACTGTACTTGGAGCACAGCAATGAGCCCTGTTGCAAAGTATTGCTTCAAAAATTGTAATTACACGCCCCTGTTAAACAGGGGCTGAAAAATTGGGCGTTAGGCACTGGTGGCGGCACCCATAAACAAAAATGATCTTCCAAGCTATCATCATCAATCGTATCATTGAGGACTCGGAGGAGGAGGATAGCCAGTCAACATAACAGCACAGGCACTCAGCATCAGCATCAGTCTTGAAGGGATGTGACATTTTAAAATCAATTAGTCTGTTATATCAGCATCAGGTGTGTGGTAGCTGGTGGTGATCCAAGACTGGTTCATCTTGATGAAAGTCAGTCGATCAACCGAGTCGGTGGACAGGCGCACCCTGTGATCCGTGACAAATCCTCCAGCAGCACTGAATGTGCGTTCCGAAAGAACGCTGGATGCAGGACAGGCCAGTAGCTCAATTGCATACTGTGCAAGCTCTGGCCAGTGATCCATCCTCAAGACCCAGTAAGCCAGAGGATTTTCGGTGGGGAAGGTGTCCAAGTCTGACCTTGCCCCTAGATATTCCTGCACCATGTTTATCAGACGCTGGCGATGGTTGCTGGAACCAATCATACTTTGGGGCTGCGGACTAAAGAATTGTCTGAACGCATCGGTCAGACGGCCACCTTCCCCACCGCTCCTTCTTTGACTGGCCGAAGCCTCAGCAACTCGTTGTCCAGGACCAGGAGTTTGCAACCTCCCAGTCTCTGGGAACGCGTTGCACAGACCTTTCTGCAAGGCCTCCCGGAGTTGTCTCATCCTCTGCTCCCTCTGCGACGGTAACATAAGGTCCGCAACCTTACCCTTGTACCGTGGATCAAGGAGAGTGGCCAGCCAGTAATGGTCCCTCTCCTTGATCCGAAGAATACGAGGATCCTTCCGCAGACTTTGCAGGATCAGGGAGGCCATGCAGCGTAGGTTTGCTGAGGCATTCGCTCCGGAGTCCTCTGGGTCACTAAGGACGACATGATCCGCAGCCACCTCCTCCCAGCCACGTACAAGTCCACTGGTTTCTTGGGACTGTAAATCATCCCTAAAAGACTGCTGCTGATGATGCTGAGTGCCAGCCTCCACCTCCATGCTGACACAATCCTCCTCCTCCTCCTCCTCCTCCTCCTCCTCTTCCTGTGCGATGGGTGGGACAGAAGGAACACTGTCTGGGTAAAGGGGGCCTTGAGAGGCAAGGAAGTCCTCCTCTTCCTGCCTCTGTTCTGCCTCAAGTGCCCTGTCCATTATTCCACGCAGCGTGTGCTCCAACAGGTGGACAAGAGGTACAGTGTCACTGATGCATGCACTGTCACTGCTCACCATCCTCGTGGCCTCCTCAAATGGTGCCAGGACAGTGCATGCATCCCTGATCATGCCCCACTGGCGTGGAGAAAAAAAACCAAGCTCCCCTGACCCTGTCCTGGTGCCGTAGTCGCACAGGTACTCATTGATGGCCCTCTGCTGCGTGTGCAGCCGCTGCAGCATGGCCAACGTTGAGTTCCACCTGGTGGGCATGTCACATATAAGGCGGTTCTTGGGCAGGTTCAACTCCTTTTGCAGCTCAGCCAGGCGAGCACTGGCATTATAAGATCTGCGGAAATGCACACAGACTTTCCTGGCCTGCCTCAGGACATCCTGTAAGCCCGGGTACCTGCCCAAGAACCGCTGCACCACCAGGTTAAGGACGTGAGCCACACAGGGCACATGGGTCAGTTGTCCCTGTCGGAGGGCGGAGAGGAGGTTGGTGCCATTGTCGCAAACCACCATTCCTGGCTTAAGCTGGCGTGGCGTCAACCACCTCTCGGCCTGGCCCTGCAGAGCAGACAGGACCTCTGCCCCAGTGTGGCTTCTGTCCCCCAAACACACCAGCGCAAGCACGGCATGGCATCTTTTTGCCTGCGTACTTGCGTAGCCCCGTGAACGGCTACGGAGCACCGCTGGTTCATAGGACAAACCACAGGAAGAGGCCATGGAGGAAGAAGAAGAGGAGGGGGTGGAGGAGAGAGGTGTGTCACAACCAGTAGTAGCATTTTGGAGGCGTGGCGGTGGGACAACCTCCAACACTACTGCACCTTGTCCTGAATCCTTCCCAGCTGCCAAAAGAGTGACCCAATGGGCCGTGAAAGAAAGGTAACGTCCCTGTCCATGCCTGCTGGACCATGAGTCAGCGGTAATATGCACCTTACCGCTGACCGCCCTGTCCAGCGAGGCCAAGACATTGCCTTCCACATGCCGGTAGAGAGCCGGAATAGCCTTCCGTGAGAAAAAGTGGCGTTTGGGAACCTGCCACTGAGGAACCGCACATTGCACAAACTCACGGAAGGGGGCCGAGTCTACCAACTGAAAAGGCAGCAGTTGAAGCGCTAGCAATTTAGCCAAGCTAGCATTCAACCGCTGGGCATGTGGATGGCTGGGAGTGAACTTCTTTCGACGGTCCAGCAGCTGGGGCAGGGAAATTTGCCTGCTAGAATCGGACGTCGGTGTACTGCTAGCAGAGTGGGCGCAAGTACTTGGCTGTGACACACCTAATTCTACACCTTCATTCCTCTCAGTGCATGTTTCAGAGAGGACTGAAGTTATAGTGGGGTTGGAGATCCCAGCTGATGCGGTGCAAGGAGAGGTCCGCTTTGTTCTTTGGTGTGGGTCTTTGAGGTAGGCTTGCCAACGAGCTGCATGGCAGGTCAACATATGTCTGGTCAGGCATGTGGTACCCAAGCGGCTGATGTTTTGGCCACGCGATATACGCTTGAGACATATGTTGCAAACAGCAGCTGTGCGATCTGATGCACTAGCCTCAAAAAAGGCCCACACCAAAGAACTTTTTGAATGACGGGCAGAGGCAGCGCCCTGCACAGGCGGAGCTCTGCGGTGTGATTCCGTCGGTGTACTGCCCTTACGCTGGCCACCAAAGGGCATCCTGCCTCGTTGGAGATGTGCCTCCTCCTCATCCTCCTCCTCCTCCTCTCTCCTATTAGGCACCCACGTGGAGTCATTGACCTCATCATCCCCTCCCTCCTCATCACTGGAGCCAATCTGGCAGTATGCTGCAGCTGCTGGAACATGACTGCCAGATTGGTGTCCTTCTTGAGCATCCCCTCTGTCTGCTCTCACGCTACTGCCTTCCTCTAGCTGGGTTTCATCATCAGACCCTTCGAAACGCTGGGCATCCTCCTGGAGCATGTACCCAACACTGTGCTGAAACAGTTCGGGGGACTCCTCAGGAGGAGGACATGGTGGGTCTAGGGAAGGAGTGACTGATGATTTGTCTGACATTGATACCAGGGAAGACGACGCTTTGGCAGCTGCTTTTCCAGTACCCTGAGCCTGGGTGAGAGAGGATGAGGAGGAGGAGGAGGGCTTGGTCATCCACTCTACCAAGTCTTCGGCATGATGTGGCTCAACATGTCCAGCTGCCGAAAAGAAGGACAAGCGTGTCCCATGGCCATGTGCTGATGACAATGCACCGCGTCCACGACCAGCACTGTTGCCCCCAGACACAGAGCCTGCTTGCCCTCTTTTATTGCCTCCTGACTGTCTGCCTCTCCTTGTTTGCCTTCCAGACATTCTAATAGATGGCCTGCAGGGAGATGGGAAAAAAGCAATAAGGGCTACCTTCAGGTGTCCTTCTCTGTCCCTGGAAACAAGGACTTGCAGAGTGAAAGAAAAAAAACACTCTCCCTACCTACAGTTTTCTGTCCCTAGAAAAAATGTTTTTTTTAATCACAATATAGCACAAGGAAAATTAACTCACTGTCCTTACAGGTCCCTGGAAACAAGGACTTGCAGAGTGAAAGAAAAAAAACACTCTCCCTACCTACAGTTTTCTGTCCCTAGAAAAAAATGTTTTTTTTAATCACAATATAGCAAAAGGACAATTCACTCACTGTCCTTCCAGGTCCCTGGAAACAAGGACTTGCAGAGTGAAAGAAACTGACACTGTCCCTACCTAGAGTTTTCTGTCCCTGGAATAAATGTTTTTTTCAGCACAATATAGCACAAGGACAATTAACTCACTGTCCTTACAGGTCCCTGGAAACAAGGACTTGCAGAGTGAAAGAAAAAAAATACTCTCCCTACCTACAGTTTTCTGTCCCTAGAAAAAAATGTTTTTTTTAATCACAATATAGCAAAAGGACAATTCACTCACTGTCCTTCCAGGTCCCTGGAAACAAGGACTTGCAGAGTGAAAGAAACTGACACTGTCCCTACCTAGAGTTTTCTGTCCCTAGAATAAATGTTTTTTTTAATCACAATATAGCAAAAGGACAATTCACTCACTGTCCTTCCAGGTCCCTGGAAACAAGGACTTGCAGAGTGAAAGAAACTGACACTGTCCCTACCTAGAGTTTTCTGTCCCTAGAATAAATGTTTTTTTTAATCACAATATAGCAAAAGGACAATTCACTCACTGTCCTTCCAGGTCCCTGGAAACAAGGACTTGCAGAGTGAAAGAAACTGACACTGTCCCTACCTAGAGTTTTCTGTCCCTGGAATAAATGTTTTTTTCAGCACAATATAGCACAAGGACAATTAACTCACTGTCCTTACAGGTCCCTGGAAACAAGGACTTGCAGAGTGAAAGAAAAAAAATACTCTCCCTACCTACAGTTTTCTGTCCCTAGAAAAAAATGTTTTTTTTAATCACAATATAGCAAAAGGACAATTCACTCACTGTCCTTCCAGGTCCCTGGAAACAAGGACTTGCAGAGTGAAAGAAACTGACACTGTCCCTACCTAGAGTTTTCTGTCCCTAGAATAAATGTTTTTTTTAATCACAATATAGCAAAAGGACAATTCACTCACTGTCCTTCCAGGTCCCTGGAAACAAGGACTTGCAGAGTGAAAGAAACTGACACTGTCCCTACCTAGAGTTTTCTGTCCCTAGAATAAATGTTTTTTTTAATCACAATATAGCAAAAGGACAATTCACTCACTGTCCTTCCAGGTCCCTGGAAACAAGGACTTGCAGAGTGAAAGAAACTGACACTGTCCCTACCTAGAGTTTTCTGTCCCTAGAATAAATGTTTTTTTTAATCACAATATAGCAAAAGGACAATTCACTCACTGTCCTTCCAGGTCCCTGGAAACAAGGACTTGCAGAGTGAAAGAAACTGACACTGTCCCTACCTAGAGTTTTCTGTCCCTGGAATAAATGTTTTTTTCAGCACAATATAGCACAAGGACAATTAACTCACTGTCCTTACAGGTCCCTGGAAACAAGGACTTGCAGAGTGAAAGAAAAAAAATACTCTCCCTACCTACAGTTTTCTGTCCCTAGAAAAAAATGTTTTTTTTAATCACAATATAGCAAAAGGACAATTCACTCACTGTCCTTCCAGGTCCCTGGAAACAAGGACTTGCAGAGTGAAAGAAACTGACACTGTCCCTACCTAGAGTTTTCTGTCCCTAGAATAAATGTTTTTTTTAATCACAATATAGCAAAAGGACAATTCACTCACTGTCCTTCCAGGTCCCTGGAAACAAGGACTTGCAGAGTGAAAGAAACTGACACTGTCCCTACCTAGAGTTTTCTGTCCCTAGAATAAATGTTTTTTTTAATCACAATATAGCAAAAGGACAATTCACTCACTGTCCTTCCAGGTCCCTGGAAACAAGGACTTGCAGAGTGAAAGAAACTGACACTGTCCCTACCTAGAGTTTTCTGTCCCTAGAATAAATGTTTTTTTTAATCACAATATAGCAAAAGGACAATTCACTCACTGTCCTTCCAGGTCCCTGGAAACAAGGACTTGCAGAGTGAAAGAAACTGACACTGTCCCTACCTAGAGTTTTCTGTCCCTAGAATAAATGTTTTTTTTAATCACAATATAGCAAAAGGACAATTCACTCACTGTCCTTCCAGGTCCCTGGAAACAAGGACTTGCAGAGTGAAAGAAACTGACACTGTCCCTACCTAGAGTTTTCTGTCCCTAGAATAAATGTTTTTTTTAATCACAATATAGCAAAAGGACAATTCACTCACTGTCCTTCCAGGTCCCTGGAAACAAGGACTTGCAGAGTGAAAGAAACTGACACTGTCCCTACCTAGAGTTTTCTGTCCCTAGAATAAATGTTTTTTTTAATCACAATATAGCAAAAGGACAATTCACTCACTGTCCTTCCAGGTCCCTGGAAACAAGGACTTGCAGAGTGAAAGAAACTGACACTGTCCCTACCTAGAGTTTTCTGTCCCTAGAATAAATGTTTTTTTTTAAGCACACTATAGCAGAAGCACAAAACACACTGACACTCTCCCTACCTATCCTTCTCTTTCCCTAAACTAAAGGAATCCAGGTTAAGCAAGAAAGAAATAACAGTCACTGTCCCTGCCTATGCTACTCTATCCCTGCTCCGGAACACACTACACTAGGCCGCCGTGCTGGCGGCCTTTTATAGTGTGGGGCGTGTACTAAACACCCTCAGCAATAATTGGCCACAGGCATCCTGCCTGTGGCCAATCATTGCTCTCCTCGCTGCCGGCGCTGTGATTGGCCAAGCATGCGGGGTCACAGTGCATGCTTGGCCAATCACAGCGCCTGGATGACACTGCGATGGCGTAGTGCATTGTGGGCCGTTCGCGTCACTCGAATTTGGCGCGAACGGCCCAAATCGTTCGATCTTCGTCGAACGATCGAACAGCCAATGTTCGAGTCGAACGTATGTTCGACTCGAACACGAAGCTCATCCCTACTCCACAGGGGTATTGAATAATCGAGAAAGAAAGTATCTTATCCCTAGTAGCAGTAGGATCCCCACTATCTATACCCTCCCCAAAATCCATAAGGATATTCAGTGCCCTCCAGGGAGACCCATTGTTAATGGGATAGGATCAGTTACATCCCGGATGGGGCAATATCTGGATCTCTATCTCCAAGAGAGTGTGCGAATAACACGGGCATATCTCAAAGACACTAAGAGTCTGTTACAGATGTTGCAACAAGTTGACCTCATAGGGATTGATCAGGTGTACCTGGTAACCGCTGACGTGGCGTCCCTGTACACCATTATCCAACATGATGACGCACTGTTGGCCCTGAATTGGGCTTTGTGTAAACGTGATGATATTACACATAATAAAAAAGTATTTTTGAGGAACTCCCTGGATTTTTGTTTAGGGCATAATTTCTTTTGGTACAACAGCAGCTTCTACTCTCAGTGTAAGGGCGTTGCTATGGGGGCTAGGTTTGCCCCCAGTATAGCAAATCTATTTATGGCAGAGTGGGAGGATAAAAATATTTTTTCGAAGACTCTGCCTTATCTCTTATTTTATAAAAGATATATTGATGATTTGTTTTTTATTTGGAGTGGTACACTTGATACGTTGCAGCTGTTTTTAAACAAACTAAATCTTAATTCAAACAACATTAAATTGACCAGTGTAATCAGTACCACCGATATCCAGTTTTTAGATCTCCATATTTTTAGACATAATAATAGGTTGGGGACGAAGGTCTTCTTTAAGCCCACTGATGCCAACAGCTACTTACCTATGAGTAGCGGCCACCACCCAATGTGGCTTAGAAACATCCCCAAGGGGCAATTAACTAGAGTAAAGAGAAACTGCTCTAATGACTCCGATTTCCTCTTACAAGCAGAGATTATAAAGGGGAAATTTATTGAAAAAGGCTATTTTGGGGATTCATTGGACTCTATTATTCAGGAACTTGCCTTGCGCCCTAGAGAGGACTTCCTGGGAGATGCGGTAATCCGCCAGCCAGATAATGGACGTGAGTGGAGGTTTGTTTCTGGGTTCCACTCACAATATAGAGAGGTGGAGGAGATCTTTGCCACCCATTGGCATGTCCTTTGTATGGACAAAGTATTATCTGCAGTTTTACCACAGAGACCTGGTTTTATTTATAGAAAAGCCCTAAGTTTTGCAGATAAGATCGTTAGAAAAGTACTTGATCCACCTACTAGACCTTCGACTTTTTGGGATAGAGATGGGTTTTTTGCGTGTAGGCGGTGTCGAGCATGTAGAGAGGTTGATAGACCATTGAGGGCTGTAGAGAGCTTTATCTCCACCTCAAACAATAAGGAATTCACTATTGACAATTTTATTACATGTAATACATCTTATGTCGTGTATGCCCTCCAGTGCCCATGCGGGCTTATTTATATAGGCCGGACTAAGCGCCAGCTAAAGATTAGAATAGCTGAACATATTGCTAACATTAAACTTGGGTTTAAAGACCATAATGTGTCTTTACATTTTAAATTATGTCACCAACAGGATCCAACTGGCCTCAAATTCTGGGGAATAGATCATTTAAAACCTATGTGGAGAGGATCTAATTTAGTCAGAGATTTATCAAGGAGAGAGACCCATTGGATTTATTCGGTCGATACTCTCTCGCCGAAAGGATTAAATATTGACCTTGATATTAATTGTTTTATTAGTGACTACTGATTTTTTAATAACCTATTATCCTAGTTTTAGCTTCTTTTATAGAAATATATTATATGTTTTTTGTACATTTTTTACATATTTATATTTATTATGGGGCTATTTTATCAGTATTGAAAATTCACCATTATTAATTAACTTTTATTGAGCATGCTATTAATTCAAAATGTTTATCATTTGAATTGACATCTGTTTATGTATGTGCAATATATTTTGTCACCGCTTGTTTTTTTTATATTTAGCATATGCTATTTTATTTTGAAATGATTGTGTTAGCAATATCACATCTATTTGTTTTTTTATGATATATTGATCGTGTTAGATCTGTGCCCCTGAAATATGTTATGATTGGCCGCCGTTTGTCCCTCTGGTCTGCCTATAACAAGCCGTCAGCGGTTTCCATGGGTGCTGCAATGTGCGCCTATTGCCGTGCCATGTGGACGCTGATTGGTGCAGGCTGCGGAGGAGGTGTCCATTTAAGCAGTGGTGTCAGTCGTGTAGGCACGCCCTCTGTCGAAGTCAGGATATGACGAAACGCGTCAGGGCGTGACCTGCACGACGCAACAGGAAGTGATCTATGCGCTCCACGGCAGCCGGACCCGGAAGTAAGGAGAGTTCCTGTTTACATGCTCGGCCATCGAGCTGCTCCCTTCTCTGGCGGTGACGGTGAAGTGCATTTTATGCTTATTGATTGATTGATTTTTGTACGTTTAATGTATAAAGGGGTTTTGATGTGTGGGGACTGTTATTAATAAACGGAATTACGCTATATGCCCCTTTCTGTTTGTTTTTACCACTCGTGGGAGCCCCCACAGATCTGTCATCTCCTAGGCTGATGTTGAGTGCCGAGGTTTATGCAGGTTCTGCTTTATCTACCTCTATTAAGGCTTATATTTGAGCTTGCTCTGGTGAGTTTAAACCCCTGAGGGGGAGTGTGTTTTCACTGGGTGGACCTGGAGTTTTCGGTGAAGGTGCATGCTGTTTACTTCCAAGATCATCTATGGACATTATCAGACACTCTGCACTTTAAAATCATCTGCCTGAAACTGTTTTTCACTTTCTAGGTGGTGTTGGCCATCTGATATATACCAACACTAGCGCTGTTTTAGTATATCACTGACACAGTTTATCACTGTTTTATGTTTTTATACTATTCTTTTTATATATATATATATATATATATATATATATATATATATATATATATATACAGTATCTCACAAAAGTGAGTATACCCCTCACATTTTTGAAAATATTTTTTTTTCTTCATGTGACAACACTGAAGAAATTACACTTTGCTACAATGTAAAGTATTGAGTGTACAGCTTGTATAGCAGTGTAAATTTGCTGTCCCCTCAAAATATCTCAACACACAGCCATTAATGTCTAAACCTCTGGCAACAAAAGTGAGTACACCCCTAAGTGAAAATGTCCAAATTGAGCCCAAAGAGTCAATATTTTGTGTGGCCACTATTATTTTTCAGCACTGCCTTAACCCTCATGGGCATGGAGTTCACCAGAGCTTCACAGGTTGCCACTGGAGTCCTTTTCCACTCCTCCATGACAACATCACGGAGCTGGTGGATGTTAGAGACCTTGCACTCCTCTACCTTCAATTTGAGGATTCCCCACAGATGCTCAATAGGGTTTAGATCTGGAGATATGCCTGGCCAGTCCATCACCTTTACCCTCAGCTTCTTTAGCAAGGCAGTGGTCATCTTGGAGGTGTGTTTGGGGTCGTTATACTGCGGCCCAGTTTCCGAAGTGAGGGGATCAAGCTCTGCTTCAGTATGTCTCAGTACATATTGGCATTTATGGTTCCCTCAATGAACTGTAGCTCCCCAGTTTCGGCAGCACTCATGCAGCCCCAGACCATGACACTCCCACCACCATGCTTGACTGTAGGCAAGACAAACTTGTCTTTGTACTCCTCACCTGGTTGCTGCCACACACGCTTGATACCATCTGAACCAAATAGGTTCATCTTGGTCTCATCAGAGGACATGGTTCCAGTAATCCATGTCCTTAGTCTGCTTGTCTTCAGCAAACTGTTTGCGGGCTTGCTTGTGCATCATCTTTAGAAGAGGCTTCCTTTTGGGATGACAGCCATGCAGACAAATTTGATGCAGTGTGCAGTGTATGGTCTGAGCACTGATAAGCTGCCCCCCGACCCTTCCAACCTCTGCAGCAATGCTGGAAGCACTCATACGTCTATTTCCCAAAGACAACCTCTGGATATGACGCTGAGCACGTGCACTCAACTTCTTTGGTCGACCATGGCGAGGCTTGTTCTTAGTGGAATCTGTCCTGTTAAACTGCTGTATGGTCTTGCCACCGTGCTGCAGCTCAGTTGGCAATCTTCTTATAGCCTAGGCCATCTTTATGTACAGCAACAATTCTTTTTTTTTTTAGATCCTCAGAGAGTTCTTGAGGTGCCATGTTGAACTTCCAGTGACCAGTATGAGAGAGTGAGAGCAATAACACCAAATTTAACACGCCTGCTCCCCATTCACACCTGAGACCTTGTAACACGAATGAGTCACATGCAATTGGGGAGGGAAAATGGCTAATTGGGCCCAATTAGGACATTTTCACTTAGGAGTGTACTCAATTTTGTTGCCAGGGGTTTAGACATTAATGGCTGTGTTTTGAGTTATTTTGAGGGGACAGCAAATTTACACTGTTATACAAGTTGTACACTCACTACTTTACATTGTAGCAAAGTGTCACATGAAAAGATATAATAAAACATTTACAAAAATGTGAGGGTGTACTCACTTTTGTGAGATACTGTATATATGCAGTTGTGTGTAAAAGTATTTACCCCCTTCCTGATTTTTTATTTTTTTTGCATATTTCTCACACTTAAATTATTCAGATCATCAAATTTTAATATCACACAAAGATAACCCAAGTAAATCCAGGATGCAGTTTTTTAATTATTATTTCATTTATTAAGGGAAAAAAGCTGTTCAAACCTGCTAGGCCCTATGGGAAAAAGTAATTGCCCTCTCCCATGCTGAATAATGAATGAACTGTGATTAACCACAATTGTTTGGAAAGCTGAGTTAAATTTCACTTGCCACACCCAGACCTGATTACTGCCAGACCTGTAGAATCAAGAAATCACATACATAGAAGCTATCTGACAAAGTGAAGCACGCTAACAGATCACAAAAAGCCACACATCATGCCACAATCTAAAAAAATTCAAGAACAGATTAGAAACAAAGTAATGTACATGTAACGGTCTAGGAAAGGTTTCAAAGCCATTTCTAAGGCTTTGGAACTCCAGTGAACCAAGTGGAGAGCCATTATTCACAAATGGAGATAACTTTGAAATGTGGTGAACCTTCCCAGGAGTGGCCAGCCTACAAAAATTACTCCAAGAGCATGATGACGACTCATCCAGGACGTCATAAAAGAACCCAGAACAACATCTAAAGAACTGCAGGCCTCATTTGCCTCAGGTAAGATCAGTGTTCATGATTCAACAATAAGAAAGAGACTGGGCAAAAATGGCATCCATGGGAGAGTTCTAAGGCCAAAGCCACTGCTGACAAAAAAGAACACAAAGACTCATCTCACATTTACCAAAAAACTTCTTGATTATCCCCAAGACTTTTAGGCAAATATTCTGTGGACTGATGAGACAAAAATTTAACTTTTTGGGAGGTGTGCACCCCGTTACATCCGCCATAAAACTAATACAGCATTTCATAACAAGAACATCATACCAACAGTCAGACGTGGTGGTGGTAGCATGATGGTCTGGGGCTGCTTTGCAGCTTTAGGACCTGGACAACTTACCATAATTGATGGAACCATGAATTCTGAGTTCTACCAGAAAATCCTAAAGGAGAATGTCTGGCCATTAGTTTGTGACCTCAAGCTCAAGTGCACTTTGGTTATGCAGCAGGACAATTACCTGAAACACAACAGCAAGTCCATCTCCAAATGGTTCACCTTACACAGGCCGTTCATGCTGGAAAACCCTCCAATGTGGCTGAATTAAAACAATTCTGCAAAGAAGAGTGGGCCAAAATTGCTCCACAGCAATGTGAAAGACTCATTGCCAGTTATTGCAAACACTTGATTGCAGTTTTTGCCACCAAGGGTGGCACAACCAGTTATTATGTTTAGGGGGCAATTGCTTTTTCACATAAAGCCTGGCAGGTTTGGACAGCTTTTTTGTCTTAATAAATGAAACCATTATTTAAAAAACACATTTTGTATTTACTCAGGTTATCTTTGTGTAATAATAAAACGTGTTTGATGATTTGAGTCATTTAAGTGTGACAAATATGCAAAAAAATAAATAAATCAGAAACGGGGCATAGAATACATTAAGGTGAAAAACCTTGAGACTTTACAACCTCTTTAAATACCACCAACACAAAGTTCTATACATCTCAAAAAAGTTATAAAACTCATTTGGGTGCAGTGTTGTATGACCAAGTAACTGTCAGTCAAACTATTACTGCATTGAAAACTGGAAAATGGCCTAATAATGAAGGGGTGTATACAGTCTGGTACACAAATAGTTAAGCAATATAGAATGTAATTTCTTAAGGAATGTAAACATAAATAAGCCAATAATCCAGGGCATGACCAATCACCCTCTAGAACTCCATCCCTTTGCTAAATTTCTTCAGGTTCAATGTTAATTGGCTCCCTTAAGAAAGATAACATTTTGATTGACTCTGTGTAAATTCTTGAATAAACAGATCACTTTCAAAGAAAACCTATAAAGCTACCACACTAGCAACAGTAAATGTGCCATTCTTCAAAAGATAATTCATCAGCTTAGGAAAAGGCCACAGGAGAGTGCAGGAGGGGTGATGGACTGTCTGCATATGTTCTGTGTGTTATTTAATTATAAGTATTAATAACATATATACTCATAGGTAGACATTGTCTTCAAATTGTCCCGACCAGTTTTTCTTTCTTAACCCCTGAAAATGTTAGAAATGTTATAAAAGCACTAAAAGCTCCATTATGGCTGCTGCAAAAATGAAGCCTGGAAGGGGGGGGGGGGGGTGGAAATTGCTAAGGATTGCCACAGACCAATTATAAGTCCCCATATAAGGCTGTGGCAGTCTACCAGACTGCAGAATATTGACTTTAATGGTGATCATATTTGGGTTTCTTTTTTTTTTGTTTGCTGATTCACAGCCTGCATGGCTGAACTGCTGATGATTCGAACACGGACATGTTCGAGCAACACTACGAAAGACTACCAGAGAGAACCTCACATGTAGCGAGAGCGCCCGCAATATTATGTTTGAATGAATTAAATTTGTACGTCACTTCAGTGCAAAAGTAAATATAAAAAACTATACTGCTGTTTATTATTTATTGCAAGGCTTCCATTTGTATGCAAAAATAAAAAAAGCAAAATTCCACAGTATTGTATGTGTGTTTAGAAACTGCTACTTTCTCAGTTATACTTCCATTATAAAATCGTTTATTTTGTTAAGGATACTTCCATTCTGTCTCTCCTCTCTTTCTCTCCTCTCCTTTCCTCTCCTCTGCTTGCCCTTTCCCTTCCTTCCTATTGCCTACAACCCTATTCTTTATTTTTTCCTTTTACTTTAACAGCAAACTGGAAACAGGATTGGTTTTGGCTATTGTTCCTTTTACTGGCACATTAAGAAAACCTTTTGCAGAATTCTGGAATTTGTATATATATATGATTCAAGAATTATTGGCACTGGAATTAAAAAGCTAAAACCGATCTGCAAGTATACATTTTTTCAGTAACAAGACACAAAACACAAAAAATATGTTATGTGAGAAGTTAGATGTTTTCAATTTTCATAGAAATTGTGAAGTCATAACAGAAAATGTGTTTGCAATGAAAATTTCTAGCAATATCATCTATAGAATTCGAAAAAAATAAAATGTTAGAATTTTCCTTTGGAATAATTCTACGTATGTCCAGATCCAACTTTTCCAGGCATCTAATTGTTATAGAATTATAATACTTTGGATATGGAATCCTCCTTTGGGAAGAATGAGTTTTCTGGGTGGCTGTAAATGTGATTTAATGTGTCAAAGACTTTGAATAACATGGCTGAATGTTATACAGTCTTTGAAATAAAGGAAGTGCTTGTAATTGACAAAATCTGCCCATAATTCTGTCTGTCCAAGCCTTTTGCTGAAAGGTGACTTGGAGGTTTTTCTTGTAACCATTACTCAGAGTCTACAGAAATTAAATATTTGGCTTGAGCTATACAACTGATTTTTTCCCCTAAGATTCTTCTTCTTTTTTTTTTTTACAGTGGTAATAGATTTCCTGAACAATTTTTTTCCTTTATAGGCCATATATATTTATATACAGTGTATACAGTATCTTCCAAAAGTGAGTACACCCCTCACATTTTTGTAAATATTTTATTATATCTTTTCATGTGACAACACTGAAGAAATTACACTTTGCCACAACGTAAAGTAGTGAGTGTACAGCTTGTATAACAGTGTAAATTTTCTGTTCCCTCAAAATAACTCCACACACAGCTATTAATGTCTAAACCGCTGGCAAAAAAAAGTGAGTACACCCCTAAGTGAAAATGTTTAAATTGGGCCCAATTAGCCATTTTCCCTCCCCGATGTCATGCGACTCATTAGTGTTACAGGGTCTCAGGGGAGAATGGGGAGCAGGTGTGTTAAATTTGGTGTTATTGCAATCACTCTCTCTTACTGGTCACTGGAAGTTCAACATGACACCTCATAGGAAAGAACTCTCTGAGGATCTGAAAAAAAGAATTGTTGCTCTACATAAAGATGGCCTAGGCTATAAGAAGATTGCCAAGACCCTGAAACTGAGCTGCAGCACGGTGGCCAAAACCATACAGCGGTTTAACAGGAGAGGTTCCACTCAGAACAGACCTCGCCATGGTTGACCAAAAGAGGTTGAGGGCACATGCTCAGTGTCATATCCAAAGGTTGTCTTTGAGAATTAGACATATAAGTGCTGCCAGCATTGCTGCAGAGGTTGAAGGGGTGGGGGGTCAGCCTGTCAGTGCTTAGACCATACACTGCACACTGCACACTGCATCAAATTGGTCTACATGGCTGCCATCCCAGAAGGAAGCCTCTTCTAAAGATGATGCACAAGAAAACCACAAACAGTTTGCTGAAGACAAGCAGACTAAGGACATGGATTACTGGAACCATGTCCTGTGGTCTGATGAGACCAAGATAAACTTATTTGGTTCAGATCGTGTCAAGCGTTTGTGGCAGCAACCAGGTGAGGAGTACAAAGACAAGTGTGTCTTGACTACAGTCAAGCATGGTGGTGGGAGTGTCATGGTCTGGGGTTGCATGAGTGCTGCTGGCACTGGGGAGCTACAGTTCATTGAGGGAATCATGAATGCCAACGTGTACTGTGACATACTGAAGCCGAGCATGATCCCCCCCTTTGGAGACTGAGCCGCAGCGCAGTATTCTAACATGATAACATCCATAAAATACACCTGTGGTCATGATGTGCAAGGCTTTACAAGATAAAGAATGGTGGCTTCCATGTGTGCCCAAGAGCAGAAACTGATTAAAATGCTAAGTGTAAGGTAAAACAAGCTGATGATGATAAGTACTTTCTCAGTAATGCTATCTCAAAATGTTTTCAAGTAATGTGTTGGGACAGGTAGAAACAGACCGTGTATCACGTTCCTACGTACCTGACGGATGAGCCCTGAGTGCAGGGGAAGGTGTTCCTCACGTATCTGACTCGTGGTCCCTGGTAGAACAAACAGGTGGCACGGGAGTGCAGAATGGTATGACTGCCTGGCGGGTCAGCTGTTAGAAAGGCCACTCTGAGATTCCTGATGCTGCAGGGATGAGGACCAGCTGGGAGGAGGATCAGAACAGCAGACAGGCTGGAGACTGGAACACCCGATATCTGGACACACACACCCAGATGCAGGGGCTGGCAGATAGTGGATCAGTCCAGAGGGTGTGGATACAGGCAGGTGCAGGCAGACTGGATCTCCTCACAGACAGGGGATGCTGGAGCAGGTGCAAAAGGCAAGCAGGTCGAGTCACAGGCCGGGTTGGTAACTGGTGGACAACGTGGTGTTCAAAAGAGCACGTAAGGTCAGAGGTGAGCTGGGGTCAGGCGCAGGCAGAAAGCAAGAGAAGTCCATAGGCAATCCAGGTCATTCAGGAAGTTGATCACAAGAGCAGATTAACAGGAGCAGGGGTCACAGGAAGCTGCAGATCAGACAGCACTGGTCCTGTCTGCATATCCTGTTTAAATAGGCTGTTTGGCGCCGAGCTCGGCAGCAGCAATGTGTTTTTCACTGGGCACTTCCTGACACCATGTCAACGCTGGGAGGAGGAAGAATAAGACATGCTTCTTCTATATATGTGTGCTGCTATAACTGTATTAGGGCCTCTGGCCTCAAGGGTTGAATCTATCGAAATAAGTGTGAACAGAAAGATTCGGATGGCTTAACTCCCAGACGATGCAATACAGATTTATTAAAGTAAACAAAAATGTATAAAAACAACCAAGCACCGACAGGCAGGGGAATAACAAGGTTGACGCGTTTCACGCGGAACCGGTGCTTTATCAAAACCACAAGGAAATGCAATTTATCAGCACAATATATATGTGAGATTACAATTTTGATACAGGTGTTCCCAATCAAACAATTGCAAATCCTTTACTAAGTGCTATAGTGTGTGTATTTTAGAATTCTATAGTAATCAGTAAAGTGACACGCTCTTGTGTATACCTGAACGGGGATCTCCACAACAATGTGTTGCTATACCTTATAATGTTTTTTGTCCTCTAGTTTTTAGTTTTCAATTTTTCTTTTTAGTTTTCAGTTTTTAGTCTTGTAATCTTTTTGTGATAAGTTATATTTTTTGGATCTTTCTTGGTAAATCCTTCAAGGTTTATTTAGATCACTTTACTGATTACTATAGAATTCTAAAATACACACACTATAGGACTTAGTAAGGGATTTGCAATCATTTGATTGGGAATACCTGTATCAAAATTGTGATCTAACATATATATTGTGCTGATAAATTGCATTTCCTTGTGGTTTTGATAAAGCACAGATTCCACGTGAAACGCGTCAACCTTGTTATTTCCCTGCCTGTCGGTGCTTGGTTGTTTTTATGGATTTTTGTTTACTATAATAAAGCCGTATTGCATCGTGTGGGAGTGCAGCCATCTAAATAATTTTGTTCACATCGATCTCTGTTAACAGTGAAAGGGTGTGCACCCTACCGCTCGCATTATACCATGTGGATTATAGCCGTAGTTACTCACCTGTGAGCAGAGGAACTCTGCTATCATACCTGAAATAAGTTTTGTGTAGGAGTTAAAGTTGGCTTAAAATACTGACGAGGTGCCCCTAGGGATCAACCTCCCAATAACCTCCCAACAAGCATGTATGTAATGAAACCAGAATCCCCGGTGACCATTATCAGAAAATGCTGAAGCCTTTAGATCAACATCACAGCCAGACAACTCAAACACAGTTCAGCAATGGCATTCTTCATATTTTCTCAGGACGGGTTACATTAAAGTCTGTTTTTAAAGTGATACTAAACACACACTGTTGAATTAACATGATCCCTTCTCTTTATGTATATGGATGATGGCGCTGTGTCGATTTTAATAATAATAAAAAAAAGAATTACTTTTTTTCATAATAGATATACAGCTGTCATGTGAACCAACTCTTTCTCAACACATCTGCAGGTTAACATCGGCAGGAGGAGCTTATATTCCTCTGCTTCCAGTCACCCAAAAAACAGCCCCTGGAATACAGAGGAGTAATCCACAAGGAATATAAAATACTTTTTTAAGTTGTCATAAAATCTGTATTTGAACTCAAGTCTTTGTTAGTTTTGTGCAAAAACATAATGTAGGCTATCTATGGGGAGGTACTGCAAATCACAGCCTGTTTTACTCCCCTCTAGCCTGTGTCTAATATTTATGTGTACTTAGAATTACAGGGAGGTGACATCTCTATTAATTTACCTGTAATATTCCACCCCGTAGTTTAGAACTGTGCATGGAGGAGGGAGGGAGTTGGCTGTCATTTATCCACTGTGTATACACCCACATGTGTTACTCTATAGTCATGTGGACTGCACAGATAAGAAATAGAATGAAAATTAACAGCTTAGAAGAGAACTAAAACTAGGGCATGCTCAGTAGATCTGGCAACAGCTGGTCTACACAATCGCAGGCTGCAGTGGGGACACAGACAAGGAGGGAGGGACAGTAAACATCAGGATCAATCAGTTTTGCAGAATACAGAAAAGAAATCCCATAGTGAGTATGAACAGCATGTAATACAGCATGCACTGACAGTTTTTAATGATGTGGGTTTAATGACACTTTAACAAAATACTATAAAGCGTAACAATGTGCCATGAACCATAATGACCAATAAGAAATCAGCTTTCACAAGCCAGAGAATGCAAAGCTTTATGGGAAACCCTCTTTGCTCTTTCCACGGTTAAATCCTCTAGTGTGAAATTCCAACTATTACCTTGCATTATTCCATTGAATTGCTTCCAAATAAACAGTGGCACTCATGCTGAAAGTGAAATACATTCTTCTGCTCACATTTGGAACATAAGATATTATTTTCTTGGCAAATATTGGCCCTTTAGTCTTTTTTTTTTCTTTAATACTGGAAAATATTAGAACCGGCAGTAAAATAAATTAATGGGTGTTTCCATTGTAATATGGTTTTCAGTGAGCCACCCAGAATGCAGTTTGATTTGTTGGTGAGATATCTGGACAGACCACATAGGCTATTAAAAAGATATATTTTATAGCTACTATCTGGTGCACAATTTGCCTTCTGGCATGCAGTGTATGCTAAGCCCCTTATACATGACTTAGCCGCATTTTGCAGCCATTGCACATATTTATTTTATGGTTCTTTAACCTCATAGCATGATGTGGATGTTAATGACAAATAAAACAGCTTGGTAGCACCTTAGCAATAAAGCCTAAATTCCTTTTTCTGCGAACACGTGCTATTACGAATGCAGAGCTCGCTTGTTGCTATGGTAACACGCCGTTACATGACAGGTTTATATGTTGGCTAGCGAGCATATCACCCAAACATTCTTAGATTTCAGTCCTGGCAGACTTGCAGAGGAAACAAAGAAGAAACAGCTTTTCCTAGCTCAATGCCTTTGGAGGTTAAGCTGTAGCTGAAATTCTTTAAAATACTACATACAGTAATCAGAAAAAAAAAAATCTTATCTGTAGTTAAATTCCAGGTTGTTTCATTCATTTGAAGAACAAGGGTTACTTATACATTGATGTAATCAGACTTAGGCATTTTCTGCCATATCCAAATGCCTCGGCAATGGACGTAATTAGGAACAGAAGGTCCCATATGTAGACATTGAAGAAAAGTATAGGCAGGAGTGAGGTAGTACACAGCGCTTTCAGAGCTAGGCTCTTCTCAACACTAACCCCATCGCTCCCAGTCCAAGCCATTTCTATAACTGAGCACACCAACGAAAAAAAGGCGTAGAATCGGGATAACAGCACAAAGCAACTAAAAGTCAGACCAGGGGGTTGATTTACTAAAGGCAAATAGGCTGTTCATGTTGTAAGTGAAGTTGCACTTTGCATAGGAATTTTCCCAAGAGCTTAGTGAATGAGGTGAAACTCTGCTGACTTCCATCATCCAATTATCTGCAAGCAAAACTGCTGTTTTTTTTCTTCTTTGAAATCTTTGCAAAGTGACATTTTACCCATACGCTAAGCTCTAGGAATTTTTTTCCTGTGCACCTGAAATTGCAAAGTGAACAGCCTATATTTGCCTTTAGTAAATCAATCCCCATAAGTCTAAAACCGTGTCTTATTCTGCCTCTGGGTGGCGCTGTCTAAGGATGCTTATTCTGCCTTAGTTAAAAAGGTGGAAAGTGGAAAAAGTTACCTCAAGTCCTCCAGTAAGATATCTGTGTTTTTTTTTCTTTTCCTAATACATTTTTTTTCTTATTTGCATCCATCTCTACCACAGACATGAGAGCATTGTAGAAATAGAACCCATGGGGGTTGATTTACTAAAGGCAAATAAGCTGTTCACCTTTCATGTTAAAATGCAATTTGAAAGGGAAGTTGCAGTTTTCATAGGATTTTTTTTCCCAGAGCATGGTGAATGTGATAAAATTCCCATTGCAAAGCATACCCAATCATGTGTAAGAAAAAAAAAAACATTATTCTTGTTTGAACATGATTGGATGGTGGAAGTCAGCAGAGCATCATCTCATTCACTAAACTCTGGGGAAAAATCCCAAGAAAAGTGCAACTTCCCTTGCAAAGTGAACAGTCTATTTGCCTTTAGTAAATCAATTCCCATATGTCTAAACCCCATAAAGCTGACTAGCATATCTTTTAATCCAGTCCTGATATTTACTCAATAATGCAAAAAAGAAAACAAAAAGCACACCAAACAATGACTTCAGGTGGAAATCCCATAGCAAAAAAAGCCACCACTTCTGGATTGGGACACACACCACTTTTTGGGTGAAATCTATGCTGTTGCAGTGTTCCAATGCCATACACTTTACAGGACTTCCAATCTCCATCCTGATCGACAGAATCTTTTCTTATGGATTGCTTTTTTTTTTTTCTGTGCAGTCATTTTTAGCAGTGTATTCTTTTTTTTTTTTTATTGGAATGTGTAGATATGTAGGCACTGTTGTTTTTCCTACCATCTCTATTTGTCACCTTAATAACAAGGACTGTGCTGTTGAAACTATGGTGTTTTTTTAGTTTTTTTGCTGATATGGGACTTCTTTTTTTGCCCCAACTGATTGATACAGAACCACCATTTAGCTGTGCATCCACCCTCATACCACACAAAATCTTTGTGGTATGGTATGATATAAATTTACACAGCCCAGCTAGTCAGACAAACAGGATAATGATACCACTTCTACTGTTACACACTGTTGGCACCACCCTGCCATTGCCTGTTGAAGAGCAGAAGACTAATGGATGATGGGGACATCTCTCTACTCTCTCCTCTCATCACGACCCTTGTTAAAATGTTTGCACACAGCTTACCGGATTGGCTCCCAATTCTGCTGTACTAGAGGTTAAAATAAGCTGATACCGAATCAAAATCAGGTACTTACACTGGTTTCTTTTTAACCACTTTCGTTCTTGGACCCTATTTCTCACTAAACCCCATGGAGTCCCGGAGTGTTTATTTCATTTTTGGAGATGTCTTGGTTTGGGGAATTATACTTTTTAGATTTTGTGGTCTACCTTAAGATATTTTACATCTATTTTTGAACAGATAGGGCTTTAATTTGGTAGCAAAGCTGAATAAAAATACAATATTTTAATGGCCTTGGTTTTTATTGGGATCTTGGGTGACATGATTACCCAAATATATTCATGGTACCCAGCAGTGGCAGCCGGTCCATTAGGGGCGCAGGGACGTTGCCCCCCTAATCCATGCTCCTGGCCCCTAATCTACATGCGCCAGATGCATAGATTCAATATTTTTTTTTTTTTTTAAAGCATGTGATTAGAGCCAGAGTCCCTAATTGGCTTCAAAAAAGGGTGGGCTCAGGGCGCAGAGCACTACGCCCTGAGCCCACCCAGTTGTGTGACAATAGCAAAATAATATTCGCGGGTGAGACCTGATTGGTCAAGAGGAGAAGCGATCGTATTGGCCGCCGCGCCGAGGGAAGGTGTAGGGAAACCGCTGAGGAGCAAGCCGCTGTGAAGCCCGAGACGCAGAGATAGAGGAGATGCAGGAAGAAGCCAAAGCAGCCCGCAACCTAGATGGGGTAAGTGCAGGGCTGAACGACCGGGGGGGGTGGCGGTGTAAGTGCGGGGCTGACCGACTGTACTGATTAGGGGGGCTTGGTGGCGGTGGGATGGGGGTGCTTGATGGAGGTGGAATGTCTTGTTTGCAGCCCCTGCCAAAATATACAGCACCAGCTGCCACTGGTACCCAGGATCCCAGAAGCTGAGAGGTAGCGCTACCCATGCAAAATGACAGATCATCAAGGCCTACTGTTTATAAACAAACTAACCAGAGATCTGTCATTTCGTGGTGGTAGTACTGTAATAATGCTAGTGCAGCCATAGTGCTAGCTTGGTCATTGTCATCATGCAGTATCCTTAGCCAGTTGATTTACATACAGAAGCCAGATGGGAACTTGGCATGCATGACAGGAGTACTGACAGGTGAACATCGTTAGGCAGTGGGTTGTTGTGTCAATCATCACCTCAAATCACCCCATTGCTCCAGATATGCTCACTTAGTCTTCATCTGGGTTCAGAGTAACTCCTGTGCATGCACATGTAAGTTTCTTTTTTTGTGGCAACCCTTGCCACCTTTTCTAGGAAAAAATGCCAGCTTTATGGTATTTTACTGGCCAGACCAATAAAATACAGGAAAGGTGGCAACCCAACATGGCATGCAGGGCATGGGTCAGAGTATGATTGCTTGCCGGCAGAAAATTTGTCTCTTTTGCAATAAAATCCTTCCTGCTTGATTTTTTTTTAAATTGGCCTTTAATTCAGGTAAATATATCTAAACCCAAACATTTTTGTAGTTTTTGGGGGGGATTGTCTTCACTTCAATTCCTTGAAACACAACAGTAAATGAGAGGCCTTAAAGGGATTGTAAAGGTTTGTGTTCTTTCACCTTAATGCATCCTATGCATTAAGGTGAAAAAACACCTGGCAATGACGGCCCCCCCAACCCCCCCGTTTTACTTACCTGAGACCGTTCACCTGCTGTGCTGGTGTCCGGCGTCCTCTTCTCCACGTAGTCTGGCCGTTGATTGGCTAGATTGGATAGATTGATAGCAGCGCAGCCATTGGCTCACACTGCTGTCAATCACATCCAATGACGTGGGCTATAGCCGCCGGCTGTATCACGGGAGCGCGCCCGCAAGCTAACCCCCTTGGGAGAGCGCTTCCCATAAAGGGGGTTAGCTCTTGTGGGGAGGAGCCGAGACAGCCGCCGAGGGACCCCAGAAGACCAGGATCGGGGTCACTCTGTGCAAAACGAACTGCACAGTGGAGGTAAGTATAACATGTTTGTTATTTAAAAAAACAAAAACGAAACCTTACAACCCCTTTAAAAAAGACAATTGCTTCTGTAATTTTCTAACTAGCTTTTTATAGTAAGGTGAGTAAGGTGCAAATGGAAGGACTTTGCACAGAACTAACACAATCCAAAAATTTCCTAGCATACTTACCAGCTAAGCTAACCAAGTTTTTTTATATGTCCAACTAAAACCTTAGTTTTTAATGCAAATTGTTAAACAGTATAATTTATTTATTTTTTGTTAGTTTTTTCTGGCTAGTTGGTAAGTGTGCTAGGAAACTTTTTTTTCTTGTGTTAGTAAGTGAGGGAAATCCCTTCTTAGTCAGTTATCATTGGAACAGGTGTCCCTATTGAAAGAATTGCTCTCTATTCCCTTTTCAGTAAAAACCCATTACTTTCCTTTAATGGTGACAGTGGTTTCTAGGACCAGCAGAGTGGGGTGAAAATCCCCAGCAGGTACTTAGACAAGAATTAAAAACAGGCAGGGATTTCAAGACTTCTACAAGATTTGGCCTTAGATATTTTATTCTTTCAGTTGGGGGGTAGGCAACCTAGGCACTCCAGCTGTGGTAAAACTGTATATCCCATAATGCCTCTTGCTCACGTCTCGCTGCCTGATAATGACTTTTTAGTTGTGACAATGTTTAACACGCACTTGAAGGAAAAGCGCATGTTTAATGTTAGGCCACTCAGACTGATATTCAATCAATCAATGGCAAAAAAAAACATTCTCTCTGCAGCCTCTAACTATATGGAACTACAACAATACACCCCCAAGTCAAAGACCATATTATCTCTGCATGAGCTTTAGGTCATATTATGAGTTCTTGGAGGAGTTTCTTCATTCATGGCAAAGTGCTTTTTTTCTCAAATTAATAATTTCAAAAAGTTGACCTATTCATTCACGTATCATTGATATTGACAAGACAGTTTTATTTTCCCACATTGTAAAAATAACTCGTCATCTGCTTTACTGAGGTTTTGGTTTGCCTTTTCCTGGATCAATAGAATTAGAATAGTTCCAGCATACTGAAGGTTGGTTCTCTATGAACCTTAGGAGCTTTTTACTAATGGGCCTATGGCTGAGGCCATATCTTTATCCATTTCCTGTAACATCCACAATGTGCGAGTCAGCAAAAGCTCAGTATTATAGGTGACTCTTCCTTTCTGCAAACACTTTGGATCATATTCACCTTTCCTAACTTTCCTAACCCACACTTCCATTACTTTTTATTAGCTTCCATTTACACTCCATCCCTTCCGTCTTATTAACCGTCACTTCACATTTCATTCCTTAGTCCTTGTAGGCCCGTCTTCTTCTGGATGGTCAATTATCTTCACCTCAGGGCACAAGCAATCTGGTTTCCATTGAAGTGAAACAGTAGCTAATGACTTCCAGGAATCTCATTCTCCAGGTAGTTTATCCAGAAAGTTATTCTTTTTGATCTCCAGCTTGATACTGTTGAACTCATCATTACAACATCCACTCGTTTATTTGCTGGTCATAAATTCCTAATCTTGATGGAAACACATCTTATCAAATCTTTGTACTTCATTAGTAAACTGAACTTTGTATCCTGCCAAAATGGCCTTTGTAACTTCAGTTTATTTCTTTATTTTCCCTCAATATACTTATTACACATTATCATGTAACCTTTTGCACCTGTGCTTTATTGTATAGACTTTAATTACCTTATTGCTGCACACTACTGACGGCTCTCAGATCCTTCTTGTGTAACACATTTTATTACAGTTAATTTATTCAACAAGCAAAGCTTAAAGTGTACCTGAATTAAAAAAGTGAAGGTTTTCTATGTTATACGAAACATCTAGAAATGTTAATTGTACCTAAGTAGGACAAGTAGAACATTTTACCTTGGTTTCTTGAATTCCTTCAGAAAATAGCAGTACGTTTCCTTGTATGTGTTTGTGCTTGGGTTTGCACCAACAGCCGCATTATGGTATATGTGCTGTGTGAGAGGCACTGCTGTCTGTAAATGATAGTGTAGCGGGTATTTGAATTTAGGGGAGGCATCTGGGTGGTAGTGTAACCCAGATGTATTGATTGTTAGGGAATCTGAGACCCTTTTGTGGTTCTTGGAGGACTCTGGTGGTGTGAGGTTCCCTGCGGCCTGCAGGTGGCGCTGTCACCCTGGGCCAGAGCTGAACACTCACCGCAAGACTGTATCCCTTTTTGTCCTTTCCTGGCGCTGGTACAGCGGGGTGGGGAACCTGCTGTGACGCAAAGGGAGAGGAGATAAAAGGGGCGGATGCCCTGACCTTGGGGTTCAGAGTCGGAGGACGCAGCCGCGCCCAGACACCTTCAGCCTGGGTGCTGGCGTTCCGGAGTTCCGGGCCCAGGTGCCTTTGACCTGGCCGGAGCGGGAGATGGAGTCCATCTCAGGCACCTTTAGCCTGGGGTGAGGTACTATGGAGGAAGCCTGAAGCTCAGTACCTTCGACTGAGTTCCGCGAGGGTGGAGGAATCCGAGGGGGCCCTAACTCCTTGGGTGCCCGTGTCTGATACGAGAAGGCCGGTGACCGGAACTTCTCCAGGGAGTCCAGCGCAGCATTGCTGGTGACGGAGAGGCCCCCTGGCAACTGTCTTGGATGGATGTCTTCCCGCTGATAGGGGCTACGTTAGCGAAGGTAATCCATGTTCTGTTCAATATAGTCAGTGGCAGTGACTATTCGCCATTGGTGACACCACAGTGGTTAGCTCTATCTAAAAGGATTGTGCCTCGACCTACTCCCTACAAATACTGAACTGTTCGTTGGGTCCCAAACCTGTCTGTGCTGAATGACTATTTATTGAGAAGAATAAATACGAGTTGGACCGTTTTGAGTGTGTGGAACTTCAGTTACTGGAAGCAAAGGGGGGGTCATTCAGTAAAGGATTTGACTCTGGGACATACACACAAAACCCGATAGTTCTGGCCTTCACCTCCAGTCTTTCTAGAGGACATGGGCCGTGGTGTATCTCATCCCTCCCCCCAGTACTAACCCCTAGACGAGACAAACAAGCCGTGAATGAGAAGGGGTGAGAGGGGTGAGGTCGCTACATGTGGGGGCATCATGTCCGGGATGTGTATTGTGTCTGAATTTGAACTTTGCTGTCCGGAGGAGTTCCGAGTAGGTCGGCCAAATTGGCCAATGCGCCACGAGGCACACCATAGCTGCGCAGTTCGTGGGCGGGGAGAAGAAAAAGCCCGCGAACAAATGAAGAGTGTGGCAGGAGTCTGGCCATGTGGAAGGACACACGTGGAGATTCCGTCGCGAAGGGGTCAGTGCGCATTGGAGCAGCAAACAGTCAGGATGACTTCAAATACCCCGTGGATTTCTGCTTCTTCTATCACGGAGATGACTTATTTTGCTGCCCTGATCACGGACACAGGAATAAGACTAAGACCCCGGGGGCGGTTGGCTCTGTATACCTGCAGAGACATAGAGGCCCTCAGTGTGATCTGTCCCGGCTGTTCGGGACTGGTGGTTCAGTTGAAGCCGTTCGGGCTATGTGAGGTCTGCAAAGAGTTCCTCTTCGAGGTGGAGCCATCCACAGAAAGGCCTCGCGCCTTCCACCTCAACTACCTCACAGGTACTGCCACCCTGGAGGGAGAGATCGATGCCTATGCGTTTCCTGCATGCACTGACCAGGGCGAAGTGACAGCCCAAGCGGAGACAAAGAGAGAGAAATCCGAGGATGCTGCCTCGGTCACCACAAGCTCCCTGCTCCCACCGCCGAAGAGGAAAGTTGGCCTGGTGATGGCATCCTGTGGTCGTGGAAGAGCTTCGCCCCGTCGCTTGCCTGGCCTGGATGGATCCGGAGGGAAGAGCCCTTGACATCCCTGTTCTTCAAAAGGCCCAGGTGAGCCAGGGGTTGGGACTGTGTGTGTGGTTGGAGGTGTCGGGAGCCCACGGTCGGTGGAACCCATCGAGGGGGGTGATTCCATTTCTACGGGGAATTACCTGCCCGCAGAGTGTTATGACACCTCTGACCTAGAGTCGCTATCTGATGCCGGTGATGATGGAGAGATAGATGAAATTTTCCACAAGAAGGGATGGGACAAGTTGCCGTTACCCTCGTCCCATGTCTTAAGGGACCCACCTATGTCCATTGGGGATAGTACACCCCGGGTGGAGGCCTCGGAGCCTAGGGAGGAATCTGGTTCCCTGTCTGTGATCCCACTTCTTGAGCCAGCGGCTGTTTCACCTGCTCCTGTTGCGGGAGTGCAACGTGCATCACTGCGGGCTCCTAGGCCCAAATCTACAGAGGTGGTGAATGTACCTCGCCATCCGGAGTCCATTGTTCTACCTGGAGTAGGGGACCGTGCCACAATGCCATCTCTGGCTAGGCTGCAGTGTCTCTTTTGTCAGAAAGTTGCCCGTGAATATGGGTGGGAATACCCATATCGACCCCAAGAATTGCTCTACGAGGTGGAAGTTTTCGGCAGCGGTGGTACAATGATTTAGTCTGGACAAAGCTGAAAGTACCTCATGCACGCCGATACCTCTCATGCTCACCTACAGTCACCAGAAAATTCAAGGACTGTAAGGTGGAGTGGATGGTGGGAAGGCACATCCATGCGGACAAGGTGGTAATTTGTCGGGAGGATGGAGGGAACATTGAGTACAATGTGGAGTCTTTTGACCAGCACTTAAAGCCATTGTTCTTGCCGGATCCAAAGTTCTATTTATAGGAGAAAGAGACTCCTTTCCATTTCTTTTATTGCTAAATTACAGGGACTGTGCTCTAACTTTTTTTTTGGGATGTTTTACTCTATGGAGAAATGGGAGCTGTTGTTGTTTTGTTCTCCCTCCTTCTCCTCCCATCAAGGAAAATAAATCAGTGACTTTGGGGCTTAGCCAGTAAAGGGTCACAGCACAGAGAAGCAGAAGTTCATCTGGATCTGACAAGTGCCTTTACCGCGGCATTGCCACCAGGTGGCGGTGTTGCGCAACGATTGTTTGCTTCACACTCTGCACTATACTTATTGGAGCGAATGGGTTTCTTTACGGATAGACCCATTCCTTCCAAGAAAACACATACATTATGCTAGGATGTGTGTTTCTTTGTTTTTTTTCCCCTCTGCAGGAGATTTCATCTATCAAGGCTGCTGAGAATGGGGTGGTCCTTAGATAGCGAGGGGGAAATTTCAATGTGTAAAGTAATTTAAAGTTTTTTTTTTTGATACCAAGTTCATTGTTTTATATTCCTGTTTCCCTTTCCCATTTTAGGTCCTGGCACAATTCATGACTAAATTGTTGAGTTTGGTTCGATGTGTACTTTGGTCTCTGGGTCGAACTTATGTTACCACTCCTTGGGGGACATGGGTTTGCACCAGACACTGGGGACCAGTGTCAAATCACCAGGGGGAGAGTGTAGCGGGTATTTGAATTTAGGGGAGGCATCTTGGTGGTAGTGTAACCCAGATGTATTGATTGTTAGGGAATCTGAGACCCTTTTGTGGTTCTTGGAGGACTCTGGTGGTGTGAGGTTCCCTGCGGCCTGCAGGTGGCGCTGTCGCCCTGGGCCGGAGCTGAACACTCACCGCAAGACTGCATCCCTTTTTGTCCTTTCCTGGCGCTGGTACAGCGGGGTTGCGAACCTGCTGTGACGCAAAGGGAGAGGAGATAAAAGATTAACCTGGGGTGAGGTACTATGGGGGAAGCCTGGAGCTCAGTACCTTCGACTGAGTTCCGCGAGGGTGGAGGAATCCGAGGGGGCCCTAGCCCTAACTCCTTGGGTGCCCGTGTCTGAGACGAGGAGGCCGGTGACCGGAACTTCCCTGGAGAGTCCAGCGCAGCATTGCTGGTGACGGAGAGGCCTCCGGTAACTGTCTTGGACGGATGTCTTCCCCCTGATAGGGGCTACGTTAGCGAAGGTAATCCATATTCTGTTCAATATAGTCAGTGGCAGTGACTATTTGCCATTGGTGACACCACAGTGGTTAGCTCTATCTAAAAGGATTGTGCCTCGACCTACTCCCTACAAATACTGAACTGTTCGTTGGGTCCCAACCTGTCTGTGCTGAATGACTATTTATTGAGAAGAATAAATACGAGTTGGACTGTTTTCAGTGTGTGGAACTTCAGTTACTGGAAGCAAAGGGGGGGTCAATCAGTAAAGGATTTGACTCTGGGACATACACACAAAACCCGATAGTTCTGGCCTTCACCTCCAGTCTTTCTAGAGGACATGGGCCGTGGTGTATCTCATCCCTCCCCCCAGTACTAACCCCTAGACGAGACAAACAAGCCATGAATGAGAAGGGGTGAGAGGGGTGAGGTGACAATAGTCTAAAGCAGAGGTCTCAAACTGCGGCCCTCCAGCTGTTGCGAAACTACACGTGCCATGAGGCATTGCAAGGCTCACAGTTACAAGCATGACTCCCACAGGTAGAGGCATGATAGGACTTGTAGTTTAACAACAGTTTGCGTGGCAAACCCCTGGTCTAAAGACTTTTGGTAATGTCATTACTGGGCTGCTTGCTGGAGAAGAGCTTGCTCTGCATGCATCTCCCTGCTATTGCTTAATAGACATGTGCACACTGAAATATTTTGTTTCGGAATTTCGTTTTCGTTAGAAAAATAAATTTATTTAGTTACTCCCGAAATTCGTTTTTATTTATTTCGTTTTTCGTTAGAAATTGCATTCGTCCGAAAATCTGAATTAATTAAGGTCGAATCTGTCATTGAAGGCTTATGGTGTCTGTCGAATGTTCAAAGAAGATTCGACGGAGCAGCGAAACTGTACGACGCTGCAATCGTACATTTCCGGTCGAATGTTCCGCCTACAAGCTATAGATGAATTCTATTGTATGACTAGTAATAATTATATTTTTTAATTACTATTACTAGTCAACAGGGATGAGCCGAACACCCCCCTGTTCGGTTCGCACCAGAACCTGCGAACAGACAAAATGTTAGTGTGAACTTTAGAACCCTATTAAATACAATGGACTCGAACGTTCGAAATCTAAAGTGTTAATTATAAAGGCTAATATGCAAGTTATTGTCCTAAAAAGTGTTTGGGGACCTGGGTCCTGCCCCAGGGGACATGTATCAATGCAAAAAAAAGTTTTAAAAACGGCCGTTTTTTCGGGAGCAGTGATTTTAATAATGCTTAAAATGAAAAAATAAAAGTGAAATATTCCTTTAAATTTCGTACCTGGGGGGTGTGTATGATATGCATGTAAAGTGGCGCATGTTTCCCGTGCTTAGAACTGTCCCTGCAAAAAATGTCATTTTTGAAAGAAAAAAAGTCATTTAAAACTGACTCGCGGCTATTAATGAATTGTCGGCTCCCGGCAATACATACAAAACTCATTGATAAAAAAAAAAAAAAAAGCGTGGGGGTTCCCCAGAATTCAATTACCAGGCCCTTCAGGTCTGGAATGGATATTAAGGGGAACCCCGCCGCAAATTAAACAAAAAATTGACGTGGGGTTCCCCCAAATATCCATTCCAGGCCCTTCAGATCTGGCATGGATTTTAAGGGGAACTCCACCCCAAATTTTAAAAAAAATGGCGTGGAGTCCCCCTAAAAATCCATACTAGACCCCTTATCCGAGCACGCAACCTGGCCGGCCGCAGGGGAAGAGGGGGGGACGAGAGAGTGGCCCCCCCTCCCTCCTGAACCGTACCAGGCCACATGCCCTTAACATGGGGAGGATGTCCCCATGTTGATGGGGACAAGGGCCTCATCCCCACAACCCTTGCCCGGTGGTTGTGGGGGTCTGCGGGCGGGGGGCTTATCGGAATCTGGAAGACCCCTTTAACAAAGGGACCCCCAGATCCCGGCCCCCCCTCTATGTGAATTGGTAAGGGGTACATTGTACCCCTACCATTTCACGAAGAAAGCGTAAAAAAATGTTTAAAAAAACACACAATCACCTTGAAAAAGTCCTTTATTTAAAAAAAAAACAAAAAAAACATTCCAGCGGTGAAATCCAGTGTCCCGCGGCGATCCCGATGTCCAGCGCTGTCCTTCATTGGTTGTGCCTGAGCGGACCTGATGGAGAACTCCCTCTCAGTGTTTTAAATGTATAGACCCGCCCCTTCTAAAGTTCCCCATCAGGTCCGCTCAGCGGACCAGATGCGGAACATGAGAAGGGGCGGGTCTATACATGTATTACCAAAGTGAGAGCAGTTCCCCATCAGGCCCGCCCCCTCGGTATGTCGGACCCCCCTACGTCATTGGCTTGAGCGGGGAACTTCCTTCACTATGTAAATTTAAATTACACAGTGAAGGAAGTTCCCCGCTCAAGCCAATGACGTAGGCGTAAATAAAGGACTTTTTCAAGGTGTTTGTGTGTTTTTTTAAACATTTTTTTACGCTTTCTTCGTGAAATGGTAGGGGTACAATGTACCCCTTACCAATTCACATAGGGGGGGGCCGGGATCTGGGGGTCCCCTTTGTTAAAGGGGTCTTCCAGATTCCGATAAGCCCCCCGCCCGCAGACCCCCACAACCACCGGGCAAGGGTTGTGGGGATGAGGCCTGGCCGCTCTCTCGTCCCCCCCTTTTCCCCTGCGGCCGGCCAGGTTGCGTGCTCGGATAAGGGGTCTGGTATGGATTTTTAGGGGGACTCCACGCCATTTTTTTTTACATTTGGGGTGGAGTTCCCCTTAAAATCCATGCCAGATCTGAAAGGCCTGGAATGGATATTTGGGGGAACCCCACGTCAATTTTGTTTTAAATTTGCGGCGGGGTTCCCCTTAATATCCATTCCAGACCTGAAGGGCCTGGTAATTGAATTCTGGGGAACCCCCACACTTTTTTTTTTATTTTTTTATCAATGACTTGTGTATGTATTGCCGGGAGCCGACAATTCATTAATAGCCGCGAATGAGTTTTAAATGACTTTTTTTCTTTCAAAAATGATAGTTTTTGCAGGGACAGTTCTAAGCACGGGAAACATGCGCCACTTTACATGCATATCATACACACCCCCCAGGTACGAAATTTAAAGGAATATTTCACTTTTATTTTTTCATTTTAAGCATTATTAAAATCACTGCTCCCGAAAAAACGGCCGTTTTTAAAACTTCTTTTTGCATTGATACATGTCCCCTGGGGCAGGACCCGGGTCCCCAAACACTTTTTAGGACAATAACTTGCATATAAGCCTTTATAATTAGCACTTTAGATTTCTCCCATAGATTTTTCGAATTTGCCGCGAACACCCCAATTTGTTCGCTGTTCGGCGAACGGGCGAACAGGCAATGTTCGAGTCGAACATGAGTTCGACTCGAACTCGAAGCTCATCCCTACTAGTCAACCAACATTAGAATTCTTCTATAGCCTATGGGCCGAGCATTTGACTGGAAATGTACGATTGCAGCGTCGTACAGTTTATCTGCTCCGTAGAATCTTCTTAGAACTTTCAACAGACACCATAAGCCTTCAATGACAGATTCAACGTTTGTATGTTTTTCGATGCTTCGTTGAATCTTCGTCGTTCATGTCGAATTGTCAAGTTAGTTCTAGCTATTTTACTGCTCCTCCTCTTTGGTTACAATCAGCCAATAACATTCATCATCATCATTTTTTAATTTTACTCCCCCCACCCAATTCCAGCAGTGATCTTTTCTCTCTATGTCAAATCTTTTCTCTCTATAATGTCAAATCTTTTCTCTCTATAATGTCAAATCTTTTCTCTCTATGTCAAATCTTTTCTCTCTATAATGTCGAATATTTTCTCTCTATAATGTCAAATCTTTTCTCTCTATGTGGAATAATCTTGGACTAATAGAGTTAAGGTTAGGCACATTCGACCACAGGTTCGATGGACACAGATTGTTATTGTCAGCCTCATGTCGAATCTCCTATCTATATCGAACTGTTGTTGCAACGAAAACGAAAATTAAGCATTTGTTTATGTCGGATCTTTCGGTTTTCGGATTCTGCATTTTCGTTTTCGTTTGTTAAAACGATAACGAAAATACCTGAAATTCGGACGAAAATGCATTCGGACGAAAACGAATGCACATGTCTATTGCTTAAGTTATTCTGTGGATTGGTGATTTGTAAACCTCTCCTGCTACTTCTCTAATATTCTTCCATCAATTATCAGATCACCAGTCATCAGCGGGACAGCTTTACCATGAGAAAACAAAGCGCTATTGCTCTACCATAGTGCCTTCTTCCAGACATAAACAACAGGCAAAGTATAGCAAGTCACTAATGGGGAAAAGATCAGCTGCAGAGAGCACACAGGCAATACTAATGACAAATCTTTTTGCTTGCCTTTTTTGGGCATGGCTTCCAGAGTTCAGGGCATCTTAAAGTGATTGTAAAGTCTTGTTTTTTTTAATTAACAAACATGTTATACTTACCTGCCCTGTGCAATGGATTTGCACAGAGCAGCCCGGATCCTCCTCTTCTCGGGTCCCTCTTTGCTGCTCCTGGCCCCTTCCTCCTGTCAAGTGCTCCCACAGCAAGCAGCTTACTAAGGGAGCACCTGATCTGAGCTGCTGTTACTCTGTGTGTCCATTCAGACCCAGAGCTGCCATTCGGCCCTGTCACCTCTCTCTCTCCTGATTGGCTAATTGATTGACAGCCGCGGGAGCCAATGACGCCGCTGCTGTGTCTCAGCCCATCAGGAGGGAGAGTCCCGGACGGCCAAGGGACTCGTGGACATCGCTGGACAGAGATGGCGCTCAGGTAAGTATTAGGGGGTGCTGGAGAGGCTGCTACACACAAAATGCTTTTTATCTTAATGCATAGAACAGACACCTGCCTTGGGAAGGATGTTGCTGGAGATGGAAGCATTAGAGTAGGAGAATTCTGCAGAGGTTCAAACCTTTGTTTAACCCTCCTCAGCGTGGCTCCATGACCCTTTTCCCTGCTTAAAATGGTATGTTCAAAGACTCTGAAACCACTTGTGAGACTTCCCTTTCTAACACTTTCTAACACTAGAGACCACAGATGTAGTTGTACATGCAGCAGGATAATTTGTTGTCAAGGGGAGGACATACAAATAGTGAGAAACAAGCAAAAAGAGGAGTGCCTTTTGCTGTTGACTTGTCTCAGTGAGGTTCAAGCTGGAGGGCTCTGTAGGCTGGCCCTGGGAATAGCAGTGGCCTGTACCTGTGGACAGTGTCGCCAGATGGATTAGGATGGCTGATCCCCTGAGTTCTCTGCAAGCTGCCCCTACCCCTGGACAGAATTCTCCCATGCTGTTGTTGTGCATCTCTTACAGAGCGTTTCTCTTCTCTAATAATTGACATCCACATATGGTCTGTCACATCCACATATGGTCTGTCACATCATTATCCACACCCTCCTCATTGCGTAAGTCCACTTCACAACCTCCTCACCCCTATGGTAATGGCACTCTCTTCCCAATTCCAAGATCATCCTCCTGCAGCAAGACACTGATTGGGCACCTGTGGATTTTTTTTTTTTGAACTTCAGCGGGTATCGGGTGCTGAAGCATTCTCTGCATTTTAGCACCCAGGATTGAAACCGATAATACACAAATCGAGAGATCTCCTCTTGGCAGTACAAGTATAGTTCTGGCCTTTTTGGGAAGAGAGCAGCACAGAAGCATGTGATTAGGTACACTAAATTTTACTGCTGCTGCTGCTACTGTACTTTCGGGGAGAGGCGATAAAAAAAAACACTGCCGTTGACCACAAATGCTGGGGGTTATTATTATGGTCACTGACACCATTAATGCCAGTTATTTCTATGGTTACTGACATTTATGCTGGGGGTTATTATTGTTGGTCACTGACACCAATGCTGGGGATTATTATTGCATACAATGACATGCAACACGTGTTTTATGTCCGCTGACATAGATTCTGGGTACTTTTACTGTGGCCAGTATTGTAGCTATAGACACCAGTGATAACACTGACTTTCTCTTAAATTTGCATTGCGGTATGTTGCAAAAAATGTAGCAGGAGAGTCAGGAAAGAAATGTTTCTTTATTTACTTTTGATAATAGAGCTTGCGGAGATATTATCTAAAAATCTTTTTACACCAGGGACGTGCAGTCAGGAGAGGCAGGTGAGGTAGAGCCTCACCTGCCATGAACATAAAAAAACAAAACAAAAACAAAACAATTAAGCTTCGAGGGTAATAGCTCAGAAACCTGGGGGTAGGTAGTTGAAGTCCTACTCCACCACTGGTCAAAATTTGGGGCTCCTGCCATCTATAGTTCTGGAAATATGAAGCTTCTTGTGCAGCCTGTCAGAAGCTACATATAGATAAGGCCAGTTTAAATACAAGCTGACACACTCTGTTTACAGCACACAGAGAGGATGAGCTCAAAGTGCCTCTCCTCACTTCTTGTCATAAGCACTGAGCTTAATGGACAGCTTGGAGCCTTGGACCAATGGTAAAGCACCATTGGAACAGGCTGTCCAATAAAAATGCTGCAGTGGAGGCTGTCCTCTCACTGCAGTGTCATAGAAGGGGGCATGTGTCTAAAAGACACATGCTCCCTTCCAGCCCAGCCCTCTTAACTAGAAGAAACAAGCATGGGTTTATCGGTATAAGATTTACCCACAATCCCATGTTTTTCTCACACAGTTAAGAGAGAAAATGAGAATCTTCTACTGCTGAAAAGTTACTGTTTTAATCAAGCTAAAGTAATTTGTCCGTTAAGTCACCGGCTTGTGTACAGTTTTGAAAATATAGTAAATTAGCTTAAAAACAATATATAATAATTATTTGTATATTACTTATGGTAATTGAACCCTTGCTACCCAGGCAAATTCTGACACTTCTCTCCTACATGTAAAAATCATATTTTTTTTGCTAGAAAATTACTCAGAACCCCCAAACATTATATATATATTTTTTAACAGACACCCTATGGAATAAAATGGTGGTCGTTGCAACTTTTTATGTTACACGGTATTTGTGCTGCAATTTTTCAAACGCGTTTTTTTTTTAACTGTTTCATGAATATAAAAAAAAAGGGTAAAGTTAGCTAGATTTTTTTGTATAATGTGAAAGATGATGTTACGCCAAGTAAATACATAACTAACATGTCACCCTTTAAAATTACGCACACTCGCAAAACTTTGGTACTTAAAAATCTTGATGCTTTAAATTTTTTTACAGGTTACATGTTTAGCGTTACAGAGAAGGTTTAGTGCTAGAATTATTGCTCTCGCTCTAACATTTGCGGCGTATGTAACCTGTGTGTATCTGGCTCTGATACTAGCCAGTGCCTCACCAGCCACTGACCTCACCGCACGTCCCTGTTTTACACTCATCATTATACAAGCCTTTACTAGGCACATGATTTGGTCGTTAATTATTTTCTTTATCTTAAATGGCGGAAAATTGTAGGAAATGGTCTAACTTTACATTCCGGAGAACAATGCTGTTTGGCCCATTCATTATGTCTCTTAATTTGTCTCTGCATACTGTATTCATTCCTTTCTGTGCATACATTTTCCTGTACATTTCCCTCAGCAAATAAACAAAAGCATTTTAAATTTGCTCTATCCCGGTGATGGTTTGTGGAAGTAGCATTTCACAAAATATTTACTTAATTTTTTTTTTCCAGCAATTTAGTCCAGCAATGAATTTTCCAACGTTTTTTCCTATAACAACATTAAAAGGATTGCATACTGGAATCCTAAAATGTTAAAGGGAAACTCTGATGTTAACCCAGTTACTCATTAGAAACAATTAAATTAGAAGAATAGCCGAAATAACACTTTTTAATTAAGCTAAATATTAGCATATATAGATGTGTCTGATCCTCAGGGATCACACATCCTAAAGTTTAGTTAGCTAACTCACCTGTTATTAGGATGTCCTACATTGTGCATCTTGCCAGCAGCTGTCTCCTGTTAAAGTCTTCACTGTAAGAATGCCTGTCTTCTTCCTGTATCTGAACTTCCAGCGGGGGTTTAATAGCTCTGGGTCTTCTGAAAAGCTGCTGTAAAAAAGTTCCCGACAAGGAAGGGGAAAATGGGATAGGGGCAAAAGGGGGTTTGCGAGCCTAGAATTTGACCTTTAGGCCTCATGCACATTGGACAATTTTTTTACCTCCTTTGGCCCCCCTTGCTCTTGTAAGAAAAAAAGTACCTTAAAAATTAATCTAATATTGTGTTTTGCACATGCCTTTAAGCGTGTTTAGATGTATTCAGGTGCATAAAGTTAATGCAATGCCCACTGTCCTCCATGCTGGTTGTTTGAAACATGCCTTACTCACTTTTGGCTTCTTAACCCATTCACTTGTCCTTTATGTTATGGACACTTCACGAGTATATTAGTATTGGAGATGGGAGATTTTAATAAACGCACCACCTCCTATAAAAATAACAAGAAATACCCAAAGAGCAAGAAGTGGAGTTTTGAGGTGCAAGAAAATCAATCAAAATCAAATTTACATAAAATAAGAAATGTATTATTGCATATAAAACTACTTATAAAATTAGTAGTTGTCACCGCACCCTGTTACCAGTGAGGCTCCAAAACCTGTTGAAAAGGGTTTTTTAATCCTGTGGGACAGATCAATTATAGTTTTGATCTCCCCAGGTTAAAAAGGTGTCATATTGATACTGAGCTAAGGAACAGTGGCAAATCTAAAGAAGGAAGTGCTCAGATCGCACAAGTATCTTGAAATTTGCCATCACTAGATGAAGTTTTGCATTTGGGGAAAGGATATGAATACTGATCGATCAATTCGCCAAACTTTTTTGAGATAACAGGTGTGACTGTAGGGCAATTGTTCTTCCCTCATTTTTTGTGGCACAGACGTCCCCTATTGGACCTCCTGGTGGGTCTTGGAACCGTGATCATTTTGAAAGGTGGTAATGTATTAAAAAAGTCATACAAAAGCTCCAGAAGAAGCCACGTTTGTGGTGAAACATGTAGAGGCAACCATTCTTTTGTATCGTGACCACAGGGCTTTCTTGCCCTAATTTTATAAGTAGTTTTATACTATCTATGTAATAATAAATGTACTATTTTTTGTAAATTTGATTTTGATTGATTTTCTTGCACCTCAAAACTCCACTTCTTGCTCTTTGGGTATTTCTTGTGACACTTCACGAGTATTTCTTCAAGGTTTTTGATACTGGCTTGCTGATGCTGCCTTTTGATGCATTTTGTATGCCTGTGGCTTGCATAGTGCTGTATGGTGTGAAGTTTTTGTGGGTTACTGTACCCTTTTGGTAGACACCATTATTTTAGGATTTTAAATACTCCTGCACTAGTCTGAATCCACGAATGACAGTCGGCGTAATTCCCCCCTTTTTTTTTTCCATTAAATCAACATGCTGTTTGTCCCCTGATGAAGACTCTTTGGAGTTGAAATGAGTCAGCCCTTCCATGCTATATATAAAACGACATGCTGTAATCTGTGTGAACACCTCCTGGCCCACCAATCTTGAGCCTGCGCCTGCTGTAAATCTAATCTAAGAAAACAGTGAAACCTTGTCCCATATGCATGTTCCAGGTCTGTGTGGAGCTTCATTGGATGTTTATTGTTGGGACACATCATATCTGTCGATATCCCTGAAGCAGGTTGGAGACTTTGTGGAGAACTACAGTATAAGATTTTTGACCTTTCCTTTGCAAGGGTCATCCAAATCTGGTAAGCCCCCACTTGTCACATACGGTGGTGGTCTGCGTTGTGGCTCCAGTGCTGAAAAGCTTAGAGGATCTTTTGGGATTCACAATCTTCTATTTCTCTATACACAGTGAAGACCACTCAAGCATTTTTTTGGTTTCTCAATGGGACTTTTTTCTCAGTTTATATTTATACACTTATATGTGATTAATTTTGATCTTATATGTTGAACATTTGTATGTTATGTTTTTGTAATTTTTATATGCGCTGCACTATTTTTTCAGATTTATATATAACATGTATTAGGGTATTGTGCCAGCTGCTTTGTGATATCACATTTTTTGTTTCTTTTGTCCTTAAACGAGGTGCGTCAAGTGTTGGGGCGTTAGTTTATTCCATCAATTGAGAATATTCATTTATTCTAGCCATTGGAATAATGTATTTAGGAGCTTTCAGTGTTTTTTCTGCTCAAAAGCTCCCCTTCTAAACATGCAAGTAATGGGGTGTTTTTTTCCACCTCCAAATGCTCCTCTTGGCCACATAGGCAAACATAGAGGTGTGTTTACAGCCTACAAAAAAAAAACATCAAACAGCTGTAAAAGCGGCATTTTTAAGCTCAGTGTGCACAAGGCCTTGAAGTATTGGATCAACAAGAGAGTCAAGCATCCAATATTTCCAGGAGAGATCAGCAGTGGCAGTCTACATCAGTGTTTCTCAACTCCGGTCCTCAAGGCGCCCCAACAGGTCATGTTTTTAGGATTTCCCTCAGATGAAACGGCTGTGGTAACTACTAAGGCAGTGAAACCGATCAAACCACCTGTGCAAAATAATGGAGAGCTTGAAAAAATGACCTGTTGGGGCGCCTTGAGGACTGGAGTTGAGAAACACTGGTCTACATACTCCTGCAGGACTACTTTAAAACAAAAATTTGCTGTGAATTGTTAACAAACCAAAAAAAGAAACCCAACAAACAAGCATTTTTTTGCAAATAGAAGAGGGCAAAACAGGCAAAAAATAACAAACAAGGAAACCACAAGTAACCAAAAACGAAATTGTGTTTAAGCTGTGTGCATCACTGAAAACCGTATTCAAAGGTGGATTTCCAATTTAACGAACGCATATATCTCCAATTAGTATGATTATGTGATTTGTGATGGAGTGTAACTTTGCTGATTCTTGCTTATGGTTTGTTAATCGTACGTGGAGAAAATTCTGTACTGTGTAGTTTTTCTTATTGGAATGCCACTGAGGTATTTACAGTACATTATCTTTGTTTAGTTTCAATGGGAACACTGTTGTTTTCTTTCACTGCATGAGGAAATGTTAGGAGAAAATGTTTATTATGGTTTTCTCATTACTCCATATGTTTTGCCAGCATGACATTCTGGTCATCCTCAGCGGTGCGTTCAGTGCATTTCTTAGGTTTCCCAGCCTATAAAACACATGCCTGTGCTTGTTTTTACCTGAACATATCTTCTAGGTATTATAGGTGTATTGCTATAAAGAGCTGCTAAAGCAGCAAAGTAAAATGAATCTGCCATCTGCTAATGCAATCCAAGATATGCCAGTTGTTCCAAAGTCTAAGTTGACTTTAAAGTGGTTGTAAACCTCTGAAGTCAAAAATGAACAAAGTATATCATTCTATAGTGTGTACTTGCCTCAATCTAAAGCAACTAGTGTGATTTGTGGCTGTTTTTTCCTTCTTCTGCTAGAAGATGATTGACAGCTTCAGCTGCACATATTTTTCTATGAGACTGTGTAGAGGTGGAGCTTATATTCCCTACACTCAGGCCTCAGATTACACTTAGTTCTGCGCTCTGTGCTGTGCAGTATGCAATGTTAGATCCCTGCCCCCTGTCTGCTGGATGCTAAGAAATACCCTTTGATGTGTGAATTTCCAATGGCTGTAGAGAAGAGAAGGCAGCAGATAAACAGGCACAGCTTATGTAGGAGGATTTAATTCATTTCTGTGTATCACCTGAGGCTAGTCACTTTGGTGAGTAGATGTAAGGGTTTACAACCATTTTAAAGCAAACCTGTTCCTTTGGCTGTCTAGGGCAAAGGAACAGGTTCTCCTGATAGCCTCCCTTCCTTCTCCATCTAATGCTGACCTTGCCTGGGCTTCTCTGTCATCCTCTTCACCTGCCAGAGAGAAAAGACCTGTGTAAAACTAGCCAAAAACGTTAAACAAGAGAAATTACCTAATCCCTCCCCCCCCCACCCATGCTAAACAACCTGGATAAATGAATCTGCAGTGCTGGCTATTTTAATCTGGCAGCTACCTCCTGCGGCTATCAGAATACCTGAATATTGTGTGCACTAACATGCATCTGACTGTTTTATTCAGTCGAAATTTTCCAACTACCGTATTTATCGGCGTATAACACGCACAGGCGTATAACGCGCACCCTAACTTTAAGAGGGAAGTTTCAGGAAAATAACTTTCCACAGCCCCCTGCGTATAACACGCAGGCACAGTTTACCCTCTATTTTCAGGGTAAAAAAGTGAGTGTTATACGCCAATAAATACAGTAACTCCTTGAAAATTTTACTTTTGTCTGGTTAGATGTATTTTGAAGTTCTATCCATGTATGACTAACTAAGGACCTTGCCTGCGGGAGTGGAATGCAGTAAAGGTAAGTATAAATAGAAAAAGAGGCCGCATTTTGCCCTACCTGAGCAAAGTGATGGGTTTAGTTTAAAATGAGAATTGTTTAACCCACTGACTCCCCTTAAGGCATACCCCTCCAGGCTTTTGGGCAAAATTTCTCCTAAGCGTCCTTCTCCTCTTTAAAGGATTATGATGAAATCTCAAAGATCAGGGTTCCTGTACCCACAATTTCTAAAAGCGGGTTTGTTTATGTGCTAATTGCTTAATCACCCTGCAGAGGTACAGAGGGTGCCTAAGAAATGCACATGGGATTTTATACTTTTTGAGGATGTCTTAACAATTTCTTCAACTTCATTTGTCTAAGTTGTTCTTTGATTCATGACCTCAAGGTGAATCCTGTGTCTTGAGATGACAGATGTAAAATAAACTTGGTCGTCAAACATTATTTGCTTCAGGGAATACCCTCATAGTGGGCTGTACAGTGTGATCACATATTTGTACTAATTCATTTACGTATGTAGTACAGAAGGTCCTTCTTCCCATTTCTGGTTCTGCAACATCTGAAACAGAATGATATTAAAAGCTTCAATTTTGCTAGTGCCATATAGCTTACACAGTTATACCATAAATCTACTCCCAACACATACCCTCAAGCAGCAATAAAGTTCCTGCGCCATAGTTCAGCTATTGACTAGTGATGAGCCGAACACCCCCGGGTTCGGTTCGCACCAGAACCCGCGAACGGACCGAAAGTTCGCACGAACATTAGAACCCTATTAAATACAATGGATGCGAACGTTCGGATTCTAAAGTGCTAATTATAACGACTATTATCCATGTTATTGTCCTAAACAGAGTTTGGGAACCCGGGTTCTGCACCAGGGGACATGTATCAATGCAAAAAGAAGTTTTAAAAACGGACGTTTTCCGGGAGCAGTCATTTTAATGATGCATAAAGTGAAAAAAAAAAGTCAAATATTCCTTTAAATATTGTACCTGGGGGGTGTCTAAAGTATGCCTGTGAAGTGCCACGTGTTTCCCGTGTTTAGAACTGTCCCTGCACAAAATTACATTTCTAAAGGAAAAAAAAGCCATTTAAAACTGCTTGCGGCTTTAATGTAATGTCTGGTCCCGGTAATATGGATGAAAATCTTTAAGAAAAATGGCATAGCTACCCCATCACCCCCCCCCTACCCCAGCCCATTACCAGCCCCTTTGGGTCTTGTATGGATATTAAGGGGAACCCCGCACACAAAATAAAAAAGGCCCTATATACTCTAAACAGCCGTATACAGGCGGTGCATACAAGACAGGGACTGTAGGTTTGTTCTTATGTTGAATCTGTTTGTAATTTTGAACAGCTACATTGTTTAAGTGTAGCTCCAGCCCAAATACCTATTTTTAAGCTTTTTGGAAAACATAGGGAAGGGTTATCACCCCTGTAACATTTGTTTTGCTGTCTGTGCCCCTGTTCACAGTGGCGTAACTAGAACCTTCAGGGCCCGGGTGCAAGAAACCATAAAGGGCCCCCCTGACCACCAGCGGGGGTGCACCCATGGTGGCAGAGCGCCAGAGCTTGGTCGCAAGTGCGACCTTTTGGGACCCTGGTAGTATCGACACTGGTGTCAGTATTTTTTTATTTTAGTTATTTTATTTGTTACCATTTTATTTATTTAGTTTTTCACAAAAAAAATTTAGGAGCCCGTTGGGGGTGGTGGGGGGGGGGCTTGGGTGAGATATCATATGTGGATATTCGCCAGCACACCTATCTATATGCCAGTCCTCCTATCCAGGTGTACAGGGGACTGCACAGGAATCCTGGAGCATGCAAATGTGACCCCGGCAACTCCTGAACATACACCCTGCTGGTGGGATGGGAAGAGTGACAGTGTTGGGGGGATGGGATGAGTGTCAGTGGTGGGTGGGTGGGATAAGTGTCAGTAGTGGGGGGGGGGGTGAGTGTCAGTGCTGGGGGGATGAGTGGCAGTGGTGGGGGGGTAGGGATGAGTGTCAGTTCTGGGGGGATGAGTGTCAGTGGTGGGAGGTAGGGATGAGTGTTAGTGCTGGGGGGATGAGTGTCAGTGCTGGGGGGATGAGTGTCAGTGCTGGGGGGGTAGGGATGAGTGTCAGTTCTGGGAGGATGAGTGTCAGTGGTGGGGAGGTAGGGATGAGTGTCAGTGGTGGGAGGTAGGGATGAGTGTCAGTGGTGGGAGGTAGGGATGAGTGTCAGTGCTGGGGGGATGAGTGTCAGTGGTGGGGGGATGAGTGTCAGTGGTGGGGGGATGAGTGTCAGTGGTGGGGGGATGAGTGTCAGTGCTGGGGGGATGAGTGTCAGTGCTGGGGGGATGAGTGTCAGTGCTGGGGGGATGAGTGTCAGTGGTGGGGGTAGGGATGAGTGTCAGTGCTGGGGGGATGAGTGTCAGTGGTGGGAGGTAGGGATGAGTGTTAGTGCTGAGGGGATGAGTGTCAGTGTGGGGGGTAGGGATGAGTGTCAGTGCTGGGGGGATGAGTGTCAGTGGTGGGAGGTAGGGATGAGTGTTAGTGCTGGGGGGATGAGTGTCAGTGTGGGGGGTAGGGGTGAGTGTCAGTGCTGGGGGGATGAGTGTCAGTGGTGGGGGGGTAGGGATGAGTGTCAGTTCTGGGGGGATGAGTGTCAGTGGTGGGGAGGTAGAGATGAGTGTCAGTGGTGGGGAGGTAGAGATGAGTGTCAGTGGTGGGAGGTAGGGATGAGTGTCAGTGGTGGGAGGTAGGGATGAGTGTCAGTGGTGGGAGGTAGGGATGAGTGTCAGTGGTGGGAGGTAGGGATGAGTGTCAGTGCTGGGGGGGTAGGGATGAGTGTCAGTGCTGGGGGGGGGTAGGAATGAGTGTCAGTGCTGGGGGGATGAGTGTCAGTGCTGGGGGGATGAGTGTCAGTGCTGGGGGGATGAGTGTCAGTGGTGGGAGGTAGGGGTGAGTGTCAGTGCTGGGGGGATGAGTGTCAGTGGTGGGGGGTAGGGATGAGTGTCAGTGCTGAGGGGATGAGTGTCAGTGGTGGGGGGTAGGGATGAGTGTCAGTGCTGGGGGGTAGGGATGAGTGTCAGTTCTGGGGGGTAGGGATGAGTGTCAGTGCTGGGGGGTAGGGATGAGTGTCAGTGTGGGGGGTAGGGGTGAGTGTCAGTGCTGGGGGGATGAGTGTCAGTGGTGGGGGAAAGGGATGAGTGTCAGTGCTGGGGGGATGAGTGTCAGTGCTGGGGGGTAGGGATGAGTGTCAGTGCTGGGGGGATGAGTGTCAGTGGTGGGGGGTAGGGATGAGTGTCAGTGCTGGGGGGATGAGTGTCAGTGGTGGGGGGTAGGGATGAGTGTCAGTGCTGGGGGGATGAGTGTCAGTGGTGGGAGGTAGGAATGAGTGTTAGTGCTGGGGGATGAGTGTCAGTGGTGGGAGGTAGGAATGAGTGTTAGTGCTGGGGGGATGAGTGTCAGTGGTGGGAGGCAGGGATGAGTGTCAGTGCTGGGGGGATGAGTGTCAGTGGTGGGAGGTAGGGATGAGTGTCAGTGCTGGGGGGGTGAGTGTCAGTGGTGGGAGGTAGGGATGAGTGTCAGTGCTGGGGGGATGAGTGTCAGTGGTGGGAGGTAGGGATGAGTGTCAGTGCTGGGGGGATGAGTGTCAGTGGTGGGAGGTAGGGATGAGTGTCAGTGCTGGGGGGATGAGTGTCAGTGGTGGGAGGTAGGGATGAGTGTCAGTGCTGGGGGGATGAGTGTCAGTGGTGGGAGGTAGGGATGAGTGTCAGTGCTGGGGGGGATGAGTGTCAGTGGTGGGAGGTAGGGATGAGTGTCAGTGCTGGGGGGGATGAGTGTCAGTGGTGGGAGGTAGGGATGAGTGTCAGTGCTGGGGGGATGAGTGACAGTGGTGGGGGGTAGGGATGAGTGCCAGTGCTGGAGGGATGAGTGACAGTGGTGGGGGGGGGTAGGAATGAGTGGCTGTGCTGGTGGGGGGGTGGAATAATTGTCAGTGCTGGGGGGATGAGTGTCAGTGCTGGGGGGAGGGATGAGTGGCTGTGGTGGTGGGGACGGGATGGAATCAGCGGTGGAGGTGGGGACTGGGTACATTGACAGCGCTGGGTGCCGGGATCAGAGACACTTACTTGCTGTCAGTGTCCACTCGGTTTCCCCTGCATTGCTTCATGTCTTTCTCGGCTCCACGTGTTTCTACTCTTCACACAGCGGCCGCGACCTCCTGCAGCTCCTCCCCCACCTTCTCTCAATTGGTGTCAGCAGTGTCCGCCCCGCCCCCCTACATTCTCTCTGTCTCTGGATAGGCTGGGGGCGGGCGGTCCACAGTCTCAGCACTGCCTCTGCCTTCTCTCTCTCCCCCTCAGCAGACGAAAAGCCCCCCTCCCCGCGGCGTAACGAACTGACAGACACATGCCGCCCTCACAACAGCAGCCAGAGTGGACATACACAGTCAGGTGGGCCCCTCACACACGGGCGGCGGCGGGTGGGCCCCCCTGAATTGGCAAAACTACAGGGCCCAGTCGCAAGTGCGACTGCTGCGACCCTGATAATTCCGCCGCTGCCTGTTCAGAACATTTCACCTCACTTTGCGTCCCAATGACAACTGATTTTGAAATGTGGTGTTTTTATTGAAACAAGGATTGGTGATAAAGCATCAGTAGAGAGGAGACACCTTTCTCCCATATTAATTCTTACAGGAGAGAATTTTCCTTCCAAGGGGTAGATTTCCTCTCACTTCCTGTTGTCTTCTTCCGTTTGCAAGTAGTAGTCGTTTGTAAGTTGGATGTTTGAAAGTAGGGACCTGCCATATATACTCTGCAGAAATTGGCCCCTTAGGTGTTGGTGTTGGCACAACACTGTAAGCACTCACAGTTACTCTTGGTGGGTGCTGGAACGCCCTGCTGTCAACTATTATATCAGGAATTGTAATAAGATATAATTGTTGAACAGTGGTAGTAAAAATTGGGCCTTTGATGGTGGTGCTGGTGCCACAACACTGTAAGGCCTGACAGTTACTCTTGGTGGGCGCAGCAATGGGCCCTGCTGTGAATTATTAGATCAATAATTATAATTGCGTGCCCCTGTTGAACAGGGGCTGAAAAATTGGGCCTTTGGTGGTGGTGGTGGTGGTGGTGGTGGTGTTGACACAACACTGTAAGGCCTGACAGTTACTCTTGGTGGGCGCAGCAATGGGCCCTGCTGTGAATTATTAGATCAATAATTATAATTGCATGCCCCTGTTGAACAGGGGCTGAAAAATTGGGCCTTTGGTGGTGGTGGTGGTGGTGGTGGTGGTGTTGACACAACACTGTAAGGCCTGACAGTTACTCTTGGTGGGCGCAGCAATGGGCCCTGCTGTGAATTATTAGATCAATAATTATAATTGCATGCCCCTGTTGAACAGGGGCTGAAAAATTGGGCCTTTGGTGGTGGTGGTGGTGGTGTTGACACAACACTGTAAGGCCTGACAGTTACTCTTGGTGGGCGCAGCAATGGTCCCTGCTGTGAATTATTAGATCAATAATTATAATTGCATGCCCCTGTTGAACAGGGGCTGAAAAATTGGGCCTTAGGCACTGGTGGCACAACACTGCAACCCCTCACAGATACTGTACTTGGAGCACAGCAATGAGGCCTGTTGTAAAGTATTGCATCAAAAATTGTAATTACACGCCCCTGTTAAACAGGGGCTGAAAAATTGGGCCTTAGCCACTGGTGGCGGCACCCATAAACCAAAATGATCTTCCAAGCTATCATCATTAATCGGATCATAGAGGAGGAGGAGGAGGATAGCTAGTCAACATAACAGCACAGGAACTCAGCATCAGCATCAGTCTTGAAGGGATGTGACATTTTAAAATCAATTAGTCTGTTATATCAGCATCAGGTGTGTGGTAGCTGGTGGTGATCCAAGACTGGTTCTTCTTGATGAAAGTCAGTCGATCAACCGAGTCGGTGGACAGGCGCACCCTGTGATCCGTGACAAATCCTCCAGCAGCACTGAATGTGCGTTCTGAAAGAACGCTGGATGCAGGACAGGCCAGTAGCTCAATTGCATACTGTGCAAGCTCTGGCCAGTGATCCATCCTCAAGACCCAGTAAGCCAGAGGATTTTCGGTGGGGAAGGTGTCCAAGTCTGACCTCGCCCCTAGGTATTCCTGCACCATGTATATCAGACGCTGGTGATGGTTGCTGGAAACGATCATACTTTGGGGCTGCGGACTAAAGAATTGTCTGAACGCATCGGTCAGACGGCCACCTTCCCCACCGCTCCTTCTTTGACTGGCCGAAGCCTCAGCAACTCGTTGTCCAGGACCAGGAGTTTGTAACCTCCCAGTCTCTGGGAACGCGTTGCACAGACCTTTCTGCAAGGCCTCCCGGAGTTGTCTCATCCTCTGCTCCCTCTGCGACGGTAACATAAGGTCCGCAACCTTACCCTTGTACCGTGGATCAAGGAGAGTGGCCAGCCAGTAATGGTCCCTCTCCTTGATCCGAAGAATACGAGGATCCTTCCGCAGACTTTGCAGGATCAGGGAGGCCATGCAGCGTAGGTTAGCTGAGGCATTCAGTCCGGAGTCCTCTGGGTCACTAAGGACGACATGATCCGCAGCCACCTCCTCCCAGCCACGTACAAGTCCACTGGTTTCTTGGGACTGTAAATCATCCCTAAAAGACTGCTGCTGATGATGCTGAGTGCCAGCCTCCACCTCCATGCTGACACAATCCTCCTCCTCCTCCTCCTCCTCTTCCTGTGCGATGGGTGGGACAGAAGGAACACTGTCAGGGTAAAGGGGGCCTTGAGAGGCAAGGAAGTCCTCCTCTTCCTGCCTCTGTTCTGCCTCAAGTGCCCTGTCCATTATTCCACGCAGCGTGTGCTCCAACAGGTGGACAAGAGGTACAGTGTCACTGATGCATGCACTGTCACTGCTCACCATCCTCGTGGCCTCCTCAAATGGTGCCAGGACAGTGCATGCATCCCTGATCATGCCCCACTGGCGTGGTGAAAAAAACCCGAGCTCCCCTGACCCTGTCCTGGTGCCGTAGTCGCACAGGTACTCATTGATGGCCCTCTGCTGCGTGTGCAGCCGCTGCAGCATGGCCAACGTTGAGTTCCACCTGGTGGGCATGTCACATATAAGGCGGTTCTTGGGCAGGTTCAACTCCTTTTGCAGCTCAGCCAGGCGAGCACTGGCATTATAAGATCTGCGGAAATGAACACAGACTTTCCTGGCCTGCCTCAGGACATCCTGTAAGCCCGGCTACCTGCCCAAGAACCGCTGCACCACCAGGTTAAGGACGTGAGCCATACAGGGCACATGGGTCAGTTGTCCCTGTCGGAGGGCGGAGAGGAGGTTGGTGCCATTGTCGCAAACCACCATTCCTGGCTTAAGCTGGCGTGGCGTCAACCACCTCTCGGCCTGCCCCTGCAGAGCAGACAGGACCTCTGCCCCAGTGTGGCTCCTGTCCCCCAAACACACCAGCGCAAGCACGGCATGGCATCTTTTTGCCTGCGTACTTGCGTAGCCCCTTGAACGCCTACAGAGCAACGCTGGTTCCGAGGACAAACCACAGGAAGAGGCCATGGAGGAAGACGAAGAGGAGGGGGTGGAGGAGAGAGGTGTGTCACAACCAGTAGTAGCATTTTGGAGGCGTGGCGGTGGAACAACCTCCAACACTACTGCACCTTGGCCTGCATCTTTCCCAGCTGCCAAAAGAGTGACCCAATGGGCCGTGAAAGAAAGGTAACGTCCCTGTCCATGCCTGCTGGACCATGAGTCAGCGGTAATATGCACCTTACCGCTGACCGCCCTGTCCAGCGAGGCCAAGACATTGCCTTCCACATGCCTGTAGAGAGCCGGAATCGCCTTCCGTGAGAAAAAGTGGCGTTTGGGAACCTGCCACTGAGGAACCGCACATTGCACAAACTCACGGAAGGGGGCCGAGTCTACCAACTGAAAAGGCAGCAGTTGAAGCGCTAGCAATTTAGCCAAGCTAGCATTCAACCGCTGGGCATGTGGATGGCTGGGAGTGAACTTCTTTCGACGGTCCAGCAGCTGGGGCAGGGAAATTTGCCTGCTAGAATCGGACGTCGGTGTACTGCTAGCAGAGTGGCCGCAAGTACTGGGCTGTGACACACCTAATTCTACACCTTCATTCCTCTCAGTGCAGGTTTCAGAGAGGACTGAAGGTATAGTGGGTTTTGAGATCCCAGCTGATGCGGTGCAAGGAGAGGTCCGCTTTGTTCTTTGGTGTGGGTCTTTAAGGTAGGCTTGCCAATGAGCTGCATGGCAGGTCAACATATGTCTGATCAAGCATGTGGTGCCCAAGCGGCTGATGTTTTGGCCACGCGATATACGCTTGAGACATATGTTGCAAACAGCAGCTGTGCGATCTGATGCACTCGCCTCAAAAAAGGCCCACACCAAAGAACTTTTTGAATGACGGGCAGAGGCAGCGCCCTGCACAGGCGGAGCTCTGCGGTGTGATTCCGTCGGTGTGCTGCCCATACGCTGGCCACTCAAGGGCATCCTGCCTCGTTGGAGATGTGCCTCCTCCTCATCCTCCTCCTCCTCCTCCTCCTCTCTCCTATTAGGCACCCACGTGGAGTCAGTGACCTCATCATCCCCTCCCTCCTCATCACTGGAGCCAATCTGGCAGTATGCTGCAGCTGCTGGAGCATGACTGCCAGATTGGTGTCCTTCTTGAGCATCCCCTCTCTCTGCTCTCACGCTACTGCCTTCCTCTAGCTGGGTATCATCATCAGATCCTTCGAAACGCTGGGCATCCTCCTGGAGCATGTACCCAACACTGTGCTCAAACAGTTCGGGGGACTCCTCAGGAGGAGGACATGGTGGGTCTAGGGAAGGATTGACTAACGAAGATAATGATACCAGAGAAGAGGACGCTTTGGCAGCTGCTTTGCCAGTACCCTGAGCCTGGGTGAGAGAGGATGAGGAGGATGAGGTGGGCTTGGTCATCCACTCTACCAAGTCTTCGGCATGATGTGGCTCAACATGTCCAGCTGCCGAAAAGAAGGACAAGCGTGTCCCATGGCTATGTGCTGATGACAATGCACCGCGTCCACGACCAGCACTGTTGCCCCCAGACACAGAGCCTGCTTGCCCTCTTTTTTTGCCTCCTGACTGTCTGCCTCTCCTTGTTTGCCTTCCAGACATTTTAATGGATGGCCTGCAGGGAGATGGGAAAAACAGCAATAAGGGCTACCTTCAGGTGTATACTGTGCAGGAGGCTTAGCAACAATGACACTGACACTGTCCCCTGCCTATCCTTCTCTGTCCCTAAACACAAGGATTTGCAATATGCTTCAGCAAGATTGGTTTAGCACAGAATAGCACACTGACAGTTTCACTCACTGTCCTACTCTGTCCCTACAAACAAGATTTAGCACAGAATAGCACACTGATAGTTTCCACGAGTGTCCTTCTCTGTCCCTAAACTCAAGGATTTCAAATATGGTTCAGCAAGATTGGTTTAGAACAGAATAGCACACTGTCAGTTTCACTCACTGTCCTACTCTGTCCCTACAAACAAGATTTAGCACAGAATAGCACACTGATAGTTTCCACGAGTGTCCTTCTCTGTCCCTAAACTCAAGAATTTCAAATATGGTTCAGCAAGATTGGTTTAGAACAGAATAGCACACTGACACTTTCCCTCACTGTACCTCTCTGTCCCTAAACTCAAGGATTTCAAATATGGTTCAGCAAGATTGGTTTAGAACAGAATAGCACACTGTCAGTTTCACTCACTGTACCTCTCTGTCCCTACAAACAAGATTTAGCACAGAATAGCACACTGATAGTTTCCACGAGTGTCCTTCTCTGTCCCTAAACTCAAGGATTTCAAATATGGTTCAGCAAGATTGGTTTAGAACAGAATAGCACACTGTCAGTTTCACTCACTGTACCTCTCTGTCCCTACAAACAAGATTTAGCACAGAATAGCACACTTATAGTTTCCACGAGTGTCCTTCTCTGTCCCTAAACTCAAGGATTTCAAATATGGTTCAGCAAGATTGGTTTAGAACAGAATAGCACACTGTCAGTTTCACTCACTGTACCTCTCTGTCCCTACAAACAAGATTTAGCACAGAATAGCACACTGATAGTTTCCACGAGTGTCCTTCTCTGTCCCTAAACTCAAGGATTTCAAATATGGTTCAGCAAGATTGGTTTAGAACAGAATAGCACACTGTCAGTTTCACTCACTGTCCTACTCTGTCCCTACAAACAAGATTTAGCACAGAATAGCACACTGATAGTTTCCACGAGTGTCCTTCTCTGTCCCTAAACTCAAGGATTTCAAATATGGTTCAGCAAGATTGGTTTAGAACAGAATAGCACACTGTCAGTTTCACTCACTGTACCTCTCTGTCCCTACAAACAAGATTTAGCACAGAATAGCACACTGATAGTTTCCACGAGTGTCCTTCTCTGTCCCTAAACTCAAGGATTTCAAATATGGTTCAGCAAGATTGGTTTAGAACAGAATAGCACACTGTCAGTTTCACTCACTGTCCTACTCTGTAACTACAAACAAGATTTAGCACAGAATAGCACACTTATAGTTTCCACGAGTGTCCTTCTCTGTCCCTAAACTCAAGGATTTCAAATATGGTTCAGCAAGATTGGTTTAGAACAGAATAGCACACTGTCAGTTTCACTCACTGTCCTACTCTGTCCCTACAAACAAGATTTAGCACAGAATAGCACACTGATAGTTTCCACGAGTGTCCTTCTCTGTCCCTAAACTCAAGGATTTCAAATATGGTTCAGCAAGATTGGTTTAGAACAGAATAGCACACTGTCAGTTTCACTCACTGTCCTACTCTGTCCCTACAAACAAGATTTAGCACAGAATAGCACACTGATAGTTTCCACGAGTGTCCTTCTCTGTCCCTAAACTCAAGGATTTCAAATATGGTTCAGCAAGATTGGTTTAGAACAGAATAGCACACTGTCAGTTTCACTCACTGTACCTCTCTGTCCCTACAAACAAGATTTAGCACAGAATAGCACACTGATAGTTTCCACGAGTGTCCTTCTCTGTCCCTAAACTCAAGGATTTCAAATATGGTTCAGCAAGATTGGTTTAGAACAGAATAGCACACTGTCAGTTTCACTCACTGTACCTCTCTGTCCCTACAAACAAGATTTAGCACAGAATAGCACACTGATAGTTTCCACGAGTGTCCTTCTCTGTCCCTAAACTCAAGGATTTCAAATATGGTTCAGCAAGATTGGTTTATAACAGAATAGCACACTGTCAGTTTCACTCACTGTCCTACTCTGTCCCTACAAACAAGATTTAGCACAGAATAGCACACTGACACTTTCCCTCACTGTACCTCTCTGTCCCTAAACTCAAGGATTTCAAATATGGTTCAGCAAGATTGGTTTAGAACAGAATAGCACACTGTCAGTTTCACTCACTGTCCTACTCTGTCCCTACAAACAAGATTTAGCACAGAATAGCACACTGACACTTTCCCTCACTGTACCTCTCTGTCCCTAAACTCAAGGATTTCAAATATGGTTCAGCAAGATTGGTTTAGAACAGAATAGCACACTGACACTTTCCCTCACTGTACATCTCTGTCCCTACAAACAAGGTTTAGCACAGAATAACACACTGACACTCTCCCTACCTATCCTTATTTGTCCCTAAACACAAGGAATCCAGGATTAGTAAAGGAAAAAAAATTCCCTGCTCCGGAACACACTACACAAGGCCGCCGCGCTGGCGGCCTTTTATAGTGTGGGGCGTGTACTAAACCCCCTCAAGAATAATTGGCCACAGGCATCCTGCCTGTGGCCAATCATTGCTCTCCTCGCTGCCGGCGCTGTGATTGGCCAAGCATGCGGTGTCACAGTGCATGCTTGGCCAATCACAGCGCCTGGATGACACTGCAATGGCGTAGTGCATTGTGGGCCGTTCGCGTCACTCGAATTTGGCGCGAACGGCCCAAATCGTTCGATCTTCGTCGAACGATCGAACAGCCGATGTTCGAGTCGAACGTATGTTCGACTCGAACACGAAGCTCATCCCTACTATTGACCAAGAATGCAGTGTCTGTTACATGGTTCACGGGAATGCTGTCAAAAAACTTTGCACCCATAATTCTATGTGGTCTCACTTACTTAGCAAAAGGAAGCCCCCTCCAGGGTTTATGCTCTTTTTTGGTAAACACCTGATCCGGCTTTGCAGTATTCTTAACCACTTAAGCTCCGGACCATTTCGCTGGTCAAAGACCAGGCCACTTTTTTGCGATTCGGCACTGCGTCGCTTTAACTGACAATTTTGCGGTCGTGCGACGTGACTTCCAAACAAAATTGATGTCCTTTTTTTCCCACAAATAGAGCTTTCTTTTGGTGGTATTTGATCACCTCTGTGGTTTTTATTTTTTGTGCTATAAACAAAAATAGAGCGACAATTTTGAAAAAAATTCAATATTCTTTACTTTTTGCTATAATAAATATCCCCAAAAAATATATAAAAAAACTTTTTTTTTCCCTCAGTATAGGCCGATACGTATTCTTCTACATATTTTTGGTAAAAAAAATCACAATAAGCGATTATTGATCCGTTTGCGCAAAAGTTATAAAGTCTACAAAATAGGGGATAGTTTAATGGCATTTTTATTAATATTTTATTTTTTTACTAGTAATGGCGGCGATCAGCGATTTTTATCATGACTGCGACATGGTGGACACATTGGACACTTTTGACACATTTTTGGGACCATTGTCATTTTTACAGCGATCAGTGCTATAAAAATGCACTGATTACTGTGAAAATTACACTGGCAGTGAAGGGGTTAACCACTAGGTGGCGCTGTAGGGGTTAAGTCAGTACTAGGGAGTGATTCTTACTGTTAGGGGGCGTGGCTACACGTGACACGTCACTGATGACCGTTCCCGATCACGGGGAACAGCCATCAGTGACATGTCACTAGGCAGAATAGGGGAATGCCTTGTTTACAAAGGCATCCCCCTGTTCTGCCTTTGTCGACCACAATCGCGGGCTGCCTGGGAACATTGAGTTCCTGGGACCCATGAACACGCTCACGAGGCACGCGTCGGGTTGCCCGCGCCCGCTGGGCTGGCAAATGTAAAAGGGCGTACAGGTACGCCCATTTTCCTGCCCGTGCCATTCTGTCGACGTACATCTGTGTGCCGCAGTCAGCAAGTGGTTAATGGGATATTCATGCAGATCTCAGTAGGATTGAAAGTATGTTCTGGGGAACCCATAAGGACAAAGAGTACTAAAATTTTTTTTAGCTTGGCTACAGTGTGGAGGGTGGCACAGTTGTATCATCTACCTTGTTTAGATAGGCCTCACCACTTATTTAGTGATTGCATTACCAAAGAAATTAGTGAAGGACTTTCACAGATAACCTTTCCTTAGGGTTGGTTTTAAATCATGATATGCCATGCTCCAGAACACAGTCTAAAATTGTTCAAAATGTGCAGTGAAAATAACATAAAAGATAATTACATAATTTAGATTAATCAGCAAGTTTTCAAAATTCAAACCTAGGTAGCACTTTTTAGCCCTTTGTAAAGTGGCAAGGGCATTAGTCAACTGGAAGAGCATACATTTGAAATGAATAAGAGTTGGTTGGTTGTTTCAAGTTATAGAAATCTTCCAGTACCACATAGTGTCACATCTAAGCTTCCCCCCTCAACACTTAACACTTACCTTACCATGAAACCCTAAACTTGAGACATAAACACACTCTTAACACTTCACCTGAACCTTAATCCTTCATTTAAAAAAAACTAAGCCCTAAACCCTAAGCATTGTATTCACCCCCATACTTAAAGTGGTTATAAAGGCTCAAGGTATTTTACCTTCATGCATTCTATGCATGAAGGTAAAAAACGTTCTGTGTGCAGCAAGCTGCTTGCTCGGGGGGCAATTGGCAGGTGGGAGGGGCCAGGAGCACCGGTGGGAAACTCGGGAAAGGGGAGGAATGGGGCTGCTCTGTGCAAAACCATTACACAGAGGAGGTAAGTATAACATATTTGTTATTTTAAAAAAAAAAATCTGCTTGTAATATAACTTTAATCTTTACTGTTTAAAGGGGTTGTAAACTCTTTTACTTAGCTTAACCCATTCATGGCAGCGATGGGGATGAGCACAGCAGCTCTGTCCGTTGCCTTGGGTGCACATTGGGTAGATTCATAGCAGCGGGAGCTGCTGTCAATTAAATCCAGTGACACGGGAGTCGGGGCCGAGTCCTGTTGTCTGTGTCAATGGACGCAGCAGCAGGACTCGGGAGCGTGCCCACACGAGTGCCCCCATGGAAAGCAGTTCTCAATGGGGGCACTCGAGAAGAGAAAAAGCCAGGAGCGCCGCTGAGGGACCTCAGAAGAGGAGGATCGGGGCCAATCTGTGCAAAACCCTTGCACAGAGGAGGTAAGTATAACATGTTTGTTATTTTTTTTAAAACAAACCTTTGCAACCCCTTTAAGACTTGCCCCACTCTATCGCCATAAATAATACCTAAAAATAAATAACCTTTGAAAAACATATTCTATGCCAAGATGTCATATTGCCAAAACAATGACATCAAAAGCGGCTAATTCAATGCAGTTGGGATAGTTCTTCCAAAGAAAATAAAAAATGTTAAATATTGTAAAGGGAACCATTTGTTTGAAATGCAGACATTAAAATTTAATTTCACAAAGGTGATATTTGCCTTTCGTCATATTGTGTCTTAACCTGACCTGGCCTAAAAGTCTTCTAAGGTAACAACAATACTGAAGTAAGATTTCTGTGTCCCTGTACAGTGCCTTGGATCCAAAGCTCAGGGTGTATATGGTGCCTCAACTTCTGACCAAGTCTGGATTAAACCTCTGTTCTGTGTTAAAGCTCATCACCTGTCATTCGACTAACATACTAGAGCCTCAATTGCCCACTTAAAGTGTTACTAAACCCAGGAGCCTGCATTAACTATATCTGGTCTCCCACAGTACACAGAACATAGAAATGCAATTATTTTAGTAAATATAAACTGCTAAATACCTTGTCTCATCAGCAGTGTATAACAGTCGTGTGATTTATATCATTGTCTGGTTAAAGCTTATAGGAGGAGTTTGCATTCTCATCTGATGGTCCTATGAGGCTGCATGACCCCTGACACTCTGGACAGTGCTGATTAGCCCTTTGCTTTTCACATGCACACTCACAAAGAAAAAAAAATTCTCTAGCAATACGCACCAAACAAAGCATCCAAGTGCCTCCAAGACCCTGTTCTACCAGGAGATGGTTTGGCGACAGTGGAAGAAGGGGGGGGATCAGAGAAGACAGGGTCAAACAGCCTTTTTACACAATGCAGGGGATTGACCCTTAGGTTCCACAGTGAGTATAACAAGCATGCTTTACTGCATATATAGATACATTTTACTGCTGTGGGTTTAGTAACACTTTAATTACAAGGGGTTTTTAGTTTACTGACAGTGGGTGATGTTTTTTTTTATTTTGACTTGGGCAGAACTCAATGCCCATTGAACACCTAGAGCCAAGACACATTGCTTTTATAGTGACACAGGGATGAATTTGAAGTCTAAAGCCTCGTACACGGATTGTTGGTCCAACTTGCTCAAAATGAAGTTTGTTGGCCAAAAGTCCGACCGTGTGTATGGGGCTTTACACAGGTACTTGAAGGCACCACAATTTGCTGCACTTCAGCACCCATGCTACATAAGAAATGTTTTCAGCCAGGACAAGTTCACTTTAAAGTGTTTGTCTAAAGCCCCGTACACACGGTTGGACTTCCATCTGACTTTTCCGTGGTTTTTTGTCCGAACGGAGTTGGTCGGGAACACCCATAGCATACACACCACAGGACTTTTCTGCAAACTTTCCCAAAACTTTTTGCAACATCACGTGTTTTTTCTGCTCTTTTCTGCTCTTTACCGCCACCCTTTGGTCAACTTCTGCTATTGTTGGTTAATTTTAACATTAGTTGTTTTGTCCATCGGACAAAAGTCCGATGGTTTTCTGTACACACGGTCGGACTTTGCTCCATCGGACTTTTGTTGGCCAAAAGTTTGTCCGTTTGCAGACCCAACTTTTGTCTGATGAAAACAAAAAAAAAAAAAAAAAAAAGTTTGTCCAATGGAGCGTACACACGGTCGGATTGTTGGTCCAACTTGCTCAAAATGAAGTTTGTTGGCCAAAAGTCCAACCGTGTGTACGGGGCTTAAGAAAGAACACAAACCAACAAGATTGATCTAAAATATGATCTAAAAAACTGATTATTTCACTGCTTGCCTTGCTGTATCAAATTTGCCAGACGGACGTAGTTGGGCTCTGTTTCTGGCAGCCTTTAGAACATGTATCTTGGAGCAGCAGAAAAATGAATTTGTCTAGAAGGCACTGGGTGGTAAGAATTATAGGACCATTTACTATACCCTTATCCAAGTGTCTACATTTTTGTTTTCTCTTCTGTGTTGTTTTGTCTTGCTACAATGCCTTGTTTAAATCTGTTCTTGCTTTAACAAAGGCTTTGAGAACAAAGCTTTATTAAAAAAAGAAACAAATCAACCATTCTATTCATTTTGGAGAGAATACACAATTAGATGAACTTGGTGGCTAACAGCCAAAGGTGTGCATTGCCATGTTTGAATAGACTTTGTATGAAGCATAAAACAATTATCTGACATTTTCTATTAAAAAAATCATTTGTGCAGCAAAAGCGTCAGCTGTTTCTAATAAATTTCCAGATGCCATGCATTTTTCAGCAAACCAAACCCTTAATGAGAAATATGCTTTCTGTTTTTAAAGCCAAAGAAAGTACAACATAATTTTGGATAACAATGTAAAATCCTTGGGCACTAAATATGAGCGTGTAGTACAGTTTGCATATTTTACCTTATTTGTTTTTTCAGCTGCGCTAAGGACTAAGCTAAACAGTGAGCAGGTCTTTGACATAAATGTAGTGCATGTGATTAACTGTCTCTGAAGTACATCTGCTGAAGGATTCTACTTAGTGTTTATGTTTATGCTCACAGCACAAGTCATCAGATCACATGGATTTCAAAGAATCGAAAAAGTTGCTTTCTGTGAAAGTCTATTAACAAGGCCAGTGAGTAATTGGTGTCATCAGAAATGGTTATGATGGCTGCACACCGATCAAGTCTACACTTGCACTACATAATGGTAAATACTAATGGCCTCATTCTTTTTGGGAGGGCTACCTTGAAACAATGAGAGTAACCAGCAACAACCTGAGCACAGGATGACATTAATGTGATTGCAAAGTAAAGTTGTATTAAAAAAAAAAAAAAAAAAACATGTCATACTTGCCTGCTCTGTGCAGTGGTTTTGCGCAGGACAGCCCTGATCCTCCTCTTCTCAGGTTCCCTGATGGCTTTCTGGGCCTCTCCCTCTTGGCACTTATGCGCGCTCACTCCACACGCTAAGGCACAGAGAGCATGACTTAGCCCCTCCCCCCACTCCCACCTCTCTGGCTGTGATTGAGCCAATCTCAGCCAATCTGGAGGGAGAGACCCAGTAGAGCCTCTGGTCTTGTGCACGTTGCTGGATCGCGATCAGGCTTTGATAAGTATTAGGGGGATGCAAGGGATGAGAGGGGAGCTGCACACTAAAGGTTTTTTACCTTCATGCATAGAATTCATGAAGGTAAAAACCCTTCAGCCTTTAAAACCACTTTAACATTGCTTAGCAAAACTGGAGACTTGGAGGAGCTATCTTATTCCACACATGGCTTACATTTTATGTTCCATTCCTAAAATGCTAAATCACTGCTAGTAAAGATCAGTGGAAGCCTCTCTATGTGTGCAATAGTATCAGAAGAACATAGATTTTCTACCACAGGTAGAGCCTGAGCCACATGGGCCTGAGCTGGACAGTTCCAGTGTGAGTTCATTATGTGTGACAGTTCCTCCGGTGTCAAGAACTGAAACAAAAGGGCATTTTTTAGCTATTGCATTTAGGGATGTACATACTGTACATAGCACAGTATTTTGCTGGATACTATTTATATTTATACCACCATGTAGGGGATGCTGCAAATATTGGAGGCTGGCAAGGTGAAAACTCAGCCTGTCCCAGTATGCTCCAGTGATCTCGGTTTGGGGATTGTGTACTGTTCCGGGGGTGACTATTCCCCTACTGGGGGTCTTGGGTTGATGGTTAACCACATGCATCTTGGGTAAGAAAATATGATGTGGTAAAGAAAAAATTTGATGTGTATTTGTATATATATATTGTTATACTTTGTTATTGTATAAATGTACTGTTTTTTTTGTTTTATAGATTGAAATATAGATTCTGATACTGTATGTATTTCTCCTGATGAAGCTTTGGCAACTAAACGTGTAGAGCTCATCGGTGACCCTCTTCTTTTTCCTCTTAGTGAAAAATGTATTTGTTTATAGTGATATACATGGTGCATTTTGGGACTGAGCAATTGGTTATCTTGACTTACAACTGCAAAAAGCATGTAGAGGGCTGGATATTTGTTTTGGGTACACCTATATTAATGACTCAGAATCTTTTTTCTGTCTTTTTTTAATATGTGTTTTAAGTATATGTTTTTCTTTCTTATATTATTCAAAAATAAAAATATGTATGTTGATATGTAATTGTAATTTATTTGATACCTGGTGCCTCGTGCCCAAGTACTTAAAGGAACACTACAGGTTCACGTTTTTTTTTTTTTAAATAACAAACAGTTTATACTTACCTCCACTGTGCAGCTCGTTTTGCACACAGTGGCCCTGATCCTCCGCTTCTGGGGTCCCTCGGCGGCTGTCTCGGCTCCTCCCCGCAAGGACTCCACACCATAATGCGAGCGAGCTTGCATGGTGTGCAGTTATTGCGGGCGCGCTCCCGTGATACAGCGGCGGCCATAGCCGCCGACTGTATCACTCGGCCCTGCCCCCCCGCGCGCCGCGTCATTGGATGTGATTGACAGCAGCGCCAGCCAATGGCTGCGCTGCTTTCAATCCATCCAGTGTAGCCAATCGGCGGCCAGGCTGAAAACCGAAGAGGATGACGGGGACGAGCGCGGGACTTTCGAGGGGCCAGGTAAGTAAAACGGGGGGCTCGGGGGGGGGCCGGTATTGTCGAATGTTTTTTCACCTTAATGCATAGGATGCATTAAGGTGAAAAAACATGTAACTTTACTACTCCTTTAACCACTTCAGTACCCGCCTATAGTAATATGATATATAAACAGTGAAAAATATCTGCGCTAGTGGTAAAGTGAAATGTATATATAAATGTAAATGAATAAATAGCAGCTAGCACAGTCTGTAGATAACAAACACAAATAATATAGTCCAAAATGCAGCGCTATATAAAAAAAATAAAAAAAAATATATATATATATATAATGAAAAAAAGTCCAAAGCATTGAAACCAATCAATATTGAGTAAACGTGAAAATGATGAAAATGATGTAATCCCACCACCAATCTTCAGTGTGCGAAAAAGGATTTTAAAGCACACCACACCAACGTGCTCACAATCTGCTTACCAGAAAGTGGAAATAAGTAGACAATGTATTCAACTGATGTAGAGGGTCAAACGGTGACAGCAGAAACTCCAAATCAGGTATTCATAGGAAAGACCAACATCAAGGAAATTTCCAAGTCTCAGCAGGCGAATAAAGATGTTAAGCAAATCTCAGCCAGTAAATTTACCCAATGTAGAGAAAAAAAGGCAGCATAGTGAAGCCCATAGGTAAAAGGCAAAAACATTTATTGTAGTCTACTTACAAATGGCAGAAAAACATCAAGGCATGTAAAACAATTCCGCGGCTCTCAGCGTGCTTGCATCGGCCAGCCTGACATGTTTCATCCTATGTGGATATCATCAGAGGCGTCATATAGTAATATGATGTCCGCAGATGGGATCACCCATCCTGGGCGGGCGTCTTATGATGTCCTCGGCTTCCCGGTGGCCGAGATGTCTGCCGGGCACCCGCGATCGCTCGTGACAGAGCAGGAACATGGATCTGTGTGTGTAAACACACAGATCCACGTCCTGTCAGGGGAGAGGAGACATTTTGTGTGTTTCTAGTTTATAGGAACACCGATCGGTATCCTCCTCCAGTCAGTCCCCTCCCCCCACAGTTAGGGTCACTCCCTGGGTAACACATTTAACCCCTTGATTGACCCCTAGTGTTAACTCCTTCCCTGCCAGTGACATTTATATAGTAATCAGTGCATATTTATAGCACTGATCACTGTATAAATGTCAATGGTCCCAAAATAGTGTCAAAAGGGACCAATCTGTCTGCCGCAATGTCACAGTCCTGATAAAAAGATCACCGCCATTACTAGTAAAAAAATAAAATAATAATAAAAATGCCATAAATCAATAACCTATTTTGTAGGCGCTATAACTTTTGTGCAAACCGATCAATATACGCTTATTGCGATTTTTTTTTTACCAAAAATATGTAGAAGAATACATATCGGCCTAAACTGAGGATTTTTTTTTTAAATAAAAATAAAAAACAAATATGGTTGCGCTCTAAATTAACGTGCAAGTGCAAGTGAACCTTAACTTAAATAGATGGTGTATCAAATAAATAAATTCCTAAAAAGTTCAAATACAGTCCCAGTTAAGGTTATTAACTCTGTGAGAAATCCTGTGACAATAAATCAAATATCCAAATGGAGATTCCTTTGCAGAAGGTGAATCATTTGCAGAAGATGGATCAATATATAGACAGTTCAATGAAATTCATGTGACTTTTGCTTGACAGACACTGTGAATCCATCACCTTAAAGAATGTGCGCTTACCAGCTGCACAGGCTAAAAATGCCTGTGGCTAACACCCAGCCAGGGCCTTTTCCTCACTGATGTTTCGACACCAATCTGGTCACCCCAACAACGGGGGCCGTCAGGGACACAGCTGGACGAATCCTCCACTCAAAGCTCAAAAGCGGCTCAGTAGGTGGTAATATGGCTCAGAAAGAAATACAAAAAGTGGCCATAGGTAAAACCTGCTGGTTTTTTTATTAAGATATAAATATAAAAGCAAAAAAACGCCTACAAGGCGTACAAATGGAGTAAAGTTTAAAAATAGGAAAAAATGTGTTTTTAAAAATAAAATAAAAAATGGGATATTTATTATAGCAAAAAGTAAAACATATTGTGTTTTTTTCAAAATTGTCGCTCTTTTTTTGTTTAGAGCGCAAAAAATAAAAACTTCAGAGGTGATCAAATACCACCAAAAGAAATCTCTATTTGTGGGGAAAAAAAACAATAAAAATTTAATTTGGGTACAACGTCGCTTGACCGCGCAATTGTCATTCAAAATGTTACAGCGCTGAAAGCTGAAAATTGGCCTGGGAAGGTAGGGGGTGAAAATGCCCTGTATTGAAGTGCTTAAAGTGGATGTAAACCCTCACATATTCCCAGTAAAGTGAACGGCCTCAGATGATACACAGGTATGAAACAAATCTCTCTACATAAGTTTTACATTTATATCTGCTGTCTTCATCTTTATATACTGTTTAGAAAGTGCACATCGTCTTAGGAGATTTTCTCTTTCTGGTTACCACTGCAGTGAAGTCTAGACATTCAGCCAAGACAGCTGATTGGAGGAAAGGTACACACCCCCTCTCCTCATAGGTAGAGACTTTCAGCTCTGTCCCTTGAATAGTTCAGGGCTCTGCTAATCTATTTATAGCATCCTCCCCAACACAAAACTCCGGCTGCTTTTATCATATGTGACTGAGTTATCAGGCTGATAACAGAAGAACGGAGCAGGAGACAGCTACGGCACATAGTGCTTTGAAGAGAGATAAGAAAACACTACAGATATTTGTGCCCAGCTCAAATTTCATTTTTTAGCCATACAAACCTCTATCCTCAACTCTGAAATCAGGAGGCTTTGGGATTTATTTATTTACTAAAACTTTAGAGTGCAAAATCTGGTGAAGCTGTGCATGGTAGCCATTCAGATTCTAACTTCAGCTTGTTCAATTAAGCTTTGACTTAAAAAAAAAACTAACCAGAGCTGCACCAGATTTCACACTCTCCAGATTTAGTAAATTAAAGTGATTGTAAAGTCTCGTTCTTTTAAAAAAAAATAACAACATGTTAAACTTACCTGCTCTGTGAAGTGGATTTGCACAGAGCAGCCCCGATCCAAAGAAGCTTGCTATGGGGGCACCCAAGCCGAGCTACAGCTCTGTGTGTCCGTTATGACATGAAGCTGTGGTTCGGCCCCGCCCCCTCTCTCCTGATTGGCTTACTGACTTTGATTGATAGGAGACAATGGCACCGCTGCTGTGTCTCAGCCAATCCAGAGGTAGTGTCCCGGAAAGCTGGGGGCTCGTGGACTTCACTGGAGAGAGATGGGGCTCAGGTAAGTATTAGGGATGCTGGGGAGGCTGCTGCACACAGAAGGTTTTTTATCCTAATGCATACAATGCAATAAGATAAAAAATCTCCTGCCTTTACAACCTCTTTAAGCCCTTTGTAACATACCCATTGTGTTGTAGATACTGTTCTCTGCTTTTCACAAGTGCAATTGATAGTACAATATGTTACACTAAAAGTGCCTGTATGTTTGCATGAGAAGAGCAAAGTTGCAAGTAAGTAGTGAAGCGTGGAGTAATAAAAAATATCATACTGTGCTGAGGTAATAGGACCAGATGCGTGTTTTTAGCCACCTGGGGAGATCAACTCGCTCCTTTCTGTATTGTGATCTATTGTTTTGTACTTGTAGGCAGTTATTGAGCTGTAGTATATCTGCCAAGGTGACACTATGCTTTTTTATATGGACTGACAGGAGACCATTGGGGACTTATTTATCCTAGGGTCACAGACGCCTGGGTGCAGAAATATTTCTGGCGCCCCCACGTGGGCGTGGTCATCTTACAAACTCCTCCCCTTTACACATGTTTCTATGGCAATGACTCAAACACAGAGATGCTCCCCTAAGAAGTCAACGTTACTCTAGGATCCTCCCATGATCCTTTAACCACTTCAATACCATGCACTTATACAGCTTCCTGCCCAAGCCAATTTTGAGCTTTCAGCGCTGTCGCAATTTGAATGACAATTGCGCGGTCATGCTACACTGTACCCAAACAAATTTTTTATCATTTTGTTCCCACAAATAGACCTTTCTTTCGGTGGTATTTGATCGCCTCTGCGATTTTTATTTTTTGCACAACAAATAAAAAAAGAGCAAAAATTTTGAAAAAAACAACGTTTTTCTTTGATTGATAAAGAACAGAGAGTGGGACTTTTGTGAGACACATGAAAGCAAATATAGATATGCAATACAAAATAACTTTAATTGGTCAGAATGACTGTTTCTGCGTGTACATATACATGTCATTTCAAAACTGTATGCATTTTGCTATACGTAAAGATACATATGAACATTGAGTCAGACCAAAAAGAGCATGATAAAATCATTCCAACAAGGAGTTTATAAGGTAAAAAGAGTTCAAGGATCACATTTACAGGGAAGGTTCAACATAATTTAGCAATCAAACATTTTTGTTGGGGAAAAAATCAAATGGCTGTCAGAAGAATTTGAATGGATTGAATAGAACGTCCGTGTTACATAGAGTAAAGGTAGACTAGTCAGTCGATGTGGGTTTTCTTTGTTTCTGTAAATTTTTTTTGTAAATAAGTACCTTTTCTACTTCAATGATGGGCACTGATAAGGTGGCACTGACGGGCACTGATAAGGCGACACTGATAGGCACCGATGAGGTGGCACCAATGAGGTGGCACTGATGAGGTGGCACTGATGGGCACTGATAGGCACTGATATGTGGCACTGGTATGCGGCACTGATTGGCACTCATAGGCGGCACTGATTGGCACTCATAGGCGGCACTGATAGGCGGCACTGATGGGCACTTATAGGCGGCACTGATAGGTGGCACAGACGGGCACTGATAGGTGGGCACTTATGGGCACAGATGGGCACGGATGGGCACTGATAGGTGGCGCTGATGGACACTAGTAGGTGGCACTGATGGACACTGATGCCCAGCAATGCCAGCCACCACACATTGTGGTGGTGCCATCATAGTGCCAGTCAGTGCCCATTTGTGGGCACTGATTGGCATTTTTTTTTATTACATGTGGATGGCCATGGGGACCATCCACATGCTTGGGGCTTCCTGGGGCGTCCTGGGGGGCTTCCCTGGTGGTCTAGTGTGGGTATCCGAGGGGGGGCTGCGCTGATAAACGATCAGCGCGAACCCCCCTGTCAGGAGAGCCGCCGATCGGCTCTCCTCTACTCGCGTCTGTCAGACGCGAGTGAGGAAGAGCCGATCAACGGCTCTTCCTGTTTACATCGTGATCAGCCGTGATTGGACACGGCTGATCACGTGGTAAAAAGCCTCCGCCGGAGGCTTTTTACCGAGATCAGTGTAGCGGTGGGTCAGACTGACCCACCGCTCCACCGATCGCCGCGATGCGCGCCCGTCATATGACGTCCAGTGTGGATAACACAACCACTTCCCGGACGTCAATCTGCTATTGACGGGGCGGGAAGTGGTTAACAATAAAGAAAATACAGGAAGATCATACACTATTGAGACCTGGAGGGGAGTCTCTCTGATGCACACAGAGAGGGCTTCTGTTAGAGAGTCTGTTAGGAAGAGCCCCCAGACATACTACAGGAGATGGTCAGAGAGTGCAGACCTATTACAGGTGACGGTCAGAGAGTGCAGACATGATACAAGAGACGGTCAGAGACTGCAGACATATTACAGGAAACGGTCAGAGAGTGCAGACATATTACAGGAGATGGTCAGAGAGTGCAGACATATTACAGGTGACGGTCAAAGAGTGCAGACATATTACAGGTGACGGTCAGAGACTGCAGACATATTACAGGAGACGGTCAGAGAGTGCAGACATATTACAGGAGACGGTCAGAGACTGCATATATAGTACAGGAGATGGTCAGAGACTGCAGACATAGCACAGGAGATGGTCAGAGACTGCAGACATATTACAGGTGACGGTCAGAGAGTGCAGACATATCACAGGAGACGGTCAGAGACTGCAGATATAATACAGGAGACGGTCAGAGACTGCAGACATGGTACAGGAGATGGTCAGAGACTGCAGACATAGCACAGGAGATGGTCAGAGACTGCAGACATAGCACAGGAGATGGTCAGAGACTGCAGACATAGCACAGGAGATGGTCAGAGACTTCAGACATACTACAGGAGATAATGGCTGATCGGCCCCCTCACCTGACCCAGCGATACAGCAACAATGGTTCCTTTGATCAGGAGTCAGCTCACTCTGAATTGCCTGTAGTGACTCCACTGAGTCCAGATCTGTATTAAATATAGACTCCCTACTAAGTATAAACCCCTCCCTCAATACAGCCCCCCCCTCCATTAGTACAGACCCCCAGGACAAACCACCCCCCTCCATTAGTACAGACCCCCAGGACAAACCACCCCCTCCATTAGTACAGACCCCCCCAGGACAAACCACCCCCTCCATTAGTACAGACCCCCCTCAGGACAAACCACCCCCTCCATTAGTACAGACCCCCCACAAACCACCCCCCCCCATTAGTACAGACCCCCCAATAGTAAAGACCCCCCACAAACCACCCCCCCTCCATTAGTACAGACCCCCCCACAAACCACCCCCCTCCATAAGTACAGACCCCTTCACAAACCACCCCCTATTAGTACAGACCACCCCCCTCCATTAGTAGAGACCCGCCCACAAATCACCCCCCCAAAAGTACAGACCCCCGCACAAACCACCCCCCCTCCATTAGGACAGACCCCCCACAAACCACCCCCCTCCATTAGTAAAGACACCCCCCACAAACCACCCCCCCAATAGTACAGACCCCCCCACAAACCACCCCCCCTCCATTAGTAGAGACCTCCCCACAAACCACCCCCCCAATAGTACATACCCCCCCACAAACCGCCATTAGTACAGACCCCTTCACAAACCACCCCTCTCCATTAGTACAGACCCGCCCCTCTTTAGTACAGACCACCCCACAAACCACCCCCCCTCCATTAGTACAGACCCCACCCCAGGACAAACCACTCCCCCTCCATTAGTAGAGACCCCCCACAAACCACCCCCCATTAGTACAGACCCCCCCACCTCCATTAATAGAGACCATCCCCCCTCCATTAGTACAGACCCCCCATCAGGACCAACCACCCCCCCCTCCATTAGTAGAGACCCCCCCACAAACCACCCTTACATTAGTACAGACCCCCACAAACCATCCCCCCTCCATTAGTACAGACCCCCCTCTGTACAAACCCCCCCCCTCTGTACAAACCCCACCCGGGCGGCAGCTGTGGAGGAGAGGACAGTGTGCAGCCGCGCCGCCCAGGTGGAGAAGATTGTGTCAGTGAGAGGAAGCAATGTCACCGCACAGACCGCCCTGCCCCGCCCCGCCCCCCAACGGCGTCACTGCGCGGGTCTCTCTCCGAGCAGCCGCTCCGATCTCTGATCTCCTCTGACAGGAGGATGGAGCGGGGAGGGGCTTGGGCAGGAAATAGCGGCGGCGGTAAGCGGCGGAGAGAGCGGTCTCTCTGTATACCAACAAGGAGGAGGAGGACGGAGGGGACTCAGGGGAGCACTCTGGTGCTTGAGCGCCCCCACCTCTGTGGCGCCTGGGTGAACTGCACCCCTCGCACCCCGTCTGGGATCGGCCCTGCTCTGCCATGGGCTTGAGGATGAAATATCTTAATCGATGCGGAAACCCAATGAGATCTGCATGGCCATCTTGACACAGAAGTCTTAAATAGGGGAATCTGTATCATTCGGTGTGCCTGCAGTGTGGGAATAGGTTAGAGATAGGAGCTCCAGTGGTTTGGGAGACAATAGAAGCAGTAAAAGGAAGAGGTACCTGCCAAAAAGTAAAGAGCAGGTTTTCCCTTATAGGGGGTCTCTTCTGCCATCTTCCTGAAATAGTTTCCAACTGGCAGCCAGATGTCTTCAAGAACATTTGGGGATCACAGTGTGACCCAGTAATACTATTGCCCCTCCAAGGGAAGTGACTCCTCCAAATTTTGAACACCAGAATGTGTGCTAAGCCAATATGGACTCCCCAGCGGTCACTGTGCCACTTTACACAAGTTCAATACAAAGCTGGTATCCCAATTGATTACAGCAGGATCTCTGTTGAAGATGTGTCCTGAAAATGGTAGGTGGCTTCCACATATGTTTGCAATGTATGAAAATCTGTTTGTTTGATTTTGATTTTAGAAGTAGGCTTCAAATTGCATCCCCTGTGTTACCTGGCAAAGTTAAGTGATGGGGAATTTGTCTGCTTTTTGCTTTCCATGTACAGCTTTTGCTTGTTGTAATCTTATGAACAGTTGATTCATAAGGAATATTTATTCTAAATGTGGCAATAATGGGCTCATCAATGAATCTTCCAAAAAATCACATTGTGACATATTTTAATTCTGTGGCTATGGTTTTTCAGTTTGTCTTTTTTTGTGTTTTATACAATTAGTAATTGGAGGATTTCTGTAATTTGTTGGTTGAAGATCTGGTTGCCAAAATCAAAATGCTCAAAACACTGCAGTTGATTTACTGAGGACGAATAGACTTTACTTCGCAAGGGAATTTGACTCATAGTTTAGTGAATGTGGTGGCAGAAAATTCCCAATCATGTCCAAGGAAAATAAATACAACAGCATTTTTGCTTGCACATGATTGGATGATGGAAGTCAGCAGAGCTTTACCTCATTCGCTAAGTTCTGGGGCAAATTCTGGGGCAACGTGCAACTTCCTGTGGACAAGCTCTTTGCTTTTAGTAAATCAATCCACTGTCTCTGGAAAAGAAGATAGCAAATACTTCTTCCACTGCCCATGATTTTGAATGCTGCCCTGATGCGGTGAAATAATGTGTGAAATAATGTGCTGAGTCGTTTCAGCAGACATTGACACTTCCAGGGGTGTCTATCTTCTAGTCTCCAGCTACGCTCAGTGATTTCTCCCATTGTCCCCGCGTTACTACAGGGCAGTAGGAAAAGTACTTATTTACTATCAGTGGCGGCTGCTAATTAGGGGCGCACCCCCTAATCCATGCGCCCAGCCCTCTAATCTACACGCAGGACGCTCAAAGCTTGGATTTCTATTGATTTTTTTTTAGAAGCACGTGACTAGACTGAGGCTCTAATTGGCTTAAAAAAAGGGTGGACTCGGGGCACAGAGCACTGAGCCCTGAACCCACCCTGTTGTGTGACATTAGCAAATTATTTTCGCTAATGTCTTCTTGTTTCTCCTCCCAGGAAGCGGGTCCTAAGACCCCTGTTCTGTCTCAACTACAAGGCGATAAAGTTCATCTCCAGGTTGATGTAGGCCTTACACAAGCTGGTTTGCTATTCATCCCTTGCATCGATACAGGCAGCTTAACTCAATGAATAAACTCACAGTTAGGACGACAGACGATGAATCCTTTCGAATGTTCCGTTTAATGATGGATATTCATAGGTAGAAAAACGTTGCAGTTGTAAGCCACATGTAAGATGTTAGCATGGAAGAAATACAGGAGTAATGACCGAGAGTCAGGAAGTGGAGCAGAAATATAAAGAACTACAGTGAGAGAGAGAGTTCAGCTAGAAAGAAGGGGACAGATCGTAAAGACACAGAGCAAGAATAATTACATAGTGTAACACAACACTCCCCGTCTGAAATCTTTAGATTTCATAAACTTAAACTAATATATATATTTTCAATAAGTCCAATACTGATAAATGTCCTGGAACCTGTAATGAAAAACATGCAACAAGCAAATAACAAACGTAAGTTCAACAGGATGAAGAACATAAAGTCACAGTATGATGTCTTCAAAGAATTCCAAAGTTCTGAGTAGAACCTGTAGATGGCAGCAATGTACTCCCCGCCGTGCCAACAGCATGGCTAGTCCTTGCACAAGTCACTCACCTGGCAAAAGGAGTACTAACTCTGTAATTGGTCGACTTCTACCTTCCGGACTTTGTTATCGTCGCTGGGCATAACTTTAGTAATAAGACCCATAGGCCCATTCCGACAAACTTCCTTGTCTTTTAGAAGGATGAGGTCTCCAACCTTAAGATTCGGCTTAGATGCTTGCCATTTGTTACGACCTTGAAGGTGGTGAAGATACTTTTTCTTCCAGCGATGCCAGAACACATTGGCTAGATGCTGCACCTGCTTCCATTGATGCTCGTAATGCTGTAACCGCAGCTTCGGTTTTGTACTTAAAGAAGTGTGGAGTGAGGTGTTCACAGTTCGTATTTTCTTATCATCTTCAGGGTTTACTAGCCCATAGGTGGTGCCAATAGGGAGTAAGTAAGAGTCCTCACGCAGAAACCTTGGAGGTGACAGCCATAAGCTGTCCTGAAGAGCGGCAGGTGACACGGCTCTGGTCCCACAGTCAGCTGGGTTGAGTTCAGTGGGAACGTGATGCCATTGACTTGGTAGAGAGAATCTCTTGATACGTTCAACCCTGTTGCTGACATACACATAAAATTGTTTTGTTTGGTTGTTTATGTAACCAAGTACTACCTTACTGTCTGTATAGAAGGTGAAAGAATCAATTGTAGTGTCCATTTAACTTCGTATGACCTCTGCAATTTCTACTGCTAGCACGGCTGCACAAAGTTCAAGTCTTGGTATGGTATGTGCAGGCTTGGGAGTCAGTTTTGCCTTGCCTAGGACAAAACTACAGTGTAATTCTCCATTCAGTTCAGAGGTCTTCAAATAGGCTACTGCAGCAATAGCTTCAACTGATGCATCAGAGAAAATATGAATCTCTCTCCGGTTAGCAGTTGAAGTGGAACCTGGAACATAGCAACGGGGAATCTGAAGTTTTTCTAGTGACTTCAAAGAATATCTCCACCTTTCCCACTTGTGTTGATTCTCACTAGGCAAGGGAGTATCCCAGTCTATGTTCTCAGTAGACAACTGTCTTAGTAAAATCTTACCTTGAATGGTAAATGGAGCAAGGAAACCCAGTGGGTCATAGATGCTATTCACCACGGACAGGACCCCTCTCCTAGTGAAGGGTTTGTCACAAGTTGACACTTGGAAGGTGAATTTGTCTTGCTTGATGTTCCACAACAAACCCAGACTTCGCTGCACAGGAGGCACATCTGTACCTAAGTCAAGGTTTTTTAGACTAGTGGCATAGTCCTCAGAGTGAAAGGCATTCATAAGTTCCTGGCTGTTGGATATAATCTTGTGCAGTCTAAGGTTTGCTACAGACAGCATCTCCTTTGTTCTGGTGAGAAGATCAATTGCTTCTTTAGCAGTTGGAAAGGACTTAAGTGTGTCGTCAACGTAGAAGTTTCTTTCAACAAATTGATGGGCATCAGATCCATATTCAACGTATCCAGTCTGAGCTGTTTTCTTTAGCCCATAAGTTGCCACTGCTGGGGAAGGACTGTTACCGAAGACATGTACCTTCATGCGATAATCTATAACTTCCTTGTTGAGGTTATTGTCCTTGTGCCATAGAAACCTGAGGTAGTTTCTGTTGTCTTCTCTGACAATGAAGCAGTGAAACATCTGTTGAATGTCGGCCATTACTGCTACAGGCGCTTGTCTGAAACGAATCAAGACTCCTATTAGGCTGTTGTTCAAGTTGGGTCCCGTAAGAAGCATGTTGTTAAGAGAAAGACCTTCGTGCTGAGCACTGGAATCAAAGACAACTCTGATTTTGTCTGGTTTGCGTGGGTGATACACGCCAAAGGATGGAAGGTACCAGCATTCTTCTCCCTCCTTAAGTGGGGGAGCAGGCTCTGCATGATCTCTGTCAAATACATTTTGCATAAAGTCCACAAAGTGCCTTTGCATCTCTGGTTTCCTGCTTAAGTTTTGTTTTAAGGAGGAGAATCTACTGATAGCCTGCTGTAAGTTGTTGGGCAATCTCTCTCTTGGGAGACGAAAGGGTAGGGGTGCTACCCAGTTATTGGAGTCATCTTGAAAGAACTCATTGTCCATAACCTTGATGAATTCTTTGTCTTCCATTGAAGGAGCCAGTATGTCATCTTCACTGGTTGCATTAAACACTGTAGAGCCGAAGTCGCCATCATGGCAGGAGAAAGGGCTTGTGTCACCTGAGATACCATGTTGCCATTCGTGGCTGGCTATCTTCTCTTTCACCCAGTAGTGATGTGGGCATGGCTCAAAGTAAGTGTTTCGGACATTTGGCAGAACATTTGTCTTGAATGACGAAATGTTGGTAGGTCTTTTCATTTTGCCTATACAGACATTGCCTATGATGACCCACCCTAGATCAGTGCGCTGAGCAAATGGGGCATCTGGGGGTCCACTGACTTGTCTGTGTACCTTGTGAACTCTTAGAATGTCTCTTCCTAACAGAAGAAGAATCTGAACATCTTTGTCAAGCGGCGGTATCTCATTTGCTATTACCTTGAGGTGAGGGTGATGGAAAGCAGCAGCTGGAGTAGGGATTTCTTCCCTGTTAGCAGGTATCTGATTGCACTCAACAAGTGTAGGTAAGGGTAATTGCAAGTTACCTTTGAGAGAAGATACCATGAGTCCATGAGCCCTTCTTCCAGAAACCTCTATAGTTCCACTACAGGTACCCAAGGTGTAAGGATGAGCTTCGCCTTTTATTTCAAATAGGTTGAACAATTCTGATTTTGCAAGTGATCGATTGCTCTGATCGTCTAAGATAGTGTATGCCTTTAGAGACTTTTCTGGTTGATCCTTGTGGTATATGTTCACCAAGCATATCTTAGCACAGGACTTACCACAGCGGTCTTCTCCACAAACTTCAGTGCAGGATGAAGAAATTATGGTAGAATTAAGCACTTGGTCTGTATTCTCCACACCATGCGTTAACCTGGGAGGAGCGTTGGCAGGTTGTGCAGAGCTGGGCTCAAGAGTATGGAGGGCTTGCACATGTTCTTCAGAGCCACACTCTATGCACTTGATGGACACATTACTGTCCCTTGAAAAATGTTCTGTAGAAGCACAGCACCTGAAACATACCCTAAATGTCTTTAAAAGCTCCTTGCGCTCTTCCAGAGGCTTTTTCCTAAAGCCGATACATTTATTGAGGGGGTGTGGCTTCTTGTGTATGGGACACTCTCTGTTAGGGTTTTCAATCTTCCTACTCTGTTTGTTCGTGGCCAGAACTGTGGTAGGAGTGGGAAGGATGTCAGTCTTTTTCACGGACACTGGGCCTCTATGGTTTCTATAGTTGCCCTGGAGACTGGTACTCTTAGGAAAGGGTGAGAAGAGACTGTACTCACCGTAGGAAAAACTTGGATCATTCTTGGTCTCTGCAATTTTCCTGATGAATTCACAGAAGAAAGAGAATGGAGGGAAGGAAACCTTGTTCTCTCTTTTGTATGATGATCCTAGTGCAGTCCATTTCTCTTGCAAACCATACAGGACCTTGGAGACAATTGGGTTTACCCCTCTTGGAGTGTCAAGGTAACTGAGTCCAGGTAGTTTTGGGTCTGTCTTGGCTAGCTGAAGCTCAAGGAAAAGGTCACTCAGTCTCTGGAACTCCTTGTTGTCCTTACCGGATATCTTTGGGAAAGTTTCCAGACGTATGAACAAAGCATTTTCTATAGTTTCTGGACTGCCATAACTTTGCTCTAGTCGCTCCCATGCAGCTGTGAGGCCTGCAGTAGGATTGTCCATGAAAACCGATCTTAATGGCTTAACACGTGCAGCAGATAGAGGACCAAGCCATTTGATCAGCAGATTCAATTCTTGATCAGCTGTAATGCCAAGATTGCTGATTGTAGTTCTGAAGGCACATTTCCAACTTCTGTAGTTCTCAGGTTGGTCATCAAAACTTGTAAGACCAGTCTTTGTGAACTCTCTGCGAAGCATGTACCTCACAAACTCTTCTGTCTCAGTTGTCTCCGCCTTTATGTGAGATGCTGTTGGCTGTATGGTGCTGATTGCGTTATCTTTGACATTGTTGTTAAAGGACACAGGGAAATATGGTGCAGCAGATGCATCCAGGTGAGTTGCTTGCTTGAAATCAGTTGTTCCAATGGTACGTTGATTCAAGGCTGTACCGATGACTGGAGATTGATGACTAGCTTGAAGCTTGCGCTGATGCTCTGTGACGTATGAAGGCTGGCAAGGTAGGCAGGTAGGAAATGCAGTGGAGTGATTTTGTGTGCAGGAAGTTGCTGGAACCTCTTTAACTTGAAGCTGTGAAGGAGTCTCTATGTAGTCGGGAGCATTGAAGACGATGGAGTGTGCACTGCAGTGGCTTAGGACATAGTCTTTAGTGCGTTTGAGGGGGTCTTCCATATCTGCTATGTTTAGGTTAATGCTGTCTTTCTCACTTGCACCTTCGTCTGCACTGATAGCTTGCTGTAGGACCCTTAGCTTTGCCATAGCTGCGTCATGTTTACACTGTTCATTTAAGGTTTCCATTGTTGCTCTTTGTCGTGCTGACTGCGCTTCCAACTCTGCCCTTTGACGTGCTGACTGCGCTTTGAACTCTGCTCTTTTTTCTGCATATGCCACCTGCACTTTGCTGGCTTCCACTTCAGCGTGGGCATTAATAAGTCGCTCACTGAGTGTTGAGTATCTTGAACTATGGGATCTTGACGAGTTTTTAGAACGTCTGGTGGAAACAGATCTGTGAGATGCAGTGTCCTGTAACAGCTTTATCTTTGCTTCTGCCTTTAATCTGGTTTGCTGGATAAAACTGTCTCTTTCAATATTAAGACTGTTGACACGCTTTAACTGCCCCAGTGAATCGTCTGAATTCATCTTTTGTAAGACATTAGTGAATTTGATGCTGGTAAGCTGATAAAGCTCATATGAGGCAGAAAGTTGTTTATTGGCGCCCTCTAGTGTCAGTAGTTCACGTTCAACAGACACTGTATTAGCTTCAGCAAGGATTTTCTCCCAGACTAATTCCAAGCTATTTGACAATTCAGTCCTTGAAGCTTCATAATTCTCCATTACTTTCCAAGTGGGTTTAACTGAGCGTTTGGGTAACTCAGTTTCTTCAGGAACTTGTGAGGAGGGAGATGTGAGTTCACATATAGAAGCTTGGTCACTCATGATAGCAGACTGACTGTGAAAGCAGGCAGGCTCTGTGTGCTGAAATATGACACCGTGCAGATTGTCTCAGGCTGCCATGTGCTGCTCTGTCCCTTCTGTCTTGCTATGAGGGCAGTAAATCTTGTCTGTATCAGTACTGACATGCAGAAATCTTGTAATTAGGCAGTGAAACTCAGTTTTTCTACTGTTCTGTCTCAACTACAAAGCGATAAAGTTCATCTCCAGGTTGATGTAGGCCTTACACAAGCTGGTTTGCTATTCATCCCTTGCATCGATACAGGCAGCTTAACTCAATGAATAAACTCACAGTTAGGACGACAGACGATGAATCCTTTTGAATGTTCCATTTAATGATGGATATTCATAGGTAGAAAAACGTTGCAGTTGTAAGCCACATGTAAGATGTTAGCATGGAAGAAATACAGGAGTAATGACCGAGAGTCAGGAAGTGGAGCAGAAATATAAAGAACTACCGTGAGAGAGAGAGTTCAGCTAGAAAGAAGGGGACAGATCTTAAAGACACAGAGCAAGAATAATCACATAGTGTAACACAACAACCCCATTGGCCAGGGAGTCCTAGGACCCCATTGGCCAGGGAGTCCTAAGACCCCATTGGCCGGGAGTTCAAAGACCCGATTGGCCGGGAGGAGAAGAGCCGGCCGGGACATGGAGGAGACAGAGAGGGAAGCAGCCACCGCAGCCGTGGCCTGCATTGTGTAAGTGTGGGGCTGGCGGGGCCTGGCAGGCGAGAGGGCGAGTCGGCAACCGTGGAGGGGGGTGGGCTGTGTTTTCAATGGTGTGCGGTGGCGGGCTCGAGCGACAGGGGGGCTAGTGTGGGATGGCAGGCTGGAGCGATGGGGGGGGGGTCTGTGGTCAGGTCTGTCTGCCGGGTCCCAACCGATGGAGTACCAGCCGCCACTTTTACCACACATCACACGTTTACTATCTCCTTTTGCAGACACAGTGTTTTTGGCACTTGCATTTTAGAAACAGTGGCTAGAAATGTTAGGGTTGGGTGGGGGAGGTTATTGGAGACAGCAGTGTTTTTTTCCCTATGATTAAAAGTTTTAAACTGTAGTTTTATTTTTTTTAACTTCTGTAATCTACATTTTCCCTTAAAATGCCCAGATATACAGATTTCTTAAATGCAGGATATTTAATATTTCAACAAGCAAATGTGAAAGTTGGCTCTGTGAATATTGGCCAATTCCAGATCCTGCAGTTTGAGAAAAAAGACTGGTAATTGATAATGTTCATATATTTATCATTTTACCACCCTGCCTTAGAATTCTTGGCTAGATAGGATAGTAAAAATGTTGTGATTTTAGGCAAAAGTTTACAGTGGACCTGGAATAAATATATTTTTTCATGTTAAGTACATGCATGCTAAGATAAAGTTGGGTATACACCAGCGAGTTGAACGAAAAAAAAAAGGAAAAAAAAAACGTACAGATCCACGCATCAACACAAGAGATATTGATACAGGGATCTCTCCCACTGTGTCTTTGTATTCTGACAGCAGGGACTCCCTACTGTTGGCATACACAGATCAGCACTTGCAGCCATTAGCTGCAAGTATAGACCAGATACTGTTTTTCCAGCATAGAGACAAGTAGAAGACGCAAACACTTGAAGTTCTACTGCAACCCAATATGGCAATAAAAAGTCCATAGGAAGTCCATGAGACATAAATATAATAAAAGTCCATACACTAAGGGCTGCCACCACGTGGGAGTAGAAGCCAGATTCCATTGGTTTTCCAGCATGACTGTTGGACCAGCTTCTATTAAACAGACAATGATACACATGTACATAGGTGTGCGCAGCCTATTGCATTAGGGTGTGCACCCCAAAGCTCAAACACACATGTCTTATAAATATATAGGGCAATGGACAGTGTCGGTAGAGCAATGGACGATGTCAGTAGGGCAGAGGTTGATGTCAGTAGTTTATTTTTAAAACATTTTTTATTATTACATTTTTATAATTGCATTCTTTTTTATAATATTTTTATACAATCATTTTTATTATTGTTTTATACAATTTATTTAGGTGCCCCATTGGGGCTTTGGTGAAATATCAGGGATCTAAACATGCCCCTGATGTCTCACTTTTGAGACAAAGAAAGGGACTGGGGACAGAGATTCCCCAGTCTCTTTCTCGCAACCAAGCAGCAGAGGGAATCTGCACAGCACAGGGTGATTAGGGTGTGCCCAGGCACACCTGCCACACCCTGTGCGCAAGCCTATGCACATGTACATTTCGGTACGTGTAAACCCCAGTTTAACACTTACAGATATTAATTACCACTCACAGATCAAAGTACTCTCCTGACAATGTCTTCATCTGATTTTAAAATGTCTTTTAACACAGACCAGTCACTGCTGCAGCCTCTCACCTTGTGAGTAGGGATGAGCTTCGAGTTTGAGTCAAACTCATGTTCGACTCGAACATTGCCTGTTCGCCCGTTTGCCGAACAGCGAACAATTTGGTGTGTTTGCGGCAAATTCGAAAAGCCGCGGAACACCCTGTAAAAGTCTATGGGAGAAATCTAAAGTGCTAATTTTAAAGGCTTATGTGCAAGTTATTGTCATAAAAAGTGTTTGGGGACCCGGGTCCTGCCCCAGGGGACATGTATCTATGCAAAAAAAGTTTTTAAAAACTGCAGTTTTTTCAGGAGCAGTGATTTTAATAATGCTTAAAGTGAAACAATAAAAGTGAAATATTCCTTTAAATTTCATACCTGGGGGGGGGGGGGGTGTATAGTATGCCTGTAAAGCATGTTTTCCATGCTTAGAACTGTCCCTGCACAAAGTGTCATTTCTGAAGGAAAAAAAGTAATTTAAACGCACTCGCGGCTATAATGAATTGTCGCCTCCCGGCAATACAGAGAAAAGTCTTTGACAAAAAAAAATGCGTGGGGGTCCCCCCAAATTCAATTACCAGGCCCTTCAGGTCTGGTATGGATATTAAGGGGAACCCTGCGTCAAATTAAAAAAAAAATACGTGGGGTTCCCCCCAAATATCCATACCAGACCCTTCAGGTCTGGTATGGATTTTAAGGGGAACTCCACAGCAAATGAAAAAAAAAAAATGACGTTTAGTTCCCCCCAAAAATCCATACCTGACCCTTTATCCGAGCACGCAACCTGGCAGGCCACAGGAAAAGAGGGGGGATGAGAGAGCGCCCCCCTGAACCATACCAGGCCACATGCCCTCAACATAGGGAGGATGCTTTGGGGGTCTGTGACCCCTCAAAGCATCATGTACCCATGTTGATGGGGATAAGGGCCTCATCCCCACAACCCTTGCCCGGTGGTTGTGGGGGTCTGCGGGCGGGGGGCTTATCGGAATCTGGAAGACCCTTTTAACAAAGGGGACCCCCAGATCCCGGCCCCCCCATGTGAATTGGTAAGGGGTACATTGTACCCCTACAATTTCACAAAGAAAGTGTAAAAAATTGTAAAAAACACACAGACACAGTTGGAAAAGTCCTTTATTAAAAAAAAAACAAAAAAAAAAACATTCAATCGATGTAATCCAGTGTCCCACGGTGATCTGATGTCCAGTGCTGCAGTCTCCTCCAGTCTCCGCTCCACACAAAACCCCCATGACGTACGAGGGGGCGGGGTCACCCATCACATCATAGGGTAAGCCCCAGCTTTCCCCACTTGCTGGGGAATAGCCAATGACGTAGGCGGGATCCTGCCTACGTCATTGGCTATTCCCTGCAAGCGGGGAAAGCCGGGGCTTACCCCTATGATCTGACGGGTGACACCGCCCCCTCGTACGTCAGACCCCGCCTACGTCATTGGCTGAGCGGACCTGATGGGGAACTTCCTCCGCAGTGTAATAAATGAATAGACCCCGCCCCTTCTCACGTTCCCCATCAGGTCCGCTCAGCCTTGCGCTTAGTGAAGGTGACCCCGCCCCCTATGTCATTGGCTGAGCGGACCTGATGGAGAACTTGAGAAGGGGCGGGTCTATTAATTTATTACACTGTGAAGGAAGTTCCCCATCAGGTCCGCTCAGCCAATGACGTAGGCGGGGTCTGACGTAAGAGGGGGCGGGGTCACCTGTCAGATCATAGGGGTAAGCCCTGGCTTTCCCCGCTTGCAGGGAATAGCCAATGACGTAGGCGGGATCCCGCCCCCATGTACGTCATGGGGGTTTCGTGTGGAGTGGAGACTGGAGGAGACTGCAGCGCTGGACATCGAATCACCGTGGGACACTGGATTACATCGCTGGAATGAGTTTTTATTTTTTTATTTTTAATAAAGGACTTTCCCAACTGTGTCTGTGTGTTTTTTTTACAATTTTTTACACTTTCTTTGTGAAATGATAGGGGTACAATGTACCCCTTACCAATTCACATAGGGGGGGCGGGATCTGGGGATCCCCTTTGTTAAAGGGGTCTTCCAGATTCCGATAAGCCCCCCACCCGCAGACCCCCACAACCACCGGGCAAGGGTTGTGGGGATGAGGCCCTTGTCCCCATCAACATGGGGACATGGTGCTTTGAGGGGTCACAGACCCCCAAAGCATCCTCCTCATGTAGAGGACACGTGGCCTGGTACGGTTCAGGAGGGGGGGCGCTCTCCCGTCCCTCCCTCTTTTCCTCTTTTCCTGTGGCCTGCCAGGTTGTGTGCTCGGATAAAGGGTCTGGTATGGATTTTTGGGGGGAACTCCACCCCATTTTTTTTTATTTGGCATGGAATTCCCCTTAAAATCCACACTAAACCTGAAGGGCCTGGTAATGGAATTTGGGGGGACCCCCACTCAATTCATTATAGCTGCGAGTGCTTTTAAATGCCTTTTTTTCCTTCAGAAATGACACTTTGTGAAGGGACAGTTCTAAGCACGGGAAACAAGCGCTGCTTTACAGGCATACTATACACCCCCCCCCCCCCAGATACAAAATTTAAAGGAATATTTTTATTGTTTCACTTTAAGCATTATTAAAACCATTGCTCCCGAACAAACTGCTGTTTTTAAAACTTTTTTTTGCATTGATACATGTCCCATGGGGCAGGACCCGGGTCCCCAAACCCTTTTTAGGACAATAACTTGCATATTAGCCTTGATAATTAGCACTTTTGATTTAGAACATTTGAGTCCATTGTATTTAATAGGGTTCTAAAGTTTGCGCAAACTTTAGGTCTGTTCGCAGGTTCTGGTGCAAACCGAACAGGGGGGGGGGGGGGTGTTCGGCTCATCCCTACTTGTGAGTCACTACAACCCTACAGTGGTACAGTCTGATTCCTGGGAGAGAGAAAACTGAGGAAATGTTTCTTTCTGCCTGCAGCAGACTGATGACATCTTACCTTAGGCAAAGCCACAGACTGGAGCTCAAGGATAGATTTTTTACTGATAAAAGCCGATAAACAGCTTTTAGATAGAAATATACTTTTTGTGTATACTGGGACAGGTTAGGAGCTTATTCATTCTGACTTGTAAAGCTCCACTTTAATGTACTATTCCCTTCTTAACTGCTTGCCGACCGTATACTGTATATATAAAAAATGTGTACAAAATCAGGCCTATAGTACACTGCTCCGCGTCAACTAGTCCTACACTTCTTGAGTCACCTTAAAAGTAACGCAGAAAAGGATATATAAACAAAATAGAAAACCTTTTACCCTCTGAATAAATCAGAGAGTCAAAGAACAGCCGTTTAAAAGTAATAATGATAAAAATATTATAAAATAACACAATGAACAATCCAAAACTTGCAATAGTCCAATGTTATAACAGTGCTAATTATTGGATAAATGTCCAACTCCACAATGAAAATTATGATGATGTTGCAAATGAATCTGAAGTGGTGGGTGATCCTAGGTAGCAGTCTGTATGTGCACCCTACACCGACTCCCGGTTTTCACCACGTGAGGCACTCTTCCCCCTATGGGGTTACACTCACCAGAACGTTGAAAAATATCAGCCTTAAGTGATGATATCCTTTAACTAGATTCCCATCATCAAATGCAGAAGGTGAATAAATGGTGTACTTCAATTGGGATCATAAAATACAAAAAAATGCTTACATAGCGTAATCCTGTTTTATTAAAGCTTCCCAAAATACAAGAACCCTCCTTGACCACTTAAGCCCCGGACCATTTTGTTGCTAAATGACTGGGCCACTTTTTGCGATTCGGCACTGTATTGCTTTAACTGGCAATTGTGCGGTCGTGCGACGTGGCTCCCAAACAAAATTGACGTCCTTTTTTTCCCACAAATAGAGCTTTCTTTCTGTGGTATTTGATCACCTCTGCGGTTTTTATTTTTTGCGCTATAAACAAAAATAGAGCGATTAATAGAACAATTAATATCGAAGTCGACATTTAACCCTTTGGGCGATAAACTATCCACAAAGAAGATCCATTAAGTCTCACGTTTGGATAATTCCCTAACAATATTGGATCCCCTCCATGCTGGTTTGAGTTGATCTATCCCCCAAAATTTTAACCCCGAAGGGTCCTGTTTATGAAACAATTTAAAATGAAGAGAAACATTATGGTCCTTAAACCCTATTTTAATATTTGCTACATGTTCAGCGATCCTAATTTTTAAGGCTCTTTTTGTGCCGCCAATATACATTAACTTACACGGACACTCTAAAACGTAAACTACATGCGAGGTATTGCATGTGATAAATTCTTTAATGGAGAACTCTTTATTGTTGAAAGCAGAAACAAAATCCTCCAAGGCTCTCATTGGTCTATTCACTTCTTTGCATGCACGACATTTCCTGCATGCAAAAAAGCCATCCCTATCCCAAAAAGAGGGCGGTCTAGTGGGAGGATCAATTACTTTTTTCACGATTTTATCTCCAAAATTTGGAGCCTTCCTGTAAATAAATTTAGGTTTGGCTGGGAGTGCTGATTTCAATACTTTATCCAAGAATAGTATGTGCCAGTGACTTATAAAGATATTCTCAACTTCCCTGAATTGTAGATGGTATTCCGAGATGAAACTCAGCTCCTGATTATTCTTATCATGGAGGAGAGCCCCATCCCTTAAGCAATCAGCTCTAGGTACTATAGATAAGTCCTCTATTATCGTATCCAGATTGCCTTCATTATATCCTTTTTCCATAAACTTCTTTTTCACAATCTGTGCTTGGGAACTATAATCGATATCTTCAGAACAATTCCGTCTGACCCTCATTATTTGTCCCTTGGGTATATTTGTTAGCCACATGGGGTAATGTCCACTTTGAGTTGGGAGATAACTGTTGCAGTCTGTTGATTTAAAGTACACCTGTGTACCCAATTTATCCTCCAATCTGTATATATTAACATCTAGAAAGTGAATGCTATCCTGGTTGTATTCACTTGTAAGTCTGATGTTATGAGTGTTATCGTTTAGTTCATTCAAAAAAATTTGAAGAGACAGTGTTGATCCTGCCCAGATGAAGAAAAGATCATCTATATACCTTCTATATAGGAGTAGTTGGTCTCTCACAACAGAAAAAATGGTTTGTCCTCCCACTCTCCCATGAACAAATTCGCTATACTCTGGGCAAATTTTGCCCCCATGGCCACACCCCTTTTCTGGGTATAAAAACAGCCATTGTACCAGAAATAGTTGTGACCTAAGCAGAAGTCAAGAGAATTACGTAAAAAGATCTTCTGGTTATGCGGAATGTCGACCCTCTGACACAATGCCCAATTGAGGGCCAGTAGATCATCATCATGTTGGATGATTGTGTAGAGGGACGACACGTCCGCAGTAACCAGGTAAACCTCTCCCGGTAAGATCTATTTCCTGCAAAAGCTGTAAAAGATTTTTTATTTTTTATGTATATATATATATATATACAGTGGCAAAGTGGTTCCCCTGTGCAGAATCACGTACCTGCTGTGATTAGACCCGCAATCGTTTGGGAGACAGGCAGAACGATGATCTGACCATGTAAATTTAGCGATACCCCCGAAGGAGCTGCTTTTGTTTGTTCAGTCCGTTACTTTGCCTCTCAACCCTAATAACAGCCTCAGCCCCCTCTGGCACACCTGGCAATAGTGTAAGTGCAATAACCAATGAGAAACACACACATTATGATAAAACACAGAAATTGTCTTTACTGCAATATTTCTGTGGAAGAATAACAGACAGTAACAGTATGTATTCAAGTAATCAACTAGAGAGCAATAACTGAGATTTAGGAGCATTATAGCTCTCAATCCTGCTTTCAGGGGATTCCAAACCTGAGAATGTTCCCAAGAGCAGAGGCACACTTACAGTAAATGGTAAATACAACACAATATGACACTTTAAATCAGATTGGTTACCTTTACTCAGGTTGGCTCTATGAGGAGAGCAGAGGAATGACCCTCTTTGTGTCAGGCCTCTCTCTTCTGTCCCCTGACACCACAGGTCCAACTTTAAACATTTTATTTAAAGCAACAGGTAATGGCGTAACCTCCTAGATAAACTGTCCCACACACCCACTGCATATACAGAGCCCTGAACACAGAATATGTGTGTGTACGGGTCAGTATGGCACTAGTAGCTTCAGTCCTTTTGAAGAAAAGATAAAACTTTGTGTCTTCAGCTAGCCATTTTGGTTGATGCACGTAAACTCTTGGATAGCATGGCCAAACAACACAACTGGCGCAGATTATCAAGTGAAGCAGGCAGGATCTTTCTCAGCAAGGTGAAAGGACAATGATGTCTGTATACAGTGTCCCCCAGAAATGGATGGCAGAAATGGATGGCCTTATCCTTTTTCCCTGTGGCACTACAAGTGTCAGCAAGATGACTACCACCAATTATGTCAGTATACAGTGTTCAATTAACTCCTTCCTGCAAATGGGCAAAAGCCCTCTCACCAATCATGTGGTCAAGGCCCAAACGAAACGTCCTTGAACAGCAAGCTCTCCTGGCGACCCAACTGGTCACCACACACTGGAACGCTTCACCGTCGGTGCAGATGTGCCTGAATGTGCACCTGGGATCCCCCTCTCTCAGGCTGTATGTCCCAACTGGCGGCAGAGGCTTGAATTGCGCAGTGAGATCAGCTGAGAGTCAGCATCTCTCCCTCAGATCTGATCTCTTCCCCGCCTCGTGCTGATTGAATTCTCCTCTAGGAATCAAAATTGAGTCTCTTCTTTCCTGCCAGCAGAGCATGCTGGGATTTGTAGTCCTGCCTCTTTAAAGGTCAGTGAGGCCGCTCTGTGCTAAGACTTCATATTCCAGAGTCCTTTGCAGCTGCTTCCTGCAGCTTAGTACAGTCCCTCTGATTGGCGGATGTAACTGTGTCTTTAATTGGCTCCTCTCCTGCCCCTTAGGAGAACATCGGAGGCTGCAGAGTAAAAAGCTCTGTGTGAGTCAGTGAGGAGAGGGAGGGGGTGAAAAGCCCATGCAGGGACTGACAGGCAGCTCTCCCCCTCTCTCAGGCTGAAAAGCCTGTGTACATCACAGCGGCCAGCTTGGCGGGGTCGCAGGTGACAGAGTGAGGCACCCTACATGAACAAGGCATATCGTCATTCTGTAACAAGGGAGGGCTGTGATCCTATGTTCCTGCTAAGCAGGAATAAGGAGCTCTGCCTTCTCACAGTACAAGCACCCCCCCCCCACACAGTTAGTAAGCGCTCCCTAGGAACACATTTACCCTTTTGATCGCCCCTGATGTTAGCCCATTCCCTGCCAGTGCACTGATCATTGTAATAATGTCACTGGTGCCCAAAAAGTGTCACTTAGTGTCCATTTTGTCCGCTGCAATGTCGCAGTCCCGCTATAAGTCGCTGATCACCACCATTACTAGTAAAAAAAATAAAAAATCCATAAATATATCCCACAGTTTGTAGACACTATAATTTTTGCACAAACCCATCAATATACACTTGTTGGGATTTTTTTTACCAAAAACATGTAGAAGAATACATATTGGCCTAAATTAATAAAGAAATTAGATTTGTTGCAATTCTTTTGGTGGGATAGCTTTTATTGCAGAAAGTAAAAAATATAGTTTTTTTTTTCAAAAATGTTGGTCTTTTTGTTATAGCGCAAAAAATAAAGGCCGCAGAGGTGATTAAATACCACCAAAAGAAAGCTCTATTTCTGGGGGGGAAAGGACATAAAATGTATTTGGGTACAGTGTCACAGGACCGCGCAATTGTCAGTTAAAAAAAATCAGTGCCGTATCGCAAAAAATGATCTGATCATGAAGGGGAGAGGGGTAAACCTTCCGGAGGTCAAGTGGTTAAATCAGTTCAGACATCAGTAGTACATTGGTTCATTTTCAGCCTCTATTAGTGCTTATGAATCACAAAGTTCTAAAGTTTGCTCAATGGGTTTCCTTGTAAATGCTTCTTACTTAGAGACTCCTGTTCATAGACTGCAATAAACGGCGTCCTCTGGGATAGGTGCTAATTATTTGTAATAGCTGAACTGTTTCTCCTCATAATTACAAACATTCGAGAACTAACTTAACTTTTATATTTTCTCTCCCTCTGGCAAATTCCCTCATTTTAATTTTGAATATTTCCATAATGAAAGAAAATTCAAGAAAAGCATGGTATATGTACTCATGAATAAAAATGCATACACAAGCATACATAAGAATTACCGTACATTTTATTACTGTTAAAATAGAAGTTCCGAAAGCTAATAAGGTAAAAAGCAATTCAAGGAAACAAGTGAAGTTAATGAACTGGTACAGCCCAATGTAGTTTCAGCACAAATCATGTATTTAAATGGAGACTGCATACATATGTGGATATTGAAATGTTTTACTGTTGTGTTGTTTATAGTTTAGCCTCCAGCACCAGCAGAACACCTTGGGCCCCATAGCGCTGTAGAGAGACCCATTGCTATAAGTGTAAGAGCAGTGGTCTCTTTGCAGTGGTCTGTCTTCCAACTGAGTCAGAACTAGAACTGTGCAGTCAGCAGGAAGTGTGAGCTTTGCTGATTGCCTGGTCCTATGTCTGACCCAGCAGGGGGCGTGTCAGACTGCTGCAAAGAGACAACTGCTTTCATGCATATAGCAGCACTACTGTAGTTATAAACCAGACATCAGTAGGATATTTCAATATCCGAGTTTTTATGCCTCTGTTTAACTATGTGTTTTGTACCAAAACTACATTGGCCTTTAACCACGTCAATACTCTGCACTTTCCCCCCTTCCTGCCCAGGCCAATTTTCAGCTTTCAGCACTGTTGCATTTTGATTGACAATTGCACGGTCATGCACACTGTACCCATATGAAAGTTTTATCATTTTTTTCCACAAATAGAGCTTTCTTTTGGTGGTATTTGATCTCCATTGTTTTTTTTTATTTTTTGCTAAACAAATAAAAAAAGACTGAATTAAAAAAAATGAAAACGTTTTTCTTTATTTCTGTTATAAAATGTTGTAAATAAGTACGCCTCCTTCACTGACGGGCACTGATGAGGTTGCACCAACGGGCACTGATGAGGCGGCACTGATGGGCACTTATAAGGCTGCACTGATGGGCACTGATGAGGTGGCAGTGATGGGCACTGATGATAAGGCACTAATATGAAGCACTGATAGGCGGCACTGATATGCAGCACTGATGGGCACTGATATGTGGCACTGATATGCAGCACTGATGGGCACTGATATGCAGCACTGATATGCAGCACTGATGGGCACTGATGGGCACTGATGGGTGGCACTGATGGGTACTGATGGGCACTGATGGGCAGCACTGATGGGCCCTGATAGATGGCACTGATAGGCAGCACTGATGAGGAGGCACAGACAGGCATTACTGAGGGGCACCGATTGGCATTCCTAATGGGCACTGATTGGCATTCCTGATTGAAATGCCTGGTGGACACGGGTTGGCATCGCTGGTAGGCATGGGTTTGCATCCCTGGTGAGCACTTGTGGGCATCCTTGATGGGTCTGCACTGATAATTGATGCGCTGATTAACAGTGCAGCCCCCCCCCCTGTCAGGAGAGCCGCTAATTGTCCATCCTCTACCCGCGCCTTGTCAGCGCAAATAGAGGAAAAGCTGATAAACGTCACTTCCTGGACACATGGTAAAGAGCCTACGTCATAGGCTCTTTATCGAGATGGGAGATGCGGTGTACCAGAGCGACACACAGCACTACTGATCGTCGTGCTGCGCACCCTAGGGGTGCGCATGAGCGACTTACCCTGCTAGACATCATATGACGCCCAGTCAGGATAACTGGTCCCCCGTCCGGCCGTCATTCTGCTAGAGGCCGGGGAGGATGTGGTTAAATCCTAAATTGCTGCTAGCTCCTGTTTTTGTTGGAATCTTCTTCCTCCAATGCTCCCCCTACCCCAACTGCATTTAAGGGGAATTCATACTATCCTGGCAATGAATCTCAGAGCAACCAGGGAGATTCAGTGCTCCAGCCGCTCCGGGTTGCCGCCTGTTAGGGGGCAGTGTGATGCACAATCCAGCGTATCACATGGTTCCCTTTTTTTGGTTTTGTAAAGAGCTTTATTTAAAGTGTACAAAACGTACACTTTATTCACTGCAATGTCGGGAAGCGGCTGTGCTGAGCTGCGCTGACTGACGTTGCCCTACGATTCTGCCCGGTGTGCTGCAACAAAATGCAGCATGTCTTTATTTTATTGAGCATGCTGCAGCACAGCGTTAGGCTGCATAGTTGGCACTCTTGATGGATGCATATTACAGGTCATTCAGCATTATTAACCCCCATTGCACCAGAAGACTAAAGGTGGAGCTAGCACCACTAAGGACACATAACACTGGTAGAAAGTAATGGATGTTTTTGACTAAACTAAGGATTTAACCACTTAAGCCCCGGACCATTACGCAGCTTAATGACCAGAGGTGATTTCACAATTTGGCACTGCGCTGCTTTAACTGGAAATTGTGCAGACATGCAATGTTGTACCCAAACAAAATTTGTGTCCTTTTCTTCCCACAAATAGAGCTTTCTTTTAATGGTATTTGATTGCCTCTGCGATTTTTTTTTTTTGCGATATAAACGAAAAAAGACTGAAAATTTTGAAAAAAAATGATATTTTCTACTTTTTGTTATAAGAAAAATCGAATAAACTAAATTTTAGTCATACATTTAGGCCAAAATGTATTCAGCCACATGTCTTTAGTAAAAAAATGTCAAAAAGCGTATATTTATTGGTTTGCGCAAAAGTTATAGCGTCTACAAACTAGGGTACATTTTCTGGAATTTACACAGCTTTTAATTTATGACTGCCTATCTCATTTCTTGAGGTGCTAAAATGGCAGGGCAGTACAAAACCACCCCAAATGACCCTATTTTGGAAAGTAGACACCCCAAGGAAATTGCTGAGAGGCATGTTGAGCCCATTGAATATTTTTTTTTTGTCCCAAGTGATTGAATAATGACAAAAAAAAATAAAAATTACAAAAAGTTGTCACTAAATGATATATTGCTCACACATGCCATGGTTATATGTGGAATTGCACCCCAAAATAAAATTTTCTGCTTCTCCTGAGTACGGGGATACCACATGTGTGGGACTTTTTGGGAGCCTAGCCGCGTACGGACCCCCGAAAACCAAGCACCGCCTTCAGGATTTCTAAGGGCGCAAATTTTTGATTTCACTCCTCACTAGCTATCACAGTTTCGAAGGCCATAAAATGCCAAAACAGCACAAAACCCCCCCAAATGACCCCATTTTAGAAAGTAGACACCCCAAGGAAATTGCTGAGAGGCATGTTGAGCCCATTGAATATTTTTTTTTTTTATCCCAAGTGATTGAATAATGACAAAAAAAATATTTACAAAAAGTTGTCACTAAATGATATATTGCTCACACATGCCATGGTTATATGTCGAATTGCACCCCAAAATACATTTTGCTGCTTCTCCTGAGTACGGGGATACCACATGTGTGGGACTTTTTGGGAGCCTAGCCGCGTACGGACCCCCGAAAACCAAGCACCGCCTTCAGGATTTCTAAGGGCGCAAATTTTTGATTTCACTCCTCACTAGCTATCACAGTTTCGAAGGCCATAAAATGCCAAAACAGCACAAAACCCCCCCAAATGACCCAATTTTAGAAAGTAGACACTCCAAGCTATTTGCTGAGAGGCATGGTGAGTATTTTACAGCTCTCATTTGTTTTTGAAAATGAAGAAATACATTATTTTATTTTTTTTCAATTTTCAAAACTTTGTGACAAAAAGCGAGATCTGCAAAATACTCACCATACCTCTCAGCAAATAGCTTGGGGTGTCTACTTTCCAAAATGGGGTAATTTGGGGGGGTTTTGTGTCATCTGGGCATTCCATGGCCTCCAAAACTGTGCTAGGCAGTGAAATCAAAAATTTATACCCTTAGAAAGCCTGAAGGCGGTGCTTGGTTTTTGGGGTCCCGTACGCTGCTAGGCTCCCAAAAAGTCTCACAAATGTGGTATCCCCATACTCAGGAGAAGCAACAGAATGTATTTTGGGGTGTAATTCCACATATGCCTGTGGCATGTTTGAGCAATATATCATTTAGTGACAACCTTGTGCAAAAAAAATAAAAAATAACAAAAAATTGTCTTTTTTACGCAACTTGTGTCAACATATAAAATATTCCATGGACTCGACATGCCTCTCAGTATATAGCTTGGGGTGTCTGCTTTCCAAAATGGGGTCATTTGGGGGGGTTTTGAACTGTTCTGGCATTTTATACACAACATTAGGAAGCTTACATCCACTCTTCTAACCACTTGAAGACAAAGCCCTTTCTGACACTTTTTGTTTACATGAAAACATATTTATTTTTTTTGCAAGAAAATTATGTTGAACCCCCAAACATTATATATATTTTTTTAAAGCAAAGGCCCTACAGATTAAAATGGTGGGTGTTGCATTTTTTTTCCACACAGTATTTGCGCAGCGATTTTTCAAACGCATTTTTTGGGGAAAAAATACACTTTTTTTTTATTTTAATGCACTAAAACACACTATATTGCACAAATGTTTGATGAAATAAAAAAGATGATCTTGGGCCGAGTACATAGATACCAAACATGACATGCTTTAAAATTTCGCACAAACGCGCAGTGGCGACAAACTACATACATTTTTAAAAGCCTTTAAAAGCCCTTACAGGGTACCACGTTAGATTTACAGAGGAGGTCTAATGCTAAAATGACTGCCCTCGATATGACCTTCGCGGTGATACCTCACATGCATGATGCAATTGCTGTTTACATATGACGCCCAACCGACGCTTGCGTTCGCCATTGCGCAAGAGCAGGGCGGGACAGGGGTGCTTTTTTTTTATTATTAGTTTTGCTTTTTTATTTTATTTTTAAACTGTTCTTTCCATATTTTTTTTATAATTTTTATTGTTATCTCAGGGAATGTAAATATCCCCTATGATAGCAATAGGTAGTGACAGGTACTCTTTTTGAAAAAAAACTGGCGTCTATTGGACCCCAGATCTTTCCTCTGCCCTCAAAGCATCTGACCACACCAAGATCGGTGTGATAAAATGCTTTCCCAATTTCCCAATGGCGCTTTTTATATCCGGGGGGGGGGGGACATTCCCTCCCACTGCTTGTAAAAGCAGTCCAGAGGCTAATTAGCCGCTAGGATTGCTTTTACATGAAAGTCGGCCGCTGGTTGAAAAGAACGATACCAAGATGATACCTAAACCCGCAGGCATCAATCTGGTATAACCAAAGTCCAGCAACATACCAGTACGTTGCTGGTCCTTGTTGGACATGTATTGTAATCTTTTTTTTCATGCAGGCTGGCTGAACGAAAAAAAGAGATTGATCGGTGGGTATGCCCACCATTAGAATACCTCCCTTCATTCAGCCACTTCTAATGATGGGCATACATGCACCATTTATATATGCCGAAGCATGGGGGCATCCTCCCGCAAAAGTTATGCCGCACACACATGGTCGGACTTTTCCACGGGCATGCCTCCGTCGGAATTTTGACCGTATGTACGCGGCATTAGGAGCAAAATCGCTCCTCCGCCCCTGCTGTCCCCCTGCTTCGGCATATATGCTCTTTTTTTTTTAACTGTGGTGGTGAAATCACCTCCTACAGCACTGGAGTCGCAGGGATCAGGCCTTTCTCTGCGAACGCTGCAGTTATGTGTGTTGTGTTTTGTAAGTGACAGTGATCGGTCGATACTGCACTTGGGTGGCCTGGGCTGGACGAAGGGGCAAAACGCAGGTGCTAGCAGGTATCTGGGCTGATCCCGCTAACCCTGCGTTTTTGGGAACCCTAAACTGCTGGGGACGCTAGTATAGATCTGATCAGATCAGATATTGATCTGTTCAGATACTATACCACTAAGGGAGGTGTATGCTTCACGCGTGGGTGTTAGCTTTCCTGGCACTATCCTGACGCTGCCTGGGGCGACACAGACCCTCTCTGACACTAAAACCTAATTGATATCACCCGCCGGGCGATCAGGGGTTAAACCTTTATTGGGTTATATACGGCGGGTGCCCTGACACTATAAAAAGCAAACTAACTAACCAGCGTCACCCGTAACACTTATATGGTGATCACTGGTGAAAGGGTTAACTAGGGGCAATTAGGGGGTTAAAACCTTTATTAGATAATATATGGGGGTACCTGACGCTATAAAAACCTGCGGCGAACCTAAAAAAAATAACTGGCTACCTATCGGCATCACCGACACTAAGACAGCGATCAGAAAAACGATTGCTTAGTGACACTGGCAAAAGGGGGTGAAAGGGTTAGCTGGGGGGTGATAAAGGGGTTAAACCTTTATTAGGTAATATATGGGGGTACCTGACACTATAAAAACCTGCGGCGAACCTAAAAAAAATAACTGTCTACCTATCGGCATCACCGACACTAAGACAGCGATCAGAAAAACGATCGCTTAGTGACACTGGCAAAAGGGGGTGAAAGGGTTACCTGGGGGGCGATCAAGGGGTTAAACCTTTATTAGGTAATATATGGGGGTACCTGACGCTATAAAAACCTGCGGCGAACCTAAAAAAAATAACTGGCTACCTATCGGCATCACCGACAATAAGACAGCGATCAGAAAAACGATCGCTTAGTGACACTGGCAAATGGGGGTGAAAGGGTTACCTGGGGGGGCGATCAAGGGGTTAAACCTTTATTAGGTAATATATGGGGGTACCCGACGCTATAAAAACCTGCGGCGAACCTAAAAAAAATAACTGGCTACCTATCGGCATCACCGACACTATAACAGCGATCAGAAAAACGATCGCTTAGTGACAGCGGTGAAAGGGTTACCTGGGGGGGCGATCAAGGGGTTAAACCTTTATTAGGGGGGGTTAGGAGGCTACACTGGACCTAAAACATTCTGCCCTGACACTTTTACAGTCACAAATGTTACTGATTGCAGTGATCAGTAAATAAATGTTCACTGCAATCAGTGACGCTGTGACTGGGGGCTGGGGGTGATCTGGGGGTGTCTGGGGGGGCCTGGGGGGGCGATCGTGTGCCTATGTGTCCTGGTGTCAGTGTGCTGTTTAGTGCACTAACCTGATGTCTTCTCTCATGCAGCACTTGGTATATGTGAGCGCCGCATGAGAGATGACATCACTTCCTCCTGCCTGTGTAAACACTACACAGGCAGAGGAAGCTTTTCATTCGCCGGGAGCGATCGCGAGGGGGTGGCCAGAATCGAATGGCGGCCCCCTCATCACGGATCGCTCCCGAAGCGATCCCGGCTGCTCACTGTACCGGAGGGGGGTCCGATGGGACCCCCCCACCCATACGAAGGCAGGCACGTACAGGTACGTGATTGTGCCTGTCCGTGCCATTCTGCCGAAGTATATATACAGTGAGCGGTCGTTAAGTGGTTAAAGTGATACTAAAGTCTTATTTTTTTTATCTAAAAAAATTAATAACAAACATACTTACCTGCACTGTGCAGTGTTTTTTGCACAGAGCAGCCAGGATCCTCCTCTTCTCGGGTCCCATGTCAGTACTCCTGGCCCCTCCCTCCTGCCCCCACAGCAAGCAGCTTGCTATGGGGTCACCCGAGTTGAGCCGCTGCTCTGTGTGTCCATTCAGTCATGGAGCTGGGACTCAGCCCCACCCCGTCTCCTGATTGGATCACTGGCTGTGATTGACAGCAGCGGGAATCAATGGCTCCCACTGCTGCCAAAAGCCAATCAGACGTGAGAGTCCCAGGAGAGAAAAGGCTCTTATGGACATCGCTGGATTGAGAGGGGGCTCAGGTAAATATTAGGGGGGGGGCTGCTGCACACAGAAGGCTTATTAAAAACCTTGTGCCTTTACAACCACTTTAATGCTATTAAGGAGACATTAAACTTTGCTAAAGTTTAAAAGTTCACTTCAATTTACCTTTTTACCTTTCTACCAAAATAGCCACCTCCACCGAGAGAAACTATAAAGAACAAGGCATGGTAGGCCATTTACTGGCAACAATCAGTAATAGGGAGAACACATGCGTTACTGGGTGACTAGTCCCTTGTCCTTTTACAACCTAGAAAAAAGCTTATAGAAACGTGTTGAAAAATTTTACTTGTTTTCAGAGATGGTAGAAAATGTCTAAGATTGATCAGGATTTGGTTCCTTTTCTCTGAAGAATGGGGAACAAACATTTAAACACACATTCACTATATCCCAAAATGTAATTAGTCTGAGAGAACCAACGGCCCGGACAGTATGGGACAGGACATCTCTCTCTACCCATGTATGACCTTTCTTTGTAAGGAACAGTGCTGCTGGGTTTGCAACAGCCAAGGTAGTTCACTTTCTCTGTTTACATAATTCACACAAGCTACGACATGCAGTAACATAACTCACTGCTGCTTACAGCATGGAACTTATTGGTAAAGCAGTAGTCTGAAGCCTCGTACACACGGCCGAGTTTCTCGTCGAAAAAAACACATCGTTTTTTTCGACGAGATCCTTGGACAAGAAACTTGTCCCGGCCGAGTGTACAGACGCTCGATTCAAAGAACACACTCACTTTTCTCGTCGAGAAACAGGCTGACGAGAATCTCGACGAGAAAATAGAGAGCAGGTTCTCTATTTTCTCGTCGAGATTACTTGTCGGTTTTCTTGACGAGAAACCATACACACGAACAAATTTCTCGGCAAGACATCTCTGCCAGCAAGTTTCTTGCTGGTTCTTGCCGAGAAACTCGGTCGTGTGTACGAGGCCTAAGTGTGAGAGATGTTACTGAGATCACTTCTCCAAGAAACCCCTGGGATCTCACTTTCCCATCGGTTGAGTCACCTTCAGCTCTTGTAGACCGTTTTGTGTTCATACGCAGAATGGAGAGGATGAAATGATAACACCTAACAAGTAAAATGGTTATGCTTGGGAAAGGTATTTTCTTCTAATCAGCCAAGTCTATGGACTCTCAATCTATAGGTGTTCTCCTGTGATGATACTTTGCTGTTCTTAGCATATTAACAGGGTATTAAACCCAAAACCCAACATTTATTATATTGCAGCTTAACAATTCTTAGATGTAGTGGCTGCATTAGTTTTATTTTTTAGGCTTTCTTTCCATTATTTTTACCTTGTGATCTGACCAGTAAGTCTGCTCAACAGAGCAAAATGTATCAATTAACCTCCCTGGCGATATGATTCTGTCTCATTTTAGGTGCTGAAAGCGGTACAATTATTTTTCATGGAAATTTGGCGTTTTATATTGTAGGCCTGCAATTCTTAGGAATCAAGCCTCGTACACACGGCCGAGATTCTCGTCGAAAAAAACATGTCGTTTTTTTCGACTTCTTGGACAAGAAACTTGTCCCGGCCGAGTGTACACACGCTCGATTCAAAGAACCCGCGGTTCTTTGAGTGGAGCATACGCGGTGACGTCATCGACTATGACGAGCATGCGCTCGTCACATTCGATGCCGTCGCCGCCATCTTGGTATACCCTACCTATGCCTAGGAAGCTACCGCGCATGCGTCAAATTCATTTCGAACATGCGCGGGTTTCCGGGAGGACAGGTAAGTGTACACACACTCACTTTTCTCGTCGAGAACATGCCGACGAGAATCTCGACGAGAAAATAGAGAGCAGGTTCTCTATTTTCTCGTCGAGATTACTTGTCGGTTTTCTTGACGAGAAACCATACACACGAACAAATTTCTCGGCAAGACATCTCTGCCAGCAAGTTTCTTGCTGGTTCTTGCCGAGAAACTCGGTCGTGTGTACGAGGCCTAACTCACTTAAATCTGTCCAAACCAGAGTCTAGTAGAGAACCCGGGTATGATAAAGTTTGAAACACAAAATCATAAATTATATTATAATAAATAACTATAATACCATATAAAACCATAATTATAACAAATAATAATATAGAAATAATACAAATTATTCTATAATGTAATCAAATCAAAAACACAGTTTTTTTCTCAGTTGCAGAATTGTCGCTGTCATCACTTTCAGTGTTTGATGACGAATTTCCCCACAAATCGCTATCGCTCAATTCTGCACGTGATTCTAATTTATTATCGCTGTTTTCTAGCTGGTCTAAAACCACTTTTGACATAAAGGGACACTTTTTGGTTGCTATGGACAATCTCCAAATTCCAGGCAGAATTTTTTTTATTTATAATATAAAACTGCATGCAGGAGGACACTGGACAGACCACTAGGGACAAAGGGGATGTGTCATTTTTTTATACGGTACTGTAATCTGTAAGATTACAGTATACTGTATGTATATTGTGTTTTTACTTTTTTGAATTTGGCGCCGATCTCCGTCCCCGTGCGCCGCAACGTCGCAGGGAACGAAGCCCGGCAGCACTGTGTGTGAATCGAGCGAGGAGACAGCTCGCACACACAGCGGGGAGACATCGCAGGATCGAGGGGACAAGGTAAGTAACTCTCCCTGTATCCTGCGATGCAGCCCGAGTCTGGCTCGGGGTTACTGCTTATGGTACTGAAATCTTACCCCAAGCCAGACTCGGGAATACCGCCAGGGAGGTTAAGAGTGTTGAGAGAAACCATTTTTCACTGGCATGGGTGCTTACAATGATCAGCTTTTATTGATTCATGTAAAACCTTTATCCCAAAAGGAAAAAAAAAAAACTGTTGCTGTAACTGCTTGTGTAACTGTGGCTCTGCATTCAGATCTGTGCACTCACTCCTGCCTGCATCCACTTCCATGGGCTGCCTGCACGCAGCTTCGAGGTAGATGCACACACATCTGCCAGGGGTTCTGGATGTAGGATTTTATTAGTCAGCAGACTGAATGAGCGCTTAAAGTGGTTCTTCAGCCTAGAAAGAGAAAGGGACACTTACCTGTCCAGGGATCCAGTGCTGTCCTCACCTGTGCCAATTCTTCATTGGTCTTTGGTCCCCGGCACTGTCATGTTAAAGTGTTACTAAACCCAGGACTCTGCGTTCATTATATCTGAACTTCCACAGTACACAGAGCATGTAACAGTACAGAACAGTAAATATAAATTGATAAATATCTTTTCTCAACAGCAGTATATAGAAGTCTTGTGACTCCTATCAGTGTCTGGTTAAAGCTTGCAGGAGGAGTTTTCACACTGCACTGGCTATCCTATCAGGATCCAGGACCCCTGACCCTCTGTCTGGACTCTGCTGATTGGCCCTGTGCTGATCACTAGGGATGAGCCCGATGTTCGACTCGAACCCCCGTTGTGTCAGAGGGGGGCAGGGTCACCCGTACATGTCACTGGGTAACCCCGCAGCGTTTCCCCGTTGCGTCAGAGGGGGGCGGGGTCACCCACGCACGTCACGGGTGGCCCGCCCTCAGCTATTTAAGAGCTGTCACGGCGGGTTAGTGTTATTCAACAAGAACCACCCATGGAGGCGGATTGTGTCTGCGTTTTTTTTTTCTCCGTATCCTCTGCTCGAGAATGGATGTATATCGCTGGAAATTTTTTTTCTTTCTTTTTTTTTTTTAATAAAGGACTTGTCCCAAGCTGTCTACTGTGTTTTTTTTTTTACCATTTTTGACACTTTTTTTGTGAAATGGTTGGGGTACAATGTACCCGTTAACAATTCACATAGGGGGGCCGGGATATGGGGGTCCCCTTTGTTTAAGGGGGCTTCCAGATTCCGATAAGGCCCCCTGCCCGCATACCCCCACAACCACCAGGCAAGGGTGGATGAGGCCCTTGTCACGCCATTTTTTTTATTTTGGTGTGGGGTTCCACTTAAAATCCATACCAGACCCAAAGGGCCTGGTAATGGACTGGGGGGGGGGGACCCATGCCGTTTTTTTTCAATGACTTTTATCTGTATTGCCAGGACCCGACAATTCATTATAGCCACGAGTAGTTTTGAATAACTTTTTTTCCTTTAGAAATGTCATTTTGTGCAGGGACTGTTCTAAACATGGGAAATATGCGCCACTTTACAGGCATACTATAGACACCCCCCAAGAAATTTAAAGGAATATTTCACTTTTATTGTTTCACTTCAAGCATTATTAAAATCACAGCTCCCGAAAAAACTACAGTTTTTAAAACTTTTTTTTGCATTGATACATGTCCCCTGGGGCAGGACCCAGGTCCCAAAACACTTTTTATGACAATAACTTGCATATTAACCTTTAAAATTAGCACTTTTGATTTTTCACGTTCGTGTCCCATAGACTTTAATGGTGTTCGCGTGTTTAAACAAATTTTTTGCCTGTTCGCATGTTCTGCTGCAAACCGAACTGGGGGGTGTTCGGCTCATCCCTACTCATCACATGCACTCTCCCAAGAAAAAAACAACAATAACAATACACACTAAACTGAGCATGTGAAGCCTGACTCCAGTAACTCTGTCTTATCTGGACCTGTTTTGGAGTCAGTGGACGAAGAGGAGGGTCCGTGTATACAGGATCAAACAGCCTTTTTACACAATGCAGAGGACTAGCTCCTTAGGTTCCGCAAGCTGTGCAGCACTTTGTGAATGGTACCGTAGCCTCCAGGTAGTAGAGGGGGTAAGGAGACAGAAAAACTGAACTTGCCCTTTTGGGTGAAGTCTCGTTTTAAGAAAACATAACATAAACACAAAAAAACTACACCAATTTTTGAACTACACAATGTATCAAGGATGAATATCACATTGCATGTATGCTACCTATTTTAGTGTTCTCGTATTTAATGTATGCATTTTATGCAGAATTCATGGCACATTCTGTGATCATTTAGTACAGGGAGCAGTCACTTCCATTATCTGTATCCATTTTTTAGAGAAAATTACCAGTACATTTGTACAAAAGAAGCTTTTTGTAATAGCAGACCTCCTGCTGTGAAGACATGGCACTCCCTTGACCCAGAATTGTGCTCACATGTAGTGAGTCTATCTGCCTAGGGGTATGAACCGATACTTAGATAAAGCTACAGCTGGAGGTCTGGCGTGGACTCGTAAGGTCACTCCTGATGATGTCTTAGAACAGCAAACCACTTTCATGAACATAAAAAGCACTCATATGTATTACTAATACACACTTCCAGCTATTGATTAAGTTTTATGGCCCAACGTTGTTAGATGGCAACTAATATTATAGCAACAATGGACTACCCTCTCATATCTTGTGTTATTTTGAATGGTATGCAAGGAGGCAAACTTCTTGTTTTAAAAAACAATGTAAACAGTGAAAAATACCGCGCTAACACCTAAAACATGAATAAGCAGCCGCACAGCAAAAGAGAATTGCGAATGAAAATAACAGATAATTGTGCAGCGCTCAATAAGAACAGTCATATGAATAAATGCCGGTTCACACAGGGGCAACACGACTTCCAACGCGACTTTGCGAGACGACTTCAGTGCGACTTGGAGCGACTTACAACGCGACTTCAAGTCGCCTCCAGGACAGGCGACTTTGCAAGTGGCCAATCAAAGAATAATCAGCTCTGTGGGAGGGAGGGGGAGGGAGGGGTTTGCCTGAGAAAACTATTTTCTCTTCCTGTAAAGTTGCTTCAGTTAAGACAGGATCCGACTTTGGAGGCGACTTCCATTAAAATCTATGCGTACAAGTCGCCTAAAAGTCGCCTTGAAGTAGTACAGGAACCTATTCTGAAGTCGGAGCGACTTCAGTAGTGCACATTAAGACAGCTATCATTCATTTCAATGTAAATTCTCATGTCGCACAACTTGGGGCGACACAAGTCGGATCCCAAGTCCCGGTAGTGTGAACGGGCACCATGAAGACATCATGCCAATCCCGGTGAGTGAATGCCTCAAGGTGGTAATTCACTCACCGGGATTAACATCATATTTCATCTTCTATCCTTGGATCATATATATTAATTCATCACTTTGTGGACTTTATTTATTATATTCATTTATTGATTTGCACATGTGTCACTTAGATTGTACAACGGTTTCCTTTTTTTTGCACTATATACAGTCTTATTCATATGACTGTTCTTATTTAGCGCTGCACAATTATCTGTTAAACTTCTTGTTTTAGTTAAAAGAGATTCTAAATGTAGCGGGGTGTTCAATTTAGGGGAGTGTCTGAGTGGTAGTTAGGCTCAGACACATTATTGTTAGGGTTAATGGACCATGTCTGTGCCATGGGAGCTAGTATTGGTGTATAGTTCCCTGGGGCCTACAGGTGGCGCTGTCACCATAGGTCCGGGTTGAACCACAGTACAGGGTTGTGCCTTTTCTTGTCCCCTCTCGGCAGCAGTACGGCGGGGCGGGGAACCTGCTGTGCCTGTCGGGAGAGGGTATAAAAAAGGGGCGGCCATCTTCCATTTGGGGTCTTCGTCCACGCCCAGGCACCTTCGGCCTGGGTGTGTGTGGTTCGTCCACGCCCAGGCACCTTCGGCCTGGGTGTGTGTGTGTCATCTCCGGGTGCTCTAGGCCCGGAGGCCTTGTTCCTGTTCCATCCCAGACACCTTCAGTCTGGGGTGAGGTACTATTTTGGAGGCCCGGAGCCCAGCACCTTCAGCTGGGTTCCGCCGGGGATCGAGGACTCCCAGGTTGCCGCCTTGCGAGGGGACCCGGATCTGGGACGAGGAGGCCAGGGAGGTTACCTGTACCGAAGACCCAGCGCAGAGTTGTGGTGATGGTGACTCTCCGGAGGGATGTCTTCTCCTTTACACGGGCCAAGTACTCTCTAGAAGGAAGTTTGCTTACAGGTCAGTGGCAGTGGCCTAATAGGGCCGTGCCCTATTCATCCAGTCAGTGGCAGTGACTCTATTCACCTGGTCAGTGGCAGTGACCTTTTCTCCAAGTCAGTGGCAGTGACTTCTTATACACCTGGTCTGTGGCAGAGACCAACCTCACGGTCTGTGTGAGAGATCGTGCGCCAAAACTGTTTGTGAAGCCTAAACAGTCAAAGAACCTGATTCAAGTTTGTGCCTGGATCTCCACCCACCTAAGCTGTCCTGTGTCTTGTTCCAACCTGTCTGCTGTCAAAGAGGCATATTTGTTATCCGTGTGAACTAAATATAGAAGTTGGACTTTCAGCTGGTGTGGACAGTTACATTACTGGGGGAAACATAAGGACTTGCCTCTACCTAAGGTAGTGGTGAGAATCATCCTTAGGAGGATTCAACTCCAGCCGCAGGCAGGCCTGAAAATTAACACCGCTCAACCTCCTTACTCAGGAGGGTACGGGCTTGTGGTGCGGTGTGCCTCTCCCCTCCCTGCGAGGAGCTGAAAACACACAAAAAGGCAGGTAGGGGGAGAGGTGAGGGCGCTACACGTGGGGGCTTGAGTCCGGGATATGTCTGCGGTTGGAAAGTGTGTAAACCCCCCCAGAGTTTGAACTTTATTCCCCAGTGAAGTTCCGTGGAGGTCGGCCATATTGAGAACTGCGCCACGAGGAGAACCCTGACTGCGTAGTTCGTGGGCGTGCCAGAGAGAAAGCCCACAAACAATGTAGGAGATGGGAGGAGTCCGGCCATATGTGGAGGTGCACGTGGGGACTTTGGTGCGAAAGGGACAGTGTGCGATGGAGCAGCGAATGGATAACATGGTGTCTCATGCCTCATGGGTTCTGGCTACTACTACCATGAAGATGACTTCCTTTGCTGCTCCCTTGACGGATACGGGAATACGGCTCAAGCCCCGGGGACGATTTGCCCTCTACGCTTGCAAAGATGTGGAGGCCCTCGGAGTGATTTGTCCCGGCTGCTCGGGACTGGTGGTTCATCTGAAGCCATTCGGGCGATGTGAGCACTGTAAGGAGTTCCTGTTTGAGGTCGAGCAACCTACAGAAAAGCCTCGGGCTTTCCACCTCAATTGCCTTACAGGCGCCACCACTCTGGAAGGAGGAATCAGAGCTTACACAGCCACCCCTGCGTGCACTGCCGAGACTTAGGAGGAAGTCACAGAGGACATTGTGTCAGTGAATGAGGAACCGGAGGATGCTACTTCGGTCACCACAGAGTCCTTTCTCCCACCACCCAAGAGGAAGATCGGGTTCGTGAAAGCTTCCCGCGGCCGTGGTGGAGCTATGCCCCAGCGCTTACTCGGAACGGATGCATCCGAAGGGAAAAGTCCCGGACGTCCTGGTTCAGCTACAAGCCGAGGTAAGCCGGGGGAAGAGACTCTGTCAAAGGTCCCGAGTGTTGGGAATTCACATGCCTGTGGATTAACCAGAGGCGGTGACTCGTCCTCCATTAAGAGTTACCTGCCTGCGGAGGAATGTGACACCTCCGACCTGGAGTCCATCTCTGATGCGGAAGATGACGCCGCCATAGATGAACTTTTTGAACGGAATCGCTGGGATAAGAAGCCCCTGTCCTTGTCCCATAGTGCTAGGGACTCACCCATGTCCATTGGGGATAGTACGCCCCGGGTGGTGGCCTCGGAGCCTGAGGAGGGATCTGTCCCCTTGTCTGCCCTTTCACCGTTGGAGACACCGGCATCAGCTACCGAGATGAGACAGGTTTTGCTGCGGACCCCTGTGTCTGGTCCAGAGGTAGTTAAAGTACCTCGGCATCTGGATGCCATCGTCTTGCCTGGCACGGGAGACCGTGCTACCATGCCACCATTGTCCCGGTTGCAGAGACTTTTCAACCAGAGAGTTGCCAGCGAGTATGGGTGGGAGTACCCGTACCTGCCTACTGAACTTTTATTTGAAGTGGAGGCCTGTAGACACCGGTGGTACGAGGACTTTATATGGACATATATTAAAGTACCCCAGGCCCGAAGATACTTTTCATGTTCACCTGCAGCCACCCAGAGATTCAAAGACTGTAAGGCTGCCTGGATGTTGGGTCGGCACATTTATGAGGACAAGGTACTCATTTGCAGGAAGGACAAAGATGACGTTGAGTACCATATAGACACGTTTGATAGGCATTGGAAGCCGTTGGTGTTGCCAGACCCACACTACTACCTGTGAGAGACAAGACTCTGGTGTTGCTTTGTTTTTCTTGAGTGCACTCTTTGGAGCCCAGGAACTTTTTGCCCTAGTTGAAAGGGTATTCTACTCTTTGGAGAAGCGGGAGCTGTTGTTCTTTTTCTCCCCTCTCCGCCCCTACCACAAAGATACAAGGACTTTGGGGAGTAGATAGTTCAGGGCCACAGTAAAGAAAGAAAGGAAGTTTTACCCCAAGAAAAAGAAGAAAAGTTTCTTTTGGGGATGGGTGTTCTGACGTTGTAACTACCACTAGGTGGCGGTGTTATGCAACTATTGCCTTGCTAATGATGTGGTACAGTTTTACTTTAGAAGGAATGGATTTTCCTCTAGTGGAGAATCTTTTCATTCTAACAAAATGTCGTTTGCTGTGTATGTTTTTTTTCTTCCCCTGCAGGCGGACGCCAAGCAAGATTACTGAGAATGGGGTGGATCTTAGCTAATGCAGGCGGGAGGGAAATGTAAATATTTCATGAAAAAAATAAAGTTTTATGTGGCATTTAATGTTTTAATGTGCACATGTGTGATTTCTCCTTTCCCTCTATGTTTTTCACCTCCTTTCCCCATGCTTAGGTTCCGACACAAACTGACAGTCCTCTGTGACTTCCTCCGAATTGTCCTTTTTTTTTTTTAGTTAGTCTCTGGATTGGGCTTATGCTGACTCAGACATGAGAGGCATAGGTTTACTCCAGACACTGGGGACCAGTGTCTATTTAGTGGGGGGAATGTGTAGCGGGGTGTTCAATTTAGGGGAGTGTCTGAGTGGTAGTTAGGCTCAGACACATTATTGTTTAGGGTTAATGGACCATTTATGTGCCATAGGAGCTAGTATTGCTGTATAGTTCCCTGGGGCCTACAGGTGGCGCTGTCGCCATAGGTCCGGGATGAACCACAGTACAGGGTTGTGCCTTTTCTTGTCCCCTCTCGGCAGCAGTACGGCGGGGCGGGGAACCTGCTGTGCCTGTCGGGAGAGGGTATAAAAAGGGGCGGCCATCTTCCATTTGGGGTCTTCGTCCACGCCCAGGCACCTTCGGCCTGGGTGTGTGTGGTTCATCCACGCCCAGGCACCTTCGGCCTGGGTGTGTGTGTGTGTCATCTCCGGGTGCCCTAGGCCCGGAGGCCTGGTTCCTGTTCCATCCCAGACACCTTCAGTCTGGGGTGAGGTACTATTTTGGAGGCCCAGAGCCCAGCACCTTCGGCTGGGTTCCGCCGGGGATCGAGGACTCCCAGGGTGCCGCCTTGTGAGGGGACCCGGATCTGGGACGAGGAGGCCAGGGAGGTTACCTGTACCGAAGACCCAGCGCAGAGTCATGGTGACGGTGAGGACCTCTGGTAACTCTCCGGAGGGATGTCTTCTCCTTTACACGGGCCAAGTACTCTCTAGAAGGAAGTTCGCTTACAGGTTAGTGGCAGTGGCCTAATAGGGCCGTGCCCTATTCACCCAGTCAGTGGCAGTGACTCTATTCACCTGGTCAGTGGCAGTGACCTGTTCTCCATGTCAGTGACAGTGACTTCTTATTCACCCGGTCTGTGGCAGAGACCAACCTCACGGTCTGTGGCAGAGATCGTGTGCCAAAACTGTTTGTGAAGCCTAAACAGTCAAAGAACCTGATTCAAGTTTGTGCCTGGACCTCCTCCCACTTAAGCTGTCCTGTGTCTTGTTCCAACCTGTATGCTGTCAAAGAGGCATATTTGTTATCCGTGTGAAATAAATATAGAAGTTGGACTTTCAGCTGGTGTGGACAGTTACATTACTGGGGGAAACATAAGGACTTGTCTCTACCTAAGGTAGAGGTGAGAATCATCCTCGGGAGGATTCAACTCCAGCCGCAGGCAGGCCCGAAAACTAACACCGCTCAACCTCCTTACTCAGGAGGGTACGGGCTTGTGGTGCGGTGTGCCTCTCCCCTCCCTGCGAGGAGCCAAAAACACACAAAAAGGCAGGTAGGGGGAGAGGTGAGGGCACTACATAAAGTCAAAATATTTTTTTACCGTAATGCGATTTGTGCATTAAAGGGTAACTCCACTTTAGTGGGAAAAATAATAGCAAATAAAAAAAATAAGGGGGGCGTGGCGACCGGACTCCAAGATGGACGCTTAGCTCTGGAGCTCCGCGTGTCAGCCTGAGATACTAACAGCCACCAGAGCCTGCCGGCGTTAGCAAGACCCCTGTGCACCACTGTCGGATCGCTGAACATCCGAGGACTGATCCGGTGATGACCAGAAATCGTAAGAAGCCGTTACAGCCCCAGAAGTTGGACAGCTTCTTCGGAGCAGCGGCGAGGGGGATGCAGCAAGATGGCGGCGGCGCGCGAGTCCTACAACACACATTGCAGCCAGGAGAGCACTACACAGATGGCGGCCCGCCATCCAATGCCATCTTCTCGGCTACTGCACACAGCGCATCTTCCTCTGGGACATCTAGCCCCACAACGCGAAGCCCGGCCAAATCGAGACCGCGGAGGGACTCTCCAGCTAGGCCGCAGCCGGATCCCAGCATGGAGGTAAGCGGGCCGCATTCAGACCAGCGTAAATAGAGGGGGGACCCCATATCGGACTTCCCCACTGCAGACAGGCCCGTGTCTGACACCATGCTGAAAGACATGCTCCTCTCCCTGAGATCCTCCCTGCAGTCAGATATATACAGTGGAATCAATGCATGCCAGAAAGAAGTACAGGCCATGGGACAGAGGGTTCACCTAATAGAAGCAAAAGTGGAAGAACACACTTCTGCATACAACATGATGGTGGAGGCCCACAAAGCACAGGGGGAGGATATAGTTTGGCTCAAAGACAAGATGGCAGATCTCGAGGACAGATCCAGACGGAACAACCTTAAATTGAGGGGGGTCCCTGAAAATGTTCCCCCTGCACAGCTCCTCCAGTATACACAGACTTTGTTTTCCACGCTGTTGCCAGAGGCAACAGCACAGGATCTCCTCATTGATAGAATCCACAGGATCCCCAAACCCTCGTTCCTCCCTGATGATGTTCCCAGGGATGTGCTGATGAGGGTACATTTTTACCATATCAAAGACCGTATACTACAGGCGACACGTGTCCCAGGGAAGGTTCCGCCACAATACGCTAACGTCAGGATGTTACCTGACCTGTCTAGACACACTCTGCAGCGCCGACGCAACCTGCTGACTATAACCAAAGCACTGAGGAATCATAACATACCGCACAAGTGGAAATACCCAGCCACTCTTGTCATCACCCACAATGGGGCTACTGTCTCAGTATCTAAGCTAGAAGAAGGGTTGAATGCTCTACGCCAATGGGGTATTCTCCCGGTCCAAGCTCCTCAACCTCATCATTCAGCGGGTCTGCAACCAATGCAGAATGAATGGCAGGTAGTGTCCCACAAGAAATCTGGTAAGAAAAAAGCCGGTGAAGCTCAATAAATGTCAAAGACCTAACTCATGGTTATCTCAGGTGCACAGGTACCACTGTGGGGTACCCCTTTTGCACCCTACCTTCTGCACTAGCAGCTACGGCTGCCCGAGGATCAGTTTTCAGATCCATTTCTTATGGAAGAACAGTTATATCTACGTTTTCTCTTTCTTATCTACGTTACTATTTTCTTTGTTTTCCCTGTTACCCTTTTTGATATACACAGATACACTATAAGTATACTGACAGCTGTAACTGGAGTCACCGAAACCCTACTGACACCTTATCGCCAGGCTGGAATACAGCGGTCTCCGCTACTCTGGACATGTAAGTGTATTTACGGTTTTGTCATACAGACTATCACCCATCTAATTCAATGACAATTAAAATACTATCCATTAACGCCCGGGGCCTGAATCACCCAGCAAAACGCTTCTCCATGTGGAAAGAGGCACGCACGCAGGGAGCTGACATTCTCTGTGTGCAGGAAACTCATTTTCAACGAGACAAAGCTCCAAAATGCTCACACAAAGACTATCCTTTCATCTACGTAGCTTGCGTGCCTAACACCAAAAAAGGAGGAGTCCTAGTGGCCATCAAAAACTCTCTTTCATTTCAACCCAAGGATACTGTTCTTGATGAAGGAGGCAGATACATAATCCTTACGGGGGATATCAACTCTAAACCATACACGATTGTATCAGTGTACGCCCCTAATTCTCATCAACTCCGTTTTTTGAGGAAAATCCTTACCAAAGCACTAGACATGAAATATGGTAACCTCCTGGTTTGCGGAGACTTTAACATAACGTCAGACCCACTACTGGATACATCCTCTGGCAAACCCCGAAACCACCTGTCTCTACAACCCATGTTACACAAGATGGAACTATTTGACGCGTGGAGATGCCTCCACGCTAATGAACGTGACTATACCTTTTTCTCGAACAGGCACAACTCATATTCTCGCATAGACATGTTCCTGACAAACAAATGGTTGCTCCAAAATGTTGAAAAAACGAACATACATGATATTACATGGTCAGACCATGCTGCTATATCTATGTCTATTACAGAAAAGGGTGTCTCCCCTTCCACCCCCACCTGGCGATGTAACGCTAGAATTCTTCAAGAACCACATCTCCAAAAATCTATAGCTCAACACTTAACTAATTACTTTGCAGAAAATGTTGGCTCTGTTGCTGACCCGAATACTCTGTGGAATGCACACAAAGCCTTTATTAGAGGGATATTAATCCAAATTGGAGCTAGAGAAAAAAAAAAGCAAACACACTTAATAAACACAACTATTGCTGATATACACAACCTAGAATCCCTGAATAAGAAGTCACCGTCAGTGCCCTTAACTAGCAAGTTGAACACCCTTAGAGAAAAACGTAGAGAACTCCTATCGCATCAATATGATAAACATCTCAGACGCCTGAAACTCTCACACTATGCCAACGCCGACAGAGCAGGCAAATATTTAGCTAATAAACTCAAAGCAATACGCTCCAAAACTAGAATACAATACTTGAGACACCCCTCCACTTCACAAAAAATTATTAACCCCCAGGATATAGCCAATCAATTTGCCGAATACTATAGTTCACTCTACAACCTCCATAGGGACACCAATACACCCCAACCGACAGTGGAAAAAATACAAACATTCCTAAATACACTAAAACTTCCATCCCTTTCCCAAACACAACTAGAGGACCTAAACAGTCCCATAACAGCCCTGGAAGTGGAAAAAATAACTAACTCTTTACCGAACGGGAAGTCTCCAGGCCCGGATGGCTTTTCCAATGAATACTTCAAAACATTTAAACACATACTCTCACCCCACATGGCCACAGTCTTCACCAAAGCCACTGAATCTGCGACGCTTCCACGAGAAATGCTACAAGCACACATAGTCACATTACCTAAACCAGGAAAAGAACCCAACACACCTGCCAACTTCAGACCCATTTCACTCCTGAACACTGACACCAAAATTTATGCAAAATTACTGGCTAAGAGACTTACACATATTATACCACTAATTATCAAACAAGACCAGATGGGCTTTGTGAAGGGGAGACAGACCTCTGATGCCACTAGGAGAATCATCAATGTGATACATCATGCTGAAAGAACTCAAACTCCTTCTCTGCTACTCTCTATTGACGCAGAGAAGGCGTTCGACAGGGTCCATTGGACCTACATGGAAATGGTTCTAGAAAAGTTTGGGTTTACAGGATCAATATTGAAAGCTATTTTATCCCTTTACTCTTGCCCGTCGGCCCAAGTTTACTCGGCAGGCCTCCTGTCTAGGCCTTTTGATATCTCAAATGGGACTAGACAGGGTTGTCCCCTGTCTCCAACTATTTTTAACTTGATGATAGAACCACTAGCTGAAGCAATCAGATCCCAACCCTTGATCTCGGGCTTCCAGTTTGGCTCTAATATGCACACCATTAATCTCTTTGCGGATGATGTAATCCTGCTCCTGACTAACCCACTAAAGTCCTTAAAAGAGGCACATAAACTTTTGACAGCATTTGGAAATGTCTCCTATTATAAGGTCAACTTCACAAAATCCCTTATCCTAGACCTAGGAGTACAGTCCCAAATGAAACGATCCCTACAAGAAAACTTACCGTATACCTGGAGCACAGGTAGTATTACCTATTTGGGCATTTCGCTCACTAGTAAGATATCCGCCCTCGCCAAGTCTAACATGACTCCGCTGGTGACCAGACTGGAAGCCCAGCTTAGGGATATTTCAAGAACTGAAATTTCGTGGATGGGTAGAATATCCGCATATAAAATGTTGATACTACCACAAATCTTATATGTGTTCCGCACCCTACCGATACATATTCCTATTCATTTCCTCAACAGCCTCGCGAGTATGAGCTGGAAGTACATATGGCAGGGGAAAAGAGCTAGGTGCTCAAGGAACAACTTGACTTCTCACAAAAAAGCAGGGGGGGCAGGCCTAGCAGACATTTATGACTACCTATGGGCGGTGCGCCTAGACCAGATTAAATTCTGGACTCAAAAATCCGACTTACCCCTCTGGGTTGATATAGAAACTAACCTATCTCCAACGAATGATCTCACCCAACTACTCATAGGAGACAGGTGGGTCCCCTGGAACATTACTACCCTTTCACCTCCAATACAGGCCTCATTGAGGGCCTGGAGACTCCTTTTAGATAAATACCATGGGGACGTACAATCTATGGACTTCAACCTTCCCTTGACTCTATTGGAGTCCAAGATTCCAATGCTAGACGTCACAGACATGACCAATAAGGGCATCCACCACATATCGGACCTATATGACGGCCCAAGACTCAAGACTATAGATCAAATCATGGTACAATATCGTATCTCCTCGCCCGGTTTTTTCAAATGCCTTAGAATTACGCACTTCTTGAAATATCATGCCCCTCCATTAGTGACGGTGCCGAATAAAATCTGGCAATTCTACTCCAAGGCAAAGCAGGATACGAAGGGCATCTCCTTTTTCTATAACCTAATGCAAGACAGAATGACATTCCATAAGACAGCAGCAATGCAAAACTGGGAGGTTGATATGGGCTACACTTACTCGGATGCACAATGGCACCGCGCCTTCATAGAAATTCACAAATCCTCCCACTGCGTAAAACATTGGGAACTAACGATCAAGATTGCAAACAGATGGCACTACACTCCCTTCCGACTTGCCACATACTTTCCAGGTACGTCACCAAACTGCTGGAGAGAGTGCGGGCACGTAGGTAACTTACTTCATATGTTCTGGCATTGCCCTAGTATAAGAAGTCTTTGGAACCAGGTTTTCCAAAAGATCTCATCCTTAACTGGAATACTATCACAGCCCGACCCAGCATTGGCGCTATTGCACCTAAAAATTGACAAATTTCCGCAATTTTATAGGCCAGTTGTAACGCACATATTACTAGAAACACGCCTGTTGATACTGCGTAATTGGAAATCCAATAAAGCTGTGAACATTTCTGAAGTCATGGCAGCTGTTCATAGAAATTATACCTTTGAACGTCTCTTATCAATCAATTCTCTAACATGCAAGAAGTTTGATGAATACTGGGCTATTTGGCCCAAGACCTTTTGATAAACTGTTTAAAAGCCCTAAATGTATGCTTATCACCAATGTGTATCAATTATAGTGTATATCTCTCCCTGTACTCTCCTTTTTCTTTTTTCCCTCTGTTATCTGTTACGTGCAAAAATTCTTTAATAAAAAACTATTGATGTAAAAAAAAAAAATAATAATATAGCACATACAATTGCGACACAAGTCATATTGTAATGGAATGTTATAAAAAATTACTTTTCCTTTTTAATCTGCAGTGCTATATTATTCTGTAAATGCAATGCAATATGGCTACCTGGAGGTGTTTTACACAGATGGTGTACAGAACGCCCCCCAGAAACCTAATTTCCTGCTTATGTGATTGGCTTACTGATTTCCCCAGAAGTCCGCACTAAGATACAAGTCAGATTTCAGGCACCCCCTGCAACAAAAATTTCATTTTTAGTGAGATACTCCCTATAGGAAATCATGGCTAAAGGGATGCAGACCCTGCAGTTTTCCGCATTAGAGCCCTGCAGGATCAACAGCTGATTGATGATTATGAAACCACTCCCAATAGATTCAATTAACAACATGGACACAGACAAACACACAGGGATTTTTTCAGAATAACAAAAGTTAGAAATCTGCAGCAAAGTTTCTTAAAATTCTGGAAATGTACATTGAACACCCAGAGGGGAATGTTTTTTTTTTCTCAACAAAAGTGGAGCTACTTTTTAGGCCTCTTGCACACTGCAGCTTGAAAAAGCTCAGAACATTTTTTTTTTTACTGAGCTAAAGTACAGCTCATTAATTGTAATGTAATTAATTGTAATGCACCTATGCACACAGGTGCGTAAATAAGCATTCTTCAGTATAAATATAACAAAAATGAGAAACATCAGCTTTTTTGGTCAGTAATATACGCCTCATGCACGAAAATACGTGCAAAGACGCACAAATGCACACAAATGCCCATTTATATATTGTGCAGAACAAGAATGCAAGAATAAGTTTGCACGCAAATGGCTGCACATTTCAGGGCCTTTGGACCATCTCTTTCTCAAGCCACTCTCCTGACTTCCTGCTTTCACAGGAGAAACTGAGGGAAGTGCAGCCATAGGTTCCTGCTACTGCCAGTCAAACTCCTGTGAGGAGGGAGCAGGGTCGTGGCTTACCAATGTTTTCTGTGTTTATAGATGCACACAGCCTGGCTCAGGACCCAAAAGGGAATGTGCACGTATGGGTGCCTCCTTAGCACCTGGCTGGCTACAGGAGGCACCCGAAGGAGGGAAGAGTTGACAGCTCAGGTGGGGACTGCCAGAAGAAGAGGTAAGCAAACTTTCTTTGCATTATCATTGCACAAAGCAGGTAAATATAACCACTTGTATATTTAAAAAAAAGGAGTCACACCTTTAGATAAAGGTGGGAAGGGTCAAACTTGACTTCAGGAACTTTCACGGGATATCTGTCCATGTGTGCAGATCAATGAAAATGTATATCCAGGAGCACTCCAAATGGTTCAAGGACCAAAAGGAATGGTGCTTAGTGAAGGAAACAGTGGATGATGCCACTGTGTAAGCCCCAATCAAATGCTGGCGGGTAAAAGAGCCCTGAAAGGCTTTGAAACATTGCTGTACTACATGTGACCATTAACCACTTCAGCCCCGGACCATTTCGGCTGGTTAAAGACCTGGCCCTTTTTTGCGATTCGGCACTGCGTCATTTTAACTGACAATTGCGCGGTCGTGCGACGTGGCTCCCAAACAAAATTGATGTTCTTTTTTCCCCACAAATAGAGATTTCTTTTGGTGGTATTTGATCACCTCTGCGGTTTTTATTTTTTGCGCTATAAACAAAAATAGAGCGACAATTGTGAAAAAAATTACATATTTTTTACTTTTTGCTATAATAAATATCCCCCAAAAATATATAAAAAAACATTTTTTTCCTCAGTTTAGGCCGATACGTATTCTTCTACATATTTTTGGTAAAAAAAATCGCAATAAGCGTATATTGATTTGCGCAAAAGTTATAGTGTCCACAAAATAGGGGGTAGTTTTATGGCATTTTTATTAATATATTTTTTTTACTAGTAATGGCGGAGATCAGCAATTTTTATCGTGACTGTGACATTATGGCGAACACATCGAACACTTTTGACACATTTTTGGGACCATTGTCATTTTTACAGCGATCAGTGCTATAAATATGCATTGATTACTGTGAAAATTACACTGGCAGTGAAGGGTTTAACCTCTAGGTGGCGCTGTAGGGGTTAAGTGTGACCTAATGTGTGATTCTAACTGAAGGGGGGCGTGGCTTGGCGTGTGACGTCACTGATCGTCATTCCCTATGACAGGGAACAGACGATCAGTGACACTGCCACTAGGAAGAACGGAGAAAGGTTTGTTTACACTCACCTATCCCCGTTCTTCAGCTCTGTGACCCGATCGTGGGACACTGGCGGTGATCGGGTCCGCGGGTCCCGCGGGTGCCGTCATGAAGCTTTGGACCGCATCGCGAGCGTGCCGCCGGCGGCATGCGTGACCCGCGGACAGGTTTCAAAAGGGGACGTACCTGTACGCCCTTGTGCCTGTCCGTGCCATTCTGTCAACGTACATCGTCGTGTGGCGGTCCTTAAGTGGTTAAAGTGAAATTATAGGCAAAACTTTTTTTTTTTTTTTTGGATAGAATAAAGGAGGGTTATAACCCCTGTGAGATTTTAAATTTTTTTTGCCATCTCTGTCCCATTGTAGAGATTTCATTTCACTTCCTGTCCCATAGCCAAAGAGGAAAGGAAAGGAAATCTCTGCAAATTAAGGGAATTCCTTGGGGACCCCCAGATAACCAGAACTAATGTCCCGTTGGAAGATTTCCTCTCTTTTCTGGGGACAACCCAAAATTTGGGGTTTCTTTTACATTCGCTTTCAATGATAATGGTAAACAGGACAAATAGAGAAGGTGAAACTCCCTAATGGGGGCACAGACAAAAATAAAAAACGACAAGCATTCTAATCCCTCTGCACTCTATCCAAAAAAAAAAAAAAGATTTGCCTGTATTTATACTTTAAATGCGAAGAGGTGGACACTGCTTTATGGAATGCATCGTGAGCTAATAGTCTCTTTATGGAATAATATGAATAAATTGCATTTAAAAGAGTGTCAGTACTAGGCTTTTTAAATTATGTCATGCTTAATAAAATCTTGTATTTTTTATACAATTTATTTATGGTGAAGTGTTGTGCTATTCTTAAAAAACTGTTATTACTAATAAATACACCAATATAATAGGGATCTTTTTACATTTTCCAGGGAGTCACTTCCATTCTTTCTTTGCTGTATGTGATCATTAAATGTTCTGTTTTTTGGATTATATGGTGTGATGGTTACTATAGACTGAATTGTCTTCCATTAACAGCTATCTGCAGTATAGGGCTTGCTCACAACCACAAGAGTCAATGTAACTCATTGCATGATGCATGTTAAAATGTGCATTACAGCTATGCATGGGTGCATTAATGTGTATTGCCATTCAAAGTTAATTGAAACACAATGCATGTATAGAGTGTGCTGCAATGCAACTTTATAAGTGCAATACAACCTGCAGTTGCATATGCTCTACTACATGTTGGTTTGAAAAGAACAGGCTGCAAGCACAGCGGGGTTGATTTACTAAAGGCAAATAGGCTTTGCACTTTGCAAAGTGCAGTTGCGCTCTGAAAGAGCAGTTGCTCCAGAGAGTAAATGAGCAGAAGCTGTGCTGACCTCCATCATCCAATCATGTGCACGTTCCTTGCATGTGATTGGGTATTCTTTGCAAAGTGAAGCTTTACCGTATTTACTGGGGCAACTGTTCTTACAGAGTGCAACTGCACTTTGCAAAGTGCACAGTCTATTTGCCTTTAGTAAATCAACCTCAGTGTGTTTTTTTTTCCAGCACACTGTGCTAAGCTATGGTTGGGACTAAAGACTTTGGGGGTTATTTATGAAAGGCAAATCCACTTTGCACTACAAGTGCAAAGTGCACTTAAAATTGCACTGAAAGTCGCTGTAAATCTGAGGGGTAGATCTGAAATGAGGGGAAGCTCTTCTGATTTTATTATCCAATCAAGTGCAAGCTAAAATGCTGTTTTTTATTTTCCTTGCATGTCCCCCTCGAATCTACAGCGACTGCACTTTCAAGTGCACTTTCAGTGCAATTTCAAGTGCACTTTGCACTTGTAGTTTGCATTTGTAGTGCAAAGTGGATTTGCCCTTTGACTCCTGTTGACTTCAATAGGGTTCGGATTTAGCATCTGAACTTCAGTTATGTTCAGTGAACCACCCCTGAATCTAAACCTGAGACTTTCAGCATATCTCAACTAGTAGTAACATTTGTTTTACTTTGAGTCTAGGATGTAAAAAGTTAGTATATCATAAATGGGGAAATACACTTTATTAGACAATTTCATAATAGACAGTACTTATTTTGTCTATATAAAGTTATTTAGAATCTCCCACTGTGAAACTGAAACCCCATACATTACAGTAAAAGTGGGATGAAAAAAAAAAAAAAAAAACAGATCAGCTTCGGAGAGAATATTTCAAATTAAGACCAGATGGAAGCTGAAGGCGGTTCACTTGTTGGAGTCAGTGACATTTAAAAAGCCATCACTTCCTTTTCATTTCACATTCAGACCTACAGTACTTTATGCAGCCAGGTTGGGGGTTAAAATAAATGAATGGCAGTAATTATTTTGCATAATATTTGTTTTCAGATGGAATTTTATTGCTGTAGCATAAAATGGAATTTTATAGTTTTTAAACAAAATTGAAGCTGGAGGCTATTCTGAAAAGGTTTTGTGCACTTAATGTTAACTCAATGTTAACGTCTTAGAAATAGTTTTAACTTTATTAAATAGCCTAAATTGCTACAGTGTGTCACAGAAAAATTTCCAATATAACGATCAATTTTACTCCTTTTACTTTTACTGCCTTCATCTTCCCTTCACACATTGGCTGGCAAATCATGCTTTTTCTTTTTAGCTAAATAATTCTAGTTGTATAACTTTTATCTAGGAATTGTTAGAGAGCTGAGGCATGATAAAGAGCTTGCAACAGCCTCTATTCACAGGAACTGTACTGTTAAATGGAGAACTAAGATGAATGGCATGAGTCACTTTCTAGTACAGCTTCACCTTTGGTGAAGTTGTCATTTAACTGTTTCAGTCCACCCCCCGAATGCAGTCCACCCAGAAAAATAATTACGTTCAGCCCTGATCCTGGGATTTTTGATGTGTGACCCTGTTTGATGCTTCACAGTCTTCACAAGGAAAATGTCTGGCCATACTCTATAGGACCAATAAGAGGGGAGTGATGGTGCAAAAAAAATATGTGTACATGGGCTGCCTACATACCTAATTAAGCCTGTAGAACGGGGGTCTCAAACTGGTGGCCCCCCAGCTGTTGCAGAACTACAAGTCCCATCATACCTCTGCCTGAGGGAGTCATGCTTGTTACTGTCAGCCTTGCAATGCCTAATGGCACTTGTAGTTTTGCAACAGCTGGAGGGCCGCCAGTTTGAGACCCCTGCTGTAGAACCATGTATGTCTCATACTCTTTAGGACCACCATGAGAATGACCCTCCTACAGCAATGAATGAGGTCACATTTACAGTATGAAAAGGAGATGGTCCAAGGTTTTTTTTTTTTCAAAGGCTGTGTGCTGCTAACTAGGTCCACACAGTGTACACCACTGGATCAGAGTTAGGTATGTTACCAGATGGGCTGCACAGAGGGTTCAGAGAGGAGGAGGTTGGCATTATTCAAGGAACAATTTCACCAACAGTGAAGTTGTCCCTTAACGTCAATTACAATCATAGTAAGTGGGGTGTCATTAACAGTCAGCATGGCCTTTCTTCATCACATTTGCATGGGACAACAAACTCAACTGAACAGTCATGCTTCCCAAGGTCCTCCATATATAAATAGAGAGATAAGCCTGGTGCCATTTTTAGAGCCTAATTAGAAATACTGCATGACAGGTACTGAACAATGTTTTTGCCCAGGGAACTCTTTCTGTAGATTTTAAGATAATTAATAAGAGTACATTATTTATACATCATACTGACTTGAATGATGACCCCTTTTGTATTAGCTCTGACCCTTGTGACTTTAACAACTTTGGTAAATACTACTGCTAGGATGTACTATTATAGGCCACATTGGGTCTGCTTTATATACAGGGAACCCTTGCAACCATAAAGAATACCAAACAAGCTGAACAAAAGATTATTCTTTTTTTTCAACTTTAGATAGTCTTCTATCTCTTCCCAACTCCCTCTGCACAACCAGCCCCCTTTATATCTCTTGATGAATTTAGCCAAAAAGGCCAGAAGAGCAAAACGAAACAATGACATTATTGTAAAATATTCTTGATTTTTGTAAAGTATTCTTGAACCCATTATCTTCCATTTGAGTTTATTGTACTATATTTAATGTATATTTTAATTTATATTTGTTTCTAGCTACTTGTTATACCAGTGTTGTGATTATGTGTCCCATCACTTTTTATCTTAGTTTACCCTACTCTATTATAGATCTGACCTGTCTTACAATACTCCATCTTTACAATCCTACAATCTTACAATAGCAAATGTGCTCAAAGAAATTTGTGCCCATAGACTTCAGCGTATCGTCCTGTTCCTGTACTGTGGAAGTGGCAAATTGAATCCATAATTTTTTTGGGGGAAAATTAAAATGTTTGATGTTCATTAACCACTTAACGACCTCTCACTGTATGTATACGTTGGCAGAATGGCACCGACAGGCACAATCACGTACAGTGTACGTGACTGCCTTTGTATAGTTGGGGGGTCCAATCGGACCCCCCTTCTATACAGTGAGCGGTCGTTATCTGTTGGGGAGCGATCCGGGATGAGGGGCCGGCCACCCCCTCGCGATCGCTCTCGGGGAATGAGAAAGCTTCCTCTGCTGTGTAATGTTTACACAGGCAGAGGAAGTGATGTCATCTCTCATGCGGCGCTCACATATACCGAGCGCCGTACAAGAGAAGACACACAGGTTAGTGCACAAACAGTACACTGACACCAGGACACATAGGAACATAAATCGCCCCCCCCAGGCCCCCCCAGGCCCCCCCAGATCACCCCCCAGCCCCCAGTCACAGTGTCACTGATTGCAGTGACCATTTATTTACTGATCACTGTAATCAGTGACATTTGTGACTGTAAAAGTGTCACTACAGTTAGTTTAGGTCCAGTGTAGCCCCCTAACCCCCCCTAATAAAGGTTTAACCCCCTGATCACCCCCCAGATAACCCTTTCACCCCCTAGCACCGCCGTCACTAAGAGATCGTTTTTCTGATCGCTGTTTTAGTGTCGGTGATGCCGATCGGTAGCCAGTTATTTTTTTTAGGTTCGCCGCAGGTTTTTATAGCGTTGGGTACCCCAATATATTACCTAATAAAGGTTTAACCCCCTTGATCGCCCCCCAGGTAACCCTTTCACCCCCTATCACCACTGTCGCTAAGCGATCGTTTTTCTGATCGCTGTCTTATTGTCGGTGATGCCGATAGGTAGCCAGTTATTTTTTTTAGGTTCGCCGCAGGTTTTTATAGCGTCAAGTACCCCCATATATTACCTAATAAAGGTTTAACCCCCTTGATCACCCCCCAGGTAACCCTTTCACCCCCTATCACCACTGTCACTAAGCGATCGTTTTTCTGATCGCTGTCTTATTGTCGGTGATGCCGATAGGTAGCCAGTTATTTTTTTTAGGTTCGCCGCAGGTTTTTATAGCGTCAGCTACCCCCATATATTACCTAATAAAGGTTTAACCCCCTTGATCGCCCCCCAGGTAACCCTTTCACCCCCTATCACCACTGTCGCTAAGCGATCGTTTTTCTGATCGCTGTCTTATTGTCGGTGATGCCGATAGGTAGCCAGTTATTTTTTTTAGGTTCGCCGCAGGTTTTTATAGCGTCAGCTACCCCCATATATTACCTAATAAAGGTTTAACCCCCTTGATCGCCCCCCAGGTAACCCTTTCACCCCCTATCACCACTGTCGCTAAGTGATCGTTTTTCTGATCGCTGTCTTATTGTCGGTGATACCGATAGGTAGCCAGTTATTTTTTTTAGGTTCGCCGCAGGTTTTTATAGCGTCAGGTACCCCCACATATTACCTAACAAAGGTTTAACCCCTTGATCGCCCCCCAGGTAACCCTTTCACCCCCTTTTGCCAGTGTCATTAAGCAATCATTTTTCTGATCGCTGTCTTATTGTCGGTGATGCCGATAGGTAGCCAGTTATTTTTTTTAGGTTCGCTGCAGGTTTTTATAGCGTCGGGTACCCCCATATATTACCTAATAAAGGTTTAACCCCTTGATCGCCCCCCCAGGTAACCCTTTCACCGCCTTTTGCCAGTGTCACCAAGCGATCGTTTTTCTAAACGCTGTATTAGTTATGCTGGTGCCGATAGATAGCCAGTTATATTTTTTAGGTTCGCCGCAGGTTTTTATAGCGTCAGGTACCCCAATATATTATCTAATAAAGGTTTTAACCCCCTAATTGCCCCTAGTTAACCCTGCGTCACACCCCAGGCAGCGTCAGGTTAGTGCCAGTAATGCCAACACCCACGCGTGAAGCATACACCTCCCTTAGTGGTATAGTATCTGAACAGATCAATATCTGATCTGATCAGATCTATACTAGTGTCCCCAGCAGTTTAGAGTTTCCAAAAACGCAGTGTTAGCGGGATCAGCCCAGATACCTGCTAGCACCTGCGTTTTGCCCCTCCGTCCAGCCCAGGCCACCCAAGTGCAGTATCGATCGATCACTGTCACTTACAAAACACAACACACATAACTGCAGCGTTCGCAGAGACAGGCCTGATCCCTGCGACTCCAGTGCTGTAGGAGGTGATCTCACCACCACAGTTAAAAAAAAAAAGCATATATGCCGAAGCATTGGGGCAGCAGGGGCGGAGGAGCGGAGGAGCGATTTTGCTCCTAATGCCGCATACATACGGTCGAAATTCCGACGGAGGCTTGCCCGTGGAAAAGTCCGACCATGTGTGTGCGGCATAATTTTTGCGGGAGGATGCCCCAATGCTTCGGCATATATAAATGGTGCATGTATGCCCATCATTAGAAGTGGGTGGATGAATGACGGTATTCTAATGGTGGGCATACCCACTGATCAATCTCTTTTTTTTGTTCAGCCAACAGGCTGCATGAAAAAAAAGATTACAATACATGTCCAACAAGGACCAGCAACGTACTGGTATGTTGCTGGATTTTGAATGGTTATACCAGCTTGATGCCTGCGGGTTTAGGTATCATCTTGGTATCATTCTTTTCAGCCAGCGACCGGGTTTCATGTAAAAGCAATCCTAGCGGCTAATTAGCCTCTGGACTGCTTTTACAAGCAGTGGGAGGGAATGTCCCCCCCCGGATATAAAAAGCGCCATTGGGAAAGCATTTTATCACAACGATCTTGGTGTGGTCAGATGCTTTGAGGGCAGAGGAAAGATCTAGGGTCTAATAGACCCCAGTTTTTTCAAAAAAAGAGTACCTGTCACTACCTATTGCTATCATAGGGGATATTTACATTCCCTGAGATAACAATAAAAATAATAATAAAAAAAAAATGGAAGGCACAGTTTAAAAATAAAATAAAAAAGCTAAATTTATAATAAAAAAATAATAAAAAAAAGCACCCCTGTCCTGCCCTGCTCTTGCGCAATGGCGAACGCAAGCGTCAGTCTGGCGTCATATGTAAACAGCAATTGCACCATGCAAACCAATAAATATATGCTTATTGACATTTTTTTTACTAAAGACATGTGGCTGAATACATTTTGGCCTAAATGTATGACTAAAATTGAGTTTATTCGATTTTTCTTATAACAAAAAGTAGTAAATATCATTTTTTTTCAAAATTTTCAGTCTTTTTTCGTTTATATCGCAAAAAATAAAAATCGCAGAGGCAATCAAATACCATTAAAAGAAAGCTCTATTTGTGTGAAGAAAAGGACGCAAATTTCGTTTGGATACAACATTGCATGTCCGCACAATTTACAGTTAAAGCAGCGCAGTGCAAAATTCTGAAAACACCTCTGGTCCTTTAGCTACAAAATGGTCCGGGGCTTAAGTGGTTAAACCAGATTACTCCAACCAATCCTTAGAGATATGACAATGGGCGCCTCTGCCAATTAGGAGGGGCTATTTTTTAGACCTTTTTAAATTCATTATTATCATAATTTTCACATTTTAGCTCAAATGTCCTGCCCAAGTAGCTGGTTCACAAGTTACATTTTGGTAAATACAGCACTGACCAAAACTACATAGGAATATCCAGTATGACGCAAGTCTTTAATCACAAACATTACTTATCTTGATAGTGTAAAATCCTTGATTCAAACGTTGTTCACAGATGATAACAATTTGTTAGGAAACAATAAAAAGGTTCATTGTTTCATAATCATGTTTACAGAAGAATCTTTTGGATATAGTGTATCAGCATGAAAGGGAAATATCTAGCAATGGTTTCTTTGTGTCCAGTATACCCAGGAGTCCATTTTAATTTGAAACAAACTGACCTTAGGGACTTACAGACTTTGCAAACCATCCTGTTTGCCTCTATTAATGGAGTTATCTTGTGAACTCTGGATAAAAACCACAAGAAATTTAATGTCTTAAAAGGGCAAAAATTGCCCATAAGGGTAGCATATAATACACATCCCTCCCTGGGAGACAGGATCATTAAAGTCATAAGGCGCCACAGTTGTAATTGGGATGTCCCAATATGCAGTCTCTCAGTCGGAGTCATTTCTTTTCATTGATAGTGGAAAGAATTCATTTTTATTCCTGGGTGAGAAATTCTTATTATGGGACAGTCTCAAGACCTCCAGAGCTCACACAGGAAGTAGTTGTATTATTGGTTGTGGTCAGCTGGCTGCCTGTACTATTACTATAATGGGACTGCAGATATCATTCTAAAGCATCATAGTTATGGGATCTTGGTGTTATCCAGGGTAGGAATTCAATTATGATTTAATATTCTTATCCTAGGAAAAGAACCATATACCTTGTACAAAGCATTGGAAAATGTATGCTCATGCTTTGAGTGTTTACTTTTAAAATGGTGCACAGTTATATAATTCTTTCTGGACTATGTGGAACTATAAGCAAAATAAAACATTAAATATACAGTATAATTCAGTCTGCCAATAGCATTAACACAACAATTTTTGAATTTTGCTTACTTAACGGGCCAAGCTAGGACAAACCATTTAACATTGGCAGGGGTGATTACAAAAGCTAGTTTTTATTTGGTTTCCCTCTTTTTTAAATAATAAGAAAATAAAAATTATTACTGCAAGCTGTAGTTAGACTTTCATTTATTTTTCTCCCACTTAAAGCCCATTTAAAACCACTATTCTGTCCAAGGTATGATGCATTGGGGTTGATTTACTAAAGGCTATTAGTAAATGTGGTGCAATTTTATTTTGCAAAGAACACCCAATCATGTTCATGTAAAATAGAAAAAAAAAAACAGCATTTTGCTTGAATATAATTGGATGATGGAAGTCAGCAAAGCTTCACCTCATTCGCAAGTTCTGGGGCTAATTTCCTTGCAAAGTGCAACTTCTTTTGCAAAGTGTACAGTTAATTTTCCTTTAGTAAATCAACCCCATTGTGTGAAACAGAGAGGCATGAGGCATTGCATGTAATAAAGAGCAGGGATGAGCCGAACACCCCCCTGTTCGGTTCGCACCAGAACCTGCGAACAGACAGAATGTTCGTGTGAACTTTAGAACCCTATTAAATACAATGGACTCGAACGTTCGAAATCTAAAGTGCTAATTATAAAGGCTTATATGCAAGTTATTGTCCTAAAAAGTGTTTGGGGACCCGGGCCCTGCCCCAGGGGACATGTATCAATGCAAAAAAAAACGAGGGGGCGGACCTGATGGGGAACTTCCTTCACTGTGTAATACATGTATAGACCCGCCCCTTCTCATGTTCCGCATCAGGTCCTCAGCCTTACACCTAGTCATTGGCTGAGCGGACTTGATGGGGAACTTTAGAAGGGGCGGGTCTATACATGTAATAGACTGCGGAGGAAGTTCCCCTTCAGGTCCGCTCAGGCTCAGCCAATGACGGACAGCGCTGGACATCGGATCGCCGCGGGACACTGGATTTCACCGCTGGAATGTTTTTTTTTTAATAAAGGACTTTTCCAAGGTGTGTGTGTGTTTTTTTTTACATTTTTTGACACTTTCTTTGTGAAATGGTAGGGGTACAATGTACCCCTTACCAATTCACATAGGGGGGGCCGGGATCTGGGGGTCCCCTTTGTTAAAGGGGTCTTCCAGATTCCGATAAGCCCCCCGCCCGCAGACCCCCACAACCACCGGGCAAGGGTTGTGGGGATGAGGCCCTTGTCCCCATCAACATGGGGACATCCTCCCCATGTTGAGGGCATGTGGCCTGGTATGGTTCAGGAGGGGGGGCGCTCTCTCATCCCCCCTCTTTTCCTGCGGCCTGCCAGGTTGCATGTTTGGGTAAGGGGCTGGTATGGATTTTTGGGGGGACTCCACGCCATTTTTTTTATTTGGGGTGGAGTTCCCCTTAAAATCCATGCCAGATCTGAAGGGCCTGGTATGGATATTTGGGGGAACCGCACGCATTTTTTTTTTTTTTTATAATTTGCGGCGTGGTTCCCCATAATATCTATACCAGACCTGAAGGGCCTGGCAATTGAATTCTGGGGGACCCCCATGCTTTTTTTTTATTTTTAGCAATGACTTTTGTATGTATTGCCGGGAGCCGACAATTCATTAATAGCCGCGAGTGAGTTTTAAATGACTTTTTTTCCTTCAAAAATGACATTTTATGCAGGGACAGTTCTAAGCACGGGAAACATGCGCCACTCTACATGCATATCATACACACCCCCTAGGTATGAAATTTAAAGGAATATTTCACTTTTATTGTTTCACTTTAAGCATTATTAAAATCACTGCTCCCGAAAAAAACGTCCGTTTTTAAAACTTTTTTTTGCATTGATACATGTCCCCTGGGGCAGGACCCGGGTCCCCAAACACTTTTTAGGACAATAACTTGCATATAAGCCTTTATAATTAGCACTTTAGATTTCTCCCATAGACTTTTCGAATTTGCCGCGAATACCCCAATTTGTTCGCTGTTCAGCGAACGGGCGAACAGGCAATGTTCGAGTCGAACATGAGTTTGACTCAAACTCGAAGCTCATCCCTAATAAAGAGGTGTGAGGTACTGAGTGTAGTAAAGAGGCATGGGACACTGCATATAATAGAAAAGTAGGATACACTGCAAAAAGTAGAAAGTTATGAGACACATGGAGTTGATTTACTAAAGGCAAATAAGCAGGTCACTTTAAAAGGGAAGTTCCAATTTGCAAATTAATTTGCCCAGGAGCTTAGTGATTGTGGTGAAATTTCACTTTGTAAAGAATACCCAATCATGTGCACATTTGTTTTTTAAAAATACCTTTTCGGCTTACACATGATTGAACGATGGAAGTCAACAGAGCTTCACCTCATTTACTAAGCTTTGGGGAAAATTATTTTGCAAAGTGAAACTCCCCTTTGCTAAGTGAACAGCCTATTTGCCTCAGCAAATCAACATCACACTGTATAATAGAGAGGTTTGAGTTACTGCGCAAAGTAGAATGGCTTGAGGCACTACACATAGAGGAATGGCCTGAGACAACGCATAGAGTAGAATGGCCTGAAGCACAACATAAAATAGGATGGCCTGAGGCACTGCATGGAATAGAATGGCTCAAACCACTGCATGTAGAAGAATGGCTTTAGGCACTTCATGTAGTAGAATGGCCGGAGACTATGCATAGAGTAGAATGGCCTAAGGCACTACTAAATAGAATAGAATGGCTTGAGGCGCTGCATTTAGAAGAATGGCTTGAAGCACTGCATGTAGTAGAATAGCCAGAGACAATGCATAGAGTACAATGGCCTGAGACACTGCATGTAGTAGAATAAACTGTGACTCTACATGTAGTAGAATGTCTCAAGGAGCTACATGTAGTAGAATGGCCTGAGGCACTCGTGTCTTAGAATGTTCTGATGTACTTCATAATATAAAAATAAGACAATATATAAAACCTAGCAGAAGTGTAAACCCTTCTCAACTCAAAGCAAGAAATCATTTTTGGCTGATGTTGGGCCATAGAGGTGACAGTTGGCAGTTTGAGAAAGTGGTAGCAATAGCAGTAACCGCATCCTCCAACATAAGGACCTATGTATTCTTTTGTTCTTAAAGTAGAATTCCAGGTAAAACCTAGTGGTCCAGCGTGCAAGTCGCATTCAAAGATAAAACGTGTAACGGTAAACTTTGCATTGTTTTTTGGTGCAGTTTTAGGTGCATTAAGCTGCTTCTAAACAAGATTGCTTTGATATTGGTCAATATGCTCTAAAGTATTATGATCTGTCTTGGCATGTAAATGATTTTAATTTCTGGTATCTTCTGTTTAGGCATCACCAATGCACTTTGTAAGCTGCAGAACACATTGCTTGTCACCTATGCTTGAAAGTATTTAATGTCAAAGTGTGACATGCAACAAGCTGGTGAGGATGTAGTATACTACAATAACAGAGACTGTCATAAATCTCCCATGGACTGTGTGTAGGTTATAGGAACAGTTTCTATTCACGTAAATTTTAAACACAACATGGGGCCATATTTATGATGCGAATACACAAAATATTCACTGCAGGTGAATCAGTCACTATAATTTGAAAAATATGCATCAGCAAGATTAATCTGCAACAAATGACCGGTGAATGGGACATTTATTTTGGATAGAGCAAAGGAGAGTTATAACCACTATCAGATTATTATTTTTTGCCATCTGTGCCCCATTGTGGAGATTTCCCTTCACTTTCTGTCCCATACCTAGGGATGAGCTTTATGTTCGGGTCAAACATGAGTTCGACTCGAACATTGGCTGTTCGCCCGTTCGCCGAATAGCGAACAATTTGGGGTGTTCGCGGCAAATTTGAAAGCCGCGGAACACCCTTTAAAAGTCTATGGGAGAAATCAAAAATGCTAAATGTATTATTTTTAATATGCAAGTTATTGTCATAAAAAGTGTTTGGGGACCTGGGTCCTGCCCCAGGGGACATGTATCAATGCAAAAAAAAAGTTTTAAAAACAGCTGTTTTTTCGGGAGCAGTGATTTTAATAATGCTTAAAGTGAAACAATAAAAGTGAAATATTCCTTTAAATTTTGTACCTGGGGGGTGTCTATAGTATGCCTGTAAAGTAGCGCATGCTTCCCATGTTTAGAACTGTCCCTGCACAAAATTAAATTTCTAAAGGGAAAAAAGTCATTTAAAACTACTCGCGGCTATAATGAATTGTCGGGTCCCGGCAATACAGATAAAATTAATTGAAAAAAACGAACCAAAATTTAAAAAAAATAATGCGTGGAGGTCCCCCCAAATTCCGTATAAGGCTCTTCAGGTCTGGTATGGATATTAAGGGAAACCCTGCGCTTTTTTTTTTTTAAATGGCGTAGGGGTCCCCCCTTAAAATCCATACCAAACCCTTTAGGTCTAGTATGGATTTTAATGGGAACCCCACGCCAAAATAAAAAAAATGGCGTGGGGTTCCCCCAAAATTCCATACCAGACCCTTATCCGAGCATGTAACCTGGCAGGCCGCAGGAAAAGAGAGGGGGACAAGAGAGCGCCCCCCCTCTTGAACCATACCAGGCCACATGCCCTCAACATGGGCCTCATCCCCACAACCCTTGCCCAATGGTTGTGGGGGTCTCTGGGCGGGGGGGCTTATCGGAATCTGGAACAAAGGGGACCCCCAGATTCCGGCCCCCCCATGTGAATTGGTAACGGGGTACATTGTACCCCTATCATTTCAGAAAAAAATGTGTCAAAAGTGTTAAAAACCACAGTAGACCGCTTGGGACAAGTCCTTTATTAAAAAAAAAAAGAATAAAAAAATTCCAACGATGTAATCAAGCCGGCTCGATCCTGCCTCCATGGGAATGACAGCACTTTTATAGCTGAGAGCGGGGCCACCCGTTACATGCACGGGTGATCCCGCCCCCCTCTGACGCAAGGGGAAATGCCGGGGTTACCCAGTGACATGTACGGGTGACCATGCCCCTTCTGACACGTCACGGGAAACCCGCGTTGCATCAGAGGAGGCGGGGTCACCCGTACATGTCACTGGGTAACCCCGGCATTTCCCCTTGCGTCAGAGGCAGGAGAGCATCATTCCGCGGGTCCCTCCCATGGAGGCAGGATCGAGTCGGCTTTTTTTTTCCTCTCCGTATCGCTCGAGAATGGATTACATCATTGGAATTTATTTTTTCTTTTTCTTTTTTCTTTTTTAATAAAGGACTTGTCCCTAGCTGTCTACTGTGGTTTTTAACATTTTTGACACATTTTTGTGTGAAATGGTAGGGGTACAATGTACCCCGTTACCAATTCACATAGGGGGGGCAGAATCTGGGGGTCCCCTTTGTTAAAGGGGGCTTCCAGATTCCAATAAGCCCCCCGCCTGCAGACCCCCACAACCACCGGGCAAGGGTTGTGGGGATGAGGCCCATGTCCCCATCAACATGGGGACATCCTCCCCATGTTGAGGGCATGTGGCCTGGTACGGTTCAGGAGGGGGGGCGCTCTCTCATCCCCCCTCTTTTCCTGCGGCCTGCCAGGTTGCGTGCTTAGATAAGGGTCTGGTATGAATTTTTCGGAGGAACCCCACTCCATTTTTTTTTTTTTTTTGGCACGGGTTCCCCTTAAAATCCATACCAGACATAAAGGGTCTGGTATGGATTTTGAGGGGACCCCTACGCCATTTTTAAAAATGGTGCAGGGTTCCCCTTAATATCCATACCAGACCCGAAGAGCCTGATATGGAATTTGGGGGGACCCCCACGCATTTTTTTTTTATTTTGGTTCAGGGTTCCCCTTAATATTCATACAAGACCCAAAGGGCCTGGTAATGAACTTGGGGGGGGGACCCCTGCCGTTTTTTTCAATGACTTTTATCTGTATTGCCGGGACCTGACAATTCATTATAGCCGCAAGTAGTTTTAAATGACTTTTTTTCCTTTAGAAATGTCATTTTGTGCAGGGACTGTTCTAAACATGGGAAACATGCGCTACTATACAGGCATACTATAGACACCCCCCAGGTACGAAATTTAAAGGAATATTTCACCTTTATTGTTTCACTTTAAGCATTATTAAAATCACTGCGCCCGAAAAAACTGCCATTTTTAAAACTTTTTTTTGCATTGATACATGTCCCCTGGGGTAGGACCCAGGTCCCCAAACACTTTTTATGACAATAACTTGAATATTAACCTTTAAAATTAGCACGTTCGTGTCCCATAGACTTTAACAGTGTTCGAACAAAATTTTTGCCTGTTCGCATATTCTGCTACGAACCGAACCGGGGGGGGTGTTCGGCTCATCCCTACCCATAACCAAACAGGAAGGGAGAGGAAATCCCTGAAAATTAAGAGAATTCCTTGGGGAACCTCAGTTCACCTTAACTAGTATCCCCTATGGAAGATTTCCCCTCTATTACTTTTCTGGAGACAACCCAGAATTTGGGATTTTCTCTTACTTTCACGTTCAATGATAATAGTAGATGGGGCAAATAGAGAAGATGAATCTCCTTAATGGGGGCACAGACGGCAATAAAAACTGACAATCGTTTTTAATCCCTCTTCACTCTATCCAAAACAAAAAAAAAAGGTTTTGCCTTTAGTTATACTCTAAGTGTCAAACTGTAAATTCATACAATCAATTCCACCTTGTATTTAATGATTTCTAGCCTACTTCTGTTAATCTGAACAATCTTGAATTTTGTAAACTTACTTTGTGAAGATCCCCACACATGTAGTCATTATGCACTGTGAGTAGGCACTGCTGTGTCACACATTTCACAGAGCCTGCCTTCTGAACTACAAGTACGAGGGGAAGGGAGGAGTTTCAGGAAGCGGAGTTAGTACAGGAATCACTGCTTGCAGGCAGCAAGGTACCATGGGATATATAGTCCTTAGAAAGTTGAAAGTAAACAGCGGAGGAGAAGCTCCAATGTGTGCAGGGAGTCTGGGAAGTTGTGGAAAGAGATGGCCAGCAGACAGGCATCATTCACAATATGAAAGGATATTTTTTAAGTGCACTTATATTGGATTGTCAAATATAACCATTGTTTGTATTGGTATTGTATTGTCAGAGGCAGCTCTAGGCTTTGTGAGGCCTTAGGTAAAGCCTAGACATGAGGCCCCACTCATGTCCGTAATGGGAAAAATAATTCAAGCGACAAAAAAATTTACTGTATAAATTACATATATTAAGAGCTTTAAAGTGCTGGTGTCAGTTCTCTCACACAGGAAATGTTAAACCGCTGCTGGCTGGAGCTTAACGCCGCAGCGGCATTGTTGTCAGCAGAGGCGGCTCTTCAATTAGGCAGTCGCGGGGCCCCTGTGAGTGCGAGGCCTTAGGCGACCGCCTTATTTGGCTAATTAGAGAGCCGCCTCTGTGTATTGTTATTGCAATACTGATGTTTTAAAATGAAAGTGTATGCTGTGACCATAGATCTCCTTTAAAGAGTAGCGAAGGATTAGAACACCTATTAGGTTTTTATTGCTGTCTATTTCTCCCATTGCATATTGGTTCAGTAAACATCCCGGGTATGAAACATTTTGAAACATGGGATTGCACAAAGTCCGACGTCAAAATCGGGACAATGGAACCTGGTTTCCTTTTGAATTTTCTTCCCACTGTCATCTCGCTTTGAACAACAAACCACACATATCCTTGTAGGTGCTGACTTTTTCTCGGTTGGTGGGATGTAGTCCACGAAGTGACGACCAGTCAGGTGTTCTGGGTTGACAACGCCAGTAGCACGACGTCCAGCTCTATTCACAGCCATTGGTGTTTGGTGGTTCACGAAGATCCAAATAAAGTCATAATAGATCACAGGCTTGTCACTTTTTTTTGGAGTAGAATGTAGGCATTCCACAAGCATTGCTCAAGAAGATGCCTGAAGATCTTCTTGTAGTACTTTTTTTGCTGTTTCCGCATTGCTGGATAGAATGTCATTGCTTGGTCGGCTCTATCAACACCTCCCATGGTGTTATTGTAGTCTATCACTACTTGTGGCTTCATGATTTCTTTACCACCTTTTGTGCGTACCATAACAGTGGAGGTATTATGGACTGTATTCATTAAGCACACATCTTTCTTGTCACGCCATCACAGTGCCAACATTTTGCCTTTCTGCCAGGCAACCATTTCTCCAGTCTTCAGCTTCTTACTGCCAAACATTAGCCTGTCGCACTAGTTAGCCCTAACGGTTCCATAGGCATCCGTTTTGTTCTGCAGAAGAAACTCATAAAGTTCAGGAGATGTGTAAAAGTTGTCAGTAGTTACGCAACAGCCCTGATTTAGCAATGGCTCGATCAGTGAAAGAACAGAAGATGTTGCCATTCCATAATTGCTGTATTTTGGGTTGAATTGTGTTCCTTTCCCAGTGTATAGGACAGAAATCCAAAAGTAGCCAGTTGACGATTTGCATAGCATGAAGGATTTTATGCTAAATCGTGTTCTCTTTGATGCCATGTATTGTATCCAGCTGAGCCTTCCCTTGTAGGCCATTAGACTTTCATCTATGCTAATATCTCTATCTGGCACATAGCTCTGTTGGAAATTCTTCAGAATCATTTGATATACTTCCCAAATTTTCTTGAGTTTTGGTGCTGGATTAGCAACTTAGTTTCATCAAATTCTTCGTTGTTTTTGAAGTGCTAATATTTCATTTTATGGGAAAACTTATACTCTGACATGACCTTGCCAAAGAATGGAGTGGCAAGTAATTTGTTAGTTGTCCAATACCACTTCTGCAGGGGTTTCCCCACCACTCCCTGAAGCATTATTAGGCCCAGAAATTTCCAAATGTCATCTTTGGTCACTGTTTCCCACTTTCTACTTCTTGGAAACTTCCCATGTGTAGTAGCTTGTTGCTCTTGGTACCAGTTTGTCGCCGTAACAATTTTTAAAAAAACTCATCGGTCAGAAATAGTTGTAGGAATCTCAAGGGGTTGTCATGCTCAATGTCCACTTTCATATCAGGTGCTCCAGTAAATGGGAACATTAAAACTTACAGCAGCAGTGGTTGTGCACACACCTTAGAGGCAATGGAGTTTGTGAGCCCAAATTTGAGGCAGCAGTGTGACTGTGCATGCCTTAGAGGCAGCTGTGCTTATTAACATACAGTACCTTAGAGGCAGCCAAGGTTGTGCAAATACCTTAGAGGTAGCAATGGTTGTGTGCATACATTAGAGGCAGCAGTGGTTGTGTGCATACATTAGAGGCAGCAATGGTTGTGTGCATTCATTAGAGGCAGCAATGGTTGTGTGCATACATTAGAGGCAGCAGTGGTTGTGTGCAGATGTAGCACCCTTGGGTTTAGTCAGGGAGCTCCTCACCAAATTCCTTGTCAGGGGTAGCTACCATAGTTAATTTGTTGGAGATCCATTGATTTCTCCCTAAGTTTGGCCTTGTTGTACTTTCTCTTCTACCACTAGGTGGCCGGACACTTGGTGGTACTAGATATGAGAAGGACAACTCAAGGTTAGTTTATGGGTATGCGGGGTATCTCAGCCAATGGGCAGGGGTTTTCTTGAATCCCTTGACTTGCTGGGAGAGCCTATATATTCAGGTGGAGTCAGGTGATCTGTGTTCTGTGCCACCCGGACTTCCGTTGGGGTGGACGTGTGTCACCTGCCCCGGGCTGCTAGGACAGAGATTGTGCCTATCCTGGGGCCATCTGGCTGCCAGGCTGTGTAAGGGCCTATCCAGAAGTAGGAGGGCAGTGCAGGGTTGGGACTGCGGCTTGCAGTCCAACCAAAAGTGAAGGTTCTGCCGGCCGGAGAGCCTGTCGTGGTCGGAGGTACAAGGGAAGCTGTCACCACTAAGGGGCCAACCACCTTTACCAGGGACCACAGTGAGTAACTGAAGCAAGTACCGGAGCAGTATTCTCACTGAACGGGCACGGTGAAGAATCAGGAAAATTCAGGCAGTGATCAAGTCCGGGACCCATCCAGCAGAGGTGACGCTTGCAGAGAAGCCTTGTGTGTCAAGCTAGAGACCGAGCCGGGTAGGGGTGAAGCTTGAAGGTATCCGAAGTGCCAAGCTAGGGACCCAGCTGGGAAGCGTGGGTGATGCTTGAGGGAGATACCACCACAAAAGCCTTAAGGAGCTCATGGGATTTAGAGTTAGTGAATCAGAGGGTCCAGAGGGAGACCAGGAGCTCAAGGGGCTGAAGTAGAAGTTGTAGTAAAGCTGACAGAACTGTTACGTTTGAATTAGGAACTGTTTAGTACTGTAGCCATAGGAAACAGCAAACCTGCACGTGCAGAAGTGGCACCTTGCTGGGACCTTTTCCCTGTACGGCTGTCCACCTATTGAAGCCTCTGAGTCTGCCTATTGAAATTGCAATAACTTAAGAGTGTCCTGGCCCCAACCCTCCTTCCCTTGCAAAATATAAAAGGACTGTTAAAATAAATAAAATCTCTTTTGCATCCAAGAAGTTTCTGGTGCCCAATGACTTTTACCACCTGTGCACCCACTATGCCTCACAACCCACTACATATGGAAGAATGTCAGTGGTTTGTGGCCTCAAAGGCTCTCATTAGACTGGAAGAGGTTAGAGATTCTGCTACACATACATTAGAGGCAGCAATATTTGTGTGCATAAATTAGAGGCAGCAGTGGTTATAATTCTCTTATGGACTCTAAAGCCGTGTACACACGATAGGTTTTACCGATGAAAACAGTCCGATGGACTGTTTTCATCGGACAAACCAATCGTGTATGGGCCCCATCGGTCTTTTTTCCATCGGTGTTTAAAAATAGAACATGTTTTAAATTTATCCGATGGTTAAAAAACCGATAGCAAATTACTATCGTCTGTGGGGAACTCCATCGGATGAAAAACCCGCGCATGCTCAGAATCAAGTCGACGCATGCTCAGAAGCATTAAACTTAATTTTTCTCGGCTCATCGGAGTGTTTTACGTTACCGCGTTTGAAACAGTCAGTTTTTTGACTGATGGTGTGTGGGCAAGACTGATGGAAGACAGTTTCATCGGATTTCCGATGGAAAAAAACATTGGATTCGAATCCATAGGATATCCGATCGTGTGTACAGGGCTTAAGGCTTTTAAATGTGCAAACACCACTTTTCTTTTTGCTAAATAACTGATTTGTACAAGCCAGATACGGTAGATATACAAACATTTATTCTTCATAAGAGGTATTTGGTCATATGATTATCTGACCATGTAAGGAAAAATAATCTGTACTTCCAAATAGATGATATTTTCCTCCAACACTCCGAGTTACAAAGGCAGAGCAGATTCCACGCACAACTTCATTGCCCTGACAGCTAGTGAGCGAGCAAAAGTTTACAACAAAGAATCTGTGGCTTTGATATGAAGCTTTATTCTCTGGCATATAGGAAAGTCAAGATAAGAAATACTTTGTTTATCTCCTATTGTCATCATTGCTCCTTATATGGTAAAATAGTTTTCGGATGCTTACCTCTATATGTTTTTTCAGCTTCATGAACTGACTCATGTGAAACCACACAACTGCAGATCCTGAAAGTTGGACATAGTGTATTTATCATTTGTTTGTATGATCTAAAGTTCTTGGCTCTTTTTTTATGCGGCCCTTTTCAAACTCCTTCTGCTATTCCTAACCTTTACTTCGCCCTTTTAGGAGAAGTAGAGAGAACATAACATTTCTAATCTCAATATTCTGCTCCTTGTGTTTTTGGTTTTCCGTATTTCATGCCGACATGATGCTATGATCACAATACATTTACAGCAATGACATCTCGTAAAATAACATTTTAGGATATTATCATGAACATCTAATATGCACAAGACTCCTGCCATATTGCAAATGTTTCCTTTTTACTTCTAGCTGTGTAGAGTGCTAACTACTGTACATGCTTTGCAACAAGGTAGGACCTGGTTGTGTGGGCTGCCAGGGATAAAATTGTTACTGCGATCCTAACGTCAGGGGTGCAGCTATAACATATGGTCCCCTTTATAACTTGGCTATATTCCCAAATTAACATTAGTGTAGAATAAAAAAAGCATTTCTCTTTTGCCCATATATCTGCTTTTTGAGCCTCTATTGAGTTATTTACACTTGTCGCTAACCACTCCATAGCACTTTTACTGGTACGGGGTGGCAGCTGTGGTCAGGATCATGTATATATATATATATATATATATATATATATATATATACGTGATCCTGCACATCCACCTGCAGGGGACGCACGCACCACCAGCAGGCCGCTTCTGCTGTGATAATTCACAGCAAAAGCCAATCTGCACTTGATTTCCTCCAGCTCCTGCCAATCGTCAGTAGAGCACAAAGAACTGAGATATGTAAACAAGGCAGAGACTAGAATCGATCTCTTCCCCTGGTGAAAGCACCACACTATGTACATAAAAACACTGGCTAGGCACACAGTTAACCTTTTGATCGCCCTAGAAGTTTAATATCTTCCTAACTAGGGTCATTAGTACAGTGACAGTGCATATTTTTAACTTCTGATGATGCTCAGTGGGAGGGGCGAAACGCGTCAAGCAGGGACCAGATACACAAGGTTCGCGCCAAGGCAGCGATTTTTACCTGTATGCTTTTCTTTGATGTAAATGCAATACCTTAGTGTTTTTACCAATAAATCTTAGCAATATTACGCTATGTGCATCTCTCTCTTCATTGGCACACTATATAGATCCATAGCATTGCAATGGAGACCTAGCCATAGATGTGGATCAAAGATCTTGGAGTCCTTTAAAGCCTGTTGTTGGAAGGAGACGTCCTAACCATTGATGTAGGACAAATACCTTGCATTTTAAAGCTTTCTGTTGGTAAGTGGGGACCCAGGAGGGGAGCATATGTATCCTCACAAGCAGAAGTGAACACGTTTATTTGCACTGAAGGACTTTATTTTGATTGCACTTTGATTGTACTTTATGTGTTTGCACAGCACTTTAATTACTGCATATATTTATTTGTATATTTTGTAGCAGCGCTGAGTATAATAATTTTGTAGCATATTTTTAGCACTGATCACTGTATTAGCATCACTGGTTCTCACAACGTGTTAAAAGTGTCAGTTAGTGTCCGATTGGCCGCCACAATATTGCACTCCCGCTATAGGTTGCTGATTACCACCACTAGTATATATAAGAAAATATACTTATTGGGATTTTTTTTTTACCAAAACCATATAACAGAATACATATTGACCTAAATTTTTGAAGAAATTTGATTTTTACATTTTTTTATTGGATATGTTTTATAGCAGAAAGTAAAAAAATATTGTTTTTATTTCAAAATTGTCAGTGTTTTTTTGTTTAACCACTTCAGGCCCAGGCATTTTTTTTTTTGCGATACGGCACTGCGTCAGTTTAACTGACAATTGCGCAGTCGTGCGACGCTGTACCAAAACAACATATTTTTGGTAAAAAAAATCACAATAAGCGTATATTGATTGGTTTGCGCAAAAGTTATAGCGTCTACAAAATAGGGGATCGATTTATGGCATTTTTATTATTATTATTTTTTTTACTAGTAATGGATCTGCAAATTTTATTGGGACTGCGACATTGCGGCGGACAGATCGGACACTTTTCACACTATTTTGGGACCATTGACGTATATACAGTGATCAGAGCTAAAAATAGACAATAGCTATAAATAGCCATTGATTACTGTATAAATGTCACTGGCAGGGAAGGGGTTAACACTAGGGGGCAAATAAAGGGGTTAAATGTGTGTTCTAGGGAGTGATCCTAACTGTGGGGGGTTGGGATTGCCTGACTGAGGAGACCGATTGTTGTTCCTAAGCAGTAGGAACAACAGATCACTCTCCTCACCCCTGACAGAACGGAGATCTACATTGACAGATCTCTGTTCTCTCCTTCTCAGGAGCAATCGCGGGTAACCGTCAGCCATCGCGGCTGCCGTCCATGCGCACGGGCTCCTACGTCACGCGGCGGGCACACACGCGCGCACCATACAGCTGCAGCTATTCACGCAGGAGTGCCATTCTGCTGCCATCAATCGACGGCGGGCGGATTGCAAGCGGTTATAGCGCAAAAAATTAAAAACACAGTGGTAATCAAATACCACCAAAAGAAAGCTCTATTTTATTTGGGTACAGTGTCGCACGACCGTGCAATTGTCAGTTAGTCAGTAACGCAGTGCTGTATCACAAAAAAGGGCCTGGCCATAAAGGGGGTGAATCTTCCAGAGGTTAAGTGTTTCAAAACAATAAACAATTCCTTATTGTAAAAAATAAATAAAAATTTGCCGCAGAAGTGCAATTTTGATAGGTTGTAGAATAAGAGATGAAGGGACTGCTATACACATTTTGTTCTACACTATTGGTTCTTGTTAACCTTTTGGCAATCATGCAGCTATGTAATGATGTGCAGCAGCTCTCTGCAGCATTATCCTGTGACCCGAGTACAGGGGGTTGGGCTTTGACATCCTGTACTCACAGGAAGTGAGTTGAAGCTGGATATCTGGATTGGTTAGTCTGCAGTGAACATCGTTGAAGATCAAGTTAGTATAGAAGCCAGACCTACTTTTTTATTTTTAACAGTTGCTGAAGAATATTTGAATGCAGCGCTGTAATCAATAATACATGATTAAATGTATTTTTTAAATAGAAGAAATTTAAGCACCTGAACCTGACCTTCTATCAGCCTCTTTCAGTCCCTGTTCAGAAGGGCTCGAATCTGAGAGGAAGTAGCAGCACAAGGAGCCAATCAGTTCACGTGCTGACAGGAAGCATGCTGACTGGAGGAGAGGACAGTGTAACCAAGATAAGCTCACTTTGCTGCATTTCTTTTCCCTATCCAGTCACAGGCTAGAAACAGGTTATCTTGTTATTTTTGACTGGACTTCTACCCTAAATGTTTGACCAAGTTGGGCTTTGGAATTTAGCTTTGTGTTGCCTTTAGTCTTCCATTAGTTATATCATCACAAAGGCCGATGTAAACTCTCCACATACTGTATATACACCCTTTAAGCTAAATTGTGAATATTCTAAAGAGGATGAATCATAGATAAACCCATGTTAACTGTCTACACGTCAAAACCTCATTTCCTAATTCAAATATGAAAAATTGTAAACATGAGGGAAATCCCGAGACCGATATTGTTTAAAGTTCCTGTCCACGGTACATGTATAGTGCAAGGAGAGTCTCTCCAGATTGTACAAGAGCAATTTCACATTAAAGTGTTTGTCTTAATGTTTCATCATATATATCCACCGGGTGATTAAATAAATATGTTTTCCTTTTAAATAACACAAGAAGACCGCATTCACACCTGAGCGTATCGCTTCAAGCGTTTTTACCGTCGTTTTTACCGTCGTTTTGTCGCGCGAATTTGCGCCCGTTGAAACGCTCATTGTCGCACTAGACGCTTGAATCTGGCATTTCCATTACATTCTATGACTCCTAAAACGCCCAAATCTGCCCGATTCGCGCGACAAAAAAGGGTCTGGAACTTGTTTGAGCTTCAGGCGTTTTTGAGTGGAGATGTGAACCATCTCCATAGAGAATAATGGATTTTTTCCCCTCTAGCGTTTTGTAGCTTCAGGCTTAGGGCTACAAAACGCTCAGGTGTGAATGCAGCCTAAGAGTAATTTCTTAGCGAAATGCTAGATTTACCAATTTTGTCCTCACATTGAAGACCAAAAAATACACATCCTACATATGGTTTTGAATTTTAACCACTTCAATACAGGGCATTTTCATCCCCTTCCTGCCCAGGCCAATTTTCAGCTTTCAGTGCTGTAACATTTTGAATGACAATTGCGTGGTCGTGCGACGTGACTCTCAAACAAAATTGACGTCCTTTTTTTTCCCACAAATAGAGCTTTCTTTTGGTGGTATTTGATCACCTCTGCGGTTTTTATTTTTTGCATTATAAACAAAAAAAGAGCGACAATTTTGAAAAAAACACAATGGGGCTGATTTACTAATAACAGTGCGCTGCGCCGGTTCATACCTTAATTGGTGCGCCGGATAACTCCTTCATTGGGCGCAGGAACCAGCGGCGCAATTTTATAGTAAATACAAATGTCAGTGGTGCTCTATTGAAAATTAATGGTTCCCTATGGGAGCCCATTGATTTGAATAGAGGTCGCCCGAGAAGTCGGATGAAGCCGATCCGACTGGCAGGGCGACTCGTGTGCCGGCTGACACAGGGACAGCGCGACACGACCTGAGCGTGAAGCAGCCGCTCAAGTCGTGTCCTAGAGGCGACTAGCTGGCCGAGAATGTCTCCAGCGCGATGGCATCGCGCTGGTTCTCGGCAGCCTCGCTGTCCCGTGTTTGGTATGAATCATGAAGGGGAACTCCAGGCCAAATTTTAATGAAAGAACCGGCATGGGTTCCCCTTCAGGAGCATACCAGGCCCTTAGGTCTGGTATGGATTTTAAGGTGAACCCCCGAAGCCGAAAAACGGCGTGGGGGTCCCCCCAAAATCCATACCAGGCCCTTAGGTCTGGTATGGATTTTAAGGTGAACCCCCGAAGCTGGGGAATGATAGGACTGTGACGTGATATGGGGGCGGGGTCAGCGAGTGGCATCACCCGGTGACCACGCCCCATGCCAATATAAGTGGGTGCCGCTACGCGGGCAGAGCATTGTAGCGGCGGACAGCGAAGAGGCAACATCGGACGGAGAGAAGAGGGAAGAAGACGATGATGAAGCCCGGGACCCCGCTAGCAAAAGAGCTGGAAGAAGATATCGGGGCGCCCGGCAGAAGGCAGAAAGAACCGGAGATCGTGGAGAAGGCACCAGAGAGCGGGAGAAGAACCGGAGAGCGCGGAGACGACACCGGTGAACAGAACAAGAGACCCCTCGAAGTTGGAAGAAGACGACGAGAAAGACCGGGACCCCGCTAGCAAAAGAGCTGGAAGAAGATAGCGGGGCGCCCGGCAGAAAGACCCACGAAGACGACGAGGAAGCCCGGGATCCCGCTAGCAAAAGAGCTGGAAGAAGATAGCGGGGCGCCCGGCAGAAAGACCCCCAGAGCTGCCTAATAAATTACTGTGAAAACCTGTGTTGTGTTTTTTATTGACTTTTTTTGCCACCAGGTGAATGGGTAGGGGTACGATGTACCCCATACTCATTCACATAGGGTGGGGGGCTGGTATCTAGGGTCCCCCTTATTAAAGGGGGCTCCCGGATTCCGATAAGGCCCCTGCCCCCAGACCCCGACAACCAATGGCCAGGGTTGTCGGGAAGAGGCCCTTGTCCCCATCAACATGGGGACATCCTCCCCATGTTGAGGGCATGTGGCCTGGTACGGTTCAGGAGGGAGGGGGGCCGCTCTCTCGTCCCCCCCTCTTTTCCTGCGGCCTGCCAGGTTGCGTGCTCGGATAAAGGGTCTGGTGTGGATTTTTAGGGGGAGCCCCACGCTATTTTTTTTTTTTTACGTTTGGCGCAGGGTTCCCCTTAAAATTCATACCAGACTTGAAAGGTCTGGTATGGATTTTTAAGGGGACCCCCACGCTATTTTTTTTTAAGTTTGGCGCGGGGTTCCCCTTAAAATCCATACCAGACCTGAAGGGCCTGGTATGGATTTTGGGGGGACCCCCATGCCATTTTTTTTCCATTTTGTTGGGGGGGTCCCCTTTGAATCCATACTAGACCCAAGGGCCTGGTATGGACCTGGGGGGTGTACTCCACGCTGTTTTTTTTCTATTTTTTTTTTTTAGAGCCGGCAATGTTTATTTTTTTTTACATTTCCTTTAACAACCAGCTATAAACAGGTTAAAGAACAAAAAAATTGCCGCAAAATCGCGGTACTTGCGTTTTAAATCTGGGTCCATTGAATTCTATTACATCCAAAACACTGTTTTTGGCCTGGAAAAAACCATCTGCAGTTGCGTTTAACATCGTTTTTCACAAAGCCTAAAAATGCCTTCAGAAGCCAAAGATTTCCACGTTTCAGACGCGGTACCGGCGTTTAGCCACATTTTTGTTTAGAAGCGTTTTTAACCACTTGACCACTGGGCACTTAAACCCCCTTAATAACCAGACCAATTTTCAGCTTTCGGTGCTCTCACATTTTGAATGACAATTACTCAGTCATACAACACTGTACCCATATGAAATTTTTGTCCTTTTTTTCACACAAATAGAGCTTTCTTTTGGTGGTATTTAATCACTGTTGGGTTTTTTATTTTTTGCGCTATAAGAGAAAAAAGACTGAAAATTTTGTAAAAAAATGATTTTTTTTTCGTTTCTGTTATAAACTTTTGCAAATTACAATTTTTTCTTCATAAATTTTGGCCAAAATTTATACTGCTACATATCTTTGGTAAAAATAAGTACAAATTGGTGTATATTATTTGGTCTTTGTGAAAGTTATAGAGTCCACAAGCTATGGTGCCAATATCTGAAAATTGATCACACCTGAAGTACTGACGGCCTATCTCAATTCTTGAGACCCTAACATGCCAGAAAAGTACAAATACCCCCCAAATGACCCCTTTTTGGAAAGAAGACATTCCAAGGTATTCAGAAAGAGGCATTGTGAGTTTTTTGAAGTTGTCATTTTTTCCCACAATTCTTTGCAAAATCAAGATTTTTTTTTTCTCTTTTTTTTTTTTCACAAAATTGTCATATTAGCAGGTTATTTCTCACACACAGCATATGCATTCCACAAATTACACCCCAAAACACATTCTGCTATTACTCCCGAGTATGGCGATACCACATGTGTGAGACTTTTACACAGCGTGGCCACATACAGAGGCCCAACATGCAGGGAGCACCTTCAGGCGTTCTGGAGCACCAAGGCCAATTCTGACATTTCTCTCCTACATGTAAAAATCATCATTTATTTGCTAGAAAATTACATAGAACCCCAAAACATTATATATGTTTTTTTAGCAAAGACCTTAGAGAATATAATGGTGGTTGTTGCAACTTTTTATCTCGCACGATATTTGCGCAGCAATTTTTTTAACGCGTTTTTTACGGAAAAAAAATGTTTTGTGCTTAAAAAAAAAAAAAAACAGTAAAGTTAGCCCAATGTTTTTGCATAATGTGAAAGATGAAGTTACGCCGAGTAAATAGATACCTAACATGTCACCCTTAAAAATTGCACACACTCGTGGAATGGCGCCAAACTTCGCTACTTAAAAAATCCCCATAGGCGACGCTTTAAATATTTTTACTGGTTACATGTTTTGAGTTACAGAGGAGGTCTAGGGCCAAAATGATTGCTCTCGCTCTAACGTTCACAGAGATACCTCACATGTGTGGTTTGAAAACCGTTTTCATATGTGGGCGGGACTTACGTATGCGTTCGCTTCTGTATGCGAGCTCACGGGGACAGGGGCGCTTTAAAAAAAAAAAAAAAATTATTCTTCATTTTACTTTATTTATTTTAGTTTGACATGTTTTTTCCGCCCTAAACATTTTTTTGATCACTTTTATACCTATTTCAAGGAACGTAAACATCCCTTGTAATAGGAATATGGCATGACAGGTCCTCTTTACAGTGAGATATGGGGGGGGGGTGTCAATAAGACCCCACATCTCACCTCTAGGCTGGGAAGCCTGAAAAAAATACAAAAAAAAAAACAACAATCCTGGCTTTGATCGTAGCGGTGAGTCGGTAGAAGCACCGGAGGGCGGCGGGGGGGGGGGGGGGACATCCCCTCTCGCCTCCCGTAAGAATGATCAAGCGGCGGAACAGCCGCTATGATTGTTCTTATGGTGTAGGGAATCGCCGGCTGAAAAAGCTGATATCTGAATGATGCCTGTAGCTGCAGGCATCATTCAGATATCCCCGCACAAAGTCAAGGACGTCATATGACGGCCGGAGGGCGGGAAGTGGTTATTGCAGAGTATTGCCGGGCATTGCGGAGTATTGCCGGGCATTGCGGAGTATTGCCGGGCATTGCGGAGTATTGCCGGGCATTGCGGAGTATTGCGGTGTATGGCAGGGTATTGCGGTGTATGGCAGGGTATTGCACGGGTATTGCACAGGGTATTGTGGAGGGTATTGCAAAGTATTGTGGAGGGTATTGCAGAGTATTGTGGAGGGTATTGCAGAGTATTGTGGAGGGTATTGCAGAGTATTGTGCAGGGTATTGCAGAGTATTGTGTAGGGTATTGCAGAGTATTGTGCAGGGTATTGCAGAGTATTGTGCAGGGTATTGCAGAGTATTGTGCAGGGTATTGCAGAGTATTGTGCAGGGTAATGCAGAGTATTGTGCAGGGTATTGCAGAGTATTGTGCAGGGTATTGCAGAGTATTTTGCAGAGTATTGCGCAGGGTATTGCAGAGTATTTTGCAGGGTATTGCAGAGTATTTTGCAGGGTATTGCAGAGTATTGTGCAGGGTATTGCAGAGTATTGCACCAGGGTATTGCAGAGTATTGCACCAGGGTATTGCAGAGTATTGCACCAGGGTATTGCAGAGTATTGCACCAGGGTATTGCAGAGTATTTCGCAGGGTATTGCAGAGTATTTCGCAGGGTATTGCAGAGTATTTCGCAGGGTATTGCAGAGTATTGCACCAGGGTATTGCAGAGTATTGCACCAGGGTATTGCAGAGTATTGCACCAGGGTATTTTGCAGAGTATTGGCAGGGTGTATTGCAGAGTATTGGCAGGGTATAGCACAGGGATGGCTGAGCAGGGATGGATGGATGGCTGGATCTGTGACTGCAATTGTCACAGATCCAGCCCACAGAGCTGCTGCTGCCATCCGCTCCCTCCCCCTCCCCTCTCACACTGTACCGATCGGTACAGAGAGGGGAGGGAGGAACCGGCGTCATCAAATGACGCCGGTCTGTTTACAAGTGATTGCTCCGTCATTTGACGGAGCGATCACGTGGTAAACGGCCGCTATCAGCGGCGATTTACCGCGATTCGTGATCCGCCGGGTCCTCTGGACCCAGCGGTCACGGAGTTTCCCGTGTGCGCGCCCCAGGGGGCGCGCGGGAGCGCGATTCTGGGAGGACGTTATATAACGTCCTCCCAGAGTTAAGCAACCACCCTGCCGCCGTTATTTGTCGGCAGGTGGTTGTTAAGTGGTTAAAGGTGACCTCTTTTTTTACATTGATAAACTCAAAAATTATGGCAAATGAGGAAAAACCATTCAAAATATATATATATATGTATATATATCAAAAAAATAAGGAAATTGCTTCCATTGCATTGTGGACAATCCACAACTTGGGGCAGGTGACGTGGCAAGTGGACAATCCACAACTTGGGGCAGGTGACGTGGCAAGTGGACAATCCACAACTTGGGGCAGCTGACGTGGCAAGTGGACAATCCACAACTTGGGGCAGCTGACGTGGCAAGTGGACAATCCACAATTTGGGGCAGCTGACGTGGCAAGTGGACAATCCACAACTTGTGGCAAGTGATGTGGCCACTAGACACGCTAAATACAACTACACTGCTGCTCTCTCAGCTGCTGATATTCACTCTGGTCTCACAAAATAGCTGCAATCGTTAATAATACTGTTTTTGGAGCTTAGGGCGACTCCTTATCATGTTTCCTAACTAAACGCATATAGACGCAAATGTGGTAAAACGCGGCATGCAAACGCCACAAAGCGCGGCTTTCTAAACGCCGCTTTCAACCTTAGTTCTGAACACTTTGCACCTGCGTCCCGTGTACATGGGGCCTAAAAACGCCTATGCCATTTACAGCTCAAAAACGCCATGGTGGCCATGAGGCCATAGGCTAACATGGAGAGATGTTTTTAAGCTGCTAAAAACGCTCAAACAAGCGGCTGGAAAAACGTCCGTGTGCATGTAGCCTTATATTAACCACTTGCGCACTGGCCACTTAAACCCCCTTCCTGCCCAGACCAATTTTCACATTTCAGCGCTGATGCACTTTGAATGACAATTGCGCGCTCATACAACACTGTAACCCAATGAAAATGTATTCTTTTTTGGAACACAAATAGAGCTTTCTTTTGGTGCTATTTGATCACCTCTGCGTTTATTTATTTTTTCTATAAATACAAAAGACCGACTAAAAAAAAAAAATTGGATATTTTAACCACTTCAGCACTGGGCCTTCATGTAAAAATCATAAATTTAGGGCTAGAAAATTACTTCAAAACCCCAAACATTATATATGTTTTTTTTAGCAGACACCCTAGGGAATAAAATGGCGGTCATTGCTAATTTTTAGCTCGCTCGGTATTTGCCCAATAAATTTTCAAACGCCTTTTTTTTGGAAAAAAAAAATGGCTTCATGAATAAAAAAAAATTACAAAACAGTAAAGTTAGCCCAATTTTTTGGGATAATGTGAAAGATGTTGTTATGCTGAGTAAATAGATACCTAACATGTCACGCTTTAAAATTGCGCACACTCATGGAATGACACCAAACTTCAGTACTTAAAAATCTCCCTAGGCGATGCTTTCAACATTTTTACACATTACCATTTTCGCATTACAGAGGAGGTCTAGTGCTAGAATTGTTGCACTCGTTCTAACTCACGCAGCAATATCTCACATGTGTGGTTTGAACGGCGTTTACATATGTGGGCGGGACGTACGTGTGTGTTCGCTTCTGAGCGCGAGCTACCAGGGACATGGGCATTTTTTTTGTTTGTTTTTTTACTTTTTTATATTTCTTACTCTTTTTTTAATTTTTAATTTTTTTTTATCCCTTTTATTCCTATTACAAGGAATGTAAACATCCCTTGTAATAGGAATCTATTGTGACAGGTCCTCTTTATGGAGAGATGCAGGGTCAATAAGACCCCACATCTCTCCTCCAGGCTGGAAAGCATGAGATCGGTCCAAAAAATTCACAGATCTCATGCTGACAGCCGAGATCACGGCTTTGTTTACATACGGGAACCCGGCGTGATGTCATAACGTCGCGCCCGGGCCTCCGACGGTCATAGAGATGACTGGTGACCATCTGGTCACCAGTCATCTCTATGCTTTCCATCCGGCGCCGGCCAATTCGTTCTCCGAGCCCCAGATGGCACGGGAGAGCCTCGAGAAGCACCGGATGGCGGTGGGAGGGGGGGGAACGTCCCCTCCCATCGCCTATAAGAACGATCAAGCGGCGGAACTGCCGCTATGATCGTTTTTATCGTGCACAGAATTGACGGCTGAAAATAATGATATCTGAATGATGCCTGCAACTGCAGGCATCATTCAGATGTCACCGCACAAAGCCAAGGACGTCATTTGACGGTGGGCTGTAGGAAAGTGGTTAATATTTCGACAATTTAGAAAAAAGGTAATTTTTATCCTTCATTGATGAGACTGCACTGATGGGCTGCACTGATGGGCACCGATAAGGTGGCAAGGGTGGGCACTGAGAGGTAGCATTGCTAGTTGACACTGGTGGGCATTGAGAAGTGGCACTGCTAGGTGGCAATGATAGTTGGCAGTGATGGGCACTGATAGGCAGCACTGCTAGGTGCCACTGATTGGCACCAGTGGTGGGCATTGATAGGTGGCACTGGCAGGGGCTACTGATTGTCACAGAATTGCCTCTTCCTCTTCGGGCCCGATGTCCCTTGCACATAAGCCGGTGATTGCCTTTTTTATGCTCACGCTGTCAGCACAAGGAGAAAACAAAAACCATTACCCAGCATTTGTTTACATCACGTGATCAGCTGTCATTGGCTGACAGCTGATCACATGGTAAGGGGCAGGGATCGGCCCCTCACTCGGATCTGTCATCACCTGAGTCTCAGTGACTCAGTGACCACAGCGCACGCGCGAAGGGGAGGACGCCTATTGACGGACTCCCGGCAATTGAGGACCGTGCTGTGGCCGTCGATCAGTTATAGCGCTGATCTCAAGTGATTAATTAAAGAGGGTTTCAATGGGCCATTGACATGCATCACAATTCAACTTAGGAATGTGTCTTTGCAAAGTTAAACTAAATGAAATCCTTTCTTATTTTTGCTTGGGGATAGAGTGCAGAGGGATTACAAGTCTAGACAGTTTTTGGGGATGTCTACACCCCTGATAGGGTGAAGACAACTCCCAAATTTGGCCACTTTATCCTTCCAAATAATTCACTTCCTGTCACATGGCCACACAGGAAGTGAGGGGAAATCCCTACCAATGTCTTTCCTTGGGGACGCACAGGTCAATCTAAATACTTTCCCCATTATGTACATTGCACTCCAGCATTTTGTGGGGTACACCCCAAATTATTAGGTATTTTGGACTTTGGGGTTTATTTACTAAAGGCAAATCTACTTTGCACTACAAGTGCACTTGCTGGATATCCGAGGGGGACATGCAAACAAAAAAAACACCATCTTTGCTTTTACATGATTGGATGTTACAATCACCAGTGATCCCTCAGATTTTCAGCATCTACACTTTTACTGCAGAGTGGATTTGTCTTTACTAAACCCCAAACTACCTAATGATTTGGGGTGTACCCAACAAAGTGCTAGAGTGCAATTTGCTTAATGGGGACACTAGTTAGATTGATCTGTGTGTCCCCAAGAAAAGACATTGGTAGGGTTTTACCTTCACTTCCTGTTTAGCTGTGTGACAGGAAGTGAAGCCAATTTTACATAAAAGGGGACACAAAGCCCAACCTAAAAAAAACACAGGGGTTATAACACTTACTTTGTTTCCCTCAAAATGCCCACAATTAGAATCGGATTGCCTTGAGACATTTTTAAGTGCAGTGCTCTAAATCAGTGCTTCTCAAGTACCCCCAACAGGCCATGTTTGCAGGTTTTCCTTCATCTTGCACATGTGCTTTAAATCACAGTCAATGGTTTTGAATTTTGGACAGCAATTCTCGATAAGATAAATTCACAAAACATGTCCTGTTGGGGGTACTTGAGAACTGAGGCTGAAAACCACTGCAGTAAAAAGGAAAATTGAATACTTACCGCTCTGTATTTTTCATTTCCTAGTGACCATTCATGGCAGCACACAATACAATACATGCATATGCTAGCATGAAGGCACCAGGGTAGACAAATCACGCCTGTTTAGACATGCCAATCAGCTGTCACATTTGTTGCAAAGAAAACGCAAAACAAATCTCAAAACTTTGCATCAAATTTTATTGGTCAACAAAACAAAAGTGAAGCCAAAATAAAAAATTTGAAACAGTTACAGACTCACAACATCTTGAGAAAGTTTTCGCAAAATAATGCAGCACAGACAATTAAATCAAAGTGAACAAACGACACACATTAACAACATCAAAATTATTTCAGGGGAGCATTTCCTCCACACAAAAAGTACAATCCACAAAATTAAATCAAACACCTGTTTTGCAAAGACATAACAAATAAAATACATGTGTTTCAAACTCGATAAGGACACCAAAATGTACTTTTTGCCCCCACACACACACACACACTTGCCTCTTTTCAGGGCAAGGGAGAGAATGCTATCTGCTAGCTTTATATAACATAGGTTTGTGTGCTAATGAGGCAATTGAAAACACATGCACAGTCCAAGAAACACCCAAAATGCAAGTTCACCCAATGTAGAGACTGAACTTCAAAGTGGGTACACCTGTTAAGGATGTCCTTCAATTACTAACCCATAAAAACACTCTCTGAGCATGCCCAGAAATATCCAGGTGCTGTTCACACACAAAAAGCACCACCAAAAAATCTAACTGGCTGGGCATGCTCAGAAGAACTCAAATGCAGCTAGCAGAAAATAACCCCCCCCCTGTCAAAAATTAAGCACATCATCCAGCATGCTACAAAATTAGAGATGGGACAATCACCCCCCCACTTACCAACAAATACCATTGCAGTCTATGGGAACTGACTTGTTAATTTTGCTAGTCCCCACTTGGCTGGCTTATCTTCTAGTTATTTGCCTTAAAATGGGGGCCCAGGTCCCACCCTAAGGGACATATATCAATGTCACCAATTTGGACAATACCAAAAACAAAACAAGGAGAAGTGCCTTTAAATATGCCAAATTGCTTAAGGGCCATTTCACACCACATGCAGTCCATTGCGTTTTTTATGCATCAAAATGCATGAAAAGTTGGTTATATGGTTCTAAATGGCAGTGTTTGTTCCAGTGCGTTCCAGTTCCACCAAAAAGGTAGAACATGCTGCATTTTACCTGCACTGGACTGCACTGGAACGCAGCAAAACGCATCATAAATGCATTGGAACCCACCGGAACACACCTAAATGCACCAAAAACGCACAGGAACACACTTGTCCTTATCTATGGTTAATAAAAAAGAGGGGTGAAAAAAAAGCACTGGACTGCATCAAAAATGTACCAAAAATGCACCGGAACGCATCAAAAACGTGCATGCAAAAAATCACCTGGAACGCATCTGGATTCCGTTTCTATGGTGTGAACTGGCCCTAGTTCACACCATAGAAACGCAGTCTGGATGCGTTCCAGGTGCTTTTCTGCATGCGCGTTTTTAACACGTTCCAGTGCATTTTTGATGCGTTTTTGATGCAGTCCAGTGTTTTTCCCCCCTCTTTTCACTTAGGACAAGTGTGTTGCAGTGCGTCTTTGGTGCATTTAGGTGCATTCCGGTGCATTCCAGTGCGTTTTTGGTACGTTCCGTTGCTTTTTTGATGTGTTTTACTGCGGTCCAGTACAGTTCTGTACCTAAAAAATGCAGCATGACCATTTTTTTTTCCTTTCTGAAATGCACTGAAACGGACTGCAGTGGTGTGAACTATGCCATTGGCAATAATGTGATCAACTTTCTTTGCGTTTTTCATGCATCAAAAAAACGCACTGCACTGCATCCGGTGTGAACTGGCCCTAAATATCATACCTGGGGGGTGTCTATAGTATGCCTGTAAAGTAGCGCATGTTTTCCATGTTTATAACAGTTTAAGAGCAAAATTACATTTCTAAAGTAAAATAATAGTCATTAAAAAGTACTCGCGGCTGTGATGAATTGCTGGTTCCCGTCAATACAGATAAAAGTCATTGAAAGTCTTTGAAAAAAAAAAAATGCGTGGGGGTCCCCCAAATTCCATTACCAGGCCCTTCAGGTCTGGAATGGATATTAAGGGAAACCCTGCCGCAAATAAAAAAAAAATGCGTGCGGTTCCCCCAAATATCCATACCAGGCCCTTCAGATCTGGTATGGATTTTAAGGGGAACTCCACCCCTAATTGAAAAAAAAATAGGGCGTGGAGTCCCCCCAAAAATCCACACCAGACCCTTATCCGAGCACGCAACCTGGCAGGTCGCAGGAAAAGAGGGGGGGACGAGAGAGCGCCCCCCCTCCTGAACCGTACCAGGCCACATGCCCTCAACATGTTGATGGGGACAAGGGCCTCATCCCCACAACCCTTGCCTGGTGGTTGTGGGGGTCTGTGGGCAGGGGGCTTATCGGAATCTGAAAGACCCCTTTAACAAAGGGGACCCCCAGATCCCGGCCCCCCCTGTGTGAAATGGTAATGGGGTACATTGTACCCCTACCATTTCACAAAGAAAGTGTCAAAAATGTACAAAATGACAATACACACACAGATCCACATCCCTGCTGTGTGACAGGCAATCACGTGTGCCCGGAGGGCATCGCGGCCGCCGGGAACACACATCAGCTCCCGAGTGACGCCGCACGCATCCCCTAGAGGCTCGGGAAGCCAAAGATGTCATATGACGGCGGCCCGGAGGGACAAAGGGTTCCTGCCGCCGTCATATGACAATACAGCAGTAGGGAAGTGGTTAAATGTCCACAGTAGTTCCTAATTTAACCAGTGCTAGACATGTGAGGTTTGTTTTTGTTATTAGGAGATTCAGATATATCCGAATACCTGATTTACATGTAGCGGGTATGTACTATTTAGGGGCAGCAACTGGGTGGTAGTATGACCCAGATGCACTATTGGTAGAACACGGCTATGTTCTATTCGCGTGAGGACATCAGTGGTGTTAAGTTCCCTGTGGGTCAGTAGGTGGCGCTTTCACTTTGAGCCGGGGTTGAACCGCTACTGCAGTGCCGTACCCTTTGTGACCTCTCGCAGCAGCTGTACTGTGGGGTAGGGAACCCGCTGTGCTTGCTGGGAGAGGGTATAAATGGGGCAGACATCTTCACCACAAGGTCCGAGTCCCAGGCACCTTTAGCCTGAGGGCTGCTGTCTGTGATCGGTGTCCAGGCGCCCTTGGCCTGTACACGTGAAGTTCGTGTTCCATCCCAGACACCTTCAGTCTGGGGTGAGGTACTCAGCTGGAGGCCTGGGGCCCAGTACCTTCCACTGGGTCCCACGAGGGAGGGATTGTCCTAAGGTGCCCCGGGTGTCGGGCACCTGAGTCCAGGGGCGTAAGGGACCAGAGGAGGGACTCAACCGAAGATCTGGTGCAGCATATTGCCAGTGCTGGGTGAACCTCTGGAGACCGTCCGGATGGACATCTTTCCTGAACAAGGGCCAATTCAAGAGGGAAGGTGGTTCATGTTCTATGACCAGTGGCAGCAGTTCATCTAGTCAACTCAGGTTGGTGGCAGAGACCTGCTATTAAGCCTGTGGCAGGGGCTTCAACAGTTCACCCGGTCGGTGGCAGCGACCAATCTCACGGTCGGTGGCAGAGACTGTGCGTCAAGCCTATTTTCAACAAAAGGAATAGGAGAGTTTACTGTGCCTGGACCTACTCGTATCCACACCATGTCTGTTCATTTAAAAGTTCAACTGATGCTGTTCACTTGTTGAGAAGAATAAAGAAGTGTTGGACTTTTTATGGTGTGGGGCTCTATTACTGACAGTTAAACTTCCAAAGAAGAGGCAGAGGCTCCATCCAGAACACAGGCCCGAAGGTAAAGTGTTGGCTTTCACCTCTACACATTAGAGGACATGGGCCGTAGTGAACCTCATCCTCCTCCCGCATACCCCTAGACCAGCCAGCCGTTTTATTTACAAAGGGGACGGGGATGAGGCCGCTACATACAGTATTAACAAATTTTACTGAATGCTCCGAATAATGAAACAAAATTCATCCGAATCACCGAAATTCAAATTGAAATACAAATCTAATTTTACATCGAATGCCATTCGAATTCTAACTGTAAACATATTTCTGAAATCAAAGACGCATGTGCCAAAGGTGATTTAAAGTGTCAAGCCTCGTACATATGACCGTTTTTCTCGGCAAGAAAACTGCTGGGAGAGCTTTTTGTCGGGAAAACCGTTCGTGTGTATGGTTTCTCGGCAGGAAAACTGCAGAGAATCTCAACGAGAAAAATAGAGAACCTGCTCTCTATTTTTCTCGTCGGGATTCTCGTCAGAGTGTTTCCTGCCGAGAAACCCGGTCGTCTGTATGCTTACCTGTCCAGGGAAACCTGTGCATGCTCAATGAGACTTTGACACATGCGCGGTAGCATACAAGGGTAGTGTAGGGTGTAGCAAGATGGCGGCGACGGCATCGAATGTGATGAGCGCCGGCTCGTCGTAGTCGATGACGTCACCGCGTTCTTGCTATTTAAAAGAACGGTGGTTCTTTTGAATGGCGCGTGTGTACACAGGGCTTGGCAAGACAAGCTTGCCAGGAATCCCGTCGAGAAAACCAACTTTTTTTTTTCGACGGGATTCCTGCCCGTGTGCACGAGGCTTCATTGTAATCATTTGATGAAGATTTTTCTTTTGTTTGTTCACTTTGCCACATTTGAATAAAAAAAAAATATTACAATTTTCGATTTGACCGATTCAAAATGTATCAATTCTAATGTTTTGAATAGCAAAAATCTGTAAATTCAAAGAAAATATGAAAAAGACTTCTATGCATTAAGATGAAAACCCTCCTGTGCTGCAGCTGCCCCCCCCCCAGAGCCCCCCTTGTACTTACCTAAACCAAGTTTTTCCATCGACGGGGATGAGCACACAAGCTCCAGCCGGTGTCTCAGGTCCTCATCGGATAGATTGGCTCTGGCTGCTGTCAATAAAATCCAATGACACGGCAGCAGGGGGGGGGGGGCCGGTCCGGGTCCTGCTGTCTGTGTCAATGAATGCAGCAGCAGGACACGGGAGCACGCCTGCACAAGTGCCCCAGGGACAGGGCTTCTCCATCGGGGCACTCAAGAAGAGGAGGAGCCAGGAGCACCACGGAGGGCCCCCAGAAGAGAAGGATAGGGGGCCACTCTGTGCAAAACCCTTGCACAGAGGAGGTAAGTATAATATGTTTGTTATTTAAAAAAAAAAAAACAAGACTTTACAACCTCTTTAAAATGAATTCTGAATACAAATCCTGAATACAAATTGAATGAATCAACCGAATTTAACTAAATTAAATAACTAGATTAACGCATCTAAATGAAACGAAACAAAACAAAAGTTTTCGGCATGCACATTGCTAACCAGTGCAACGATTTACAGTCTAAAGTGGTTCTAAAGCCCTAAGGTTTTTCACCTTAATTCAGTCTATGCATTAAGGTGAAAAACTTTCTGTGCTGAAAAATCCAGCGCCGCTGTCTCCCTCCTCTCTTCTTCGGGGCAGATTGATAGCAGCAGGAGCCATTGGCTCCCTCTGCTTTCAATCAAATGCTGTGCTGAGCGAGCAGGGGGTGGGGCCAAGCCATCCACTCTGTGTCAATAGACACAGACAGGGCAGCTTGGGAGCGAGCATGCACGAGGCACCCATGGAAAGAGGCACTTGTTGAAGAGGAGGAGCATGGTGCGCCGGCTGGGGACCCCAGAAGAAGAGGATTGGAGCTGCTCTGTGCACTGAGCAGGTAAGTATAACATGTTTGTTATTTTTTATTTTTTTAAATGAAGCTTTAATGTTGCTTTATGCTGCTGCTGACATATGTTGTCAGGTAGGGGTTAATGCTGCCCAAGCCAGGAGGGAAAGAGTTAACCCAGTTCCTTCTCTTTCTCAGAGCTCTGTCTTTCTCTCCCTGTGCTGTAAAAAAAAAAAAAATTGTGGAGGACTCTGTCCTCAGCCAGCCTACATGGGAAAATAAATTACAGACAGGCCACGACTTGTGATTTCCAGCTGCCTACAGAAGAGGGAAGGGGGATTGCTGGGACCTGTAGCCCCCCTAAAGACACAGACAGCCAACAAGATATTTTCTCCAGCTGCAGCTCCTGTCGGGGCTCTCCACCGCTCTGGGAATCCCTGCTTCTGCCAGACACCTGTGTACTAGAGCCTTCAACATGTAAGTGGTCTGCTGGGGCTTACATTCCTCCCTGAAGATACCAACCAGGTACCTTACCAAGAATGGTCTCTTTCCTGTGCAGGTATGCTGGGGCAGGGAATGATAGGAAAAGACTGTGCTATATGTTGAACTGTTATCTTGTGATTCTTATTATGCTGCATTACTAAAGCTTTTGAAACTTTACCTCTGCCTGGCCTGAAGTTACAATAGGAGTGTTATGCGGGTAACAGGGCAGATCTACAGTTTGGGTCACTAGCACAGTGGGGTATGAAGACATCAGTATAAAGAGTCAAAGTGTTAATAAACCCAGGACCCTTTATTCACTATATCTGGTCTCCCACAGTACAGTGGAACCTCGGATTACGAGCATAATCCGTTCCAGGAGAATGCTCGTAATCCAAAGTACTCGCATATCAAAGCGAGTTTTCCCATTGAAGTCAATGGAAACGAAAATAATTTGTTCCACATTGACTTCAATGGCATACAATACCACATGCGGCCAGAGGCGGGGGGCGCCGGAGAGCCTCGGAAACAGCCGAAAAGGCCCAAGGACACCTCGGGTGACCTCGGCAAACCTCAGAAAGACTTTGTTCCCAAGATTTGCCGAGGTCAGCCGTGTTGTCCTCGGGCCTTTCCGTGCATTTCCGAACGGTGCCGATCGGCTGCGACCGGCGACGTTTGGCTTCTCGGCTCCGGCGCCCCCCCACCTCAGGCCAAACGCGGTACTGCACACCGATTTGGCCTGAATCGTGCTCGTTTTGCGAGACAACACTCACAAACCGAGTTACGATTTTTAAAAATACATTGCTCGTATTGCGAAACGCTCGTTAACCGCGTTACTCACAATCTGAGGTTCCACTGTACACACAACATGGAAATGCAATCATTTTAGTAAAAATAACCTGCTAAATAAAAAATTTCATCAGCAGTATATAGCAGTCTTGTGACTTCTATCAGTGTCTGGTTACAGCTTATAGGAGGAGTTTTCATACTGCACTGGCTGTCCTATCAGGATGCAGGACCCCTGACCCTCTGTCTGGACAATGCTGATTGGCCCTGTGCTGATTACATGCACTCTCCAAAGAAAATACAAACTCTCTAGCAATACACACCAAACTGAGCATGTGCAGACTGACTCTACTAACTGTCTTATCCGGACATGTTTTGGTGACAATGCAAGAAGAGGAGGATCTGTGCATACAGAATCAAACAGCCTTTTTACACAATGCAGAGGATTAACCCCTTAGGTTCCACAGTGAGTATAACAAGCAGGCTTTACTGCATATACAGACAGATTTTACTGTTGTAGGTTTAGTAACACTTTAACAAAGTGTGAAGCTACAGTGGTTACCAAGGCTAACAGAGGTCTGGCAAGTGGCCTGTTGTAAAGCATGTTCATGTCGCAGGTGAGTTAGTCTCTTGCTGTGAGGGAGATGTTGTCAGCACTCCTTCCGCAGCAATCCGACTACCACAGCAGTGGGGCAGATCTGCACCACTGAGGTCCTCAGGAGAGTTAATTAAGTGATTGTATGAAATACAGTTATTTGTTCAAGTGTACACAATACTCAGCTCGAGTAAAGGTACCCCTTGTGCCAGGCAAGTGACCCTGTTTCAGGTGCCAGCATAGCGCCCACTCCTCCTACACATATATGTGGAGATGGTTGTGGGCTTTTAATGCTGTGCTGCCACATATATGTATACAACTGGCTCTGTTGTTTTGTGCTGGGCACGCCCTTACCCTGTGCCCCCAGTACTGTGACTGAGATATCACCAACAGCTCCCAGTCATTGTTCACAGTCTTAAGCTGGTATGATGGCCCAGTGATAACATAATCATTGTGAACGTCAATCACAGTGATCACATGACTGGGAAGCCCAAGAAACGCCTCCAGTGTTTAGATTTTGTTGAAGGGCTGGCTCCTGGTAATGCAAAGTGGTTTATAAACAAAACCAAAAAAGCATACCCAATAATATGACAACTGTGGGATTTTAAGGGGGGGGGCTCTTTGGTGTCTGATAGCCAAAAGGATTGACAAAGGTCCCACCCTGTTCCCAGCCACACCCACCGACTCGAGGATAGCTTTAGTTTGACCATTTTCTGCCTTCCCAATGGACTGAGCCTCAGTAAAGACAACCAATATGAAAAAAGGGGAAGAACCTTACCATCAGATGGACCCAACATTTCTTGACCATTCCGCAGACTCCTAAATACCACATTCCTTTCAAAGTGCCTCTACTCTGATCCAGCTGACATGAAGAGATGAAGGAGGGCAGGTGGGGTAACTTTCTCCACATTTTCAAATGTTTGGAATGATCTCCCAGCAATCATGACAGCTCCTATCATTGTGGCTTCTCTCAACCACCTGACTATCAACTTTCAACCAGATAAGTCCTCTTGCACCTACACTGTCCTCTTATGCTTTACCTTTCACTTGGGAATATTCCTCTTCCCAGTCACATACTCCCTCTATTAATTTTATTCCGCTGGGGGTATCTTGACTACTGGGTCCGTAAATTTTGCCCCCAATTGAACTCCAATGAATACCATGAGGGCAGTGACATCCAAATCTCCACCTTGTCCAATCAGAGAATGCTGTGCCTACTACAGTGATTTTTAGCTTCCTCAGGGATTGGCCAGATATGGCACATGCATACTTACAATGGTCTAAGCTGTAACTATGCAAAGAAAAAATCACAATTAAACTTCAAACTTTAATCATCTTTAAACATCACAACACTATTGTGTCATTGTTACTACTTGTCATGTTAAAAAACAACTCAGCAATCACTTGAAAATGATGCAATCATTCCAGAACAGTAATTTATTTTATTACTGACCTGTCTCTGACACCCTGACACATATTGCTTGTTTTATTTTTCTCATGCCTGCCTGTCTATGTAGTTACATAAGAAAGAGCTTGGCCTAATAAATTAGATCACTCAGTACTATTAAACAAAGCAGCAGAGATTTAAAAAAAAAAAATCCTGTTAATATTTTGCTACTGTTTGAAGCGGCAATTTTTATGGCATGTTAAAGGGTAATTCCAGAAAAAGTATTTTTTTCATCATGAGCTGTGCCACATGGGCGAAATCATTGCTACCATCTTTAACCTGATAGGACTGTAGCATAAGGTGACCAGATTTTTTAAATGAAATCCGGGGACATATTTTTTTTTTACTAGTAATGGCGGCAATCAGCGACTCTCTGCCTGTCGACGCCCGCTTCACAGCCTGTCAAGTCTCACTCTCCGAGCCCCAGCTACTACTGGGTGGGGAGCGGAAGAAAATCACTCCGCCAGGGAAGGCAAGGAGATAAGCAGGCAGGCGGTTGGCCGGGATTTGAGCCAAGGCAGAAGAACATGTGAGTGGAGCTGAATGGGCATGCACCCGAAACGGAAGAAATATTCCCTCCGCTCTGACCAGCACATGATCATCAGAAAGGGGCACAGATAATGGAAAAAATGCACCCCCCTAAGCTAGTAGGAGCAGCGGAGTGGGGTGTGTAATTCAGATTTTTTTTTTCTTTAATTCTGCACTGACTGTCTTTGAAATTGCCCCAGCCCCTGTTCAAATCCAATCCGGGGACAAAACCAGGGACAGACTTGGTCCGGGGACAGTGTCCTCAATCCGGGGACTGTCCCCTGAAACCGGGGATGTCTGGTCACTCTACTGTAGCAGGAAGGTCTGCCATAGTGACTGTTTCTGTCCATATTGAAGTTTTAGGAGTTAGTGTCCACATACAGTGCCTTGAAAAAGTATTTACACCCCTTGGAATTAGCCACATTTTGTCATGTTACAATCAAAAACGTAAATGTATTTTATTGGGATTTTATGTGATAGACCAACACAAAGTGGAACATAATTGTGAAGTGGAAGGAAAATGATGAATGGTTTTCATTTTTTTTTTACAAATAAATATCTGAAAAGTGTGGCATGCATTTGTATTCTGTCCCCTTTATTCTGATACCCCTAACTAAAATCGAGTGGAACCAATTGCCTTCAGGAGTCACCTAACTAGTAAATAAAGTCCTACTTTGTCTAATTTAATCTCAGTATAAATACAGCTGTTGTGAAGCCCTCAGAGGTTTGTTAGAAAACCTTAGTGAACAAACAGCATCACAAAGGCCAAGGAACACACCAGACAGGGCAGGGATAAGGTTGTGGAGAAGTTTAAAGCAGGGTTAGGTTATAAAAAAAATATCCCAAGCTTTGAACATCTCACAGAGCACTGGTCAATCCATCATCCAAAAATGGAATGCGCATGGCACAACTGCAAACCTTCCAAGACATGGCCGTCCACCTATACTGACAGACCGGGCAAGGAGAGCATTAATCAGAGAAACTGCCAAGAGGCCCATGGTATCAAACACAACACTAGTTGTCATCCTCTTTTTCAACTAACCAGGGATGGAGACCTGTGTACTGGATAGTCACGGCCTCATATAAAGTCCCAACAATTCTTCTTTTCAAGAGGCCCATGGTAAATCTGGAGGAGCTGCAAAGATGCACAGCTCAAGTTGGAGAATCTGTCCACAGGACAACTAATAGTTGTGCACTCCACAAATCTGATCTTTATGGAAGAGTGGCAAGAAGAAAGCCATTGTTGAAAGAAAGCCATAGGAAGTCCTGTTTGCAGTTTGCAAGAAGCCATGTGAGGGACACAGCGAACATGTGGAAGAAGGTGCTCTGGTCAGATGAGACCAAAATGTCACTTTTTGACCTAAAAGAGAAAACATATGTGTGGCAAAAAACTAACACCGCACGTCACCCTGAACACACCATCCCCACCATGAAACATGGTGGTGGCAGCATCATGTTGTGGGGATGCTTTTCTTCAGCAGGGACAGGAAGATGGTCAGAGTTGATGGGAAGATGGATGGAAACAAATACTGGGCAATCTTAGAAGAAAACCTCTAATGCCCCGTACACACGGTCGGAATTCCCCGACAGAAAAAGTCAGATGGGAGCTTTTGGTTTGGAAATTCCGACCGTGTGTATGCTCCATCTGACTTTTTCTGTCGGGAATTCCGACAGAAATAGATTGAGAGCAGGTTCTTAATTTTTCCGTTGGAGTTTCCCGACGGACGTTTTCCCGTTGGAAATTCCGACCGTGTGTACGGGGCATTAGAGTCTGCAAAAGACTTGAGACTGGAGCAGAGGTTCACCTTCCAGCAGGAAAACTACACTAAACATACAGCCAGAGCTACAGTGGAATGATTTAGAGCAAAACATATTCATGTGTTAGAATGGCCCAGTGAAAGTCCAGACCTCAATCCAATTGTGAATCTGTGGCAAGACTTGAAAATTGCTGTTTACAGACGCTCTCCATCCAATCTGACAACTTGAGCTGTTTTGCAAAGAAGAATGGGCAATAATTTCACTCTCTAAATGTGCAAAGCTGGTAGAGACATACCCAAAAAGACTTGCAGCTGTAATTGAAGCGAAAGGTGGTTCTACAAAGTATTGACTCAGGGGGGCTGAATACAAATGCACGCCACACTTTTCACATATTTATTTTTTAAAACATTTTGAAAACAATTTATCATTTTCCTTCCACTTCACAATTATGTGACACTTTGTGTTGGTCTATCACATAAAATCCCCAAAAAATACATTTACGTTTTTGGTTGTAACATGACAAAATGTGGAAAATTTCAAGGGGTATGAATACTTTTTTCAAGGCACTGTATGTGTGCTCCCACTACTTAATTTGTATTCTTCTTAATTTAAAATAAATGTAAACTCTAACAGTAAAAGGGGTCACCTTTGTATTTATGGCAGGTGTGCACAACTGGGTTCTTAAGAAACGAGATCTCACCACCAATGACCTTGAAAGCTATGAGAAACAGTTTGGAAGTTTAAAGTGTCTCTGTGAATAAACTGAAACTTTCCATAAACTATGTCTTGCAGTGATGAGGGGTTCATTGGCAGAAAACCCTGAGTGATGCAGAGGAATAGGGGGTTGACACTCCTGGTTCATTTCTGAAAAGGACACCAGCCAGATTTTCTTCAATGAAGCAGCATCAGGAGAAGTGAGTATTTACTTTCTTCTTTACAGGGACATATTTTATGGGTATTTTCAGTTGTAGCATCCACAAAAAGAAATATTGAGCTGATGGGCTTCTACCAATCCCCAACAAAAGCTTAATGTTCTTGCCTTCCATAAAAATCATACTATTTGTAACCACATACAGTTCTAAAGCATCCTCTAAGCATGTCATTTAAAAGATTTGCGTATTTTGAATGTTGTCCTCAGAGCTATTTATTTTTGTAAAATCTTGGCACTGGTAAACGTCTCCCATGGCTGTGCCCAACTTTCCATTTCTTACAGTAGTAGTTTGCCTGTTAGCCTCTAAAAATGGCCAAAACGTACTTAGAAGATTTGCTTTCCATAAACTTAAAGTGGAAGTAAACCCTCCTATCGTTTTCAGCCAAGGAAGCTGCCATCTTGACCTTTGTTTAATCTTCAACTGCCATGATGCTGCACATGTGACCAGTTATGACACCAGCCATTGGATGGTTTAACAGTTTGGTTGAGAGCACAACCAATGTGGCAGTTAAATTCCCGGCATGCCGGGAATGCTAACAGTTTTTTTAAACTGTTAAGTCAATGGGTTTACTTCCACTTTAAGTGCGATTAAGTACTAAGTTCAGGTTCAATGAATTTCAAACAAGATTCGCTGAAATTTGCTCATCTCTTCATTCAAAACCTGTAGCATAAGGAGACAACACGGATAACAATTACAATTTATAAAGTCAAGTATATATTGCCTCATTGTCAAATTTGGCAAAAATTTTGATTTACACAAGAATGTTTATACCACATAAAACTTAAAGTGGATATAAACTCTCACATATGCCCAGTGAAGTGAACAGCCTTAGATGATACACAGGGATGAAACAAATCTCCCTATTTAAGTTTCCTCTTCCTGGTTAGCACTGCAGTTAAGCCCGGGCATACAGCCAAGACAGCTGATTGGAGGAAAGGCACACACCCCCTCTCCTCATAGGTAGAGACTTTCAGCTCTGTTCGTTGAATCATTCAGGGCTCTGCTAATCTATTTATAGCATCCTCCCCAGCACAAATCTCAGGCTGCTTTTATCATATGTGACTGAGAACTTGTCAGGAGTTTATCAGGCTGATAAAAGAAACTTTACAAGAATAATTACTAATAACTTAGTAAGGCCCCTTTCACACGGGCTTGTCCGTGTATGGACTACGCTTTGCTCAGCAGGGATCGCTCTGCTGATTCCCGCTGAGCAGGCGGATGACAGGTCCATCACTGCTCACTGTGCAGAGATTGACCTGTGAAAGCCCCGCTGTCCTCAATGGAGATCGGATGAAAATGGACAGCCTGTCTATTTTCACCTGATCCTATCCGATCCGATTCTCCAGAGAGATGGAAATTAGGGTTTCCATCCATGTGGATTTCATGGACAGGATAGCGGCGGATGCCAGCGGAAATATCACCGCTGACATCCGCCGCTCCATAGAGGCACATGGAGTGTCCGATCAGGTCCGCCTGAAAAACTGACAGGCGAACCGGATCGGAAAGCCCGCGTGAAAGGGGCTTATAGTCATGGGCTTATTTAGGAAGAGAGAGCTAAGACCTTTATGATGTGTAAGTCTGGAATTATCAATATATTTTCGTAGGTCCGTCCCTAGGGAAGAAGGTTAAGGTCAGCACCAAACCCTAAATTGGCTTTGAATAAGATATTTTTCTGGACTGAAACGCGTTAGCGTGGGTTGTGCTATGGAACATTTTACTCCTTTGTTTTCAATAAAGATTTTTTATTCTCTTCACCTTGTTGCCAACGTTCGTTCATGAAAACCTGAAGTGTAACTAAAAGCAAAAAAAAAAAATTAAGTTATAAATTGGGTGGAGAGGGATTCAGTTTCTGACAGTTTCTATTGCAGTCTCTATCCACTCTATTTATCATGTTTACCGTTATCATCGAAAGTGATAGTATAAGAAAATCCCACATTTTGGGTTGACACCAGAACAGTAATAGAGGGGAAAGCTTCCAATGGTGTTCTAGATCTGGTGACCCTAGTGACACTCATTTTGGAAGGATTTCCTCTCACTTCCTGTTTTGGATATGGGACAGAAAGTGAAGGGAAATATCCCCAATGGGATGCAGATGGCAACAAAAAAAACTGACAGGAGTTGTAACCCTCCCGTACAGTATCCAAAATGAAAAAAGTTTTGCCTATAGTTCTACTTTAAAACTGAAATCATTTGTTTCTTTTTGTTTCTATCTTCTGTTTACCTCTTATTAGCTAAATTCAGCAGTAAAACTGTAGAATGAGGGGGTGCAGAGGATGTTGAAAGTCATCAGAAGACTCTATAGTTCAAAAAACATGGAACTTTCTCTTCTTTCACTTGTTTGGTGATCTATATACAAATGTAAATTCTAGCATTATTACAATAATCACATGATACACAGGACAAAGCTTGCAAAACAGGATGACCCAGTGCAGTATGTCTAATAACAGCACCCGATGACATGCAGCTACCGATTACAACCAATCAGATCTCAATTTACTGTGGTCATAGCAGTGATAGATTCATTCTGATTTGTTTCTATAGGTTATCACAATATTAAATTGACCATTCAAATATTAAGTCTGTATGTGTGCTTTAGATCCCCATATTGTTTGAACGGATATTAATCTAGGGGAATTTTATTGAAACACACATTGCAAAAAACAATAACAAGAGTGTAAAGGCCAGATAACAGAAACATTGAAGTCATTGAGTGCACCTTATCACTGACCTATTCTATTGGCTTTCATTGATGTCCTGCCAAAACCAGACAGTGAGAAATACCGGGTAGAGGGATCAATGTTTAAGAAGCATGCTCTTTCTAGTAGGCATTGCACGACTGCCAAGTCACAATGTTAACTTTTTTTTATTGCTCTTGTCATATGAAATACTATGAATGTCACTTCCTGAAGTTTGCTCTTGCCTTTGAAACAAAGCAGCATTAAGCACCATGCTAATTAGGGATGAGCTTCGAGTTCGAGTCAAACTCATGTTCGACTCGAACATTGCCTATTCGCCCATTCGGCGAACAGCGAACAATTTGGGGTGTTCGTGGCAAATTCGAAAAGCCGCGGAACACCCTGTAAAAGTCTATGGGAGAAATCTAAAGTGCTAATTTTAAAGGCTTATATACAAGTTATTGTCATAAAAAGTGTTTGGGGACCTGGGTCCTGCCCCAGGGGATATGTATCAATGCAAGAAAAAGTTTTAAAAACTGAAGTTTTTTCGGGAACAGTGATTTTAATAATGCTTAAAGTGAAACAATAAAAGTGAAATATTCCTTTAAATTTCGTACCTAGGGGGTGTATATAGTATGCCTGTAAATCAGCGCATGTTTCCCGTGCTTAGAACAGTCTCTGCACAAAATGTAATTTCTGAAGGAAAAAAAGTAATTTAAAAGTACTTGCGGCTGTAATGAATTGCCGGTCCCGGCAATACAGAGAAAAGCCATTGAAAGTCATTGATTAAAAAAATAAAGAATGCGTGGGGGTCCCCCCAAATTCAATTACCAGGCCCTTCAGGTCTTGTATGGATATTAAGGGGAACTCTGCGGCAAATGTAAAAAAAAATGGTGTGGGGTTCCCCCCAAATAGCCATAATAGACCCTTCAGGTCTGGTATGGATTTTAAGGGGAACTCTGCACCAAATAAAAAAAAATGTCGTGGGGTTCCCCCCAAAAAATCCATACCAGACCCTTATCTGAGCACGCAACCTAGCAGGCCGCAGGAAAATAGGGGGGATGAGAGAGCGCCCCCCCTCCTGAACCGTACCAGGCCACATGCCCTCAACATGAGGAGGATGTCCCCATGTTGATGGGGACAAGGGCCTCATCCCCACAACCCTTGCCCGGTGGTTGTGGGGGTCTGTGGGCAGGGGGCTTATCGGAATCTGGAAGACCCCTTTAACAAAGGGGACCCCCAGATCCCGGCCCCCCCCTATGTGAATTGGTAACGGGTACATTGTACCCCTACCATTTCAAAAAGAAAGTGTAAAAATTGTAAAAAAAACACACAGACACAGTTGGGATAATTCCTTTATTAAAAAAAAAAAAAGACTAAAAAAAAAAAGACTCCAGCGGTGGTAATCCACTCTCGATCTCCACTCCAGCGATGTTGGTATCCTGCGATGGATGATCTCTCCAGGGTCCAGCGACGAGGAACAGCACGCGGTCCTCTCTTCACCGGAGTGGAGACACCCCGGGAATGACGCGGCTTCGGCCAGTGACAGCTCTTATGTAGCTGAGGGCGGGGCCACCCGTAACGTGACCCCGTCCCCCTCTGACGCAAGGGGAAACCCGGGCTTTCCCAGTGACATGAGGGTGACCCCGCCCCCTCTGATGCAACGCAGGTTTCCCATTGCATCAGAGGGGGGCGGGGTCACCCGTCACGTCACTGGGGAAGCCCGGGTTTCCCCTTGCGTCAGAGGGGAACGGAGTCACATGACGGGTGGCACCGCCTTCAGATACATAAGAGCTATCACTGGCTATAGCCGCGTCATTCCCGGAGTGTCTCCGCTCCAGTGAAGATAGGATCGTGTGCTGTTCCTCGTCGCTGGAGCCTGGAGAGATCATTCATCGCAGGATACCGACATCGCTGGAGTGGAGATCGAGAGTGGATTACCACCGCTGGGGTCTTTTTTTTTTATTCTTTTTTTTTTTTTAATAAAGGACTTATCCCAACTGTGTCTTTTTTTACAATTTTTTACACTTTCTTTGTGAAAGGGTAGGGGTACAATGTACCCGTTATCAATTCACATAGGGGGGTGCGGGATCTGGGGGTCCCCTTTGTTAAAGAGGTCTTCCGGATTCCGATAAGCCCCCCCCGCCCGCAGACCCCCACAACCACCGGGCAAGGGTTGTGGGGATGAGGCCCTTGTCCCCATCAACATGGGGACATCCTCCCCATGTTGAGGGCATGAAGTCTGGTACGGTTCAGGAGGGGGGGACGCTCTCTCGTCCCCCCCTCTTTTCCTGCGGCCTGCCAGGTTGCGTGCTCGGATAAGGGTCTGGTATGGATTTTTGGGGGGAACCCCACGCCATTTTTTTTTTATTTGGCGCGGAGTTTCCGTTAAAATCCATACCAGACCTGAAGGGTCTGTTATGGATATTTGGGGGAACTCCACACCATTTTTTTTTAATTTGCCGCAGGGTTCCCCTTAATATCCATACCAGACCTGAAGGGCCTGGTAATTAAATTTAGGGGGACCCCCACGCATTTATTTTATTTTTTTATCAATGTCTTTCAATGACTTTTCTCTGTATTGCCGGGACCGGCAATTCATTACAGCCGTAAAAAGTACTTTTAAATGACTTTTTTTCCTTCAGAAATTACATTTTGTGCAGAGACTGTTCTAAGAATGGGAAACAAGCGCTGCTTTACAGACATACTATATACACCCCCCAGGTACGAAATTTAAAGGAATATTTCACTTTTATTGTTTCATTTTAAGCATTTTAAAATCACTGCTCCCGAAAAAACTTCAGTTTTTAAAACTTTTTTTTGCATTGATTCATGTCCCCTGGGGCAGGACCCGGGTCCCCAAACACTTTTTATGACAATAACTTGCATATAAGCCTTTAAAATTAGCACTTTTGATTTTTCATGTTCGTGTCCCATAGACTTTAACGGGGTTCGGATGTTCGAACAAATTTATTGCCTGTTCGCATGTTCTGGTGCGAACCAAACTGGGGGGTGTTCGGCTCATCCCTAATGCTAATATTTTACCTTGTATATTTTGGGCATTTGTAAAATAATTGCTTGTAATTAGGGATCGTGCTGAACTGAAAACTCTTCATTTAATTCTAAAGTTGATTTTTAAAACCCAACTCCAGCCAAAACTTGGATAGAGCAAGGATGAGTTAGAGTGGTGGTTTCTATTGCTCTCTGTATCTCTTTTGGGAAAGTTCCTCCTTAATCCCTGTCAGTACGAGAAATGATAGGTAATTTTTCAATCGAGACAAGAACAAAATTACATTTTTAGTATAGTAAGGAAGGGTTAACTTCAGACAAAGTTTTGAATTGTATTATAATTTTCCTATTTTAAAATAATGGAAAACAAATAAGATTAGAAATTGTATATAGTGTAACCAATGAAAAAAGGTAGAGGTGCACCGAATGGAAATTTTGGTGCCGAAATCAAAAATGCAGGATGCACTTGGCCGAAAACCGAAATCGAAAATGACAGTTTATATCAGAATATAAATATATATTTATATATAATTGTATTATATTCAACTTGTTAATTAATATCATGAATTTAAATGAATATGAATTTATTGTCGGCCATTATTGGCAACTTTAGCTCAAAAAAAGCTCGAGAAAAATGTATCCCTGTAAATTTCATGTATGTCTTCACAATGGTCTGTTGCGCTTCCGTTGTAGTGTTAAAAAAAAATTGCACCAAAAACGCACCTCTTATTGAAATGCATTGAAAACGCATCAATAACGCACCCATGTTACCTTTTTGACACAGTTTTTGAGTCACGTGACCTATGAAAAACACACCATAAGCACAGTAAAATTGTGATAAAATCGCAGCAAAATCGTGGTAAAATTGCGGGCATTTTTAGCGCCATTATCGGCACTTTTTTCTCTTATCGCCAAAATGCCAAAAACAGCATTTTCGGCCGATATGTTTTGGCAGCCAAAATTTTGGTGTTTTAAAAAGCATTTGAAAATATGTCTCCAGTTTATTTTTTAGAGACAGGAAGGTATTATAAATTATTTGATACCTTACTAGTTAATACTTAGCAGATCTATATCTATAAAACTGTTGTATATTCAATAATCAATGCAAAAGTAGGATAATAAAACATAACTGGTATCCCTAAGCTGTGTATAGATGTCATGGCCACAGTGTCCGTATCCAGCCGTGACGTCATTTCCGCTTCCGGTGGCCAAAACCGAGGCTTGGAACACAATAGAGAGTAGGCAGTTCTTGTCCGCCTCCTCCCTATATATAGAGGAAGATACGACCAGTAAATTATGCCCCTGGCGACGTTTTCCTCATTGGACAAAATGCGTAGGGTGGGGCCTGGGATCAGACGTCACGACGATACATGCGCTGACCGCGGCCATCTTGTTGGTTGGAAACATATGATTGTTTTTACCTTAGGACATGCTTGTTTTTAACATGCAAATGTGAGTATTTTGGAATTCTTATTGGAATACATATTGGCTTAAAATACTGCACCACAAGGAGTAGATTTCTCTCATTTAATGTATGAACCTGTGGATCTATTATACGTGAGAGCTGTACAAGATCCAAGTGCCCGTTACTTTGGTGGAGACATGACTTTTTTGTGGATATACTATGCCTGTTTGACCACCTATAATCTAGTGGTCCACTGCTTGCGGTAAGAGGCCCAGATGTGTTGATATTCGGTGGAGGATATCTTTATTCAACTTAATTTGTCCGATTTACACCCTGGGTGGTTCAGAAAAGGGTATGGACTTTTCTTCCAGCATTAGTGGACTTTTACTAACATAATATATCTAGCGCTGCATATACCCATTTTTTTACCTATGTTATTGTTACCAATAATTCTATATCAGCTCCTTCTTGGAATCTAAGCTCAGTGAATATTTCTCATTTCTAATGTAATTATTTCTTACTAAACCTATTATAAAATAGAAAGGAAGTAAGAAACAATTAGATTTGAATCTAACCTTTAAAAAATTGTATGTATTAGGTAGAAAGTTCAGTGAAGGATAATAAAATAGTTTTGTCTGTAATAAAGACCAATCACTGCTGCCCTTTGTGACCAAAGAAAATCTTTAAGAAGGAATGAAAAAAAGATAAGTATATAAATGGCTACATAATAAATGGAAAAAGTCAAAAGGTAGGGCAATTTTTTTTTTAGGTCTGTGCCTTGCTGTGCTGGTGACAACAGCTGCCCCAATTTTTTTTCTTGGTGTCAAACTGACAATTCCCCCAACAGGGTCACAGATGGAGATTTAAACCCAGCTGGAACTTTAGTTCTTTCACAGTCTATTTTTTTTTTAATGGTAAGATTGGCTTTATATGATTGTTATATTCTTACATAACTCATAAGAGTTGTCAGTGGTCATGAGAAGGTCAACAATTTTAGCCAATGTCACAACTGTATCACCATCAAGGCGCCCTAGGCAGATACCTGGTCTCTGGAAGGTTTTGCAGGTATCTGCAAACTAGCTTACTCTTCAGTACTGCTACAAGTAGGCCACACAAGAAAGACAATGTTATTGCTTCACTTAGATGGTGACAAAGTGCTTATATCACTGCAGATGAACCTGTCGGTTTAGTTCAGAATTCACGTTGTGGTTCTTGGGAATTGGAGTCATATGTTAGGTTGAAAGTAAACTCTACAAAAACCATATGAGGATGTGAGCAGCAATTTTTACAACCCTCTCTAGCCCCGGCACTGTTATAAATATTGCTGTCACTGCAAAGGAATCGGATGTAGAAGAGATAAGAAAGGTTATGACTTTTGGAGTTTTAGACATTTTATTATCAAATTTGGAGGGCAAGGATAACTATTTACTATATTCCATTAGACTGTGATATAACTTGCTGGATGTCTTGAAAAGGAAATCACTGCACATATACACCAATCAGCCATAACTTTATGGTGACCCACTTAAAGTTAGGTAGGTTCCCTTTTGCCTCCAAAACAGCCCTGGCCTATCACAACATGGATGCCACTAGAGTTCTAAAGGTAAGCTGAAGCATCTGGCAACCAGCCGTCAGTAGCAGATCCTTTCAATCCTGTAAGTTGTGAGGTAGGACCTCCATAGATCGGGCCTGTTTTTCCAGCTCATCTCACAGATGTTCAATGGATTGAGATCTTAAGAATTTGGAGGCCAAGTCAACATCTCAAACTCATTGTTTTATTCCTCAAACCATTCTTGAACAATTTTTGCAGTGTAGCAGGGTGTAATATCCTGCTGAAAGAGGCCACTACCATTAGAAAATGCCATTTCCATGAAGGGGTGTACTTGGTCTGCAACAATATTTAAGTAGGTGGTACATGTCAAAGTAGCATTCACATGGCTGGCAGAACCAAGGTTTCCCAGCAGAACATTGCTCAAAGCATCATTCTGCTTCTGTTTGCCTTCCCATATTGCATCCTGGTGCCATCTCTTCCCCAATTAAGCGATGCACACATACCTGGTCATCTATATGATGTAAAAGTAAATGTGATCAATAAAACCAGATCAACTCCTCTTCTTTCATTGCTTTGTGGTCTAGTTCTAAATCTCACGTGTCCATTGTAGGCACTTTTGGCTGTGGGGGTCAGCAAGACTACCCTAACTGGTTTGCGACTACACAACAAACTGTGATGCCCATTTTTTCTGCTTTCAACACATCAACTTCAGTGACAACATGTTTACTTGCTGCCTAAAATATCCCACTAACTTTCAGATGCCATTGTAACACAATAATCAATGTTATTCACTTTTCCCGTCAGTGATCTTAATTTCATTGCTGATCGGTGTATTTGCTCTGTAGAAGTAGATATTGTGACAGCAGGCAGGTAAAATCACCAGGTTGCATCCAGGATGGTAGATATGTATGTCCTACATTCAGGCTTTATGCAAATTTATATCCACTAGGGGGAGTGCTGGGAGTCTTGCAGGGGAAGAGTTAATGAGCACAGCTGAAGCAAGTGGGCTCATTGAGGCCTCTACAAGAACTCCCAGCATGCTAAGGGAGATGCTCCATCCTGGAACCAGTTCTATGTGGTGTAGACTGTGGAGTGTGATCTCTGTCCTGTGCGGTGAGACAAAGCCTGTGTGGCTTAAATTTCTAAAACAGGGAGATAGGGGCTGGGGCAGCATAAGACTGCACCTAGTTGTTAGACAAGGAAACTACGTGTGTAGTAAGCGGTCAAGCTGACCAGGATTTCTTTTTGTGTTTCTTTTTGTTTTGCTGTTATATTTTCCACTGTAAATAGTTTAAATAAACCGCACCTATTTGTTTTTTCAACTACAACTCTGTCTGCTGTGCCTGTTTTTGTGTGGTGAACCCATCCAGGGGGTCACACACATCCGCTGTTGAGCGAACCCCCTCACAGTTGGTGGAGAATGCGGGCAGTTTTTTTTAAAGGCTAGCATGGAGGAGATACTGAAACAGCTGGCTCTAGCAAATGCCAATCAGCAGCAGACAAATGCAGGTTTGCAAAAGAGCCTTGTAGCTCAACAACAGAGCCTTGCAGCTCATCAACAGAGCCTTGCAGCCCAGCAGCAGACAAATGCAACTTTGCAACAGAGCCTCGCAGCCCAGCAGCAAGCTCATCAACAGAGTCTGGCAGCCCAGCAGCAAGCTCATCAACAGAGTCTGGAAGCTCAGCAACAAGCCCAGCAGCAATCTGAGGCCCGCTTCATAGACCTGTTACAGAAGCAACAACAGAGACTACAGCAACAAATGGAAACGTTAATGCAGCAACGTCCGCAGACCAGTGAGGCAAGTAGTTCCACTAATACTGCGTCCTTTGGGGTGAGTCGTTTATTGACAAAAATGACTGGAGAGGATGATCCAGAGGTGTTTTTGACCACATTTGAAAGGACTGCTGAAAGAGAAAAGTGGCCTAAGGAGCAGTGGGCTGGACTGGTGGCTTCTCTGTTAACTGGTGAATCGCAGAAAGCTTACTATGACCTAGAGCCTTATCAAGCAAAAGACTATGTGATGCTAAAAACTGAAATATTGGCACGGCTGGGTGTCACCCTGGCTGTCCGGGCTCAGCATGTGCATAACTGGACTTTCTGGCTTGGAAAACCCCCAGGTCTCAAATGTATGATCTCATTCACCTGAGCAGGAAGTGGCTACAGTCAGAGACTTTGTCCGCACCAAAGATTGTGGAACGTGTTGTGATGGATCGTTTCTTGAGAGCTCTTCCTACTGCCATCCAAAAGTGGGTAAGCCATGGAGACCCAGAAACGGCCGATAATCTTGTGGATCGTGTAGAGAAGTACTTGGCTATGGAAAACCTGACTGCCTCTTCCAGAGACTCACGGACTTTCCACCCTAAGACCAGACCATCCCCAGTGGTGGGTAAGATGATTCCAAAGGGTGAGGGTGGAGAGAGGGTGGGAGTTCTACCTAAGGTCTGGCGAGAACAGCCTGGGAAGTCAGGGGCTCAAGAGGCAGCAAAAAGGATTGTTTGCTACCGCTGCCGACAAGAGGGATATATTGCAGCAAATTGCCCGGTTGTGGATGAACCCATGCAATGTGACTTTCTAAGGGACAGACGTCAGTCGCTGTTTGCGACAGTCGCATGCACTGCCATTCGGGGAACCGAGAAACATTTATGCAAAATGTGTATTAATGGTAGAAATGTTGTTGTGTTGCTGGATTCAGGTAGCCTGGTGACACTGATAAAGGCTGAATTAGTTACTACAGAGGTCTCTGGGAATAACAAGGTAGCTGTTATTTGTGTGCATGGGGACACCCGAGAGTATCCGGTGACTACAGTGTGTTTTGAGACCCCCAAAGGTACCCTCTCTCATCAGGTGGGGTAGAGCATGATATTATTACCCCACCCGGTGAAAGGGTGAAGCTAAAACCCTATCGGATCCCGGAGGCCCGACGGGAGGCAATACGTGAGGAAGTACAGAAAATGCTTAAGTTAGGGGTGATAGAGGAATCCCAAAGTGATTGGTCAAGTCCCATAGTGTTAGTGCCTAAACCGGATGGGAGCTGGCAATTTTGTAACGATTTCCGACAACTGAACAAAGTTACAAAATTTGACACCTACCCCATGCCACGTATAGATGAGTTGGTCAACCGGTTGGGAACAGCCCGATACATGACAACTCTTGATCTCACCAAAGGGTATTGGCAAATTCCCCTAGCCAAGTCGGCCAAGGAGAAAACCGCATTTGTAACCCCAGACGGGGCATTCCAATATAAAAGAATGCCATTTGGTTTACAGAATGCGCCGGCAACATTCCAGCGGAAAATGGACCAGATACTGAGGCCCCATCAGAAGTATGCTGCGGCTTACCTAGATGATGTAATTATCTATAGCACAGATTGGGCCTCACATCTGCCAAAAGTGCAAGCAGTCCTAGACTCTATCCGGGAAGCTGGGTTTACGGCCAACCTCAAGAAGTGTACCATTGGACAGGAGGAGGCCAAATATCTTGGGTACACCATTGGGAGGGGAGTAATAAAACCCCAAGTCAATAAAGTCGAGGCCATACAGAATTGGCCACGTCCCAACAGCAAGAAGCAGGTACGAGCCTTTCTGGGAATCGCTGGTTATTATCGGCGATTCATTCCCCACTTTGCTTCTCAGGCTGTGCCCCTAACCAACCTGACAAAAGGGAAAGAGTCTGTCATGGTTAAATGGACCCCAGAGGCTGAGGCAGCATTTCAATTCTTAAAAAAAGCCTTATGTAGCCAGCCAGTGTTGTACTCACCAGACTTCTCTAGGGACTTTGTCGTACAAAGTGATGCATCCGACGTTGGGTTAGGAGCAGTATTGTCCCAGGTCTGGAACGGGGAAGAGCACCCAGTCATTTACCTCAGCAGGAAATTGAAGTCCCATGAGGTAAATTACGCCACGATTGAGAAGGAGTGTTTAGCGGTGAAGTGGGCTCTAGATTCCCTTCGGTACTATCTGCTAGGTAGGCACTTTGACATGATTACTGATCACGCTCCTTTAAAGTGGATGGCTCAAAACAAAGAGACAAATAGAAGAGTAAATAGGTGGTTCCTGGCCCTACAGGAATTCAACTTTACGGTAAAGCATCGCCCTGGCATTCAAATGGGGAATGTGGATGCTTTGTCTTGAGTACATGCATGCCTGATTGCTTGTGTTCCAACCCCAAGGTTAAAACAAGAGGGGGGGTATGTGACAGCAGGCAGGTAAAATCACCAGGTTGCATCCAGGATGGTAGATATGTATGTCCTAGATTCAGGCTTTATGCAAATTTATATCCACTAGGGGGAGTGCTGGGAGTCTTGCAGGGGAAGAGTTAATGAGCACAGCTGAAGCAAGTGGGCTCATTGAGGCCTCTACAAGAACTCCCAGCATGCTAAGGGAGATGCTCCATCCTGGAACCAGTTCTATGTGGTGTAGACTGTGGAGTGTGATCTCTGTCCTGTGCGGTGAGACAAAGCCAGTGTGGCTTAAACTTCTAAAACAGGGAGATAGGGGCTGGGGCAGCATAAGGCTGCACCTAGTTGTTAGACAGGGAAACTACGTGTGTAGTAAGCGGTCAAGCTGACCAGGATTTCTTTTTGTGTTTCTTTTTGTTTTGCTGTTATATTTTCCACTGTAAATAGTTTAAATAAACCGCACCTTTTTGTTTTTTCAACTACAACTCTGTCTGCTGTGCCTGTTTTTGTGTGGTGAACCCATCCAGGGGGTCACACACACCCGCTGTTGAGCGAACCCCCTCACAATATTTATAACAGTAACTGTAACTTGCAGTTTATTAAAGTGATTATAAAGTTAAATTTTTTTTCAATATAAATAACAAACATGTTATACTTACCTGCTCTGTTGCAGTGGATTTTCACGGAGCAGCCCAGATCCTTCTCTTTTAGGGTCTCACTTCTGTGCTCCTGGCCCCTCCCTCCTGTTAAGTGCCCTCACAGTAAACATCTTGCTATGGGGCAGCCAAGCCGAGTCACAGCCTCCTGTGTCCATTCAGATATGGAGCTTCGGCTCGGCCCCACCCCCTCTCCCTCCTGTTTGGCTGACTGACTTTGATTGACAGCAGTGGGAGCCAATGGTGCCACTGCTGTGTCTCAGCCAATCAGGAGGCGAGAGTTTCGGATGGCAGAGACATTCATGGACATCGCTGGACAGAGATGGGGCTCAGGTAAGTGTTAGGGGGTGTTGGGGTGTCTGCTGCGCACAGAAGGCTTTTTATCTTAATACATAGAATGTGTTAAGATAAAAAACCTTCTGCCTTTACAACTTTTTTAACCACTTCGCGCCCGGGCCATCGGCAAAAGACGTCCGCAAAGCGGCGCTCAATTGCTGAGAGGACGTCCATGGACGTCCTCCTATTTACTTCCGCGATGCGCGCCGCCGTGGGTGCGCATCGGGGAAAAGCTGTGCCCGCCGTGTCAGGCGGGTGCCGATGCGCGTGCCTGGCGGCCGCGATGTCCGCCAGGTACCCGCGATCGGCTGTCACAGAGCCAGGGACGTGGATCTCTGTGTGTAAACACAGAGATCCACGTCCTGCTAGGGAGAGGAGACTGATGGTGTGTTCCTTGTACATAGGGACAACCATCGGTCACCTCCCCCAGTCAGTCCCCTCCCCCCACAGTAATAATCACTCATGAGGGAACATATTTAACCCCTTCCCGCCCCCTAGTGGTTAACCCCTTCACTGCCAGTCACATTTATACAGTAATCAGTGCATATTTATAGCACTGTTCACTGTATAAATGTGAATGGTCATAAAAAAGTGTCCGATGTGTCCGCCATAATATCGCAGTCACAATAAAAATCGCAGATCGCCGCCATTACTAGTAAAAAAAAAAAATCATTCTATTCCCTATTTTGTAGGCGCTAGAACTTTTGCGCAAACCAATCACTATACGCTTATTGGTTTTTTTTTTTTTTTTTTACCTAAAATATGTAGAAGAATACGTATCGGCCTAAACTGAGAAAAAATATATATATATTTTTTTAAATTGGGATATTTATTAGAGCAAAAATTAAAAAATATTGTGTTTTTTTCAAAATTGTCTCTCTACTTCTGTTTATAGCACAAAGAATAAAAACCGCAGAAATGATCAAATACCACCAAAAGAAAGCTCTATTTGTGGGAAAAAAAGGACGTCAATTTTGTTTGGGAGCCACGTCGCACGACTGCGCAATTGTCAGTTAAAGCGTGACAGTGCTGAAACCTGAAATTTCGCCTGGGCAGGAAGGGGGTTATGTGCCCAGTTGTCAAGTGGTTAAACAGCTGCAAAGCTTGAAGCGACAATGTAAAACAAGACTCAAGATGGCAAAAAAAAAACATGCATACACTGCAGAATAATGAAAAACAGGTTATAAAAGCTATACAGATATGAACTCTTCGCAGCAATGTCTCTGTGATTCAGTCATGGTAATTTGCATTTGAATAGCATAGTCTTCATTAGACTTTACAGAAACAGATGGTTTATCTGAGAATCACTACGTAAAATAGTTAATGTATGTAAACCCTTAGGCTCCTTTCACACGGACGGTCCGTTCAGGTCCGCCTGTCAGTTTTTTAGGCGGACCTGAACGGATGCTCCATGTAGCCCTATGGAGCCACGGATGTCAGCGGTGACATGTCCGCTGACATCCGACCCGCTCCGCTCCGCCAAATTATGACGGAGGAAAACTCTATTTTTCCATCCATCGGCGGAGCGGATCGGATGACAACGGACTCTACGGTCTGTCGTCATCCGATCCCCCCATAGGGGAGAGCGGCACTCTGACAGGGCCGTCCCTGCACAGTGTGCGGGGACCGCCCAGTCATCCGCCGGCTCAGCGGGGATCAACGGAGCGATCCCCGCTGAGCAAGCGGAGCTTCACGGGGTGGATCTTCACGGATCCGTCCCGTGTGAAAGAGCCCTTACTTTATAAAACAACCCAGTCAGTTTAAAATAGAAAGGCAAAACATTTGTGTATACATATAAAAAAATATTATAAATACTTCTATACTACTCTTTTTTGTAAGTGATCACAGCCCTCTGTTCTCAGCTGCATAAGGATCTTAGAGAGCTGGGGAGGAGAATCAGCAGCACACTGGACTTCCCAGTGAATGGCTGTGCAAAGGGGTGTGTCAGCAGAAGTCTGATTACTGGAGGAGAGTAGAGTTACCAACATAGTCAGAAAACTGACCATGCTGTGCTCTAATGCCTAGTATTTTAATAGGAAAGCAGGAGCATCAGGGTTTTCACACAAATTAAGCAATACAAATAGAACAAGATACTTTTCTTTATACAAGTACATGGTACAGCAGGCTACTTGTTATTTTCCTCATAAACAGCATTCTTCTCAGTGAAGTCAAGAGCAGCTCTGGAAAACACAGATGAACAGCTGGGTGGATCTAAGCCCCAAGAACAAAGGACCACCCCACTGAAGCTGCATGCTGCTGGGTTCTGCCCTAGCTGCCGGCACACCAATTATTGTGACAGTGGCCAGTTTCTCACTTGCCCAGCTACTGTATCTGTGTCCCATTAAGTTTTCCCTCCCTGAGCTGCTGTGTAATAAAGGCTGAGTAATCTATACTCCCTGTGTGTGTCTAGGTACCCGAGTAGCTGTGGTAAATGGGGCTAAAGAGGCCTGTACCTACATTTGAGCATGGTGAGTAAATGGGCACTCTGCTACAGTATACTTAAGAGCAATGCTTGTAGGGTTATTATGAGGAGCTTGGTTGAGTCTCTTCACCATGTATGGCTCTTTACTGCATCCCCTATACACAGTATGCAGCAAGGTACAAAGGCATTCAACAGTGGCTTAATTAGAACCTTCAGGGTCCCAGTGCAAGAAACCATGAAGGCCCCCCCTGAACTTTGGCCAGGGCCCTTCCCTCTGAGCTAAGTGGTGGAACACCAGGGCCTGGTCACAAGTGTGACCTTTGTGACCCTGGTAGTTCCACCACTGGTGTTAGTAGTTTTTTATTTTTGTTTTTTAATTTTTTAATTTTTTTATCATTTAAATTTTCTTTATTTTTGAGATTTTTTATTACTTTTTACATTTTTTTTGCAGCCCTGTTGGGGGGCTTTGGTGGGATACCAGGGGTCTAAACAGACCTCTGATGTTTCAATTTTGAGACAGAGAAAGGAGATTGAGGACACAGGCCTCAATCTCATTCTCTGCAGCCTCAGCTGCACTGAATGAATGGACAGGAATAGCTCTATACAGAGCTTTTCGTTCATTCACAAAACTGAAACATACAGTAGTACTGGCTTACAGTGAAGATTGCTGAATCAAGGATGAAGTAAGTATTTCTTCAGGAGGGCTGCACTCGAGAGGCTTAAGGCATGTCTTAATAGACAAGTTTTACCAAAGGAACAGTTATCCTTTAATAGTTTCCATTTGCAGCCAGCAGTTGGTGAGCAATATTCCCTTTCTACAGCTGTTTAATTAAAACAGTCCTTGTGTTGGGAAAAGTAAATAACCTAGATGGTATTAAAAAACCTTCCCTATGCTACAAAACAGCCTGAAACTTCCACATACTGAGTTGTTTCGGTATCTTTAAGTTGAAAATTTCCTAACAGTAGCCTGACGATTCCAAAGGGACCCCTCCTTTTGAACAAAAAATTCAGTAATGACCAACATTCTCTGGGTTTAATTTTTTTAATTTGTAATTTTCTGGTGTCCCCTTTTTTACGCAATGTCTTCTCACCTATACTCATTAAAGGGCTTTCAGCACAGGTCCTGATCTCACCGAAAAAGATTGGCTCCAGATTTGGACCACAACGAAATCAAGTGCTTGCAAAGTGTTAGCAACAGAGAATAATGATACAGTTCTTACATGGTGGTGGTATTAGGTGCCTGTTAGCGTTGCCCGATATGTACCTGGTTACTCCACCATGTGTTTTAAAGAATGTAGGCTACAGGGAGCTTTTTACCATATATGGTGGACACTTTCAGCAATTTTATCCAGAAGTTTTTTTCACTTGCTATCTAAACTGAATATGAGCTTCTTAATGTTAGACCACCAAATATAAGCTTCTTAATGTAAGACCACCTGACCTCTTCTTTGTCCAATTTCAATTAATGGTTCATATTTTCATGGTCGCAAAGCAGACAGTAGCATTGAAAAGTACCACCCTCTCTATTGCCAAAACCAACTCTAGAATTAGCCAGTTTATGTTACAGTGGTCGGCCAAAGAAACTGAATGCAGCAGATGAAAGACACATCATGCTTTCTTCCCCTCGGAACATGTCCAGTAGTGCCATCAGCACAGAACTAGTGGAAACAAGTGGGACCCAGGTACACCCATCTATTGTCCGGATAAGTCTGGCCAGAAGTGGTCTTCGTGGAAGAATTGCAGCCAAAAAGTCTCACCTTCGATGTAGAAACAGGACTAAGCAACTCAGTTAGGAGCGAAAACATAGGAGCAGAAACAGAAAAATGGCAGCCGGTGCTCTGGACTGATGAGTCAAAATTTGAAATATTTGGCTGTACAATAATGAGTATCCGCAGGCAACAGTGAAGCATGGTGGAGGTTGCTTGCAAGTGTAGCAAGGTCCCCGGGGCCCCAGAGGCCTAAGGGTGACCTCAAGGTTTAGGGAGAGCTAACATCCTTCCTTGTAGAGTGGGTTACCAGGCATGGTGGGTGTGATGCAAAAGAATGATGGGCGCCAGTCACTTTTTGAATGCAAACAAGAGATTTATTGTCTCTTAACAGAACTGAGGAGAGAGGGATAGGGCCAGGACACCCTTGAGTAGATGCAGTGCTAATTGGCAGACTCAGAGACTTCTATAGGTAGACAGCTATACAGTGGAAGGCCTCCAGCTGGATAACACTTCTGTATAGGTAGGACCGCTGTCTCCTATGGCAACTAATCTTGCAACAGTCACTAACTGTAGTTGTACATAACTCTTTGTAACACAGAACAGTCCTTTACTTATCTCACAATATCCCACTGTAGATCTTCACTCACTGAACACCCAGTCTCTCACTAGACTTTCCAGATCCCAGTCGTCACTGGATCTCCTGAGCTCTTCCACAGATATCCCGCTGTATACTCCTCAAGCGTCACCCCCGCTATCCTGCTGGGTCCCTGGCTTGGCACTGATACTTTCCCACTTCTTCACTGTCCCTGGCTGGTGAGAAGACTGCTCAGGTACTTGCTTCAGCTTACTCACAGTAGTCTCCGGTAACAAGGTGAATGGTCCCTTAGTGGCCACAGCTTCCCCTCTACCTCCGACCACAACTGGTTCCCCGTCCGGCTGAACCTTCACAACTCGGTTGGACTCCACTCCTGCAGTCCCAACCCTACGCTGCTTCTCCTGGATAGGCCTCAGGCAGCCTAGCAGCCAGGTGTCCCTGGGATAGGCCTCAGGCTTCCGGCCTACCCAGACAGCTGTCCAGGTGGCACAGAACCCCGATCACCTGACTCCACCCAAATTAGTAGGATCTCCCAGCAGGCCAAGGGGCTTAAAGAAACCATTGCCCGTGGCTGAGACACCCATCCATTCATAATCTGTCCTTGCTATGCCCTTGTCTATCTAATGTCACCAGCTACAATGTCATCTAGTGACAGAAGAGAAAAGTGCAGCAATTCCAGAATTAGGGGGAAATCAGTGGATCTCCTAACAATTAGCCAGGGCAATTACTACCTGGCAAGCTAAATTGGTTGGCAACCCTGCCTAAACACCAGGGTGCTACAGAAGTTTGGGGCTACATTTCTGCAAATGGAGTTGGAGATTTGGTCAGGATCAATGGTGTCCTCAATGCTGAGAAATACAGGCAGATATTTATCCATCATGCCATAGCATCAGGGAGGCGTGAGATTGGCCCCAAATTTATTCTGCAGGACAATAACCCCAAACATATAGCCAATGTCATTAAAAACTATCTGAGTAAAGAAGAACAAGAAGTCCTGGAATTAATGGTTTGGCCCCCACTGAGCCCTGATCTCAACATCATTGAGTATGCCTGGGATTATGAGACAGAATGATTTGAGGCAGCCTACATTTACAGAAGATCAGTGGTTAGTTCTCCAAGATGTTTAGAACAATCTACCTGCTGAGTTCCCTCAAAAACTTCATGCAAGTGTACCTAGAAGGATCAATGTTTTGAAGGCAAAGGGTGGTCATACCAAATATTGATTTGATTTGGATTTTGCTTCTGTTCATTTGCTTTCCATTTTGTTAATTGATAAAAATAAACTGTTAACACTTCTATTTCTGAAAGCATTCTTTATTTACTCCTGTCTAAAGCGTTTGCACAGTAATGTATATTGCATATACTCGCACTGTTTGGATAATAAATAAACATATTGAACCTGGGTAACAGAATGGACTATCTTATTGTGTTATTTTGTATAAGCGGCCACAACCTGTAAGTTTGAGTATTGTGAATACACCATGTAACAAATGTTTATTTAAAAAAAAAAGATTTTATAAAATCATTTTTTTATTTTTTTTTGAAAATGTCAGTTTTTAAATGTGGAAACTTAGAGCAAATAATACAATTGACCAAACGACATTATAGCTTTGCTTTAACAAAACTGGAAACCGCATTCATAAAGTTGTATGAACTTAAACCTCTAATCTGATATGTTATCAAGTATTTGTACCAGACTTCAGCTTTACTATGGGAAATTGCTGAATGTCCCTTTTACAGGAACTGTACAATGATGTAGATTAATTGTTGTACAGATATTGCATGTGTAAGGGTTCCCAGTGTTTTGGGTGGGGAACGGATAATAATCCAGATTCAGTCTGATATCTTTATTCCCAGATTTGTTGCGTTATCAGTCCTGACAAGGGTGAATGTGGTAATTTTAGATATTATATTATTATTAAATAAGGGAACAAAACATTTTTGACCTTTAAATTCCTAATTTTTTGGGCAAACAAAGTGCAGATTAGTCATTGTCTTAATCTTAACTCAGCAAAAAATGCTGAATATTTTATTGTGAGAATTCAGTCCTTTTACATACCCTGTTGATATCTCATCCATATTGACATTATTTTTCAAAGGATAACAACTATGTTAATTTTTTTATGCTTACCGCTTTATGAATTTTTTTTCTCCAGCAAGGTCTTCAAACGTTTTATAAACTAATTGTAAAGCGTTCATCAAGAGAGAATGGAATGGATATATGGGAGCTGTTTTACCTGCCGAAGGATCTGTATTTCTGTCCACCCAGTACTGAGAATACACAGTCCTGCCACACAGCACAGATCTAGTAGGGGACCTGATCGTTATTTGATGCTGTCTTACTTCCAGTGGCGGCTTGTGTTTTTTTTTTTAAGGGGGGTGGCAAACAGCCCCCCCCTTCGGACCCCCGGTGGAGCGGCACTACCCCCCTCCTGTGGCGCTACCCCCCCTGCGGCATTGACACACTCTCCCACCACCACTCGCTGTCCTTACCTTGGATGTGGGCAGTGAGAGCGTGGCAGGCTCGGGGAAAGCTGCTCCCTTGTCCTCTCCTAGAGCAGCTTCCGCGGTGTCTCTTCCTCCTGGCACTAGGCATCCAATAGGATCGCCAGACATTTTGGCCAATCGGGAAAAAGGTTTCATACATGCTTCCCGATTGGCCGGGAGCAGGATCAGTTTTGCAACAGCGAATTTTCATTCGCTGTTGCAACACACCTGGGTGGGCTCCAGACGCAATGCTCTGTGTCCCGAATCCACCCTATTATTATTTAGGTACTTATATAGCGCTCTTAATTTACGCAGTGCTTTACATATACATTGTACATTCACATTGGTCCCTACCCTCAAGGAGCTTACAATCTAAGGTCCCTAACTCACATTCATATACTAGGGCCAATTTAGACAGAAGCCAATTAACCTACCAGCATGTCTTTGGAGTGAGAGAGGAAGCCGGAGGAAACCCACGCAGGCATAGGGAGAACATGCAAACTCTGGGCAGGTAGTGTCATGGTTGGGATTCGAACCAGCAATCCTTTTTATTGCTAGGCGAGAGTGCTACCCACCACACCACTGTGCTGCCCATTAAAGCCTGTTAGAGCCATAGGCTCTAATCAGTGCTTCAAAAAAAAAAAACCCTGGCCGCAGTAATTCACATGCCTGGTGACCCGAAAGGGGGCGGACACATGAGTAGGGGGCGGCTGCGGCAGCAGTGGATAGATTCATAATATGCATGAATCTATGCATTATGCATATAGGGGGTGGACAGGCCACCCCTGCTTACTTCCCTTACTACTTTCCCACCCCCAAACCTACGACTGGACAGTGAAAGGTAGAGCAGTACATTGATGAGCTCATCTCTCTGTCCACCCCCCGCCCCCCCCCCCCCCGTCCTCTCAGCATGCTCCTTGCAATGCAGCACACCTGATTGTCACATTGTGCTGCTTCCACTCCCCATTTCTGAGTTGTGCTGTACAGTGCACTATAAGAGACTCATACCAAGCCAAATTCAGGTAATTACACTGAGCTACAAAATACATTTATTGATGCAATAATTATTGCATGCAATAAAAAAAAAATCAGCTGCTCCAAATCACCCTTGTGATCAAAAAAACTTTTGAAACAAGCTTGTTTAATATTTGTTTTGCATTATTTTTTTTTCCTCTTCCCTAGTAAGAGAAAAACTGTTTTATGTAATGAAACATACAATTCTGAGGCCTTGTTCACACATACGGTTAGTTTTTGACAGCTCTGAGTAGCCCGCTTTTCAGAGCTGTTTGAGAGGCATCTCATAGGCGATATGCAACTGTCTGCATTAGACATGGTTGCATCTCTTGACTTGGGTACACCTGCCAACAGGTCCGCCTGCTGAACGCAACATGCTGTTTAAAATGTGTACAGACATGTCCGTCAGCAATTTTAAAGTGGTTCTAAAGCAATGGTTGAGAACCTATGAGCTAAAGGAGGTCTTAAATGCGGCCCCTGACATCACCAAAGGGCCGCAAATAGGAGTTAATTTACTAACAGCAAATAGGCTGTGTACTTTGCAAAGTGCAGTTGCTAAAGAGTTTAGGAAATAGGGTAAAGCTTCACTTTGCAAAGAGTACCCAATCACATGCAAGGAAAAAACAAAACAGCATTTAGCATTTTTGCTTGCACGCGATTGGATGATGGGAGACAGCAGAGCTTCCCCTCATTTACTAAGCTCTGGAACAACTGCACTTTGCAACATGCACAGCCTATTTGCCTTTAGTAAATCTCCCCCATGATGTTCAGTATATGTAATGCTTGAGAAGACTGTCAGAAACTGCAGGCCTAGAAGAGGAAATGAGGGACAGAGAGTGTTGACATGCTTCATTTTTGGCAGGGGATATGCTGCAGGCGACAATATGAAACTGGGAACATGTTACATAAGGCTACTAGAGATTATAGGGGTTGTAAAGGTTAGTTTTTTATTTTCTAAATAGGTTCCGTTAAGCTTGTGTATTGTTGGTTCACTTACCTTTTCCTTCGATTTACCTTCTAAATGTTTTTTTTCTTTGTCTGAATTTCTCACTTCCTGTTTCTCCTCACTAAACTTCACACCATCATCCGAGTGGTGTGGAGTCAGCCAGAACAGCTTACTGAACAGCTTACTGAGGAGGAACAGGAAGTGAGAAATTAAGACAAAGAAAACAAAGAATAAATCATTTAGAAGGGAAATATAAGGAAAAGGTAAATGAACCAACAATGCACTAGCTTTAGGAACCTATTTAGAAAATAAAAAACAAACCTTTACAACCCCTTTAATGTTATTACCCTAAGCAATGTTCCCACTACAGACTGCTGAGGTCTGAGGGCTGCACATCTTATACCATGGGGCCGCATTCGGCCCTCGAGCTGCAGGTTGGGCACCAGGGTTCTGAAGCCTAAATTTTTTTAACCTTAATGCATTCTTTGCATTTAGGTAACAAACAGCCCCACTATTTGTCCTACCCACCCTTATCCCTAAACAATTGAGCTGAGTTCACACTGAGGAATGGAGCGGCTCACAGCAGGGGTCCGGTGCGTCTCCATTCACCATTTTAGGTCCGATTTCAGCCCCAAATTTTGGGCTGAATTCGGACCTGAAACGGACCAGAAAACGCACAGGACTCCAGTGCAATTCGCACCGGAGCCACTCCGGAGATGTGTGAATCGCCTCCATAGAGAGCCAGTCACAAACTCCTGACATGCCAATTGGATGCGGGGAAACCCACATCCATAACGCACTGGTGTGAACCCTGATTCCTCTCACTGTTCCAGCACTGTCTCGGCTGTCGCACTTCTCCTCTCACTTCCTGGTCTCACAAGAGACACTGAGAACAGCGGGAGCCATAGGCCATAGGGAACAGGGGCTTAGTTACCGGCACTGTGCTCTATGTGTCTATGGATGCACACAGCCCAGCTTGGGAGTGCACGTGCACGGGTACCTCCTTAGCTCCCGGCTTGCTGAAGAGGCACCTGGAGGAGGGAGCTACGGTCAGTGCCAGCGGGGGACCGCCAAAGAAGAGGTAAGGAACTGCTCTGTGTAATATTGTTGCACAGAGCAGGTAGGTATAACCTCTTTTTTTTTTTTTTAAACAGCCCTTATCACTGTAACTGACTCGTGGACAAATGGGGGGACAGTAAAAACAAGGTACAACCCCTCTGTGGCCATGTGAACGAGGCCTAAATGATACATTCATTTTTGTTGATTACCATCCAATTGGGCCTGAAAGTAACATGTTCAATTCAAATTGGCATTGCACCGCTGTGGTGTGTGCTGCCTTTGCCAATTCCGTCAGTAAGAGCGAGCGTTTTTCTGTAGGAAACTCAACAAATGTGAAAAGGAAATTGTGAATTTGTCCAGCACATGCAGTCAACGTAATAAGTATCAGGTTCAAAAACTGTATACCATTTCTTCCCCTCCCTGTTTAAAGAACAGCATGTCAAAGTAAAATTAAAACATCAAGAAAAAAGTGTTTTTTCCCCTTATTTTAAATATAAGAGCTGAGAAAGAACCGGCTACATAATCTATTGTAAGATTGGAAAAGCTTTACAGTACAAACTTCTCCAATGCAAGTATTTTCCCAGGACTCTGTGGATTATGCAGCATTTAACTGTATCCTTTACAATAGTTTACTCAGACCATATGACTTGATGCCGCTGCCAAGTCTATGTGAAGCGGGTGGAGTACGAACAGCCACACTTACTGAGCTCAGATGAAAAGCCGATACAGACATGCAGACGCATTCACAGACACAAGCAGTGATTCAAACAATGACACACTGACCCCCTGCATCGGCATTCTGAATAATAAACATGAAACACAATCACAACCACACACACAATGCAGTCTAAACATAGGAGCTTCACACAACTGAAGGGGGGACTAATATAGTGACGTTTTATGAAAAGTATTTGTGGTTATAAAATACTTTAGCATAACCCCATGTCTAATATTAATTACTAACTGATATATAATATACACTATATTACCAAAAGTATTGGGACACCCGCCTTTACACGCACATGAACTTTAATGGCATCCCGGTCTTAGTCCATAGGGTTCAGTATTGAACGTGACTGGCCTGCACAGAGTCCTGACCTCAACCCGATAGAACACCTTTGGGATGAATTAGAGCAGAGACTGTGAGACAGGCTTTCTCGTCCACAACAGTGCCTGACCTCACAAATGCGTTTCTGGAAGAATGGTCAAACATTCCCATAGACACTCCTTAACCTTGTGGACAGCCTTCCCAGAAGAGTTGAAGCTGTTATAGCTGTAAAGGGTGGGCCAACTCAATATTGAACCCTACGGACTAAGACTGGGATGCCATTAAAGTTCATGTGTATGTAAAGGCAGGCGCCCCAATACTTTTAGTAATATAGTGTATATACTGTATCTAAACATGCAGTAGCACACAGCAGGCTCGACCCCCAAAGCTAGCATACCAGAAACAAAGATACTTATTTTGGAAAAGAGCGACAGTTATTTTCAGCAGAGCCAGATAAAATATGAAAATCAGCTACATAGCTAAATAAAGACCTTTGAGACTTGTGTCATCTGTTAAAGTGAAGCTAAAGGCAACATAGGAGGCGGCAGACTGTTGATCACAGAAGAGACAAGCTCACAGTCTTCTGTGGCATGTATACTGAGCTGAGCATGTGCAGCTGAGTTTACATTGCCGGCCAATCAAGACAGCCAAAGATTAGGGATGAGCTTCGAGTTCGAGTCAAACTCATGTTCGACTCGAACATTACCTGTTCGCCCATTCGCCGAACAGCGAACAATTTGGGGTGTTTTCGCAGAAAATTCAAAAAGCCGCGGAACACCCTGTAAAAGTCTATGTGAGAAATCTAAAGTGCTAATTTTAAAGGCTTATATGCAAGTTATTGTCATAAAAAGTGTTTGGGGACCTGGGTCCTGCCCCAGGGGACATGTATCAATGCAATTTTTTTTTTTTTAAACGGCCGTTTTTTCGGGAGCAGTGATTTTAATAATGCTTAAAGTGAAACAAAAAAATGAAATATTCCTTTAAATTTCGTACCGGGGGGTGTGTATAGTATGCCTGTAGCACTTGTTTCCCGTGCTTAGAACTGTCCCTGCACAAAGTGTCATTTCTTTCTCTAGGTATGAAATTTAAAGGAATATTTCACTTTTATTGTTTCACTTTAAGCATTATTAAAATCACTGCTCCCGAAAAAACTGTAGTTTTTAAAACTTTTTTTTGCATTGATACATGTCTCCTGGGGCAGGACCCGGGTCCCCAAACACTTTTTATGACAATAACTTGTATATAAGCCTTTAAAATTAGCACTCGATTTTTCATGTTTGAGCCCCATAGACTTTAACGGTGTTCGGATGTTCAAACTAATTTATTGCCTGTTCGCATGTTCTGATGCGATCCGAACTGGGGGGTGTTCGGCTCATCCCTACCGAAGATCAGCAATCAAAAGAATCTTGTGAAAAGATGCCGGTGCTGGCAAGTATTGTGACTTTAGTTCCGCTTTAACCACTTGACAACCAGCGACGTACCCCGTATGTTGCTCTAGTGGTTATACCAGGATGATGCCTGGAGCTGCAGGCATCATACCGGTACTGTTTTTCAGAGCGGACGGTCTGCTCTCTTGTAAAAGCAATCTTAGTGGCTAACTAGCCTCTGGATTGCTTTTACAAGCAGTGGAAGGGGACCCCCGGACCCCCCCCCCCCACGCCACCTTCCTCGGCTTCATCAGGCTGTCCTATTCCACCACACCTGATCAAACAGCCGGCGCTTTCACTGGCTGAATGTAAAAACAAACAAAGACTGGAACTGCTTTGTTTGTCTCTATGATATAGGGAACTGGAAGCAATGACTTTACATCACTTCCAGTTTACCCGGATGTACACGGAGCCGTTTGTAAAAATTAAAAGCACTTGATTACACCAATCTTGGTGTGATCAAATGTTTTTAAGGGCAGAGGAGGGATCTGGGTTCTTATCTCTCCATAAAGAGTACCTGTCATATGCCTATTGCTGTCACAAGGCTGTTTACATTCCTTGTGACAGCAATAAAAGTGATAAAAAAAAATTGAAAGTGACGGTGTAAAAATAAAAAATAAAAAAACAAATAAAACACAGGTGAACACACGCATTAGACCTGCACCCGTGCAAATAGCGATCATCCCACATATATGAAGTATCGCCACGAACGTCAGATCATGGGCAGTAATTCTAGCACCAAATTTAAAGTAGTAACGTGTAAAGGCTTTTAAAAAATCGCCTAGGGATATTGAAATGTGCGCCGTTTGTCGTGCACAATTTTAAAGCATGGAATGTTTAGTATCTATTTACTCGGTGTAACATCATCTTTTATATTTTACCAAAAAATGAGTTATGCATTGTGTTGTTTTGCATTAAAATTCAAAGAAGTGTATTTTTTAACAAAAAATGTGTTTAAAAAAACGCTGCATAAATACCATGTGACATAAAGAATTGCAACACCCACCAATTTATTCTCTACGGCCTCTGCTTTAACTGCTTAAGGGTCGCCCCACGTACATATACTGCGGCAGGGTGGCCCTTAAGTGCAAAAGCACGTACCTGTACGTGATTCCTGTGATCAGCTCTGGGGCGTGCGGATATAATTGGCAGGTCCAGCGGCCGCGATGGCCTCCGGCCATCCGGGATCATTTACAGAAGGGGCAGACTGGCGGTCTGCCTATGTTAAAAAGGCAGACCACCGTTCTGTGAGTGGGGAAAATGGAGATCTGTATCCCTCCAGTCACAGCATTCTCCCCACAGTTAGAAAGCACTCCGTAGGAGCACACTTTGATCGCCCCTGATGTTAACCTCTTCCCTGCCAGTGTCATTTATACAGTGACAGTGCCTTTTTTTTAGCACTGATCACTGTATTAGTGTCACTGGTCCCCAAAAAGTGTCACTTAGTGCCTGATCTGTCCCCCCCAATGTTGCAGTCCTGCTAAAAATCACTGATCACCGCCATTACTAGTAAAAACAATAAAAACAATAAAAAGTTCATAAATCTATCCCATAGTTTGTAGAAGCTATAACTTTTGCACAAACCAATCAATATATGCTTATTGGGATTTTTTTTTACCAAAAACATGTAGCAGAATATATATTGACCTAAAATTGATGAAGAAATTATATTAAATTTTTTTTTTTTATTGGCTATGTTTTATAGCAGAAAGTAAAAAATATATATATTTTTTTTCAAAATTGTCGCCTTTTTTTGGTTATAGCACAATAAATAAAAGCCGCAGAGGTGATCAAATACCACCAAAAGAAATCTCTATTTGTAAGAAAAAAAGGACATCAATTTTATTTGGGTATAACGTTGCATGACCGCGCAATTGTCAGTTAAAATAACGCAGTGCCGTATCGCAAAAAATGGGGGTTCTAAGAAATTTTCTAGCAAAAAATTATATTGTTACATGTAAACAAAAAGTGCCATAAAAGGCCTGGGGCTCAAGTGGTTGAAAAAGGTCAAATACGGCTCATAAGGGCGTCAACTGCAAGTGAAATATACCTGTCAGTGAATTCTGAATGATCTCAGAAGCGGCTTAAACCGATGCCATCAACACAAGCCCAAAGCCCATCAACAAAGAATCTTATTCTAGTGTGTTAGCCTTCGAAATTTAGCTGAAAGGGAAACTATAGGCAAAATGAAAAGGACATTTATTATGCAGTCTATCACTACTAGCATTAAAGTGGAATTAATTCCACAGATATCCACATCTTCTCCTCTGCTTCTTCAGAATGCTTTTTATCATCTTGTCCAGCAAGGATTGTTTAAAGTGTTACTAAACCCACAAAAGTAAAATCAGTCTGTATATGCAGTAAAGCATGCTTGTTGTGCTCACTGTGGAACCTATGGGGTTAATCTTCTGCATCATGTAAAAAGGCTGTTTGATCCTGTCTTCTCTGATCCTCCTCTTCGTCCACTGTCCCCCAATTATTTCTTGATAATACAGAGCTCGGGGACAAACTGCACATGCTCAGTTTGGTGTGTATTGCTAGAGAGTTTTTCTTTTTTCTTGGGAGAGTGCATGTGATCAGCACAGGACCAATCAGTACTGTCCAGACAGAGGGTCAGGGGAGAATGAAAACTCCTCCTACAAGCTTTACTAGGAACTGATAGAAGTCACAGGACTGCTATATACTGCTAACAAGAAAAGGTATTAAGCAGTTTATATTTACTAAAATAATTGCATTTCCATGTTCTGTGTACTGTGGGAGATCAGATATAGTGAATGCAGGTTCTGGCTTTAGAAACACTTTAAGTATGGAAGTTCATTCATTCCAGCACAGGTGTGCCTAGAATATCAACTGAGCTGTTCATGAGCAGCTCTGTTTACATTCTAAAGAAAATTGTGAACAGGCAGATACTTTTATTTTTATTTTTTAGCTTGTGTGCTTACAATTTTTTATTTTTATACTTTAGCTCTGCTTTAACACAGCAGTCCCTCCTGTCAGGGGTGGATCCAGAGTCTTTTCTCGGGAGGGGCCTGCCAAAAAATTTTTTTTTTTTGGGGGGAAATTTATCGGGGGAAATGGCTGGTGTTGGCGCTTCAATCATCCCGGGACCATGGTTGTTATGGTATCAGGATGATTGAAGCGCATTATTTCTATTATTACATTGTAATATAAAATTAAATAGTTCAATGCAGAATCAGTGGGAGGCCCCGAGTGTGTCACTTGCCACCGTTGCCTGCAATTAGTGGGAGCCCTGAACGTGTCACTTGCGGATTGTCACTTGCCACACCTTGTGGATTGTCACATGCCACACCTTGCGGATTGTCACTTGCCACGTCACCTGCCACACCTTGCTGATTGTCACTTGCCACGTCACTTGCCTGCCACCAGATGCAGATTGTCATTTGCCACGTCACCTGACACAATTTGCAGATTGTCACTTGCCACGTCACCTGCCACACCTTGCGGATTGTCACTAACTTGCCTGCTAAGGTGTAGTTTTGGTTGTCTCTTGCTGTGTCCCAGACTCCCAGAGTCAGGCAGCAGAGAGATAATGTAATCTCTCTGCTGCCTCCACAGTGAGGACGGAAGTCACTGCAGGAATGCAGGGCAGGCACGGGTGGTGAGAGATGAGATGATCTCATCTCTCTGCTCCCCCGCTCCCGGCTAGCTGATTGGCCAGCTGCCACACTGAGCCTGCTCTCTCACTCTCACCTGCGCTGCCAACACACTGAGCAGCACGGTCTGCCCACAAACCGCGCCGCCCGCCCACAAACCGCGCCGCAAGCGGAGCTGCCCACTTTCTTACCCGTCTGTGGAGCCGCACGCTATCGCACCTGCCTGCAGAGCGGCCCGACATGACTCACTGACGTCACTCATTGCTAGACGCCAAGCGGCCCAGGCGTTAGCAACGAGTGCAGGGAAGAGGCTCCACCCACCTCCTCCTCCGCTCCTGGTATCGTGTCAGTGCACCGCGTAACTACATTAGACGAGTCTCTCTCTTGATGCCGCTGATCGGCTGATGTGAAAAACTGAAAGAGAGACTCAGAGAGGCAGCATCAGCCGCAGAACAAGTACTGTATATACTCGAGTATAAGCCGACCCGAATATAAGCCGAGGCACCTAATTTCACCCCAAAAAACTGGGAAACTTATTGACTCGAGTATAAGCCTAGGGTGTCCATCTGCATGCCTCACTGTGCCTCACTGTGCCTCACTTTGCCTAACCGTGCCCATGCCTCACTGTGCCCATGCTTCACTGTGCCCATGACTAGACTGATGTTTAACATGGGAGTCTATGGAAGGAGTGCCCGGCTTTGAAAAATCGGTTCTCCACGGCCGTAGGTCTCTCAGACACCAAACTGTGCACACTTGTAGAGGAGCCATGGCGCTACATGTGTGCCAAGTTTGGGGTCCAGGGGACCTAGGACCGTCCGGTACCGGGTCCGCAAATTCACCAGAGAAATTACCGTTTAACATTGGAGTCTATGGAAGGGGTGCCCGGCTTTAAAAAATCAGTGCTCCTCGGCCGTAGGTCCCCCAGACACCAAACTTTGCACAGTTGTAGAGGAGACATGGAGCTACATGTGAGCCACAGAGGACCTATGGCCGGCCGGTAACGGGTCCCCGAATTTCGGGAGATCAGGCGCAAAAACAAACAAACAGAGCAAGCAAGTAAGTGTGACAGATGGTCTCGGGGGGGGGCAATTGCCCTGTTGCCCCCCCCTGGATCCGCCCCTGCCTCCTGTAACATAGACGTATTAGCTGTTGATCCAGTAAGTCCTGTGAGAACTGGCTTCAAGTGGTAGTGCATTAAGGACATTTAAATTCTTTTTTTTTAGGGATTTTCTTGCCCATTTTTATTAAAAGAAAGTTCCAGACATCAAATCAGTTTCTCTCATAGGGGTTTTCAGCTAACAGTTTGAGGAGAAAAAAAAGCCGATCACCGGCTTCTGTCAAATGGACATCGGTCCTGAACAGGAAGAGCCACCGCCCCCTCATCTGTGCCCACCAGTGCCGCCTGCCAGTGCTTCCTGCCAGTGCCTCCTATCAGTGGCCACCAGTGCCACCTACCAATGCCCCCCAGTGGCACCTATTAATGCCCATCAGTGCTGCCAATCAGTGCCCATCAGTGACGCCTTATCAGTGCCCATCAGTGCAGCCTCATCAGCGCACATCAATGAAGGAGAAAAATTACCTGTTTGCAAAATTTTATAACAAACTATAAAACTGTTTTGTTTGTTTTTCCAAAGTTTCGGTCTTTTTTCTAGAAAAAAAAAAACAGCAGTAGTTAAATACCGCTGTCCATGGGTGGTACATTGCTCCTTCATAGATACAGTTCAGGTAATGAGCATAGAAACCCAAGGAGCTCATTCACACTATTGCATTTTGGTAAACCATTCTGAATTGTGCCCCAGTCCACCTTGCCAATGGTTGTGCATTGCAGCCCGACCCAAAACAATGCCCTAATGAATGTTGCCCTGCCAGATATACTGTAGTACACACACCATTTTTTAAGCATTTTGGATTACTAGGCAGTATATTCAAACAAATAGGCCGCCTTAAGGCAATGCACATTGGTGTGCATGCACTAATGTACCGCAATACATTAGCTGAACAGTTTTTTTTTGTTCAACTTAGCCGCCATAATAATCGGGCAATGCCGCCTGATATCCGGCCCCTTTGCATGGCCCTTTATACTCCTGTCAGGAGAGCAATTAGAAAGGCATTGTTTTTGGCAGGTCTACATACAATCAGGGCCGCCATCAGGGGGGTACAGGCAGTACACCTGTAAGGGGCCCGGAGGTCCCCAGGGGCCCGGGTGGCAACCCCCTTTTTTTTTTGTAAGGGGCCCAGAGGTCCCCAGAGGCCCGGAGGTCCCCAGGGGCCCAGATGGCAACCCCCCTTTTTAAAAAAAAAAATATATATATTTTTTTTGCAAGGGGCCCAGAAGCCTGGATGACAACCCCTAATTTTTTTTGTAAGGGGCCCAGAGGCCCTGAGGTCCCCAGGGCCCCGGATGGCAACCCCCTTTTTTTTAAATCAAAAAATAAACATTTTTATTTTTTATTTTTTATCTTTTGTAAGGGGTCCAGAGGTCCCCAGAGGCTTGGATGGCAACCCCCCGACCTCAATAATTTGCGGCGGCAGCACCCCCTGCTTCTCAATTCGTGGCACCCCCCCGCTTCTCAATTTTCAGCGGCAGCACCCCCCCCCGGCTCTCTGCTCCCGGGGGGCCCATGCCTGAAGCTGTGTAAGGGGCCCCAAAATTCCTGATGGCGGCCCTGCATACAATAGTGGGACTATTACACTTTGGATCCTCATACATCTCCAAACGCTGTTGGACTATCATACACCCAAAATAAAGTAGTCCACAAACAACAGAATTGTACTGGATTGCTGGGACTCATTAAGCGTTAGCAGTCTGTTCAGCCCACTTTAATGGTCTGCTGTATGTCTGAAACAAGGCTGATAATGTAATTGCAGGTGGTCTATGTGAGTCACTCAGCATCCGCACTGCGTAACAATAGCTGGCCCAGATAGAAAAGCACACCCTTGTAAAGTAAATTAGCACTGTCTTCACAGAGACTTTCAGGGGTGAACAAAGGTAAAGTAAATGCAAATGTGTCAAACCACCAAAGTTGTGCTTCAATTGGAATATAAATGTCTTGTTACAAAACCGTTTTTATATTTAGGGGGATTCCTGATATAAATGAGTCAGACGTATTGCTGTTAGAATAACTGAGCACTGACCACAGGTCAAACCTAGAAAGGAACTTCACAGCTCCTCCTTTTCCCTGTAGACATCTCTGGAAGAAGTGAATTGTCTCACTGTGGAAGAACAAGCATGTGAAAGAGCTGCATGTCAACCCAGCAATGAACTTCAGAACACTTTTCAAGGGAACGTGCAGATTTTTTAAGTCTTTTTTTTTATATTTTTTTTTCTAGTCACCTTAAAGGAGTACTATCATGAACAAAATTGCATTATGGTATTGATATATACCTAAAGGCATAGTTCACTTTTATAAAAAAAAAAAAAACTGCCTATGTAGGTAAAGGGTGCTTGTACATAAAAACACACTGTGCAGCCTTGACCAATGTTAAATAATACCCTTGCTATAGGAGTAGGCCACTTACATACCTCCCAAAAACTCCGGCTGATGGCATCATCTCATCTGGCCTCATTGCTAGGACGTTACTAAAATACTACTAGCTGTCACTGTTCACCTCCACCATCACAGGAGTGAGCTTTCTCTGATTCAAACCCCTTCACATGTGCTTTCTCTCCCCTGATGTAGTAGCTCTGAGCTCAGCATTTGAAGTGGAAGTAAATCCTCCTATCGTTTTTGGCCAAGGAAGCTGCCATCTTTGCCTCTGTTTGATCTTTAACTGCTGTGATGCTGCACATGTGATCAGGTATGACACCAGCCATTTGATGGTTTAACCTCCCTAGCGGTATCCCGAGTCAGGCTTGGGGTGGAATTTCAGTACCATTAGCGGTAACCCCGAGCCAGACTCGGGCTGTATCTAGGGTTGCCACCTGTCCGGTTTTGACCCGGACAGTCCGGTTTTTGACACATGTGCCCGGGTTTCAACCCGCCTGAAACCCGGACACATATACAACTGTCCTGTGGCCCCGGCCGCAACATCTAGAGCGGGCGCATCGATTCCCGAGCCCGCCGCCATCATTATACACTGTCACATACACACACTGCCTGTGACTGGCTGAATGAGTCATGTGTGTGCCGCGCTCCGGTCTGTGATTGGCCTGGTGGAGCTGGTAAATGGTCACATGTGGAGGCGGGGCTGGGCTGTGGGTGATCGCAGCCGCTCATAGTCCCGCCTCCCTGCCTGGCGCGCTGTTTCTCTGAGGTGAGGTCTCTCTGCTATCAGCTCTTCAACCCGCCCGTCTGTAAGCCCCCACCTTCTGTCAGCCCGCCCCTCTCTATCAGCAACCCCCCGTCAGCCCTCCTCTATCAGCAACCCCCCCTGTCAGCAACTCCCCCCTCTGTGTCAGCAACCCCCCTTCTATCAGCAACCCCCCCTGTCAGCAACCCCCCCTTCTATCAGCAACCCCCCCTGTCAGCCCTCCTCTATCAGCAACCCCCCCTGTCAGCAACTCCCCCCTCTGTGTCAGCAACCCCCCTTCTATCAGCAACCCCCCTGTCAGCAATCCCCCCTGTCAGCAACCCCCCTTCTATCAGCAACCCCCCCTGTCAGCCCCCCTCTATCAGCAACCCCCCCTGTCAGCAACTCCCCCCTCTGTGTCAGCAACCCCCCCTGTCAGCAAATCCCCCCTCTGTGTCAGCAACCCCCCCTTCTATAAGCAACCCCCCTGTCAGCAACCCCCCCTTCTATCAGCAACCCCCCGTGTCAGCCCTCCTCTATCAGCAACCCCCCCTGTCAGCAACTCCCCCTCTGTGTCAGCAACCCCCCTTCTATCAGCAACCCCCCTGTCAGCAATCCCCCCTGTCAGCAACCCCCCTTCTATCAGCAACCCCCCCTGTCAGTCCCCCTCTATCAGCAACCCCCCTGTCAGCAACTCCCCCCTCTGTGTCAGCAACCCCCTTCTATCAGCAACCCCCTGTCAGCAATCCCCCCCTGTCAGCAACCCCCCTTCTATCAGCAACCCCCCCTGTCAGCCCCCCTCTATCAGCAACCCCCCTGTCAGCACCTCCCCTCTCTGTGTCAGCAACCCCTCCTTCTATCAGCAACCCCCCTGTCAGCAACCCCCTTTCTATCAGCAACCCCCCCTGTCAGCCCTCCTCTATCAGCAACCCCCCCTGTCAGCAACTCCCCCTCTGTGTCAGCAACCCCCCTTCTATCAGCAACCCCCTGTCAGCAATCCCCCCTGTCAGCAACACCCCTTCCATCAGCAACCCCCCCTGTCAGCCCCCCTCTATCAGCAAACCCCCCTGTCAGCAACTCCCCCTCTGTGTCAGCAACCCCCCTTCTATCAGCAACCCCCCCTGTCAGCCCCCCTCTATGTCAGCAACCCCCCCCGTCAGCCCACTCTATGTCAGCAACCCCTCCCTGTCAGCCCCTTCTATGTCAGCAACCCTCCCTGTCAGCCCCCTCTATGTCAGCAACCCTCCCTGTCAGCCCCTTCTATGTCAGCAACACTCCCTGTCAGCTCCCTCTATGTCAGCAACCCCTCCCTGTCAGCCCCTTCTATGTCAGCAACCCTCCCTGTCAGCCCCTTCTATGTCAGCAGCCCCCTCTATGTCAGCAACCCCTCCCTGTCAGCCCCTTCTATGTCAGCAACCCTCACTTTCAGCCCCTTCTATGTCAGCAACCCCCCCTGTCAGCCCTTCTATGTCAGCAACCCTCCCTGTCAGCCCCCTCTATGTCAGCAACCATCCTCTGTCAGCCCCCTCCTCTGTCAGCAACCCCCTCCTCTGTCAGCAACCCCCCTCCTCTGTCAGCTCGCACCTCTCTGTAAGCCACCCCCTCCTCTGTCAGCTACCCACCCCCCCTCTGTCAGCTACCCCCCAAACAGCATGCAAACCCCCCCTTTCTTCCCCCACTCCAGCGGGGCTAATGTCCTGCAGCCGGGTCATGCTGCACTGTCTGTCTGTGCGCTCTCTCTCCCCAACCCAGCCGCCTGCGCCAATGCCACAGATGCCACCAGAGACAGTGAATGGAGGGCCACTGGACTGGTGTCCTAGCAACCAGGGATGCTTGTGCAGGAGAAAGCATGATATTACAGACTCTGCCCCCTAACAGGTTCACACACACATCTTTACAGCGGCTTACCTGGAAGGTAAGGTTTTTTTTTGTCTCGCTGTAATGGAGGTCTCTATTGGGGAGGCACAACATTTGTGCCTCCCCAATAGCTGATATTTAATCAGTTATTTTCTTCTCTATTTGTGGGTGCCTGTGGATTGCTTTTGAATTTTTGGGGATTTTTTTGTAATTAAAAGGTGCTTGAAAGGGCTGTAGATTGTACAGTGCCACTTTGTGAACAGTTTGTATGGGGTTGGGTTCAGTAGAGCTGATTCAGGTTTTTGGATTGAGGTACACTGCTCTACTGACACCGTCCACTGCTCTACTGACACCTTCCACTGCTCTACTGACACCTTCCACTGTTCTACTGACACCTTCCACTGTTCTACTGACACCTTCCACTGCTCTACTGACACCTTCCACTGCTCTACTGACACCTTCCACTGTTCTACTGACACCTTCCACTGTTCTACTGACACCTTCCACTGTTCTACTGACACCTTCCACTGTTCTACTGACACCTTCCACTGCTCTACTGACACCTTCCACTGCTCTACTGACACCTTCCACTGTTCTATTGACACCGTCCACTGTTCTACTGACACCGTCCACTGTTCTACTGACACCTTCCACTGTTCTACTGACACCTTCCACTGTTCTACTGACACCTTCCACTGCTCTACTGACACCTTCCACTGTTCTACTGACACCGTCCACTGTTCTACTGACACCGTCCACTGTTCTACTGACACCGTCCACTGTTCTACTGACACCATCCACTGCTCTACTGGCTGACATTGCCCACTTTTAAGGTAGGCTAGTTTCATATTTTAACTGACATTTCTTTTATTAATTAAATCAAATTTTATGGCTACACGAATGCTTTAGTTTTATTTAACTAAGCCCCTTTAAGTCCCCCCACTGTTAATGCAATTTGGCCACAGCCACTGTTCATTGTCGCACACCTCATTACTACTCTGTTTGGGTAACCCAAAAGGTGTCCCAGGTATTTTACAATCCTATAGCGTGTACTACAAAAAAATTGCAGTGTGCCGCAAAAATGTTCGGGTTTGGCTTGATGAAAAGGTGGCAACCCTAGCTGTATCACAGGATACAGGGAAAGTTACTTACCTTGTCCCCTGGATCCTGCGATGTCTCCCCACAGTGTGTGCGGGCTGTCTCCTCGCTCAATTCACAAACTCCGTTCCCTGCGACGTTGCGGCGCACGGGGGCGGAGATCGGCGCCAAATTCAAAAAAGGAAAAACACAATACACATACAGCATACAGTACTGTATAAAAAAATTACACATCCCCTTTGTCCCTAGTGGTCTGTCCAGTGCCCTGCATGCACTTTTATATTATAAATACATTTTTTCCTACCTGGAATTTGGAGATTGTCCATAGCAACCAAAAAGTGTCCGTTTATGTCAAAAGATGTTTTAGACCAGCTAGAAAACAGCAATAATAAATTAAAATCACTTGCAGAATTGAGCGATAGCGATTTGTGGGGAAATTCGTCATCAAACACTGAAAGTAATGACAGCGACAATTCTGCAACTGAGCAAATTTCAGTGTTTTTGATTTGATTACATTATTGAATATTTTTTATTATTTTTATATTATTATTTGTTATAATTATTTATAGTTATTTATTATGTAGCACCCACCCCATTTAGGGGTGCTATATACCCAACATTTAGGGGGCTGGTCTGAGATAGTAGTTAGGCTCAGACCATTCTCAATTTATAGGTTGTGCTGTTTATTTCCAGGATGGTATACTGGTGTGCAGTTCTCTGTGACCTGTAGGTGGTACTGCCATAATGGGTCAGGGTTGAAGCACTGGTATTAGTGCTGTGCCTTGGGTGTCTTCTCTCGGCAGCAGTACGGTGGGTGTGGTCGACCTGCTGTGCATGCTGGGAGAGGATACATAAGGGGCAGATGCCATCTGGGGAGGGGTCGCTCTCTGGAGTTCGTGAAGAGAGTCTGAGTTCTGGTGCGTGGCGCATGGCCCTCCAGGCCATGGGGCCACGTGTGCATCAGTCCCAGGCACCTTTAGTCCTGGGGCTGCATCTTCAACACTGGGCCCAGCACCTTTAGCTGGAGCCCGCTTCGAGGAGGAGAAGTCCCAGGGTGTCCCTCGCGAGGGAGCCCGCTTCTAAGAGGAGGAGGCCGGGGAAGGACCTTTTCTGACAAACCAGTGAGAGTTCACGGTGAAGGAAGGGGCCCGGTAACTCTCTGGAGGGATTCTCCTATTCACCAAAGGGCGTAGTAATGTGCTGCTGCTGACACCTGTCCTTAAGTATCCAGAAGATAAGAGGTTCGGGGTCTGATAGATTCTGTGGCAGAGAGTCTCCCGATCGCATCTAGGAAAGAACTTGATCAAACGTCCGAGCATCACTTCGGCTGTTAGGATCCACTTGTAGGAGACTATACGGGTGAGCTAAACCTATTTAGGGATAGATTAGTGATTGTGCTATCCATTGTGCCTGGACTAACCTCTCAAACCTTGCTGTCCTGTCTCTCTTCCACCCTTTACCTGTCTGCTGAACATTGAGAAAATAAACTCAACGTTGGAGTTTAACCACTTCCCGCCCGGTCAATAGCAGATTGACGTCCGGGAAGTGGTTGCGTTATCCTGACTGGGCGTCATATGACGTCCAGCAGAACAACAGCCGCCGCACGCCCAGGGGGGCCCACATTGCGGCGATCGGTGGTGCGTTGTGTCAGATCTCGGTAAAGAGCCTTCAACGGATGGCTCCAACGTGTCCAATCACAATGTAAATAGGAAGAGCTGTTGATCGGCTTTTCCTCACTCGCGTCTGACAGACGCGAGTAGAGGAGAGCCGATCGGTGGCTCTCCTGACAGGGGGGGTTCGCACTGATTGTTTATCAGCACAGCCCCCCCGCGGATGCCCACACTGGACCACCAGGGAACCAGGGAAGCCGCTAGGACCACCAGGGAAGCGGGCAACATGTGGATGGCCAGGTATGTACCCCATGGCCATCCACAAAATAAGCGCAGTAGATGCCAATCAATGCCCACAAATGGGCACTGACTGGCAACATTATGAACGAAAAAAAATATGTGATGCCCAGCAATGCCACCCATCAATTTTATCAGTGCCACCCATCAGTGTCCATCATTGTCCATCAGTGCCACCTCTCAGTGCCCATCCATGCACATCAGTGCCACCCATAAGTACCCATCAGTGCCGCCTATAAGTGCCCATCAGTGCCGCATACCAGTGCCACATATCAGTGCCCATCAGTGCCGCCTATCAGTGCCCATCAGTGCCACCTATCAGTGACCATCATCAGTACCTATCAGTGCCACCTCATCAGTGCCACCTCATTGGTGCCACCTCATCGGTGCCCATCGGTGCCGCCTTATCAGTGCCCATCGGTGCAGCCATATCAGTGTCCGTCATTGAAGAAGAAAACGTACTTATTTACGAAAAAAATTAACAGAAACAAAGAAAAACTTGATTTTTTTCGAAATGTTCGGTCTTTTTTTATTTGTTGCGCAAAAAATAAAAATCGCAGAGGTGATCAAATACCACCAACAGAAAGCTCTATTTATGGGAACAAAATGATAAAAAAAAATTGGGTACAATGTAGCATGACCGCGCAATTGTCATTCAAATTGCGACAGCGCTGAAAGCTGAAAATTGGCCTGGGCAGGAAGGTGCGTAAGTGCCTGGTATTGAAGTGGTTAAAGTGGGGTGGACATTGGAATTACTGGGGGGAATACAGAGACTTGTCCCTATATCCTAGGAGATGAGAACCAACTGACGGAAGAACCTAGCTGTGGCACCCAAATACATAAGACCGCTTAACCTCCTCATCCAGGAGGGTACGGGCATATAGTACGGTGTGCCTTTTTCCTGCAATTGAGCCAAAGCAAGGGAAAAGGGTCCGTGTGCTACACGTTGGGGCTCGGGTCCGGGATTCTGCAGCTATACCCCCCTGAAGTTGGACTTTGTTTCCCCGTGTGGTTCCAAGGAGGTCGGCCCTTTTGGTGAATTTGAACTGCGCCACTGCATGTGAGTAATGGAGGTACAGGCCTAAAGCTGTATTTCTGGCGGCGTAGTTCGTGGGTGTGTCTCAACAGGAAAAAAGCCTGCGAGTTGAGTGCACCAGGAAGAGAAAAGGGGAGGAGCCCCGACATATTGTGAGTTGCACGTGGTGACCTTGGAGTTCAGTGAACAGTGCATGCTGGGAAAGTGAGTGTTTAACATGTCTGCTGTTCCATGGAGTTCGTTGTCTGCTTCCACCATGAATGTTGCCTCACTAGCTGCCCCCTTGACCGATGCGGGGATTCGGATGAAGCCTCGGGGCCGCTTTGCACTGTACATGTGCTGAGATGCTGAGATCTTGGGGATGATCTGTCCCACGTGCCAGGGACTGGTGGTGCACCTCCGACCTTTCGGGAGATGTACCAGATGTGGAGAGTTTCTCTTCGAGGTGGAGCAGCCTACGGAAAAGCCCCGGGCCTATCAGGTGAACTGTCTAACAGGCGCCACCACTCTGGAGGAGGAAACCTGCATTTCCACAGCCACCCCCACGCGCACCACTGTGACCAAGAGGGAAGTCAAGCCTGAGGTTCCGGTTGCTGCGAGGCTGGAGACAGATAAGCCGGCGGATGCTGCCTCTGACGCTACTGAGACTTCCCTTCCACCTCCTAAGTGGAGAGTGGGCTACGTAAAGGCCTCCCGCGGCTGCGGTCGAGGTACACCCAAGCGCCTGCCTGAGCCGCAGCTCCAACCCGAAGGTACCTCCAGGAGATCCACGACTGGCCACAGTAAGGAGGCTGGGGCCATGTCAGTAAAGAGTTTTCCGGGGAAAGGGAAGAGGCTGAGTGTTCCGTTCCATATGGGATGCTTGGGTGCCTGACCCGCGGGAAATTTTAAAAGAAAAAGAGTCAGTGTTGACCAGGAACTATCTGCCGGCAGAGAAATACGATACCTCCGATTTGGAGTCGTCTTCTGATGTGGGAGATGACTTTGAGGTAGATTAACTTTTCGCCAGGAAGGGATGGGACAAAACCCCATTGTCCGCACCCCGAAGCAGAAAAGAGGGATCACCCATGGATTCTGGGGAGACTGCACCCCGGGTGGAAGCCCCTGCAGGTGAGGAAGGAGATGTCTTTGCACCTGTATTGTCTGCACCTGCATTGCCAGCGCATGCTGCTGTGGCTGAGCGTGAGCCACTGCAGGCCCCTTTACCAAAGCTTGAGGCAGTGAAAGTGCCCAGGTCCCCGGATGCCATTGTTTTACCAGGTGCAGGAGACCGTGCCACCCTTCCTCCCTTATCGAGACTGCAGCGGCTCTTTAACAAGAGAGTGGCTGTTGAGTATGGCTGGGAATACCCCTTTGTTCCCAGGGACTTGTTGTTCGAGGTTGAAGCCTACAGAGAGAAGTGGTATGTGGACTTTGTATGGAAACACCTAAAAGTGCCTAACGCCCGCAGATACTTTGAATGCTCCGCTAACATGACAGAACGATTCAAGGGATGCAAGCAAGAGTGAAGCTATGGGCGGCACATCCATGCGGATCGGGTAGTCGTTTGTAACAAGGAGCGAGAAGATTCCATGTACTCTATAGAAACTTTTGATGCAAAGTGGAAGCTCCTTGTTTTGCCCGATCCTCACTTCTATCTCTGAAAGACAAGGCTTTGTTTTTGTGTGTCCTCTGGAATTTGTTCCGTTCGGAACTTAAGAACTTTGTCCTTAACTGTTTGGGGTAATCTGCTCTGCCAAGAGCAAGGAGAGCTGCTGTTTATCTCCGCTTGCAGCTCCACAAGAGAACTGAACTTTTGGGGTAGAGATAGTTAGGTTCATCGGTGAGATCATCGTGCTCAAGATGGAAAATGTATAGCAGTGTTACTTTACCATGTTAGGTAGTGTCAGTGATATGACGGTTTCACTAACACCAGGTGGCGGTGATTTGCAGGACTTTTTATATGCATCTCCCTAGAGGAGCGTTATTCCATATACTAGGCCTAGTGTATGCAATCTTATTTGAAGGGAGTCATCTTTCTTCGGGAAGATGATTCACTTCATGTACATGTAGATATTCGTAGGATGTTATTTTGTTTTGTGTATTTTCTCTCCCTCTGCAGGTGGACTACTAGCAACTGCCGGAGATTGGGTGGAGTAGTTAGTCTAGAGGGGTGGGACTGAAAATGTATAATGCTATGTGAATGTGACATTGAGTATGGGATGTCCTGTTATACTCTTGTTAACTCTTCTTTCACCTCTTCATTTCATGTCCCTTCCCCATTATGTTGGTTCCGGCACAAGGATTTAAAATTGTACATAGTTGGAGATAAATTTGCGCTGGCTCAGGCTTGAGGAGCGTGAGTTTATCCCAGACACTGGGGACAGTGTCTCTTTTAGAGGGGGGTGTATGTAGCACACACCCCATTTAGGGGTGCTATATACCCAAAATTTAGGGGGCTGGTCTGAGATAGTAGTTAGGCTCAGACAATTCTCAATTTATAGGTTGTGCTGTTTATTTCCAGGATAGTATACTGGTGTGCAGTTCCCTGTGACCTGTAGGTGGCACTGCCATAATGGGTCAGGGTTGAACCACTGGTATTAGTGCTGTGCCTTGGGTGTCCTCTCTTGGCAGCGGTACGGAGGGTGTGCTGTGCATGCTGAGAGAGGATACATAAGGGGCAGACGCCGCCTGGGGAGGGGTCGCTCTCTGGAGTTCGTGAGGAGAGTCGGAGTCCTGGTGCATGGCGCATGGCCCTCCAGGCCATGGGGCCATGTGTGCATCAGTCCCAGGCACCTTTAGTCCTGGGGCTGCATATTCAACACTGGGCCCAGCATCTTTAGCTGGAGCCCGCTTCGAGGAGGAGAAGTCCCAGGGTGTCCCTCGCGAGGGAGCCCACTTCTAAGAGGAGGAGGCTGGGGGAGGACCTTTTCTGACTGACCGGTGAGAGCTCACGGTGAAGGAAGGGGCCCGGTAATTTTCTGTAGGGATTCTCCTATTCACCAAAGGGCGTAGTAATGTGCTGCTGCTGACACCTGTCCTTAAGTATCCAGAAGATAAGAGGTTCGGGGTCTGATAGATTCTGTGGCAGAGAGTCTCCCGATCGCATCTAGGAAAGAACTTGATCAAACGTCCAAGCATCACTTCGGCTGCTAGGATCCACTTGTAGGAGTTTAAAGTGGTGTGGACATTGGAATTACTGGGGGGAATACAGAGACTTGTCCCTATATCCTAGGAGACGAGAACCAATTGACGGAAGAACCTAGCTGTGGGACCCAAATACATAACAACGCTTAACCTCCTCATTCAGGAGGGTACGGGCATATAGTACGGTGTGCCTTTTTCCTGCAATTGAGCCAAAGCAAGGGAAAAGGGTCCGTGTTCTACAATTATAATATAATTTATGATTTTGTGTTTCAAACTTTATCATAAACGGGATGTCTACTAGACTCTTGTTTGGACAGATTTAACCCCCTTAGCGGTAATCCCGAGTCTGGCTCTGGGTGAGTTTTTCATGCCAAGAGCGGTAACCCCGAGCCAGACTCGGGATTGCATTGCAGGATACAGGGAAGTTACTTAACTTGTCCCCTGGATCCTGTGATGTCCTTCCGCAGTGTGTGCGAGCCGTGTCTCGCTCGATTCACACTGCCGAGTGCCGAGCTCAGTTCCCTGCGACGTTGTGGCGCACGGGGGCGGAGTTCGGTGCCAAATTAAAAAAGTGAAACACACAGTATAGATACAGTATACTGTAATCTTACAGATTACAGTACTGTATCAAAAAATTACACATCCCCTTTGTCCCTACTCCCTAGTGGTCTGTCCAGTGTCCTGCATGCAGTTTTATATTATAAAAACTGTTCTATCTGCCTGGAAACTGGAGAATGTCCATAGCAACCAAAAAGTGTCCCTTTATGTCAAAAGTGGTTTTAGACCAGCTAAAAAACAGCGATTATAAATTAGAATCACTTGCAGAATTGAGCGATATAGTTTTGTGGGGAAATTCGTCATCAAACACTAAATCTAATGATAGCGACAATTCTGCAACTGAGCAAATTTCAGTGTTTTTGATTTGATTACATTATTGAATAATTTTTATTATAATTAAATTACTATTTGCTATAATTATTTATAGTTATTTATTATATTATAATTTATGATTTTGTGTTTCAAACTTTATCATACCCGGGATGTCTACAAGACTCTTGTTTGGTCAGGGTAAGTAATTACTAAGAATTGCAGGCCTACAATACATAACACCAAATTTCCATGCAAAATAATTGTACCGCTTTTGGTACATAATTCCAGACAGAATCATACCGCCAGGGAGGTTAAGTGAGTTATTCCTAAGAATTGCAGGCCTACAATATAAAATGCCAAATTTCCATGCAAAATAATTGTACAGCTGTCAGCACCTAAAATCAGACAGAATCATACCGCCAGGGAGGTTAACAGTTTGGTATAGAGCACAACCAATGTGACAGTTACTGTACATTCCCAGCACGTGCCGGAAATGTAACTTTTTTTTGAAACAGTTAAATCCATGGGTTTACTTCCGCTTTAAGAGCTCGCTCTTATGATGGTGAAGATCAACAGTAACAGCTGGGAGCGTCTAAGCAATCTCCTAGCTACCAGGCATCTCTGGGAGTATTTCAGTGAACTGTGCCTGGGTTTGGTAAATATGGTGAGTACACCATAAGTCACAGGAGCTACACAGCTGAGTAATTAGGCTGTTTTTATTATTATAATTTAATATAATACTATATTAATATGCTGAAAACAAATAGATTTTTTTTACAAATATCCATCAGCATAATAACTGTCCATATGATGGTCATAGAGCGAAATATTCAGTCATTGTTGAACAATCTTCTTGGGCTTACTATGGCAACATCAATACCGTAATAATGGTTCTTAGTGGTATATAATTACATTTTGCTGTGCTTCACTGCCAGGGGTCTTATGCTAGAGGAGCCCATGTGTCATTACTATGTAGATATCATGAAATCAATTATCTCATAAAAAGGCAGTTAGAGGAAATGCAGGGAGCAGTCACAGCTTGATCACATTTGTCCAAGAAAATATTGAATGATCATGAATAATATTAGCAGTATGAAAAATGGCAAATAAGATGACTGTCTCCGATTTTTTGTGCTTTTGTGCTTTTTTGAAAAGGATGATATATTTAATTTGCTTGTCAATAACAAAATATTATTCAAAAGAACATGGTTTAGGTACAGGATGCAAAATGCAGCTCTGGTCATGTTATTGCTTTTGTCTTATTTCTCATTGAATGACGAAATGTAATGACATTGACCTGAGATGGTGGTAGAAATCTAAACACTAATAAAACTTTCTTAAAGTGTATTTCCACTTTTGCAGCCAATTTGGATTATATCACCTGGTTTAAATTTTGGATATTATGTCTTCATTCAAACAGCAGAGCTTAAAGCGTTTGTTAACCCAAAAGAAACATGCTCCTTTAAAGCATTTTATACAGCACAGCGCTTGTGCTGTGTAATTTGGACCCCTGTAACACCTAAAAAACCTGGCTGATCTTGCCAGTTTCTCCCCTCCCCTATGCAAACAGACCACGATAATCATGGCTACTGAGCCCCTGACATTGTGGTCTATTTGGGTGCCTCCGTCACCCATAGCGCTCTATCATGTGTTTGTCTCTTCTGTCCCCCCTCATCCCCCCTCCCCTCTCTGCGTGCAGTGCTGCCCCATCCCCCTCCTGCTGCAGGAATATATATTATATTTTAATACTATTTGTTTTGTTTCCAAATACTTTGCCCCACTGTCTCTGTGTTCTATTAAAGAAATACATCCTTCACTGTATCTCACAGCGGCTCCCGGCGATCACGAGTCTCCTCCCTCCTCTCTTTCTCTCGTCCTGCTGATGTCAGCGGGGAAACCTCAGCCCCGCCCCCTGCTTCTGCATGACGGGCAGAGAGAAGACACAGCCGGTGACATGAGAGCCGGTAGCCACTGTGAAATACGGTAAAGGAGGATTTTTTAAAATAAAACACAGAGTATTAGAAAACAAAACGGATAGTATTAAAATGTTAAAGTGGGTTAACACCCACTTTAACAATTGTTTAAAAATGACAGCTTACCTTTTTTAGATGCTTTTTTATGGATCCTTCCAGAAAGAAAAAATCCTACGTAGTTCTCTTTGTTTCTAAGGGGCTGAAAAATTGTGTTTGCCATAATTAGGCATTGCGTAAACTGTGGGTGGTAAATAAATCCTGTATAATAATAATAATAATAATAATAATATAATAATTAACCCTGTCTGTACAGTGCAGGCAGATCTTCATTATCCAAAGTCCAAAAATGCAGCGCTTCAAAAATATTTTAAGTGAAATTCAATATAGCAAATAATAGTCCAGGTAGGTGAAGATAATCATCATTTGATAGATATGGAATTGTTGTGAAACCACCACCAAGCTTCAGTGTGCCAAAGTCAAAACAGAGGGGCACACTACACCACCGTGCTCACAATCTGCTTACCAGAAAGTAAATGATAACAGGCGTTGTAATCACATAATGCAGAGAATTGATGTTTAAGGCAAAACACTCCAGACCAGATGGATTAATCACAGGACAAATCTCCAACCCAGATGACAGGGTAACATCCAGGACTCGGGTAGTAAACATGGGTGCTAGGCAGATCTCAGCAGGAGGTATTACCCAAATATAAAGAAAGAGACTAGCATAGTGAAGCCCGTAAGGTTAAACATACAAAATTTATTGTAGTCTACTTACAGGTGTACAAGATCATCAAGGCATAAAAAACACAGTTCCACGGCCATCAGCGTGCTTCCACCATCCAGCCTGACATGTTTCATCCAATGTGGATATCATTGGATGAAATTGTCAATTATCAATTGTAGTGTAGCACCCCTGTTCTGGGCTGGTTAAATTCAGTATTAGGTTCTTCTGTATGCAGCTGAGCTGCAATTAATTTTTCAGGTCTGTTCAGGTTTTCCCTAAGCCTGCTGGTTGGTTGCCCCTGTGTCAAGTCTCTGGTGTGAGGCCGGATTGCTGAGAGGGCGCCCCTTGCGGCTAAGTGCACCGCACCCCTGGAGATGAGACAGGGAGTGCGGGGCCCAAAGGTGCACGGATTGCCGGTACTGCTGCTGACTGGGCCGGTGCAGGCAGAAGGTAGCTGGGGTGCGCTGGGAGAACGGATTTGGTAGCCGTGCAAGGGAAGGTTCTGGTGTGGAGCAGTAGGTAAACCACGAACAGAGTCTAGAGCCAGGCCGGGGGTCAAACACAGGAATCAGTCCGAGGGTATTTACAGGAACAAGCCGGGTCATGCACGGGAGCAGAAGATAATGGAGTAGTCAGCCAAGCCGGGGTCAGATACGAGGAGACAGGCAGAGTCACAGGTCCAGGTACAAGCCAAGGGTCAAGCCGGGGATTCAGGATAAACAGGATACAGGAGACACAGGAGATACAGGAAGCTGATGATAATCCAGCAACCTGTGTGCACCAGTGACAGGTTTAAATAGGCCGGGGAGCACGCCCACGTCTGCGTGCGCCCGTGCACGCCGTGGCGCATCTGCGTGCGCCTGTGCGTGCCATGGCGCATCTGCGTGCGCACATGCGCAAAGGAGTGACTCTGGCGCGGCCATGATGAACACTGGCAGGAATGCCAATAACTCGGCCATTTCCCTGACAGTGCCCCCCCAAGGGGCAGCCTCCGGATGCCCAACCGAGCCCATCTTTCAGGGTAACGGGCTTGAAACCTCTGCAAAAGTCTAGGGGCTAGGGATGAGCTCGGTGTTCGAGTCGAACATACGTTCGACTCGAACATCGGCTGTTCGATCGTTCGACGAAGATCGAACGATTTGGGCCGTTCGCGCCTAATTCGAGTGACGCGAACGGCCCACAATGCACTACGCCATCGCAGTGTCATCCAGGCGCTGTGATTGGCCAAGCATGCACTGTGACCCCGCATGCTTGGCCAATCACAGCGCCGGCAGCGAGGAGAGCAATGATTGGCCACAGGCAGGATGCCTGTGGCCAATTATTGCTGAGGGTGTTTAGTACACACCCCACACTATAAAAGGCCGCCAGCACGGCGGCCTAGTGTAGTGTGTTCCGGAGCAGGGAAAGAGAAGCATAGGCAGGGACAGTGACATTTATTTTTTCTTGCTTAACCTGGATTCCTTTAGTTTAGGGAAAGAGAAGGATAGGTAGGGAGAGTGTCAGTGTGTTTTACTGTACGAATCCTTGTTTCTAGGGACAGGGAAGGACAGTGAGGGAAATTCTCCTTGTGCTATAGTGTGCTTTAAAAAAACATTTTTTCTAGGGACAGAAAACTATAGGTAGGGAGAGTGTCAGTGTGTTTTACTGTACGAATCCTTGTTTCTAGGGACAGGGAAGGACAGTGAGGGAAATTCTCCTTGTGCTATAGTGTGCTTTAAAAAAACATTTTTTCTAGGGACAGAAAACTATAGGTAGGGAGAGTGTCAGTGTGTTTTACTGTACAAATCCTTGTTTCTAGGGACAGGGAAGGACAGTGAGGGAAATTCTCCTTGTGCTATAGTGTGCTTTAAAAAAACATTTTTTCTAGGGACAGAAAACTATAGGTAGGGAGAGTGTCAGTGTGTTTTACTGTACGAATCCTTGTTTCTAGGGACAGGGAAGGACAGTGAGGGAAATTCTCCTTGTGCTATAGTGTGCTTTAAAAAAACATTTTTTCTAGGGACAGAAAACTATAGGTAGGGAGAGTGTCAGTGTGTTTTACTGTACGAATCCTTGTTTCTAGGGACAGGGAAGGACAGTGAGGGAAATTCTCCTTGTGCTATAGTGTGCTTTAAAAAAACATTTTTTCTAGGGACAGAAAACTATAGGTAGGGAGAGTGTCAGTGTGTTTTACTGTACGAATCCTTGTTTCTAGGGACAGGGAAGGACAGTGAGGGAAATTCTCCTTGTGCTATAGTGTGCTTTAAAAAAACATTTTTTCTAGGGACAGAAAACTATAGGTAGGGAGAGTGTCAGTGTGTTTTACTGTACGAATCCTTGTTTCTAGGGACAGGGAAGGACAGTGAGGGAAATTCTCCTTGTGCTATAGTGTGCTTTAAAAAAACATTTTTTCTAGGGACAGAAAACTATAGGTAGGGAGAGTGTCAGTGTGTTTTACTGTACGAATCCTTGTTTCTAGGGACAGGGAAGGACAGTGAGGGAAATTCTCCTTGTGCTATAGTGTGCTTTAAAAAAACATTTTTTCTAGGGACAGAAAACTATAGGTAGGGAGAGTGTCAGTGTGTTTTACTGTACGAATCCTTGTTTCTAGGGACAGGGAAGGACAGTGAGGGAAATTCTCCTTGTGCTATAGTGTGCTTTAAAAAAACATTTTTTCTAGGGACAGAAAACTATAGGTAGGGAGAGTGTCAGTGTGTTTTACTGTACGAATCCTTGTTTCTAGGGACAGGGAAGGACAGTGAGGGAAATTCTCCTTGTGCTATAGTGTGCTTTAAAAAAACATTTTTTCTAGGGACAGAAAACTATAGGTAGGGAGAGTGTCAGTGTGTTTTACTGTACGAATCCTTGTTTCTAGGGACAGGGAAGGACAGTGAGGGAAATTCTCCTTGTGCTATAGTGTGCTTTAAAAAAACATTTTTTCTAGGGACAGAAAACTATAGGTAGGGAGAGTGTCAGTGTGTTTTACTGTGCGAATCCTTGTTTCTAGGGACAGGGAAGGACAGTGAGGGAAATTCTCCTTGTGCTATAGTGTGCTTTAAAAAAACATTTTTTCTAGGGACAGAAAACTATAGGTAGGGAGAGTGTCAGTGTGTTTTACTGTACGAATCCTTGTTTCTAGGGACAGGGAAGGACAGTGAGGGAAATTCTCCTTGTGCTATAGTGTGCTTTAAAAAAACATTTTTTCTAGGGACAGAAAACTATAGGTAGGGAGAGTGTCAGTGTGTTTTACTGTACAAATCCTTGTTTCTAGGGACAGGGAAGGACAGTAAGGGAAATTCTCCTTGTGCTATAGTGTGCTAAAGCATTCCTCATCAACCATCTTTGAAATCCTTGTTTTTTGGACAGTCAGGGAAATTGTCGTTGTGCTATTCTGTGCAAAAGCAATCATCCTCAACCATATTTAGAAATCCTTAAGTAAAGGGACAGAGAAGGACAACTGAAGGTAGCCCTTATTGCTTTTTCCCATCTCCCTGCAGGCCATCTATTAGAATGTCTGGAAGGCAAACAAGGAGAGGCAGACAGTCAGGAGGCAATAAAAGAGGGCAAGCAGGCTCTGTGTCTGGGGACAACAGTGCTGGTCGTGGACGCGGTGCATTGTCATCAGCACATGGCCATGGGACACGCTTGTCCTTCTTTTCGGCAGCTGGACATGTTGAGCCACATCATGCCGAAGACTTGGTAGAGTGGATGACCAAGCCCTCCTCCTCCTCCTCATCCTCTCTCACCCAGGCTCAGGGTACTGGCAAAGCAGCTGCCAAAGCGTCCTCTTCCCTGGTATCAATGTCAGACTCATCATCAGTCACTCCTTCCCTAGACCCACCATGTCCTCCTCCTGAGGAGTCCCCCGAACTGTTTGAGCACAGTGTTGGGTACATGCTCCAGGAGGATGCCCAGCGTTTCGAAGGGTCTGATGATGAAACCCAGCTACAGGAAGGCAGTAGCGTGAGAGCAGACAGAGGGGATGCTCAAGAAGGACACCAATCTGGCAGTCATGTTCCAGCAGCTGCAGCATACTGCAAGATTGGCTCCAGTGATGAGGAGGGAGGGGATGATGAGGTCACTGACTCCACGTGGGTGCCTAATAGGAGAGAGGAGGAGGAGGAGGATGAGGAGGAGGCACATCTGCAACGAGGCAGGATGCCCTTTGGTGGCCAGCGTAAGGGCAGTACACCGACGGAATCACACCGCAGAGCTCCGCCTGTGCAGGGCGCTGCCTCTGCCCGTCATTCAAAAAGTTCTTTGGTGTGGGCCTTTTTTGAGGCTAGTGCATCAGATCGCACAGCTGCTGTTTGCAACATATGTCTCAAGCGTATATCGCGTGGCCAAAACATCAGCCGCTTGGGTACCACATGCCTGACCAGACATATGTTGACCTGCCATGCAGCTCGTTGGCAAGCCTACCTCAAAGACCCACACCAAAGAACAAAGCGGACCTCTCCTTGCACCGCATCAGCTGGGATCTCCAACCCCACAATAACTTCAGTCCTCTCTGAAACATGCACTGAGAGGAATGAAGGTGTAGAATTAGGTGTGTCACAGCCAAGTACTTGCGGCCACTCTGCTAGCAGTACACCGACGTCCGATTCTAGCAGGCAAATTTCCCTGCCCCAGCTGCTGGACCGTCGAAAGAAGTTCACTCCCAGCCATCCACATGCCCAGCGGTTGAATGCTAGCTTGGCTAAATTGCTAGCGCTTCAACTGCTGCCTTTTCAGTTGGTAGACTCGGCCCCCTTCCGTGAGTTTGTGCAATGTGCGGTTCCTCAGTGGCAGGTTCCCAAACGCCACTTTTTCTCACGGAAGGCTATTCCGGCTCTCTACCGGCATGTGGAAGGCAATGTCTTGGCCTCGCTGGACAGGGCGGTCAGCGGTAAGGTGCATATTACCGCTGACTCATGGTCCAGCAGGCATGGACAGGGACGTTACCTTTCTTTCACGGCCCATTGGGTCACTCTTTTGGCAGCTGGGAAGGATGCAGGACAAGGTGCAGTAGTGTTGGAGGTTGTTCCACCGCCACGCCTCCAAAATGCTACTACTGGTTGTGACACACCTCTCTCCTCCACCCCCTCCTCTTCTTCTTCCTCCATGGCCTCTTCCTGTGGTTTGTCCTCTGAACCAGCGGTGCTCCGTAGCCGTTCAAGGGGCTACACAAGTACGCAGGCAAAAAGATGCCATGCCGTGCTTGTGTGTTTGGGGGACAGAAGCCACACTGGGGCAGAGGTCCTGTCTGCTCTGCAGGGCCAGGCCGAGAGGTGGTTGACGCCACGCCAGCTTAAGCCAGGAATGGTGGTTTGCGACAATGGCACCAACCTCCTCTCCGCCCTCCGACAGGGACAATTGACCCATGTGCCCTGTGTGGCTCACGTCCTTAACCTGGTGGTGCAGCGGTTCTTGGGCAGGTACCCGGGCTTACAGGATGTCCTGAGGCAGGCCAGGAAAGTCTGTGTGCATTTCCGCAGATCTTATAATGCCAGTGCTCGCCTGGCTGAGCTGCAAAAGGAGTTGAACCTGCCCAAGAACCGCCTTATATGTGACATGCCCACCAGGTGGAACTCAACGTTGGCCATGCTGCAGCGGCTGCACACGCAGCAGAGGGCCATCAATGAGTACCTGTGCGACTACGGCACCAGGACAGGGTCAGGGGAGCTTGGTTTTTTTTCTCCACGCCAGTGGGGCATGATCAGGGATGCATGCACTGTCCTGGCACCATTTGAGGAGGCCACGAGGATGGTGAGCAGTGACAGTGCATGCATCAGTGACACTGTACCTCTTGTCCACCTGTTGGAGCACACGCTGCGTGGAATAATGGACAGGGCACTTGAGGCAGAACAGAGGCAGGAAGAGGAGGACTTCCTTGCCTCTCAAGGCCCCCTTTACCCAGACAGTGTTCCTTCTGTCCCACCCATCGCACAGGAAGAGGAGGAGGAGGAGGAGGAGGATTGTGTCAGCATGGAGGTGGAGGCTGGCACTCAGCATCATCAGCAGCAGTCTTTTAGGGATGATTTACAGTCCCAAGAAACCAGTGGACTTGTACGTGGCTGGGAGGAGGTGGCTGCGGATCATGTCGTCCTTAGTGACCCAGAGGACTCCGGAGCGAATGCCTCAGCAAACCTACGCTGCATGGCCTCCCTGATCCTGCAAAGTCTGCGGAAGGATCCTCGTATTCTTCGGATCAAGGAGAGGGACCATTACTGGCTGGCCACTCTCCTTGATCCACGGTACAAGGGTAAGGTTGCGGACCTTATGTTACCGTCGCAGAGGGAGCAGAGGATGAGACAACTCCGGGAGGCCTTGCAGAAAGGTCTGTGCAACGTGTTCCCAGAGACTGGGAGGTTACAAACTCCTGGTCCTGGACAACGAGTTGCTGAGGCTTCGGGCAGTCAAAGAAGGAGCGGTGGGGAAGGTGGCCGTCTGACCGATGCGTTCAGACAATTCTTTAGTCCGCAGCCCCAAAGTATGATCGGTTCCAGCAACCATCGCCAGCGTCTGATAAACATGGTGCAGGAATATCTAGGGGCAAGGTCAGACTTGGACACCTTCCCCACCGAAAATCCTCTGGCTTACTGGGTCTTGAGGATGGATCACTGGGCAGAGCTTGCACAGTATGCAATTGAGCTACTGGCCTGTCCTGCATCCAGCGTTCTTTCGGAACGCACATTCAGTGCTGCTGGAGGATTTGTCACGGATCACAGGGTGCGCCTGTCCACCGACTCGGTTGATCGACTGACTTTCATCAAGATGAACCAGTCTTGGATCACCACCAGCTACCACACACCTGATGCTGATATAACAGACTAATTGATTTTAACATGTCACATCCCTTCAAGACTGATGCTGATGCTGAGTGTCTGTGCTGTTATGTTGACTGGCTATCCTCCTCCTCCGAGTCCTCAATGATACGATTGATGATGATAGCTTGGAAGATCATTTTTGTTTATGGGTGCCGCCACCAGTGGCTAAGGCCCAATTTTTCAGCCCCTGTTTTACAGGGGCGTGTAATTACAATTTTTTTAGCAATAATTTGCCATAGGGCTCATTGCTGTGCTCCAAGTACAGTATCTGTGAGGGGTTGGAGTGTTGTGGCACCAGTGCCTAAGGCCCAATTTTTCAGCCCCTGTTTAACAGGGGCGTGTCATTACAATTTTTGAAGCAATACTTTGCAACAGGGCTCATTGCTGTGCTCCAAGTACAGTATCTGTGAGGGGTTGTAGTGTTGTGCCACCAGTGCCTAAGGCCCAATTTTTCAGCCCCTGTTCAACAGGGGCATGTAATTACAATTCTTGATCTAATAATTCACAGCAGGGCCCATTGCTGCACCCACCAAGAGTAACTCTGAGGGCTTACAGTGTTGTGGCAACGCCACCACCACCACCACCACGAAAGGCCCAATTTTTCAGCCCCTGTTCAAAAGGGGCATGTAATTACAATTCTTGATCTAATAATTCACAGCAGGGCCCATTCCTGCACCCACCAAGAGTAACTCTGAGGGCTTACAGTGTTGTGGCAACGCCACCACCACCACCACCACGAAAGGCCCAATTTTTCAGCCCCTGTTCAACAGGGGCATGCAATTACAATTCTTGATCTAATAATTCACAGCAGGGCCCATTGCTGCACCCACCAAGAGTAACTGTCAGGGCTTACAGTGTTGTGGCACCAGCACCACCATCAAAGGCCCAATTTTTACTACCGCTGTTCAACAATTATATGTAATTACAATTCCTGATATAATAGTTGACAGCAGGGCGTTCCAGCACCAACCAAGAGTAACTGTGAGTGCTTACAGTGTTGTGCCAACACCAACAACTAAGGGGCCTATTTCTGCAGAGTATATACGGCAGGTCCCTACTTTCAAACATCCAACTTACAAACGACTCCTACTTGCAAACGCAAGAAGACAACAGGAAGTGAGAGGAAATCTACCCCTTGGAAGGAAAATTCTCTCCTGTAAGAATTAATATGGGAGAAAGGTGTCTCCTCTGTACTGATGCTTTATCAGCAATCCTTGTTTCAAGAAAAACAACACATTTCAAAAACAGTTGTCATTGGGACGGAAAGTGAGGTGAAATGTTCTGAACAGGGGCACAGACAGCAAAACAAATGTGACAGGGGTGATAACCCTTACCTATGTTTTCCAAAAAGTTTAAAAATAGATTTTTGGGCTGGAGCTACACTTAAACAATGTACCTGTTCAAAATTACAAACAGATTCTACATAAGAACAAACCTACAGTCCCTGTCTTGTATGCACCGCCTGTATACGGCTGTTCAGAGTATATAGGGCCTTTTTTATTTTATGTGCGGGGTTCCCCTTAATATCCATACAAGACCCAAAGGGGCTGGTAATGGGCTGGGGTAGGGGGGGGGGTCATGGGGTAGCTATGCCATTTTTCTTAAAGATTTTCATCCATATTACCGGGACCAGACAATACATTAAAGCCGCAAGCAGTTTTAAATGGCTTTTTTTTCCTTTAGAAGTGTCATTTTGTGCAGGGACAGTTCTAAACACGGGAAACACGTGGCACTTCACAGGCATACTTTAGACACCCCCCAGGTACGATATTTAACCACTTAACGACCGCCCACCGCCGATTTACGTCGGCAGAATGGCACGGACAGGCAGAATCACGTAGATCTACGTGATCGCCTTTGTGCAGTTGGGGGGTCCATCCGGACCCCCCTTCACTGCAGTGAGCGGCCGTTAAGTGTTCGGGAGCGATCAGGCATGAGGGGGCGGCCGCTCGATTCCGCCCCCCCCTCGCGATCGCTCCCGGCCAATGAAAATGCTTCCTCCGCCATGTGATGTAAACAAGGCTGGAGGAAGTGATGTCTTCTCCCTCGCCGCGGTCTTTTCGTTCCCGGCGCCGAGCAGAGAAGAAGCAGGTTAGTGCTCCAACAGTCCACTGACACGTAGGTACACATAGGCACATAAATCACCCCCCAGTCACCCCCAGATCACCCCCCAGGTCACCCCAAAGCCCCCAATCACAGTGTCACTGATTGCAGTGATCATTTATTTTACTGATCACTGCATTTAGTGTCATCTGTGATTGTAAAAAGTTGCAGGGCAGTTAGGATTAGGCCCCTTTAGGTCCAGGGTAGCCCCCTAACCCCCCCTAATAAAGGTTTAACCCCTTGATCACCCCCCAGGTAACCCTTTCACCCCCTAACTTCAGCGTCACTAAGCGATTGTTTTTCCGATCGCTGTATTCGTGTCGCTGGTGTTTTAGATAGGCAGTTATTTTTTTTTAGGTTCGCCGCAGGTTTTTATTAGTGTCAGGTACCCCCATATATTATTTTAACCCCCTGATTGCCCCTAGAGTTAACCCTTTCACCAGTGATCGCCGTATAAGCGTCACTGGTGTCACTGGTTAGCCAGTAAGTTATCTAGTTATTTAGGTAACCCGTCAGGTTTTTATATAGCGTCGGGTACCCCCATATTTAACCTAATAAAGGTTTTAACCCCCTGATTGCCCCTAGTTAACCCTTTCACCAGTGATCACCATATAAAGGTTACAGGTGACGCTGGTTGATTAGTTTGCTTTTTATAGCATCAGGGCACCCGCCGTATATAACCCAATAAAGGTTTAACCCCCCTGATCGCCCGGTGGGTGAGATCAATTAGGTTTTAGCGCCAGAGAGGGTCTGCGTCGCCCCAGGCAGTGTTAGGTTAGTTCCAGTAACGCTAACACCCACGCGCAAAGCATACACCCCCCTTAGTGGTATAGTATCTGATCAGATCTATACTAGCATCCCCAGCGGTTTAGGGTTCCCAAAAATGCAGTGTTAGCGGGATCAGCCCAGATACCTGCTAGCGCCTGCGTTTAGCCCCTCCGCCCAGCCCAGCCCAGCCCAGCCCACCCAAGTGCAGTATCGATCGATCACTGTCACTTACCAAACACAACACACATAACTGCAGCGTTCGCAGAGACAGGCCTGATCCCTGCGATCGCTAACAGTTTTTTTGTAGCGTTTGATATATTTGCTGACGACAGTCAGGTGCTTTTTTTCCTGTGAATCTTACTAGTGTACCCCTAAATTTAGAGCCCAAAATGGCAAGACGAAGGTACACTAGTAAAGAGGCCTACGAGATTCTGAGCATGACAGATAGTGAAGAGGAGGTCACGTATCTGTCAGATTCAGGCTCAGAATATCTTCCCGTAGAAGACAGTGACGTCAGCGGCCCCACGTCAGATAGCTCTGACGACGAAGTTGAGGTCCCTGCTAAGGTCAGGTGTACCCGATCCCGATCTTCTGAGGTTGTTGAGGAGCAAGAACCGCAGGTCTCTCGTATCATGGAGCAGAGTAGTACTAGCGCCGCTATTCCTTCTGGTGAACTGGCAAGCACCAGCGGCCTAGTACAGCCTGGACGTACATCCAGCACTGCAGTAACACTTGGTGACGTGGTGAGTCCCATAAGTGCAGTTCAAGCTGGCGAGGTGGCAAGCACAAGTAGTGTCCCGCTGCCACCAAGAAGACAAAGGCAGGCCCGTCGTGCCCATACTGCCCTTCCTGCAGAATTCGCCTATCCTGATTGGGTCCCCACCACTTCTGCAGAACCCGTACTTCCCCCATTCACTGCCCAACCCGGTATTCAGGTGGAAACAGCTGATTTTATTCCAATTGATTTTTATTCGCTGTTTTTCACGGAAGATCTCTATAGATCTATTGTGGACCAGAGTAATTTATATGCTGGTCAATTTATCACCGCTAACCCCCAGTTGCCTAAAATTGCCAGAAATTGGAAACCAATTACGGTTTCCGAATTTAAGACCTTTCTGGGCCTTTCCCTCAACATGGGCACACATAAATTTCCGTCATTGCGTGCTTATTGGTCCACGCACCCAATTGACCACATGCCCGTGTTCTCTGCCTCCATGTCCAGGGCACGATACGAGCAGATTTTGCGGTTCATGCACTTCAACGACAATGAACTTTGTCGTCCACGTGGGGACCCTGAATACGACCGGCTCTATAAAATTCGGCCCCTCATAAACCACTTCAACGAACGTTTTGCAGCCTTGTTTACTCCCGATCAAGTTGTCTGCGTTGATGAGTCCCTGATTAAATTTTCTGGCCGCTTGTCTTTCAAGCAGTACCTTCCCAGCAAGCGTGCCAGATACGGGGTCAAGCTCTACAAGTTCTGTGACAGGGCAACAGGCTATGTAGTGAACTTTACGGTTTATGAGGGAAAAGACAGTCAGATTGAGTCGGTCAACTGCCCGGATTACATAGGGAGCGCTGGCAAGATAGTGTGGAACTTGGTGTCACCCTTATTCGGAAAGGGGTACCACTTGTATGTGGACAATTATTACACGAGCGTGCCACTGTTTAGTCACTTGTTTGATCATAAGATTGGAGCATGTGGCACCGTGCGACCTAATCGCCGGGGCTTTCCCCAGCGGCTTGTAGATGCCCGTCTTAGGCTGGGGGAGAGAGCCTGCTTGAAGTGTAATAACTTGCTCGTTATGAAGTGGAGGGACAATAAGAATGTTTTCCTTCTTACCTCCCTTCATGCAGACACGACAGTCCAAATTCGTACGGCGACTGGTGTTGTGGAGAAACCCCTCTGTGTCCACGAATATAACCAAAATATGGGAGGGGTGGACCTCAACGACCAGTTGATGGCGCCGTATCTAATTGACCGTAAGGCGAGATGCTGGTACAAAAAAGTGTCTCTATCATTATTCCAATTGGCTTTGCTGAACGCTCATGTGCTATACAGAGCTTCAGGCGGGACGTTATCTCTTCTAAAATTCCAGAATGAGATAGTCACAGAACTCCTGTATCCAGGCGGTTCTGCACCTCACCATCCCCAACCAAATGCAGTAAGCCGGCTGCATGAGAGGCATTATTCGTATGTCCTCCCGAGTACCCCTACCCAAAGCCACCCCCAAAAAAGATGTCGTGTCTGTAGCAAGCGCGGATTTAGGCGTGACACCCGTAGTTTTTGTCCACTCTGTCCTGACAAGCCTGGTCTTTGCCAAGGTGAATGTTTTGAACGCTACCACTCAAAAGTGAAGTTTTAGCGTAGGGTACAGCATTTCACAGACTAGGACACACTTACACAGGGTCTCCCAAGATGCCATTACATTTTGAGAGACCCGAACCATTACAGTTGTAAAGTTACAAAAAAAAGTGTAAAAAAGAAAAAAAAAAACGTAAAAAACAAAACACAAAAATAATATAAAAGAAAAAAAAAAAAAATAGTTGTCGTTTTATTGTTCTCTCTCTCTCTATTTTCTCTCTATTGTTCTGCTCTTTTTTACTGTATTCTATTCTGCAATGTTTTATCATGCTTGCTTTTCAGGTATGTAATTTTTTGTTTTCAGGTGCGCCATTCAACTGCAGCGCGGAATTATTTATCTTGACAGCAACAGCGTTTGCTCCCACGATACATAAAGCCGTGACTCCAGTGCTGTAGGAGGTGATTTCACCACCACAGTTAAAAAAAAGAGCATATATGCCGAAGCATGGGGGCAGCAGGGGCGGAGGAGCGATTTTGCTCCTAATGCCGCGTACATACGGTCGAAATTCCGACGGAGGCCTGCCCGTGGAAAATTCCGACCGTGTGTACGCGGCATAACTTTTTTGCGGGAGGATGCCCCCATGCTTCGGCATATATATATTTTAGGCACAGGTTGCGTTAAAACATTTTTTTATTTTTTACTAGGTTTTGTTTTGGTATTTGCTTTGCAGGTATGGCATGGTAAGGTCTTACTGTTGTACTGTAATGTTACTTTGTTTTAATGTTAACCACCATTTGCTTAGCAGGTACGCCATTCAGTTGCAGCGCGGATCTATTTATCTTGACAGCAACAGCGTTTGCTCCCACGATACATAAAGCCGTGACTCCAACGCTGTAGGAGGTGATTTCACCACCACAGTTAAAAAAAAGAGCATATATGCCGAAGCATGGGGGCAGCAGGGGCGGAGGAGCGATTTTGCTCCTAATGCCGCGTACATGCGGTCGAAATTCCGACGGAGGCCTGCCCGTGGAAAATTCCGACCGTGTGTACGCGGCATAACTTTTTTGCGGGAGGATGCCCCCATGCTTCGGCATATATATATTTTAGGCACAGGTTGCGTTAAAACATTTTTTTATTTTTTACTAGGTTTTGTTTTGGTATTTGCTTTGCAGGTATGGCATGGTAAGGTCTTACTGTTGTACTGTAATGTTACTTTGTTTTAATGTTAACCACCATTTGCTTAGCAGGTACGCCATTCAGTTGCAGCGCGGATCTATTTATCTTGACAGCAACAGCGTTTGCTCCCACGATACATAAAGCCGTGACTCCAACGCTGTAGGAGGTGATTTCACCACCACAGTTAAAAAAAGAGCATATATGCCGAAGCATGGGGGCAGCAGGGGCGGAGGAGCGATTTTGCTCCTAATGCCGCGTACATACGGTCGAAATTCCGACGGAGGCCTGCCCGTGGAAAATTCCGACCGTGTGTACGCGGCATAACTTTTTTGCGGGAGGATGCCCCCATGCTTCGGCATATATATATTTTAGGCACAGGTTGCGTTAAAACATTTTTTTATTTTTTACTAGGTTTTGTTTTGGTATTTGCTTTGCAGGTATGGCATGGTAAGGTCTTACTGTTGTACTGTAATGTTACTTTGTTTTAATGTTAACCACCATTTGCTTAGCAGGTACGCCATTCAGTTGCAGCGCGGATCTATTTATCTTGACAGCAACAGCGTTTGCTCCCACGATACATAAAGCCGTGACTCCAACGCTGTAGGAGGTGATTTCACCACCACAGTTAAAAAAAAGAGCATATATGCCGAAGCATGGGGGCAGCAGGGGCGGAGGAGCGATTTTGCTCCTAATGCCGCGTACATACGGTCGAAATTCCGACGGAGGCCTGCCCGTGGAAAATTCCGACCGTGTGTACGCGGCATAACTTTTTTGCGGGAGGATGCCCCCATGCTTCGGCATATATATATTTTAGGCACAGGTTGCGTTAAAACATTTTTTTATTTTTTACTAGGTTTTGTTTTGGTATTTGCTTTGCAGGTATGGCATGGTAAGGTCTTACTGTTGTACTGTAATGTTACTTTGTTTTAATGTTAACCACCATTTGCTTAGCAGGTACGCCATTCAGTTGCAGCGCGGATCTATTTATCTTGACAGCAACAGTGTTTGCTCCCACGATACATAAAGCCGTGACTCCAACGCTGTAGGAGGTGATTTCACCACCACAGTTAAAAAAAAGAGCATATATGCCGAAGCATGGGGGCAGCAGGGGCGGAGGAGCGATTTTGCTCCTAATGCCGCGTACATACGGTCGAAATTCCGACGGAGGCCTGCCCGTGGAAAATTCCGACCGTGTGTACGCGGCATAACTTTTTTGCGGGAGGATGCCCCCATGCTTCGGCATATATATATATTTAGGCACAGGTTGCGTTAAAACATTTTTTTATTTTTTACTAGGTTTTGTTTTGGTATTTGCTTTGCAGGTATGGCATGGTAAGGTCTTACTGTTGTACTGTAATGTTACTTTGTTTTAATGTTAACCACCATTTGCTTAGCAGGTACGCCATTCAGTTGCAGCGCGGATCTATTTATCTTGACAGCAACAGCGTTTGCTCCCACGATACATAAAGCCGTGACTCCAACGCTGTAGGAGGTGATTTCACCACCACAGTTAAAAAAAAGAGCATATATGCCGAAGCATGGGGGCAGCAGGGGCGGAGGAGCGATTTTGCTCCTAATGCTGCGTATATACGGTCGAAATTCCAACGGAGGCTTGCCCGTGGAAAAGTCCGACCGTGTGTACGCGGCATAACCTTTTATGCTGCGTACATACGGTCGAAATTCCGACGAAGGCTTGACCGTGTGTACGCGGCATAACTTTTTTGCGGGAGGATGCCCCCATGCTTCGGCATATATGCCCATCATTAGAAGTGGGTGGATGAAGGGAGGTATTCTAATGGTGGGCATACCCACCAATCAATCTCTTTTTTTCGTTCAGCCAATAGGCTGTATGAAAAAAAAGATTACAATACATGTCCAACAAGGACCAGCAACGTACTGGTATGTTGCTGGACTTTGAATGTTTATACCAGAATGATGCCTGCGGGTTTAGGTATCATCTTGGTATCATTCTTTTCCGCCAGCGGCCGGATTTCATGTAAAAGCAATTCTAGCAGATAATTAGCCTCTAGACTGCTTTTACAAGCAGTGGGAGGGAATGTCCCCCCCCCGGATATAAAAAGCGCCATTGGGAAATTGGGAAAGCATTTTATCACACCGATCTTGGTGTGGTCAGATGCTTTGAGGGCAGAGGAAAGATCTAGGGTCTAACCCCCCAATTTTTTTCAAAAAAAGAGTACCTGTCACTACCTATTGCTATCATAGGGGATATTTACATTCCCTGAGATAACGATAAAAATGGTAAAAAAATAAAATATGGAAGGCACAGTTTAAAAATAAAATAAAAAAGCCAAATAAATAATAAAAAAAAAAAAAAAAAAAAAAAAAAAAAAGCACCGCTGTCCCCCCCTGCTCTTGCGCAAAGGCGAACGCAAGCGTCGGTCTAGCGTCATATGTAAACAGCAATTGCATCATGCATGTGAGGTATCACCACGAAGGTCAGATCGAGGGCAGTCATTTTAGCAGTAGACCTCCTCTGTAAATCTAACGTGGTAACCTGTAAAGGCTTTTAAATGCTTTTAAAAATGAATGTAGTTTGTCGCCGCTGCGCGTTTGTGCGCAATTTTAAAGCATGTCGTGTTTGGTATCCATGTACTCGGCCTATGATCATCTTTTTTATTTCATCAAACATTTGGGCAATATAGTGTTTTTTAGTGCATTAAAAATAAAAAAAGTGTGTTTTTCCCCCAAAAAATGCGTTTGAAAAATCGCTGCGCAAATACTGTGTGGAAAAAAAAAATGCAACACCCACTATTTTAATCTGTAGGGCCTTTGCTTTAAAAAAATATATAATGTTTGGGGGTTCAACATAATTTTCTTGCAAAAAAAAATTTTTTTTCATGTAAACAAAAAGTGTCAGAAAGGGCTTTGTCTTCAAGTGGTTAGAAGAGTGGATGATGTGTGACATAAGCTTCCTAATGTTGTGCATAAAATGCCAGGACAGTTCAAAACCCCCCCCCAAATGACCCCATTTTGTAAAGTAGACACCTCAAGCTATTTGCTGAGAGGCATGTTGAGCCCATTGAATATTTTTTTTTTGTCCCAAGTGATTGAATAATGACCAAAAAAAAAAAAAAATGTACAAAAAGTTGTCACTAAATTATATATTGCTCAAACATGCCATGGGCATATGTGGAATTACACCCCAAAATACATTCTGTTGCTTCTCCTGAGTACGGGGATACCACATGTGTGGGACTTTTTGGGAGCCTAGTCGCGTACGGGACCCCAAAAACCAAGCACCGCCTTCAGGATTTCTATGGGTGTAAATTTTTGATTTCACTCCTCACTGCCTATCACAGTTTCGGAGGCCATGGAATGCCCAGATGGCACAAAACCCCCCCAAATGACCCCATTTTGGAAAGTAGACACCCCAAGCTATTTGCTGAGAGGTATGTTGAGTATTTTGCAGATCTCGCTTTTTGTCACAAAGTTTTGAAAATGTAAAAAAAGAAAAAAAAAAGAAAAAAAAAATGTCTTTCTTAATTTTCAAAAACAAATGAGAGCTGTAAAATACTCACCATGCCTCTCAGCAAATAGCTTGGGGTGTCTACTTTCCAAAATGGGGTCATTTGTGGGGGTTTTGGGCTATTCTGACATTTTATGGCCTTCAAAACTGTGATAGGTAGTGAGGAGTGAAATCAAAAATTTATGCCCTTAGAAACCTTGAAGGCGGTGCTTGGTTTTTGGGGTCCCGTACGCGGCTAGGCTCCCAAAAAGTCCCACACATGTGGTATCCCCGTACTCAGGAGAAGCAGCAGAATGTATTTTGGGGTGTAATTTCACATATAACCATGGCATGTGTGAGCAATATATCATTTAGTGACAACTTTTTGTACATTTTTTTTTTCTTTTTGTCATTATTCAATCATTTGGGACAAAAAAAAAAAATATTCAATGGGCTCAACATGCCTCTCAGCAAATAGCTTGGGGTGTCTACTTTCCAAAATGGGGTCATTTGGGGGGGTTTTGTGCCATCTTGGCATTTTATGGCCTTCAAAACTGTAATAGGTAGTGAGGAGCGAAATCAAAAATTTATGCCCTTAGAAACCTTGAAGGCGGTGCTTGGTTTTTGGGGTCCCGTACGCGGCTAGGCTCCCAAAAAGTCCCACACATGTGGTATCCCCGTACTCAGGAGAAGCAGCAGAATGTATTTTGGGGTGTAATTTCACATATGCCCATGGCATGTGTGAGCAATATATCATTTAGTGACAACTTTGTGCAAAAATAAAAAAGTTTGTCATATTCCCGCAACCTGTGGCAAAATATAAAATATTCCATGGACTCAACATGCCTCTCAGCAAATAGCTTGGGGTGTCTACTTTCCAAAATGGGGTAATTTGGGGGGGTTTTGTGCTATTTTGGCATTTTATGGCCTTCGAAACTGTGATAGGTAGTGAGGAGTGAAATCAAAAATTTACGCCCTTAGAAATCCTGAAGGCGGTGCTTGGTTTTTGGGGCCCTGTACGCGGCTAGGCTCCCAAAAAGTCCCACACATGTGGTATCCCCGTACTCAGGAAAAGCAGCAGAATGTATTTTGGGGTGCAATTCCACATATAACCATGGCATGTGTGAGCAATATATCATTTAGTGACAACTTTTTGTACATTTTTTTTTCTTTTTGTCATTATTCAATCATTTGGGACAAAAAAAAAAAATATTCAATGGGGTCAACATGCCTCTCAGCAAATAGCTTGGGGTGTCTACTTTCCAAAATGGGGTCATTTGGGGGGGTTTTGTGCCATCTTGGCATTTTATGGCCTTCAAAACTGTGATAGGTAGTGAGGAGTGAAATCAAAAAATTATGCCCTTAGAAATCCTGAAGGCGGTGCTTGGTTTTTGGGGTCCCGTACGCGGCTAGGCTCCCAAAAAGTCCCACACATGTGGTATCCCCGTACTCAGGAGAAGCAGCAGAATGTATTTTGGGGTGTAATTTCACATATGCCCATGGCATGTGTGAGCAATATATCATTTAGTGACAACTTTGTGCAAAAAAAAAAAAGTTTGTCATATTCCCGCAACCTGTGGCAAAATATAAAATATTCCATGGACTCAACATGCCTCTCAGCAAATAGCTTGGGGTGTCTACTTTCCAAAATGGGGTAATTTGGGGGGGTTTTGTGCTATTTTGGCATTTTATGGCCTTCGAAACTGTGATAGGTAGTGAGGAGTGAAATCAAAAATTTACGCCCTTAGAAATCCTGAAGGCGGTGCTTGGTTTTTGGGGCCCTGTACGCGGCTAGGCTCCCAAAAAGTCCCACACATGTGGTATCCCCGTACTCAGGAAAAGCAGCAGAATGTATTTTGGGGTGCAATTCCACATATAACCATGGCATGTGTGAGCAATATATCATTTAGTGACAACTTTTTGTACATTTTTTTTTTCTTTTTGTCATTATTCAATCATTTGGGACAAAAAAAAATATTCAATGGGGTCAACATGCCTCTCAGCAAATAGCTTGGGGTGTCTACTTCCCAAAATGGGGTCATTTGGGGGGGTTTTGTGCCATCTTGGCATTTTATGGCCTTCAAAACTGTGATAGGTAGTGAGGAGTGAAATCAAAAATTTATGCCCTTAGAAACCTTGAAGGCGGTGCTTGGTTTTTGGGGTCCCGTACGCGGCTAGGCTCCCAAAAAGTCCCACACATGTGGTATCCCCGTACTCAGGAGAAGCAGCAGAATGTATTTTGGGGTGCAATTCCACATATAACCATGGCATGTGTGAGCAATATATCATTTAGTGACAACTTTTTGTATTTTTTTTTTTTTTTTGTCATTATTCAATCACTTGGGACAAAAAAAAAATATTCAATGGGCTCAACATGCCTCTCAGCAATTTCCTTGGGGTGTCTACTTTCCAAAATGGGGTCATTTGGGGGGGTTTTGTACTGCCCTGCCATTTTAGCACCTCAAGAAATGAGATAGGCAGTCATAAATTTAAAGCTGTGTAAATTTCAGAGAATGTACCCTAGTTTGTAAACGCTATAACTTTTGCGCAAACCAATAAATATCCGCTTATTGACATTTTTTTTACTAAAGACATGTGGCTGAATACATTTTGGCCTAAATGTATGACTAAAATTGGGTTTATTCGATTTTTCTTATAACAAAAAGTAGAAAATATAATTTTTTTTCAAAATTTTCGGTCTTTTTCTGTTTATATCGCAAAAAATAAAAATCGCAGAGGCAATCAAATACCATTAAAAGAAAGCTCTATTTGTGGGAAGAAAAGGACGCAAATTTCATTTGGGTACAACATTGCATGTCCGCACAATTTACAGTTAAAGCAGCGCAGTGCCGAATCCCAAAAACAGGCCTGGTCCTAATGGCCCGAAATGGTCCGGGGCTTAAGTGGTTAAAGGAATATTTGACTTTTTTTTTTTCACTTTATGCATCATTAAAATGACTGCTCCCGAAAAACGACCGTTTTTAAAACTTCTTTTTGCATTGATACATGTCCCCTGGTGCACAACCCGTGTTCCCAAACCCTTTTTAGGACAATAACATGCATAATAGTTGTTATAATTAGCACTTTAGAATTCGAACGTTCGCATCCATTGTATTTAATAGGGTTCTAATGTTCGTACGAACTTTCGGTCCGTTCGCGGGTTCTGGTGCGAACCGAACCCGGGGGTGTTCGGCTCATCACTACTAGGGGCGTGTATATTGCCTTCGGGTTCCCAGGAATTCTCTTCTACTAGGTAACCTTTCCATTTTATGAGAAATTTAATGGTCCTACCTCTCCTACGACAGTCCAGGATGGCTTCTACCTCAAACTCAGTTTCATCTCCCACAGCGACTGGAGGCGGAGGAACTTCTCTTCTTCCTGGAAATGAACTAGAGATAACAGGTTTAAGCAAATAGACATGGAAAAACGGGCGGATTCTGTAGGAGCTAGGTAGCGCCAGTTCAAAAGCTACTGGATTAATTTCTCGTCTGATCTTAAATGGACCGATAAATCTGGGTCCCAACTTCCGGGAGGGACAAGAAAGCTTGAGATTCGCTGAAGAAAGCCATACTTCGTCACCAACTTTAAAGGCAGGGTTCTCTCTCCTTCTCTTGTCATACTGTTTTTTATCATTTTCCTGGGCTCTTTGCATAGTTAGCTGGAGAGTCCGATAGTTAGTCTGGATGGAATTTATCCTGTCTTGAACTGCTGGGACTGAGTCCTCTGGAATGACATTAGGCAAAAATGAGGGGTGGAACCCATAATTCGCCCAAAAGGGTGATTGATTGGTGGAAGTATGTACAGAATTATTGTATGCGAACTCTGCGCACGGGAGTAACGAAATCCAATCATCCTGGGAGAAGGAGCAGAAACAGCGTAAGTATTGTTCTACAGTCTGATTTGTTCTTTCGGTTTGACCATTGCTCTGGGGATGATAGGCCGAAGATAGACACAGCTCGATTGACAGCATCTTACAGAGTTCTCTCCAGAATCGGGAGGTGAATTGTGCCCCTCTATCGGACACAATATTATCGGGAAGGCCATGGAGTCTGACTATTTCTTTTATAAAAAATTTTGCCGTGTCTACAGCAGATGGTGTGCCCATCATGGGCAAAAAGTGGGCCATTTTGGACAAACGGTCCACTACTACTAAGATAGTTGTGAACTCGTCAGAAGGAGGCAACTCTACAATAAAGTCCATTGATATTTTCTTCCATGGTTGTTCTGGTACCGGCAGTGGTCGTAACAGACCCCAGGAACTAACGTTGGACCCCTTGTTTCGTTGGCAGGTGGTGCAGGAGCTAACATATTCCCGGCAGTCTGATTTCAGAGTAGGCCACCAAAGAGAACGTTGGATGAGATTCATTGTTTTCCGTACCCCGAAGTGGCCAGCAAGTTGGTGGTCATGAAATGTCTTTAGGACCTGGATTCTGGCTGGTCGTGGAACAAAGACTTTATCCTGATACCAAAGGTAACCCCCCTGACTTCTTAAAGAGGATGCCTCTGGTTCCGGGCATTGGATGGATGCCTGTTCAAGTGAGGCCCTTAGATCAGGTTGGATCATGAGGAAGTTCTGTGGTGATAGGATTGTGCTGGGAGCTGTTTCCTCGGGGGTATCGGGAAACATCCGGGACAGGGCATCAGCATTTCCGTTTTTGGAACCAGGGCGGTATGTGATGTGAAAATTGAATCTTGAGAAAAACAAGGCCCAGCGAGCTTGTCGGGGTCTCAGGCGTTTGGCAGTGCGAAGGTACTCCAAGTTCCTGTGATCTGTGAATATCATAACAGGGTGAGAGGCCCCTTCGAGAAGATATCTCCACTCCTCTAAGGCTGTTTTAATGGCCAACAGTTCACGGTCACCTACATCGTAGTTCTTATCTGGCTGGCTCATTTTCCGAGAGGAGAAAGCCACGGGGTGAAGCAACGACTTAGGCCCCTGGCGTTGCGAAAGTACTGCCCCTGTGGCTACTTCTGAGGCATCGACCTCCAAGATGTAGGGCAGGGCAGGATCAGGATGTTTTAGGATGGAAGCTGAGGTGAACAGAGACTTTAGTTCTTCAAAAGCGGATTGCGCTTCTGGGGACCACTGGAACCGGGTGTGGAGGCGGGTGACTTGGGTGATAGGTGAAATGATGGAAGAAAAGTTCCTTATGAACCTTCTATAGAAATTTGCGAAGCCTACAAATCTCTGCACCCCCTTTTTGTCTGACGGAGTTGGCCAATCCAGGACTGCTTGTACCTTTTGTGGATCCATAGCTACCCCGTCGGTGGATATGATTAGCCCAAGAAACTGGATTGAGTCCTTTTCGAACTCACACTTTTCCGCCTTTGCGTAAAGTCTGTGTTTCCTTAGTGTGAGTAATACTGTCTTCACATGTGTCCGATGGAGTTCCAGAGTAGCTGAGAATATGAGGATGTCGTCCAAGTAGATGATGACGAAGTAATCTAGATATTCCCGCAAAATATCATTAACGAAGTGCTGGAACGTTGCTGGGGCGTTACAGAGCCCGAAGGGCATTACAAGGTATTCAAAATGTCCGAACCGCGTTCTGAAGGCCGTCTTCCATTCATCACCCTAACGGATGCGAACAAGGATGTAAGCCCCCCGTAGATCCAGTTTGGTAAATATCTGGGCGGTGCGGAATCTCTGAAAAAGTTCAGGGACAAGTGGAAGTGGGTAGCGTTTTTTTATAGTAATCCTATTAAGTTCCCTATAATCAACACATGGTCTCAAAGTCTTATCTTTTTTTTCTACAAAGAAAATGCCGGCACCGGCTGGGGAAGAGGAAGGGCGGATGAAACCCTTTGCCAAATTTTCATCTATGTATTGCCGTAGAGTTCCTAACTCCGTCTCAGAGAGTGGGAAGATACGCCCAAACGGGACTTCAGCCCCAGGGAGTAATTCAATAGGACAGTCGTATGACCGATGTGGAGGTAGGGTATCTGCTTTTCTCTTATCGAAGACATCCAGGAACTCTTGATAAGCTGGTGGTATATTCGGGTTATTGGCAGATGTGGGTTGCACTGTCAGGCAGCTGGTGGTATCTCCAGATTCAGGGACCAAGCAGTGCTGCTGGCAATAGGACGAGGTAAACAAAACTTCCTTGGTGCTCCAATTGACCTGAGGATTGTGTGCTTGGAGCCAGGGGTTCCCAAAGATGACTGGGAACATAGGTGAACTTAAAGCGTCAAAGCGTAGAAATTCCCGGTGGCCATCAGGAGTAGTGACAAGAAGAGGAGCAGTCTCTAGGGTAACAGGGCCAGAACTAGGCATTGTACCATCTGCCAGGCGAACTTCCAGTCCCCGTTCCTTGTGGAGAAGGGGTAGACTAAGGTTCTTTGCTAGGCTTAAGTCCACAAAGCAGCTACATGCCCCAGAAATCGATTATGGCCCGGAGCTGTACTTCCTCTTTCCCTAACTGCAATGTAATGGGAAGAACAATATGGGAAGGAGAAGTTCCGGAGACCTGGAAGTACACTGGGGTGTATGACCGTGGCTTCTTGGGCCTTATGGGGCAGTTGCAAAGGAAATGTCCGTTCCCTCCGCAATAGAGGCAAAGATTGGCTTGGCGACGACGACGTCTCTCATCAGGGGTCAGTGCCGATCGTATAAGTCCTACTTGCGGCGATGCAGATGGAATGGGAACTTCAGGTGGCAACCAGGTGGGTCCGGAGGTCTGAGACCGTTCTGACAGTCGCTCCCCCAGGCGTCGGTCAAGCTGAATGACCAATTTAATGAGGTCCTCAAGAGTGGTGGGGATACCAACTCTGGCTAACTCATCCTTGAGGGACTCGGAAAGACCCAAGCGGAACTGGTGTTTTAGGGACGCTTGATTCCAGTCTGTGTCTGCAGACCATCGACGGAAGTCCATGGTGTAGTCCTCCACTGGCCGCTTCCCCTGCCGCAGGGAGTGCAGGTTGGCCTCTGCGGTGGCCGTCCGCTGGGGGTCTTCGTAGAGCTGTGCCATGGCGGAGAAGAAGGAGTCCACCGTGCTGATAACCGGGCTCTTCTGTTCCCATAGGTGGTGGGCCCAGGTCTGGGGTTCATTAGACAACAGGGAAATAAGAAACCCAACCTTAACAGTCTCTAGAGCAAAGGTCCGGGGTTGCAAGGCCAGATGTAATAAACAGGCATTTTTGAAGGTCCTAAACTTTTTCTGATCTCCAGAAAATCATTCAGGGATTGGAACGCAGGGTTCAGGAGGAGGAGCCAACATCGTCGGGGCTGCTGGAGTTTGCCCTTGGACGGTTGCAGAGGAGCAGGTAGCGAATGGTCCTGGTTCCACAGGAGCAGGTGACACTGACGTGTGTTGTAAACGTCCTTCAAGCTGAAGATGTGCTTCCTGCAGTTTCTGGATTTCATGGGCCAAAGTTGCAGTTTGTTGGCACAGAGCCTCTAACGGGAACGCACCTCTGCCGACCTCAGACATGGCTGGATTATACTGTCAAGTCTCTGGTGTGAGGCCGGATTGCTGAGATTGCTGTATGCAGCTGAGCTGCAATTAATTTTTCAGGTCTGTTCAGGTTTTCCCTAAGCCTGCTGGTTGGTTGCCCCTGTGTCAAGTCTCTGGTGTGAGGCCGGATTGCTGAGAGGGCGCCCCTTGCGGCTAAGTGCACCGCACCCCTGGAGATGAGACAGGGAGTGCGGGGCCCAAAGGTGCACGGATTGCCGGTACCGCTGCTGACTGGGCCGGTGCAGGCAGAAGGTTGCTGGGGTGCGCTGGGAGAACGGATTTGGTAGCCGTGCAAGGGAAGGTTCTGGTGTGGAGCAGTAGGTAAACCACGAACAGAGTCTAGAGCCAGGCCGGGAGTCAAACACAGGAATCAGTCCGAGGGTATTTACAGGAACAAGCCGGGTCATGCACGGGAGCAGAAGATAATGGAGTAGTCAGCCAAGCCGGGGTCAGATACGAGGAGACAGGCAGAGTCACAGGTCCAGGTACAAGCCAAGGGTCAAGCCGGGGATTCAGGATAAACAGGATACAGGAGACACAGGAGATACAGGAAGCTGATGATAATCCAGCAACCTGTGTGCGCCAGTGACAGGTTTAAATAGGCCGGGGAGCACGCCCACGTCTGCGTGCGCCCATGCGCGCTGCGGCGCATCTGCGTGCGCCTGTGCGCGCCATGGCGCATCTGCGTGCGCACATGCGCAAAGGAGTGAGTCTGGCGCGGCCATGATGAACACTGGCAGGAATGCCAATAACTCGGCCATTTCCCTGACAGTGCCCCCCCCAAGGGGCAGCCTCCGGATGCCCAACCGAGCCCATCTTTCAGGGTAACGGGCTTGAAACCTCTGCAAAAGTCTAGGGGCGTGTATATTGCCTTCGGGTTCCCAGGAATTCTCTTCTACTGGGTAACCTTTCCATTTTATGAGAAATTTAATGGTCCTACCTCTCCTACGACAGTCCAGGATGGCTTCTACCTCGAACTCAGTTTCATCTCCCACAGCGACTGGAGGCGGAGGAACTTCTCTTCTTCCTGGAAATGAACTAGAGATAACAGGTTTAAGCAAAGAGACATGGAAAAACGGGTGGATTCTGTAGGAGCTAGGTAGCGCCAGTTCAAAAGCTACTGGATTAATTTCTCGTCTGATCTTAAATGGACCGATAAATCTGGGTTCCAACTTCCGGGAGGGACAAGAAAGCTTGAGATTCGCTGAAGAAAGCCATACTTCGTCACCAACTTTAAAGGCAGGGTTCTCTCTCCTTCTCTTGTCATACTGTTTTTTATAATTTTCCTGGGCTCTTTACATAGTTAGCTGGAGAGTCCGATAGTTAGTCTGGATGGAATTTATCCCGTCTTGAACCGCTGGGACTGAGTCCTCTGGAATGACATTAGGCAAAAATGAGGGGTGGAACCCATAATTTGCCCAAAAGGGTGATTGATTGGTGGAAGTATGTACAGAATTATTGTATGCGAACTCTGCGCACGGGAGTAACGAAATCCAATCATCCTGGGAGAAGGAGCAGAAACAGCGTAAGTATTGTTCTACAGTCTGATTTGTTCTTTCGGTTTGACCATTGCTCTGGGGATGATAGGCCGAAGATAGACACAGCTCGATTGACAGCATCTTACAGAGTTCTCTCCAGAATCGGGAGGTGAATTGTGCCCCTCTATCGGACACAATATTATCGGGAAGGCCATGGAGTCTGACTATTTCTTTTATAAAAAATTTTGCCGTGTCTACAGCAGATGGTGTGCCCATCATGGGCAAAAAGTGGGCCATTTTGGACAAACGGTCCACTACTACTAAGATAGTTGTGAACTCATCAGAAGGAGGCAACTCTACAATAAAGTCCATTGATATTTTCTTCCATGGTTGTTCTGGTACCGGCAGTGGTCGTAACAGACCCCAGGAACTAACGTTGGACCCCTTGTTTCGTTGGCAGGTGGTGCAGGAGCTAACATATTCCCGGCAGTCTGATTTCAGAGTAGGCCACCAAAGAGAACGTTGGATGAGATTCATTGTTTTCCGTACCCCGAAGTGGCCAGCAAGTTGGTGGTCATGAAATGTCTTTAGGACCTGGATTCTGGCTGGTCGTGGAACAAAGACTTTATCCTGATACCAAAGGTAACCCCCCTGACTTCTTAAAGAGGATGCCTCTGGTTCCGGGCATTGGATGGATGCCTGTTCAAGTGAGGCCCTTAGATCAGGTTGGATCATGAGGAAGTTCTGTGGTGATAGGATTGTGCTGGGAGCTGTTTCCTCGGGGGTATCGGGAAACATCCGGGACAGGGCATCAGCTTTTCCGTTTTTGGAACCAGGGCGGTATGTGATGTGAAAATTGAATCTTGAGAAAAACAAGGCCCAGCGAGCTTGTCGGGGTCTCAGGCGTTTGGCAGTGCGAAGGTACTCCAAGTTCCTGTGATCTGTGAATATCATAACAGGGTGAGAGGCCCCTTCGAGAAGATATCTCCACTCCTCTAAGGCTGTTTTAATGGCCAACAGTTCACGGTCACCTACATCGTAGTTCTTCTCTGGCTGGCTCATTTTCCGAGAGGAGAAAGCCACGGGGTGAAGCAACGACTTAGGCCCCTGGCGTTGCGAAAGTACTGCCCCTGTGGCTACTTCTGAGGCATCGACCTCCAAGATGTAGGGCAGGGCAGGATCAGGGTGTTTTAGGATGGAAGCTGAGGTGAACAGAGACTTTAGTTCTTCAAAAGCGGATTGCGCTTCTGGGGACCACTGGAACCGGGTGTGGAGGCGGGTGACTTGGGTGATAGGTGAAATGATGGAAGAAAAGTTCCTTATGAACCTTCTATAGAAATTTGCGAAGCCTACAAATCTCTGCACCCCCTTTTTGTCTGACGGAGTTGGCCAATCCAGGACTGCTTGTACCTTTTGTGGATCCATAGCTACCCCGTCGGTGGATATGATTAGCCCAAGAAACTGGATTGAGTCCTTTTCGAACTCACACTTTTCCGCCTTTGCGTAAAGTCCGTGTTTCCTTAGTGTGAGTAATACTGTCTTCACATGTGTCCGATGGAGTTCCAGAGTAGCTGAGAATATGAGGATGTCGTCCAAGTAGATGATGACGAAGTAATCTAGATATTCCCGCAAAATATCATTAACGAAGTGCTGGAACGTTGCTGGGGCGTTACAGAGCCCGAAGGGCATTACAAGGTATTCAAAATGTCCGAACCGCGTTCTGAAGGCCGTCTTCCATTCATCACCCTCACGGATGCGAACAAGGATGTAAGCCCCCCGTAGATCCAGTTTGGTAAATATCTGGGCGTTGCGGAATCTCTGAAAAAGTTCAGGGACAAGTGGAAGTGGGTAGCGTTTTTTTATGGTAATCCTATTAAGTTCCCTATAATCAACACATGGTCTCAAAGTCTTATCTTTTTTTTCTACAAAGAAAATGCCGGCACCGGCTGGGGAAGAGGAAGGGCGGATGAAACCCTTTGCCAAATTTTCATCTATGTATTGCCGTGGAGTTCCTAACTCCGTCTCAGAGAGTGGGAAGATACGCCCGAACGGGACTTCAGCCCCAGGGAGTAATTCGATAGGACAGTCGTATGACCGATGTGGAGGTAGGGTATCTGCTTTTCTCTTATCGAAGACATCCAGGAACTCTTGATAAGCTGGTGGTATATTCGGGTTATTGGCAGATGTGGGTTGCACTGTCAGGCAGCTGGTGGTATCTCCAGATTCAGGGACCAAGCAGTGCTGCTGGCAATAGGACGAGGTAAACAAAACTTCCTTGGTGCTCCAATTGACCTGAGGATTGTGTGCTTGGAGCCAGGGGATCCCCAAGATGACTGGGAACATAGGTGAACTTAAAGCGTCAAAGCGTAGAAATTCCCGGTGGCCATCAGGAGTAGTGACAAGAAGAGGAGCAGTCTCTAGGGTAACAGGGCCAGAACTAGGCATTGTACCATCTGCCAGGTGAACTTCCAGTCCCCGTTCCTTGTGGAGAAGGGGTAGACTAAGGTTCTTTGCTAGGCTTAAGTCCACAAAGCAGCTACATGCCCCAGAATCGATTATGGCCCGGAGCTGTACTTTCTCTTTCCCTAACTGCAACGTAATGGGAAGAACAATATGGGAAGGAGAAGTTCCGGAGACCTGGAAGTACACTGGGGTGTATGACCGTGGCTTCTTGGGCCTTATGGGGCAGTTGCAAAGGAAATGTCCGTTCCCTCTGCAATAGAGGTAAAGATTGGCTTGGCGACGACGACGTCTCTCATCAGGGGTCAGTGCCGATCGTATAAGTCCTACTTGCGGCGATGCAGATGGAATGGGAACTTCAGGTGGCAACCAGGTGGGTCCGGAGGTCTGAGACCGTTCTGACAGTCGCTCCCCCAAGCGTCGGTCAAGCTGAATGACCAATTTAATGAGGTCCTCAAGAGTGGTGGGGATACCAACTCTGGCTAACTCATCCTTGAGGGACTCGGAAAGACCCAAGCGGAACTGGTGTTTTAGGGACGCTTGATTCCAGTCTGTGTCTGCAGACCATCGACGGAAGTCCACGGTGTAGTCCTCCACTGGCCGCTTCCCCTGCCGCAGGGAGTGCAGGTTGGCCTCTGCGGTGGCCGTCCGCTGGGGGTCTTCGTAGAGCTGTGCCATGGTGGAGAAGAAGGAGTCCACCGTGCTGATAACCGGGCTCTTCTGTTCCCATAGGTGGTGGGCCCAGGTCTGGGGTTCATTAGACAACAGGGAAATAAGAAACCCAACCTTAACAGTCTCTAGAGCAAAGGTCCGGGGTTGCAAGGCCAGATGTAATAAACAGGCATTTTTGAAGGTCCTAAACTTTTTCTGATCTCCAGAAAATCATTCAGGGATTGGAACGCGGGGTTCAGGAGGAGGAGCCAACATCGTCGGGGCTGCTGGAGTTTGCCCTTGGACGGTTGCAGAGGAGCAGGTAGCGAATGGTCCTGGTTCCACAGGAGCAGGTGACACTGACGTGTGTTGTAAACGTCCTTCAAGCTGAAGATGTGCTTCCTGCAGTTTCTGGATTTCATGGGCCAAAGTTGCAGTTTGTTGGCACAGAGCCTCTAACGGGAACGCACCTCTGCCGACCTCAGACATGGCTGGATTATACTGTCAAGTCTCTGGTGTGAGGCCGGATTGCTGAGAGGGCGCCCCTTGCGGCTAAGTGCACCGCACCCCTGGAGATGAGACAGGGAGTGCAGGGCCCAAAGGTGCACGGATTGCCGGGACTGCTGCTGACTGGGCCGGTGCAGGCAGAAGGTAGCTGGGGTGCGCTGGGAGAACGGATTTGGTAGCCGTGCAAGGGAAGGTTCTGGTGTGGAGCAGTAGGTAAACCACGAACAGAGTCTAGAGCCAGGCCGGGGGTCAAACACAGGAATCAGTCCGAAGATATTTACAGGAACAAGCCGGGTCATGCACGGGAGCAGAAGATAATGGAGTAGTCAGCCAAGCCGGGGTCAGATACGAGGAGACAGGCAGAGTCACAGGTCCAGGTACAAGCCAAGGGTCAAGTCGGGGATTCAGGATAAACAGGATACAGGAGACACAGGAGATACAGGAAGCTGATGATAATCCAGCAACCTGTGTGCGCCAGTGACAGGTTTAAATAGGCCGGGGAGCACGCCCACGTCTGCGTGCGCCCGTGCGCGCCGCGGCGCATCTGCGTGCGCCTGTGCGCGCCATGGCGCATCTGCGTGCGCACATGCGCAAAGGAGTGAGTCTGGCGCGGCCATGATGAACACTGGCAGGAATGCCAATAACTCGGCCATTTCCCTGACACCCTGTTTGCTGCTGGAGGAATTTTCCAGAAAAAGTGTGAGAGGATCAATCTCTGGGTTATGAATAGTTATATAACCCTAGCCAATCCCAGAGAGGCTGACACAGAAGGTGTGGCTGGAGAGAAGATAAAGGTTTAGGAGAATCTAATCAGTATCTCTCTTCCTCTGAAGCTTTCCCCCTGGGAGAGGGCTTGTGTGTGTTTCAGAGAGCTACTGCTACTAGGCCTCAGCAGGGGCTATGAGCTGAAGGCCTATAAGATGCAGAAGCTGGGCCGGAGAGGGAAACCTTCACTGAAGAATGTTGCAGGCGAGCTGGATGGGAGCTGCTGCCTGGACATTGTGAATAGGACCCTTTACCTATACCTTCAGGTGCTTAAGTGTGCTTGAGGGTAAGACTCCAGAACTTGTTATTCAGGACTGTGTCTGCTCTCATAGGGTCTCAGAATTGCTGTTTGTCCTCTCTTTATTCAGCAATATTTTTGAGGCTACTGCTAAAGAGCCCAATATTGCTGGAACCAGGAATTTTCAAGATGATGTCCCCCAAGATTTTTTGTGTTTGCCTTTGTGTATCCTGCACCCTCAACACTCCTCCCTGCATTTTCCTTAGAACCTGAAATAAAAGGTAAAAAGACCCATAGACTAGGGTTGCCACATCATCCCTTTAATCCAGGACACACATTAATTACATGGGTTCTGAGGCTGATTTAATGCAGATAAAGCACCAGGTGAGTTTTTTTACCACCTTAATCAGCCACAGAACCTGTGTAATTAATGTGTGTCCTGGATTAAAGGGATGATGTGGCAACCTTACCCTAGATAGAGGCTGAATTTGTTGGTGTGCTTCTGGGACTGAACATCACATGGCCAGCCTCTGAACAGATAAGTTTGACCAAATATTTTTAGTGGCCCTTTCAGGTGTTAGCGCCACAGAAGCAATGTTACCGAAAGTCCCACCCTATGCGTTTCATCATTGATGTTTGACGTCCTCAAGAGGAAACGTGTAGGGTAGGACTTCTGGTTACATCACTTCTGCTTGGTTGAAAAGCACGCTGGAGGGCACAGTGGCAGTTCCTGGTTTTATTCCATAAGGCCTTTATTCATTTTTAGTGTGTAAGTGCCATATTTACCTCTTACTGTGTGGGGTTTAATAAAATAGCTGACTACACTATGAGAGGCTTCCCTTTCTTCTCTTTCTAATGATCCTGCTGAAAACTGTGTGGTGGCCCAAGAGGACTTAAAGCGGAGTTCCACCCAAATTTGGAACTTCCGCTTTATCCACTCCTCGCCCCCTTACATGCCACATTTGGCATGTAATTTTTGTTGGGGGGGGAGTGCGGGCTTCAGTAGGAGTGGGACTTCCTGTCCCACTTCCTTCTTCCGCCCTGGGCTCGCCTAGGCGATACGTCATATCGTCTTGTGGCGGCCCCTCCCTGTAGGCGATCACTTGGGACGTGACAGGTCTCAGGCGATCGCCTGTCCATTCAGAGAGCGCTGCGCCATTCGCGCATGCGCAGTGAGTGCCCGGCCGTGAAGCCGAAAGCTGTCACAGCCGGGTGCCCACACAATGAATGGAGGCGCCGGCGGAGAAGGGGGGGAGAGGAGCGGAGCTCCAGGCGGCGCGACGCTGGACAGTGGAGCAGGTAAGTGTATGTTTATTAAAAGCCAGCAGCTACACTTTTTGTAGCTGCTGACTTTTAATAAACATAAAAAAAGGGTGGAACTCCCCTTTAACGGGGCAGTGAAGAATTCCCTATATTTAATAGAAGGTCTGGTGAATGATGGATGCTAAGAACAGCGTGATCCAGTTCATGGGAAATCCAGTTAAAAGAAGTGCATTTTAACTTTCTTGTATTATACAAGGGGTTAATAAGACCTGGTGTGTGCAGTGTGTGGTGGAGTGGTACAATGCACTGAGGTTCATTTTGTGCAAGTGTGACTAGGAATAAGTGCACAGCGCATGATAAATATGTGGACTTATTATACACAGCCCTTAGGCTAAGTTCACACCGCCATTAAAAACGCCTCTTAAACGCCTGTGCAAATGATACAATGAACAGCACGCAGTGCTGTTCACATTATAAAAAAATGAAGCATTAGCATCACTTCACTTCAAAATTGAAGCCTCATGTAGAGTCAGGAGGCATTTGAAGCCTTTCAACACCTCCCATTCAAGTCTATGGTAATGAATTGCAAATGCCCTGCCAGGCATTTGCAGTGCGGTTGCGGTGTGATTGCAGGGTGTTAAATTTTTTATTTTTTAAAGTTTATTTCCTGTAGTATCCCATTTCTGGAGTGGTTTTAAGGCTTCTTAATGCTCATCAAATGCTTCAAAACTACACATTTGGGGAGCGCTTTTAAGGCTTGTAAAATGCCAGTCTAACACCTATACTAAAGCTCATTGACGCGAGTCTAATGTCCATACTAACGCTATAGGAGTCTTTATGGTTTATTTTGTTTATTCTATTTGTATATAAGTCGTAATATACGTTTTAGAGGTGGTTTATGTTATAAACACTATCTTGCTCTATATAGTTTGTATAGGGCATTATGATATGCTGTGTGAATGGGAACACATAATAAACATATAGCGGGATCTCTCAAATTTGACTGCAAAAGTGGAAACACGCTTTAAGGTAAACCTATCACAAACTGGATCTGTGCTTTACGTTACCTATAATGGGGAAGGTAACTGGCTTACTTGATAGCCTACCTCCTCTGCTACTAATACCTTCTCACACTTCCATGTTGCCCTTCTGCCTCCAGAAATCATAATTAAAAAGTCCTATGTAAGCTCAGTGTAGGACTGAGTCAGAACATAGACAGGGTTATGACCTTCCCCCTGCCCCATATAAAGATGCTCAGGTACTGATCACTGCAACATGGAACAAACGGGAGAGAGTCACTTCATGTATTTAAAAATGCTTAGACTTTTGGACAGAGTGGTTTGACGGAAAGGATCTACTATAGAGTGGACAGGCTATTTGGTGGCCTTGTTATTTTCCTCGGAATGTGTAAAGTGATAGGTTTACTTTAAATCCCCTAAAAGATAATTCCCTGAGTGATGCACCATGTTAAAACCAGCAATGGTTGAAGACTTCCAAAAAATTCTTGTATTTGCTATTCAGTTGTTTCCTTATCTCCATAAAAGTGAAAACAAACTTTCTACTGGGTACACAGCACAAGTTACCATCACCAGAATTATGCAAAAAAACAAGGCGTTGTAGTGTTCAGAATGAACTAGATCTCTTACCACCCTATGTGACCTTTTCTTCTTAAAGTGGAAGTAAACCCATTGATTTAACAGTTTAAAAAAACTGTTAAATTCCCGGCATGCCGGAAATGCTAACTGCCACATTGGTTGCGCTCTCAACCAAACTGTCAAACCATCCAATGGCTGGTGTCATAACTGGTCACATGTGCAGCATCATGGCAGTTGAAGATTAAACAAAGTTCAAGATGGCAGCTTCCTTGGCTGAAAACGATAGGAGTGTTTACTTCCACTTTAATGCTGAGCAGGCATTTTATGCCTTTATACTTTTTATAATGAACGTACAATGATCTTAACGTACAATGATCTTAAAATTATTTTTGTTTTACAAACCGTACATATTCAACTTTTCTGTTTTGATTTTGTCCATGATAGTGTCCCTTTAAAATAAAATTACATATACACATAAGATTGTCACATCTTTTGCCAGTTCTGCTGAAAGATATTTTTAAGCAGAAAACTGTTATATTACCGTACATTAAATTGTTCATTGGCGACAAAGTTTTGGGTAAACTGAAAACTATAATTGCATAATAATTGTAAAATTGCTGACACTGGATTCTCCCCAGGCTTCATAAATTAGGATAATGGAGCAAACACTGTCTGTACATTATGACTTTGAGGTTTCGAGACATTCTTTATTTTGCACAATCCAGTTGTACAGAATGTGTTTGAAATATTATAGGCCTACACAGTAGACATTGGCTGTTGTGTTTAACTTTCTAGTACCTTTTTTATTGCCTGGCAATAGCCAGGCTATTCAGAATTGGAAACAAAACGATAATCTAGGTTTGAATTAAATAAAAGAATATGTTGTAACAATTCATCCACCAACTTGACTTCAGAAAATATTAATAATAGCAACCAAGCTCATGATATATTATGGCAACTATGAATAGCTATGAATGTCTCATACCAAGATTTTGTTTTAGAAGCAAAATAGGATTCAAAATGTCAAACTAAGGTCTTTACTTCTGCTCATGTTCTTCTATAGGACAAACAGTGAAGGAAAATCTCCCCAATTGGAAGCAGAAAAAATAAGTCTTGACAAGAGTCTACTCTATGCAAATCAAAAAAAGTTTTGGCTTTACATACACATTAATTGGAAGAGGTGGAGGTCTTTTTAATACTGAATTACTAATATAATTTGTTTATCTGAGTAAACATCTAGAACAAAAATCAATATATTTTGGTCATTATTGCTACCACAACCAAGGATTTAATTGTGGCAAGTATTTTTACGTAAAAAAAAAAATTGTGAATGTTACAAAATGTATACATGTGACTTGTGATAAGTAATAAGATTGCTTCCAAAAATAATCTTTGGTAGGCCAAAGATTGTATGGACCGTCCTCACCAATAATGCTAAAACGGGCAAAAAAAAAAGGGACACTCTTCTGTACTCCTACTCCTGGACCTCTCTGCTGCCTTTGATACGGTTGACCACCCCCTCCTCCTCAAAAAACTCCACACCTTTGGTCTCTGTGACTGTACTCTTCGCTGGTTCTCTACCTACTTATCCAACCGCACCTTTAGCGTTACTTACAACTCTACTTCCTTCTCTCCTCTTCCATTCTCTGTTGGGGTCCCCCAAGGTTCTGTTCTTGGACCTCTCCTATTTTCAATCTACACCTCCTCCCTGGGTCAGCTGATAGCCTCCCACGGCTTCCAATACCACCTCTACGCTGATGACACTCAAATCTATTTCTCTACCCCTCAACTCACTCCTTCATTCTCCTCACGTATCACTAATTTACTATCAGATATATCAGTTTGGATGTCACACCACTTCCTCAAACTATCCAAAACTGAACTTATAATTTTTCCTCCCCCACGTGCCTCTTCCCCTGATCTCTCTGTCAAAATTGATGGCACAACTATCAGCCCATCCCCACATTCCAAGGTCCTAGGAGTAGTCCTAAACTCTGAACTGTCCTTTAAGCCTCACGTTCAGTCACTGTCCAAATCTTGCCGCCTCAACCTCTGCAACATCTGCAAAATATGCCCCTTTCTAACCAATGACACCACAAAACCCTTAATTCACTCCCTGGTCATCTCTCGCCTTGATTACTGCAATTCCCTCCTTATTGGCTTACCTCTGCAAACTCTATCCCCCTTTCAGTCTATCATGAATGCTGCTGCCAGACTCATCCACCTTACCAGTCGCTCTGTCTCTGCTACTCCTCTCTGTCAATCCCTCCACTGGCTTCCGCTCACCCAACAAATTAAATTCAAAATACTAACAATTACCTACAAAGCCATCCACAACTCTGCCCCCAGCTACATCACTGACCTAGTCTCTAAATACCAACCTAATCATTCTCTTCGTTCTTCTCAAGACCTCCTGCTCTCTAGCTCTCTCATCACCTGCTCCCATGCTTGTCTCCAGGACTTTTCCAGAGCCTCTCCAAGCCTGTGGAACTCCTTACCCCAATCTGTCCATTATCTCCTTCTCTATTAGCTTTTAGAGGATCCCTGAAAACCCTCCTCTTCAGAGAAGCCTATCCTTCCCACACCTAACAACTGTATTTTAATTTTTGTCCATCTAAACATCCCCCAAAGCTACTACCCTTTGTCCCACTTGACCCTCCCTTCTAGACTGTAAGCTCTAACGAGCCCTCTGATCCCTCCTGTATGGAATTGTATTGTGACTGTACTGTCTTCCCTGATGTAAAACGCTGCGCAAACTGTTGGCGCTATATAAATCCTGTATAATAATAATAATATACATGGTGACAAGTCTTCATATGTCTAATTTAAGTAAACATATAATATCTTAAATAACAGTTCAATGTCTTAACCATAATTCAGGAAATATCAGAAAGGGTGTAAATGAGCTAAAATTTCAGCTATTTTTTCAAAACCAATTGAGTACTGTACTTTTTTTTATTTGCTCTAACATCCAAAATTTTAGGAAAAGCTTTCAGGATGTACCTCCTTCTTCAAGGTCCAAAAAGTACTCTAACCTTGAAAAAGGGGATATGCCTGGAAAGCTTGCCCTGAAAATATGGATGTTAAGCCTCGTACACATGGCCGAGAATCTCGTCGTAAAAAACACGTCAGTTTTTTCGACGAGATCCTTGGACAAGAAACTTGTCCTGGCCGACTGTACACACGCTCATTTCAAAGAACCCGCGGTTCTTTGAATGGAGCGTACGCGATGACGTCATTGAATACGATGAGCATGCGCTCGTCACATTCGATGCCGTCGCCGCCATCTTGGTTCACCCTACCTATGCCTAGGAAGCTACCGCGCATGCGTCGAAGTCAGTTCGAGCATGCGCGGACTTCCCGGCGAACAGGTAAGTGTACACACACACACTTTTCTCGTCGAGAAACAGGCTGATGAGAATCTCGATGAGAAAATAGAGAGCAGGTTCTCTATTTTCTCGTTGAGATTCTTGTCGCTTTTCTTGACGAGAAACCATACACACGAACGAATTTCTCGGCAAGAAATCTCTGCCAGCAAGTTTCTTGCTGGTTTTTGCTGAGAAACTCGGTCGTGTGTACGAGGCTTGAGTGCAAACAACAAAGTTCATGTCAACTATTTTTCAAAAAACCCTTAAGCAGCAGTGTACAATGTACTCATCTCATTTAATTGAACAATTTCTTGATTTAAAACTCTTTTACAAAAATGTATACTGCAATATTTTTATAGAAATTGTTATTAAAAACATATTTACAGGGAAGATCCAAAATATTAATGTATTATAATAATGTACGATTCTGTCAAAGCTAAAAACCCATTATGGATATAATTACACAAACCTAGCAGCAGGGAGTGGTTATCCCATCTGATCGTGGGAAGATTATACTTCAACGCAGCAGAGCTGTGAAATGGATTTGGTCAACTGCATGTTGCAAAGTGGGAGTAAATGTGCACAGCAACCATGAAGGCTAGGACAGGGTACAAGAAAAACATAGGGTAATTACCAAGATAAAAAACAATGATCTCTCATATCCAAAACATATGGATGCTGTCCAATCTCGTGTCTGACCATAAAAACAAATTACATAAATACAAACTTGTAAAAAACAGATTACTCTCAAATTAGTGTCTTTTTTCAGTCAATTGTTTATTTAGGAAAATTAAGGCTTTGTCAGTCATTTGTACAATAATTATGTACATTAATTATCCTGTTATTAATATCTTTAAATAATAATGATAGTTTTTATTGAACGCTGTTGATACCTCTCACCAGTGGCGGCCGCTCCATGCGGGGTGCAGGGGTTCCCCTCCTAATCCATGCGCCCGGCCCCTAATCTCCACGCAGGGCGCCGGACACATGGATTTCAACGTGTTTTTTTTTTTTTTTAGAAGCATGTGATTAGAGCCTGAGGCTCTAATTGGCTTAAAAAAAGGGTGGGCTTGGGGCGCAGGGCACCCAGTTGTGTGACATTAGCAAAAATAATATTCGCTAATGGCTTCCTGCTTCTTCTCCCGGCCAATCAGAGAGCGGGTCCTGAGGCCAGATTGGCCAGTGAGTCTTCGGACACCTGGCCAATCGGACCCCACTTCCTGTTCAGCTGGGAGGAGAAGCAATGGACCGTCTTGGCAAGCTGGAGTGAGGAGCAGCGGGAGGAGGGGCAGCAACCGCCACTTTGAGGAGCCCTACCCTGGATCCAGGACCCCCTCGTCATCGGAAGGTAAGGCCATGGATCGCCACCTTCCTGTCTGACCCGCCGGGGGGGGGGTTGTTTGCCGCCTCCCCAAAATATTGAGCACCAGCTGCCACTGCCTATCACTAATATCCACATGACATCTCTAGTGCTATTTCTCTTCTTCACACAACCATGTATTAACTATATCTGCAATTTTTCGGTCTACATCATTCGAACCCATCTTTTAAAACCAAATTTTTTATTGATTTTACTGCCAGAATTTCTCTCCCATCAGTCTCACTTTCTGTTTTATATCTTAATTTTACTATCAGGCTACACTACACTGTTACAGCATAGCTAGGGATTCCAGTTCCCTCTTACCAATAATATCTAAATGTGCTCTTTTTGGGTTTTGGGCAGAGTACTCATCATTCTTTCAATCAGTGTAGTTCATCACTTTGTACACATCACTGCAGAAGATGTTGGCCCTGTTTAAAATCAACCTGCCATTAGGTATATCATTTTATGTCATAGCGGAGTTCCACCTAAAAGTGGAACTTCCGCTGGTTTGTCTCCCCCCTCCGGTGCCACATTTGCCACCTTTCGGGGGGGGGGGGGGAGTGGGGAGCGAACACCTGTCTTTGATACCACAGATGATGACTAATTAGTCGAAACTAGTCGAGTGGACCTGTCTATACGTGTCTATACGTATCGCTTCCAGTACCTGAATTTCATGCCTTATTAACCATCTCAAATGTGAGTGTTTTATTGCTACTTTTTTATAAATAAATATCTTTCCTTACGGTATCACGCTATGTGAGCTTTTTTTACTTTCATACGTACCAATACGGATACCGAGCCTTTTGTACATGCTCATGAATTTGTGATCAACATATTGGATGTCCTGTGGGATTGAAGTGGAGTAAATGACCCCTCAGACTTCAGAGTATCCATGTTGGGTTTGATAACCCCCAAGCTTATCTCGACTTGACTGGCATATGCATTTTCAAGTCTGAGACTTCCGGTAAGCCTCCTTCAACTCACTCTTGGTGGCGGTCTTCACAGCATTCCACATCTGAATTATAGATTCATATCACAAATGAACACTATTTATTGGATTGGTCTTCATTTCAACCTAAACAATTGATGAATGATCTCTTCTCTTGGACTTTATTTCATAGATTTTAGTTGTCACAGTTATCACTTATTGTTTTGTTTATTAATATGGGTCATATCAATTCTCATTGTAATGATTCTTTCTATATATAATCACTAGAGTTATTGGTTTTATTTGTGGCTCTGCACTGGTTTTGCTTTGGTCTAACACATGGATATGCAATTAGCGGACCTCCGGCTGTTGCAAACCTACAAGTCCCATCATGCCTCTGCCTCTGGGTGTCATGCTTGCTGCTGTCAGAGTCTCGCTATGCCTCATGGGACTTGTAGTTTGGCAACAGCTGGAGGTCCGCTAATTGCATATCCCTGGTCTAACACATATCTAACCACGTTTTTTAGTCACATCTATGTATGGTTTTTTATTGTACATAGACTATCAAAATTAGCGCTACACTTACATTCACTCTTTTTTATTGCTTTATCTACAGCAGTGTTGGCTGCTGTTTTTGATACATTTATTTCAGCGCAGTATATCCCCCCTTTTTTTATACCATTTGACAGGTATCCTGTTCCCACTTCCGGGAGTCCGGGCCGCGGTCCATGACGACACAGCTCGGCTCCCTCCTCCTCCCCCTGCCTCCGGGCCAGTAGGAGAGAGGAGCGGAGCCTCAGGCATGCGCAGCAGGGTTCCCAGGGTGAAGTAAGGCTACACTGCCGGGTTTCCTTACCATGCATGGAAACATCAGCTGCGGTGCCGACATCGCTGGACTCCAGGACAGGTAAGTGTCCTATTATTAAAAGCCAGCAGCTGCAGTATGTGTAGCTGCTGGCTTTTATTTTTTTCAGAACACCGCTTTAAGTGCATGCTTTGAAAATAATGTGAACCATTGACACCTACAAGCATGTAATGCCTCCCACTGAGATCACAGAAATTTCCCTGAACAATGCTTTCATCTCTTTTTCTTGCAGAAAGATGGTACCATGTTCGTTCATGCACTATACAGGATCAGCAACTCATGATCTACATCTTGCACTAATATGCTGACCCAAAGACATAATCATGAAAACCCTGGTGTCTGTGCAGGTCTTGCCTGTGTTCACAAATGCCTGACACAATCTTCATCTTGGTGCAGCATCTCTCCTTGTGGCAGTTTTTGTCTGTGGTCACAAATGACCGCTGATGCGACAGCTCACCAATCACATTTGGAAGAAAGACTGAGGAAATTAATCCTCCTGCCTGCAGCAGACTGCTTCAGCTCAGCCTAGGCAAAATCACTTGACTTATGATAGGTAGGTAGAGCTTTTTTTCTGTATGCAATATGTTAAGAAATAATAATAAAATAAAGACAACTGTAAAGTTGCTGAGAGGCCCACTTTAAGTAGGAAAATAAATGGATAATAATGGTGTTATTATGAATGATTATGATGATAATAACAATAATATGCACCCCTTCTGTTGAGCAGGTAGAATCCTATATCAGGCAAGAAAAGAACAACATTCCTCTCCCAAAACTCCAGCAACTGGTCTCCTCATGGCCCAACTTTTTCACATGTGTTGCTGCCATCAATTTCAAAATTTGCTTTTTTTTTCTTCTTAAAATTGTATATTTTCTCATTTTAAAAATGTGATGTTTTCTGTTTTCTATTGGGAATAAAATATGGGTTTATGAGATTTGCAAATCATTGCATTCTGTTTTTTTCTAGATTTTACACAGTGTTTGCCAAATGGGCCAACACCCGATGTTCGGGCTGAACTTTTGCTCAGCTCAAACTGTTCGCCCAACTGTACTAATGAATGTTTTTCTGTGTTTATTACTAAAGGCTGAAAAAACAACACCGAAATTGTCTGTTGATCCAAATTTGCTACTTTTTCTTTATAATAATGTGCAATGGCCAGCTTTCTCAAACTGGCAGGATTTTTTTTACAGGTGTTCTGTGAGATGTAATTATAGAAAGTGTATCTAAAGCCATTCAAAACTTTTTGTTTAGTTTAGATAAAATGGAAAAGAATAGGAACCCCCCCTAAAGTTTTAATTGCTGTCTGTGTCCTTGCTGGGAAAATGTATCCTCACTATTTGTCCTGTTGGCCATTATCACCTGAACTCAAAGTACGGGAAAGTAAGGTTAGGATCAATTTTGATTATGGATTGGAAATACCAAGAAGGAAAGTTCAGGGGTGGGATCTGAGGTGAGAATTCTCTAGTGGATCTTTGGTGGAGTTTCAAGGGATCATGGTCCTTCAAGCATGAAGGATTTGCCTTCTTTACCTTTGTATCTTTTTGTGTGTAGTATCCAAGTATACTTATGCTAATATCCAGAAAATTTTCTAACCATAATGACAAAACCAGAGTCTCTATTTCATTCCAGAAAAGCCTTAAATAAAAAAATCTGGTGATAGATACTTAGTTAAAATTCCTTCCCCATTAACAGCCCTCCCCTCGTAAATAATTGTATTTAACTTTCCTTTGTAAGTGATTTCTAAGAGCAATAAACATTTTTGATAGACAAAGAACTTTATATCAGGCCAAAAAGAAGCAGAGAGCTTTCTTCCCATTCAATTACAACATACTTGATGTATATCTCACATCTTGGATTCATTACTAAGGTATTTTAATAGGACAAATGCCAACTTTGGCTCAATAGATTGACTTTAATTTTAACCCCAAAGTTAATCTTAAAAAATAAATTAGACCTCATATTTCCCATCCCCTTCCACCTACATTTCCTTTTATCACATGGTTAAATATCAACTAATAATGCATCTGGCTATGGCGATTAACTCAAATATCGTTTAATGGCTGGTGGAGAAAATTAAAGTTGTGTCAGGGAGAGTTACAAGGAGAAGACATGTAATAGTACCTAGAGTATGAAATATGATTAGGGTCTGTTTGTTCCCCTTCACTGATAATGAATTTACAGAAACATTTCCCCAATGCACTTACCAGTATTAATGTTTCACAGGATTTAAATGCCTAATGGTTCTCATATGGCTGAATTGGCTAATTGTACTTGCTAAACAGCAACATGTTCTCACCGGTGTTATGGCAACGTTTCAAAAAATAGAAAATAGGTTAAAGAGTAATCCTTACTAAAGAAGTACATAGTTAAAGCACTTATGTAGGGACGGTTTTACGTGTTAGAAGGCTTATAAAATAATGCACATAATTTTGTGGTACATTGCAGTTAATATACTAATGAAATAAAGACTTTTCACTAAGCAAAGTGAATGCTCAATTTGGAAAGTATATGTGTGTGAGTTCACTTCAGTCTTCCAATCTCATGTAAGCAATAGGTGTGGGCTCAAAGTTCGGTCCAAACACCTATTGCTTTCCTTTTGATGGGTGACTTTCATAGTGCTTGATGTGGATCTGCATCGCTGACCAACATGATTGACAATGGATTTAAATTGTGGGACATTTTTGTTTTTTATTTATTTTTATAAAGGAATAAAATACTTTATTTACTATTTACTTTTTTTTGCATGAATGGATGGGGGGGTGTATTTGGGGGCACCCTTATTGTTAAGGGGAGCTTCCAGATTGTGAAATGTTCCAACCCACAGACCTCCACAACCAGGGTTGTGGGGACAAGGTGCTTTGCCAGGAGATCCCACCTGGCAAGGTTATCCCAATGTGGAAGACATGTGGCCTTGTATGGTCAACCTTCCCTTTTTCACTGGCCTTGCAGGGGCACCGGGAGCCATTGGCTCCCTGTGCTGTCATTCAAAGTCAGTGATGAGGGGGCAGTGGGCAGGGCTGAGTCCCCCTGTCTGTGTCAATGGATGCAGCAGTGGGACTCAGGTGTGAGCATGCATGAGTGCCACAATGGGAAGTGGCTTCCCATGGGGGCACTGGACAGAGGGGAGGGGCCAGGAGCGTTGACAGGGGACCCGAAAAGAGTAGGTTTGTGGCTGCTCTGTGCAATTCCATTGCACAGAGCAGGTAAGTATAGATATGTTTGTTATTTATTTATTTTTTTATATTACCTTTACAACCACTTTAAAATTACAGTTGCATGTTGAAGCTCACATAACATTTCAGTGATTGGCTGACTTTAAAGGACAAGTACTCCATTTAAAAAAGACAGCCTATATTATGTTAATGTATGAGGTCTCAGTGCACAGGCACAGCCAGCAGTGAGGTAGATTTTGGCGAGAGGATGTAAACATCGAAGTAGGTATAGTGACAGATTGTAAGGATGGGTTTATTTAGATATGGAGGACTAGATAAGCGTACTTTGTTTAAATGTACATTTACCATTTACAATCCATGGACTGCAATTCTGCAAACCCTATGGAATTAACTTATCTTCTGCCTCCTCCTTGTTTTTCCAGTGACCATTACCATGGCAGTGGAACCCACTCTGAGCTGTCTCTCTCTCCATTTTCACCAACATATTCCACCTTTTCCTTTCCCTTATTCGTTTACAGAGAAAGGCACTCATGCGAGACGACTAAAAATGGGTGTACTTGCGTGCTGCTTTGTTGTGCTATTGAGTGCTATAAGACTACAAAACTTACTAAGCGGATCGCTCACACCTATACACGCTCTCTAAATGTGTATCAATGTGCAAAATTATATTAAAAAAAAGAGTGCAGCACTCCAAAATGATAATGTGCTAGTATCCCTTTGAATCTGTTTGCATAGCGATTTTCAAAATCAGCATATCATATCAAACCATATACAGTATAACATTAACAAAACAAAACAAACAATGCATCAGTCCATAAAGTTTCCTTGTTATGAATTTTCTTGCATATGCTCACTCTTTCATAAAAAACAGGCTTGTGTTCACATATCCAAATGATTGCTTCCCTAATTAGTGTTCACCACTATGTGCTCCAATCATCCACAAACATTAGTGATAATCCCCTTATCCGATGTAACTGGGGGATAAGACCAACCAAATTTTGTCCCTCTCTGGGGATTGCTTTTATGCTGTTTCACTCCTTTGCTAGTAATCTTGAGATTAGAATCCTCCTTCTCTTATGCCGCGTACACACGATCGTGATTCACGGCGGTGAAAACACCGCCGTGAATCACGACAGGAAAAATGAGGGAACGGCTTGTTCCCCCACACATGGCCGTTTTTCCCATAATTTTTTCTCTTGGCGAGAAAAACGACCGTGTGTAGGCTCCGCGGCAGTGTTTCCCTATGGGAAAACTGCCACGGAAAAAAATGACAGGAATCACGACGAGAAAAATTAGAGCATGTTCTAATTTTTCACGTCGTGATTAATGCAGTTTTTCCCATCGGGAAAAGCGGCAAAAAGCCCACAGACGATCGTTTTTCTCGTCCAAAGGAAAAAAAAATATTTTTCCAGACGGGAAAAATGATCGTGTGTACGTGGCATTACACTGATCTCCATCTGACCAAATCCTAAAGAGAGAAAGCTGCTTCATCTTTTAAAACAACCGGTTTATTAACCACTTCAGCCCCGGAAGATTTTACCCCCTTAATGACCAGAGCATTTTTTGCGATACGGCACTGCATTGCTTTTAACTGACAATTGCGCGGTCGTGTGGTGCTGTACCCAAACAAAATAGACGTCCTTTTTTTCCCACAAATAGAGCTTTCTTTTGGTGGTATTTGATCACCTCTGCGGTTATTATTTTTTGCGCTATAAACAAAAAAAGGCTGACAATTTAAAAAAAAAAACAATATTTTTTTCCTTTTTGCTATAATAAACAATATATAAAAAATATATATAAAAAAAAAAAATTCTTCCTCAGTTTAGGCTGATATGTATTCTTCTACATATTTTTGGTAGAAAAAATTGCAATAAGCGTATATTGACTGGTTTGCGCAAAAGTTATAGCGTCTACAAAATAGGGGATAGATTTATGGCATTTTTGTTATTAATTTTTTCTTTTTAGTAATGGCGATGATCTGGGACTTGGACATTGCTATGGACAGATCGGACACTTTTGACACTATTTTGGGACCATTGACATTTATACAGTGATCAGAGCTAAAAATAGCCACTGATTTCTGTGTAAATGTCACTGGCAAGGAAACAGTTAAACACTAGGGGGCGATCAAAGGGTTAAGTGTGTTCCCTCCGTGTGTTCTAACTGTAGAGGGGATGGGATACCACTGACATGGCAGAGATCACTGCTCCCGATGACAGGTAGCAGTAGATCCCTGTCATGTCTCTAGGCAGAACAGGGAAATGCCTTGTTTACATAGGCACTTCCCATTCTGCCTCTCCTCATCTGCAATCGCGGACCGCCTGGCGGACCCGTGGGCACACTCCTGCGCTGCCTGCTATCCTGCTTTTGCGGACTGATGTATGGGTACGTCAGTTTGCGCAGGAGTGCCATTCTGCAGACATATATCGGCGTGAGCCGGTTGGCAAGCGGTTAAAGACTGAGGCCTCGTACACATGACCGAGTTTCTCGGCAAGAACCAGCAAGAAACTTGCTGGCAGAGATGTCTTGCCGAGAAATTCGTTCGTGTGTATGGTTTCTCGTCAAGAAAACCGACTAGTAATCTCGACGAGAAAATAGAGAACCTGCTCTCTATTTTTTCGTCGAGATTCTCGTCAGCCTGTTTCTCGACGAGAAAAGTGAGTGTGTGTACACTTACCTGTCCTCCGGGAAGCCCACGCATGTTCGAAATGAATTCGACGCATGCGCGGTAGCTTCCTAGGCATAGGTAGGGTATACCAAGATGGCGGCGACGGCATCGAATGTGACGAGCGCATGCTCGTCGTATTCGATGACGTCACGGCGTTCGCTCCATTCAAAGACCCACGGGTTCTTTGAATCGAGCGTGTGTACACTCGGCCGGGACAAGTTTCTTGTCCAAGAATCTCGTTGAAAAAAACGACATGTTTTTTTCAACGAGAATCTCGGCCGTGTGTACGAGGCTTAAGTATAAAAACACTCACATTTTCCTGGTGCTTAGAGTGCACCAAACCTTAAAAAGCATTCAGTCCTCACAGTGCAGGTATAAGACAATCAGACGGCATTACCACGGTATGCTCACATGGTAACATATTGGCCCCTCCACTACGCGTTACGCCACATGGTCACGTGGCTTCCTCAGGGGGATATCTCTGTATTTATATATGTTTATATATAGATATATATTATAGGCTGCAGATGATGTTTAATAGTTGAACACAGCCATATTCTTAATTTTACAGTCAATGTGACAAGTTCAAAATAACATAAATAGCCAATGAAATTAAACATCAAATAGTCTAATTTACATTTTATTTACCCTTAGGTCTAGGGCAATGATGGCGAACCCTGGCACCCCAGATGTTTTGGAATTACATTGACCATGTTGGTCATGCACTCTGCAGTGTAGTTGAGCATCATGGGAAATGCAGTTCCAAAACATCTGGGGTGCCAAGGTTCACCATCACTGGTCTAGGGTGTTCTGAATTTTCCTCAGTTTCAATTGGATGCTTTAAGAATGCACATCTAACACATTGGGGTTGATTTCCTAACAGCAAACAGGCTGCTCACTTGCAAATGAATTTTTGTTTTGCAATGGGAATTTTCACTTAGCTTAGTGAATGTGGTTAAAATTCACTTTGCAAAGGATACCCAATCAGTGTGCTTGGATGATAGAAGACAGCAAAACTTCTCCTCATTCACTAAGCTAAATTTGAACTTTGTAAAGCGAAAAATCCACTAGCAAAGTAAGCAGTGTATTTGCCTTTAATAAATTAACCTCATTGTGTATTTTTCCTGTTTGCCAGATAAACCACAAGTAATAAATGTTTTTAATTATTTAAACATCTTGTCACTGAAAAGAAATTAAACTAATATGGAAAATACTCTTGGGCTTATGACACAATATAAATAGTAAACAGATGGGCTATGACTTAATGATTACAATTATATCATTAACTATTAAGCAATAAGCATACATGCAAATACATTTCTTCTTTTTATTCTAGTATTTTATCTATTTGGCTTCTGAACTGGATTTGGTGATATGCTATAGATGTAGTAATTTGTTCATTGAATTTCCTAAAACCCATTAAGAAGGGAGATTTATAAATTCTGCCATTATTAAATTGAACTTTAAATTATGTACATATTTATCAAAAGACTATCTGTAAATTATAGCTTCAACACAGTTACATAAAGGAATAAGTACTGTTTGATGCATGTGTAGCGATACCCCCAAACTAAGAGAGCCACTGGTTTTGTTTTGGGCCCTGTACACAGCACAGCCAACCTCCGGCAATCTACTTGACCCTTCTCTGGCACAGCTAGTCTAGGGGTGGTATATATGTATGGCTCTATACCTGTTCATGAACAATCCCACAATAATCCAAACAGTTGTGAAATATAGTAATGGACGCCAATGCCAGAATGATTAACTATAAAAGATTTACTTGGATATAAAGGGTAACGATCAATACCATATAACACATACATGCAGAGCCCTGCAGTAATAATAACACTAGTCAACTATAGTGCATATATATATCTCTATCACACACTGACTTATAGCTATTCTCCCTTTGAGCAATATGGCGCTCAATAAAGCTATAAACTCCCAGTCAGGCCTGACTCAGTTAACGCTCAGTCTTTAAGTGAGGAATCTTCGCATGCAAGATGATCGGTGGTGCACATACAGGAACAATAATTTGTAATCCAATAATGGTCTATGGCAATAGAAGCAACTCCCCGGAGACTATATAACTCAGTTCTGCAACTAGTCTCCTGTCAGGATAGCAAGTATAACACGATGGGCCAAGGCAGTCAATAGGCCTAACAAAAGTACTCGGTTATAGTTGTGAGCAGGTGCTCTCTCACCCCTCCGGACTCGATCCTAGTCCGGGACTCCCACCGCTGTGTCTCCACACACAGGATCTGCCACAGCCGGATCTCCGGTCCAACTGGCGTCTGCGAAGCAGGTAGATGTCAGATGCCGCACAGGCTCCGCAGCGGGGTGGAAGGCTCACTGGAAGTGCGCAAGGCCCAGGCCTCGGGCCTTCCACTCGCAGCAGGTCCACACAGGAAGTCCTCTTGCCAGCCGCGCGATGTCCAAAGAGGCCGGGCTTAGCCTCGCCTTCCCCTTTTATACCCCACCCATGAGTCTCTGCGGCAGCACAATGCACCCTGGGTGCCAAACGGGGTTCTGGGTAACGTAGTCCATGGGGCCTCAACGGAGACCCCGCTACACATGCATTCCCTGTATACTCTGTGTGGAGTGTATTCTGGAAGTGCTAGTCTGGGATTGCTTGAGCTAAGTTTAGACTTACTTCTAAACTGTCCAAACTGCTGTGCCTCCTAAAAGCAATAGACACCACATCACTGCCTGTTTAACCACATAAATGCTGCATTAATGGACCAAAACTGCATGCATTGCACATTTGAAGCACACCCCCATCCCCTTGAATGGGTCATGTTCAGTGGTGGTACCACCCACTGAGTGCAACAGGAGCTATAATTTGTGCCAAGGGCATGAAGCAATGCATCACGGTGGTGGCATGTAAACACCCACGTCTACCACCTTTGCAGCTTAAAGCGGAGTTCCACCTAAAAATTGAACTTCCGCTTTAAGTGCAGGTGACCCCCAGATACACTTTTTGTAGCAGCTGACTCTTATATGGGTGGAACTCCGCTTTAAGGGAAAAGGGTGGGGAATCCGTTGGGGGCACTAAAAACGTGGCTCAACTGCACGTTTACAATGCCACCCAACCACAAGTCTAAATATTGCAGGAACAAGTACAACCAGGGAAGTAAGAAGACATTGGCCATTACATTACAAGGGGATAAGCTTGTCTACAGTGTGTATATATTTGACAGAGGGTCAAAGCAGCCCGATTACACTCAAAACCAATAGGGAGGTGAACATTTCCAGATGCATGACTATGTTATCAAAATTCTTGAACCAGAAACTCTCTACTCACTCTTCATTGGACACTCTGGGGGTTATTTTAATCCACTTTGCACTACAAGTGCAAACTACAAGTGCAAAGTGCACTTGAAAGTGCACTAAAAGTGCACTTGGAAGTGCAGTCGCTGTAGATCCAAGGGGGACATGCAAGGAAAATAAAAAACAGTATTTTAGCTTGCACTTGATTGGATAATAAAATCAGCAGAGCTTCTCCCCATTTCAGATCTATCCCTCAGATTTACAGCGACTGCTTTTTCAAGTGCACTTTCAGTGCAATTTCAAGTGCACTTTGCACTTGTAGTTTGCACTTGTAGTGCAAAGTGGATTTGCCTTTCGTAAATAACCCCCTCTGTATCGGTGCGCCCAAACAAGAATGGTTTCTCTACTAACCACAGAGAGCTCACAACTACTTACAGATGTATTACTCTGAATGATCTCGATGTTTGTAAACTTACTTGGTGAAGATCCACACACATTTACTTATCAAATTTTCTGACATTAATTCACAATGTGGTGTGTGAGTAGGCACCACTGTGTAACACATTTCACAGAGCCTGCCTTCTGAACTACAGAGGTGCTGAGAGCAGGCTTTCCAGAAGGCAGGGTCAGTAAAGGAGTGAGAGCTTGCAGGCAGCAAGGTACCATGGGATATGTAAGCCTTAAATTAAAACTGAAAGTAAGCAGTAGAGGAGAAGATGAATCAAGGAAGTTGTGGAAAGAACAGTGGTTGTAAACTCCGGAAAAAAAACCCAAGCAGGCCGTTTCTTCAGTGCGCATGTGCTGATGACAACAGCACATGCGGATACAGTGAATATCTCCTAAACTGTACAAGTTTAGGAGATATTCATGGTGCCTACAGGTAAGCCTTATTATAGGCTTATCTGTAGGTAAAAGTGGTGTAACTAGGTTTACAACCACTTTAACTCAGCTGGTATTGTCCCCGTGCCCCTTTAGTACTAATTGCCCAATTGCGGGTAAGATGACAAGCTCCCAGGGAACACAGCAAATACCACTGCACTCGTGAGGATGGAGGGAGCAACAGTTCTGTTTTTTTGATATGATACAATTTTCCTTCAGACTATAGCAGTGATGGGGAACCTTGGCACCCCAGATGTGAGCATCATGAGAAATGTAGTTCCAAAACATCTGGGGGCCAAGGTTCGCCACCACTGGACTAGAGAAAGAGATGTCCACTCCCCAATCACACTCTGCCTCACGCAAACCAACTGGTTTGCTTAGCAGCATGGTATATCTTATCTTACACCCTAAATTTTGGTGTGACATATTACATGGTGCAAAAGGTAAAGTTAACCTTTATGGGGTTATATATATTATATTATATGTATGTGTGTGTGTATATACAGTTTAAAGTTTTGCTCTTATATGGTTTATATGTACTGCTTTTCATGCAGCTATTTTGAGCAGAAAACATATGAAATGTGTTTATTGTCATGTGTTTGTCATTCTTTATAGCTTTCCACACAACAATTTAAATAAATCTTTTTGGGTTCTGTCAAGACGAGTCTGGTTTGAATTATCTGTCGATGTTGCATTGTTGCTGCAACACTTATTGTTAAACAGAACTGGAAATATATTGCACATCTCGTGACACATTGTAAATGAAATGATAGATTTATAATGAGTATAAGAATGGAAAATGTACCCTATTAAACTTGTTGCAGGATCAACAATACTATATATAGAGTGTTCCCTTTTTACATGTGTCTTCATAGTTATATCATAAAATGTACATTGTACAATTTGGATTAAAATTCAAATCAGTTAACCTGACCATACTGTACATCTCATCTTTTTTGAGCATGTATTTCTTCATTGTGTTTAGCATTAACTTGACAATACAATTGTTACTCAGTAAATAGACAGGAAGAGCTGCTTTAATGACATTTGTACGGCTGTCAAAGAAATTAAATACAGCTTACCATGCAAGGATAATACAGAAACTTAAAACAACAAACATTAACCGCTTCCCAACCGCCACACGCCGATATACGTCGGCAGAATGGCACGGGCAGGCAAATGGGCATACCTGTACGTCCCTTTGAATTTGCCGCTTAGCAGACGCACATGCCCGCCGCACCTCGGGAGTGTGCCCGCGGGTCCACGAACTCGATGTTCGCCGGCGGCCCACGATTGCGGTGAGCAGAGGCAGAACTGGGAGATGCCTATGTAAACAAGGCATTTCCCTGTTCTGCCTAGTGACATGACAGGGATCTACTGCTCCCTGTCATCGGGAGCAGTGATCGCTGTCATGTCAGTGGTAGCCAATCCCCCCCACAGTTAGAATCACACACTTAACCCCTTGTGTTTAACCCCTTCCCTGCCAGTGTCATTTATACAGTAATCAGTGGCTATTTATAGCACTGATTGCTGCATAAATGACAATGGTCCCAAAATAGTGTCAAAAGTGTCCAAAGTGTCTGCCATAATATAGCAGTCCCGATAGAAAAGGCAGATCGCCGCCATTACTAGCATAAAAAAAAAAAAATATTAATAAAAATGCCATAAATCTATCCCCTGTTTTGTAGACGCTATAACTTTTGCGCAAACCAATCAATATTCACTTATTGTGATTTTTTTACCAAAAATATGTAGAAGAATACGTATCGGCCTAAACTGAGGAAAAAAATAAATATTTAAATATATTTTTGGGGGATATTTATTATAGCAAAAAGTAAAAAATATTGCTTTTTTTTCAAAATTGTCGCTCCTTTTTTGTTTATAGCGCAAAAAATAAAAACCGCAGAGGTGATCAAATACCACCAAAAGAAATCTCTATTTGTGGGAAAAAAAAGTTGTCAATTTTGTGTGGGTACAACGTCGCACGTCCGAGCAATTGTCAGCTAAAACGATGCAGTGCCGAATCGCAAAAAATGCTCTGGTCAGGAAGGGGTTAAATTCTTCCAGGGCTGAAGTGGTTAATAACCTTACAACAATCACAGCAGAATTGTCGCATCACCTCCCATTAGTGTGAGAACCCAGATAGGATAGCGATCCCCATGCTACACTAAGTCTGGAATTATCCAGAGGATAATACTATCAGAATATTTCCAAGTGTCACAGCACACCCTTAAGTTTTTCTGTGTTGTACCAAGTTGTGTGCCTGATGATGGCCATTACATCCTTGGTTGATCTAGGACTGCTCTGATTGCAAGTAGCAGGACCAGATAAAAAAGAAAATAATTGTTTAATGGTATTTTTTCCTCATAATGTTTGTTTTATCTAATAGCATCAATCTGAATAATATTGGCTTTAACTATAACATAACATAAGTTGGGAGTGCCTGATGCATCAGGACAGTATGGTTTTCCTCAACCCCAAAAAGACAAAAATCTCCCATCTAGTCAAATATCTGCTCATTTGAATATTGAACATGGGGGTTATTTACGAAAGGCAAATCTACTTTGCACTACAAGTGCAAACTACCAGTGCAACTTGCACTTGAAATTGCACTGAAAGTCGCTGTAAATCTGAGGGGAAGATCTGAAATGAGGGGAAGCTCTGCTGATTTTATCATCCAATCATGTGCAAGCTAAAATGCTGTTTTTTATTTTCCTTGCATGTCCCCCATGGATCTACAGTGACTGCACTTCCAATTGTGCTTTCAGTGCTTTGCACTTGTAGTTTGCACTTGTAGTGCGAAGTGGATTTGCCTTTCGTAAATAACCCCCATGGTGTAGCAGACAAACAGATAGACATAAAGGCCTGGTGATCCCATTTATTTTATTCAAGTGAGACGATGAGATAGTGTCCTACTATGATGAGATACATATATACAATTTATTTTTTATTTTTGGAGGGGGGCATATTAGGAGCTACATGATTTTTTCTGATCATCTCTTTAGCAAAACCATCTTTTCTGCTCCTTGTAAAGGTGGTCAAGCACCTTCAGATAGAATTATGTTACACAAGGATGATGATGAACTACTTATATAAGGAATGTGCCTTTATCTTCCTTTGTCTTTGGAAGGACAGGGCAATAAGATCTTCATGTAGGTAAGATCTGATAAAGTGGGTTCCGATTTGCCTACCAATGTCCAAGACCTTTATCTGCATTTGGATCTGTTTTAGAGAATTCTGCTCTTCTTATTGGTGTGTTCTTTCTCCTAGGTTCACAAGATACAACACAACATGACAATGCATCACATGGTAGGGAGAAGGACACTCCATATTTGGGTGTATTGCTGTTGGGGGTGGGAAATGTAGACCATAAGTTTTAAAGTCAGCTTGAACCAACTAATTGGTACAACAATGACTGAAGCAGCACCATCATGGCCACATCAGCTTTTAGGGTGCATTCACACTTGTGAATGCACCCTAGCCATGATTACATGTGAGAACCCCCGTGGGGTTCCTGCAATTACCTGTGAGTAGCTGCCCCAGCAATAGGAGGCTGCTGACTCTTGCAGCTGAATGTGCCCACTAGCATGTAATCACTCATGCTGAGTTTAGATGCAGGTCACTGATCACTTGCATGTGATCGCTACTTGAGCGAATACATGCGAGTGGGTTTGATTAATTGTGAGAGCCAGTAGCCTACTATTGCCTACTATTGTTTTCAATGGGGCTGCCTAATCACAGCTAATTTGATCAAAGATTATGTGGCTCAGAACAGTGGAAAACAAAGTCTTACTTTGGAAGTTTTCAGTCAGGATGTCCAAGCTGAAGTGTCCTCCCACACACCAATAGACAAACGGTCATCGAGTAAAAGAAGCAGCCGGCAACTCCATAACATCAAGCGTATTTATTGTGAAGAAGCCTTTACAGTGAGTACATTCAGCAGCATGACTGTACTCACTGTGAAAGCTTCACAATAAATACGCTTGATGTTATGGAGTTGCCGGATGCTTCTTTTAATCGCAGCTAATCATGGCACCCCACGCTAGGATTCGCTCAGGTAATTGCAAAGAGGGTGCATTCGCAAGTGTGAATGTAATCGTATTTGCTGGAAAAGCAGATGCTTACATTTTCTTAATTTGTACTCAGACACTCAATGATGTATGTCACTTGTAGGGAGAGCTGGAGTATGATAAGGTGTAGTGTGCCTCTACTACTGGTAGGTGTGAGGCTGATTGTGTACGATGAGCGGTTCCAACTTGTATTTTTTTTTACCTCCCATGTCTGCTTCTTTATCATTGCCTCAGCAATGAGGACTTATCCCCATATTTTGAGTCATGAGAAAGAAAGAGACATGAAAATGCATTCTATTCTAAATAGCCTCTACTGTGCTTCTGGCTAGTTTATTGGAGGATTTCTGGTTACTATTGGTCCATCCCTCCATAAGCTGTTGGGTTTATTATAATTTTTCTGCTTTTTCTTAAATCCAATTTATTAAATTCATAGTTTCCATACACTGCACTGATTATGGCCTACAAGCCTGTAGCAGCTATATGTAGATTTGAGGAAGTGCCTCTATAATAAGGTGACAAGATTTTAAAAATGAAATCTGGGGACATATTATTATTTTTACTAGTAATGGCTGCAATCAGCGACTCTCTGCCCATCGCCGCCGCCTCCCACCTCACAGCCTGTCAATTCTTACTCTCTGGGCCCTGGCTACTACTGGGTGGGGAATGGAGGAAGATCACTCCACCAGGGAAGGCAAAGAGATAAACAGGCAGGCGGTTGGCCGGGACTTGAGACAAGACAGAAGAACATGCGTGCGGAGCTGAATGGGCATGCACCCGAAACTGAAGAAATATTCCCTCCGCTCCGACCAGCACACGATCATCAGAAAGGGGCACAGATAATGGGAAAAATACACCCCACTAAGCTAGTAGCAGCGGCAGAGCGGCGGGGGTGTAATTTAGATTTTTTTTTTTTTATTCTGCACTGACTTTCTTTGAAATTGCCCCAGCCCCTGTTCAAATCCAATTCGGGGACAAAACCGGGGACAGACTTGGTCCAGGGACAGTGTCCTCAATCTGGGGCATGTCTGGTCACCCTACTCTATAATATTAGGCTATATTGGTTCTAGATATACAGTAAGCCACTGGGTATAAAGAAATTATTTGCATGTCTCCACCCAGAACCCAAAACGGAGAAATAATTACCTTATTTTTGAATTTTGTGATGGAATGAGACCTCTAAATACTTTCTGTTCTAAGAAGACTCTGCTTTGCTTCATCAGTTGCAAAACATTCTTGTCTAGAAGAGGACTTTAGACAACAACAACAGCTGATATTAAGTTGTGAATGGAATTCAGAGTGATAATGAACTGGACCAGGATAGGATGACTGTCATTGAACATTGTCCTGAGTGTGAGTGACAGGTTGTCTAACAATTTACAGAAAATTGGCCACCTGGAGGCTATCTGAGTCTGGCCAAAGGCCACTGACAGTGAGTTACAAATAAATCATCACCATTACTGGAGGTGGCCATTTTTAAAAGCTGCTCGGGATCATTTAATGTTATTGGATTGTTCTTGCTTTCATTTTCATCAGTTCCACCCTTCTGCTCTAAAGGCACCTCCTGGTTATCATGAACTCTATGCCCTGTTCATCATGGCATCATTACTTCACCCAGTGTCTAACAGAATATTAGAATAAAAATTGCTGTGGCATTGTGTGTTTTTTTTTTACCCCTTAATTTGACAAGAGGACCATGGCCACCCCACCATTACCATGGTCAATAGCAGATTTTTTGTCTTTCAGTGTCCACCTCCTCACCATATACCTCTGCTGATACGTCAGCAAATTTAGTATTTCCGTAGTTTCTCTTTCTCCTTGGTTAGATTTGAAGATCTCATGTCTCCATGAACACCACTATTTTTCCTTTCAACATAAACACTGCCTTTAGAGCCCATTCACACAGGGGCAACACGACTTCCAGCGCGACTTTGGGAGGCAACTTGGACACGACTTGAGCATGAATCACAGCGCGACTCCAGGCAACTTACAAGGCAACTTTAAGTTGCCTCCAGGACAGGCTACTTTCCAGTGGCCAATCAATCAATAATCAGCTCTGTGGGAGGGAGGGGTTTGCCTGGAAAACAATTTTTACTTCCTGGAAAGTTGCTTCAGTTAAGACCGGGGATCCGACTTGGAGGCAACTTCCATTGAAATCTATGGGTACAGGTTGCCTACAAGTCTCTTAGAAGTTGGATTGAAGTAGTATAGGAACCTTTTTTGAAGTCGGAGCGACTTCAGTAGTGTGCATTAAGACGGCTCTCATTCACTTACATTGATTTTCTCATGCCGCGCGACTTGAGGCGTCTTGGGGCGACTTGGGGCGACTTCAAGTCGGATCCAAAGTCGCCCCTGTGTGAATGGGCTCTAGGACTAGGAAAACTAGGAAAACTAGGAAAACTAGGAAAACTTGAGATGAAGATAAACTTGAGAGGAAGACTTGAAAAAGATAGAGTCAAAGAAATGAGTGGTACCCTGGTGTAAAGTGTCAGCTCATCATGCTGAGATCATGAAGATGAACAGGCTATGCAATTTATTGTCAGGGGCTTGACAAGGATAAATTATCCTGTTCCTACCATTTTACAGGCTTGGGAACTGAAGCATGTTCTTGCTGCTACTGATACACTCAACAGTAAAATAATTTTCTTCTGTTGTGTCATTAGTAAGTGCCATAACACAATTATTCCGTAGTTAATTGCATCCAGCCAAAACAGCACATTATATGGCACCACATTAGCTTCTTATATATCACATTACAACACAAATAATAGTAATAATAGTTCATCACATTTTGCGAGTCAAAGACATGTGGAATTACAGAAGGGTTTAGTATATCAACCCTTGTGCGTATTTATACCTTTCAGCGGGAATCCCTTGCATCATCAAGTTGCCTCTCTATAGATCATGACACAGGTAACTAAGCCATAAACATCAGGTCACTGGTTTATTTTTCAGCAAGGTAATACACTATGCAAGGCACAATTTGTGCAAGGTTTGCAATGTAATGTAACAATCTGTGCTGCTCACAATTTAACACATTGCTAACCAACAAATACTGCACTACCCTATCAGCAGCGTTTTCTTCCATTTAGATTAGGGGTGTACAACTTTTTGACCTTCCTGGGCCACATTGAAAAAAGAGGAATTGTCTTGGGCCACACATTAAATACACTAATGCCTAGTACACACGGGCCAAATGTCAGGAGACATTGGCCAGTTCAATAAAAGCCAGCTGATGTTCAGCCCGTGTAAATGTCAGCTGATCTGACAGAAGCCGGCTTCTGTCCGATAAGCATGCTGGAAAACCAGCAGCTGACCGGCTCCCAATCAGCGTTCTCAGCCAATGGCTGAGAACGCCAATCGGAGTGTTCTGGCAGCGGGGCCGTCCCCATGTCAGAACACAACAGCTCAGCATGGAAGATCGCTGTACTAACATCAGATCGTTAGTACAGCGGCTCCAACCGGAGCTGTCAGTTCTTTTTCATTCAACACGCTAGGTTGAATGGGAAAAAAACTATTAGTGTGTACCTGGCTTTACAATAAGGACAGCTTATGAGCAAAAAAAGTTGGGCAGATCACAAGTTAAGTTGATACTAAAGTCTTGTTTTGTTTTCTATAAAAATAGCAAACATGTTATACTTACCTGCTCTGTGTAGTGGTTTTGCACAGAGCAGCCTGGATCATCCTTTTCTCAGGTCCCTCGCCGGTGCTTCTGGTCCCTCCCTCCTGTTGAGTGCCCCCACAGCAAGCAGCTTGCTATAGGGGCACTTGAGCCAAGCCACAGCTCTTTGTATACATTCAGACACAGAGCCGTGGTTCGGCCCTGCCTCACCCTGCTCCCTCCCTCTCCTCATTGGCTAACTGACTTTGATTGACAGCAGCGGGAGCCAATAGCGCCACTGCTGTGTCTCAGCCAACCAGGAGAGAGAGGCAATCCTGGGCGGCCAAGGCACTCGTGAAAATTGCTGGATAGAGATGGGGCTCAGGTAAGTATTAGGGTGGCTGGGGGGCTGCTGCACACAGAAGTTTTTTTTAACTTAATGCATAGAATGCATTAACATAAAAAAAACTTCTGCCTTTACAACCACTTTAACTATCACTGATATTGATAATGTACCTATCTGAGTAGTAAAACTTTCCTTTTTTTTTTTTCTTTTTTTTTTTATATTTATTATTACATTATATATTTTTTCATATAAAAGTAAGAGGGCAACATAAAGTTAGTGCCATATTCGACCGATCTGGTTGGATGGATGTAGTAGCAATTCTTAATGAATACTCTGCAGATATTTTGATTCTAATTTTCCCCATTGTGTGCTTCATCCTTGAAAATGGTTGCTCTCAAATATAGGTGCACATTGAGCAGATAAGGGACTGACTGGAGGCTGCTGGATAACAATGCAGCAAACAGTAGGAAGCTCTGTTAAAACATAAATACAATCTCTATGTTAAAGGAGATCTATTATCACATCATACATTTTCATTTTCTAACATCAGCCTTGTAATAACAATACATACAATAGTCATAGTTACAATCCATTGTAAGCTTATTTGAAGAATCTCCTTTCATATTGTGAGTCCTGCCTGTTCGCTGGCAATCTCTTTCCACAACTTCCTGGATTCCCTGCATGCTTTGCAGCTTCTCCTCTGCTATTTTTTTTTCCATTTTTAAGGACTACATATCCCACGGTACCTTGCTGCCTGCAAACTGTGATTTCTGTACTGTCTCCTCCTCTAAAAACTCCTCCTCTCATCACCTCTGTAGCTCAGAAGGCAGGCTCTGTGAAATGTGTGACACAAGCAGTGACTACTCACAGGCCATAGTGATTACATGTCACAGAATTCAAGAAAAATAAATGTGTGGGGATCTTCACAAAGTAAGTTTACAATCTTCAAGACCATTCAGATTAATAGGAGTAGGCAGGGCTGCTGTTAGAAACCATGGGGCCGCATACAGCCAACCTGACAAGGCCCCCCCTCTAAATAAACACAATTTACTATGCTTCCGTTATGAATGAACATAGTGAGTGATCAGTGATTTTGTTCATTTAAAAAAGGAAGGGGCTGATAAATATGACATATTTACCGGACCCTTTCCCCACTGTGCACCCTAAAGGATCCTATTGTATGCTTGCAACTGCCAGCAGGAAGGAGAAGAGGGAAGCCAGCAGCAGTGGAGGGGTGGGGGTGGGGGGCACACAGGGGGGTCTGGGTAGCAGAGAGAAATGTATGGTGCAGAGTGAGGGTGAGCGGTATGGCGGGGAGGCAATTACTGGAAACAATCCCCTATATGGCTCTCTCTGCAGCAGCTGAAAGCCGGTGAGAGGGAGAGGAGAAGAAGCCGGATTTCAGCTGCTGGCCTGGGCCCTGTACAGGAGGACTGGTGGTGCCCCCTTATCTACGACCCTTGGAGTAGGGTAGAAATAATTTAACTTCATCCTATCTGTAAGGCCCAAAATACCAAGGAGATTTTATATTTATTACCAAATGTATGTCTTACTGTTGACAAATGCCTCATTGAATTTATGTTGGCAGCAACAACCTGTGCCATCACAAAAATGACAAAAATAAAGTCAAGCTTTCGTTAGCAAATGTTATTTTTAAAAATAATAACAATATGGCATTATTTTGATGAGATTCATAATCAGCTCTTCACTGAAAAACTAAAGAAAACATTTAAGTAGCAGAACATTTCCAGAGAGAAAGTAGCTGAGAGCTTTGCCCATTACTCTGTCATCAAACACATCAGCTTCAGGTTATGTTAGGCACATTTGTCCATGTATTCCGATATGAGTTCATGTAGCTGGAATTTCAAACACCAGCCAGCTGTGGGAACCGAGGGAGAGACTTGTCACACTGAATGCCACATAAATATGTTCCTATCTATAATGTGGCAGGAGCATGCCGGTACTGCTATACATAAATATTCCGGCAGAATTAAAAAAAAAATGGGTTTGTTATATAGGCTTATTCATTGTAGCAGTGCAAGAACCAAGGACGTTAAGTGCAGTACCCATAATCTAAATCTATTTTCTACTGGCTTTATTAAAGAGTAACTCCACTTTTGTTGAGAAAAAAACATTCCCCACTAGGTAATCTTTGTACATTACAAGGATTTTTACAAACTTTGTTGCAGAGTCCTACCTTTTGTTATTCTGTAAATCCCTGTGTGTTTGTCTGTCTCCATGTGGTAAGTGAATCTGTATGGGAGTGGCTTTATAATCATCAATCAGCTGCTGCACCTGCAGGGATCTAATGAGGAAAGTGTCAGGGCCTGCATCCCTTTAGACTTGATTTTTCCTATTGGGAGAATCTCACCAAAAATGATTTTTTTTTTGGAGAGGATTCCAAAAATCTGACTTTTATCTTAGTGCAGACTTCTGGGAAAATCTGTGATCCAATCACACAAGCAGGAAATTATGTTTCTGGGGGGCGTTCTGTACACATTCTGTGTACAGAACGCCTCCAGGCTGCCATATTGCATTGCATTTTACAGAAAATTACAGCACTGCAGATTGAAATGAAAGGATTTTTTTTTTTAATAACATTCAATTACAATATGACTTGAGTTGCAATTGTACAGTATGCCAGTAGTGTATTTAGGTTTTGTGCTGCCCTAGGCCTGACTAAACTTGTGCACCCCCTAATTTAAATATGCTTCCTGTCAAGGCCACACCCCTTGCTGTTTAAGACCCGCCCTGAAGTTTTCAAGTGGGGACACTAGTTCTGAGGGCCTGGGGGGGCGGCAATGGATTCCCTTAAGTTGCATAGATTTCCTCTCACTTCCTGTTTGGCTATGGGGCAGGAAATTTCTGCAATGGGACAGGGATGGTAAAAAATAAACTGACAGGGGCTATAACCCTCCCTTACTCTATCCAAAATGAAAAAAATAAAGTGTTGCCTATAGTTCTACTTTAAGCACAAATTTCTGATAATTTTATGGAGAGGACTAAGAAGCTATAACCATGCCAATGGTGCAGCAGAAAACATATAGCACAGTGAGGAAGGTTTGTGGTCCAGGATGATAGGATAGTCAAAATTAGAAGCGGTGCCCCCCCACCCCCCAAACAGTTGTGGAATTCCGGCCGCCCGCATACCGGAAACAGTGCGGCCGCTTTATGGGGGCGCTAGACTAATTTGCCTCTCAGCCCAGTCCGCACCATAAGACTGGCACTAAACTAAAAGTGTAGCGCAAGCCGGCGGGGACTCTTTTTGTGCTGCCCCCCCTGCAAAGTGCTGCCCTAGGCCTGGGCCTTGTTGGCCTAGGCCAGGATACAGCGTTGCAGTATGCGCTATATTATTTCTATTTTATTCGCTATTTTTTCCCCTTATGAATATGGAGTTATCCTTTAACCACTTGTCGATCACCTGCCGCAGATATACTGCGGCAGGGCTGCTCTATTGCGTGAATTGCCGCATGGGTACGGTGCTTCGTGTAATAGCTATAGCAGGCGCACGCCCGTGGCGAATCGCCGAAGCCGATGCACGTGGCCGTCGGCCGCAATGTCCACCAGGTACCGGCGGTCGCTCCACAGAGAGCCAGAACGGAGATCTGCCAGTGTAAACAAAGCAGATCCCCATTCTGACAGGGGAGTAGAGAGTGATCGTCTGTTCCTAGTGATCAGGAACAGCAATCTCTCTCTACTTCCAGTCAGTCAACTCCCCCCACAGTTAGAAACACCTCCCTAGGGAACACTTAACCCCTTGATCGCCCCTTAGTGTTAACCCCTTCCTTTACAGTGATCAGTGGATATTTTTAGCTCTGATCGCTGTATAAATGTCACTGGTACCAAAAAAGTGTCAGAAGTGTCTGATCTGTCTGCCGCAATGTCGAAGTCCTACTAAAAATTGCTGATCACCGCCATTTCTAGTAAAAAATAATAATAATAAAAATGCCAAATATATTTCCTTTTGTAGACGCTAGAACTTTTGCGCAAACCAATCAATATACCCTTATTGGGATTTTTTTGATCAAAAATATGTAGCAGAATAGAATAAATATGAAGGGAATTGAGTTTGGGATTATAACGGTTCCCAAATATATTTAGAAATACAATTTTACTTAAAAAATATAATTTTTATTACATCAGAATAAAACAATCAAGGATGCATAGAAGATAATAAGCAGAGCAAATGTACAAACAATAATACTGTCCAAAGTATCCATAATTATAGGATGGTTATTGGTACATAGCAGATCCCTACATGTTTCACCAGTCAATGGCTTCTTCAGGGGATAATGTGATCACCAGTATTTAGCAATAGCTCTAGTGATGATAAAATACATAAACAGCATTTTAATAATCAAACATAACACTTTTATATATAAGAAAATGAAAAGAAAAGGAGAAGAAGAAAAGTAATACACAATACATAAATCGTGTGTCATGGCTCATAACTTATCCCACCCCGCAAGTCCCACCCGACTTACCAAAGAACCCCACAGGGGGTATGCACCTGAGCAGTCCAGTAGCTGCAGCAATGGGGGTTTTAGTCGTGTAGCTACAGGGGGCATACAGCGACCAGGCTAGATAGAAATAAAAAAAGGAAAAAGGAGAGCCATTGACTGGCGAAACATGTAGGGATCTGCTATGTACCAGTAACCATCCTACGCATATGGATACTTTGGCCAGTATTATTGCCTGGCCATATTTATTCTATCAATACCAGGGATGAGGTGTCGGATCTTATGAGGTCACTCAATTCACACCCTACCACATGTAGCAGAATACATATTGGCCTAAATTGATGAATAAATTCGTTTTTTTATAGATTTTTTTGGATATGGGTTATAGAAAAAGTAAAAAATATCTTTTTTTTTTTTTTTTTAATTGGTCTTTTTTTGTTTATAAAGCAAAAAATAAAACTGTAGAAGTGATAAAATACCACCAAAAGAAATCTCTATTTGTGGGGAAAAAAAGGACATCAATTTTATTTGGATAAAGCGTTGCACGTCCGCGCAATTGTCGGTTAAAATAGCGCAGTGCTGTATCGCAAAAAATGGCCTGGTCATTAAGGGGGTAAATCCTTCTGGGGCTGAAGTGGTTAAAGTTAATTCTAAAAGATCACTGCACTTTGCCCTTCGCTCATTGCACCTTGTACTTACACAATATTATAAAATATTCATAACAACAAATGCAATGTATATTAAACATTTGTATCTAAATCTGTGTTTTTTTTTTAACAAAATATTCAAAATGATCTTCCTGTAAGGGGGAAGAATTTACCCCTTTTAAATTTTTTCCGATCCATCACTAGCTCCTGTGTTTTTCATTGTGGTCATCATTTTCTCTCTTATCTGTTGAACCCTGGTGAGGCATGAAGTGGCCACTATTCTGTAACTATGCATTGCCTCTGTGAGCTTTCACCAGGGTCAGGGCATATCAGCAGCTACAAATACTGTAGCTGCTGACTTTTAATATTGGGACACTTACCTGTCCAGGATTCCACGGTGTCCTTACCCAAGCTGATTCTTCATTTGGCTATCGGGGTGCTGGCGCCACCATCTTGACTAAGGGAAACTGGCAGTAAAGCTTTGCGTCTTCACAGCTGGTTTCCAACTGTGTATGCGTGAAGTGCCCTGTGCTTTGTGAATGGGCCGCAGTCTTCTGGGACCTATGAAGTGTCCCAGAAGGCTGCAGGGGTGCCAAACTTTCAGCTCAGTTCCTATCGAAACCTACTCCCCCTCCTTCCCCCAAAAGGTGCCAAATGTGGCAGCAGAGGTATACAAGCGAAACTTCCCCTTTCGGGGTGGAGCTCTGCTTTAAGAAGCACTGTTCAGAGCTTTTTAACTGTATGTAAGAGCAAAAATGAAAAATGTATTTACTGAAGTGAAAATCAATTAAGAATTTTTTTTCTTTAAATCTCCCCTTCCTTCTGTTTTAAGAAAAAAAAAACTGATTCCATATACCTTCTCCATGCTCCAATGCCTTCCCCAGCTTCCTTCTCTGTCCAGCACGGCAGGCCAAGCAGAAAAAAACTTGTGTCATTCTTGCTGTTTCCTGTGAACTCAGCCTATCATTCACATGCCCTCTAGGCGGTGGGTCATCATGCTGGCTGGGCTCACAGTATTCCAGGACTATGTGGCACTTAGATGTCATTAAATGAGCACCACTCATTCCTGGAAGAATATCCAGAGGAAGAAGAGGAAGCTGTGATGTTCCTGGACCAGTTAGAAGAATGCAGGAAAGGGGTATGCATATGTTTTTGTAAGTAAAAAATACTGTGCGTTTAGGGTTTTGAGGGAGGCAAGGAATTTAAATGCCGGAGATCCACTATTCCACAAAGTTTAAAGCTCAAAGCGGAGTTCCAGTCATATTTTTGTTTATTAGAAGTCAGAAGCTACAAAAAGTGTAGCTGCTGACTTTTAATAAACAGCCACTCACCTTTCCCACGATCCAGCAGTGTACTCACCCACGCTGTGTTATCCCCGTGTCCTCCCTCTACTAAGGACACCTGGTTGTGACAGCTTGTAGCTTCACAGCGGGATGCCCAGTGCGCATGCGTGAGCGGCGCTGTACTCTTTGACTGGTCCCGAAGTCTTCTAGGACCTGTCATGTGTCCCAGAAAACTTTGGGAGGGAGAGCTTCCACTTCCGATCACCTAAGGTGACCAGAACGGAAGTGGGAGCAGGTACCTGTCAAAATCGGGTACCTGTACCCCCCCCAAAGCTCAGTTTCACAAACAGGAGCCGGGAGGAGGCCTTAAAGTGGAAGTTTCACTTTTGGGTGGAACACTGCTTTAATGATTACCTTACTGTGCTCCCTATTTTTCTTCTTCTTTTTTTTTTTTTTTACAATAGTAAGAAATACCTAGTCATCCTACCTGTTTTCCCCTTTTTGCAACTGCTTCCTTCTGCATTATGTCAATGCTATTCATGAGTTCAGAGTGTGGTAGCATTGACAGAAATAACAGCTCAGCCAGTAAAGGGAACAGCAGAATGCCATACTAACATGTCTTTTGCAGTCTCTTAGAGCACGGGTGCTCAACCTGTGGCCCTCCAGCTGTCGCAGAACTAAAATTCGAATCATGCCTCTGCCTTTGGGTATCATTCTTGTAACTGTCAGCCTTGCAATGCCTTATGGGACTTGTAGTTCCACAACAGCTGGAGCCACAGGTTGAGCACCCATGTCTTAGAGCCACAGAGGGAAGAGGGAGAGCTTTCAGTCATTTGGCTGCCGATAAAGGAACGTGTGTATATTTTTTAGCATTGAAAATGAAGCAAAATGCTTCGTGATGGTACCCGCTGTATTCAAATTTTTACCTTTTGCTTTGCTTGTACATATACTTTAAATCTTTGTAGCTCTCATCTGGGAGAGAGCTGTGTTTGCTGGTATCCATCAGTGCCGGGCCTATATGTGCTCCAGCACCTGGCTGACTTGCTGTTTATAAACAAAAGAAATCCCCATTAAGGATTGTGGGGGAAAAATACGGCCATATGAGTGACACAGAATACAGTGTTAGGGTTTACAAAAAAAGGATCACCGGACCGGAGACTCGCCGGACGATTGTTTGTTATATATGTGTAGCGGTCAGGGCCGCCATCAGGAATTTTGGGGCCCCTTACACAGCTTCAGGCATGGGCCCCCAGGAGCAGAGAACTGGGGGGGGGGCTGCCGCAAATTGAGAAGCAGGGGATGCTGCCGTATGTCCCCCCGAGAATTAAGGTCGGGGGGGCTTTGGGTGCTGACGAACAAATTAAAAAAAAAAATTGGAAAAAGGGGGGTTGCCATCTGGGCCCCTTACAAGATTTTTTTTTCTTTTAAATACAATTTAAAAAAAGGGGGGGGGTTGCCATCCGGTCCCCTGGGGACCGGAGGGCCCCTTACAAGAAAAAATCAAATAAAAAATAAATAAAAGGGGGGGTTGCCATCCAGGCCCCTGGGGACCTCCGGGTCCCTTACATGTGTACTGCCTGTACCCCCCCTAATGGCGGCCCTGGTAGCGGTACCCCCGTGGGGGCTGCTAAAAGACTCTATACCTACCCCACTGGTTACCTCGACTCTGCAAATCCTCTCTTACCTCTGACACCTTAAGTTCAATCCTGCAATGTTGTGTTAGTAATGAGAAACTCACACAGAATCACTGAACCACTCAGATATGTTTACTGAGATAAGATGAACATAAAGAATGGCATGAGTAAAACACAGCTTGAGTTTAACAGAAATTATTTCTCATAACGGATATACAAAGGTGCTCAACATAAATCCACCACTAGACCTATGTGAACAGGTAAACAGAGAGACAATATCCAACATCTGTAACACATGTATTGAATACCTTCCCTCTGGAGCCTCAACACACAGACCAGCAAACATATATTAACCACAATGTAAATTGGACAATATCCTACAGACTGGCTCCGCCTAGGTTTGTAGTACAATGACTTAGCAATAGAATGCAAAGTAGTGGTGCATAGCAAAAAGGAAATGATTAATGTTCCTTCAATTCCGGATATCTTTAGTTAGCCTGCTGTTTATACTGCAGTGTAATTTGTAATCCAAAGTAGGGAAAGAAAGGAGAACAAAGATGAACTAATAGATGCTTTGTCTGAAGAAGTATTTTAATAGATGCTTTGTATTTTAATAGATGCTTTGTCTGAAGAAGCGGTGGAACGCATGCGCGGTAAGTATTTTTGGTAAGTCAGTTGACGGAACGTCACTTCCGTTAGCTGATCTGACAGAACACTGGCTCCCTGTAATGTAAAAATAAAGATGGCAGTGTGTGACAGGACCTGGAGTAGGAAACTGGTGCCAGAGAAGAGTTTAATGTTGGATTGATTGGGCTTGTACAAATGTTAATCCAGCATAGCAAAGCGCTAATTGTAAGTAGGAAAAAAAAATAGCATTTTTTTGGGGAAGCTGAAGTTCCTATTCAACGCTTCCTTTTATATGTTATAGCGTGAAAATACTGGTCTAACCATGATAAAATGTTTTTGGAACTTTTTATCCTGGTAAATATCCAACCAATACGGAAACCACCAAGGAACCAGACACCTGGAACTCGAAGGTAATAAACAAAATGTTGAACCCTCATAATTTAGGGCTTAATTGCTGTGTGGGAGATTTATTTTTCTTCCTTATTGAAAATATTGTTTTGTATGTAACCTGTTCGACCTCTTTTCAGAAACATATCTGAGGTCATATAATATGTTATAACCTACAGAATATGCATGTATAGTCATGTTGGATGTCGCTTAACCCTAAAGAGATATAATACAAGTTAACACATGTTTTCATGTCACTTAACCTAAAACAATATAATGCAAGATAATACCCTGAGCGAAATATGGATTTGTACCTTTCATAGGTCCTAAGTAGAAATAAAACTGAGGGAATTGAAGTAATGTGTTTTAATAGCAGCATAAGTCCATACAAGCCTCTGCAATGCGAAGGTGAGCTCAGTGTGCCTGATGATTTTAGAAATGTAGCAAGAAATGTACAGCCAAGAAACTGGAATTTTATCTTAGGCTAATGTTATTCTTTCCAAATCTAACTCTTGCAGCATACTGTAAGTGATTACTAAGTGAGATGACTGTTTTTCAATACTAAACTTATAAATGTCAAAAGACCAGGTTGTTCACACCTGGTCATACATGGGTATTACTAACATTCGTGTCCCTGGAATATAATTTTTCCCATTCCATGCTCATTCCTACATGTACATTATTTGTCCAAAAGTAAGACATCTCTCTACTCTTATTCTGTTTAGTTGCTTCTACTGCATGGTACTGTTAGTGCCGGTTCACACTACAGCGACTTGGGATCCGACTTGTCAGACCTCAACTTGCCCCAAGTTGCTGGACATAAGAAATTCCATTAAAGTGAATAAGAGCTGTCTTAATGTACACTACTGAAGTTGCTCCGACTTCAGAAAAGGTTCCTGTACTACTTCAAGGCGACTTCTAGGCAACTTGTACCCATAGATTTCAATGAAAGTTGCCTCCAAGTCGGATCTCCATCTATATTGAAGTGACTTTACAGGAAAAAGAAAATAGTTTACCCAGGCAAACCCCTCCATCCCACAGCTGATTATTCTGTGATTGGCCACAGCCAAAGTCGCCTGTCCTGGAGGCAACTATAAGTCGCATTGTAAGTTGCTCAAAGTCCTGCTGAAGTCACCTCCAAATCGCCTTGCAAGTCCTTGTGAACCGGCACTTAGTGCTACAGCATTTTAGACAATTAGACAACCTTGTGGCAACAATTTGGGAAAGATTATTTTGTGTTCCAACATGACTGTGCCCCTGTGCACACAGCCAGCTCCATAAAGACATGGTCTTGGCATGGAGAAACCAAAAATGACCTGCACAGAGCCCTGATATCAAAAGCTACTGAACCATGGGGATTAATTGGAACAACAACTGCAAGTCAGGATTTCTCGTCCAACAACAGTTTGTGACCTCAGAAATGCTGTTGTGGCTGAATGTGTACAAATGTGCACACACACACTCCCAAAATCTTGAGGAAAGCCTTTAGAGGAGAGTAGAGGCTGTTATATCCACATGGGGTCAACCAATTCCACATTGCCAATTGTTCATGTAGATGTGATGGTCAGGTGTCCATAGACCTTTGGCCATATATTATACATTCATTGGGGTACATTTACTAAATTAGTTAAAGAGTATGCAAACCCTAACAATGAACCTTTCTTATTTTTATTTTATTTGGTTTGTTAAAGCGGAGTTCCACCCTAAAAATGAACTTTCTATTAACAGCTTGCCTTTAATGTAAAACAAAATAACATAAAATATTTTTTTTTTACTCACTTCTATCGGGCTGTTACTAGGCAGATTTCGTAATCTGCCTAGTTCCTAGTCCTAGGTGGTTCAACTTCCTGTCCTAAGACCCCATTGCCTCCTGGGAAATGATGACACTCATTTCCCAGGAGTCTCTGGGCATTACTGTGCCTAAAAATCGCCCAGCATGCACCTCTCCCTGATGAAAACCAGGAAGAAAAAGGAACTGGGCTTCACATGCCCACACATATGATGGATATGGCCACAACATGAGCTGGAGGATATAAGACAAGTATTTGCAATGATTTCTGGAACGATTGGGGAGCTATTAATATGTTTTAGGGACTATTTAATGTGATTAATTTTAGCTTGCAAAAAAAATAAAAAATTATGCCCGTCACCCCGCTTTAAATATAACATTGAAAGCATTTTGTTATATCAGTTAGATAATTGGAAAAAAAAACCCCTGTTGATCATGCCAGAAATTCAGAACTATCCTGCATCATATATCAAAGACAGTATTTACCGCTCCCAGGTCTTATCATGGAACTACTAAATGATTAGCCTTAGTGTTCTGAAGATGTAAGAGTATGTATGTGTGAAAGAAAATTGAGCTGGGCTGATAACACTCAGTCCACATAAAATGATTTCTGTTGTCAGCCCACAACAGGACTTTTTTTGTACTTGCAGGGTCTTTAAAGGGATAAAACATGGGGAAATGTTTATGTATTGCAGAGATGCACTGCATATGTGTGGCGAGGGGTTACTATCAAAAGTATCCCAAAAGACTGCATTGTGTTTCTAATTAAGAATTTGGCTCCCTCTGGTGTCCGTGTTATGTTATGTTATTGAAATTTGTTTGGTTCAGTTACATTATAGAACAAAGCATGGTGGGCATTGTAGTGCGAGAGGAAGTGACTCTATTGCTGTGGGTTGGATTGAGACTACAATACCCACAATGCCACTGTGCTACCAGAATGCAGTGTGCCACCGCACAGCCTGCTGGGTAATCATATATATAAGGACAAGCAAGGCCTCAGCTCGCTCTCTCTGGACGCCATCTTTTAACAGGCAGGAGGCTTGGTGTGAGTGTGCCTATGCCGGAGAAGCCATATGAACTTCTAATGCTCGATATAACTGCTTGTACTGCATCTGTTGTTTTGCTGTTTTAGTGAGTGTGTGTGAGACCTGGTGGGGAGGTGTCCCAGTGCTGGTATCATAGCATTGGGAGATTCCTCCACCATACACTTGCTCACATCTGACCCCAGGTCATTGTAATTGGGTCCTGTGATGAAGAAATACTGAACCAGTTATGTTCTATTGACTTTTACAGGGATATGTGTACAGTCAAGTTTATTTGTATAACCACTGTTATACCCTTTTTCAAAATTTTTCAACTGGTTAGGTAACATCTTGTGTGGGATTCTATCTATTGCAGCTGCGAGTCAGGTGACCAGTGCCGAGATAACAGTAAATATATATATATATATATATTACAGTGTGGTTGTAGTGGTCCTTTTTCACCTTTGGGTTCCGCATTCATACTGTTGTCCACTTGTGCCACGGGGGGCTCGAGTCAAATTTCTGGGGTTGACAGGCAGAGTGCAGGACCAATAATTACCAGCAGCTCCTACGGGGGTAGTGCTACATGTGGGGGCTCGTCCGGGATTTCTGTGACTCTGCAATCAACCACTCCAGAGGGAACTCCTACCAGCACCAAAATGGACTCTGCTGCTGCAATCCAGTGGTGCCAAGAGGAAGGCGCCTGCTCAGAATCGAGCGTGGTGATCGAACTTCAAGGAGAAGTCTGGACTGAGGACCAAATCAGTCAAGCTGTGAAGACACTATCCCCAGACAAGAAGGCGTGGGTGATTGCTGTCAAAACAGACCATGGGACTCCTCACACCTATGCATTAGTGGAATGGAAACAAGAAATCCCTGAAAACTTCAAGGGCGCCAGTGTGAAATTGGCCAACAAGACGGAACTTGGTGTAATCCATCCGAAGGCCCCAGAAGAGGGCCCTACCTCTTCCAGTCAAGCTGGATCAAGTAAAGAAGAAATTTCTGCCATGTCACCTCTGGCCACCATTGGACCAGAACTCTTTGCTGCTCTTGGAGAATTTATTGCAAAATGTCAGAAAGACCCTCCAACATACTCGGCAACTGGCTACAGGATGCTCAGGGTTTTCTATGAAAGACAACCAGTACCCTCAGCGGAGGACAGCTTTGAGGAGTGGCTGGACCAGGCCACGCAAGCATTGTATGAATGGGACATCCCAGAGGCTCACAAGAAACAGAGAATAACAGAGAGCTTGAAGGGGACTGCCTTAGAAGCCATCTGCAATTTGAAGCTCAGTAAGTGAGACTGTGTTGCCCAGGACTACCTGAGCATCCTACAGGACGTGTTTGGGCGCACCGAGAAAGTTTCTGATCTTATCTACCAGTTGGAACACTGTTACAAAAAAGAAGGAGAGAAGTTGTCGGAGTACATGAGATGTTTGGATAAGATTATACACCAGATCCTGCTGAAGAAGGGCCTAGACCAGGGGTCGGGAACCTATGCAAGCCGGATGTGGTTCTTTTGATTGCTACATCTGGCACTCGCCTCTCAATCCACGGATTGCGTGGTGTGCCGATCCGCAGATTGAGCCCATAGGAAAGGCAGCGACTTCGGCCTAGCTCTGGAGCAGTGGCCATCTTGGTACACCCCGCGGCGCCTTAGGTGAGCGGCGCGCTGACGTCATCATCACCCGCCTCAACTGCTCGTGGATCTGCCTGCTTGTAGTGGTAAGCAAGCAGACAATTGTAGGGGAGATGTGGATATTACTGTGGGGGATATATGGATATTAGAGTGGGGGAGATGTGGATATTAGAGTGGGGGAGATGTGGATATTAGAGTGGGGGAGATGTGGACATTACAGTGGACGAGATGTGGATATTACAGTGGGGGAGATGTGGATATTACAGTGGGGGAGATGTGGACATTACAGTGGGGGAGATGTGGACATTACAGTGGGGGAGATGTGGATATTACAGTGGGGAGATGTGGACATTACAGTGGGGGAGATGTGGATATTACAGTGGGGGAGATGATGTGGATATTACAGTGGGGGTGATGTGGATATTACAGTGGGGGAGATGTGGATATTACAGTGAGGGAGATGATGTGGATATTACAGTGGGGGAGATGTGGATATTACAGTGGGGGAGATGTGGATATTACAGTGGGGGAGATGTGGATATTACAGTCTTACATAAACTGCACACAGTTACTTGTATTTAATTTTAAACATATTGTATGGCTCTCACAGAATTACATTTTAAAATATGTGGCGTTCATGGCTCTCTCAGCCAAAAAGGTTCCTGACCCCTGACCTAGACCCTTGGAAGGTGGGTGATGTCAGAGCCAAGCAAGTTTTGAGGGGAGCCTAACCCTTGGACCCTATCACTCTTGAGAACCCGGCAGGAGGGTGGCATCCTGAAGTATCCAGATCTGATCCGGATAGTAAGGGAGGAAGAAGTCATGCTGGACAAGAAGAAGAAGAGTCAGAAGCCTGAATCCGTTGATGGTGTCAGGATGATCAATGCTGATGATGGTGACCCTCAGGTTGAGCTCCTTAAGACTCAAGTGTCACAGCTGATAGAGATGATGTCCTTGTTGACCGCCAAGCCGACTGTTTTGCCCAGTGATGAAGTCTCAGAGGGGCCCAAGAAATCTTTAGTCTCTACAGTTGCCCAGGTGCAGAAGCCACGAAACCCGGTGATCTGTTTCAACTGTGGAGGAGTTGGACATTATCGAGAGGTATGCCCAAGCCCAGTCAAAGCTGCAGCACGGTACCAAAAGTCGGCGGAAAACTCCAGACGGCCCTGGTGAAGGAGTCAACCGGGTGCCCACCGACTTTAGCTAGCTCCAGCAAACCCAATGACGCGAGGGGACAGCACGGGGAGTCCAGACCCCTACAGAGGGCTCCCGTTGTTGCCTCCGAGTGACCCAGTGTCCCACTCCCTTTGACCCAGGCTGCCCAGCGTCGGAGAGTCAGTGCACACCAGACCCAACAGAGACTAAAACCAGATCAGAGTTTCCAAAAGAAAGGAGTAAGGATACAAGCTACCAAACAAGCCAAGCTTGCCCCTGCCCAAAAATTCCCTGCCAAACTAGTGGGGCCCTAATCGGTTGTCTCTATCCAAGTAGAAGGAATCTATACCAAGGCTCTTCTGGATACTGGAGCTCAAGTGACTCTCCTTTACAGAGACTTCTACGACAAGCACCTTAAACACTTGCCGTTGCAGAAGTTAGAAGAATTAGAGATATGGGGCATTGGAACTCAGAACTTCCTCTATGATGGTTATCGACCAGTAAAACTGACCTTCGACCCCTCAGTGGCTGGTAAGGCGGAGACCTTTGACACTTTGGCAGTGATCTGCCCTCGCCCACCAGGGGCTAGTAAAAATTCCCTCATTATAGGGACCAATACTGACCTTGTCAGGAGACGACTGCTAACACCTCTAGCTCAAGGACAGGACACTTCAACTACAGGCATGCCCCCATGTTGAGACAGGCTTATCAGCGCCTAGTACAAGAACAGAAAGCCCCAGCTGAAGGAGTGGGAAAGATATGGCGCTTGGACAAGAGAGAGAGAGTGTTGCAGCTGGGTGGGGAGAGAGAAGGATGAGATACCTGTGGAAGAATTCTACCCGAAGAACACCACTCTCCCTCCTGAATAAGGAGAAAGAGCTAAAACCCAGCTCTTGAGATGGCAGGCCGCATTCTCCAAGAGTGAATTCGATGTGGGGTGTGCAAAGAGCAACACACACCGGATCCGTCTGCAAGAGGACAAGCCGTTTAGAGAGAGAGTCCGACGGATTCCTTTAAGGGACTTGGAGGACCTGCGTGAACAATTGGCAGAACTTAACCTTCCTGGCGGTATGATTCTGTCTGGAATTTTGTACCAAAAGCGGTACAATTATTTTGCATGGAAATTTGGTGTTATGTATTGTAGGCCTGCAATTCTTAGTAATTACTAGACATGTGCACACTGAAATATTTTGTTTCGGAATTTCGTTTTCGTCCGAAAAATAAATTTATTTAGTTACTCCCGAAATTTGTTTTTATTTATTTTGTTTTTCGTTAGAAATTGCATTCGTCCGAAAATCTGAATTAATTAAGATCGAATCTGTCATTGAAGGCTTATGGTGTCTGTTGAATGTTCAAAGAAGTTTCGACAGAGCAGTGAAACTGTACGACGCTGCAATCATACATTTCCGGTCGAATGTTCCGCCCACAAGCTATAGAAGAATTCTAATGTTGTATGACTAGTAATAATTATATTTATTCATTACTATTACTAGTCAACCAACATTAGAATTCTTCTATAGCCTATGGGCGGATGCATTTGACCGGAAATGTACGATTGCAGTGTCGTACAGTTTTGCTGCACCGTCGAATCTTCTAACTTTCGATGCTTTGTCGAATCTTCGTCATTCTAGCTATTTTACTGCTCCTCCTCTTTGGTTACAATCAGCCAATAACATTCATCATCAACTTTATTTTTATTTTACTTCCCCCACCCAATTCCAGCAGTGATCTTTTCTCTCTATGTTGAATCTTTTCTCTCTATAATAACAAATCTTTTCTCTCCTATGTCGAATCTTTTCTCTCCTATGTCGAATATTTTCTCTCCTATGTCGAATCTTTTCTCTCCTATGTCGAATCTTTTCTCTCCTATGTCGAATCTTTTCTCTCCTATGTCGAATCTTTCTCTCCTATGTCGAATCTTTTCTCTCTATAATGTCAAATCTTTTCTCTCCTATGTAGAATAATCTTGGACTAATAGAGTTAAGGTTAGACACATTCGACCACATGTTCGATAGACACAGATTGTTATTGTCAGCGTCACGTCGAATCTCCTATCTATATCGAACTGTTGTAGCAACGAAAACGAAAATAAAGCATTTGTTTATGTCGGATCTTTCGGTTTTTGGATTCTGTGCTTTCGTTTTCGTTTGTTAAAACGATAACGAAAATAGCTGAAATTCGGACGAAAATGCATTCGGACGAAAACGAATGCACATGTCTAGTAATTACTTACTTAAATCTGCCCAAACAAGAGTCTAGTAGACATCCCGGGTATGATAAAGTTTGGAACACAAAATCATAAATTATAATATAATAAATAAATATAAATAATTATAACAAATAGTAATGTAATTATAATAAAAATTATTCACTAATGTAATCAAATCAAAAAAACACTGAAATTTGCTCAGTTGCAGAATTGTCACTGTCATTAGATTTAGTGTTTGATGACGAACTTCCCCACAAATTGCTATCGCTCAATTCTGCAAGTGATTCTAATTTATTATCGCTGTTTTCTAGCTGGTCTAAAACCACTTTTGACATAAAGGGACAATCTCCAATTTGCAGGCAGAAAGAACAGTTTTTATAATATAAAACTGCATGCAGGACACTGGACAGACCAGGGCCATCTTTTCCATTGGGCACGCTGGGCAGTTGCCCGGGGGCCACACTTGCCTGGGGGGCCCCACCGGCTGCCCAGCGACCCCAGTAAAAAATGGTGGGAAGCGGCGGGTCAGAAATCGCAGAGAAGATCCGATCCTCCACGAGTGCTGCCTGTGTCTGTCCGCCGATGATGACGTTAGCCACACCCGCCAGACTTAAAAAAAAAAGCAGGAGGAGCTGAGGGTGAATAGACAGAGTAGAGTTGTCAGAGCAGACAGCACAGCAGGCTTGAAGCAGAGTGTGGCGGAGTCGGACCCCTGTCGGCAGTGCCGGTTTTCGTGAGCCTGTAACCTGCCCAGCCATCAGTCAGTACAGACACAGAGTGCCCTGGTCGGTGACGTACGGTGAGTGGCTGTCTGGCTGACTGTGCAGCTTGCACAAAGAGATCGGGGAGTGGTCTGTTGCTCTGATGTAAGTAGGAACTCTGATGTAAAGAGAAAGCAGTGGACTCTGATATAAGGTGGTCTCTGGTCACCAGAGCCCCCCTTACATCAGCGTTTCCCCTTACATCATGATCTGCAGCGTTCCCCTTTACATAAGAGTTCCCTTTCACTGTAAGGGGGAATCCTGCAGACTCTGATGTAAGAGGAAACTCTGTGCTGGCTGGGTTATAGTAACCTAACCTTCATGTCAATGAAGAAATGTTTTTTTTTTTACTTTTGTTTAACTTAAACACATTGCTAATAGCACGATCTATATGTTTATAGTTTAAATACTGACATTTGCACTGTTTGGCACTAAAAACTGTAATTTTAGGTACCTTTTTGCAGTGTCAGTAAAAAAGGTGATTCTGCCAGTAAATGTCATGATTTTTGTCAGTAAAAAATTCTCGTGCGTGATTGTGTAGACAGGGCCCCAGTGCGCCGTATTGCCCGGGGGCCTATAATGCTCTTAAGATGACACTGGGACAGACCACTAGGAACAAAGGGGGTGTGTTATTATTTGATACAGTACTGTAATCAGTAAGATTACAATATACTGTATCTATACTATGTTTTTCACTTTTTGAATTTGGCGCCAAACTCCGTCCCCATGCGCTGCAACGTTGCAGGGAACGGAGCTCGGCACTCGGCAGTGTGGATCGAGCGAGACACGGCTCGTACACACTGCAGGGAGACATCGTAGGATCCAGGGAACAAGGTAAGTAACTTCCCCTGGATTCTGCGATGCAGCCCGAGTCTGGCTCGGGGTTACCGCTCTTAGCATGAAAAACTCACCCCGAGCCTGACTCGGGAATACCGCTAAGGGGGTTAAGAGAGCAGGGATCATCAGAGAGTCTGGGAGTCCATACGCTTCTCCGATAATGGCGGTGCGGAAGAAAAACGGGTCATTGAGGCTGTGCATTGACTACAGAACGCTGAACAGGAGGACCATCCCAGACCAGTATACCACCCCCCGGATAGAGGACGCTTTGCAGAGCCTGTCAGGGGCCAAGTGGTTCAGTGTACTGGACCTGAAGAGTGGGTATTACCAAATCCCCATGCATCCTGAGTAGGAATGAGCCCAACACCCCCCAGTTCGGTTCGCACCAGAACATGCGAACAGGCAATAAATTTGTTCGAACATCCGAACCCTGTTCAAACATGAAAAATCAAAAGTGCTAATTTTAAAGGCTTATACGCAAGTTATTGTCATAAAAAGTATTTGGGGACCCGGGTCCTGTCCCAGGGGACATGTATCAATGCAAAAAAAAGTTTTAGAAGTGCCCGTTTTTTGCGTGGGGGTCCCCCCAAATTCAATTACCAGGCCCTTCAGGTCTGGTATGGATATTAAGGAGAACCCTGCCGCAAATTCCTCCACCATACACTTGCTCACATCTGACCCCCGGTCACGGTAATTGGGTCCTGTGATGAAGAAATACTGAACCAGTTATGTTCCATTGACTTTTACAGGGAACTGTGTACAGTCAAGTTTATTTGTATAACCACTGTTCTACCCTTTTTCCAAGTAAACATTTTGCAACTGGTTAAGTTACATCTTGTGTGGGACTCTATCTATTGCAGCTGCGAGTCAGGTGACCAGTGCCGAGATAATGGTAAAATATATATATATATATATATATATATATATATACTGTATATATATACACAGTAGGGGAAAAAAGTATTTAGTCAGCCACCAATTGTGCAAGTTCTCCCACTTAAAAAGATGAGAGAGGCCTGTAATTGTCATCATAGGTATACCTCAACTATCAGAGACAAAATGTGGAAACAAGTCCAGACAATCACATTGTCTGATTTGGAAAGAATTTATTTGAAAATTATGGTGGAAAATAAGTATTTGGTCAATATCAAAAGTTCATCTCAATACTTTGTTATATATCCTTTGTTGGCAATGACAGAGGTCAAACATTTTCTGTAAGTCTTCACAAGGTTGTCACACACTGTTGCTGGTATGTTGGCCCATTCCTCCATGCAGATCTCCTCTAGAGCAGTGATGTTTTGGGGCTGTCGCTGGGCAACACGGACTTTCAACTCCCTCCAAAGGTTTTCTATGGGGTTGAGATCTGGAGACTGGTTAGGCCACTCCAGGACCTTGAAATGCTTCTTACGAAGCCACTCCTTCGTTGCCCGGGCGGTGTGTTTGGGATCATTGTCATGCTGAAAGACCCAGCCACGTTTCATCTTCAATGCCCTTGCTGATGGGAGGAGGTTTGCACTCAAAATCTCACGATAAATGGCCCCATTCATTCTTTGACGGATCAGTCGTCCTGTTCTCTTTGCAGAGAAACAGCCCCAAAGCATGATGTTGCCACCCCCATGCTTCACAGTAGGTATGGTGTTCTTTGGTTGCAACTCAGCATTCTCTCTCCTCCAAACACGACGAGTTGTGTTTCTAACAAACAGTTCTACTTTGCTTTCATCTGACCATATGACATTCTCCCAATCCTCTTCTGGATCATCCAAATGCTCTCTAGCAAACCTCAGATGTGCCCGGACATGTACTGGCTTAAGTAGGGGGACACGTCTGGCACTGCAGGATCTGAGTCCCTGGCGGCGTAGTGTGTTACTGATGGTAGACTTTGTTACGTTGGTCCCAGCTCTCTGCAGGTCATTCACTAGGTCCCCCGTGTGGTTCTGGGATTTTTTCTCACCGTTCTTGTAATCATTTTGACCCCACAGGGTGAGATTTTGCGTGGAGCCCCAAATCGAGGGAGATTATCAGTGGTCTTGTGTGTCTTCCATTTTCTAATTATTGCTTCCACAGTTGATTTCTTCACACCAAGCTGCTTGCCTATTGCAGATTTAGTCTTCCCAGCCTGGTGCAGGTCTACAATTTTGTTTCTGGTGTCCTTCGACAGCTCTTTGGTCTTCACCATTGTGGAGTTTGGAGTGTGACTGTTTGAAGATGTGGACAGGTGTCTTTTATACTGATAACAAGTTCAAACAGGTGCCATTAATACAGGTAATGAGTGGAGGACAGAGGAGCCTCTTAAAGAAGAAGATACAGGTCTGTGAGAGACAGAAATCATGCTTGTTTGTAGGTGACCAAATACTTATTTTCCACCATAATTTGCAAATAAATTCTTTAAAAAAATCTGACAATGTGATTGTCTGGATTTGTTTCCACATTTTGTCTCTCATAGGTGAGGTATAACTATGATGACAATTACAGGCCTCTCTCATCTTTTTAAGTGGGAGAACTTGCACAATTGGTGGCTGACTAAATACTTTTTTGCCCCACTGTATATATATATATTACAGTGTGGTTGTAGTGGTCCTTTTTCACCTTTGGGTCCCACATTCATACTGTTGTCTAGTTGTGCCAAGAGGGGTTTGAGACAAATTTCTGGGGTTGACAGGCAGAGTGCAAGACCAATAATAACCAGCAGCTCCTACGGGGGTAGTGCTACAAATGTTTTTATTTCTCCTTGACATTCTTTTTAATGGTAAACTTGAATGAATAATAAATCAACTTTACCATTTTGCTCCCCAGTGTACAGTAAGGGACCTGGTAAAAAGTGATGCAAAAAGAAATTCCCTAAAGGGATCCTTAGCTTTCATTCCTAGATCACTTACCTTGTATTCGAAAGTTTAGCTGATTCAGATATCTCTGATAGCTACTGTACCTTAATACCGTAAAGTGTATGTAAAGCATAACAATTAACTTCTTTTAATTGGTAATTTTGGTCTTCTACAGATACCATTTAAAGTGTTTTTATTCCTAACCAATGACATCACGAAGCTCCTAGTTCACTCCCTGGTCATCTCTCGCCTCAACTACTGCAAATCCCTCCTCACGGGATTAACTTTACATAGGCCATCCGCCCTTCAGTCCATCATGAATGCTGCTGCCAGGCTCATCCACCTTACCAAACGCTCAGTGTCTGCTACTCCACTCTGTCAATCCCTCCACTGGCTTCTTCTCACCCAACAAATTAAATTCAAAATTCTAACAACAACTTACAAAGCCATCCACAACTTGGCCCCCAGCTACATCACTAACCTAGTCTCAAAATACCAACCTACATGTTCCCTTCATTCCTTCCAAGACCTCCTGCTCTCTAGTTCCCTCTTCACCTCCTCCCATGCTCTTCTCCAGGACTTTTCCAGTGCCTCTCCTATCCTATGGAACTCCCTACCCCAATCTATCTGACTATCTCCTACTCTGCTTGCTTTTGGACGATCTCTGAAAACCCTTCTCTTCAGAGAAGCCTATTCTGTCTTTACCTAACAACTGTACTCTTACTTTCTCCATCAGCTCATCCCCCACAGCTATTACTTTTTGTATCACTTGACCCTCCCTACTAGATTGTAAGCTCTAATGAGCAGGGCTCCCTGATTCCTCCTGTATCAAATTGTATTGTAACTGTACTGTCTGCCCTCATGTTGTAAAGCGCTGTGCAAACTGTTGGCGCTATATAAATCCTGTATAATAATAATATTTGTTCAAAAAGTGCAAAAATACCTATTTATTTTGTCACAAATCTTGTGAACTGATAACCTCCCCTGCTCTCTACCAGTGCAAAAGGGGGGTAATGGAGATGAAGAGTGGGAGTATATGAGAAGGGGTTATAAAAATGAGGCGGTGAAGGAGGGGAGCTTTGTGTTCTCTGCAATCCAAGAGAAATTAAAGCAGTGTTCCATCCGCGATTTTTAATTTTTTTTAAAGTCAGCCGCTACAAACACTTTAGCGGCTGACTTTTAATAAAGACACTTACCTGTCCTAAGCGCCCACGATGTCAGCCCCCCGAGGCCGATCCCTTGATCGTGGCAGGTCCCTGCACCGCCATCCTCCCTAAGGGAAACAGGCAGTGGAGCCTTGCGGCTTCATTGCCCGTTTCCTACTGTGTATGCGCAAGTCGCTTTATGAATGGGCGTCTGTTCTCTGGGATACACACAGTTCCCAGAAGACAGCGAGCCCCATTCCCCAGAAGACAACGTGAGGAGGACAAGAATGAAGACCAGCCACGGACTAGGAAGAGGCAGATTAGGAAGATCTGCCTAGCAGCTGCCATTTATTTATTTTTGGAGCATTTTTATGACATTTTTTTTAGGGTGGACCTCCGCTTTAAGTGGGCAGAACTGATACGAAATGCTTAGGAGTTCAGAGCTGGTTTGTCAAGCCTAGGAAGACGTAGGAGGACACTATATTTCTGGCACATCAATAGCTATTTTTCTGCACTTCTGCAGCTTGTTTAAAATGATAAGACACTGGTAAATGTGCATGTATTCCAGAGATGTACAAAATATGTTTTTTATTTTGCTTTGAATATGCTTTAATGGTTTTGAACTATGATGTGCTTTATAATCAGGGCTTGCTGATAAGTTTATAGAATTATCAGTTTTTTTCTTCATTTATGGTTCATTAGCGTCTATAAAAGTTTGCTAAGATTTTAACAACTGGGTTTTTTAAAGTGTATGTAAGGCATTTTTTTGGATAGAGTAGGGAAGGTTTAGACTTTGTGACAAGTTTCTATTGCTGTCTGTGTCCTCACTGGAAAGCTTTAGCTCTTCAGTTTGTCCTGGTGACTCTTGCCACTGAGACAAAGTGAGGGGAAATCCAAAATTGCAGAGAAATAAACTAACCCTTAGCAAATTGTGTCCCTTTATGCAAATTAGTATTGTGAGCCATTTACATAAAGGGCTGCTTTGTATTCCCAGCCTGGCACCCTAATCATATGTAAGCACCATCCTAGTTCTTACTTCACTTCACCTATAATATAATGATGTGGAGGTTAAGAATTTAATAATGATAACAGTCCATGGATGTACAATATAAAATAAGACTTGTATTTCTTCTGTAACAACTAGTTTCATTAATATTTAGTGTCATGTTCATTTATTATTGCACTGTCAGTTCTACAATGAAATGTTAAGGTAATTTTCTATGCTAATTGCCCTTGGATGTTGGGTCGATGCCGAGTTATATTGTTTCTGAACTCTTCACTCCTTCATGAATGTCTTCTTTGTCAAACATTCTTCTCTAGAACTGTGTTTTGTCTTCTACAAGGTTCTGTACCCTTTTTGTACTTGGGTCATGTTCTTGGTGTCTTTGGAATCCGCTATTCAGTTTTTGACATATCATTCATCTTTCTCAGACCTCACACATCCAGTTTAGTGCAACGCACCCATTATATATCTGTAACAGACTGCTTTATCTAATTAATAACTTCAGTGTTTTAGCCACCAATTAATGTGACTGTCAAATGCTATAGTTCTGTCACAACACCATTACCATATTCCCTTCAATACTAAAACATAGTGGCATTTAGATGTTGGATCTGTAGACCCTCATCATTCTGAAAAGTCACCTACTAATTCACAAAACATTAAAAGATTATAACATAAGGGATCATAACATTTGCTATATTAAGCATGATGGTTTATGCTCATGTAGCGGGTATTTGAATTTAGGGGAAGCATCTGGGTGGTAGTGTAACCCAGATGCACTGATTGCTAGGGAATCCGAGACCCTTTTGTGGTTCTTGGAGGACTCTGGTGGTGTGAGGTTCCCTGTGGCCTACAGGTGGCGTTGTCGCCCTGGCCGGAGTTGAACTCACACTGCAAGACCGTGTCTTTTTGTCCTTTCCTGGCGCTGGTACAGTGGGGCGGGGAACCTGCTGGAACGCAAAAGGAGAGGAGATAAAAGGGTCGGACACCCTGACCTTGGGGTGCAGAGTCAGAGGACGCGGCCGCACCCAGGCACCTTCAGCTTGGGTGCTGACGTCCCAGAGTTCCGGGCCCAGGTGCCCTTGACCTGGCCAGAGTGAGAGATGGAGTCCATCTCAGGCACCTTTAGCCTGTGGTGAGGTACTATGGCAGATGCCTGGGGCTCAGTACCTTTGACTGAGTTCCGCGAGGGTGGAGGAATCCGAGGGGGCCCTAACTCTTTGGGTGCCCGTGTCTGAGTTCGTGAGGACTGGTGAGCGGAACTTCTCTGGAGAGTCCGGCGCAGCATTGCTGGTGACAGAGAGGCTTCCGGTGACTCCCTTGGACGGATATCCTTCCCCTGACAGGGGCCGTGCTAGCGAAGGTAATTCATGTTCTACCTCACATAGTCAGTGGCAGTGACTATTCGCCATTGGTGACACTACAGTGGTTAGCGATACCATGAAGGATTGTGCCTCGACCTACTCCCATTAATAATGAACTGTTGCAAAGGTCCCAACTTGACTGTGCTGTATGTTTATTCGCTGAGAAGAATAAAACTGTGTTGGACCTATTCAGTGTGTGGAACTCTGGTTACTAGGAGCAAAGGGGAGAGAATCTGAGGAAAGGATTTGACCCTAGGACACCTACACAAAGCTCGATCTTTCTGGCCTTCACCTCTTCACTATGGAGGACATGGGCCGTGGTGTATCTCATCCCTCCCCCCCAGTACTGACACCCCTAGACAGAGACAGACAAGCCAAGAATGAGAAGGGGTGAGAGGGTGAGGTCGCTACACTCAATTAATAAACTTGACTATTATCTTTGTGTTTGTCGGGTAACTGCACACGTTAAGGTGGGTGCCAAAAATCTGGAGATCCAATAAGCATTTCTAATTTCACTTTTACCTGTGCACCCTAAAATGAACATAATAGTGACAGTCCCACTAGCTGTCCCATCTAACACTGAAGCATCGTCTTTGAAAAGTTTACTCTTCATTTTTTCTTCCTTTCCTTTATTAAAGTTTTCATATAGCCATTTTTATTACATTTGGATAGAGTGGGGAAGTTCTGCCCAGTTTTTATTTGCTGTCTGTGTCCCCACTAGGTAGATTCACCATCTCTATTTGTCCCGGAGACCACTATCACCAAGACAGAAATTCATTCAAAATCCAACATTTTAGAGTTGGTATAAGAGCCATTTCCAATGGCTACATGGGTTCTAATGAAAATGGCAATACCCCTTACGTTGTAGAGATTTTATCTTACTTCCGGTTTCATTTTTAAGACAGAAATTGAAGGGAAATCTCACCAACACAACATAGACAGCAATAAATAAACTGACACAAGTTTTACCCTCCTTACTCTAGCCAAAAATAATAAAAATCAGGTTTGGCTATGCATACACGTAATTGCATTATATTATATGTATTTGAAGTATATTTCTTTACTATTTATGTATAAGGTATGGCTATGTTTAATTAATAATGAGAAAATAGGTTGGACTGGATGGACCTGTGTCTTTTTTTCTACCGTATAACCTATAACATTGTTTTCAATAATGATTGCCAAATGATTTGATTTAAAATTCTGATTAAGCCATGTGTTTAGCATATCTGTATCTATGCAACAGTATTCATACACCTGTGATTCATGTTTGAAAACATGCATATTTTTTCATATTTCTCTATAATAAACAAGATCTCCCAATGATGCAACAGCTTCACTAAAGGGCATGGAAAGAGTCCAAAAGTTGCAGCAGGTGTTTAGAAAAAATACACAGGGATTCATATACAAGCCAAACATTGAAAAGGTTTGAAGAACCTCAACCTTTAGGGTCCCCTGATGCCTATGTACATACATTTGTGTTGACACATGTTACAATGCGCTTTAGCTCACACATCAGCATGGGTGTTACAATGCTTTACCATTTATTGTCAATGACACCCCAATGCACATATACAGTCAAGAAACTTACCTCCCCTTCAGCCCACCACAATGAACAAATGTGAATGCTTTGCATTATGGTGCATTGTGTTTGCCATAAATAGTGCAGGTATGTTTTAAATGTGCTGTGAGGCTTGTTATTGGGCCATTAAGAATGAATGGGATGTCTTAATGAGAGCAAAAACACACCCATAGGTTTGAAGCAGCCTGCCAGAATTCAAAGGTTTTTTCCCTTTTTTACGAGTACTGGAGTGTGATTTGTTAGACAATGAGCTCTACATTGTGGGTAGTTGGGGTAATGTGGTGTGTATGTTGCCCATACCTAAAAGTTAAAGTTTTTCATTGATCTATATTAACATTTGGAGAGGTGTTCAGTGATGTGAAGGTAGCAGCTGGCATCTCAATAAGACAGTCCCCTTGCCCAAAAATGGCAAACCAAGTAAGTCTCTAAGAAAGGAGGCTTCTGAGCAGCTTAGGGCCCATTCACAGTTGGCTCATGGGTCAACATGTCTTACCACAATGCATGGTATTGCATCTGCTCTTGTCAGGAACCATGAATCAGATGGAGACAGGAGTGCAGTTAAATCACACTAGTTTAATAATAAATAATAAAAAGGTAAATAGAGTAAGCATAGTCAAAAACATAGCCAGAGTTCAGTAACTGGATCAGGTAGTCAGCCGAGCCAAAGTCCAAGATCCAGCGATGAAGGTAAAGGACAGCAAGCAGGATCCGTAGCCAGAGGGAACAGCAGTCAAGCAGGTCTTCCACTGGAATGCAGGAGAAAGTCTGTAGTGATGTTAACACAGGCGAAGGCGAAGAGCAAATGAACTGGAAGTCCTTAAGTAGGCAGCTGACGAGCAGATCCTCAACAGGTGAATCACTGGAGAGATGGAAGCTGGCAATTAACTGACAGCTGAGCTGCCAGCACAGAGAAGGAAGGCTGAGCCCTGACAGCTCTATATGCAGTGCTGTGCTATCTGTTGTGAATGGAAACCCAACATGTTGTAGAGTAGAACCCAATGCACTGCATATACCATCCTTTGTGTTGTCCTGCATTTTTTTTTATTGTACATTTTTTTTATCTTGCAACCAACCCATTTATAATGAATGAACTGCCTTGACGCAACACATGCTAATGCTTGCCATAACACATGCTAACACCTATGCACTAACAAACTGCGACAGAATGCTTAAGTGTCAATGAGCCCATAATCACCCTACCAGCACACACTCACTGCTTCTTCCTGCTCAACAGCAGTCTACAATACCTGTCACTTTCCCCTGTGACAGTGCCCAGGTCTAGCAGTCACTCTCTATGAATGAGGAATGCGATCATCACGTTGAGACTTTGCTGACATCGGGCAGAGGATGGAATGGGGTCGGGGGCCTTTGCTGAGACACTAACTTTGCCCTGCATGGACAAACTGACAATTCCTCTTTAAAGTGGCTGACCTACAGTATCATTATGATGGTTTCTCGGACCATACAGTAATAACACAGTGTAGGTGTCCATTAAATTGAAGGAAGCTTTTCAACTACTAAGGTCAGATGGGCAATCTGGGTACAACATTTGATCACTTAAGCAGAAATAATAATAATAAATGCTATGATTCCCATCTAAAAATTTCCACAGTTGCACAGTCGTTATACAACAAGTGTATATCCATTTTCTGAAAACCAAATTAGGAGGTACTATGTTCCCCAGAGTCTTTGTGTTTACTGACCATGTAATTAACGTGACGATTTGCTCTACTTACTGATCCGTAGCACCATATTTCCTGCTCAAGCACTGGAAAGAGAAAAAATCTTAGTTGCTCTTTTAGTGAAGAAACAGGTGTCATCAATAGCAACAAATGATTTATTAACAGACCTACAGAGTCTTCCCATGGGAATAGACATTTTACCTCTCTGTTGCTAATTCATTTCATCCTGCAGGTTTTCAGACACATCACATGTTTTCTAGGTTAAGTGGCAATGAAGATTTATTGACTGTGTTAGATCAATTCCGCTTTAAACTGCTCTGACACACAGAGAACATACCAATGTACTGGTGATAATCTTAGGTTACATTTCATACCAGAACTTGTGCACTTTTTTATATTTTTTAAATTTTTGTTACCATTCTCTTCTGAATATTTAACTTCTGTATCCCATGTTCAGGTAAGTTCACAGGAGAATAGAGGACACAAAAAGGCGTATTTGCTACCAAAAAAAGTGTACTGATGGGTGTGTAAGTACACAGGGCCGGACTTGGAATAAAAACCAGCCCTGGGGGGGGGCGTAGTCTCGGTATGGTGGCGTGAGGACGCATCCTAACAGAGCTCCCAGCCGGCGTTTTCCCTTTAGCTAGCTACCGTCACTTACCCCACATTACCGGCACCCACCAGATCCCTCGGATGTCCAACAAGCCAGACAGACCATCCGCGGCCTCAGTCACCACCCTGGATTGGTACCTGCGATCGCAAAAGCTGGCAGCCTCCACGCTGGCAGCTTCCAAGATGGTGCCGGCAGCTTCCAAGATGGCGCCGGCCCGCTCTGCAGCCTCGTTCATTACAGGGGATTCCACAGTGCCCGATCTCCCACAGCAGCGGCCAGACGACCACACGATGCTGCCCTTCTCACCCCCATGTGATCTCTCTCCCTGCCTGCCCAGATCGCTGACGGTCTCTGCAGATATAGAGGAGGAACTGCTCAGCCTGGAACACGCTGCCTCTCCATCAGCTCCTGCATCACTCGGCACCCTGTGCTTCAGCCCAGAGCACCCCGCAGAGCATGGAATTCCACCTCCACACCAGGTCACAGTGAGTACCCTCGGTGGCCCACCTCAGTCCCCTGTACTCCCTTTTACAGCCAACTCTGAGCAGAGGCTATGGGCATTTCTCCAGCAGCTCCCCACTAGAGCAGATTTTGAGTCCCTTGCACAGAGGATGGAGACTGCAATGAAGGGTGAAGTGCAGGCTCTCAAACAGGAAGTGTCTGTGCTGGACACCCGGTGGCTGCAGTGGAGCAGGAACAGGGTGCCATATCTCAGTCTGTGCAGACCTTACAGTCCTCTAACTTTGATCTCAATGACCAAGTTGTTCATCTGCACTTACTCCTTGACGACCTGGAGAACCGTAGTCGCCGACAGAATATACGGTTAAGGGGGTCCCAGAATCTATCCCACAATCAGAGCTGCGCTCGACAGTGGACAATATTTTTAATCGCTATCTGGACCGCACGCCAGACTCTGAGGTCATCATTGACAGAGTTCACAGAACCTTGGGCCCAAGATCAGACTCATCAGACCGACCTAGGGATGTCCTTTGCTGCCTACACTCTTTTATCCTCAAGGAAGACATTCTACAGCGGGCCTGGTGGGTGGGAGTTCTGGAGTTTGATGGCGCAGCCGTCCACCTTTTACCGGATGTTTCCAGAAAAACTCTTCTCATGCGGCGGTCCCTCAAACCACTCCTGGATGCTCTGAACGAAAAGGGTCTTGCCTACAAGTGGGGTCATCCATTTCATCTCATCGTCCGCAAAGGAACAGACACCTTCCCTTTGCGTCACCCTTCGGAACTACCAGACCTGTTTATCTTTGCTGAGATAGATTCAATTCCAATACCCAACTGGCTTATAGTGCTTGTCTCTGGTGATCCCCGACGCCAGGCCCCCCTAGGCGGATCACAGAGGGCACGTTACCATCGGCGTGGTCGGGTGGCTTTTCCCAAGCCAGAGTGACAGGGCACCCCCGATCCCTGCGCCTGAATAAAGAGGCAGCCGGCTGAACATTCCACAGCAGACTGTCAGTCTATACGCAGCTTTATCCCTTGTTTTGTTTTTTTTGCTGAACAAACAGGAACTACTAACCACTAATATATAACTTTTTTTTTTTTTTTGGAGGGCCAACCCTGGTCTGTGGGGGGAGGGACCAGTAAACCGATGGTCTTTCTGAGACGGCCAATGCTACGCCTCAAATCACTGAAAAGCAGAGTCCTTCCTAACGCTATGAAGGGTTAAATGGTTCCCCTTTTTACTTTCACGTTGCTAATTACACTGTGTTTTATTCACATGGGTAGTACATTTTATTGTCTGTTGCTTCCCCAGATATGTACCCTGAGTGTTTTAGGGTTGGAGTGAGTACATTATAGCCACACACAGGAGTTGGGGCTCTGCCTTGGGACGGGTCCAATGGCCAGGTAACCCTGACATTTTGGGGGCGGTCCATCGATCTGTCCCAGGACTTGAGCATTGGACCACTGATGGTCCCATTTTTCCCTCTACAGGGGGCTCTACATTTGGATTTTCAGTGATATGATAAGATGCCTGGCTCCACTGCACGGCGAGGGCCTCCCATGCACTATAAAGAGTCAGTATAGCTCCCCTTTTGACCTCCACATTGCTTGTTGCACTGCAGCTAATACCCATGGTTCTGACACTTTACCGCTTTCTGCTATCCTAATTAGGTTCCCTGACCATTATGGGTTAAACTGTGACGTTAACAGCCACACGTGGGAGACGCGGCTCTGGCTTGGGGCGGGGCCAATGGCTGGATGACCCTAGAGTGTGGGGGTGGGCCTATCGACCTGTCTCGGGCTCAGAGCACTAGAGCAGTGATGATTTCACCCTTCCCTTTGCAGAGGGTTATATGTTAGCAGTTTCAGTAATGTGATAGATTGCCTTGGTCAGCTGAACAGCGAGGGCTGCACTTGCTATATACAGTGTTAATATAGTCCTCCTTTTTGACTTATACGTCATTTGTTGCACTGCCGTTTATGCCTATTAAAACCACATTTCTCTGCCTGCTGTGTTTCTAATTGTGTACCCTGGGCTTCATGGGTTAGGCTGTGGAGTTTCAGGCCGCACTGGGGAGTAGCAGCTCTGCCTTGGGACGGGCCTGGGGGCTGGTTGCCCCTAAGGTTCTGGGGTTGATCGGTCAGCCTGTCCCGAGCTTAGAGCATTAGACCAGTGCAGATTCTACCCTTTCCATTGCAGGGAGTTTCCTAATGCGGGCTTCAGAGGTGGGATGGCATGTTTTAGGTCACAGGTTGGGGAGGGTCTCCCCTATGCGTTTAAAAAGTTACTATAAATCCCTCTTTGTTTTTTTTTTGTTTTTTTTTATGGTTTTTTTTATGGTTTATTACATTGCATTTTAGGTTCCTTGATGTTCAATTTCACTGACTAATGTTCTCATGGCTGTATTTCCTGAGTGAGTAAAGTTGGATTGTGGATTTTACAGTCACAACCGGCACGTGCACTGTCTCAGGACAGATCCAGCGGTTGCGCATCCTCATATTTGGGGGTCTGTCCTGTTGCACTGCCCCAGGCTTAGAGCACTACCCAGTGCCGACTTCGCCTTATGTTTTGGGAGGGTACTTTCTCAATACTCACCTTGTTACCAATGTATTTAAGCCGTGGTCTGTTTGATGGTTTGTCGATCTGCATGTATTACCTCACTTTTGGGCACTGCCGGTGCTCCAACACTGGTCGATGCTGGCTGCGGGGACGCCAATGGCTGGGGCTCTGTGCCTATCCGTGCCTTACTACTCCCCACACTAGGTATACTCTGCCCTGGTGGCAGTAGCTTTACTCTGCAGAGTTTCTATCTCTCTCTAGACTCTTCCTTTTTCTTTGCTTTTTCTCTCATTTTCTAAACTTCCCTCCCCCTTCCCCCTTTTTTTTTCTCCTCTCCTACATTCCACGCCCCAGGGGAGGGCACCAGCGGAGGCGGAATCTTTAGCAGTATGTCGGTCAAGATCCTCTCTTGGAACGTGAAGGGGCTGAATTCGCCGGAGAAGCGCACTAGCTGTCTAGCCGAGCTTTGGAGACACAGAGTGCACATTGCATTTCTCCAAGAGACTCATTTCAGGGCGGACAAGATACTCAGGCTATCCAGCAAACACTTTCCGACGGCCTACCATAGTCCGTCCTCAACCTCAAAATCTAAGAGGACGAGTATCTTCATATCTAAATCCCTACCATGGCAACTCTGCGATGTACACCATGATCAGGAGGGTAGATTATTGCTTCTGAAGGGAAAGATCTTCTCTCAGACATTCACTCTCGCGAACATATACCTCCCCAACTCCAATCCACTCCCAACCCTTGAGATCTTTTTATCCACCCTTGACATTTTTCTCGAAGGAACCCTGGTCTTGGGAGGGGACTTCAACTTGACCTTGGACCCACACAGAGACTCCTCCTCAAGCTTGTCCTCTCTACCCCGAGGAGCCCGACTTCACCTCAAGAAACTTTTGCACTCACATCAATTGATCGATATATGGAATATATTTCATCTGCAGGAGCGGGATTACACCTTTTATTCAAATGTACATGGCTCTTATTCCAGAATAGATTTCTTCTTTTTAAAACACTCGGCGATACCCCTGGTCACCAAGACAGACATTGGCCACATCGCACTCTCAGACCATGCCCCAATCACTCTGGAGCTTACACTCTCCCAAGCGTCCCCCAATACTTCCACGTGGCGACTCAATGAGGCCCTCTTAAATGACCCCAATATTGCGGCGGATATCCGTAAAGAACTTGCCTTATATTTCTCCACTAATGTAGGCTCTGTGGAAAATCCGATCTCTGTGTGGTCCACACACAAAGCCAGACCAGACCGTACGATTGAATCGGAGCTGACTAGGCTCCGAGAAGCCATAAGGGAGCATTCCCTATACGAAGCGAAACATGTTCTGTTGAAGGCACGCCGCTCGTTTTACGAATATGGAGATAAATGCGGCCGCTTACTGGCCAATGCCCTACGTACTAGGCGAGCACAGAAATATATAACAGCTTTACTTTCGTCATCTGGGTCTAAAGTCCACTCTTCTCCGGAACTGGCGGAGAGCTTCCAAGACTTTTACTCTAAACTGTACAACTTAGACCAACCTTCCCCCTCCGATTTGTCGCCCCGGAGCCCCTCGGACATCTGCGACTATCTTAGGGAAGCCAATCTCCCTACACTGACTACGGAAGAGCGTGAGGATCTTTCTAAGCCCATTACAGTAGAACTTGCAGCGGCAATAGCTGACACTCAGTCTGGTAAGGCTCCCGGTCCCGACGCATTCACCCTCCTTTACTATAAGCAGTACCAGGTTTCCTTGGCACCTCACTTTATCACGGCTTTTAACGCAGTCTTAGACGAACATGGATTCCCTGCAGACATGCAACGTGCATCCATTTCAGTGATCCCTAAACCGGGTAAAGACCCATTACTCTGTGCCAGCTATAGGCCTATTTCCCTTATAAATTGTGACATGAAACTATTCACCAAAATCCTGGCTTCCAGAATGAACGTCTTGTTGCAACGTTTAATTGCACCAGATCAAGTTGGTTTTATTCAAAATAGGGAGGCTAGGGACAACACTATCCGGACTATGAACATCATAGACACAGCAAAACTCTCCCATATTCCACTCTTAAGCCTCGTACACACGACCGAGAATCTCGTCATGAAAAACACGTTGTTTTTCTTGACGAGATTTTTGGACAAGAAACTTGTCCCGGCCGAGTGTACAGACGCTCGATTCAAAGAACCCACGGTTCTTTGAATGGAGCGAACGCGGTGACGTCATCGACTACGACGAGCGTGCGCTCGTCACATTCGATGCCGTCGCCGCCATCTTGCTTCACCCTAACTATGCCTAGGAAGCTACCGCGCATGCGTCAAAGTCATTTCGAGCATGCGCGGGCTTCCCGGAGGACAGGTAAGTGTACACACACACACTTTTCTCGTCGAGAAACAGGCTGACGAGAATCTCGACGAGAAAATAGAGAGCAGGTTCTCTATATTTCTCGTCAAGATTCTTGTCGGTTTTCTTGATGAGAAACCTGATAGCCGCGTACACACGACCGATTTACTCGGCAAGAAAGCTCTGCCAGCAAGTTTCTTGTCGTTTTTCGACGAGAAACTCGGTCGTGTGTATGAGGCTTTACTCCTGTCCACAGATGCCGAGAAGGCCTTTGACAGGGTGGACTGGACCTTTCTTCAACAGACACTCAAATTTGTGGGAATACCGGACCCCATCCTTTCATGGATTTCAGCCATATATAAGAACCCCACCGCCACAGTACGAGTAAATGGCTATGATTCCAGTCCCTTCTCCATATCCAATGGCACCAGACAGGGCTGTCCCCTGTCCCCACTATTATTCGTTCTCTCTCTAGAACCTTTCTTACAACATATTAGAGGTAACCTATCTATACGAGGCATCACAGCCAGCAACTACCAATACAAGGTGGCCGACGACCTCTTATTTTATATCTCTGAGCCTCTTACCTCCTTACCCTCCTTGCTACAGGAGTTGAAACGCTATGGTAGTTTGTCTAAGTTTAAGGTCAATTTACAAAAATCGGAGGCATTAAATATCTCCTTAACAGATGCTACCAGAGCAAGCTTATTACACCCCTATTTTCCATTCGAATGGACTACCCGCTCAATTCAGTATCTAGGAATGAAAATTCCGACAAACCTAAATGACATACTCTCCCTCAACTACCAACCTTTTTTGTCAACGCTAACCGCTGACCTCAAAAAGTGGGACCCTTTAGCCCTTTCTTGGTTTGGCCGTTGCAACGTACTTAAGATGAACGCGATGCCCAGACTGCTGTACTTATTGCAGGCACTACCAGTGAGAATACCTCAGACCTTTTTTCATGCGGTTCGGTCGGTATTTATCAAATTCATATGGAGAGGTAAACATCCACGCCTTGGTAGATCGTTACTGTTACAACCTAAGCTGAAGGGCGGAGTGGGTTTCCTGGACCCAGTATATACTATACTGCGGTACATATGGCCAGGGTTGTGGACTGGTGCCGACACAGTGCCTTGAAACTCTGGGTATCGCTGGAACAAGAGGCAGCCCAGGCTCCACTCCCTGGCCTGCCCTGGGCGGGAAAAACCCACGTTACACGCTTAACTACTCATCCGTTGATAGGCCCCACTTTAACGGAAATGGACAGGTTTTTCCAACTTTCTACACTAAGCAGTTTCCATTCCCCAATGACGCTGATTGTAGGGCACCCTGGGTTTTTGCCCGGTCTCACCGATCCGGCTTTCTTATCGCAAAGCTGAAGGGGACTTCTGAGGTCCTCGCAACTATTGCGACCGTCGTGATGGATATCTCCAGAGACATTGCTCTCTGGATGGGCCCCTCTTAAACTAGATCACTGGAGGACCTTGCAGTTATCGCACTTTTTTAGATCATTGCCTAGCCCGGCGCTCTTTACGCATAGGCTCCAGTCTTTCGAGGAGCTCTGTCTGGGAGAGGGCCCGATCCGGAGATCCTTATCAACCTCATACAAATCTCTGTTGGATCTCCATGCCACAGAAGACCCCCCGTTCCTAGCCAAATGGGAGAGAGACCTACAAATTACCTTTACCGAACCTCAAAAGGAGAGAATACTTTTTTTTGCTCAGAAATCCTCCCTATGCAGTAGGTACCAGGAAACCACGTACAAAATTTTGACACATTGGTACAGAACCCCATCAGTTTTGGCAAAAATATTCCCTCTGCAGACAGACCGTTGCTGGCGTTGTGGCCTCCATTCGGGTACCCTTCTACATATTTTCTGGGAGTGTCCTACACTTGCTACTTTCTGGCAACCAGTGCTTAAGCTTATACATAAGCTCACAGACATCTCACTGCAAGATAACCCAGCTGCGGTCCTGTTTAACCTCACTCCATTGTCAAGGAAACAATATCACAAATCCCTTCTCAAACACCTCCTTAATGCTGCACGGGCTTGTATTCCGCCTTTGTGGAAACAACAGTCTGCACCAACGGTAGCTCAGTGGTTCGCGAGAGTGAAAGACATAGGGCAGATGGAAGATCTGACAGCGGCATTGCAGGATAAGTCTGAGGAATACAAGTCCAAATGGATACATTGGTACCTCTTCCGCTTCTCGGATGAATTCCTCCAATATACATGATTAAGACCCTTTATCGGAGGTTTCTGCTGCCTGACTGACACTGATGGTGCCTTCTCCTGGGAGGCACCCCTCCCCCCCCCTTTTTCCTTTTCCTACCTCTCCTTCACCTTTTTTTTTTTTCTTTCTCTTTCCTGTTTCTTTTCTAATTATTTTCAAATAAGTAAACGAAAATATGGTGTGTACAGGATAGCATTCTCTACCCCATTTTAGACTTCCCTCTATGATGTGACGGATTTCCATAGCAATCTAGAGATTCCCCCCCTCAGACGGGCTTGTCTTCGGTATGACCTGCCTGAGGGGTTTTCTACATGAAGATAAGAATGTTTTGTATTTCTTATTGCCTTTATTTTTTTTGATATTTCATAATATAGTATGAAGTAATGGTTGTACTTAAAAAGTTTTGCATTAATTGCTTGTTCTGAGTAGTTGCCTTTTTATTGTACCTGTGACACATCTTTAAATAAAGAATTAAAAAAAAAAAAAAAAACAGCCCTGGAAAAAAATTCATACCAGCCCCATAGCATTTTTATACCGGCCCAACAGCAAACGTCATTATTTTCTTGTTCATAAAAGGGAAAACCATGCATTTTAAAGCACATTTGAAGAGTGTATTATATATAGAGAAGACAAATATGAAAGCACATAGGGCTTTATATATATTGTGACAGCAGGAAGGTAAAGTCACCTGGTTGCATCCAGGGGGGTAGATATATTTCGCCCAGATTCAGGCTTTACGCCGACTTATACAACTAGGGAGGGAGTTGATGAAGCCCAGCTGAGGCTAGTGGGCTCATGGATGACTCATACCTCTAGGGAGAGTGCTGGGCGTCGTGCAGGCAGGGAGTTGATGAGACCAGCTGAAGCTTGTCAGCTCGTTTAAGGCCTCTATAAAAACTCCCAGCTTCATTAGGTGTTTGCTCATGCCTGGAACCAGACCTGTGTGGACTGTCTAGGGAGACTGAACCCCTGTGCGGTGAGACAAAGCCTGTGTGGCTATTTGCTTGGACATTTAAAACCAGGGACTTAGGGACTAGGACAGCACTAGGCTGATCCCAGTTGTTAGTTAGGAAACCTGTATGTTTAGTCAGAGGTCAAGTTGACCAGGATTTATTTTATTTATGTTTCTTTTGCTTTGCTGTGTTTTGTCACTGTAAATAGAAAATAAACCGCACCTTTTTGATTTTGAAAACCACAACCTCCGTTTGCTGGGCCTGTTTTTGTGTGGGGAGCCCATCCCGGGGGTCACACACACCCGCTGCCGAGCTAACCCCCTCACAGTTGGTGGAGAATGCAGGTAGTTTTTTTTTAAGCCAGCATGGAGGAGATACTGAAGCAGCTGGCTCTAGCAAATGCCAATCAACAGCAGACAAATGCAGGTTTGCAAAAGAGCCTTGCAGCTCAACAACAGAACTTCGCAGCCCAGCAGCAAGCTCATCAACAGAGCCTTGCAGCCCAGCAGCAGACAAACGCAACTTTGCAACAGAGTCTGGAGGCTCAGCAACAAGCCCAGCAGCAATCTGAGGCCCGCTTCATAGACCTGTTGCAGAAGCAAGAGCAGAGACTACAACAACAGATGGAAGCAGTAATGCAGCAACGTCCGCAGACCAGTGAGGAAAGCCGTCCCACTAATACCGCGTCCTTTGGGGTGAGTCGTTTATTGACAAAAATGACTGGAGAGGATGATCCAGAGGTATTTTTGACCACATTTGAAAGGACCGCTGAAAGAGAAAAGTGGCCTGAGGAGCAGTGGGCTGGACTGGTGGCTCCTCTGTTAACTGGTGAATCGCAGAAAGCTTACTATGACCTAGAGCCTAACCAAGCAAAAGACTATGTGATGCTAAAAGCTGAAATTTTGGCAAGGCTGGGTGTCACCCAGGCTGTCCGGGCTCAGCGTGTGCATAACTGGACTTTCCAGCTTGGAAAACCCCCCAGGTCTCAAATGTATGATCTCATTCACCTGAGCAGAAAGTGGCTACAGCCAGAGACTTTGTCCGCACCAAAGATTGTGGAACGTGTTGTAATGGATCGGTTTTTGAGAGCTCTTCCTACTGCCATCCAAAAATGGGTAAGCCATGGAGACCCAGAGACGGCCGATGGTCTTGTGGATCGTGTGGAGAAATACTTGGCTACAGAGAACCTGACGGCCTCTTCCAGAGACACTCGGACTTTCCACCCTAAGACCAGACCATCCCCAGGGGCGGATAAGAGGATTCCAAGGGGTGAGGGTGGAGAGAGTGAGAGGGTGGGAGCTCTACCCCAAGTTTGGCGAGAACAGCCTGGGAAATCAGCGGCTCAAGAGGCGGCAAGAAGGATCGTTTGCTACCGCTGCCGGCAAGCGGGACATATTGCAGCCAATTGCCCGGTTGTGGAGGAACCCATGCAGTGTGACTTTCTGACGGGCAGACGTCAGTCGCTGTGTGCGACAGTCGCATGCACTGCCATTCGAGGAACTGAGAAACATTTATGCAAAATGTGTGTTAATGGTAGAAATGTTGTGGTATTGCTGGATTCAGGTAGCCTTGTGACCCTGATAAAGGCTGAGTTAGTTAAAACAGAGGTCTTTGGGAATAGCAAGGTAGCTGTTATTTGTGTGCATGGGGACACCCGAGAGTATCCAGTGACTACAGTGTGTTTCGAGACCCCCAAAGGTACCCTCTCTCATCCAGTGGGCTTAGTATCTCAGTTACCGCATGACGCCATTGTGGGAAGGGATTTTCCGAAGTTCTGGGAACTGTGGGATGATCCTGAGCCCCCCACTGGTGCCCCTATGTACCAGGAATGTGATAGCCAGAACTCCCCTGAGAGTGGTGAGGACTCTCCGGAATTTCCCTTATCAGTATTGGCAGGGGAGACTCAAGAAACTGGAGAGGAGCCCACCTCCTCAGACGAAAACCTACCGTCTGTGGAGTTTTCTGATCTTGAGGTTCACAGGGAAAACTTTGCCACAGAACAGTTGAAAGACCCCGCCCTAATAAAGGCACGGGAAAACGTAGTGAAAATAGATGGCGAGTTAGTGAACCCAGATAATACCTGCACTTACCCATACTTCAGCGTAGAGAAGGACCTACTGTATCGGGTGGCAAAAAGGGCAGAAGAAACCGTTGAGCAGCTTGTGGTGCCCAAACCTTACAGGAAGTTGGTGTTGGAGTTGGCCCATGGGCACATTCTTGGAGGTCATCTGGGGACAGAGAAAACCCGAGAGAGGGTATTACAGAGATTCTATTGGCCGGGGGTGATGAAGGACATAGAAAATTATTGTTCCTCCTGCCCTGTGTGTCAGAGGTCGGCCCCGATGCCACATTTCCGTAGCCCGCTGGTCCCTCTACCCATCATTGAGGTCCCGTTTGAGAGGATCGCCATGGATTTGGTAGGGCCTATAATCAAGTCCGCTAGGGGGCACCAGTACATATTAGTTATAATGGACTATGCCACCCGTTATCCAGAAGCGATCCCTCTCCGAAATACCTCGGCCAAAACCATAGCCAAAGAGCTATCTCTTGTGTTTAGCCGGGTGGGTATTTGTAAAGAACTGCTTACGGACCAAGGTACACCCTTTATGTCCCGGGTTATGAAGGAGCTGTGTAAATTGTTCAAAGTGACGCAATTACGTACATCTGTGTATCACCCCCAAACCGATGGGCTGGTTGAAAGATTCAACAAAACCCTAAAACAAATGTTGAAGAAAGTGGTGGATAGAGATGGAAAGGATTGGGACTGTCTACTTCCTTATCTGATGTTTGCTATTAGGGAGGTGCCCCAATCCTCTACGGGATTCTCCCCCTTTGAGTTACTGTATGGGAGACACCCAAGAGGGCTGTTGGATATTGCCAAGGAAACTTGGGAAAGTGAGAGTTCTCCCCACAGGAGTGTGATTGAGCATGTCGCCCTGATGCAAGACCGAATTGCACAGGTAATGCCCATCGTGAAGGAACATTTGGCCCAAGCGCAGTTAGCACAGCAGAGAGTGTACAACCGTGGAGCCAAGACCCGTACCTTTTCCCCAGGGGATAGGATACTGGTACTTGTCCCTACGGTTGAAAGTAAATTCCTTGCCAAATGGCAAGGCCCCTATGAGATAATGGAAAAAGTGAGCGAAGTGAATTACAAGGTCAGACAACCAGGAAGGTGAAAGCCCGAACAGATCTATCACGTTAATCTGTTGAAAGCCTGGAGGGATAGAGAGTCCCTAGTCGCAGACACTTGGTCACCAGCTCAAACTGGTTGCGTGATTCCTGAGGTTGGAATAGCAGCCACCTTGTCACAACCCCAACAACAGGAGGTTAAGGAGTTTGTGCTTCGCAACAAGGAGGTATTCTCTGAGCTGCCGGGACAAACATCTGGGGTAGAGCATGACATCATTACCCCGCCCGGTGAAAGGGTGAAGTTAAAACCCTATCGGATCCCAGAGGCCCGACGGGAGGCAATACGGGAGGAAGTACAGAAAATGCTGAACTTAGGGGTGATAGAGGAGTCCCAAAGTGATTGGTCTAGTCCCATTGTGTTGGTGCCTAAACCGGATGGGAGCTGGCGATTTTGTAACGATTTTCGTCAGTTGAACAAAGTTACAAAATTTGACACCTACCCCATGCCACGTATAGATGAGTTGATCGACCGGCTGGGAACAGCCCGATACATGACGACTCTTGACCTCACAAAAGGGTATTGGCAAATCCCCCTGGCCAAGTCGGCCAAAGAGAAAACCGCATTTGTAACCCCAGACGGGGCGTTCCAATATAAAAGAATGCCGTTCGGGTTACAGAATGCGCCGGCCACATTCCAGCGGAAAATGGACCAGATGCTGAGGCCCCATCGGAAGTATGCTGCGGCTTACCTGGATGACGTAATTGTCCATAGCACAGATTGGGCCTCACATCTGCCAAAAGTGCAAGCAGTCCTGGACTCTGTTCGGGAAGCGGGGTTTACGGCTAACCCCAAGAAGTGTACCATTGGGCAGGAGGAGGCCAAATATCTTGGGTACACCATTGGGAGGGGAGTAATAAAACCCCAACTCAACAAAGTCGAGGCCATCCAGAGTTGGCCACGTCCCAACAGCAAGAAGCAGGTACGAGCCTTTCTGGGAATCGCTGGGTATTATCGGCGATTCATTCCCCACTTTGCTTCTAAGGCTGTGCCCCTAACCAACCTGACAAAGGGGAAAGGGTCGGTCATGATTAAATGGACCCCCGAGGCTGAGGCAGCATTCCAATTCTTGAAACAAGCCTTATGTAGCCAGCCAGTGTTGTACTCACCCGACTTCTCTAAAGACTTTGTCGTACAAAGTGATGCGTCAGATGTGGGGTTAGGAGCAGTATTGTCCCAGGTCTGGAACGGGGAAGAGCACCCAGTCATTTACCTCAGCAGGAAGTTGAAGTCCCATGAGGTAAATTACGCCACCGTTGAAAAGGAGTGTTTAGCGGTGAAGTGGGCTCTAGATTCCCTTCGGTACTACCTGCTAGGTAGGCACTTTGACATGGTTACGGATCACGCTCCGTTAAAGTGGATGGCTCAAAACAAGGAAACAAATAGAAGAGTGAATAGGTGGTTCCTGGCCCTCCAGGAATTCAACTTCACAGTAAAGCATCGCCCTGGCGTTCAAATGGGGAATGTGGATGCTTTGTCTCGAGTACATGAATGCCTGATTGCTGGTGTTCCAACCCCGAGGTTAAAACAAGAGGGGGGGTATGTGACAGCAGGAAGGTAAAGTCACCTGGTTGCATCCAGGGGGGTAGATATATTTCGCCCAGATTCAGGCTTTACGCCGACTTATACAACTAGGGAGGGAGTTGATGAAGCCCAGCTGAGGCTAGTGGGCTCATGGATGACTCATACCTCTAGGGAGAGTGCTGGGCGTCGTGCAGGCAGGGAGTTGATGAGACCAGCTGAAGCTTGTCAGCTCGTTTAAGGCCTCTATAAAAACTCCCAGCTTCATTAGGTGTTTGCTCATGCCTGGAACCAGACCTGTGTGGACTGTCTAGGGAGAGTGAACCCCTGTGCGGTGAGACAAAGCCTGTGTGGCTATTTGCTTGGACATTTAAAACCAGGGACTTAGGGACTAGGACAGCACTAGGCTGATCCCAGTTGTTAGTTAGGAAACATGTATGTTTAGTCAGAGGTCAAGTTGACCAGGATTTATTTTATTTATGTTTCTTTTGCTTTGCTGTGTTTTGTCACTGTAAATAGAAAATAAACCGCACCTTTTTGATTTTGAAAACCACAACCTCCGTTTGCTGGGCCTGTTTTTGTGTGGGGAGCCCATCCCGGGGGTCACACACACCCGCTGCCGAGCTAACCCCCTCACAATATATATATATATATATACAGTATATATATATATATATATATATATATATATATATATATATATATATATATATATATATATAAATAAAAGCAAGTTCCAGTTAAAAGTGCTAAAAGTGGTCAATCATCAACGGGGACCCCAGGAACTCTGGGAACATGGGGGCAGGGGGACTCTGTTGACCAGAGAACACCTTCCGCAGAAAGAATACACTAAGGTAAGGGGGGTGGGTTTACTAATATAGGGGGAAACCTTTATATAAGAACCCCCCCTTACATTGTTGTATTCACTCCCCCCCCCTTACATCAGTGACCCCCCCTCAGACTGGCCTTGTGGCGCTGTCACTGACATCCTCTCAGGTGCACCGTGGATCAGTCAGTCAGCTCCAGCTCTAGTTTTATCCTATAGTCTCCTCTCCACAGTCCATACATGTCTGACTTCTCCCATGACAACCATCCTGGCAGCACTCCCTCTCTTGACTCCTCTCCAGACTCCCTCAGAGACTGCAGACATGAGATGGTTAGAGGTTGCGGACATGAAACAAGAGATGGTCAGAGAACGCAGACATGGTACAGGAGATGGTCAGAGACTGCAGACATGGTACAGGAGATGGTCGGAGACTGGGGACATGGTACAAGAGATGGTCAGAGAATGCAGACATGATACAATAGATGCTCAAAGACTGCAGACATTGTACAAGAGATGCTAAGAGACTTCAGACATGGTACAAGACATGGTCAGAGACTGGAGACATGGTACAAGAGATGGTCAGAGAATGCTGACATGGTACAGGAGATCAATGCAGCCTCATCAGTGCCCATCAATGCAGCCTCACTGTGCCCATCATTGCAGCCTCACTGTGCCCTTCAAATGCAGCTTTACGATGCCCATGAATGTAGCCTCACCGTGCCCACCAATGCAGCCTCACTGTGCCCGTCAATGCAGCCTCACTGTGCCCATGAATGCAACCTCACTGTGCCCATGAATGCAGCCTCACTGTGCCCTTGAAAGCAGCCCCATTGTGCCCATGTATGCAGCCTCACTGTGCCCATGTATGCAGCCTCACTGTGCATATGAATGCAGCCCATGAATGCCGCCTTACTGTCCATGAATGCAGCCCATGAATGCAGCCTTACTGTCCATGAATGCAGCCCATGAATGCAGTCTTACTGTCAATGAATGCAGCCTTACTGTGCATGAATGCAGCCTTACAGTCCATGAATGCAGCCCATTAATTCAGCCTTACTGTCCATGAATGCAGCCCATGAATGCAGCCTTAGTGTCCATGAATGCAGCCCATGAATGCAGCCTTACTGTGCATGAATGCAGCCCATGAATGCAACATTACTGTCCATGAATGCAGTCCATCAATGCAACCTTACTGTCCATAAATGCAGCCTTACTGTCCATGAATGCAGCCTTACTGTCCATGAATGCAGCCCATGAATGCAGCCTTGCTGTGCATGAATGCAGCCCATGAATGCAGCCTTACTGTGCATGAATGCAGCCCATGAATGCAGTCATACTGTCCATGAATGCAGCCCATGAATGCAGCCTTACTGCCATGAATGCAGCCCATGAATGCAGTCATACTGTCCATGAATGCAGCCCATGAATGCAGCCTTACTGCCATGAATGCAGCCCATGAATGCAGCCTTACTGTCCATGAATGCAGCCCAAATCACTGCTCCCGAAAAAATGTCAGTTTTTAAAACTTTTTTTTGCATTGATACATGTTCCCTGGGGCAGGACCCGGGTCCCCAAACACTTTTTATGACAATAACTTGCATATAAGCCTTTAAAATTAGCACTTTAGATTTTTCATGTTCGTGTCCCATAGACTTTAACGGTGTTCGGATGTTCGAACAAATTTATTGCCTGTTCGCAAGTTCTGGTGCGAACCAAACTGGGGCTCATCCCTACTCTAGACCTGCTCGTGTGATAGTAGATGGAACACTGATTGAATCAGTGTTTCGCCTATCACACAAGTCGGTCTAGGGGGGCGGGACCTTCCTATAAGCAGCACAGCCGAACACAGACCCAGCCAGCTCTCACACACAGCGCGGGAGATGCCTGGTGTGTGTGATACATAGGAGAGAGAGAGGAGGAGGGGAACGCTGCAGGCAGCCTACCGGGAAATATCCCGGTATCCCGGTGGGCCAGTCCGGCCCTGTAAGTACAGTAACCTATAGAAACCAGTTTAAAAAACTGATTGGAGCAGCACTGTGGCTTAGTGGTTAGCCCTTTTACCTTATGGCACTAGGCTCTTCTCTGCAGTTTAAATCCCAACCAGACCACAAACAACCTGCATGGAGTTTGGATGTTCTGCCTGTTGTCATGTAATTAGGGACCTTGGATTGCAAGCTCCTTGGGGGTAGGGACTGATGTAAGTGAATAGTATGTGAAGCACATGTACCAGGAATGAAACAGATTTTACACCTCCATTGTAGAAGCACGTTTGTTGTTGTATATCAGTTTCATTGTCCTATGGTATCGAGTAGGAGCAGCTGGTCCATTAGGGGCGCAGGGGCACCATCCCCCTGCAGGGCGCTGGACTTATACATTTGTATGAGTTTTTAATTTTTTGCAAGCCACGTGATTAGAGCCTGAGGCTCTAATTGGCTTGAAAAAAGTTGGGCTCGGGGAGCAGAGCACTGCGCCCCGAGCCCACCCACTTGTGACAAAAGCAAATTAATATTTGCTATTGTCTTCCGGCTTCTCCTCTCGGGCCAATCAGGACAAGAGGCGGATCGGGAGTAGAAGCCGAGGAAGCCATGGAAGCTGTGGAAGCCATGGAGGGGTGAGTGCTGGGGGACCTGGGGGGGTTTGTACCCCCCAAAAAAAGTTTAGCATCAGCCGCCACTGGTATTGAGGGGTTTTAATCTCACATACTGGAATTAGCAAAACACTTTAAATATTTCATGAAATAAATATGGACACGTGTGTTGCTGACCTCTCCTTCTTAAAACACTAGTTATCTGCCTATCAAGCTGATCTGCCAGCTTCGGTATTCTGAGTCACTGACCTGGATTAAGTTTATAGATGAAGACTTCGGAATTTTCTTTGAATATCCTGATATGCATTCTTGTTCTATGTTAGTGATTAGAATGTTTTAAAGCAAAGCTCAACATCCAGGTAGCTAGCATTTTCAGAAGATTAGTAATGACCGCCCTCTTATTTTCCTGATGACAACTTCAATATAAGCAAGAAATACCATCTAAGAAAATTCTGATTAGATTCTATATTGTCACAGATAGACATCAGAAAACAGAGGCGGCTCTAGGCTTTCTGAGGCCTTAGGCAAATCTGAGACATGAGGCCCCATTCACATCCATAATGGGAAAAATAATTAAAGCGATAAAAATTAACTGTATAAATCGCATATATTAAGAGTTTTAAATTCTATGAACTATGAATTCACCGTTTATAGAATTTTCTGTAACCAATTCTTTAGGCAAATTAGGTGGCCGCGAGGCCCCTGTGGGGGCGAGGCCTAAGGCGACCGCCTAATTTGCCTAATTAGAGAGCCGCCTCTGTCAGAAAACTTCATAAAATGCTGATAATTTACTTGATGTGACCCATAATCTGTTTCATGAAAAAGTATCTGGTATTCACAAAGTTTTTTTTACTTTTTTGCTAGTTATTAAATACTTATCTCAAAATTTTGGAATTGACACTTATAGAGAGGCATCGAATTGAATATTTTGATGTGTGTGTTTGGACTAATTTAGATTTTTTGGTAAGTCAGTTAACATGATCTGACCTATAATCATATCTAGTTCAGAAAAAAAAGGATGACCATGAAAATCAAGAAAATATTTTTGTCAGTACCTGAGGAAAGCACCACTGAGTTATATTCTAGGAGCTTCCGCAGAAACCTTGAAAGTGAATAAGAGGCCCGACCTAAAGAAGTATTTTTTCCGGGTCAAAGTTGTTATGGATCATGTTCAATAATAAGAATTTTTCTGGAATACTAATGGTGATCTCAGCATGGTGGATGGCCCAGAGAATGTTGCAAGTAGAGATTATCAATAATTACAAACACCACTATTGTAGCATCGAGCAATATTTTTTACTTTTTTCTATAATAAAAATCCCCCACAAAAATATATATTCCTCAGTTTAGGCTGATATATATTCTTCAACATATTTTTGGTGAAAAAAATTGCAATAATAAGCGTATACTGATTGGTTTGCATAAAAGTTATAGCTTCTACAAAATAGGGAATAGATTTATGTAATTTTTTTTTTCTTTTTATTTTTTACTAGTAATGGCGCCGATCTGCAATTTATAGTGGGACTGCAACATTGCGGTGAGCAGATCGGACACTTTTGACACTTTTTTGGGACCAGTGACATTTATACAGTGATCAGAGCTAAAAAAAGCCACTGATTACTATATAAATGTCAGGGAAGGTGTTAACATAAGGGGGCGATCAAGGGGTTAAATGTGTTACCTAGGCAGTGTTTCTAACTGTGGGGGGATAGGACTGCCTAGAGGAGGAGACCGATCGCTGTTCCCAATCAGTAGGAACAGGAGCCCTGTCTTTCCTCCCCTGACAGAATGGAGATCTGTCTATTTACATTGACAGATCTCCATTCTGTCTCTGTCAGGAGCGATCGCGGGTGGCCGGCGGGCATGGCAACTGCCGACCACGTGCATCGGCACCGACGTCGCGGCGCGGGCGCCCCCTACAGCTCTTGAAGCGTTTGACGTACAGGAACAGCGATTCACCTAGGGGAGCCAACCTGCCACAGAATACCTGCAGTGGCTGGTCCTTAAGTGGTTAAAGGCTACAGTGGCCCCCTACTAAGAAGAATATGTATACAGGCAGTCCCCGGGTTACAAACAAGATAGGTTCTCTAGGTTTGTTTTTAGGTTGAATTTGTATGTAAGTTGGAACCGATACATTATTTAAGTGCAGCTCCAGGCAAATTTACTTTTTACATTTTTTGGATAGCATAGGGAAGGGTTAAAACCCCAGTAACATTTGTTTTGCTGTCTGTGCCCCCGTTCAGAAGATTTCACCTCACTTTCTGTCCTTGCGACAATAGGATTTTGGAAATTTGGGTTGTTGTAAAAAGAATTGATTGGTGATAAAGCTTCAGTGGAGACACCTTTTTCCCATGATAACTCTTGCAGGAGTGAATTTCCTCTCACTTCCTGTTGTCTCTCTTAGTTTGTTAGTATGAGTTGTAAGTAAGTCGTATGTATGTATCTCGGGGATTGCCTGTATTGTATGAGAAACTAAAATAAACAGTAGAGAAAAAAAACCCACCAGAACTTTGTCCCTCTAGAAATACAATATTTATAATTTATTTATTTATTTATTTATTTATAGCGATCATTTCCACATTAACTACATCTAGCGCACTCACCCCAGACTTTACCTGCTTTTATTTCTTTACTTGGCTCCTCCGCAGGAAAAGAATGAGGCACACCGCACCAGCAGCCCGTACCCTCCTGGATGGGGAGGGTGAGCGGTGTTAGTTTTCGGGCCTGCCTGCGGCTAGTGTTAGAATCCTCCCGAGCTGATCTCGTCTCTGCATTAGCCAGAGACAAGTCCTTAATTCTCCCCAGTAAAGTAAAGCCCTGTACACACGATCAGATATCCTATGGATTTTCGTCTGATGGATTTGTCCATCAGAAATCCGATGAAACTGTTTTCCATCAGTCTTGCCTACACACCATCAGTCAAAAAACTGACCGTTCCAAACGTGGTGACGTAAAACACTCCGATGAGCTGAGAAAAATTTAATTCAATGCTACTGAGCATGTGTCGACTTGATTCTGAGCATGCTTGGGTTTTTTATCTGATGGATTTCCCCACAGACGATCGGAAATTGCCATCGGTTTTTTATCCATCAGATAATTTTAAAACATGTTCTATTTTTTAAAACCGATGGAAAAAAGACTGATGGGTCCCATACACGATCGGTTTGTCTGATGAAAACAATCCATCGGACGGTTTTCATCAGTCAAACTGATCGTGTGTACAGGGCTTTACTGTCCACACCAACTGAAAGTCCATCCTTAGTATTTATTTCATAACCGGATAACAAATAGTCTCTATGAGAGCAGACAGGTTGACACAAGACACAGGTCAGATAAGGTGGGAGGAGGTCCAGGCACAAACTCAATTTAGGTTTTGTGACATGGGGGTCACTTTGGACACAGGGTGAGCCAGGAAACAATGGACATTGAGAATATGGCTTGGATTGCTTAAAATGGGTCTGTAATATTTATCCACCAAATTCCCCAGGATATCTGCAAAGAACTATCTACTGTTTTATGAACTCAACAGGTTAAATTAAGAGAGGCTGATATGTCTCCTGTCTCCTTGTGTAATGCTAATGAGCCTCACCTATGCTACAGGCCCTTTCATTGTGATAATGTAGATTGGAGCTTGGTAAACCGTCTGGCTCCATATTATGGGATGTGGAAGTGTCTTCTGTGAGGAGGGGGGGGGGGGGAATCAACCCTCCTGCCTAAGACTGTTTATCAAAGGAGAAGTTTGAACACACCTGACCTGTATCACCATTGTCATTGGACAGTTTAACCCGCCCTGTTCCCCAAAGGATGGGAGGGGAGGGTTTTGAAGAGAAATGTGTTACCATGTGTTTTGAAAATAAAGTCATTCCCTGTTTTGGAACTTGAATACAGAGCGTTGTCTCGTATCTGGGGGGAGAATCATTCGTATGGGGTCTTATTCGGCTGGTTGGAGTGTCTGGTGGCTGTCGTGTGGTTGGAAAGGGAATATCCTAACGGTGTTAACCCCTTTCATACTTGGGGTGCCGTTACAATTGTTAGCAAGCAGTGGGATTGATCCCCACAGCCAGAAGGACAGCTACAAGAGGACACAGGACAATGGAGGCACAGTATGAACGGCTAAAGCTCTCCACCCTCAAAGACTTACTGGAGAACCGGGGAAGACCGGCCAACAACCGTAAGAAGAGGGACATTATCAGAGAACTAGTCGAAATGGATGGACCCGAAAGGCCCAGCGTAACAGACAGGACACCCGAAGAGGCAAGTTTTGATCGGGCTGTTAAACTAAGACTGGCACAGTATGGTCCTAACCCTCCAGCGGAGATCATAGACCTAGTTATAGCGGCTGTGGATGCAAATTGGCTACATCAAAAAGGTGCTGCAGCAGCAGAAGTCACAGCAGCACCAACTGCAAGGAGAGGAGAGGTACAGATACCAGCCGCCATGGAAGAGGAAGTCAGAAGGAGGTTACAAGAGATGCAGATACAGCATAGAGGACCAGTATCAGAGGAGGTCCTGCTGGGATGGTCTGATTCGATCCGCTGCGAACTCTGGAAGAAAGCGCTAGCTCTCGAGCAGCAACACCAGGGAAAGGTTCTCCCCTCCATCTATGTAAGGTACTGGTCGCAGTATGATGTACGAATGCCGTTATTGGGGGAACAACCAAAGCAGGAGTGGACAACTGAGTTAAGCAGGCTGATCCGGGCAGAGATGCGGTTGGACGAGAGCTACAGAGCCCTCGGGTGGTATGTAGCCCAAGAGTGCCCATGGTCAGCGGATGACAGCCCCACGGAAGGCTTTGACTATGATGGCCTGGGATTGTTGTATTGGAGGCTGTCCAGTGACCCTGACTTTGGGAGTGATCGGGAGTGGCGTTTGGAGGAAATAATGGAGCACAGAGAGCGAAAACTGAATGTCTCGGAAGGGCACTGGGCACAGGAAGATTTGGAGTTTCTGGTCGTTCAGGAATGGGAGCTGGAGATTGCCTACAAACAGCTGCTAGACTCTACTCAGCAGCAGGGTGGGGCCCCCTTTGCCTGGGACTATCAGGTGTGAGGGGGTTAGCTCGGCAGCGGGTGTGTGTGACCCCCGGGATGGGCTCCCCACACAAAACAGGCCCAGCAAACGGAGGTTGTGGTTTTCAAAATCAAAAAAGGTGCGGTTTATTTTCTATTTACAGTGACAAAACACAGCAAAGCAAAAGAAACATAACCAAAATAAATCCTGGTCAAGTTGACCTCTGACTAAACATACAGGTTTCCTAACTAACAACTGGGATCAGCCTAGTGCTGTCCTAGTCCCTAAGTCCCTGGTTTAGTTAAAGTCCAAACAAATAGCCACACAGGCTTTGCCTCACCGCACAGGGGTTCACTCTCCCTAGACAGTCCACACAGGTCTGGTTCCAGGCATGAGCTAACATCTAATGAAGCTGGGAGTTTTTATAGAGGCCTAAATGAGCTGACAAGCTTCACCTGGCCTCATCAACTCCCTGTCTGTACGACGCCCCACACTCTCCCTAGAGGTATGAGTCATCCATGAGCCCACTAGCCTTATACAACTCTCCACCTAGTTGTATAAGTCGGCGTAAAGCCTGAATCTGGGCGAAATATATCTACCCCCCTGGATGCAACCAGGTGACTTTACCTTCCTGCTGTCACATACCCCCCCCTCTTGTTTTAACCTCGGGGTTGGAACACCAGCAATCAGGCATTCATGTACTCGAGACAAAGCATCCACATTACCCATTTGAACGCCAGGGCGATGCTTTACTGTGAAGTTGAATTCCTGGAGGGCCAGGAACCACCTATTCACTCTTCTATTTGTTTCCTTGTTTTGAGCCATCCACTTTAACGGAGCGTGATCCGTAACCATGTCAAAGTGCCTACCTAGCAGGTAGTACCGAAGGGAATCTAGAGCCCACTTCACCGCTAAACACTCCTTTTCAACGGTGGCGTAATTTACCTCATGGGACTTCAACTTCCTGCTGAGGTAAATGACTGGGTGCTCTTCCCCGTTCCAGACCTGGGACAACACTGCTCCTAACCCCACATCTGACGCATCACTTTGTACGACAAAGTCTTTAGAGAAGTCGGGTGAGTACAACACTGGCTGGCTACATAAGGCTTGTTTCAAGAATTGGAATGCTGCCTCAGCCTCGGGGGTCCATTTAATCATGACCGACCCTTTCCCCTTCGTCAGGTTGGTTAGGGGCACAGCCTTAGAAGCAAAGTGGGGAATGAATCGCCGATAATACCCAGCGATTCCCAGAAAGGCTCGTACCTGCTTCTTGCTGTTGGGACGTGGCCAACTCTGGATGGCCTCGACTTTGTTGAGTTGGGGTTTTATTACTCCCCTCCCAATGGTGTACCCAAGATATTTGGCCTCCTCCTGCCCAATGGTACACTTCTTGGGGTTAGCCGTAAACCCCGCTTCCCGAACAGAGTCCAGGACTGCTTGCACTTTTGGCAGATGTGAGGCCCAATCTGTGCTATGGACAATTACGTCATCCAGGTAAGCCGCAGCATACTTCCGATGGGGCCTCAGCATCTGGTCCATTTTCCGCTGGAATGTGGCCGGCGCATTCTGTAACCCGAACGGCATTCTTTTATATTGGAACGCCCCGTCTGGGGTTACAAATGCGGTTTTCTCTTTGGCCGACTTGGCCAGGGGGATTTGCCAATACCCTTTTGTGAGGTCAAGAGTCGTCATGTATCGGGCTGTTCCCAGCCGGTCGATCAACTCATCTATACGTGGCATGGGGTAGGTGTCAAATTTTGTAACTTTGTTCAACTGACGAAAATCGTTACAAAATCGCCAGCTCCCATCCGGTTTAGGCACCAACACGATGGGACTAGACCAATCACTTTGGGACTCCTCTATCACCCCTAAGTTCAGCATTTTCTGTACTTCCTCCCGTATTGCCTCCCGTCGAGCCTCTGGGATCCGATAGGGTTTTAACTTCACCCTTTCACCGGGCGGGGTAATGATGTCATGCTCTACCCCAGATGTTTGTCCCGGCAGCTCAGAGAATACCTCCTTGTTGCGAAGCACAAACTCCTTAACCTCCTGTTGTTGGGGTTGTGACAAGGTGGCTGCTATTCCAACCTCAGGAATCACGCAACCAGTTTGAGCTGGTGACCAAGTGTCTGCGACTAGGGACTCTCTATCCCTCCAGGCTTTCAACAGATTAACGTGATAGATCTGTTCGGGCTTTCGCCTTCCTGGTTGTCTGACCTTGTAATTCACTTCGCTCACTTTTTCCATTATCTCGTAGGGGCCTTGCCATTTGGCAAGGAATTTACTTTCAACCGTAGGGACAAGTACCAATATCCTATCCCCCGGGGAAAAGGTACGGGTCTTGGCTCCACGGTTGTACACTCTCTGCTGTGCCAACTGCGCTTGGGCCAAATGTTCCTTCACGATGGGCATTACCTGTGCAATTCGATCTTGCATCAGGGCGACATGCTCAATCACACTCCTGTGGGGAGAACTCTCACTTTCCCAAGTTTCCTTGGCAATATCCAACAGCCCTCTTGGGTGTCTCCCATACAGTAACTCAAAGGGGGAGAATCCCGTAGAGGATTGGGGCACCTCCCTAATAGCAAACATCAAATAAGGAAGTAAACAGTCCCAATCCTTTCCATCTCTATCCACCACTTTCTTCAACATTTGTTTTAGGGTTTTGTTGAATCTTTCAACCAGCCCATCGGTTTGGGGGTGATACACAGACGTACGCAATTGCGTCACTTTGAACAATTTACACAGCTCTTTCATAACCCGGGACATAAAGGGTGTACCTTGGTCCGTAAGCAGTTCTTTACAAATACCCACCCGGCTAAAAACAAGAGATAGCTCTTTGGCTATGGTTTTGGCCGAGGTATTTCGGAGAGGGATCGCTTCTGGATAACGGGTGGCATAGTCCATTATAACTAATATGTACTGGTGCCCCCTAGCGGACTTGATTATAGGACCTACCAAATCCATGGCGATCCTCTCAAACGGGACCTCAATGATGGGTAGAGGGACCAGCGGGCTACGGAAATGTGGCATCGGGGCCAACCTCTGACACACAGGGCAGGAGGAACAATAATTTTCTACGTCCTTCATCACCCCCGGCCAATAGAATCTCTGTAATACCCTCTCTCGGGTTTTCTCTGTCCCCAGATGACCTCCAAGAATGTGCCCATGGGCCAACTCCAACACCAACTTCCTGTAAGGTTTGGGCACCACAAGCTGCTCAACGGTTTCTTCTGCCCTTTTTGCCACCCGATACAGTAGGTCCTTCTCTACGCTGAAGTATGGGTAAGTGCAGGTATTATCTGGGTTCACTAACTCGCCATCTATTTTCACTACGTTTTCCCGTGCCTTTATTAGGGCGGGGTCTTTCAACTGTTCTGTGGCAAAGTTTTCCCTGTGAACCTCAAGATCAGAAAACTCCACAGACGGTAGGTTTTCGTCTGAGGAGGTGGGCTCCTCTCCAGTTTCTTGAGTCTCCCCTGCCAATACTGATAAGGGAAATTCCGGAGAGTCCTCACCACTCTCAGGGGAGTTCTGGCTATCACATTCCTGGTACATAGGGGCACCAGTGAGGGGCTCAGGATCATCCCACAGTTCCCAGAACTTCGGAAAATCCCTTCCCACAATGGCGTCATGCGGTAACTGAGATACTAAGCCCACTGGATGAGAGAGGGTACCTTTGGGGGTCTCGAAACACACTGTAGTCACTGGATACTCTCGGGTGTCCCCATGCACACAAATAACAGCTACCTTGCTATTCCCAGAGACCTCTGTTTTAACTAACTCAGCCTTTATCAGGGTCACAAGGCTACCTGAATCCAGCAATACCACAACATTTCTACCATTAACACACATTTTGCATAAATGTTTCTCAGTTCCTCGAATGGCAGTGCATGCGACTGTCGCACACAGCGACTGACGTCTGCCCGTCAGAAAGTCACACTGCATGGGTTCCTCCACAACCGGGCAATTGGCTGCAATATGTCCCGCTTGCCGGCAGCGGTAGCAAACGATCCTTCTTGCCGCCTCTTGAGCCGCTGATTTCCCAGGCTGTTCTCGCCAAACTTGGGGTAGAGCTCCCACCCTCTCACTCTCTCCACCCTCACCCCTTGGAATCCTCTTATCCGCCCCTGGGGATGGTCTGGTCTTAGGGTGGAAAGTCCGAGTGTCTCTGGAAGAGGCCGTCAGGTTCTCTGTAGCCAAGTATTTCTCCACACGATCCACAAGACCATCGGCCGTCTCTGGGTCTCCATGGCTTACCCACTTTTGGATGGCAGTAGGAAGAGCTCTCAAAAACCGATCCATTACAACACGTTCCACAATCTTTGGTGCGGACAAAGTCTCTGGCTGAAGCCACTTTCTGCTCAGGTGAATGAGATCATACATTTGAGACCTGGGGGGTTTTCCAAGCTGGAAAGTCCAGTTATGCACACGCTGAGCCCGGACAGCCTGGGTGACACCCAGCCTTGCCAATATTTCAGCTTTTAGCATCACATAGTCTTTTGCTTGGTTAGGCTCTAGGTCATAGTAAGCTTTCTGCGATTCACCAGTTAACAGAGGAGCCACCAGTCCAGCCCACTGCTCCTCAGGCCACTTTTCTCTTTCAGCGGTCCTTTCAAATGTGGTCAAAAATACCTCTGGATCATCCTCTCCAGTCATTTTTGTCAATAAACGACTCACCCCAAAGGACGCGGTATTAGTGGGACGGCTTTCCTCACTGGTCTGCGGACGTTGCTGCATTACTGCTTCCATCTGTTGTTGTAGTCTCTGCTCTTGCTTCTGCAACAGGTCTATGAAGCGGGCCTCAGATTGCTGCTGGGCTCGTTGCTGAGCCTCCAGACTCTGTTGCAAAGTTGCGTTTGTCTGCTGCTGGGCTGCAAGGCTCCTTTGCAAACCTGCATTTGTCTGCTGTTGATTGGCATTTGCTAGAGCCAGCTGCTTCAGTATCTCCTCCATGCTGGCTTAAAAAAACTGCCACTGGTTCTCCACCAACTGTGAGGGGGTTAGCTCGGCAGCGGGTGTGTGTGACCCCCGGGATGAGCTCCCCACACAAAACAGGCCCAGCAAACGGAGGTTGTGGTTTTCAAAATCAAAAAAGGTGCGGTTTATTTTCTATTTACAGTGACAAAACACAGCAAAGCAAAAGAAACATAACCAAAATAAATCCTGGTCAAGTTGACCTCTGACTAAACATACAGGTTTCCTAACTAACAACTGGGATCAGCCTAGTGCTGTCCTAGTCCCTAAGTCCCTGGTTTAGTTAAAGTCCAAACAAATAGCCACACAGGCTTTGCCTCACCGCACAGGGGTTCACTCTCCCTAGACAGTCCACACAGGTCTGGTTCCAGGCATGAGCTAACATCTAATGAAGCTGGGAGTTTTTATAGAGGCCTAAATGAGCTGACAAGCTTCACCTGGCCTCATCAACTCCCTGTCTGTACGACGCCCCACACTCTCCCTAGAGGTATGAGTCATCCATGAGCCCACTAGCCTTATACAACTCTCCACCTAGTTGTATAAGTCGGCGTAAAGCCTGAATCTGGGCGAAATATATCTACCCCCCTGGATGCAACCAGGTGACTTTACCTTCCTGCTGTCACACAGGAAATACCAGTTGACAACTATGAAATCCTGGCTGAGGAATCGGCAGTGGAAAATCTGAAGATTGCCGTCCCTAAAGCCGAAGTGGATGATATGGAGTTCCAGGGAGCTAGCCTGGCTGAAGAATTGGCAGTGGAAAATCTGAAGATTGCCACCCCTAAAGCCGAAGTGGATGATATGGAGTTCCAGGGAGCTAGCCTGGCTGAAGAATCGGCAGTGGAAAATCTGAAGATTGCCATCCCTAAAGCTGAAGTGGATGATATGGAGTTCCAGGGAGCTAGGGCAGTTGGCTCATCTTCCCAGCTACAGATTACAGAAGGTATGGACTTAAGGGTCTGTTCAGAGGATGTTATGGATTATGCATCGCCTGCCCAAGTACTGGCAGCAGGACAGAGTACTGCAGACCCCTGCTCTACACCTGTGGCAGTTTTGGAGCCCCGAGATGAGAAGGTGATGGTTCCTCTTTCCCAGGGGAGTTCAGAGATGCAGGGGGGAGAAGCAGCCCTTTTCCCTCCCCAACAGTTAGCCAGAGCAGATGGGGTGGAGTCCCCAGCAGAAGTGCTGGCAACAGGGCAGAGTGCTAGCAACCTCTGCCCAGCACCGGAAACAACTGTGGAGTTTCAGGGAGGCGGGGCAGTTGGCCCATCTCTCCAGCAACAAGCTGAGGTGGTAAAGCTTTTACCCCCAGCTGAATCACTGGCAGCAGGGCAGAATGCTACTGGCCGCTGCACACAACTGCCACTTGAGCGGATATCGGTGGATGGGACTACGGTCTCCACTCACAGCAACCCAGCGGAAGAGCTGGCAACAGAGCAGAGTGCCGCGGGCCTCTGCTCTCAACTAACGGAAGAGGGAGTTCCTGTGGTACTGGATGGGACTTCGGTCCTCACTGACACAACCCCAGAGAGTGGTGGGACACTGGGACAGGAGAATGTCAGACTTGCTTTGCAAGCACTGGGGGATTTTCACCTACCACAAGTGGATGGGACTTCAGTCTCCACTTGTATACCCCAGGGAGGCTGGGCAGTCGGCCCAGATCCCCAACAGCATGACGGACTGAGCCCAGTCACCCTGTCTCCTCTCTAGCGGCTGAAAGGACTCCAGGGAGAAGGGCCAGTCCAGGCCTCTCCCCAGTGGCGGGTATGTTCTCTAAGAGAGGCAGAGGTTGGCTGGGTAAGTAATGCTCTGCTTGGAACAATTGATTTGGGATACTGTGGGGATACCGGCATTGGAGGAATGGCCCTATGGACTAACTTCGGAGTCAACCCGTCTGGGGTCCCCTCCTCTGTTAGTCTCCTGCCGAAAGGGGAGATGTGTGACATGGGGGTCACTTTGGACACAGGGTGAGCCAGGAAACAATGGACATTGAGAATATGGCTTGGATTGCTTAAAATGGGTCTGTAACATTTATCCACCATATTCCCCAGGATATCTGCAAAGAACTATCTACTGTTTTATGAACTCAATAGGTTAAATTAAGAGAGGCTGATATGTCTCCTGTCTCCTTGTGTAATGCTAATGAGCCTCACCTATGCTACAGGCCCTTTCATTGTGATAATGTGGATTGGAGCTTGGTAAACCGTCTGGCTCCATATTATGGGATGTGGAAGTGTCTTCTGTGAGGAGGGGGGGGGGGAATCAACCCTCCTGCCTAAGACTGTTTATCAAAGGAGAAGTTTGAACACACCTGACCTGTATCACCATTGTCATTGGACAGTTTAACCCGCCCTGTTCCCCAAAGGATGGGAGAGGAGGGTTTTGAAGAGAAATGTGTTACCATGTGTTTTGAAAATAAAGTCATTCCCTGTTTTGGAACTTGAATACAGAGCGTTGTCTCGTATCTGGGGGGAGAATCATTCGTATGGGGTCTTATTCGGCTGGTTGGAGTGTCTGGTGGCTGTCGTGTGGTTGGAAAGGGAATATCCTAACGGTGTTAACCCCTTTCATACTTGGGGTGCCGTTACAGGTTTCTCTTACTGTTCTGCTTTCACAAACAGATTTGGGCGTACGGTCTCTGCCACAGGCCGGATGAATATAAAAAGTCACTGCCACTGACTTGGTGAAGTTGGTCTCTGCCACTGACCTGGTGGATAGGGTCTTACCCTATTTGGTCACTGCCACTGACCTGGTGTGCATAGAGTCACTGACACTATGACCTACAGAACATGCACTTCCTTCTTCAAGAAACTTGGCCCTTGTTAAGGAGAAGAACCTCCCTCCGGAGAGTTACCAGAGGCCCCCACTGTCACTACGACTCTGCGCTGGGTCTTCAGAAGGGGTCACCTCCCTGGCCTCCTCGATCCTGGATACGGGTCCCCTCGCAAGGCAGCACCCTGGGAGCCCTCAATCCTGGGCTCCGGGCCTCAAAAATAGTACCTCACCCCAGACTAAAGGTGTCTGGGATGGAACAGGAACTCGGACTCCGGGCCTAGGGCACCCGGAGGCGACACACGCACCACCCAGGCTGAAGGTGCCTGGGCGCGACCCCTTTGGAAGATGGCCGCGCCTTTTTATACCCTCTCCCGACAGGCACAGCAGGTTCCCCGCCCCGCCGTACTGCTGCCGAGAGGGGACAAGAAAAGGCACAACCTTGTATCAGCGGTTTAACCCTGGCCCACGGCAACAGCGCCACCCGGAGGCCACAGGGAACAGCACACCAACACTATCTCCCAAGGACAGAAATGGTCCAAGAAACCTAACAATTAGCGTACCTGAGCCATATTACTACTCAGATACTCCCCTTAAATATAGCACCCCGCTACATACACAAAAACAATAAAAAGATACTCTCGCATGATAGAGTCAGCAGTGTCTCACTCCTATTATCCGACTCCATCCACTGGTCCACTCCCATCTAGACACTCTGTTATCAGGTATACTGATATGCTGCCACCAGACCCAGGGACATGACCACCAGAAACTTTGAACAAGAGGAGCTGGCATTATAATACTGCCCAGTGTTTTGCACAAGCATATATGAATGTGAAGCCAGTCTGTAGCATTAGTGCGCTCACATACAGCTCTTTACAGCTCTATGTCTGACTCACAAATGGTGGCAAGCCTAGAACACCATACCCTCTGATCATAGGCGTGCGCACAGGGTGTGCCAGGTGTGCCTGGGCACACCCTAATCACCCTGCGCTGCGCAGATTCCCCCATGCTGCTTGGCTGCAAAGAAAGGGACTGGGGAATCTCTGTCCTCAGTCCATTTCTCTGTCCCAAAAGTGAGGCATGAGGGCTGTTTAGACCCCTGATATTTCACCAAAATCCTCCAATGGAGTGCCTAAATTATTTGGGGAAAAAAAGAAACAATTATTGTAAAAAAAATATTGTCAAAAATAATAAAAAATATAAAATTGTAAGTAATAATAAAAAAATAATAAAAACAAAATCTTGACACCAATCTCTGCCCTACTGACACTGTCCACCGCTCTGACACCAACCTCTGCCCTATATATATATATATATATATATATATATATATATATATATATACACATACACACGCATGTGTGTTTAAGCTTTGGGGTGTACACCCTAATGCAATGGGCTGCGCACACCTATGCCTCTGATAAATATGCACATGGCATCAATACATTATGGAGCCGTGATGTATGTCTGGTGCTGACTAGGGATGAGCCGAACACCCCCCTGTTCGGTTCGCACCAGAACATGCGAACAGGCAAAAAATTTGTTCGAACAAGCGAACACCGTTAAAGTCTATGGGACACGAATATGAAAAATCAAAAGTGCAAATTTTAAAGGCTAAAGCCTCGTACACACGGTCGGACTTCCATCTGACTTTTCCGTGGTTTTTTTGTCCGAACGGAGTTGGTTGGGAACACTCATAGCATACACACACTCTGACTTTTCTGCAAACTTTCTTAAAACTTTTAACAACATCGCGTGGTTTTTCTGCTCTTTTCTCTTCTTTACTGCCACCCTTTGGTCAACTTCTGCTATTGTTGGTTGATTTTAACATTAGTTGTTTTGTCCATCGGACTAAAGTCCGATGGTTATCTGTACACACGGTAGGACTTTGCTCCATCGGACTTTTGTTGGGCAAAAGTTTGTCCATTTGCAGACCCAACTTTTGTCCGATGAAATCCAAAACCAAACGAAAAAAGTTTGTCCGATGGAGCGTACATACGGTCGGATTGTTGGTCCAACTTGCTTAAAACGAAGTTTGTTGGGCAAAAGTCCAACCGTGTGTACGGGGCTTAATATGCAAGTTGTTGTCATAAAAAGTGTTTGGGGACCCGGATCCTGCCCCATGGGACATGTATCAATGCAAAAAAAAAGTTTTAAAAACGGCCATTTTTCAGGAGCAGTGATTTTAATAACGCTTAAAGTAAAACAATAAAAGTGAAATATTCCTTTAAATTTCGTACCTGGGGGGTGTGTATAATATGCCTGTAAAGTAGCACTTGTTTCCTGTGTTTACAACTGTCCCTGCACAAAATGTAATTTCTAAAGGAAAGAAAGTCATTTAAAACTACTAGCGGCTATTCATGAATTGTCGGGTCCCAGCAATACAGATAAAAGTCATTGAAAAAAACGGCAGGGGTCCCCCCCACAGTCTATTACCAAGCCCTTTGGGTCTGGTATGAATATTAAGGGTCCCCCCAAATTCCATATCAGGCCCTTCAGGTTTGGTATGGATATTAAGGGGAACCCCGCACCAAATGAAATAAAAATGGCGTGGAGTCCCCCCAAAAAATCCATACCAGACCCTTCAGGTCTGGTATGGATTTTAAGGGGAACCCCGCACCAAAATGAAAATAAAAATGGCGTGGGGCTCCCCCAAAAATCCATACCAGACACTTATCCGAGCACGCAACCTGGCAGGCCGCAGGAAAAGAGGTGGAACGAGAGAGCGCCCCCCCTCCTGAACCATACCAGGCCACATGCCCTCAACATGGGGAGGCTGTCCCCATGTTGATGAGGACAAGGGCCTCATCCCTACAACCCATTGTACCCCTACATTGTACCCCTACCATTTTACAAAGAAAGTGTAAAAATTTGTAAAAAACACACAGACACAGTTGGACAAGCCCTTTATTTAAAAAAATAAATAAAATTCCAGCGATGTAATCCCGTCAATGTCCAGCGATGATCCATTCTCCAGCGATGCTGCAGTCTCCCCTCTCCAGCAGGAACGAAACCCCCGGGGTTCCCTATGATAGGGACGGGTGACCCCGCCCCCTCTTACACGTCATGGGGTTTTCATTCCTGCTGGAGAGGGAAGACTGCAGCGTCACTGGAGAATAGGGAAAGGACGGGTGACCCCGCCCCGTGACGTGACGGGGCGGGGTCATCCGTCCTTATCATAGGGAACCCCGGGGGTTCCCTATGATAAGGACAGGTGACCCCGCCCCCTCTCACGCGTCATGGGGGTTTCGTTCCTGCTGGAGAGGGGAGACTGCAGCGTCGCTGGTGAATGGATCATTGTTGGACATCGACGGGATTACATCGCTGGAATTTATTTATTTATTTATTTTATTTTTAAATAAAGGACTTGTCCAACTGTGTCTGTGTGTTTTTTACAAATTTTTACACTTTCTTTGTGAAATGGTAGGGATACAATGTACCCCGTTACCAATTCACATAGGGGGGGGGCCGGGATCTGGAGTTCCCCTTTGTTAAAGGGGGCTTCTGGATTTCGATAAGCCCCCCGCCCGCAGACCCCCACAACCACCGGGCAAGGGTTGTGGGGATGAGGCCCTTGTCCTCAAAGTCATCAACATGGGGACAGCCTCCCCATGTTGAGGACATGTGGCCTGGTACGGTTCAGGAGGGGGGCGCTCTCTCGTCCCTGCGGCCAGCCAGGTTGCGGGGTTCCCCTTAATATCCATCCCAAACCTGAAGGGCCTGATATGGAATTTGGGGGGACCCCGCGTTCTTTTGTTGAGGGCATGTAGCCTGGTATGGTTCAGGATGGGGGGGCACTCTCTCGCCCCCGCCTCTTTTAATGTGGCCTGCCAGGTTGCGTGCTCGGATAAGGGTCTGGTATGGATTTTTGGGGGGACCCCACGCCATTTATTTTTTATTTTGGTTCGGAGTTCCCCTTAACCACTTAAGCCCCGGACCAATATGCAGCATAAAGACTAGGCCCCTTTTTGCGATTCGGCACTGCGTCGCATTAACTGACAATTGCCCGGTCGTGCGACGTGGCTCCCAAACAAAATTGACGTCCTTTTTTTCCCACACATAGAGCTTTCTTTTGGTGGCATTTGATCACCTTTGCGGTTTTTATTTTTTGCGCTATAAACAAAAATAAAGCGACAATTTTGAAAAAAAATTCAATATTTTTTACTTTTTGCTATAATAAATATCCCCAAAATATATATAATTTTTTTTTTTTCCTCAGTTTAGGCCGATACGTATTCTTCTACATATTTTTTGGCCCAAAAAATCGCAATCGCCGTTTATTGATTGGTTTGCGCAAAAGTTATAGCGTTTACAAAATAGGGGATAGTTTTATGGCATTTTTATAAAAAAAAATTTTTTTTTACTAGTAATGGCGGCGATCAGTGATTTTTTTTGTGACTGCGACATTATGGCGGACACTTCAGACACTTTTGACATATTTTTGGGACCATTGTCATTTTTACAGCGATCAGTGCTATAAAAATGCACTGGTTACTGTAAAAATTACACTGCCAGTGAAGGGGTTAACCACTAGGGGTGCTGAAGGGGTTAAGTGTGCCTAAGGGAGGGATTCTCACTGTTAGGGGGCGTGGCTACGAGTGACACATCACTGATCTCCGCTCTGATTACACAGAGCGGAGATCGGTGACAGTGTCAGTAGGCGAGTGGGGAGATGTTGTGTTTACACTAACATCTCCCCGCTCCATTCCTCCGTGAGACGATCGCGGGGATCCCCGCGGCGATCCAGTCCGCAGGACCCGCGGTCCGACTCACAGGGATGCAGGGGCGGATCCAGAGTCTTTTCTCGGGAGGGGCACTGCCAAAAAATATGTTTTTTTGTGGGAAATTTATCAGGGAAATGGCTGGTGTCGGCGCTTCAATCATCCCGGCACCATGGTTGTAATGGTGTCAGGATGATTGAAGCGCATTATTTCTATTATTACATTGTTATATAAAATTAAATAGTTCAATGCAGAATCAGTGGGAGCCCCGAGTGTGTCACTTGCCACCGTCGCCTGCAATTAGTGGGAGCCCTGAGCGTGTCACTTGCCACACGTTGCGGATTGTCACTTGCCACGTCACCTGCCACATCTTGTGGATTGTCACTTGCCACACCTTGTGGATTGTCACTTGCCACATCACCTGCCACACCTTGCGGATTGTCACTTGCCACATCACCTGCCACACCTTGCGGATTGTCACTTGCCACGTCACCTGCCACACCTTGCTGATTGTCACTTGCCTGCCACCAGATGCAGATTGTCATTTGCCACGTCACCTGACACAATTTGTGGATTGTCACTTGCCACGTCGCCTGCCACACCTTGCGGATTGTCACTAACTTGCCTGCTAAGGTGTAGTTTTTGTTGTCTCTTGTCTCGTGTCTCTTGCTGTGTCCCAGACTCCCAGAGTCAGGGAGCAGAGAGATAATGTAATCTCTCTGCTGCCTGCACAGTGAGGGTGGAAGTCACTGCAGGAATGCAGGGCAGGCACGGGCGGTGAGAGATGATCTCATCTCTCTGCTCCCCCGCTCCCGGCTAGCTGATTGGCCAGCTGCCACACTGAGCCTGCTCTCTTACTCTCACCTGTGCTGCCGACACACTGAGCAGCACGGTCTGCCCACGAACCATGCCAGCCGCACACAAACCGCGCCGCAAGCGGAGCCGCCCGCTTTTTTACCCGTCTGTGGAGCCGCACGCTATTGCACCTGTCCGCAGAGTGGCCCGACGTGACTCACTGACGTCACTCGTTACTAGATGCCAAGCGGCCCAGGCGTTAGCAACAAGTGCAGGGAAGAGGCTCCACCCACCTCCTCCTCCGCTCCTGGTATTGTGTCAGTGCGCCGCGTAACTACATTAGACAAGTCTCTCTCTCTGCGCCGCTGATCGGCTGATGTGAGAAACTGAGAGAGAGACTCAGAGAGGCAGCGGCAGCCGCAGAACAAGTACTGTATATACTCGAGTATAAGCTGACCCGAATATAAGCCGAGGCACCTAATTTTACCCCAAAAAACTGGGAAAACTTATTGACTTGAGTATAAGCCTAGGGTGTCCATCTGCATGCCTCACTGTGCCTCACTTTGCCTCACTGTGCCCATGCTTCACTGTGCCCATGACTAGACTGATGTTTAACATGGGAGTCTATAGAAGGAGCGCCCGGTTCTCCCCAGCCGTAGGTCTCCCAGACACCAAACTTTGCACACTTGTAGAGGGGCTACATGTGTGCCAAGCTTGGGGTCCAGGGGACCTACGAGCAGCCGGTACCGGGTCCGCAAAGACATCGGAGAAATGACCGTTTAACATTGGAGTCTATGGAAGGGATGCCCGGCTTTAAAAAATCAGTGCTCCCCGGCCGTAGGTCCCCCAGACACCAAACTTTGCACACTTGTAGAGGAGACATGGGGCCAGTACCGGGTCCCCAAAGTCCGGGAGATCAGGCGCAAAAAAAAAAAAACAGAGCAAGCAAGTGAGTGTGACAGATGGTCTCGGGGGGGGGGTTGCCCTGTTGCCCCCCCCCTGGATCCGCCCCTGCGGGGATGGCGGCAGGGTCTCGAGTGCGCCGCCGGCGGCGTGTGCGTGACCACATGGCAGGCAGTTAAAGGGCAACGTACAGGTATGTGATTGCCTGTATTAGCCATTCTGACGACTTATATATGCCGTGGGCGGTCGTTAAGTGGTTAATATTCATACCAGACCCAAAGGGCCTGGTAATGGACTGTGGGGGGGGACCCCTGCCGTTTTTTTCAATGAATTTTATCTGAATTGCCGGGATCCGACAATTCATGAATAGCCGCTAGTAGTTTTAATGACTTTTTTTTCTTTAGAAATTACATTTTGTGCAGGGACATTTGTAAACACGGGAAACATGCGCTACTTTACAGGCATACTATACACACCCCCCAGGTACGAAATTTAAAGGAATATTTCACTTTTATTGTTTCACTTTAAGCATTATTAAAATCACTGCTCCCGAAAAACGGCAGTTTTAAAAACGTTTTTTTGCATTGATACATGTCCCCTGGGGCAGGACCCCGGTCCCCAAACACCTTTTTTTACAATAACTTCCATATTAACCTTTAAAATTAGCACTTTTGATTTCTCCCATAGACTTTTAACGGTGTTCCGTGGCTTTTCGTATTTGCCGCGAACACCCCAAATTGTTCGCTGTTCACCGAACGGGCGAACAGCCAATGTTCGAGTCTAACTCATGTTCGACTCAAACATAAAGCTCATCCCTAGTGCTGACTAGCAAAAGCAGACATTGCCAACCACTCCTTGGCATGCTTAGCCTTCATGCGAGTAATGCACTGACATCACTTTGTTTACAAACATTCCCCGACAGACCGATCCAGAAATTGTTCCAACAATGATCTGGCAACTGAATTGAAATTTTGGCATAGCTGGGTCAAGAGGTGCTGTCGCCCCCTTGCAGTAAAATACATGCAAGGGGGCTTATTGGAAGAGGGACTGGGTGGGTGGCTAGAATTGGGCTTGAAGAGCAAGAGCAAAGTAAATAAGGCTAAAAAATTAGGCAAATATGTTGAGTCTACATATACTGTATATATTACTTTAAAGGAAGCTTTTACTATAGAAGCTTGGAAGGTGCTATTGCTAGCCCTCCACTTCTAAAAATACCAGTTCTCTGGTCGTAATGCAAAGGCTTCAGTGCTTTCTGAGTAACTGACTAGAGTAAACATAAATATTACAAGCTTTGACATCACTCTGACTTCCATATGCTTCCAAATCGTAGTTATACCCTTGAAAGCGCCGCTGAATAATGATGATTATTTAATGTAGCAAGAGCACAGTCACTGCAAACTCACTGATAGCTGCAGCACAGATAATAATGATGACAAGAGTTCTCCCTATTAGTGTAGAGGCTGCCAGCACCAGGGCCGATCCTAGGGTCACAGGCGCCTGGGTGCAGAAATATTTTGGGCGCCCCCACGTGGGCGTGGTCATCTTACTAACTCCTCCCCTTTGCACATGTTTCTATGGCAACGACTCAAACACAGATATGCTCCCCTAAGGAGTCTTTGTTACCCTGGAATCCTCCCACGATCTCTTAACAATAAACAAAAGGAGATGGTCAGAGACTGCAGACATGATACAAGAGATGGTCAGAGACTGCAGACATACTACATAAGATGGTCAGAGAATGGAGACATGATACAAGAGATGGTCAGAGGCTGCAGATATGATACAAGAGATGGTCGGAGACTGCAGACATGATACAAGAAATGGTCAGAGACTGCAAACATAGTACAAGAGATGGTCAGAGGCTGCAGATATGATACAAGAAATGGTCAGAGACTGCAGACATGATACAAGAAATGGTCAGAGACTGCAAACATACTACAAGAGATGGTCAGAGACTGCAGACATAGTACAAGAGATGGTCAGAGACTGCAGACATAGTACAAGAGATGGTCAGAGACTGCATACATAGTACAAGAGATGGTCAGAGACTGCATACATAGTACAAGAGATGGTCAGGGACTGCATACATATAGTACAAGAGATGGTCAGAGACTGCATACATAGTACAAGAGATGATCAGAGACTGCAGACATACTACAAGATATGGTCAGAGACTGCAGACATAGTACAAGAGATGGTCAAAGACTGCAGACATGCTACAGGAGATGGTCAGAGACTGAAAACATACTACAGGAGATGGTCAGAGACTGCAAACATACTACAGGAGATGGTCAGAGACTGCAGACATAGTACAAGAGATGGTCAGAGACTGCATACAGCCTCACCAGTGCCCATAACCTCAGCCTCACCAGTGCCCATCAGTGCAGCCTCACCAGTGCCCATCAGTGCAGCCTTACCAGTGGCCATCAATGCGGCCTGATGTGGGGGTAGCTGTGTCAGGATCTCTCACCTCAGCGATGTCAGCTCAGCAGGTCCTTGCACGGCCTCCTGGGGGGCTGATGCTCCTGGTCCTGGGGTCAAGTTGTTGCAAACCAGCGTCTAGCCCCACAACCTGAGCCAGTCACGTGCGTCACAACTTTCTGGTGTGCCCTGCCTCCAAGACTCCGGGAGTTTCCTCTGCGTTGCTCTCAGTTCTCCACCCTCTCCCATTCTGCACAACTCCCCCCCCAATCTGTTCAATCCCTCTTATCCCCAGTCTTAACCCCCCGTCTGCCCAATCCCCCATACCCCTAGTCTGCACAAGCCCACCTCCCCACTAGTCTGCACAATCCCCCCCATCCCCCAGGTCTGCACAATTACCCCCTCAGTCTGTACAATTACCGTGTCCCCTAGTCTGCACAATCCACCCTTCCCCCAGGTCTGCACAATTACCCCCCCCAGTCTGCACAATTACACCGTCCCCTAGTCTGCACAATCCTCCCTTCCCCCAGGACTGCACAATTACCCCCCCCCCCAGTCTGCACAATCCCCCCTTTCCCCCAGTCTGCACAATCCCCTCTTCCCCAAGTCTGCACAATCCCCCCTTCCCCCAGGTCTGCACAAGAATCCTCCCTCCCCCCAGTCTGCACAATTACCTCCCCAGTCCGCACAATCCCCCCTCCCCCAGTCTGCACAACCCCCCCTTCCCCCAGTCTGCACAATCCCCCCCTTCCCCCAGTCTGCACAATCCCCCCCTTCCCCCAGTCTGCACAACCCCCCTTCCCCCAGTCTGCACAATTCCCCCAGTCTGCACAACCCCCCCTTCCCCAGTCTGCACAATTCCCCCCCCAGTCTGCACAATCCCCCCTCCCCCCAGTCTGCACAATTATCCCCCCTCCCCCCAGTCTGCACATTCCCTCTTCCCCCAGTCTGCACAATTACCCCCCCAGTCTGCACAATTACCCTCCCAGTGTGCACAATCCCCCCTCCCCCAGTCTGCACAATTACCCCCCCAGTCTGCAGAATTACCCCCGCAGTCTGCACAATTACCCCCCTTCCCCCAGTCTGTACAATCCCCCCTCCCCCAGTCTGCACAATCCCCCCCTTCCCCCAGTCTGCACAATTACCCCCCCCCGTCTTCACAACTACCCCCCCAGTTTGCACAATGCCCCACTTCCCCCAGTCAGCACCCCCCCCCCAGTTTGCAGAGGGGGAGTAAGAAATGAGAGCGAAAAGTAGAGCTTGCCTTAGTCACTATTCAGAAATGCTCCGATCGGCGGAGCTAAATTTCCAGCCGTGGAGGCGGCACGCTGTGAATGCTGGGGGTGGCCCGGGCGAGGCGCACTGTGAATGCTGGGACGGCAGCGGCTCTGACGTCACTGGTTGCTAGGCAGATTCTTCTAGCAAGCAGCACAATTAAGTAGCTTCAGCGCCGGTGGAACGGTGGCTTGGCAGCTCAGCGCCCCTTCTCTGTGGCAGCTAACAGCCGATGGGGTGCGAGGCACCCCCTGCACCCCATCCAGGATTGGCCCTGGCCAGCACACACCAAAGTACAGTCCAAACCCACTGACGTAAGGAACAGTTCAGGGATCTTTTTTGTGGTTTATAGCTAAGTGAACATGGAGAGGGCGTAGGGTTGCATGGGATACGTCAAAACCACTAGTAATAACAGGAGGATACTCTTCTCTAGGGTGCAATCTCCAACCACCATTCTTCTGCTAGACTTCAAAGTACAATTCTCCCATGAGAGACTACGGGAGGCCAAAGGTAGGGACCCCTCAGGAGAGGAACTGTTTGGTTCAGGTATCCCAATAGTACTCTGTCACCAGGATCTTTTAGTAAGTTCAGTACTCATGAGACCAGAGGAGCAGCTGTGCCCATTCAGCTTCTTCTAGATGCCTTCTAGGGAGACTATGCAAACTAGATCTGAAGTCTTGGGATGTCATCAGAAATACTTCCAAATGCAGACCTCTGCCACAACTGGGACCTCAAACAACAGCTTGACTCAGTAGAATGACTTGGTGGGGGTAGCTACACCCACCCAGATAGGTAGAATGCCTTCAACAGGAAGACTCTGCTGTTCTAAAGCTCAGGCTATTTATGTGCTTTTTCAGCCACCTTCTGGGCACACCTCCCCAGGGAGTGGCTGCAACACCATAAATACCCATGCAGCCCACTAGCCTTGCTCCACCCCCTATGTTCCAGAATTTTTTGGAAGGCAGGAGAGAGCAATGAAATCTGCAGACTGTGAAATCCAGAACAGCCAAAAGAAATCAACAACTGCTTCAATGATTATGGAGGAGCCAAAAAGCCCAAATTTACCTAACATCCTAGCAACGTAATTAAGAGGGTGTTAAAGTTCCATCAATAGTTATCTACTAATATTTTTGGTATGTGTCACCCAATGGTTTCACTGTTACCAGGATCTTGTAGCCCACTAGCCTTGCTCCAATCCCTATGTTCCAAATATTACAGAGGAGCCAAAAAGAACAACATTTATCTTACATCCTAGCAACCTACTGCCCAAAAAATTGGCCATGGAATCAAAACTATTATATCACACCCTGAAAATAAATGGATTCACTGAAAAAGAACAGAACTAATTTCTTTGAACTTGATTGAGGAACTGTAAGCTCATTATGTCACCAGTGAAACTGCAAAAATAGGACACTAACAAGACACAGACAGGTTCCTTTGGTGGACAAAGGAGAGCCGGATCTCCTTGTTATACCTGGGTACAACACATTGAACTGGCTGTCAATAGTATGATCACTGATCCAGACAGTCCCCCCATCAAAAGTTACAACCTATGTTGGCTATGCAGAAATCCGTCCCTACATATCAGGCAGTAGTACTATCACCACAATGAATTGCGCCATAAACATTTCGGAACAAATCATTAAAAGTGCTCAGATATCCTGTTTAAGCAGTTTTGTATGGTCCAAATCAAAAATCAAACCTGCCCAATCAATTCACTTTCTTCATCAATGGAAGAGACAAGAATATAATTCTACCACTTTACTAAACTCTGGATCGGCCACATCTTAAGTATGCCGCCCAGTTTTGGTCACCAGTCCTCCTCAGCAGGGATGTGCTGAAACTGGAGAGAGTCCAGAGAAGGGCAACAAAGAGGAGGAGGAGAGGCCTAAAAGTAATTGTAAAGTCTCTGTTTTTTTCTCTAAAAATAACAAACATGTTATACTTACCTGTAGACTTGTGCACAACGGAAAAATTCGTTCCGTTTCGGTTCGTTTCTTTCCGGTCCTGTTGATTCGTAATCATTCGTAATTTTGCTAGACGGGATTTTTCGTGTTCGGACTCATTCGTATTTTTGCAAGCGACATTTTTCGTTGAATTTTTTGTTGCTTTATAATTCGTACTTTCGGTAGAGTACGTTGTTTTTCGTTGATTCTGGACACAACTCCTACTTTCGTAACTTTTTTTGGGTTCGTTGATTCGTAATTTTCCGTGTGTCTCTCACAACGACGCTGCCTATTATGCCTAATGTGCTTCGAATGGATTTGTACTTTTCTAAATACATAGCGGTTATTTGTAACGATTCAAAATCTCGTATTTTACTTTCGTTTTTTACATGCGGCTATAGGCTCCGCCCCTGTACACCATTTTGAGAGGGTTCAGCACGGTGAGGGAGAAGCAGAGAGCAGAGCAGAGTGTTATTGTGCTTCGAATGGATTCGAAATCTCGTATTTTACTTTCGTTTTTTACATGCGGCTATAACCTCCGCCCCTGTACACCATTTTGAGAGGGAGTTCAGCACGGTGTGGGAGAAGCAGAGAGCAGAGCAGAGTGAGTGTTATTGTGCTTCGTATGGATTCGTACATTCGTAACTTTTTCATAACGAATTATGCCGAAGACATTCGGGCATTCGCTATTTGCGGTATAATTTATTTCGGATTCGGTCTTATTCGTAATTGCTTTGTTTGGAAATTCGAATGCTTCCGAATGTCCGAAAGTTGCTAAATTCGGACGAATTTCAATTCGTTACGAAACGAATTGCACAAGCCTACTTACCTGCTCTATGCAGTGGTTTTGCACAGGGCAGCCCAGATTTTGCCCTTCTCGGGTCCCTCTGTGCTCCCTCCTGTTGAGTGCTCCCGCAGCAAGCAGCTTGCGATGGGGGCACCCAAGCCGAGTCACAGCTCCCTGTGTCCATTCAGACATGGAGCCCACATTCTACCCGCCCCGCCCCCTCTCTTTATTGGCTAACTGACTTTGATTGACAGCAGCGGGAGCAAATGGCGCTGCTGCTGTGTCTCAGCTTATCAGGAGGAGAGTCCCAGACAGATAAGACACTCATGGATATCGCTGGAGAGAGATGTGGCTTAGGTTAGGATTAGGGGGTGCTGGGTCGGCTGCTGCACACAGAAAGTTGTTTTTATCTTAATGCATTCTATGCATTAAGATAAAAAACGTTCTGACTTTACACCACTTTAAGAAGAGATATGATCACATACAAATACCTACATAGTGATTCTTGCATTGGGAGAATACTATTCAGTCTCCCGGTCGCTTAAAGAGGTTGTTATTTGTACCTATAGGTAAGCCTAGAATAAGGCTTACCTATAGGTACTGTAAAGCCCTGTACACACGATCGGTTTGACTGATGAAAACCGTCCGATGGATGGTTTTCATCAGACTAACCGATCGTGTATGGGACCCATCTGTCTTTTTTCCATCGGTTTTAAAAAATAGAACATGTTTTAAATTTTTCCGATAGATAAAAAACCGATCGAAAACTCCGATCGTCTATGGGCAAGTCCATCGGATCAAAAACCCAGGCATGCTCAGAATCAAGTCGACGCATGCTCAGAAGCATTAAACTTAATTTTTCTCGGCTCATCGGAGTGTTTTACGTCACCGCGTTTGGAACGGTCGGTTTTTTGACTGATGGTGTGTGGGCAAGGACTGATGAAAAACAGTTTCATCGGATTTCCGATGGACAAATCCATCGAACGAAAATCCATAGGTTATCCGATCGTGTGTACAGGGCTTTAATATCTCCTAAACGTGCGCTGTTTAGGAGATATTTACTTTATACTGCGCTTATAATGTAATCGGCACATGCGCTCTGAAGGAAAGGCCGCCCATGCAGTTTCTTCAGGAGTCAGTGCCGTGAGTGAATGCGCGGGAGTGACGTCACACATCTCAGGCCAGTCACACAGCCGAAGTCCACATCCCCAGAAAGAAGACGGGGAAGGATGGACGACTCAGGCTTCGTTTGCAGGTAAGTGTCACATATTGTGCTAGTAGGCGATGCATACTAGCACATTATGCCTTAACTTTGCAGGGGGGAAGAAAGGGCAAAACATAGGAAGAGTATACTTCCTCTTTAAGAAGTCATGCGGCCACTCATTGTGTTTGGATAAGAAGCTGTTTGATCGACAACTGCATAGGGAGTTCTTTACTGTTTAAACAGTAAGAATTTGGAACTACCTGCCATAGTTGGTGGTGTCAGCAGGGAGTGTCAATAATAAAAAAAAACGGTTAGATGGGCATCTTAGTAAACGTAATGTACAGGGATATGAGAAATGGTTGTGACTTAAACACACCCACTAACACAGGTCAAACTGGATGGAATGGTCTCTTTATTCAACCTACCTGTAACTCTATGTAACTATGTAACTCCAGCCTTACCTTTAGTCCTAAATAGGGATATGCCGAACACCCCCCGGTTCGGTTCAGACCAGAACCTGCGAACGGACCGAAAGTTTGCGCGAACTTTAGAACCCTATTAAATACAATGGACTTGAACGTTCGAAATCAAAAGTGCTAATTATAAAGGGTTTGGGGACCCGGGTCCTGCCCCAGGGGACATGTATCAATGCAAAAAAAGGTTTTAAAAATAGCCGTTTTTTCGGGAGCAGTGATTTTAATGATGTTTAAAGTGAAAAAAAAAAGTGAAATATTCCTTTAAATATCGTACCTGGGGGGTGTCTAAAGTATGCCTGTGAAGTGGCACGTGTTTCCCCTGTTTAGAACTGTCCCTGCACAAAATTAACTTTCTAAAGGAAAAAAAGTCATTTAAAACTGCTTGCGGCTTTAATGTAACGTCTGGTCCCGGCAATATGGGTGAAAATCATTGAGAAAAATGGCATGGGTCCCCCCAGCCCACTACCAGACCCTTTGGGTCTTGTATGGATATTAAGGGGAACCCCGCACCCAAATTAAAAAAAGGCCCTATTCACTCTGAACAGCAGTATACAGGCGGTGCAAACAAGACAGGGACTGTAGGTTTGTTCTTAAGTAGAATCTGTTTGTAATTTGGAACAGATACATTTGTTAAGTGTAGCTCCAGCCAAAAAATCTATTTTTAAGCTTTTTGGAAAGCATAGGGAAGGGTTATCACCCCTGTAACATTTGTTTTGCTGTCTGTGCCCCTGTTCAGAACATTTCACCTCACTTTCCGTCCCAATGACAAATGTTTTTTGAAAATTTGGGGTTTTTATTGTCTGCCTCTCCTTATTGGCCTTCCAGACATACTAATGGCCTGCAGTGAGATGTAGCTGCACAAAGGTGGAATGTACATATATATATATATATAGCGGTATCCCCAGTTAAGAGGGCTGCTGGTATTGATTTCTTGGGCCCTGTAGTGCACCGCTGTCAACCCCTGGCAATCGGCTCTACCCTTCCGTGGCACAGCTAGTAAGGGGAGATGGGACTGCATGACCGGCAACTCTGGGTGACACAGTCCTATGGCAAACACACACAGTAAAATATTTAAACTTCTGTATAAAGTAAAAGAAACAGACACCAATGTACTTGACCCAGATATATTTGCAGAGACCAATGGGCAAGTAATAAACAAGAGTATAAAATTATTTGTAGCTCCCTGCAATAAACAGTATTCAAAGAAACAGAATAGACAGGTATTGCTATGCAACTCTACCGATACCCTTTGTGACAGCAGGAAGGTAAAGTCACCTGGTTGCATCCAGGGGGGTAGATATATTTCGCCCAGATTCAGGCTTTACGCCGACTTATACAACTAGGTGGAGAGTTGTATAAGCCCAGCTGAGGCTAGTGGGCTCATGGATGACTCATACCTCTAGGGAGAGTGTGGGGCGTCGTGCAGACAGGGAGTTGATGAGACCAGCTGAAGCTTGTCAGCTCATTTAGGCCTCTATAATAACTCCCAGATTCATTAGGTGTTTGCTCATGCCTGGAACCAGACCTGTGTGGACTGTCTAGGGAGAGTGAACCCCTGTGCGGTGAGACAAAAGCCTGTGTGGCTATTTGCTTGGACATTTAAAACCAGGGACTTAGGGACTAGGACAGCACTAGGCTGATCCCAGTTGTTAGTTAGGAAACCTGTATGTTTAATCAGAGGTCAAGTTGACCAGGATTTATTTTATTTATGTTTATTTTGCTTTGCTGTGTTTTGTCACTGTAAATAGAAAATAAACCGCACCTTTTTGATTTTGAAAACCACAACCTCCGTTTGCTGGGCCTGTTTTTGTGTGGGGAGCCCATCCCGGGGGTCACACACACCCGCTGCCGAGCTAACCCCCTCACAGTTGGTGGAGAACCAGTGGCAGTTTTTTTTAAGCCAGCATGGAGGAGATACTGAAACAGCTGGCTCTAGCAAATGCCAATCAACAGCAGACAAATGCAGGTTTGCAAAGGAGCCTTGCAGCCCAGCAGCAAGCTCATCAACAGAGCCTTGCAGCCCAGCAGCAAGCTCACCAACAGAGTCTGGAAGCTCAGCAACAAGCCCAGCAGCAATCTGAGGCCCGCTTCATAGACCTGTTACAGAAGCAAGAGCAGAGACTACAACAAATGGAAGCAGTAATGCAGCAACGTCCGCAGACCAGTGAGGAAAGCCGTCCCACTAATACCGCGTCCTTTGGGGTGAGTCGTTTATTGACAAAAATGACTGGAGAGGATGATCCAGAGGTATTTTTGACCACATTTGAAAGGACCGCTGAAAGAGAAAAGTGGCCTGAGGAGCAGTGGGCTGGACTGGTGGCTCCTCTGTTAACTGGTGAATCGCAGAAAGCTTACTATGACCTAGAGCCTAACCAAGCAAAAGACTATGTGATGCTAAAAGCTGAAATATTGGCAAGGCTGGGTGTCACCCAGGCTGTCCGGGCTCAGCGTGTGCATAACTGGACTTTCCAGCTTGGAAAACCCCCCAGGTCTCAAATGTATGATCTCATTCACCTGAGCAGAAAGTGGCTACAGCCAGAGACTTTGTCCGCACCAAAGATTGTGGAACGTGTTGTAATGGATCGGTTTTTGAGAGCTCTTCCTACTGCCATCCAAAAGTGGGTAAGCCATGGAGACCCAGAGACGGCCGATGGTCTTGTGGATCGTGTGGAGAAATACTTGGCTACAGAGAACCTGACGGCCTCTTCCAGAGACACTCGGACTTTCCATCCTAAGACCAGACCATCCCCAGGGGCGGATAAGAGGATTCCAAGGGGTGAGGGTGGAGAGAGTGAGAGGGTGGGAGCTCTACCCCAAGTTTGGTGAGAACAGCCTGGGAAATCAGCGGCTCAAGAGGCGGCAAGAAGGATCGTTTGCTACCGCTGCCGGCAAGCGGGACATATTGCAGCCAATTGCCCGGTTGTGGAGGAACCCATGCAGTGTGACTTTCTGACGGGCAGACGTCAGTCGCTGTGTGCGACAGTCGCATGCACTGCCATTCGAGGAACTGAGAAACATTTATGTAAAATGTGTGTTAATGGTAGAAATGTTGTGGTATTGCTGGATTCAGGTAGCCTTGTGACCCTGATAAAGGCTGAGTTAGTTAAAACAGAGGTCTTTGGGAATAGCAAGGTAGCTGTTATTTGTGTGCATGGGGACACCCGAGAGTATCCAGTGACTACAGTGTGTTTCGAGACCCCCAAAGGTACCCTCTCTCATCCAGTGGGCTTAGTATCTCAGTTACCGCATGACGCCATTGTGGGAAGGGATTTTCCGAAGTTCTGGGAACTGTGGGATGATCCTGAGCCCCCCACTGGTGCCCTTATGTACCAGGAATGTGATAGCCAGAACTCCCCTGAGAGTGGTGAGGACTCTCCGGAATTTTCCTTATCAGTATTGGCAGGGGAGACTCAAGAAACTGGAGAGGAGCCCACCTCCTCAGACGAAAACCTACCGTCTGTGGAGTTTTCTGATCTTGAGGTTCACAGGGAAAACTTTGCCACAGAACAGTTGAAAGACCCCGCCCTAATAAAGGCACGGGAAAACGTAGTGAAAATAGATGGCGAGTTAGTGAACCCAGATAATACCTGCACTTACCCATACTTCAGCGTAGAGAAGGACCTACTGTATCGGGTGGCAAAAAGGGCAGAAGAAACCGTTGAGCAGCTTGTGGTGCCCAAACCTTACAGGAAGTTGGTGTTGGAGTTGGCCCATGGGCACATTCTTGGAGGTCATCTGGGGACAGAGAAAACCCGAGAGAGGGTATTACAGAGATTCTATTGGCCGGGGGTGATGAAGGACATAGAAAATTATTGTTCCTCCTGCCCTGTGTGTCAGAGGTCGGCCCCGATGCCACATTTCCGTAGCCCGCTGGTCCCTCTACCCATCATTGAGGTCCCGTTTGAGAGGATCGCCATGGATTTGGTAGGGCCTATAATCAAGTCCGCTAGGGGGCACCAGTACATATTAGTTATAATGGACTATGCCACCCGTTATCCAGAAGCGATCCCTCTCCGAAATACCTCGGCCAAAACCATAGCCAAAGAGCTATCTCTTGTGTTTAGCCGGGTGGGTATTTGTAAAGAACTGCTTACGGACCAAGGTACACCCTTTATGTCCCGGGTTATGAAGGAGCTGTGTAAATTGTTCAAAGTGACGCAATTACGTACATCTGTGTATCACCCCCAAACCGATGGGCTGGTTGAAAGATTCAACAAAACCCTAAAACAAATGTTGAAGAAAGTGGTGGATAGAGATGGAAAGGATTGGGACTGTCTACTTCCTTATCTGATGTTTGCTATTAGGGAGGTGCCCCAATCCTCTACGGGATTCTCCCCCTTTGAGTTACTGTATGGGAGACACCCAAGAGGGCTGTTGGATATTGCCAAGGAAACTTGGGAAAGTGAGAGTTCTCCCCACAGGAGTGTGATTGAGCATGTCGCCCTGATGCAAGACCGAATTGCACAGGTAATGCCCATCGTGAAGGAACATTTGGCCCAAGCGCAGTTAGCACAGCAGAGAGTGTACAACCGTGGAGCCAAGACCCGTACCTTTTCCCCGGGGGATAGGATACTGGTACTTGTCCCTACGGTTGAAAGTAAATTCCTTGCCAAATGGCAAGGCCCCTATGAGATAATGGAAAAAGTGAGCGAAGTGAATTACAAGGTCAGACAACCAGGAAGGCGAAAGCCCGAACAGATCTATCACGTTAATCTGTTGAAAGCCTGGAGGGATAGAGAGTCCCTAGTCGCAGACACTTGGTCACCAGCTCAAACTGGTTGCGTGATTCCTGAGGTTGGAATAGCAGCCACCTTGTCACAACCCCAACAACAGGAGGTTAAGGAGTTTGTGCTTCGCAACAAGGAGGTATTCTCTGAGCTGCCGGGACAAACATCTGGGGTAGAGCATGACATCATTACCCCGCCCGGTGAAAGGGTGAAGTTAAAACCCTATCGGATCCCAGAGGCCCGACGGGAGGCAATACGGGAGGAAGTACAGAAAATGCTGAACTTAGGGGTGATAGAGGAGTCCCAAAGTGATTGGTCTAGTCCCATTGTGTTGGTGCCTAAACCGGATGGGAGCTGGCGATTTTGTAACGATTTTCGTCAGTTGAACAAAGTTACAAAATTTGACACCTACCCCATGCCACGTATAGATGAGTTGATCGACCGGCTGGGAACAGCCCGATACATGACGACTCTTGACCTCACAAAAGGGTATTGGCAAATCCCCCTGGCCAAGTCGGCCAAAGAGAAAACCGCATTTGTAACCCCAGACGGGGCGTTCCAATATAAAAGAATGCCGTTCGGGTTACAGAATGCGCCGGCCACATTCCAGCGGAAAATGGACCAGATGCTGAGGCCCCATCAGGAGTATGCTGCGGCTTACCTGGATGACGTAATTGTCCATAGCACAGATTGGGCCTCACATCTGCCAAAAGTGCAAGCAGTCCTGGACTCTGTTCGGGAAGCGGGGTTTACGGCTAACCCCAAGAAGTGTACCATTGGGCAGGAGGAGGCCAAATATCTGGGGTACACCATTGGGAGGGGAGTAATAAAACCCCAACTCAACAAAGTCGAGGCCATCCAGAGTTGGCCACGTCCCAACAGCAAGAAGCAGGTACGAGCCTTTCTGGGAATCGCTGGGTATTATCGGCGATTCATTCCCCACTTTGCTTCTAAGGCTGTGCCCCTAACCAACCTGACGAAGGGGAAAGGGTCGGTCATGATTAAATGGACCCCCGAGGCTGAGGCAGCATTCCAATTCTTGAAACAAGCCTTATGTAGCCAGCCAGTGTTGTACTCACCCGACTTCTCTAAAGACTTTGTCGTACAAAGTGATGCGTCAGATGTGGGGTTAGGAGCAGTATTGTCCCAGGTCTGGAACGGGGAAGAGCACCCAGTCATTTACCTCAGCAGGAAGTTGAAGTCCCATGAGGTAAATTACGCCACCGTTGAAAAGGAGTGTTTAGCGGTGAAGTGGGCTCTAGATTCCCTTCGGTACTACCTGCTAGGTAGGCACTTTGACATGGTTACGGATCACGCTCCGTTAAAGTGGATGGCTCAAAACAAGGAAACAAATAGAAGAGTGAATAGGTGGTTCCTGGCCCTCCAGGAATTCAACTTCACAGTAAAGCATCGCCCTGGCGTTCAAATGGGGAATGTGGATGCTTTGTCTCGAGTACATGAATGCCTGATTGCTGGTGTTCCAACCCCGAGGTTAAAACAAGAGGGGGGGGTATGTGACAGCAGGAAGGTAAAGTCACCTTGTTGCATCCAGGGGGGTAGATATATTTTGCCCAGATTCAGGCTTTACGCCGACTTATACAACTAGGTGGAGAGTTGTATAAGCCCAGCTGAGGCTAGTGGGCTCATGGATGACTCATACCTCTAGGGAGAGTGTGGGGCGTCGTGCAGACAGGGAGTTGATGAGACCAGCTGAAGCTTGTCAGCTCATTTAGGCCTCTATAAGAACTCCCAGATTCATTAGGTGTTTGCTCATGCCTGGAACCAGACCTGTGTGGACTGTCTAGGGAGAGTGAACCCCTGTGCGGTGAGACAAAGCCTGTGTGGCTATTTGCTTGGACATTTAAAACCAGGGACTTAGGGACTAGGACAGCACTAGGCTGATCCCAGTTGTTAGTTAGGAAACCTCTATGTTTAATCAGAGGTCAAGTTGACCAGGATTTATTTTATTTATGTTTCTTTTGCTTTGCTGTGTTTTGTCACTGTAAATAGAAAATAAACCGCACCTTTTTGATTTTGAAAACCACAACCTCCGTTTGCTGGGCCTGTTTTTGTGTGGGGAGCCCATCCCGGGGGTCACACACACCCGCTGCCGAGCTAACCCCCTCACACCTTTTTCAGCTACTTCCCCTCGTGGGCAGACTGACACCCAGCAATGCCTACCTATGCAGTCAGGCCTGACTGAACTAAATGAAAGTTCTGTAAAGGAATCTTCGCTAGCAAAACTCGGTGGTGCACTTGATGAACAAAACTTTGTAATCCAACAGGGTAGTAGAAATATAGTATTTGTCTGTGAGCAAGTGCTCTCTCATCAACCGGACCAGTCCCAGTCCGTCTCCTCCGCCGATGTGTCTAGGCACATGGATCCATCGACATTTGGGTCTTCGGTCCTCCTGGTACAGTACAGCAAGGATGAAAAGATGTCTCTCAGGTTCCGCTAGGCTGGCGGAGGGCTCTTTGGAAGAAAATGCCCAGGCTTCAGGCCTGGGTTTTCAGCAGTCTCAGACAGAGTTCTTGCTTGCTAGCTGGGAGGTGTCCAAAGAGACAGAATAAACTCTGCCTCCCCTTTATAAAGTCCCCCCAGCAGTCCTTGCTCCGGGGCAATGCACCCTGGGTGCTGTAAGATGTCTTGGGAAATATAGTCTCCGGATATTAAAGGGGAATACCCCGATACATATATATATATGTATATATATATATATATATATATATATATATATATATATATATATATCTGTACTGATTATAATGCAGCTATCAGAATCAACTGCCTGCTGTGGTATTAGTATGAAAAAAGCAGCAAGAAAAGCAGAAAATACTTGCAGCTCTCTGCCTGTGGTTTTATTATGAGAACACCACAAATTGTACTCAGGTTCCTTTAAGTGAACGCTGTTCAAAGGACAGAAGTACACTACATGAAATAAATGCAGCTCCCTGCCTGTGGTTTTATTATGAGAAGTGAGAACACCACTAACTGTATTCAGGTAAGCTTTAGGTGAACGCTATGCAAAGCACACAGTACACTAATGCCTCTTTTCCACTCAGCGGATCTGTTCGGTACGGTTCGGTACGGTACGCTATTTTGGGTGTTTCCATTATGAAAGCGTGACATTCTGGGTCCTGCTTCAGATGTGGGGCCGTAGAAAATGGAACGGTTCGGTTTAGGGCGGAGCTACAATACATTCCACTGATTGGTGGACACGCTAGGCATTTTTTCTAAACCCTGAATGGTCCCTGACGGTCCGACTTGCAGTGGAAACGCTCACCAGAATAGACCGGACCATTCAAACCGTTCCAAACTGTACCGACCTGAACCGTTCCGTTCAGTGGAAACAAGGCATTAGTGAAACACTGACTGCAGCTAGCACAATCACCTGTCTGCCTATCACAGTATAGAGAATAACAGGAACGGATCTAGCTAAACTGAATACAGTGTATAAATATATATACAACACCTAGGATGCATATATATCCTCTACACACTGTAACTGCAGCTAACTGACTCGCCTGCCTGCTCTATCTAACTCAATATAAATGACAGTCTCTCTCTCTCTGTAAGCTCTCACTTTAACCAACGCCAACACACTACACAAGGCCGCCAAGCCGGCAGACTTATATAGTGTGGGGCGTGTACCTACTCCTCTGAGCCATGATTGGCCAAAGCCACCCTGGCTTTGGCCAATTACGGCTCTCCGTTCTTACCGCGCTGTGATTGGCCAAAGCATGCGGGTCATAGTGCATGCTTGGCCAATCATCAGCCAGCAATGCACTGCGATACCGCAGTGAATTATGGGCCGTGACGCGCCACTCGAATTTGGCGCGAACGGCCCATAATGTTCGAAATTCGGCGAACAGCCGAACAGGCGATGTTCGGATCGAACTCGAAGCTCATCCCTAGTCCTAAACAGTTATGCATGATTTCCTGTGCTGAAATTACGTACTGAGCTTTTCACAGTGTGCATTAGAAGCTGCAACAAAATCATACAGAACCAGCTTAATTTCTGAGCTGGAGGACGTTTAGCATCATTTAACTTTTTCATCTCCAGCCTGACTGTCCCAAGCCCGTCCCTCTTATTCTTTGGATTTTAATGTTACATGTGGCCTAGGGCAGTACACATGCAAATGTAGCATGTCCTAGGAACACCCAATCCTCCAGACTGACATTCAACCATGGAGACATTTTCTTCATTGCATAATTCCTTCCTGGTGTCACGTTCATGTTTTCGAGAAGCTATGTATAGGACCCTACTGGCCCCTCCCACCAGCCATGATCAGCAGGCATTGCATAGGGAATCACAGAGGCCTAGTGATGATGTAACTGGATCTAAAATAAGGTATGCAATAAAAAATAAGGTTTTATTTAAATGTTTAATTTGCATGTTCAATGGGGGAGAACAGAGGAAAATATAAGCAGATTGTACATGCAATAAGATGTAGCTTAGTGAGAACAAGTCTATGAAATATGAAATTCTGATGCCGCATACACACGACTGTTTTTAATGTCATTGAAAAAAACTGCATTTTTCTCGACATGATTTTTCGTGTTTCCTCTCAAGCCTGCCTTGCCTACACACTATCGTGGAAAAAAATGTTTAAGTAAAGCGCGGTGACAACACGTACGACGGCACTATAAAGGGGAAGTTCCATTCGAATGGCGCCACCCTTCATGTTAGTAAAGTTTGTTGAGCGACGTTTCGCGCTTTTCCGCCTCATGCTTTTCAGTCCGTTACAGTGTGATGAATGTGCTATCTCCATTACGAACGCTAGTTTTACCAGAACGAGCGCTCCCATCTCATACTTGATTCTGAGCATGCGCATTTTTTTTCACGTCGTTAAAGTCCACACACGCCCATTTTTCATGACGAGAAAAACGACGATGTAAAAAACAACGTGAAAAATTAGAGCGTGTTCCAATTTTTCTCGTTGTGATTCTCTGTGTTTTTCTCATCGGGAAAACTGCTGGAAAGCCCACACACGATCATTTTTAATGACCATTTTAAAAAATGAAATTTTTCTCATCATTTAAAACGGTCGTGTGTACGCGGGATCAATAGTGACTACACTCATTGCTTTTTCACCTACTAAACACATCTGCAAATGTTTTCAGAGTAAACTTTATACCTTTTGCATTGACATTTTAAATGCAAACTCAAAGAAAACTTTAGCATTCTAAAGAGAATTGTTCCGGCTGATCCAGTTTTGGATAACATGCAAAGTCTTCCTTTATTAGATATTTATGATGTATTTTGAAACATGATAAGGAACATATGTTTTCAGATATATTCCTTTACCTACAATCTTAAGATAAAGTGACAGTTTTTTACGAGCAACAATCCAGGCAGTTGTAAAAGGGCAAAGTTTTTTTTTTCACATGCCAAAGTACACAAGAATGGTTTTCAATATTTCTCAAAAACTTCCTGTTGTTCAAATCAAAGTTACAGTCATACTTTGATCCTGTCGCTGTTCACTAAAAACAATGGAAGGAATATTATTGTTGCATAAAAACATAAAGAAAAAATGGTATCAACAGCAGCAATTTCAATGCAACATAACACAAGGATAGTTTATCTGCTTACAATGTATATGAAAAAGTCACCTGCGCTTGGACACAATACAGGCATACCCCACTTTTAAGTACACAATAGGGTTTATTTACTATCGCCGGAGAGTGCAAAATCAGGCTCACTTCTGCATAGAAACCAATGAGCTTCTAACCCCAGCTTGTTCAATTAAGCCTAGTAATAAAACCTGGTAGCTCATTGGTTTCTGTGCAGAAGTGAGCCTGATTTTTCACTCTCCAGCGATAGTAACCCCATTGTGTACTTAAAAGTGGGGTATGTCTGTATATACAATTAAGTAAAATAGCTGCTAAGACAATTTGCTGGTGGAAACATATACTGTACAATATAAGGGAAAAGTGTAGTGCATCTTAATGTCATAATATGATAAAATTACACCAGAGTGAGTACATAATTTTAATTTATACAGTTCAAAAGTCCATTCCTAGTCCATATGCAGTGCTTGGTAAATAATATGAAATTTAGTCGTAGCCAGAATAAAAAAAGTGTAGCCAGGAGAATGATCCTCCACCACTTCAGAGAAGCACACAGAGCCTCTTGCCAAAAGAAAGGGAAGTGAGGACCCGGTCCACCAGCATACACCATCATCTCCGGGTTTCTCCACATCAAAACAGCTGGACAATGAATCTCCAGAAAATATAAATTAAGAGAAGAAACAAGGCCCTCTCAAAATGTAGTAAATTCGTCAATTCATTTTATTAAATAAAAAAATAACACTCACATGGATTGAATAAAAAAACAGTGGGGTATCAGTGCAGTAAAGTAATGTTTCAAACGAGTAAGATGGCTGTGCTCCACTCCAATACGCAATGACGTCACACACCGATGCTCCACCCATAAATTAAAATTTTATATTTAATCTGGTGTAATCTTATCATATAAATAGAATGCTAACATTGTGCTAAAGAAAATAAGAACAAAAAATTTAAATCAACTGCCAGCACTCAAAAGCCAAGATACAGACTCCAAAATAGTATTATATACAAACAGTGCAGCGCTAAAAAGTAAAACACAATCATATGATTTAATACAGAATCCCTAAAGAAACAGATTCAATTGTAATTGATCAGATAAAATCCAAAGACATGCAAAAAAATTATATAGTCTATGTAAGAAAGTCCATAAAAACAGAAACAAATACAATAAAATCCTCATCCGTGCTCTGCGTGATAAGCACGAACAGGTAAGGGGGGAACGTAGTGATCTTGTAAAAACAGAGAGTCCTGCTCCACACCCAGTGAAAGTTTATACAAACGGCTTACCAGCTTTTAATAACCACTATGTTATAGGTGGTCCAACAGGGCATAAGGAAATAGGTCTCCCCCAAACCTTATAGAAATTAGAAAACCTTACAGGCTCTCCTCTATGACACCGCTGGTATGGATTTTGGGGGGGGACCCCAGACCATTTTTTATTTGATACATTTGGCATGAGGTTTCGTCCATTCCAGAGCCAAAGGAATTACTTTGATTGGTCAAAAGACAAGTCGCAATCATTTCAAAGTTGGACCTGAAGTCGCAGGGCAAAGTCGGATCGGAAGTGGTATGACTTTGGTGACGGATCAGTGTGAACATAGCCTCATCAACAAAAAAGGTCTCTATCTTACATGCATACATACACATACTAGGGACAATTTAACCAACCAGCATGCCTTTGGAGCGTGGGAGAAAAGCCATGCAAACATAGAGAGAACATGCAAACTACATGCAGATCGTTTCCTACCTGGGATTCAAACCAAGGACCCTAATTATGCAAAGCAGGAGTACTAACCACTATGCTGCCCCATATCTGTAGAAACAACCATTTTCAACAAGGGTTGCCTAAGGCATGAAAATTAGCTTAAGAATTCCTATATGATGAAAAGGTTGAGAATGGATGATTTATTGGACGTACTTTGTTGAGATACGAGGAGCAGTACAGCACAACCACTGTATAGCCCTACAACACAGGATACACAGCATGCATATGTAACAATGTAGACATACACTATATTGTCAAAAGTATTGGGACATCTGCCTTTACACAAACATGAACTTTAACCACTTGCTTACTGGGCACTAAAACCCCCTTCGTACCCGGACCAATTTTCAGCTTTCGGTGCTCTCACACTTTGACTGACAATTACTCAGTTATGTAATACTGTGTTGCTATGGCAATTTCTATGGTGACTTTATAATAATAATATAGAGTTTAGGTAGTAACAGGATGTGTAAAGAGCCCCTTCCCTCCCCCTCCATTGACTGGAAGTTCTTTGCTGGAAATGGGTGGGAGGGGCCCCTCCCCCTCCATTGATCAGGAAACAGGAAAGGGGGGGGGGTTTGAAAAGGTGTTTGGGGGAGAGACATGTTTTGAACAACAGTTGGTGTTTGGGAAGGACAAAGGAAGGAGTTGGTCTTTGGAAGGAGAAAGGAAGAAGACATCCCTGCCTGAAGCTGGATAACTTTGGAGACGCTTTTGGGAGTTGGACTGAGCAAGGAACTATGGACATTACATCTTGACCTCCAAGTTGAGTAATTATTTAGTTTACTTAATGTATACGGTACATGTTGTACATGCTTATATATATTTGTAGGCATATATTTTGTAAGCTATAAGTTAAGTGTGTTGTATTGTGCATCCTACAGTTGTATGTGCAGATTTTTCCTTGTTTAGTAAAGCACTGATACACTACAGAAGTTTAAGTTTCCTTGATTTTACCATAAGTAACCTTAATAGATAGACATAAAGCAAAACAATGGGGGCTCGTAGCCAGAATTTGTGCTAAAATTTCAACAGAAGCTGACCTGTTTTCTGTGGTGTGTTTTGTTGCTTGTACTGGGGGAAAAATGCTGCGTACACTGTTTAGGAAGAGTAAAGCTGCAAAGGTTTCTGGTGTCCAGGAGGACTTGAAGGCGTGCACCCTTTCTATCTGGGCCAGAAATAGTCAGTTGGTGTCCGTTGCAAAGGAGCTGGCTGGATATGCTTCTCCTTTGAACAGAGCTTGGGGGGATGGAGTCTCTGATCTTTCCTCAGATTTTAGTCTCAAAAGTTTTGGGTTCAGTAAGGGAGAGATGCGGGCAGTTGCTGTGTTTGGTTTGCATGTCCTGCATGCTCTACATATTGAATCTGAAAAGAGGGAAAAGGCAGAATTGGAAAGAGATTTAATAAAGAAGCAGTTTGCAGTGGCCTCCAAGTGTTTGGAAGAAACTGCAAGCAAGGCAAAAGATTTAGAAAGTAGGGTAATTAAAGTTAAACCTGCAGTGGCTTCCAAGAGTGTTCAAACCACTGTAGGCCGAGCTGAAGATTTGAATGAGCGGTGTGCAGCCCCCATGAATAAATCTAATGATGCTCTAACAAAGGACAAAGGCCCAAAGCCTGTAAGCAGAAGTAGGACATGTGCTACTGTTACTTCTCATAACCGGGAAGCTGAGGATTTGATCAGCTCAAATTACAGAGTTGATTCAGATACAAGGAAGGCAAGGCCTATGATTTCCAGGAGACACATGTGGATTGATTTACTTAAGGTGGGGGTCCCTAGAGAGGAAATAGATGGGATTCCTACACCAGCATTGTTTAAGAAGTGGAAGCAAATGGTTGGGAATGGTAGATTCAGTCACATTAAGTGTTTCTGTTGCCACAAAATGGGGCATTTTGCAAAAATGTGCCATACTGTGAAGCAGCAGGCCTCTGTTCTTCCAAGGATGGCACGGAGAGACATGCAAGTTTATTCGTTACGTTGGAAGTCAATGCCTTTCCGTGAAAGTGTTTCAAGGCAACAGTGGGCACCCTACAATAGTTTTGCAGTTACAAATGGGCAGATAGAGAAATCTGAGCAGTGAGCTATGTTTTTGGCACAGTTGGAAATGAACATATAATCTGCTTTTGTCTCTTACTCTTTTCAGATATTGAGCATCGAGAGGTGGAGCAGGCAGAGCAGACGACCATGCTGGGTGGGAGAAGGAAGACCAGAAGAGAGCTTGATGAAGATGCGGATGATGTCCTAAAGGTGGCTGAATTGGAGTGGACTTTCATCTGAGCATTTCCTTATGACCAAGAGGACAACAGACTTTCATCTGGGACTTTCTTTACACAAACTGCCAAAGACATTAACCCTGCTCAAAAGTAATGTTGCAGCCTTCCAGGGATGAAGCAAAAGTCTGATCGCCCAGATGGGGGTCAAAAGGGAATTGTTTCCTCCCGTTTAGGGGTTTTTTCGCCCTTTTCTGGACAAAAGGCTTTAAGAAGTTTTCTATATTATTCTATAAAGTCAAGAGGTGGTATGTGTTGCTATGGCAATTTCTATGGTGACTTTATAATAATAATATAGAGTTTAGGTAGTAACAGGATGTGTAAAGAGCCCCTTCCCTCCCCCTCCATTGACTGGAAGTTCTTTGCTGGAAATGGGTGGGAGGGGCCCCTCCCCCTCCATTGATCAGGAAACAGGAAAGGGGGGGGGGTTTGAAAAGGTGTTTGGGGGAGAGACATGTTTTGAACAACAGTTGGTGTTTGGGAAGGACAAAGGAAGGAGTTGGTCTTTGGAAGGAGAAAGGAAGAAGACATCCCTGCCTGAAGCTGGATAACTTTGGAGACGCTTTTGGGAGTTGGACTGAGCAAGGAACTATGGACATTACATCTTGACCTCCAAGTTGAGTAATTATTTAGTTTACTTAATGTATACGGTACATGTTGTACATGCTTATATATATTTGTAGGCATATATTTTGTAAGCTATAAGTTAAGTGTGTTGTATTGTGCATCCTACAGTTGTATGTGCAGATTTTTCCTTGTTTAGTAAAGCATTGATACACTACAGAAGTTTAAGCTTCCTTGATTTTACCATAAGTAACCTTAATAGATAGACGTAAAGCAAAACAAATACTGTACCCAAATGAGCTTTTTGTCCTTTTTTTCATACAAACAGAGCTTTCTTTTGGTGGTATTTGATCACCTCTGGATTTTTTTTTTGCGCTATAAATAAAAAAAAACGGAAAATTTAGAAAAAAAAAGAATTTTTCTTAGTTTATGCAATAACATTTTTGCAAATTATAAATTTTTCCTCATAAATTTTGGCCACAATTTATACTGCTACATATCTTTGGTAAAAATAACCAAAATTAGTGGATATTATTTGGTCTTTGTGAAAGTTAGAGAGTCTACAATCTGTGGTGTAAATCATAAAAAAATGATCACACCTGATGTACTGGTGGCCTATCTCATTTCTTGCGACTCGAACAAGCCAGGAAAGTACAAATACTCCCCAAATGACCCCTTTTTGAAAGTAGACATTTCAAAGTATTTAGTAAGATGCATGGTGAGGTTTTTGATGTTGTAATTTTTTCCCACAATTCTTTGCAAAATGAAGATCCCCCCACACAAAATTGTAATTGTAATAGGTTATTTCTCTCACATGGCATGTGTATACCACAAATGACGCCCGAAAATACATTCTGCTACTTTTCCTGAGTATGGCGATACCACATGTGTGGGACTTTTTCACTGCCTAGCCACATAGAGAGGCCCAATATGCAGGGAGCACCATCAGGTGTTCTAGGAGCATAAATTACACATCTAACTTGTTGACTACCTATTACACTTTTGAAGGCCCTGGAGCACCAGGACAATGGAAACGCCCACAAAGTGACCCCATTTTGGAAAGCTAATACCCCAACGTATAATCTATAAGGCATAATGAGTCTTTTGAAAGGTTCATTTTTTTCCAGAAGTTTTGGGAAAATGTGGAAAAAAAAATGAAAATGCTATTTTTTTACGCAAAGTTGTCCATTTATAAGATATTGTCAACACATAGCATGTACATAGCAAAAATTACACCCCAAAATACATTCTGCTACTCCTCCTGAGTATGGCAATACCAAACGTGTGAGACTTTTACACAGCCTGGCCACATACAGAGGCCCAATATTGAAATAGCACCTTCAGGCATTCTAGAAGCATAAATTACACATCTCATTTCTCAACCACCTATTACACTTTTGAAGGCCCTGGAGCACCAAAACAATAGAAAAGCCCACAAAGTGACCCCATTATGGAAATCTAACACCCCAACGTATAATCAATGAGGCATAATGAGTCTTTTGAACGGTTCATTTTTTTCCAGAAGTTTATGGAAAATGTGGAAAAAAAATTAAAACGCAATTTTTTTACGCAAAGTTGCCCATTTATAAGGTATTGTCAACACATAGCATGTACATAGCAAAAATTACACCCAAAAATACATTATGCTACTCCTCCTGAGTATGGCGATACCAAACGTGTGAGACTTTTACACAGCCTGGCCACATACAGAGGCCCAATATTGAAAAAGCACCTTCAGGCATTCTAGAAGCATAAATTACACATCTCATTTATCAACCACCTATTACACTTTTGAAGGCCCTGGAGCACCAAAACAATGGAAACGCCCACAAAGTGACCCCATTTTGGAAATCTAACACCCCAACGTATAATCTATGAGGCATAATGAGTCTTTTGAACGGTTAATTTTTTTCCAGACGTTTTTGGAAAATTTGGAAAAAAATTAAAACGCAATTATTTTACACAAAGTTGTCTATTTATAAGATATTGTCAACACATAGCATGTACATAGCAAAAATGACACCCCAAAATACATTCTGCTACTCCTCCTGAGTATGACAATACCACATGTGTGAGACTTTTACACAGCCTGGCCTGATGCAGAGGCCCAGCATGCAAGGAACACCATCAGATGTTCTAGGGACACATAGCATGCACATACCAAGAATTACACCCCAAAATACATTATGCTGAGCAAAGGGTAAACAAAAGATTACCTGTGGTTTTAGTAGCGCAGATGTCCACAGGAGGATAGCACTGGTCCAGGCAGCGGGCAGGGACTTGGTCAGCAATGGCATACACAATTGTCCAGACAGCAGGCAGGGATACTGTCCATATACAGTCCAGGGTCAGTGAAGGCAGAGATTGTCAGCAGTGCCAAAATATTGGTCCTGGTAGTAGAAAGGTCCATGTGGTGTGGTCAGTTCATGCGACAGGCAGAGGCATGATGGCATAGGTCCTACAGGCAGCAGGCAGAAGTAGGGCCTCGTTCAGGACAGAATGGGGACAGGGGTAGAGGCTTCTCCCACCCAAATCTCTTTGAAGCCTCCGAGTCTCCAGACCCTAATGTAGGAATGAGAAAACAAAAACAATTGTTTTCTTCATCCAGAAAAAACAATTCTGGAGCCCCTCACATATGTGAGACCCCTGTGCTATGAATCCCACTAGTCCACTGGCAGGGTAAAAGATCAGTCCAAGAGGCAGGCAAAAAGCATGGTCAAACAGTCCAGGGTCAGTTCCACAATTTAGGCAGAGATATGTACAGAATCGGTAGGCAGAAGCGTGGTCGAATAATAAGCCAGGGTCAGTTCCAGATCAGGCAGAGGTATGTACAGAATTGGTAGGCAAAAGCGTGGTCAAATAACAGTCCAGGGTCAGTTCCAGATCAGGCAGAGGTATAAACAGAATCAGTAGGCAGAAGCGTGGTCGAATAACAAGCCAGGGTCAGTTACAGAGCAAGCAGAGGCATAAGGGGTGTGAAGGTAAATGGCAGGAAGTGAACTAATAATTGAGTTTGGTATGGTAACGGCGGAAACAGCCAACTACGCAGAGGCCTGGTTGGGAAGGACATTAGGCACAATAAAAAGTGGTGTCTCTTCTCACTCCTCCACTGGAGCACACCCGGCATTTTTTCTGACGTTTTTGGCCTGTTGGTCTGTGTCAGGGTCACCTGTGGCCAGGTGACAGATGCACACCGTAGGGGGACAGGAGTGCACCGCGAGGTAGTGAACCCTATGGCTGGCTTCTGCGGATAGGAAACTGGGTGGTTGTGGAAAGCGGGACCAGAGGAGCACAACCGGGATCCAAACGGAAGCTAGAGCCAAGATTCCCCAGGGCGCGGAGTCTAAGACCCAGCTGGTCTTCTCCAGGGCCTCTAGTGGTGAGGATGTTAGCTGCAGGCTGGGACCAGGTCGCGGCCCCTGGAGTTTCCTAGCTCACGCCCCGTAGGATAAGGAGAAAAGAGGGGAAGCAGCAGCACACGATAAGAGAGAACCGAATAACAAGCTGAAGGTCAGGGGCCACAAGCAGACAAGGATAACGAAGAACGAGCCGAAGGTCAAGGGTCACGAGCAGACAGGGATAGTCGGGGACAAGCCAATAACGTAACAGAGAGACAGACGTAGCACACGGCAGGCAGGAACCCAAACACACAATGCCTAACAAACACGTTGATCAGCAAAGCAGGCTTGCAGTGCACAGGTTAATATAGTGTTCTGTGATAGGGCCTGGGGTGGAGTCTGGCTGGGAGGAGATTATAAAGGAAGCCAGGTGAAAGGGCTCAGGCCTCTAAGATGAACACATGGGAAGGAAGGTAAGCTGACAGACAAACACTACTGCATATCCATGACAGTACCCTCCCTCTTATGGGCCCTCCCCCGCCTGGGCCCAGGCTTAAAGGGAAATCTCTGATGAAACCTTCTCAACAGATGAGGTGCAGCGACATCAGATGCAGCGATCCAAGACGCCTCCTCAGGACCAAAACCTCTCCAATGCACAAGGTACTGAAGAATGCCTCTGCAGAGCCGAGAATCCAGAACTTGTCTAACCTCGTACTTAAGATTATCCTCAGAGACCGAAAACGAGGTAGGGAGATGACAAGAAGATCTATTGAGGACCAAAGGCTCTCTAGGAATAAGCAAGGGCATGAGAGGATCAACAGGAATCTGAGGAGGGTCCCCTAGACCCTTAAAGGGGAACTGGTCATCTTGCACAGGACTAGGGATGAGCTTCGAGTTCGAGTCGAACTCATGTTCGACTCGAACATTGCCTGTTCGCCCGTTCGCCGAACAGCGAACAAATTGGGGTGTTCGCGGCAAATTCGAAAAATCTATGGGAGAAATCTAAAGTGCTAATTATAAAGGCTAATATGCAAGTTATTGTCCTAAAAAGTGTTTGGGGACCCGGGTCCTGCCCCAGGGGACATGTATCAATGCAAAAAGAAGTTTTAAAAACGGCCGTTTTTTCGGGAGCAGTGATTTTAATAATGCTTAAAATGAAAAAATAAAAGTGAAATATTCCTTTAAATTTCGTACCTGGGGGGTGTGTATGATATGCATGTAAAGTGGCGCATGTTTCCCGTGCTTAGAACTGTCCCTGCAAAAAATGTCATTTTTGAAAGAAAAAAATGCATTTAAAACTGACTCGCGGCTATTAATGAATTGTCAGCTCCCGGCAATACATACAAAAGTCATTGATAAAAAAAAAAAAAAAGCGTGGGGGTTCCCCAGAATTCAATTACCAGGCCCTTCAGGTCTGGAATGGATATTAAGGGGAACCCCGCCGCAAATAAAAAAAAATTGACGTGGGGTTCCCCCAAATATCCATTCCAGGCCCTTCAGATCTGGCATGGATTTTAAGGGGAACTCCACCCCAAATTAAAAAAAAAATGGCGTGGAGTCCCCCTAAAAATCCATACCAGACCCCTTATCCGAGCACGCAACCTGGCCGGCCGCAGGGGAAAAGGGGGGGACGAGAAAGCGGCCCCCCCTCCCTCCTGAACCGTACCAAGCCACATGCCCTCAACATGGGGAGGATGTCCCCATGTTGATGGGGACAAGGGCCTTATCCCCACAACCCTTGCCCGGTGGTTGTGGGGGTCTGCGGGCGGGGGGCTTATCGGAATCTGGAAGACCCCTTTAACAAAGAGGACCCCCAGATCCCGGCCCCCCCCTATGTGAATTGGTAAGGGGTACATTGTACCCTACCATTTCACGAAGAAAGCGTAAAAAAATGTTTAAAAAAACACACAAACACCTTGAAAAAGTCCTTTATTTAAAAAAATAAATAAATAAACATTCCAGCGGTGAAATCCAGTGTCCCGCGGCGATCCCGATGTCCAGCGCTGTCCTTCATTGGTTGTGCCTGAGCGGACCTGATGGGGAACTCCCTCTCAGTATTTTAAATGTATAGACCCGCCCCTTCTAAAGTTCCCCATCAGGTCCGCTCAGCGGACCAGATGCGGAACATGAGAAGGGGCGGGTCTATACATGTATTACACAGCGAATGAAGTTCCCCATCAGGTCCGCCCCCTCGGTATGTCGGACCCGCCTACGTCATTGGCTTGAGCAGGGAACTTCCTTCACTATGTAAATTTAAATTACACGGTGAAGGAAGTTCCCCGCTCAAGCCAATGACGTAGGCGGGTCCGACATACCGAGGGGGCGGACCTGATGGGGAACTGCTCTCACTTTGGTAATACATGTATAGACCGCCCCTTCTCATGTTCTGCATCTCGCCCGCTGAGCGGACCTGATGGGGAACATTAGAAGGGGCGGGTCTATACATTTAAAATACTGAGAGGGAGTTCCCCATCAGGTCCGCTCAGGCACAACCAATGACGGACAGCGCTGGACATCGGGATCGCCGCGGGACACTGGATTTCACCGCTGGAATGTTTATTTATTTATTTTTTTAAATAAAGGACTTTTTCAAGGTGTTTGTGTGTTTTTTTAAACATTTTTTTACGCTTTCTTCGTGAAATGGTAGGGGTACAATGTACCCCTTACCAATTCACATAGGGGGGGGCCGGGATCTGGGGGTCCCCTTTGTTAAAGGGGTCTTCCAGATTCCGATAAGCCCCCCGCCCGCAGACCCCCACAACCACCGGGCAAGGGTTGTGGGGATGAGGCCCTTGTCCCCATCAACATGGGGACATCCTCCCCATGTTGAGGGCATGTGGCTTGGTACGGTTCAGGAGGGAGGGGGGCCGCTCTCTCGTCCCCCCCTTTTCCCCTGCGGCCAGCCAGGTTGCGTGCTCGGATAAGGGGTCTGGTATGGATTTTTAGGGGGACTCCACGCCATTTTTTTTTTAAACTTGGGGTGGAGTTCCCCTTAAAATCCATGCCAGATCTGAAGGGCCTGGTAATTGAATTCTGGGGAACCCCCACGCTTTTTTTTTTTTTTTTTATCAATGACTTTTGTATGTATTGCCGGGAGCCGACAATTCATTAATAGCCGCGAGTCAGTTTTAAATGCATTTTTTTTCTTTCAAAAATGACATTTTTTGCAGGGACAGTTCTAAGCACGGGAAACATGCGCCACTTCACATGCACATCATACACACCCCCCAGGTACGAAATTTAAAGGAATATTTCACTTTTATTTTTTCATTTTAAGCATTATTAAAATCACTGCTCCCGAAAAACGGCAGTTTTTAAAACTTCTTTTTGCATTGATACATGTCCCCTGGGGCAGGACCCAGGTCCCCAAACACTTTTTAGGACAATAACTTGCATATTAGCCTTTATAATTAACACTTTAGATTTCGAACGTTCGAGTCCATTGTATTTAATAGGGTTCTAAAGTTTACACAAACATTTTGTCTGTTCGCAGGTTCTGGTGCGAACCGAACAGGGGGGTGTTCGGCTCATCCCTGCACAGGACCATCAGACTGGGCAGATGTCAGTGGAACCCTGAAGTCAGGTTGGTTAGAAGGTGACATGTCGCCGGAGTCAAACTGAATAGCTGAAGGACAAGCAGAATGTCCCGAACAAGAAAAAGTAGGAGGCTCACTGGGCATGGGCTGGACTGGCATAACTAGTACAGAGGCAGAGTGCATAGCTGAGTCAGGTGTAGCGACTACCTGAATCGCATCGCAAGACGTAGCGACTGCAGGACTTGTAGACAAGCTAGCCTGGCTGTGCGTCCAAGGGTGGTTAGGGACAGAGAAATGTAAATGGTTATGCAACCTGGAATGAATGACCGGCTCAGATTCACAGGGGGCAACCTTGGGTAGGCAGGACGAGGAACAGGAGGGACCCCAAGCCAGGATCTGTCCAGTAGTCCAGTCCACATGAGGAGAATGGAGCTGTAACCATGGGAGACCCAAAATTATAGGCGTTGAGGCCTTGGGTAAGATAAGGAAGGATATCCACTCCTGGTGGAGTGTCCCTACCGACATCTTAACAGGGAGGGTCTGGAAGCGGATAGGTCCCCCTGGGAGAACAGTACCATCAATCGCCAAGACCACCAATGGTGTGGTGAGGGGCAAAAGAGTAAGTCTCATGGACGATGCGATTTCCCAGTCCATAAAATTACCAGCGGCTCCGGAATCCAGATATGCTGAGACCGAATGAGAAGAAGCACCAACATGAAGGAACACAGAAAGCAGAAGACGAGAAGGGGAAGGTGATATTTCTGGGTCCAATACTCCACTTTCCAGATGAAGTGGACCCGAACGTTTTTCTGGACAAAGAGAGCAAGTGTCACGAAAATGACCTTTGCCCCCACAGTAAAGACACAGACCAAGAGTTCTGCGCCTAGCACGTTCCTCGGGGGATAGCCTGGTCCAACCCAGCTGCATGGGTTCCTCAGCTGGTAGGAGATGCTCTACGGGTCGAAGAGAGGGGAGCTCAGGCTGACTAAGAACCAAGGAGTGCTGGCGTTGCTTTTCTAAGGTCCTCTCCTGAAAGCGAATATCGATCTGGTTACACAAGGAGATAACGCCGGCCAGATCAGTGGGGATGGTTCTTCCTGCTAATTCATCCTTCACTCTATCAGACAGGCCATGCAAAAAGGTTGCGACTAAGGCCTCATTGTTCCAGCTCAACTTAGCCGACAGTATGCGGAAATGAAGGGCATACTGTCCCACAGAAGCAGACTCTTGGCAGAGACGTAAAAGGGCGCTGGCCGCTGAAGAGACACGAGCCGGTTCTTCGAAGATATTCCGAAAAAGTTTCAAGAAGCCAGACAGGCTAGAAACCACTGGATCATTCAGTTCCCACAGAGGGGCTGCCCAGGCTAAAGCTTCACCAGAGAGGAGGGAAATGATATAGGCTACCTTAGCCCGATCAGACAGGAAGTTTTGGGGCTGGAGCTCAAAATGAATTGTGCATTGGCTAAGGAACCCCCTGCAAGCCTTGGAGTCCCCAGAGAAACGGGACGGAGCTGGCAGCTGTAGTGAGTGTGTGGCTGCGACTGGTGCAATAGGTGCAGCCGCTGGTTGTATTTGGGGTTGCGGATTCGGGGTTCCCAAGGAGACCTGAAGCTGCTCGAATCGAGAAGCCAGATCCTGGAGGAATCGCATCACCTGAGTCTGATTTGATTCCTGGGTTTCAAGTCTGCGAACTATGCCCTGCAATGGATCATCCGCGGGGAGCGGGATGTCAGCCGGGTTCATGGCTGATCAAACTGTCAGGGTCACCTGTGGCCAGGTGACAGATGCACACCGTAGGGGGACAGGAGTGCACCGCGAGGTAGTGAACCCTATGGCTGGCTTCTGCGGATAGGAAACTGGGTGGTTGTGGAAAGCGGGACCAGAGGAGCACAACCGGGATCCAAACGGAAGCTAGAGCCAAGATTCCCCAGGGCGCGGAGTCTAAGACCCAGCTGGTCTTCTCCAGGGCCTCTAGTGGTGAGGATGTTAGCTGCAGGCTGGGACCAGGTCGCGGCCCCTGGAGTTTCCTAGCTCACGCCCCGTAGGATAAGGAGAAAAGAGGGGAAGCAGCAGCACACGATAAGAGAGAACCGAATAACAAGCTGAAGGTCAGGGGCCACAAGCAGACAAGGATAACGAAGAACGAGCCGAAGGTCAAGGGTCACGAGCAGACAGGGATAGTCGGGGACAAGCCAATAACGTAACAGAGAGACAGACGTAGCACACAGCAGGCAGGAACCCAAACACACAATGCCTAACAAACACGTCGATCAGCAAAGCAGGCTTGCAGTGCACAGGTTAATATAGTGTTCTGTGATAGGGCCTGGGGTGGAGTCTGGCTGGGAGGAGATTATAAAGGAAGCCAGGTGAAAGGGCTCAGGCCTCTAAGATGAACACATGGGAAGGAAGGTAAGCTGACAGACAAACACTACTGCATATCCATGACAGTCTGGGAGGGATTTTATCTGGAAAGTGGCACTCGGAGAGTCGGCTAATCACATCGGATCTAATGTTTTCTGGTGGGTCGTTCGGGTATAAAAGGGCAGTGGTGATTTCCTCCTGGAAGAAAATGAAGGATTTTGGTCTTTCAGTGGATTTCCGATATATTACATAGGAGTTGAACATGGCCAAATTAAACAAATAAATTGAAACTTTTTTATACCACTGGTATGTTCGTCTTGTGGAAAGGTAGGGTTCGAGCATTTGGTCGTTGAAGTCGACACCCTCCATGAACTTATTGTATTCGTGGATGCATGTTGGTTTTTGGATTTGGCCATTCCTCCTGGTGATCTCAACGAATGTATTGTTGTGGATGGAAGAAAGCACGTACACATCCCTTCTGTCCCTCCACTTCACAGCCAGAATTTCCTCATTCCGGAAACTCGCCGTCTCCCCTCTTCTTAATTTCTTGTTGACAAGGCTTTGAGGAAAGCCCTTGCGGTTCGTCCGTACAGTGCCGCATGCTGGAGTGTTCTTTCTGTGAAGGTTTCGGAACAGGGGCAAACTTGTATAAAAATTGTCCACATACAAGTGGTAGCCTTTCTCCAGGAGTGGGTTTATGAGTTCCCAAACGACTTTCCCGCTGGTTCCTATGTAGTCTGGGCAATAAGGGGGGCGCAGCTGGGTGTCCTTCCCTTTGTATACAATGAAGGCATACGTATACGTATACCCCGTGGCTCAGTCGCACAATTTATAGAGCTTCACCCCATAGTGGGCCCTTTTGGTGGGAATAAATATTTTATGCCCAGCCTGCCAGAAAGTTTTATAAGGGACTCATCCACGCATACGTGTTGGTCTGGGGTAAACAACTGGGGGAAGGTTTCAGAAAAATAATTTAGTAGTGGCCGAATTTTATAAAGCTTATCAAAATTTGGGTCATTTCGGGGAGGGCACTGGGTATTGTCGTTGTAGTGTAGGAATCTCATAATCATGAGATATTTGCTTTTGGGCATTGCTGAGGAAAAGATGGGCATGTGGTAGATGGGGCGGGATGACCAATATGAATGTACTTGATTTTTTCTGTTTAGTCCCATACAGAATGTGAGGCCCAAAAAAATTCTAAACTCCTCCACTGTAAGGGCTCTCCATTCGTAGGGATGGGCATAATAGGACGTAAGGTTTCTTGCTATAAATTGTTGTGCATAAAGGTTGCACTGGGCCACAATTAATGCAAGCATGTCCTCAGTAAAAATTAAATTGAAAAAGTCAATCGGGGCAAAATTTTCTGTGTCCACCTGGACTCCTGGCTGGGCAGTGAAAGGGGGGATGTTGGCTTCCCCTGAATTAGGAGGAAGCCACAAGGGGTACTGAAGGGAATAGGGAAGGCTGGCATGGGACCTAATCCTTTGGGACTGAGGTGACACCCCACTGATACGTGGCTTTGCTTGCCGAGGTACCGCGGTGCTGGTGGATGGCACTGCGGTGCTGGTGGATGGCACTGCCTCCTCAGCAGAACGCCTTCGTCTGGCGGGCGGGCCCTCCTCCTCCTCCTCTGAGGTTGTCAGTGATCCACTGCTAAGTATAGGCTCGTAGTCCACGTCAGACTCATAATTTGAGATTTCGGAGGCTTCCGTCGGCCGCAAGTATATCGTACGCCTCCTCGGCTGAATATAATATTTTAGCCATTGTTGGCGATGACAGAAGGCACTGATGACACGTGACACTGACAGATGGCACTAATACATGGCACTGGTGACACTGGTGACACTGATACATAGCACTGATACGTGGCACTGATGACACATGACACTGATGACACGTGACACTGATACGTGGCACTAGAGATGCTAATAAAAGATGGCACGTGGCACTGACAGGTGGCACTGATGAGATGGCACTGACAGGTTGCACTGATGGCAGATGGCACTGACAGGTGGTACTGACAGGTGGCACTGATGGCAGATGGCACTGACAGGTGGCACTGATGGCAGATGGCACTGACAGGTGGCACAGATGGCACTGATGGCAGATGGCACTGGCAGATGGGACTGGTTGCAGATGGCACTGGCGGAAGATGGCACTGGCGGCAGATGGCACTGGCGGCAGGTGGCACTGGCACTGGCAGGTGGCACTGGCACTGGCAGGTGGCACTGGTGGCAGATGGCACTGGCAGGGACTGTGGGCACTGTGTTTTTGACTGTAATGACTGTAATGTGTGTTTTTATTTTTTTACACTCACTTTTAGTAACAGCACAGATCTCTCTCCCTCCTCACACGTGGTCTCTGTGTGAGGAGGGAGAGCCGGCAATGAGAGATGATCTCATATGTTTACATTTGAGATCATCTCTCATTGGACAGTGAGATCGAGTGCTGAATGGCCTCTGTGATTGGCCATTCAGCACGATCTGTGATTGGCTGTGTCCAAGGGACACTGCCAACACAGATTTTCCCCGATGCGCGCTCGCGGGGGTGCGCGGGGAGTGAGAAAAACAATGGATGTCCAGGGACGTCCACCCGGCACATTAGGTCTGCGCTGCAGCTGTCTTTCGGCAATAGCGCAGATCTGAAGTGGTTAATGGCACCCCAGTCTGTAGGGTTCAATATTACATTGGCAAACCCTTTGCAGCTATAACAGTTTCAACTCTTCTAGGAATAGTGTACACGAGGTTTAGGAGTGTGTCTATTACAATGTTTGACCATTCTTCAAGAAGCACATTTGTGAGATCAGGCACTGATGTTGGACTAGAAGGCCTGGCTCGCAGTCTCTGCTCTAATTCATCCCAAAGGTGTTCTATCGGGTTGAGGTCACAACTCTGTGCAGGCCAGTCAAGCTCCTCCACCCCAAACTCGCTCATCCATGTCTTTATGGACCTTGCTTTGTGCACTGGTACGCAGTCATGTTGGAACAGGAAGAGGCCATCCTCAAACTGTTTCCACAAAGTTAGGACCATGAAATTGTCCAAAATGTCTTGGTATGCTGATGCCTTAAGAGTTCCCTTCACTGGAACTAAGGGGCCAAACCCAACCCCTGAAAAAAAAAAACACACCATAATCCCCCTTCCACCAAATGATTTTGACCAGTGCACAAAGTAAGGTCCATAAAGACCTGAGTGAGTTTGGGGTGTAGAAACTTGACAGGCCTGCACAGAGTCCTGAGTTCAACCTGATAGCACACCTTTGGGATGAATTGGAGTGTAGACTGCGAGCCAGGCCTTCTCATCCTCACCAGTGCCTGACCTCACAAATACACTTCTGGAAGAATGATCAAACATTCCCATAGAAACACTCCTAAACCTTTTTGACAGCCTTCCCAGAAGAGTTGAAGCTGTTATAGCTGCAAAGGGTGGGCCAACTCAATATTGAAACCTACGGACTAAGACTGGGATGCCATTAAAGTTCATGTGTGTATTAAGGCAGGTGTCCCAATACTTTTGACAACATAGTGTATGTCGACCCCATCCTATTTACATGTAAAGTAAAGAACAAACAAGCTTTAAGCACACACTTTAAATTTAATTTCCAATGATGTTATAGTTTTTCATTTTAAATCAAATTTGCAGCTCAGTTTCCCCCCTACATGGTCTACAGATGGTTATTTAAAGAACATTTTTTATTAGTTTTAATTTGATGTTTATTTTAGTTTTGTACATGTACACAGATCCTTAACTTCATCACACTGGACTTTATCACTTTACTTTGATTTTTCTTTTAGAGAGCTTGTGATTAATCATATGGGCATGAATCATACTTAATTCACAGGCTTGTTAAACTTTAAAACAAAGAACTTTAAGTCATAAAAGTCTTGGATGAAATTTCGAAAAAGCCTTTTCCCCCCAAAGCATGTTTGGGCGTTGAACACTTTAGTCTTGAACAGTCACCTCTGCGTTCATGAGTAACATTTGTATACATTTGATTATTTTTACTGTCTGTCTAATTTACTGGCAATGGGACATAGATAAGTGGAGTTCCTGCCTGTTCAATATCAGTCTGGCAGTCAGAGTCTTAGTTCAAAAATTTAGGAAGTTATTAACTAATGGTTGTGTTGTATGGAGTTATTTTTTTTTATCTTGAAATTGTATCTGTCTGCAAGTTTTCTTTTCTTTATTCCTCTCTTCTGGAAATTTGTGTGCTCAACAACTGTTTGTACAGCTGTCCAACTGCTCACCGCAAATGCTCGCCCATGAAGTATGTGGACAGTACACATGCAAGTTGTAGAGGACAATTTTATTTATTTATTACAGGTATTTACAGTATATAGTTCCGACAATATACACAGAGCTTTACACATATTTTGTACATTTATATCAGTCCCTGCCCTCAAGGAGCTTACAATCTAATATCCCGAACTCACATTCATACATACACATACAGTACTGGGGCCAGTTTAGACAGGATCCAATTAAACAACCAGCCTGTATTTGGAGTGTGGGGGAAACTGGAGTATCTGGAGGAGATTTCATGCTATCTCTGCTTATAACTGCTTATGCTCACCCCAAGTGCCCCCCTTCCAAATAATAGGTGTGGTTTGTATGTGGTTTGTAGCATGTTGAAAGCGGTTCACCATTGTTTCCTTATTATTTCCTTTTTCGTGAGTGTTTTACCAGCATTTGGGACACTGCTCTTGCCAACCACTTACCAGATGATAGGAAAATGTTATAGGCATTTTATAAGTGGCTGAAGAAACTGTCTATGAGTTCCCAGCCTAGCAAAGAAACAAAAATGATGTAGGCTTAATCAAGTCAATTCATAAAGAGCCCATATATGCAAGAATTAAAACTTCTTAGCTCTCTCTTATGCTTGTAACAGACTCATAACCGCACACATTTTGCTACACTTCTGATGTCATCCAAGAAGAAGAATTCTTCTAATGATATATTTTTTAACATAATACCATGGTCTCTGGAAAAGGGAAAGAGATGGTGGTCTCACCTTACAGAACAAGGCAATCACAAAGATGTTAATCTTTCAAATAATATCCTGAGGTGTCCATTTAAAGTGAATTTAAACCTAAAATATTTTTTTCTTTAAAATAATAAAAATGTTATAATTACGTGCTCTATGCCATGGTTTTGCACAGAGCAGCCCTGATCCTTCTCTTCTTGGGCCCCCCACCGGTGCTCTGGGCTCTTTCCCCCTGCTGAGTGCCTCCATAGCGAGCCACTTGCTATGGGGGCACTTGTGCATGCTCACTCCAGAGCTGGCTCTGTGTATCCATTGACACAAAGAGCGTCACTTGGCCCCGCCCCCCGCCCCTCTCCTCACTGGCTGTGATTGACAGCAGCAGAAGCCCATTGTTTTAAATGCAGGCTCTTGTGCACATCGCTCCATCGAGATCATGCTCAGGTAAGTATTTAGGGGGGCTGGGGGGGAAGCTGCATACAGAAGGATTTTTACCTTAATGCATAGAAGGCATCAAGGTAAAGAAGAACTTCTGCCTTTAGAACCACTCTAAAAAGTCAAAGCATGGCCTTACTGTTGCTATACAGATGAAAAAAAAAGATAATTTATAAAGCACAGTGGCATACTGTCTAAATGAGCTTAGACTCTTGACTCTGAAACCAGATGAATACTACTAAAATGAATGAGTAAAAATATTTATTAGTTAAAAAAATAAAAATAAAAAGCTGGGAAAGAGTCTGTGTGCGAACCCGGTCAAATTCATGTTTCTGGTTCTCTTCCAATCACAGTTCTTTCTGCAAGTCCTCCACAACATTTCTGTTTTTCATTTCTAATACTGCTTAATCTGTGTGTGTCATTTTGAAAAGTGATAAACACATACTTTGTAGTTGCAGTACATTTAGTTGATGGACCTAAACTCTAGGCAGATATAAAAGTATCTGAATTTGACTTAGTATCAGCCCCTTACAGCAGAGCTTAGATTGACAGAAGGAGAAAGAGCCAATCAGCTGAGCATAAGGACCCATATCAGCTGAGCTGCAGTGCTCATATGCTAATACGGGGCACAATGGTAGAAGAATTGAGAATTGAGTGCTAGAGACAAGACTAATGACTCATACGCCTGCTGCCTTGGAGGAGAGCTGGAGGAGAGATAAGACCTATTTGCAACAGAAAGGTCTCTTGCCCTACTAGGTGTAAATTATAAGAGTGAATAGAAAAAAAAAAATCTTTTGCCAGGTAAAACAGCTACCCTATTTGTATTCCATCTGTAAATTTAGGTGTTTGCCTGGAGTCCAATTTAGTCAGAGGAACAAAATCTTAAGGGCACATTGACACTGCCTGCACACTAAACCGGGCAGTAGAGTTGGGTGAACGGTTTGGGCAGAGCAAAAGTTCAGTTTGGCGAACACCAGAATTTGCAGGGCGTTCGGCGGGTATTCACCCCACCAAATTCCCTGCAAAGCCCTGTATTCTAATCCCTGATTGGGCAAAGCTTTGCCCATTCAGGGCGCAGTGAATAGCTGGCTGTTAAGGAGCAAGGCCGGAAAGCCGGCCGCGGCGTCCTTAACAACAGATGTGTCATCAGCTGTCAATGAATAAGTGTGTGTGAATCCACGCAATGGAGAGAAAGTACCAGCAGGAGAAAAAGAGAGATTTTTTGTGGAGAAATCAAGAGAACTGCTGCCTCTACGGATTACTGCCACCTAAGTGTAGTAAATAAGTGAATAGGGTAGAAAATAGTGATGAGCAGAACACCCCCGGGTTCGGTTCGCACCAGAACCCACGAACGGACCGAAAGTTCGCACGAACGTTAGAACCCTATTAAATACAATGGATGCGAACGTTCGAAATCGAAAGTGCTAATTATAATGACTAATATGCATGTTATTGTCCTAAAAAGGGTTTGGGAACCTGGGTTCTGCACCAGGGGACATGTATCAATGCAAAAAAAAAGTTTTAAAAACGGCCGTTTTTCGTGAGCAGTCATTTTAATGATGCATAAAGTGAAAAAAAAAGAGTCAAATATTCCTTTAAATATCGTACCTGGGGGGTGTCTAAAGTATGCCTGTGAAGTGCCACATGTTTCCCGTGTTTAGAACTGTCCCTGCACAAAATTACATTTCTAAAGGAAAAAAAGCCATTTAAAACTGCTTGCGGCTTTAATGTAATGTCTGGCCCCGGTAATATGGATGAAAATCTTTAAGAAAAATGGCATAGCTACCCCATCAGCCCTTTGAATTGGTGATAAAGCATCAGTGGAGAGGAGACACTTTTTTCCCATATTAACTCTTACAGGAGAGAATTTGCCTTCCTAGGGGTAGATTTCCTCTCACTTCCTGTTGTATCCTTCCGTTTGCAAGGAGGAATCGTTTGTAAGTTGGATGTTTGAAAGTAGGGGCCTGCCGTATATACTCTGCAGAAATTTGCCCCTTAGGTGTTGGTGTTGCCACAACACTGTAAGCCCTCACAGTTACTCTTGGTGGGCACATGAATGGGCCCTGCTGTGAATTTTTAGATCAAGAACTGTAATTGCATGCCCCTGTTGAACAGGGGCTGAAAAATTGGGCCTTTGGTGGTGGTGGTGGTGGTGTTGACACAACACTGTAAGGCCTCACAGTTACTCTTGGTGGGTGCAGGAATGGGCCCTGCTGTGAATTATTAGATCAAGAATTGTAATTACATGCCCCTGTCAAACAGGGGCAGAAAAATTGGGCCTTAGGCACTGGTGCCACAACACTGCAACCCCTCACAGATACTGTACTTGGAGCACGGCAATGATCCCTGTTGCAAAGTATTGCATAAAAAATTGTAATTACACAAACCTGTTAAACAGGGGCTGAAAAATTGGGCCTTAGGCACTGGTGCTGGTGCCACGACACTGCAACCTCTCCCAGATACTCTAGTTGGAGTGCAGGAATGAGCCCTGCTGCAAAGCATTGCATAAAAAATTGTAATTACATGCCCCTGTTAAACAGGGGCTGAAAAATTGGGCCTTAGGCACTGGTGCTGGTGCCACGACACTGCAACCTCTCTCAGATACTCTAGTTGGAGTGCAGGAATGAGCCCTGCTGCAAAGCATTGCATAAAAATTGTAATTACATGACCCTGTTAAACAGGGGCTGAAAAATTGGGCCTTAGGCACTGGTGCTGGTGCCACGACACTGCAACCTCTCCCAGATACTCTAGTTGGAGTGCAGGAATGAGCCCTGCTGCAAAGCATTACATAAAAATTTTTTATTACATGCCCCTGTTAAACAGGGGCTGAAAAATCGGGCCTTAGCCACTGGTGCCACAACACTGCAACCCCTCACAGATACTGTACTTGGAGCACAGCAATGAGGCCTGTTGCAAAGTATTGCATCAAAAATTGTAATTACACGCCCCTGTTAAACAGGGGCTGAAAAATTGGGCCTTAGGCACTGGTGCTGGTGCCACGACACTGCAACCTCTCTCAGATACTCTAGTTGGAGTGCAGGAATGAGCCCTGCTGCAAAGCATTGCATAAAAAATTGTAATTACATGACCCTGTTAAACAGGGGCTGAAAAATTGGGCCTTAGGCACTGGTGCTGGTGCCACGACACTGCAACCTCTCCCAGATACTCTAGTTGGAGTGCAGGAATGAGCCCTGCTGCAAAGCATTACATAAAAAATTGTTATTACATGCCCCTGTTAAACAGGGGCTGAAAAATTGGGCCTTAGCCACTGGTGGCGGCACCCAGAAACAAAAATGTTCTTCCAAGCTATCATCATCAATCGGATCATTGAGGAGGAGGAGTATAGTCAGTCAACATAACAGGACAGTCACTCAGCATCAGCATCAGTCTTGAAGGGATGTGACATTTGAAAATAAATTAGTCTGTTATATCAGCTTCAGGTGTTTGGTAGCTGGTGGTGATCCAAGACTGGTTCATCTTTATGAAGGTCAGTCGATCAACCGAGTCATGGACAGGCGCACCCTGTGATCCATGACAAATCCTCCAGCAGCACTGAATGTGCGTTCTGAAAGAACGCTGGATGCAGGACAGGCCAGTAGCTCAATTGCATACTGTGCAAGCTCTGGCCAGTGATCCATCCTCAAGACCCAGTAAGCCAGAGGATTTTCGGTGGGGAAGGTGTCCAAGTCTGACCTTGCCCCTAGGTATTCCTGCACCATGTATATCAGACGCTGGCGATGGTTGCTGGAACCGATCATACCTTTTGGGTTCTGGACTAAAGAATTGTCTGAACGCATCGGTCAGACGGCCACCTTCCCCACCGCTCCTTCTTTGACTGACCGAAGCCTCATCAACTCGTTGTCCTGGACCAGGAGTTTGTAACCTCCCAGTCTCTGGGAACGCATTGCACAGACCTTTCTGCAAGGCCTCCCGGAGTTGTCTCATCCTCTGCTCCCTCTGCGACGGTAAGATAAGGTCCGCAACCTTACCCTTGTACCGTGGATCAAGGAGAGTGGCCAGCCAGTAATGGTCCCTCTCCTTGATCCGAAGAATACAAGGATCCTTCCGCAGACTTTGCAGGATCAGGGAGGCCATGCAGCGTAGGTTAGCTGAGGCATTCGGTCCGGAGTCCTCTGGGTCACTAAGGACGACATGATCCGCAGCCACCTCCTCCCAGCCACGTACAAGTCCACTGGTTTCTTGGGACTGTAAATCATCCCTAAAAGACTGCTGCTGATGATGCTGAGTGCCAGGCTCCACCTCCATGCTGACACAATCATCCTCCTCCTCCTCTTCCTGTGCGATGGGTGGGACAGAAGGAACACTGTCTGGGTAAAGGGGGCCTTGAGAGGCAAGGAAGTCCTCCTCTTCCTGCCTCTGTTCTGCCTCAAGTGCCCTGTCCATTATTCCACGCAGCGTATGTTCCAACAGGTGGACAAGAGGTACAGTGTCACTGATGCATGCACTGTCACTGCTCACCATCCTCATGGCCTCCTCAAATGGTGCCAGGACAGTGCATGCATCCCTGATCATGCCCCACTGGCGTGGTGAAAAAAACCTGAGCTCCCCTGACCCTGTCCTGGTGCCGTAGTCACACAGGTACTCATTGATGGCCCTCTGCTGCGTGTGCAGCCGCTGCAGCATGGCCAACGTTGAGTTCCACCTGGTGGGCATGTCACATATAAGGCGGTTCTTGGGCAGGTTCAACTCCTTTTGCAGCTCAGCCAGGCGAGCACTGGCATTATAAGATCTGCGGAAATGCACACAGACTTTCCTGGCCTGCCTCAGGACATCCTGTAAGCCGGGTACCTGCCCAAGAACCACTGCACCACCAGGTTAAGGACGTGAGCCACACAGGGCACATGGGTCAGTTGTCCCTGTCGGAGGGCGGAGAGGAGGTTGGTGCCATTGTCGCAAACCACCATTCCTGGCTTAAGCTGGCGTGGCGTCAACCACCTCTTGGCCTGCCGCTGCAGAGCAGACAGAACCTCTGCCCCAGTGTGGCTCCTGTCCCCCAAACACACCAGCGCAAGCACGGCATGGCATCTTTTTGCCTGCGTACTTGCGTAGCCCCTTGAACGCCTACGGAGCACCGCTGGTTCCGAGGACAAAGCACAGGAAGAGGCCATGGAGGAAGAAGAAGAGGAGGGGGTGGAGGAGAGAGGTGTGTCACAACCAGTAGAAGCATTTTGGAGGCGTGGCGGCGGAACAGCCTCCAACACTACTGCACCTTGTCCTGCATCCTTCCCAGCTGCCAAAAGAGTGACCCAATGGGCCGTGAAAGAAAGGTAATGTCCCTGTCCATGCCTGCTGGACCATGAGTCAGCGGTAATATGCACCTTACCGCTGACCGCCCTGTCCAGCGAGGCCAAGACATTGCCTTCCACATGCCGGTAGAGAGCCGGAATCGCCTTCCGTGAGAAAAAGTGGCGTTTGGGAACCTGCCACTGAGGAACCGCACATTGCACAAACTCACGGAAGGGGGCCGAGTCTACCAACTGAAAAGGCAGCAGTTGAAGCGCTAGCAATTTAGCCAAGCTAGCATTCAACCGCTGGGCATGTGGATGGCTGGGAGTGAACTTCTTTCGATGGTCCAGCAGCTGGGGCAGGGAAATTTGCCTGCTAGAATCGGACGTCGGTGTACTGCTAGCAGAGTGCCCGCAAGTACTTGGCTGTGACACACCTAATTCTACACCTTCATTCCTCTCAGTGCAGGTTTCAGAGAGGACTGAAGGTATACTGGGGTTGGAGATCCCAGCTGATGTGGTGCAAGGAGAGGTCCGCTTTGTTCTTTGGTGTGGGTCTTTAAGGTAGGCTTGCCAACGAGCTGCATGGCAGGTCAACATATGTCTGGTCAAGCATGTGGTGCCCAAGCGGCTGATGTTTTGGCCACGCGATATACGCTTGAGACATATGTTGCAAACAGCAGCTGTGCGATCTGATGCACTCGACTCAAAAAAGGCCCACACCAAAGAACTTTTTGAATAACGGGCAGAGGCAGCGCCCTGCACAGGCGGAGCTCTGTGGTGTGATTCCGTTGGTGTGCTGCCCTTACGCTGGCCCCCCGAGGGCATCCTGCCTCGTTGGAGATGTGCCTCCTCCTCATCCTCCTCCTCCTCCTCTCTCCTATTAGGCACACAGGTGGAGTCAGTGACCTCATCATCCCCTCCCTCCTCATCACTGGAGCCAATCTGGCAGTATGCTGCAGCTGCTGGAACATGACTGCCAGATTGGTGTCCTTCTTGGGCATCCCCTCTCTCTGCTCTCACGCTACTGCCTTCCTCTAGCTGGGTATCATCATCAGACCCTTCGAAACGCTGGGCATCCTCCTGGAGCATGTACCCAACACTGTGCTCAAACTGTTCGGGGGACTCCTCAGGAGGACATGGTGGGTCTAGGGAAGGAGTGACTGATGATGACATTGATACCAGGGAAGAGGACGCTTTGGCAGCTGCTTTGCCAGTACCCTGAGCCTGGGTGAGAGAGGATGACGAGGATGAGGATGGCTTGGTCATCCACTCTACCAAGTCTTCGGCATGATGCGGCTCAACACGTCCAGCTGCCGAAAAGAAGGACAAGCGTGTCCCATGGCCACGTGCTGATGGCGATGCACAGCGTCCACGACCAGCACTGTTGTCTCTAGACACAGAGCCTGCTTGCCCTCTTTTATTGGCTCCTGACTGTCTGCCTCTCCTTGTTTGCCTTCCAGACATTCTAATGGCCTGCAGGGAGATGGGAAAACCAGCAATAAGGCCTAGCTTCAGGAGTATATTTTGCAGGAAGCACACTACGCCCGCTGTAAGTGCTGCAAATGCCTGTTGGTGTAACACACCAGAAAAACACAGCAATACGGGCTAGCTTCAGGAGTATATTTTGCAGGAATCACACTACGCCTGCTGTAAGTGCTGCAAATGCCTGTTGGTGTAACACACCAGGAAAACACAGCAATACGGGCTAGCTTCAGGAGTATATTTTGCAGGAATCACACTACGCCTGCTGTAAGTGCTGCAAATGCCTGTTGGTGTAACACACCAGGAAAACACAGCAATACGGGCTAGCTTCAGGTGTATATTTTGCAGGAATCACACTACGCCTGCTGTAAGTGGTGCAAATGCCTGTTGGTGTAACACACTAGGAAAACACAGCAATAAGGCCTAGCTTCAGGAGTATATTTTGCAGGAATCACACTATGCCTGCTGTAAGTGCTGCAAATGCCTGTTGGTGTAACACACCAGGAAAACACAGCAATACGGGCTAGCTTCAGGAGTATATTTTGCAGGAATCACACTACGCCCGCTGTAAGTGCTGCAAATGCCTGTTGGTGTATAACACACCAGGAAAACACAGCAATACGGGCTAGCTTCAGGAGTATATTTTGCAGGAATCACACTACGCCTGCTGTAAGTGCTGCAAATGCCTGTTGGTGTAATACACTAGGAAAACACAGCAATACGGGCTAGCGTCAGGAGTATATTTTGCAGGAATCACACTACGCCTGCTGTAAGTGCTGCAAATGCCTGTTGGTGTAACACACTAGGAAAACACAGAAATAAGGCCTAGCTTCAGGAGTATATTTTGCAGGAATCACACTACGCCTGCTGTAAGTGCTGCAAATGCCTGTTGGTGTACCACACTAGGAAAACAAAGCAATACGGGCTAGCTTCAGGTGTATATTTTGCAGGAATCACACTACGCCTGCTGTAAGTGCTGCAAATGCCTGTTGGTGTAACACACCAGGAAAACACAGCAATACGGGCTAGCTTCAGGTGTATATTTTGCAGGAATCACACTACGCCTGCTGTAAGTGCTGCAAATGCCTGTTGGTGTAACACACTAGGAAAACACAGCAATAAGGCCTAGCTTCAGGAGTATATTTTGCAGGAATCACACTACGCCTGCTGTAAGTGCTGCAAATGCCTGTTGGTGTAAGCCACCAGGAAAACACAGCAATACGGGCTATCTTCAGGTGTATAATGTGCAGGAGGCACACTCCGCCTGCTGTAAGTGCTGCAAATGCCTGTTAGTGTAACACACCAGGAAAACACAGCAATAAGGGCTAGCTTCAGGTGTATACTGTGCAGGAGGCTTAGCAACAATGACACTGACACTGTCCCCTGCCTATCCTTTCTCTCTCCCTGCACACAAGGTTTATCAAAGAATATGACACTGACACTGTCCCCTGCCTATCCTTCTCTCTCCCTGCACACAAGGTTTAGCAAAGAATATGACACTGACACTCTCCCTGCCTATCCTTCTCCCTGCACACAAGAATAGCACAAAGAATATCACACTGTCCCTGCCTATCCTTCTCTTTCCCTGCGCTGGAACACACTACACAAGGCCGCCGCGCTGTCGGCCTTTTATAGTGTGGGGCGTGTGCTAAACCCCCTGAGCTATAATTGGCCACAGGCAACCTGCCTGTGGCCAATTATGGCTCTCCTAGCTGCCGGCGCTGTGATTGGCCAAGCATGCGGGGTCACAGTGCATGCTTGGCCAATCACAGCGCAAACGGCCCAAATCGTTCGATGTTCGCCGAACGATCGAACAGCCGATGTTCGAGTCGAACGTATGTTCGACTCGAACACCGAGCTCATCCCTAGTAGAAAAGTAGGTGTAGCGCTGTTCTAATGGTTGCTCAAGAGATCCTATATACTTTGTGGCCTATATAAAGTGCAAATTATACGTGTGCAAATAAGCAGTGAAAGTGCTTCAAAAATTACTTTGGCCTTAGATACACGTCCTTGACAGTTAAATTAAATATATGTGCAAATTAGCTAAATGTGTGAAAAATAAATCCATAAACCAATGTAAATATATAAAGAAGATATATATATAAAATATAAAAATATATACATAAATATCCTTTGCAATTCCTTTAGTCCATCGTGAAAAAATTGTTTGCAATGAAGTGCATAAATAATTATATGATTAAGTTTTCTTCCTTTATCCCAAGTGCTTGATATTCAAATCGTGATGCGTGCCTAGTGAAAAAAACTTTGATCTATTTCAATGAGTGTTTTTTTTTCCTTTTTCGGGTCCGACAGCATTGTGATTGATGATGGATCAGGGGACTTCCATATTTCAATAAGCACCCTGCCCACAGACCCCCACAACCACAGCTCAGGGTTGTGGGGATGAGGCCCTTGTTCCCATCAACATGGGGACAAGGTGCTTTTGGGTGGGAGAGGCAAAGCACCCACCCCCCCCCCCATGTTGAGGGAATGTGGCCTGATATGGTTCAGTAGGGTGGGCACTCGTCCCCCCCTTTCCTGACCTGCCAGGCTGCATTCTTAGATAAGGGTCTGTTATGGATTTTGGGGGACCCCATGCCATTTCATTTTTTTAATTTGGCATGGGGTTCCCCTTACAATCCATACCATACCCAAAGGGCCTGGTATGGATTGGGGGGACCCCCACACCATTTTTCTTAACATTTTTCTATTGCCGGCAATTTAAATGTAATTTCATTCATTTTTTTTTTTTCTTTAGAAATGTCAGTTTTGCTGCAGTAGGTTTTATCCATGGTACAGATGCACCATTTTACAGGAAGACTAAGTGGACCCCCCCCCCCCCCCAGGCATTATATTTAAAGGAATTTTTCATTTTTATTGTTGTACTTTAAAGCGTTTGTTAACCCAAAGAAAAAAAAACGGATTCTGTTCCTTTAAAGCATGTTATACAGCACAGTGCTTGTACTGTGTAATTTGGTCCCCTGTAATACCTGTAATACCTGGCTGATCCTGCCTGGCTATGCCCTCCCCCTGTAAACTGACCATGATAATCAGGGCTGCTGAGCCCTGATACCATGGTCCATTTAGGTGCCTCCATCATCCGCAGCCCTGCTCTCCCGTGTTTGTGTCTCCTCTCTCCTCCTCCCCCCTCCCCTCTCAGCCTCTCTGCTCACCCCCGCTCCTGCTGCTCTCATATTTCATATAAAATCATCCCATCCGCACTGTAATATACCAATAAGTGTCCCTGTGCCTGTGTTATGTAGAAAATATGGTTATCTGTATCTATATCAGCGCGGCTCCCAGCGCTCAGCTGACGCACGTCTCTCTCTCTCTTCTCTTTCCTCTCCTCCCTGGCTGACGGCAGTGGGAGTGCTTGGCCCCGCTCACTGGAACTGTCATCTGGAAAGTGAAGAGAGCCGAAGAGTCAGCTGAGTACTGGGAGCCGCGCTGATATAGATACAGATAAGCATATTTTTTACATAACACAGGCACAGGGACACTTACTGGTATATTACAGCGCCAGATAGGATGATTTTATATAAGTGCATTAACAACCACTTTAAGCATCATTAAAATCACTGCTCCTGTTAAAACGATCTTTTTAAAAAACTTTTTTTGCATTAATTCATGTCCCCCAGGGCAGTACCTGGACCCCCATACCCTTTTTATGGCCAATTACTTGCATATAAGCCTTCAAAATCTGAACTTTTGATTTTTCAAGTTTGGGTCATATAGACTTTAATAGGGTTCGCCGTTTGGGTCAGAACTATTTTCTCTGTTCGGGAGTTCTGGTGCAAACCGAACAGGGGGGTGTTCTGCCCATCTCTACCGGCAGCTGTCTACTGTATTTCGGTGACACTTGATTCATGTCACCATATGGCAGCAGTGTACAGTGATGTGCGGTGCCTTCCTTTGTGCTGCGATAAAATGCAGTATGTTTTTCAATTTTCCTTGCAGCTCATTGAACTGCACCTCTGGGCTGCATTGCTGTGTGAACGGGGCACATGGAAAAATTATTGTTTTCTGTGTGGCCCACTGGTGACTAGCATTCTTCCAGTGCAGAAAAACAACAGTCACCTCACTGTATGTGAACAGACACTTATGCGATTGGACACTGGTGCGATTTGACATGCGAATTGACATGTCAAATCGTATGTCAAATCGGCAGCATTTGCCAGCAATTGCCGGCAGTGGCACCATCCTAATTGGTGCGACGTTGCATCTGCGACGTTGCACCAATTTCAAAAAGTAGTTTCTGTACTACTTTTTTGCGATTTTGGGCCGCGATTTACATTGACATCTGTGCAGAAACCTGCACAGGTGTCTCTGTAATCACGGCCGAAATCGGGACTGACAAGTGGGAGTGAAATCGTGCGAGTCCTGCTGAACTCGCTCGGTTTCACTCCCGCAGCCCAGTGTGAACCTGGGCTCAAGGTTGGCCAGGCCATGGTGGCAAAAAGGCCAGCATTCTTGTGTTGCAGAAATTATATCTGAGGTTGATTCCAAACCACTATCTGCAAATTTGTATGACTGTTGTATGGACATTGGACTGCAAACTCTTTTGACAACAAAGACCAATTTATATAAATGATTCCATCCTCTGTAACATGCTGCAGAAAAATTGTCAGTGCTAAATAAATTTGTAAATCGGTAGATAATAGGGAACAGAATGTAATAATCTAAGATAGTTTTTCTGAAAAGCATGGACTGTTTGCCTTAGTTAACATGGCCAGTCCAAATATCTTGATATTTTATCAGGTAGGCCTAATCACCAAAGACAAAGTCTGACAATCCTGTAATAACAGTTTAGAAAATTTAACCTATTGTACAACGACGGCAGTGCTTCACAGTGCATGCCAGCATGCTGCGGGAATTATAGAAAGGCTCTACATATGGAGTTCATCTTCCAACAATCTGAACTTGATCAGATAGAAGCTGGGTGTTAAAAGCTTCTTGGACATGTTCTAAGAAAAGAACAGGCTGCTAAATGGTTTCATTACAATCACACATGTGGAAAAAAAGGCCTTAAAAAAGAAAAAAGAAAAAATAAAACATTAAGTGTGGTGCAAACCCTGTAAAAGACTGGAGGTTACTGAAAAGCCGGCTTGGCCAAGACACTTGGAAAATGAATACTGCATTTGTTGCGTCACTTGTGTTACATATTTTCACTGGATCCTTTTCAATGATATTCTAAATTTAGAAGTTTTTTATGTCAGTCTTTCTATAGGCTGTAAAAAATTAAGCACAGCAGTTGAGGTTTATGTAGATTTTACTCCAGGCTTGTGGCACAAGTGTATAAACTAACAACACACAGTGTGTAGAGGAAAACCTAGCCACCCCTGGACATCAAATAATGGCTCATTGCCGATGGTTGACGGGTAGCTGCCAACACTATACCTTGTTGGTACCTCTCACCATAACTAGCTGTCACTGACAACTCCCAATCCCACGAATGATTGGTAACCAATTGGAGAATTTAATTGGTTAGAGTTGAGGGATTTTAACCACTTGCCGACTGCCGCACACACATATACATTGGCAGAATGGCTCGTACAGGCAAATGGGCGTACCTGTACGTCCCTTTGAATTTGACGCCACGCGGGCGCACGCTCGCGCCTGCCGCACGCTTGTGCCCGCCGCACGCCATGGGAGTGTGCCCGTGAGTCCCGCAAACTCGATGTTTGCCGGCGGCCCGTGATCGTGAGACGGAGAGGCAGAACGGGGAGATACCTATGTAAGCAAGGCATTTCCCTGTTCTGCTTAGTGACATGACAGGGATCTACTGTTCCCTGTCATCGGGAGCAGTGATCGCTGTCATGTCAGTGGTTGCCCATCCCCCCACAGTTAGAATCACTCCCTAGGACACACTTAACCCCTTGATCGCCCCCTAGTGTTTAACCCCTTCCCTGCCAGTGTCATTTATACAGTAATCAGTGGCTATTTATAGCACTGATCGCTGTATAAATGACAATGGTCACAAAAAAGTGTCAAAAGTGTCCGATGTGTCCGCCATTATGTCGCAGTCCCGATAAAAATCGCAGATCGCCGCTATTACTAGTTAAAAAATAATAATAATAAAAATGCCATAAATCTATCATCTATTTTGTAGACGCTGTAACTTTTGCGCAAACCAATCAATATACGCTTATTGCGATTTTTTTTACCAAAAATATGTAGAAGAATACATATCGACCTAAACTGAGGGAAACATTATTTTTTTTATATATTTTTGGGGGATATTTATTATAGCAAAAAGTAAATAATATGTTTTTTTTTTCAAAATTGTCGCTCTTTTTTTATTTATAGCGCAAAAAATACAAACCGCAGAGGTGATAAAATACCACCAAAAGAAAACTCTATTTGTGGGGAAAAAAGGGCGTCAATTTTGTTTGGTTACAACGCGGCACGACCGGGCAATTATCAGCTAAAGCGACACAGTGCCGTATCGCAAAAAATGCTCTGGTCAGGAAGGGGGTAAATTCTTCCGTGGCTGAAGTGGTTAAAAATCAACTACGAATTGGAAAGAGCACACATACTTACCTGTACTTACTTATTATGCCATTCCATTATATGTGCCCCTGTGCTTGCCTGATGGTACAGCTTTGAGTACAATGTTGTGCTTTCCCAAAAACCTTCTGAGGAAGCAAGCAAAAACTCTGTGGTAACCATATCAAGGATGATTTATATTGGGTGGTAGTCTAAATGCAATCATAAGAATTTATATGATCATATGTAGGGTTCCTCAGTCAAGGACAGAGTTATGATAATGGAGAAATGTTTTTAAATGTGCTGTCAAAACAATATGTATGTTCTATTTTATAATTATGTTATCTAATAGAAGTGTACGCAATTTAGCTATTAATGTGTGATCCCTTGCTTGCTTTGTTTCCTGGGTTGACAGAAATCCAGAGAGAGCTGGATGACTCACAGTCAGCATCACTGAGACCTCCCACTTGTTTCCAGAACATGCTAGAATCTTCTGAAAAGAAATGAGGATAGGTGAGGTGGAGCTGCCTGGAGCAGTGTTTCTCAACTCCAGTCCTCAAGGCGCCCCAACCGGTCATGTTTTCAGGCTTTCCATTATTTTGTCCAGGTGATTTAATCAGTTTCACTGCCTTAGTAATTACCACAGCTGTTTCATCTGAGGGAAATCCTAAAAACATGACCTGTTGGTGCGCCTTGAGGACTGGAGTTGAGAAACACTGGCCTTGAGTATTCTGAGGGCCTTGACCAATCCCCAACTTGGATTGGCAGGGGGCAGGCTTCCTCGAATACTCAGAGTCAGCCCAGCTGGGGAAGGGGTTGTTCGGGTGGAAGCTGGAGATGGAGTGTTAGGCTGTCAGTGGCCTTGGAAGGAGCTCCCCAGTCTGGGTTTGGGGTGGGGGGGGTGTACAGGACCCTCTCAAGACACATGTCCTAGACAGGAGGCACGGGAGCAAGGAGAGGACAGCAGGAGAACACTGCCAGGCAAGTCTCCAGGAGGAACAACAAGTTGCAGCCAAGAGGGCTGGTGAGTGACACACAGGAGGACTGGGAGGCATGCCTGAGAGGGCTGGGTGTGAGAAATCTGGGATAGGTGCAGAGCCAGTGGAGTAGACTGTGGTGGCACGAGCAGTAAAAAGTGGCAGTTTCAGCCAGGGCCTGAAGACGTGATGCTGGAATCAGTAGTCACGTGGGATAGCTAGAACCAGGACAACCAATCTTTCTACACTATAGGGGCCCGCGGTCCCTGCCTGCAAAGGGCATTTTTTGCTTTGGGCCTGGCTGAGCCAGTGTCAGGCCTGCAATTTAGTGCTTTAATGGTCCTAGGAGTTGTAGTTCTACAAGCAAGTTTGTGCTGGAGGTAGAAGAAAGGATGTTGTATGTATTGGAGGTGTATATATTTTTCAGTCCCTATTGCTTTCTTCAATCAACTGGGCTTCCCATAAGTACCCTATCCCTATCCAAGTTAAATCCCCTAATAAAAAAGAAAAAAAAAACAACTAAGTACAAGGAATGCTTCTTGACTACCGAGTGTCTGAAGATTTGTGTGCCTCGCTGTGCAGGGTGAGAGGTGGACCACATCTACCAGCAGCCCCTACAGGGGTACCGCTACAGTCCATTTTCCTTAATGTTGTTCTATTATGCTGCATACACATGACCGTTTTTCACGACGTTAAAAAAAAAAAAAAATTAATTGGGCATTAAAAACGTTCGTGCGTAGGCTCCAGAGCATTTTTAACGACGTGAAAAATGGCCTAAAAAAAACAAGAACCTGCTCTATTTTTTCACATCGTTTTTCACGTCGGTTTTTTTTAACGACGTGAAAAAGGGTAGGGTGTATGCTTTTACAAGGGGAAAAAAACGCGCATGCTCAGAATCAAGTATGAGACGGGAGCGCTCGTTCTGGTAAAACTAGCGTTCGTAATGGAGATAGCACATTCGTCAGGCTGTAATGGACTGAAAAGCACGAGGCTGAAAAGCACGAATCGCCGCTCAACAAATTTTACTAACATGAAGGGTGGCGCCATTCGAACGGAACTTCCCCTTTATAGTGCCGTCGTACGTGTTGTACATCACTGCGCTTTGCTCGAGCGTTTTTTTTCATGAACGTGTGTATGCAAGACAGGCTTGAGAGGAAACAAGAAAAATCACGTCGAGAAAAACGTCGTTTTTTAAAATGACATTAAAAACGAACGTGTGTACGCGACATTAGAGTTCTTGAGCTCAGTAGATTTACAAGAAAAATCTTTTGCGACTTTCTGGAAATTACATTATAAATACATTGTTCAGAAAAGATTCCATTGCGGTCTATTAATTCCACTGTGTACTTTCATATCCACAATGTGAATTTCAATCTTCCGGCTCAAAGAAGGAAGAGAGTTATAAAACCAAACTGCCTACAGTATTTCCAGCAGGGCAGTCACAAATGTCTTGCCTTCCTGTAGTATTCAGGGTAGGCAGCTCTCTGCAGGCTGAAAGTTAATCTAAATATTTATATTCAGTCGACGTGTGGGTGATCTACACCTCTGCTGGAGTCTTAAGTAATATTATGTGGCTTTGAAAGGAAGAAAAACAGAATAAGTCAGACATAAAAACAGCTTGGAGATGCATGTGTATCATCTTCTGCCTATGTAATGTTTCCTTTATGACTTGGCATTTTCTCTAGTTATACAATCCTCCGACTGTTAAAAGGCGTTATTTTATAGCATGGTACACAATGGGGTTGATTTACTAAAGGCAAATAGGTTGTTCACTTTGCAAGGGAAGTTGCACTTTGCAAGGGATTTGCCACAGAGCTTAGTGAACGAGGTGAAGCTCTGCTGACTTCCATCGTCTAATGATGTGCAAACAAAAATGCTGTTTTTTTTCCTTGCAAGTGATTGGTTGTACTTGCAAATTGAAACTTTACCACATTCGCTAAGCTCTGCAGAAAATTCCCTTGCAAATTGCAACTTCCCCTGCAAAGTGAACATCAATTTTGCCTTTAGTAGATCAACCTTAGTTTGTAGGAACTCGCAGGTAAAATTCATAGAGCAGTCTCACTATTGGGATAATAACTAGGTTTGGATTAGTGAAGGATTGCAGCGCACATTTACTGCTTGCACAATGGAAATACTAAAAATAAATATATAAATGTTGTGAAATTAAAATTTTAAACCTATTTTAGAGCATCATCTTTGGCCCATTTCCTTTGGGTGATATTGATAAATTTCTAAATGACTACAAAATCTACACACAGTACTAATTTATTTTTATAATAGGCCATTAAAGCACTCCTTTAGGGATTTTTGTTTTTTGACAGATTAGGGAAGACTTAAAGTAATTGTAAAGTCTCGCTTTTTTTTTTTTTTTTTTGTTGAAAATAACAAACATGTTATACTTACCTGCTCTGTGCAGTGGTTTTGCACAGAGCAGCCCAGATCCTCCACTTCTTTGGTCCCTCTTCGGTGCTCCTGACCCCTCCCTCCTGTTAAGTGCCCCCACTTCAAGCAGCTTGCTACGGGGGCTCCTGAGCCAAGCCACAGCTCCCTGTGTCCATTCAGTCACAGAGCCGCAACCCGGCCCTGCCCCCTTTCTCTCCTAATTGGCTGACTGACTTTGATTGACAGCAGCGGGTGCCAATGGTGCCATGCTGCTGTCTCAGCCAATGAGGAGGGGAGTCCTGGGCAGCCACTCCTGCAACATCGCTGGCTCTAGATGGGGCCCAGGTAAGTATTAGAGAGGCTGAGGGAGGCTGCTGCACACAGACAGGTTTTATAAAAAAAACTACTGCCTTTATTTATTTTTTATATTATCTCCTTTTTATTTAGAAAATTATTCTCATGATACATACACTTATTGCATTTTATCCAGTGAAACATTAAATTTTTGTGCCAATCATCGTGTACATACAACTATATCCTGTTGCTATATTCTCTTTTCCCTTTTTCTCCCCCTTCCCACCTCCCCCCTACCCCAGAACTGCATCCATCACCTTTACTTCCTTATATCTAGTCACCACAATTCATTTTCTCCACCACCCCTGTTCTCTCCTATCTATATATACAGTTTTTACTCATTCACGCCGTTCTTTCCCTCTCTCCTCCACCCCCCCTCCTGCAGCCCCCAATGGTCTTTACATCTGGAGTCTTTCCACTACTAGTTGAGGTGGTGCAAGATCAGCGTCCCCCAGCCATGATTTCCATATGGTATCAAATTTACCCACTTCTCTCCTTCGGCTGTACGTCAGTCGCTCTCTGAAAAGCACGGAATTTACATATGAAATCCACTGCTTCACCGTAGGTACCGCTGGTGCCATCCAGTATTTTGCAATGAGTTTTCTAGCCAGATACTACTGCCTTTATAATTGTAACGGGAGGGCCAGTGGAACCCAGAAACCCTTAGAAAGTATGGGAGACCCTTGCTTCAGATCCCAATGCACCTCGTATGTCTAAATCACCCATTAGGGGCATAGGGTGACTGAGAAAATATATCTTGGACTACTTAAAATGGGACAGTAACATTCATTAACAATATTTCTCAAGAAATATGAAGATATTATCCCCTGTACACTGTGAGGTCTATGCCCAGGAAGTATAACTCCTTATTTGGGCATTCCAGGAAGTTCAATTTAAGAGTCATTAGATCTCATTGTTGCTTATGCTAATTGACCCTGCAATTGTCTGAAGGTGTATTTGTGATAATGTTGATTGTGTCTTCTGAGCTGCCAAACGGCAGGTTTATTCTAGGGGTCATGTTTCTGAGTCACCTATGCTGTCTAAGGGATTAGGTAATGAACTCACCTGTTGTCTGCTAAGGGATGTATTGACACTCAGAATAATGTGTATTGGGGGCTAGTTGGGTTGAAGTAGGCCTTACTTAAGCTGGTTTGATATTCATCCCTTGCATCAATACAGGCAGTTTAACTCAATGAATAAACTCACAGTTAGGACGACAGACGATGAATCCTTTCGAATGTTCCGTTTAATGATGGATATTCATAGGTAGAAAAACGTTGCAGTTGTAAGCCACATGTAAGATGTTTAGCATGGAAGATATACAGGAGTAATGACCAGAATCAGGAAGTGGAGGAGATATATAAAGAACTATGGTGAGAGAGAGAGTTCAGCTAGAAAGAAGGGGACAGATCTTAAAGACACAGAGCAAGAATAATCACATAGTGTAACACAACACTCCCCGTCTGAAATCTTTAGATTTCATAACCTTAAACTAATATATATTTTTTCAATAAGTCCAATACTGACGAATGTCCTGGAACCTGTAATGAAAAACATGCAACAAGCAAATAACAAACGTAAGTTCAACAGGATGAAGAACATAAAGTCACAGTATGATGTCTTCAAATAATTCCAAAGTTCTGAGTAGAACCTGTAGATGGCAGCAATGTACTCCCCGCCGTGCTGACAGCATGGCTAGTCCTTGCACAAGTCACTCACCTGGCAAAAGGAGTACTAACTCTGTAATTGGTCGACTAAAGGTTTGTGTCGATCCTCCCTTGGTTACCTTGACTTCTACCTTCCGGAATTTGTTATCGTCGCTTGGCATAACTTTAGTAATAAGACCCATAGGCCACTCATTCCGACAAACTTCCTTGTCTTTTAGAAGGATGAGGTCTCCAACCTTAAGATTCGGCTTAGATGCTTGCCATTTGTTACGACCTTGAAGGTGGTGAAGATACTTTTTCTTCCAGCGATGCCAGAACACATTGGCTAGATGCTGCACCTGCTTCCATTGATGCTCATAACGGTGTGACCGCAGCTTCTGTTTTGTACTTACAGAAGTGTGTAGTGAGATGTTCACAGTTCTTATTTCCTTATCATCTTCAGGGTTTACTAGCCCATAGGTGGTGTCAATAAGGAGTAAGTAAGAGTCCTCACACAGAAACCTTGGAGGTGACAGCCATAAGCTGTCCTGAAGAGCGGCAGGTGACACGGCTCTGGTCCCACAGTCAGCTGGGTTGAGTTCAGTGGGAACGTGATGCCATTGACTTGGTAGAGAGAATCTCTTGATACGTTCAACCCTGTTGCTGACGTACACATAAAATTGTTTTGTTTGGTTGTTTATGTAACCAAGTACTACCTTACTGTCTGTATAGAAGGTGAAAGAATCAATTCTAGTGTCCATTTCACTTCGTATGACCTCGGCAATTTCTACTGCTAGCACGGCTGCACAAAGTTCAAGTCTTGGTATGGTATGTGCAGGCTTGGGTGTGAGTTTTGCCTTGCCTAGGACAAAACTACAGTGTGATTCTCCATTCAGGTCAGAGGTCTTCAAATAGGCTACTGCAGCAATAGCTTCAACTGATGCATCAGAGAAAATATGAATCTCTCTCCGGTTAGCAGTTGAAGTGGAACCTTGAATGGTAACTGGAGCAAGGAAACCCAGTGGGTCATAGATGCTATTCACCACGGACAGGACTCCTCTCTTAGTGAAGGGTTTGTCACAAGTTGACACTTGGAAAGTGAATTTGTCTTGTTTGATGTTCCACAACAAACCCAGACTTCGCTGTACTGGAGGCACATCTGTACCTAAGTCAAGGCTTTTTAGACTAGTGGCATAGTCCTCAGGGTGAAAGGCATTCATAAGTTCCTGGCTGTTGGATATAATCTTGTGCAGTCTAAGGTTTGCTACAGACAGCATCTCCTTTGTTCTGGTGAGAAGATCAATTGCTTCTTTAGCAGTTGGAAAGGACTTAAGTGCGTCGTCAACGTAGAAGTTTCTTTCAACAAATTGACGGGCATCAAATCCATATTCAACTTCTCCAGTCTGAGCTGTTTTCCTTAGCCCATAAGTTGACACTGCTGGGGAAGGACTGTTACCGAAGACATGTACCTTCATGTGATAATCTATAACTTCCTTGTTGAGGTCATTGTCCTTGTGCCATAGAAACCTGAGGTAGTTTCTGTTGTCTTCTCTGACGATGAAGCAGTGAAACATCTGTTGAATGTCGGCCATTACTGCTACAGGCTCTTGTCTGAAACTAATCAAGACTCCTATTAGACCGTTGTTCAAGTTGGGTCCCGTAAGGAGCATGTTGTTAAGAGAAACACCTTCGTGCTGAGCACTGGAATCAAAGACAACTCTGATTTGGTCTGGTTTGCGTGGGTGATACACGCCAAAGGATGGAAGGTACCAGCATTCTTCTCCCTCCTTTAGTGGGGGAGCAGGCTCTGCATGATCTCTGTCAAATACATTTTGCATAAAGTCCACAAAGTGCTTTTGCATCTCTGGTTTCCTGCTTAAGTTTCGCTTTAAGGAGGAGAATCTACTGATGGCCTGCTGTAAGTTGTTGGGCAATCTCTCTCTTGGGAGATGAAAGGGTAGGGGTGCTACCCAGTTATTGGAGTCATCTTGAAAGAAATCATTGTCCATTACCTTGATGAATTCTTTGTCTTCCATTGAAGGAGCCAGTATGTCATCTTTACTGGTTGCATTAAACACTGTAGAGCCGAAGTCGCCATCATGGCAGGAGAAAGGGCTTGTGTCACCTGAGATACCATGTTGCCATTCGTGGCTGGCTATCTTCTCTTTCACCCAGTAGTGATGTGGGCATGGCCCAAAGTAAGTGTTTCGGCCATTTGGCAGAACATTTGTCTTGAATGACGAAATGTTGGTAGGTCTTTTCATTTTGCCTATGCAGACATTGCCTATGATGACCCACCCTAGATCCGTGCGCTGGGCAAATGGGGCATCTGGGGGTCCACTGACTTGTCTGTGTACCTTGTGAACTCTTAGAATGTCTCTTCCTAACAGAAGAAGGATCTGAGCATCTTTGTCAAGCGGCGGTATCTCATTTGCTATTACCTTGAGGTGAGGGTGATGGAAAGCAGCAGCTGGAGTAGGGATTTCTTCCCTGTTAGCAGGTATCTGATTGCACTCAACAAGTGTAGGTAAGGGTAATTGCAAGTTACCTTTGAGAGAAGATACCATGAGTCCATGAGCCCTTCTTCCAGAAACCTCTATAGTTCCACTACAGGTACCCAAGGTGTAAGGATGAGCTTCGCCTTTTATTTCAAATAGATTGAACAATTCCGATTTTGCAAGTGATCGATTGCTCTGATCGTCTAAGATAGCATATGCCTTTAGAGACTTTTCTGGTTGATCCTTGTGGTATATGTTCACCAAGCATATCTTAGCACAGGACTTACCACAGCGGTCTTCTCCACAAACTTCAGTGCAGGATGAAGAAATGATGGTAGAATTAGGCACTTGGTCTGTATTCTCCCCGCCATGCGTTAACCTGGGAGAAGTGTTGGCAGGTTGTGCAGAGCTGGGCTCAAGAGGATGGAGGGCTTGCACATGTTCTTCAGAGCCACACTCTATGCACTTGATGGACACATTACAGTCCCTTGCAAAATGTTCTGTAGAAGCACAGCACCTGAAACATACCCTAAATGTCTTTAAAAGCTCCTTGCGCTCTTCCAGAGGCTTTTTCCTAAAGCCGATACATTTATTGAGGGGGTGTGGCTTCTTGTGTATGGGACACTCTCTGTTAGGGTTTTCAATCTTCCTACTCTGTTTGTTCGTGGCCAGAACTGTGGTAGGAGTGGGAAGGATGTCAGTCTTTTTCACGGACACTGGGCCTCTATGGTTTCTATAGTTGCCCTGAAGACTGGTACTCTTAGGAAAGGGTGAGAAGAGGCTGTACTCACCGTAGGAAAAACTTGGATCGTTCTTGGTCTCTGCAATTTTCCAGATGAATTCACAGAAGAAAGAGAATGGAGGGAAGGAAACCTTGTTCTCTCTTTTGTATGATGACCCTAGTGCAGTCCATTTCTCTTGCAAACCATACGGGAGCTTGGAGACAATTGGGTTTACAACTCTTGGAGTGTCAAGGTAACTGAGTCCAGGTCGTTTTGGGTCTGTCTTGGCTAGCTGAAGCTCAAGGAGAAGGTCACTCAGTCTCTGGAACTCCTTGTTGTCCTTACCGGATATCTTTGGGAAAGTTTCCAGACGTATGAACAAAGCATTTTCTATAGCTTCTGGACTGCCATAACTTTGCTCTAGTCGCTCCCATGCAGCTGTGAGGCCTGCAGTAGGATTGTCCATGAAAACCGATCTTAATGGCTTAACACGTGCAGCAGATAGAGGACCAAGCCATTTGATCAGCAGATTCAATTCTTGATCAGCTGTAATGCCAATATTGCTGATTGTAGTTCTGAAGGCACATTTCCAACTTCTGTAGTTCTCAGGTTGGTCATCAAAACTTGTAAGACCAGTCTTTGTGAGCTCTCTGCGAAGCATGTACCTCACAAACTCTTCTGTCTCAGTTGTCTTCGCCTTTATGTGAGATGCTGTTGGCTGTATGGTGCTGATTGCGTTATCTTTGACATTGTTGTTAAAGGACACAGGGAAATATGGTGCAGCAGATGCATCCAGGTGAGTTGCTTGCTTGAAGTCAGTTGTTCCAATGGTACGTTGATTCAAGGCTGTACCGATGACTGGAGATTGATGACTTGCCTGAAGCTTGCGCTGATGCTCTGTGACGTATGAAGGCAGGCAAGGTAGACAGGTAGGAAATGCAGTGGAGTGATTTTGAGTGCAGGAAGTTGCTGGAACCTCTTTAGCTTGAAGCTGTGAAGGAGTCTCTATGTAGTCGGGAGCATTGGAGACAATGGAGTGTGCACTGCAGTGGCTTAGGACATAGTCTTTAGTGCGTTTGAGGGGGTCTTCCATATCTGCTATGTTTAGGTTAATGCTGTCTTTCTCACTTGCACCTTCGTCTGCACTGATAGCTTGCTGTAGGACCCTTAGCTTTGCCATAGCTGCGTCATGTTTACACTGTTCATTTAAGGTTTCCATTGTTGCTCTTTGTCGTGCTGACTGCGCTTCCAACTCTGCCCTTTGACGTGCTGACTGCGCTTCCAACTCTGCTCTTTTTTCTGCATATGCCACCTGCACTTTGCTGGCTTCCACTTCAGCGCGGGCATTAATAAGTCGCTCACTGAGTGTTGAGTATCTTGAACTATGGGATCTTGATGAGTTTTTAGAACGTCTGGTGGAAACAGATCTGTGAGATGCAGTGTCCTGTAACAGCTTTATTTTTGCTTCTGCCTTTAATCTGGTTTTCTGGATAAAACTGTCTCTTTCAATATTGAGAGCATTGACGCGCTTTAATTGCATCATCGCACTTTCTGACTTAATGTTTTGTAAGACATTAGTGAATTTGATGCTGGTAAGCTGATAAAGCTCATATGAGGCAGAAAGTTGTTTAATGGCGCCCTCTAGTGTCAGTAGTTCACGTTCAACAGACACTGTATTGGCTTCAGCAAGGATTTTCTCCCAGACTAATTCCAAGCTATTTGACAATTCAGTCCTTGAAGCTTCATAATTCTCCATTACTTTCCAAGTGGGTTTAACTGAGCGTTTGAGTAACTCAGTTTCTTCAGGAACTTGTGGGGAGGTAGATGTGAGTTCACATGCAGAAGCTTGGTCACTCATGATAGCAGACTGACTGTGAAAGCAGGCAGGATCTGTGTGCTGAAATATGACACTGTGCAGATTGTCTCAGGCTATAAGGCTGCCATGTGCTGCTCTGTCCCTTCTGTCTTGCTATGAGGGCAGTAAATCTTGTCTGTTTCAGTACTGACATGCAGAAATCTTGTAATTAGGCTGTGAAACTCTGTTTTTCTACTGTTCTGTCTCAACTACAAAGCGATAAAGTTCATCTCCAGGTTGAAGTAGGCCTTACTCAAGCTGGTTTGATATTCATCCCTTGCATCGATACAGGCAGTTTAACTCAATGAATAAACTCACAGTTAGGACGACAGACGATGAATCCTTTCGAATGTTCCGTTTAATGATGGATATTCATAGATAGAAAAACGTTGCAGTTGTAAGCCACATGTAAGATGTTTAGCATTGAAGAAATACAGGAGTAATGACCAGAATCAGGAAGTGGAGGAGATATATAAAGAACTACGGTGAGAGAGAGAGTTCAGCTAGAAAGAAGGGGACAGATCTTAAAGACACAGAGCAAGAATAATCAGATAGTGTAACACAACACTGTCAGGCATTTTATTTCTGCCTGTGACCCTTTTTGGTAGATTTTTCTTTACCTCATGTTCCTGGAACATCCACAAAAGAAAAGTACGGTCCGGTTGTAAAAACCTGATCAGAAACTCCTATTTGAAGCTGACCTCCATGACTAAAATTCATGGATTGGGGTGAAACGGGTCAGGGCGTGGCCTGGAAGCCACTTTTCATTCATTTATTTGACACCCAATATTTCTTCTGCTTTGCGAGTGTGCATAGAACCGGAATGGGCTCTCCCTATGCCTTTACTCTCCTTAGTGTGAGTCACCTGGACTTTGAAATAGAGATCTAAAGTGGCACCCAGCTTTTATGGTTTATGGCCTACTAAAAGTGTATTTGTTATTTTGTATGTGTCCCTGTTGGATATATTTAATCACCTCCTGGGGAAATATCTCTAGTAGGAATACAGCAGGGACATGCGGTGAGGTCAGTGGCTGGTGAGGCACTGGCTAGTATCAGAGCCAGATACACACAGGTTACATACGCCGCAAACATTACAGTGAGAGCAATAATTCTAGCACTAGACCTCCTCTGTAACTCTAAACATGTACCGTATATACTCGAGTATAAGCCGAGTTTTTCAGCACATTTTTTTGTGCTGAAAATGCCCCCCTCGGCTTATACTCGAGTCACCTTTTTTGCGCCTGATCTCCCGGACTTTGGGGACCTAGTACCGGCCGGCCCTAGGTCCCCTGGACCCCAAACCTGGCACACATATAGCTTTCCTCTTCCTCTACAAGTGTGCAAAGTTTTTTGTCCGGGGGACGTACGGCCAGGGAGCACCGATTTTTCTAATTCGGGCACCCCTTCTATAGACTCCCATGTTAAATGGTTATTTCTCCGGTGATTTTGGGGACTCAATACGGGCCAGTCGTAGGTCCTCTGGACCCAGAACTTGGCACACATGTATCCCCATTTCTCCTCTAAAAGTGTGCAAAGTTTTTTATCTGGAGGACCTACAGCCGGGGAGCACCGATTTTTCAAAGCCAGGAACCCCTTCCATAGACTCCCATGTTAAACGTCAGTCTAGTCATGGACACAGTGAGGCATGGACACAGTGAGGCACAGTGAGGCATGCAGATGGACACCCTAGGCTTATACTCGAGTCAATAAGTTTTTCCATTTTTTTGTGGTAAAATTAGGTGCCTCGGCTTATATTCGGGTCGGCTTATACTTAAGTATATACAGTAACCTGTAAAAAGTTTAAAAGCGTCGCCTATGGAGATTTTTAAGTACTGACGTTTAGAGCCATTCCACAAGTGTGTGCAATTTTAAAGCATGACATGCTAGGTATCTATTTACTCTGCGTAAAATCATCTTTCACATTATACAAAAAATTTGGGATAACTTTAGTGTTTTTTATTTTATTATTTATGAAACAGTTTATTTCCAAAAAAAAAAAAAGTGTTTTAAAAATTGAAATGACCACCATTTTATTCCCTAGGGTGTCTGCTAAAACAATATATATATATAATGTTTGGGGGTTCTGAGTAATTTTCTAGCAAAAAAATTATGATTATTACATGTAGGAAAGAAGTGTGTGTCAGAATTGGCCAGGGTGGCAAGGGGTTAATTACCATAAATAATATACAAATAATATACAACTAATAACTTCCAACCAGTAATTTCACAGTAAACAGATCAATACCGGTAATAAATTGTTATTTTATAACATATAGCATAATAATATATGATTTAGCTTGAACCTTTTCAGCAGCAGCAGATTCTCATTCTCCCTCTTAACTGTGTGAGAAAAACACGGGATTGTGGGTAAATCTTATACCCATGAAAGTTTTTTCCTTGCAGTTAAGAGGGCTGGGCTGGAAGGGAGCATTTGGCTTTTAGACACATTCCCCTTTTATGACACTGTAATAAGAGGCATGCCTCCCTGGAATACAGATGGCAATTGCAACTGAACAGAGGCTCTAATCCTACTCAGATCATTTTAAAAACGAAACAACTATACAAAATGTATAGCCTGGAGTTAGGTTTTTTAAGATGGGATACGATATGGAGTTGAAATGCTAGCCTGTAACAAGATGGAGTCACCAGTGACTATTTCCTCAAGACTTAGAAATGAACTATATGTGAACTGTTGTTTACCTCTTGTTATGTTCTGAGTTCTTTCTCATGTTCTTTGGCCAGGTCTAGACAATGTAGTAATAGGAGGATGTATGTAAGACTAGGCCTGGGATGGTAACGATTGTTACTGATGTGTGGGATGTGTTGGATGATGGTCACCAGCAGGTGGATCGGAAAGGACGTAAGGCCTTTTCCTCAGACTAAAATTCTTTTTTTTATATTATGGGGATCTTTCATGTAATTTTCAGTTATCACTTAATAATGAAACAAAGAAATAGATGTATGCTTCCTAATAGAATTTAGGATCTATAATATATATTTATGGTCCATTCAGGTCTATGCAGTCCATTGCAATGTATACTGCATTAAGGCATCCTATTTAATTTAATTAATTGCCAACTCACTAAAACAGAACAAAACACAGAAAAATGAAACATGCAGCATTTTTTTTTTAATGCAAAGCATCTTAATGACTGGTAGTGCATTTATTGTAGTGGGCTGCAACACATGTGCATGGGAGTGTGCTGAGGTGCCATTGAAAATTCATGTCACCATAATGCCTTATCATGTGTAAGGTGCATTGGCACAGTTTACCACAATGCACCACAATAAATAGGTCTGAATGACCCCTATCTTTTTTCTGTTTAACCAGTTCCATACCGGGCCATAGACAAATGATGCCTGCAGGAACACTCTCTTCCTCCAGGTGGATGTCATATGAAGTCCTCCACTTCTCGCCATTACTGCGGGCCCCCGGGGGCCCGAAGCACGGCGATCGGGGATCAGGCGTGTCCCTCGGGACACAGCCCATTCCCGATCAGGGTAAATAGCCAATGAAATTGGCTCTTATGAAAAATAAAAATAAAAAACTCCCAAGGGCTTATGTGCAGGTTACAAGAAATAAAAATACTTGTTATGTATAAAAATATGCTTTATTCTTTCAATTGATATAAAAGTCACTAAAAACAGCAACAACAGCAAAAAAGAAAAAAGGAGGGGATAACAAGAGCTCTGGTGTACATGTCAATTTGCATAATGGATGTCCAAAATGACACGAACATTAAACAATACACAATAATACACAATATATATATATATATATATATATATATATATATATATATATATATATATACAGTGGGGCAAAAAAGTATTTAGTCAGTCACCAATTGTGCAAGTTCTCCCACTTAAAAAGATGAGAGAGGCCTGTAATTGTCATCATAGTTATACCTCAACTATGAGAGACAAAATGTGGAAACAAATCCAGACAATCACATTGTCTGATTTGAAAATAATTTATTTGCAAATTATGGTGGAAAATAAGTATTTGGTCACCTACAAACAAGCAAGATTTCTGTCTCTCATAGACCTGTATCTTCTTCTTTAAGAGGCTCCTCTGTCCTCCACTCATTGTCTGTATTAATGGCACCTATTTGAACTTGTTATCAGTATAAAAGTCACCTGTCCACAACCTCAAACAGTCACACTCCAAACTCCACTATGGTGAAGACCAAAGAGCTGTCGAAGGACACCAGAAACAAAATTGTAGACCTGCACCCGGCTGGGAAGACTGAATCTGCAATAGGCAAGCAGCTTGGTGTGAAGAAATCAACTGTGGGAGCAATAATTAGAAAATGGAAGACATACAAGACCACTGATACTCTCCCTCGATCTGGGGCACCACGCAAGATCTCACCCCGTGGGGTCAAAATGATCACGAGAATGGTGAGCAAAAATCCCAAAACCACACAGGGGGACCTATTGATTGACCTGCAGAGCTGGGACCAACGTAACAAAGGCTACCATCAGTAACACACTATGCAGCCAGGGACTCAGATACTGCAGTGCCAGACGTGTCACCCTGCTTAAGCCAGTACATGTCCGGGCCTGTCTGAGCTTTGCTAGAGAGCATTTGGGTGATCCAGAAGAGGATTGGGAGAATGTCATATGGTCAGATGAAACCAAAGTAGAACTATTTGGTAGAAACACAACTCGTCATATTTGGAGGAGAGAGAATGCTGAGTTGCAACCAGGGATGAGCCGAACACCCCCCTGTTCGGTTCGCACCAGAACCTGCGAACAGACAAAATGTTCGTGTAAACTTTAGAACCCTATTAAATACAATGGACTCGAACGTTCGAAATCTAAAGTGTTAATTATAAAGGCTAATATGCAAGTTATTGTCCTAAAAAGTGTTTGGGGACCCGGGTCCTGCCCCAGGGGACATGTATCAATGCAAAAAGAAGTTTTAAAAACGGCCGTTTTTTCGGGAGCAGTGATTTTAATAATGCTTAAAATGAAAAAATAAAAGTGAAATATTCCTTTAAATTTCGTACCTGGGGGGTGTGTATGATATGCATGTAAAGTGGCGCATGTTTCCCGTGCTTAGAACTGTCCCTGCAAAAAATGTAATTTTTGAAAGAAAAAAATGCATTTAAAACTGACTCGCGGCTATTAATGAATTGTCGGCTCCCGGCAATACATACAAAAGTCATTGATAAAAAAAAAAAAAAAAGTGTGGGGGTTCCCCAGAATTCAATTACCAGGCCCTTCAGGTCTGGAATGGATATTAAGGGGAACCCCGCCGCAAATTTTAAAAAAAAATTGACGTGGGGTTCCCCCAAATATCCATTCCAGGCCCTTCAGATCTGGCATGGATTTTAAGGGGAACTCCACCCCAAATTTAAAAAAAAATGGCGTGGAGTCCCCCTAAAAATCCATACCAGACCCCTTATCCGAGCACGCAACCTGGCCGGCCGCAGGGGAAAAGGGGGGGATGAGAGAGCGGCCCCCCCTCCCTCCTGAACCGTACCAAGCCACATGCCCTCAACATGGGGAGGATGTCCCCATGTTGATGGGGACAAGGGCCTCATCCCCACAACCCTTGCCCGGTGGTTGTGGGGGTCTGCGGGCGGGGGGCTTATCGGAATCTGGAAGACCCCTTTAACAAAGGGGACCCCCAGATCCCGGCCCCCCTCCTATGTGAATTGGTAAGGGGTACATTGTACCCCTACCATTTCACGAAGAAAGCGTAAAAAAATGTTTAAAAAAACACACAAACACCTTGAAAAAGTCCTTTATTTAAAAAAAAAACAAAAACATTCCAGCGGTGAAATCCAGTGTCCCGCGGCGATCCCGATGTCCAGCGCTGTCCTTCATTGGTTGTGCCTGAGCGGACCTGATGGGGAACTCCCTCTCAGTATTTTAAATGTATAGACCCGCCCCTTCTAAAGTTCCCCATCAGGTCCGCTCAGCGGACGAGATGCAGAACATGAGAAGGGGCGGGTCTATACATGTATTACCAAAATGAGAGCAGTTCCCCATCAGGTCCGCCCCCTCGGTATGTCGGACCCGCCTACGTCATTGGCTTGAGCGGGGAACTTCCTTCACTATGTAAATTTAAATTACACAGTGAAGGAAGTTCCCCGCTCAAGCCAATGACGTAGGCGGGTCCGACATACCGAGGGGGCGGACCTGATGGGGAACTGCTCTCACTTTGGTAATACATGTATAGACCCGCCCCTTCTCATGTTCTGCATCTCGTCCGCTGAGCGGACCTGATGGGGAACTTTAGAAGGGGCGGGTCTATACATTTAAAATACTGAGAGGGAGTTCCCCATCAGGTCCGCTCAGGCACAACCAATGAAGGACAGCGCTGGACATCGGGATCGCCGCGGGACACTGGATTTCACCGCTGGAATGGTTTTTTTTTTTTTAAATAAAGGACTTTTTCAAGGTGTTTGTGTGTTTTTTTAAACATTTTTTTACGCTTTCTTCGTGAAATGGTAGGGGTACAATGTACCCCTTACCAATTCACATAGGGGGGGGGCGGGATCTGGGGGTCCTCTTTGTTAAAGGGGTCTTCCAGATTCCGATAAGCCCCCCGCCCGCAGACCCCCACAACCACCGGGCAAGGGTTGTGGGGATGAGGCCCTTGTCCCCATCAACATGGGGACATCCTCCCCATGTTGAGGGCATGTGGCCTGGTACGGTTCAGGAGGGAGGGGGGGCCGCTCTCTCGTCCCCCCCTTTTCCCCTGCGGCCGGCCAGGTTGCGTGCTCGGATAAGGGGTCTGGTATGGATTTTTAGGGGGACTCCACGCCATTTTTTTTTTAATTTGGGGTGGAGTTCCCCTTAAAATCCATGCCAGATCTGAAGGGCCTGGAATGGATATTTGGGGGAACCCCACGTCAATTTTGTTTTAAATTTGCGGCGGGGTTCCCCTTAATATCCATTCCAGACCTGAAGGGCCTGGTAATTGAATTCTGGGGAACCCCCACGCTTTTTTTTTTTTTTTTTATCAATGACTTTTGTATGTATTGCCGGGAGCCGACAATTCATTAATAGCCGCGAGTCAGTTTTAAATGCATTTTTTTCTTTCAAAAATGACATTTTTTGCAGGGACAGTTCTAAGCACGGGAAACATGCGCCACTTCACATGCATATCATACACACCCCCCAGGTACGAAATTTAAAGGAATATTTCACTTTTATTTTTTCATTTTAAGCATTATTAAAATCACTGCTCCCGAAAAAACGGCAGTTTTTAAAACTTCTTTTTGCATTGATACATGTCCCCTGGGGCAGGACCCCGGTCCCCAAACACTTTTTAGGACAATAACTTGCATATAAGCCTTTATAATTAACACTTTAGATTTCTCCCATAGATTTTTCTAATTTGCCACGAACACCCCAATTTGTTCGCTGTTCGGCGAACGGGCGAACAGGCAATGTTCGAGTCGAACATGAGTTTGACTCGAACTCGAAGCTCATCCCTAGTTGCAACCAAAGAACACCATACCTACTGTGAAGCATGGGGGTGGCAACATCATGCTTTGGGGCTGTTTCTCTGCAAAGGGAACAGGACGACTGATCCGTGTACATGAAAGAATGAATGGGGCCATGTATCGTCAGATTTTGAGCACAAACCTCCTCCCATCAGCAAGGGCATTGAAGATGAAATGTGGCTGCTTTCATCATGACAATGATCCCAAACACCCCGCCCGGGCAACAAAGGAGTGGCTTCGTAAGAATCATTTCAAGGTCCTGGAGGGGCCTAGCCAGTCTCCAGATCTCAACCTCATAGAAAACCTTTGGAGGGAGTTGAAAGTCCATGTTGCCCAGCGACAGCCCCAAAATATCACTGCTCCAGAGGAGATCTGCATGGAGGAATGGGCCAACATACCAGCAACAGTGTGTGACAACCTTGTGAAGACTAAAGCCCTGTACACACGATCGGATATCCTATGGATTCTAATCCGATGTTTTTTTCCATCGGAAATCCGATGAAACTGTCTTCCATCAGTCTTGCCCACACACCATCAGTCAAAAAACTGACCGTTTCAAACGCGGTGACGTAAAACACTCCGATGAGCCGAGAAAAATTAAGTTCAATGCTTCTGAGCATGCGTCGACTTGATTCTGAGCATGCGTGGGTTTTTTATCCGATGGAATTCCACACAGACGATCGGATTTTGCTATCATTTTTTTTCCCATCGGATAAATTTAAAACATGTTCTATTTTTTCACACCGATGGAAAAAAGACCGATGGGGCCCATACACGATCGGTTCGTCCGATGAAAACAGTCCATTGGACTGTTTTCATCGGTAAAACTGATCGTGTGTACACGGCTTTACAGAAAACGTTTGACCTCTGTCATTGCCAACAAAGGATATATAACAAAGTATTGAGATGAACTTTTGATATTGACCAAATACTTATTTTCCACCATAATTTGCAAATAAATTCTTTCCAAATCAGACAATGTGATTGTCTGGATTTGTTTCCACATTTTGTCTCTCATAGTTGAGGTATACCTATGATGACAATTACAGGCCTCTCTCATCTTTTTAAGTGGGAGAACTTGCACAATTGGTGGCTGACTAAATACTTTTTTGCCTCACTGTATATATATATATATATATATATATATATTTATATATATATATCTGTGAATGCTATTTTTAAGGAATACCCCAGCAGGATATTATAGCAGCTGTACCAGCAGCTGTACCCAAAAAGCATTCGCTCCAGTTTTGTCAGCAGACTGCATGAGCACCATTTCCCTGACAATATTCCACCATCATAAAGCGAAAGAAAAAAAATGTCGAATGTGCAGCAAAAGAGGAATTAGGAAAGACACCAGTTTTCATTGTCCCCAATGTCCCTCCCAACCTGGCCTATGCATCGGAGAATGCTTCAGATGCTATCACACTCTTGTATACTATTAGCTCATACTTCTAATAGACCACCATTTTCCTGTTTTCAATTTCTGTGCTGATAATTTCCTATGTGCCTCAACCAACCATATCATTGCCTCCCATGTGAACTGAACCTGGCCTGTTTATCGACTATGCCTCTCCCTGCCCCCTGCATTGTTTATCCGCCATGTTTCTGCCTTTTACGTGAACTAACCCTTGCCTACCATCTATTTCTGCCTTTTACCTGCACGGACCTTGGCCTGTTGACCATGTTTTTGTCTGCCACTTGATCTGATCTTTCACCCTGCTACACAGGGGTCTCACATATGTGAGGGGCTCCCAGAATAGTGTTCTGAGTTGAGAAAAACAGTTTTTGGTTTTCTTTTTGTTTTGTAATACCCAGAACAGGGTCTGAAGTCCAGAGGCTTCAAAACGATTTGGGTGGCAGAAGCCTCTACCCTTGTCCCCATTCTTTCCTGACCGAGGCCCTAAGCTTGATGGTCCTGCCTGCTGTCTGGACCAATACTTTGGTTGTGCTGACAATATCTCTGCCTGCACTGACCCAGGACTTTTTATGGGCCATGTGCCTGTTCTTTAGACCAGTACTTTGGCTGTACTGACTATATCTCTGCCTGCTGCCTGTACTAACTATGGACAGTATTCCTGCCTGCTGCATGGACAATTCTTTTGCTGCTGCTGACCACATCCTTGCCTGTTACCTGGACCAATGTTTTGGCTGTGCTGACAGTATCTCTACCTGTACTAACTATGGACAGTATTACTGCCTGCAGCATTTTTTGCTGTCGCTGTCCATGTTCCTGCCTGCTGCCTGGACCGATGCTCTCCTCTGTAGACCACTGTACTACTAAAACTACAGGTAATCTTTTGTTTACCCTTTGTTCAGCAGAATGTATTTTGGTTTGTAATTGATATGTAAAGTATATGCTATGTGCTGGACATATGAAGGGCCTTCAACAATGTGATAGGTTGGCTGGAATTTATGTGTGTAATTTATGTCCCTAGAACACCTGGAGGTGCTATTTGGATGTTGAGCCTCTCTATGTGGCTAGTTTGTGTAAAAGTCACACACATGTGGTATCACCATACTCAGGAGGAGTAGCAGAATGTATTTTGGGGTGTCATTTTTGCTATGTACATACTATGTGTTAGAAATATCTTATAAATTTACAACTTTGTGTAAAAAAAATAAGCTTTCATTTTCAAAAACGTATGGAAAAAAATGACCCGTTCAAAAGACTCATAATGCCCCTTAGAATATACCTTGAGGTGGTTGCTTTTCAAAATGGGGTAATTTTTTGGGTGTTTCCATTGTCCGGATGCTCCAGGCCCTTCAAAACTGTGATAGGTCGTCATCAAATTAGATGTGTAATTTATGCTCCTAGAACGCCTGGAGGTGCTACTTGGATGTTGGGCCTCTGTATGTGGCCAGGCTGTGTAAAAGTCTCACACATGTTGTATCGCTATACTCAGGAGGAGTAGCAGAATGTATTGGGGTGTAATTTTTGTTATGTGCATGCTATGTTTTAGAAATATCATATAAATTGACAACTTTGTGTAAAAAAATGTAATATGTTTTCATTTTTTTCCATGTTTTACAAAAACTTGTGGAAAAAAATGATATGTTCAAAAGACTCATAATGCCTCATAGAATATACCTTGGGGTGTTTTCTTTCCAGAATAGGGTCATTTTATGGGTAATTCTATTGTCCCGGTGCTCCAGGGCTTTCAAAACTGTGATAGGTAGGAATGAAATTAGATGTGTAATCTATGCTCATAGAACGCCTGGATGTGCTACTTGGATGTTGGGCCTCTGTATGTGGCCAGGCTGTGTAAAAGTCTCACACATGTGGTATCACTATACTCAGGAGGAGTAGCAGAATGTATTTTGGGGTGTAATTGCAAGTATGCATATGCTGTGTGAGAGAAATAACTTGGTAATATGACAATTTTGTGTAAAATATAAAAAGAAAAATCATAATTTGGGAAAAAATTACAACTTGGAGGGTCTACTTTCCAAAAAGGGGTAATTTGGGGGGGGGGGGGGGGTTGGGGTATTTGTACTGTTCTGACTTGTTGGTGTCTCAAGAAATGAGCTAGGCCATATGATGATTGGCACCATAGCTTGTAGACTCCATAACTTTCACACAAACTAAATAATATCCACTAATTTGGGTTATTTTTACCAAATATATGTAGCAGTATAAAAGTTTGCCTAAATTTATGAAGAAAAATAACTTATTTGCAAAATGTAACAATAGAAAATAAAAAAAAGTGTGTTTTTTTTCAAAATGTTCCCTCTTTTTTCACTTATATCCCAAAAATTAAAGAACCCAGCGGTAATTACCACCAAAAAAAAGCTCTAAAAAAATGAAATAATTGTTGTACTGAGTAATTGTCATTCAAAGTGTGAGGGCACTGAAAGATGAAAATTGGTCTGGGCAGGAAGGGTGTATAACTGCCCTGTATTGTAGTAGTATTGAAGTAGTTAAAGGGGTTGTAAAGGTTTGTTATTTATTTTCTAAATAGGTTCCTTTAAAGCGTAGTTCCACACAAATTTGGAACTTCCGCTTTATCCACTCCTCGCCCCCTTACATGCCACATTTGGCATGTAATTTTTTTGGGGGGGGAGTGGGGGCTTTAGTAGGAGTGGGACTTCCTGTCCCACTTCCTCCTTCCGCCCTGGGCTCACCTAGGCGATACGTCATATCGCCTTGTGGCGGCCCCTCCCTGTAGCCGTTCGCACATGCGCAGTGAGTGCCCGGCCGTGAAGTCGAAAGCTGTCACGGCCGGGTGCCCACACAATGAATGGAGGCGCCGGCGGAGAAGGGGGGAGAGGAGCGGAGCTCCAGGCGGCGCGGCGCTGGACAGTGGTGCAGGTAAGTGTATGTTTATTAAAAGCCAGCAGCTACAATTTTTGTAGCTGCTGACTTTTAATAAACATAAAAAAATGGTGGAACTCCCCTTTAAGCTAGTGCATTGTTGGTTCACTTACCTTTTCCTATTTCCCTTCTAAATGTTTTTTTTCTTTGTCTGAATTTCTCACTTCCTGTTCCTCCCGAGTAAGCTTGTCCCCATCATACAAGCTGTTCTAGCTGGGGGTTAGTCAGCGTGCTCACCCCCTCCCTTGGGACTACATCCCTGTGGGGAGACGCTGTGAACGCTGTGAACGTTCACGCAACGGTAAACCCACGTTGCATCAGAGGGGGGTGGGGTCACCAGCGTACATCACGGGTGGCCCCGCCCTGGGCTATATAAGTGCTGTCAAGCGGGTCTCACGTCATTCGCAGGCCACCTTCCATGGTCGTAGAAGGATTACATCACTGGAATTTTTAATTTTTTTTTATTAAAGGACTTGTCCCAAGCTGTGTGTGTGTGTTTTTTTTACCATTTTTGTCACTTTTTTGGGTGAAATGGTAGGGGTACAATGTACCCTGTTACCAATTCACATAGGGGGGCGGCATCTAGGGGTCCCCTTTGTTAAAGGGGGCTTCCAGATTCTGATGGGCCCCCACCCACAGACCCCCACAACCACCAGGCAAGGGTTGTGGGGATGAAGCCCCTGTCCCCAGGCATCAACATGGGGACATCCTCCCCATGTTGAGGGCATATGGCCTGGTACGGTTCAGAAGGGGGGCGCTCCCTCGTCCCCCCTCTTTTCCTGTGGCCTGCCAGGTTGCGTGCTTGGATAAGGGTCTGGTATGGATTTTTGGGGGGAACCCCACGCCATTTTTTCTATTTTGGTGCAGGTTTTCCCTTAAAATCCATACCAGACCTAAAGGTGCATGGACTGTTCTAAACATGGGAAACATGCGCTACTTTTTAGGCATACTATACACCCCACCCCCCCCCCCCCCCCCGGTACGAAATTTAAAGGAATATTTCACTTTTGTTGTTTTACTTTAAGCATTATTAAAATCACTGCTCCCGAAAAAACTGCAGTTTTTAAAACAGTTTTTTGCATTGATAAATATCCCCTGGGGCAGGACCCGGGTCCCAAACACTTTTTATGACAATAACTTGCATATTAACCTTTAAAATTAGTACTTTTGATTTCTCCCATAGACTTTTAAAGGGTGTTCTGAGGCTTTCGAATTTGCTGCAAACACCCTAAATTGTTGGCCATTTGGTGAACGGTCGAACAGCCAATGTTCGAGTCGAACTCATGTTCGACCCGAACATAAAGCTCATTCCTACTCAGAACATGTAACTAAAAAATATACAGGAATGTATCATACTTTATATTAACAATACTTTAGGTATAGCAAATGAAAGGTACCATGGAATGTATTTATTTATTTTGTTTGGTTAATTCATTTTGTAAAGCTTTAAAGCTGAACTTATAGTTAGTTATCTATGAATTATCAAAATATTTTTTCTATAAGTCAGCTTGTGTGTTAAGTTTAACAACTCAAAATTAACAATTAACAAGATAATTGATTTGATGTGTAGCGGGGTCTCCTTTAAGGCCCCTGGACTACGTTACCCAGAACCCAGTTCGGCACCCAGGGTGCATTGGGCCACCGCAGAGACTCATGGGTGGGGCTATATAAGAAGAGGGCGAGGCTAGGCTTGGCCTCTTTGGACACCGCGCTGCAAGCAATAGGACTCCCTGTGCGGATCTGCTTCTGTGTAAGGCCTGAAGCCTGGGCCTTGCATACCGACCAAAGAGCCTTGTTGTGTTACACTATGTGATTATTCTTGCTCTGTGTCTTTAAGATCTGTCCCCTTCTTTCTAGCTGAACTCTCTCTCTCACCGTAGTTCTTTTATATATCTCCTCCACTTCCTGATTCTGGTCATTACTCCTGTATTTCTTCCATGCTAACATCTTACATGTGGCTTACAACTGCAACGTTTTTCTATCTATGAATATCCATCATTAAACGGAACATTCGAAAGGATTCATCGTCTGTCGTCCTAACTGTGAGTTTATTCATTGAGTTAAACTGCCTGTATCGATGCAAGGGATGAATATCAAACCAGCTTGAGTAAGGCCTACTTAAACCTGGAGATGAACTTTATCGCTTTGTAGTTGAGACAGAACAAGCCTTCCACCTCACTGCGGAGCCTGGGTGGCACCTGTTTCTGTTCGAGTTTGCGGACATCAGCTGGACCGGAGACCCGGCCGTTGGAGACACTGTGTGCGGATACACAGTGGTGGAAGCCCGGACTGGGATCACGTCCGGAGTGGTGAGCGAGCACTTGCTCACTTCGTTACCCTTTTACTTTGTTAGGCCTAGTGACTGCCTTGACCCATCTTGTTAATTTACTACCGTGGATTACAAATATTGTTTCCTGAAAGTGCACCACCGTTCAAGTTGCATGCAAAGAATTATTCTCATAGGGGACTGAGTTTTAATCTGGGTCAGGCCTGACCAGGGTGGGGGTTAAAACTTTGTTGCTGCGCCATATTGCGCATAGAAAAAAGATAGTTGCACGTGGCGGGTGATCACTCTGCACTATCACTGAGGTATATGTTTATTGCTGCAGGGCTCTGCATGTATATTATGTGATGTGAACTTTGAATCTTTACATCAAAGTAAATCCAGTTATATTTTATCACATGGGTATTGGTGTCATCTTTGCAGATAGTGGTTATCTATCAATACTGCCAGATTGTGTATAATCAGGTATAGACCGTTACAAGGTAACAATCCCTAGACTAACTGTGCCAGTGTGGGTTGAGTAGATTGCCGGGGGTTGGCGGTGCTGTATACAGGGCCCGAAACAAAACTCAGCGGCTCTCTTAACTGGGGGTAGCGCTACAGATGTATATTGTCAACGTAACATGCTCCTTTCTTAACAATAAATAGGATTTTACAGGTTTTCCCAAAGTAGACTGTACCTCATCATATACATATATGATGTCAATGAAAAGATAGGTGCCAACTGCATTTTCTTAGAACTTTGCCAGAAAGATTTTCTTAGCTTAGGTAATCTGAATAAAAATATCCTTTGAACAATACTGCATCCATGTTAATACCTGTTTCATATGAGACATCTAATGCCGCATACACACAATCGGAATTTCCGTCGGAAAAAGCTTGGATGTTTTTTCCAACGGAATTCAGCTCAAGCTTGGCTTGCATACACACGGTCACACAAAATTTCTCTGAACTTTCGACCGTCAAGAACACGGTGACGTACAACACTACGACGAGCCGAGAAAATGTAGTTCAATGCTTCAGAGAATGCGTCCAATTGTTTCCGAGCATGCGTCGGAATTTTGAACGTCGGAATTGCTACAGATGATCGGAATTTCCAATTGGAATTTTTTCCGTCGGAAAAAGACAGTTCCTTAGAATGAGACGCAACTGCACAACCCTAGGTGACTATAGGGCTCAAGCAGGCGTTCTACTAGTGAGATTGGAGGAATAGGGCTATGATTCTGACATTTTGGGAAAAACTTTGGAAGAGGTAGCCGCAATTGATAGATCAACATTGCTAGAGGATGGTCCTAAGAAACAATTGTTCCATTTATTACTACTTTGTCCACTCATCATTAGATTGACAAGATTGACCCAAATGTTGTAGATCCCCCCAGCAAGAAAGTGTCATTCTTCCAGAATATTACTGGATACCACCAATGTCTGAGATGTCAGATTTGCAAATTAAACAAAAACAGAAATAAAAAAACTGAATCTTTTGTGTCAACCAGCACATCTAATGTACACCAAATTGAGCCCTTCATTACTTGCAGCTCAACGGGCATTGTATATCTTTTACAATGTCCATAGTGGGCTCCAGTACATTGGTAGGACCAAGCGATCCATGCAGGTTCGCTTGGGGGAACACATTACCAACATCAAAAGTGGTTTTCGTTTCCATTCTGTTTCTAAACATTATGCTATCCACCATAACTGTAATCCAGCCAACACACTTTTTCTAGGAATAGATAAATTTAGTGCACACTGGAGAGGTAGCTCTCTAGTAAGAGAAATCTCAAGGCTAGAAATGGCATGGATACATAGGGTTCGGTGCTATACTTCGTATGGCCTCAACATAGATACAGATGTTAACGCATTCATTGATATTAGTTGATACTGTCTGAATGTGAACCATTTCTGATTTCTTGGTTGTCGAAATAAGGAAGACACTTTAATTGGAATATAGAGTAATTGAGGGTTGCTGCAGATTAAATATTCCCTCTTTTTGACAACTTAGTTCTAATTTCTCCCCCATTTCGGTTCTTAATTGAACATACACTGTATGCCCTCAACGTCCAAATACTGTGAGGATTGCTTATAGGGGTTTTTGGGATGATGAATCACGTATGGAGCTTCACCAATGAACATCTAGCAGGCATGACATATCATGTGGTGTTGGATAGGTGGAATGAAGTTGAAGTGAAGTCGTTTTCTAATTAAGAAGCGTTTTCACTTTATCTAGATGGTATTGTCATTATCAAACAATATATAAAAAAAATATTTTTTTCTCTTTTTTGTAACTCATTGTAGTTTTTTCCTTTTTTTCCCCTTTTTTTCCTTTGTTTTTAAACAGACCATTCTTTTGAATAGATGAAGATGTTGCTACCAGCAACAACAATGTATAGCATCAATATAAACACAAGCATGCATGAAGAAGGGATTTATTCCTTATTCTTTTTTCATTTCTTGCTAAATGACTTCATATTCTAGTATTTATATTTTTGGTCCACACCATTAGAACAGTGGGTGATACAATTCCCCTGTAGTACCAAATATGGCCGCAGAGGCTTTATTTTGACTGCTACAGATGGATGTGATAGAGGTGTCAGTTTAAACTACCCCTCATGTACATCCTCCATCTTAATTTTAAATTTACATTTAAATTTAATTTAATTTGTTCATTTTTACTTTTTACTATATGTATTCCTTTTTGGATTTTTAATTTCTGTAGCTGTACTCAATGGGATACTTCTGCTGTCAGTCTAGTTCATATCCCGCGCATTGAGGTCAATTGCCAGTCTCCAAAATGGCGATTTGAAAGTGTGGACGCCAGGAGATCAGAACTGGGCGTTACTCACTGTGAAATGTATTTAAGGCGGTGTATCAGCACGCCGCCCGTGCCCCTGGAAGACGTCAATTTTGACGAAACGGCGTAGGGTAAAGCGCTCGTGCTGACGTCACTGCGTACTGCCAGTCCCAGAAGTCACGGGCTATGATCGAGAGCCGGCCGGCTCGAATTTTATACAACTGCCTTAAAATATCAGCTTAACTGTAATGCGGCGTACACACGATCGTTTTTCATGCCATTTTTTTTAACCGACGTTTTTCTCGTCGTTTTTTTCATGTTTCCTCTCAAGCCTGTCTTGCATCCACACAATCATTAAAAAAAACGCTTGAGCAAAGCGCAGTGACGTACAACACGTACGACGGCACTATAAAGGGGAAGTTCCATTCGAATGGCGCCACCCTTCATGTTAGTAAACTTTGTTGAGCGGCGATTTGCGCTTTTCAGCCTTGTGCTTTTCAGTCCGTTACAGCGTGACGAATGTGCTATCTCCATTACGAACGCTAGTTTTACCAGAACGAGCGCTACCATCTCATACTTGATTCTGAGCATGCGCGTTTTTTTTCCCCTCGTAAAAGCATACACACTATCGTTTTTCACGTCGTTAAAAAAAACGACATGAAAAACGACGTGAAAAAATAGAGCATGTTCGAAATTTTTAATGGCCGTTTTTCACGCCGTTAAAAATGCTCTGGAGCATACACACGATCGGTTTTAATGGCCATTTTAAAAAATTGCATTTTTAACGGCATGAAAAACGATCGTGTGTACGCCGCATAAGTGTGATTCTTTTATTTGTGGATTAAATGATTTTATGGAATTACGCTATTGTGGCATCCCCCTTTTTGTTTACATGGAAATGAATGCTATCACGGAGGCTTTGACTGAGAACCACTGACGGCATTTCAAACTCCAGGGTGCAGAGACCCAGGGCAGGGGAAATAGCCCAATGCGTGTACGATCTCCCTAAAAAGAGATCTCAGCTTCTGGTAAGCGGCAGCATAATATAGGTGGAGGATCCTTCTGTCATCACTTCTTCTTGGGTGTTTGATTAAATCATCACGTTTGACATTTGGGTGGAAAGGACTCTTTTACCATTTATTCTGCACTCCCACCATCAATCACATGGTGACAACAACAGATGGGAGGATAACTGAATTTATATATAATAATTATTCACTGTATCTGAAAGAGACTTTGAAACACAAGCACTGATTAGATTTTTCACTTGGTTTTTTAGATTGCAACTTTCAAGCTCGTTGTTGTCTTGTCTTTTTTTTCATTTATTATTACACTTGTGAGAGGGTGTATTTTCATTTGTAATGCACATATTGTAGAGGCATTATATTTTGTTATTTGCGCAGCTTACTTTTTCTGAATTTACTATATAGTGTGTGTCTCACATATTAAGTTGCAGCAATATTTTCTTCAAACATTAGGACGAGCGCTGTAATTCACCAATTACACATATTGGCGGTTGTACAGCGGGGCAGGGAACCCGCTGTGCTTGCTGGGAGAGGGTATAAAGGGGGCGGATATCTTTGCCACGAGGGTCGAGTCCCAGGCACCTTCAGCCTGAGGGCTGCTGTTCGCGGTCAGTGTCCAGGCGGCCTAGGCCTGGACACCTGGAGTTCGTGTTCCATCTCAGACACCTTCAGTCTGGGGTGAGGTACTCAGCTGGAGGCCTGGGGCCCAGTACCTTCCGCTGGGTCCCGCGGGGGAGGGATTGTCCTAGAAGGCCCCGGGAGTGGGGCACCCGAATCCAGAGGCGTAAGGGACTGGAGGAGGGACTCATCCGAAGACCTGGTGCAGCAGATTGCCAGTGCCGGGTGAACCTCTGGAGACCGCCCGGAGGGATATCTTTCCCGAACAGGGGCCAAGTTCAGAGAGGAAGGTGGTTCATGTTTAATGACCGGTGGCAGCGGTCCAACTATTCAACTCAGGTCAGTGGCAGAGACCTGCTATTAGGCCTGTGGCAGGGGCCTCAACGGTTCATCCGGTCGGTGGCAGCGACCAAAACTCACGGTCGGTGGCAGAGACCGTGCGCCAGGCCTATTCGCTAGCAAAGGAATAGGAGAGTTCAGTTGTGCCTGGGCCTACTCGTACCCACACCCCTGTCTGTCTGTTATTGAAAGTTCAACTGATTATGTTCACCCTGAAAGTAGAGAAATAAAGGAGTGTTGGACTTTCGATTGGTGTGGGGTTCTATGTTATTGGCAGACACATCTCCACGGAACAGCTGGAGGCTTCGTATGCAGTGAACAGACCCGGAGGTAATTCAAGTAACTCTGCTCAACCCTCATACACATTCGAGGGGAGAGCTTGGCGTAGTGTTCCTGCACTCTCCTCTCCCAGGTACCCCTAGACACAAGCCAATCAAACGAGAAAACCCGAGAGGGAGAGTGAGGCTCCGCTACACGTGGGGGCTCTGGTCCGGGATGTGTTTGTGCTACAATGGAGCTGGAGTTGTTGGAATTTGAAAGTGTCTGCCCGAAAGAGTTCCGAGTAGGTCGGCCATATTGGCCACTGCGCCACGAGGCAACCCTCCCTGCTCAGTTCGTGGACGTGACCCAGGGAAGGAGAAAACCACAAACTGGAGTGCAAGAGGGGAGGAGTCCAATCGTGTGAAGGACTACACGTGGGGACTTTGGCGCCAACAATGCAGTGCGCAATGGATCAGCAGAGAGTCGCCATGTTCACCAATGCATCGTGGGTTCCTATTCATCCTACTACCACAAGTCTGACTACTGCTGCTCCGATAACGGATACGGGGATTCGGCTAAAGCCCCGGGGACGATTCGCCCTGTACTCATGCATGGACGTTGAGGCCCTGGGTTTGATTTGTCCCGGCTGTTTGGGACTGGTGTGTCAGCTGAAGCCATTCGGGCGCTGCGAGGCCTGCGGAGAGTTCCTATTTGAGGTGGAACCACCTATTGAGAAACCCAGAACCATTCACCTCAACCGCGCAACAGGCCACACCACTCAAGAAGGAGGAATCGCTGCTTTTACAGCCATCCCTGTGCACACTGCAGCGACCGCAGGGGAGGTCGAATTCACTGAGATACGGGAGAAATCGGAGGATGCTGACTCGGTCACCACTGTTTCCCAGCGTCCACCGCCAAAGAGGAAGACCGGCTTGGTTGCCCCGTCCAGCGGTGGATCACCCTGCTCGCCTAAGCCCGCCCCGGATGGATCCGGTTGGAAGAGTCCCGTACATCCCTTCTCTACTTTGGGCCGAGGTAACCCGGGCTGAGGGACTTGGTGTTGGGGCGGAGGTGTTGGGGATTCATGGCCCTGTGTGCCCGCGGGGGGGTAACAATTCAGCCTCTACTACAGGCTACCAGCCCCCGGAGGAGTGTGACACCTCTGACCTAGAGTCGCTCTCCGATCCTGTAGACGACGTCATCATAGATGAACTTTTCGCAAAGAAGGGCTGGGACAAGATGCCTCTCTCCTCGTCCCGCAGAGTCAGGGATCCACCCATGTCTACAGGGGATAGTACACCCCGGGTGGAGGCACCAGTGCCTGAGGAGGGATCCCGTCCCCAGTCTGCACTTCTACCTCCGGTGCCTCCTGCATCTGGCACCGGGGAAAAGAGACTGTTGCTGCGGGCGCCTATGCCTAGAATGGAGGTGATCAAGACACCTCGTCACCCGGACGCCATCGTCCAACTGGGTGAGGGAGACCGGGCCACTATGCCTCCGCTGGCGAGACTACAGCACCTCTTTGGCCAAAAGGTTGCTAACGAGTACGGGTTGGAGTACCCGTACTTACCTAAGGAGCTTCTATATGAAGTGGAAGTCTGCCGGGAACGCTGGTACAACGATTTTTTGATACGAGTCATGTATCTTAAGGCACTCTTGTGCTGTATGGCCTTTTTAATGACCATCACCTTAAAACTTAAAAGATGCATCCGCTGAAGCACAATGACATGAGGTTTGTATTTTCTAACAATGTTAGGGACTCAAGAGCTTTTAACTCTGTAATGTAACCCTGGGACATACAAAGAGGTTATTTATGTGTAAAATATTATACTTATGAAAAAATACATTATACCTAGCAGTTACATTAAAAAAGTGTGAGGGGGTTAGCTCGGCAGCGGGTGTGTGTGACCCCCGGGATGGGCTCCCCACACAAAACAGGCCCAGCAAACGGAGGTTGTGGTTTTCAAAATCAAAAAAGGTGCGGTTTATTTTCTATTTACAGTGACAAAACACAGCAAAGCAAAAGAAACATAACCAAAATAAATCCTGGTCAAGTTGACCTCTGACTAAACATACAGGTTTCCTAACTAACAACTGGGATCAGCCTAGTGCTGTCCTAGTCCCTAAGTCCCTGGTTTAGTAAAAGTCCAAACAAATAGCCACACAGGCTTTGCCTCACCGCACAGGGGTTCACTCTCCCTAGACAGTCCACACAGGTCTGGTTCCAGGCATGAGCTAACATCTAATGAAGCTGGGAGTTCTTATAGAGGCCTAAATGAGCTGACAAGGTTCAGCTGGTCTCCTCATCTCTGTCTGCACGACGCCCCACACTCTCCCTAGAGGTATGAGTCATCCATGAGCCCACTAGCCTTATACAACTCTCCACCTAGTTGTATAAGTCGGCGTAAAGCCTGAATCTGGGCGAAATATATCTACCCCCCTGGATGCAACCAGGTGACTTTACCTTCCTGCTGTCACATACCCCCCCCTCTTGTTTTAACCTCGGGGTTGGAACACCAGCAATCAGGCATTCATGTACTCGAGACAAAGCATCCACATTCCCCATTTGAACGCCAGGGCGATGCTTTACTGTGAAGTTGAATTCCTGGAGGGCCAGGAACCACCTATTCACTCTTCTATTTGTTTCCTTGTTTTGAGCCATCCACTTTAACGGAGCGTGATCCGTAACCATGTCAAAGTGCCTACCTAGCAGGTAGTACCGAAGGGAATCTAGAGCCCACTTCACCGCTAAACACTCCTTTTCAACGGTGGCGTAATTTACCTCATGGGACTTCAACTTCCTGCTGAGGTAAATGACTGGGTGCTCTTCCCCGTTCCAGACCTGGGACAATACTGCTCCTAACCCCACATCTGACGCATCACTTTGTACGACAAAGTCTTTAGAGAAGTCGGGTGAGTACAACACTGGCTGGCTACATAAGGCTTGTTTCAAGAATTGGAATGCTGCCTCAGCCTCGGGGGTCCATTTAATCATGACCGACCCTTTCCCCTTCGTCAGGTTGGTTAGGGGCACAGCCTTAGAAGCAAAGTGGGGAATGAATCGCCGATAATACCCAGCGATTCCCAGAAAGGCTCGTACCTGCTTCTTGCTGTTGGGACGTGGCCAACTCTGGATGGCCTCGACTTTGTTGAGTTGGGGTTTTATTACTCCCCTCCCAATGGTGTACCCAAGATATTTGGCCTCCTCCTGCCCAATGGTACACTTCTTGGGGTTAGCCGTAAACCCCGCTTCCCGAACAGAGTCCAGGACTGCTTGCACTTTTGGCAGATGTGAGGCCCAATCTGTGCTATGGACAATTACGTCATCCAGGTAAGCCGCAGCATACTTTCGATGGGGCCTCAGCATCTGGTCCATTTTCCGCTGGAATGTGGCCGGCGCATTCTGTAACCCGAACGGCATTCTTTTATATTGGAACGCCCCGTCTGGGGTTACAAATGCGGTTTTCTCTTTGGCCGACTTGGCCAGGGGGATTTGCCAATACCCTTTTGTGAGGTCAAGAGTCGTCATGTATCGGGCTGTTCCCAGCCGGTCGATCAACTCATCTATACGTGGCATGGGGTAGGTGTCAAATTTTGTAACTTTGTTCAACTGACGAAAATCGTTACAAAATCGCCAGCTCCCATCCGGTTTAGGCACCAACACGATGGGACTAGACCAATCACTTTGGGACTCCTCTATCACCCCTAAGTTCAGCATTTTCTGTACTTCCTCCCGTATTGCCTCCCGTCGAGCCTCTGGGATCCGATAGGGTTTTAACTTCACCCTTTCACCGGGCGGGGTAATGATGTCATGCTCTACCCCAGATGTTTGTCCCGGCAGCTCCGAGAATACCTCCTTGTTGCGAAGCACAAACTCCTTAACCTCCTGTTGTTGGGGTTGTGACAAGGTGGCTGCTATTCCAACCTCAGGAATCACGCAACCAGTTTGAGCTGGTGACCAAGTGTCTGCGACTAGGGACTCTCTATCCCTCCAGGCTTTCAACAGATTAACGTGATAGATCTGTTCGGGCTTTCGCCTTCCTGGTTGTCTGACCTTGTAATTCACTTCGCTCACTTTTTCCATTATCTCGTAGGGGCCTTGCCATTTGGCAAGGAATTTACTTTCAACCGTAGGGACAAGTACCAATATCCTATCCCCCGGGGAAAAGGTACGGGTCTTGGCTCCACGGTTGTACACTCTCTGCTGTGCCAACTGCGCTTGGGCCAAATGTTCCTTCACGATGGGCATTACCTGTGCAATTCGATCTTGCATCAGGGCGACATGCTCAATCACACTCCTGTGGGGAGAACTCTCACTTTCCCAAGTTTCCTTGGCAATATCCAACAGCCCTCTTGGGTGTCTCCCATACAGTAACTCAAAGGGGGAGAATCCCGTAGAGGATTGGGGCACCTCCCTAATAGCAAACATCAAATAAGGAAGTAAACAGTCCCAATCCTTTCCATCTCTATCCACCACTTTCTTCAACATTTGTTTTAGGGTTTTGTTGAATCTTTCAACCAGCCCATCGGTTTGGGGGTGATACACAGACGTACGCAATTGCGTCACTTTGAACAATTTACACAGCTCTTTCATAACCCGGGACATAAAGGGTGTACCTTGGTCCGTAAGCAGTTCTTTACAAATACCCACCCGGCTAAAAACAAGAGATAGCTCTTTGGCTATGGTTTTGGCCGAGGTATTTCGGAGAGGGATCGCTTCTGGATAACGGGTGGCATAGTCCATTATAACTAATATGTACTGGTGCCCCCTAGCGGACTTGATTATAGGACCTACCAAATCCATGGCGATCCTCTCAAACGGGACCTCAATGATGGGTAGAGGGACCAGCGGGCTACGGAAATGTGGCATCGGGGCCAACCTCTGACACACAGGGCAGGAGGAACAATAATTTTCTACGTCCTTCATCACCCCCGGCCAATAGAATCTCTGTAATACCCTCTCTCGGGTTTTCTCTGTCCCCAGATGACCTCCAAGAATGTGCCCATGGGCCAACTCCAACACCAACTTCCTGTAAGGTTTGGGCACCACAAGCTGCTCAACGGTTTCTTCTGCCCTTTTTGCCACCCGATACAGTAGGTCCTTCTCTACGCTGAAGTATGGGTAAGTGCAGGTATTATCTGGGTTCACTAACTCGCCATCTATTTTCACTACGTTTTCCCGTGCCTTTATTAGGGCGGGGTCTTTCAACTGTTCTGTGGCAAAGTTTTCCCTGTGAACCTCAAGATCAGAAAACTCCACAGACGGTAGGTTTTCGTCTGAGGAGGTGGGCTCCTCTCCAGTTTCTTGAGTCTCCCCTGCCAATACTGATAAGGGAAATTCCGGAGAGTCCTCACCACTCTCAGGGGAGTTCTGGCTATCACATTCCTGGTACATAGGGGCACCAGTGAGGGGCTCAGGATCATCCCACAGTTCCCAGAACTTCGGAAAATCCCTTCCCACAATGGCGTCATGCGGTAACTGAGATACTAAGCCCACTGGATGAGAGAGGGTACCTTTGGGGGTCTCGAAACACACTGTAGTCACTGGATACTCTCGGGTGTCCCCATGCACACAAATAACAGCTACCTTGCTATTCCCAGAGACCTCTGTTTTAACTAACTCAGCCTTTATCAGGGTCACAAGGCTACCTGAATCCAACAATACCACAACATTTCTACCATTAACACACATTTTGCATAAATGTTTCTCAGTTCCTCGAATGGCAGTGCATGCGACTGTCGCACACAGCGACTGACGTCTGCCCGTCAGAAAGTCACACTGCATGGGTTCCTCCACAACCGGGCAATTGGCTGCAATATGTCCCGCTTGCCGGCAGCGGTAGCAAACGATCCTTCTTGCCGCCTCTTGAGCCGCTGATTTCCCAGGCTGTTCTCGCCAAACTTGGGGTAGAGCTCCCACCCTCTCACTCTCTCCACCCTCACCCCTTGGAATCCTCTTATCCGCCCCTGGGGATGGTCTGGTCTTAGGGTGGAAAGTCCGAGTGTCTCTGGAAGAGGCCGTCAGGTTCTCTGTAGCCAAGTATTTCTCCACACGATCCACAAGACCATCGGCCGTCTCTGGGTCTCCATGGCTTACCCACTTTTGGATGGCAGTAGGAAGAGCTCTCAAAAACCGATCCATTACAACACGTTCCACAATCTTTGGTGCGGACAAAGTCTCTGGCTGTAGCCACTTTCTGCTCAGGTGAATGAGATCATACATTTGAGACCTGGGGGGTTTTCCAAGCTGGAAAGTCCAGTTATGCACACGCTGAGCCCGGACAGCCTGGGTGACACCCAGCCTTGCCAATATTTCAGCTTTTAGCATCACATAGTCTTTTGCTTGGTTAGGCTCTAGGTCATAGTAAGCTTTCTGCGATTCACCAGTTAACAGAGGAGCCACCAGTCCAGCCCACTGCTCCTCAGGCCACTTTTCTCTTTCAGCGGTCCTTTCAAATGTGGTCAAAAATACCTCTGGATCATCCTCTCCAGTCATTTTTGTCAATAAACGACTCACCCCAAAGGACGCGGTATTAGTGGGACGGCTTTCCTCACTGGTCTGCGGACGTTGCTGCATTACTGCTTCCATCTGTTGTTGTAGTCTCTGCTCTTGCTTCTGCAACAGGTCTATGAAGCGGGCCTCAGATTGCTGCTGGGCTCGTTGCTGAGCCTCCAGACTCTGTTGCAAAGTTGCGTTTGTCTGCTGCTGGGCTGCAAGGCTCCTTTGCAAACCTGCATTTGTCTGCTGTTGATTGGCATTTGCTAGAGCCAGCTGCTTCAGTATCTCCTCCATGCTGGCTTAAAAAAAAACTGCCCGCATTCTCCACCAACTGTGAGGGGGTTAGCTCGGCAGCGGGTGTGTGTGACCCCCGGGATGGGCTCCCCACACAAAACAGGCCCAGCAAACGGAGGTTGTGGTTTTCAAAATCAAAAAAGGTGCGGTTTATTTTCTATTTACAGTGACAAAACACAGCAAAGCAAAAGAAACATAACCAAAATAAATCCTGGTCAAGTTGACCTCTGACTAAACATACAGGTTTCCTAACTAACAACTGGGATCAGCCTAGTGCTGTCCTAGTCCCTAAGTCCCTGGTTTAGTAAAAGTCCAAACAAATAGCCACACAGGCTTTGCCTCACCGCACAGGGGTTCACTCTCCCTAGACAGTCCACACAGGTCTGGTTCCAGGCATGAGCTAACATCTAATGAAGCTGGGAGTTCTTATAGAGGCCTAAATGAGCTGACAAGGTTCAGCTGGTCTCCTCATCTCTGTCTGCACGACGCCCCACACTCTCCCTAGAGGTATGAGTCATCCATGAGCCCACTAGCCTTATACAACTCTCCACCTAGTTGTATAAGTCGGCGTAAAGCCTGAATCTGGGCGAAATATATCTACCCCCCTGGATGCAACCAGGTGACTTTACCTTCCTGCTGTCACAAAAGCCATAATACAATTCCTAAGCAGAAGTTGTAGGTAAAACATACATAAAACTGTCAATGCACCCAAGAACTAACATAGTGCAAGTTAATAAACAAAACCAAAGCAAACACAAACATAAAACAAAAACTCCCACTCCTTCCCCCATGTGACCCACAACCCCAACTTGTTGCAGGCTTTATCCTTTGAACTTGAACATTAAACAACATGGGATGCATTAAGGTAACGGAGCAGTATGAAAATAATACTGCATATCAAAGATGCTGCAATGAGAATCAATTTGTGTTTACTTATTACAAAGTGAAGAACCTTTTTTTTTTTTAATATCTCTCATTTGGTTACCCATTGGGGTGACTACATCTTCCACATCACTAATCCTCTGTTCACTATCAGTCACTCTTTGTCTCAGGGTCTGCATGCCTTGTTTCAGAATGGAAAGGTCAATTCTTATTGATTCTATTTGTATAGTAGGCCTGATATTGATAAATAACATCCATTATCTAAGATAAGGATAATTCTGTGTCCAATTTTGACCTATTGAGTGTTATATAGAAGGAGGAGGCATGCCTCCAGTGGATTTTTTGTCTCAATGAAGTCTAGCTTCCTGTGGGGATGAGGATGGCAGTGGATTGGCAATAAATGCCTCGCCCTCCTCTGTACCATGTAATCATTTCCTGGGTCCTCTAAGGATAGTTTGCCAACTTTCACCATGGCTGCACAGGTTGTGAGAAAGAACTGTGGCGGTCCAGGAAGATGAGATGTGGCAGTGTGACAACGGAATCGCTGAAAGAGTATTGAAGAAAAGAAATTACCGCTGACAAGCTGCTGTGTCCATGTGATACTCCCGCCCCACTCTGAATGCAAACAGGTGCTGGCTCTGCACAATGTAGGTGATAGGGAAAAAAAGATTTTCTGGACGGCCGCACTCTGCAAAAGATGCTGGTTTATTAAATAAAATCCATGGAATACAACAAAAACACCCCAAAAAATATGACACAGAAGTTAGCTAACGCGTTTCACGTCATGGGATGCTTACTCATAGCTGAAAAAGTAAGGAAAACAAACATGTTTAAATATAAAAATGGGCCATACCGCCTACCAAGGACAGGTGTGGCTAAATACCATGTGATCAAAATCATGATTGAATCCAATGAAAACAAGAACAAGTGCGAGGAAAAAGAGTGGTGCACCTGTGAAAAAAAAAAAAAAAAAAAGGGGGAATCGAAGCTGATAGTGCAAAACGAAAAAAGAAGAAATGAGAAATGAATGTGAGTGGATATATGTAAAACTATGTGGTGTGTTATGAATGTTATGAATAGGTGTAGGAGTGAAAATGAATAATATGTGTAAAAAGTATGTGATGAAGAGAAGTAAATAATAAATCATTGATTATGAAAGTGGAGGATCAATAAGTGGGTTAACACATATGTGTGTGTGAAGTGATGAACTAAAGAAGAATGCTGTGACAGAATTATGTAGTGAAAAAGATATAATGGAACCATGTGTGAGGTATTGACTAGAAAAGGTAATAAAAAGAAAAGAAGTGATGATACGAAGGATAAATAACAACAACAATAAGTGGTGAAAAAGGTGAGAAAAAAAAATATATAAAAAATGTGCGTAGATATATATGAGTAAATATATAAATTCCTGCGTATAGCTACCCACAAAGGGATGATACAATATAAAATATATATAGCGTGATATAAAAACATATATGAGACAGTATAATGTATATAGAAAACTTGGATAATGAATAATGAATCTATCATAATTATAATATGTGTGTACAAATGTCACAAAATTAAATATGTAGTAATAGAAAGAATTTCTTAAACATTATAGATAACTCTAGATAAAAGGAATTACTTGTACTTCTGATGTATTTAGACTGCATAGACATGTTATAACACTATATTAACAGTTAAACAGAGCTAAGATCGAACTACTAAACAAACTGTAATCATGGTCACAGAATATATTACACTTCTGTGTATATAGTGTGCTACACAATGTCTCATATGAAGCATCCGAATCTCCTGCACAAGTAATGTTAAAAGGAGCCAAAGAAGAAGAAGAAGAAGAAGAAGGGAAATGGATAAGAAAAAAGGAAAGAAAAGGTGAGAAAAAGGAGAACATTCAGACAGAACATTATAACTCTACTGAATAATTATGTATATCCAGAATGAGGCGCGCCTCTATCCAGAACTGGATAAACTAAAGGATGGAACGAAAAATGAAGGACCATGAAGAAACAAAGGAAGCATATTACTTCTAGATGTAAAAGGGCTATTACTAGATGTAAAAGGGCTATTGGATATGGGTAAAGAAAGAAAGAGAGAAATGAAGAAAGAAATGAAATTCTGGATTTGAAATGATGTGATAATGACAAAATTGCGGCATGAACCATGGGTGGAAGTATGTGTGAGGGAATATATATGTATATATACTGCTGGATCTACAGGATCCACCATAATATAAATGATCACAAACATTCCAAGCACCACATATCACATCGCAAATTGAAAACCACCACATCAAAAAAATCAATAAATCAATAGAAATGAGATACATCCCATTCGAAGTTGAGCCCTTTAGGATATCTAGTATTTAAAAGAAAGATCCATCGAACCTCCTGCTTACAAAGAAAAGAGTAGGCCTTTTTATGAGCATGCTGCCTTCATTTCTGAATTTTGACATGCCTGCCCCCCATATAATTTAATTACTGTAAAATAAAAGTTATTTGTCATAAAATAGTTTATTATGATGATCCTGATTGATTGCTGTCACATCCTTGAAAAAATATAAAATACTTCTCAGTTTGGGTATAATTCTCCACCTTCCGGCACATCCAAGATTTGGCCTATTTTTTTACCTAGTTTTCTTCATCCTTGGCCGCATACTGTTAGACAGATTTAATTGGTTGTCTGCGATCTGGTCGGTAAGTAGGCTTGGGTTTTTTCTTGGATTTATCCTTGGCTTTGTTGATACCTTTTACAGCCTTCCATTGCTGCTTACTGCGATGGCCAGCTATAGATGGGGGCGGTGGCGAGTTTTTTTTTTTATCACTGTCCTGTTTGTATTGGTCCAGGAACGCAATGACACCTTTGCAGCCATTGAGCTGCATGCTGGGTGCTTAGTGTGCTCCTGTACCTTTAAGAAGGGGTGGGCTCCCCCTCAGTCCACCTGCCCTCACCTATGCATCAGAATGCATGTGCCTCCACTGTGGGGACACTTATAATTTAGCGTTAGGACCACAGATACCAGGGTGCCGTGACGTGGCTCTGTAGCTTACGCATGTATTTGAAAATGCGTGCGGACTAAACCCCTGTTTTTAACGCATACTGTTAGACAGGTTAAATTGGTTGTCTGCTATCTAGTCGGTAAGTAGGCTTAGTTTTTTTTCCTTGGATTTACCCTTGGCTTTGTTGATTCCTTGGCCTCTCTGCCTGACCTAAACTATTTAAACAAATTCTCAATTTTAGTTTAATTTGTATAGCCAGATCTAGGATGCTAATGGATCTGATGCTCCTGAGAAAAAATATGTTTGCCAAAACTGCCCTTAGCAGCACAATTTTTGCTAAAATGTTTTATCTGGATATATTTATAGATAGATGTTCAAGTCAAAGAGGAACTTTGAGTTTTGGGGAGCTCAATCAGGATTTTTTTTTTTTTGCAGCTAGAAAAAAAAGTCCACAGTGGGAATATATTTGCAAAACTATACATTTTCCGTTCTTAAAACATGATCACAAGGACAAATCTAACTAAATGCTATATCGTTTTCTTTCAATGAGCTCTCCTTTATCCTTAAGCTTTAACAGCTGGGAAATACAAGCATCAACACACAGTGATAGGTAGTTGAATTATTTTGTTTGTCAAGGTAAAAAGTCACAGTTACTATTATGTGTAGTATATGGCTCTTAAAACACGTTTTTTAATGATCTGCATGCTCCTGTGCATTTCTTTAATTTCCTGCCCAAACACTGCATCTGTTGTAATAGTAAGATAGTGACTGTTGTAATCCTATAGGTGTGCTTTGATTAAATGTAAGTGTTAGAAACACACAGCTTATTGAAGGAACCACAGCACTTAATTTTTTAAACCCACATCAGAACAAAAATGTAAAACAACCTCCCCTTATTTATGTATATATCTCCAACTGGGCAGCGTAAGTAAAACTGGTTGTTGGGTTTAGATCACACAGGATTTTGATTGTAAAGTCTAGTCCAGAATATTGTGCAAAAAGGATATGATTTGGATTCATGCCTTTTGTAAAAACTCTTTGTTTTAAAGTGTTTTGCTGAGTTTTTGTGAGTTTTTAATGTAACAAAATAACAGACATACAACAAAATGTGCACCTAAATGTAGCAAGACACAGCATAATGTTACAAAACATATTTTAAAGCCCAATGCAAAGCAATCTTTTAAAATGGTGCGCCATTAGTTGTAACAGTAAAACAAAAAACAGTTCTACCTGCAATACTCACCTCCCCTACAGTGTTGTCTTCAACAGTAATTCTTTTCTGCCACTAGATGTCCCTAGACTTCCAGGTTGAATGACTGTCCAGTACCCGGAGAAGAGATAAAAAGGAAGAGCACTCTGTGCACCATGTTTTCCCCTAGTAAAAGCGCTTCCCACTGTGTAGTAAAACACTGGTTAGGCACACAGTTAACCCTTTGATCGCCCCTGATGTTAACCTCTTCCCAGCCAGTGTCATTTGTACAGTTACAGTGCATATTTTTAGCACTGATCACTTTATTAGTGTCACTGGTCCCCAAAAAGTGTTAAAGTGTCAGTTAATGTCACAATGTACAATGCCAACACTGTAAAGGCTGCTGTGCTAGAATGGAGGGGATGGAGGACACATGGGTCACCAGATAGGGTTAAGGATAAGTTCTCTTCTGTTGCAGGAAGTCTTCATCTAGACTTTTTTGTCAGTTGACAGGTTTACTTTAATGGTTGCACTGTTGAAAGGGTTAATTAAAGCTTTGCAGAATCTAATAAGGTCTACTAGAAGCTTTTTTTACTTCTACAGCCAGCACTTTTACATTGGAGATAATAGCCTTCTCAAGCAACTCAAACCATGTTGAAAGCTTTGTCAATGTATTCTGCTTCAAATACATTTCACAACCATGCAAATCCCTTTCACATCTCTTGGGACTGTTCATCTCATTTCCATTTTTGGGGAGAATTTTGGTCAATTTCTAAAATATGCTTCACCCCGGCTCAGGACCAAGATCAGCTGCTTTGGCCCTAATGGGTATTCATCAAATATAAACTGTAATGCTTGACATACATAAGCCAATAGCCAAGCAAAGACAGTCTCTTATAATCCATTTTTAACTAGTTTTTGATTTTGAAAATTATTATCTAGCTTATCTAAGCCAAAATGAAATAAAACATATATATAATAAATGTAATATATTCCAGCCTACCAGTCCCTAGATGTGGTGGCTGCATTCGTTTCTTTTTTCAGGCTTTATTCCATTATTTTTACCTAGTAATCCTGTAAGTACCATACTTACTAACCAAGGGCGGCTATGTACATTCCTCCACTGTATCTCAGAGGGTAATTATCATAGTAGTAAGTTTATGTATGTTATCTTATGGTTTTTAAGTTATGTTAAGTTTAGGTATGTCTATGTATACACGTCATTCCTGGAAGATCCCTCTAAAAGCTGGAAATCACTGTAGTAGGCACCATTAACTTTTAGGTCCCGTGCCAAATGGTTGCCCCACTGTTTAGCGAGGTCATTTGCATGGCACTGGGCCATTTAGAGAACATTTAGCATTTTCTCAGTGGATGCAAAGCACCGCTCCACCTCTCCAACTCACCAGCTAATTACTAGGAGAATATTATTGCTTTGATGTCTGGTTGCTCAATGTCCTTCGGTTGTACCCTTTTTGCGTTATTTTGTGCACTCTGATAAAACTGGAAATGTATGAAGAAGTGGCCAGTTCAACTATTTCTCTTGTCTCGAGTGAGAAACGAATCGTTTTCTTTATTTTTTTTATTTTTTTATGAAAACTTTACAAATGCTTGCTGCACAAGATACTCTTTAGCCTAGGCACAAGTTATTCTCTTAAAGCAATATTGTGAAACTTAATTGGTCTGTTGATCTTTAGTATTTCTTAGTCTTGTGCACCCGTCTTAGAAAATGATAAGTGCACATTTGCTCGTCTAGTTCTACATTTAAGATCAGTAATCTCAGATGGTGGTAATGTCTGACACATTTACTTTCACATGATAGATAATGAAGTGTGATGGATAGCTGCTAATTCCATCCATAGAACCAGTGTTTCTATTTTATAATGTGCAGCCAGATAACTGTGAGAATCAGATAAGGTTAAGCTGGAAAAGCAAGTGCAGACATACCAGTAGATTGCTGCATACCAGACATTTCTTTACCAAAAAGATCAACACTCTTTATTTATGTATTCATATGAAAATATCATCAGTTTCTTGAAAAAATATTTTGTATTTTATTCTACCAAATTTCAACTCCATTTAGAGTCAAGTAGACACTAATGATCTACTGTCTGATATATTTGTGTTTTTTACTGTATTATTTTAGTTTGATACTTTATGCTAATTTTCCCATATTTTCATAAGTATGTATAATAATACATGGCTACTTTTCTTGGCACTCTTAAAGTTCCCTGTACTGCATTGTTTATGATTGGGAGAGACGTTCTCTAGATGTTGGGGAATAACCTAAGGGTGGGTACAAAAGGGTGTATGAACATGATCTGCTAGCTGAGCTGAAAAGAACAGGACCTCATATGGCCTAGATTTTAAGGGCCGGTCCACCCAAAACTGATTTTTCAGCCATTGACTGAGTCACTCACTGGCTTCTAATATTACATGAAGACTTCACCTTGGAGTATCACTCTTCAACCTAAAATAGTTATTTTCCTGGATGGATAATGAATACCACTCATTCATTATGCATTAACCCCTTGACCTCCGGAAGATTTACCCCCTTTATGACCAGGCTATTTTTTGCGATACGGCACTGCGTTAGTTTAACCACTTGCCTACTGGGCACTTAAACCCGCTTCCTGCCCAGGACAATTTTCAGCTTTTAGCGCTGTTGCACTTTGAATGATAATTGCACGGTCATGCAACGCAGTACCGAAATGTAATTTTTATAATTTTTTTCACACAAATTCTTTTGGTGGTATTTAATCAAATTATTTTTTGCTACACAAATAGAAAAGGGCAAAAAATTTCAGTTTGTTATAAAATTTTATAAACAAAAAAAGTGCAGCGCTAAAGGTAACCAATAATACATGTGCTAAGATGCCGGACGCCATGTTTGATCCATATCCGGCACCGTGAGAGGGTTGATATTTGTTAATTTCAAGGTCCAATCTGGTAAAGAGATGTTGCATGGTATTGTGGAAGTCGATCTCTTGTGATGGTTCCTTAAAGTGACTACATACAGTTCCTTCTGCCTGTTCGACTCTTTGCCACTGGCACAGGGTCCATGCAGTTTGGTAAGAGTATTCATTCTTTATTCACGGTGGTGGATGCACAGTCTTGGGTGAAGCATTAGTGGACGATGGTCAAACCTCTATCCATGTTGATTCAATTTCCATCTTCAGTCCCATTTCTCACCTTGAACTTTTTTTACTTTTTTAAGTTACCAGTGATTTATCCTTACCTACACTGTATGGACTACTTTTTTTCAGATGTTTATATCTTGAAAGGTTAATGTCTTGTTATCACTTGCTTTTTGAGTTTTAATCCACATATGTGGACTGTTTAATTTTTATTTATTTTTTTGAGTGTCCTATTTAGCACATTGCACTTTATACCAACATTTGCTTATTTAATATACATTATATATATATGCACTATTAAGTTTGTATTTGCACATATATATGTTCACAGTTTGCATATTTGCACATTTTTGCTTGTTCATACATGTATTATTGGTTACCTTTAGTGCTGCACTTTTTTTATTATATCACCTACACAATTTGTCTGATTGTAGTGCCAGCAGCTGTTTATCTTTCATTAAGTAGCACAGTAATATTTTGAGATTTTTATGTTATAAAATTTTGCAAACAGGTAATTTTTCTCCTTCATTGATGTGCGCTGATGAGGCTGCACTAATGGCCACTGATAGGCTGCACTGATGGTCACTGATAAGGCGGCACTGATGGGCACTGATAAGGCAGCACTGATGGGCACTGATAAGGCAGCACTGATGGGCACTGATAGGCGGCTATGGTGGGCACTGATAGGTGGCACTAATAGGTGGCACTGATGGGTGGCACTGACGGGCACTGATAGATTGCACTGATGGGCACTGATGGGTGGCACTGATAGGCAGTGGTAGGTGACACTGATAGGCGGCACTGATGATGAGGCACTGATTGGAAGCACTTATCTGCACTGATAGATGGCACTGGTGGGCACTGATAGGTGGCAATGGTGGGCATTGATAGGTGGCACTGGTGGGCACTAGCAGATGGCACTGGTGGGCACAGATAAGATGGCGGAGGCTCTCCGTGTTGTGGACCGGTGTCCCTGTCAGAAGCCGGTGATCATTTTTTTCTCCTCACGTTGTTAGCGTGAGGAAAAAAAGTACCCCATTACCGGCTCTGTTTACATCACTTGATCAGCTGTCATTGGCTAGCAACCCCCTACCCAGAAGTGTCTGGTGTGTAAAACTGCTATAGGACGGACAGGAAGTGGTAAATAAAATAAATAAAAGGCAATGTATAGTGTGTTTGTACATGTTTTCTTCCTCTGTTTATTATGCGCAAAACTAAAAAAAAAAAATAATATTATTTTTTATAAAGCGTGTTGCATGTGATTATTTGGTATTCCAGCCATCTTGTGGAGCTCTCAGCTTCTATTTTCTTTTTTGAGTTTCTTCCTGCAAACTATTGCTGACATGTACACACACACAGGGGGCATGGCCAGTGCAAGAACAGAATAGCTGCTTAGTTACTTAGCTACATCTCACCAATGGTGCTGATTGAATACTTCTGGGCAGCACACTGGACCAATCTGTCGTATAGTCTTGGCCAAGCAAAATTCCATGACCAGCAAGTGCAGATACAGAAGCTTTTTTGCTGCATAAGGGCAATGGCATGGGCAGGATGGAGGTGGTGCATTTTGCTTTTGCTCCAACTAGTTGTTGGCGATCTGGTAGTGCACCACCTTAGGACATTTAGCAACTGTGGTAGAACCTTATCACTGAACCCTTTACTCCTTCTGCAGGAAGTCCATCTAAAGCAAGGTCTCTCAAGGCAAACAAGCAACTTGACATGCTGAGGTGAGCCCACACAGCCCTTAGAGTGACAAAGGAGATGATTCAATGAATACCTTTCCAACTCTTATCCAGCCTGTGCTAGACACAACTTGAAAATACATCCTGGTATCTTTAACCGCTTCCCGACCGCCGCACGACTTTTTACGTTGACAGAATGGCACGGCTGCGCAAATGGGCGTATACAGTATATACGTCCATTTTAAATTGCCGCCATGTGGTCGCGCGTGCCGCTGCCAGCGCTCGTGACCCTGCCGCAAGCTCCGTGACCATGCCCACAGCACCCGCAGACTCGATGTCTGCCGGTGTCCCGCGATTGGGTCACAGAGCTGAAGAACGGGGAGATGTTGTGTTTTCTTCATAGTGACATGTCACTGATGGTCTGTTCCCTGTCATCGGGAACAGCGATCAGTGACATGTCACGGCAAGCCACACCCCTAACAGTTAGAATCACTCCCTAGGTCACACTTAACCCTGTCAGCGCCCACCGCAAGTTAACTCCTTCACTGCCAGTGTAATTTTTACAGTAATCAGTGCATTTTTAAAGCACTGATCGCTGTAAAAATGACAATGGTCCCAAAAATGTGTCAAAAGTGTTGGATGTGTCCGCCATAATGTCGCAGTCATGATAAAATTCGCTGATCGCCGCCATTACTAGTACAAAAAAAATATTAATAAAAATGCCATAAAACTATCCCCTATTTTGTAGACTTTTGCGCAAACCAATCAATAAACGCTTATTGCGTTTTTTTTTTACAAAAATATGTAGAAGAATACATATTGGCCTAAACTGAGGAAAAAAAACGTTTTTTTATATATTTTTTGGGGATATTTATTATAGTGCAAAAAATAAAAACCGCAGAGGTGATAAAATACCACCAAAAGAAAGCTCTATTTGTGGGAAAAAAAGAACATCAATTTTGTTTGGGAGCCACGTCGTTTGACCGCGCAATTGTCAGTTAAAGCGACGCAGTGCCGAATCGCAAAAAGTGGCCTTTTCTTTGGCCAGCCAAATGGTCCGGTGCTGAAGTGGTTAAGGAGCTTTCTACACACAGACATGATCTTTTTAATGCAACAATTAAAATCATATGCGCAGGAGAGTCAACCATATTGAGCAACAAATGGCAGAGTACACTCCCATAATAACAGGTAAGATGACTTAAACTGGATCAAAACAAAACAGATCCCACTGTAACAACATTAAAATCTGTGGAATCCCAGAAACGGTGCAACAGGCAGATCTGCAACAGCACATGCAAAATCTTATAACCTCTATTCGAGTTAACTTCTACTATGTAAAAGAAAAGCCCCTCAAGACATCTAGAAAGTCGGTGCAGCTCTCTGAGCATTACAGCATACCCTATCAATAAGAAAGAAACATTTGCCCATCACCAAGGATATTAGAAAATGCAAAGTCACTTACAGCTGGGGATAACCAACTAAACTCATTCTTAACAGAAATAGCTTTACCCACCTTATAAATACACTAAAACAAAAAGCTTCACACTACTAATCCTATTAAAAACTGACCACACAAAGCAAGAGAGTACAGTGTGGTCAGTCCTCTAGCTATGCTGGGAACTCAGTGGGCTCTCCTCCAATGATCAGACTTGTCCTGACATGCCCCCACTGCGTAGCCATTAACTGGGAAGCTCAATGTGCTTCTGCCTCCCTTCCCCCAGCTCTAATGCAGCTGAGGACAGAGGGGATAGAGGGAATGTAATCACTTATAAAAAAAAAAGAAAAAAGGTAATTATAATGTATTTTATATCTATACAAAAATGTTTTGCCTTTCATTTCTATTTTAAACTGAATGGGTTGTTTTACAAGGTGATTGTTTACAATCATTTTAAAGCAGCAGATAAAATACACATCATGCTTACTTAGCTTCAACATCAGAAGATGTCCAGCAGTGCCATCAGCACAGAACTGGTGGAAACCAGTGGGACCCAGGTATACCCATCTACTGTTTATAGAAGTCTGGCCAGAAGTGGTTGTCATGGAAAAAATGCGCCCCCAAAAGCCACGTGGAAGCAAGGCTAACGACTCAATTATGCATGAAAAGTTACTGGGGTGCAGAAAAATGGCAGCAGGTCTGGACTGATGAGTCATAATTTGAAATATTAGGCTGTAGCAGGAGGCAGTTTGTTCATCAAAGGGCTGGAGAGCGGTACAATAATAAGTGTCTGCAGGCAACAGTGAAGCATGGTGGTGGTTCCTTGCAAGTTTGGGGCTTCATTTCTGAAAATGGTTTTGGATATTTGGTCAGGATCAATAGCGTCCTCAATGCTGAGAAATATATGCAGATACTTATCCATCATGCCATATCATCAGGGAGGCATGTGACTGGCTCCAAAATTATTCTGCAACAGGACAATAACCTCAAACATACAGCCAATGTCTTTAAGAACTATCTTTAGCGTAAAGAACAACAAGAAATCCTGAAAGTCATGGTTTGGCCCTGATCTCCAAATCATCACGTCTGTTTGGGATGACATGAAGAGACAGGAGGATTTGAGGCAGCCTACATCCACAAAAGATCTGCAGTTAGTTCTCCAAGGTGTTTGGAACAACCTACCTGCCGAGTTCCCTCAATTGCTGTGTGCAAGTGTACCTAGAAGATTTGATGCTGTTTTGAATGCAAAGGGCGGTCATACCAAATATTGATTTGGATTTCTCTTCTGTTCATATACATTCCATTTTGGTAATGATTAAAATAAATTATTAACTCTACTATTTCTGGAAGCATTTTTAATTTACACATTTTTTTACACCTGCCTAAAACATTTGCACTGTAATTATATATATATATATATATATATATATATATATATATATATATATATATACACATATACAGTCATGGCCGAAGTTGTTGGCACCCCAGAATTTTTTTCCAGAAAATCAGTATTTCTCACAGAAAAGTATTGCAGTAACACATGTTTTGCTATACACATGTTTATCCCCTTTGTGTGTATTAGAACAAAACAAAAAAAGGGAGGAAAAAAAGCAAATTGGACATAATGTCACACAAAACTCCAAAAATGGGCTGGTCAAAATTCTTGGCACCCTTAATTTAATATTTGGTTGCACACCCTTTGGTAAAAATAACTGAAATCAGTCTCTTTCTATAACCATCAATAAGCTTCTTACACCTCTCACCCGGAATTTTGGACCACTCTTCCTTTGCAAACTGCTCCGGGTCTCTCTTATTGGAAGGGTGCCTTTTCCCAACAGCAATTTTAAGATCTCTCCACAGGTGTTCAATGGGATTTCGATCTGGACTCATTGCTGGCCACTTTAGAACTCTCCAGCGCTTTGTTGCCATCCATTTCTGGGTGCTTTTTGACGTATGTTTGGGGTCATTGTCCTGCTGGAAGACCCAAGATCTCGGACGCAAACCCAGCTTTCTGACACTGGGCTCTACAGTGCGACCCAAAAATCAAGAAATCAACGACCTTTAGGATTGAAGGGTTTTGGTTTCTTTAGCCACTGGGGACAGTGTCTTTTTCAGCAGGGGGTATGTGTAGTGCCCATCCCAAATTATGGGACGCTATATGTGCAAATTTAGCAGTGGTCTGAGCTAATACTTTGGCTCAGACCTGATTATATATTAAATTGCTTCTGCTCTGGGTGCGATGCTGCCTGGCAGCATAGTTCCCTGTTGCCCTTCAGATGACGCTGTCATCTTCGGCTCAGGTTGTACCGCAGGGGGTATCGCAGCGCCATTGGGTGTCCTCTCTCGGCAGCCGTGCAGTGGGCGTGGTCTACCGGCTGTGCATGCTGGAAGAGAGTACAAAAGAGGCAGACGCCATTAGGCGTGAGGCGATTCCAGGGGGACCCCAAGGAGTTCAGGGAGACCTCTGGTCCAATGAGCGTGTCTCGTGGCCCTCTTGGCACGGGACGCGTGTGATTGGTCTCGGGCACCTTTAGCTCGAGGCTCTACTGCTGTATAGTAGGCCCAGCTCTAATACTGAGGGCCTACGCTCCGGAGAGGGATCCCAGGCTGCCCGGATAAAGGGGGCCCATCTTTAGGGAAGGAGTTCTAGGGGAAGATCAGTCCCGGCGGAGATAGCGACGGTACTGCTATCTCGGGGAGAGGCCTGGAGGCCTACCTAAAGGGGGATCTATTATCTCTGACATCCGTGCTCCACTTCGGCTGCTAGGACTATCTGGGTGAGCAATACCCACTCAGGCTTGAGTGGCGACAAAAGTGTTCTCTAAGTGTTGCGTGCCTGAACCTTCCCCTACTTTGTCGTTTCTACTCTCTCTCTCTTGAGTTAAAACTCTCTATGTTAGAATCTAATGTCATGGGATATTCTGCTTCCAAGAAACACATTTGACGCCTGAGACAGTGGGGTGTATACAGTATAATTGGGTGACTAAAGCTTACCACTCCACTCACACCTCGTATTCTAGAGGGGTCAGGGTTTTGATTCACGGCTCCTTGGACTACCAAGAGATGGACAGTTTAATTGATCCTGAGGGTCGATTTGTGTTTCTACATTGCAGATTGGGTGCCTTAACGTGTGTAATTGCTGGAGTATATGTCCCCCCCCCTTTCACGGCGGTGGTGCTGAGGGCCTTGATATCCTACTTGGATGATAGGCCGGAGGTACCGCTGCTAGTGATCGGGGACTTTAATTGTTGTTTGGACCTCTCGCTGGATAGACACCCGGCCGTAAGAGCCTCTGCCCTCTCCAGGGGTACCCCCCTGGCGCGGTTGTGGCAAGAGGTGGGCTGGGTGGATGTTTGGCGACACCGTCACCCGGGGGTAAGACAGTATTCATGTTTTTCCAAAGCTCATGGCAGTCTGTCTAGGATTGACTTGGTGGTGGGAAACGCACACATGCTCCAATATGTAGACGCTATGGAATACAGGCCCAGTAGTGTGTCGGACCATTCCCCATTGATAGTGCACCTGGTGGTTTCTCAACCGGTGGCGCTCCCAAGGGCGCCGTGGAAATTCAATGCCTTCTGGCTGAAACTATTTAAATCCCCTGAAATTATAGAGGAGAGCATGTGTGGGTTTTTCATTGCTCAGGACCCTGAGGGTCCCTGTATGCAGCAGTGGGAGGCCTTTAAGGCATTTTTGAGGAGGCTTTTGACCATTGAAATGACTAAAGTAAAAAGAGAATCTTCTGCCTTTGTGGTGGAACTGGAGAATAGAGTGAAGGAACTTGAGCGACGCTTTGTCATGGACCCTTCTGACTCGGCACGGGAGGAGTGGCAGGCTGCTCAGTCAGCTTATGAGCGGGTGCTCTCCTCAACTGCCGAGAATTTTTTTTTTTTTACCAAACAGGCCTTCTTTGAGGAGGGGGAGAAAACGGGGCGCTTGCTGGCTAGAATAGCGAATGCCCAGCAGAGGTCTCCAACTATAGGGGCTATTAAATCCAAGGCTGGGCCACTGGTCAGATCCCCGGAACTTATCATGCAGGAGTTGGTGGGGTTTTATGAGGAGTTGTACCGCCCCGGAGCAGCCTATGATCGGGCGGATCTGGACCGGTACTTAACTGAGTTGAACTTCCCTAGGCTTAATGCGGGACAGAGGGAGGAGTTAGATGCGCCTCTTACGGTGGAGGAAATGCAGGAGGCAGTGGGCATGTTCCCTAATTGTAAGGCATCGGGGGAGGATGGGATTCCCATGGAAGTATACAAGCAGCATGCGGAAGTATTGTTACCGCGCTTATTGAGGGTGTTTAACGCTGCCTTGGAGGTGGGAGTCCTTCTACCTTCTATGGCGAAAGCCAATATTGTATTGCTCCTTAAACCAGGTAAGGACCCGGTTGAACCTGGGTCATACAGGCCAATCTCTTTGTTACAATGCGATATTAAAATTCTTGCGAAAGTGCTAGCAATGCGACTTAATAAGGTTATAGCCTCCCTCGTACATGATGATCAGGCAGGGTTTATGCCAAATAAATTCACGGCCATTAACCTGCGGCGGTTATTTTTGAATATGCAATCGGACGTCGACAATCCGGGATGCAGGGCCCTGCTGTCCTTGGATGCCGCTAAAGCATTTGACAGTATTGATTGGACATACTTGTGGGCGGTACTGGAGTGTTTTGGATTCGGCGAAACGTATATAGCGTGGGTGCGCCTCCTGTACAGCGGACCTGAGGCTGCTATTCGGGCCTTCGGTTTCCTGTCACAGAATTTTGCATTGAGGAGGGGGACGAGGCAAGGATGCCCGCTGTCCCCTCTGCTCTTTGCATTGGCTATTGAACCCCTGGCCATGGAGATAAGGGCTAATGAGCGTATTGTGGGATTTTGCTATGGTCCCCTGCAGGAGAAGATACTGCTATACGCAGATGACACCCTGCTTATGCTGGGAGATACTGACGAGTCCCTGCGGGAGGCCATGGCAACCATTACAAAATTTGGGGTATACTCGGGCTTACAAATTAACTGGTCAAAATCTGCCCTGTTACTGTTAGACGGGGATGCCACACAGACGATAGCTCCATCGTGCACCATCCCAGTCACTACTTCCTTTAAATACTTGGGGATTCAGATCACTTCTAACCCGAGGGATTTTAGCCGACTGAATATCTCGCCCCTGCTTCAGAGGTTTAGGGAGAGAGTTAGGACGTGGAACGGCCTTCACATGTCGGTGGCGGGCAATGTAAATTTGGTGAAGATGATTCTTATGCCTCAATTACTCTACTGTCTTCACAATGCCCTGGTTGTGGTCCCTTTACAATTTTTTAGAATGGTTAATTCCATCTTTTGTACTTTAATATGGAAGAATAAACCCCCGAGGATAAAATTAGAACATCTTCAAAGGCCTAAGGACGATGGCGGGCTGGCACTGCCCAACCCGTGGTTGTACTACCTGGCTGCCCAGTTACAGCACCTGGTGGGGTGCTTTGGGACTGAGCCGGCTGGCTCTTCCCGGGCACTCATGCTCCGCACAATAGATGCAGGTCCCATTCCTCTGGCACTGGAGGCCCTGGCATTTGCCAGGCTGAATAAGAAGTATCCTACATACAATCTTATACAAAAAGTGTGGAATAAGTGCAAGTATATACAACAGGCCGAGGGGTATACTGAATATAGCCCTCTTTGGCATAACGAGACTTATATGGAACTGGCTAAGTTGCAGGGAGGGGCTAGATGGATAGCACACGGGATTACCCATGTTAGGCACGTTTTTAAGAACGGTATTCTTAGGACATTTGCGGATCTGCAGGCGGAGTTTGGCCTGCCGTCCTCAATGTTCTTCCAATATCTGCAACTTCAACATGCGGTTAGAGCACAGAGTAGATCTTCAGAGTGGCACTTGTCTCCAACTCCTGTATTGGGCCTCATCAGAGATGCTGTGACCTCGAAGGGATTTATTTCCCAAAGCTACAATATCCTTTTACAATACTTCCTGGGGCAGCATCCCCTGAAGGTGAGGGAGAGGTGGGAGAGAGATGTGGGGCAAATGGACGGGGAGGAGTGGGAGGAGATATTTCAGGGGGTAGGTGTGTGCTCCCTAAAAGTGGCACAGCGGCTCACGCAACTGTATATTATTCTGAGGGTGTACTACACGCCGCATAGACTACAGCTGATGGGGTTGCAGACAGATGGTACCTGTACCAGATGTAGGAGGGACCATGGGGATCTTATTCACCTCCTATGGCGTTGCCCCAAACTGCATTTATATTGGAATGAGGTGGTGACTGTGGTCAATTCTGTGTTCAAGATATCTTTACCAGTAGATCCCAAGGTTTGCCTCTTGGGGGTGGTGGAAGAACATGTGATAGAAATGAACCCCAGGGAGGCAGTTCTGAGGGTGATGTTCCAAGCCAGGAGGCTGATTATGTTGTATTGGAAATCTGAGGCGCCCCCAACTTCGAGGGAATGGATATGTAAGATAGGGGATATGTTACGTATGGAAAAGCTCATCTACCAGCACAGGGGGAGCATGCAGAAATATGAAAATCTCTGGGCGCCGTGGCTGGATACACCGGGGCTTGCCCCGGTGGACCTGGTCCCGGACAGATTACTGGGCTAGTCATGGGGGGGGGAAGCACTCTGCTTGTGAATGCTATATTGTAGGATGAGAAGTATTATGAGGTTGCTACTTTAACCCTGTTTTGTATCAATCGGTCATGTGCATGGAAGTGCTGATTATTGTTTTTGATGTATATGACTGTGTACCACCTTTGAATCAATAAACACATTTTTGTTGGTAAAAAAAAAAAGAATCTAATGTCAGATGGGTCTCTTGTAAGAATATTATTTCTGCGCCCGTTCTGTGCCGTTCTTTCTAATTCCCGTAACACCATGTGTTGCTTCTGTGGGGAATTTAGCCCTCTGACATTATAGGTTATACATTTTATTTCATATATTTTTCAAGTTTTACCTCAAGAAAGTTTTACGGTAGGTTACAGGGAAGAAAATGGTTTGTTGAAAAAAAAAGAAGAAACAGATTTTCCAGATGACCTGTTGTCCCCAGAATTGGGGGGAGAGAGAGACCCCTGGTGCCTATTGGGGCCCGGGGTCTCTTCATCCCTGCATAATGGAAAGAAAAGAAAAAAAAGAAAAGAAAAAAGAAAGAAAAATGGATGAAATAAAATGTATAAACTATAATGTCAGAGGGCTAAATTCCCCACAGAAGCGACACATGGTGTTACAGAAATTATAAAGAACGGGCGCAGAAATAATATTCTTACAAGAGACCCATCTGACATTAGATTCTAACATAAAAACTGTATTCCAGGAAGATTCCTACATGGTATTATGGAGACTCCCCTACAAAAAGGGCAAAGGGAGTGACAATAGGTTTCGGGAATAAAGCTGGCTTTGAAATTGAGAGAGGAAGGTGGACCCAGAAGATAGATTCTTGTTCCTGAGAGGAACTATACAAGGCACAAAATATATCCTAGCAAACGTTTATTGCCCCAATAAGCATCCTAAAAAAATACTTGCTAGAGATATTAAAGGACTTGGGTGAATTTAAGAAAGGACACTTAATACTGGCTGGAGATTTTAATGTCATTATGGACAGTAAATTAGATACCACCTCCGGGGCTGTAGAAAAAGAAAAAAAAGAACTAAGAAGGATAAAAGGGAAATTGTACGAACACCAATTAGTAGATGTTTGGAGGATCCAACATCCCAGTGTAAAAAACTTTACATATCATTCGACAATGCACGATATGTACTCTAGATTGGACTATATATTGATTGAACATAGAGCACTGGAAATAGTCATGGAAACATCAATCGGAATAGCTACAATATCAGATCATGCCCCAGTGACAATGAAGCTGAAACTAAAAGGGGAAGTGTCAGGGAGAGGAGCATGGAGAATAAATGAAGATATAATTGAAGACAAAGAAGTAGAGAAGATCAAAGGAACAGATATTGACCAGTATTTCCTGACCAATGAAACACCAGAGCTATCTAAAGCAACAATCTGGGAAGCACACAAGGCCGTTATAAGGGACCAATTGATAGCTATTGGGGCTAGGAAAAAGAAAGAAAGAGAAACCACCATGCGAAAAATCTTAAAAGAGATATATGACCTGGAACAAAGACATAAAAAGGATGCGGAAATGGAAATTCAACGAGCCTTAATATTAAAATGAGAACTATTGAAAGATCTTATGGAGCAAGAAACAAGAAAGGAGTTTAATAGACTTAGAAAGGAGAGCTACAAAAGGGGGAAACAAGCTTGGAAAATACCTTGCAAAAATGCTAAGGTGGAATAAGTCCTTAAATTATATAGAGAAGATAAAGAATGAAAGAAATGGTGAACAAAACATCTGATATCACAACAGCATTTCAAACATACTACAGTGCACTATATGCGATCAGAAACGAAGATACACACAAGGAAAAAGAGAAGAGGAAAATAAAAATCCAAGAATATTTAAAGGATGGAAAACTGCCAAAAATCCAAGAAGAACGGTTGACAGCCCTTGACGCATTAATTACGCAGGAAGAAATCATAAAAGCATTGAAAGAAACACCTATTGGGAAAAGCCCCGGACCGGATGGGTTCACCATCAAATATTATAAAAAGTTTCAGAGCCAGCTGATCCTGAGATGTGACTACCTTAATAAAATTGGGGAAGATGAGGAAATAAGACGTGAATCTATAATGGCCCATATCACAATAATACAAAAACCAGGAAAAGACAAGATGTTATGCTTCAGCAATAAGCCAATAGCACTATTAAATGTTGACACAAGGATATATGCAAAAATTCTACCCGATAAAAAAATCTAATGCCAGATTGGGTAGACCCAGATCAGACAGGGTTCATACCCGGAAGAGAGGGAAGAGACAATAGCTTAAAAACCATATTATTGCTGCGTAAGAATAAGAGTGGAAAATCCCCAGTCCTACTTCTGTCAATAGATGCTGAGAAAGCATTTGACAGGGTAGACTGGGGATTCATGATGGATACGCTCCACTATTTGGTTTAGGGACCCAAAATCAAACACTGGATACAAAACCTGTATAGCAGACCTATGGCAATGGTGAAGGTCAATGGTAGGATGTCATTGCCCTTTGAAATGCACAATCGAAAAAGGCAGGGGTGCCTGCTCTCGCCACTTCTATACGTATTAATGCTGGAGCCTTTCCTTGCGACGATGTGGAATAATCAGTGTATAGAGGGGGCGAGAGTAGGTGAAGAGGAACACAAGGTGGCGGCATATGCCGATGATATTTTAATGTACATAACTAATCCAAGGGTGACCTTGCCAAATGTAATTAAGGAAATAAAAAAGTACGGAGAACTTTCGAACTTTAAAATAATTCCTATAAAAGCAGAAATCTTAAACGTAGGAGTGGGGAAAAAAGAAGAACTTGCGCTGCCAAAAGAATTCCCATTCATGTGAGTAAGAGGAGAGTTGCCCTATATGGGAATTAAACTGACATCTACAGTGGAGAGCCTGTACTTAGCAAACTATATTCCTTTACTGAACGAGATCAAAACAGAATTAAAGAAGAATACAATGAGATCGCTTTCTTGGCTAGGAAGGATAAATCTGTTTAAGATGGCTGTTCTCCCAAAAATAACATATAAATTTCAGATGTTACCTATAGATATACCACAGAGTTTTTTTAAGACTATAAAAACAATGTTGACAAAATACATATGGCAAAACAAAAAGCGGAGATTGAAATATGCAATATTAACAAGGGAAAAAAAACACAGAGGTTTATTTGCACCAGATATAAATAGATACTATAAAGCCGTGTACACACGATAGGTTTTACCGATGAAAACAGTTCGATGGACTGTTTTCATCGGACAAACCGATCGTGTATGGGCCCCATCGGTCTTTTTTCCATCGGTGTTTAAAAATAGAACATGTTTTAAATTTATCTGATGGTTAAAAAACCGATAGCAAATTACTATCGTCTGTGGGGAACTCCATCGGATAAAAAACCCAAGCATGCTCAGAATCAAGTCGACGCATGCTCAGAAGCATTGAACTTCATTTTTCTCGGCTTATCGGAGTGTTTTACGTCACCGCGTTTGGAACGGTCAGTTTTTTGACTGATGGTGTGTAGGCAAGACTGATGGAAGTCAGCTTCAACGGTTTTCTGATGGAAAAATCCATCGGTTTAAAAACCATAGGAAATCCGGTCGTGTGTACTGGGCTTAAGGCTACGATCATTGCACGAATGGTGGAATGGGGAAATAAAGTAAAAGAGAAAAAATGGGCCCGGATTGAAAATACAATAAGTAAAACAGCACTTCACAAAAACACATGGATACCACGAAAACACAGAACATTGGACTCAGACACTCATGAATTAACTAAAAAATGTATTTAAAATTTGGGACTTAATTTACAGACAGAACAAATGGACTTATAATTCACCTCTAATTGCACTTACGGAAACAATTTTTTTTATCCCTGGGAATGGGACTTGGATTGGAAATAAATGGGGACAGCACAAATAAAGGACATCACGGAACAGGGAAAGATAAAAACACTACAGGATATAAAGAAAAAAAACGGGTGGGATATCAATGAATGGGAATATCTACAATTAAAACATCTGATAAACTCACTGCCTCCACCAAAAATAAATTAACATTGGACGATCAACAAGTTGAAAGAATAATAGCAGCCGTTCATAATAACGCAACTGACATGAATACAATCAAAATGAACTTAAGGCCTCATGCCCACGGGCGTTTTTTCAGCCGCGTTTTTGAGCGTTTTTTACAGCTTAAAAACGCCTGTCCATGTTAGTCTATAGCTTCATGCCCACCTAGGCGTTTTTGAGCTGTAAAGAGCATAGGCGTTTGTAAGCTGTAAAAAAAACCCAGGGCCAGTGCGTTCCTCAGCGTCAGAACTAGGCAGGAAAAAACGCGAGCGTCAAAAAACGCGCAAAAACGCGCACTAACGCGCACTAACGCGCAAAAAACGCGCACTAACGCGCGGTCGCGTTTTTAGCTCCGACGTTTTTTGTTTTTTTTTTTCAAAAAAAAAAAAAAAAAAAATATTTACAATAACATGGACAGGCGTTTTTAAGCTGTAAAAAACGCTCAAAAACGCAGCTGTAAAAACGCCAGTGGGCATGAGGCCTTAAATGTATTTTGAGATGGCATAGGACACCTGAAAAGATTCATAAATTTAGTAAAGACAAATCCCCACAGTGCTGGAGGGAATGTGGTAAGATCGGAACGACCATACATATATGGTGGGATTGCCCAAAGATAAAGGACTATTGGCAGGAAATCCAGGAATATATAGAAGCAATAACTGTAGAAAAGGTACCTAATAGTATACAGGTCTGTCTATTCCACAAATCAAAAGACTCAAATAAAAGTTATAGGAAAACACTAATCCCAACATTGATAAATGCAGCAAAAGGACTGATACCGAAAAATTGGTTAAGTACAAGAAAACCAGACATAAAAGAATGGTTTGAAAGAGTGGAAAATTACAACAAAATGGAATACCTATGTAGCTGCGATATAGGGCAACTTGATAAATATAATAGGAGATGGGGGCAGTGGAAGGAATTTAAATCTTCGGAGAAATACCTGGAAAAAATTATAGAGGACAACAGAGAATTAAATAAGATGGAAAGGAGAGAACAAACCACTAGGGAGGGAGACAGGGAGGGGGGAGGATATGGTTTAAAACTAATATTAATGGGCAAAAATATTTAAGTAAAATTTAAAATAAAAGCAGTTAATTAATAAGCAAATTAAACCGGTATCTGGAGAACCACAAATGATGCGAAACTGAAGCAGAGACGATATTAAGGAATAAAACCATGAGCAAGTCTCTTGTTATGGTTGAGTCTGAAGTGGTTCAAAGTAGAAAAAAAAAAAAGTAAAGTCTGCTCTATCAAAGAGCTATGTCAACTTTCTTTTGCTCCCTGCTCCCATTGCTGTATTATTTTTAAATGAGGATATGAGTTAAATCTTCCTTATTCACCCTTCTTGCTATTGTCATATTATAAGACAGTATAAGGCTCAGTCTTTTCCTGCTCTGAGAACATTCTCTTAACTGTCAAACTTCTCTCTATCTACAGTCTGTGAGTCACACATCAGTCTATTCCCCACCTTTCAGGGTTTTAAGTGTTCCCTGAAGTCACACCTCTTTAAGGAATTTTGACTGACACCCCATGACATTTCCACCATCCGGAGCTAATCAGGACCACCTGGGCAGTTGTAAAACTTTTTTTCTTAATATATATAGTTTTTTTCATGTGTGATTCTTTATATCTGTAATTACAAAGTTCTCAACGTGTATGCCATGTACAGTAGTGTGAGATATTTGGACCTTATTTATAGACAATGACCGGCAAACTGTTTCTGGATAGACTTTCAAAGGGATTTATCATATTATAAATATATATAAATATTATATATATATATATATATATATATATATATATATATACTATACACTGGACCACAGTTATAAAAGATACAAAATAAATACAAATTATTCCCAGCAAACCAAAATGTTACCATTATTATGTAATGAATATTGAACAAAAGCCATGACATTTGTGTTTCTGCATAGCTCCCAACTGTCCATAATTTTGAGGGACTGTCCCTGATTTGGAACAATGTCCCTCTTTCCCCCTCATTTTGGTCTTATCCAGGGATGAGCCGAACACCCCCCTGTTCGGTTCGCACCAGAACCTGCGAACAGACAAAATGTTCGTGTAAACTTTAGAACCCTATTAAATACAATGGACTCGAACGTTCGAAATCTAAAGTGTTAATTATAAAGGCTAATATGCAAGTTATTGTCCTAAAAAGTGTTTGGGGACCCGGGTCCTGCCCCAGGGGACATGTATCAATGCAAAAAGAAGTTTTAAAAACGGCCGTTTTTTTGGGAGCAGTGATTTTAATAATGCTTAAAATGAAAAAATAAAAGTGAAATATTTCTTAAAATTTCGTACCTGGGGGGTGTGTATGATATGCATGTGAAGTGGCGCATGTTTCCCGTGCTTAGAACTGTCCCTGCAAAAAATGTCATTTTTGAAAGAAAAAATTGCATTTAAAACTGACTCGCGGCTATTAATGAATTGTCGGCTCCCGGCAATACATACAAAAGTCATTGATAAAAAAAAAAAAAAAAAGCGTGGGGGTTCCCCAGAATTCAATTACCAGGCCCTTCAGGTCTGGAATGGATATTAAGGGGAACCCCGCCGCAAATTTAAAAAAAAATTGACGTGGGGTTCCCCCAAATATCCATTCCAGGCCCTTCAGATCTGGCATGGATTTTAAGGGGAACTCCACCCCAAATTTTAAAAAAAAATGGCGTGGAGTCCCCCTAAAAATCCATACCAGACCCCTTATCCGAGCACGCAACCTGGCCGGCCGCAGGGGAAAAGGGGGGGACGAGAGAGCGCCCCCCCCTCCCTCCTGAACCGTACCAAGCCACATGCCCTCAACATGGGGAGGATGTCCCCATGTTGATGGGGACAAGGGCCTCATCCCCACAACCCTTGCCCGGTGGTTGTGGGGGTCTGCGGGCGGGGGGCTTATCGGAATCTGGAAGACCCCCAGATCCCGGCCCCCCCCTATGTGAATTGGTAAGGGGTACGTTGTACCCCTACCATTTCACAAAGAAAGCGTAAAAAAATGTTTAAAAAAACACACAAACACCTTGAAAAAGTCCTTTATTAAAAAAAAAAAAAAAAAAAAGCGGTGAAATCCAGTGTCCCGCTGCGATCCCGATTGTCCAGCGCTGTCCTTCATTGGTTGTGCCTGAGCGGACCTGATGGGGAACTCCCTCTCAGTATTTTAAATGTATAGACCCGCCCCTTCTAAAGTTCCCCATCAGGTCCGCTCAGCGGACCAGATGCGGAACATGAGAAGGGGCGGGTCTATACATGTATTACCAAAGTGAGAGCAGTCCCCCATCAGGTCCGCCCCCTCGGTATGTCAGACCCGCCTACGTCATTGGCTTGAGCGGGGAACTTCCTTCACTATGTAAATTTAAATTACATAGTGAAGGAAGTTCCCCGCTCAAGCCAATGACGTAGGCGGGTCCGACATACCGAGGGAGCGGACCTGATGGGGAACTTTAGAAGGGGCGGGTCTATACATTTAAAATACTGAGAGGGAGTTCCCCATCAGGTCCGCTCAGGCACAACCAATGAAGGACAGCGCTGGACATCGGGATCGCCGCGGGACACTGGATTTCACCGCTTTTTTTTTTTTTTTTTTAATAAAGGACTTTTTCAAGGTGTTTGTGTGTTTTTTTAAACATTTTTTTACGCTTTCTTCGTGAAATGGTAGGGGTACAACGTACCCCTTACCAATTCACATAGGGGGGGGCCGGGATCTGGGGGTCCCCTTTGTTAAAGGGGTCTTCCAGATTCCGATAAGCCCCCCGCCCGCAGACCCCCACAACCACCGGGCAAGGGTTGTGGGGATGAGGCCCTTGTCCCCATCAACATGGGGACATCCTCCCCATGTTGAGGGCATGTGGCTTGGTACGGTTCAGGAGGGAGGGGGGGCCGCTCTCTCGTCCCCCCCTTTTCCCCTGCGGCCGGCCAGGTTGCGTGCTCGGATAAGGGGTCTGGTATGGATTTTTAGGGGGACTCCACGCCATTTTTTTTTTAAATTTGGGGTGGAGTTCCCCTTAAAATCCATGCCAGATCTGAAGGGCCTGGAATGGATATTTGGGGGAACCCCACGTCAATTTTTTTTTTTAATTTGCGGCAGGGTTCCCCTTAATATCCATTCCAGACCTGAAGGGCCTGGTAATTGAATTCTGGGGAACCCCCACGCTTTTTTTTTTTTTTTTATCAATGACTTTTGTATGTATTGCCGGGAGCCGACAATTCATTAATAGCCGCGAGTCAGTTTTAAAAGACTTTTTTTCTTTCAAAAATGACATTTTTTGCAGGGACAGTTCTAAGCACGGGAAACATGCGCCACTTCACATGCATATCATACACACCCCCCAGGTACGAAATTTAAAGGAATATTTCACTTTTATTTTTTCATTTTAAGCATTATTAAAATCACTGCTCCCGAAAAAACGGCCGTTTTTAAAACTTCTTTTTGCATTGATACATGTCCCCTGGGGCAGGACCCGGGTCCCCAAACACTTTTTAGGACAATAACTTGCATATCAGCCTTTATAATTAACACTTTAGATTTCTCCCATAGATTTTTCGAATTTGCCGCGAACACCCCTATTTGTTCGCTGTTCGGCGAACGGGCGAACAGGCAATGTTCGAGTCGAACATGAGTTCGACTCGAACTCGAAACTCATCCCTGGTCTTATCTACAGTGTGCAGCCTAAATGAGTACACCCCTTTTGAAAAGTAAGATTTGAATCAATATTTCAATGAACACAAGAACAATTCCCCAAATTTTGGCAAAACTACGTTTTATAGAACATTAGTTTTGCTCATTACATGAAAGGAAGGTTAATAATATAATTTAGATTACAATATCTTCAAATTTACTCAAATTAGTTGATGCAAAAATGAATATACCCCCCTAAAAAACAACTACCGTATATACTCGAGTATAAGCCGAGTTTTCCAGGCCTTTTTTTCTTCTTAGACTGCGGGGGGGGGGGTCTATTGTTTAAATATCACGGCTTCCTCCTGGTCCCGTTCCGTGATAGGCGTTTCCAGCAAACACTGTGTTGAGTGTTCCACCTATTAAGGAGGTCCTCTCATTCTCGGACTCCGTTTCCCAGCAGACACTGTATTCAGTGATCCGCCTATCATGGACATTCTCTTGTCCGAGGATGAAAAGACGTCCGTGATTGGCGGAACACTGAACACAGTGCCTGCTGGGAAACGGAGTCTGAGAATGAGAGGACCTCCATGATAAGCGGAACACTCAACACAGTGTTTGCTGGAAACGCCTATCACGGAACGGGACCAGTAGGAAGCAGCGATATTTAAACAATGGACGCTCGCAGTCTAAGAAGAATTTCAGGTACACTGACTTGGGCACAAGGAGGCTGCAATGGACACAGTGAGGTTGGGCACAGTGAGGTGGCAATGTGCACAGTAAGCTGGCAATGGGCACAGTAAGGTTGCAATGGGTACAGTAAGGTTGGGCACAGTGAGCTGGCAATGGGCACAGTAAGGTTGGGCACAGTGAGGTGGCAATGGGCACAGTAAGGTTGCAATGGGCACAGTGAGGTTGGGCACAGTGAGGTGGCAATGAGCACAGTAAGCTGGCAATGGGCACAGTGAGGTTGCAATGGGTACAGTGAGGTTGGGCACAATGAGGTGTATAAAAGGGCACAGTGAGACGTGCAAATGGGCATAGTTGACCCTCTTTTCCGCTTACAGTAGCTGCTGCATTTCCCCCCTATACTCAAGTCAATAAGTTTTCCCAGTTTATTGGGGTAATATTAGGTACCTCGGTTTATACTCGGGTCAGCTTATACTCGAGTATATACAGTATCTCTAATATTTTGTATGACCTTGATGATTTGTAAGGACAGCACCAAGTCTTTCAGGCATGGACAGAACAAATTGGTGACAAATTGCAACATCAATCTTTTCCCATTCTTCAAGAACAACCCCTTTTAGAGCCTGGATGCTGGATGGAGAGTGATGCTCAACTTGTCTCTTCAGAATTCACCCCAGGTGTTTGATTAGTTTCAGGTCAGGAGACATACAGTACTTGGCCATTGAATCACTTTCACCCTGTTCTTCTTCAGAAATGCAATAGTGGCCTTGGATGTGTGTTTTGGATCATTGTCATGTTGGATAAGTGCACAACGACCAAGGGCACTGAGTTATGGTAAAACCTTCTATTTCAATATAGAGCATTACAACTGTGAATTCATGATACCATCAATAAAAGGCAGCTCCCCAACACCAGCAGCACTCATGCAGACTGACAGAAGGACACTGCCACCAGTATGTTTCACTGTAGGCACCATGCATTTTTCTTTGTACTCTTCACCTTTACAGTTTTGAAGCCATCAGTTCCAAAAACACTTATCTTGGTTTCATTACTCCAGAGTACAAAGTCCCAGTAGTCTTCTTCTTTTTTAGCATGGGCCCTGGCAAATTCTAGGAGGGCTTTTTTGTGCATGGGCTTTAGAAGAGGCTTCCTTCATGGTCGATACTCATGCATGTCATTCCTCTGCAGTGTATGCCATATTGTGTCATGCAAAACAATCACCCCAGTTTGGCTTATTACTTTTTTAGCTAACCGCAGTGAACTTGCACTGCAATTTTTTTCACCCCTTCTCATCAGAAGATGCTCCTGTCGAGGTGTTAACTTTTGTGGATGGCCTGGACGTCTCTGTGAGATGGTTTCAGTTCCATTTTTGTTACATTTTTGTATTACTTTTGCTACAGTATTCAGACTGATAAGTAAAGTATGCTGATCTTTTTGTAGCCTTCACCTTTCTTATGTAAAGAAATTATTTTCTTTCTCATGCCTTTTGACATTTCTCTTCCATCCATGTGGCACCATTGCTCACAGCATGAAATGGGAAGTGGTTTTCTTTGTTAAGTAACACCCTTTTATAATCAACTACGACAAAAGGTTAATTAAGCGCACTCTGGGTAATGGTGCATGAACATTAAGATATATGGGATAAAGGGATCAATCTGAAATGTTCAGGGGGGGGGGGCTAGTATTAGTCCATGACAATTAGTCCATGAATTTGCTAGAACATGCTAATCGCAAGGATGGCAGCCAGCTTGCAGATAGAAGAGGATCTGAAATGAAGTACAAGGAAAAAAGCGGTGCCTTCTAAGCGTAGCAAAAAAGTATTTAATCAAGAATAAACATAAAAACAAGCAGTAGGAATCACACTCACAATGGAGCGATTCAATTAGGCTTATCTGTACTGTGGATCATCCACGCTGTACCGGGGGCTGCCGTATACCAGATGTCCGTGGTGTGGGGTCTCTCTGTAGCCTCCTGGCTGTGATAACGGTGGTGGAACCCAGCGCTGTCAGCAGACGTGGACGGAGTACCGATGTCTATGGCGCATGCGTGCCGTAGACAATGGCGCAGGCGCACTGAGCGTGCCGTTAGTGAAGGCGATCCTGTACCCGGAAGTGATGTCATCGCTTCCCGTGTTCCTGGGAATACTGTCTCCCGTCCACGTCTACTGACAGCGCTGGGTTCCACCACCGTTATTACAGCCAGGAGGCTACACAGAGACCCCACACCACGGACATCTGGTATATGGCAGCCCCCCGGTACAGCGAGGATGATCCACAGTACAGATAAGCCTAATTTAATCGCTCCATTGTGAGTGTGAATCCTATTGCTTTTTTTTATGTTTATTCTTGATTAAATACTTTTTTGCTACGCTTAGAAGGCGCTGCTTTTTTTCCTTGTACTTATATAATCAACTGTCTGCTGCACCCCTGTTTAATGAATAATTAGACTCACCTGTAGTTGAATTCTTGTTAATTAGGATTTTGTTGCCTAAAATTTAGCTTTGCTCCTAAGACTTTAATTGGGTTGTATTTATTTTTGCAACATGTTCTTGAATTATTTGTTAGGAAAAATACTTTTTGGGTGGGTAAATTAACAAATCTTGGTTTCAATCAATGGCCAGCATTTGTGGGAGTATTTTGTTCAGGGCCGGCCCTACCATGGGACCCGATGGTACCACGGTCCCAGGCGGCACTTTCAGGGGGGCGGCAAATCAATGTTCAAACTGCTGCCTAAAAATCTGTCTCTGTGTTTGAGCCAAGCTCAGCAATGGGCAGCGGCGGGTGTCCTGTGATTGGCCGAGCAGGTTATGTGGGAGGGACGGACGGCAGACATGAGGCTTGTGATTTGCCTGGAGGAGCGGAGGAGCTGGACTGTGGGTAATCGCGCCAGCCCTGCATGCTCCCGGAGTCCTTACTAGCGCTGTGTGTCACAGGAGACCTGAGATCTGTCTCTCTCATCTCCCTGTCAGCTGCCCGCGGCCCCCCCTCTCTCTATCAGCCGCCCCCCCCCTCCTCCTGAGATCTGTCTCTCTCATCTCCCTGTCAGCTGCCCACGGCCCCCCTCTCTCTATCAGCTGCCCCCCCCTCCTCCTGAGATCTGTCTCTCATCTGCCCTGTCAGCTGCCCGCGGCCCCCCCTCTCTCTATCAGCCGCCCCCCCTCCTGAGATCTGTCTCTCATCTGCCCTGTCAGCCGCCCGCGGCCCCCCTCTCTCTATCAGCCGCCCCCCCTCCTCCTGAGATCTGTCTCTCTCATCTGCCCTGTCAGCCGCCCGCGGCCCCCCCTCTCTCTATCAGCCGCCCCCCCTCCTCCTGAGATCTGTCTCTCATCTGCCCTGTCAGCTGCCCACGGCCCCCCCTCTCTCTATCAGCCGCCCCCCCTCCTCCTGAGATCTGTCTCTCTCATCTGCCCTGTCAGCTGCCCGCGGCCCCCCTCTCTCTATCAGCCGCCCCCCCTCCTCCTGAGATCTGTCTCTCTCATCTGCCCTGTCAGCCGCCCGCGGCCCCCCCTCTCTCTATCAGCCGCCCCCCCTCCTCCTGAGATCTGTCTCTCTCATCTGCCCTGTCAGCTGCCCGCGGCTCCCCCCTCTCTCTATCAGCCGCCCCCCCTCCTGAGATCTGTCTCTCTCATCTGCTCTATCAGCTGCGCGCGTCCCCGTCTCTCTATCAGCCGCCCCCCCCTCCTGAGATCTGTCTCTCATCTGCCCTGTCAGCTGCCCGCGGCCCCCCCTCTCTCTATCAGCTGACCCCCCCCCTCCTGAGATCTGTCTCTCTCATCTGCCCTGTCAGCCACCCGCGGCCCCCTCCTCTCTATCAGCCACCCCCCCTCCTCGCCCCCCCTCCTGAGGTCCGTCTCTCTCATCTGCTCTGTCAGCCGCCCCCCCTCCTCTCTATCAGCCCCCCTTCCTCTCTATCAGCCGCCCCCCTCCTCTCTATCAGCAACCCCCCTCTTCCTCTCTATCAGCCGCCCCCCTCTTCCTCTCTATCAGCCGCCCCCCTCTTCCTCTCTATCAGCCGCCCCCCCTCCTCTCTATCAGCCACCCCCCTCTTCCTCTCTATCAGCCGCCCCCCTCTTCCTCTCTATCAGCCGCCCCCCTCTTCCTCTCTATCAGCCGCCCCTCTCTTCCTCTCTATCAGCCGCCACCCCCTCCTCTCTATCAGCCGCCACCCCCTCCTCTCTATCAGCCGGTCTCCCCTCCTCTCTGTCAGCCGCCCCCCCTCTTCCCTGTCAGCCGCCCCCCCTCCTCTCTATCAGCCGCCCCCCTCTTCCTCTCTATCAGCCGCCCCCCTCTTCCTCTCTATCAGCCGCCCCCTCTTCCTCTCTATCAGCCGGTCTCCCCTCCTCTCTGTCAGCCGCCACCCCCTCTTCCTCTCTGTCAGACCCCCCTCTTCCTCTCTGTCAGACCCCCCTCCTCCTCTCTGTCAGACCCCCTCCTCCTCTCTGTCAGACCCCCCTCCTCTCTGTCAGACCCCCTCCTCTCTGTCAGACGTGTGGCAGGTGACGTCATGGCAAGGGACAATCCGCTATGTGTGGCAGGTGAAGTGGCAAGTGACAATCCGCTACGTGTGGCAGGTGACATTGTGGCAAGTGACAATCCGCTACGTGTGGCAGGTGACGTTGTGGCAAGTGACAATCTGCAATGTGTGGCAAGTGACAATCTGCAATGTGTGGCAAGTGACAATCTGCAATGTGTGGCATCGTGGCAAGTGACCATCCGCAATTTGTGGCAGATGGCATCGTGGCAAGTGTCAATCCGCAACAAGTGAAAATCTGGTGGCAGGTGACGCGGCAAGTGACACACTCAGGGCTCCCACTGATTCTGCATTATGGTGAGTTTAACTATTTTATTTTATATAACAATAGAAATAATGCACTTCAATCATTTTTTTGCGATTCGGCACTGCATCAATTTAACTGACAATTCCGTGGTCGTGTGACGTTGTACCTAAACAAATAGAGCTTTCTTTTGGTGGTATTTGATAACTTCTGCGGTTTTTATTTTTTGTGCTCCAAACAAAAATAGCGACAACTTTGAAAATAGTTTTTTATTTTAACTTTTGCTATAATAAACATCCAAAAAAATAAAAATAAAAATTTCTTCATCAGTTTAGGTCGATATGTATTTTTCTACATATGTTTGGTAAAAAAAAATATGCAATAAGTGTATATTGATTAGTTTGCACAAAAGTTATTGCTTCTACCAAATAGAGGATAGATTTATGGCATTTTTATTATTATTATATATTTTTTACTAGTAATGGCGGTGATCTGCGATTTTTAGCGAAACTGTGACATTGCGGTGGACAGATTGGACACTTGACACTTTTTTGGGACCAGTGACATTTATACAGCGATCTGTGCTATAAAAATGCACTGATTACTGTGTAAATGTCACTGTCAGGAAAGGGGTTAAATGTGTTCCCTGGGAGGTGTTTCTAACTGGGGGGATGGGGACTGACTGGAGGAGGAGAGAGATCTCTGTTCCTAATCACTAGGAACAGCAGATCTGTCTCTCCTCCCCTGTCAGAATGGGGATCTGTCTGTTTACATTGACAGATCCCCGTTCTGGCTCTATGGAGCGATCGCGGGTGGCCAGCTGACATCGCGGCCAACGGCCACGCACAGGTCCTTTTATACTCCTATATACATGTATAGAGCCATGACAGGTCCTCTTTATACTCCTATGCATGTATAGAGCCATGACAGGTCCATTTTGGTTATCATGATACAAAATAATGAATATGGGGGCATTTTGGTGGGTGTGATTTTTCTTTTGGGGGGCAGCATTTCATTCTTGGTACCAGGCAGCACAATGTCTTGGGCCGGCACTGATTTTGTTGTATATTGTATATTGTTATAGAAAATGTTGATTCTGAAAATAAAGTAAAGGTTTTTTGACAAATATGGTGGTGTGTACTCATTTATGCTGAGCACTGTATATAGTTGTATATAAAATGCACTATTTACCTTTCAAAAAGTGTTTCACAGTGCTAAACCTTTCATCAAATTTCTATACGGCTGTATTTGTACATTTCAAAGCTAATATAAAGGAATAGTAGTAATAAAAAAAAAGTTCTTGTGGGTTTAACTAATAATTTGTTTGTATAATTCTCCATTAAGGACTGTGGCAGGGGGTGTGTCCTATGCCTACATACTTTTGCTAATAGGTGTTCCTGGTTCCCATCTCAAAAACGAAGGTGGCAGTTGGGTTCCCATGCTCCCAGGTGGAGAAGGGCCAACGGTAGGGGGGGGGGGGCACTGTGCTGCTGACACTGTGAAAGTGATTGGTGGCTAGGGAGCCACTGCACCACTTTCACGTTCAAGCCGAGAGCCAGCTGAAAAAAACCTGCACAAACTGATTATCTTAGCTTGTGATAGTGGTTAAAGGTTCAAAGGGCGGAACAAGTTAACAGTGGTCATCAACCCTGTCCTCAGGGCCCACTAACAGGCCAGGTTTTATGTATTACCTTGGGGAGATGCAGACTAGAATACTTCAATCACTGAGCAGCAAATGATATCACCTGTGATGTATTTCAGTTATCTTGCAAACCTGGCCTGTTAGTGGGCACTGAGGACAGGGTTGATGACCACTGAGTTAGCAGACCAAGCAAACCATTTAACACTGACTGGGTGCTTACAATGGTCAGCTTTTATTCATTTATGTAAAAAAGGAAAAAAAAACTGTTTGCAGAAGCTGCTTATAAAGTTCAACTTTAATTTGTTAGTCAAGTCTATCTAACTCTGCTAGTCTAACACTACCCTTTCCATAGACTGACAATGCTGCTGTTCAAAGTTGTCCACTTTTCTTTTATTTTACATACAGAATGCAGACACACTAAGACCCCTAAGACTTGATCCAGTGTTACTGGCTGGATCACCAGGTGAAATAAAGGAAAGAAGCCTAACAAAAACAACGAATGCAGCCACCACATCTAATTCTGGGTACACACGGGAGGTTTAATTTTGTTCAACCCAGCGGGCTGAAGGAAAAAAAAACATACAGATCACTGTACTAACATATCCAATGTTAGTGCTGCGATCTCCCTGCTGAGCTATTGTGTTTTGACAGGTGGACCGCCCCCTCCTGCCAGAACACAGTGATCAGCACTTGCAAGCCATTGGCTGCGAGTGCTGATCGAATGCTGGTTTTATAGCATGTTTATTCAACAGAAGCTGTTCATGAGACTGGCTCCTGTCGAACGAGAAGCTGTTCACATGGACCGAAAGTCATCAGGTAACTGCAGAACTGACCATTTTCACAGGGTTTTCCGGGCCGTGTGTACCTACCTTAAGAATTGGTAAGCTGCAATATATTGCATTTTTGTCTATGGGTTCAATACTGCTTTAAATTCACCTTTGCAGGAGCCCATAAGAGTGTGTTGCTTTGTGTCACTTCAAGTTTTACTAAAAACAAAGATTGAAAACCTCCCTGAGCATTTTGGATTCTCCTTTGAGCCAGTGGTGGAGCTTTAGAATCTATTTTATGCGTTTCTTGCTTTCTTACTTGTAAAAATTCTGTTGGATATGATGCTCAGTACCTCAAGGTGAAATTAGACACAAGTGAATGAGTCAGAGGGTGAGTTATACCTCACTATCCCTCCCTGTGAAAGGCTGTGTCCAGGGTTTAAAAGGAGTATATACTGTATATATTTATAATTTTATTCAGCAAGAAAACAAACACAATTTCAGTAAAAGGATGGCTTTGTACAGCAAGTTCATAGCATAAAACATACAAAACATCTGTTCATCCGAATGACTAGAAAAGCTCAGGTCAGTTCCTAAGTAATAAGGTGCCAATAATGGGTTCCCCAAAACAAACAGGCAGCACCTTTACCTTTTTTTAGTGCTCTGTCAACACTCAGGGTTTTCACCAAGCAGTAGACTCCCACAGCAGTGAAAGTGTTGTATAGGATTAGGATACAATTTCCTTTATCTCTGGTCACATTTGTACTAGGCTTGTGCAATTCGTTTCGTAACGAATTGAAATTCGTCCGAATTTAGCAACTTTCGGACATTCGGAAGCATTCGAATTTCCGAACAAAGCAATTACGAATAAGACCGAATCCGAAATAAATTATACCGCAAATAGCGAATGCCCGAATGTCTTCGGCATAATTCGTTATGAAAAAGTTACGAATGTACGAATCCATACGAAGCACAATAACACTCACTCTGCTCTGCTCTCTGCTTCTCCCACACCGTGCTGAACTCCCTCTCAAAATGGTGTACAGGGGCGGAGGTTATAGCCGCATGTAAAAAACGAAAGTAAAATACGAGATTTCGAATCCATTCGAAGCACAATAACACTCTGCTCTGCTCTCTGCTTCTCCCTCACCGTGCTGAACCCTCTCAAAATGGTGTACAGGGGCGGAGCCTATAGCCGCATGTAAAAAACGAAAGTAAAATACGAGATTTCGAATCGTTACAAATAACCGCTATGTATTTAGAAAAGTACAAATCCATTCGAAGCACATTAGGCATAATAGGCAGCGTCGTTGTGAGAGAGACACGGAAAATTACGAATCAACGAACCCAAAAAAAGTTACGAAAGTAGGAGTTGTGTCCAGAATCAACGAAAAACAACGTACTCTACCGAAAGTACGAATTATAAAGCAACAAAAAATTCAACGAAAAATGTCGCTTGCAAAAATACGAATGAGTCCGAACACGGAAAATCCCGTCTAGCAAAATTACGAATGATTACGAATCAACAGGACCGGAAAGAAACGAACCGAAACGGAACTAATTTTTCCGTTGTGCACAAGTCTAATTTGTACACACTTTGGTTGAATTTTAAAGCGGAGTTCCTACTAAAAAAAATATTAAACGTCAGCAGCTACAAATACTGCAGCTGCTGACTTTTAATAATCGGACACTTACCTGTCCCAGGGTCCAGCGATGCGGGGGAACGAAGCCCAGCTCGTCTCCCCTTCCTCTCCGCAGGAATTATCACTGTGGGCGAGCCACGCTGGGCACTGTGACTGGCCAAGGAATCATCTGGGACCTGTGACGTGTCCCAGATGATTGCTGAGAGGGAGGGGGGAGAGGTGAACTTCCTTCCAGCATTGCTGTGCCCTAGGAGGAAGTGGGAGCTGGAACCCTCTAAAAAGAGGGTTTCTGCTCCCCTCAAAAAAACTACATGCCAAATGTGGCATGTCAGGCAACGCTGTATCCTGGCCTAGGCCAACAAGGCCTAGGCCTAGAGCAGCACTTTGCAGGGGGGCAGCACAGAAAGAGTCCCCGTTGGCTTGCGCCAGTCTTATGGGGCGGACTGGGCTGAGAGGCAAATTAGTCTAACGTTACTTCTAATTTTGACTGTCCTATCATCCTGGACCACAAACCTTCCTCACTGTGCTATACGTTTTCTGCTGTACCATTGGCATGGTTATATCTTCTTAGTCCTCTCCATAAAATTATCAGAAATTTATGCTTAAAGTAGAACTATAAACAACACTTTTTTTTTCATATTGGATAGAGTAAGGGATGGTTATAGCCCCTGTCAGTTTATTTTTTACCATCCTTGTCCGATTGCAGAGATTTCCCTTCACTTCCTGCCCCATAGCCAAACAGAAAGTGAGAGGAAATCTATGCAAATTAAGGGAATCCATTTCCCCCCCTCCCCCAGGCCCTCAGAACTAGTGTCCCCACTCAAAAATTTCAGGGCGGGTCTTAAACTGAAAGGGGTGTGGCCTTGACAGGAAGGGGTGGGTCATATTTCGATTAGGGGGTGTACAAGTTTAGTCAGGCCTAGGGCAGCACAAAACCTAAATACACTACTGATGTCAGGGGGTCACCTTCCCTTAAAGCAGAAGTTCAATTTTTGAGTGGATCTCCGCTTTAAGCTTTCTGACATTTTGTTTATATTTGCACTGGGGAGTTGTGTGTAGCATGTGCATACAGCGTTTTATTGTTGTCTGTTTCCCTGTTGCAATGTTTCCTCATTCTCTGTCTGTTAAAAGTTTTATCCCCACAACAGGAAGTAAGGGCAAATTTCTCTAATGGAGCCTTGAGAAGCAGTAAAACGACAGAGATTCTAAACTTCCCCCATGTTATCCAAAACGAAAAATATTTTATTTATAGATAAACTTTCAAAATGTATTTAACAGCTTGACATTTATTTTATATAACGTGGCTAGATGAACTTGACGTACACGTTCATTTCTAGAAAGAGAGAAAACAGTGAGACAATTAAAATTTAATTAAATGTAACTTGTTCATTGTTCGTTCTCTTTGAATGAGTCAGTTCATTGCAAAAAGTTCATTATAATACACTAAATCGAGACTTTATGTGAGTAAAGCTTGTTCTTTGAATGCAGTGCTTGATGTGGATTACCAGCTGAAAGTGTGTGGGCTATCAGTACACTGGGAAAACTCGTTGTGTGGGTGTGGGAACCTGTTCTCAAGACTGGAGAATAGTGCTATAAACTACAACTCTGGTGTGACACACAAAATCAAAATATTTCATCACAAAACCTAATTTAAAGGGAAAGCATAGTCTATAGAATATTTTAGATATTACATTTAGATATATATTTAGATAAGCATCATGTAAAAGAGATTGGCTAAATATATACACTGTAAAATCTTATTGATATGCATTTTTTTTCAAGCTTTTTTCTATGTATAATTTTTAATTCTATCTATCTATCTATCTATCTATCTATCTATCTATCTATCTATCTATCTATCTATCTATCTATCTATCTATCTATCTATCTATCTATCTATCTATCTATCTATCTATCTATCTATCTATCTATCTATCTATGAGAGATCTTCAAAAAGTTTCTGCCTTTTTATATGTAGCGCCCTGCTCCCAATGACTGGGTGCCATGTCAAATTTAGTGGGTATCTGAGCCAATAGTTAGGCTCAGATTTAAGTGATTATGCTAAATCAGCCTCTGTTCCGGCTATGGCTGTGTCGGGAAGACTTCCCACTGTTTGCCTGTAGGTGGGGTTACCACCTCAGGCCAATGTGGAAGACTGACCGGCCAAAGTGTATTGGGTATCTTTCCTCGGGAACAGTTCAGTGGGCGTGGTCTACCCGCTGAGCATGCCGGGAAAGGGTACTTAAGGGGCAGACGCCATTTTTGGGGTCCTTCGTCCCCTCGCGGCCCTCCATGTTGGTCCGAGGTTGCAACTCTATCAAGTAGGCCCAGTTATGCTGACTGGGCCTACACCTTGAAGGTGATCCTGTGCTGTCCGTCCTGCAGGAAGAAGCTACTCAATGGAGGAAACCAGGAGAGGACCTGTCCTGAAAAGACAGAGCAGAAGGCTGGTGTCTTGAGGAAGGCCTGGTAATTCTATTGGAGGATGCACCATAGCTAAAGTTCACCTTGCAGTCTGCCGGGTCCGCTTAAAGGCTCTTGACTGTTTGGCTGGAAGTTCGGGTGTTAAGTTCTGTGGCAGAGGATCCCGGATTATCCATTTTTGTGCACAACCAGTCTGTGGCAGAGACTGGTCCTGATCATTGTTCGAGCATCATTCCGGCTGCTAGGCCAGGTGAGAGGGGCCTATCCAAGTGAGCAATATCCACTCCAGGAAGAGTAGTGAATGACTGTATAGTTGAGGAGTTTTTCCCAGTGATCTGTACTGCGTACCTGGACCTACCCCTTCCCTTCACCCTTCTACTATTCTTCAAATGTTTTATGCTAAGGAAAATAAAACCAAACAGCTTAAGGTTTTACATCTTGTGTGGACATTGGAGTTTTTACAGACTTTCTTCCCTTAGACAACGAATACTGAGGTAACGTGCAAGGCCCAAATTAAAACCAGCAGCTCCTACAGGGGTGTGCTACACGTGGGGGCTCGTCCGGGATTTCCTGTTACCTCTCGCAACTGTACAAAGGATTTTTGTTTGCCTTCTTATCTTTGCTATGCTAACTGGACTTTGGGGAAGCTAGACAGTTAGAAATAGGGTTGCTGAGGATGTCGGGGTCAAGATGTCATCTGTTTCAGCCTCTGCTTAAAGAACTTTTGTGTGTTGCCTCTGACACTAGGTGGCAGTGGTCGATAGAGTAGGGAGAGACTTTTCTACATTTATCACACAGGCTTTAAAATAATAGAAGGAAAGTTCCACCTCTAAGGGAGGTGTAGCTCTGCTTCTGTAGAAGTGTTTAAGATTGCTACAATTATTTTGCTGTGTATCTCTGTGTTTTGTTTTCTCTTTTAGGTATCCAGATCTTCTGTCAAGACCTCCGGAGAATGGGGAGGGCTAGATAGTTAGTGATGGGTGGTAATGTGTAATGTATAATGTGTGATATCCTATTGTCTCATTGAGAATTTCTGTCATTGCTATTTCTTTGCCCTTTTCCTTCCCTTTCCCCATCCAAGTTTTTTTGGTTCAGGTATCAAATCCTCAGGCTTGAGGAGTTTTTTTTTCTCCAGACACTGGGGACAGTGTCTTTATGCAGCAGGGGGAGTATGTAGCGCCCTGCTCCCAATGACTGGGCGCTATGTCAAATTTTGTGGGTATCTGAGCCAATAGTTAGGCTCAGATTTAAGTGATTATGCTAAATCAGCCTCTGTTCCGGCTATGGCTGTGTCGGGAAGACTTCCCACTGTTCGCCTGTAGGTGGGGTTACCACCTCAGGCCAATGTTGAAGACTGACCGGCCAAAATGTATTGGGTATCTTTCCTCGGGAACAGTTCAGTGGGCGTGGTCTACCCGCTGAGCATGCCGGGGAAGGGTAATTAAGGGGCAGATGCCATTTTTTGGGGTCCTTCGTCCCCTCGCGGCCCTCCTGGCGCGGGGAGTGTGTTGTATGATTTTGGCCTCGGGACCATGTTGGTCCGAGGTTGCAACTCTATCAAGTAGGCCCAGTTATGCTGACTGGGCCTACACCTTGAATGTGATCTTGTGCTGCCCGTCCTGCGGGAGGAAGCTACTCAATGGAGGAAACCAGGGGAGGGCCTGTCCTGGAAAAGACCAAGCGGAAGGCCTGAGGAGGGCCTGGTAATTCTATTGGAGGATGCACCGTAGCTAAAGTTCACCTTGCAGTCTGCCGGGTCGGCTTAAAGGTTCTTGACTGTTTGGCTGGAAGTTTGGGTGTTAAGTCCTGTGGCAGAGGATCCCGGATTATCCAATTTTGTGCACAACCAGTCTGTGGCAGAGACTGGTCCTGATCATTGTTCAAGCATCATTCCTGCTGCTAGGCCAGGTGAGAGGGGCCTATCTGGGTGAGCAATATCCACTCCAGGAAGAGTGGTAAATGACTGTATAGTTGAGGAGTTTTTCTCAGTGATCTGCACTGCGTACCTGAACCTACCCCTTCCCTTCACCAAACTTAAGATTTTACATCTTGTATGGACATTGGAGTTTTTACAGACTTTCTTCCCCTAGACAACGAATACTGAGGTAACGTGCAAGGCCCAAATTAAAACCAGCAACTCCTACGGGGTTGTGCTACATATATTTTTGGTGGTACGGCGAGGGTAGGAGTAGTAGTAATGGGTCGTGTTTGGGAGTGTCATGTGACAAGTCTGTCTGGCAATCTAGCTGACCTTGCAGCTTAATATAATTAGTAGACATGTGCATTCGTTTTCGTCCGAATGCATTTTCGTCCGAATTTCAGGTATTTTCGTTATCGTTTTAACAAACGAAAATGCAGAATCCGAAAACCGAAAGATCCGACATAAAAAAATGCTTAATTTTCGTTTTCGTTGCAACAACAGTTCGATATAGATAGGAGATTCGACATGAGGCTGACAATAACAATCTGTGTCCATCGAACCTGTGGTCGAATGTGCCTAACCTTAACTCTATTAGTCCAAGATTATTCTACATAGAGAGAAAAGATTCGACATTATAGAGAGAAAAGATTCGACATAGAGAGAAAAGATTTGACATTATAGAGAGAAAAGATTTAACATTATAGAGAGAAAAGATTCGACATTATAGAGAGAAAAGATTCGACATAGAGAGAAAAGATCACTGCTGGAATTGGGTGGGGGAAGTAAAATAAAAAAATGATGATGATGAATGTTATTGGCTGATTGTAACCAAAGAGGAGGAGCAGTAAAATAGCTAGAACTAACTCGGCAAATTCGAAAAATCTATGGGAGAAATCTAAAGTGCTAATTATAAAGGCTTATATGCAAGTTATTGTCCTAAAAAGTGTTTGGGGACCCGGGTCCTGTCCCAGGGGACATGTATCAATGCAAAAAGAAGTTTTAAAAACGGCCGTTTTTTCAGGAGCAGTGATTTTAATAATGCTTAAAATGAAAAAATAAAAGTGAAATATTCCTTTAAATTTCGTACCTGGGGGGTGTGTATGATATGCATGTGAAGTGGCGCATGTTTCCCGTGCTTAGAACTGTCCCTGCAAAAAATGTCATTTTTGAAAGAAAAAAATGCATTTAAAACTCATTCACGGCTATTAATGAATTGTCGGCTCCCGGCAATACATACAAAAGTCATTGATAAAAAAAAAAAAAAAAAAAAAGCGTGGGGGTTCCCCTAAATTCAATTACCAGGCCCTTCAGGTCTGGAATGGATATTAAGGGGAACCCCGCCGCAATTTAAAAAAAAAATTGACGTGGGGTTCCCCCAAATATCCATTCCAGGCCTTTCAGATCTGGCATGGATTTTAAGGGGAACTCCACCCCAAATTAAAAAAAAATGGCGTGGAGTCCCCCTAAAAATCCATACCAGACCCCTTATCCGAGCACGCAACCTGGCCGGCCGCAGGGGAAAAGGGGGGGACGAGAGAGCGGCCCCCTCCCTCCTGAACCGTACCAGGCCACATGCCCTCAACATGGGGAGGATGTCCCCATGTTGATGGGGACAAGGGCCTCATCCCCACAACCCTTGCCCGGTGGTTGTGGGGGTCTGCGGGCGGGGGGCTTATCGGAATCTGGAAGACCCCTTTAACAAAGGGGACCCCCAGATCCCGCCCCCCTATGGGAATTGGTAAGGGGTACATTGTACCCCTACCATTTCACGAAGAAAGCGTAAAAAAATGTTTAAAAAAACACACAAACACCTTGAAAAAGTCCTTTATTTAAAAAACAAAAAAACATTCCAGCGGTGAAATCCAGTGTCCCGCGGCGATCCCGATGTCCAGCGCTGTCCTTCATTGGTTGTGCCTGAGCGGACCTGATGGGGAACTCCCTCTCAGTGTTTTAAATGTATAGACCCGCCCCTTCTAAAGTTCCCCATCAGGTCCGCTCAGCGGACCAGATGCGGAACATGAGAAGGGGCGGGTCTATACATGTATTACCAAAGTGAGAACAGTTCCCCATCAGGTCCGCCCCCTCGGTATGTCGGACCCGCCTACGTCATTGGCTTGAGCGGGGAACTTCCTTCACTATGTAATTTAAATTTACACAGTGAAGGAAGTTCCCCGCTCAAGCCAATGACGTAGGCGGGTCCGACATACCGAGGGGGCGGACCTGATGGGGAACTGCTCTCACTTTGGTAATACATGTATAGACCCGCCCCTTCTCATGTTCCGCATCTGGTCCGCTTAGCGGACCTGATGGGGAACTTTAGAAGGGGCGGGTCTATACATTTAAAATACTGAGAGGGAGTTCCCCATCAGGTCCGCTCAGGCACAACCAATGAAGGACAGCGCTGGACATCGGGATCGCCGCGGGACACTGGATTTCACCGCTGGAATGTTTTTTTTTTCTTTTTAAATAAAGGACTTTTTCAAGGTGTTTGTGTGTTTTTTTAAACATTTTTTTACGCTTTCTTCGTGAAATGGTAGGGGTACAATGTACCCCTTACCAATTCACATAGGGGGGGGGGGCGGGATCTGGGGGTCCCCTTTGTTAAAGGGGTCTTCCAGATTCCGATAAGCCCCCCGCCCGCAGACCCCCACAACCACCGGGCAAGGGTTGTGGGGATGAGGGCCTTGTCCCCATCAACATGGGGACATCCTCCCCATGTTGAGAGCATGTGGCCTGGTACGGTTCAGGAGGGAGGGGGGGCCGCTCTCTCGTCCCCCCCTTTTCCCCTGCGGCCGGCCAGGTTGCGTGCTCGGATAAGGGGTCTGGTATGGATTTTTAGGGGGACTCCACGCCATTTTTTTTATATTTGGGGTGGAGTTCCCCTTAAAATCCATGCCAGATCTGAAAGGCCTGGAATGGATATTTGGGGGAACCCCACGTCAATTTTTTTTTAAATTTGCGGCGGGGTTCCCCTTAATATCCATTCCAGACCTGAAGGGCCTGGTAATTGAATTCTGGGGAACCCCCACGCTTTTTTTTTTTTTTTTATCAATGACTTTTGTATGTATTGCCGGGAGCCGACAATTCATTAATAGCCGCGTGTCAGTTTTAAATGACTTTTTTTCTTTCAAAAATTACATTTTTTGCAGGGACAGTTCTAAGCACGGGAAACATGCGCCATTTTCCATGCATATCATACACACCCCCCAGGTACGAAATTTAAAGGAATATTTCACTTTTATTTTTTTCATTTTAAGCATTATTAAAATCACTGCTCCCGAAAAAACGGCCGTTTTTAAAACTTTTTTTTGCATTGATACATGTCCCCTGGGGCAGGACCCAGGTCCCCAAACACTTTTTAGGACAATAACTTGCATATTAGCCTTTATAATTAACACTTTAGATTTCGAACGTTCGAGTCCATTGTATTTAATAGGGTTCTAAAGTTCACACTAACATTTTGTCTGTTCGCAGGTTCTGGTGCGAACCGAACAGGGGGGTGTTCGGCTCATCCCTGTTGACTAGTAGTGATGAGCCGAACACCCCCGGGTTCGGTTCGCACCAGAACCCGCGAACGGACCGGAAGTTCGAACGAACATTAGAACCCTATTAAATACAATGGATGCGAACGTTCGAATTCTAAAGTGCTAATTATAACAACTATTATGCATGTTATTGTCCTAAAAAGGGTTTGGGAACCCGGGTTCTGCACCAGGGGACATGTATCAATGCAAAAAGAAGTTTTAAAAACGGTCGTTTTTCGGGAGCAGTCATTTTAATGATGCATAAAGTGAAAAAAAAAAAGTCAAATATTCCTTTAAATATCGTACCTGGGGGGTGTCTAAAGTATGCCTGTGAAGTGCCACGTGTTTCCCGTGTTTAGAACTGTCCCTGCACAAAATGACACTTCTAAAGGAAAAAAAAGCCATTTAAAACTGCTTGCGGCTTTAATGTAATGTCTGGTCCCGGTAATATGGATGAAATTCTTTAAGAAAAATGGCATAGCTACCCCATGACCCCCCCCCCCCCCTACCCCAGCCCATTACCAGCCCCTTTGGGTCTTGTATGGATATTAAGGGGAACCCCGCACATAAAATAAAAAAGGCCCTATATACTCTGAACAGCCGTATACAGGCGGTGCATACAAGACAGGGACTGTAGGTTTGTTCTTATGTAGAATCTGTTTGTAATTTTGAACAGGTACATTGTTGAAGTGTAGCTCCAGCCCAAAAATCTATTTTTAAACTTTTTGGAAAACATAGGTAAGGGTTATCACCCCTGTAACATTTGTTTTGCTGTCTGTGCCCCTGTTCAGAACATTTCACCTCACTTTCCGTCCCAATGACAACTGTTTTTGAAATGTGGTGTTTTTCTTGAAACAAGGATTGCTGATAAAGCATCAGTACAGAGGAGACACCTTTCTCCCATATTTATTCTTACAGGAGAGAATTTTCCTTCCTAGTGGTAGATTTCCTCTCACTTCCTGTTGTCTTCTTGCGTTTGCAAGTAGGAGTCGTTTGTAAGTTGGATGTTTGAAAGTAGGGACCTGCCGTATATACTCTGCAGAAATAGGCCCCTTAGTTGTTGGTGTTGGCACAACACTGTAAGCACTCACAGTTACTCTTGGTTGGTGCTGGAACGCCCTGCTGTCAACTATTATATCAGGAATTTTAATTACATATAATTGTTGAACAGTGGTAGTAAAAATTGGGCCTTTGATGGTGGTGCTGGTGCCACAACACTGTAAGCCCTGACAGTTACTCTTGGTGGGTGCAGCAATGGGCCCTGCTGTGAATTATTAGATCAAGAATTGTAATTACATGCCCCTGTTGAACAGGGGCTGAAAAATTGGGCCTTAGGCACTGGTGGCACAACACTGCAACCCCTCACAGATACTGTACTTGGAGCACAGCAATGAGCCCTGTTGCAAAGTATTGCTTCAAAAATTGTAATGACACGCCCCTGTTAAACAGGGGCTGAAAAATTGGGCCTTAGGCACTGGTGGCACAACACTGCAACTCCTCACAGATACTGTACTTGGAGCACAGCAATGAGCCCTGTTGCAAAGTATTGCTTCAAAAATTGTAATTACACGCCCCTGTTAAACAGGGGCTGAAAAATTGGGCGTTAGGCACTGGTGGCGGCACCCATAAACAAAAATGATCTTCCAAGCTATCATCATCAATCGTATCATTGAGGACTCGGAGGAGGAGGATAGCCAGTCAACATAACAGCACAGGCACTCAGCATCAGCATCAGTCTTGAAGGGATGTGACATTTTAAAATCAATTAGTCTGTTATATCAGCATCAGGTGTGTGGTAGCTGGTGGTGATCCAAGACTGGTTCATCTTGATGAAAGTCAGTCGATCAACCGAGTCGGTGGACAGGCGCACCCTGTGATCCGTGACAAATCCTCCAGCAGCACTGAATGTGCGTTCCGAAAGAACGCTGGATGCAGGACAGGCCAGTAGCTCAATTGCATACTGTGCAAGCTCTGGCCAGTGATCCATCCTCAAGACCCAGTAAGCCAGAGGATTTTCGGTGGGGAAGGTGTCCAAGTCTGACCTTGCCCCTAGATATTCCTGCACCATGTTTATCAGACGCTGGCGATGGTTGCTGGAACCAATCATACTTTGGGGCTGCGGACTAAAGAATTGTCTGAACGCATCGGTCAGACGGCCACCTTCCCCACCGCTCCTTCTTTGACTGGCCGAAGCCTCAGCAACTCGTTGTCCAGGACCAGGAGTTTGCAACCTCCCAGTCTCTGGGAACGCGTTGCACAGACCTTTCTGCAAGGCCTCCCGGAGTTGTCTCATCCTCTGCTCCCTCTGCGACGGTAACATAAGGTCCGCAACCTTACCCTTGTACCGTGGATCAAGGAGAGTGGCCAGCCAGTAATGGTCCCTCTCCTTGATCCGAAGAATACGAGGATCCTTCCGCAGACTTTGCAGGATCAGGGAGGCCATGCAGCGTAGGTTTGCTGAGGCATTCGCTCCGGAGTCCTCTGGGTCACTAAGGACGACATGATCCGCAGCCACCTCCTCCCAGCCACGTACAAGTCCACTGGTTTCTTGGGACTGTAAATCATCCCTAAAAGACTGCTGCTGATGATGCTGAGTGCCAGCCTCCACCTCCATGCTGACACAATCCTCCTCCTCCTCCTCCTCCTCCTCCTCTTCCTGTGCGATGGGTGGGACAGAAGGAACACTGTCTGGGTAAAGGGGGCCTTGAGAGGCAAGGAAGTCCTCCTCTTCCTGCCTCTGTTCTGCCTCAAGTGCCCTGTCCATTATTCCACGCAGCGTGTGCTCCAACAGGTGGACAAGAGGTACAGTGTCACTGATGCATGCACTGTCACTGCTCACCATCCTCGTGGCCTCCTCAAATGGTGCCAGGACAGTGCATGCATCCCTGATCATGCCCCACTGGCGTGGAGAAAAAAAACCAAGCTCCCCTGACCCTGTCCTGGTGCCGTAGTCGCACAGGTACTCATTGATGGCCCTCTGCTGCGTGTGCAGCCGCTGCAGCATGGCCAACGTTGAGTTCCACCTGGTGGGCATGTCACATATAAGGCGGTTCTTGGGCAGGTTCAACTCCTTTTGCAGCTCAGCCAGGCGAGCACTGGCATTATAAGATCTGCGGAAATGCACACAGACTTTCCTGGCCTGCCTCAGGACATCCTGTAAGCCCGGGTACCTGCCCAAGAACCGCTGCACCACCAGGTTAAGGACGTGAGCCACACAGGGCACATGGGTCAGTTGTCCCTGTCGGAGGGCGGAGAGGAGGTTGGTGCCATTGTCGCAAACCACCATTCCTGGCTTAAGCTGGCGTGGCGTCAACCACCTCTCGGCCTGGCCCTGCAGAGCAGACAGGACCTCTGCCCCAGTGTGGCTTCTGTCCCCCAAACACACCAGCGCAAGCACGGCATGGCATCTTTTTGCCTGCGTACTTGCGTAGCCCCGTGAACGGCTACGGAGCACCGCTGGTTCATAGGACAAACCACAGGAAGAGGCCATGGAGGAAGAAGAAGAGGAGGGGGTGGAGGAGAGAGGTGTGTCACAACCAGTAGTAGCATTTTGGAGGCGTGGCGGTGGGACAACCTCCAACACTACTGCACCTTGTCCTGAATCCTTCCCAGCTGCCAAAAGAGTGACCCAATGGGCCGTGAAAGAAAGGTAACGTCCCTGTCCATGCCTGCTGGACCATGAGTCAGCGGTAATATGCACCTTACCGCTGACCGCCCTGTCCAGCGAGGCCAAGACATTGCCTTCCACATGCCGGTAGAGAGCCGGAATAGCCTTCCGTGAGAAAAAGTGGCGTTTGGGAACCTGCCACTGAGGAACCGCACATTGCACAAACTCACGGAAGGGGGCCGAGTCTACCAACTGAAAAGGCAGCAGTTGAAGCGCTAGCAATTTAGCCAAGCTAGCATTCAACCGCTGGGCATGTGGATGGCTGGGAGTGAACTTCTTTCGACGGTCCAGCAGCTGGGGCAGGGAAATTTGCCTGCTAGAATCGGACGTCGGTGTACTGCTAGCAGAGTGGGCGCAAGTACTTGGCTGTGACACACCTAATTCTACACCTTCATTCCTCTCAGTGCATGTTTCAGAGAGGACTGAAGTTATAGTGGGGTTGGAGATCCCAGCTGATGCGGTGCAAGGAGAGGTCCGCTTTGTTCTTTGGTGTGGGTCTTTGAGGTAGGCTTGCCAACGAGCTGCATGGCAGGTCAACATATGTCTGGTCAGGCATGTGGTACCCAAGCGGCTGATGTTTTGGCCACGCGATATACGCTTGAGACATATGTTGCAAACAGCAGCTGTGCGATCTGATGCACTAGCCTCAAAAAAGGCCCACACCAAAGAACTTTTTGAATGACGGGCAGAGGCAGCGCCCTGCACAGGCGGAGCTCTGCGGTGTGATTCCGTCGGTGTACTGCCCTTACGCTGGCCACCAAAGGGCATCCTGCCTCGTTGGAGATGTGCCTCCTCCTCATCCTCCTCCTCCTCCTCTCTCCTATTAGGCACCCACGTGGAGTCATTGACCTCATCATCCCCTCCCTCCTCATCACTGGAGCCAATCTGGCAGTATGCTGCAGCTGCTGGAACATGACTGCCAGATTGGTGTCCTTCTTGAGCATCCCCTCTGTCTGCTCTCACGCTACTGCCTTCCTCTAGCTGGGTTTCATCATCAGACCCTTCGAAACGCTGGGCATCCTCCTGGAGCATGTACCCAACACTGTGCTGAAACAGTTCGGGGGACTCCTCAGGAGGAGGACATGGTGGGTCTAGGGAAGGAGTGACTGATGATTTGTCTGACATTGATACCAGGGAAGACGACGCTTTGGCAGCTGCTTTTCCAGTACCCTGAGCCTGGGTGAGAGAGGATGAGGAGGAGGAGGAGGGCTTGGTCATCCACTCTACCAAGTCTTCGGCATGATGTGGCTCAACATGTCCAGCTGCCGAAAAGAAGGACAAGCGTGTCCCATGGCCATGTGCTGATGACAATGCACCGCGTCCACGACCAGCACTGTTGCCCCCAGACACAGAGCCTGCTTGCCCTCTTTTATTGCCTCCTGACTGTCTGCCTCTCCTTGTTTGCCTTCCAGACATTCTAATAGATGGCCTGCAGGGAGATGGGAAAAAAGCAATAAGGGCTACCTTCAGGTGTCCTTCTCTGTCCCTGGAAACAAGGACTTGCAGAGTGAAAGAAAAAAAACACTCTCCCTACCTACAGTTTTCTGTCCCTAGAAAAAATGTTTTTTTTAATCACAATATAGCACAAGGAAAATTAACTCACTGTCCTTACAGGTCCCTGGAAACAAGGACTTGCAGAGTGAAAGAAAAAAAACACTCTCCCTACCTACAGTTTTCTGTCCCTAGAAAAAATTGTTTTTTTTAATCACAATATAGCAAAAGGACAATTCACTCACTGTCCTTCCAGGTCCCTGGAAACAAGGACTTGCAGAGTGAAAGAAACTGACACTGTCCCTACCTAGAGTTTTCTGTCCCTAGAATAAATGTTTTTTTTAATCACAATATAGCAAAAGGACAATTCACTCACTGTCCTTCCAGGTCCCTGGAAACAAGGACTTGCAGAGTGAAAGAAACTGACACTGTCCCTACCTAGAGTTTTCTGTCCCTAGAATAAATGTTTTTTTTAATCACAATATAGCAAAAGGACAATTCACTCACTGTCCTTCCAGGTCCCTGGAAACAAGGACTTGCAGAGTGAAAGAAACTGACACTGTCCCTACCTAGAGTTTTCTGTCCCTAGAATAAATGTTTTTTTTAATCACAATATAGCAAAAGGACAATTCACTCACTGTCCTTCCAGGTCCCTGGAAACAAGGACTTGCAGAGTGAAAGAAACTGACACTGTCCCTACCTAGAGTTTTCTGTCCCTAGAATAAATGTTTTTTTTAATCACAATATAGCAAAAGGACAATTCACTCACTGTCCTTCCAGGTCCCTGGAAACAAGGACTTGCAGAGTGAAAGAAACTGACACTGTCCCTACCTAGAGTTTTCTGTCCCTAGAATAAATGTTTTTTTTAATCACAATATAGCAAAAGGACAATTCACTCACTGTCCTTCCAGGTCCCTGGAAACAAGGACTTGCAGAGTGAAAGAAACTGACACTGTCCCTACCTAGAGTTTTCTGTCCCTAGAATAAATGTTTTTTTTAATCACAATATAGCAAAAGGACAATTCACTCACTGTCCTTCCAGGTCCCTGGAAACAAGGACTTGCAGAGTGAAAGAAACTGACACTGTCCCTACCTAGAGTTTTCTGTCCCTAGAATAAATGTTTTTTTAAATCACAATATAGCAAAAGGACAATTCACTCACTGTCCTTCCAGGTCCCTGGAAACAAGGACTTGCAGAGTGAAAGAAACTGACACTGTCCCTACCTAGAGTTTTCTGTCCCTAGAATAAATGTTTTTTTTAATCACAATATAGCAAAAGGACAATTCACTCACTGTCCTTCCAGGTCCCTGGAAACAAGGACTTGCAGAGTGAAAGAAACTGACACTGTCCCTACCTAGAGTTTTCTGTCCCTAGAATAAATGTTTTTTTTAATCACAATATAGCAAAAGGACAATTCACTCACTGTCCTTCCAGGTCCCTGGAAACAAGGACTTGCAGAGTGAAAGAAACTGACACTGTCCCTACCTAGAGTTTTCTGTCCCTAGAATAAATGTTTTTTTTAATCACAATATAGCAAAAGGACAATTCACTCACTGTCCTTCCAGGTCCCTGGAAACAAGGACTTGCAGAGTGAAAGAAACTGACACTGTCCCTACCTAGAGTTTTCTGTCCCTAGAATAAATGTTTTTTTTAATCACAATATAGCACAAGGAAAATTAACTCACTGTCCTTACAGGTCCCTGGAAACAAGGACTTGCAGAGTGAAAGAAAAAAAACACTCTCCCTACCTACAGTTTTCTGTCCCTAGAAAAAAATGTTTTTTTTAATCACAATATAGCAAAAGGACAATTCACTCACTGTCCTTCCAGGTCCCTGGAAACAAGGACTTGCAGAGTGAAAGAAACTGACACTGTCCCTACCTAGAGTTTTCTGTCCCTGGAATAAATGTTTTTTTCAGCACAATATAGCACAAGGACAATTAACTCACTGTCCTTACAGGTCCCTGGAAACAAGGACTTGCAGAGTGAAAGAAAAAAAATACTCTCCCTACCTACAGTTTTCTGTCCCTAGAAAAAAATGTTTTTTTTAATCACAATATAGCAAAAGGACAATTCACTCACTGTCCTTCCAGGTCCCTGGAAACAAGGACTTGCAGAGTGAAAGAAACTGACACTGTCCCTACCTAGAGTTTTCTGTCCCTGGAATAAATGTTTTTTTCAGCACAATATAGCACAAGGACAATTAACTCACTGTCCTTACAGGTCCCTGGAAACAAGGACTTGCAGAGTGAAAGAAAAAAAATACTCTCCCTACCTACAGTTTTCTGTCCCTAGAAAAAAATGTTTTTTTTAATCACAATATAGCAAAAGGACAATTCACTCACTGTCCTTCCAGGTCCCTGGAAACAAGGACTTGCAGAGTGAAAGAAACTGACACTGTCCCTACCTAGAGTTTTCTGTCCCTAGAATAAATGTTTTTTTTAATCACAATATAGCAAAAGGACAATTCACTCACTGTCCTTCCAGGTCCCTGGAAACAAGGACTTGCAGAGTGAAAGAAACTGACACTGTCCCTACCTAGAGTTTTCTGTCCCTAGAATAAATGTTTTTTTTAATCACAATATAGCAAAAGGACAATTCACTCACTGTCCTTCCAGGTCCCTGGAAACAAGGACTTGCAGAGTGAAAGAAACTGACACTGTCCCTACCTAGAGTTTTCTGTCCCTAGAATAAATGTTTTTTTTAATCACAATATAGCAAAAGGACAATTCACTCACTGTCCTTCCAGGTCCCTGGAAACAAGGACTTGCAGAGTGAAAGAAACTGACACTGTCCCTACCTAGAGTTTTCTGTCCCTAGAATAAATGTTTTTTTTAATCACAATATAGCAAAAGGACAATTCACTCACTGTCCTTCCAGGTCCCTGGAAACAAGGACTTGCAGAGTGAAAGAAACTGACACTGTCCCTACCTAGAGTTTTCTGTCCCTAGAATAAATGTTTTTTTTAATCACAATATAGCACAAGGAAAATTAACTCACTGTCCTTACAGGTCCCTGGAAACAAGGACTTGCAGAGTGAAAGAAAAAAAACACTCTCCCTACCTACAGTTTTCTGTCCCTAGAAAAAAATGTTTTTTTTAATCACAATATAGCAAAAGGACAATTCACTCACTGTCCTTCCAGGTCCCTGGAAACAAGGACTTGCAGAGTGAAAGAAACTGACACTGTCCCTACCTAGAGTTTTCTGTCCCTGGAATAAATGTTTTTTTCAGCACAATATAGCACAAGGACAATTAACTCACTGTCCTTACAGGTCCCTGGAAACAAGGACTTGCAGAGTGAAAGAAAAAAAATACTCTCCCTACCTACAGTTTTCTGTCCCTAGAAAAAAATGTTTTTTTTAATCACAATATAGCAAAAGGACAATTCACTCACTGTCCTTCCAGGTCCCTGGAAACAAGGACTTGCAGAGTGAAAGAAACTGACACTGTCCCTACCTAGAGTTTTCTGTCCCTAGAATAAATGTTTTTTTTAATCACAATATAGCAAAAGGACAATTCACTCACTGTCCTTCCAGGTCCCTGGAAACAAGGACTTGCAGAGTGAAAGAAACTGACACTGTCCCTACCTAGAGTTTTCTGTCCCTAGAATAAATGTTTTTTTTAATCACAATATAGCAAAAGGACAATTCACTCACTGTCCTTCCAGGTCCCTGGAAACAAGGACTTGCAGAGTGAAAGAAACTGACACTGTCCCTACCTAGAGTTTTCTGTCCCTAGAATAAATGTTTTTTTTAATCACAATATAGCAAAAGGACAATTCACTCACTGTCCTTCCAGGTCCCTGGAAACAAGGACTTGCAGAGTGAAAGAAACTGACACTGTCCCTACCTAGAGTTTTCTGTCCCTAGAATAAATGTTTTTTTTTAAGCACACTATAGCAGAAGCACAAAACACACTGACACTCTCCCTACCTATCCTTCTCTTTCCCTAAACTAAAGGAATCCAGGTTAAGCAAGAAAGAAATAACAGTCACTGTCCCTGCCTATGCTACTCTATCCCTGCTCCGGAACACACTACACTAGGCCGCCGTGCTGGCGGCCTTTTATAGTGTGGGGCGTGTACTAAACACCCTCAGCAATAATTGGCCACAGGCATCCTGCCTGTGGCCAATCATTGCTCTCCTCGCTGCCGGCGCTGTGATTGGCCAAGCATGCGGGGTCACAGTGCATGCTTGGCCAATCACAGCGCCTGGATGACACTGCGATGGCGTAGTGCATTGTGGGCCGTTCGCGTCACTCGAATTTGGCGCGAACGGCCCAAATCGTTCGATCTTCGTCGAACGATCGAACAGCCAATGTTCGAGTCGAACGTATGTTCGACTCGAACACGAAGCTCATCCCTATTGACTAGTAATAGTAATTAAAAAATATAATTATTACTAGTCATACAATAGAATTCATCTATAGCTTGTAGGCGGAACATTCGACCGGAAATTTATGATTGCAGCGTCGTACAGTTTCGATGCTCCGTCGAATCTTCTTTGAACATTCGACAGACACCATAAGCCTTCAATGACAGATTCGACCTTAATTAATTCAGATTTTCGGACGAATGCAATTTCTAACGAAAAACGAAATAAATAAAAACGAATTTCGGGAGTAACTAAATAAATTTATTTTTCTAACGAAAACGAAATTCCGAAACGAAATATTTCAGTGTGCACATGTCTAATAATTAGTGTAATTTGTTTCTGAAATTTTAAATAAGAAGAGTTAAAAAAGGTGTGATTTTTTTTTTTTTGAAGAACCCTCATATGTATAAACATGGAGCAGCCATATTTTATTCCAAATGCATGCTCTGCTTCCTCCTTTGCAGTGCTGCACAATGGTACGTTACTGCTCTTTCACACAGTGCAAGTCTATGGTTCCATCCAGGCCCAGGACAAGATGTGGTGGGCAGGAGGGGGAGCTGCTCTGGGCACTGTGGTATCATGTGAGGTGGGGGGGCACAGCAGGGAGATTGAGGGGATTTGTGTGGGGAGGAGTGGTGATTCAGGGGTGATTTGTGTTGGGAAGGGGTTGGGGGAAGAGGAGTTGTGCTAGGAGGGTCGATTTGGGAGGTTTGTGCTAGAGGAGGTTTTATGGTAGAGGTTGAAGGAGATTTGTGCTAGGAGGAGAAAAGTGATTTTTTTTTCTGGGGGGGGGGGTGGCCTATGATTGTGGGTGCTTGTGCTAGGAGAGGGGATTTGGGGGGATGTTTATGCTAGAAAGGGGATTTGGAGTAGGGCCGAGAAATTTGAGGGGTGGAGCATTTGTGCTAAGAGGAATTACCTTTTTTAGAGGGGGGGCATTCGTGCTGGGGGGGGAATTTGTGCTTGGGGGATTTTGGGGTGAAAATCCCAGTAAATCATACGTTTTTGAAATACTCAGACCAGCCCGTCTGGCACCAACAACCATGCCACGTTCAAAGTCACTTAAATCAGCTTTCTTCCCCATTCTGATGCTCGGTTTGAACTTTAGCAAGTCGTCTTCACCGTGTATAGATGCCTAAATGCATTGAGTTGCTGCCATGTGATTGGCTGATTAGCCATTTGTGTTACCAAACAATTGAATAGGCGTACCTAATAAGCAGGGATGAGCCGAACACCCCCCTGTTCGGTTCGCACCAGAACCTGCGAACAGACAGAATGTTCGCGTGAACTTTAGAACCCTATTAAATACAATGGACTCGAACGTTCAAAATCTAAAGTGCTAATTATAAAGGCTAATATGCAATTTATTGTCCTAAAAAGTGTTTGGGGACCCGGGTCCTGCCCCAGGGGACATGTATCTATGCAAAAAAAAGTTTAAAAAATAGACGTTTTTACGGGAGCAGTGATTTTAATAATGCTTAAAATGAAAAAATAAAAGTGAAATTTTCCTTTAAATTTCGTACCTAGGGGATGTGTATGATATGCATGTAAAGTCGCGCATGTTTCCCGTGTTTAGAACTGTCCCTGCACAAAGTGTAATTTTTGAAGGAAAAAAAGTCATTTAAAACTCACTCGCGGCTATTAATGAATTGTCGGCTTTTATCAATACATAGAAAAGTCATTGATAAAAAATAAAAAAAAAGCGTGGGGGTTCCCCCAAATTCAATTACCAGGCCCTTCAGGTCTGGAATGGATATTAAGGGGAACCCCGCCGCAAATTTAAAAAAAAATGGCGTGCGGTTCCCCCTAAATATCCATACCAGGCCCTTCAGATCTGGCATGGATTTTAAGGGGAACTCCACCCCAAATAAAAAAAAAATGGCGTGGAGTCCCCCCAAAAATCCATACCAGACCCTTATCCGAGCACGCAACCTGGCCGGCCGCAGGGGAGCAGGGGAAAAGGGGGGGACGAGAGAGCGCCCCCCCCCCTCCCTCCTGAACCGTACCAGGCCACATGCCCTCAACATGGGGAGGATGTCCCCATATTGATGGGGACAAGGGCCTCATACCCCTACCATTTCACAAAGAAAGTGTAACAAAAATGTAAATAAAAACACACCAACACCTTGGAAAAGTCCTTTATTAAAAAAAATAAAAAAAAAATAAAAAAAAAACATTCCAGTGATGAAATCCAGTGTCCCGCGGCGATCCCGATGTCCAGCGCTGTCCGTCATTGGTTGTGCTGAACGGACCTGATGGGGAACTTCCTCCGCCGTGTTTTAAATGTATAGACCCACCCCTTCAGGTCCGCTCAGGCACAACCAATGACGGACAGGCTGGACATCGGATCGCCGCGGGACACTTGATTTCATCGCTGGAATGTTTTGTTTTTTTTTTTAATAAAGGACTTTTCCAAGGTGTTGGTGTGTTTTTATTTACATTTTTTGACACTTTTTTCGTGAAATGGTAGGGGTACAATGTACCCCTTACCAATTCACATAGGGGGGGGGGCGGGATCTGGGGGTCCCCTTTGTTAAAGGGGTCTTCCAGATTCCGATAAGCCCCCTGCCCACAGACCCCCACAACCACCAGGCAAGGGTTGTGGGGATGAGGCCCTTGTCCCCATCAACATGGGGACATCCTCCCCATGTTGAGGGCATGTGGCCTGGTACGGTTCAGGAGGGAGGGGGGGCCGCTCTCTCGTCCCCCCCTCTTCCCCTGCGGCCGGCCAGGTTGCATGCTCGGATAAGGGTCTAGTATTGATTTTTGGGGGGACTCCACGCCATTTTTTTTAATTTGGGGTGGAGTACCCCTTAAAATCCATGCCAGATCTGAAGGGCCTGGTATGGATATTTAGGGGGAACCACACGCCATTTTTTTTTAATTTGCGGCGGGGTTCCCCTTAATATCTATTCCAGACCTGAAGGGCCTGGTAATTGAATTTAGGGGAACCCCCACGCTTTTTTTTTATTTTTTATCAATGACTTTTCTATGTATTGATAAAAGCCGACAATTCATTAATAGCCGCGAGTGAGTTTTAAATTACTTTTTTTCCTTCAAAAATGACACTTTGTGCAGGGACAGTTCTAAGCACGGGAAACATGCACCACTTTACATGCATATCATACACACCCCCCAGGTACGAAATTTAAAGGCATATTTCACTTTTATTGTTTCACTTTAAGCATTATTAAAATCACTGCTCCTAAAAAAAAGGCAGTTTTTAAAACTTATTTTTGCATTGATACATGTCCCCTGGGGCAGGACCCGGGTCCCCAAACACTTTTTAGGACAATAACTTGCATATAAGCCTTTATAATTAGCACTTTAGATTTCTCCCATAGACTTTTCGAATTTGCCGCGAACACCCCAAATTGTTAGTTGTTCGGCGAACGGGCGAACAGGCAATGTTCGAGTCGAACATGAGTTCGACTCGAACTCGAAGCTCATCCCTACTAATAAGGTTTCCGGTGAGTGTATATGATTTATTCTTGTGTAACCCTACATTCTATGTTAATGGGATCATTTGATTGCACGTGATAATGGTTCTCCAATATTCCTGTAGCTTCCTCTTTCTTGGCACAAACATAGTTACATAGCTAGTCTATTTGAAAAAAGACACAATTCCATCTAGTTCAACCACCAGAAATAAAACGCGCACAAATAGAAAACCTCCATATACACAATTACAGTATCTCACAAAAGTGAGTACACCCCTCACATTTTTGTAAATATTTTATTATTTTTTCATGTGACAACACTGAAGAAACTACACTTTGCTACAATGTAAAGTAGTGAGTGTACAGCTTGTATAACAGTGTCAATTTGCTGTCCCCTCAAAATAACTCAACACACAGCCATTAATGTCTAAACAGCTGGCAACAAAAGTGAGTACACACAAAGTGAAAATGTCAAAATTGGGCCTAATTAGCCATTTTCCCTCCCAGTGTCATGTGACTCATTAGTGTTACAAGGTCTCAGGTGTGAATGGGGAGCAGGTGTGTTAAATTTGGTGTTATCGCTCTCACTCTCTCACGCTGGTCACTGGAAGTTCAACATGGCACCTCATGGCAAAGAACTCTCTGAGGATCTGAAAAAAAGAATTGTTGCTCTACATAAAGATGGCCTAGTCTATAAGAAAACTGCCAAGACCCTGAAAGTGAGCTGCAGCACGGTGGCCAAGACCATACAGCGGTTTAACAGGGCAGGTTCCACTCAGAACAAGCCTTCACCAAAGAAGTTGAGTGCATGTGCTCAGCGTCATATCCAGAGGTTGCCTTTGAAAAATAGACATATGAGTGCTGCCAGCATTGCTGCAGAGGTTGAAGGGGTGGGGGCGTCAGCCTGTCAGCGCTCAGACCATACGCCGCACACTGCATCAAATTGGTCTGCAGAACCAATTTGATGCAGAAGGAAGCCTTTTCTAAAGATGATGCTGAAGACAAGCAGACTAGGGACTAGGTATGGGCGAACGGTTCAACCCGAGCATAAGTTCAGGCCGAACTTTCGTTGTTTGGCCGTTCGGCGAACACCCGGACAAACGGGTCGTTCGACCGTTTGTTCGGGCCCCGGAACCGACCACAATACATTGCGGCGCTGAACTGTGCATTGCAAGCCCTGATTGGCTGAAGCAGTCAAAGCTTCAGCCAATCAGGGCACAGAGCACTGTCAGAGTCATGATTGGACACTGTCATTATTACTTTATCCAATCATGGCTCATTACCTCCCCACAGTATAAAAGTATTCTTTCAATGGCAGCCATTTTCAGCGTGATTTTGGCATGGAGAGAGATAGAACATAACTCTGTTCAGTGCTATTAGTTAGTTAGTGTGCTATATTGTGCTATTTTGCTTCAATTGCCAGTGTAGAATATTAGGTTAGTGTCAGTCTAGGCAGGGGCGTACCTAGGGCATTTGGCACCCGGGGCGGATCCTATATCTGGCACCCCCTCCCCCCCACCTTAAAAATGTAAAAACACCCCACTGTGCCCCTGCATACCTCTGCACTCCCCAATATCTTGTTGTCACTACTTTGTACCCCCTCTCCACAACTGGACCCCTTTACATTACACAGCCCCCCTCTTTACATCACACAGCACCCTGCACCTCTGGACCTCTTAAAATTACACAACACCCTGCATCTGTGAACACCTTTACATTACAAAACCTCCTGCACCTCTGGACCCCTTTACATCTCACACCACCCTGCACCTCTGGGCCCCTTTACATTACACAACCCCCTACACCCCTTTACATTACACAATCCCCTGCACCCCTTTACTTTACATTACACAATCCCCTGCACCCCTTTACATTACACAGCCCCCTGCACCCCTTTACATTACATTGCACAATCCCCTGCACCCCTTTACATTACACAGCCCCCTGCACCCCTTTACATTACACAGCCCCCTGCAGACCTTTACATTACACAGCACCCTGCACACCTTTACATTACACAGCACCCTGCACACCTTTACATTACAAAACCCCCTGCACTTCTGGACCCCTTTACATCACACAGCATCCTGCACCTCTGGACCCAACCCCCCACAGCTTTGGACCCCCCTGCATGCTGCACAGTCACCTCTCCCCCCCCCGCATTTTACACAGCCACCTCTCCCCCCACCCTGCATGTTACACAGTCACCTTCCCCCACCCTGCATGTTACACAGTCGCCTCTCCCCCCACCCTGCATTTTACACAGTCGCCTCTCCCCCCACCCTGCATGTTACACAGTCACCTCCCCCCCTGCATGTTACACAGTCACCTCCCCCCCCTGCATGTTACACAGTCACCTTTCCCCCCCTGCATGTTACACAGCCACCTCCCCCCCCTGCATGTTACACAGCCACCTCCCCCCCTGCATGTTACACAGCCACCCCCCCCCTGCATGTTACACAGCCACCCCCCCTGCATGTTACACAGTCACCCCTCCTGCATGTTACACAGCCACCTCCCCCCCTGCATGTTACACAGCCACCTCCCCCCCTGCATGTTACACAGCCACCTCTTCCCCCCTGCATGTTACACAGCCACCTCTTCCCCCCTGCATGTTACACTGTCACCTCTCCCCCCTGCATGTTACACTGTCACCTCTCCCCCCTGCATGTTACACAGCCACCTCTCCCCCCTGCATGTTACACAGCCACCTCTTCCCCCCCTGCATGTTACACTGTCACCTCTCCCCCCTGCAAGTTACACTGTCACCTCTCCCCCTCTGCATGTTACACAGCCACCTCTCCCACCCCCCCTGCATGTTACACTGTCACCTCTGCCCCCCTGCATGTTACACTGTCACCTCTCCCCCCTGCATGTTACACAGTCACCTCTCCCCCCTGCATGTTACACAGCCACCCCCCCCCTGCATGTTACACTGTCACCTCTCCCCCCTGCATGTTACACAGCCACCTCTCCCCCCCTGCATGTTACACAGCCACCGCCCCCCCCCCCCCGCCCGACCCCCAGCTTTGGACCCCCTGCATGTTACACAGCCACCCCCCTCCCCTCTCTGCCCCTTCCTACCTTACTCACGCACAGCGGCACAGGGAGAGACACACCAGTGCTGAACAGAAGACGGGAACTGCTGGAGTTAACTTTTCGTATTAAAAATGCTAATAATTGGTTACTAGGACCACCTAGCAACCAATGACCTGCTAGTTGACTCCAGCATTTCCCGTCTTCTAATCAGTGCAGCGCTGAGGCGCTGGCCCACTGTGTCTCTCTCACTCCCCTGCTGTACAGGAGAGAGAGACAGTGTTTTCTCCTGTGTTAATCTGGCGGCGTGTCACCCGGGTAGCGGTACAATCCGCACCCCGCACATCCTGTCACAGCCATCGCTTGCCCTCTGCCCGCCGGAGCATTGCCGGGAGCCCGCAACCGCTTCAGTTATGGGGGAGGAGGGGGGCGCCAGCCTGACACCCCGCCCCACCATAAGTACGCCTCTGAGTCTAGGGATAGTGTGAGTGTAGTGAGGAGGACCATCATTCAGCTTTGCATAGTGTGTAGCTAGAGTAGGGACAGCTCTGATAGTTTCACTGTAGTGTAGTGAGACTGTGTCAGTAATCTTTACATTAGTGTATAGCTAGAGTAGGGACAGTTCAGATAGCGTCAGTGTAGTGACGGTTTAACACCGTCTATTTGATTGCGTTACTGCCAGTTTAACGCCATTTACTTCTGTGTGCGTTACTGCCAGTTTAACGCCATTTACTTCTGTGTGCGTCACTGCCAGTTTAACGCCATATAGTTTTGTGTGCGTTACTCCTAGTTTAACGTCATATAGTTTTGTGTGCGTTACTGCCAGTTTAATGCCATTTACTTCTGTGTGCATTACTGCCAGTTTAACGCCATATAGTTCTGTGTGCGTTACTGCCAGTTTAATGCCATATAGTTCTGTGTGCGTTACTGCCAGTTTAATGCCATTTACTTTGCCTTACTGCCAGTTTAACACCATATAGTTCTGTGTGCGTTAATGCCAGTTTAACGCCATTTAGTTTTGTGTGCGTTACTGCCAGTTTAACGCCATATAGTTTTGTGTGCATTACTGCCAGTTTAACACCATATAGTTCTGTGTGCGTTACTGCCAGTTTAATGCCATATAGTTCTGTGTGCGTTACTGCCAGTTTAATGCCATTTACTTTGCCTTACTGCCAGTTAAACACCATATAGTTCTATGTGCGTTACTGCCAGTTTAACGCCATATCGTTTTTTGTGCGTTACTGCCAGTTTAATGCCATATAGTTCTGTGTGCGTTACTGCCAGTTTAATGCCATTTACTTCTGTGTGCGTTACTGCCAGTTTAAGGCCTTATAGTTTTGTGTGCGTTACTGCAAGTTTAACGCCATTTACTTCTGTGTGCGTTACTGCAAGTTTAAAGTCATTTACTTCTGTGTGCGTTACTGCAAGTTTAATGCCATATAGTTCTGTGCGTCACTGTACGTTTGGCGCATTATTTGGCAGTATATTATAGTGTATCCCTGGAGTGTGCCTGTGTACTGTGAGTACTCAAATTAAAGTGCACCAAACACCACTTTACATTGATTAAAGTGCATCTACGTACTGATTTCCACTTCTTCTTCACATTTGCTTATAAGCACAGCATCAGCCACTTGAACCTTGATGATGCCCAGCCATTACTGGATTCAGATGTTGGTTCTGAGGCTGAGGATGACAGGAACATGAGCCTAGAAAGAGGGGAGAACACTGGTAGACAAATTGGCATTCATGTTCCCCCAGCCGCAGCGTATTGCCAAGTTGTCTCCAGTGGTAATGATGATGATGAAGATGGAGGAGATGGAGATGATGATGAGGTCACTGATGCAACTTGGGTGCCAGATAGAGCAGAGGAGGAAACGGAAGGTGAGGCGGCACAACCCCAAGGATGCCGACATCAAGAAAGAGTAGAGAGCAGCCACCCTATTCCATCACATTCTGCAGCTGTTATCTCCCGACCCACTCCCCAAAGCTCAGCTGTCTGGGCATTTTTCAGCACTTCTGCAGCAGATCGCACTGTCGCTATCTGCAAACTGTGTCTCAGCCACATCAAACATGGCAAAAACACCAGGAATTTGTGTATTACATGCTTAACAAGGCATTTAACGTCCAACCACTCAGCCGTTGACAAGAGCACCTTAAAGCCACACAAAAGGGGCACAAATCTGTCCTTCCTCCTCCTCCTTACCCACTTCAGTCTGCCCCTGCTATACCAAGTCATTACCTCTCAGCAGCCTCCACTGACAGGGATGATGGTATAGCACAGGGTGTCCCAGGTCCTAGCAGCACATCTGCCAGCAGCACACCACCAGCTGTAGACTAGCCGGCAAATTTCTCTGCCCCATCTGCTGCAGCGGAAAAAAAAATAGAGTCCCTGCCACCCACATGCCCAGCGTCTAAATGCCAGCTTGTCAAAGCTGTTGGCTCTCCAACTTCTGCCTTTCAGCCTGGTGGATTCTGCCTCCTTCCGTGAATTTGCATAATGTGCTGTACCACAATGGCAGGTTCCCAGTCGCTACTACTTTTCATGTAAGGCTGTTCCTTCGCTCTACCATCACGTGGAAGGGAATGTTCTGGCATTGTTGTGCAAGGCAGTCAGCTGTAAAATCCACCTTACTGCTGACACGTGGTCCATCAAGCATGGGCGATATATTTAGTTCACAGCACACTGGGTAACGCTGCTTGCAACTCAAAGGGATGCAGGGCAGGGCTCTGTGCTGCAGCTTGTTGTGCCCACACGTCTCCATACAGCTGGTGGGGATGATGCCAGACCTGTGAGCTCTACCCCCTCCTCCTCCTCATTTTCTTCCGCCACCTACATGCCCTCCTCTGCAGAATTGTCCTTTGAACATCAGATACCCCCTAAGCATTCAAAGGGCTATTCCATGAGTCAGGCTAAAAGGTGCCATGAAGTGCTTCAGCTGGTGTATTTAGGGGACAGGAACCACACCGAAGCAGAGATTCTTGCAGCTCTGCATAGGTGGTGTGCGATAATGGCTCAAACCTCCTTTCCGCCCTTAGACAGGGAAAGTTGACACATTTGCCATGCCTGGCATATGTCCTCAATTTGGTGGTGCAGTGTTTCTTAAATACGTACCCAGGGTTGCAAGATGTCCTAAATCTGTCCAGAAGAGTCTGTAGCCATTTCAGGCGCAGTCACAGCCAGTGCTTGGTTGGCTGAAATTCAGCGGGAATTCCACCTGCCCATAAACCGCCTGATTTGTGACATGCCACCCAGGTGGAACTCGACTTTGGCAATGCTGCATTCCTGCTGCGATTCCTATGTCACAGAACACACAGGAGGAGAGAGGAGGAGGATGAGGAGGAGGATTCTGGCACTTTCATAGGCTTCGAAGAAGAGGAAGACTGTAAACGATGGCTCACCAACCCCAGGACCCTTGGGAGTAGTACATGGCTGGGAAGAGGTAGTTCCAGATGCTGTCATCCTTAGTGACCCCGAGGAGTCTGCTTCTCAAGCCTCTGCAAATTTGAGGCGCATGGTCAACCTCATGCTTTAAAGCCTGCAAAAAGACCCAAGAATACGTGGCATAAAGGAGATTACTGGTTGGCAACCCTCCTTGACCACAGTTATAAGGGGAAGGTCTCAGAACTCATCCTGTCCCCACAGAGAGAGCAGAAGATAAAATCTCTTGAGGACACGTTAAAGAGGATTTTATTGAATGTTTTTCCTGACTCCAGTAGGTTACAGTGTCATAGAAAACATCATTTTGAGTCTTCTGTTGGTCAAGAGAGGAATGTTGGAGAAGGCGTCTGCCTAAGTGAGGCATTTCGGAATTTTTTTAGTCCTCGCTGCCCAGGGCTATCAGCTTCCACATCCCATTGGCAGCGTCTGCATCACATGATGGATGATTACCTCAGGGCCAAAACAGAGATGGAGAGCTTTCCAGCTGACAATCCACTGACTTACTGGGTCAGGAGAATAGACCACTGTCCAGAACTTGCCCAGTATGCTATTGAGTTGTTGGGCTGCTCTGCATCCAGTGTGATTTCAGAACGGACATTTAGTGCTGCAGGAGGTTTTGTTACTGATCATAGAACGTGTCTGTCTACAGACTCCGTGGACTGCTTGGCATTTTTTTTAAATGAATCAGTCCTGGATTACCAGCTATGAAGCCCCTGATGCCGATGTCACTGATTAAGTCTTTTTGGGATGTGGAATCTCTGCAGGACTTCAAGGTCGCCTAGCTTTGAGGGTGTTCAGTCATTTCATCTGGAAGAATGTTTTTGGTATAGATTCCATGAGCACAATTAACACCCAAAGACCAATTTTTCTGCACCTGTTTGATAGGTGCATATTATTGACATTTTTTACAGCAAGGCCAATTCTTGCTTTCATCAAGAGTACCTCTATAGCGTTACTGTGGGAAGGCGCCACTGACAGGCCCGGACTGGCCATAGGGCATAATGGGCAAATGCTCGGTGGGCTGCGGCGGCCCGTGGACCGCCAGTGGCCCCCGGACGGCCAGCGGGCCGCCGGACAGCATGTCACGTCTTCCCCATCATCTCCAATGTCTCCGGAGGCAGCCGGAGTTGGTGGGCAGAGCTGGGGGTGTGGCTGCCCCCTCCACTCCTCCCACAGACTCGTTCACTCTGGCTGATCCCACAGCTGAAGGAGAAAGAAACAAGGACACAGCAGCCAGAGTGTCTTCATCTCCAGGCATGCTGTAAGTTACTGCACTGCTGCACATGTTACTACATAGAGTCCTAACCTGGCACCATACCACCCCAGCCTGCCCTATGCCACCGCACCCTGCCCTATGCGTGCCACCCCAACCTGCCTTATGCCACCGCACCCTGCCCTATGCCACGCAAACCTGCCTTATGCCACCGCAACCTGCCCTATACCACCGCAACCTGCCCTATGCCACCGCAAACTGCTCTATACCACCTGAACCTGCCATATGCCACGCAAACTGCTCTATGCCACCGCAACCTGCCCTATACCACCGCAAACTGCCCTATACCACCCCAGCCTGCCCTAGGCCACCGCAACCTGCCCTATGCCACCGCAAACTGCTCTATACCACCCCAACCTGCCCTATGCCACTGCAACCTGCTCTATTCCACCACACCCTGCCCTATATCACCCCAACCTGCCCTATGCCACCCAGCCTGCCATATACCACCGCAAACTTCCCTATACCACCCAAACCTGCTCTATACCACCCCAGCCTGCCCTATACAACCCCAACCTGCCCTATGCCACCCCAGCCTGCCCTATATCACCGCAACCTGCCCTATATTACCCCAACCTGCCCTATATCGCCCCAGTTGGCCCAATACCACCCTATACTTTCATTTACGGGGGTCATTTGGGGATGCACCTTGTGACTGCGCGCTGCCTGCAGGGCACTGGGCAGGATAGACAGGAGGGGGTGACACCATGTTTTGCCGCGCCAGGTGACACCAGCCCTAGTGACGCCACTGCCCCAGTGCACTGTCAGCTGCGAGTCGGAGCCGCACTCGAGTGACAGTGGCACCCGTCGGCACATCAGGGGGCCGGAACCCGCAACTATCCCCTTCCCTCTAGCAAGGTGGCCGCGGCACTGATGATCTGATCAGTCTCGGCTCGGCTGTCTCACACAGCCGAGCAGAGTGAAGCCGCCTCCCCCTCCTCCTTTATGTCCACACAGGGGGAGGGGACCAAACATGCAGTCCCGCGCTGATCTGAGGTACATTATGGGTCGGAAGGGGGGGTCTGTATTGTAGGGGGGGTTTCTGTATTGTAGGGGTGGTCTGAAATGTAGGGGGGTTCTGTATTGTAGGGGGGTATGAAATGTAGGGGGGTCCTGTATTGTAGGGGGTTCTGTATTGTAGGGGGGTTCTGTATTGTAGGGGGTTCTGTATTGTAGGGGGGTCTGTAATGTAGGGGGGTTCTGTATTGTAGGGGGGGTCTGAAATGTAGGGGGGTTCTGTATTGTACTGGGGGTCTGAAATGTAGGGGGATTCTGTATTGTAGGGGGGTCTGTAATGTAGGGGGGTTCTGTATGGTAGGGGGTTCTGTATTGTAGGGGGGGTCTGAATTGTAGGGGGGTCTGAAATGTAGGTGGGTTTTGTATTGTAGGGGGGTCTGTATTGTAGGGGGGTCTGTAATGTAGGGGGGTTCTGTATTGTAGGGGGGTCTGTAATGTAGGGGGTTCTGTATTGTAGGGGGTTCTGTTGTAGGGGATCTGTAATGCAGGGGGGTTCTGTATTGAAGGGGTCTGAAATGTAGGGGGGTTCTGTATTGTAGGGGGGTCTGAAATGTAGGGGGGTTCTGTATTGTAGGGGGGGGTCTGAAATGTAGGGGGGTCTGAAATGTATGGGGGGGTTCTGTATTGTAGGGGGGTCTGTAATGTAGGGGGTTCTGTATTGTAGGGGGCGTCTGAAATGTAGGGGGTTCTGTATTTTAGTGGGGTCTGAAATGTAGGGGGGTCTGTATTGTAGGGGGTCTGTATTGTAGTGGGGTCTGTAATGTAGGGGGGTCTGTATTGTAAGGGGGTTCTGTATTGTAGGGGGTCTGTATTGTAGTCGGGAGTCTGTATTGTAGGGGATCTGTAATGCAGGGGGGTTCTGTATTGAAGGGGGTCTGAAATGTAGGGGGGTTCTGTATTGTAGGGGGGTCTGAAATGTAGGGGGGTTCTGTATTGTAGGGGGGGTCTGAAATGTAGGGGGTCTGAAATGTATGGGGGTTCTGTATTGTAGGGGGGTCTGTAATATAGGGGGGTTCTGTATTGTAGGGGGCGTCTGAAATGTAGGGGGTTCTGTATTTTAGGGGGGTCTGAAATGTAGGGGGTCTGTATTGTAGGGGGTCTGTATTGTAGTGGGGTCTGTAATGTAGGGGGGTCTGTATTGTAAGGGGGTTCTGTATTGTAGGGGGGTCTGTATTGTAGGGGGGTCTGTATTGTAGAGGGGGGTCTGTAATGTAGGGGGGTCTGTATTGTAGGGGGGTCTGTAATGTAGGGGGGTCTGTACTGTAGAGAGGGGGTCTGTACTGTAGGGAGGGGGTCTGTAATGTAGGGGGGTCTGTAATGTAGGGGGGTCTGTATTGTAGAGGGGGGCTGTAATGTAGGGGGGGTCTGTATAGTAGAGGGGGTCTGTACTGTAGGGAGGGGGTCTGCACTGTAGGGAGGGGGTCTGTACTGTAGGGAGGGGTTTTGTACTGTAGGGAGGTCTGTGTAACATGCAGGGGGTCCAGAACTGTTAGGGGGTGTCTGTGTAACAAACTGTGGTGGGCTGTGTAATGTAAAGGGGTCCAGAGGTGCGGTGCTATGTAATGTAAAGGGGTCCAGAGGTGCAGGGTGCTGTGTAATGTAAAAGGGTCCAGAGGTGCAGGGTGTTGTGTAATGTAAAGGGGTCCAGAGGTGCAGGATGCTGTGTAATGTAAAGGGGTCCAGAGGTGCAGGGTGCTGTGTAATGTAAAGGGGTCCAGAGGTGCAGGGTGCTGTGTAATGTAAAAGGGTCCAGAGGTGCGGTGCTATGTAATGTAAAAGGGTCCAGGGTGCTGTGTAATGTAAAGGGGTCCAGAGGTGCAGGGTGCTGTGTAATGTAAAGGGGTCCAGAGGTACAAGGTGCTGGAACCCCACATCCCATCATTAACCGCCACCGCGCCCCCCCCCCCCCCCCGGGCTGCTTAGTCTAAAATGCCCGGGCCTATTTTATGTCCCAGTCCGGGCCTGGCCACCGACACCCAAAGACCAATTTTTCTGCACCTGTTTGACAGGTGCATATCATTGCAATTTTTTACAGCACTGATTAAGTCTTTTTGGGATGTGGAATCTCTGCAGGACTTCAAGTTCGCCTAGCTTTGAGGGTGTTCAGTCATTTCATCTGGAAGAATTTTTTTGGTATAGATTTCATGGGCACAATTAACACCCAAAGACCAATTTTTCTGCACCTGTTTGACAGGTGCATATTATTGAATTTTTTTACAGCAAGGCCAATTCTTGCTTTCATCAAGAGAACCTCTATAAAGTTACGGTGGGAAGGCGCCACCGACACTCATGGACCAATTTTTACGCACCCGTTAGTTCTATCCAAAGTCAAAGTGACACTAGAATGTATTAAAAAAATCTCTAATCTCATTCACAGTGCACTACATTGTGGCCTCATCACACACACTGGCTCCCCAGCTGTTGCTGACCAAAATAAAGGCAGCTTGCAGGGAAAATTTTATTTTTTTAGCTTTATAAATGCAATTATTGCTGCAGCAGATTCTATACATGGTACAGATTTGCCACTTTACAGGTAGACTAAGGCGATACCACAAGCACTATATTGGAAAGGAATTTTTCATTTTTATGCTTTCACTTTAAAAAAAAAAATCACTGCTCGTTTTAATATGACGTTTTTACAAACTTTTTTTTTTATTGATACATGTCCCCCAGGGCAGGACACAGACCCCTATAACCATTATATGCCCAATTACTTGCATATAAACCTTCAAAATGGGCACTTTTGATTTTTGAGGTTCGGGTCCAATTGAATTTTATGTTCTTTATTCAGGTCCGAAATTTTGCGGTGTTCGAAAGTTCTGGTGCAAACGGAACAGGGGTCCGTTTGGCCCATCCCTACTAATGACATTGATTACTGGAACCATGTCCTGTGGTCTGACGAGACCAAGATAAACTTATTTGGTTCAGATGGTGTCAAGCGTGTGTGTCAAGCGATGGTGTCAAGCGTGGTGTCAACCAGGTGAGGAGTAAAAAGACAAGTGTGTCTTGCCTACAGTCAAGCATGGTGGTGGGAGTGTCACGGTCTGGGGCTGCATGAGTGCTGCCAACACTGGGGAGCTACAGTTCATTGAGGGAACCATGAATGCCAACACATACTGTGACATACTTAAGCAGAGCATGATCCCCTACCTTCGGAGACTGGGCCACAGGGCAGTATTCCAACATGATAATGACCCCAAACACACCTCCAAGACGACCACTGCCTTGCTAAAAAAGCTGAGGGTAAAGGTGATGGACTGGCCAAGCATGTCTCCAGACCTAAACCCTATTGAGCATCTGTGGGACATCCTCAAATGGAAGGTAGAGGAGCGCAAGGTCTCTAACATCCACCAGCTCTGTGATGTCGTTATGCAGGAGTGGAAGAAGACTCCAGTGGCAACCTGTGAAGCTCTGGTGAACTCCATGCCCAAGAGGGTTAAGGCAGTGCTGGAAAATAGTGGTGGCCACACAAAATATTTACACTTTGGGCCCAATTTGGAAATTTTCACTTAGGGGTGTACTTACTTTTGTTGCCAGCGGTTTAGACATTAATGGCTGTGCGTTGAGTTACTTTGAGGGGACAGCACATTTAAACTGTTATACAAGCTGTACACTCACTACTTTACATTGTAGCAAAGTGTCATTTCTTCAGTGTTGTCACATGAAAAGATATGATGAAATATTTACAAAAATGTGAGGGGTGTACTCACTTTTGTGAGATACTGTATATATCCACAGTTGATCCAAGAATAGTGCCATTGTTTCCTGAATATTATTAGCAATACCCTAAATATTCACCAGGACATATTACTAAGACATAGGGCACCTGCATAACAACAGATGCTGCCCTCACCCTCCATCGGGGCACTGGAAAAAATGATTAAATATTATGCTGCCTCTTGGGCGGATTCGCTACTTCAAATAAAAACAGAAAATCTGGTTATTATGGTGTAAAAACTCTGACACAGCTTCCATGGAATTCCCTAATGTAATTATTCTTATGCTTTCATAATTATGATCTTCGTTTTAGCCATATCTTAGCCATCTTTAGTGTTTCCTTTGTTTTTTTTTTTATATTGTTCAAATGTTCTGCACAGCAATTACATGTATTGTTTATGGAAATATCTGTATGATTATTCCATTGTCCTTGTACACGATATATCACGGTGACTAATTACTCTGTAATTTTATCTCAAACTGCACTCTGTTACTTTATCATGGTTATCTTTGTTATTGCTGAAGGTGAATAAAATAATTAATTAAACATACTGATTTTATATTTTATAATACATTTGCAGTCTTAACTTTATTACTATTAAATTAGATTTATTAGTCCTTAACTGTATATATACAGCAACAGAGTTTTAAAAAATGCATAGCGTAAAGAATGGTTAAAACCTCCCAGTTTTTGTTTTCTTTTGCCATTTGTATCCCAGACAGATTTTACCTTGATTTTCTGTCCCAGCGACACATCAGGAAGTGAGAAGAAACCTCTCCAACATGCCTTTTAAACAATTGTCAACCACCCCCCCATTTGGAATTTCTTATTTCAGATTATTTTCTCTGGTAATGATCACCAAGACAAAAAAAAAGAAAAGGTGAATATCACCAGTGGGGACAAAAAACAGAGGTTCTAAGCCTTTCCTGCCCAATCAAATGATATAAAATTGAGTTGAGATCCACTCATGACTGGGTATATACAGAAATTTGGATATTCTGTCTGCTATGAATATAATTGTAAAGTCTTACTAATTAAAGCTTTGTATTCCTCCTCATGTAACCTAAAGGGGAAGTACAGCCAAAGTTTGCTGAAGCCCAATGACGGCTGATATCACAGAGCCGGTACATGCCTGGGCAAGATCGCTACAATGAAGTCAGGACCTGCCCATATGCCTGGACCGGCAGCCGGCTCAGGCTCTCAGCGAGCCGCTGAGAGCCTAAGCTGGCCACTCCCGCCCCCTCCACAGCCCACCACTCCAGAGATTGTGGGGGGGGGGGAAGAGCAAACAGTGGTGACTGACAGTCACCAGCTCTCTGCTTGGGGAGCCCTAAAAACTAAGTGATCTGCAGTGTTGGATTGCTCAGTTCTCAGTGTTGAAGACGGCGAGGCACAGATGCAGCATCAGAACGATGCTGCATCTACCTAGGTAAGTATGATTGAGAAAAAAAAACATACTTCTCTTTTAACCTACTTTGCCTGAGCCTGAAACTTTAAAACTGAACTAACATCTGAAAACGTTAAGCTTCCCAGCAAAGGGCCCATATTTTTGAGGTCACACGGCCAACGCTCTCATCTTCTCTCTGGCTTCTTTTGGATGCTGGGTCTTTGGCCATTTTGATTGGCTGCTGCAGGATGATGTACGTGCATGTGCGGGAGTTCATTCATCCTGATGCCAAGGCACTGTGTTGAGAATATACCCTAAGCTGCACAGGCACAACTTCGTGTATATTGTAAAGAATATTTCTAGCAGGCAGGTACTGTAACATTTATTTTATTGTGGAAAATACCTATTATATCTCTTCTACAATAAAGCTCCTGCCTGCTTGCAATTTTTGGTTTTGTACCTTAAGTTCTGGTTTGGGTCAAAAGTTAGTTGAAACTTTGTCTCAATACAGCTTTGCATTTATTGAGAAAATGGAAGATGCTATGTAAATGCTGCCCATACCAAGCGATCGACCCCCGGGCAGCTGCTCAGCATGGGACCCAGAAGCTAGTGGCAGTCACTGGAGTAGTGGGGCCTATTAAAGTAATTTTCAGCTTCCATGGGGATCCCATTTGTATGGCACATACTGTCAAAAGTATTGGGACTTGTAAAATAATAAAGAGAAAAATATTGCGCTAGGTGCTAAATAAAGAGTGATAAGTGATAAAAATGAATAAAAAAATTGGAAAAAAATCTGTGACAGATATCCTGCAGCTAAACACTATAATCCTGATATGGGGCACAACAAGAAATATACAATAAGAGTGTAGCGCTGGATAATGGTTAATATAAACCTATTAAATCAATAATGGTGATGAAAGTGAATCAAAAATATACATGACACAAAAGTGATAAATTAGTCCATAAAGCATAACACATTCCTTATAAATGTGAAGTGAAAGTTCCCCCTGAATAAGGGCTGTCGCAGGCTTTCTGGTAAGCCTCCATTTCTACTCTGGGTGGCGGGTAGTGTTACTGGATGACTACATCCTTGCCCATACACTGCAATTTCACTGGATCTTCATCTTTATGAACATTCACTTCACATTTATAAGGAATGTGTTATGCTTTATGGACTAATTTATCACTTTTGTGTCATGTATATTTATGATTTACTTTCATCACCATTATTGATTTAATAGGTTTATAATAACCATTATCCAGCGCTACACTCTTATTGTATATAACAAAAGTATTGGGACGCCTGCCTTTACACGCACATGAACTTTAATGGCATCCTAATCTTAATCCGTAGGGTTCAATTTTGAGTTGGCCCACCCTTTGCTGCTATAACAGCTTCAACTCTTCTGGGAAGGCTGTCTACAAGGTTTAGTAATGTGTCTATAGGAATGTTTGACCATTCTTCCAGAAGTGCATTGGTGAGGTTAGGCACTGATGTTGAACGAGAAGGCCTGGCTCGCAGTCTCTGCTCTAAGTTATCGCAAAGGTGTTCTATCGGGTTGAGGTCAGGATTATGTGCAGGCCAGTCAAGTTCCTCCACCCCAAAGAATGGTCACACAGTCTATAGCCTTGTGGACAGCATTCCCAGAAGAGTTGAAGCTGTTTATAGCTGCAAATGGTGGGCCAACTCAATATTGAACCCTACTGACTAACACTGGGATGCCATTAAAGTTCATGTGCGTGTAAACGCAGGCGTCACAATACTTTTGGTAATATAGTGTACTGTAGCTATGCAAAAAAAGCCATACCTAAACCTCATCTTTAATTAGGAGAAGACATGTCTATTATCTCCTAAAATAAATGATGTATGCGGCAAAGGCTTTCATCTAAATGTGTACAGGACAAAAATCATGCAGATTATTTTAGTAAGTAGGTTAGAAGTCAAGTTTCACAGTTTACAAATAATAAAATCTAACTAGGAAGTACCTGTTTATTTGTTAAGGCCAGTAAACTTTCCTCTAGGATAACATGGCTTCCTACTGACGTGAACGCAATAAAAATAGACTTTAAAACAATTGTGAGTAAAGGCAGAAGAGTCACTTGTGTACAAGTTATTGTCTCATAAAACACAGACTAATTTTAAATACACACATGGAATTCATAACGGCGTCTCAAGAAACCAAAAACAAATCAGCGATATTAAATAAAATCTGGGGATATTCTGGAGATATTCTGGGGATATTCTAGTTCACTTTTGAATTTTATTTAACTATCTTTATGTTTCAATTCTCCCTAGTAAAATAAACCTATCACATTTATTAATCTCATAATAACTGTGTCCAATGAAATTTTCACAATGTATAAAATAAGTGAGGTAAAGGGAAAAGTATCATAAAGTTTTGCTATTCTTGTTGGTATCAAGCAGGATAGAGACAAAATAGTACAAATTAAAGTGGAAGAAAAGCCTAACTCCAACTATTCTTAAAAAATAAAGAGGAGGGGAGAGAGAGAGAGAGGAGGGTGAAGAGAAAGAGAAGGGGAGAGAGAGAGAGAGAGATGATGGGGAAGAGAAAGAGAGGGGAGGGAAAGAAAAGGGGAGAAAAAGAGAGATAGAAAGAGAGAGGAGGGGGGGGGGGGAGAAAGAGAGGAGGGGGAGGAAAATAAAAGGGGAGAGAGAGAGAGGAGGGTGTGAGAGAAAGAGGAGGGGAGAAAGAGAGTGTGAGAGAGAGAGAGAGGAGGGGGAAAAGAAAGAGAGGAGGGGGAGGGAAAGAGAAGGGGAGAAAGAGAGAGAAAGATAAAGAGAGAGAGATAGGAGGGGAAGGAGAAAGAGGAGGGGGGAGAGAGAGAGAGAGAAGGGTGGGCGGTAATGAGAAGAGGAAAAAGAGAGAGGAGGGGGAAGAGAAAGTAGAGGGGAGAGTCAGAGAGGAGAAGGAAGAGAAAGAGGAGGAGAGAGAGAGAGAGGAGAGGGAAGAGAAAAAGACAGGGAAAGAGAGAGAGGAGGAGGGGGGAAAGAGAAGGGGAGAAAGAGAGAGCGAGAGAGAGGATTGCGAAGGGAAAGAGAGGCGGGGGAGGAAAAGAGAAGGGGAGAAAGAGAGAGAAGGGGAAGAGAAGGAGAGGCGGGGGAGGGAAAGAGAAGGGGAGAAAGAGAGAAAACGAGAGAGAGAGAAGGGGGAAGAGAAGGGGAAAGAGAGAGAGGAGGGGGAGAGAAGGGGAGAAAGAGAGAGAGGGGGCGAAACAAGAAGAGGAGAAAGAGAGAGAGGAGAGGGAAGAGAAAGAGGAGGGGAGAGAGAGAGATTAGTGGGAAGAGAAAGAGGAGGGGAGAGAGAAAGAGGAGAGGGAAGAGAAAGATAAGGGAAAAGAGAGAGAGGAGGGGGGAAGAGGAGGGGAGAAGTGAAGGGGAGAAAGAGAGAGAGGATGGGGAAGAAAACACGAGGAGGGGGGAGGAAAAGAGATTTCTGAGAAAGAGAGAGAGGAGGAGGAAGAGACATAGAGGGGAGGGAAAGAGAAGAGGGAAAAAGAGAGAGAGAGGGGAGGAGAAAGAGAAAAAGAGGAGGGGAGGGAAAGAGAAGGAGAGGGAGAACGAGAAAGAGAGAGAGGATGGGGAAGACAAAGAGAGGAGGTGGGGGGAAACAGAAGGGGAGAAAAAGAGAGAGAGGGGGTGAGAGAGAGCAGGGGGAAGAGAAAGGAAAGGGGTGGAGGAAAAGAGAGGGGGAGGGGGAGAGGGAAAGAGAAGGGGAGAAAGAGGTAGAGAGAGAGAGAGAGGTGGGGGAAGAGAAAAAGAGGAGGGGGAGGGAAAAAGAAGGGGAGAAAGAGAGAGAGGAGGGGGATGAAAGAGAAAGGGAGAGAGATAGAGAGAGAGAGGGGGGGAGAGAAAGAGGAAGGGAGATAGAAAGAGAAAGGAGAGGTGCAGAGGAAGTAGAGGGGAGAGAGAGGAGGCGAGAAAGAAAGAAATGGAGAGGGAGAGATGAGTGGGGAAAGAGAGAGGAGGAGTGAGAGGAATGAGAATAGAGAGAGATAGTGGAGGGGAGAGAGAGAGGAGGGTAGAGAAATAAATAGACGGAGAGAGAGGAGAGAGGCAGAGAGAAAGAGAGAGAGGAGGGAATAGAGCGATAAAGGCTGGAGGATAGCGAAAGAGAAAAGAGAGAAGAGAGTGGGAGGGAGAGAGAAGTAAAATAGGGGGGAGAGAGTGGGAGAGACAGAAGGAGAGAAATAGATGAGAGGAAGAGAGGGAACAGAGATAAGGGGAAAGAAAAAGCAGAAGGGAAATAGATAGAGGAGTATCGAGAGAGAGAGAGAGAGAGAGAGAGAGAAGAGGGGTGAGAAAGAGAGAGGGGGCAAGAGGAGGTGGAAGGGGGAGAGGGAGAGCAGGAGAGAGAGACATAAAGGGAGGGGGAGGAGAGAGAGAAAAAGAAAGGGGGGAGTAGGGGGAGAGTGCGAGGGAGGGGTATAGAGGGAGAGGAAGAAGAAAGAGAATTAGAGAATGAGTAAGGGCATAGATAATGGAGGGTAGAGGAGAGAGGGAGGGAGGGGGAGAGAGAGAGAGTCACGAGTAGGGATGAGCCGAACACCCCCCGGTTCGGTTCACACCAAAACCTTCGAACGGACCGAAAGTTCGCGCGAACGTTAGAACCCTATTAAATACAATGGACGCGAACGTTCGAAATCTAAAGTGCTAATTATAACGACTAATATGCATGTTATTGTCCTAAAAAGGGTTTGGGGACCCGGGTTCTGCCCCAGCGGACATGTATCAATGCAAAAAGAAGTTTTAAAAACTGATGTTTTTTCTGGAGGAGTCATTTTAATGATGCATAAAGTGAAAAAAAAATAGTGAAATATTCCTTTAAATATCGTACCTGGGGGGTGTCTAAAGTATGCCTGTGAAGTGGCATGTGTTTCCCGTGTTTAGAACTGTCCCTGCACAAAATGACATTTGTAAAGGAAAAAAAGCCATTTAAAACTGCTTGCGGCTTTAATGTCATGTCTGGTCCCGGTAATATGGATGAAATCTTTGTGAAAAATGGCATGGCTACCCCACCAGCCCCCCCCCCTACCCCAGCCCATTACCAGTCCCTTTGGGTCTTGTATGCATATTAAGGGGAACACCGCACACAAAATAAAAAAGGCCCTATATACTCTGAACAGCCGTATACAGGCGGTGCAAACAAGGAAGACAGGTAGGTTTGTTCTTAAGTAGAATCTGTTTGTAATTTTGAACACGTACATTGTTTAAGTGTAGCTCCAGCCAAAAAAACTATTTTTAAGCTTTTTGGAAAACATAGGGAAGGGTTATCACCCCTGTAACATTTGTTTTGCTGTCTGTGCCCCTTGTTCAGAACATTTCACCTCACTTTCCGTCCCAATGACAAATGTTTTTGAAAAGTGGTTTTTTTATTGAAACAAGGATTGGTGATAAAGCATCAGTAGAGAGGAGACACATTTTTCCCATATTAACTCTTACAGGAGAGAATTTCCCTTGCTAGGGGTAGATTTCCTCTCACTTCCTGTTGTCTCCTTCCGTTTGCAAGTAGGAGTCGTTTGTAAGTTGGATGTTTGAAAGTAGGGGCCTGCCGTATATACTCTGCTGAAATTTGCCCCTTACATGTTGGTGTTGCCACAACACTGTGAGCCCTCACAGTTATTATTTGTGGGCGCTGGAACGCCCTGCTGTGAACTATTATATCAGAAATTGTATTTACATGCCATTGTTGAACAGTGGTAGGAAAAATTGGGCCTTTGGTGGTGGTGCTGGTGCCACAACACTGTAAGCCCTCACAGTTACTTTTGGTGGGGGCATGACTGGGCCCTGCTGTGAATTATTAGATCAATAATTGTAATTACATGCCCCTGTTAAACAGGGGCAGAAAAATTGGGCCTTAGGCACTGGTGCCACAACACTGCAACCCCTCACAGATACTGAACTTGGAGCACAGCAATGAGCCCTGTTGCAAAGTATTGCATCAAAAATTGTAATTACATGCCCCTGTTAAACAGGGGCAGAAAAATTGGGCCTTAGGCACTGGTGCTGGTGCCAGGACACTGCAACCTCTCCCACATACTCTAGTTGGAGTGCAGGGATGAGCCCTGCTGCAAAGCATGGCATCAAAAATTGTAATTACATGCCCCTGTTAAACAGGGGCTGAAAAATTGGGCCTTAGCCACTGGTGGCGGCACCCAGAAACAAAAAAGTTCTTCCAAGCTATCATCAAGAATCGGATCATTGAGGAGGAGGAGGATAGTCAGTCAACATAACAGGACAGTCACTCAGCACCAGCATCAGTCTTGAAGGGATGTGACATTTGAAAATAAATTATTCTGTTATATCAGCTTCAGGTGCTTGGTAGCTGGTGGTGATCCAAGACTGGTTCATCTTTATGAAGGTCAGTCGATCAACCGAATCGGTGGACAGGCGCACCCTGTGATCCGTGACAAAGCCTCCAGCAGCACTGAATGTGCGTTCCGAAAGAACGCTGGATGCAGGACAGGCCAGTAGCTCAATTGCATACTGTGCAAGCTCTGGCCAGTGATCCATCCTCAACACCCAGTAAGCCAGAGGATTTTCGGTGGGAAAGGTGTTTAAGTCTGACCTTGCCCCTAGGTATTCCTGCACCATGTATATCAGACGCTGGCGATGGTTGCTGGAACCGATCATACCTTGGGGCTGCGGACTAAAAAATTGTCTGAACGCATCAGTCAGATGGCCACCTTCTCCACCGCTCCTTCTGCTACTGACCGAAGCCTCAGCAACTTGTTGTCCAGGACCAGGAGTTTGTAACCTCCCAGTCTCTGGGAACGCGTTGCACAGACCTTTCTGCAAGGCCTCCCGGAGATGTCTCATCCTCTGCTCCCTCTGCGACGGCAAGATAAGGTCCGCAACCCTACCCTTGTACCGTGGATCAAGGAGAGTGGCCAGCCAGTAATGGTCCGTCTCCTTGATCCGAAGAATATGAGGATCCTTCCGCAGACTTTGCAGGATCAGGGAGGCCATGCAGCGTAGGTTAGCTGAGGCATTCGGTCCGGAGTCCTCTGGGTCACTAAGGACGACATGATCCGCAGCCACCTCCTCCCAGCCACGTACAAGTCCACGGGTTTGTTGGGACTGTAAATCATCCCTAAAAGACTGCTGCTGTTGATGCTGAGTGCCATGCTCCACCTCCATGCTGATACAATCCTCCTCCTCCTCGTCCTCCCCGTCCTCTTCCTGTGTGATGGGTGGGACAGAAGGAACACTGTCTGGGTAAAGGGGGCCTTGAGAGGCAAGGAAGTCCTCCTCTTCCTGCCTCTGTTCTGCCTCAAGTGCCCTGTCCATTATTCCACGCAGCGTATGCTCCAACAGGTGGACAAGAGGTACAGTGTCACTAATGCATGCACTGTCACTGCTCACCATCCTCGTGGCCTGGTCAAATGGTGCCAGGACAGTGCATGCATCCCTGATCATGCCCCACTGGCGTGGTGAAAAAGACCCGAGCTCCCCTGACCCTGTCCTGGTGCCGTAGTCGCCCAGGTACTCATTGATGGCTCTCTGCTGCATGTGCAGCCGCTGCAGCATGGCCAACGTTGAGTTCCACCTGGTGGGCATGTCACATATAAGGCGGTTCTTGGGCAGGTTCAACTCCTTTTGCATCTTAGCCAGCCAAGCACTGGCATTATATGATCTGCGGAAATGCGCACAGACTTTCCTGGCCTGCCTCAGGACATCCTGTAAGCCTGGGTACCTGCCCAAGAACCGCTGCACCACCAGGTTAAGGACGTGAGACACACAGGGCACATGGGTCAGTTGTCCCTGTCGGAGGGCGGAGAGGAGGTTTGTGCCATTGTCGCAAACCACCATTCCTAGCTTAAGCTGGCGTGGCGTCAACCACCTCTCGGCCTGCCCCTGCAAAGCAGACAGAACCTCTGCCCCAGTGTGGCTCCTGTCCCCCAAACACACCAGCGCAAGCACGGCATAGCATCTTTTTGCCTGCGTACTTGCGTAGCCCCTTGAATGCTTACGGAGCACCGCTGGTTCCGAGGACAAAGCACAGGAAGAGGCCATGGAGGAAGAAGAAGAGGAGGGGGAGGAGGGGAGAGGTGTGTCACAACAACCAGTAGTAGCATTTTGGAGGCGTGGCGGCGGAACAACCTCCAACACTACTGCACCTTGTCCTGCATCCTTCCCAGCTGCCAAAAGAGTGACCCAATGGGCCGTGAAAGAAAGGTAACGTCCCTGTCCATGCCTGCTGGACCATGAGTCAGCGGTAATATGCACCTTACCGCTGACCGCCCTGTCCAGCGAGGCATGGACATTGCCTTCCACATGCCGGTAGAGAGCCGGAATCGCCTTCCGTGAGAAAAAGTGGCGTTTAGGAACCTGCCACTGAGGAACCGCACATTGCACAAACTCACGGAAGGGGGCTGAGTCTACCAACTGAAAAGGCAGCAGTTGAATTGCTAGCAATTTAGCCAAGCTAGCATTCGACCGCTGGGCATGTGGATGGCTGGGAGTGAACTTCTTTCGACGGTCCAGCAGCTGGGGCAGGGAAATTTGCCTGCTAGAATCGGACGTATGTGTACTGTTAGCAGAGTGCCCGCAAGTACTTGGCTGTGACACATCTAATTCTACACCTTCATTCCTCTCAGTGCAGGTTTCAGAGAGAACTGAAGGTACAGTGGGGTTGGAGATCCCAGCTGATGAGGAGCAAGGAGAGGTCCGATTTGTTCTTTGGTGTGGGTCTTTATGATTCGCTTGCCAACGAGCTGCATATCAGGTCAACATATGTCTGGTCAAGCATGAGGTGCCCAAGCGGCTGATGTTTTGGCCACGCGAGATACGCTTCAGACATATGTTGCAAACAGCAGCGGTGCAATCTGATGCACTCGACTCAAAAAAGGCCCACACCAAAGAACTTTTGGAATAACGGGCAGAGGCAGCGCCCTGCACAGGCGGAGCTCTGCGGTGTGATTCAGTCGGTGTGCTGCCCTTACGCTGGCCCCCCGAGGGCATCCTGCCTCGTTGGAGATGTGCCTCCTCCTCATCCTCCTCCTCCTCCTCCTCTCTCCTATCAGGCACCCACGTGGAGTCAGTGACCTCATCATCCCCTCCCTCCTCATCACTGGAGCCAATCTGGCAGTATGCTGCAGCTGCTGGAACATGACTGCCAGATTGCTGTCCTTCTTGAGCATCCCCTCTCTCTGCTCTCACGCTACTGCCTTCCTCTAGCTGGGTATCATCATCAGACCCTTCGAAACGCTGCGCATCCTCCTGGAGCATGTACCGAACACTGTGCTCCAACAGTTCGGGGGACTCCTCAGGAGGACACGGTGGGTCTAGGGAAGGAGTGACTGATGATGACATTGATACGAGGGAAGATGACGCTTTGGCAGCTGCTTTGCCAGTACCCTGAGCCTGGGTGAGAGAGGATGAGGAGGATGAGGAGGGCTTGGTCATCCACTCTACCAAGTCTTTGGCATGATGCGGCTCAACATGTCCAGCTGCCGAAAATAAGGACAAGCGTGTCCCATGGCCACGTGCTGATGACGATGCACCGCGTCCACGACCAGCACTGTTGTCTCTAGACACAGAGCCTGCTTGCCCTCTTTTATTGGCTCCTGACTGTCTGCCTCTCCTTGTTTGCCTTCCAGACATTCTAATGGCCTGCAAGGAGATGGGAAAACCAGCAATAAGGGGTAGCTTCAGGTGTATACTATGCAGGAGGCACACTACGCCCGCTGTAAGTGCTGAAGATGCCTGCCTGTGTTACACAACAGGAAAACACAGCAATAAGGGCTAGCTTCAGGTGTATATTTTGCAGGAAGCACACTCCGCCCACTGTAAGTGCTGCAGATGCCTGTTAGTGTAACACAAAAGAAAAAAAAAACGAGCAATAAGGGCTAGCTTCAGGTGTATACTGTGCAGGAGGCACACTACGCCCGCTGTAAGTGCTGCAGATGCCTGCCTGTGTTACACAACAGGAAAACACAGCAATAAGGGCTAGCTTCAGGTGTATATTTTGCAGGAAGCACACTACGCCCGCTGTAAGTGCTGCAGATGCCTGTTAGTGTAACACAAAAGAAAAAAACCACAAGCAATAAGGGCTAGCTTCAGGTGTATACTGTGCAGGAGGCACACTACGCCCGCTGTAAGTGCTGAAGATGCCTGCCTGTGTTACACAACAGGAAAACACAGCAATAAGGGCTAGCTTCAGGTGTATATTTTGCAGGAAGTGCTGCAGATGCCTGCCTGTGTTACACAACAGGAAAACACAGCAATAAGGGCTAGCTTCAGGTGTATATTTTGCAGGAAGCACACTCCGCCCACTGTAAGTGCTGCAGATGCCTGTTAGTGTAACACAAAAGAAAAAAAAAACGAGCAATAAGGGCTAGCTTCAGGTGTATACTGTGCAGGAGGCACACTACGCCCGCTGTAAGTGCTGCAGATGCCTGCCTGTGTTACACAACAGGAAAACACAGCAATAAGGGCTAGCTTCAGGTGTATATTTTGCAGGAAGCACACTACGCCCGCTGTAAGTGCTGCAGATGCCTGTTAGTGTAACACAAAAGAAAAAAACCACAAGCAATAAGGGCTAGCTTCAGGTGTATACTGTGCAGGAGGCACACTACGCCCGCTGTAAGTGCTGCAGATGCCTGCCTGTGTTACACAACAGGAAAACACAGCAATAAGGGCTAGCTTCAGGTGTATATTTTGCAGGAAGCACACTACGCCCACTGTAAGTGCTGCAGATGCCTGTTAGTGTAACACAAAAGAAAAAAACCACAAGCAATAAGGGCTAGCTTCAGGTGTATACTGTGCAGGAGGCACACTACGCCCGCTGTAAGTGCTGCAGATGCCTACCTGTCTTACACAACAGGAAAACACAGCAATAAGGGCTAGCTTCAGGTGTATATTTTGCAGGAGGCACACTACGCCCGCTGTAAGTGCTGCAGATGCCTGTTAGTGTAACACAAAAGAAAAAAAACACGCGCAATAAGGGCTAGCTTCAGGTGTATACTGTGAGGAGGATGAGGAGGGCTTGGTCATCCACTCTACCAAGTCTTCGGCATGATGCGGCTCAACATGTCCAGCTGCCGAAAATAAGGACACGCGTGTCCCATGACCACGTGCTGATGACGATGCACCGCGTCCACGACCAGCACTGTTGTCTCTAGACACAGAGCCTGCTTGGCCTCTTTTATTGGCTCCTGACTGTCTGCCTCTCCTTGTTTGCCTTCCAGACATTCTAATGGCCTGCAAGGAGATGGGAAAACCAGCAATAAGGGGTAGCTTCAGGTGTATACTGTGCAGGAGGCACACTACGCCCGCTGTAAGTGCTGCAGATGCCTGCCTGTGTTACACAACAGGAAAACACAGCAATAAGGGCTAGCTTCAGGTGTATATTTTGCAGGAAGTGCTGCAGATGCCTGCCTGTGTTACACAACAGGAAAACACAGCAATAAGGGCTAGCTTCAGGTGTATATTTTGCAGGAAGCACACTACGCCCGCTGTAAGTGCTGCAGATGCCTGTTAGTGTAACACAAAAGAAAAAAACCACAAGCAATAATCGCTAGCTTCAGGTGTATACTGTGCAGGAGGCACACTACGCCCGCTGTAAGTGCTGCAGATGCCTGCCTGTGTTACACAACAGAAAAACACAGCAATAAGGGCTAGCTTCAGGTGTATATTTTGCAGGAAACACCCTACGCCCACTGTAAGTGCTGCAGATGCCTGTTAGTGTAACACAAAAGAAAAAAACCCAGAGCAATAAGGGCTAGCTTCAGGTGTATACTGTGCAGGAGGCACACTACGCCCGCTGTAAGTGCTGCAGATGCCTGCCTGTGTTACACAACAGGAAAACACAGCAATAAGGGCTAGCTTCAGGTGTATATTTTTCAGGAAGCACACTACGCCCGCTGTAAGTGCTGCAGATGCCTGCCTGTGTTACACAACAGGAAAACACAGCAATAAGGGCTAGCTTCAGGTGTATATTTTTCAGGAAGCACACTACGCCCGCTGTAAGTGCTGCAGATGCCTGCCTGTGTTACACAACAGGAAAACACAGCAATAAGGGCTAGCTTCAGGTGTATACTGTGCAGGAGGCTTAGCAAAAATGACACTGACATTGTCCCCTGCCTATCCTTCTCTCTCCCTGCACACAAGGTTTAGAAAAGAATATCACTGACACTGTCCCTGCCTATCCTTCTCTCTCCCTGCACACAAGGTTTAGCAAAGAATATCACTGACACTGTCCCTGCCTATCCTTCTCTCTCCCTGCACACAAGTTAAATGAACAAATAGCACTGACACTGTCCCTGCCTATCCTTCTCTCTCCCTGAACCGGAACACACTACACAAGGCCGCCGCGCTGGCGGCCTTTTATAGTGTGGGGTGTGTACTAAATCCCCCTGAGATATAATTGGCCACAGGCCAATTATGGCTCTCCTCGCTGCCGGTGCTGTGATTGGCCAAGCATGTGGGGTCACAGTGCATGCTTGGCCAATCACAGCGCCTGGATTGCACTGCGATGGCGTAGTGCATTGTGGGCCATTCGCGTCACTCGAATTTGGCGCGAACGGCCCAAATCGTTCGATCTTCGTCGAACGATCGAACAGCCGATGTTCGAGTCAAACAAACACCGAGCTCATCCCTAGTCACGAGAAACAGAGAGAAACAATGTAAAATTACAGTTTAAAAACATATAAGCCTGTAGGATTTAATGTCCGGGAGATAGTCATAATAACTTGTAGTGCAAAGCAAATGCCCTTGTTACCTTGCACATTAAAGTAAATGTGTGAACAAGAGTGAATCATATATATATATATATATATATATATAAGATGATATTGCCGAGATGTATTTTTTTTATCCTGGCCAGTTGTCATGCCTGCCATTGTGCTGACATTTTCCTTTACAAGTAACAAACAGGTCGAAAGAATGTAATATAATAATTTATCTGTTTATGAAGATTGCTTGAAGTCAGCTTCCCTTGGGATTGCTGTGATTCATAAAAAATGCCCTTAGGTTGTAGTTACTTATAATCTTCCAGCCTCTTAAACAAAGGAAGAGTTTCCGCCTATAAAGAATAGATGAAGCCACATCACACATTCGAATTTCCCCGGCCTCAGGGACTAAGGAAGGTGGAAGGGCGAGTTATATCTAGTTTTTCTAATAACATTCAGAGGAACAGGGCTGTTTTTTTTTTCATAGATTATTCTGAGGCTATGTTAATGAATTGGCCTGTCAGCTCTTGAAGCTCAGAGTTGACTGAAGCCAGTAAATGCTTTACCTCAAGACACTGATGCTGAATACAAAAAATGATTTAGAATTGTGGCCAAGAAAGTGTCTAGAAGGTGGTCCACCTTGTAATCAAACCCTGCTGATATGGTCTGGCAGCTAAAAAGGATTGGGTCCAGGCCCTCATCTCAGCTATTTAAATAAGTCACTTGTGATTAGAAGCTACCAGCCTGGTTTTCTTTTATTTACTTAAGGGTCAGGTTGTAAGGCACAGGTTTTGGGCTCTACAAGGAAAAACAAACCGGCTCCTAAGTGTAACCTTCTCCCAATTGCCCAATATATCTAATAGGCTTGAGAGAAGGCCTTAGACTTGTGGTTAATGGATAGATGTGGCACCAAGCCAACAGATGTCTACTGATCCTTTTTTTTTATAACTATGAAACAGAAATAACAGTAGCTAAGAAAGTGAAGAAAAAAGCTCTAATTAGCTTTCTAAGAAAGTGTTGGTTTAAACTCTTACAGGTGTGTACAGCAATAACTTTCCCTGAGATATTTTAAGCAGAATTCCAAATGAACGGCACGCCAAAAACCTGTGATTCTATTAAACCAGTCTTGTGAGTTACATATCTAGGCACTTTAAAGTGCATCTTTGTTTTTTTTGCTTTGGATACAGTGGTGAGGGTGGGGGTCTGGTTTTTATTGTGTGTGTCCCTGCTTAGGACATTTATCCTCTTTATTTGTCCTGAACATTGCCATCGGAACTGGGAGCAAGAGAAAAACTAAATGCTTGAGTTGTCACTTGAGGTAAGCATTACCATTGCTATGTATGTTTTTCTTCTCCCTCTGAGATTGTCTTACCTAAAAATTTGTGTATTAGTACTGCTTGGACCTTGAAGAAGGACGTACACACAAAAAGCTTGTCCTGAAAATTTGAATGTTAGTGCAAATTAGAAAAAGTATCACGAAGAGTACTTAATTGTTTTAGTTGCAAATGTCTAATGCCGCGTACACACGACCGTTATTCATGTCATGGAAAAAAACAAAGTTTTTCTCGACGTGATTTTTCATGTTTCCTCTCAAGCCTGCCCTGCATACACACGTTCATGAAAAAAAAGCTTGAGCAAAGCGCGGTGACGTACAACACGGGATCTCCCATTCAAAAAAAAAATATTTGGTTACATCAGCATTGGGTGCTTGGTAGCTGGTGATCCAAGACTGATTCATTTTTATAAAGGTCAGCCGATCGACCGATTCGGTGGACAGGCGCACCCTGTGATCAGTTACAAAGCCTCCAGCAGCACTGAATGTCCCAAAAGAACGCTGGATGCAGGACAGGCCAGTAGCTCAATTGTATACTGTGCAAGCTCTGGCCAGTGATCCATCCTCAAGACCCAGTAACCCAGAGGATTTTTGGTGGGAAAGGTGTCCAAGTCTGATCTTGCCCCTAGGTATTCCTGCACCATGTAAAACAGACGCTGGCGATGGTTGCTGGAACCGATCATACCTTGGGGCTGAGGACTAAAAAATTGTCTGAACGCATCGGTCAAACGGCCACCTTCTCCACCGCTCCTTCTTTGACTGACCGAAGCCTCAGCAACACGTTGTCCAGGACCAGGATTTTGTAACCTCCCAGTCTCTGGGAACGCGTTGCACAGACCTTTCTGCATGGCCTCCCGAAGACGTTTCATCCTCTGCTCCCTCTGCGACGGCAAGATAAGGTCTGCAACCTTACCCTTGTAACGTGGATCAAGGAGGGCTGCCAGCCAGTAATGATCTCTCTCCTTGATCACACGAATACAAGGATCCTTCCGCATGCTTTGCAGGATCAGGGAGGCCATGCAGCGTAGGTTTTCTGAGGCCTTTGGTCCAGAATCCTCTGGGTCACTCAGGACGACATGATCCGCAGCCACCTCCTCCTAGCCACGTACAAGTCCATGAGTTTCTTGGGACTGTAATTGATCCCTTGAAGACTGCTGCTGATGCTGTTTGCTAGGCTCCACCTCCATGCTGACACAATCCTTCTCCTCCTCGTCCTCTTCCTGTGTGATAGGTGGGCCAGCAGGAACACTGTCTGGATAAAGGAGGCCTTGAGAGGTAAGGAAGTCCTCCTCTTCCTCCCTCTGTTCTGCCTCAAGTGCCCTGTCCATTATTCCACGCAGCGTGTGCTCCAACAGGTGGACAAGAGGGACAGTGTCACTGATGCATGCACTGTCACTGCTCACCATCCTCGTGGCCTCCTCAAATGGTGCCAGGACAGTGCATGCATCCCTGATCATGACCCACTGGCGTGGCAAAAAAAAAAAAAGCTCCCCTGACCATGTCCTCGTGCCATATTGGCACAGATACTCATTAATGGCCCTCTGCTGTGCAGCCGCTGCAGCATGGCCAACGTTGAGTTCCACGTGGTGGGCATGTCACAGATTAGGTGGTTCTTGGGCAGGTTGTATTCCTTTTGGAGGTCAGCCAGCCGAGCACTGGCATTATATGACCGGCAGAAATGCACACAGATTTTCCTGGCCTGCCTCAGGACATCCTGTAAGCCCGGGTACCTGCCCAAGAACCGCTGCACCACCAAGTTAAGGACGTGAGCCAAACAGGGCACATGGGTCAGTTGTCCCTGTCGGAGGGCGGAGAGGAGGTTGGTGCCATTGTCGCAAACCACCATTCCTGGCTTAAGCTGGCGTGGCGTCAACCACCTCTGAGCCTGCCCCTGCAGAGCTGACAGAATCTCTGCCCCAGTGTGGCTCCTGTTCCCCAAGCACACCAGCTCAAGCACCGCATAGCATCTTTTTGCCTGCATACTTGCGTAGCCCCTTGAACGCCTATGGAGCACTGCTGGTTACGAGGACAAAGCACAGGAAGAGGCCATGGAGGAAGAAGAAGAGGAGGGGCTGGAGGAGAGAGGTGTGTCAGAGTCACAAGTAGTAGCATTTTGGAGGCATGGTGGCGGACCAACCTCCAACACTACTGCACCTTGTCCTGTATCCTTCCCAGCTGCCAGCAGAGTCACCCAATGTGCAGTGAAAGATAGGTAACTTTCTTGTCCATGCCTGCTGGACCATGAGTCAGCGGTAATATGCACCTTACCGCTGACCGCTCTGTCCAGCGAGGCCAAGACATTGCCTTCCACATGCCGGTAGAGAGCTGGAATCGCCTTCTGTGAGAAAAAGTGGCGTTTGGGAACCAGCCACTGAGGAACCGCACATTCCACAAACTCACGGAAGGGGGCAGAGTCTACCAACTGAAAAGGCAGCAGTTGAAGTGCTAGCAATTTAGCCAAGCTAGCATTTAACCCGGGGCATGTGGATGGCTGGGAGCAAACTTCTTTCGGCGGTGCAGCAGCTGGGGCAGGGAAATTTGCCTGGTACAATCTGACGTTGGTGTACCGATAGCAGATTGCCCGCAAGTACTTGGCTGTGACACACTTAATTCTACACCTTCATTCCTCTCAGTGCAGGTTTCAGAGAGGACTGAAGGTATAGTGGGGTTGGAGATCCCAGCTGATGAGGAGCAAGGAGAGGTCCGCTTTGTTCTTTGGTGTGGGTCTTTTAGGTATGCTTGCCAACGAACTGCATTGCAGGTCGACATATGTCTGATCAAGCATGTGGTGCCCAAGCGGGTGATGTTTTGGCCACGCGAGATACGCCTGAGACATATGTTGCAAATAGCAGCGCTGCGATCTGATGCACTTGTGTCAAAAAAGGCCCACACCAAAGAACTTTTGGAAAAACGCGCAGAGACAGCAGCGCCTCGCACATGCAGTCGGTTTGCTGTCGGTTTGCTGCCCTTAACCTGGCCCCTGGTGGGCATCCTGCCTCGTTGGAGATGTGCCTCCTCCTCCTCTCTCCTATCAGGCACCCACGTAGAGTCCGTGACCTCATCATCCCCTTCCTCCTCATTACTGTAGCAAACCTGGCAGTATGCTGCAGCTGGGGAAACATGACTGTCAGATTGCTGTCCTTGTTGGGCACCCCCTCTCTCTGGGCTCACGTTACTGCCTTCCTCTAGCTGGGTACCATCATCGGAGCCTTCAAAATGACGTGCATCCTCCTGCAGCATGTACCCAACACTGTGGTCAAACAGTTCGGGGGACTCCTCAGGAGGACATGGTGGGGCTAGGGAATGAGTTACTGATGCCATTGAGCTGAGGGAAGAGGCTACTTTGGCAGCTGCTTTGCCAGACAAAGTACCCTGAGCCTGGGTGAGAGAGGATGAGGAGGATGAGGACGGCTTGGTCATACACTCTACCAAGTCTTCGGTATGTTGCGGCTCAACGCGGCCAGCTGCCGAAAAGAAGGACAAGCGTGTCCCACGGCCACGTGCTGATGAGGATGCACCGTTTCCACGACCAGCACTGTTGCCTCTAGACACAGAGCCTGCTTGCCCTCTTTTATTGGCTCGTGACTGTCTGCCTCTCCTTGTTGTCCTTCCAGACATACTAATGGCCTGCAGTGAGATGTAGCTGCACAAAGCTGGGATGTATATATACTGATTATACTGCAGCTAGCAGAATCAACTGACTGCCTGTAGTGTTATTAGTAAGAGAACACCAGCAATTGTCTTCAGTTATCTTTAGTTGCACACTGTGCAGAGGACAAAGTACACTAACTGAAAATACTGCAGCTCCCTGCCTGTGGTATTAGTATGAGAACACCAGCAATTGTCTTCAGGTAGCTTTAGGTGCACACTGTGCAGAGGACACAGTACACTAACTGAAAATACTGCAGCTCTCTGCCTGTGGTATTAGTATGAGAACACCAGCAATTGTATTCAGGTAGCTTTAGGTGCACACTGTGCAGAGGACACAGTACACTAACTGAAAATACTGCAGCCCCCTGACTGTGGTATTAGTATGAGAACACCAGCAATTGTATTCAGGTAGCTTTAGGTGCACACTGTGCAAAGGACACAGTACACTAACTGAAAATAAAGCAGCTTCCTGCCTGTGGTATTAGTATGAGAACACCAGCAATTGTATTCAGGTAGCTTTAGGTGCACACTGTGCAAAGGACACAGTACACTAACTGAAAATAAAGCAGCTCCCTGCCTGTGGTATTAGTATGAGAACACCAGCAATTGTATTCAGGTAGCTTTAGGTGCACACTGTGCAAAGGACACAGTACACTAACTGAAAATACTTGCAGCTCCCTACCTGTGGTATTAGTATGAGAACACCAGCAATTGTATTCAGGTAGCTTTAGGTGCACACTGTGCAAAGGACACAGTACACTAACTGAAAATACTGCAGCTACCACAATCACCTGCCTGCCTGTCAGTATATTAGGAAGAGAATAACAGGAACGGATCTAGCTAAACTGAATACAGTGTATATATATATATATACAACACCTGGGATGCATATATATCCTCTACACACTGTAACTGCAGCTAACTGACTCACCTGCCTGCTCTATCTAACTCAAATGAAATGACACTATCTCTCTCTCTCTCTCTGCCTTTCTTTCACCGCCGCCGCAACACACTACACAAGGCCGCCACGCAGGCGGCCTTATATAGTGTGAGGCGTGTACTAAACCCCCTGAGACATAATTGGCCAAAGCCACCCTGGCTTTGGCCAATTATGGCTCTCCGTTCTTACCGCGCTGTGATTGGCCAAAGCATGCGGGTCATAGTGCATGCTCGGCCAATCATCAGCCATCAATGCAATGCACAGTGAATTATGGGCCGTGACGCGCCACTCGAATTTGGCGCGAACGGGCCAAAATGTTCGAAATTCGATGAACGGTCGAACAGCCGATGTTCGAGTCGAACATGAGTTTGACTCAAACTCGAAGCTCATCCCTACTCAGCAGCCATGAAAAATCGTGGTCAGTTTACAGGGGGAGGGCAGAACCAGACAGGATCAGCCAGGTATTTCAGGTGATACAGGGGGCCAAATTGCACAGCACAAGCACTGTGCTGTATAACATGCTTTAAAGGAACAGGATCCATTTATTTTTTATTTTTTAGGGTAACAAATGCTTTAAACCCTTCTAGAAAAAAAGAAATGAAAAAATGTAGCTGCATACCTTCCTGTTCCCAGTGCAGTCTTTACAGAATTATCAGCCTGACATTTTCTTCTATTGAGTTTGGGGGAAGCTGCTTGTCAGTGCTCTTGTGGGGGCTGCTAGTGATGTCTGGTTGGGGCATGCAACAGTCAGACAGCACTAGCGTCCCCTACTGCACATGCAAACAAGGCTGGCAGCCCTACTACTGTGCACAAGGGGGGGAAAAGCATCAAAAGGTAAAAATTAGAGGCACAAAAATATTTTACACTCTTTGGGTGGAGCTTAATGTAAAAGGCAATTTACTTTTAAGGTTTAATGCTACTTTAACCATTTGCTGGCCGCACTATAGCCGAATGACAACTACAGCTTGGTCGTTCAGTTCTGGGAATGCGTCATATGATGGCCTCCTATGATCGCCTGCTATGATCGCGGCCGCCGCATGCCCACTGAGCGGCGCAGATGGCACACTCTGTGATCGCAGTGTCCTCCGGACACTGCTGATCACAGATTGAGGTAAAGAGCCAATTAGCGGCTCTTAACTACGTGATCAGCTGTGTCCAATCACAGCTGATCATGGAGGTAAACAGAAGCCGGTTATGGGCATTCCTTTCCTCACGCTGACAGCATGAGGAGTGGAGAGCCGATAATTGGCTTGTGTAAAAGGGACATGCACACTGATAATCAGTGCAGTCCCAACAGTGCCCACCAGTGCTGCCAATCAGTGCCCACCAGTGATGCAAATCAGTGCCCCCCCAGTGCTGCCAATCAGTGAACATCAGTGCTACATATTAGTGCCGCCTACCAGTGCCCATCAGTGCTGACTATCAGTGCCCATTAGGGATGGGCCGAACACCCCCTCGGTTCGGTTCACACTGGAACATGCAGACAGACAAAAAACTTGCGAACCCTAATAAAGTCTATGGGACACGAACATGAAAAATCAAAAGTGCTAATTTTAAAGGCTTATATGCAGGTTATTGCCATAAAAAGTGTAAGGGGGACCCGGGTACTGCACTAGGGGACATGTATCAATGCAAAAAAAATGTTTTTTTTTTAAACAATAAAAATGAAATATTTCTTTAAATATCATGCCTGGGAATCCCCTTAGTTTGCCTGTAAAATGGCACATCTGTGTGATGTGTACCAGTGCCGCAGCAAAATGACGTTTCTAAAGGAAAAAATGTAATTTAAACTTGCTTGTGTCTGTAATGTATTGCTCCCGACAATATACAGTATCTCACAAAAGTGAGTACACCCCTCACATTTTTGTAAATGTTTTATTATATCTTTTAATGTAACAACACTGAAGTAATGACACTTTGCTACAATGTAAAGTAGTGAGTGTACAGCTTGTATAACAGTATAACAGTATAACAGTGTAAACTTGCTGTCCCCTCAAAAAAACTAAACACACAGTCATTAATGTCTAAACCACTGGCAACAAAATTGAGTACACCCCTAAGTGAAAATGTCCAAATTGGGCCCAATTAGCCATTTCCCCTCCCCATCGTCATGTGATTTGTTGGTGTTACAAGGTCTCAGGTGTGAATGGGGATCAGGTGTGTTAAATTTTATGTTATCGCTCTCACTCATACTGGTCACTGGAAGTTCAACATGGCACTGCATGGCAAATAGGGATGAGTCGAACACCCCCTGGTTCGGTTCGCACCAGAACCTGCGAACGGACTGAAAGTTTGCGCAAACTTTAGAACCCTATTAAATACAATGGACTCGAATGTTCTAAATCAAAAGTGCTAATTATCAAGGCTAATATGCAAGTTATTGTCCTAAAAAGGGTTTGGGGACCCGGGTCCTGCCCCAGAGGACATGTATCAGTGCAAAAAAAAGTTTAAAAACTGTTTTTTTGGGAGCAGTGATTTTAATGATGCTTAAAGTGAAAAAAAAGTGAAATATTCCTTTAAATATCGTACCTGGGGGGTGTCTAAAGTATGCCTGTGAAGTGGCACGTGTTTCACGTGTTTAGAACTGTCCCTGCACAAAATGACATTTCTAAAGGAAAAAAAGTCATTTAAAACTGCTTGCGGGTTTAATGTAATGTGTGGTCCCGGCAATATGGATGAAAATCATTGAGAAAAATGGCATGGGTACCCCCCCCCCCCAGCCCATTACCAGCCCCTTTGGGTCTTGTATGAATATTAAGGGGAACCCCGCACCCAAATTTAAAAAAGGCCCTATATACTCTGAACAGCAGTATACAGGCGGTGCAAACAAAAACAAGGACTGTAGGTTTGTTCTTAAGTAGAATCTGTTTGTAATTTGGAACAGGTACATTTTTTAAGTGTAGCTCCAGCCAAAAAATCTATTTCTAAGCTTTTTGGAAAACATAGGGAAGGGTTATCACCCCTGTAACATTTGTTTTGCTGTCTGTGCACCTGTTCAGAACATTTGACCTCACTTTCTGTCCCAATGCCAAATATTTTTTGAAAATTTGTGGTTTTTATTGAAACAAGGATTGGTGATAAAGCATCAGTGGAGAGGACGTGGAAAAGGGGGGGGGGATTCCGGCGCTCCTAGCGATGTGATGCCTTTAAAATGAATGTAATAGTGGCTCTAATGGCACTTCTAAGTCAATCTGTATATTAAAAAACAAGAGGAGGCAGCCATCCTCAGAGGGTGTCCATGTCCTCTGTCAGCAAGAAGTGTAAAAAAGAAGGGGGTGGAGGCACCAACTAAATAAGTCCTACTGTAATCATTAATGTAAGTATAGTATATATACTTACAGGTTCACTTGTAAATGATATCCATCGAGGATGGGGGTGTTCTGAGGTCTGTTGGTGCTGCTCTGCTGGCTCTGGCAAAGTTCCCCTCAGCCGTGAGGTGTAGGAGATGTCGATTTTCGTTTGCACAGGCTTCTCTTCTAGAGGCCAGTAGAAGAAGCTGTGAGCTTCGAGCGCGTAGCCTATGTTTAGAGGACTGCCCTGCTGAATGACATCACTTCCACGTTCCAGACTGGTTAGCATGGAGTTTCCTGTCATGTGACACCGCAGAGAAGCTTGTGCAAACGAAAATCGGCTGAGGGGAACTTTGCCAGAGCCAGCAGAGCAGCACCAACTGGATATCATTTTCAAGTGAACCTGTAAGTATATATACTATACTTACATTAATGATTACAGTAGGACTAATTTAGTTGGCGCCTCCACCCCCTTCTTTTTTACAATCAGTGGAGAGGAGACAACTTTTTCCCATATTAAATCTTACAGGAGATAATTTCCCTCCCTAGGGGTAGATTTCCTCTCACTTCCTGTTGTCTCCTTCCGTTTGCAAGTAGGAGTCGTTTGTAAGTTGGATGTTTGAAAGTAGGGGCCTGCCATATATACTCTGCAGAAATTTGGCCCTTAGGTGTTGGTGTTGCCACAACACTGTAAGCCCTCACAGTTACTCTTGGTGGGCGCTGGAACGCCCTGCTGTGAACTATTATATCAAGAATTGTAATTACATGCCATTGTTGAACCGTGGTAGAAAAATTGGGCCTTTGGTGGTGGTGGTGGTGTTGGTGCCACAACACTGTAAGTTCTCACAGTTACTCTTGGTGGGCACAAGAATGTGCCCAGCTGTAAAATATTATATCAAGAATTGTAATTACATGCCCCTGTTGATCAGGGGCAGAAAAATTGGGCCTTAGGTGGTGGTGGTGGTGTTGCCACAACACTGTAAGCCCTCACAGATACTGTACTTGGAGCGCAGCAATGAGCCCTGCTGCAAAGTATTGCATCAAAAATTGTAAATACACGCCCCTGGGGCTGAAAAATTGGGCCTTAACCACTGGTGGCGGTGCCCAGAATCAAAAATGTTCTTACAAGCTATCAGAATGATAATTGAGGAGGAAGAGGATAGTCACTCAGCGTAACAGGATATTCACTCAGCATCAGCATAGGCAGTCTTGAAGGGATCTGACATTTAAAAAAAAAATATTCGGTTACATCAGCATCAGGTGCTTGGTAGCTGGTGGTGATCCAAGACTGATCCATTTTTATAAAGGTCAGTCGATCGACCGAGTCGGTGGACAGGCGCACCCTGTGATCGGTTACAAAGCCTCCAGCAGCACTGAATGTGCGTTCCGAAAGAACGCTGGATGCAGGACAGGGCAGTAGCTCAATTGCATACTGTGCAAGCTCTGGCCAGTGATCCATCCTCAAGACCCAGTAATATGCACCTTACCGCTGACCGCCCTGTCCAGCGAGGCAAAGACATTGCCTTCCACATGCCGGTAGAGAGCCGGAATCGCCTTCCGTGAGAAAACGTGGTGTTTGGGAACCTGCCACTGAGGAACCGCACAATCCACAAACTCACGGAAGGGGGCTGAGTCTACCAACTGAAAAGGCAGCAGTTGAAGTGCTAGCAATTTAGCCAAGCTAGCATTCAACCGCTGGGCATGTGGATGGCTGGGGGCGAACTTCTTTCGGCGGTGCAGCAGCTGGGGCAGGGAAATTTGCCTGTTACAATCTGACGTTGGTGTACCGATAGCAGATTGCCCGCAAGTACTTGGCTGTGAAACACCTAATTCTACACCTTCATTCCTCTCAGTGCAGGTTTCAGAGAGGACTGAAGGTATAGTGGGGTTGGAGATCCCAGCTGATGAGGAGGAAGGAGAGGTCCGCTTTGTTCTTTGGTGTGGGTCTTTTAGGTACGCTTGCCAACGAACTGCATGGCAGGTCGACATATGTCTGGTCAAGCACGTGGTGCCCAAGCGGCTGATGTTTTGGCCACGCGAGATACGCTTCAGACATATGTTGCAAATGGCAACGGTGCAATCTGCTGCACACGTCTGAAAAAAGGCCCACACCAAAGAACTTTTGGAATAACGCGCAGAGACAGCAGCGCCCTGCACATGCAGAGCTCTGCGGTGTGATGCAGTTGGTGTGCTGCCCTTAAGCTGGCCCCTGGAGGGCATCCTGCCTCGTTGGAGATGTGCCTCCTCCTCTCTCCTATCAGACACCCACGTGGAGTCAGTGACCTCATCATCCCCTCCCTCCTCATCACTGGATCAATACTGGCATTATGCTGCAGCTGGGGGAACATGACTGCCAGATAGCTGTCCTTGTTGGGCACCCCCTCTCTCTGGGCTCATGTTACTACCCCCTCTCTCTGGGCTCACGTTACTGCCTTCCTCTAGCTGGGTTCCATCATCGGTGTCTTCAAAACGCTGGGCATCCTCCTGGAGCATGTACCCAACACTGTGGTCAAACAGTTCTGGGGACTCCTCAGGAGGACATAGTGAGGCTAGGGAAGGAGTGACTGATGCCATTGAGTGAGGGAAGAGGCCGTTTTGGCAGCTGCATTGCCAGACAAAGTACCCTGAGCCTGGGTGAGAGAGGATGAGGATGGCTTGGTCATCCACTCTACCAAGTCTTGGGCATGTTGTGGCTCAACATGGCCAGCTGCCGAAAAGAAGGACAAGCGTGTCCCACGGCCACGTGCTGATGAGGATGCACCGTGTCCACGACCAGCACTGTTGCCTCTAGACACAGAGCCTGCTTGCCCTCTTTTATTGCCTTGTGACTGTCTGCCTCTCCTTGTTTGCCTTCCAGACATACTAATGGCCTGCAGTGAGATGTAGCTGCACAAAGGTGGGATGTAGTGTAGATATATATATATATATATATATATATATATATATATATATGTATGTATATATCTGTACCGATTATAATGCAGCTATCAGAATCTACTGCCTGCTGTGGTATTAGTATGAGAAAAGCAGCAATTGACTTCAGTTAGTTTTAGGTGAACACTGTGCAGAGGACACAGTACACTAACTGAAATTACTTGCAGCTCTCTGCCTGTGGTTTTATTATGAGAACACCACAAATTGTATTCAGGTTCCTTTAAGTGAACGCTGTGCAAAGGACAGAAGTACTGCAGTACTCTAAATGAAATTAATGCAGCTCCCTGCCTGTGGTTTTATTATGAGAACACCACTAATTGTATTCAGGTAAGCTTTAGGTGAACGCTATGCAAAGGACACAGTACACTACACCATTTTTTGCGTGCTGTGATTGGCCAAAGCATGCGGGTCATAGTGCATGCTTGGCCAATCATCAGCCAGCAGTGCACTGCGATGCCACAGTGAATTATGGGCCGTGACGCGCCACTCGAATTTGGCACGAATGGCCCATAATGTTCGCTATTCGGTGAACAGCCGAACAGCCGATGTTCGAGTCGAACATGGGTTCGACTCGAACACGAAGCTCATCCCTAATGGCAAAAGATCTTTCTGAGGATCTGAAAAAAAAATTGTTGCTCTACCTAAAGATGGCTTAGGCCAATGATGGCAAACCTTGGCACCCCAGATGTTTTGGAACTACATTTCCCATGATGCTAATGCACTCTGCAGTGTAGTGGAGCATCATGGAAAATGTAGTTCCAAAACATCTGGGGTGCCATGGTTCACCATCACTGGCCTAGGCTATAAGAAGATTGCCAAGACCTGAGCTGCAGCACAGTGGTCAAGACCATAACGCGGTTTAACAGGATAGGTTCCACTCAGAACAGGCCTTGCCATGGTCGACCAAAGAAGTTGAGTGCACATACTCAGTAAGCATCAATTTTTGATGTGAAACGCGTCAACCATTCACCCCTGCATGTCTACTGTCTGTTTTTCAATTGCTTTTGGATTTATGGATTAATTTTTGGACTTTTGTTTTATTTTTTATTAATAAACCGTTTATACAGAGTGCGGCAGTCCAGGGCTCTTTTCTCTTCCTTTGCACATACTCAGTGTCATATCCAGAGGTTTTCTTTGGGAAATAGATGTATGAGTGCTGCTAGCATTGCTGCAGAGGTTGAAGGGGTGGGGTATCAGCCTGTCAGTGCTCAGACCATACGCCGTACACTGCATCAAATTGGTCTGAATGGCTGTAGTCCCAGAAGGAAGCCTCTTCTAAAGATGATGCATAAGAAAGCTGCACAGCCAGGATGGTCACTTTCATTTCATGTTTACCTTTGAAGGACATTTTACTAAGCTCTCTGCTTGTTTGGGCCCCTGTGAGCCCTGACCTGCTGCTGCATACTGGGGGTTCAGGACTTCAGCCACACCAAGGCCCTTTATCTCCAACTTGGAGGCTCTTTCTTTCCCACAAGTGTATCAAACTTGACGGATTCCAGGATAAACCTGATTTCATGCTCTTTAGTGACTGCTGAGCGCTCTGCGACTTTGTAGTGTCTGGACGCCATCCAGTCGCATCAACTCTGTGCACTGCTAATTCTTCCCAAAAAGCATGAGACTTAAATACATCAGCAAGCTTGTACTCTACCCCTGAAGAATGATGCACACATATAACAATAGGAATTATTTTCCCTGTTATATCTTTTCTGAAACATGTAGGGTTTTCCTGTTGCCTCTGCGATTTTCTATGTTATTGACACCTGTCTGTAAACATTTTGTATACTGCAACAGCTAAGCAGCTGGGGCTTGGCTGTAGCGTCGCTTTACCGCCAATGCGGCGGATCCCACAGTGTGAAAGGGGCCAAAGGGTGAACCCAGTGAACCCAGTTAGCGGTAGAGGGATACTCACACCTGGATAAATTAAGCGATAGAAATGGCCCATACACACGATCCGAATATACTTTTTTCGCTTAATAGTCACAAGTAGAAATTGAATAGGTTACTAACGTCACGAAAATTCTGGTACGACAGACAAAAAAATCAGAAGTAATGTCATGTGTTGTAATGTATTTGTATTATATTTTCTGATGACAACTATACTGACTAAGTGAAAATTGAACGATCTGGTATAGTAGGAGAAAATTTTTTGTGCTTGTCCAATCTAATAAAATCTGATGAACTGTCGTGATCGGCTCTCGAAAGTAGTGTACACACGATCCGAAAATCATACGATTCTTCCTCGTACGACAGTTTTTGTCCGATATTTGGATCGTGTGTGCGGGCCATAAGTCACCACGGTATAATAGTGGGATTTGTGCCCATTGATTCACTGCATCTCAACAAAGACGTGCATTCAGCAATTTTGGAACCGTATTGCAACCAGGTAATTTTGTACCGTGTAAAAAGAGGCTGGCAAATGCACCGTGTTTACAACCTGCATTTGGGGTGTTGTTAAGATTGCACTGACGCCTGCTGCCAATCACAAGGGCAGTGCAATTTAAATGTGATGTGAGAAACATGCACAAATCACTGTGTTTCCAACACGTGTGAACCTAGAGCATGTAAACAAGGAGGTGGAAATAAAAATAAAAAACGCAATTTCAGAGTTCAGCTAGAGATGAATTCGGAGGATGCCTAAGCTCTTTTCTAATCATTAGAGACATGTGAAAGTATGTGTAATTCTAGTGCCTTCACTTTTTTCCTCCAGCATTTTTTTAATGACAAAATATTTAAAAAATTTGTTTTTTATGAGTGTAGTGCCCTACTCCTGTTGGCTAGACACTATAAGTTAAATTTAGTTATCTGAGCTGTAGTTCAGCTCAGAAAGAATTATGTAAATTTATGGCTCTGTTTCAGTCTAGCTGGGCTGCGCGTTTTCCACCTGACAATAGGTGCCAGTGCTGTGGCGTTGTCTGACTGGATCCTGACTGGACGCCCTTGCAGCCTCTGAGACCATTTGAAGAGGCACAGCCTGATCGCCCGGATTTCCAGGACATTGATCGGCAGGAGGGCTTCCTCTGGGGTCCAGCGACCTTGCGCCGACTGAACACCCCAGACTCCCCCCCAACCTGTAAGGCTGGCCATTAGAGCCGGTGCTGTCAGCCACCATAACAGGAATCTCCTGACTAGGTGGCTCACTCGGATTTGATAATCCAGAGATGAAGGGCATCTGTTCCATCTGGACAGAACTTCCTTCTGTAACACGTGTGGTATTGAGCATATGGGACCGCCTTGAAGGAGGCTACCATGAGGCCCAACACTCGCATGCAAAAACGGAGTGATGACCAATTCCTGGAAGTCAGCTGCCGTACTGCAGCCCAGAAGGTCTGCAACTTCTCCACAGGGAGGAATACCTTTGCCTCTGAGGAATCCAGAATCAACCCCAGGTACACTAGGCATTAAGTGGGCACCAATACTGACTTTTGCGTGTTTAGTATCCAACCACAGTCTCGAAGAGTCTGACAGGTAATAGACACGCTTACCTCTAATTCTGAGCTTGAAGGGGCCTTCAGTAGAAGGTCGTCCAAGTAGCCCATGATAGCGATACCCCGCTGTCTTAGAAGTGCCAGAATCGGAGCGAGCACCTTGGTGAACGTCTTGGGTGCTGAGGCAAGGCCAAACGGGAGGGCCACAAACTGGTAGTGGCTCAGGGGCCGTGGTCAACCCGCTGTGCATTCTGGGAGGGGGTACTTAAGAGGCAGAGACCGCTCTATCGGGGTTCGTTGCCGGGGGTTGTTGCTGGATCCTGACCTGAGGGCCCTCCTAGCCTCAGGGATGTGCGGGCCATTTTCGGCCTCGGGGCCTGCTGGCCCGAGGCTCTGCAACTGAGAAGTAGGCCCGGGAGTTGCTGGGGCCTACTAGTCCAGGAATGGTCCTACGCAGCCTTGCCTGCGGGAAGAAGCAGAACAATTGGGGACTCAATTGAAGGACGCATCCTGGTCAGTTTGCCTTGCGGTGCTGCCGGACGGATGAAAGATTCTGGCACCGTGAGCTATGTATTCTTGAAGGAACTTTTTTTGCAAAGTTTCAGTGTGGTTACACGATCTTGTGGCAGAAGGTTGTGAAACGACTGTACGGCACTCATCAAGTCTGTGGCAGAGACTTTTGAGCGAGCTTCGCACCGGTTGCTAGGCCAGTGAGTGTAGGTCTATCCGGTGGTTGCTGAATCCAGTGTGGAACTGTTTGTCTTCTAATCTGAGATTGTACCTGTGATCCGCAAAGTAAAGTGCCTGAAACTCCCCTATCCCTCTATTGGAACTGGTCAAGTAAAGCCTCTTGAAGAAAATGTATCCAGGTGTTGGTGTGAACTTTTTTACAGGCTCTTCAAGAAGGATCACTGACACGAGTGCGGTGAACAGAAAAGGTAACGGTAGGCCCAAAACTTTAAACCAGCAGCTCCTACGGGGGTAGTGCTACATGAGCTTTTACGTTTAGGGTATTTTCATGTTTTTCAGTGTGCTGTAAACAGCAGTAGAACAAGGGTCCTGTGTATGAAAGGACCTCTCCCAGTGTCATTCATTGCACAGGGATTTCCAGCTATTAAATAAAATAACCTGTACTTGAGCTTAGCATTTATGCCTAGCAAATGGAAAAAATATATTGCTCAATATATAAATGTTTCTTCTCTACATGATGCTATTGTAAACATGTTACTTTTCTATTAAAATAACACTTAATTTTGAGGTTTTATATATCTGTGATATAAAATTTTATTCCTCTTGTTATTGAGTCTTGCTAGTTTAGGATCTTGCAAGTGATTGCTGGGTTACTAACAAAATAGAACGCTATAGTCTGGAACATTTCCTGTATCTCCTACAAAACATGCAGTGACAGCATTTTCCAATAAAACAATACCAGTCTTTATGAAGCCGTACACTCTGGTAGCTTGAGAAATTATGTATTTCACAAGTGAAAGTGTTCAACTTTTTAAGAGAAAGTCCTGTTCTTTTGTCATGTGGGCAAAATGAAAAGAATTAACATCCATTCTGCTTTAATTTGTGTGTCCAGTTTTGATCACATAGATTGATGAAAAACCTTCTGGTATTATTTTATTTTTAACAATTATCTCTTCTAAAATAATTACTAACACTAAAAATATATACAACTTAAAAATAAAATGTCTTAAAGTAAGATTGTCAGGTACATCTCTCTATCTAAACTGATAATACTGCTACACTTTAGACACCTTTGATTACTCTTGATCCTGGGGGAATGCTGTAATAAAGGCCTCAGCCCACCTTGAAGACAAGCCCCATCCCAACTGTACAACAGTCCAGTGCCAAAGCCTTTGGCCAGTAAATTTGGAAATTCAGCCAAATCGTAAAATAAAATAAAAAATAGAGAGTAGCCTTTGTGAACCAGGGTTTGGTGGAACAATAGTGTTCCTACTGAGGCTTCTAGTGGTTCCTTTTGAGGTGAGCAATGGCAGACTGACTTGCCACCATATTTTAGGCATGAATGCTACTTGGCAGACCCAAATGCCACTGGACTAGTGGAGCCTCTCCTCTCATCTTTTAAGTAAGTACTGAAACCAGTGATGTATTTAGCTGTGTATAAGAGGGGCATTCTTCTTACCGTCCCCCAATAGAAGGGGCATTCTTCGAACTGATCACCAATGTAACGGGGCACATATCCCAATGACCATCATTAGTACTAAATGACTGCCTGTGTATGAGAAATTCTTACAACTGACCACTAACTAGTAAGAGTATGCTTTCCACTGACCACACTAAACACTAAGGTAAGGGGCCCATTTTCACAGACCATGATTGTTAGGAGGCATTATACTGACTACCTTCATATTTATTATTATTATACATGATTTATATAGCGCCAACTGTTTGCACAGCGCTTTACAGCATTAAGGCTGACAGTACAGTTACAATATAATTCAATACAGGAGGAATTAGAGGGCCCTATTTATTTGTTATGTATCCATACAGAGTTTGCATGCTCTCCATGTGGTAGCATGGGTTTTCTCCAGGTACTCTGGTTTTCTCCCACACTCCAAAGATGTTGGTAGGATAATTGATGCCTGTCAAAATTGGCCCTAGTATAAATGTGTATGCTTGTGAGATAGTAACCTTAGATAGTTCCTTGAGGGCAGACACTGATGTGAATGTAAAATATATAAGGTCCTGCATAAATTTTTGGTGCTATATAAATGCCTGTAATAAATAAATAAATACATTTGTCATGTAGTGTGGAGGTGAATCGGATTGTTATAAATAGGGATGGTCGAGCGAGAATCCCTCCCTCCTGAACCATCCCACCCTGTTTGCCCTCAACATGGCGATGGTGCTTTGGGGTCCCCTTGATGGGGACAAGGACCTCTTTCCGACAACCCTGGCCATTGGTTGTCGGGGTCTGCGGGTGGGGGGCTTATCAGATCTGGAATCTTTTTTTAATAAAGGAATTGTCAAAAACTGTCTATTGTGGCTTTTACTTTTTGACACTTTTTTTGATGAATGCGTAGGGGTACAATGTACCCCTACCCATTCACATAGGGGGGTGGGATCTGGAGGCCCTTTAACAAGGGGTTGTAAAAGGGGACTTCCAGATTCTGATAAGCCCCCCACCTGCAGACTAGGGATGAGCTTCGTGTTCGAGTCGAACATACGTTCGACTCGAACATCGGCTGTTCGATCGTTCGACGAAGATCGAACGATTTGGGCCGTTCGCGCCAAATTCGAGTGACGCGAACGGCCCACAATGCACTACGCCATCGCAGTGTCATCCAGGCGCTGTGATTGGCCAAGCATGCACTGTGACCCCGCATGCTTGGCCAATCACAGCGCCGGCAGCGAGGAGAGCAATGATTGGCCACAGGCAGGATGCCTGTGGCCAATTATTGCTGAGGGTGTTTAGTACACGCCCCACACTATAAAAGGCCGCCAGCACGGCGGCCTAGTGTAGTGTGTTCCGGAGCAGGGAAAGACAAGCATAGGCAGGGACAGTGACATTTATTTCTTTCTTGCTTAACCTGGATTCCTTTAGTTTAGGGAAAGAGAAGGATAGGTAGGGAGAGTGTCAGTGTGTTTTGTGCTTGTGCTATAGTGTGCTTAAAAAAAACATTTTTTCTAGGGACAGAAAACTGTAGGTAGGGAGAGTGTCAGTTTCTTTCACTGTGCAAGTCCTTGTTTCTAGGGACTGGGAAGGACAGTGAGTGAATTCTCCTTGTGCTATAGTGTGCTTAAAAAAAACATTTTTTCTAGGGACAGAAAACTGTAGGTAGGGAGAGTGTCAGTTTCTTTCACTGTGCAAGTCCTTGTTTCTAGGGACTGGGAAGGACAGTGAGTGAATTCTCCTTGTGCTATAGTGTGCTTAAAAAAAACATTTTTTCTAGGGACAGAAAACTGTAGGTAGGGAGAGTGTCAGTTTCTTTCACTGTGCAAGTCCTTGTTTCTAGGGACTGGGAAGGACAGTGAGTGAATTCTCCTTGTGCTATAGTGTGCTTAAAAAAAACATTTTTTCTAGGGACAGAAAACTGTAGGTAGGGAGAGTGTCAGTTTCTTTCACTGTGCAAGTCCTTGTTTCTAGGGACTGGGAAGGACAGTGAGTGAATTCTCCTTGTGCTATAGTGTGCTTAAAAAAAACATTTTTTCTAGGGACAGAAAACTGTAGGTAGGGAGAGTGTCAGTTTCTTTCACTGTGCAAGTCCTTGTTTCTAGGGACTGGGAAGGACAGTGAGTGAATTCTCCTTGTGCTATAGTGTGCTTAAAAAAAACATTTTTTCTAGGGACAGAAAACTGTAGGTAGGGAGAGTGTCAGTTTCTTTCACTGTGCAAGTCCTTGTTTCTAGGGACTGGGAAGGACAGTGAGTGAATTCTCCTTGTGCTATAGTGTGCTTAAAAAAAACATTTTTTCTAGGGACAGAAAACTGTAGGTAGGGAGAGTGTCAGTTTCTTTCACTGTGCAAGTCCTTGTTTCTAGGGACTGGGAAGGACAGTGAGTGAATTCTCCTTGTGCTATAGTGTGCTTAAAAAAAACATTTTTTCTAGGGACAGAAAACTGTAGGTAGGGAGAGTGTCAGTTTCTTTCACTGTGCAAGTCCTTGTTTCTAGGGACTGGGAAGGACAGTGAGTGAATTCTCCTTGTGCTATAGTGTGCTTAAAAAAACATTTTTTCTAGGGACAGAAAACTGTAGGTAGGGAGAGTGTCAGTTTCTTTCACTGTGCAAGTCCTTGTTTCTAGGGACTGGGAAGGACAGTGAGTGAATTCTCCTTGTGCTATAGTGTGCTTAAAAAAAACATTTTTTCTAGGGACAGAAAACTGTAGGTAGGGAGAGTGTCAGTTTCTTTCACTGTGCAAGTCCTTGTTTCTAGGGACTGGGAAGGACAGTGAGTGAATTCTCCTTGTGCTATAGTGTGCTTAAAAAAAAACATTTTTTCTAGGGACAGAAAACTGTAGGTAGGGAGAGTGTCAGTTTCTTTCACTGTGCAAGTCCTTGTTTCTAGGGACTGGGAAGGACAGTGAGTGAATTCTCCTTGTGCTATAGTGTGCTTAAAAAAAACATTTTTTCTAGGGACAGAAAACTGTAGGTAGGGAGAGTGTCAGTTTCTTTCACTGTGCAAGTCCTTGTTTCTAGGGACTGGGAAGGACAGTGAGTGAATTCTCCTTGTGCTATAGTGTGCTTAAAAAAAACATTTTTTCTAGGGACAGAAAACTGTAGGTAGGGAGAGTGTCAGTTTCTTTCACTGTGCAAGTCCTTGTTTCTAGGGACTGGGAAGGACAGTGAGTGAATTCTCCTTGTGCTATAGTGTGCTTAAAAAAAACATTTTTTCTAGGGACAGAAAACTGTAGGTAGGGAGAGTGTCAGTTTCTTTCACTGTGCAAGTCCTTGTTTCTAGGGACTGGGAAGGACAGTGAGTGAATTCTCCTTGTGCTATAGTGTGCTTAAAAAAAACATTTTTTCTAGGGACAGAAAACTGTAGGTAGGGAGAGTGTCAGTTTCTTTCACTGTGCAAGTCCTTGTTTCTAGGGACTGGGAAGGACAGTGAGTGAATTCTCCTTGTGCTATAGTGTGCTTAAAAAAAACATTTTTTCTAGGGACAGAAAACTGTAGGTAGGGAGAGTGTCAGTTTCTTTCACTGTGCAAGTCCTTGTTTCTAGGGACTGGGAAGGACAGTGAGTGAATTCTCCTTGTGCTATAGTGTGCTTAAAAAAAACATTTTTTCTAGGGACAGAAAACTGTAGGTAGGGAGAGTGTCAGTTTCTTTCACTGTGCAAGTCCTTGTTTCTAGGGACTGGGAAGGACAGTGAGTGAATTCTCCTTGTGCTATAGTGTGCTTAAAAAAAACATTTTTTCTAGGGACAGAAAACTGTAGGTAGGGAGAGTGTCAGTTTCTTTCACTGTGCAAGTCCTTGTTTCTAGGGACTGGGAAGGACAGTGAGTGAATTCTCCTTGTGCTATAGTGTGCTTAAAAAAAACATTTTTTCTAGGGACAGAAAACTGTAGGTAGGGAGAGTGTCAGTTTCTTTCACTGTGCAAGTCCTTGTTTCTAGGGACTGGGAAGGACAGTGAGTGAATTCTCCTTGTGCTATAGTGTGCTTAAAAAAAACATTTTTTCTAGGGACAGAAAACTGTAGGTAGGGAGAGTGTCAGTTTCTTTCACTGTGCAAGTCCTTGTTTCTAGGGACTGGGAAGGACAGGGAGTGAATTCTCCTTGTGCTATAGCGTGCTTAAAAAAAACATTTTTTCTAGGGACAGAAAACTGTAGGTAGGGAGAGTGTCAGTTTCTTTCACTGTGCAAGTCCTTGTTTCTAGGGACTGGGAAGGACAGTGAGTGAATTCTCCTTGTGCTATAGTGTGCTTAAAAAAAACATTTTTTCTAGGGACAGAAAACTGTAGGTAGGGAGAGTGTCAGTTTCTTTCACTGTGCAAGTCCTTGTTTCTAGGGACTGGGAAGGACAGTGAGTGAATTCTCCTTGTGCTATAGTGTGCTTAAAAAAAACATTTTTTCTAGGGACAGAAAACTGTAGGTAGGGAGAGTGTCAGTTTCTTTCACTGTGCAAGTCCTTGTTTCTAGGGACTGGGAAGGACAGTGAGTGAATTCTCCTTGTGCTATAGTGTGCTAAAGCATTCCTCATCAACCATCTTTGAAATCCTTGTTTTTTGGACAGTCAGGGAAATTGTCGTTGTGCTATTCTGTGCAAAAGCAATTATCCTGAACCATATTTAGAAATCCTTAAGTAAAGGGACAGAGAAGGACACCTGAAGGTAGCCCTTATTGCTTTTTTCCCATCTCCCTGCAGGCCATCTATTAGAATGTCTGGAAGGCAAACAAGGAGAGGCAGACAGTCAGGAGGCAATAAAAGAGGGCAAGCAGGCTCTGTGTCTGGGGGCAACAGTGCTGGTCGTGGACGCGGTGCATTGTCATCAGCACATGGCCATGGGACACGCTTGTCCTTCTTTTCGGCAGCTGGACATGTTGAGCCACATCATGCCGAAGACTTGGTAGAGTGGATGACCAAGCCCTCCTCCTCCTCCTCATCCTCTCTCACCCAGGCTCAGGGTACTGGCAAAGCAGCTGCCAAAGCGTCCTCTTCCCTGGTATCAATGTCAGACTCATCATCAGTCACTCCTTCCCTAGACCCACCATGTCCTCCTCCTGAGGAGTCCCCCGAACTGTTTGAGCACAGTGTTGGGTACATGCTCCAGGAGGATGCCCAGCGTTTCGAAGGGTCTGATGATGAAACCCAGCTACAGGAAGGCAGTAGGGTGAGAGCAGACAGAGGGGATGCTCAAGAAGGACACCAATCTGGCAGTCATGTTCCAGCAGCTGCAGCATACTGCCAGATTGGCTCCAGTGATGAGGAGGGAGGGGATGATGAGGTCACTGACTCCACATGGGTGCCTAATAGGAGAGAGGAGGAGGAGGAGGATGAGGAGGAGGCACATCTCCAACGAGGCAGGATGCCCTTTGGTGGCCAGCGTAAGGGCAGTACACCGACGGAATCACACCGCAGAGCTCCGCCTGTGCAGGGCGCTGCCTCTGCCCGTCATTCAAAAAGTTCCTTGGTGTGGGCCTTTTTTGAGGCTAGTGCATCAGATCGCACAGCTGCTGTTTGCAACATATGTCTCAAGCGTATATCGCGTGGCCAAAACATCAGCCGCTTGGGTACCACATGCCTGACCAGACATATGTTGACCTGCCATGCAGCTCGTTGGCAAGCCTACCTCAAAGACCCACACCAAAGAACAAAGCGGACCTCTCCTTGCACCGCATCAGCTGGGATCTCCAACCCCACTATAACTTCAGTCCTCTCTGAAACATGCACTGAGAGGAATGAAGGTGTAGAATTAGGTGTGTCACAGCCAAGTACTTGCGGCCACTCTGCTAGCAGTACACCGACGTCCGATTCTAGCAGGCAAATTTCCCTGCCCCAGCTGCTGGACCGTCGAAAGAAGTTCACTCCCAGCCATCCACATGCCCAGCGGTTGAATGCTAGCTTGGCTAAATTGCTAGCGCTTCAACTGCTGCCTTTTCAGTTGGTAGACTCGGCCCCCTTCCGTGAGTTTGTGCAATGTGCGGTTCCTCAGTGGCAGGTTCCCAAACGCCACTTTTTCTCACGGAAGGCTATTCCGGCTCTCTACCGGCATGTGGAAGGCAATGTCTTGGCCTCGCTGGACAGGGCGGTCAGCGGTAAGGTGCATATTACCGCTGACTCATGGTCCAGCAGGCATGGACAGGGACGTTACCTTTCTTTCACGGCCCATTGGGTCACTCTTTTGGCAGCTGGGAAGGATGCAGGACAAGGTGCAGTAGTGTTGGAGGTTGTCCCACCGCCACGCCTCCAAAATGCTACTACTGGTTGTGACACACCTCTCTCCTCCACCCCCTCCTCTTCTTCTTCCTCCATGGCCTCTTCCTGTGGTTTGTCCAATGAACCAGCGGTGCTCCGTAGCCGTTCACGGGGCTACGCAAGTACGCAGGCAAAAAGATGCCATGCCGTGCTTGCGCTGGTGTGTTTGGGGGACAGAAGCCACACTGGGGCAGAGGTCCTGTCTGCTCTGCAGGGCCAGGCCGAGAGGTGGTTGACGCCACGCCAGCTTAAGCCAGGAATGGTGGTTTGCGACAATGGCACCAACCTCCTCTCTGCCCTTCGACAGGGACAACTGACCCATGTGCCCTGTGTGGCTCACGTCCTTAACCTGGTGGTGCAGCGTTTCTTGGGCAGGTACCCGGGCTTACAGGATGTCCTGAGGCAGGCCAGGAAAGTCTGTGTGCATTTCCGCAGATCTTATAATGCCAGTGCTCGCCTGGCTGAGCTGCAAAAGGAGTTGAACCTGCCCAAGAACCGCCTTATATGTGACATGCCCACCAGGTGGAACTCAACGTTGGCCATGCTGCAGCGGCTGCACACGCAGCAGAGGGCCATCAATGAGTACCTGTGCGACTACGGCACCAGGACAGGGTCAGGGGAGCTTGGTTTTTTTTCTCCACGCCAGTGGGGCATGATCAGGGATGCATGCACTGTCCTGGCACCATTTGAGGAGGCCACGAGGATGGTGAGCAGTGACAGTGCATGCATCAGTGACACTGTACCTCTTGTCCACCTGTTGGAGCACACGCTGCGTGGAATAATGGACAGGGCACTTGAGGCAGAACAGAGGCAGGAAGAGGAGGACTTCCTTGCCTCTCAAGGCCCCCTTTACCCAGACAGTGTTCCTTCTGTCCCACCCATCGCACAGGAAGAGGAGGAGGAGGAGGAGGAGGAGGATTGTGTCAGCATGGAGGTGGAGGCTGGCACTCAGCATCATCAGCAGCAGTCTTTTAGGGATGATTTACAGTCCCAAGAAACCAGTGGACTTGTACGTGGCTGGGAGGAGGTGACTGCGTATCATGTCGTCCTTAGTGACCCAGAGGACTCCGGAGCGAATGCCTCAGCAAACCTACGCTGCATGGCCTCCCTGATCCTGCAAAGTCTGCGGAAGGATCCTCGTATTCTTCGGATCAAGGAGAGGGACCATTACTGGCTGGCCACTCTCCTTGATCCACGGTACAAGGGTAAGGTTGCGGACCTTATGTTACCGTCGCAGAGGGAGCAGAGGATGAGACAACTCCGGGAGGCCTTGCAGAAAGGTCTGTGCAACGCGTTCCCAGAGACTGGGAGTTTACAAACTCCTGGTCCTGGACAACGAGTTGCTGAGGCTTCGGCCAGTCAAAGAAGGAGCGGTGGGGAAGGTGGCCGTCTGACCGATGCGTTCAGACAATTCTTTAGTCCGCAGCCCCAAAGTATGATCGGTTCCAGCAACCATCGCCAGCGTCTGATAAACATGGTGCAGGAATATCTAGGGGCAAGGTCAGACTTGGACACCTTCCCCACCGAAAATCCTCTGGCTTACTGGGTCTTGAGGATGGATCACTGGCCAGAGCTTGCACAGTATGCAATTGAGCTACTGGCCTGTCCTGCATCCAGCGTTCTTTCGGAACGCACATTCAGTGCTGCTGGAGGATTTGTCACGGATCACAGGGTGCGCCTGTCCACCGACTCGGTTGATCGACTGACTTTCATCAAGATGAACCAGTCTTGGATCACCACCAGCTACCACACACCTGATGCTGATATAACAGACTAATTGATTTTAACATGTCACATCCCTTCAAGACTGATGCTGATGCTGAGTGCCTGTGCTGTTATGTTGACTGGCTATCCTCCTCCTCCGAGTCCTCAATGATACGATTGATGATGATAGCTTGGAAGATCATTTTTGTTTATGGGTGCCGCCACCAGTGGCTAAGGCCCAATTTTTCAGCCCCTGTTTAACAGGGGCGTGTAATTACAATTTTTGAAGCAATACTTTGCAACAGGGCTCATTGCTGTGCTCCAAGTACAGTATGTGTGAGGGGTTGGAGTGTTGTGCCACCAGTGCCTAAGGCCCAATTTTTCAGCCCCTGTTTAACAGGGGCGTGTCATTACAATTTTTGAAGCAATACTTTGCAACAGGGCTCATTGCTGTGCTCCAAGTACAGTATCTGTGAGGGGTTGCAGTGTTGTGCCACCAGTGCCTAAGGCCCAATTTTTCAGCCCCTGTTCAACAGGGGCATGTAATTACAATTATTGATCTAATAATTCACAGCAGGGCCCATTCCTGCACCCACCAAGCAAGAGTAACTCTGAGGGCTTACAGTGTTGTGGCAACACCACCACCACCACCACCACCACGAAAGGCCCAATTTTTCAGCCCCTGTTCAACAGGGGCATGCAATTACAATTCTTGATCTAATAATTCACAGCAGGGCCCATTGCTGCACCCACCAAGAGTAACTGTCAGGGCTTACAGTGTTGTGGCACCAGCACCACCATCAAAGGCCCAATTTTTACTACCACTGTTCAACAATTATATGTAATTACAATTCCTGATATAATAGTTGACAGCAGGGCGTTCCAGCACCAACCAAGAGTAACTGTGAGTGCTTACAGTGTTGTGCCAACACCAACTAAGGGGCCTATTTCTGCAGATTATATACGGCAGGTCCCTACTTTCAAACATCCAACTTACAAACGACTCCTACTTGCAAACGCAAGAAGACAACAGGAAGTGAGAGGAAATCTACCCCTAGGAAGGAAAATTCTCTCCTGTAAGAATTAATATGGGAGAAAGGTGTCTCCTCTGTACTGATGCTTTATCAGCAATCCTTGTTTCAAGAAAAACACCACATTTCAAAAACAGTTGTCATTGGGACGGAAAGTGAGGTGAAATGTTCTGAACAGGGGCACAGACAGCAAAACAAATGTTACAGGGGTGATAACCCTTACCTATGTTTTCCAAAAAGTTTAAAAATAGATTTTTGGGCTGGAGCTACACTTAAACAATGTACCTGTTCAAAATTACAAACACATTCTACATAAGAACAAACATACAGTCCCTGTCTTGTATGCACCGCCTGTATACGGCTGTTCAGAGTATATAGGGCCTTTTTTATTTTATGTGCGGGGTTCCCCTTAATATCCATACAAGACCCAAAGGGGCTGGTAATGGGCTGGGGTAGGGGGGGGGAGGGTCATGGGGTAGCTATGCCATTTTTCTTAAAGATTTTCATCCATATTACCGGGACCAGACATTACATTAAAGCCGCAAGCAGTTTTAAATGGCTTTTTTTTCCTTTAGAAGTGTCATTTTGTGCAGGGACAGTTCTAAACACGGGAAACACGTGGCACTTCACAGGCATACTTTAGACACCCCCCAGGTACGATATTTAAAGGAATATTTGACTTTTTTTTTTTCACTTTATGCATCATTAAAATGACTGCTCCCGAAAAACGACCGTTTTTAAAACTTCTTTTTGCATTGATACATGTCCCCTGGTGCAGAACCCGGGTTCCCAAACCCTTTTTAGGACAATAACATGCATAATAGTTGTTATAATTAGCACTTTAGAATTCGAACGTTCGCATCCATTGTATTTAATAGGGTTCTAATGTTCGTACGAACTTTCGGTCCATTCGCGGGTTCTGGTGCGAACCGAACCCGGGGGTGTTCGGCTCATCACTACTGCAGACCAATGGCTAGGGTTGTCAGGAAGAGGTCCTTGTCCCCATCAACATGGGGACAAGGTGCTTTGGGGTGTCCCCAAAGCCCACTCCCCATGTTGAGGGCATCTGGCCTGCTATGGTTCAGGAGGGGGGATGCTCACCCCCCTCCTGTCCTTAAGGCTGCATGCTCGGATAAGGGTCTGGTATGGATTTTGGGGGGCCCACACCAATTTTTTTTTCAATTTTGCCGTGGAGTTCCCCTTAAAATCCATACCTCAGGTCTGGTATGTACTTGGGGGGACCCCACACCGATTTTTTCCTTGATTTTTTATCTATATTGCTGGGAGCCGGCAACACATTATAGCCACGAGCAAGCTTAAATTACATTTTTTGCTTTAGAAATTTAATTTTGCTGCAGCACTGTTCTACAACACATCACACTGATCAGCCACTTTACAGGCAGACTAAGGGGACCCCCCAGGCACGATATGTAAATAAATATTTTATAAATAATAAAAATATTTTATTTTTATTGTTTCACTTTAAGCATTATTAAAATCACTGCTCCTGAAAAAAATAGTTTTAAAAATGTATTTTTTTGCATTGACAAATGTTCCTTAGGGCAGTACCCAGGTCCCCATACACTTTTTCTGGCAATAACTTGCATATAAGCCTTTAAAATTAGCACTTTTGATTTTTCATGTTCGTGTCCCATAGACTTTAATAGGGTTTGCATGTTCGCTCAAACTTTTTGCCTGTTCGCATGTTCTGGTGCGAACAGAACCTGGGGGGTGTTCCATCCCTATTTATAAAATGATCCACTTATTCTTAATTATTTTACCTATTATACCTAAAACCTACAGATCATGCCCTTATGTCGTGAGCTGTAGATATAATTCTTATAACGGATTCCTGAAAATAATAAATGTTTTTCCTGAATTTTCTCTAAGTATGTTTGTAGGACTACATCCATACAAACCCATAGATATCATACAGACTGTGCAAAATGTGTTTCTGCTATGAATAAAAAGTTAAGGCCACAACAAAGCGATGCGCCAGGCTACTATCCAATAAGACAACATACTCTATGTTATTAAGATCTTATGCCGCGTACACACGATCGAAAATTGACGGGAAAAATGAGGGAACGGCTTGGTTCCCTACACACGTCCGTTTTTCCCGACATTTTTCTCTTTGTCGAGAAAAACGACCGTGTGTGGGCTCCGCTGCAGTGTTTCCCTATGGGAAAACTGCCGCGGAAAAAAACGACGGGAATCACGACGAGAAAAATTAGAGCATGTTCTAATTTTTCTCGTCGTGATTAATGCAGTTTTTCTCGTCGGGAAAAATGACCAAAAGCCCACACACGGTCGTTTTTCTCGTCAAAGAGAAAAAATTTAATTTTTCCCGACGAGAAAAATGGTCGTGTGTACGCGACATCAGACTCAAAAGTGGTCAAGCCAAGTGTGAGGGTACCAATACAATGGTAAGATTTCATTTTTTTTATCGCAAAAATCATTTGCAGATACTAGAGGACTGTGAATTTCTGGGGATATGGCTATTGACTGGGTTGTTAACGTTTGGCTATTACTCTATTTCGCCCTATTGCAGAGCAAAGATAAGAATGGCACCAGGAGAACCTGCCTGTCATATACAGAATGTAATAAAGATTAGACACATGCATTCGTTTTCGTCCGAATGCATTTTCGTCCGAATTTCGGGGATTTTCGCGTTTGTTTTAACAAACGATAACGAATGTGCAGAGTCTAAAATCCGAAAGATCCGACATAAAAAATGCTTTATTTTCATTTAGTTGCGACAACAGTTCGATATAGATAGAAGATTCGACATGACGGTGACAATAGCGATCTGTGTCTATCGAATCTGCGGTTGAATGTGCCTAACCTAACTCTATTAGTCCAAGATTATTCGACATAGAGAGAAAAGATTTGACATTATAGAGACATGAAGATTCGACGAAGCAGCTAAAAACATACGATCGCCATGAGCGGACATTTATGGTCAAATGCTCTGCCATAGGCTATAGAAGAATTCTAATGTTGGCTGACTAGTAATAATAATTATTAAACATAATTATTACTAGGCTTGTGCAATTCGTTTAGTAACGAATCGAAATTCGTCCGAATTTAGCAACTTTCGGACATTCGGAAGCATTCGAATTTCCGAACAAAGCAATTACGAATAAGACCGAATCCGAAATAAATTATACCGCAAATAGCGAATGCCCGAATGTCTTCGGCATAATTCGTTATGAAAAAGTTATGAATGTACGAATCCATTCGAAGCACAATAACACTCTGCTCTGCTCTCTGCTTCTCCCTCACCGTGCTGAACTCCCTCTCAAAATGGTGTACAGGGGCGGAGGCTATAGCCGCATGTAAAAAACGAAAGTAAAATACGAGATTTCGAATCCATTCGAAGCACAATAACACTCTGCTCTGCTCTCTGCTTCTCCCTCACCGTGCTGAACCCTCTCAAAATGGTGTACAGGGGCAGAGGCTATAGCCGCATGTAAAAAACGAAAGTAAAATACGAGATTTCGAATCGTTACAAATAACCGCTATGTATTTAGAAAAGTACAAATCCATTCGAAGCACATTAGGCATAATAGGCAGCGTCGTCGTGAGAGAGACACAGAAAATTACGAATCAACGAACCCAAAAAAAGTTACGAAAGTAGGAGTTGTGTCCAGAATCAACGAAAAACAATGTACTCTACCGAAAGTACGAATTATAAATCAACTAAAAATTCAACGAAAAATGTCGCTTGCGAAAATACGAATTAGTCCGAACACGAAAAATCCCGTCTAGCAAAATTACGAATGATTACGAATCAACAGGACCGAAAAGAAACAAACCGAAACTAACCGAATTTTTCCGTTGTGCACAAGCCTAATTATTACTAGTCATACAACATTAGAATTCTACTATAGCTTGTGGGCGGAGCATTCGACTGGAAATGTATGACTGCGGCGTCGTACAGTTTAGCTGCTTCTTCGAATCTTCTTAGAACATTTGACAGACACCATAAGCCTTCAATGACAGATTTGACCTTAATTAATTTGGATTTTCGGACGAATGCATTTTTTAACGAAACAAAATAAATAAAAACGAATTTCGGAAGTAACAAAATAATTTTATTTTTCGGACGAAAAGGAAATTCTGAAACTTAATATTTCAGTGTGCACATGTCTAATAAAGATACACTATATTGTCAAAAGTATTGTTACACCTGCCTTTACACGCACATGAACTTTAACTTTAAGGCCCATAAAGACATGGATGAGCGAGTTTGGGGTGGAGGAACTTGACTGGTCTGCACCTTAACCAGATAGAACACCTTTGGGATAAATTAGAGTGGAGACTGCGAGCCAGGACTTCTTGTCCAACATCAGTGCCTGACCTCACATATGTGCTTCTGGAAGAACAGTCAAACATTCCCATAGACACACTCCTAAACCTTGTGGACAGCCTTCCCAGAAGAGCTGAAGCTGCTATAGCTCCAAAGGGTGGGCCAACTCAATATTGAACCCTACGGACTAAGACGTCATTAACGTTCATGTGCATGTAAAGGCAAGTGTCCCAATACTTTTGACAATATAGTGTATATATAAAGCCAAAGATAGAAAAAAGTATGGTAAAACCAACATTTTTACACTTATCTATGTCTGTTTTTGTCTTGAGGCTCAGCAGGAAGCACAATTCTCTCTTATGATCCATTTACATCCCAAAACCCTGCACATTAATGCACAAGCTTTTGCATGTTACCCCAACCTGGTGCGATGGGGGCCCTTGGACAGTTATCGATGGAACAAGAGTCTCTATTAGAAGATTTTCCTTGCTATTCCTGTCTGGTGAAAACTGTAATGCTGCGTACACACGATCGAGTTTCTCGGCGGTGAAAACACCGCCGTGAAACCCGACGGGAAAAACGAGGACCGGCTTTGGTCCCCTTTTCCCCGTGTACACACGGCCGTTTTTCACGACAGGTTTTCTCTTGGTCGAGAATGGGAAAACTGGCGAGGAAAAAACGCTGCGATTCGCAACGAGAAAAATTTAGTGCATGTTCCAAATTTTCTCGTCGTGATTCTCGGCAGTTTTCTCGTCTGGAAAACTGCTGGAGAGCCTACACACGGCCGTTTTTCTCATCTAAGAGAAAACATGACAGTTTTCCCGACGAGAAAACTGATCGTGTGTACGTGGCATTACTTTTAGTTTTTCCCTCAATTTCACTCCCACTGAAAATAATCACCAGGACGAATAAAGAGGGTGAAAATCCTCAGTAGGGACAGAGACAGAAAAAACAACAACATGCATTCCCTGCTCTTTCCAAAACAAAATAAAAATGACTATAGTTTGTAGAATATAAGATTGTATGTGTATGGAATCTACATCAAGAAAGCTTTTTTTTCCACCATTGGACACCATCTGTGTTTTTGTGTGTGTTCCTTATGTAGTGACTGGGGAAAGACTTATGTATGTATGTGTGTTAGGGTTGCCACCTGTCCAGGATTTACCCGGACAGTTCGGGCTTGGAATTATGTGTCAGGGTTTCAGACTGCCTGAAACCCGGACACATTATTCAGACCGGACTATGGCTTCCCAGCAGGGTTGCTGGCTGCAGTTGTCTAAGCTGAGGGTGTCTGTTACACTCTTTCACACTGCCCAAAGCCAGCACTGCCAAAGCCCCCCAAACACACACACAGATGGGAGAGGAGAGAGGGCTCGATCTGCACCTCTTCCCCCCACCCCTACCCCTCTGTGTCTGCCCACACTCCAATCCCCAGCGCTGTGCCTCAGAAAAGGAAAGTTGGGACCGGAAATTTGAAGTCCGGCAGCCTCAGATACATCAGGATGAGAGGTGCTGACTGCCAAGGGTTGAGTGAGCACATCATCCATCCCTGTCTATGACTGAAGTCTCCCCCCTTCTCTCTCCTGTCTCTGAGTGAGTACACTAAGGCAAATCAGGGTTCTCAGAGCACCCCTTACATCAGAGTTCCCCTTTACACCAGAGGCTACAGTGTTTCCACTAAAGTGTTCGGGTTTGACTTGAAGAAAAGGTGGCAACCCGCGTGTGTGTGTAAGTGTGACCTGTTGTTACGTGTCACTTTCCTATCAGCTTTGTTTCTCCTTTAAATTCTACTTCTCTCTTACTGTAAAGTATCAGTGTAGTTTTTAAATCCAGTAGTTATGATAATCCCCATTAGCGATAACATACGCATAAAAGCCCATTCTGACAGGCTTCTCTTCTACTTGATAGCAACAGATAGACAAGCCGTAAATACCAGGTTATTCTTCACATGGCAGCTCTCTTTCAATAGAAAAGGTATTGTATAAACTAATCCCAAATGAAACCTCCCTAGAGAATGTAAGATTTCCCTTTCTAAAGTGTGGAATCCAGTCTGCACTTACAAAATGTCTCAGAGCAAGACCCTTTTATGTTTGTGTAAATCTGCCATTTGCTTTCAGATACTCTACACACAACCTTTTGAAAGGTAATGGTAATCTCAGCTTCACAGAGGATAATGATTCCACCCACAAAGAATCTGTTTGATCTCACATTTATATACTTATCTCCCTTCTACCACTCCAGTGTGCACTCAGAGCTGTTTGCTTCTAATTTGCCAGACTTCCACACAGGCAAAACTTGCTGCACGACTTTCTGGTCTCTGGCCATGTTTTTCTAATAAACTTTAAGTGCGGTGTATCCCAAGTCACAAAGTTTAGACTTTTATTAACCAACCTACCTCTTTGGTTTCATGATAGGCCTATTGATGTGTTTGTTTTGAACTGGATCAGCAACATCCGTGTAGATCAGGGACATGCGATGAGGTCAGTGGCTGGTGAGGCACTGGCTAGTATCAGAGACAGATACACACAGGTTACATACGCCACAATCATTAGAGCAAGAGCAAGCATTCTAGCACTAGACCTCCTCTGTAACTCTAAACATGTAATCTGTAAAAAAAAGTGCCAATGGAGATTTTTAACCACTAGCTGTCACGTGATCGGGAGGGCCAATCACAGCGCCCATATCCCGATCGCTGCTCAGCTGGATTCTGTGATCATAATGATCACAGGATCGAGACGCAGCATGCCTCGAGGCCGCACTGCGAGCACTCGTTCTGAGGGATGTTCCTGAACGTCCACTCAGAACGAGGAAAGGACCACCCGGCCGTTTATGTGCAGTGGGCGGGTGGGAGGTGGTTAAATACTGAAGTTTGGCACCATTCCACAAGTGTGCACAATTTTAAAACATGACATGTTAAGTATCTATTTCCTTGGCGTAACATCATCTTTCACATTATAAAAAAAAATTGGGTTATCTTTAGTGTTTTTATTTTTATATTCATTAAAGTTTTTTTTTTTTTTTAAAACGTTTGCTAAAATAGCTGCGCAAATACCGTGTAACATAAAAAGTTGCAACGACCACCCTTTTATTCCCTAGGGTGTCTGCTAAAGCAATATATATAATGTCTGGGGGAGTAATTTTCTAGCACAAAAATGATGATTATTACATGTAGGAGAGAAGTGTCTGAATTGGCCCGGGTGGCAAGGGGTTAATTACCATAATTAATATACAAATAATTATTATATATTGTTTTTAACCACTTAAGCCCCGGACCATTTCGCTGGTCAAAGACCAGGCCACTTTTTGCGGTTCGGCACTGCTTCGCTATAACTGACAATGGCACAGTCGTGCGATGTGGCTCCCAAACAAAATTGACGTCCTTTTTTTTTCACAAATAGAGCTTTCTTTTGGTGGTATTTGATCACCTCTGCGGTTTTTATTTTTTGCGCTATAAACAAAAATAGAGCGACAATTTTGAAAAAAATTCAATATTTTTTACTTTTTGCTATAATAAATATCCCTTTTTTTCCTAAGTTTAGGCCGATACGTATTCTTCTACATATTTTTGGTAAAAAAATAGCACCGGAAGGATTTGACCCCTTAATGACCAGGCCATTTTTCCGATACGGCACTGCTTTAACTGACAATTGCGCGGTCGTGCAACGTTGTTCCCAAACAAAATTGATGTTCTTTTTTTTTTCACAAATTGGTGGTATTTAATCACTACTGCGGTTTTAATCTTTTGTGCTATAAACAAAAAAAAGCGACAATTTAAAAAAGAAGCAATATTTTTTACTTTTTGCTATATTAAATATCTCCCCAAAAAATAGAAAAAAAATAATTTCTTCCTCAGTTTAGGCAGATATATATTCTTCTAAATATTTTTGGTAAAAGAAATCACAATAAGCGTATATTGATTGGTTTACACAAAAGTTATAGCGTCTACGAAATAGGAAATATTTTTTCTTTAATGGCATTTTATAGCATTTTTATTATTATTTATTTTTTTACTAGTAATGGCGGCGGTCTGCAATTTTTAGCGGGACTGCGACATTGCGGTGGACAGATCGGACACTTTTTACACTTCTTTGGGAGCATTGACATTTATATAGCTATCAGAGCTAAAAATAGCCACTGATTACTGTGTAAATGTCAGTGGCAGGGAAGGGATCAACACTAGGGGGCGATCAAGGGGTTAACTGTGTTACCTAGAGAGTGTTTCTAACTGTGTGGGAATGGGACTGCCTGGGGGGAGACTGATCTCTGTTCCTAAACAGTAGGAACAGGAGATCTGTCTCTCCTCCCCTGACGGAACAGAGATCTGTCTATTTGCATTGATAGATCTCCATTCTCTCTCTGTCAGGAGCGATCGCGGGCCCCCTACAGCTCTTAAAGTGGCCGACGTACAGCTACAGCGATTTGCCCAGGGGAGCCAACCTGCCACAGTATAAATGCGGCAGCTGGTCCTAGACAGGTTAAACTGCCCACTCTGTTATTAGCTTCTGACAGGCTGTGCAAGGAGCCCCCTATTTCCGGAACCATAGGTCGTAGGAGCCCCATTTTTACCAGTGGTGGGGTATAACTTAGGCTACCTACACCCCCAAAGCTTTTTTATTTATTTTTTGTTCTGCCAGATCTGCCTCCCCTGACTGCACGTCCCTGGTGTAGATTAGCAGTAAATTGCATTAATGTCTTCCAACTAGACTTCCAATATTTGGTGTCAACTACAGAATTTCTTCACTAATCAGCTAAGCAGGGCAAGGGTTGTGCGCAGCATAAGGAGCTTGTGACTTGTGCGTAGACAAGATGAGTAGGAATGGGCAAAATTTAAGCTAAAATATGTAAAAATATCTCTATTGGATATATGGTATGGAAATGCTGCAACTCAAATCTTGATCTTGGAATGGATAAAGTAATGGAACTGGTTAATGGCGCGTTGTTCCTTTAAATGGTAAACTGATGTGATGATAAACAAAATAACGTGGATAAACAAAATTTCTACCTAATGCCTGGTTAGCAAGATGAGATTATCGGACGAATGATCGTCTGTTTTTTTCTTTTTTTTGCATGCTAATCTCCGATCTGAAAACTCTCATTACAACAGAATAAAAATTCAAGTGATGTCATGTGTTGTAGTGTATTTGTATTATTGCATTATTCAAAATGTCAATGTGCAAAAAAATATATACCGTATTACAATAAAGTCCATCCATACATTTAATGAAGGGTGTGACAAGTGAAAATAGTATTCAACTCCATGGCTATCAGTGTTCAAGAAAAACGGCAAAGTGTTCCATCCACAAGAAATGAGAGTGGCCTCTTACCAGATCTGATGGATACCTATTACAGAGATTAAAGAAGCTTTTATCGGAATAATCACAGGTGTGGAGATTTTAAACAGCGTGTCTTGATACACTTGCAGGGATGAGCTCCATGTGTTTCAAAGATCATATATGAAAAGGAAGAAGCGTCATAGTGTAAATCAGCCAATTTTATTTTAAAAATATATAGATGAACTTACATAGAGGATAAAAAAATTCCAGCATGAATGATATTCCTAGTGCCGGTGTCAGTCTGCCAACAAGATCAGATAGCGTTGCAAGTACTCTCCAATCCGACACGTTTTCACGCAACTGTCGTCTACTGGGAGATGGAGACATGGGGAAAGTTGCTTTGATATACGAGTGCTTTAGATTAAAAGCATGTTTCCAGAGCGAATTATGCTCACAATCAAAGGTTTTACTGTACCCCCTGAAAGAAAAGCCCAGTTTTCTTTAAAGAGAAGCCTTGAAGAATAAAAGCAGTTTAAACTTTAAAAAATCCCTATCAACATGCAATAAAAAACAATATATCCCCAAAATATTGACATCCACATGACACTGACATCCTAAATCAATTGCAAAGTAAAATTAAATACACATAAGCCAACAATAATAAGAAAAAAGGCAGTAGAGGGGTTGATTGCTGTTTTCTAACTAACCCTAATTTTTCCTCTCACTGAGCATGTTTTTTATATAGTTTTGTATTCTGTTTGTGAAGTATTTCTGATGAATTTAGATGTTTTGGGTGATAACTGGCTAAGTTTGGGTGGCACATTTGAGAATATGTTTTTTTCCTCTTCAAAGGGGGGTTTCCTATGGGATGTAAATGACAGGAGGCGAGCAGTGCAGAGGACTGAGGTGATGCAAAAAGAGACATGCTGTGTGTAGGCTAGCCTTTCTCAACCTATTAAACATGGATAAACCTTTCAAATAACTTTCAGGTCTCAGGGAACCCCTACCAATATCTACTATGGTAACAGCTCACAGTGCATTAATGTGGTTGTCAGTGGGAAAAATGCTTCTTACATTGGTGATCAGTGGGGGCAATGCTCCTCTTAAAAATAGCTAAAAAGATCATTGGTGCCAGAAAGTGCTCAATAGTCAAGGAACCTCTAGCAACCTTTGAAGGGACTTTAGGGTTTCATAGTGCCCTGGTTGAGAAAGGCAGGTATAGACTTATAATTTAATGCTGGGGATTACACAGATGAGGAATGTGTTTTGTGATCATCAGCTGGGTAAATAAGAATGGATTTTTCGGACCTGGATTTTCATTCCTGTTTCATAATCCTTGACATTTCTCTATGCAGTTCCTCAGCTTTCCCTATACAGGCAGTCCCTGAGTTACGAACACAATAAGGACTGTAAGTTTGTTTGAAAGTCGAAGTTGTTCGTAAATCGCAACACTGCATTCGTAATTGTAACTTCCGCCTGTGCATGGATGTGGGATGTTCCGGGCTCTTGTTATGTTATCTGGGGCTCTTCTAGCCATGCAGTACATGTAGTACTGCAGTGTGGGATGTGGTGTCCGGAGGTGCTCAGAGGTCTCCAGGACCAGCGTGGAGCACAAGTAGCTGGCATTTGAGGCCGTTCGTAAGTAGGAGTCGTTTGTAACTCGGGTGTTCGTAACTCGGGGGCTGCCTGTAGTTTCCACTGCAGTGACACTATGGAGTTGATTTACTAAAACTAGAGAGTGCAAAATCTGGTGCAGCTGTGCATGATAGCCAATCAGCTTCTCACTTCAGCTTGTTTAATTAAGCTTTCACAAAAAAAATGGAAGCTGTATGATTTCTTTGCAAAGCTGCGCCAGATTTTGCACTCTCCAGTTTTAGTAAAACAACCAATATCATTGCTCTGTGCCTCGTATTTTATAGTGAAGGGGATAGCACATAACAACAATCCCATTATTGGTCCTTCTAAGACCTAAGTTGCATTAGTGTTACAAGGCCCTTGCAGTGCATTATTGTTACAATGAATTTGAGTGGCCAACTTACTGCATTAGTTCATAAGGACTACAAACCTTGAAAAAGGCTGGGTTTTTCTTGACCCCATTGTAGACCCAAACCTCATCCCTATCCTCAACTTCTGCTGACATCCATGTCACTGAAAGCTGACATCTATCCCTCTCCAGTCACCTCATCTGCTGCTAACAACCATCTCTCTCCACAAATCCATTATTCCCTGCCTGCCTCACCCGCTAATTATATCTGGTTCTAAAATAAACAGGGTAATTTTTTAATATTTGCAGTGAGTGAATGATATTCAATAAAGGGATAACAAAAACTGAACTTCAGTTCCCAACCTGCTAGAATTGAAATTCTATAATCTGAACATCAGTTTTATCGTTTTAATTTGCCGTTGCCTACTGTACAACTAGTGTTGCCATATATTGTGTTTCTTAACATCCAGCTTGTAATATCTGTAAAACTATTGTTCTTAAAATTCCTATTAACTGACATGTTACAACAATATCATGTTCAGCTTGGGAGAGGCCCCTTAACATCAAATAGGAAGGAACTTAGAGAAATGGACCTGTCACTTTACCGTAAGTATTAGCTACATGAGCGCACATCTGAGCCTGAACTTTTTATGATGTAGTTAGAAATTATTTTACATTTGCTCATAATCTTAAAGAATGTGTAAACAGGATGATAGAGTCAATAAATTCTTATGATTATCCAACAGATCTTTAAATGAGTTGTAGAGCTCCAGCATTTTCCTTAATCTTATTAGGTACTCAAGGTCTTACAAAGAAAAGTTTATTGCTGATTCCATGTATACTACATAATATGATATTATTGTATTATTATTATTATGAATATTACTACTACAACTAATAATAATAATAATTATATATTAATTTAACCACTTGCAGACCCCCTTTATTGCAAAAATACTAAACAGGACAGCCGCTCTGCACTCCGGGATGTGTTTTCGGTACAGCACAAGTCGGTCAGCAGTTCCCAGCCAATGGTTTATGGCCAGGACCTGCTGATCGGCTTAGCGAATTGCAGTACAGAGTCCTGTGTTTAGTAACGACACAGGGCTCTGTATGCGGAGCAGTGGTGTGACTGTTTTTTTTTTCTCCCAGGGAGAAAAATCAGCCATATTGATTAGAAAAAGCAGCACACATTACATTTTGTTAGGCACACAGTTGACACCTTGATTGTCCCTAGATTAACCCCTTCCCAGCCAGTGTCATTAATACAGTGAAAGTATAGAATATTGTCATATTATCACTGATCACTGAATTAGTGTCACTGTTGATGTCAGTTTCCACCCAGTATCAGTTAGTGTAGGATTGCCCAATGCACTATCGCAGTCCCACTATAAATTTCAGATCAACATCATTACTAATCTAAAAACTAAAAATCTAGTATATATATACAATCATTTGTAGACGCCATAACTTTTACACAAACCAATCAATAGACCAATAAAAAGAATGTAGCAAAATACATTTTGGCCTACATTTTTTGAAGATTTTTTTTATTTATTTTTTATTGGATATACTTTATAGCAGAAAGTAAAAAATATTGTTTTTTAAAAAAATGTTTTTTTATTTATTTATTTATATAATAATAATAATAATAATATTTTTTTATATATATAAATTAAATGTGGGTACATTCTTGCATGACTGGGCAATTGCCAGTTAAAGTGGCGCAGTGCTGAATAGCAAAAAATTCCCTGGTCCTTAAAGGGTAAAATCTTCCAGAGTGGTTTTAACTAATCATTCACTCGAATATGTGGAAATTACAAGAAATTACTAGAATCTAGTACAAAATATAGTATATTATCTGAATTCTAGATTTTTTTTAATTGCAAGTCATTAAAATAAATATGCATTTTAATTGCCTTTGAATACAATTAACCCCAATACCATTCACAAATAACATTGTAAAAGTCAGCATAACTGCGCTTAAAGTTATTATACTTAAATACTTGAATTTTTTGTTTTCTAGGAAGCAAAGTTGACATTGTGATCTTCTATTTTAGGTATACATTTACTGCCTGAAGGGTCCTTGTTGTAAATATTTTTTCTCATTTTTTTTATTATAGCCAGGATTAAAAAAATAGTCAGACTACATAAAATATTGAATATTAATATGTTGTATTTACTTTTTCACATACTTTCTAGTCTCCTTAAGGCAATACCAGATCATATGATTTTCATTTACGGTAATCAGTACAGTATTAGATCGAAAAACACATTACATCACTTCCAAATTTTTATTCTGTCGCACAATAATTTTTGTAATTTTAGCAACCCCTTCGTTTTAGATATGGAGACTAGCATGCAAAAAAAAAAAGGACGATCATTTGTCCGATAATCTCATCATGTACCAGGCTTTAGCTCTTGATGAAAAAAAAACCCTGCTGTTTACAGAGCTGATTAGCTCAAGCTAGAATTCATACACAAATTGTGTTTGTCACAGCAGTTACTGCTCCCATATTGGATAGCTTTGTCCAAGATTTAAGTGAGAGACAACTTGACTGAAAAGATAAATACTGTTTCCTGTCTTTTTAGCTAACCCATATTGCTTCATGACTCCTTGAATAAAGGTTTATTTGTAATAGAGGGATTTTATACATATAGTAAAATATCAGAAATAAACCTTCCATCATGTATAAACTTTTTAAAAATTAAGTGTGAAATTGACTCAAACCATTATGGTTAATCTTTAAGACACTCTCCAGGAAGTAATGTGTGTTTTATAATGTTGTGCCCCTGAGATATCTTGATCTCAATTGTTTTCAACGCTAGCAAGCACCAAAACTTATAAACATAAAAATCATTATATATTGTATGTATAATCAAGAGTTACATTTTCTGGCCCTTTGTTTTATAGCATTTTCAAAATAAATCATGATTAATTACTTATTTATACATTTTTATAATATACTGTTCAAGTTTGTCTTTGCCAACAGTAGCTTGTTATGTTTACATACTATGTGATGCAAGGTGAATCATGGATAAATGCTAATAGTGACGTTAGATAAAATTGACTGCAACTGGAATGTTCACTTTAAGTACTATTCTGGAAGGATGAAAGATTCACCTGAGAATGAATCAGATAGAGTCATTTTCCTGTGTACAGTCATTCCTTTGTATGATTTCAAGGGTACTTTATTTATTACAAAATCCTACTCATTTTTTTATAAGATTTTCCCATGTCTGATCTGCTGCCATATACTCCCCAAGTGAACATCATAGGATCCAGGGCAAAGAAGGCCTAGTATGACAACTTAGCCTCCCTATCCACAATACCCTACTCAGTACATTTGGTGCAGCAGAAACATTTGTAACATGTGATTCTAATGATACTACCTGTCATTGATATACAATATATCGTATGGGTGTTAATATGTCCCCCTCTAAGGAGCTGTATTCATTGTGCTGTTTTCTCTCAGGTGATTGAGAGGTTTGAGATGGTGCAAGTGAAGTGGAGAAGTAGAAGCTAAGTGGTGGTGGAGTGAAAAGTGGCCATTCTGGTGTGCTTTGGGAAGAAGACAATTCCGTGTGGCTTCAACTTTGGTGATTTGGGGTTTTACTATCCCCTTCCAATGATATACCCTAGATAATGGGCTTCGTCTAAGCCAATCACACACTTTTTGGGATTGGCCACCAAACCAGCATCCCTGAAATTATCAAGGACAACCTGCACTTTCAGAAAGTCACTCTTTCAATCTGTGCTGAAGATGACCACATCTTCTTAATAAGCAGATTCCTAGGTTAGTGCTTAATAATATGGTTAGGCATCTGCTAAGAGGTAATTGGGACACCCTACAAGTTAAATGGTAACCTTGTATACTAAAAGTGACTTGGGAAATGCAGTTTTCTTTTTAGCCTTGCCTGTTTTGTGGGACTTGTCCATAACCTTTTATGAGGTCAAATGTTGTTTTATATTGGGCTGGACAGAGTTTCTCAATTAACTCATCTACTCTGGGCATACTGTAGGCATCATATTTGGAGACAGCATTTAATTCTCTAAAGTCATTACCAAATCAGGGATTACTCTCTGGCTTTGGGATGAGGCACTAGGACTGGACCAGTCATTGTGCAATTCTTCTATAACCCCAAGGTCTAACATCTTTTTTAACTAATTAGAGATGGCTTAGTGAGGAGTCTCAGGAACCCAGTATAGTTTTAAGTTAATTTAACTTATCATGTTTTATTATAGTCATTAGGCCAGTGAGTTCAGGGTCTCAATAATTTTTTTACCTCACACACTGTTGTTATAGATTCGGGCAGTAAAGGACTATCAATCCTTCTACTGCTTGATTAAATGATTCTAATAGATTTGGTAGGGATTTATTTTACCTGGCTGGTGTACCCTAAAACTCACCTCCCAGTCTACTCTAATATTTCATAGGAGCCTTGCCATTTCACCAGAAATTTACTTTCAAATGTCAGGATCAGTATGAGCACTTTATTTATATATTTTATATAAGTTATAATAAGTGCCCTTACTGCTGTATAGATATCCCTAATGATATAAGTACTGTATGACCTGATTGTGATATAGTGCTAAAAAAAGCAATAAAAACTTAGAACACATTATATGAGATAAATAAATCTGTGCTAAAAATACCCTGAAACGCAAAGTGCATGGACAAGTGAAAAACATTCATTTAAAACTTCCTAAGGATTACAACTCTCAGTACAACAATCCGATTCAAAGTGCTCATCCTGCGCAACAATAGCAATAGACTGTTCAAATGTATTTATGAAATGTCCAGAATATAGAAAGCATAGACATTAGGTCATAAAAAAAGTCCTTATAAAACTCCCAGAGGAGTAAAACTTTCAGCAATTCAGTTCAAATTGCAGATCCTGTGCAGCATGAGAAAGCAGTTCAGATGAGCTAATGAAGTGTCCATATTTGCGCTCTCCACCAAAGAAGGTGTTAACTACTGCACCACTGACACAATTTCCCCATAGACAGAGACTGACTTATGACCTTAAACTAATAAGAAAAGAAGGTCTTATCAAGCTTTCATGGGAAAAGCTATACTGCACATTTTATCATAAGGGTTAAGGTTCTCCATTTTGTCCTGCATTTGGGCAATGTGCTTGACTACACGTTTGAAAGGGGTTGCCTCCTGTTCCCAAATTTCTTTGGCAATGTCCAAGAGACCTCTTTGATGTCAGCTGTTAATCAACTCAAAAGGGGAGAAGCCCATGGAGGCTTGTGGTATCTCTCATGCAACGAACATGACATAAGGCAACAGGCAGCCAAATCTTTGCTGTCACTAGTCCATACTCATTTCAGCATCCCCTTCAGAGTTTTATTGTATCTTTCTACAAGGCCAGTGGTTTGGAGATGGTACACAGAAGTGGGCAAATGGGTAATTTTCGACAGTTTACACTTCATGCAGCTTTACTGTACTGTGCACTGTTTAGAGTGAGGGTTTTCTGACTGCTTTGGTCCTTTTCCCCATACCCTTTATGGTTATACTGTCTTTGTTGAGTCACAAGCCCTACTCCATAGAAGCCATGGTTTCCATACACTGCACTTTATAATGGCCGAAAAGCCTGAAACAGCTGTATGTAGACTGGAATAAATTAACATTAGGCTGTATTTGCACTATACACCAGCAGTTCTGGATGTCTGACCAATTGGGAATAAAGAAATAATGTGTATGGCTCTACCTGCTGTTCTAAGATGAGCAATAATCCTCCTAATTTTGGGATATGTGGTGGAATGAGACATATGAATGAATACCTTCAGTTTTAAGAAGGCATTACTGTGTCACTCACTGATTACCATGAGGGCTTTTTCATTACCTTAGTCCCTTCTCACCATAACATGTAGGGTTATGCTGACTTGTATTCCAAGCCATAATACATAGAAGCCAAGGTTTGCATATACTGCAATGATGATGGCTTGATGGTTAAAAAGCCTGAGTCAGCTGTATGCAGCTTGGAATAAATGGCACTATAATATTAGGCTAGATTTGTACTATGTACTAGTGGTTCTGGATGTGCATCAAGCAAATCGGGTGTAAAGCGATGATTCACATGGGTCCACTGTCCTGAAATGAGGAATAATCCTCTTATTTTTGGGATATGTGATGGAATGAACACCTTCTTATTTAGGAAGGATTTACTGTATTGTCCTGACTTAAAATATCAAATTTACCATGAAGGTGGTATTATGCTTGAAACATTCACATCATCACATTTATGGCAAAAATCTGTCTCCAAAGCTTCTCTAAGGTCCTCTGTGTGAAACCCATATTAAACAAGCCAGAGTTTGGCAACTGGCACTGTCTCGATAAGATATTCTGAACAAGTCAAACTTTCTCACAAAATGTTCTCATTCCTGACTGGCACTCCAGTGAATTACAGAGTATGAATCAGAGTCTAATTCTTCCATGTGAACATGTGATGACTGGGTTACTCCGAGCTTCAGCCAAGTGTTACAGCATCATCCAACAGGGTATGGGAATTCTCTAATTCTGCTTCTACTTTTTACTTATCTTGTCTTACTCTCAGGCCCAGCACATTAATGGAATAATTCTATGATGCACTGTGCCAAACATTTTATGGATTTGCCATGTGAACAGATATTTAAAATTAAATTTTCAGGCTTATTTGTGCAACCAATCATGTTCCTTGGACCTCTGCTATTTTGGTATCTTGAAATTCCTGATCAATCATGTCATGCTTACCAATGAAGGTTGTTTATATATAGTATTTAAAGAAAATATATATTGTGTATATTAATTTAAACAGATTATAGTAGACAATATTCCCAGCGCATATATTTTGATTAAAATTTTGCTTCCTGCAAAAGACATACCTCCCGAAACCCAGTCTGTACGACCAGTATGGTGACTTGTTTACTCCAGAGGAACTCACCAAGAATGCCAATTGGCAGTAGGATTTCAATGTATTAGATAGAAAAAGTGTTGCACAACACAATAATGATTCAAATATCAACAACAATGCATGTAAGGATTCACTCATTAAAGTGCATAAAAATGTGTTAAATCTATACCTATAAAAAAGAAACTGCTAGAATTCTTAATACGTGATCAGCATATAAATGAACTGTCACAACATATATAAAAATCAAAACCATAAGATGAGTGAAATGACATATAAACAAACATGCTTTATAATGAATAAAGTGCAGAGGCTCCCACCAATATTCACATTCTGCTCTCACCTTACTGTTTGGACCTTTTTGGGTAAAATAGGTCAGATGTGCATTCACCTTTAAGGGGTTTCCTTTCTAGGCACCACTGCTCTTCCACAGTTCTCCTAAATGTTGATTGGTTAATAACTCTTCAGCTCCACACCAACCTCCAGGACTCCTCTGCTCAAAAAATAAAAGCTTGAATAGTGCAATACTGTAAAAAAGTGATACATTTTATTAAAAGCAGAAAATATATATTACATTGACAATTATAGTGCACTCAGATGATAGTGTACAGTACTACCTTAAAAAAAAAGTTTTGCAGATATCAGTGCTGTGTCCCCTTAATGCTCAGACTCCAAGCTCACATAAACCAGCGTGGTGGTCGTGCAGACTTAACTAGGCCCGGCCCTGATCAAATGTTATAGCAAAGAATTAAATAAGGCCAGATGGAAGAGGTCTTGTGATCAGGCCTAGCAGTGGGCCACAACTTTTCCTGAGTACCTCTTGATACAGATGAGGGCAGTGTGACGTGGCTGCTGACTGAGGACTAATGCAATGACAAACTTCTCCCTCGCCCAAGATGTTTCTGCTAGGCAACTTCCTCCTAATCCTGCCTCCCCCATCACTCGGCTGGTCTATGCCTTCAACTCATGTTGGGTCAAGGGCCTCATCGTCTACCACCTCCACTGCCTGACCGGAGTCAAGCGCACTCTAAGCAGCGGTAGGCAGCACCTATCTTTCTGTATGCCTGTGGTCTAAGTCTTTGAACATGGCCTGTGGAGAACTGCTCTTTCTCCCTTGGCTGGTCCTTCTCCTCTTTAGCTTTACAGAAGTGTAGGACTTGGGTATCAGTGCATGTTATGTCTCTGGTTGTTTGGAGTCCTTCGTCAACAGCCCCGACACAGAATGCTGAAACAGTCCTGCAGATTGCAGAATAATTGTAACACTAACCTGTTATGAAAAGATAGACACTAAAGAAATGACAGATCACCTTCAGAACTGAAGGGATTCTGTGACTAAACATATGTTGTGTGCTTAAATTTTTTTTTCATTTAACAATGGTAACACAAATTTGTAAAAATATTCAAAAGTTAACTCTATAAATTTAGCAGTCCAACTGCCTGCTTTTTCTAAAATGGTATAACTGCTCTAGAATAAGCCCCAGAGCACACAGCAACAAACAGTTCCAGTAGTTTACAACATGGTAACACTGTGCTGACCATGCAGCACTAGCAAATGAGTAACCTGCTAAAAGCCTGTATCTTCAATGTATAAAAATAATCAACATAAACAAACATTATGATCCATAACTGAATGTCATGCAGATAGGTTAACTTAAAACATAAACACCCGTATGGTGCCCCAGCACCTATCCCCTTTCATTTACGGGGACATAACCATGATGTACATGTCTTGGTGTGTTTTATAAAACCTTAACTAAAATGTATATGATTGCCCTCAGATACACCTCCAAAAATTGTGGGAAACAAATATTCTAAAAATGGACAATATTATGTTGGTTACGCGGCTTAAAGTTTATTCTCAAAGGATGACTATTCCAAGGGCTACCTCCCCATAAAAAACTGTACAACAAATCATTAGTTCCCGCTCACAGGAATGAAAGGAGTCCTCCATATAAACACATGCTGACCAATGGCCAAATATTCATGACGGAACCACTGTAGCATTCAATGGCCAAAAAAAAAACATAAGCAGTGCAGTGCTCCTTAACCTTTAGAGCAATTGCTACTGGTGGTGCACATCCACAAATTAATGAAGCATGATGGCTATATTGTGCAGACAAGGCATGCCTGACTTTTCTTCAATGGAAAAAGGAAAAAAGAATTTTTTTTGGAGAGGTACCTCTTAAAGTCATAGTCTGCATAGGGAGGGACATGAAGGTTCTGCAGAGTCATTTGAGGATTGGCACTTTGATAGCCCTCCAATGTTTATTGTGAGACTTCTGCCTGTATCTGGGCACTGTAAAAATGGCTATGGACTATGTGCTTTCACATTGGGCCACTTTGATGCTGCAGCTTTTACTTGACCATCATGAGAAGGTTGACCGTATACAGTACAGCATATAAAATAAAATGAAAAAAATAAGTGCAGCGCTACTAAGCTAACATGTGAATTATCCAGTGATATCAAATTATAATCAAATAAATAAATAAATCAAACTAAATAATAATGTGTTCAATTAAAGTTCATATGATGAAACTTTTCTGCGTTGAATTATTGTGACTTCTCAATTCTTGTGACTTCTAAATTCATATATCCTCCACCACTGTGCAAATCGTGTCTTCACGAGACAATGTGCACACCTTCACCAGACGTTACACCTGCTCACCTCATACATGAGTCAGAAAGACTCAAAACAATTCCTTTCTTTCGACCAGCTACTCTGTATCCACTTTCCCCTCTTCACGCGTATCGCCCTCTGATTGGGCTTTCACAATAGATGAGGATCTTTTGAGAAAGACCAATCAGAGGGCGATACGCGTGTAGAGGGAAAGAGCCAAGCCTGTGAAGTCACACAGTGGTAAACAGGACTATACAGAGCTGGTTTTAACTGAATATCTTGTAAGTGTTTTTTAATTGGGGCATTTTAATAAATGTTACAAACGGAGAGCACTATGCATCCTCTATTTATTGTTGCATGAATGTGGGGCCATATACTATCAGGAATAGGGATGAGCTTCGAGTTCGAGTCGAACTGATGTTCGACTCGAACATTGCCTGTTCGCCCGTTCGCCGAACAGCGAACAAATTGGGGTGTTCGCGGCAAATTCGAAAAATCTATGGGAGAAATCTAAAGTGCTAATTATAAAGGCTTATATGCAAGTTATTGTCCTAAAAAGTGTTTGGGGACCCGGGTCCTGCCCCAGGGGACATGTATCAATGCAAAAAGAAGTTTTAAAAACGGCCGTTTTTTCGGGAGCAGTGATTTTAATAATGCTTAAAATGAAAAAATAAAAGTGAAATATTCCTTTAAATTTCGTACCTGGGGGGTGTGTATGATATGCATGTGAAGTGGCGCATGTTTCCCGTGCTTAGAACTGTCCCTGCAAAAAATGTCATTTTTGAAAGAAAAAAATGCATTTAAAACTGACTCGCAGCTATTAATGAATTGTCGGCTCCCGGCAATACATACAAAAGTCATTGATAAAAAAAAAAAAAAGCGTGGGGGTTCCCCAGAATTCAATTACCAGGCCCTTCAGGTCTGGAATGGATATTAAGGGGAACCCCGCCGCAAATTAAAAAAAAATTGACGTGGGGTTCCCCCAAATATCCATTCCAGGCCCTTCAGATCTGGCATGGATTTTAAGGGGAACTCCACCCCAAATTTTTTAAAAAAATGGCGTGGAGTCCCCCTAAAAATCCATACCAGACCCCTTATCCGAGCACGCAACCTGGCCGGCCGCAGGGGAAAAGGGGGGGACGAGAGAGCGGCCCCCCCTCCCTCCTGAACCGTACCAAGCCACATGCCCTCAACATGGGGAGGATGTCCCCATGTTGATGGGGACAAGGGCCTCATCCCCACAACCCTTGCCCGGTGGTTGTGGGGGTCTGCGGGCGGGGGGCTTATCGGAATCTGGAAGACCCCTTTAACAAAGGGGACCCCCAGATCCCGGCCCCCCCTATGTGAATTGGTAAGGGGTACATTGTACCCCTACCATTTCACGAAGAAAGCGTAAAAAAAGTTAAAAAAAACACACAAACACCTTGAAAAAGTCCTTTATTAAAAAAAAACAAAAAAAAATATTCCAGCGGTGAAATCCAGTGTCCCGCGGCGATCCCGATGTCCAGCGCTGTCCTTCATTGGTTGTGCCTGAGCGGACCTGATGGGGAACTCCCTCTCAGTATTTTAAATGTATAGACCCGCCCCTTCTAAAGTTCCCCATCAGGTCCGCTCAGCGGACCAGATGCGGAACATGAGAAGGGGCGGGTCTATACATGTATTACCAAAGTGAGAGCAGTTCCCCATCAGGTCCGCCCCCTCGGTATGTCGGACCCGCCTACGTCATTGGCTTGAGCGGGGAACTTCCTTCACTGTGTAATTTAAATTTACATAGTGAAGGAAGTTCCCCGCTCAAGCCAATGACGTAGGCGGGTCCGACATACCGAGGGGGCGGACCTGATGGGGGACTGCTCTCACTTTGGTAATACATGTATAGACCCGCCCCTTCTCATGTTCCGCATCTCGTCCGCTGAGCGGACCTGATGGGGAACTTTAGAAGGGGCGGGTCTATACATTTAAAATACTGAGAGGGAGTTCCCCATCAGGTCCGCTCAGGCACAACTAATGAAGGACAGCGCTGGACATCGGGATCACCGCGGGACACTGGATTTCATCGCTGGAATGTTTTTTTTTTTTTTTTAAATAAAGGACTTTTTCAAGGTGTTTGTGTGTTTTTTTAAACATTTTTTTACGCTTTCTTCGTGAAATGGTAGGGGTACAATGTACCCCTTACCAATTCACATAGGGGGGGCGGGATCTGGGGGTCCCCTTTGTTAAAGGGGTCTTCCAGATTCCGATAAGCCCCCCGCCCGCAGACCCCCACAACCACCGGGCAAGGGTTGTGGGGATGAGGCCCTTGTCCCCATCAACATGGGGACATCCTCCCCATGTTGAGGGCATGTGGCTTGGTACGGTTCAGGAGGGAGGGGGGGGCGCTCTCTCGTCCCCCCTTTTCCCCTGCGGCTGGCCAGGTTGCGTGCTCGGATAAGGGGTCTGGTATGGATTTTTAGGGGGACTCCACGCCATTTTTTTTTTATTTGGGGTGGAGTTCCCCTTAAAATCCATGCCAGATCTGAAGGGCCTGGAATGGATATTTGGGGGAACCCCACGTCAATTTTTTTTTTAATTTGCGGCGGGGTCCCCCTTAATATCCATTCCAGACCTGAAGGGCCTGGTAATTGAATTCTGGGGAACCCCCACGCTTTTTTTTTTTTTTTATCAATGACTTTTGTATGTATTGCCGGGAGCCGACAATTCATTAATAGCCACGAGTCAGTTTTAAATGCATTTTTTTCTTTCAAAAATGACATTTTTTGCAGGGACAGTTCTAAGCACGGGAAACATGCGCCACTTCACATGCATATCATACACACCCCCCAGGTACGAAATTTAAAGGAATATTTCACTTTTATTTTTTAATTTTAAGCATTATTAAAATCACTGCTCCCGAAAAAACTGCCGTTTTTAAAACGTCTTTTTGCATTGATACATGTCCCATGGGGCAGGACCCAGGTCCCCAAACACTTTTTAGGACAATAACTTGCATATTAGCCTTTATAATTAGCACTTTAGATTTCGAACGTTCGAGTCCATTGTATTTAATAGGGTTCTAAAGTTTACACAAACATTTTGTCTGTTCGCAGGTTCTGGTGCGAACCGAACAGGGGGGTGTTCGGCTCATCCCTGATCAGGAATACCGAATAGTAACGCTGGTGTGGAGGAAGGAGAAGATCAGTGGGGCAGTATACTGTATATGAGAGATCTTTCTTGCGATCCCCCTGGGAGGCTACTGATCGAAAAGTGGATACAGAGTAGCTGGTCGGATGTGGAAGAGATGAGACCATAGCTGAAAGAAAGAAAGGAATTGTTTAGAGTCTTTCTGACTCATGTATGAGGTGAGCAGGTGTAACGGCTGGTGAAGGTGTACGCATTATCTGCTGAAGACACGATTTGCACAGTGGTGGATAATATATAAAATGAGAAGTAACAATAATTGAGAAGTCACAATAATTCAACGCAGAAAAGTTTCAGCATATGAACTTTAATTGAACACATTATTATATAGATTTATTTATTCATTTATTTATTTGAATATGATTTGATTTCACTGGATATTTCACATGATAGATTATTAGAGCTGCATTTATATTTTTCATTTTATTTTATATATTGTATAGTGAGGTGAATTCACTGGGAGTGTACAGCAGCTGTGGAGTACTAATTAGTATACTTTATAGTTTATTTATAGCACATAACACTTTATGTAGGTGGCGCTAATTGTCTTTTATACACGTATACAGTACAGCATTGAAGTGATCTTCACTCTCACTCCAAAATTAAATGCAGAAACTTTGCCATACAACAAATTATGCACAAATAAACTATTAGACTGCCTGATAAAACCAAGCCATTGGGGTTGATTGACAGTTCTATAACAGTGAAAATTACATAAAGTACACAGTCTTCCATTGTTATAGTCCCCTTCTATTTAAAGAGCAATTTTAGCTAAAAGTGAAATCAGTCAGAGTACTGGTGTTGCTGTCCAACAAACATTGAAACTATGTTGAAGTAACTGTAATGAAATCAGAAAATCAACTCAGTTTATATTAACTTAAAGTGGTTGTACGCCCTGTACAACCACTTTCACCTACAGGTAAGCCTAGATTAAGGCTTAAGCCCTGTACACACGGGTGGGAATTCCGTCAGAAAAAAAACCGTCGGTTTTCCCTACAGGATTCCCGGCAAGCTTGCCTTGCACGCCGAGTGTACACACACCCATTCAAAAGAACCGCCGTTCTTTTGAATGGCAAGAACGCGGTGACGTCATCGACTACGACGAGCCGGCGCTCGTCACATTCAATGCCGTCGCCGCCATCTTGCTACACCCCACACTAACCTTGTATGCAACCGCGCATGCGTCAAAGTCTTTTCGAGCATGCGCGGGTTTACCTTGGACAGGTAAGCATACAGACGACCGGTTTTCTGGGCAGGAAACACTCTGCCAAGAATCCCAATGAGAAAATAGAGAGCAGGTTCTCTATTCTTCTCGCCCCCGGCAGTTTTCTTGTCTGGAAAGCATACACACGCACGTTTTTCACGGCAAAAAGCTCTCCCAGCTGTTTTCTTGCCGAGAAAACCAGTCGTGTGTAGGTGGCCTGTCCTGTAGGTGCTGGAAATATCTCCCTACAGGGTTTAGAAGATATTTATAATTCCCCGTACGGCGATGTCTTCTGCGCATGCGCCAATGTATTCGGCGCATGCGCACTTTAGAAAGGGCACGATGTGCCGTTTCTAGCTGGGGCCATGCTGTGACTGGCGGCTCCCGTGCGCATGCGCGGGAGTGACGTCACACGACTCCGGCCAGTCACAGAGCCGGAGTCGGTGGCCCCGGAAGAAAGAGGACTGAATATGGATGCTTCCAGCCAGCGGGGACATCAGGGACATCGCAGGCGTCGGTTTCAGGTAAGTGACACATAATGAGTGACACATAATGGGCTACTATGTGATGCATAGTAGCCCATTATGCTTTACCTTTGCAGGGAAACAAAGAGGAAGTAAAACCCATCAGAGTTTACTTCCTCTTTAAGTGCTATGTAATCCCCTGTGGCCAGATATCACAGATCTTTTCACACAGGTGGTCGCATCTGATTCCTAAACCCTTTGCGGAGTAATGTGTTCCCTGTTTGCTTGCTTTAACAATATGTGTTGCCTGTGTGTATTCCAGGCTTATTTTTTAAAGTGTATCTAAAGTCTAAAAATGCACTTCTCTATTTAGTCCCCTTTAGTCCTGACTGTTATCACTTACACATACCTCCCAACTTTTTGAGATAGGAACGAGGGACACCATTAGCAAAAGTTTGTAGGCATAGGACACACCCCACTATGCCCCATAAAAGAGAATTGTACATCAACAAAAACAAATATTAGTTAAACCCACAAGTTCTTTTTAATCACTACTATTCTTTCCTGGGTTCACACTTGCTGTGGCCGTGGCTCACAGCATGGGGTCCAGTGCATCCCTGTTCACCCATTCAGGTGCGAATCAGGTCTGAATTTCTGCCTGAATTCGCACCTGATTCAGAACCAAAGACACATAGGACTCTTTCCAAATGCGGACCGCGGCCGCCCTGGTGGTGTGTGAACCGACTCCATTGAGAGCTGGTTACACTCTCCTGTCATGCGAATTGGAGGCAGGGAAACCCACATCCAGTTTGCATGTGTGAACCCAGCCTTATACTGGATTTTGAAATTTTGCAAATGCAGCAGTTTAGAAATTGTATGAAAGGTTATCACTGGGAAAAACTTTTCAAAGATAAATAGTGCATTTTGTATACAACTATATAGATCAGACCAACATGAGAGACAAATTAGGAGAAAAGAGGGACAGAGGGACTTGTTCCAAATCAGGGACAGTTGGGATCTATGCTTACATTATTCTCAGATATCTCTGAGGACTACAGATCACACAGAAGGGTGAGTGAGTGAATCTACACATGTGTTGCTGGCAGAATTAACAGTGAAATAAATTAGAAAAGCTACAATCAATTATAGTTTTGTCGTTGGGTTTAGTAAAGGGTTAATTCTTCACTGAATACCAAAAAGAAACCTTGTTACTGTAACAAACTTGGCAGAAAAAAAGGGTCATACCACTGCTGTACATCCCACAGATTTACATTTTAACTTGGTGTCTGCTGAAACATTTTACACCATTGTTACCAATTCCCTTTGCTAATACATTTTCCTTTGATAAATTTGGCACTGACCACGTGCCCTTATGTGCTTAGCTGAAGCACACTTCATTCGAGTCTCAGAAAAATCACACTTGGTGTGATGGATTGGAGACAGGATATGCAAACAAGTCCAAAAACAGAGAGGATTTCATTTTTATGTCTTTACGCTCCCCCGTCTGCTCTTGGATTACTGGCCTGGGTCACTCCCACACATGGGCACGGGATGCAAAAGTTTGCAAGTCATGTTGAGATTGCCAAGAGACAGGAGTCTTTTCTTATTGGGTAACGTGCCAAATAATTTTTTGGCTGACAAATCAGGATTAGGCACTGCATGGGCTGAGCTGGGGAATACCAACCATGGCTCCATAGTCAACGACCGCAGAAGTTGACTTTTAATTTTAAAAAAATGAACTAACTTTCCGACATAAATTAAAACTAATGTCTTCCTTCTACACTTCCACAGAACTTTCATAAATCGTTAAAATAAGAAGAGTATTAGGATTTATTTTTCTTTTCAGTATTTTTCATCTGGTATGCCTTTGTGTATTGCTTTCATTGTGGGCTTTTTTGGAGCTGAACAGAAGGCAGACAGACTGTCTGTTTTGTACTGCTGACTCTTTATTGAACACGGAATGTTTGCCAAAATCTAGTGAAGACTGTGTGTGTGTTTTTTTTTTTTTTACATATCACTTGCTGCATTTGTGTTTTTACATGTGCTGAAAAAATAAAGCATTGGCCATTATCAGCTATCTTTAGTCTATACACATTTCAAGTTGTATAGTACCTAAAGTCATTTATTAAAGCCTAAGTTTACTCACAAATTAATAAACATTAATCAGTATAAGTATCTAAACATGTTTGGATAGCAGCCTCCTTAAAGCGGAGGTCCACACAAAAAGTGAACCTCCGGTTTTCGGATCCCTCCCCCCCTCCGGTGTTACATTTGGCACCTTTCAGGTCGGAGGGGGGGTGCAGATACCTGTATAATACTGGTATTTGCACCCACTTCCAGGCATAGACTCCCACGGGAGTCACACCCCTCCCCCCCCCCTGCTGTCTTCAGGGAAACACACAGTTCCCAGAACACAGCGGGGACCAGTTAAGACGCGCTGCGTGACTCACACATGCACAGTATGGAACCGGGCAATGAAGCCGCAATGCTTCACTTCCTGATTCCCTCACTGAGGATGGCGGCGGGGGCAGCCAAGAGACGAGCGATTGCTCGTCTTCTGCTGCCGACATCGCCGGCACCCTGCACAGGTAAGTGTCCATTTATTAAAAGTCAGCAGCTGCAGTATTTGTAGCTGCTGGCTTTTAATATTTTTTTCTTAGGTGGACCTCCGCTTTAAAATACTCTGCAAAGAGGGACAGTGGGGGATGGAGGGGGAGCACTAGAAGCCAATCAGAGCTCTGCTGATTTGCACAGTGCTACATAGATACTTAGTTAAATAATTAGTCTGGTTGAAAAAAAAACACTTGTCCATCCAGTTCAACCAATAGAAGGGAAAACAAATTATACAAACCTATATATACAATCCTAAGTTCCTTTCTGATCCCATAAGAGGCAATCTCTATGTATGGTACCTAACACATAACCAGATTGGATGACAAATTTTCAAATTTCAAGGTCATATAGGGAAAATCTGTAAATGTTAAATGCGGTGACCAATTGTTCCTGACTAAATATTTTACAGTTTTTTCTAATCCAGGAGTGGCAGTACATTTTATTGATCTTTTAGTTGATATTTAGCTTGGAAATTCCAATTTGACCAATGATTTATCAGTCTAAATCAGTATTTCTCATCCTTTTCAACATGGAGGAATTCTTGAAATAACTTTCTTGGCTCAGGGAACTCCTGTAATAACAATATGTACAGCTCACTGTACATTAGTGCAATGGTCACCAGGAAGAATGTTCCTTACTTTTGGCATATTGGGAAAAAATTCTTAAAGATAGTTAAAACAACATTGCTGTCAGGGGCTTCTTATGTACAAGGCAGAAGTTGCTCATTGCGCCAGGAACCCCTAACACCTCTGGACTAGGGTTCTATGGATTCCCTATTTATAATATCACTACAGTGTTATTTATTTATGGAACATTTTCAGTATTCACACAGAAGAGATTCTTTAGATATAAAAAAATAGCGTTAGCGTTTACATGTATACATTTAAATTGTGTATTATTCATTTGTATGAAAGCAGATCTAAACTCTGTCAATCAGCATTACCATATATACTCTAGTATAAACCGAGTTTTTCAGCACAGTTTTTTTGCTGAAAATGCCCCCCTCGGCTTATACTCGAGTCTGTGTCCCTCTTCAACTTTGTGCGCCTGATCCCGGCCAGCCATAAGTCCCCTAAATCCCAAACTTGGCACACTTGGTTTGTTGTCCGAGGGACATAGACTCCAATGTTAAAGGGTCATTTCTCCGGTGATTTTGGGGACCCGTTACTGGCCGGCCCTAGGTCCCCTGGACCCCAAACTTGGCACATATGTAGCCCCACTCTTTATCTACACGTGTGCAAAGTTTGTTGTCCAGGGGACCTACGGCTGGGCAGCACCAATTTTTCAAAGCCGGGCACCCCTTCCATAGACTCCCATGTTAAAAGTCAGTCTAGTCACACAGCGCCGGAGATCAGGTAGGGAGATTGGGCACAGTGAGGCATAGGCACAGTGACAGTGAGGCATGGGCACAGTGAGGCATGGGCACAGTGAGGCATGGACACAGTGAGGCATGGACACAGTGAGGCATGGGCACAGTAAGGCATGGGCACAGTGAGGCATGGACACAGTGAGGCATGGCCACAGTAAGGCATGGACACAGTGAGGCACAGTGAGGCATGCACATGGACACAGTGAGGCAAAGTGAGGCACAGTGAGGCATGCAGATGGACACTCTAGGCTTATACTCGAGTCAATAGGTTTTCCCATTTTTTTGTGGTAAAATTAGGTGCCTCGGCCTATATTCGGGTCGGCTTATACTCGAGTATATACGGTAACTATTTAATCCTCATGCTACTAGCCTTAGTAAATAGATATTAGGGTATAATATACAATATCTTAATAAAGTTTACACACCTCACATTTATGTAAATATTTTATTAGATCTTTTCATGTGACAACACTGAAGAAATTACACTTTGCTACAATGTAACGTAGTGAGTGTACAGCTTGTATAACAGTGAAAATTTGCCGTCCCCTCAAAATAACTCAACACACAGCCTTTAGTGTCTAAATCGCTGGCAACAAAAGTGAGTACACCCCTAAGTGAAAATGTCCACATTGAGCCCAAAGTGTAAATATTTTATGTGGTCACCATTATTTTCCAGCACTGCCTTAACCCTCTTGGGCATGGAGTTCACCAGAGCTTCACAGATTGCCACTGGAGTCCTCTTCCACTCCTCCATGACGACATCACGGAGTTGGTAAATGTTAGAGACCTTTCGCTCCTCCACCTCACGTTTGAGGATGCCCCACAGATGCTCAATAAGGTTTTGGTCTTGAGACATGCTTGGCCAGTCCATCACCTTTACCCTCAGCTTCTTTAGCAAGGCAGTGGTCATCTTGGAGGTGTGTTTGGGGTCGTTATCATGTTGGAATACTGCCCTGCAGCCCAGTCTCCAAATGGAGGGAATCATGCTCTGCTTCAGTATGTTACAGTACATGTTGGCCTTCATGGTTCCCTCAATGAACTGTAGCTTCCCAGTGCCATCACTCATGCAGCCCCAGACCATGACACTCCCACCACCATGCTTGAGTGTAGGTAAGACACACTTGTCTTTGTACTCTTCACCTGGTTGCGGCCACACACAATTGACACCATTTGAACCAAATAAGTTTATCTTGGTTTCAGACCACAGGACATATTTCCAGTAATCCATGATCTTAGTCTGCTTGTCTTTAGCAAACTGTTTGCGGCCTCTCTTGTGCATCATCCTTAGAAGAGGCTTTCTTCTGGGATGACAGCCATGCAGACCAGTTTGATGCAGTGTGCGGCACTTCCACCTTTGCAGCAATGCTGGCAGCACTCCTATGTCTGTTTTCAAAAGACAAACTCTGGATATGACGCTGAGCATGTGCACTCAACTTCTATGGTTGACCATGGCGAGGCCTGTTCTGAGTGGAGCCTGTCCTGTTAAACCACTGTGTGGTCTTGGCCACTGTGCTGCAGCTCAGTTTCAGGGTCTTGGCAATCTTCTTATAGCCTAGGCCATCTTTATGTAGAGAAACTATTTTTTTTTATATCCTCAGAGAGTTCTTTACCATGAGGTAACCTCCAGTGACCAGTATGAGAGAGTGAGAGTGAAAACACCAAATTTAACACAATTGCTCTCCATTCACACCTGAGACCTTGTAACACTAACGAGTCACCTGACACCGGGGAGGGAAAATGGCTAATTGGGCCTAATTTGGACATTTTCACTTAGGGGGTGTACTCACTTTTGTTGCCAGTGGTTTTGACATTAATGGATGTGTGTTGAGTTAATTGGAGGGGACAGCAAATTTACACTGATATACAAGCTGTACACTCGCTACTTTACATTGTAGTAAAGTGTCATATCTTCAGTGTGGTCACATGAAAATATATAATAAAATATTTACAGAAATGTGAGGGGTGTACTCACTTTTGTGAAATACAGTATTTAAGTGTTTTAAACTTTTTTAAAAAAAATTCCGTTGCTATCTGGTTTATGGGAAGGAAGGGCTTTTTCAGCTAAGCACACCCGCCTGTCTTCATGCTTGAGTGAAGGACTGACAGATTCCAGGAAACAAATATTACATGAATCATCTGCCCGTATTTAAGATGGCTGCAGATAGAAATGCTACGGGGGGGGGGGGTTCTAAGTGATTTCTCAACAAAATAAAGCACTGCGCCATGGATAGATGGGTGAGTTTACTTTGAATATTAAAAACAAATTAAATGTAAGTTTGTGGTGCTCAGATACAGTTAAGTTCCACTTTAAAGTTTAACTAAAGGTTATTTTTTTCAGATTTTGACAGAGTAGTGAGGGGCTAGAACCACTGCCAGATTTTTATTGTTTTCTATGTTCCTATTACTCTGATTTACTCTGCCTAATAAAGTGTTAGATTTTACATGTATATATTTCAATTGTGTATTATTTTGCCTTAAAGTTTAACTTTAAGGCAGGGGCGTACCTAGAGCATTTGGCACCCGGGGCGGATCCTATATCTGGCACCCCCCCCCACATTAAAATGTAAAAACACCCCACTGTGCCCCCGGCATACCTCTGCATCCTTCAATATTTATTTGTCACTACTGTGTACCCCCTCTCCACAACTACATCTCTGGGCCCCTTTACATTACACAGCCCCCTGCACCTCTGGGCCCCTTTACATTACACAGCACCCTGCCCTTCTGGACCCCTTTACATTACACAGCCCCCTGCCCTTCTGGACCTCTTTACATTACACAGTCCCCTGCACCTCTGGGCCCCTTTACATTACACATCCCCCTGCACCTCTGGGACCCTTTACATTACACAGTCCCCTGCACCTCTGGATCTCTTTACATTACACAGCACCCTGCCCTTCTGGACCCCTTTACATTACATAGCACCCTGCACCTCTGGATCCCTTTACATTACACAGCACCCTGCATCTCTGGACCCCTTTACATTACACAGCACCCTGCGCCTCTGGGCCCCTTTACATTACACAGCACCCTGCGCTTCTGGACCCCTTTATATTACACAGCCCCCTGCCCTTCTGGGCCCCTTTACATTACACAGTCCCCTGCACCTCTGGATCTCTTTACATTACACAGAACCCTGCCCTTCTGGACCCCTTTACATTACATAGCACCCTGCACCTCTGGACCCCTTGACATTACACAGCCCCCTGCACCCCTTTACATTACACAGCACCCTGCATCTCTGGACCCCTTTACATTACACAGCACCCTGCATCTCTGGACCTCTTTACATTACACAGCACCCTGCGCCTCTGGGCCCCTTTACATTACACAGCACCCTGCCCTTCTGGACCCCTTTACATTACATAGCACCCTGCATCTCTGGGCCCCTTTACATTAAACAGCACCCTGCTCTTCTGGACCCCTTTACATTACACAGTCCCCTGCACCTCTGGACCCCTTTACATTACACATCCCCCTGCACCTCTGGGACCCTTTACATTACACAGTCCCCTGCACCTCTGGATCTCTTTACATTACACAGTCCCCTGCACCTCTGGATCTCTTTACATTACACAGCACCCTGCCCTTCTGGACCCCTTTACATTACATAGCACCCTGCCCTTCTGGACCCCTTTACATTACACAGCCCCCTGCACCCCTTTACATTACACAGGACTCTGCACCCCTTTACATTAAACAGCACCATGCATCTCTGGACCCCTTTACATTACACAGCACCCTGCATCTCTGGACCCCTTTACATTACACAGCACCCTGCGCCTCTGGGCCCCTTTACATTACACAGCACCCTGCACCTCTGGACCCCTTTACATTACACAGTCCCCTGCACCTCTGGGCCCCTTTACATTACACAGTCCCCTGCAGCTCTGGACCCCCTGCATGTTACACAGACCCCTCTTCAGCGCAGGCCCCCCTTCAGTGTATCCACCACTTCAATGCAGACCCCCCGTTCAGTGCAGACCCCCGTTCAGTGCAGACGCCCCCCCGTTCAGTGCAACCCCCACTCGTTCAGTGCAGGCGCCCCCTCGTTCAGTGTAGCCCCCGCTCAGTGTACCCCCTCTCGTTAAGTGTACCCCCCTTCAGTGTACCCCCCCTCGTTCAGTGTACCCCCCTTCAGTGTACCCCCCCTCATTCAGTAAAGCCCCCCTCGTTCAGTGTACTGTACCCCCCTCGTTCAGTGTACCCCCTTTGTTCAGTGTACCCCCCCTTCAGTGTACCCCCCCTCGTTCAGTGTACCCCCCTTCAGTACCTCAGATCAGCGCAGTGCAGCGGCACATGCATGTAGGTCCCCTCCCCCTGTTTACACATAAACAGAGAGGAGGGGGAGGTGGCTTCACTCTGCTGCTCTGTGCCTGTGTGACATCCGGGACTACACAGACAGGCAGCCCGCGGCCGTGAGAGGAGAGGAGGGTATGGTAGGTGCAGCGGTGTCACTCTGCACCCCCGCACACTCCCTCCCCCCCCTCTCGCCACTGTAGCTAGCTCGCCAGCCTCTCTCTGCCTGTCAGTGTGCCGCTGCCTAAGCCCGCGGCGCTGCCACCGCAGGTTTAGTGCAATCGCGGAGGGAGGTGCCGGTCTGACACCCCCCCAGTGTGTGGTACCCGGGGCGCCCCGCCCCCCTCGTCCCCCCCCTTAGTACGCCTCTGCTTTAAGGGCAAACTTTTATGTTTCAAATTTTGAGAATGGGAAGGGATTGAAACTGTTGTCAGAATTTAATTGTTCTCTATGTCCCTATTAGTGAGATTCACTCTGTCTAATTGCCTAATTGAATAAAAATTCTGGTAACAACTTTCCAAGAGGGGGTTTCCCTCACATTGGAATGACTGCCTCTCACTTTCTGTTGAGTCTACAAGACAGAACATGAAGGGAAATGTCCCTAATGAGAGACAAATGAGAGACAAATGACAGTTATTTTAGCCCTGCCAAACTCCATTAAAAAGTCTTTAGAATTACATTGAACTGTGAGCACAGCCTACCTGCTAAGAACTGTTTTTTTTTCTCCTAGGCTTTATAGCTATAGTGCACTATGCCCCTCATTTCTCCATGATGCCCCTCACATGCCCCTTCCAGCTTCACACATGACTGCGATGGGTGACTTCAAAGACAACTTTTAGAGGCAGTAAGTGTGAGGTTAGACTATATTGGAGCTCAGTTTTTGCTCAAAGCCTAAACATTTGCATGTTAGAGCTTTACAGAGTTTTGTTTCCAAGTGGTGTCCATAAAAAAATATATCTAAATTAAAAAATAAAATATAACTACAGTGAGAAAAAAACAGTTCACCAATCCAAATATACTGGATGGCAAAGCTGTGCAGATCTCAGGAATGGACAAAAAAAATCTTTGGGAGGTGTTATATTAAAGTAGAAGTATAGGCAAAATTTTTCATTTTTTTTTTTTTCATTTTGGATAGACCAACGGAGGGTTAAAACCCCTGTCAGATTTTTTTCACCATCTGTGTCTCATTTCAGAGGTTAGCCGTAACTTCCTTTCCCATAGCCAAACAGGAAGTGAGAGGAATTCCCTGCAAATTAAGTGGTCACCAGAACTAGTGTCCCCATTGAAAGATTTTCGCTCTATTACTTTTCTGGAGACAACCCAAAATTTGGAATTTTCTTTTACTTTCACTTTCAATGATAATGGTAAACAGTAGTGATGAGCCGAACACCCCCGAGTTCGGTTCGCACCAGAACCCGCGAACGGACCGAAAGTTTGCACGAACATTAGAACCCTATTAAATTACAATGGATGCGAACGTTCGGATTCTAAAGTGCTAATTATAACGACTATTATCCATGTTATTGTCCGAAACAGAGTTTGGGAACCCGGCTTCTGCACCAGGGGACATGTATCAATGCAAAAAGAAGTTTTAAAAACGGACGTTTTCCGGGAGCAGTCATTTTAATGATGCATAAAGTGAAAAAAAAAAGTCAAATATTCCTTTAAATATTGTACCTGGGGGGTGTCTAAAGTATGCCTGTGAAGTGCCACGTGTTTCCCGTGTTTAGAACTGTCCCTGCACAAAATAACATTTCTAAAGGGAAAAAAGTCATTTAAAACTGCTTGCGGCTTTAATGCAATGTCTGGTCCCGGTAATATGGATGAAAATCTTTAGGAAAAATGGCATAGCTACCCCATCAACCCCCCCCCCCCTACCCCAGCCCATTACCAGCCCCTTTGGGTCTTATATGGATATTAAGGGGAACCCCGCACACAAAATAAAAAAGGACCTATATACTCTGAACAGCCGTATACAGGCGGTGCATACAAGACAGGGACTGTAGGTTTGTTCGTATGTAGAATCTGTTTATAATTTTGAACAGCTGCATTGTTTAAGTGGAGCTCCATGGCAAATTCCTTTTTTTTAGCTTTTTGTAAAACATAGGGAACGGTTATCACCCCTGTCACATTTTTTTTGCTGTCTGTGCCCCTGTTCAGAACATTTCACCTCACTTTGCGTCCCAATGACAACTGTTTTTGAAATGTGGTGTTTTTATTGAAACAAGGATTGGTGATAAAGCATCAGTAGAGAGGAGACACCTTTCTCCCATATTAATTCTTAAAGGAGAGAATTTTCCTTCCAAGGGGTAGATTTCCTCTCACTTCCTGTTGTCTTCTTCCGTTTGCAAGTAGTAGTAGTTTGTAAGTTGGATGTTTGAAAGTAGGGACCTTCCGTATATACTCTGCAGAAATTGGCCCCTTAGGTGTTGGTGTTGGCACAACACTGAAAGCACTCACAGTTATTCTTGGTGGGTGCTGGAACGCCCTGCTGTCAAGTATAATATCAGGAATTGTAATAACATATAATTGTTGATCAGTGGTAGTAAAAATTGGGCCTTTGATGGTGGTGCTGGTGCCACAACACTGTAAGGCCTGACAGTTACTCTTGGTGGGCGCAGCAATGGGCCCTTCTGTGAATTATTAGATCAATAATTATAATTGCATGCCCCTGTTGAATAGGGGCTGAAAAATTGGGCCTTAGGCACTGGTGGCACAACACTGCAACAGATACTGTACTTGGAGCACAGCAATGAGGCCTGTTGCAAAGTATTGCATGAAAAATTTTAATTACACGCCCCTGTTAAACAGGGGCTGAAAAATTGGGCCTTAGCCACTGGTGGCGTCACCCATAAACCAAAATGATCTTCCAAGCTATCATCGTTAATTGTATCATTGAGGAGGAGGAGGAGGATAGCCAGTCAACATAACAGCACAGGCACTCAGCTTCAGCATCAGTCTTGAAGGGATGTGACATTTTAAAATCAATTAGTCTGTTATATCAGCATCTGGTGTGTGGTAGCTGGTGGTGATCCAAGACTGGTTCATCTTGATGAAAGTCAGTCGATCAACCGAGTCGGTGGGCAGGCGCACCCTGTGATCCGTGACAAATCCTCCAGCAGCACTGAATGTGCGTTCTGAAAGAACGCTGGATGCAGGACAGGCCAGTAGCTCAATTGCATACTGTGCAAGCTCTGGCAAGTGATCCATCCTCAAGACCCAGTAAGCCAGAGGATTTTCGGTGGGGAAGGTGTCCAAGTCTGACCTTGCCCCTAGGTATTCCTGGACCATGTATATCAGACGCTGGCGATGGTTGCTGGAACCGATCATACTTTGGGGCTGCGGACTAAAGAATTGTCTGAACGCATCGGTCAGACGGCCACCTTCCCCACCGCTCCTTCTTTGACTGCCCGAAGCCTCAGCAACTCGTTGTCCAGGACCAGGAGTTTGTAACCTCACAGTCTCTGGGAACGCGTTGCACAGACCTTTCTGCAAGGCCTCCCGGAGTTGTCTCATCCTCTGCTCCCTCTGCGACGGTACGATAAGGTCCGCAACCTTACCCTTGTACCGTGGATCAAGGAGAGTGGCCAGCCAGTAATGGTCCCTCTCCTTGATCCGAAGAATACGAGGATCCTTCCGCAGACTTTGCAGGATCAGGGAGGCCATGCAGCGTAGGTTAGCTGAGGCATTCAGTCCGGAGTCCTCTGGGTCACTAAGGACGACATGATCCGCAGCCACCTCCTCCCAGCCACGTACAAGTCCACTGGTTTCTTGGGACTGTAAATCATCCCTAAAAGACTGCTGCTGATGATGCTGAGTGCCAGCCTCCACCTCCATGCTGACACAATCCTCCTCCTCCTCCTCTTCCTGTGCGATGGGTGGGACAGAAGGAACACTGTCTGGGTAAAGGGGGCCTTGAGAGGCAAGGAAGTCCTCCTCTTCCTGCCTCTGTTCTGCCTCAAGTGCCCTGTCCATTATTCCACGCAGCGTGTGCTCCAACAGGTGGACAAGAGGTACAGTGTCACTGATGCATGCACTGTCACTGCTCACCATCCTCGTGGCCTCCTCAAATGGTGCCAGGACAGTGCATGCATCCCTGATCATGCCCCACTGGCGTGGTGAAAAAAACCCGAGCTCCCCTGACCCTGTCCTGGTGCCGTAGTCGCACAGGTACTCATTGATAGCCCTCTGCTGCATGTGCAGCCGCTGCAGCATGGCCAACGTTGAGTCCCACCTGGTGGGCATGTCACATATAAGGCGGTTCTTGGGCAGGTTCAACTCCTTTTGAAGCTCAGCCAGGCGAGCACTGGCATTATAAGATCTGCGGAAATGCACACAGACTTTCCTGGCCTGCCTCAGGACATCCTGTAAGCCCGGGTACCTGCCCAAGAACCGCTGCACCACCAGGTTAAGGACGTGAGCCATACAGGGCACATGGGTCAGTTGTCCCTGTCGGAGGGCGGAGAGGAGGTTGGTGCCATTGTCGCAAACCACCATTCCTGGCTTAAGCTGGCGTGGCGTCAACCACCTCTCGGCCTGGCCCTGCAGAGCAGACAGGACCTCTGCCCCAGTGTGGCTCCTGTCCCCCAAACACACCAGCGCAAGCACGGCATGGCATCTTTTTGCCTGCGTACTTGCGTAGCCCCTTGAACGCCTACGGAGCACCGCTGGTTCCGAGGACAAACCACAGGAAGAGGCCATGGAGGAAGAAGAAGAGGAGGGGGTGGAGGAGAGAGGTGTGTCACAACCAGTAGTAGCATTTTGGAGGCGTGGCGGTGGAACAACCTCCAACACTACTGCACCTTGTCCTGCATCCTTCCCAGCTGCCAAAAGAGTGACCCAATGGGCCGTGAAAGAAAGGTAACGTCCCTGTCCATGCCTGCTGGACCATGAGTCAGCGGTAATATGCACCTTACCGCTGACCGTCCTGTCCAGCGAGGCCAAGACATTGCCTTCCACATGCCTGTAGAGAGCCGGAATAGCCTTCCGTGCGAAAAAGTGGCGTTTGGGAACCTGCCACTGAGGAACCGCACATTGCACAAACTCACGGAAGGGGGCCGAGTCTACCAACTGAAAAGGCAGCAGTTGAAGCGCTAGCAATTTAGCCAAGCTAGCATTCAACCGCTGGGCATGTGGATGGCTGGGAGTGAACTTCTTTCGACGGTCCAGCAGCTGGGGCAGGGAAATTTGCCTGCTAGAATCGGACGTCGGTGTACTGCTAGCAGAGTGCCCGCAAGTACTTGGCTGTGACACACCTAATTCTACACCTTCATTCCTCTCAGAGCAGGTTTCAGAGAGGACTGAAGGTATACTGGGGTTGGAGATCCCAGCTGATGCGGTGCAAGAAGAGGTCATCTTTGTTCTTTGGTGTGGGTCTTTAAGGTAGGCTTGCCAACGAGCTGCATGGCAGGTCAACATATGTCTGATCAAGCATGTGGTGCCCAAGCGGCTGATGTTTTGGCCACGCGATATACGCTTGAGACATATGTTGCAAACAGCAGCTGTGCGATCTGATGCACTCGCCTCAAAAAAGGCCCACACCAAAGAACTTTTTGAATGACGGGCAGAGGCAGCGCCCTGCACAGGCGGAGCTCTGCGGTGTGATTCCGTCGGTGTGCTGCCCATACGCTGGCCACTCAAGGGCATCCTGCCTCGTTGGAGATGTGCCTCCTCCTCATCCTCCTCCTCCTCTCTCCTATTAGGCACCCAAGTGGAGTCAGTGACCTCATCATCCCCTCCCTCCTCATCACTGGAGCCAATCTGGCAGTATGCTGCAGCTGCTGGAGCATGACTGCCAGATTGGTGTCCTTCTTGAGCATCCCCTCTCTCTGCTCTCACGCTGCTGCCTTCCTCTAGCTGGGTATCATCATCAGATCCTTCCAAACGCTGGGCATCCTCCTGGAGCATGTACCCAACACTGTGCTCAAACAGTTCGGGGGACTCCTCAGGAGGAGGGCATGGTGGGTCTAGGGAAGGATTGACTAATGAAGATAATGATACCAGAGAAGAGGACGCTTTGGCAGCTGCTTTGCCAGTACCCTGAGCCTGGGTGAGAGAGGATGAGGAGGATGAGGTGGGCTTGGTCATCCACTCTACCATGTCTTCGGCATGATGTGGCTCAACATGTCCAGCTGCCGAAAACAAGGACAAGCGTGTCCCATGGCCATGTGCTGATGACAATGCACCGCGTACACGACCAGCACTGTTGCCCCCAGACACAGAGCCTGCTTGCCCTCTTTTTTTGCCTCCTGACTGTCTGCCTCTCCTTGGTTGCCTTCCAGACATTTTAATGGATGGCCTGCAGGGAGATGGGAAAAACAGCAATAAGGGCTACCTTCAGGTGTATATTGTGCAGGAGGCTTAGCAACAATGACACTGACACTGTCCCCTGCCTATCCTTCTCTGTCCCTAAACACAAGGATTGAAAATATGGTTCAGCAAAAAAGTTTTAGAACAGAATAGCACACTGACACTTTCCTTCACTGTCCTACTCTGTCCCTCCCTACAAACAAGATTTAGCACAGAATAGCACACTGATAATTTCTACGAGTGTCCTTCTCTGTCCCTAAACTCAAGGATTGAAAATATGGAACAGCAAAATTGGTTTAGAACAGAATAGCACACTGTCAGTTTCACTCACTGTACCTCTCTGTCCCTCAACTCAAGGATTGAAAATATGGAACAGCAAAATTGGTTTAGAACAGAATAGCACACTGTCAGTTTCACTCACTGTACCTCTCTGTCCCTCAACTCAAGGATTGAAAATATGGAACAGCAAAATTGGTTTAGAACAGAATAGCACACTGTCAGTTTCACTCACTGTACCTCTCTGTCCCTCAACTTAAGGGTTGAAAATATGGTTCAGCAAAATAGTTTTAGAACAGAATAGCACACTGACACTTTCCCTCACTGTCCTACTCTGTCCCTCCCTACAAACAAGTTTTAGCACAGAATAGCACACTGATAATTTCTACGAGTGTCCTTCTCTGTCCCTCAACTCAAGGATTGAATATATGGAACAGCAAAATTGGTTTAGAACAGAATAGCACACTATCAGTTTCACTCACTGTACCTCTCTGTCCCTCAACTCAAGGATTGAAAATATGGAACAGCAAAATTGGTTTAGAACAGAATAGCACACTGTCAGTTTCACTCACTGTACCTCTCTGTCCCTCAACTCAAGGATTGAAAATATGGAACAGCAAAATTGGTTTAGAACAGAATAGCACACTGTCAGTTTCACTCACTGTACCTCTCTGTCCCTCAACTCAAGGATTGAAAATATGGAACAGCAAAATTGGTTTAGAACAGAATAGCACACTGTCAGTTTCACTCACTGTACCTCTCTGTCCCTCAACTCAAGGATTGAAAATATGGAACAGCAAAATTGGTTTAGAACAGAATAGCACACTGTCAGTTTCACTCACTGTACCTCTCTGTCCCTCAACTCAAGGATTGAAAATATGGAACAGCAAAATTGGTTTAGAACAGAATAGCACACTGTCAGTTTCACTCACTGTACCTCTCTGTCCCTCAACTCAAGGATTGAAAATATGGTTCAGCAAAATAGTTTTAGAACAGAATAGCACACTGACACTTTCCCTCACTGTCCTACTCTGTCCCTCCCTACAAACAAGATTTAGCACAGAACAGCACACTGATAATTTCTACGAGTGTCCTTCTCTGTCCCTCAAGTCAAGGATTGAAAATATGGAACAGCAAAATTGGTTTAGAACAGAATAGCACACTGTCAGTTTCACTCACTGTACTTCTCTGTCCCTCAACTCAAGGATTGAAAATATTGAAACAGCAAAATTGGTTTAGAACAGAATAGCACACTGTCAGTTTCACTCACTGTACCTGTCTGTCCCTCAACTCAAGGATTGAAAATATGGAACAGCAAAATTGGTTTAGAACAGAATAGCACACTGTCAGTTTCACTCACTGTACCTCTCTGTCCCTCAACTCAAGGATTGAAAATATGGAACAGCAAAATTGGTTTAGAACAGAATAGCACACTGTCAGTTTCACTCACTGTACCTCTCTGTCCCTCAACTCAAGGATTGAAAATATGGAACAGCAAAATTGGTTTAGAACAGAATAGCACACTGTCAGTTTCACTCACTGTACCTCTCTGTCCCTCAACTGAAAGATTGAAAATATGGAACAGCAAAATTGGTTTAGAACAGAATAGCACACTGTCAGTTTCACTCACTGTACCTCTCTGTCCCTCAACTCAAGGATTGAAAATATGGAACAGCAAAATTGGTTTAGAACAGAATAGCACACTGTCAGTTTCACTCACTGTACCTCTCTGTCCCTCAACTCAAGGATTGAAAATATGGAACAGCAAAATTGGTTTAGAACAGAATAGCACACTGTCAGTTTCACTCACTGTACCTCTCTGTCCCTCAACTCAAGGATTGAAAATATGTAACAGCAAAATTGGTTTAGAACAGAATAGCACACTGTCAGTTTCACTCACTGTACCTCTCTGTCCCTCAACTCAAGGATTGAAAATATGGAACAGCAAAATTGGTTTAGAACAGAATAGCACACTGTCAGTTTCACTCACTGTACCTCTCTGTCCCTCAACTCAAGGATTGAAAATATGGAACAGCAAAATTGGTTTAGAACAGAATAGCACACTGTCAGTTTCACTCACTGTACCTCTCTGTCCCTCAACTCAAGGATTGAAAATATGGTTCAACAAAATAGTTTTAGAACAGAATAGCACACTGACACTTTCCCTCACTGTCCTACTCTGTCCCTCCCTACAAACAAGATTTAGCACAGAATAGCACACTGATAATTTCTACGAGTGTCCTTCTCTGTCCCTCAACTCAAGGATTGAAAATATGGAACAGCAAAATTGGTTTAGAACATAATAGCACACTGTCAGTTTCACTCACTGTACCTCTCTGTCCCTCAACTCAAGGATTGAAAATATGGAACAGCAAAATTGGTTTAGAACAGAATAGCACACTGTCAGTTTCACTCACTGTACCTCTCTGTCCCTCAACTCAAGGATTGAAAATAGGGAACAGCAAAATTGGTTTAGAACAGAATAGCACACTGTCAGTTTCACTCACTGTACCTCTCTGTCCCTCAACTCAAGGACTGAAAATATGGAACAGCAAAATTGGTTTAGAACAGAATAGCACACTGTCAGTTTCACTCACTGTACCTGTCTGTCCCTCAACTCAAGGATTGAAAATATGGAACAGCAAAATTGGTTTAGAACAGAATAGCACACTGTCAGTTTCACTCACTGTACCTCTCTGTCCCTCAACTCAAGGATTGAAAATATGGAACAGCAAAATTGGTTTAGAACAGAATAGCACACTGTCAGTTTCACTCACTGTACCTCTCTGTCCCTCAACTGAAGGATTGAAAATATGGAACAGCAAAATTGGTTTAGAACAGAATAGCACACTGTCAGTTTCACTCACTGTACCTCTCTGTCCCTCAACTGAAGGATTGAAAATATGGAACAGCAAAATTGGTTTAGAACAGAATAGCACACTGTCAGTTTCACTCACTGTACCTCTCTGTCCCTCAACTCAAGGATTGAAAATATGGAACAGCAAAATTGGTTTAGAACAGAATAGCACACTGTCAGTTTCACTCACTGTACCTCTCTGTCCCTCAACTCAAGGATTGAAAATATGGAACAGCAAAATTTGTTTAGAACAGAATAGCACACTGTCAGTTTCACTCACTGTACCTCTCTGTCCCTCAACTCAAGGATTGAAAATATGGAACAGCAAAATTGGTTTAGAACAGAATAGCACACTGTCAGTTTCACTCACTGTACCTCTCTGTCCCTCAACTCAAGGATTGAAAATATGGAACAGCAGAATTGGTTTAGAACAGAATAGCACACTGTCAGTTTCACTCACTGTACCTCTCTGTCCCTCAACTCAAGGATTGAAAATATGGTTCAGCAAAATAGTTTTAGAACAGAATAGCACACTGACACTTTCCCTCACTGTCCTACTCTGTCCCTCCCTACAAACAAGATTTAGCACAGAATAGCACACTGATAATTTCTATGAGTGTCCTTCTCTGTCCCTCAACTCAAGGATTGAAAATATGGAACAGCAAAATTGGTTTAGAACAGAATAGCACACTGTCAGTTTCACTCACTGTACCTCTCTGTCCCTCAACTCAAGGATTGAAAATATGGAACAGCAAAATTGGTTTAGAACAGAATAGCACACTGTCAGTTTCACTCACTGTACCTCTCTGTCCCTCAACTCAAGGATTGAAAATATGGAACAGCAAAATTGGTTTAGAACAGAATAGCACACTGTCAGTTTCACTCACTGTACCTCTCTGTCCCTCAACTCAAGGATTGAAAATATGGTTCAGCAAAATAGTTTTAGAACAGAATAGCACACTGACACTTTCCCTCACTGTCCTACTCTGTCCCTCCCTACAAACAAGATTTAGCACAGAATAGCACACTGATAATTTCTACGAGTGTCCTTCTCTGTCCCTCAACTCAAGGATTGAAAATATGGAACAGCAAAATTGGTTTAGAACAGAATAGCACACTGTCAGTTTCACTCACTGTACCTCTCTGTCCCTCAACTCAAGGATTGAAAATATGGAACAGCATAATTGGTTTAGAACAGAATAGCACACTGTCAGTTTCACTCACTGTACCTCTCTGTCCCTCAACTCAAGGATTGAAAATATGGAACAGCAAAATTGGTTTAGAACAGAATAGCACACTGTCAGTTTCACTCACTGTACCTCTCTGTCCCTCAACTCAAGGATTGAAAATATGGAACAGCAAAATTGGTTTAGAACAGAATAGCACACTGTCAGTTTCACTCACTGTACCTCTCTGTCCTTCAACTGAAGGATTGAAAATATGGAACAGCAAAATTGGTTTAGAACAGAATAGCACACTGTCAGTTTCACTCACTGTACCTCTCTGTCCCTCAACTCAAGGATTGAAAATATGGAACAGCAAAATTGGTTTAGAACAGAATAGCACACTGTCAGTTTCACTCACTGTACCTCTCTGTCCCTCAACTCAAGGATTGAAAATATGGAACAGCAAAATTGGTTTAGAACAGAATAGCACACTGTCAGTTTCACTCACTGTTCCTCTCTGTCCCTCAACTCAAGGATTGAAAATATGGAACAGCAAAATTGGTTTAGAACAGAATAGCACACTGTCAGTTTCACTCACTGTACCTCTCTGTCCCTCAACTCAAGGATTGAAAATATGGAACAGCAAAATTGGTTTAGAACAGAATAGCACACTGTCAGTTTCACTCACTGTACCTCTCTGTCCCTCAACTCAAGGATTGAAAATATGGTTCAGCAAAATAGTTTTAGAACAGAATAGCACACTGACACTTTCCCTCACTGTCCTACTCTGTCCCTCCCTACAAACAAGATTTAGCACAGAATAGCACACTGATAATTTCTACGAGTGTCCTTCTCTGTCCCTCAACTCAAGGATTGAAAATATGTGTAGCGGCCTCACTCTCTCTCCATCTTCTTCATCGGTTTCACGCCAACTCATGTCTAGGGGTTCCTGGGTTGTGAGAGTGAGATGCGCTACGGCCCATGTCCTCCCCATTGTAGTAGGGAGGTGAAGGCCACTTCCTGATGTTTCCTCGGGCCGGTGTGTTCTGTGAATGCACTGAGTCTGTAATTGCAAGCTCACCAGCCTCCCCTTTGCTTCCAGTAACTGGAGTTCACACACCGAAGAAAGGTCCAACACTTGTTTATTTGACACTCCAATACGCAAAGCACAATAAACAATTCTTTTGCAGCAAACTGGTTGGGACCTATAACCTTGCCAACGGTGGGGCGAGCAGATCAAGGCACTTCCTAAAGTTTCAGTTCTATGCCACTGTACTATGACCAGCGGCGCCTAAGCCAATCCGGCTGTTACAGAACAGGAAGGATGGGGTCTCTTCCAGCAACCCCTATGAACAGCAATGGAGCCCTCTTCGATGCGCTGTGGCCCCTATCAGGGGGATGTGTCCTCCCAAGAGAGTTCCCAGAGGCCCACTGTCACCGGGTCGGTGCTGCTCCGGGTCTTCAGTGGGTAACCTCCCCGGCCTCCTCACCTCAGGTACGAGTCCCTCCGCTCAGGGACCCTCGGACAGTCCACCCTAGCGGGACCCAGTCGAAGGTACTGGGCCCCAGGCCTCCTCGACAGTACCTCACCCCAGGCTAAAGGTGCCTGGGATGGACGCCAACATGACTCCGGACCAGGCCATGGGCGCCTGGACCAGACTCCTGGATCTTCAGCACCCAGGCCTAAGGTGCCTGGGTGCGGGCCGCAGCCCTCCTCCTCCGAGGACCTCCTTCTCCGCAAAACGACGACGACGACCTCGTGGTCCGGGCGTCTCCCCCTTTTATCTCCTCCCTTCAACGGCCCGGCGGGTTCCCCGCCCCAGCCATACCATCTCCGGGAAGAGACCAAACAGGGAGCACTGCAGGGGATGATTCTACCTGAAGCCTGTGGGTACCTCGCCACCCACAGGCAAAGGAGAATATTACATCCTCCAATCCTCCACGAAACAAAAAGGGGTCTGAATCCTAACACAATTATACACCTGGGTCACACTATTGCCCAGGTGTATCCCATCAATTTGAGGACCCCGCTACACACTCCCCCCTGTAATTTGACGCTGGTCCCCAGCGTCAGGTGCACACCCATACCTCCCATAAAGTGGTGGCATGGAGTGAAACCCCTGAAGCAATTCCTCTAAAAAAAATTTCCCAAGTGCCAAGACCTGCTCAGGGAATGGGGAACATATAAAACAACTTATGTCATAAAACATTTTTAACATCTGCATAATCACAACCCCTCTCCCACACTGTCTAAGAGCCACCCACTCTCAATGATCTTGACTGACGATTCTCCTGCAGGGGAAAGAAAAACAACATCCTAACATAATTTCGTGTCATTTGGGATGAGTGGGCCCGTCAGCCGAGAGACCCACTCACTCCAACAAGCAAGGTGATGTGTGTGTGAAACATTTTCAGACATTTGTTGCGCAACACTGCCACCTGGTGACAGCGCCGCGGTCATGACACTCAACGAATCTTCGTTCTTCCAGCTTTTCCTACTCTGCCACTATTCCCAAATGTCCTTGCCTTTGGCACATGAAGAAAAGGGGAAACACGAAAACACAACAGTCCCCAAGTCTCCAACGAGAAAAAGAAAAGCCCAAACAAAAACAGGGCACAGTCCTGCGTGTCTGGGAATGGCTCTTCCAGAAAGTTCAAGTGCACAAAAGAAATAAACAGGAGTTCTTTTCTCCTATAAGTAAAACTTTGGATCCGGCAGGTACAGGGGTTTCAGGTGTTTGTCAAATGCCTCTATCGAATACTCGACATCTTCTCCTTCTCTTCTGCAAATGACTATCTTGTCAGCATGGATATGGCGCCCCTATTTCCATTCAGCTTTGCAGTCCTCAAACCTCTTAGACACTGCCGGCACACATTCCAGGTACCTGCGAGCATGGGGCACCTTCAACTTGTCCCACACAAACTCGTCATACCATCTTGTTCTCCAGACTTCCACCTCATACAGCAAGTCCCGGGGTAGATACGGGTACTCCCACCCATATTCCCGAGCTACTTTATGGCAAAACAGTCTCTGCAAGCGGGCCAAAGGTGGCATAGTGGCTCTCTCTCCAGTTCCAGGCAGCACAATAGCTTCCGGATGCCGAGGTACCTTTACCAGCTCCCTGGAAATGACTTTCGGCGCTCTCAGAGAAGCGCGGGGTGTCCCCACAACCAAAGTAGGTGAGGTAACAGTAGCTGAGGACACAGGTGGAGGGGTAGGCTCCCTCGCAAGCTGTGGGTCTTCCACCCGAGGCGTGCTGTCTCCTGTGTACATAGGTGAATCCCGTACCGCACGGGAAACAAGAAGTGGCACTCTATCCCAGCCCTTGCGGCTGAACAGTTCGTCTATCTCGCCATCATCTCCGCAATCAGACAGCGACTCTAGGTCGGAGGTGTCATACATCTCCGCAGGCAGATATCTTTCGGTGGACACAGAATCAACCTCCCCGGGGGGCTCCACCTCCAATGGGCCCCCGACACCTCCAACCACCACCACAGTCCCAGCCCCTGGCTCACCTGACCCTTGTAGACTGGGATGTCCGGGACTTCCTTCTCGACCGGCGCCATCCAGGCCAGGCAAGCAGCGGGGTGAAGCTCGACCACGTCCATAGGATGCCTGTACTAGGCCAACTTTCCTCTTCGGGGGTGGGAGCAGAGAACTTGTGGCGACCGAGGCAGCATCCTCGGATTTTTCTCTGTTGGGCAGTCCATCGCCCTGGTCAGCGCGCACGGGAACCTCGACAGAGGCCTTGACCTCCCCTTCCGGAGTAGCAGTACCCGTGAGGTGGTTGAGGCGAAGGGCCCGGGGCCTTGCTGTGGACGACTCGACCTCAAAAAGGAATTCTCTGCACTCCTCACATCGCCCGAATGGCTTCAGGGTGACCACCAGTCCCGAGCAGCCGGGACAGATCACACCGAGGGCCTCCGTGTCTCTGCAAGTGTACAGAGCCAACCGCCCTCGGGGCCTAAGTCTTATCCCCGTGTCTGTGATGAGGGCAGCAAAGGAAGTCATTCTCGTGGGGTGAGGAACCATAATCCATGGGGCACTTGAGGTCATCCCGACTATCTGCTGCTCCATCATGCACTGACCCCGCGCCGGAGTCTCCACGTGTATCCCCACACTTGGCCAGACTCCTCCCATGAGCTGTACATTTTCGCGGGCTTCTTCTTGACTCCGCCCACGAACGATGTCGCCATGGGGTGCCTCGTGGCGCAGTGCGTTAACAGTCCCCACGTGCAGTACGTCACACGGCTGGACCTCTCCCTTTTTCCGCTCCTCCGCATGGGCCTTTCCCTTGTTAGGGTCATTTCCACAACTCCGAGCAGGGACGCACTTTGGCCAGTAATATGGCCGATCTGCTCGGAACTCCTCTGGGCAGCAAAGTTCAAATGTAGACATTCTCAAGTCCATCTTTAGAACACACTCTATCCCGGACTCACGAGCCCCCACGTGTAGCGGCCTCACTCTCTCTCCATCTTCTTCATCGGTTTCACGCCAACTCATGTCTAGGGGTTCCTGGGTTGTGAGGGTGAGATGCGCTACGGCCCATGTCCTCCCCATTGTAGTAGGGAGGTGAAGGCCACTTCCTGATGTTTCCTCGGGCCGGTGTGTTCTGTGAATGCACTGAGTCTGTAATTGCAAGCTCACCAGCCTCCCCTTTGCTTCCAGTAACTGGAGTTCACACACCGAAGAAAGGTCCAACACTTGTTTATTTGACACTCCAATACGCAAAGCACAATAAACAATTCTTTTGCAGCAAACTGGTTGGGACCTATAACCTTGCCAACGGTGGGGCGAGCAGATCAAGGCACTTCCTAAAGTTTCAGTTCTATGCCACTGTACTATGACCAGCGGCGCCTAAGCCAATCCGGCTGTTACAGAACAGGAAGGATGGGGTCTCTTCCAGCAACCCCTATGAACAGCAATGGAGCCCTCTTCGATGCGCTGTGGCCCCTATCAGGGGGATGTGTCCTCCCAAGAGAGTTCCCAGAGGCCCACTGTCACCGGGTCGGTGCTGCTCCGGGTCTTCAGTGGGTAACCTCCCCGGCCTCCTCACCTCAGGTACGAGTCCCTCCGCTCAGGGACCCTCGGACAGTCCACCCTAGCGGGACCCAGTCGAAGGTACTGGGCCCCAGGCCTCCTCGACAGTACCTCACCCCAGGCTAAAGGTGCCTGGGATGGACGCCAACATGACTCCGGACCAGGCCATGGGCGCCTGGACCAGACTCCTGGATCTTCAGCACCCAGGCCTAAGGTGCCTGGGTGCGGGCCGCAGCCCTCCTCCTCCGAGGACCTCCTTCTCCGCAAAACGACGACGACGACCTCGTGGTCCGGGCGTCTCCCCCTTTTATCTCCTCCCTTCAACGGCCCGGCGGGTTCCCCGCCCCAGCCATACCATCTCCGGGAAGAGACCAAACAGGGAGCACTGCAGGGGATGATTCTACCTGAAGCCTGTGGGTACCTCGCCACCCACAGGCAAAGGAGAATATTACATCCTCCAATCCTCCACGAAACAAAAAGGGGTCTGAATCCTAACACAATTATACACCTGGGTCACACTATTGCCCAGGTGTATCCCATCAATTTGAGGACCCCGCTACATATGGAACAGCAAAATTGGTTTAGAACAGAATAGCACACTGTCAGTTTCACTCACTGTACCTCTCTGTCCCTCAACTCAAGGATTGAAAATATGGAACAGCAAAATTGGTTTAGAACAGAATAGCACACTGTCAGTTTCACTCACTGTACCTCTCTGTCCCTCAACTCAAGGATTGAAAATATGGAACAGCAAAATTGGTTTAGAACAGAATAGCACACTGTCAGTTTCACTCACTGTACCTCTCTGTCCCTCAACTCAAGGATTGAAAATATGGTTCAGCAAAATAGTTTTAGAACAGAATAGCACACTGACACTTTCCCTCACTGTCCTACTCTGTCCCTCCCTACAAACAAGATTTAGCACAGAATAGCACACTGATAATTTCTACGAGTGTCCTTCTCTGTCCCTCAACTCAAGCATTGAAAATATGGAACAGCAAAATTGGTTTAGAACAGAATAGCACACTGTCAGTTTCACTCACTGTACCTCTCTGTCCCTCAACTCAAGGATTGCAAATATGGAACAGCAAAATTGGTTTAGAACAGAATAGCACACTGTCAGTTTCACTCACTGTACCTCTCTGTCCCTCAACTCAAGGATTGAAAATATGGAACAGCAAAATTGGTTTAGAACAGAATAGCACACTGTCAGTTTCACTCACTGTACCTCTCTGTCCCTCAACTCAAGGATTGAAAATATGGAACAGCAAAATTGGTTTAGAACAGAATAGCACACTGTCAGTTTCACTCACTGTACCTCTCTGTCCCTCAACTCAAGGATTGAAAATATGGAACAGCAAAATTGGTTTAGAACAGAATAGCACACTGTCAGTTTCACTCACTGTACCTCTCTGTCCCTCAACTCAAGGATTGAAAATATGGTTCAGCAAAATAGTTTTAGAACAGAATAGCACACTGACACTTTCCCTCACTTTCCTACTCTGTCCCTCCCTACAAACAAGATTTAGCACAGAATAGCACACTGATAATTTCTACGAGTGTCCTTCTCTGTCCCTAAACTCAAGGATTGAAAATATGGAACAGCAAAATTGGTTTAGAACAGAATAGCACACTGTCAGTTTCACTCACTGCACCTCTCTGTCCCTCAACTCAAGGATTGAAAATATGGTTCAGCAAAATAATTTTAGAACAGAATAGCACACTGACACTTTCCCTCACTGTCCTACTCTGTCCCTCCCTACAAACAAGATTTAGCACAGAATAGCACACTGATAATTTCTACGAGTGTCCTTCTCTGTCCCTAAACTCAAGGATTGAAAATATGGAACAGCAAAATTGGTTTAGAACAGAATAGCACACTGTCAGTTTCACTCACTGTACCTCTCTGTCCCTCAACTCAAGGATTGAAAATATGGTTCAGCAAAATAGTTTTAGAACAGAATAGCACACTGACACTTTCACTCACTGTACCTCTCTGTCCCTAAACTCAAGGATTGAAAATATGGTTCAGCAAAATAGTTTTAGAACAGAATAGCACACTGACACTTTCCCTCACTGTACCTCTCTGTCCCTACAAACAAGGATTAGCACAGAATAGCACACTGTCACTGACACTCTCCCTACCTATCCTTATTTGTCCCTAAACACAAGGAATCCAGGAATAGTAAAGGAAAAATAATGACACTGTCCCTGCCTATGCTTCTCTTTCCCTGCTCCGGAACACACTATACAAGGCCGCCGCGCTGGCGGCCTTTTATAGTGTGGGGCGTGTACTAAACCCCATCAGCAATAATTGGCCACAGGCATCCTGCCTGTGGCCAATCATTGCTCTCCTCGCTGCCGGCGCTGTGATTGGCCAAGCATGCGGGGTCACAGTGCATGCTTGGCCAATCACAGCGCCTGGATGACACTGCGATGGCGTAGTGCATTGTGGGCCATTCGCGTCACTCGAATTTGGCGCGAACGGCCCAATTCGTTCGATCTTCGTCGAACGATCGAACAGCCGATGTTCGAGTCGAACGTATGTTCGACTCGAACACGAAGCTCATCCCTAGTAAACAGGACAAATAGAAAGGGTTAATCTCCCTAAAGGGGGCACAGCCGGCAATAAAAAAACAGACAGGGGTTGGAATACCAACTAAAACAAAAAGTTCTGCCTTTGGTTATACTTTAATAGAATAGGCAGTTGGTTGAAAAATAAGACCAAGAATAACTGTAACTTGCAGTTTACTAAAAAGGTGCAAAGTTAGAAGCAATAATAGGGGTTAAGGATGGCAATGATCATGCGTACACTACAGAATAATACAAACCACATTATGAAAGCTGCACAATAATGAACTTTTCACAGCAATGTCTCTTTGGCTCAGTCATGGTAATATCTGGTTCCATAGCATAGTCTCCATAAGCTTCTATCACAACAAAGAGTCTAGTTGAGAATCACTACTTCAGTAAAACAGTTCAGAGCCTGAACAGCTACTTGCATTTATCCACCTAAACAGCATCCCTCAGTCCAGAGTAGACCTGGTAACACAGGGGGACAGCTGGAGGGATCCCAGTACAAAGTGCTCTCCTACTGGAACTGTAGTACTTCGGTAACCATTGGGAAGGGGCTCCCTCCCCAGTAGCTGTAGAACCTAAATACTATTAAGCTGCTGTCCAGCTGTCCGTTTGCTACTTCTGCCAGTGAAGGGCCTCTCACTTGTCAGCAGATCACTTGCCTAGCTACGTCTACCTCATCAGGTTGGGCCTCTCCAAGCTACTGAGGGAGAGAAGCCTTGGAACTTATCTTCCTTGGGCATGTCCAAGAACCAAGAGAGAAGTGGGAAACTGAGTAAAATGGGCCTGTGCTTGCATATGGGCATAGTGAGTAAATGGGTACTCTGCAATGACATTTCTTCCATATATGTATTTCAGCTCTATCATTTCCTGTTTTGTGTGGAGTTCAGATATAATTAAATTTATATGTAAATAGGTAAACTGAACTTGGCATGTACCAGCAAGGGCAGTGTCACCCTTCCAGAGTACATCTCTACCTTCCATCAACAGAGGGCACTTTATGAGAAGAGTATGTTCTAGGCAGGAAAGTGGAAGTTACAGAAGAAGTGCTTAAATAAGGAGTAGGCAACCTTTTGAGAGGTGGAGATCTACCTGAACAACATAAAAGAGATCAAGGATCACAGGGTTCAGCACCTTTTTTGTTTTTAAGAAATTAACTAGCAAGTCCTAACGAAATTGTAATAAAAACCTAAAAACAATAATAAAACAAATGTCATGTGTAACAGTATAAACCTAGGCTACCTTAAAAATGAACAGTGTCCGTCAGCAGAGCAGTGAACAGTCAGTAGGGCAGTGAACAGTGTGTGGACAGTGTCTTTAAGGCAGTGGATGGTGTGTGGACAGAATCATTAGGGAAGTGGATGGTGTGAGTAGGGCAGTGGACATTGTCAGTAGTGCAGTGAACAGTCAAAAGGGCAGAGGTTGGTGTCAGTCAGTAGAGCAGTGGACAGTGTAAGTCAGTAGAGCAGTGGACCATGTCAGTAGGGCAGAGGATCTGTCAGTGGTTTTAAAAAAAAATTATTGTAAGTTTTTATTGAAAAAAATATATTAAAAACATACATTATAGTTTGCATTAGGTGCAAAATGAGTACAAATGAGTAGACATATCATAAGGAACTAAGCAGCATTAGGAACCCCCTGATAGAGTTTAAGCCTGCCACCCCAAAGGGGTTCTGACTGTGGAGAGGCCACTCCAACCCAGATGGATCCAATAGTTGGGATTGTAAAAGTCCCAAACATGGAGAGCTACAGTCATCAGTCTAGAGTGGACTTCAATCAGGACAAGGAGTCCACCCTTCACAAGTTGACAAACTATAACATAAGAGCATGTAATAGAAGGGGTAACATCGGTTGGCGACACCAGAGGGGAATATGATGCTTAGTGTATAGAACTTGTTAAAGCTGTATTAATGATGTACCTAACTATATGCTCAGTGAGCTGGATTGATTGATATGTGGGGTAGGGGAAGTAAAGGATGGTTCCACGTTGTAAAGTTGAAGTGAAGCAGTTTCCAGAGGTTGTGGGCCAGAGGTGTTATTGTTCAGGATCAGTTAAGTGAGATCTACACTCCTGTGGTCCACAATCAATTTTGCCCATGCTTTGTAGAAGGAGGTGGTGGACATCTTGGCTTTAGCAAATGAGAATTCCATTTGGAAGTTTGAGTTTACAGTCGTACGGTGTCCGTCATAGTTGGAGAATGTGATGATTTCCACTTTTTTGCTAGAGCTAGGCATGCAGCAATCAGAATGTGGGTTACCAGTACCTTGAGGTGACTAGGCCAGGTAGGAAGCGATAGGCCCAGCAGTAGATCCAGTGATGTCATAGGGAAGGTTACCTCGCACAGAGAGGAGATGAAGCTGGATATCTCTTGCCAATAATTTGTGATAACTGAGCGGTCCCACCATATATGGTGCAGTGATCCAGTAGTATGGCATGGCATCCTCTCCAGCATTTTGCTTGTTGCCATTGAGTGGTTAGTGAGGGGTTTTCCAAGAAAGTGGGCCAAAATGTAATGGATGAAAAGAGAGATTCAGGAATTGGTGTGATGAGCAATCTGTAGGCCAAAGAGATTTCTTTGGTTTTGGGGTTGTCGGTGTCATAGAATTTCAGAAGGTTGCATGATAGGGAGTCTTTGGTTGTCCATTGCAATTTGAATAAAAAGGAGCGTATTCTTAGGTATAGAAAAAATGTTCTAGGTCAAAGGCCATACTCTTTCTGTAATTAAGAGAAGGAGTGCAGTACCGTTGTGGCAAAGATCAATCCCAGGTTGGTGATACCTGCATCTATCCAAGTGGATAGGGATAAGTCTGGTGATAAAAGCTCCACGGCTTTAGTAGGTAGAAGTGTTAGGATGGAGGTTGGTAACCCTTTGCTGATTTGTGGAATTGCTGACCATACTCGTAAGGTGGTGGTTAGGGTACCTAAAGGTTGGTGTTTAGGTATATAGTTGAGGAAGCTGGCAGTAAGAATACATTTTGGGTCTGCAGAGAGAGTTGTAGACTATTTGTTTCCAGGTCGTGTGGGTGTCTTTTGTCCAATTATATTATGTTTTACAATTTTATTATTTTCAATATTTTTTTTACTAATTTATTTTAGCAGCCCTGTTGGGGGGGCTTTGGTCTGTTTAGACCCCTGATGTCTCACTTTTGAGATAGAGAAAGAGGCTTAAGGACATATTCATCAATCTCCATCTCTCTAGCCTGAGCTGCACAGAATGATTGAACAGGAAGAGCTCTGCACAGACTCCCTGTTCATTCACAAACCGAAGCATAGTAAACACTGTACTATGCTTCAATTATTTCAGTTATGAATTAACACAGTGAATATCGGTACCAACAACACACAGGGGGACCCGGGAAACAGAAGTAAGGAGAACCTGGACAGGAGAGCAGCGGGGGTGGTATTTACATGAACTGATCCTGTATTTTCCTCCTGCAGCAGCTGGAGGGAAAGAAGGAGAAGCTGACATTCAGCTGCTACAGGAGAAAAACACAGAGCATTGTTTCCTGTAAATGCTGCACCCACTCCTGTCCAGGTTCCAGGGGTCAGCAAGGAAGGGACGCAATCTACCCGTCACCTGCCCCTGATCAATGGGTAAATCACGATCGATGGGTTGCAGACCCCCTGGCTTAGACTGTGGTTTCTCTCCAATACCAGTCAGTCAGTCTTCAAAAAAGTAGTTTAATTTAAAAGTAATGTAATTTTCATTTTAATGAAGCTGCAGGCATACACCTAACTAAAGAATCTGTGCTATAAGTGCAGTCATTCTTTAACGCTTAACTCCAGGCAGAAATATTACTAGATTCCTTACCTTTAAACAATGTAATTATGTCTTCGGATGCAGTATTTCACCCACTGAGTAATCACATTTTTACCCCTGTATAATAAGGAGTTATTCCCCTTTACTTCTATTTCATAAGATAAGCGGGCCACTATCCCTGCTCTAGTCCCAACCATGGGTCTTGTAGCACCCTTTATTAACAGTGTAGCTAAAAAACATGATCATGGCCTAACCCCCCCAGTGTGTCGTTTATTCATTACTGTAGTGGGTCTGTCCCGCCCACTGTACATTATAGTTTATTTACAGTGAAGTAGGCAGAGCCAGGTTCCAGTGTGACCCATCCAGTGTGACCCATCCACTGACCTGTCCACCACTAGTGTCATTGGATTGACAGACCCATATTTTTCTGAGGCATACAGACTATAGGTTGTGATGTTGGATGTCCTATTGATCTATTCTCCCAGTAGCCAGGCCAGTGGTGGCCAGTCCATATGGGGAGCAGGGGCACTGCCTCCCTAATCCATTTGTCCGGGCCCCTAATCTACATGCAGGGTACCAGACGCATGGATTTTAATGTTTGTTTTTTTAAAGCACAATTGACCTCCCAAAAAAGGGTGGGCTCGGGGCACAGAGCACTGCACCCTGAGCCCACCCAGTTGTGTGACAATAGCAAAATAATATTTGCTATTGTCTTCCTGATTCTCCTCCCGGCCAATCAGGAAGCGGGTCCTGAGACCCGATAGGCCAGGTTGCCTTCCCAGCCGTCTCCTGTGGGGGGAGGGGGTGTCGCTGGTTTGCGCCCCCTCCAAAATTTTGAGCACCAGCCGCCACTAAGCATGACTGTAGGACCAGAAGAGGCTGTGATGTCATCCATTTACGACTAAGGCTGCTTTTACACTAATGCATTTTGCTGCTTTTTTACTAAAAACGCAACAAAAAAGCAATCCCTTTAAATACTATGGGATGCTTCACACCACTGAACTACAGGTGCAGGACATTTTGAAAAGTCCTGTATGTTATATCTTTTGGTTTTCAAAACTGCACCATAAATGCAGGTCCCCATTGAAATGAAAAGAAAGCACGTCAAAAAACGCATCAAAAGTGCTTAAAAATGCACCTGCATTGCTTCTTTAGTTGCGTTTTTTGAGTGACATGTCCAAGTTTCACAGGTGCATGCTGGTTAATATGCAGCCCTAAAACGCACTGGCAACGGATCAAGATTGCGGCAAAAAATGCATATGCGTTTTTGCAACTGAGCAGTGTGAATGCAGCCTAACATTGATTTCTCAGAATAGAGGTAAGTAACAGAAAGACGTTCTGCATATTTTTAATTTGAATAGGAAATGAAAACTCAGGAGAAAAAAATTAGTGCATCTTGGAGTCTTTCTTTAGTGACAGGTACAAATGTCTAATGATATGAAATGAAAGCAAACAGTGAATCAGAAATGATATAGGAATGCAAACAATACGAAGCATTAAAAATAACTTAATTTTTATGCATGCTAAGATAATGTGGAGGAATTCAGAAATGCTTATTCAAAAACGATGTATGTAAGAAAAAAAAAAAAAACTTAAATCAGATGCTGTCGAATAATTTGGGCCAGCAGCCAAGTCTTTTGATATGGGGACTAGGGCCAAGATTGTGGTCAATGGAGCCAGCATCGCTCTTTAAGATGATTTATTTATAAAATCATTTCTATGGCTCAGCCAAGACTTCTTTCCCTGGGGATGCCTGATCTGCACACTTTTTTTTTTAAACTTTGTTCATTTTTTAAGTAAATTGCAGCGTTCTATATGTATGCAATGTAGAGGAAAATAGGCATGTTTCCATACAAAATGTTGTCTGCCTATTTTGGAAAAAAGATCAGATTTTTTTTTTAATCATCTACATTACCAGAATGCTTCAGCATCAAACATCCATCTGTTCTATACTGAAATGTAGTAATTACTTTTGCAATGAAAAAACTAAGCTAACATCAAAATTTAAATAAGGCTCTGTGTATGTATGTATATATATATATATATATATATATATATATATATATATACACAGTTGTGCTCATAAGTTTACATACCCTGGCAGAATTTATGATTTCTTGGCCATTTTTCAGAGAATATGAATGATAACACAAAAACTTTTCTTTCACTCATGGTTAGTATTTGACTGAAGACATTTATTACCAATCAATAGGGATGAGCCTGATGTTCGAGTCGAACGTAAGTTCGATTCGAACACCGGGTGTTCCCCTGTTCGCTGAATAGCGAACAATTTGGGGTGTTCACAGCAAATTCGAAAGCCACGGAACACCCTTTAAAAGTCTGTGGCAGAAATCAAAAGTGCTAATTTTAAAGGCTTATATGCATGGTATTGTCATAAAAAGTGTTTGGGGACCGGGGTCCTGCCCCAGGGGACATGTATCAATGCAAAAAAACTTTTTAAAAACTGCCATTTTTTCGGGAGCAGTGATTATAATAATGCTTAAAGTGAAACAATAACAGTGAAATATTCCTTTAAATTTCGTACCTGGGGGGTGTCTATAGTATGCCTGTAAAGTGGCACATTTTCCCTGTGTTTAAAACAGTTCCTGCACAAAATGACATTTCTAAAGGAAAAAAAGTAATTTAAAACTACTCGCAGCTATAATAAATTGTCGGGTCCCGGCAATACAGATAAAAGTTTTTGAAAAAATCGGCATGGGTTTCCCCCCCAGTCCATTACCAGGCCCTTTGGGTCTGGTATGAATATTAAGGGGAACCCCGAACCTAAATAAAAGAAAAATATTGCGTGGGGGTCCCCCCAATTTCCATACCAGGCCCTTCAGGTCTGGTATGGATTTTAAGGGGAACACCGCGCCAAAATAAAAAATGGCGTGGGGGTCCCCCAAAAATCCATACCAGACCCTTTTCCAAGCACACAACCTGGCAGGCCGCAGGAAATGAGGGGGGGACGAGAAAGAGCCCCCCTCCTGAACCGTACCAGGCCACATGCCCTCAACATGGGGAGAATGTCCCCATGTTGATGGGGACAAGGGCCTCATCCCCACAACCCTTGCCCGGTGGATGTGGGGGTTTGCGGGCGGGGGGCTTATCGGAATCTGCAAGCCCCCTTTAACAAAGGGGACCCCCAGATCCCGCCCCCTATGTGAATTGGTAACGGGGTACATTGTACCCCTACCATTTCATAAAAAAGTGTTGAAAATGGTAAAAAACACAGTAGACAGCTTGGGACATGTCCTTTATTAAAAAAAAAAAAAAATTCCAGTGATGTACATTCATTCTCGAGCGGAGGATACGGAGAAAAAAAAAAACCCGCCGACACAATCAGCCTCCATGGGTGGTTCCCGTCGAATGACACTACACCCGCCGTGACAGCTCTTAAATAGCTGAAGGTGGGGCCACCATGGGGAAATGCCGTGGGGTTACCCAGTGACATGTACTGGTGACCCCGCCCCCTCTGACGCCACTGGAAACCCCACTGGATTTTTTTAAAAATTTTTAGCGTGGGGTTCCCCTTAAAATCCATATCAGACCAGAAGGGTCCCCTACGCTATTTTTTTAAACACAATTAGCGCAGGGTTCCCCCTAATATACATACCAGATCTGAAGAGCCTGGTATGGAATTTGGGGGAACCCATGCCATTTTTTTCAATGACTTTTATCTGTATTTTTAAATTACATTTTTTCCTTTGGAAATGTAATTTTGTGCAGGGACTGTTCTAAACACGGGAAAAATGCGCCACTTTACTGGCATACTATAGACACCCCCAGGTACGAAATTTAAAGGAATATTTCACTTATATTGCTTCACTTTAAGCATTATTAAAATCACTGCTCCCTAAAAAAGTGCAGTTTTTAAAACTTTTTTTTTGCATTGATACATGTCCCCTGGGGCAGGACCCAGGTCCCCAAACATTTTTTATGACAATAACTTGCATATTAACCTTTAAAATGAGCACTTTTGATTTTTTACGTTCGTGTCCCATAGACTTTAACGGTGTTTGCGTATTCAAAATAATTTTTCGCCTGTTCGCATGTTCTGCTGCAAACTGAACCGGGGGGTGTTCCGCTCATCCCTATCAATCAACTGTGTTTAATCTTTTTAAATCATAATAACAACAGAAACTACCCAAATGACCCTGATCAAAAGTTTACATACCGCAGTTCTTAATAACGTGTATTGCCCCCTTTTACATCAATGACACCTTGAAGTCTTTTGTGGTATTTGTGGATGAGGCTCTTTATCTTCTCAGATGGTAAAGCTGCCCATTTCTCTTGGCAAAAAGCTTCCGGTTCCTGTAAATTCTTGGGCTGTCTTGCATGAACCGCACGTTTGAGATCTCCCCAGAGTGGCTCAATGATATTGAGGTCAGGAGACTGAGATGGCCACTCCAGAACCTTCACTTTATTCTGCTGTAGCCAATGACAGGTTGACTTGGCCTTGTGTTTTGGATCATTGTCATGTTGGAATGTCCAAGTACGTCCCATGCGCAGCTTCCTGGCTGATAAATGCAAACGTTCCTCCAGTATTTTTTGATATCATACTACATTCCTCTTGCCATCATTTTTGACCAAATTTCCTGTGCCTTTGTAGCTCAGACATCCCCAAAACATCAGTGATCCACCTCCGTGTTTCACAGTAGAAATGGTGTACCTTTCATCATAGGCCTTGTTGACGCCTCTCCAAATGTAGCCGCGTTTATGGTTTTGGCCAAAAAGCTCAATTTTGGTCTCATCACTCCAAATGACCTTGTGCCAGAAAATTTGAGGCTTGTCTCTATGCTGTTTGGCATATTGTGAGTGGGATACTTTGTGGCATTTGCGTAGTAATGGCTTTCTTCTGGCGACTCGACCATGCAGCCCATCTTTCTTCAAGTGCCTCCTTATTGTGCATCTTGAAACAGCCACAACACATGTTTTCAGAGAGTCCTGTATTTCATCTGAAGTTATTTGTGGGTATTTCTTTGCATCCCGAACAATTTTCCTGACAGTTGTGGCTATATTTTTAGTTGGTCTACCTGACCGTGGTTTGGTTTCAACAGAACTCCTCATTTTCCACTTCTTGATTAGAGTTTGAACACTGCTGATTGGCATTCTCAATTCCTTCAATATCTTTTTATATCCCTTTCCTGTTTTATACAGTTCAACTACCTTTTCCCACAGCTCCTTCGACAATTCTTTTGCTTTCCCCATTACCCAGAATTCAGAAACGTCAGTGCAGCACTGGATGAAACATGCAAGGGTCTGTCAGGAGTCCAGAAACTCATTGACCTTTTATACACATACACACTCATTACAAGCAAACAGATCATATATGAGGATGGTTACCTTTAATAGCCATTCAAATCCCTATGTGTCAACTTGTGTGCATGTTATCAGGCCAAAATCACCAAGGTATGGAAACTTTTGATCAGGGTCATTTGGGTAGTTTCTGTTGTCATTATGATTTAAATAGAGTAAATACAGTTGATTGATAATAAATGGCTTCAGCCAAACACTAACCATGAGTGAAAGAAATGTTTTTGTGTTATCATTCATATTCTCTTAAAAATGGCCAAGAAATCATAAATTCGGCCAGGGTATGTAAACTTATGAGCATAACTGTATATATATATATATATATATATATATACACAGTATAGTGGGGGGTCAGCAAGCCGTAAAGCCACCCCCCCCCCAGCCTCCGCCACTCTCATGTTCACTGTAGAGCGCAGAGCAGGAGGCAGCATAGTACTGGATGGAGGGCGGAAGCTGCCTCAGTTAACCTTTCAAGTTATCCAGCAGGTGACTGGTTGCTAGGCAGTCCTGGAAACCAATCACCAGTTTGTTATGAAAATGTAGCACTGCCCCTTGGGGACTGCTTGGATTTACCTGCTCATCTACACCACCATGACCCTGTGAACATTCCAACCCACCTGACACTCTGGGTTCAGACATCTTTGCACCACCTTAAAGTAATACGTCAAACCACTCAATGAGTTTATAAATGTTTGCAAAGGTGGGCAATTGCCCTGTCACCAATGACCAGGCCAATTTAATGCCATCTAAACAGCGATTCCCGAAGAGGTGTCCTTGCAGCGGTTCCACTAGTGACGATCTCCTGATACACAGCACAAAGTATAGGTTGTAGGACTATCAGGGTGGTGCTGGATAGATGTCTGATGATCAGCAAGCAGTAATGGGCCCTTCTCAGCTGGGTTGGGATGTTTTACCCTGCATGGTAGGCTGCGACCTCGCCCTCTCTGAACAGAGAGGTCCAACACACCAGGCCCAGGAGGAAGAGAGTGTAGTCTCTGTCTATTTTATGCTCTTCCCAGCATTCTCTCTGATGATAGCAAAGATCCCTGGTATATGTAGTCCAAGTGCATAGTCCTACTGAGCAATTGCAATTCGGAGGAATTACTAATCCCAAAATCCCTTTGGATCGGCTCACAGATATGATGTCAGTTAGTGATGCTGGGCACTAGAGGGACAATACAGTACATGGAAATGACAGGAAATCTGTATGCTTTGCAATTGTAGTCCACATTGCTCCAAAAAGTTAACACTGGCAGCTCCCGCTCCTCCTCCCGTGTTCTATCCAGCACTATGTATCTCCTAATCTCCGCCCCTGCTGTACACACGCTGTCAGGTAGTACTGTACGTGCCACCTACACTGCGCTGTGTTTGTGTGGGGGGATAATGTAAAGAGGACAGAGGAGACACTGTTGGAGGGGGGACAGAGGACACTAGAGTGAGGGGGGGGCGATGAGAAATGGACAGATGGGGGGTGGGGAGGCAGAGGGCACTACTTTCAGGGAGCAGAGGACACTTTGTGGGAGGCAGAGAACATTGCTATGGGGGGCAGAGGACACTACTATGGGTGGGCGGTGATGTGAAGGTGGCAGAAGACTGCGTTGGGGGTACAGGACACTACTGTGAGGGGAAGGGGTCAGAGGACACTACTTTGATAGATTTGGAGGTAGAGGACACTGCTTTTGGGAATAGGGAGGCAGATGACACTGATTTCAGGGGCAGAGGACACTTTGCGGGGGGGGGCAGAGGACACTGCTAGGGGGGACAGAGGACATCACAGTGGGGGGAGTAAAGGGGAGCAGAGGACACTGCTTTGGGAGGGTGTACAGAACTATAGTGTGGTGGAGGGCAGCAGAGGTCACTACAGTACGGGGCTGAAGGGGGGCAGAGCACACTGCTTTGAGGGAGGTTCATGTCACTAATGTGTAAGGAGGGGGAGGGCACACTGCAATGGGAAGGCAGAGGACACTACAGTGGGAGGGTTATGTGAGGGTAGCAGAGGACATTACTGTGGGGGGAGGGGCAGAGTACACTGCTATGGGGGGCAGAGGACACTACATTGGGGGGGGTGATGTGAAGGAGGCAGAGGACACTGCGTTAGGGGGTACAGGACACTACTTTAAGGGGAGGGGGCAGAGGACAGTGGGAGGGTGATGTGAAGGGAAGGGCAGAGGACACTTCTGTAGAGGGGGTGATGTGAAGGGGGACAGAAGACACTACTGTAACACATTATTTTTTCTTCATCATTCGTCTTTTTATTGGGAACTTGATCTTTTTTTTTTTTTTTTTTTGCCTAAACAGCCCATTTCTCAAATTTGAAAGTGTTTGTAACCCTAAAAAAAGAGAAATCCTGTTACCTTATAGCAGTGCTTGTGCAGTCCTACCTGCCCCTCTGGGAGCTGTAAAAAACCTGACTGATCCTGCCAGTTTCTGCCCTCCCCCTGTAAACTGACCATGGTTTATCATGCCTGCTGAGCCCTGACACCATGGTTAGTTCATGTGCCACCGTCATCCGCAGCTCTCCTGTCCTCCTCTGTCCTATTCCCCCTCCCTGCCTGTCAACTCGGTAGTCTGTGTTTGTGTGAGCAGTCTCCGCCCCCCCCACCCACCGCTTTTAGTATAAAAATTGTAAAAATGCCACTGGCAACCCCTCTCCTGTATACAGCGATAACACATGCTGTAAGTGTTTTTTTAAAACGGTGCCTCTAAATATCTTTTCTTCTGTTATCTTCAGTCTGATCCAGGGCTACAGCGGGAGGGGCTGAGCAGCCAGCATGGCGGTCATGTGACTTCCCGGCTGACGTCAGAGGAAGATCTCGGCCCCTCATGCTGTAGCCTCGGAGTAGGAGAGCGGCCAGGAGTCACGTGACCGGCCTGAAGATAACAGAAAAAAAAAGGTATTTAAAAGCACTGTTTAAAAAAAACAATTACAGGGTGTGTTACTGCTGTATATACGGGAGGGGCTGCCATTGAATCTTCATATTTAGGTTACAACCACTTTAACCAGATGTCACTATCGATGCCACCATGATTGGAACCCTAATCTGATTGAGCTTGAGTAGGTGAACTTGTAGGTCCTAGTGTGGTATGATGACCACTCACTGTCCCCCTTGCTTTTCGAAGAACTACCAAAGCTTGATGTGGGGTCTGACTTTTTGCCACGAGGGAACCAACATCTTTAATAACAGAAGGAGATGTTCAATATCTTTTTATGGGGGAGGGTCCATACTCTTCACTTCTGTTGATTGATTGCTGCCAAATCTGAGACAGCTGTTACTTGGGTCAGAGGGATTTCTAAAGATTATGGCAAGACAAGTCAATGTGACAACCAACACACTCATGCCTCAAAAACTACACCAGCCATGGAACTGCGGCAGGGGTGTCGGGAGGGGGGCTGGAGTCCCGAATGGGTCGGCGAAAAGCCCCGGGTGTCAGGCAACAACCGTTGCATTGTACGCGCCGCCGAGTGGGGACCGATCTTATCCCGAGCGCCACAGTGTGGCCGAGTGTGGCCGAGTAACATAGCAGGTCCCGCCTTCTGGAGCCGGCAGCGCCTATGATGGACATCCCACTGGTCCAATGCCGGGACGGCGGGACATGTAACGTCCATCATAAGCGCTGCAAAGCTCCAGAAGGCAGGAATTACAATGCCGCCGCCGCGCCGCGCCACATTAGTATGAGGGCCCCACTCGGCGCTCAGGCGGGCAGGTCTCCTCTCCTCCTCTGGCAGCCAGTGCCTGCTGTGAAGCCTGTGATGAAGATGGGCGCGCCACACATGAACACCACGGCTGAGGCTGAGCTGAGCTGCAGAACACATAAAGTCTGTCTCCTGGTCAGGTAGGTCAGTGTGTGTATGTCAGTGTGTGTATGTCAGTGTGTGTGTATGTCAGTGTGTGTATATGTCAGTGTAAAGTTACATGTTAGGGTATTTGTGGGTTCAAGCCTATGCTCACAAGCAGTCATGAAAATTTAACTGTCATTGTCATTTGTGAATGCAATTCTAAATATTTGAAGCAAATCAACTCATAACATCGCTTGATCCTTATAATTGTGGTGGAAACAGGAAGCACTGAGAAAACCCCCCCCAGCTCTGACAGAGATAAAATGGTGCCCAGTCAGGTTAGATCTTTTGTTTGTCTTGTTTTGGACATCACAGGAGAGAGAGGAGAATAGAGTGTACACAGTTTTTTTGCAAAAAAATAAAAATCTTTTATTTATCTCAATAAATCTCAGCCTGTGGCTATGTGTGGGTGTGTAATAATGGCACTCATATGCAGGCCCGGACTGGGAAAAAAAATAGGTCCGGGCATTTTAGACTGAGCAGCCTGGGGGAGGGCGATGGCGCTTCACAGCAGCGGCGCTTCATGGCGGCGGTTAATGATGGGATGTGGGGTTCCGGCACCTTGTACCTCTGGACCCCTTTTCATTATACAGCACCCTGCACCTCTGGACCCCTTTACATTACACAGCACCTTGCACCTCTGGACCCCTTTACATTACACAGCACCCTGGACCCCCTGCCTACAGTGCAGACCCCCTCCCTACAGTACAGACCCCCTCTACAATAAGACCCCCCTACATTACAGCCCCCTCTACAATACAGACCCCCTCTCCAATACAGACCCCCTCCCTACAGTACAGACCCCCTACATTACAGACCCCCTACAATACAGACCCCCCTCTACAATACAGACCCCCCTACAATACAGAGCCCCCCTACAATACAGAACCCCCCTACAATACAGACCCCCCTACCTTACAGACCCCCTACAATACAGAACCCCCTTACATTTCAGACCCCCCTTACATTTCAGACCCCCCCTACAATACAGAACCACCCTACATTTCAGACCCCCCCTACAATACAGAACCCCCTTACATTTCAGACCCCCCTTCAATACAGAACCCCCCTACATTACAGACCCCCCTACAATACAGAACCCCCTTACATTTCAGACCCCCCTAAAATACAGAACCCCCCTACATTTCAGACCCCCTACAATACAGAACCCCCCTACATTACAGACCCCCCTACAATACAGAACCCCCCTACATTTCAGACCCCCCCTACATTTCAGACCCCCCCTGCAATACAGAACCCCCCTACATTTCAGACCCCCCCTACAATACAGAACCCCCCTACATTTCAGACCCCCCTTCAATACAGAACCCTCCTTCATTACAGACCCCCTACAATACAGACCCCCCTACCATACAGAACCCCCCTACATTACATACCCCCCTACAATACAGAACCCCCCTACATTACAGACCCCCTACAATACAGAACCCCCCCTACAATACAGAACCCCCTACATTACAGACCCCCCTACAATACAGAACCCCCTACAATACAGAACCCCCCTACAATACAGAACCCACCTACATTTCAGACCCTCCTACAATACAGAACCCCCCTACATTTCAGACCCCCCCTACAATACAGAACCCCCTAAATTACAGACCCCCCTACAATACAGACCCCTACATTTCAGACCCCTTACAATACAGAACCCCCCTACATTTCAGACCCCCCTACAATACAGAACCCCCCTACATTACAGACCCCCCTACAATACAGAACCCCCTACAATACAGAACCCCCCCTACAATACAGAACCCCACCTACATTTCAGACCCCCTACAATACAGAACCCCCCCTACATTACAGACCACCCCTACATTTCAGACCACCCCTACAATACAGAACCCCCCCTACAATACAGACCCCACCTTTAGACCAATAATGTACCTCAGATCAGCGCGGGACTGCATGTTGGGTCCCCTCCCCCTGTGTGGACATAAAGGAGGAGGGGGAGGCGGCTTCACTCTGCTCGGCTGTGTGAGACAGCCGAGCCGAGACTGATCAGATCATCAGTGCCGCGGCCACCTTGCCAGAGAGAAGGGGATCGTTGTGGGTCCCGGTCCTCTGATGTGCCGACGGGTGTCACTGTCACTCGAGTGCGGCTCCGACTCACAGCTGAGAGTGCACTGGGGCAGTGGCGTCACTAGGGTTGGTGTCACCTGGTGCGGCAAATCATGGTGTCACCCCCTCCTGTCTATCCTGCCCAGCGCCCTGCAGGCAGCGCACGGTCACGAGGTGCACCCCCAAATGACCCCTGTAAATTAAAGTATAGGGTGGTATTGGGCCGGCAAGGGCAATATAGGGCAGGTTGGGGTAATATAGGGCAGGTTGCGGTGGTATAGTGCAGGTTGGGGTGATATAGGGCAGGCTGGGGTGGCATAGGGCAGGTTGGGGTGGCATAGGGCAGGCTGGGGTGGTATAGAGTAGGTTTGGGTGGCATAGGGCAGGATGGGGTGGTATAGGGCAGGTTGCCGTGGCATAAGGCAGGTTGCGGTGGCATAGAACAGGGTGCGGTGGCATAAGGCAGGTTGCGGTGGCATAGGGCAGGGTGCGGTGGCTTAAGGCAGGTTGCGGTGGCATAAGGCAAGTTGCGGTGGTATAGGGCACGGTGCAGTGGCATAAGGCAGGTTGCGGTGGCATAAGGCAGGTTGCGGTGGCATAGAGCAGGTTGCGGTGGACTAGGGCAGGGTGCGGTGGCATAAGACAGGTTGGGGTGGCATAGGGCAGGGTGCGGTGGCATAAGGCAGGTTGGGATGGCATAGGGCAGGGTGCGGTGGCATAAGGCAGGTTGCAGTGGCATACGGCAGGTTTTCGGTGGCATAGGGCAGGGTGCGGTGGCATAAGGCAGGTTTCGGTGGCATAAGGTAGGTTGCGGTGGCATAAGGCAGGTTGCGGTGGCATAGGGCAGGGTGCGGTGGCATAAGGCAGGTTGGGGTGGCATAGGGCAGGTTGCGGTGGTATAGGGCAGGCTGGGGTGGTATAGGGCAGACTGGGTTGGTATAGGGCAGGTTGCAGTGGCATAGGCAGGGTGCAGTGGCATAGGGCAGGGTTCGGTGGCATAAGTCAGGCTGGGGTGGTATGGTGCCAGGTTAGGACTCTATGTAGTGACATGTGCAGCAGTGCAGTAACTTACAGCATGCCTGGAGATGAAGACACTCTGGCTGCTGGGTCCTCCTTTCTTTCTCCTTCAGCTGTGGGATCAGCCAGAGTGAACGAGTCTGTGGGAGGAGTGGAGTGGGCAGCCACACCCCCAGCTCCGCCCACCAACTCCAGCTGCCTCCGGAGACCTTGGAGATCCCTGAGGGACGGGGGAGTATTATGGGCCGCCGCAGCCCACCGGGCATATGCCCGGTATGCCCTATGGCCAGTCCGGGCCTGCTCATATGTGTGTATGTATGTCAGTGTAAGGTCAGTGTATGTATGTCAGTGTATGAAGGTCAGTGTATGTAGGTCAGGTAGGTCAGTGTATGTAGGTCAGGTAGGTCAGTGTATGTAGGTCAGTGTATGTATGTCAGGTAGGTCAGTGTATGTCAAGTAGGTCAGTGTATATGTGTCAGGTAGGTCACACAACCCCACCGCCCAGCCAAAAAACCTGTGCCACTCCATCGCGCCCCCCCCCCCCCGGTGCCAGCTTCGGGCCGAAGATCCTGGTCTTTTTTGCCACCTAGCAATGCCCCTGAGCTGCAGACCACTCACTAGCCATGAACATTGTTGCATGTTAAACATTGTTGCATTAAACAAATTTATTCACCACAAATTCTGTTTTGTCCAAACTGTTCATGTGTATCTGTGACCACAGATGATGCAGTCCAAGTTCATGTTACTTGAAAGCAGTGCAAGTCTTTACCTAATACCTATTTTTACTGAGCAAGCTTCTTTGAGAAATTTGTAATCATGTGTATAAAGTATTATACTTTATTGCCATTAACAGAATATAATATTATATTGTGCTCAGAGGCTATGCTGCCACATACCACAATACCCAGATATACATTCCTCTAGAGATCTCTTATAATTCCCATGCTTGTGTGTATGGTCACATTGTTTCTCAGATGTACATAGCTGGATTAAAGTTTTTATACATTCAGTCATTCTTGGTCACGGGCAAAGTTATTGTGATTGGTATTTAAACAAATTTTTAAGTGAAGGATAAAATAGCACTTTCTTTGCAGCAATGACTTCCAAACTCTTTTCCATGTCACTAAACTCATGTAACTTGTAACAATAAGCATATGGAAAATAAACTGATTGAAAGTGTTAGAAAAAAGAGTGGTAATGAGCTTCTTAACTTTGATGGCAAATATCTCAGGTGGATGTAATGTCAGTTTACAATTTTACCATTTACCATTTATCAGAGAACCTGGCACACAGCAAATTCAGATGGTAAAATATTGGAGAAATAGGGCAAAGGTGTTTTTGCGCCTACTTCTACTTGGGGTTCACCAGGAGTGCACTTCCTTCTGCACTCCTGTGACCTGTATTCAGCCAATCCAGTCTCTGGAGAGATCCTGACTTTAATGTTGGGATCTGCCCCCAATGCCTGACTGGCAGCTGGCTTAGCTTCATAGAGCACTGCTGAGAGCCTGAGCAAGCCCCTCCCACCCCCTTCACAGCCCAGTGCTCCAGTAAATGTGTAGGTGGGGTGTAGCGTGTGTGGCAGCAATAGCTCACACAGTGAGGTGCAAAGTAAAATTTGTATCAAAGTATTGCAACAACAGTTTACAACAAGCCTGGTAGGTAGGCTACCCAGCCAGGTGCACTTACAGTTTCCAACAGCGTGAAGAAGCAGACTCTGACCGGACTGACACCATCTGTAGACAGGGAGCAGAATGCCTTTTCTAGCGCTAGTACTGTCCCTCACAGGCGGAGTACCCGCCCCTACTCTACCAGCTCGCCAAAAAAGCGCACCAAACCTGGGAGCCAGGGCCTTAAAAGGGCATTTACACATGAACTTTAATGGCATCCCAGTCTTAGCCCGTAAGGTTTAATATTGAGTTGGCCCACCCTTTGTAGCTACAGTATAGCAGCTTCAAATCTTCTGGGAAGGCTGTCCGCAAGGTTTAGGAGTGTGTCTATGGGAATGTTTGACCATTCTTCCAGAAACACATTTGTGAGGTTAGGCACTGATGTGGACGGGTTGAGGCCAGGACTCTGTGCAGGCCAGTCAAGATCCTCCACCCCAAACTCTCTCATCCATGTCTTTATGGACCTTGTTTGTGAACTGGTGCACAGTCATGTTGGAACAGGATGAGCCATCCCCAAACTATTCCTACAAAGTTGGGAGATATGCTTATGCCATAAGAGTTCCATTCACTGGAACTAAGGAGCCAAGCCAAACCCCTGAAAAACAACCCCACACCATAATACCCCCTCTACAAAGCAAAGTCCCTAAAGAAATGGATGAGCGAGTTTGGGGTGGAGGAATTGACTGGCCTACACAGAGTCCTGACCTCAACCTGATAGAACACCTTTGGGAAGAATTAGTGTGGAGACTGCGAGCCAGGCCTTCTCGTCAACAATGCGCTTCCAGAAGAATGGTCAAACATTCCCATAGACACACTCCTAAACCTTGTGGACAGCCTTCCCAGAAGAGTTGAAGCTGTTATAGCTGCAAAGGGTGGGCCAACTCAATATTGAACCCTACGGAGTAAGACTGGGATGCTATTAAAGTTCATGTGCGTGTAAAGGCAGGTGTCCCAATACTTTTGATACTTTTGGTAATATAGTGTGTAAGTAAAATACAATTTTTATTGTACAAGTGTAATAAAATGTCTCAACAAAGAGAACACATAACCGTAAAATCCATTTAAAGAATAGTCAAAAGACCTTATGCAATTATGTATGTGGCTTACTTCCCAATAAAGTCAACGCGTTTTGCAGATTCACTACTTCAGTACTATAAACATAGAGTAGGTCTCTCTATCCATACTAATTCTCTCCAATCTATAAAAAAGATATTGTCATGTCTGTAATATATGTCAGTTATTTGGATCCAAATGAACATACAATAAATAATAATATAAGTTTTGCTTGTACACAATTGCTTATCAGATCTCCACATATCAATATGTAGTGGGTTGTGAGGCATAGTGGTTGCGAAGATGGTGAAAGTCAAATGGGCGCCAGACACTTTTTGGATGCAAAAGAAGTTTTATTTCTTTTAACAGTCCTTTTTATACTTTGCAAGGGAAAGAGGGTTAGGGACAGGACACCCTTAAATGGTTGTAATTTCAATAGACAGACTCCAAGACTTCGATAGGAAGGCAGCTATAGGGACCCAACAAGGTGCCACTTCTGCAGGTGCAGGTTTGCTGTCTCCTATGGCCACAGTATCAAACAGTTCCTAACACAAAGTTTAAATCCCTGTACACACGCTCGGTTTTCCCGGCAGTAAAAAGTCCGCTGGGCAAACCGAGGAGAAAGCCGAGAATCCGGCAGGAAAACTGCCATGAGAGCCTTGACGGGGTATCCCGGCCGTGTGTATGCTCCCATTGGCACTGCCTCGCAGTGTTTCCCATAGGAAAGTATTAGTAAATCTGGCAGAAAAAAAAACGCCGGGAATCCCGACGGGAAAATAGAGAGCAGGTTCTCTATTTTCCCGCGGGGACTCCCGGCTGTTTTCCTGTCGGGAAAACTGTGAGAATGCATACACACGTCAGGTTTTCTCAGCCATTAGCCAAAAGCTCTATTGGTAGTTTTCCTGGCTGGAAAACTGGTAGTGTGTACGGGGCTATGCAGTTCTCTCAGCTTCACTACAATGTCCACTTGTAGCTCTTCAGCCCCTTGAGCTCCTAGTTTCTCACTGGACTCTCTGATTCACTGACACACGTGAGCTTCTCAAGGCTTTTGCGGTGGTATCTCCCTCAAGCGTCACCCACGCTTCCCTGCTGGGTCCCTAGCTTGGCACTCCAGATACCTTTCAAGTTTCACCTCTGCTAACCGGCTCGGTCCCTGGCTTGACACACATGGCTGCTCTGCAAGAGTCACCTCTGCAGGTTGTGACCCTGACTTGATCACCGCCTGAAGTTTCCCGATTCTTCACCGTGCCCGTTAAGTGAGAATGTCACTCTGGTACTTGCTTCAGTTACTCACTGTGGTCCCTGGTAAAGGTGTATGGTTCCTTAGTGGCGACAGCTTCCCTTCTACTTCCGACCACAACAGGTTCTCTGGCCGGCAGAACCGTCACTTTTGGTTGGACTGCAAGCCGCAGTCCCAACCCTGCGCTGCCCTCTTACTTCTGCATAGGCCCTCACACAGCCTGGCAGCCAGATGCCCCCAGGATAGGCCCAATCTCTGGCCTAGCAGCCCGGGGCAGATGACACACATCCACCCAGACGGCAGTCCGGGTGGCATAGAACATAGATCACCTGACTCCATATCCATCCATATAGGTTCTCCCAGCAGACTAAGGGATTCAAGAAAACCCCTGCACATTGGCTGAGATATCCCATATAGCCATAACTTTACCTTGAATAGTCTTTCTCTCATCTGATGCCACCAAGTGCCCGGCCACCTAGTGGCAGAAGAGAAAAGTACAAGGCCAAACTTAGGGAGAAATCATTTGATCTCTATCAACTATCTACAGTAGCTACCCCTGACAAGGAATTTGGTGAGGAGCTCCCTGACTAAACCCGGGCGCTTCCTGTGGACTCTTTATAGGTATTTCACAGGTGGCTCGGAAGTGATATGTCATCTCCTTATAACCTGCGTTAACCTTTGACCACAGCCACTGCCAGCACAAAAACAGGAATGCATATATGTGACAGCACAGCATAAAGCCCAGTACATTCTCCCACATACATGCGCACAGCCATCTGTTAAGGAAATCTGAATCATGCCCATGCTTAAAGTAATGCACATGCTTATAGAACAGTCCCTAGAACTGTGCTCTGTGTGCTGTGCTCATAGTCAGGGCCTTGCATGCATCTACACGTGGATGTCTATTAATGTGCTCATGAATGTGAGAATGCATGTTTGAATGGACTTTAGTGCCCAGTGGCCTATTTAAAGCACTCAGCATCCTTGTTAAGGTGTTGTCAGCTCCTTCTGCCTCTAACCTAAGCCTGTGTTTGCCTGTTTGACTCTTTGAAACTCTCTTGCTGAATCCAGCTTGGGACTTAACCTTCTCTGCGACCTTGGCCTGGATTTTACTCTGCTCCTGGTTCCTGATTCTGTACCTCCAGCACCCAGTTGTTGCCAACTTCTGCCAACTTCTGCCTGCCTGACCATGCATCTGAGATCCTGCACTTGCCAGCTGAAAGCTTTCCTGTTGCACAGCTTCAGCTCTGCAACTACAAAATCTCCCAGCTTGGAGGATCTCCTACAGACACCCATGCCACTCCTTACCCTGTTTTACCTTGTCATTAACCCCAGGGGGAATGGAACAAGAGGTGTAAGGGAAGCCCTCTTGTCAACATAGCCTCAATCAGGTATTTGACACTGTCATTAAGGGGTTAAAGCAAAATCTGCATTGTATCTGCATGTTTTGAATTTTAGGATAGTGGGGTTTATGAACCATTTAGAAATTTAGAAATTTTGACCAGGCAGTTATAATGATATGAACTTAAAGGGGTTGTAAATGTTTGTTTTTTATTTTCTAAATGGGTTCCTTTACGGCTAGTGCATTGTTGGTTCACTTGTACCTTTTCCTTCGATTTTCCTTCTAAATGTTTTTTTTCTTTGTCTGAATTTCTCACTTCCTGTTCCTCCTCAGTAAGCTTGCCCCCATCATCCGACCGTTCTGGCTGGGGGTTAGTCAGCGTGCTCGCCCGCTCCCTTGGAACTACATCCCTGCAGGGAGACACAACACAGTCTTGTAACTATACCAGGTAGAGTATGCATAGTGGCATTGTGGGAAAGTCAGGTTTTCTATGCAGAGTGCCAAAACCGAACACTCTGCACAGTAATAATGAACCAGATAGTAGTTAGAAAAACTAGACTGTCTGGTTCAAAACTAAAAAGGTGGCAACTAGTGGCGGCAGATGCTCAATATTTTGGGGGGCGTGACAAACCAGGAGAGGGGCGGGAAGCCGGTGATCCCCAACCCCCCCCCCACGCGGGAGATGGACGTGAAGGCAGCGATCAACCACCCTTGCACGGGAGACGGATGGACAGAGGCCTCCTTACCTTAGGAGATGGATGACAGGGATCTCGCTGCTCACTCCTAGGCCTTTGCTTCTCTTCCCAGCCAAACAGGAAGTGGGTCCTGAGACACCCTGGCCAATTGAGTTTTAGGTCCCACTTCCTGATTGGCCGGGAAGAGAAGCAGGAAGACAATAGCGAATATTAAGTCGCTATTGTCACACAAGTGGGTGGGCTCGGGACGCAGTGCTCTGCGCCCCGAGTGCACTCTTTTTTTAAGCCAATTAGAGCCTCAGGCGCCCTGCATGTAGATTAGGGGCTGGGCGCATGAACTAGAGGGGCGGCACCCCTGCGCCCCATATGGACAGGCCACCACTGCCACCTAACATAGCGATCAGCAACTAGAAACATGAAAGAGACATTTGGAAGCAGGCCAGCCTTCAGTACTATCAGGATGTGTTAATACCAGCATGCTGATGTAGCCTGAGATCCTGCACATCACTGCAACTGGAGGAGTCATGGTAAAGGTGTGTGCAGGTGTTGTTGCCTTGTACCTCTGCAGCCTGTTCAATACCTTTTGGCGCAGACAGATTTGCATACACAAGGAATGTATGGTATAAAGTCATATGGACTAGGTACTGCTTACAACGTGCTAGGGCAAGGGAAGGAATAAGGCTCGGTTCAAACCTATGTAGTTTCCTTTCGGTAGTTTTTGCAGTGCTTTTTGCTGCGCGTTTTGCGTTTTTGTACACATGATTTTACCACGATTCTTCTGAGATTTACGTTTTGCATTTTTTTATGCTTTTTTTGGCAGATTAAAAAACGCAAATTGCTGCAAAATCACGGCAAAAATGCACTACATATTTTCTGCAGCTTTTCCATTGAAGTCTATTGAACCAAAAAAGCACAATTTTGCGTTTTAAAAAGTCACTGACCCTTTCTAAAAATGCAGTGGCTGAAAAAAGCATAAATGTGAATGTGCCCAATAGGAAAGCATGTTATATGAATTGTAGTGCGTTTCTGCAAAAAAGCATCAAAAAATGCATAGGTGTGCACCAGTGTTAATTTTGGCAGAAAATTTCAATTTAGTTTTAGTCTTGGTTTTAGGACTAAAATGGCATTTTAGTTTTAGTCCCATTTTAGTCTTCTGCAAGTGTTTTTAGTTTTAGTCGTATTTAGTCGACTAAATGTCCAGGACATGTTAGTTGACTAAAATGTCCTACATTTTAGTCGACTAAAATCTACAGTACATTTTAGTCGATTAAAATCATTTTAGTCAACTAAAACTCATTTTAGTCATCTAAAATCAAATGGGTGTAGTTAAATTGTAATGCATTATGTAAGCATTTCTCTACAATTTCCAAACTCATTATATACTGCTGGAGTGAAAAATCTAATATGTTATTATTTATGTTATTGAGGTATTGAACATGCACTACAGACCAGTGTTAATTTTGATGTCAAATTTCAATTTAGTTTTAGTCTTAGTCTTTTGACTAAAATGGCATTTTAGTTTTAGTCCCATTTTAGTCTTTTGACTAAAATGTCATTTTAGTTTTAGTCGTATTTTAGTCATCTCAATTGTTTTAATTTTGGTCATATTTTAGTCGGCTAAAATTGTATTTAGTTAGTCGACTAAAATGTTTTAGTCAGTTTTAGTAGACAAAATTAACACTGGTGTGCACTGAGACTTATGCCATTAGCTGCCACAGGCAATAAGGACAATTCATTTTTCAGACACTTTTGTATTAATAACATTGACCAACAAACCATTATTATGGTTATTGCCTCTTTTCCCAACATCCAGATAACGTGCTATTCCTTTTATAACTGTTTGAGGCTGGGTTCACACTTATGCGGTGCGAATTCCAGCTCTCTTATCTCTGCAAAAAAATAAAAGAACTGTTCAGCAGATCATCTCTGTTTTAGCTGTGAATTTGGTGACCTGGGAGAGAGGAGGGGGAGGGGGGAAGTGTAGTTAGGTGAAGGAGAGAAATCACGATGAGAACTGAACACATCTGCGAATCAGATGCGTGCCCATAGAAGATAATCGACCTGAATTTGCACCTAAGCCGCACCGCAATGCCTAGAAAACGCACATGTTTTTTGGGCAATGCGCAGTGCGAATGCATCGCACATATGTGAACCAGCGTCATTAAAATCAATGTATTTTATAATGTTATGTGAATTGGATGCGGTTTTAAGCCGTAACCAATTCACATAGGTGTGAACGGGGCCTCAGAGATACAAGGGATACTATGCATATATTTACGTAGTTGAAGTAAAAAGGGTGCGCACTCACTAAAAATCCTTGGTTCACCCCTAATATAATTTTCAAGCACGTACAGTGCAGGAAATACCTTTTTACTTTAACAAAGGAATGGCAATAAATTATATACTTTTTCTTAGAGGAAATCATAAAAACCGAGATGAAAGACATTTTTTTATGTTTGAAATATGTTCCAAAATCTACTTGCTAGGCAAATTAAATATCTATTGACTCAAAACAATGCATTCATTTCCTTAAATAATTCCTTGACTGAAAGCTGTACAATAAATTCATTGTTCCAATGGGAAAGTATTTCCAATTTGCTTTAAGGTGTATTTTAATATTTATTTTTTTGGTAATAATTACAGATTTGTAAATTATGACATTAACCTTTTCTATGTGCTGGTGGATTTAGCTGGAAAAATCACAATAATCAAAATGCTTATGTCTAAGCAGACCTCTAATTCATCGCCAGCAATGACCATGCTGGCCTGGGGCCCCTCCCATCATCAGGGCCGGACTTACCATTGGGCTTGACTGGACTCAAGCCCATGGGCCCCGTCCACTAGGGGGCCCCTGCCTGCAGAGGCGGCTCTCTAATTAGGCAAAGGCTGGCGGGGTGAGCTGTGAGCGGGCCGGCGTTCTGTCAGATTAGCGTGACAGAAAGAACATCACCGCCGACACACATTAAAAGTTCCCCCCCCGTTACACCCTCATCAGCGGCAGCAGCCAATAGCAGGCTCCACTGCTGTCCTAGTTGGCACCACATTGCATGATGTGAGATGTAGTTCTCAACAGCACACACTAGACTCAGCCGGGCTGTGCCTATACGCTACAGAGACTACACCTCCCAGAATGCACTGCAGGGCGGGCGCTCAAAGTGGACAGTTGGCTTCTCCTGAGTCCTGCTTGTAGTAGGGGACGGAAGACTCGGAAGAGTGATCAACCAGGAAAGTCACCCTAAATACCTACCTATATCCCCAGCACCAGGTCAGCGACAGTGCCTCATACCTCTGTCAGTGCTGCCTACAGTATATCAGTGCAATGCATAACTTTCTATACTGCAGATCAGTGCCTCATACCTCTCTCTGTGTCATGCATAACGTTATATACTGCTCCAGGTCAGTGCCTCATACCTTACTCATTGCAATTTTATCCTCAGTGCCTCCGTCAGTGTGACTTTATGGTCTGTGCCTTATGCCTCATTCAGTGCTAGGTGGAACTTTTTTATGGTAAGTGCTTCAGGCTTCTGTTAGTGCAAGGTGCTACTTTATGGTTAGTGCCTCATGCCTCACTCAGTGCCTCATGCCTCACTCAGTGCAAGGTGCAACTTTATAGTAGTCCATGTCTGATGCCTCTGTCAGTGCAAGGTGCAACTCTATGACCAACACCCTCATGCCCTAGTCAGTGCCTCGCTAAGAGCCATGCATAACTATATACTGCATGAGTGCCCAATGCCTCGCTCAGTGCAAGGTGCTATTTTGTGGTTAGTGCCCCCCTCAGTGCAACCTTTTGGTATGTGCCTCATGCCTCACTCACTGCAATGTGCAACATAATGGTCGTTGTCCGTTGTCCGTGCAGGGTGCATCTTTATGGTCAGTGCCCCCATGCCCCTGTCAGTGCCACTTTAGGGTCAGCACCACCATGCCTTACTAAGTGCCATGCATCGCTATATGATGTATGAGTGTCTAATGACCCTCTCAGTGCAAGGTGCATTTGACTGGCGTCCCCCATGACTCTGCTTTCTTTCTCCCTCCATCCCTCATTCATCTCAGACTCTAAACACACCCCCTTCTGAGCCACGCCCATTTTTTGTAATGTATAGAAGGTAGGGCCCGAAAGTGACTCAAGCCCAGGGGCCCCCACCACCCTAAGTCCTGCCCTGCCCATCATCCTCCTGCTAGGGATGAGATGGGGTATGCACATATCTGTAATAGAAAGACATTTTGCCTCGAAAAGTCAACATGTGCAGCCTCTTAACGATTTTACTGTGACAGAAGCATAATGTACAGTCCTTTGCATCCGGACCTTCATATCCACACTTCCAAACCTGACATACATATTATGCACAGTGCATGTCCAACACAAACAAATGTCCTCAGGCTACAGGCTTACATATTTGTATACCGGGGTAGCCTATTCCTATCGCCCTCTGCCCTAGGATCTTCAGGCACTAGCTTATATAGAACATACTAGCTCCACCCATTATACCTATCCAGTAGAGGGACCTCACTAAAAGGGGTACTAACCCCTGATTACATATGAACAGTATTTCAGTAAACAGCTATAGAAGTTATTTTTGATCTATGATATCTACACTTCTTGTTATTATTATTATACAGGATTTATATAGCACTGACGGTGCTTTACCACTTGAGGGAAGACAGTACAAATACAATACAATTTAATACAGTAGGAATCAGAGGGCCCCGCTCGTTAAAACTTACAAGCTAAGATGGAAGGTCAAGAGATACAAGAGGTAATAACTGTGGGGGATGTGCTGATAAATAAATAAATGTACAGTTGTTAGGTGGGGGCCAGATAGACTTCTCTGAAGAGATGAGCTTTTAGGGATCGTCTGAAAGTGGAAAAATTAGGAGATAGTCGGACAGATTGGGGTAGAGCATTCCAGAGGATGGGAGAGGGTCAGGAGAAATCCTGGAGCCGAGCATGGGATGAGGGGACAAGGGAGCTAGAGAGCAGGAGGTCTTGGGAGGAGTGAAGAGAGCAATTTGGTTGGTATTTTGAGACCAGGTTAGTGACATGGCTGGGGGCCAGGTTGTGGATGGCTTTGTAAGTTATTGTTAGTATCTTGAATTTAATTTATTGGTTGAGTATCAGCCAATGGAGGGATTGGCAGAGAGGGGTATCAGTCGTTGAGCGGTTTGTAAACTGGATGAACCTGGCAGTTCATGATGGACTGAAGGAGGAATAACCTATTTAGAGGTAAGCCAATGAGGAGGAAGTTGCAGTAGTCAAGGCAAGAGATGACCAGGGAGTGGATTAGAAGCTTTGTAGTGACATTGGTTAGAAAGGGGCATATTTTGGAGATGTTGCGAAGGTTAAGGAGGCAAACTTTGGACAGTGATTGGATGTGGGGCCGAAAGGATAGTTCAGAGTCCAGGATTACACCTAGGACCTTGGCGTGGGAGGACAGGTTGATAGTTAAGCTGTTCAGGGAATCAGGGGAAGTGGCACATGGGGGAGGAAATATCATGAGCTCAGTTTTGGATAGGTTGAGTTTGAGGAAGCCATGTGACATCCAGGCTTATATGTCTGTTAGTAAGTTGGTGATGCGTGAGCAGACAGATGGAGTGAGCTGGGGGGTGGAGAGGTATATTTGGGTGTCGTCAGTGTAGAGACGACATTGAAAGCCATGGGAGGCAATCAACTGATCCAGAGAGGAGGTGTAGATAGAGAAAAGGAGAGGTCCAAGAACAGAACCTTGGGGGACCCCAATGGAGAAAGGAAGAGGAGAGCAGGAATTAGAGTTGAACTGACACTGAAGGAGCGGTGGGATAGGTAGGATGAGAACCAGCAAAGAATACAGTCACGGAGACTAAAGGAGTGGAGTTTTTTGAGGAGGAGGGGGTGGTCCACTGTGTCAAAGGCAGTAGAGAGGTCCAGGAAAAATAGTTCAGAATAGTGTCTGTTGGTTTTAGCCGTTAGTAGGTTGTTTGTGAGTTTAAGGATAGCAGTTTCCATGGAGTGTTGAGGGCGAAATCCGGACTGAAAGGGATCAAGAAGCAGTGGCTGCCCATCCATTAAGGGGTGCACGGGCACTGCCCCCCCATCCATGCGTCTGGCCCCCTGATCTACATACAGGGTGCCAGATTCATGGATTCCAATGGCGGGGGGGTGTTTTTAGGCTTCAAAAAAGGGTGGGCTGCGCCCCGATTCCACCCAGCTGTGTGACAATAGGGAATGAATATTGGATATCGCCACGCTGATCCTCCTCCCGGCCAATCAGGAAGCGGGTCTTGAGACCCATCACCCGATTGAATGAAGGGACAGGCGATCCTATTGGATGCCAAGGAGGAGGAGGGAGAAGTCGCACAACGGAAGCTGCCAAAGCCGTGGAGGAAAGTACACAGGAGCCGCTACCCGCAACCCGCCCGCTGCCCATAGGAGCTGCAACCTGGCTGCCACCTAGATGGGGTAAGTTCCAGGGGGGAGGGGGTGCCGCCGACCGACCGACCAACCACTGGGGGGTGGTTGTTTGCACCCCAAAAAAAACACCAGTCGTCACTGTCAAGAAGTTTATTGTCGGATGGTCGCTCAGTCAGTTGTAGACCAGTCTTTCAAGGAGTTTGGAAGAGAAGGGGAGTAAGGGGATGGGGCTTAGGTTTTTAAGATTGGTGGGGTCCAGTGAGGACTTTTTAAGAATAGGGGTGACTATCACATGTTTTAGAGTGTTGGGGAAGATGCCAGAAAAGAGGGAGAGGTTGTAAATGTGAGTTAGAGAATGTAGAGTAGAGTCAGAGGGGGAGCATAGCATTTGCAAGAAATCAGGATCCAGGGGGTTGGGTGGGTGTTAAAAGAAAGTTTAGCAACCTTGTTAATACTAGCAGGGTTGAATGAGGGAAGTAATGATTGTACCTGTGGACATGGGGTGTTGAGTGGGGGAGGTTTCTGCGCATTTGAGATCTCCTCATGATATGTATCAATTTTATTTTGTAAGTGATTGGCGATCTCCCGGGCAGTGAGTTAGTTAGTGGGTGGAAGCAGTGGAGGACAGAGTAGAGTGTTAAAGGTAGAGAGGAGTTGATGGGGACTGGAAGATAATGTGTTAATGAGTGTGATAAAATAGGTCTGTTTGGCAGTGTGGAGGCTGGAGTAGTATTTTAGGAGGGCAGATTTATATTGGTTGAAGACTTCCTGGGATTTAGTCTTATGCCACAGACGCTTAAGAGCGCGACTACATTTTCTGAGACTTCTGGTGTCGTCTGTTTGCCAGGATTGTAGCGATCAGGGCCTGATTCTGCGTGTAGTGGGGGGGGAGCTTGTCTAGGGAGGTTGACAGTGGGTTGTTGTAGACAGAAGTAGCTAGGATGGAGCAAGACAGGGGTGAGATTTTGTCATAGAGGTGGTCAATAGCAGAGTAGAGAAGGTAACTGTTGGGGCGGTTGGAGAGAGAGGGAGTGGAAGACCGGAAGAGAGCGAAGCTAATAAGGTGGTGATCAGAGAGTGGGAGAGGATTGTTGAAGAGGTTGCACAGAGTGCACAGATGGGAGAAGACAAGGTCAAGGGTGTTGCTGTTGTAGTGAGTAGGAGCCTGTATCCATTGCTTCACGTCAAGAGATGACCTATGTTATTTATAATAAATTGTCATAGACCCTTGTACATTACCTAAAATGTTATATTAGCCTAACAAGCAGTGCCTGTAGGGAAAGAAAGAGCAGGGGTGACTGATACAATTCATACCTGCACCCTGTTCTATCTGGAGCTTTACTGCTGTCTTTATACACAAAGTTGTATTGTTAAGGCAACATACAGTAGGTCACATACAATTTAGAGAGAGGTCAAGAGGCAGAATTGAGGCTCCATGCACACTAGCATTTTTTTAAGCTAAGAAAACGCTGGAAAAAATGCTGGATAAAAAAAACGCTGCTAATAGCTTCTTGTAGTAGCATGTTAGTAGCGTTTAGGTGCATTAGCGTTTTATTTGCATTTTTGAAGTTATGAAAAGCTCAAAAAATGCTATTAGTAGGGTTTAGGAGTGTTTAGCAGCATTTAGAAAATGTTTCAAGAAACTCAACTAAAAATTTTTTTTTTCTGCAAATAGATGCTGAAGTTTAAAAAACGCTAATAGCCTAAAGTAGCGTGCATGGACACATAGGATAACACTATTTGGCTTCTAGGAGCAATAAAAATGATAATAACAGCTTCTAGAAGCTTAAAAAAATGCTAGTGTGCACGGATTCCTAAGCCTGGTACACACGATCAGATTTTCCGCGGACAAAGCATAGGACTTTTGTCCAAAGGGCATAGGCCAGGAATTTGTCTTGCATACAAACGGCACACAATTGTTGGCCAACAAACACAAAACTATGTGGTTTTTCAGCTCTTTAGCACTACCCTTTGGGCAACTTCTGCTAATGTTGTCGGAAAATCAGAACGCTTCTATGCTCCATCGGACAATTGTTGTCGGTGTAGCGGACCCCCAAAATTGGGGTCGCTATGCTCTAAATTTAAGGGCAGCCTGAGCAATAGTTTGGCTCAGGTTCTCCAATTCTGTTAGTTTGGACTCTGCTCTGCTGTAATGTTGCCTGGAGTAAAGTTCCCCTTGACCTGTGGGTGGCGTTGTTGCCAGGTCTTGAGGAAAACCACAGGTGGCGTTGTGGTGTGATTGGGTGACCTCTCTCAGCTACCGTGCGGTGGGCGGGTTTTGCCTGCTGTGCATGCCGGGAGAGGGTACATAAAGGGCAGACACCATGATCTGGTGTGGTGTGCCGAGGGGATTCCAAGGAGGACCCCTGGGGGCGAAGTCGTGCCCTTTGGCCCTGCTGGCTGGGGGGTGCGTGAACTGGTCGAGGAGTCTCGGGCACCTTTAGCCCGAGGCTACAGAGTTCCTGGTAGGCCCAGTACCTTCAACTGGGTCTACAACCAACCACTGGAGTCCCAGGGAACCCAAGGGAGGGTGGCCCGCTCTGAAACAGAGGAAACGGGGGGAGGACCTGTCCGATGGATCGGTGGAGGAAGTCACAGTCTCGGGGAGGCCTGGTTTCCTATCAGAGGGAAGGATTCGTGAGTTGCAAGATAGCTCCTGTAGTGTGTCCCATTGGCACCTATGGTCTCTAATAATCTACAGGCGTTAGGAAGTTCTAAATTCAGGAACTGAGGGATTCTGTTGCAGAGGATCTCCTGGACTTGTCTTTGAAGGGGACTAGATCTGAAGTGTCATGTTCATGCTTCACTCCGGCTGCTGGAACTGTGGGAGGGATCTGTCCGGGTGAGCAGTGCCCACTCAGGCTTGAGTGGAGAATAGGGTGACTGGGTGTCGCGTGCCTGAATCTATCTCCCTACCTAATCCTATTGCTGTCTTCAACCTTTTTCCAAATTTGTTTCAAGCAAAGAAAATAAACTCATCTGTTGGAGTTTAAATACTGTCTGGACATTGGCCTTATTTCGGGAAAGAATAGACTTTTCCCTACATTCTAGGGACGAGAACCAATGGAGGGAGGTAACTCGCTGCAGGACCCAAAATTGTAAGAACACCGCTCAACCTCTTATAACAGGAGGATACGGGCATGTGGCATGGTGTGCCTTTACCCCTGCAAGTGAAGGTAGGCAGGAAAAAAGGGTCTGTGTGCTACACGTGGGGGCTCGAGTCCGGGATGTTTTGCAGCTACCCCCCTGGAAGTTGGACTATTTTTCCCCGTGTATGATGTGGTTCTGTGAAAATCGGCCATTTGGGAAAATTTGAACTGCGTCATTTTTGTGAAAAATGGAGGTAAAGGCCTGTACTGGACTTTTCTAACTGCGTAGTTCGTGGGCATGCCTCAAACATAGAAAAGCCCGCGAGCTACGTTCAGCAAAAGAAAAGGGGGACGAGCCCCCGCCAATTGTGAGTTGCAACGTTCTGGCCCTTTGGCGCCAGTTGTACACGTATCACACATGGCAGATCGTTACAAGGGGTGCCGTAAGGAGTGGAGTTATGGTCGGCACATCCATGCGGATCGTGTGGTAACTTGCTGCAAGGAGAAAGAGGATACTGTGTACTCTATAGCAGTGTTTGTCAACTCCAGTCCTCAAGGCGCCCCAACAGGTCATGTTTTTAGGATTTCCCTCAGATGAAATGGCTGTGGTAATTACTAAGGCAGTGAAACTGATCAAATCACCTGTGCAAAATAATGGAAAGCCTGAAAACATGACCTGTTGGGGCGCCTTGAGGACTGGAGTTGACAAACACTGCTCTATAGAGACCCTAGATAAACAATGGAAGACTCTTGTTCTCCCGGATCCTCAGTACTACTTGTGAAATGGAACTTGTGTGTGTTTTTTTAATTCCGTTTCACAGGAATAGCCTGCCCTGAACTCACTCATGACTTTACCCTCTGCAGCAGGGGACTCTTCTCAACTGAGGAATTGGAGAGTTGTTGTTTTTTTCTCTCTCTCCTCAGCTCCGCAAAGGAAATAAATATTTTTTTTCTCTCTTTCCACTGAACTATGGGGTAGTCTAGTCAGGGCCAAAGTGAGAAACCGTTGTGGTCAAGATGAAGAGTTCATGTGAAATACATGTATGCCCACGCGCAGCATTGAAGTGTATTGACTTAAGTTGCCACTAGGTGGTGGTGTTTTGCAGAAATTTCAGTGAGGCTAGGCTTAGCCACGCAATTTTCAGAGGATAATCATCTCTCTCCAGGGGGATGGTTTTCTCTCTGTATATCTTAGATGTAGAATTGTATATTGTGTTTTTCTTTTCTCTCCCTCTGCAGGTATTCTGCAATCAACTCTGCCGGAGAATGGGTGGGGTAGATATGTTAGGAGGGGTGGGATTGTAATTTGTGATACTGTGTGTTTTATACAAACTGTGATGTGTATTTTTTTTCATGTTCTTTCTCTTCCTCTTCTACTCTATTCCCAAATTGTTGGTTCAGGCACCATTTTAACATAATTACTGTACATAGTTGGAAAAGACTGGAACCCACTCAGGATTGAGGGGTCTTTCTGATCTCTTCCAGCCACTGGGGACAGTGGCTTTTCAAGGGGGGGTATGTGTAGCGGACCCCCAAAATTGGGGTCGCTATGCTCTAAATTTAAGCGCAGCCTGAGCAATAGTTTGGCTCAGGTTCTCCAATTCTGTTAGTTTGGACTCTGCTCTGCTGTAATGTTGCCTGGAGTATAGTTTCCCTTGACCTGTGGGTGGCGCTGTTGCCAGGTCTTGAGGAGAACCACAGGTGGCGTTGTGGTGTGATTGGGTGTCCTCTCTCGGGTACTGTGCGGTGGGCGGGTTTTGCCTGCTGTGCATGCCGGGAGAGGGTACATAAAGGGCAGACGCCATGATCTGGTGTGGTGTGCCGGGGCAATTCCAAGGAGGACCCCTGGTGGCGAAGTCGTGCCCTTTGGCCCTGCTGGCCGGGGGGTGCGTGAACTGGTCGAGGAGTCTCGGGCACCTTTAGCCCGAGGCTACAGAGTTCCAGGTAGGCCCAGTACCTTCAACTGGGTCTACAACCAACCACTGGAGTCCCAGGGAACCCGAGGGAGGGTGGCCCGCTCTGAAACAGAGGAAACCAAGAGAGAACCTGTCTGATGGATCGTGGAGGAAGTCACGGTCTCGGGGAGGCCTGGTTGCCTATCAGAGGGAAGGATTCGTGAGTTGCAAGATAGCTGCTGTAGTGTGCCCCATTGGCACCTATGGTCTCTAATAAACTACAGGCGTTAGGAAGTTCTAAATTCAGGAACTGAGGGATTCTGTGGCAGAGGACCTCCTGGACTTGTCTTTGAAGGGGACTAGATCTGAAGTGTCATGTTCGTGCTTCACTCCGGCTGCTGGAACTGTGGGAGGGATCTGTACGGGTGAGCAGTGCCCACTCAGGCTTGAGTGAAGAATAGGGTGCCTGGGTGTCGCATGCCTGAACCTATCTCCCTCCCTATCTTCCTATTGCTGTCTTCAACCTTTTTCCCAATTTGTTTCAAGCAAAGAAAATAAACTCATCTGTTGGAGTTTAAATACTGTCTGGACATTGGCCTTCTTTCAGGAAAGAATAGACTTTTCCCTACATTCTAGGGACAAGAACCAATGGAGGGAGGTAACTCGCTGCAGGACCCAAAATTGTAAGAACACCGCTCAACCTCTTATACCAGGAGGATACGGGCATGTGACATGGTGTGCTTTTACCCCTGCAAGTGAAGGTAGGCAGGAAAAAAGGGTCTGTGTGCTACATCGGATTTTCCAAAAACAAATGTTGGATAGCATGCTTTAAAATTTTCCGACAACAAATGTGTGCTTATCCGATCGTGTGTTCAGTAATCCTTCAGAAAAAAATCCAAAGTACAAACACGCATGCTCAGAAGCAATGCTAACCATAACACAACATTAGCTGAAGTTGACAAAGGATGGTGAAAAAGAGCTGAAAAACCACGTACTTTCATATTTGTTGGCTGACAATTTTTTGCCGTTTGTATGCAAGACAAGTTCATGGCCAAAGCAATTCGGACAAAAGTCCTACGCTTTGTCCTTGGAAAATCCAATTGTGTGTATGAGTCTTAAGACTCCTTAACAAACTAACAAACAAGCGCGGCTTGAAGTGGTTGTAAAATCTGTACAACCACTTTTGCCTACAGGTAAGCCTATATTAAGACTTACCAGTAGGTGCTGGAAATATGTCCTAAACCAGCACGGTTTAGGAGATATTTACAGTATATGCTTGCGTATCCGCGCATGCACACTTTAGAAAGGGCACGATCATGCCTTTTCTAAAGGGATCATGCAGTGACTGGTGGCTCCCGAGCGCATGCGCGGGAGTGATGTCACGCAAATCCGGTCAGTCACAGAGCCATAGTTCACGGCCCTGGAAGGAAGAGGGCTGAAGGTGGACGCTTCCAAAGGCCAGTGGGGACAGCGGTGACACCGCAGGCTTCATTTTCAGGTAAGTGACACATAATGGGCTACTATGCATTGAATAGTAGCCCATTATTCTTTACCTTTGCAGGGAAATAATGAGGAAGTAAAACCTATCAGGGTTTAATTCCTCTTTAAAGCCCTGTATAATTCACCTGCCAGCTCTGATCAGCGCTGCCAGGTGCAGGAGCCCAAATGGAGCACATCCAGCTCACTAGGCAGTCAATTAATGTAAAAAAGACAGGAGCGCACACCATTCACGTCAGCCAAGTTTTACAAATCCAGGATCAGCTTTAGCTTAATCTCCTCCCATAGACCACAGCCACTGAAGTGTCACCCCAATATGGCTTAATCATACAAGCCCTATCCAGGTGAAACGTGAAATTAGTCTAGTGCCCCCATAATGCGACCGCACTGCTTCCGGTATGCTGGTGGCCTGCTTTCCGCAACTATTTGGGGGGGCTGCTTCTAATTTTGACTTTCCTATCATCCTGGACCACAAACCTTCCTCACTGTGCTATATGTTTTCTGCTGCACCATTGGCATGGTGTTATCTTCTTAGTCCTCTCCAAAAAATGATCAGAAATTTGTGCTTAAAGTAGAACTATAGGCAACTTTTTTGTTATTATTTATTTTGGATATAGCAAGGGAGGGTTATAGCCCCTGTCAGTTTGTTTTTTACCGTCACTGTCCCATTGCAGAAATTTCCCTTCACTTCCTGCCCCATAGCCAAACAGGAAGTGAGAGGAAATCTATGCAAATTAAGGAAATCCATTGCCGCCCCCCCCCCACCCCAGGCCCTCAGAACTAGTGTCCCCACTCGAAAATTTCAGGGCGGGTCTTAAGCAGAAAGGGGTGTGGCCTTGACAGGAAAGGGGGGGTTATATTTAAAGTACAGGGTGCACGAGTTTAGTCACGCCTAGGGCAGCACAAAACCTAAATACACTACTGGTTGGGTCTATTAGCAAGGCAGGTCATCACTGGAAAGGGTAGGAGAGCTCAAACATCTCCGCAGCTCCTAAGTGAGCCATGACTACACATGTAGAAGAAAAGTGTCTACAAAGATGCTGTAGGAGATCAGCAAAGCCAAGATGGATTTAAAGATGAAAAAAAGTATTTTATTTGAAAAATAACTAATTTGTTTATGATGCACTGTGCATACTAAATGCTATTCACCTACGGTTTACGTGTGCTTAAAGGTGACCATAGCATTATTCTGTGTAAAGAGCATCTGAAGGAGGTTATTAAAAGAAAGGCAAATTCAGAGTTATATAGGAACATTTTGATGGTCTGGTAAACACTCCTGTCCACTAGTGCTACTACCACCATAATCACGTCATCATCGCCTTTAATACCTGTTAGTGCAGTAGTGCTCACATGTGTCTGCCCAAGCCCTCACATAAATCGCACGTATTGTGAATAGTTATTTACCCATGTGTCTTATTGTTTTGGAATGCATTGTTTGGCAGTAAATGTAACGCTCCACCAAGTACTGGCTCTGTGACAGCATCTAAAACCTCCCTGACACTATCTAGCCTGTGTGAGTTCATAAAACAAATCATTGCATATGGATTATCTCTTTTTCCCACAGTTCTGTTTTGAGGAAGAACGCTGGATTTAGCCCAAAATGTTACGTATCTTTAGATGCCTATGCTGTATATAAATGCAGATATTGTAGTAAAAATGGTTTTACTTGTTGAGATCTCCCCAGGTCTTTAATACGCAGAATATCTACTTGTTGGCATACGGGTCTCTGAAGAGATAATATGCTTGCCATATGTAAACCACCATCTAATGGCTAAAGTGCTGATTCAAAGTTATAGGAAAACTAGGGATGCAGGGTTCATCTATTTTTGCATGACCCAGAACACACAAAAGCTGGCCATAGATAGATAGAATTTGAAACTAAAGTTTTTCGGAAAAGTCTTGAAGTCTTGAAGTCTTCCTATGAATGGACTTTACAAACGAAAACTATGTGCACTGTTAGAAATTCCTTGGTTCGAGAAAATTTTTCCATCCTGCTCATTTGAATTTTCTCATCACTGCAATCGAAAATGAACGTTGTTTTGACACCACTAATGATTACAAAAAATAAAAAACTTTCTTAGAACATTCTTTTCCTAAGAATGTTTTGTTCTAAATTCTACCTATCCATGGCCAGCTTAACCACTTGCTGCCCGCCCACTGTCAAATGACGGCTGGGCGGTGCAGCTCTCGTTCTGCGTGGACGTCATATGACAGCCTCCCAGAACGACCGCTCTCACGTGCCTGCGCCATGTTGCTAAGACACGGCGCAACCCTGATCTCTGTAAAGAGCCGTGGCCACGGCTCTTTAACCATGTGATTGGCTGTGTCCAATTACAGCCGGTCACATGTAAACACGGAGATGCCAGTAATCGGCGCTCCTCGCCTCACACTGACAGCGTGTGAGGAGAGGAGAACCGATCAGTGGCATCTCCTCACAGAGGACATCTAGGGATGTAATCAGTGCACTGATCGTCAGTGCCCTGATTACAATTAAGTGCCCACCAGTGCCAGCAATGTGTGCTCACCACTGCCAGCAATTAGTGCCCACAAGTGCCAGAAATCAGTGCCCACAAATGCCATAAATCAGTGCCCACAAGTGCCAGCAATCAGTGGACATTAGTGATGTCAATCAGTGCTGGCTATCAGTGCTGCCAATTAATGCCCATCACTGCTGCCCATCAATACCCATTACTGCTACCCATCAATGCCACCCATCAATGTCCATCAGTGGTGCCCATCAGTGCCCATGAGTGCCGCCTATCTGTGCCCACCAATGCCGCCTATCTGTGCCCACCAGTGCCGCCTATCAGTGCCCACCAGTGCCAAAAATCAGTGCCACCTATCAGTGCCCATAAGTGCGGCATATTAGTGCCTCCTCATCAGTGCCACCTAATCAGTGCAGCCTATCAGTGTCCATCAGTGCCGCCTCATCAGCGCCCATCAGTGAAGGAGAAAAATAACTTATTTACAAAGTTTACTGACAGAAACTAAGAAAAACTCTTTTTTTTTTTTAAACATTTTCGGTCTTTCTTTTTTGGGGGGGGGGGGGATAAAAAACCCAGAAGTGATTAAATACCACCAAAAGAAAGCTCTATTTGTGTGAAGAAAATTATAAAAATTTCACATGGTTACAGTTTAGCATTTGGCGCAATTGTCATTCTTAAGCCTCGTACACACGATTGGACTTTTTGCGGACAAAACCTCAGGGCGTTGGCCGTGAACTTGTAATGCATAGAATTGTCGGCCAACAAACACAAACTACGTGGTTTTTCAGCTCTTTAGTGCCACCCTTTGGGCAGCTTCTGCTAATGTTGTGTTATGGTGAGTAGGGATGAGCTTCGTGTTCCAGTCAAACTCATGTTCGACTCGAACATCATCTGTTTGGCCGTTCACCGAATTTCGAACAATATGGGCCGTTCGTGCCAAATTCGAGTGGCGCTTCACAGTCCATAATTCACTGTGTCAACGCAGTGTGTTGCTGGCTGATGATTGGCCAAGCATGCACTATGACCCGCATGCTTGGCCAATCACAGCGCCGTCAGTACAGAGAGCCGTAATTGGCCAAAGTCAGGGTGCCTTTGGCCAATCATGGCTCAGGGGATTAGGTACACACCCCACACTATATAAGGCCGCCCGCGTGTCGGCGCCATGTAGTGTGTTCCGGCGTTGAAAGAGAGAGATAGAGACAGAGAGAGTGTCATTTAATTTCAGTTACTTAGAGCAGGCAGGCGAGTTAGCTGCAGTCAGTGTATTTTTTTTTACAAGAAGAATTTTTTTATTTAGATCTTTACAGTACAAGCGATGCAAACACACAATCCTATATATGAAGGATAATACACAGAGTGACTTAGTAAACAGCAACAATGTTGACCACAGGATGGGTGAGAACAAAGTCCAAAGAACGTTCCAACGTTGGCTCAGGAGGTAGACATTTCAGCATAATAACCCAGAATGACCCAGATGGGGGGGGAAGGAGAGTGGAGGGGAGAGGGGGAAAAGGGGGGAAAAGGGGGGAGGGGAGAGGGGGAGAGGGGGGGAAAGAAAGGAACCTCGAGCAAGTGGATGAATTACATATCAAAACAGGTCATCTACTCATAGGAAAACCAACCTATGGATTCAGGGCTGTGGTGCATCTTCAGCTACCACATCCTGTGCGTTCTCCAGGGGCTCCTCCTCCCAGGCATCTATCCATCCCGACCATATTTGATCAAATTTGCCGGGGCAATTCCGATTAAGGTATGTAAGTTTGTAGAGTGGTAACACTGAGTTCACAACCATATGCCACATAGAAACTGTAGGTGGCGCCACGTCTTTCCAGTGGAGGAATATCACCTTGCGTGCATAGAATGTGGCATAGCTTAGGAACAGCCTAGTATACTTGCCCCGAACCGTTGCTCCAAAGATGTTGAGCAGCAATACCCGAGAATCAGGTCCCATATCCAGGGACTTGATTTTGTTGAGGCTGTCCACAACCCCCGTCCAGTAATCTGCCAGACGTGGGCAGGTCCAGACCATATGTAGGAAGGAGGCAGCCTGCAGGTCACATCGAGGACAATTCACCCGGGGTCTCCGGGTCCATAAGAGTCAGTTGTTTTGGAGTGAAATAGGCCCTGTGGAGGAACTTAACCTGCAAGAACCAGTCTTTGGCTAAGATCATGTTCGTCACAAAGGAGGATAGGGTAGCCTCCCATTCCTCCTCCGTCAGGTCAGGTATGTCCCCCCCCATTTAATTAGGGCTTTCTCAAGCTTTCCAGTGGGGCCTAAGGACAGCCGGAAGTACAGGGAGAATAGGGGTTTATCTATGACCTTGGCAGTAAGAAGTCCCTCCACAGAGTCTGATCCGAGGGTAATGGAAGGTGGGAATTGCTTATTGTATGCATCGCGTAATTGGTAATAACGGAACAGCATCCAGCCCGGCAGCTGGGAACGCGCGCAATTTTCAACCGGCAACTATATGTTTAAGGTTCACTATCCCTTTCTTTGCCCAAACCTGGGGGTCCAGAACTTTATTCAAGTGTGGGATGTTAGGATTACCCCATAGGGGGAGATGGGGGGAGTATGTACCGGGGGAGCTATTACTTGTGTTAACCCTGCGCCACACTGATATTGTCGTACGCATAGGTTCCGTAAGGCCGGGGTGAGATTTCGGTCCCCTGAACACCAAATTGCTGAGGGAGAAGAATGAACCCATCGTTCAAGGGTCACCGCGGCGTTGTCTTTGGGTTGAGAAAACCACCACCTGACTGTTACCAAAACCGCAGCCCAGAAATACACCTGGAAGTCCGGTAGGGTTAAGCCACCTCATGCAATGGGAAGTTGTAAGGTGGAGATGGCCAACCGGGGCGGTCTGCCATTCCACACAAAGGAGGATATGATACCACTTAATGTGGCGAAAAATGAGGCCGGGGGGGGGGGATCAGCGGGGAGTTGCGAAAAAAGTATATGAATTTAGGCAGGTAAACCATTTTTACCAGGTTCACCCTACCCACTGGTGAAAGAGGGAGAGATCTCCAGGCCGTGCATCTCTGCAAGAAGGTCTTCAGCAGTGGCATGAGTTTCAATTCTATGTATGAAGACAGGGGCGCTCTAATCAGTATCCCAAGATATTTGAATTCCGACGTCCAGTTTAAGGGGGTACCCATTGGGGGGCGAGGTCCCGATACATGGAGGGAAAATAGGAGTGACTTTCCACAATTTACCTTAATGCCAGAAAACGAGCCAAACACATCCACAATGTGGAGAGCCAGTGGGAGGGAAGAAACATCTTTAAGGAATAGGAGGGTGTCGTCAGCATATAGGGATATTTTGTCTGTGATCACCCCCAAACGCTTTCTCAACATCTAGAGAGGCCACCACCCCCGGACTGTCCCCGTCTGCCCTGGCGAGATGTGTGAGGAGCCGCTGTATATTAATATCAGTCCCTCGACCCGGCATAAACCCGGATTAATCAGTGTGCACCAAGGCAGCGATCACAACATTCAAGCACCTGGCTAAAATCTTGGCCAATATCTTGGCATCAACATTTAGAAGAGATATCGGATGGTACGAGGAGCACTGGTCAGGGGCCTTGCCTGGTTTGAGGATGACTACTATAACTGCCTCAGCCATGGTCTGGGGGAGACAGTCCCCCTCCGCAGCCTTTTGTAGCATAAGTTTAAATGCGGGAAGCTCCTGGTAGAAGGATGCAAAGCGGCCGTTGATGGAGGTGGGATCAGTTAACAGTGACCCATCTGAGTCATTGCCGATATGGTCACAGGTGAGGAGCTCTCCCTCGCCAGCAACGCCAGCATGCTACCTGTCTTCTCCCCATGCTCGAATATACGTTTGGATTGGTGTAGAAATTTTGTTTTTGTAGCGGATGTTCGGAGCAGGAGCACATCTCTCAATGCGGCCTGAAAGTCAGAGTATACCCTGGAGTCTCTGGTAGCAGAGTATTCTGTCTCAAGTGTAGTCACCCTTATCTCAGCCCTCTTTATATTCTCCCTCATGTCCCTGCGAGTCCTACGGATATGTGTCTGCAGGCTGCCCCTAGAGAAGGCCTTGAACGTATCCCAAGACACGGTCAGGGGAATAGTAGGGTCCAGGTCCCACCAGAATTGAATCGCCTCAGCTCGATATGGATCAGAAATCCTGGAGTCAGACAGCCAGAATCTGGACAGTCTCCACAATCCCTCCCCAGGAGTCGTGGACACGCTCAGCCTCAACTGCAGAGGAGCATGATCCGAGACACCCCGAGGAAGGATGGAAACGGGGTCTGATCCTAGGGAGGACAGACCCCCCCGCTTAGGCCAGATCTATGCATGAGAAGGTTTTTTGTGAGGCTGAGTGACATGTGTAGTCTCGCTGACCAGGGTAACGCCACCGCCACACATCAGTCAAATTGGAGGCCTCTGCCCAGGAGGACAGGTCTGAAAGTGAGCCCGTCACACCGGAGAGTCTGTCCAACCCAGGATCCGGGACCAGCTTAAAGTCGCCCATGATCACCACGTTATCTGTACCAAATACAGCAATCTTAGAAACTAGCTAGTTAAGTAATCTCATGGAGGCCGGGGGGGCAAGTAGAGACCCACCACCAAAAGCTCCAACCTATCTATCACAGCATGCATTATGACATATCTACCGTCCGGGTCCAGCTTCAGCGCTAACAACTTAAAAGGCAGAGATTTGTGAACTAGAATGCTAACTCCCCGGCAATAGTTGGTATGAGTGGAGTGGTAGAGGTGCCCCACCCAGGATCGTCTAAGGCTTAAAAGTTTTCTGCCTGTTAAATGCGTCTCCTGAAGGATGCATATCTGGGGGCGGTGAGCATTAAGGAACTGAAACACCAGTGATCTCTTCACAGAGGAGTTTAGACCCCTAGTGTTCCACGAAATTGGTGCACTCAGCCATATTCACCCTGTGGTGCTAGATGAAGCTGGAACATGACTACCAGGCCCCGGAACCGAACCCGGACGATTACATAAATCAAAACATACTGACCCACACATCCTAAGTCATACAGTAAAACAGGGATATGCAATTAGCGGACCTCCAGCTGTTGCAAAACTACAATTCCCATCATGCCTCTGCCTCTGGGTGTCATGCTTGTGGCTGTCAGAGTCTTGCTATGCTTCATGGGACTTGTAGTTCTGCAACAGCTGGAGGTCCGCTAATTGCATATCCCCGCAGTAAAACATTGCTTGTAAAAGTATAAAGAAATAACAATATATAACCAAACAGTCCCAACCATCACCCCCACCCCGCCAACCCCAACCCCAACTGTGGGGAGGCTTAGGATCCCAACTTGAAACAAAGGCGAACATGCCTGCAATGGGGAAACGTGTGCGGAACGGCATCCACAGTCCAGCTGTTAGATGACACGCATGCAGTCCCCTGCCGTGGACCGGAGCAATAAAGAAATAAACGTGGGTGCAGGCTCCCGGCTATACCGGGGGTACAAACTTAAGCAGTAACGGAGTACGTGCTGACAAACTCAAGGGCCTGGGTCTCGGGATGTGGAGAAGGGAGGGGGAAGGAGAAAAACAGCACACAGTCTCGGAGACAATCCTCCAACAGTGAGGCTGCAGAGAAAAGTTCAAGTCATAACCTCCTGGCCTCCAGGGTCGTGAAGTATGGCTTGTTGGGACCCAGGAGGAAGACCCAGGCCAGTGTGTAGAAAAAAAAAAAAAGCACGTTGAAAAAGGCAGCAGGTGAAATCAGCCCACATAAGCAGGCAATCAGAAGGAATACTTATCCTCGCAGGAGTGGATCGATCCACATGGAGGCCTCCTCTGGGGATGTGAAGAACCGAACAGTCTCGCCGTCTTCCACCCTCAGTCTGGCTGGGAACAGCATACTGTACTTGATATGTTTGGAGCGAAGCCTAGCTCTCACAGTAGTAAAAAGAACCAGACAGCGCAAAACCAACCTATCACAATGCTGCTGAACACTGAAGGTCAATATAAAAAAAAATCCTTAAATGAAACGTATATGAAAAAAGCAGTGCAGCGCTAAAATCGCATTATAATAAAAACATCCAAACAGTACAAGAGTTCAGAATTTATAGGAAAATATTGATGAGTGGAACATCAAGAAGATAGAAGGATCCTCTAATCGTGAAACAGGGTGATTGATAATGATCGTAAGTGAAGTCACTTCCGTGTATAACCGCCACCAGGTGTACAGGCCGCTCACCTTAAAGCATGGACCTCTGTTTTACCAGAAGGTCAAAACTGCAGTCCCTTAACAAGGGTAATAATAAAGATGAGAGGGTAGTCCTCATACGATCCTTCAATCACAGTCCTCACTCACTCGGTAATATCCAAAACGAACTCATACGTAGTTACATGCAAAATTCCAAAAGAAATACATAGTGCTCTCCATATAAAACACTTGATTTATTGAATAAAAATTGGTTACTCACAAGCAATGCACAGATAGCCCTGTACCAAGCTGATGTTCATGTAACAAAGGTATAAAACCAGGTAGATGGCTGTCCTGACGACATATGGCCCCTCGCACGCGTATAAAAGCTCTCACAGCATCATAGGATTTATGCTGTTTCTGAGTTTCCAGCGAATAGTCCGGAAAGATTAGAAGCTTAGCGTTCTCGTAGCATAGTTCACCTTGAGCCCTAGTTTCCTTTATCACTGTATCTCTATCCCGGAAGTGAAGTAGTTTAAAGATAAAAGTTCGGGGCGGTGCTCCCTGGGGCCCCCTGGTGGCGGGTATGCGATGAGCCCTCTCCACAGTAAAAAATGGAGAGAAGCGTGCTGAGGGGAGTAGCTGTTGTAATAAGCGTTCAGCAAATGCTGTGGGGTCTGCACCCTCAGCCCCCTCAGGGAGTCCCAGAACACGCAGATTATTTCTTCTGTTGTGATTCCCTGCATCTTCTGTGCGGGATTCAAGCACCTTGACCCTGGCCTTAAGTGAGTGAATGTCAGCTCCATGGTCACGTACCGTGTCCTCGGTCTGGGAGGCCCTGTGCTCCACCTCAGTCATTCTACCACAAAAAGCATCAAAGTCCTTTCTAATAAACTCCACATTTGCCTGTATATGGTCCACCTTGCCAGTCAGGGCAGTTATGGCCTGTAGGACCGCTTTAAAATCGTCCGCTGTGGAAGTCAGCCGGTTGGGATCATCGGCCTGGTTCTCCACCCGGTCAGGGGTTTTAGGCGAGGCCGCGGCTGCGGCCTTGTCCACAATGTCTGACTTTGTGGCCTTCTTTTTTTAGCGTGGTTGACATTTCCTCCTCTGCATACCCCAGGGAAGCTACCGAGGCTCAGGAGGCAGAGGAGGATAGTATGCGTGTGCCTGTGCCCGAAGCAGAAAATCTTACCACGCCGGCCATGCGGAGCTCCGGGCTGGAACTTTAGGCGAGTCCCCGGCTTCGGCCTAGTCCGAAATGTCCGTTCCGCAGCCTTTCCCGGGATCACAGCTGGCTGTCCCCACTCCTGCACTATCCAGGTAGGGTCCCAAGGCTATGGGAACACAGGAGGGACGGATTAGAGGAGTCTTACGACGCCGGCCCTGCGGAGCTCCGGGCCGGGATTTCAGGCGAGTCCCCGGCTTCGGCCTAGTCCGTGATGTCCGGTCCGCGGCCTTTCCCGGGATCACAGCCGGCCGTTTCCACTCCTGCACTATCCGGGCAGGGTCCCAAGGCTAGGGGGACACAGGAGGGACGGATTAGAGGGGTCTGCACCCTTTAAATGATGAATTACAGCGCCGGTCCTGGGGAGCTCAGACAGACACGTCTGCTCCCAGCGCCATCCCGGACACTCCCTCGCAGTCAGTGTATTTAGTATATATGCACCCCAGGCGTTGTGTGTATATATATATATATATATATATATATATATATATATATATATTTACACTGTATTCAGTTTAGCTAGATCCGTTCCTGTTCTACTGTTGCTAAGATACTACAGGCAGGCAGTTGATTCAGTAAGCTGCAGTTTATCACTCAGTATACTGTTTTCTGTTTAGCTACACTGCAGACTATTCCAATCCTGTTCTACTGTTGCTAAGATACTACAGGGAGGCAGTTGATTCAGTAAGCTGCAGTATATCACTAGGTATACTGTATTCTGTTTAGCTACACTGCAGACTGTTCCTGTTCTACTGTCGCTAAGATACTACAGGCAGGCAGTTGATTCAGTTAGCTGCAGTATAATCAGTATATATATATATATATATATATATATATACATCCCAGCTTTGTGCAGCTACATTTCACTGCAGGCCATTCCTTGTGTACCTATTCCAATACATCAAAGACAGTATGTCTGGAAGGCCAACAAGGTGAGGCAGACACTCACAGGTCAATAAAAGAGGGCAAGCAGGCTCTGTGTCTAGAGGCAACAGTGCTGGTCGTGGACACGGTTCATCCTCATCAGCACGTTGCCTTTTTTCGGCAGCTGGCTGTGTTGAGCCGCAACATGCCGAAGAGTTGGTAGAGTGGATGACCAAGCTGTCCTCATCCTCCTCATCCTCTCTCACCCAGCCTCAGGGTACTTTGTCTGCCAAAGCAGCTGCCAAAGCGGCCTCTTCCATTGGCTCAATGGCATCAGTCACTCCTTCCCTAGCTCCACCATGTCCTGAGGAGTCCCCTGAACTGTTTGACCACAGTGTTGCGTACATGCTGCAGGAGGATGCGCAGCGTTTTGAGGGCTCCGATGATGGTACCCAGCTTGAGGAAGGCAGTTACGTGAGCCCAGAGAGAGGGGGCGCCCAAAAAGGACAGCAAACTGGCAGTTATGTTCCCCCAGCTGCAGCATACTGCCAGGTTTGCTCCAGTGACGAGGAGGGAGGGGATGATGAGGTCACTGACTCTACATGGGTGCCTGATAGGAGAGAGGAGGAGGAGGAGGAGGAGGCACATCTCCAACAAGGCAGGATGCCCTCCAGGGGCCAGCTTAAGGGCAGCACACCAACTGCATCACACCGCAGAGCTCCGCATGTGCAGGGCACTGCTGTCTCTGCGTGTTATTCCAAAAGTTCTTTGGTGTGGGCCTTTTTTGAGACGTGTGCATCAGATCACACCGTTGCTATTTGCAATGTATGTCTGAAGCGTATCTCGCGTGGGCAAAACATCAGCCGCTTGGGCACCACATGCTTGACCAGACATATGTCGACCTGCCATGCAGTCCGTTGGCAAGCATACATAAAAGACCCACACCAAAGAACAAAGCGGACCTCTCCTTGCTCCTCATTAGCTGGGATCTCCAACCCCACTATACCTTTAGTCCTCTCAGAAGCCTGCACTGAGAGGAATGAAGGTGTAGCATTAGGTGTGTCACTTCCAAGTACCTGTGGGCAATCTGCTATCGCTACACCAACGTCCGATTGTACCAGGCACATTTCCCTGCCCCAGCTGCTGCACCGCCGAAAGAAGTTTGCTCCCAGCCATCCACATGCCCAGCGGTTGAATGCTAGCTTGGCTAAATTGCTAGTACTTCAACTGCTGCCTTTTCAGTTGGTAGAGTCTGCCCCCTTCCGTGAGTTTGTGGAATGTGTGGTTCCTCAGTGGCAGGTTCCCAAACGCCACTTTTTTTTACGGAAGGCGATTCCGGCTCTCTACCGGCATGTGGAAGTCACTGGCCTCGCTGGACAGGGCGGTCAGTGGTAAGGTGCATATTACCGCTGACTCATGGTCCAGCAGGCATGGACAGGGACGTTACCTATCTTTTACGGCCCAGTGGGTGACTCTGCTGGCAGCTGGAAAGGATGCAGGACAGGGTGCAGTAGTGTTGGAGGTTGTTCCGCCACCATGCCTCCAAAATGCTACTAGTGGTGATTCTGACACACCTCTCTCCTCCACCCCCTCCTCTTCTTCTTTCTCCATGGCTTCTTCCTGTGCTGATTTGTCCTCGGAACCAGCGGTGCTCCATAGGCGTTCAAGGGGCTACGCAAGTACGCAGGCAAAAAGATACCATGCGGTGCTTGAGCTGGTGTGCTTGGGGGACAGGAGCCACACTGAGGCAGAGATTCTGTCAGCTCTGCAAGAGCAGGCTCAGAGGTGGTTGGCTCACGTCCTTAACTTGGTGGTGCAGCAGTCCTTGGGCAGGTGCCCGGGCTTACAGGATGTCCTGAGGCAGGCCAGGAAAGTCTGTGTGCATTTCCGCCAGTCATATAATGCCAGTGCTCGGCTGGCTGACCTCCAAAAGGAATACAACCTGCCCAAGAACTGCCTAATCTTTGACATGCCCACCAGGTGGAACTCAACATTGGCGATGCTGCAGCGGCTGCACATGCAGCAGAAGGCCATCAATGAGTACCTGTGCGACTATGGCACCAGGACAGGGTCAGGGGAGCTTTTTTTTTTTTTTGCCACGCCAGTGGGTCATGATCAGGGATGCATGCACTGTCCTGTCACCATTTGAGGAGGCCACGAGGATGGTGAGCAGTGACAGTGCATGCATCAGTGACACTGTCCCTCTTGTCCACCTATTAGAGCACACGCTGCGTGGAATAATGGACAGGGCACTTGAGGCAGAACAGAGGGAGGAAGAGGAGGACTTCCTTACCTCTCAAGGCCCCCTTTATCCAGACAGTGGTCCTGCTGGCCCGCCGATCACACAGGAAGAGGTTGAGCAGGAGGAGGAGGATTGTGTCAGCATGGAGGTGGAGCCTAGCACTCAGCATCAGCAGCAGTCTTCAAGGGATCATTTACAGTCCCAAGAAACCAATGGACTTGTACGTGGCTGGGAGGAGGTGGCTGCGGATCATGTCGTCCTTAGTGACCCAGAGGACTGCTGACCGAATGCCTCAGCAAACCTACGCTGCATGGCCTCCCTGATCCTGCAAAGCCTGCAAAAGGATCCTCGTATTCGTGGTATCAAGGAGAGGGATCATTACTGGCTGGCAACCCTCCTTGATCCACGTTACAAGGGTAAGGTTGCGGACCTTATCCAGCCGTCGCAGAGGGAGCAGAGGATGAAACATCTTCGGGAGGCCTTGCAGAAAGGTTTGTGCAACGCGTTTCCAGAGCCTGGGATATTACAAATTCCTGGTCCTGGACAACGTGCTGCTGAGGCTTCGGTCAGTCACAGAGGGAGCGGTGGAGAAGGTGGCCGTCTGACCGATGCATTCAGACATTTTTTTACTCCGCAGCCCCAAGGTATGATCTGTTCCAGCAACCATCGCCAGTGTCTGATTCACATGGTGCAGGAATACTTAGGGGCAAGATCAGACTTGGACACCTTTCCCACCGAAAATCCTCTGGGTTACTGGGTCTTGAGAATGGATCACTGGCCAGAGCTTGCACAGTATGCAATTGAGCTACTGGCCTGTCCTGCATCCAGCATTTATTCGGAACGCACATTCAGTGCTGCTGGAGACTTTGTAACCAATCACAGGGTGCGCCTGTCCACCGACTCGGTTGATCATCTGACCTTCATAAAAATTAATCAGTCTTGGATCACCAGCTACCAAGCACCTGATGCTGATGTAACCGAATATTTTTTTTTGAATGTGAAATCCCTTCAAGACTGCCTATGCTGATGCTGAGTGACTATCCTGTTATGCTGAGTGACTACCCTCTTCCTCCTGTTTATGTTGATAGCTTGTAAGAACATTTTTGGTTTTGGGCACCGCCACCAGTGCCCAAGGCCCAATTTTTCTGCCCCTGTTTAACAGGGGCATGTAATTATAATTTTTGCTGCAAAACTTTGCAGCAGGGCTCATTCCTGCGCTCCAACTAGAGTATCTGTGAGGGGTTGCAGTGTTGTGGCACCAGCACCAGTGCCTAAGGCCCAATTTTTCTGAAGAGTACATAGGGCAGGCCCCTACTTTCAAACATCCAACTTTCAAACGACTCCTACTTACAAACGGAGGGAGACAACAGGAAGTGAGAGGAAATCTACCCCTAGGAAGGGAAATTCTCTCCTGTAAGAGTTAATATGGGAAAATATATTTTTTGGCTGGAGCTACACTTTAAAAATTTACCAGTTCAAAATTACAAACAGATTCTACTTAAGAACAAACCTACAGTCCCTGTCTTGTTTGTACCGCCTGTATACTGCTGTTCAGAGTATATAGGGCCTTATTTGGGTGCGGGGTTCCCCTTATTATACATACCTGGTAATGGGCTTGAGGGGGGGGGCATGCTGTTTTTCTCAATGATTTTCATCCATATTACCGGGACCAGACATTACATTAAAGCCTCAAGCTGTTTTAAATGACTTTTATTCCTTTAGAAATATCATTTTGTGCAGGGATAGTTCTAAACATGTGAAATATGCACCACTTTACAGGCATACTATAGACACCCCCCAGGCATGATATTTAAAGGAATTTTTCACTTTTATTTTTTCACTTTAAGCATCATTAAAATCACTGGTCCTGAAAAAACGGCAGTTTTTAAAACTGTTTTTTTGCATTGATACATGTACCCTGGGGCAGGACCCGGGTCCCCAAACCCTTTTTAGGACAATAACTTGCATATTAGCCTTTAAAATTCGCACTTTTGATTTCTCACGTTCGAGTCCCATAGACTTTAACCTCCCTGGCGGTATGATTCTTTCTGGAATTATGTACCAAAAGCGGTACAATTATTTTGCATGGAAATTTGGTGTTATGTATTGTAGGCCTGCAATTCTTAGTAATTACTTACTTAAACCTGAGCAAACCAGAGTCTAGTAGACATCCCGGGTATGATAAAGTTTGAAACACAAAATTATAAATTATAATATAATAAATAACTATAAATAATTATAAAAAATAGTAATCTAATTATAATAAAAATTATTCAATAATGTAATCAAATCAAAAACACTGAAATTTGCTCAGTTGCAGAATTGTCGCTGTCATTAGATTTAGTGTTTGATGACGAATTTCTCCACAAATCGCTATCGCTCAATTCTGCGAGTGATTCTATTTTATTATCGCTGTTTTCTAGCTGGTCTAAAACCACTTTTGACATAAAGGGACACTTTTTGGTTGCTATGGACAATCTCCAGTTTCCAGGCAGAAAGAATAGTTTTTATTATATAAAAGTGCATGCAGGACACTGGACAGACCACTAGGGACAAAGGGGGTGTGTAATTATTACATACAGTACTGTAATCAGTAAGATTACAGTATACTGTATGTATACTATGTGTTTACCTTTTTGAATTTGCCGCCCAGTTCCGCTCCCATGCGCCGCTGCGGCTCGCAGGGAACGGAACTAGGAAGTCAGATGGGGTCGAAAGTGCCGACACTCGCCGGAGATCTCGCTGGCGATCACAGCAGAGGACATCATCGCTGGATCGCCAGGAGAAGGTAGGGAAACTCCGCTGCGGGCTCTGCAATGTCTACCCCGAGCGTGATTCGGGGTTACCGATCCTAGCATAAAAAAACAACCCCGAGTCACGCTCGGGATTACCGCTAGGGAGGTTAACGGGGTTCGAAAGTACGCGCAAACTATCGGTCCGTTCGCATGTTCTGCATGTGAATCGAACCGGGGGGTGTTCAGCTCATCCCTAATGGTGAGCATTGCTTCCGAGCATGCGTGTTTGTTCTTTGGATTTTTGTGTGACGGACTTGTGTACACACGATCGGATAATCCGACAACACACATTTGTTGGCGGACAATTTTAAAGCATGCTATCCCATATTTGTTGGCGAAAAATCCGAAAACAATTGTCGGATGGTGCATACAAACAGTTGGATTATCCGATAACATCCTGTCATCACACAATTACCATCATATTATCCGATCGTGTGTACGGGCCTTAAAAGGAATGAAATGTAGCTGAAGCCAGGACCCCTGTCCACTTTTTTTTTTTTTGCTGTCTGTGTTCTGTCAAGAACATTTTCCCTCACTTCCTGTCATTGAGATACAGCAGGAACTAAGGTAAATCCATTTTAGATGTTTGTAACTGAAACAACGGTTCCTATTGAAAGATGTTTCCTCATTGCTGTTCCGGTGGCAACTCCAACTTTTGCATTTTCCCTCATTTGAGTCCTAGCGATAATGGTTACCCAAATGATTACGGTGGATGAATTGAAACCTGAGACATGTTTAGTCTGTCTCTTACCTACTCTCTCTCTCTATATATATATATATATATATATATATATATATATATATAAAATAAAAAATAAAACAAAAGTATAGTTTATATCTGCTTGGTTAGCACAGGCAGTGTCAAAAAAAGTCAGCAGTGGTCATATTGCTATATTGACAGGTTCTCTTTAATTCAAGGGCTTTTTTCAGCTCCCATTGCACACTTCTACTTTGTTGTTGAGGAAAAGTGTAATTGTAAGATGTAATTTTTCTATTTACAATGTAAGGGAAACATATTTCTTTGTACACCCTTGTGAAAGCTGTGTACCCATGTCTACTTTTAACAACACAACAGGCTTAATAAGGTTGAAATGCCTATGATAAGAATGAAACAATGCCTACATAGAAATATGAGGAAAAAATTACACCCATTTAATACATCTAGACTGATGAATGATATGATGGCTGGCTATTCACGCTGGAAATTTTACACATGATTGAAGCTTTATTTAGTCTAATGAAATATGCTTCCTGAATATTGCATCGCAGTAGCTGCGTGACCTGGAGCACAATAGAAACAATTATGTGATTACACTGAGATCATTCTCATTTTAAGTCATTCTGATATCATTTTAATTGTTTTAATTAACATTATCAAGTGAAATGTTCAATGTCTCCCCATTTTAAAGTGACCTTTGCTTGTCCCAATATGCTACATAAGTGATATTGGTGGAGTAAATTGCATACTTTATGACTGCATACATTATTACTTGGTACTAACAGTTATGAGTTTCGATGGTTTTATTATCAAAGGGCAAAGGCTAGGTTACAACTTGGCAAACATTACTTACAAAAAGGAGAAAAACAGCTATAAACAGTAGTCTGGGGTTCTCTGTAAAAATATAATCAATTTATCTTTATCAAGACATAACAAAATATAACAAATACAGTAGGTTAATGTTATAGCGATGAGCTAAGGGGGGTTGTTATATTAAGATATAACAAAGGCTAAGTCAATGGCTTTGACCATCACCATCTCAGTGCTTTTATTGGTGACATCCAGAATTTGGTGCGACTATTCCAACACAGAAAGTACAGGACATGGTTTTTAGGGGGTTAGGTTTCTGGTATGGTGATGAGCTAAGGGTTTTGTTTAAATTCAGGATTAATGTTGTTGTTAAAGTGATATTAAAGTCTCATTTTTTTTTTTTTTCATTTAAAAAAAACAAACATGTCATACTTACCTTCTCTGTGCAGTGGTTTTGCACAGAGCAGCCCAGATCATACTCTTCTCGGGTCCTATGACGGTGCTCCTGGCCCCTCCCTCCGCGCTGAGCCGCTGCTCTATGTGTCTATTCAGAAACAGTGCCATGTCCTGGCCCAACCCCCGTCTCTCCTCACCCCGCTGCTGTCTCAGCCAATAGGGGGGGGGGAGTCCCGGACAGCCGAGACTCTCGCGCAACATCGCTGGATCAAGATGGGCTCATGTGTGTTACAGTGTATTAGAGGAGGCTGAGGGGGGCTGCTGCACACTGAAGGTTTTTATCTTAATGCATAGAATGCATTAAGATAAAAAGCCTTCTAAATTCAGAACCACTTTAAGTCTTTAAAGGGCTATATTTTTATTTTTTAGTTTTGAATGGAGTGGAGAAGGGTTAAGGTTTTAACCCCTAGCACAAAAAACATTTAAATACTGTGGGGCTTTAACTGGTTCAGTGTACTATATTTTATACTTCAATCAGCTATATCATTATTAGAGTTGGGCGAATGGTTTGGCCCGAGCATGAGTTCAGGGCGAACATTGGCTAATTGCCCGGTTCAGGGAACATCCGAATTTGCAGGTCAATGACCCAGCATGCACCGACCCACGAGGTTAGAAGGGGGCAGTGCCACCAGGTGATGTAGCCAGGTGGCCCTGCCCCTTACTTATATAAGAACTGTAAAACAGCGAAGCCTGCAGTAGGCAGCCAACCTTCAAGTCGGCGACAGTGTTTTAATTTTTTTATTTTTATGGGTGCAGCGGGCTCAGTGATTGATGATGAATTTACATTGGGGGCACTGTTTTTTTATTGTTTATTAAAGGAATTGTCAAAAACTGTGTGTGTGTGTTTTTATTACTTTTTGACACATTTTTGGTGAATGGGTAGGGGTACTATGTCAATGAACCCCATACTCATTCACATAGAGGGCTGGGATCTGGGGCCTCCTTGTTAAAAGGGGCTTCAGATTTCGATAAGACTCCTGCCCGCAGACCCCCACAACCACCGGCCAGGGTTGTGGGGATTAGGCCCTTGTCGCCATCATCATGGGGACAAGGTGCTTTGGGGTGGGGGGGCAGAGCCCCCCCTACCCCGAAGCACCCACCTCTCTATGTTGAGGGCATGTGTGAGGGCAATGTTTTTTTTCAATCTCATGGGAAGAGGAGAGACCTGGGGTCTTATATGTTTTTATTGACCTTGCTTTGTGCACTGGTGCGCAGTCATGTTGGAACAGGAGGGGGCCATCCCCAAACTGTTCCCACAAAGTTGGGAGCATGAAATTGTCCAAAATGTCTTGGTATGATGACGCCTTAAGAGTTCCCTTCACTGGAACAAAGGGGCCAAGTCTAACCCCTGAAACACAACCCCAAACCATAATCCCTCCTTCACCAAATGATTTGGACCAGTGCACAAAGCAAGGTCCATAAAGAGGGGAACCTTTGATAGCCTTCTAACTTTAATAACCAAAATAAAAGCAGACTATACAAAGTATTTTTATTATATGCAATATCCTTTGTGAGCTTGAGGAGCCCCTGATCCTGAGAACAGTTTGTAATCTATCCTTGACTTCAGCTAAAACTTTGAGCTCCAACATTTTCCAATGAGTGAGCCTCAGCAGAGGTGGTGACAACTAGTTCAACGTTACCAGCAATACAGTGCTTGTTAGCACATAATCTTATATTACCTTCTCAGATGACGGCAATAATTACAGAAAACATCCAGGGTCAGATTTCCATCACAGGACCCTGTAGGCATGCAACCTTCACTGCCTTAACCAGTTCCTCCATGCTAAGGCCTCATGTACACTGCTGCTGGTAAACGGACGTTTAGGAGCAGTTGGGCATTTTTTTAACTGCTCCTGAACTCTCTAGTTTCTAGGCAGTTGAGTTTAGATTTTATGACCACTTGTGGATTGCACTAACTCCAATGCCAATTTAAGTAATATCTTATCGTGCCAAAAACATAAAAAATAAATTATGTAGGTAAATATGCCCTGCTTCTTGTGTAAAAACCTTATGACTGGTGCTCCCAATACCTACTTCTTATGCCCCATACACACGATCGTTTTTCATGCCGTTAAAAATGCCATTAAAAAAATTGGCCATTAAAAATGATCGTGTGTAGGCTCCAGAGCATTTTTAACGACGTGAAAAACGGCCATTAAAAATTTCGAACATGCTCTCTTTTTTCACGTCGTTTTTCATGTCGTTTTTTTTAACGCCATGAAAAACGATAGTGTGTATGCTTTAACGACGTGAAAAAAACGCGCATGCTCAGAATCAAGTATGAGACAGGAGCGCTCGTTCTGGTAAAACTAGCGTTCGTAATGGAGATAGCACATTCGTCACGCAGTCACGGACTGAAAAGCACGAGACTGAAAAGAGCGAATCGTCGCTCAACAAACTTTACTAACATGAAGGGTGGCGCCATTCGAACGGAACTTCCCCTTTATAGTGCCGTCGTACGTGTTGTACGTCACTGCGCTTTGCTTGATCGTTTTTTTAAATGATCGTGTGTACGCAAGACAGGCTTGAGAGGAAACATGAAAAAAAACGACGTGAAAAACGGCAAGAAAAAAAATGGCAAGAAAAACGATCGTGTGTATGGGGCATAAATCGATATAATGTGCCAAACAAATCAAATATAAACAATATCAAAGAAATCTTTTAGGTCCCAATATGCAATATTCCTCAAAATGTCAATTGGTGAATCAGCCAAGTATAGATGCAAAAAATCTGTGCAATGTTATAATTTTTTGCCAAAGATTAAAGTGCAAATACAAGTAATAAAAGTAGAAAACAAACAACAATAAGTGCATATATTATCTTCCACCTTATTCCACTAAGTCCATAAAGTGCAATGTGCAAATACATTTTTGGTATGAAATGACAAATATAATGAATGTCCTTAGTGAGTGATCACTCCTTTCACTGCTGATCCTATTTGGTAATTCAGTGTTTCTACTTCCACCCTTAACCAGTTGTCAACCGGCCGCCATAAATTGACGGCAGCAGGAAGACACTGTTATCCTGGGCGTACGTCATATGACGTTGCGCCTTTAAAGTCCACTAGGGGGCGAGCACGGGCGATTGCCCAGTAACCGAGCAGGACCGTGGATCTGTGTGTGTAAACACACAGATCCATGTCCTGTCAGGGAGAGGAGACCGATGCTGTGTCCCTTGTACATAGGGACAACCATCAGTCACCTCCCCCAGTCAGTCCCCTCCCCCCACAGTTAGAACACATCTAGGAAACACATTTAACCCCTTCCTCGCCCCCTAGTGTTAACCCCTTCCCTGCCAGTCACATTTATACAGTAATCAATGCATTTTTATAGCAGGAATCGCTGTATAAATGTGAATGGTCCCAAAAATTTGTCAAAAGTGTCCGATGTGTCTGCCGCAATATCGCAGTCACGATAAAAATCGCAGATCGCCGCCATTACTAGTAAGGAAAAAAAAAATGCTATAAATCTATCCCCTATTTTGTATCTGCTATAACTTTTGCGCAAACCAATCAATATACGCTTATTGCTTTTTTTTTTTTACCAAAAATATGTAGAAGAATACTTATCGGCCTAAACTGAGGAAATTTTTTTTTTTTTTTTTAAATGGATATTTATTATAGCAAAAGTAAAAAATATTGTGGTTTTTTTTCAAACTTGGCGCTATTCTTTTGTTTATAGCGCAAAAAATAAAAACCGCAGAGGTGATCAAATACAACCAAAAGAAAGCTCTATTTGTGGGGAAAAAAGGACGCAAATTTCGTTTGGGAGCCACTTTGCACGACCGCGCAATTGTCATTCAAAATGTGACAGCGCTGAAAGCTGAAAAATGGCTTGGGCAGGAAGGGGGTTTTCGTGCCCTGTAGGCAGGTGGTTAAAGTGCTTGCCACCACCACCTAGTAAAAATGGCCACTCACCAGATGGATGTGAGTATGCGCCTTTGGTTAATTACAGGATAACAACTCCGGAGCAATAGGTCCGCCAGCAGCATTTCCCAACAGTATGGTGGAATTTTTGGCTCTAGTATTTCTCATGAAAAATGAATAGCCATCATGGTATAGTATATTACCACTATTTATTAAAAAAGTTTAAAAACAACAGATTTTGAACTCACATTTTACAGTGCCATTACGCGGGCACCAAGCTGATCCAGCCGTGTATGCAGGGAGGGTGATGTTGGCTAATTTGCCGCTGTGTGTCGTCTGTCGGCGTGAGCCTCACCCCTCGTTCTCGTATGGCAGGAAATTATGAAAAAACCCCAGCAGCCTCTACGCGTTTCGCAGTTCCGTTTGCGTCGTCAGGAAGCTGCTGAGTTGATGTTTGCCCCTATATTTATATCTCTCTCATAATCCCACTGTCCTATCATTTGGTGTTTTGACCGGAAGTGATTATCCGTATACCGGAAATGGTACCATCGCCATCTTGACTACTGGCAACTTTGCCCGTTCTCAACTTTGCCTGTTCTCATCTGGGTTTATAATAATATCCCCAGTACCTAGGGTAGGTTATGCTCCAACCCTAAGTGTGCTGTTCTCAAAAAACCCCCTCAGTACCAGCTTGCTCAATGTGCATAAATCTCCCCACTTAATCTCCGTATGCCATTGCTTTCTCATCCGGCCGGAAGTAGTATTCCGGGTACCGGAAGTCATATAATCGCCATCTAAGCTACTGGTTGTTCTGCCCATGTTTCATCCCGTATAACCGGAAGTGGTATTCCGGATACCGGAAGTGCTGCAGATGCCATTTTAACCACTGCTCTGCCCATTCTTATCTTGGTTAATGTTGTTGTCCCCAGAGGTTAAAATCGGGTGTGTTCCGCCCCCATGTCTCTACCCCCCCAGGTGCAGTATTGTGAATATCCAGTACAATTCATTCTGTGATATTTCTCTACGTAGAATCAAATTTCTCCAGCCCTGTTCTACCCTGTCTATGGCATAGAATTTCAGGTGCCGTGGGTCACCTTTGTGTACATCCCTAAAATGCTTGGAGACGCTATGATGTTTGTACTCCTTTTTAATATTCCTGACGTGTTCACCTATGTGGACAGACAAAGCTCTCATTGTTCTACCCACATACTGGAGTCCACAACTGCACTGCAGTATGTAGGTAACATGCGTGCTGCCACACGTAATGAGCCTGTAAATTTTAAACTTCTGTTTAGTTGAGAAAGACTGAAACTCTATTGTTTTCCTATATGTCCTATCCGTAAGCCTGCATTTTTTTTGGGGGGGGGGGGGGGTTGGGTAAGTTTTTTACAATTTCGTCCCTAATCCTACTAGCTCTCCTGTATATGAATACTGATTTTGGCGGAAGGACTTTATTCAAATGTGGGTCATTGCAAATTATTGTCCAGTTCTTTTTCACTATGTCTTCCAGCAAGTTGAGTTTAGAGGCTTTTTCTGGAACTCAAAAAAATGCGTTCAGAAGCTGTGTTTAGAGGCATTTCAAACGCCAAACGCTGCCAAACGCGGCTAAATGTGGTAACTCGCGTTTAGCAGCTTTTCGTTTACAGACGTTCCTCATTTTAACAAAAAAAAATTCAAATGCTTCTAGATGCAAACGCGGCATGTAAACACGGCTTGTAAACGCAGCATGTAAACGTGGCTAAATGGCTGTTTTTGTACGCTGGTTTCTAGCTGTCAAGTTAAATCGTTCAGTAGAGGTTGAACAATGTTCCGTGTACATGAAGCCTAGACCATCCCTTTGACAAAAAGCATTTTTTTGGTTTTAAGTCTCCTTACTGTGTATGTTGAAAGTGTATAAATAAATCTATTTTTGCTTACATTTTGGGGTTGATTTACTAAAACAAAAACAAATACAAAATCAAGTGCCGCTGTGCATAGAAACCAATCAGCTTCCACGTTTTTCTTTCAAAGCTCAATTGAACAAGCTGTAGTTAGAAGCTAATTGGCTACCATACACAGCTGCACTAGATTTTGGATGCTACAGTTTTAGTAAATCAACCCCACAGTGCCTTAGCACAAGCACAGAGAACATGCCAGGTCCTAGCCAGGGCTGGGGCAAGGATGATTTTTGACACCCTAGGCAAAACCTAATTTTGCCGCCCCCATTAGCTCTACCCCTGGCTCCACCCTGACTCCACCCCCTTTGCCCTTCCCATGTGACAGGAGGCATCAGCTCTGCTTCCTCTAGCCCTGGCTCCAGTGCTGTGCTGCGCCTCTAATTACACTACTGGCCAGATGGAGCAGCTGCCTGAGACTAAGTTAGTTACATGCTGCAGCCTTCAGCGCATGCAGACGTGGAGGGAAATCAGCAGCAGGCGCCCCTAGGCAGCAGTGCGCCCTAGGCGGCTGCTTAGTTTGCCTAGTGGTAGCACCGGCCCTGGTCCTAGCCATCCAGGATGCTGTAGCACAAAGTTGAAGCAATACTATACATGCTTTTGGTTAAAATTGGCTATTTAGGAGGCTTGATATGAATCCAGGTACAAAAAATGAAAGTGACTTATAAATTGTTTCAGTCTGCTCTACAACCGTGACCTTCATGCGATGCATTCATATTATGCTTGAGTCTATACAAGTGATTATCTCAGCAATAGGATTCTGCAGAGGTGAAAACTATTCCCTGTGACTGTAGGCCTCTGTTTCTCTCTTGGCTGAATTCCATGCAAGCAATAGTACCTGTCACTATGTTATCTCTAAATCAAGCAGACGGAAAGCAGAACAGGCTGACCCGTCTTCTGGACACTGTCTTAGTCTAATTCATCATTGACTATGAGAAATCTGTTTCTATTATCACAACTGGGGATATATTTAATGTGTTCTCAAAGTCCATGTACAATAGACTCATTAACAGAAATAAACAGCTTGTGAAGCCAAGACTCAGCCATCAGGTATAAAGTCTTTATTCTGGTTTGAGATGTCAGGGAATACAAAAACAATGGAAGACATAATGAACTTGCATATTCGCCAACATTCCAAATCCAGTACAGGAAAACATCAACCATCCAAACTGCACCTCCACTACCACCCACTTGTGAGCAATCACCCATCCACTCTATGCAGAAGTGTAGCAAATACGCTATAAAGTGGCTTTTTTATGTTTATGTAGCGACCTCACCCCTCTCTCTAGCTTTATCGGTTATACGGCTGTTGTCTAGGGGTACCTGGGAGAGAGGAATGAGATACACCACGGCCCATGTCCTCCCAGGTGTAGAGGTGAAGGCCAGAACTATCGGGCTTGTGTATGTGTCCCAGAGTCCAATCCTTTCCTCGGATTGACTCCCCTTTGCTCCTAGTAACCAGAGTTCCACACACTGAATGGGTCCAACTCGTATTTATTCTTCCCAATAAATAGTCATACAGCACAGACAGGTTGAGACCAATGTAACACTTCAGTATTTGCGGGGAGTAGGCCAAGGCACAATTCTTCTAGTTACAGCTAACCACTGTAGTATCACCAGTGGCGAATAGTCACTGCCACTGACTCGATGAGGTAGAACGTGAATTACCTTCGCTAGCACAGCCCCTGTCAGGGGAAGGCAATCCATCCAAGGAATTCACCGGAGGCCTCTCTGTCACCAGCAATGCTGCGCCGGACTCTTCAGAGAAGTTCCGCTCACCAGTTTTCTCAACCTCAGACACGGGCACCCAAGGAGTTAGGGCCCCCTCGGATTCCTCCACCCTCGCGGAACTCAGTCGAAGGTACTGAGCTCCAGGCTTCCACCTCACCCCAGGCTAAAGGTGCCTGAGATGGACTCCATCTCTCGCTCCGGCCAGGTCAAGGACACCTGGGCCCGGAATGCCGGCACCCAAGCTAAAGGTGCCTGGGTGCGGCTGCGTCCTCCGACTCTGACCCTCACATCAGGGCATCCACCCCTTTTATCCCCTCGCCCGTTGCGTCACAGCAGGTTCCCGCCCTGCCGTACCAGCGCCAGGCAAGGACAAAAAGGCAGCAGTCCTGTGGTGAGTGTTCAACCTCAGCCCATGGCGAAAAACGCCACCCGTAGGCCACAGGGAACCTCACACCACCAGAGTCCTCCAAGAACCACAGAAAGGTCTCAGATTCCCTGACAATCAATGCATCTGGGTTACACTACCACCCAGATGCTTCCCCAAAAATCAAACACCCGCTACACTTATAAAACTACAAAATTCCAGCCTGGAGTGCCAGAGCCAGTCTTCCAGCCTGGAGTGCCAGAGCCAGTCTTCCAGCCTGGAGTGCCAGAGCCAGTCTTCCAGCCTGAAGTGCCAGAGCCAGTCTTCCAGCCTGAAGTGCCAGAGCCAGTCTTCCAGCCTGGAGTGCCAGAGCCAGTCTTCCAGCCCAGAGTGCCAGAGCCAGTCTTCCAGCCCAGAGTGCCAGAGCCAGTCTTCCAGCCCGGAGTGCCAGAGCCAGTCTTCCAGCCCAGAGTGCCAGAGCCAGCCTTCCAGCCCAGAGTGCCAGAGCCAGCCTTCCAGCCCAGAGTGCCAGGGCCAGCCTTCCAGCCCAGAGTGCCAGGGCCAGCCTTCCAGCCCACAGTTCCAGGACCAGCCTTCCAGCCCGCAGTTCCAGGGCCAGCCTTCCAGCCCGCAGTTTGAGGGCCAGCCTTCCAGCCTGCAGTTCCAGAGCCAGCCTGCCAGCTTGAGGTTCCTGTGCCAGCCTGCCAGCTTGAAGTTCTTGTGCCAGCCGGCCAGCTTGAAGTTCCTGTGCCAGCCTGCCAACTTGAAGTTCCTGTGCCAGCCTGCCAACTTGAAGTTCCTGTGCCAGCCTGCCAGCTTGAAATTCCTGTGCCTGTCTTCCAAACAGAAGTCCTGATGACGGTGTCCCAGTCGGTAGATCCGGTGTCCCAGTCGGTAGATCCGGTGTCCCAGTCGGTAGATCCGGTGTCCCAGTCGGAAGATCCGGTGCCCCAGTCGGAAGATCCGCTGACCCCGCCTAAAGATTCGGTGCATGAGACCCCGCCTGAAGATCCGGTGCCCATTTCCCGGCCTGAGGTTGTGGTGCCTGTTTCCCGGCCTGAGGTTGTGGTGCCCGTTTCCCAGCCTGAGATTGCGGTGTCCGTTTCCCGGCCTGAGGTTGTGGTGCTCGCTGTGGTGCCCATTTCCCGGCTTGAGGTTGTGGTGCTCGCTGTGGTGCCCGTTTCCCGACTTGAGGTTGTGGTGCCCGTTTCCCGGCTTGAGGTTGTGGTGCCCGTTTCCCAGCCTGAGATGATCCTGTCTGCTGCCCAGCCTGAGATGATCCTGTCTGCTGCCCAGCCTGAGATGTTCCTGTCTGCTGCCCAGCCTGAGATGATCCTGTCTGCTGCCCAGCCTGAGATGATCCTGTCTGCTGCCCAGCCTGAAATGATCCTGTCTGCTGCCCAGCCTGAGATGATCCTGTCTGCTGCCCAGACTGAGATGATCCTGTCTGCTGCCCAGCCTGAGATGATCCTGTCTGCCCCCCAGCCTGAGATGATCCTGTCTGCTGCCCAGCCTGAGATGATCCTGTCTGCTGCCCAGCCTGAGATGTGCCTGTCTGCTGCCCAGCCTGAGATGTGCCTGTCTGCTGCCCAGCCTGAGATGATCCCGTCTGCCACCCAGCCTGAGATGATCCTGTCTGCTGCCCAGCCTGAGATGATCCTGTCTGCTGCCCAGCATGAGATGACCCCATCTGCTGCCCAGCCTGAGATGATCCCGTCTGCTGCCCAGCCTGAGATGATCCCGTCTGCTGCCCAGCCTGAGATGTTCCGTCTGCTGCCCAGCCGGAGATGTTTCTGTCTGCTGCTCCGTTGCCCGCTGCCCAGTCTGATGTTCCAGAGCCTACTGTCTTGCTTGGTGACCCTGTACCTGGTATCCAGCCTCACGATCCAGTTCCTGATGGTTCCATTCCTGATACTCTGCCTGGTGGTTCCATTACCGCTGCCCAGCCTGATGACTCGGAGCCCGCTGCCCAGCCTGAGGATATGGTCCCTGCTAAGACCTGTTCCTGATGCCCAGCTGGCCGCTGATGTCTTCCTGATGGATGCCCTTTTTTCCAATATTTTAATCCTGCTTGTCACCCAGCCTGAATGTAATGCCCCTGCGTGGTCTGCCTCCGATGGGTTCTTGCCCGTTGCCCTGCTAATTTTTACTTCTGAATCTAAACTTCCTGACCCTGGTGGTGGGATGCGTGCCCTATTTTCAGACTCTAGTGGCACGTCCCCACTTCCACCTCGTAGAGTAACTCTCGGGGTAGATATGGATATTCCCACCCATATTCTCAGGCAACTTTTTTGGCAGAAGAGACGCTGCAGCCTTGCCAGAGATGGCATTGTGGCACGGTCTCCTACTCCAGGTAACACAATGGACTCCGGATGGTGAGGTACACTCTCCACCTCTGTAGATTTGGGCTTAGGGGCCCGCAGTGATGCCCGTTGCACTCCCGCAACAGGAGCAGGTGAAACACTCGATGGTTTAAGAAGTGGGATCACAGACAGGGAACCAGATTCCTCCCTTGGCTCCGAGGCTTCCACCCGGGGTGTACTATCCCCAATAGACATAGGTGGATCCCTTAAGACACGGGACGCAGGCAGCTTCATCTTGTCCCATCCCTTCTTGTGGAAGATCTCATCTATCTCCCCATCATCACCGGCATCTGATAGCGACTCTAGGTCAGAGGTGTCATAACACTCTGCGGGCAGGTAATTCCCGGTACTCACGGAATCACCCCCCTCGATGAGCTCCACCGACTCTGGGCTCCCAACACCTCCAACCACACACACAGTCCCGACCCCTGGCTCACCTGGGCCTTTTGAAGAACAGGGACATCCAGGGCTCTTCCCTTCGGATCCATCCAGGCCAGGCAAGCGGCGGGGCGAAGCTCTTCCACGACCACAGGAGGCCATCACCAGGCCAACTTTCCTCTTCGGTGGTGGTAGCAGGGAACTTGTGGTGACCGAGGCAGCATCCTCGGATTTCTCTCTCCTAATCTCCGCTTGGGCAGTCACCTCGCCCTGGTCAGCGTGCACGGGAAACGCATAGGCATCAATCTCTCCCTCTGGAGTGGCAGTTCCTGTTGGGTAGTTGAGGTGGAAGGCGCGCGGCCTTTCTGTGGATGGCTCCACCTCAAAGAGAAATTCTTTACAGACCTCACATCGCCCGAACGGCTTCAGCTGGACCACCAGTCCCGAACAGCCGGGACAGATCACACCGAGGGCCTCTATGTCTCTGCAGGTATACAGAGCCAAACGTCCTCGGGGCCTTAGTCTTATTCCCGTATCCGTTACCTGGGCAGCAAAGGAAGTCATCTTGGTTACCGAAGAAGCAGAAATCCACGGAGTACTTGAGGTCATCCTGACTATTTGCTGTTCCAATGCGCACTGACCACTTCACGCCGGAATCTCCACGTGTGTCCTTCCACATGGCCAGACTCCTCCCACACTCTGCATTTGTTCGCAGGCTTTTTTTTCTCCCCGCCCACGAACTGCACAGCTATGGTTTGCCTCGTGGCGCATTGGCCAATATGGCTGACCTACTCGGAACGGCAGCAAAGTTCAAATTCAGACACCATACACAACCCGGACGAGCGCCCACGTGTAGCGACCTCACCCCTCTCTCTAGCTTTATCGGTTATACGGCTGTTTTCTAGGGGTACCTGGGAGAGAGGAATGAGATACACCACGGCCCATGTCCTCCCAGGTGTAGAGGTGAAGGCCAGAACTATCGGGCTTGTGTATGTGTCCCAGAGTCCAATCCTTTCCTCGGATTGACTCCCCTTTGCTCCTAGTAACCAGAGTTCCACACACTGAATGGTTCCAACTCGTATTTATTCTTCCCAATAAATAGTCATACAGCACAGACAGGTTGAGACTAATGTAACACTTCAGTATTTGCGGGGAGTAGGCCAAGGCACAATTCTTCTAGTTACAGATAACCACTGTAGTATCACCAGTGGCGAATAGTCACTGCCACTGACTACATGAGGTAGAACGTGAATTACCTTCGCTAGCACAGCCCCTGTCAGGGGAAGGCAATCCGTCCAAGGGATTCACCGGAGGCCTCTCTGTCACCAGCAATGCTGCGCCGGACTCTTCAGAGAAGTTCCGCTCACCAGTTTTCTCAACCTCAGACACGGGCACCCAAGGAGTTAGGGCCCCCTCGGATTCCTCCACCCTCGCGGAACTCAGTCGAAGGTACTGAGCTCCAGGCTTCCACCTCACCCCAGGCTAAAGGTGCTTGAGATGGACTCCATCTCTCGCTCCGGCCAGGTCAAGGACACCTGGGCCCGGAATGCCGGCACCCAAGCTAAAGGTGCCTGGGTGCGGCTGCGTCCTCCGACTCTGACCCTCACGTCAGGGCGTCCACCCCTTTTATCCCCTCGCCCGTTGTGTCACAGCAGGTTCCCGCCCTGCCATACCAGCGCCAGGCAAGGACAAAAAGGCAGCAGTCCTGTGGTGAGTGTTCAACCTCAGCCCATGGCGACAACGCCACCCGTAGGCCACAGGGAACCTCACACCACCAGAGTCCTCCAAGAACCACAGAAAGGTCTCAGATTCCCTGACAATCAATGCATCTGGGTTACACTACCACCCAGATGCTTCCCCAAAAATCAAACACCCGCTACACTTATAAAACTACAAAATTAGAAGCCTTTAAAGCAAACTATTGCTGTATCCAGTGGCAACAGTTTAGTTTATAACTGCGTTCAAATAATATTTTTTTTAACCACTTAAAAAAAATATTGCCCGCAATATAGCAGAATGACAGCCGGATAGTGGTTTAATTATCCTGACTGGGCGTCATATGACGTCAAGCAGGATAAGTTGCGCTCAAGCTCCCTCAGGGTGCACAACGATCGGTGGTGTGGTGTGTCAGTCTGACACATCGCATCTCCGAATCGTGGTAAAGAGCCTCTGACGGAGGCTCTTTACCACGTGATCAGCTGTGTCCAATCACAGCTGATAACAGTGTATACAGGAAAAGCTGTGTATCGGCTTTTCCTCCACGCGTGCTGACAGATGCGAGTAGAGGAGAGCTGATCTGCTGCTCTCCTGACGGGGGGGTCTGCACTGATTGATTATTAGTTCAGCCCCCCGAAGATGCCAACCCTGGACCACCAGGGATGCCCACCCATGACCACCAGGCAAGCCCACAAGAGCCCACCAGGGATGGCAATCATTACCCATTAGGGATGGCACTCTGTGCCCATCAGTGATGCCTGCCACCACCTCTGATCAGTGCTGCCTATCAGTGCTGCCCATCAGTGCCCACCAGTGCCCATTAGTGCCGTCTATATGTGCCCTCCAGTGCCACCAATCAGTGCCCATCAGAGCTGCCTATGAGTGCCCATCAGTGTCACCTATCAGTGCCACCTATCAGTGCCCATCAGTGCTGCTTATCAGTGCCTATCAGTGCTGCATATATGTGCCACCTCATCAGTGCCAATCAGCACTGCTACATCAGTGCCCATCAGTGCAGCCTCATAAGTGCCCATCAGTGAAGGAAAAAAACATACTAATTTACAAAGTTTTGTAACAGAAATGAAGAATTTTTTTTTTTTTTTAAATGTTTGGTCTTTTTTTATTTGTAGCGCAAAAAATAAAAACCCCAGAGGTGATCAAATACCACCAAAAGAAAGCTCTATTTGTGGGGATTTTTTTTTAAATATTTCATTTGGGTACAGCGTTGCATGACCGCACAGTTTTCACTCAAAATGTGATATCGCTGAAAGCTGAAAATTGGTCTGGGTAGGAAGGTGTATAAGTGGGTGTATAAGTATTGAAATGGTTTTAACTAATAAATAAAATATCTAGGGAAATTAGAGACAGTGTTTCCTATTGAAGTCATGAAGTAAGTTTTTTGTATTCAATATTATTTTGTTAAATATAAAAGGTTGATTCTGATTATTTGGAAAGAACAACTTATCCATTTTTTTCATAAAACACCCTAAAGGTAATTCAAATGTTTGACAATCCTATGTGTATTGATACAACTGACGATAATGAAAAAAAAAAATACGTGAAAATAGTACAGTCTCACATTGAAGGAACATTATATTAAGGAGGAGGAGGACAACTGGTTTATGGAGGGGCAGAAATTATAATAGTTTGGAGGTCTATTGGTACCTTAAGTTAAAAAAATTGTAGTTCAAAACACATAAAAATCAAGTATTTAAATGTCTTACTTGCCAAGTTCTTGCAATTCCATTAGCAATGTTTTAATTCACTTTCAATGTACCCCCCTCCTCCCCCCATCCTCCAGGCATATCATAGCCCTTTCCTCTGTGTGGATTGTCCAATTATTGCCAGTTCTGACCCAGCTCCACCTTCCCTCACCTATCTATATAACATTTTATGTACAGTAGCAGCTGGGGAGGGAGCCAAGGGTAATACTATAGAGTATGACCTGTTGAGACTGCTGGCATCACTTTCAAGTGCAGCCTCAGGGATTTCGGATGTCTACATTGGGGAGGCTTTTACAGGTAAACACCATGCATGAAATATGTTAAATGCACATATAATCGTTTGAGCCGATTGTTGTTGATTTGAATGGTCTGGTGACAGGATCATACGAAGAAACCTAAGAAAAGGCAAAATTTCACATTGGTCATCCAGGTTTGCAAACACTATGTCAGCACTATAGGAACAAATATATTTTTTATTGTGATGATAACAATAATATGAAATAACAGAATTATTAACAAAAGTATAACACAAATAATAATGAAAGTAGGTATGTGCACTTGCTGTCATGTAGAGAAATCCTCCCGCTACTATTATTATTGTCATCCTTGCCACCTATCTAACCTCTTAAGCCCTTTGCTTGGAGTAAAAGGTAGGGGTGAAGAGGGGGCATGTAATAGTTCCAGAGTTTTCCTTAAATAATAATCACAGACTCCCCATAACCCACTTCCTTAACCTGCACCACAGCTACCCTATAGCTCAAAGCCCCTAGTCGCACACTTTCAGGTGGAGCACTACGGGAGGTGGAAGGTAGCCACTTCCTTGTCATATGCTCCATGCTGGATCCTCCTCCTGGGTGGATGGATGTCAATGTTCTTACTGTTTACAAGCCACCACATTCCATCCCCAACACATCGCCTCCTCTCCTCACCCTGCTCTGCCACCTCCCCAGATTCCACAGAACCCTGGGTAAGGGGCACTGCCATAGAGTGCAAGATGAATACTGCAATACAGTTTGGAGACACGCAAACAGTTAGCTATGTCCCAACAGTGCAAACGGCCAACTTTTTGAGCCAATCCATGGACAAAAAGTATCTGAGATTGTGGGCTCCTGTCAGTGGTCAGAAGTTACCTACAAGAGTACTTTCCATTTTCAAAAGAGAGTTAAACACAAGATAGAGAAGTATATTGGTAGTGGCCAGTAATTTATATTTCCCACTCTTGTAGGCCTTACAGATTTCTTGGACCCGAGGCACAGTACCTAATTGGATGTCCATCCATGTTCCTCAAGTAAGTTTAGATGTAGACTTTCCCTGTCTGACTGCAAACTAAGAACTGAAATGTAGTCATTTTCTTTCTTTACATTTGTAAAAGAATGGCTCATACTTCACATTAGGGTATTTTTGTAACACACACAAGATAATGTAACATTAACCACTATTAGGTCAATAGCATTGGAATTCTAACAATGACATATGGTTTTTGTTTTCTTAAACAGTGTAATGGCATGAGTTATGTATATATGGGATTGAGATGCGTGTGATGTAATAAAACGCTGGGTAAATGAATAAGGCTGCTACAGAAATAAGATATCCCGTCTGTCCAGAAAGGCTAACTTTCTCTTTTTCCAAGTCTGATGATTCTATGATACTATTGTAATTTTGTATCACTGTAACTCATGCTGTTAATATCGTCTTTTAGTTAAAGGGGATTTCCAATTTTAGAAAGTAAATGGAAAGCTTCTGTATTAGCGCCCTGCATTTTTAACCCGTTAATAAGGGGCTCACAATTCCTTAGCCCAGCCAATCAGCTGTTCACAGACTTAAAGTAGTTGTAAAGGCAGAAGGTTTTTTATCTTAATGCATTCTATGCATTAAGATAAAAATCCTTTTCTGTGTAGCAGCCACCCCAGCACCTCCTAATTACTTACCTGAGCCCCATCTCCCTCCAGTGATGTCCACAAATGTCTAATGCCGTGTACACACGATCATTTTTCCCGTCGGGAAAAATTAAATTTTTTCCTTTGGACGAGAAAAACGATCGTCTGTGGGCATTTTGCCGTTTTTCCCGACGGGAAAAACGGGATTAATCACGACGAGAAAAATTAGAACATGCTCTAATTTTTCTCGTCGTGATTCCTGTCATTTTTTTCCGCGGCAGTTTTCCCATAGGGAAACACTGCCGCGGAGCCTACACACGGTCGTTTTTCTCGCCAAGAGAAAAAATGACGGGAAAAACGACCGTGTGTGGGGGAACAAGCCGTTCCCTCGTTTTTCCTGTCGTGATTCACGGCAGTGTTTTCACCGCCGTGAATCACGATTGTGTGTACGCGGCATGAGTCGTCCAGGACACTCCTCCTGATTGGCTGAGACACAGCAGCGGCACCATTGACTCCCGCAGCTGTCAATAAAAGTCAGTCAGCCAATCAGGGGAGAGAGGGGGCGGGGCCAGGTCAGGGCTCTGTGTCTGAATGGACACACAAAGCTGTGACTTGGCTCCAGTGCCCCCACCCATAGTAATCTGCTGACTATGGGGGCATTAGATAGGAGGGAGGGGCCAGGAGCAGCAAAGAGGGACTCGAGAAGAGGAGGAATGGGGCTGCTCTGTGCAAATCCACTGCAACAGAGCAGGTAAGTATAACATGTTTATTATTTTTTTTAAATGAGACTTTACAATCACTTTAACAAAATTCAATTTAAGGCTCTATCCAATGACCCACTGAAAGCAACGATGTCCAATCTTTAGCTGTGTTATGCCAGAAAGAGCATTTTGTTTAAGCATTGCAAAGGCATCAGAATTACAGTTATTTTGTAACCATAATTCAACTTTGAGTATACACATGTGAAAAAATTCTGATTGTAAATCAGATGTGTTGTTTTTAAATGGAATGTATCGGGGTTCTGTATGTATTTTTACATATATGTATATATATACATTTATATATACACAGTATCTCACAAAAGTAAGTACACCCCTCACATTTTTGTAAATATTTTATTCTATCTTTTCATGTGACAACACTGAAGAAATTACACTTTGCTACAATGTAAAGTAGTGAGTGTACAGCTTGTATAACAGTGTAAATTTACTGTCCCCTCAAAATAACTCAACACAGCCATTAATGTCTAAACCGCTGGCAACAAAAGTGAGTACACCCCTAAGTGAAAATGTCCAAATTGGGCCCAAAGTGTCAATATTTTGTGTGGCCACCATTATTTTCCAGCACTGCCTTAACCCTCTTGGGCAGGAAGTTCACCAGAGCCACTGGAGTCCTCTTCCACTCCTCCATGATGACATCACGGAGCTGGTGGATGTTAGAGACCTTGCGCTCCTCCACCTTCCACATTTAACCACTTAAGCCCCGGACCATTTCGGGCCATCAGGACCAAGCCTGTTTTTGGGATTCGGCACTGCGCTGCTTTAACTGTAAATTGTGCGGACATGCAATGTTGTACCCAAATGAAATTTGCGTCCTTTTCTTCCCACAAATAGAGCTTTCTTTTAATGGTATTTGATTGCCTCTGCGATTTTTATTTTTTGCGATATAAACAGAAAAAGACCGAAAATGTTGAAAAAAAATGATATTTTCTACTTTTTGTTATAAGAAAAATCGAATAAACTCAATTTTAGTCATACATTTAGGCCAAAATGTATTCAGCCACATGTCTTTAGTAAAAAAATATGTCAATAAGCGTATATTTATTGGTTTGCGCAAAAGTTATAGCGTTTACAAACTAGGGTACATTTTCTGAAATTTACACAGCTTTAAATTTATGACTGCCTATCTCATTTCTTGAGGTGCTAAAATGGCAGGGCAGTACAAAACCCCCCAAATGACCCCATTTTGGAAAGTAGACACCCCAAGGAAATTGCTGAGAGGCATGTTGAGCCCATTGAATATTTTTTTTTTTCGTCCCAAGTGATTGAATAATGACAAAAAAAAAAATAAAAAAAAAAAATTACAAAAAGTTGTCACTAAATGATATATTGCTCACACATGCCATGGTTATATGTGGAATTGCACCCCAAAATACATTCTGCTGCTTCTCCTGAGTACGGGGATACCACATGTGTGGGACTTTTTAGGAGCCTAGCCACGTACGGGACCCCGGAAACCAAGCACCGCCTTCAGGATTTCTAAGGGCGCAAATTTTTGATTTCACTCCTCACTACCTATCACAGTTTCGAAGGCCATAAAATGCCAAAATAGCACAAAACCCCCCCAAATGACCCCATTTTGGAAAGTAGACACCCCAAGCTATTTACTGAGAGGCATGTTCAGTCCATGGAATATTTTATATTTTGCCACAAGTTGCGGGAATATGACAAACTTTTTTTTTTTTGCACAAAGTTGTCACTAAATGATATATTGCTCACACATGCCATGGGCATATGTGAAATTACACCCCAAAATACATTCTGCTGCTTCTCCTGAGTACGGGGATACCACATGTGTGGGACTTTTTGGGAGCCTAGCCGCGTACGGGACCCCAAAAACCAAGCACCGCCTTCAAGGTTTCTAAGGGCATAAATTTTTGATTTCACTCCTCACTACCTATCACAGTTTTGAAGGCCATAAAATGCCAAGATGGCACAAAACCCCCCCAAATGACCCCATTTTGGAAAGTAGACACCCCAAGCTATTTGCTGAGAGGCATGTTGACCCCATTGAATATTTTTTTTTTTTGTCCCAAATGATTGAATAATGACAAAAAGAAAAAAAAAAATGTACAAAAAGTTGTCACTAAATGATATATTGCTCACACATGCCATGGTTATATGTGGAATTGCACCCCAAAATACATTCTGCTGCTTTTCCTGAGTATGGGGATACCACATGTGTGGGACTTTTTGGGAGCCTAGCCGCGTACAGGGCCCCAAAAACCAAGCACCGCCTTCAGGATTTCTAAGGGCGTAAATTTTTGATTTCACTCCTCACTACCTATCACAGTTTTGAAGGCCATAAAATGCCAAAATAGCACAAACCCCCCCCAAATTACCCCATTTTGGAAAGTAGACACCCCAAGCTATTTGCTGAGAGGCATGTTGAGTCCATGGAATATTTTATATTTTGCCACAGGTTGCGGGAATATGACAAACTGTTTTTTTTTTGCACAAAGTTGTCACTAAATGATATATTGCTCACACATGCCATGGGCATATGTGAAATTACACCCCAAAATACATTCTGCTGCTTCTCCTGAGTACGGGGATACCACATGTGTGGGACTTTTTGGGAGCCTAGCCGCGTACGGGACCCCAAAAACCAAGCACCGCCTTCAAGGTTTCTAAGGGCATAAATTTTTGATTTCGCTCCTCACTACCTATCACAGTTTTGAAGGCCATAAAATGCCAAGATGACACAAAACCCCCCCAAATGACCCCATTTTGGAAAGTAGACACCCCAAGCTATTTGCTGAGAGGCATGTTGAGCCCATTGAATATTTTTTTTTTTGTCCCAAATGATTGAATAATGACAAAAAGAAAAAAAAAAAATGTACAAAAAGTTGTCACTAAATGATATATTGCTCACACATGCCATGGTTATATGTGAAATTACACCCCAAAATACATTCTGCTGCTTCTCCTGAGTACGGGGATACCACATGTGTGGGACTTTTTGGGAGCCTAGCCGCGTACGGGACCCCAAAAACCAAGCACCGCCTTCAAGGTTTCTAAGGGCATAAATTTTTGATTTCACTCCTCACTACCTATCACAGTTTTGAAGGCCATAAAATGTCAAAATAGCCCAAAACCCCCACAAATGACCCCATTTTGGAAAGTAGACACCCCAAGCTATTTGCTGAGAGGCATGGTGAGTATTTTACAGCTCTCATTTGTTTTTGAAAATTAAGAAAGACATTTTTTTTTCTTTTTTTTTTTCTTTTTTTACATTTTCAAAACTTTGTGACAAAAAGCGAGATCTGCAAAATACTCAACATACCTCTCAGCAAATAGCTTGGGGTGTCTACTTTCCAAAATGGGGTCATTTGGGGGGGTTTTGTGCCATCTGGGCATTCCATGGCCTCCGAAACTGTGATAGGCAGTGAGGAGTGAAATCAAAAATTTACACCCATAGAAATCCTGAAGGCGGTGCTTGGTTTTTGGGGTCCCGTACGCGACTAGGCTCCCAAAAAGTCCCACACATGTGGTATCCCCGTACTCAGGAGAAGCAACAGAATGTATTTTGGGGTGTAATTCCACGTATGCCCATGGCATGTTTGAGCAATATATAATTTAGTGACAACTTTTTGTACATTTTTTTTTTTTTGGTCATTATTCAATCACTTGGGACAAAAAAAAAAAATATTCAATGGGCTCAACATGCCTCTCAGCAAATAGCTTGAGGTGTCTACTTTACAAAATGGGGTCATTTGGGGGGGTTTTGAACTGTCCTGGCATTTTATGCACAACATTAGGAAGCTTATGTCACACATCATCCACTCTTCTAACCACTTGAAGACAAAGCCCTTTCTGACACTTTTTGTTTACATGAAAGAAAAATTTTTTTTGCAAGAAAATTATGTTGAACCCCCAAACATTATATATTTTTTTAAAGCAAAGGCCCTACAGATTAAAATAGTGGGTGTTGCATTTTTTTTTTCCACACAGTATTTGCGCAGCGATTTTTCAAACGCATTTTTTGGGGGAAAAACACACTTTTTTTATTTTTAATGCACTAAAAAACACTATATTGCCCAAATGTTTGATGAAATAAAAAAGATGATCATAGGCCGAGTACATGGATACCAAACACGACATGCTTTAAAATTGCGCACAAACGCGCAGCGGCGACAAAACTACATTCATTTTTAAAAGCATTTAAAAGCCTTTACAGGTTACCACGTTAGATTTACAGAGGAGGTCTACTGCTAAAATGACTGCCCTCGATCTGACCTTCGCGGTGATACCTCACATGCATGATGCAATTGCTGTTTACATATGACGCTAGACCGACGCTTGCGTTCGCCTTTGCGCAATAGCAGGGGGGGACAGCGGTGCTTTTTTTTTTTTTTTTTTTTTTTTTTATTATTTATTTGGCTTTTTTATTTTATTTTTAAACTGTGCCTTCCATATTTTATTTTTTTACAATTTTTATCGTTATCTCAGGGAATGTAAATATCCCCTATGATAGCAATAGGTAGTGACAGGTACTCTTTTTTTGAAAAAAATTGGGGGGTTAGACCCTAGATCTTTCCTCTGCCCTCAAAGCATCTGACCACACCAAGATCGGTGTGATAAAATGCTTTCCCAATTTCCCAATGGCGCTTTTTATATCCGGGGGGGACATTCCCTCCCACTGCTTGTAAAAGCAGTCTAGAGGCTAATTATCTGCTAGAATTGCTTTTACATGAAAGCCGGCTGCTGGCTGAAAAGAATGATACCAAGATGATACCTAAACCTGCAGGCATCATTCTGGTATAAACATTCAAAGTCCAGCAACATACCAGTACGTTGCTGGTCCTTGTTGGACATGTATTGTAATCTTTTTTTTCATACAGCCTATTGGCTGAACGAAAAAAAGAGATTGATTGGTGGGTATGCCCACCATTAGAATACCTCCCTTCATCCACCCACTTCTAATGATGGGCATATATGCCGAAGCATGGGGGCATCCTCCCGCAAAAAAGTTATGCCGCGTACACACGGTCAAGCCTTCGTCGGAATTTCGACCGTATGTACGCGGCATAAAAGGTTATGCCGCGTACACACGGTCGGACTTTTCCACGGATAAGCCTCTGTTGGAATTTCGACCGTATATACGCGGCATTAGGAGCAAAATCGCTCCTCCGCCCCTGCTGCCCCCATGCTTCGGCATATATGCTCTTTTTTTTAACTGTGGTGGTGAAATCACCTCCTACAGCGTTGGAGTCACGGCTTTATGTATCGTGGGAGCAAACGCTGTTGCTATCAAGATAAATAGATCCGTGCTGCAACTGAATGGCGTACCTGCTAAGCAAATGGTGGTTAACATTAAAACAAAGTAACATTACAGTACAACAGTAAGACCTTACCATGCCATACCTGCAAAGCAAATACCAAAACAAAACCTAGTAAAAAATAAAAAAATGTTTTAACGCAACCTGTGCCTAAAATATATATATGCCGAAGCATGGGGGCATCCTCCCGCAAAAAAGTTATGCCGCGTACACACGGTCGGAATTTCGACCGTATGTACGCGGCATTAGGAGCAAAATCGCTCCTCCGCCCCTGCTGCCCCCATGCTTCGGCATATATGCTCTTTTTTTTAACTGTGGTGGTGAAATCACCTCCTACAGCGTTGGAGTCACGGCTTTATGTATCGTGGGAGCAAACGCTGTTGCTGTCAAGATAAATAGATCCGCGCTGCAACTGAATGGCGTACCTGCTAAGCAAATGGTGGTTAACATTAAAACAAAGTAACATTACAGTACAACAGTAAGACCTTACCATGCCATACCTGCAAAGCAAATACCAAAACAAAACCTAGTAAAAAATAAAAAAATGTTTTAACGCAACCTGTGCCTAAAATATATATATGCCGAAGCATGGGGGCATCCTCCCGCAAAAAAGTTATGCCGCGTACACACGGTCGGAATTTCGACCGTATGTACGCGGCATTAGGAGCAAAATCGCTCCTCCGCCCCTGCTGCCCCCATGCTTCGGCATATATGCTCTTTTTTTTAACTGTGGTGGTGAAATCACCTCCTACAGCACTGGAGTCACGGCTTTATGTATCGTGGGAGCAAACACTGTTGCTGTCAAGATAAATAATTCCGCGCTGCAGTTGAATGGCGCACCTGAAAACAAAAAATTACATACCTGAAAAGCAAGCATGATAAAACATTGCAGAATAGAATACAGTAAAAAAGAGCAGAACAATAGAGAGAAAATAGAGAGAGAGAGAACAATAAAACGACAACTATTTTTGGTTTTTTTATTTTATATTTTTTTTGTGTTTTGTTTTTTACGTTTTTTTTTTCTTTTTTACACTTTTTTTTGTAACTTTACAACTGTAATGGTTCGGGTCTCTCAAAATGTAATGGCATCTTGGGAGACCCTGTGTAAGTGTGTCCTAGTCTGTGAAATGCTGTACCCTACGCTAAAACTTCACTTTTGAGTGGTAGCGTTCAAAACATTCACCTTGGCAAAGACCAGGCTTGTCAGGACAGCGTGGACAAAAACTACGGGTGTCACGCCTAAATCCGCGCTTGCTACAGACACGACATCTTTTTTGGGGGTGGCTTTGGGTAGGGGTACTCGGGAGGACATACGAATAATGCCTCTCATGCAGCCGGCTTACTGCATTTGGTTGGGGATGGTGAGGTGCAGAACCGCCTGGATACAGTGACTATCTCATTCTGGAATTTTAGAAGAGATAACGTCCCGCCTGAAGCTCTGTATAGCACATGAGCGTTCAGCAAAGCCAATTGGAATAATGATAGAGACACTTTTTTGTACCAGCGTCTCGCCTTACGGTCAATTAGATACGGCGCCATCAACTGGTCGTTGAGGTCCACCCCTCCCATATTTTGGTTATATTCGTGGACACAGAGGGGTTTCTCCACAACACCAGTCGCCGTAGGAATTTGGACTGTCGTGTCTGCATGAAGGGAGGTAAGAAGGAAAACATTCTTATTGTCCCTCCACTTCATAGCGAGCAAGTTATTACACTTCAAGCAGGCTCTCTCCCCCAGCCTAAGACGGGCATCTACAAGCCGCTGGGGAAAGCCCCGGCGATTAGGTCGCACGGTGCCACATGCTCCAATCTTATGATCAAACAAGTGACTAAACAGTGGCACGCTCGTGTAATAATTGTCCACATACAAGTGGTACCCCTTTCCGAATAAGGGTGACACCAAGTTCCACACTATCTTGCCAGCGCTCCCTATGTAATCCGGGCAGTTGACCGACTCAATCTGACTGTCTTTTCCCTCATAAACCGTAAAGTTCACTACATAGCCTGTTGCCCTGTCACAGAACTTGTAGAGCTTGACCCCGTACCTGGCACGCTTGCTGGGAAGGTACTGCTTGAAAGACAAGCGGCCAGAAAATTTAATCAGGGACTCATCAACGCAGACAACTTGATCGGGAGTAAACAAGGCTGCAAAACGTTCGTTGAAGTGGTTTATGAGGGGCCGAATTTTATAGAGCCGGTCGTATTCAGGGTCCCCACGTGGACGACAAAGTTCATTGTCGTTGAAGTGCATGAACCGCAAAATCTGCTCGTATCGTGCCCTGGACATGGAGGCAGAGAACACGGGCATGTGGTCAATTGGGTGCGTGGACCAATAAGCACGCAATGACGGAAATTTATGTGTGCCCATGTTGAGGGAAAGGCCCAGAAAGGTCTTAAATTCGGAAACCGTAATTGGTTTCCAATTTCTGGCAATTTTAGGCAACTGGGGGTTAGCGGCGATAAATTGACCAGCATATAAATTACTCTGGTCCACAATAGATCTATAGAGATCTTCCGTGAAAAACAGCGAATAAAAATCGATTGGCATAAAATCAGCTGTTTCCACCTGAATACCGGGTTGGGCAGTGAATGGGGGAAGTACGGGTTCTGCAGAAGTGGTGGGGACCCAATCAGGATAGGCGAATTCTGCAGGAAGGGCAGTATGGGCACGACGGGCCTGCCTTTGTCTTCTTGGTGGCAGCGGGACACTACTTGTGCTTGCCACCTCGCCAGCTTGAACTGCACTTATGGGACTCGCCACGTCACCAAGTGTTACTGCAGTGCTGGATGTACGTCCAGGCTGTACTAGGCCGCTGGTGCTTGCCAGTTCACCAGAAGGAATAGCGGCGCTAGTACTACTCTGCTCCATGATACGAGAGACCTGCGGTTCTTGCTCCTCAACAACCTCAGAAGATCGGGATCGGGTACGCCTGACCTTAGCAGGGACCTCAACTTCGTCGTCAGAGCTATCTGACGTGGGGCCGCTGACGTCACTGTCTTCTACGGGAAGATATTCTGAGCCTGAATCTGACAGATACGTGACCTCCTCTTCACTATCTGTCATGCTCAGAATCTCGTAGGCCTCTTTACTAGTGTACCTTCGACTTGCCATTTTGGGCTCTAAATTTAGGGGTACACTAGTAAGATTCACAGGAAAAAAAGCACCTGACTGTCGTCAGCAAATATATCAAACGCTACAAAAAAACTGTTAGCGATCGCAGGGATCAGGCCTGTCTCTGCGAACGCTGCAGTTATGTGTGTTGTGTTTGGTAAGTGACAGTGATCGATCGATACTGCACTTGGGTGGGCTGGGCTGGGCTGGGCGGAGGGGCTAAACGCAGGTACTAGCAGGTATCTGGGCTGATCCCGCTAACACTGCGTTTTTGGGAACCCTAAACCGCTGGGGATGCTAGTATAGATCTGATCAGATACTATACCACTAAGGGGGGTGTATGCTTTGCGCGTGGGTGTTAGCGTTACTGGCACTAACCTAACACTGCCTGGGGCGACGCAGACCCTCTCTGGCGCTAAAACCTAATTTATCTCACCCGCCGGGCGATCAGGGGGGTTAAACCTTTATTGGGTTATATACGGCGGGTGCCCTGATGCTATAAAAAGCAAACTAATCAACCAGCGTCACCCGTAACCTTTATATGGTGATCACTGGTGAAAGGGTTAACTAGGGGCAATCAGGGGGTTAAAACCTTTATTAGGTTAAATATGGGGGTACCTGACACCAATAAAAACCTGCGGCGAACCTAAAAAAAAAATAACTGCCTATCTAAAACACCAGCGACACGAATACAGCGATCGGAAAAACAATCGCTTAGTGACGCTGAAGTTAGGGGGTGAAAGGGTTACCTGGGGGGTGATCAAGGGGTTAAACCTTTATTAGGGGGGGTTAGGGGGCTACCCTGGACCTAAAGGGGCCTAATCCTAACTGCCTTGCAACTTTTTACAATCACAGATGACACTAAATGCAGTGATCAGTAAAATAAATGATCACTGCAATCAGTGACACTGTGATTGGGGGCTTTGGGGTGACCTGGGGGGTGATCTGGGGGTGACTGGGGGGTGATTTGTGTGCCTATGTGTACCTACGTGTCAGTGGACTGTTGGAGCACTAACCTCTGTCTTCACTCCTCGGCGCCGGGAACGAAAAGACCGCGGCGAGGGAGATGACATCACTTCCTCCAGCCTGTGTTTACATCACATGGCGGAGGAAGCAATTTCATTGGCCGGGAGCGATCGCGAGGGGGGGGGCGGAATCGAGCGGCCGCCCCCTCATGCCTGATCGCTCCCGAACACTTAACGGCCGCTCACTGCAGTGAAGGGGGGTCCGGATGGACCCCCCAACTGCACAAAGGCGATCACGTAGATCTACGTGATTCTGCCTGTCCGTGCCATTCTGCCGACGTAAATCGGCGGTGGGCGGTCGTTAAGTGGTTAAGGATGCCCCACAGATGCTTAATAGGGTTTAGGTCTGGAGACATGCTTGGCCAGTCCATCACCTTTACCCTCAGCTTCTTTAGCAAGGCAGTGGTCGTCTTGGAGGTGAGTTCGGGGTCGTTATCATGTTGGAATACTGCCCTGCAGTCCAGTCTCCTTAGGGAGGTGATCATGCTCTGCTTCAGTATGTCACAGTACATGTTGGCATTCATGGTTTCCTCAATGAACTGTAGCTCCCCAGTGCCGGCAGCACTCAAGCCCCATACATACTACTCGATTTTCTGCAGATTTTAGTCATCAGATTTACCAAAACCATGTAGTGCAAGGGCCTGCCTGATTGCATACAAATTGAAACTCTTAAGGTTTGACCTCATATTATATGGTTTTTGTAAATCTGAAGACAAAAATCTGCAGAAAATCTAATAGTGCGTATGGGGCTTTATGCAACCACAGATCATGACACTCCCACCACCATGGTTTTTTTTTTCAGGGGTTGGGCTTGGCCCCTTAGTTCCAGTGAAGGGAAATCTTAAGGCATCAGCAAACCAAGACATTTTGGACAATTTCACACTCCCAACTTTGTGGGAACAATTTGGGGATGGCCCCTTAATGTTCCAACATGACTGTGGACTAGTGTAAAAAGCAAGGTCCATAAAGCCTGAATTCCCCAAGCACTATGATGTATCTAAACAGACAGCACTGCATGGACTCATTCACTTGTGTGTACATTTCAGTTTCAGCTGTTTAACTCCATAAGTAACAGCCTTGCTACAACAAAAGAGCAAGTCAGAGTAAAACATGTGAAAAGAAGCTTTAATCTCATATCTATAACAGCTTCACCTCTTCTGGGGAGGCTGTCCACAAGGTTTAGGGATGTGTCTATGGGAATGTTTGACCATTTTTCCAGAGGCGCATTTGTGAGAACAGGGACTGATGTAGACAAGAAGGCCTGGCTCACAGTATCCACTCTAATTCATCCCAAATGTGTTCTATCAGGTACAGGTCCGGACTCTGTGCAGGCCAGTCAAGTTCCTCCACCCCAAACTCGCTCGTCCATGTCTTTATGGACCTTGATTTGTGCTCTGATACGCAGTCATATTGGAACAGAAAGGGGTATCCCCAAACTGTTCCCACAAAGTTGGGAATGTGAAATTGTCCAAAATGTCTTGGTATGCTGACGCCTTAAGAGTTGTAACTAAGGGGCCAAGCCCAACCCCTGAAAAACAACCCCACAACATAATCTCCCCTCCACCAAATGATTTGGACCAGTGCACAGCAAGGTCCATAAAGACATGGATAAGTGAGTTTTGGGTGGAGGAAATTAACTAGCCTGCACAGAGTCCTGACCTCAATCTGATAGAACACATTTAAGTGAATTAGAGCGGAAACTGCCAGCCAGGCCTTCTTGTCCACATCAGTGCCTGACCTCACAAATGCGCTTCTGGAAGAATGGTCATTCTAATCACTGAGTCTGGTGAAGATTCCCTCTATTGCTTGGGCTTCCCCCCATGTTGCACCTCCTCACAGTGCTGCTGGCTTTCCTCCTCTCCCCCTGGCTGCTGCGGGGGATGTTTCAGAATGGAGAGTGGAGGAAGGGGCTAGTACATTTGTCATTTACCGGCCCCTTCCTTTTCTAAATGAACACAGTGAACACACTCACTCACTGTATTCAATTACAACTGAAGCATAGTAAATTGTGTTTACTGTACTTCAGTTTGTGAATTAACAGGAAGCCGCTTAGCACAGAGCACTATCCCATTCATTCACTGCCCCGCGCAGCTTGGGCTGCAGAGAAAGGCATGTGTTCTGTCTCAACTACAAAGCGATAAAGTTCATCTCCAGGTTTAAGTAGGCCTTACTCAAGCTGGTTTGATATTCATCCCTTGCATCGATACAGGCAGTTTAACTCAATGAATAAACTCACAGTTAGGACGACAGACAATGAATCCTTTCGAATGTTCCGTTTAATGATGGATATTCATAGGTAGAAAAACGTTGCAGTTGTAAGCCACATGTAAGATGTTTAGCATGGAAGATATACAGGAGTAATGACCAGAATCAGGAAGTGGAGGAGATATATAAAGAACTACGGTGAGAGAGAGAGTTCAGCTAGAAAGAAGGGAACAGATCTTAAAGACACAGAGCAAGAATTATCACATAGTGTAACACAACACTCCCCGTCTGAAATCTTTAGATTTCATAACCTTAAACTAATATATATATTTTCAAAAAGTCCAATACTGACGAATGTCCTGGAACCTGTAATGAAAAACATGCAACAAGCAAATAATAAACGTAAGTTCAACAGGATGAAGAACATAAAGTCACAGTATGATGTCTTCAAATAATTCCAAAGTTCTGAGTAGAACCTGTAGATGGCAGCAATGTACTCCCCGCCGTGCCAACAACATGGCTAGTCCTTGCACAAGTCACTCACCTGGCAAAAGGAGTACTAACTCTGTAATTGGTCGACTAAAGGTTTGTGTCGATCCTCCCTTGGTTACCTTGACTTCTACCTTCCGGACTTTGTTATCGTCGCTGGGCATTACTTTAGTAATAAGACCCATAGGCCACTCATTCCGACAAACTTCCTTGTCTTTTAGAAGGATGAGGTCTCCAACCTTAAGATTCGGCTTAGATGCTTGCCATTTGTTACGACCTTGAAGGTGGTGAAGATACTTTTTCTTCCAGTGATGCCAGAACACATTGGCTAGATGCTGCACCTGCTTCCATTGATGCCTGTAATGGTGTGACCGCAGCTTCTGTTTTGTACTTACAGAAGTGTAGAGTGAGGTGTTCACAGTTCTTATTTCCTTATCATCTTCAGGGTTTACTAGCCCATAGGTGGTGTCAATAGGGAGTAAGTAAGAGTCCTCACGCAGAAACCTTGGAGGTGACAGCCATAAGCTGTCCTGAAGAGCAGCAGGTGACACGGCTCTGGTCCCACAGTCAGCTGGGTTGAGTTCAGTGGGAACGTGATGCCATTGACTTGGTAGAGAGTATCTCTTGATACGTTCAACCCTGTTGCTGACGTACACATAAAATTGTTTTGTTTGGTTGTTTATGTAACCAAGTACTACCTTACTGTCTGTATAGAAGGTGAAAGAATCAATTCTAGTGTCCATTTCACTTCGTATGACCTCGGCAATTTCTACTGCTAGCACGGCTGCACAAAGTTCAAGTCTTGGTATGGTATGTGCAGGCTTCGGTGTGAGTTTTGCCTTGCCTAGGACAAAACTACAGTGTGATTCTCCATTCAGTTCAGAGGTCTTCAAATAGGCTACTGCAGCAATAGCTTCAACTGATGCATCAGAGAAAATATGAATCTCTCTCCGGTTAGCAGTTGAAGTGGAACCTTGAATGGTAACTGGAGCAAGGAAACCCAGTGGGTCATAGATGCTATTCACCACGGACAGGACTCCTCTCTTAGTGAAGGGTTTGTCACAAGTTGACACTTGGAAGGTGAATTTGTCTTGTTTGATGTTCCACAACAAACCCAGACTTCGCTGTACTGGAGGCACATCTGTACCTAAGTCAAGGTTTTTTAGACTAGTGGCATAGTCCTCAGAGTGAAAGGCATTCATAAGTTCCTGGCTGTTGGATATAATCTTGTGCAGTCTAAGGTTTGCTACAGACAGCATCTCCTTTGTTCTGGTGAGAAGATCAATTGCTTCTTTAGCAGTTGAAAAGGACTTAAGTGGGTCGTCAACGTAGAAGTTTATTTCAACAAATTGACGGGCATCAAATCCATATTCAACTTCTCCAGTCTGAGCTGTTTTCCTTAGCCCATAAGTTGCCACTGCTGGGGAAGGACTGTTACCGAAAACATTTACCTTCATGCGATAATCTATAACTTCCTTGTTGAGGTCATTGTCCTTGTGCCATAGAAACCTGAGGTAGTTTCTGTTGTCTTCTCTGACGATGAAGCAGTGAAACATCTGTTGAATGTCGGCCATTACTGCTACAGGCTCTTGTCTGAAACTAATCAAGACTCCTATTAGACCGTTGTTCAAGTTGGGTCCCGTAAGGAGCATGTTGTTAAGAGAAACACCTTCGTGCTGTGCACTGGAATCTAAGACAACTCTGATTTGGTCTGGTTTGCGTGGGTGATACACACCAAAGGATGGAAGGTACCAGCATTCTTCTCCCTCCTTTAGTGGGGGAGCAGGCTCTGCATGATCTCTGTCAAATACATTTTGCATAAAGTCCACAAAGTGCTTTTGCATCTCTGGTTTCCTGCTTAAGTTTCGCTTTAAGGAGGAGAATCTACTGATGGCCTGCTGTAAGTTGTTGGGCAATCTCTCTCTTGGGAGACGAAAGGGTAGGGGTGCTACCCAGTTATTGGAGTCATCTTGAAAGAACTCATTGTCCATTACCTTGATGAATTCTTTGTCTTACATTGAAGGAGCCAGTATGTCATCTTCACTGGTTGCATTAAACACTGTAGAGCCGAAGTCGCCATCATGGCAGGAGAAAGGGCTTGTGTCACCTGAGATACCATGTTGCCATTCGTGGCTGGCTATCTTCTCTTTCACCCAGTAGTGATGTGGACATGGCTCAAAGTAAGTGTTTCGGCCATTTGGCAGAACATTTGTCTTGAATGACGAAATGTTGGTAGGTCTTTTCATTTTGCCTATGCAGACATTGCCTATGATGACCCACCCTAGATCCGTGCGCTGGGCAAATGGGGTATCTGGGGGTCCACTGACTTGTCTGTGTACCTTGTGAACTCTTAGAATGTCTCTTCCTATCAGAAGAAGGATCTGAGCATCTTTGTCAAGCGGCGGTATCTCATTTGCTATTACCTTTAGGTGAGGGTGATGGAAAGCAGCAGCTGGAGTAGGGATTTCTTCCCTGTTAGCAGGTATCTGATTGCATTCAACAAGTGTAGGTAAGGGTAATTGCAAGTTACCTTTGAGAGGAGATACCATGAGTCCATGAGCCCTTCTTCCAGAAACCTCTATAGTTCCACTACAGGTACCCAAGGTGTAAGGATGAGCTTCGCCTTTTATTTCAAATAGATTGAACAATTCAGATTTTGCAAGTGATCGATTGCTCTGATCGTCTAAGATAGCATATGCCTTTAGAGACTTTTCTGGTTGATCCTTGTGGTATATGTTCACCAAGCATATCTTAGCACAGGACTTACCACAGCGGTCTTCTCCACAAACTTCAGTGCAGGATGAAGAAATTATGGTAGAATTAGGCACTTGGTCTGTATTCTCCCCGCCATGCGTTAACCTGGGAGGAGCGTTGGCAGGTTGTGCAGAGCTGGGCTCAAGAGGATGGAGGGCTTGCACATGTTCTTCAGAGCCACACTCTATGCACTTGATGGACACATTACAGTCCCTTGCAAAATGTTCTGTAGAAGCACAGCACCTGAAACATACCCTAAATGTCTTTAAAAGCTCCTTGCGCTCTTCCAGAGGCTTTTTTCTAAAGCCGATACATTTATTGAGGGGGTGTGGCTTCTTGTGTAAGGGACACTCTCTGTTAGGGTTTTCAATCTTCCTACTCTGTTTGTTCGTGGCCAGAACTGTGGTAGGAGTGGGAAGGATGTCAGTCTTTTTCACGGACACTGGGCCTCTATGGTTTCTATAGTTGCCCTGAAGACTGGTACTCTTAGGAAAGGGTGAGAAGAGGCTGTACTCACCGTAGGAAAAACTTGGATCGTTCTTGGTCTCTGCAATTTTCCTGATGAATTCACAAAAAAAAGAGAATGGAGGGAAGGAAACCTTGTTCTCTCTTTTGTATGATGACCCTAGTGCAGTCCATTTCTCTTGCAAACCATATGGGAGCTTGGAGACAATTGGGTTTACCCCTCTTGGAGTGTCAAGGTAACTGAGTCCAGGTAGTTTTGGGTCTGTCTTGGCTAGCTGAAGCTCAAGGAGAAGGTCACTCAGTCTCTGGAACTCCTTGTTGTCCTTACTGGATATCTTTGGGAAAGTTTCCAGACGCATGAACAAAGCATTTTCTATAGCTTCTGGACTGCCATAACTTTGCTCTAGTCGCTCCCATGCAGCTGTGAGGCCTGCAGTAGGATTGTCCATGAAAACCGATCTTAATGGCTTAACACGTGCAGCAGATAGAGGACCAAGCCATTTGATCAGCAGATTCAATTCTTGATCAGCTGTAATGCCAATATTGCTGATTGTAGTTCTGAAGGCACATTTCCAACTTCTGTAGTTCTCAGGTTGGTCATCAAAACTTGTAAGACCAGTCTTTGTGAGCTCTCTGCGAAGCATGTACCTCACAAACTCTTCTGTCTCAGTTGTCTCCGACTTTATGTGAGATGCTGTTGGCTGTATGGTGCTGATTGTGTTATCTTTGACATTGTTGTTAAAGGACACAGGGAAATATGGTGCAGCAGATGCATCCAGGTGAGTTGCTTGCTTGAAGTCAGTTGTTCCAATGGTACGTTGATTCAAGGCTGTACCGATGACTGGAGATTGATGACTTGCCTGAAGCTTGCGCTGATGCTCTGTGACGTATGAAGGCAGGCAAGGTAGACAGGCAGGAAATGCAGTGGAGTGATTTTGAGTGCAGGAAGTTGCTGGAACCTCTTTAACTTGAAGCTGTGAAGGAGTCTCTATGTAGTCGGGAGCATTGGAGACAATGAAGTGTGCACTGCAGTGGCTTAGGACATAGTCTTTAGTGCCTTTGAGGGGGTCTTCCATATCTGCTATGTTTAGGTAATGCTGTCTTTCTCACTTGCACCTTCGTCTGCACTGATAGCTTGCTGTAGGACCCTTAGCTTTGCCATAGCTGCGTCATGTTTACACTGTTCATTTAAGGTTTCCATTGTTGCTCTTTGTCGTGCTGACTGCGCTTCCAACTCTGCTCTTTTTTCTGCATATGCCACCTGCACTTTGCTGGCTTCCACTTCAGCCCGGGCATTAATAAGTCGCTCACTGAGTGTTGAGTATCTTGAACTATGGGATCTTGACGAGTTTTTAGAACGTCTGGTGGAAACAGATCTGTGAGATGCAGTGTCCTGTAACAGCTTTATTTTTGCTTCTGCCTTTAATCTGGTTTGCTGGATAAAACTGTCTCTTTCAATATTAAGACTGTTGACACGGTTTAATTGCGTCATCGCATTTTCTGACTTCATGTTTTGTAAGACATTAGTGAATTTGATGCTGGTAAGCTGATAAAGCTCATATGAGGCAGAAAGTTGTTTAATTGCGCCCTCTAGTGTCAATAGTTCACATTCAACAGACACTGTATTGGCTTCAGCAAGGATTTTCTCCCAGACTAATTTCAAGCTATTTGACAATTCAGTCCTTGAAGCTTCATAATTCTCCATTACTTTCCAAGTGGGTTTAACTGAGCGTTTGGGTAACTCAGTTTCTTCAGGAACTTGTGGGGAGGTAGATGTGAGTTCACATGCAGAAGCTTGGTCACTCATGATAGCAGACTGACTGTGAAAGCAGGCAGGATCTGTGTGCTGAAATATGACACTGTGCAGATTGTCTCAGGCTATAAGGCTGCCATGTGCTGCTCTGTCCCTTCTGTCTTGCTATGAGGGCAGTAAATCTTGTCTGTTTCAGTACTGACATGCAGAAATCTTGAAAGTAGGCTGTGAAACGCCGTTTTTCTACTGTTCTGTCTCAACTACAAAGCGATAAAGTTCATCTCCAGGTTTAAGTAGGCCTTACTCAAGCTGGTTTGATATTCATCCCTTGCATCGATACAGGCAGTTTAACTCAATGAATAAACTCACAGTTAGGACGACAGACGATGAATCCTTTCGAATGTTCCGTTTAATGATGGATATTCATAGGTAGAAAAACGTTGCAGTTGTAAGCCACATGTAAGATGTTTAGCATGGAAGATATACAGGAGTAATGACCAGAATCAGGAAGTGGAGGAGATATATAAAGAACTACGGTGAGAGAGAGAGTTCAGCTAGAAAGAAGGGGACAGATCTTAAAGACACAGAGCAAGAATAATCACATAGTGTAACACAACAGCATGTGTGTTTGAGCTTTGGGGTGAACAAGCTAATGCAATAGGCAGCACAGACTTATGGATGCCATTAAAGTTCATGTGCGTGTAGGCAGCCGTCCCGAGACGATGTCCGTTGTGTGACGAAACACATAGGGTGAGCGACGTGCTGACGTTACCGCGTTGTTCTCACGTTCCGCTTGCACGTGCGTGCTTTGTACTACCTGCCGGTCGGCTTTGCTTGTTCTTAATAGAAATTTTTTAGTCTGATGTTAGTACAGACTCTTTTTTATAATAAATTATTATCTGGTTTTACCGACGGCAGACTTTTTTCATTTTGTTCCCTTGGTTTTATCCACCCAATGAGGCCATCTCCTCTGCTACTATCCTCTGCTGTACCAACACTAAGTCTGCAGTAACGTCCGGCTCGCTAGCCATTTGATACGGTGGGAGGACCCTAGGACCCAGGTTGGAACCCCAGAAATGCCTGGCTCGTTAGCTGTTTGTTGCGTTCGGAGGATCGTGAAACCCATCCTGGGTATTATTGACAAGCTTTGACAGCTTGCACAGCTGGTAAGCCTTCATTCAAAGTGGTGGTGGATTCACAGTGTTCCCCATTCATTGAAGATCCTTCACAGGGTGTTTCAATATTCATTTTAACACTTATTTTCATTTGAATATTCCTGAAAGAGACTTTTGTTGTTTGCTTTATGTATTATCATTTATTGCACAAACTCATTATTATTATCAAAGTTGTATTGTTAATCACATGCAGGCCCATTTGATGATTCATTATTTGCGCAGCTTCTTATGTTTTTATTTTCTGTTGGTGTGTATTTCACTTTTGAGTAGCGGCTTGTTTTTTTTTTTTGTAAAACAGTGCAGTTTTTCTTTTTAATAGAAATCAAAAATATACATTGAATCATATAAACAACATTTTTAAAACCACAATGCACCAAAATATTTTCGGTCAGAAAAATGGTATAAGGGTCATTCTTCATTTTAAATGTGTGCATTTCTGGGGTCCCAGAACAGCATCCAACTGACACTTGGGAAACCAGCATGCAAATCTTGAGTGCCTCCTCTGTTGTACAGTATGTTAGAGTGAAATGTACAATATGTTACAGACAGCTGGAAGATTTGCTGTTTTGCTCCAGCTGCAATGGGGAATTTTGAAGAAGGACTTCACAGTAGTTTTGGCAGCAGGTGGTGGGATACAGTGACTCATCCTATACCACGACTGTTTATAGAGTTGGGGAAAAATGTGGAGAAGTTTGGCAATACATGATAAGTGTGTGGTTTGTTTAAATTATGTCTATACTGTGGCAGCGTGACTGTGTTATGTATCTCAGCTTGTGGTTCGTGGGACTCCACAAAAATATATTTTAATGGTGAGCAGCAGGTTAAGCTGGGGAAAGAAGGAAGGCTTGAGGCGTACCAAAATCATATATATTTTCTTTTCTGGGAAGTGCCAATAAACATCCTGAATCTTGCAAGGTTGGAAATAAGGGTGTTCCATTATGTTACAAATTGATGGAAAGTCCCCATTTTGATATAAAGGAAAGTATTTATATAAACATGTATTTTTTATTATATATAAAAATATAAAAATAAACTATTACTGAGCTGAACATCCCACATCATAAGTATTTTTAAAGCTCAAGTTCAGATCTTTAACTTATTCTACCTGATACATAAATTCTGTATATTACTTACCATATGAAATTGCCATTCAATGGATCTTTTCATGAGTCTTCAGTATGCACTGACCTTCTGCCGATCTGTCTTTTCAAATGTTATGAATGGTCTGTGCACCAATGGATCCCTTTCAGTTTGGTAAACTTTGCCTATCAATCTCAGCACTTATAGATGGAGCCCTGTTTGCAAATCAATAGCTCATAAGTACCAGTTTTATCATATAAACTATATATACAGTATATATGTAGTCTGCACCACCTAGGGGTAGATTCCCATTTAGCACACAACATCTTCAAACAGGGAAACAGAAACAGCTAAAACTGGCCTGCATTCTACAGCATATATAACAGTATACAGTTCTGCATTTCAATACATAAGCAATGGCCTTACATGTTAAAGGCAATCTGTATTAAGAGAAGTGTATAGGCTGTCATTGCTTTTTTTTTTTTATGAAAATGCTAGTTTCTTGGTTACTGACCTTATTTGTTGATAGGATGTAAAGATGTAATTTTATAAGTGATAAGAAAGGATATTTTTTGTCCCAAGATTTAACCACTTCAATACCGGGCATTTTCACCCCCTTCCTGCCCAGGCCAATTTTCAGCTTTCAGCACTGTCACGCTGTGAATGACAATTGCGTTGTCGTAAGACGTGGCTCCCAAACAAAATTTACTTCCTTTTTTACCCACAAATAGAGCTTTCTTTTGGTGGTATTTGATCATCTCAGCGGTTTTTATTTTTTGTGCTATAAACAAAAAAAGACTTACAATTTTGAAAAAAAAACTATATTTTTAACTTTTTGATATAATAAATATCCCAATTGTTTTTAAAAAAAACTATTTTTTTCTCAGTTTAGGCCGATACGCATTCTTCTACATTTTTTTGGTAAAAAAAATCGCAATAAGCGTATATTGATTGGTTTGCGCAAAAGTTATAGCCCCTACAAAATAGGCGATAGTTTTATGACCTTTTTTTTTTCTAATAGTAATGGCGGTTATCTGCGATTTTTGTTAGGACTGCGATATTGCGGCAGACAGATCAAACACCTTTGACACTATTTTGGAACCATTCACATTTATACAGCGAACAGTGCTATAAATATGCACTGATTACTGTATAAATGTGACTGGCAGGGATAGGGTTAACACTAGGGGGTGATCAAGGGATTAAATGTGTTCCCTAGGGAGTGGGGGAGGTGACCGATCGGTGTCCCTATGTACAAGGCAAACACCATCGGTCTCCTCTCCCTGACAGGACGTGGATCTCTGTTTGGTTTGCAGCAGAACATGCGAACAGGCACAAAATTTGTGCGAACATGCGACCACCATTAAAGTCTATGGGACACGAACGTGAAAAATCAAAAGTGCTCATTTTAAAGGCTTATATGCAAGTTATTGCCATAAAAATTGTTTGGGGACCCGGGTACTGCTCCAGGGGACATGTATCAATGCAAAAAATGTTTTAAAAACAGCAGTTTTTTCAGGAGAAGTGATTTTAATAATGCCTTAAGTGAAACAATAAAAATGAAATATTCCTTTAAATATCGTACCTGGGGGTCTCCTTAGTCTTCCTGTAAAGTAGCGCATCTTATAAATGGCGTGGGGGTCCCCCCCAAAATCCATACCAGACCCTTATCCGAGCATGCAACCTGGAAGGCCGCAGGAAAAGGGGGGGCAAGAGAGTGCCCCCCCTCCTGAATTGTACCAGGCCACATGCCCTCAACATGGGAAGGGTGCGAGGCACAGTTTTTCTCGGTAACATCTTTACGCTGTGATTAAAGATAAATGGACATCGCGAGACACTTTTTTTTTAAATAAAGGACTTTTTTGACACTTTTTTGGTAAATGTACCCGATACCCATTCACAGAGGGGGGCTTGGATCTGGGGGCTCCGGCTTCCAGATTGCGATAAGCCCCCTGCCCGCAAAACCCCACAACCACTCGCAAGGGTTGTGGGGAAGAAGCCCCTATCCCCATCAACATGGGGACAAGGTGTTTTGGTGGGTACGGTTCAGGAGGTCACTCTCTCGCCCCCCCCCCTTTTCCTACGGACTGCCAGGTTGCATGCAAAATAAGGCATATTGGGAAAGCTATCAGAGAGGTAAAAATAAAGCAGTTTTCTTTATTTAAAGGTGTCATTACACTGTAACTGGAACAATGTGTGCTAGAATGAAAGAAGACAGACACTGCAACTAGCCCAAGGGGCCTGTCATACTAAATTGTGAAGTGGGATAAAGTTTGGTAAAAGTAGGGGGAGGTGAAGTGAACTTGGGTCTGATTTACAATGGTGTGAAGTGAGATTAGCATTTACATGAAACATCAGATTCAGTAGACTGTGTATAACAAAAAAAAATTCTTTTTCACATGATGACCTGTCATGGATGTGTTCCATGAGCACGGTATATTTGGTCTCATGTAGGCCCACCCTGGCAGTTCTAGCATTTGCCAAAGGGCACAATATTTCTGAGAGTACTTGTACGTTAGAGTGGACCAGCCTGACCTTGACCTCATTTATTAGATGTGTCGTCTATAGAGAAAGTGTCTGAGTTGCTGAGATGACTATTCCGAACTTCCTTTCACTCTCCAGCCTGAAAAATAAGAATGCCAGCTAGAACTTGATAGGTTGTCACAGTCAACAAAAACTTTGCTTTTAGTATTTTTCTCCATATTGTTGTGCTAAGATTAGGACATATTTATCTAATGATTTAGTTGGTGTGGACCACTGAGCCTAATTTAATTTATAATTTTAATTCCTTGTTTTGAAAAGATCTGAAGAAGAGATCCAGAATCATTTCAAGCCCCTTCTTGTCAGCTCTGTATACCTTTTCACAACATGTCATCATTATAAGTAATCACTACCCTCATCTTGCACATCTCACCAAAAACAAATGCACTGTGAAAAAACAGATGCAGGTCCGGTAATGACCTGTTGTATATGTATCACTTTATCTAGACCTCAGGTTACATAACATTTAGTTCAATGAAATGACAAAACAAAGCCAAATATGATTTAAAGAGACTTTGTCATAAAAAAAAAAAAAAAAAAGTTGTTACAGATAATAAGTGCACCTTAATGTTCCTGCACATAAATACAGCATGTTCATTACGACAGAATATCAAGCTGTCCTGACAGACAAGACCCCAACAATTTTCAACTGATGTCTTGGCTTGCCACCATCTCCTGCCCTCCAAATTTTTTTATTTGCCTGTCATTTTGACATTCACTGTTGGATCTCTGATCTGTTAACACGGGAAGAGGGGGGGTATTGGGGTACACAACATTCATGTAGCCCACCACACTGCAATCCAGAGTTATTTGGTGTAATATATCTCTGTATAGCAACTAGTTCTCCCTATACTAGGGTGACCAGACATCCCCAGTTTCAGGGGACAGTCCCCGGATTGAGGACACTGTCCCCGGACCAAATCTGTCCCCGGTTTTGTCCCCGGATTGGACTTGAACAGGGGCTGGGGCAATTTCAAAGACAGTCAGTGCAGAATTAAAAAATAAATTCTTAATTACACACCTCTGCTCCGCTGCTCCTACTAGCTTAGGGGGGGGGGGGGTGTATTTTTTTCCATTATATGTGCCCCTTTCTGATGATCATGTGCTGGCCGGAGCGGAGGGAATATTTCTTCAGTTTCGGGTGCATGCCCATTCAGCTCCGCTCGCATGTTCTTCTGCCTTGGCTCAAGTCCCGGCCAGCCGCCTGCCTGCTTATCTCCTTGCCTTTCCTGGTGGAGTGATCTTCCTCCGCACCCCACCCAGTAGTAGCCGGGGCCCAGAGATTAAAGCCTCGTACACACGATCGGATTTTCCGACAACAAATGTGTGATGGCAGGGTTTTGTCAGATAATCCTAACGTTTGTGCGCTCCATCGGACGATTGTTGTCGGATTTTCCGGCAACAAATAATTTATAGCATGCTTTAAAACTGTCCGACAACAAATGTGTCTTGTCGGATTATCCGATCGTGTGTACACAAGTTAGTCGGAAAAAAATCCAAAGTACAAACACGCATGCTTCGAACCAATGCTAACTATAGCACAACATTAGCAGAAAGTGCCCATAGGGTGGTGCTAAAGAGCTGAAAAAACACATAGTTTTGTGTATGTTGGCTGAAAAAGTTCTGCCGTCTGTATGCAGAACAAGTTCACGGCCAACGACCTTTGCACAAAATTCCACAGATTTGTCTGATGGAAATCCGAGTGTGTACGAGGCTTAAGACTTGACAGGCTGTGAGGCGGGCGGCGAAGGGCAGAGAGTTGCTGATTGCCGCCATTACTATAAAAAAAAAAATATGTCCCCGGATTTCATTTTAAAAATCTGGTCACCTTACCCTACACAGGCTGTCAGTTATCTCGATACTTCTCCAATACACACTGACAAATGATTGCTGGTATTGGTAACCCACACTTTTATAGCAAGGAGACTGGCACATAACAAAGCCCCCATTATTGGCCATGTGCAAAACAGTGTCAGAATGCCATACACTGCATAATAATACACAACAGATAATGAAAGCTGCACAAACATGGACTCTTCACAGCAGTGTCTATGTGGCTCAATCTGTGTAACGTGTGGCTGCATATTGTTAGATATTGAATTTATTACTATTTTAAGTGATAAAAGTTTCTGTACTCTTTATTGAAACATGTTAAATTTGAAGATTGCTGAGGACAGACAAAAGGACATTTGCTGTGTATGTAATAGCTATTCTAAGGAACTATGTCAGGACAATGGGTGGAGTTATGTTACTTAATATACACAAGTGGGTGTTACTTCTGTGGACAGTTAATGCTACCTTCTTTGGAACGATTCTAAATGTAAATAATGCTGACATAACATAATTAAACTGTATAAGAACCAAGGGTTTTGAACATGAGTTAGGAATGTCGGGCGATGGGGCCTGAAGGAAGATACTGGAGAAGTGACCATTCGCTATGGAAGGTCAGGTGACCCTGCTTAAAGATATACCATCATACAATGTGATTCCTCATTCCACCTTTTGAAGCTACGAACTTACCATGTGTTACCAGCTGTCATTATGTAAGCATTGTCTTTTACTTGTCTTTCTGAAGAATAAAATAACCTTTTTGAAGATAACCTGGCTCTATTGAAAATGGAACTAAACGCCTTGGTAGGGGACACTAATTGTTTTTACAGTTGTTTCCCCCATCTAACAGTGGCGAGCCGCAGAATTGTTTATTTTTCCCTAACTACTTGACAACAGGAGGGACTCAGATGAACAGATGAGACGAAAACATTATCAAGTCTTGGGAAAAAAACAACCAAAGAACTTAGAACGAAAAAGTCGTTTGTGTTCCATCACACGTGGACAGAAGGTCAGAGAAACTGAGCCAGCTAAAGGCAAGAAGAATTTCAGCCGTGGAATAAAGCCAATTATTGATCTTGACTTCAAAACACAAACAAAAGATGAGTTTCTGTCTGTTTTCTCACCTACAGATCGCTTGTAAACTTGCAAGCAGAAGAAAAAAAAATAAAAGACTCAGCTTACAAGGTTGATTGACAAGGCCTTATGGACAGTGTTTCAAGATATTGTAGGAAATCCAGAGAGGACTTTCAGGTTGTGATGAAAAGCGTAAACGTTTACGTACGTGAAGATTTCTGCCAAAGAAGTTCTTACACAAGGTGAGAAAATGTCTCACAGAAGAAGTTCTTGAAATGGGAACTAAGACTTCACGTTAAAAAAAGCCACTATTGTAGATACAACAGGCAGATGTACTCTTTGGGTGAGCTAATATGAAAAGTCGGATTTTGATGTTTTGGACGGTCCAAGGATAAAGGCAAAACACTAAACACTTACACATCTCATTCCTTCAGCAAACACAGAAGGAGAAAGACATTTTTTCAATACACACGCATCTTTACATTGTGTTTACTTAGGCCTATTTACAGCCTACAGAAACATTACATTTACACGAGTCAAGAAACAAGGCAAAAGCTACAAGAAAACTATTCTTCAAAGAAAAGGACAATATTCTTCCAAGAAAAAGCAACGAATAAAAGCAATGAACAAAGAAACAAATGAAAAGAAACGAACAACAGACAAAGCTAAAGGACATTATTCATCTCTTGTTTTTTTTAAGTGTACACAGGACAATCATTCTAAACAAGGGGTAAATATGTTTGTTTATTTAAGTGAGTGGATAACATGGGATGGTTAACATCTCAAAGCTCAGAAGTAGTGATGAGCCGAACACCCCCGGGTTCGGTTCGCACCAGAACCCGCGAACGGACCGAAAGTTCGTACGAACATTAGAACCCTATTAAATACAATGGATGCGAACGTTCGAATTCTAAAGTGCTAATTATAACAACTATTATGCATGTTATTGTCCTAAAAAGGGTTTGGGAACCCGGGTTCTGCACCAGGGGACATGTATCAATGCAAAAAGAAGTTTTAAAAACGATCGTTTTTCGGGAGCAGTCATTTTAATGATGCATAAAGTGAAAAAAATATTCCTTTAAATATCGTACCTGGGGGGTGTCTAAAGTATGCCTGTGAAGTGCCACGTGTTTCCCGTGTTTAGAACTGTCCCTGCACAAAATGACACTTCTAAAGGAAAAAAAAGCCATTTAAAACTGCTTGCGGCTTTAATGTAATGTCTGGTCCCGGTAATATGGATGAAAATCTTTAAGAAAAATGGCATAGCTACCCCATGACCCCCCCCCCTACCCCAGCCCATTACCAGCCCCTTTAGGTCTTGTATGGATATTAAGGGGAACCCCGCACATAAAATAAAAAAGGCCCTATATACTCTGAACAGCCGTATACAGGCGGTGCATACAAGACAGGGACTGTAGGTTTGTTCTTATGTAGAATGTGTTTGTAATTTTGAACAGGTACATTGTTGAAGTGTAGCTCCAGCCCAAAAATCTATTTTTAAACTTTTTGGAAAACATAGGTAAGGGTTATCACCCCTGTAACATTTGTTTTGCTGTCTGTGCCCCTGTTCAGAACATTTCACCTCACTTTCCGTCCCAATGACAACTGTTTTTGAAATGTGGTGTTTTTCTTGAAACAAGGATTGCTGATAAAGCATCAGTACAGAGGAGACACCTTTCTCCCATATTTATTCTTACAGGAGAGAATTTTCCTTCCTAGTGGTAGATTTCCTCTCACTTCCTGTTGTCTTCTTGCGTTTGCAAGTAGGAGTCGTTTGTAAGTTGGATGTTTGAAAGTAGGGACCTGCCGTATATACTCTGCAGAAATAGGCCCCTTAGTTGTTGGTGTTGGCACAACACTGTAAGCACTCACAGTTACTCTTGGTTGGTGCTGGAACGCCCTGCTGTCAACTATTATATCAGGAATTTTAATTACATATAATTGTTGAACAGTGGTAGTAAAAATTGGGCCTTTGATGGTGGTGCTGGTGCCACAACACTGTAAGCCCTGACAGTTACTCTTGGTGGGTGCAGCAATGGGCCCTGCTGTGAATTATTAGATCAAGAATTGTAATTGCATGCCCCTGTTGAACAGGGGCTGAAAAATTGGGCCTAAGGCACTGGTGGCACAACACTACAACCCCTCACAGATACTGTACTTGGAGCACAGCAATGAGCCCTGTTGCAAAGTATTGCTTCAAAAATTGTAATGACACGCCCCTGTTAAACAGGGGCTGAAAAATTGGGCCTTAGGCACTGGTGGCACAACACTACAACCCCTCACAGATACTGTACTTGGAGCACAGCAATGAGCCCTGTTGCAAAGTATTGCTTCAAAAATTGTAATGACACGCCCCTGTTAAACAGGGGCTGAAAAATTGGGCCTTAGGCACTGGTGGCACAACACTACAACCCCTCACAGATACTGTACTTGGAGCACAGCAATGAGCCCTGTTGCAAAGTATTGCTTCAAAAATTGTAATGACACGCCCCTTTTAAACAGGGGCTGAAAAATTGGGCCTTAGGCACTGGTGCCACAACACTCCAACCCCTCACAGATACTGTACTTGGAGCACAGCAATGAGCCCTATGGCAAATCATTGCTAAAAAAATTGTAATTACACGCCCCTGTAAAACAGGGGCTGAAAAATTGGGCCTTAGCCACTGGTGGCGGCACCCATAAACAAAAATGATCTTCCAAGCTATCATCATCAATCGTATCATTGAGGACTCGGAGGAGGAGGATAGCCAGTCAACATAACAGCACAGGCACTCAGCATCAGCATCAGTCTTGAAGGGATGTGACATGTTAAAATCAATTAGTCTGTTATATCAGCATCAGGTGTGTGGTAGCTGGTGGTGATCCAAGACTGGTTCATCTTGATGAAAGTCAGTCGATCAACCGAGTCGGTGGACAGGCGCACCCTGTGATCCGTGACAAATCCTCCAGCAGCACTGAATGTGCGTTCCGAAAGAACGCTGGATGCAGGACAGGCCAGTAGCTCAATTGCATACTGTGCAAGCTCTGGCCAGTGATCCATCCTCAAGACCCAGTAAGCCAGAGGATTTTCGGTGGGGAAGGTGTCCAAGTCTGACCTTGCCCCTAGATATTCCTGCACCATGTTTATCAGACGCTGGCGATGGTTGCTGGAACCGATCATACTTTGGGGCTGCGGACTAAAGAATTGTCTGAACGCATCGGTCAGACGGCCACCTTCCCCACCGCTCCTTCTTTGACTGGCCGAAGCCTCAGCAACTCGTTGTCCAGGACCAGGAGTTTGTAACCTCCCAGTCTCTGGGAACGCGTTGCACAGACCTTTCTGCAAGGCCTCCCGGAGTTGTCTCATCCTCTGCTCCCTCTGCGACGGTAACATAAGGTCCGCAACCTTACCCTTGTACCGTGGATCAAGGAGAGTGGCCAGCCAGTAATGGTCCCTCTCCTTGATCCGAAGAATACGAGGATCCTTCCGCAGACTTTGCAGGATCAGGGAGGCCATGCAGCGTAGGTTTGCTGAGGCATTCGCTCCGGAGTCCTCTGGGTCACTAAGGACGACATGATCCGCAGCCACCTCCTCCCAGCCACGTACAAGTCCACTGGTTTCTTGGGACTGTAAATCATCCCTAAAAGACTGCTGCTGATGATGCTGAGTGCCAGCCTCCACCTCCATGCTGACACAATCCTCCTCCTCCTCCTCCTCCTCCTCCTCCTCTTCCTGTGCGATGGGTGGGACAGAAGGAACACTGTCTGGGTAAAGGGGGCCTTGAGAGGCAAGGAAGTCCTCCTCTTCCTGCCTCTGTTCTGCCTCAAGTGCCCTGTCCATTATTCCATGCAGCGTGTGCTCCAACAGGTGGACAAGAGGTACAGTGTCACTGATGCATGCACTGTCACTGCTCACCATCCTCGTGGCCTCCTCAAATGGTGCCAGGACAGTGCAACAAAACAATACTCCTGCGCTCTGATGTCTTGGTGTATGCGGGGCGTGTCGATCATTCCTCAGTAAACAGGCAACACTTTAGGAATCTTGCAGCCCTCCTCAGAACTATGGGTGTTCATACAACTGTAAAAAAACAAACAAAAAACAGGAGGGCGCACCGACCTAGTGTATTACCAGATAAAATCTTTATTAAAATGTATAAAAACAGCAATGGTCCTACTCACAAGCAGAGCGTTAGAATGAGCTTTTTCTAGTGACCAGCCTGAATCATAGGACGACTGAAGTCAAAACTCGATGACCAGAGAGATGGATGGTACCACAAGCTGTGTAGGCTCTGAAGAAAGGGGTGCGCCCCGGAAACGCGTCAGCCGTCCAGCACATTTGAGGTACCATCCATCTCTCTGGTCATCGAGTTTTGACTTCAGTCGTCCTATGATTCAGGCTGGTCACTAGAAAAAGCTCATTCTAACGCTCTGCTTGTGAGTAGGACCATTGCTGTTTTTATACATTTTAATAAAGATTTTATCTGGTAATACACTAGGTCGGTGCGCCCTCCTGTTTTTTGTTTTGTTTTTGTTTTGCCAGGACAGTGCATGCATCCCTGATCATGCCCCACTGGCGTGGAGAAAAAAAACCAAGCTCCCCTGACCCTGTCCTGGTGCCGTAGTCGCACAGGTACTCATTGATGGCCCTCTGCTGCGTGTGCAGCCGCTGCAGCATGGCCAACGTTGAGTTCCACCTGGTGGGCATGTCACATATAAGGCGGTTCTTGGGCAGGTTCAACTTCTTTTGCAGCTCAGCCAGGCGAGCACTGGCATTATAAGATCTGCGGAAATGCACACAGACTTTCCTGGCCTGCCTCAGGACATCCTGTAAGCCCGGGTACCTGCCCAAGAACCGCTGCACCACCAGGTTAAGGACGTGAGAAACACAGGGCACATGGGTCAGTTGTCCCTGTCGGAGGGCGGAGAGGAGGTTGGTGCCATTGTCGCAAACCACCATTCCTGGCTTAAGCTGGCGTGGTGTCAACCACCTCTCGGCCTGGCCCTGCAGAGCAGACAGGACCTCTGCCCCAGTGTGGCTTCTGTCCCCCAAACACACCAGCGCAAGCACGGCATGGCATCTTTTTGCCTGCGTACTTGCGTAGCCCCGTGAACGGCTACGGAGCACCGCTGGTTCATAGGACAAACCACAGGAAGAGGCCATGGAGGAAGAAGAAGAGGAGGGGGTGGAGGAGAGAGGTGTGTCACAACCAGTAGTAGCATTTTGGAGGCGTGGCGGTGGAACAACCTCCAACACTACTGCACCTTGTCCTGCATCCTTCCCAGCTGCCAAAAGAGTGACCCAATGGGCCGTGAAAGAAAGGTAACGTCCCTGTCCATGCCTGCTGGACCATGAGTCAGCGGTAATATGCACCTTACCGCTGACCGCCCTGTCCAGCGAGGCCAAGACATTGCCTTCCACATGCCGGTAGAGAGCCGGAATAGCCTTCCGTGAGAAAAAGTGGCGTTTGGGAACCTGCCACTGAGGAACCGCACATTGCACAAACTCACGGAAGGGGGCCGAGTCTACCAACTGAAAAGGCAGCAGTTGAAGCGCTAGCAATTTAGCCAAGCTAGCATTCAACCGCTGGGCATGTGGATGGCTGGGAGTGAACTTCTTTCGACGGTCCAGCAGCTGGGGCAGGGAAATTTGCCTGCTAGAATCGGACGTCGGTGTACTGCTAGCAGAGTGGCCGCAAGTACTTGGCTGTGACACACCTAATTCTACACCTTCATTCCTCTCAGTGCATGTTTCAGAGAGGACTGAAGTTATAGTGGGGTTGGAGATCCCAGCTGATGCGGTGCAAGGAGAGGTCCGCTTTGTTCTTTGGTGTGGGTCTTTGAGGTAGGCTTGCCAACGAGCTGCATGGCGGGTCAACATATGTCTGGTCAGGCATGTGGTACCCAAGCGGCTGATGTTTTGGCCACGCGATATACGCTTGAGACATATGTTGCAAACAGCAGCTGTGCGATCTGATGCACTAGCCTCAAAAAAGGCCCACACCAAGGAACTTTTTGAATGACGGGCAGAGGCAGCGCCCTGCACAGGCGGAGCTCTGCGGTGTGATTCCGTCGGTGTACTGCCCTTACGCTGGCCACCAAAGGGCATCCTGCCTCGTTGGAGATGTGCCTCCTCCTCATCCTCCTCCTCCTCCTCTCTCCTATTAGGCACCCACGTGGAGTCAGTGACCTCATCATCCCCTCCCTCCTCATCACTGGAGCCAATCTGGCAGTATGCTGCAGCTGCTGGAACATGACTGCCAGATTGGTGTCCTTCTTGAGCATCCCCTCTGTCTGCTCTCACGCTACTGCCTTCCTGTAGCTGGGTTTCATCATCAGACCCTTCAAAACGCTGGGCATCCTCCTGGAGCATGTACCCAACACTGTGCTCAAACAGTTCGGGGGACTCCTCAGGAGGAGGACATGGTGGGTCTAGGGAAGGAGTGACTGATGATGAGTCTGACATTGATACCAGGGAAGAGGACGCTTTGGCAGCTGCTTTGCCAGTACCCTGAGCCTGGGTGAGAGAGGATGAGGAGGAGGAGGAGGGCTTGGTCATCCACTCTACCAAGTCTTCGGCATGATGTGGCTCAACATGTCCAGCTGCCGAAAAGAAGGACAAGCGTGTCCCATGGCCATGTGCTGATGACAATGCACCGCGTCCACGACCAGCACTGTTGCCCCCAGACACAGAGCCTGCTTGCCCTCTTTTATTGCCTCCTGACTGTCCTCCTCTCCTTGTTTGCCTTCCAGACATTCTAATAGATGGCCTGCAGGGAGATGGGAAAAAAGCAATAAGGGCTACCTTCAGGTGTCCTTCTCTGTCCCTTTACTTAAGGATTTCTAAATATGGTTGAGGATGATTGCTTTTGCACAGAATAGCACAACGACAATTTCCCTGACTGTCCAAAAAACAAGGATTTCAAAGATGGTTGATGAGGAATGCTTTAGCACACTATAGCACAAGGAGAATTCCCCTCACTTTCCTTCTTTGTCCCTAGAAACAAGGACTCGCACAGTGAAAGAAACTGACACTCTCCCTACCTAGAGTTTTCTGTCCCTAGAAAAAATGTTTTTTTAAAGCACACTATAGCACAAGGAGAATTCCCCTCACTTTCCTTCTTTGTCCCTAGAAACAAGGACTCGCACAGTGAAAGAAACTGACACTCTCCCTACCTAGAGTTTTCTGTCCCTAGAAAAAATGTTTTTTTAAAGCACACTATAGCACAAGGAGAATTCCCCTCACTTTCCTTCTTTGTCCCTAGAAACAAGGACTCGCACAGTGAAAGAAACTGACACTCTCCCTACCTAGAGTTTTCTGTCCCTAGAAAAAATGTTTTTTTAAAGCACACTATAGCACAAGGAGAATTCCCCTCACTTTCCTTCTTTGTCCCTAGAAACAAGGACTCGCACAGTGAAAGAAACTGACACTCTCCCTACCTAGAGTTTTCTGTCCCTAGAAAAAATGTTTTTTTAAAGCACACTATAGCACAAGGAGAATTCCCCTCACTTTCCTTCTTTGTCCCTAGAAACAAGGACTCGCACAGTGAAAGAAACTGACACTCTCCCTACCTAGAGTTTTCTGTCCCTAGAAAAAATGTTTTTTTAAAGCACACTATAGCACAAGGAGAATTCCCCTCACTTTCCTTCTTTGTCCCTAGAAACAAGGACTCGCACAGTGAAAGAAACTGACACTCTCCCTACCTAGAGTTTTCTGTCCCTAGAAAAAATGTTTTTTTAAAGCACACTATAGCACAAGGAGAATTCCCCTCACTTTCCTTCTTTGTCCCTAGAAACAAGGACTCGCACAGTGAAAGAAACTGACACTCTCCCTACCTAGAGTTTTCTGTCCCTAGAAAAAATGTTTTTTTAAAGCACACTATAGCACAAGGAAAATTCCCCTCACTTTCCTTCTTTGTCCCTAGAAACAAGGACTCGCACAGTGACAGAAACTGACACTCTCCCTACCTAGAGTTTTCTGTCCCTAGAAAAAATGTTTTTTTAAAGCACACTATAGCACAAGGAGAATTCCCCTCACTTTCCTTCTTTGTCCCTAGAAACAAGGACTCGCACAGTGAAAGAAACTGACACTCTCCCTACCTAGAGTTTTCTGTCCCTAGAAAAAATGTTTTTTTAAAGCACACTATAGCACAAGGAGAATTCCCCTCACTTTCCTTCTTTGTCCCTAGAAACAAGGACTCGCACAGTAAAACACACTGACACTCTCCCTACCTATCCTTCTCTTTCCCTAAACTAAAGGAATCCAGGTTAAGCAATAAAGAAATAAATGTCACTGTCCCTGCCTATGCTTGTCTTTCCCTGCTCCGGAACACACTACACTAGGCCGCCGTGCTGGCGGCCTTTTATAGTGTGGGGCGTGTACTAAACACCCTCAGCAATAATTGGCCACAGGCATCCTGCCTGTGGCCAATCATTGCTCTCCTCGCTGCCGGCGCTGTGATTGGCCAAGCATGCGGGGTCACAGTGCATGCTTGGCCAATCACAGCGCCTGGATGACACTGCGATGGCGTAGTGCATTGTGGGCCGTTCGCGTCACTCGAACGATCGAACAGCCGATGTTCGAGTCGAACGTATGTTCGACTCGAACACGAAGCTCATCCCTACTCAGAAGTACGTCCCTGTACTATCGGGAATTAATACATTCCATATATATGGAATACAGGCATGTAGCAGTAGTAGAGTAAATAATTAATTAATACCAGAGTGTAGAAGAAGTTCTTTGATTAGGAAACTAAGTTTAATGCTGCATGAAAATGTTTATGAATATTTAAGCCCTAAACAACAGGAAATGTGTTATTACAAAATGTGGTCATTCAAAGCACAAGCAAGGGGCAGAACTAAGTTTTAAGAAAAACTATTGATTAAGATAATGGAAAACATGTTATTTAGTGTTCAACAAAAATACTACAGTTTTGGTTGCAGGAAATAATAAGTTAAGGATTAAGCAATTTTTACAAAAGATTCCAAACTAGGATTTGGTTATTAAAGGAAAAGTAATAAATTAAATATCTAACACATATCATAGTCTCTAATTTGATCTCCATTATGTAAACATATAATTGGGAGTGTCTATGAGACCACACCTTTGTTGTGGCTTTGTGGGAGAGGACAGAGACATACCTTCTAGAGCAGTGGTCTCCAAACTGCGGCCTTGTAGCCAGATGTAGCACTTTTCTTTCCTTTATCTGGCCCTTGGGGCACTATTCATCCCATGGATACGAGGCATTATTCTGCCAAACTTACACCAACAATGGGGCATAATTCCTGTCCCTGACACCAACAATGGGGAACTATTCCTTCGTCTGATGTCAAAGATGAGATACTATTTACTCCCACTGATGCCAGAAACAAATTATATTCCCGCTGGCCACAGTCCAGCTCCCCTAAAGTCTAAATGACAGTAAACTGGCCCTTTGTTTAGAAGGTTTGGAGACCCCTGTTCTAGAGGATCAAACAGCAGAAATAAAAGATAGTTTAAAGGATATATTCTGCTATATATTGTACAGAATGTAGTGTGAGTACAACTGATGAATAAAAACAACCAGTAATATTGATTTGATAGTGGAAAAAGATCAAAATTGTGCAACCAAATACAATAAAATACAATAAAAGCTAATACAAATTAAATAGTGTATACTTTCAAGTCCATATTGTTTTTCAATAAAAAATTGTGATGTTAACTACTTCAATACAGGACATTTTCACCCCCTTCCTGCCCAGTCCAATTTTTAGTTTGCAGCGCTGTCACACTTTGAATGACAATTGCGCCGTCATGCAACACTGTACCCAAATTTTTTCCCCACAAATAGAGCTTTCTTTTGGTGGTATTTGATCACCTCTGTGGTTCTTATTTTTTGCACTATAAACAAAAGAAGAGTGATAGGTTTGAAAAAAACACAATATTTTTAACTTTTTGCTATAATAAATATCCCAATTTTTTTAAAAAAAAAAATATATTTTCCTCAGTTTAGGCCGATATGTATTCTTCTACATATTTTTGGTAAAAAAAAATCGCAATAAGTGTATATTGATTGGTTTGCGCAAAAGTTATAGCGTCTACAAAATAGGGGATAGATTTATGGCATTTTATTTTTTTATTTATTTTTTACTAGTAATGGCGGCGATCTTCAATTTTTATCGTGACTGTGACATTGCGGCGGACATATCGGACACTTTGACACTATTTTGGGACCATTCACATTTATACAGCGATCGGTTCTATAAAAATGCACTGATTACTGTGTAAATGTCACTGGCAGGGAAGGGGTTAACACTAGGGGGCGATCAAGGGGTTAAATGTGTTACCTAGGAAGTGAATCTAACAAGGGGAGGAGACCGATCGGTGTTCCTCTGTACTGGGAACACACCATCAGTCTCTCACCTGACAGGACGTGGATCTGTGTGTTTACACACACAGATCCACATTTCTGCTCTATTACTGGCAATCGCAGGTGCCCGGCGGACATCACGGCCGCCGGGCATGCGCACCGTCTCCCAAATGACGCGGCGGGCGCTCGCCCCCCCGAAGACAGCCAGGAAGCCCAGAACGTCATATGACGCTCACCCAGAATAGGAGATCCCTCCTGTGGACGTCATATGACTATGGCTGGGATGGGAAGTGGTTAAACACTCAGGATGTGCCTTGAAACGTATTTTTGATCTTTAGCTGCGGCTGTTTGAAATCATTTCATTGCTTTTGGCTGTCACTGCTTTTAAAGCTTGTAACAAATCTTTTAAACGGAGATACTGCACCATGGAGCCTCTTCTTCTTTTTACCTGGTAAATACATTCCAGTGTGGAAGACCATACAGGAGGATCTGTCAGTGTACTCATAAGAAATATCGCATGAGAACAGCAGTCCGCTGTATTGGGAGGGATACTGGCTCTGGTGGAGTCCCAGGAGGAATACTTACAGGCTGATTGACCCATTGCTGAGCGAGTTTGATCTCTATAATCTGAGATCCACCTTATCTGGTAAGCGGCCTCTCTTATCATAAACATTGAAAATAAGTTTCAAGGCACATCCTGAGTGTTTAACATCACAATTTTTATTGAAACACAATATGGACTTAAAAGTATACACTATTTAATTTGTATTAGCTTTTATTGTATTTTATTGTATTTGGTTGCGCAATTTTGATCTTTTTCCACAATTTATGAGCTGAATATTCAGGCTATTTAAGTTGCAGCACCTAACACACAGTCACATCTGTTGTTTGTGTTTTAATTATCAATTCATTTTCACCATTTTCACATATCAATATATTTACTTCAAGATTTAGGGGCAGCACAGATTTTCTACTATACAATATTGATTTGATACCCTGGACCTGAAATACCCAATGATAGTTTCACCCTCTACACCACCAGTAGTGGTTTTACCCTATATTCTTAGCATTTCCTTGGCTGTCCTTAAAAAAGTTTTGGTAACCAGTTAAATTCTCAGATCATCAAACGCAGCCCCTGCCTTTTCTGAATGATGATAAATTACAATTATTCCTAATCAATACTAAAGCCATTTTTTCTAAGACTTGAGTAGAGTAGGAAGTGGTTAAAACCCATGGTATTTATTTATTGCTACCTGTGTCCAGGTGGGTACATTTTCAATGCCCCACAGACAAGAATCATATTTCCAAAGTGTGACATCATAACAGGTGCTCCCTTTGGATGATCTCCCCTTTGTCCTCCTCCTGTGATAACTGTAAAATTTTATAATTACATAGCAATAAAAACTGACTTTAATGCTTAAAAAAACAACGAAAAATAACATTTTGACTTACAATAAACTTAAATTTTGATAAGAAATAAAATGAATAAAAGTGAGAATATTTTTTTAATCTTGGCATTATTCAAGTCGTCCATACATAATTTTCTAGTTTTAGGTGCAGGCTGGTGGCCCGACTCAACCATAACCTTGTATGTCCTAGTTATTCCAACATTTAAATATTTATAATGGCTAATTCTGTTCATGTCTACTTTGTAGTATTGGATGCTCCAATTTGTACTTGTATGTTTCAGCACCTCATTTTTCATATAACAGTAATGGTGAACCTTGGCACCCCAGATTTTTTGGAACTTCATTTCCCATGATGCTCAACCACAATGCAGACTGCATGAGCATCATGGCAAATGTAGTTCCAAAACATCTGGGATGCTAAGTGCCCTGTAACATGAATCAAAATAAAAAGACAACCCCTCTCATATTGACCAAAGCTGATGTGCTGACACTCAAATGGGAGAACTCATCACCATGAGTCCTTGAGAGGCATAAAAATCTCGAACATCTACCAATCATTAAAATATCAGTTTTGGGTGGCCTGATCTATAAATTTGCCATTGAGCTTAAGCAATCTTTGATGGACAAAGACATTCTAATGAAGAACAGATAAAACTACCAGAAAAATTACTCATCTCTAAAATTTAGGAATCAGTTAGGTAAAAAAGAAAAAAAAGAGACATTTTACTAAATGGTAAATGGCTCACCTATTTCACATATGTAATATGATCAATCTCACTGGAGAAGGCAACCATGCTCAGGTTGGATAGCAGCAAAAGGAAGCCAAGTCACCAGTGAAACTGATGATTAGGCATAAGATCGTGAAATTATTAAAATAAGCAGCAGAAGATAAAAAAGGAAAGGTCTGCAATTCTCAAGATAACATTATCATCATCATAATCACCAGCGTAGAAGATAGCACCGACAGTGGCAAATACACAACCTTTAATAAGCAACAATTTAAATTCAAATCAAATTATCCTTCCAACTTATGAAGAAGTCTGTGACTACAGGAACAAAATACAACAATTTTAACAACCTTTTTCCCATGGTCTAAATATTAACAGGAAAGCCTTGGAAGGCTGTATTTGGATTCTGGGCTTCCAGTCGAACACCTCTGGCTTAAGTAATGTTAACATTTTACATTAAAAAAATAGTGTTCATTTCACTTTTATTTCATCTATTTCCCTCAATAAAATGTACTTAATTGCTCAGAATGGCACAACTGAGAAACAGTCTAACTCAGCGTGCATTTTTCCTCGGTGCTAAAAAAACAAGACCCAATGAACTGATCTAAGCCATTATTGTAGCTGAATTAATCCCTCCAAGAAAGTGCAGTGAGTTATTATAGCTGATAATGTATGTGTCATGTCTGTTTAAAGGAGTGTTGCTTGGATACAATGAAATCTCAGTATTACCTCGCTGGCCTTTGCTGTAACCTTTTCACATTACTAAAACATATCTGTCAGCTTTAATTCATGAACTAGCATAAAGCAGGGTGTTGGGTTCAGCACTGTGCTGTGGAAGAAATGTCTATCTGGGGGGCATTATGCAGCTGAAAGTTGAGAAAAGATGATAACATCTTCCCACCAGGTTACTGTGCAGTAGTTGGGGGATTAACTACATCTATTGTAATTATACATAACTTTTAGAGTCCCCTTCAAAGGCATGCAGGGGACATAACAATGAAAAGCAGACCTTATTTTGACATTTTTTTAAAGACCAACTCAAGGCAACACATAAAATCCATTTATGACCTGTTAACACTATCTGGGGAAAATTGCAACCACAAAAATAAGAAAGTCCAAGTAGGTTACCTTTAAAATTAACTTGGCAGAATAGATACATGGGTGAATCTGGAAACCTTTAGACTATAGGTTTGATTTACTAAAACTGGAGAGTACAAAATCTGGTGCAGTTGTGCATGGCAGCCAATCAGCTTCTAACTTTAGCTTGTTTAATTAAGCTTTGACAAAAAAAACAGATTTTGCATTTTACAGTTGTAATAAATCCACCCGACAAGCACAGCATGCCATGCTAAGTATACCATAAGTAGGGTTGATTTACTAAAGGCAATTAAGGCCATTCATTTTGCAAAATGCGGGGGAATTTTCCTCAGAGCTTAATGAAGGTGGTGAAATCCCACTTTGCAAAAAAATACCCAATCATATGCAAGGAAAATAAAAAAAAAAGTCAGCAGAGCTTCCTAGGAAGGAACTCCAAAGGTTAGTAGTTAACAAGAGAAAAGGGGACAAAAAGTCCCAGGTGAGATCCTTCTTAGTGTAGGATTTCAATTTGGTTGTATAGAGTTGAATTAATAAAAAAAAAAAAAACAATGTAGGACCAGTACGTACATCAGTAGGGTTTCGGGACACCCAAATTGGAGGGGGTAATGCAACTGGATAGTCAGCCCTGCTTCTCCTCACAGATTGTGATGCTTGTTGGGGTGATTTTTCTGATGATCTAGTGCTGGGAAGGCAAAAGGCCTTGCAAAGTGAACTATTTGCCTTTAGTAAATCAATGCCAGTATCTTCATCAGTTACAAACAGAATGTGTATTGTGTTCTCACTAAGAACTGGAATTAATTTTCCACAACTACCAATCAGCATCAGATCTACCTAATAGTATGTTTCCGATAGGCAGCTATGGGGAATAAAGTGTATCTAATCCTAAAGACAAAACTGCAACTTACTCGTCATTAGATGTGGCTGATGCATTAGTTTTCTGTTTTCAGGTTTTTTCCTTTATTTTCACCTGGTAATCATTTGAATAACACACTTCCTGTCCCTAGGTGTCTATGTTCACTCACTCTACTATATCTATAGATAGACTCATGGTTGCCACCCATGCTCAAATATAAATATATATTTTTTTGTTCATCCCCAATACATGGTGATGACCAATTGGGTGAGATCAGCATTCACATACATAAACGTTCAGCTCTTGGTCGTAGATCCGGCATGGAAAAGCTGCAGGTGACGAGTATATATGTTTATTTTTTATGACCCTAAATTTCTCCTTTTAACCATTTTTGTGCTACGGCACTGCGTTGCTTTAACTGACACTTGCGCGGTCGTGCGACGCTGTTCCCACAAATAGAGCTTTCTTTTGGTGGTATTTGATCACCACTGCGGTTTTTATTTTTTGCGCTATAAACAAAAAAAGACCGACAATTTTGGAAAAAAAAAAATTTTTTTACTTTTTGCTATAATAAATATCCCAAAACTTGTTTTAAAAAAAATCGAATTCCTTCCTCAGTTTAGGCCGATATGTATTCTTCTACATATATTGATTGGTTTGCGCAAAAGTTATAGCGTCTACAAAATAGGGGATAGATTTATGGCATTTTTATTATAATTTTTTTTTATACTAGTAATGACGGATATTTTACGGGACTGCGATATTGTGGCGGACAGATCGATTATTGACAATTTTGACACTTTTTTGGGACCATTGACATTTATACAGCAATCAGAGCTAAAAATAGCCACTGATTACTGTATAAATGTCACTGGCAGGGAAGGGGTAAACACTAGGGGGTGATCAAGAGGTCAAATGTCTGTCCTAGGGAGTGTTTCTAACTGTGGGGGGGATGGGACTGCCTGGAAGAGGAGACCGATCGCTGTTCATAAGCAGTATGAACAGCAGATCTGTCTCTTCTCTCCTAACAGAATGGAGATCTGTCTGTTTACATTGACAGATCTCTGATCTGTCTCCCTCAGGAGCGATCGCAGATGCCCAGTAGGGATGAGCCGAACACCCCCCGTTCGGTTCGCACCAGAACCTTTGAACGGACCGAAAGTTCGTGCGAACTTTAGAACCCTATTAAATACAATGGACACGAACGTTCGAAATCTAAAGTGCTAATTATAACGACTAATATGCATGTTATTGTCCTAAAAAGGGTTTGGGGACCCGGGTTCTGCCCCAGGGAACATGTATCAATTAGAGTTGAGCGGACACCTGGATGTTCGGGTTTGACGGGTTTGGCCGAACTTCGGAAAAAAGTTCGGTTTGGAGACCGAACTTTAACCCGAACCCAAACCCCATTAAAGTCAATGGGGACCCGGAATTCTAAGGACTAAAAAGGCTCTAAAAAAGTAATGGAAAGGGCTAGAGGGCTGCAAATGGCAGCAAAATGTTGTTAAGAGTAGTGATGAGCCGAACACCCCCGGGTTCGGTTCGCACCAGAACCCGCGAACGGACCGAAAGTTCGCACGAACATTAGAACCCTATTAAATACAATGGATGCGAACGTTCGGATTCTAAAGTGCTAATTATAACGACTATTATCTATGTTATTGTCCGAAACAGAGTTTGGGAACCCGGGTTCTGCACCAGGGGACATGTATCAATGCAAAAAGAAGTTTTAAAAACGGACGTTTTCCGGGAGCAGTCATTTTAATGATGCATAAAGTGAAAAAAAAAAAGTCAAATATTCCTTTAAATATTGTACCTGGGGGGTGTCTAAAGTATGCCTGTGAAGTGCCACGTGTTTCCCGTGTTTAGAACTGTCCCTGCACAAAATAACATTTCTAAAGAAAAAAAGCCATTTAAAACTGCTTGTGGCTTTAATGCAATGTCTGGTCCCGGTAATATGGATGAAAATCTTTGTGAAAAATGGCATAGCTACCCCATCAACCCCCCCCCCCCTACCCCAGCCCATTACCAGCCCCTTTGGGTCTTGTATGGATATTAAGGGGAACCCCGCACACAAAATAAAAAAGCCCCTATATACTCTGAACAGCCGTATACAGGCAGTGCATACAAGACAGGGACTGTAGGTTTGTTCTTATGTAGAATCTGTTTGTAATTTTGAACAGCTGCATTGTTTAAGTGGAGCTCCATACCAAATTCCTTTTTTTAGCTTTTTGGAAAACATAGGGAACGGTTATCACCCCTGTCACATTTTTTTTGCTGTCTGTGCCCCTGTTCAGAACATTTCACCTCACTTTGCGTCCCAATGACAACTGTTTTTGAAATGTGGTGTTTTTATTGAAACAAGGATTGTTGATAAAGCATCAGTAGAGAGGAGACACCTTTCTCCCATATTAATTCTTACAGGAGAGAATTTTCCTTCCAAGGGGTAGATTTCCTCTCACTTCCTGTTGTCTTCTTCCGTTTGCAAGTAGTAGTAGTTTGTAAGTTGGATGTTTGAAAGTAGGGACCTGCCGTATATACTCTGCAGAAATTGGCCCCTTAGGTGTTGGTGTTGGCACAACACTGAAAACACTCACAGTTATTCTTGGTGGGTGCTGGAACGCCCTGGTGTCAACTATTATATCAGGAATTGTAATAACATATAATTGTTGATCAGTGGTAGTAAAAATTGGGCCTTTGATGGTGGTGCTGGTGCCACAACACTGTAAGGCCTGACAGTTACTCTTGGTGGGCGCAGCAATGGGCCCTGCTGTGAATTATTAGATCAATAATTATAATTGCATGCCCCTGTTGAATAGGGGCTGAAAAATTGGGCCTTTGGTGGTGGTGGTGGTGGTGATGGTGGTGCTGGTGCCACAACACTGTAAGGCCTGACAGTTACTCTTGGTGGGCGCAGCAATGGGTCCTGCTGTGAATTATTCGATCAATAATTATAATTGCATGCCCCTGTTGAACAGGGGCTGAAAAATTGGGCCTTTGGTGGTGGTAGTGGTGGTAGTGGTGGTGGTGATGGTGGTGCTGGTGCCACAACACTGTAAGGCCTGACAGTTACTCTTGGTGGGCGCAGCAATGGGCCCTGCTGTGAATTATTAGATCAATAATTATAATTGCATGCCCCTGTTGAACAGGGGCTGAAAAATTGGGCCTTAGGCACTGGTGGCACAACACTGCAACCCCTCACAGATACTGTACTTGGAGCACAGCAATGAGGCCTGTTGCAAAGTATTGCATCAAAAATTTTAATTACACGCCCCTGTGAAACAGGGGCTGAAAAATTGGGCCTTAGCCACTGGTGGCGTCACCCATAAACCAAAATGATCTTCCAAGCTATCATCATTAATCATATCATTGAGGAGGAGGAGGAGGATAGCCAGTCAACATAACAGCACAGGCACTCAGCATCAGCATCAGTCTTGAAGGGATGTGACATTTTAAAATCAATTAGTCTGTTATATCAGCATCTGGTGTGTGGTAGCTGGTGGTGATCCAAGACTGGTTCATCTTGATGAAATTCAGTCGATCAACTGAGTCGGTGGACAGGCGCACCCTGTGATCCGTGACAAATCCTCCAGCAGCACTGAATGTGCTTTCTGAAAGAACGCTGGATGCAGGACAGGCCAGTAGCTCAATTGCATACTGTGCAAGCTCTGGCCAGTGATCCATCCTCAAGACCCAGTAAGCCAGAGGATTTTCGGTGGGGAAGGTGTCCAAGTCTGACCTTGCCCCTAGGTATTCCTGGACCATGTATATCCGACGCTGGCGATGGTTGCTGGAACCGATCATACTTTGGGGCTGCGGACTAAAGAATTGTCTGAACGCATCGGTCAGACGGCCACCTTCCCCACCGCTCCTTCTTTGACTGGCCGAAGCCTCAGCAACTCGTTGTCCAGGACCAGGAGTTTGTAACCTCCCAGTCTCTGGGAACGCGTTGCACAGACCTTTCTGCAAGGCCTCCCGGAGTTGTCTCATCCTCTGCTCCCTCTGCGACGGTACGATAAGGTCCGCAACCTTACCCTTGTACCGTGGATCAAGGAGAGTGGCCAGCCAGTAATGGTCCCTCTCCTTGATCCGAAGAATACGAGGATCCTTCCGCAGACTTTGCAGGATCAGGGAGGCCATGCAGCGTAGGTTAGCTGAGGCATTCAGTCCGGAGTCCTCTGGGTCACTAAGGACGACATGATCCGCAGCCACCTCCTCCCAGCCACGTACAAGTCCACTGGTTTCTTGGGACTGTAAATCATCCCTAAAAGACTGCTGCTGATGATGCTGAGTGCCAGCCTCCACCTCCATGCTGACACAATCCTCCTCCTCCTCCTCTTCCTGTGCGATGGGTGGGACAGAAGGAACACTGTCTGGGTAAAGGGGGCCTTGAGAGGCAAGGAAGTCCTCCTCTTCCTGCCTCTGTTCTGCCTCAAGTGCCCTGTCCATTATTCCACGCAGCGTGTGCTCCAACAGGTGGACAAGAGGTACAGTGTCACTGATGCATGCACTGTCACTGCTCACCATCCTCGTGGCCTCCTCAAATGGTGCCAGGACAGTGCATGCATCCCTGATCATGCCCCACTGGCGTGGTGAAAAAAACGCGAGCTCCCCTGACCCTGTCCTGGTGCCGTAGTCGCACAGGTACTCATTGATGGCCCTCTGCTGCGTGTGCAGCCGCTGCAGCATGGCCAACGTTGAGTTCCACCTGGTGGGCATGTCACATATAAGGCGGTTCTTGGGCAGGTTCAACTCCTTTTGCAGCTCAGCCAGGCGAGCACTGGCATTATAAGATCTGCGGAAATGCACACAGACTTTCCTGGCCTGCCTCAGGACATCCTGTAAGCCCGGGTACCTGCCCAAGAACCGCTGCACCACCAGGTTAAGGACGTGAGCCATACAGGGCACATGGGTCAGTTGTCCCTGTCGGAGGGCGGAGAGGAGGTTGGTGCCATTGACGCAAACCACCATTCCTGGCTTAAGCTGGCGTGGCGTCAACCACCTCTCGGCCTGCCCCTGCAGAGCAGACAGGACCTCTGCCCCAGTGTGGCTCCTGTCCCCCAAACACACCAGCGCAAGCACGGCATGGCATCTTTTTGCCTGCGTACTTGCGTAGCCCCTTGAACGCCTACGGAGCACCGCTGGTTCCGAGGACAAACCACAGGAAGAGGCCATGGAGGAAGAAGAAGAGGAGGGGGTGGAGGAGAGAGGTGTGTCACAACCAGTAGTAGCATTTTGGAGGCGTGGCGGTGGAACAACCTCCAACACTACTGCACCTTGTCCTGCATCCTTCCCAGCTGCCAAAAGAGTGACCCAATGGGCCGTGAAAGAAAGGTAACGTCCCTGTCCATGCCTGCTGGACCATGAGTCAGCGGTAATATGCACCTTACCGCTGACCGCCCTGTCCAGGGAGGCCAAGACATTGCCTTCCACATGCCTGTAGAGAGCCGGAATCGCCTTCCGTGCAAAAAAGTGGCGTTTGGGAACCTGCCACTGAGGAACCGCACATTGCACAAACTCACGGAAGGGGGCCGAGTCTACCAACTGAAAAGGCAGCAGTTGAAGCACTAGCAATTTAGCCAAGCTAGCATTCAACCGCTGGGCATGTGGATGGCTGGGAGTGAACTTCTTTCGACGGTCCAGCAGCTGGGGCAGGGAAATTTGCCTGGTAGAATCGGACGTTGGTGTACTGCTAGCAGAGTGCCCGCAAGTACTTGCCTGTGACACACCTAATTCTACACCTTCATTCCTCTCAGAGCAGGTTTCAGAGAGGAGTGAAGGTATAGTGGGGTTGGAGATCCCAGCTGATGCGGTGCAAGAAGAGGTCAGCTTTGTTCTTTGGTGTGGGTCTTTAAGGTAGGCTTGCCAACGAGCTGCATGGCAGGTCAACATATGTCTGATCAAGCATGTGGTGCCCAAGCGGCTGATGTTTTGGCCACGCGATATACGCTTGAGACATATGTTGCAAACAGCAGCTGTGCGATCTGATGCACTCGCCTCAAAAAAGGCCCACACCAAAGAACTTTTTGAATGACGGGCAGAGGCAGCGCCCTGCACAGGCGGAGGTCTGCGGTGTGATTCCGTCGGTGTGCTGCCCATACGCTGGCCACTCAAGGGCATCCTGCCTCGTTGGAGATGTGCCTCCTCCTCATCCTCCTCCTCCTCCTCTCTCCTATTAGGCACCCACGTGGAGTCAGTGACCTCATCATCCCCTCCCTCCTCATCACTGGAGCCAATCTGGCAGTATGCTGCAGCTGCTGGAGCATGACTGCCAGATTGGTGTCCTTCTTGAGCATCCCCTCTCTCTGCTCTCACGCTGCTGTCTTCCTGTAGCTGGGTATCATCATCAGATCCTTCGAAACGCTGGGCATGCTCCTGGAGCATGTACCCAACACTGTGCTCAAACAGTTCGGGGGACTCCTCAGGAGGAGGACATGGTGGGTCTAGGGAAGGATTGACTAATGAAGATAATGATACCAGAGAAGAGGACGCTTTGGCAGCTGCTTTGCCAGTACCCTGAGCCTGGGTGAGAGAGGATGAGGAGGATGAGGTGGGCTTGGTCATCCACTCTACCAAGTCTTCGGCATGATGTGGCTCGACATGTCCAGCTGCCGAAAAGAAGGACAAGCGTGTCCCATGGCCATGTGCTGATGACAATGCACCACGTCCACGACCAGCACTGTTGCCCCCAGACACAGAGCCTGCTTGCCCTCTTTTTTTGCCTCCTGACTGTCTGCCTCTCCTTGTTTGCCTTCCAGACATTTTAATGGATGGCCTGCAGGGAGATGGGAAAAAGAGCAATAAGGGCTACCTTCAGGTCTATACTGTGCAGGAGGCTTAGCAACAATGACACTGACACTGTCCCCTGCCTATCCTTCTCTGTCCCTAAACTCAAGGATTTGAAATATGGAACAACAAAATTGGTTTAGAACAGAATAGCACACTGTCAGTTTCACTCACTGTACCTCTCTGTCCCTAAACTCAAGGATTGAAAATATGGTTCAGCAAAATTGGTTTAGAACAGAATAGGACACTTTCCCTCACTGTCCTACTCTGTCCCTCCCTACAAACAAGATTTAGCACAGAATAGCACACTGATAATTGCCACGAGTGTCCTTCTCTGTCCCTAAACTCAAGGATTGAAAATATGGAACAGCAAAATTGGTTTAGAACAGAATAGCACACTGACACTTTCCCTCACTGTCCTACTCTGTCCCTCCCTACAAACAAGCTTTAGCACAGAATAGCACACTGATAATTGCCACAAGTGTCCTTCTCTGTCCCTAAACTCAAGGATTGAAAATATGGAACAGCAAAATTGGTTTAGAACAGAATAGCACACTGACACTTTCCCTCACTGTCCTACTCTGTCCCTCCCTACAAACAAGATTTAGCACAGAATAGCACACTGAAAATTGCCACGAGTGTCCTTCTCTGTCCCTAAACTCAAGGATTGAAAATATGGAACAGCAAAATTGGTTTAGAACAGAATAGCACACTGACACTTTCCCTCACTGTCCTACTCTGTCCCTCCCTACAAACAAGATTTAGCACAGAATAGCACACTGAAAATTGCCACGAGTGTCCTTCTCTGTCCCTAAACTCAAGGATTGAAAATATGGAACAGCAAAATTGGTTTAGAACAGAATAGCACACTGACACTTTCCCTCACTGTCCTACTCTGTCCCTCCCTACAAACAAGATTTAGCACAGAATAGCACACTGATAATTGCCACGAGTGTCCTTCTCTGTCCCTAAACTCAAGGATTGAAAATATGGAACAGCAAAATTGGTTTAGAACAGAATAGCACACTGACACTTTGCCTCACTGTCCTACTCTGTCCCTCCCTACAAACAAGATTTAGCACAGAATAGCACACTGAAAATTGCCACGAGTGTCCTTCTCTGTCCCTAAACTCAAGGATTGAAAATATGGAACAGCAAAATTGGTTTAGAACAGAATAGCACACTGACACTTTCCCTCACTGTCCTACTCTGTCCCTCCCTACAAACAAGATTTAGCACAGAATAGCACACTAATAATTTCCACGAGTGTCCTTCTCTGTCCCTAAACTCAAGGATTGAAAATATGGAACAGCAAAATTGGTTTAGAACAGAATAGCACACTGACACTTTCCCTCACTGTCCTACTCTGTCCCTCCCTACAAACAAGATTTAGCACAGAATAGCACACTGAAAATTGCCACGAGTGTCCTTCTCTGTCCCTAAACTCAAGGATTGAAAATATGGAACAGCAAAATTGGTTTAGAACAGAATAGCACACTGACACTTTCCCTCACTGTCCTACTCTGTCCCTCCCTACAAACAAGATTTAGCACAGAATAGCACACTGATAATTGCCACGAGTGTCCTTCTCTGTCCCTAAACTCAAGGATTGAAAATATGGAACAGCAAAATTGGTTTAGAACAGAATAGCACACTGACACTTTCCCTCACTGTCCTACTCTGTCCCTCCCTACAAACAAGATTTAGCACAAAATAGCACACTGACACTTTCCCTCACTGTACCTCTCTGTCCCTAAACTCAAGGATTGAAAATATGGTTCAGCAAGATTGGTTTAGAACAGAATAGCACACTGACACTTTCCCTCACTGTACCTCTCTGTCCCTACAAACAAGGATTAGCACAGAATAGCACACTGTCACTGACACTCTCCCTACCTATCCTTATTTGTCCCTAAACACAAGGAATCCAGGATTAGTAAAGGAAAAATAATGACACTGTCCCTGCCTATCCTTCTCTTTCCCTGCTCCGGAACACACTACACAAGGCCGCCGCGCTGGCGGCCTTTTATAGTGTGGGGCGTGTACTAAACCCCCTCAGCAATAATTGGCCACAGGCATCCTGCCTGTGGCCAATCATTGCTCTCCTCGCTGCCGGCGCTGTGATTGGCCAAGCATGCGGGGTCACAGTGCATGCTTGGCCAATCACAGCGCCTGGATGACTCTGCGATGGCGTAGTGCATTGTGGGCCGTTCGCGTCACTCGAATTTGGCGCGAACGGCCCAAATCGTTCGATCTTCGTCGAACGATCGAACAGCCGATGTTCGAGTCGAACGTATGTTCGACTCGAACACGAAGCTCATCCCTAGTTAAGAGCATGGCAAGTGCTCTGCAAACAAATGTGGATAGGGAAATAACTTAAATTAACATAAAAAAAATTAAAAAATAAAAAAATATGCTGGAGGCCCCCTTTTCAGCAGAAGAGGTACAGGAAGTCATTAAGAACCTCAGAAACTCAACGGCACGATGCCACACATATGGTGGGAATGCCCCAGAATACGCCCTTTCTGGAATAAATTATTCAATTTAATGGATAAGCTAGTGGGAAAATAAAATACTTTGAAATAAAAATGTAGCGGGGTGCTAAATTTAGGGAAGTGTTTGAGTGGTAAATTGGCTCAAACACCCTAATTCTGTAGGATTCATGGACCATTTTGTCCTCGGGGGACAGTATTGGTGTGCAGTTCCCTGTGGCCTACAGGTGGCGCTGCCATGGTAGGCTAGGGTTGAACCGCCGATACAGTGCTGTGCCTTTTGTGTCCCCTCTTGGCAGTAGTGCAGCGGGGCGGGGAACCTGCTGTGCATGCCGGGAGAGCATATAAAAGGGGCAGACCTTTGGCCTGGGGGCTGATGTCAAGTGGGGTCCGCGCCCAGGTGCCTTCGGCCTGGGTGCATGTGTTCCTGTTCCATCTCGGGCACCTTTAGTCTGGGGTGAGGTACTCTCCTGGAGTTCCTGCTGCCCTGGGTATGGAGGCCTAGGGGCGGGAGTAAAGCCTGGAGTCCAGAGCCTTCGTCTGGAGTCCGCTAAGGGTCAAGGAGTCTTAGGGTGCCGCCTCGTGTAGGGGACCCTGTTCCAGGGAAGGGAGGATCATACTGATGGACCGATGCGGGATTCACGGTGAAGGAAGGGTCTGTTGACTCCCTGGAGAGATGTCTTCCCCTTGATATGGGCTAAGTTCGTAGAAGGAGAAGCTCAAGGTCATCTTGACTGTATCAGAGGCCTTATTCACCCGGCCCGTGGCAGGGGCCTTATACACCCTGGTCTGTGGCAGAGACTAAAGTTCTCCAGGTCCGTGGCAGGGGCCTTGTACACCCGGTCTGTGGCAGAGACCAACCTCAAGGTCTGTGGCAGGGACCGTGCACCTAAAACTGTTTGAGAAACCTAAGCAGTGAAGTAAATGTGCTACGTTTGTGCCTGGACCTCCTCCACACCTTAAGCTGTCCTGTTTCTTTGCTCTAACCTTTTCTATCTGAGTAGAGTTTTTTTTGCCATGAGAGAATAAGAGTTGTAGTTTCAGCTGGTGTGGACATTGACTTTACTGGGAATTAAAGGACTTGCCTCTACCTACAGTAGAGGTGAGAATCATCCTCTGGAGGAGTTTTGACTCCGGCTGTGGACACGTCCCGTCAAGTACACCGCTCAACCTCTTTATATAGGAGGGTACGGGCTGGTAGTGCGGTGTGCCTTTCTCCCTCCTGCGAGGAGCCAACAACATAAAGGCAGGTAAGGGGGAAAGGATCTGTGCGCTACAAAAAAATAAAATAAAAATTATAATCTTGACCTAGGAGGACGAGGTCCATATGGAGTAGGAGGTTGAGGTGGCGGTGGCTAGGTGGGTGGCCCTGGGAAACCCTGCTAACAGAGTCATCGAAAAGCAGAAGAGACTGCTGCATGATTTGCAAGGGGGTGAGGTGAAAGACTGATGGACATGAGTTTCAGGTGCCAACTCTGATCTTTCATCAGAAGAGTGGGTGGGAGACCATGTGAAGGAACCCGAGGCACTGTCAGCAACCCAATCTACTATCGCCTGTACTTGTCCTGTCCTAAACATTTGTAAAGCCTCATTGGGCGCGACAAAATACCGCCGCAGGCTCGGTCGCCTACTCGCACCTGAGGAAGGTGTTTCACTTGTGCGTGTAGTTGGCACAGATCCACCACGTCCTCTCCCTGCAACAGGAGCTCCACCAGCAGCACCACGACCGGGGCCACCACGTCCCTTTGACCTTCTCCTCATATTTTCCAAATTTAGGATCTTGCCCTAAATGGGTGTTTTTGGAAGAGCAGAACACACCCACAGTATGTAACCGCTGAATCGCACAGCTACAGAACTGTAGAAAATGCTATTCAAAAGAAAATTTTTTTTTAGTATAGCACAGTAGAAGAAAAATATATAGAAATTGTTTATTTCACAAACCTCCACATATGTATAACACACTGCAAAATATTTTTTGTGGCCCTAAATGGCGTTTTTTGGAAGACCACAACACACCCACAGTACGTAACCACTGAATCGCAGAGCTACAGAACTGCAGAAAATGCTATTAAAAAAAAATGTTTTTTTTTAGTATAGCACAGTAGAAGACAAATATATAGAAATTGTTTATTTCACACACCTCCACATATGTATAACACACTGCAAAATATTTTTTGTGGCCCTAAATGGTGTTTTTTGGAAGACCACAACACACCCACAGTACGTAACCGCTGAATCGCAGAGCTACAGAACTGCAGAAAATGCTATTCAAAAAATGTTTTGTTTTTTTAGTATAGCACAGTAGAAGACAAATATATAGAAATGGTTTATTTCACACGCCTCCACATATGTATAACACACTGCAAAATATTTTTTGTGGCCCTAAATGGGTCTTTTTGCAAGAGTACATTAAAGTGCAAATGTTTATTTATTTTTTTGCCCTAAATGGGTCTTTTTTTGCACGAGCAAAATAAAATGCAATTTTTTTTTGCCCTAAATGGGTCTTTTGGAAAAGAGCACAATAAAGTGCCTTTTTTTTGCCCTAAATGGGCCTTTTTCCAAGAGCAGAATACACCCACAGTATGGAAACGGTGTATCTCTCAATGTAATATATGCAGTGCTAGTGCACTGAGCTTGCAGATAAAAGTTCGATTTTCTCTGACACTGGGCTTATGGCAGTGTAAAAAGACTGTGCACTGCAACACAAACAGGTAAACCTATGCAGATCGCTGAGTTATATCTCTGAATCTGGACTCCTGTTCCTATATAATAAATCTCTCTCCCTGAAAGCACCAACAGGAACCTGGCCCTACACTACACTGTCTCTCTATCTTTTCCCTCAGATTCCAGAATCAGGACTAACTCATGTATTTTCAATCTCTCCCAATAAGCAACAGCAGCAGACAAGATCCTCTCCCTATCTATTCTGAAGCAGAGTGACGTGTGTGCTGTGTGCCTCTAGCTTATATAGAAGCTGGGTCACATGTTGCACTGACCAATCACAGCCATGCCATTAGTAGGCATGGCTATGATGGCTTCTAAGGGCGCACCAGCTAATCAAAAGGTGATTGGCTGGCCCCTGAAGCATTTCTAACTGCGCCATTAGATTGCCGAACCCGAACTCGAACACGGACATTCACGCAAAGTCCGGGTTCGGGAAAAAGCTAAAGTTCGGTACGGTCCCGAACTTTACAGTGAGGGTTCGCTCAACCCTAGTATCAATGCAAAACGAAGTTTTAAAAACGGCCGTTTTTCGGGAGCAGTCATTTTAATGATGCATAAAGTGAAAAAAAAAAGTCAAATATTCCTTTAAATATCGTACCTGGGGGGTGTCTAAAGTATGCCTGTGAAGTGCCACGTGTTTCCTGTGTTTAGAACTGTCCCTGCACAAAATGACATTGCTTGCGGCTTTAATGTAATGTCTGGTCCCGGTAATATGGATGAAAATCTCTGAGAAAAATGGCATAGCTACCCCATCACCCCCCCCCCCACCCCAGTCCATTACCAGCCCCTTTGGGTCTTGTATGGATATTAAGGGGGACCCAGCACACAAAATAAAAAAAGCCCTATATACTCTGAACAGCAGTATACAGACCGTGCAAACAAGACAGGGACTGTAGGTTTGTTCTTAAGTAGAATCTGTTTTTTAATTTTGAACAGGTACATTGTTTAAGTGTAGCTCCAGCCAAAAAATATATTTTTAAGCTTTTTGGAAAACATAGGGAAGGGTTATCACCCCTGTAACATTTGTTTTGCTGTCTGTGGCCCTGTTCAGAACATTTCACCTCACTTTCCGTCCCAATGACAACTGTTTTTGAAAAGTGTTTTTTTTTTATTGAAACAAGGATTGGTGACAAAGCATCAGTAGAGAGGAGACACCTTTTCCAATATTAACTCTTACAGGAGATAATTTCCCTTCCTAGGGGTAGATTTCCTCTCACTTCCTGTTGTCTCCTTCCGTTTGCAAGTAGGACAAGTAGGAGTCGTTTGTAAGTTGGATGTTTGAAAGTATATACTCTGCTGAAATTTGCCCCTTACATGTTGGTGTTGCCACAACACTGTGAGCCCTCACAGTTACTCTTGGTGGGTGCTGGAACACCCTGCTGTGAACTATTATATCAGGAATTGTATTTACATGCCATTGTTGAACAGTGGTAGGAAAAATTGGGCCTTTGGTGGTGGTGCTGGTGCCACAACACTGTAAGCCCTCACAGTTACTCTTGGTGGGCGCATGAATGGGCACTGCTGTGAATTATTAGATCAAGAATTGTAATTGCATGCCCCTGTTGAACAGGGGCTGAAAAATTGGGCTTTTGGTGGTGGTGGTGGTGTTGCCACAACACTGTAAGCCCTCACAGTTATTCTTGGTGGGCGCAGGAATGGGCTCTGCTGTGAATTATTAGATCAATAATTGTAATTACATGCCCCTGTAGAACAGGGGCTGAAAAATTGGGCCTTAGCCACTGGTGCCACAACACTGCAACCCCTCACAGATACTGTACTTGGAGCACAGTAATGAGCCCTGTTGCAAAGTATTGCATCAAAAATTTTAATTACACGCCCCTGTTAAACAGGGGCAGAAAAAATGGGCCTTAGGCACTGGTGCCACAACACTGCAACCCCTCACAGATACTGTACTTGGAGCACAGTAATGAGCCCTGTTGCAAAGTATTGCATACAATTTTTTAATTACACGCCCCTGTTAAACAGGGACATAAAAATTGGGCCTTGGGCACTGGTGCCACAACACTGCAACCCCTCACAGATACTGTACTTGGAGCACAGTAATGAGCCCTGTTGCAAAGTATTGCATCAAAAATTGTAATTACACGCCCCTGTTAAACAGGGGCTGAAAAATTGGGCCTTAGGCACTGGTGCTGGTGCCACGACACTGCAACCTCTCCCAGATACTCTAGTTGGAGTGCAGGAATGAGCCCTGCTGCAAAGCATTGCATCAAAAATTGTAATTACATGCCCCTGTTAAACAGGGGCTGAAAAATTGGGCCTTAGCCACTGGCGGCACCCAGAAACAAAAATGTTCTTCCAAGCTATCATCATCAATTGGATCATTGAGGAGGAGGAGGATAGTCAGTCAACATAACAGGACAGTCCCTCAGCATCAGCATCAGTCTTGAAGGGATGTGACATTTGAAAATAAATTATTCTGTTATATCAGCTTCAGGTGCTTGGTAGCTGGTGGTGATCCAGGACTGGTTCATCTTTATGAAGGTCAGTCGATCAACCGAGTCGGTGGACAGGCGCACCCTGTGATCCGTGACAAAGCCTCCAGCAGCACTGAATGTGCGTTCCGAAAGAACAATGGATGCAGGACAGGCCAGTAGCTCAATTGCATACTGTGCAAGCTCTGGCCAGTGATCCATCCTCAACACCCAGTAAGCCAGAGGATTTTCGGTGGGAAAGGTGTCTAAGTCTGACCTTGCCCCTAGGTATTCCTGCACCATGTATATCAGACGCTGGCGATGGTTGCTGGAACCGATCATACCTTGGGGCTGCGGACTAAAAAATTGTCTGAACGCATCGGTCAGATGGTCACCTTCTCCACCGCTCCTTCTTTGACTGACCGAAGCCTCAGCAACTCGTTGTCCAGGACCAGGAGTTAGTAACCTCCCAGTCTCTGGGAATGCGTTGCACAGACCTTTCTACAAGGCCTCCCGGAGATGTCTCATCCTCTGCTCCCTCTGCGACGGCAAAATAAGGTCCGCAACCTTACCCTTGTACCGTGGATCAAGGAGAGTGGCCAGCCAGTAATGGTCCCTCTCCATGATCCGAAGAATACGAGGATCCTTCCGCAGACTTTGCAGGATCAGGGAGGCCATGCAGCGTAGGTTAGCTGAGGCATTCGGTCCAGAGTCCTCTGGGTCACTAAGGACGACATGATACGCAGCCACCTCCTCCCAGCCACGTACAAGTCCACGGGTTGGTTGGGACTGTAAATCATTCCTAAAAGACTGCTGCTGTTGATGCTGTGTGCCATGCTCCACCTCCATGCTGACACAATCCTCCTCCTCCTCCTCCTCCTCCTCTTCCTGTGTGATGGTTGGGACAGAAGGAACACTGTCTGGGTAAAGGGGGCCTTGAGAGGCAAGGAAGTCCTCCTCTTCCTGCCTCTGTTCTGCCTCAAGTGCCCTGTCCATTATTCCACGCAGTGTATGCTCCAACACGTGGACAAGAGGTACAGTGTCACTGATGCATGCACTGTCACTGCTCACCATCCTCGTGGCCTCCTCAAATGGTGCCAGGACAGTGCATGCATCCCTGATCATGCCCCACTGGCGTGGTGAAAAAAAAACAAGCTCCCCTGACCCTGTTCTGGTGCCATAGTCGCACAGGTATTCATTGATGGCCCTCTGCTGCGTGTGCAGCCACTGCAGCATGGCCAACGTTGAGTTGCACCTGGTGGGCATGTCACATATAAGGCAGTTCTTGGGCCGGTTCAACTCCTTTTGAAGCTCAGCCAGCCGAGCACTGGCATTATATGATCTGCAGAAATGTACACAGACTTTCCTGGCCTGCCTCATGAAATCCTGTAAGCCCGGGTACCTGCCCAAGAACCGCTGCACCACCAGGTTAAGGACATGAGCCACACAGGGCACATGGGTCAGTTGTCCCTGTCGGAGGGCGGAGAGGAGGTTGGTACCATTGTCACAAACCACCATTCCTGGCTTAAGCTGGCGTGGCGTCAACCACCTCCTGGCCTGCCCCTGCAGAGCTGACAAAACCTCTGCCCCAGTGTGGCTCCTGTCTCCCAAACACCAGCGCAAGCACGGCATGGCATCTTTTTGCCTGCGTACTTGCGTAGCCCCTTGAACGCCTAAGGAGCACCGCTGGTTCCGAGAACAAAGCACAGGAAGAGGCCATGGAGGAAGAAGAAGAGGAGGGGGTGAAGGAGAGAGGTGTGCCACAACCAGAAGTAGCATTTTGGAGGCGTGGCGGCGGAACAACCTCCAACACTACTGCACCTTGTCCTGCATCCTTCCCAGCTGCCAAAAGAGTGAACCAATGAGCCGTGAAAGAAAGGTAACGTCCCTGTCCATGCCTGCTGGACCATGAGTCAGCGGTAATATGCACCTTACCGCTGACCGCCCTGTCCAGCGAGGTATGGACATTGTCTTCCACATGGCGGTAGAGAGCCGGAATCGCCTTCCGTGAGAAAAAGTGGCGTTTGGGAACCTGCCACTGAGGAACCGCACATTGCACAAACTCACGGAAGGGGGCCGAGTCTACCAACTGAAAAGGCTGCAGTTGAAGTGCTAGCAATTTAGCCAAGCTAGCATTCAACCGCTGGGCATGTGGATGGCTGGGAGTGAACTTCTTTCGAGGTCCAGCAGCTGGGGCAGGGAAATTGGCCTGCTAGAATCGGACGTCGGTGTACTGCTAGCAGAGTGCCCGCAAGTACTTGGCTGTGACACACCTAATTCTACACCTTCATTCCTCTCAGTGCAGGTTTCAGAGAGGACTGAAGGTATAGTGGGGTTGGAGATCCCAGCTGATGCGGAGCAAGGAGAGGTCCGCTTTGTTCTTTGGTGTGGGTCTTTAAGGTAGGCTTGCCAACGAGCTGCATGGCAGGTCAACATATGTCTGGTCAAGCATGTGGTGCCCAAGCGGCTGATGTTTTGGCCACGCGAGATATGCTTGAGACATATGTTGCAAACAGCAGCGGTGCGATCTGATGCACTCGACTCACAAAAGGCCCACACCAAAGAACTTTTGGAATAACGGGCAGAGGCAGCGCCCTGCACAGGCAGAGCTCTGCGGTGTGATTCAGTCGGTGTGCTGCCCTTACGCTGGCCCCCGGAGGGCATCCTGCCTCGTTGGAGATGTGCCTCCTCCTCCTCCTCCTCTCTCCTATCAGGCACCCACGTGGAGTCAGTGACCTCATCATCCCCTCCCTCCTTATCACTGGAACCAATCTGGCAGTATGCTGCAGCTGCTGGAACATGACTGCCAGATTGGTGTCCTTCTTGAGCATCCCCTCTCTCTGCTCTCACGCTACTGCCTTCCTCTAGCTGGGTATCATCTTCAGACCCTTTGAAACGCTGGGCATCCTCCTGGAGCATGTACCCAACACTGTGCTCAAACAGTTTGGGGGACTCCTCAGGAGGACACGGTGGGTCTAGGGAAGGAGTGACTGATGATGACATTGAGGACGCTTTGGCAGCTGCTTTGCCAGTACCCTGAGCCTGGGTGAGAGAGGATGAGGAGGATGAGCTGGGCTTGGTCATCCACTCTACCAAGTCTTCGGCATGATGCGGCTCAACACGACCAGCTGCCGAAAATAAGGACAAGCTTGTCCCATGGCCACTTGCTGATGACGATGCACCGCATCCACGACCAGCACTGTTGTCTCTAGACACAGAGCCTGCTTGCCCTCTTTTATTGGCTCCTGACTGTCTGCCTCTTCCTTTTTTGCCTTCCAGACATTCTAAAAGCCTGCAGGGAGATGGGAAAACCAGCAATAAGGTAGCTTCAGGTGTATATTTTGCAAGAAGCACACTACGCCTGCTGTAAGTGCTGCAGATGCCTGCCTGTGTTACACAACAGGAAAACACAGCAATAAGGCCTAGCTTCAGGTGTATATTTTGCAGGAGGCACACTACGCCTGCTGTAAGTGCTGCAGATGCCTGCCTGTGTTACACAACAGGAAAAACAGCAATAAGGGCTAGCTTCAGGTGTATATTTTGCAGGAAGCACACTATGCCTGCTATAACTGCTGCAGATGCCTGTCTGTGTTACACAACAGGAAAACACAGCAATAAGGCCTAGCTTCAGGCGTATATTTTGCAGGAAGCACACTACGCCTGCTGTAAGTGCTGCAGATGCCTGCCTGTGTTACACAACAGGAAAACACAGCAATAAGGCCTAGCTTCAGGTGTATATTTTGCAGGACGCACACTACGCCTGCTGTAAGTGCTGCAGATGCCTGCCTGTGTTACACAACAGGAAAACACAGCAATGAGGGCTAGCTTCAGGTGTATATTTTGCAGGAAGCACACTATGCCTGCTATAACTGCTGCAGATGCCTGCCTGTGTTACACAACAGGAAAACACAGCAATAAGGGCTAGCTTCAGGTGTATACTGTGCAGGAGGCTTAGCAAAAATATCACTGACACTGTCCCCTGCCTATCCTTCTCTCTCCCTGCACACAAGGTTTAGCAGAATATCACTGACACTGTCCCTGACTATCCTTCTCTCTCCCTGCACACAAGGTTTAGCAGAATATCACTGACACTGTCCCTGCCTATCCTTCTCTCTCCCTACACACAAGGTAAATGAACAAATATCACTAACACTGTCCCTGCCTATCCTTCTCTCTCCCTGAACCGGAACACACTACACAAGGCCGCCGCACTGGCGGCCTTTTATAGTGTGGGGCATGTACTAAACCCCCCTGAGCTATAATTGGCCACCGGCATTCTGCCTGTGGCCAATTATCACTCTCCTCGCTGCCGGCGCTGTGATTGGCCAAGCATGCGGGGTCACAGTGCATGCTTGGCCAATCACAGTGCCGGGATTGCACTGCGATGGTGCAGTGTATTGTGGGCCGTTCGCGTCACTCGAATTTGGCGCGAATGGCCCAAAACGTACGATCTTCGTCGAACGATCGAACAGCTGATGTTCGAGTCGAGCGTATGTTCGACTCGAACACCGAGCTCATCCCTAATGCCCAGCGGACATTGCGGCCACCGGGCACATGCATCGGCTCCATCGTCGCACATGCCCCAGCGGCGGACGTACAGCTATTGCGATTTGCCCAGGGGAGCCAACCTGCCGCAGTATAACTGCGGCAGCTGGTCCTTAATTGGTTAAAGAATGGTGATTTTTTAAAGAACAAACTATAGGAGTTGCCACTATTTACTTTTAGAAACTGCAAACTTCTGGGCTTCCTTTACTGTACTCTTCTTAGAAAGTCAGTGTATATGTGCACCAGAATGCAGTCAGAACTACTGACCACTAGGGATGAGCTCGGTGTTCGAGTCGAACATAGGTTCGACTCGAACATCGGCTGTTCGCAGCGTTCGGCGAACAACGAACGATTTGGGCCGTTCGCGCCAAATTCGAGTGAGGCGAACGGCCCACAATACACTGCGCCAACGCAGTGTAATCCCGGCGCTGTGATTGGCCAAGCATGCACTGTGACCCTGCATGCTTGGCCAATCACAGCGCCGGCAGCAAGGAGAGCAATGATTGGCCACAGGCAGGATGCCTGTGGCCAATTATAGCTGAGGGGGTTTAGTACACGCCCCACACTATAAAAGGCCGCCAGCGCGGCGGCCTCGTGTAGTGTGTTCCGGAGCAGGGAAAGTGAAGGATAGGCAGGGACAATGTCAAATCTTGTCAAATCTATTCTTTGCTAAACCTTGTGTGTAGGGACAGAGAAGGATAGGCAGGGAGAGTGTCAGTGTCATATTTTTTGCTAAACCTTGTGTGTAGGGAGAGAGAAGGATAGGCAGGGAGAGTGTCAGTGTCATATACTTTGATAAACCTTGTGTGCAGGGAGAGAGAAGGATAGGCAGGGGACAGTGTCAGTGTCATATTCTTTGCTAAACCTTGTGTGCAGGGAGAGAGAAGGATAGGCAGGGAGAGTGTCAGTGTCATATACTTTGACAAACCTTGTGTGCAGGGAGAGAGAAGGATAGGCAGGGGACAGTGTCAGTGTCATTGTTGCTAAGCCTCCTGCACATTATACACCTGAAGTTAGCCCGTATTGCTGCTTTTTCCTGGTGTGTTACACCAACAGGATTTTGCGGCACTTACAGCGAGCGGAGTGTGCCTCCTGACCATATTACTCCTTAATAGTGTTGAGCGGACCCGAACTGTAAAGTTCGGGTCCGTACCGAATTTTGGCGTTTTCCCAACCCCGGACCCGGACCCGGATTTTGCGCTAAAGTCCGGGTTCGGGTTCGGATACGGGAATTTAATGGCGCAGTTAGAAATGCTTCAGGGGCCAGCCAATCACCATTTGATTAGCTGGTGTGCCCTTAGAAGCCATCATAGCCATGCCTACTAATGGCATGGCTGTAATTGGTCAGTGCAACATGTGACCCAGCATGTGACCAGCTTCTATATAAGAAAGAGGCACACAGCACAGATCGTCACTCTGCTTTTAGACAGTGTAGGGAAAGGATCCTGGCTGCTGTTGCTGTGAGGGAGAGAATAGGAGTTAGTCCTGATTCTGCAATCTACTGATAGAAAAGATAGGGAGACAGTGTAGTGTAGTGTAGTGTAGGGGCAGGATCCTGTTTGTGCTTTCAGGGAGAGAGATTTAGATAGGAGTCCAGATTGAGAGATATAATAGCTCAGCGATCTGCATAGGTTTATCTGTTTGTGTTGCAAGCTCAGTGCACCAGCACTGCATTACGTTGAGTGATACACCTATTCCATACTGTGGCTGTATTGTGCTCTTGCTAAAAGACCTATTTTGGTCAGAAAAAAAAAAAAAAAAAAGGCACTTTATTGTGCTTTTGCTAAAAAGACCCATTTTTGGGCCCTAAAAAAAAAAAAAGGCACTTTATTGTGCTGTTGCAAAAAAAAAAACGGCACTTTGTTGTGCGCAAAAAAGACCTATTTTTGGGCAAAAAAAATATTTTGCAGTGTATATCTCTAGTTGTGTGAAATAACCAATTTCTATATATTTTTCTTGTACTATGCTATACTAAAAAAAAAAAAAAAACTTTTTTTTGAATAGCATTCTCTGCAGCTGTGCGATTCAGCGGTTATATACTGTGGTTGTGTTGTGCTCTTTCAAAAAACGCCATTTAGGGCCACAGAAAATATTTTGCAGTGTGAAATACACATGTGGAGGTGTGTAAAATAAACAATTTCTATATATTGTACAGTGCTATACTAAAAAAAACAACATTTTTTTTGAATAGCATTCTCTGCACTTCTATAGCTGTGCGATTCAGTGGTTAAATACTGTGGTTGTGTTGTGCTCTTTCAAAAAACGCCATTTAGGGCCACAGAAAATATTTTGCAGTGTGAAATACACATGTGGAGGTGTGTAAAATAAACAATTTCTATATATTGTACAGTGCTGTACTAAAAAAAAAAACATTTTTTTTGAATAGCATTCTCTGCACTTCTATAGCTGTGTGATTCAGTGGTTAAATACTGTGGTTGTGTTGTGCTCTTTCAAAAAACGCCATTTAGGGCCACAGAAAATATTTTGCAGTGTGAAATACACATGTGGAGGTGTGTAAAATAAACAATTTCTATATATTGTACAGTGCTATACTAAAAAAAACAAAATTTTTTTTTTAATAGCATTCTCTGCACTTCTAAAGCTGTGCGATTCAGTGGTTAAATACTGTGGTTGTGTTGTGCTCTTTCAAAAAACGCCATTTAGGGCCACAGAAAATATTTTGCAGTGTGAAATACACATGTGGAGGTGTGTAAAATAAACAATTTCTATATATTGTTCAGTGCTATACTAAAAAAAACAACATTTTTTTTGAATAGCATTCTCTGCACTTCTATAGCTGTGCGATTCAGTGGTTAAATACTGTGGTTGTGTTGTGCTCTTTCAAAAAACGCCATTTAGGGCCACAGAAAATATTTTGCAGTGTGAAATACACATGTGGAGGTGTGTAAAATAAACAATTTCTATATATTGTACAGTGCTATACTAAAAAAAACAACATTTTTTTTGAATAGCATTCTCTGCACTTCTATAGCTGTGCGATTCAGTGGTTAAATACTGTGGTTGTGTTGTGCTCTTTCAAAAAACGCCATTTAGGGCCACAGAAAATATTTTGCAGTGTGAAATACACATGTGGAGGTGTGTAAAATAAACAATTTCTATATATTGTACAGTGCTATACTAAAAAAAAAAACATTTTTTTTGAATAGCATTCTCTGCACTTCTATAGCTGTGCGATTCAGTGGTTAAATACTGTGGTTGTGTTGTGCTCTTTCAAAAAACGCCATTTAGGGCCACAGAAAATATTTTGCAGTGTGAAATACACATGTGGAGGTGTGTAAAATAAACAATTTCTATATATTGTACAGTGCTATACTAAAAAAAAAAAACATTTTTTTTGAATAGCATTCTCTGCACTTCTATAGCTGTGCGATTCAGTGGTTAAATACTGTGGTTGTGTTGTGCTCTTTCAAAAAACGCCATTTAGGGCCACAGTAAATATTTTGCAGTGTGAAATACACATGTGGAGGTGTGTAAAATAAACAATTTCTATATATTGTACAGTGCTATACTAAAAAAAACAACATTTTTTTTGAATAGCATTCTCTGCACTTCTATAGCTGTGCGATTCAGTGGTTAAATACTGTGGTTGTGTTGTGCTCTTTCAAAAAACGCCATTTAGGGCCACAGAAAATATTTTGCAGTGTGAAATACACATGTGGAGGTGTGTAAAATAAACAATTTCTATATATTGTACAGTGCTATACTAAAAAAAACAACATTTTTTTTGAATAGCATTCTCTGCACAACTATAGCTGTGCGATTCAGTGGTTAAATACTGTGGTTGTGTTGTGCTCTTTCAAAAAACGCCATTTAGGGCCACAGTAAATATTTTGCAGTGTGAAATACACATGTGGAGGTGTGTAAAATAAACAATTTCTATATATTGTACAGTGCTATACTAAAAAAAAAAACATTTTTTTTGAATAGCATTCTCTGCACTTCTATAGCTGTGCGATTCAGTGGTTAAATACTGTGGTTGTGTTGTGCTCTTTCAAAAAACGCCATTTAGGGCCACAGAAAATATTTTGCAGTGTGAAATACACATGTGGAGGTGTGTAAAATAAACAAATTCTATATATTGTACAGTGCTATACTAAAAAAAACAACATTTTTTTTTGAATAGCATTCTCTGCACTTCTATAGCTGTGCGATTCAGTGGTTAAATACTGTGGTTGTGTTGTGCTCTTTCAAAAAACGCCATTTAGGGCCACAGAAAATATTTTGCAGTGTGAAATACACATGTGGAGGTGTGTAAAATAAACAATTTCTATATATTGTACAGTGCTATACTAAAAAAAAAAACATTTTTTTTGAATAGCATTCTCTGCACTTCTATAGCTGTGCGATTCAGTGGTTAAATACTGTGGTTGTGTTGTGCTCTTTCAAAAAACGCCATTTAGGGCCACAGAAAATATTTTGCAGTGTGAAATACACATGTGGAGGTGTGTAAAATAAACAATTTCTATATATTGTACAGTGCTATACTAAAAAAAACAAAATTTTTTTTGAATAGCATTCTCTGCACTTCTATAGCTGTGCGATTCAGTGGTTAAATACTGTGGTTGTGTTGTGCTCTTTCAAAAAACGCCATTTAGGGCCACAGAAAATATTTTGCAGTGTGAAATACACATGTGGAGGTGTGTAAAATAAACAATTTCTATATATTGTACAGTGCTATACTAAAAAAAACAACATTTTTTTTGAATAGCATTCTCTGCACTTCTATAGCTGTGCGATTCAGTGGTTAAATACTGTGGTTGTGTTGTGCTCTTTCAAAAAACGCCATTTAGGGCCACAGAAAATATTTTGCAGTGTGAAATACACATGTGGAGGTGTGTAAAATAAACAATTTCTATATATTGTACAGTGCTATACTAAAAAAAACAACATTTTTTTTGAATAGCATTCTCTGCACTTCTATAGCTGTGCGATTCAGTGGTTAAATACTGTGGTTGTGTTGTGCTCTTTCAAAAAACGCCATTTAGGGCCACAGAAAATATTTTGCAGTGTGAAATACACATGTGGAGGTGTGTAAAATAAACAATTTCTATATATTGTACAGTGCTATACTAAAAAAAACAACATTTTTTTTGAATAGCATTCTCTGCACTTCTATAGCTGTGCGATTCAGTGGTTAAATACTGTGGTTGTGTTGTGCTCTTTCAAAAAACGCCATTTAGGGCCACAGAAAATATTTTGCAGTGTGAAATACACATGTGGAGGTGTGTAAAATAAACAATTTCTATATATTGTACAGTGCTATACTAAAAAAAACAAAATTTTTTTTGAATAGCATTCTCTGCACTTCTATAGCTGTGCGATTCAGTGGTTAAATACTGTGGTTGTGTTGTGCTCTTTCAAAAAATGCCATTTAGGGCCACAGTAAATATTTTGCAGTGTGAAATACACATGTGGAGGTGTGTAAAATAAACAATTTCTATATATTGTACAGTGCTATACTAAAAAAAACAACATTTTTTTTGAATAGCATTCTCTGCACTTCTATAGCTGTGCGATTCAGTGGTTAAATACTGTGGTTGTGTTGTGCTCTTTCAAAAAACGCCATTTAGGGCCACAGAAAATATTTTGCAGTGTGAAATACACATGTGGAGGTGTGTAAAATAAACAATTTCTATATATTGTACAGTGCTATACTAAAAAAAACAACATTTTTTTTGGATAGCATTCTCTGCACTTCTATAGCTGTGCGATTCAGTGGTTAAATACTGTGGTTGTGTTGTGCTCTTTCAAAAAACGCCATTTAGGGCCACAGAAAATATTTTGCAGTGTGAAATACACATGTGGAGGTGTGTAAAATAAACAATTTCTATATATCGTACAGTGCTATACTAAAAAAAACAACATTTTTTTTGAATAGCATTCTCTGCACTTCTATAGCTGTGCGATTCAGTGGTTAAGTACTGTGGTTGTGGTGTGCTCTTGGAAAAAACGCCATTTAGGGGCACAGAAAATAAATTGCCGTGTGAAATACACATGTGGAGGTGTGTAAAATAAACAATTTCTATATATTTTCCTTGTACTGTGCTATACTAAAAAAAACAACCTTTTTTTTTGAATAGCATTTTCTGTAGCTGTGCGATTCAGCGGTTACGTGCTGTGGGTGTGTTGTGGTCTGGCAAAAAACGCCATTTAGGGCCACAGAAAATATTTTGCAGTGTGAAATACACATCTGGAGGTGTGTTTAAAAAAACAATTTATATATATTTTCCTTGTACTGTGCTATACTAAAAAAAACAACCTTTTTTTTTTGAATAGCATTTTCTGCAGTTCTGTAGCTGTGCGTTTCAGCCATTACGTACTGTGGGTGTGTTGTGGTCTTCCAAAAAACGCCATTTAGGGCAAGATCCTAAATTTGGAAAATATGAGGGGAAGGTCAAAGGGACGTGGTGGCCCCGGTCGTGGTGCTGCTGGTGGAGCTCCTGTTGCAGGGAGAGGACGTGGTGGATCTGTGCCAGCTACACGCACAAGTGAAACACCTTCCTCAGGTGCGAGTAGGCGACCGAGCCTGCGGCGGTATTTTGTCATGCCTAATGAGGCTGTACCAATGTTTAGGCCAGGACAAGTACAGGCGATAGTAGATTGGGTTGCTGACAGTGCCTCGGGTTCCTTCACATTGTCTCCCACCCACTCTTCTGCTGAAAGATCGGAGTTGGCACCTGAAGCCCATGTCCATCAGTCTTTCACCTCACCCCCTTGCAAATCAGCCAAGCAGTCTGAGCCCCAAATCATGCAGCAGTCTCTTCTGTTTTTCGATGACTCTGTTAGCAGGGTTTCCCAGGGCCATCCACCTAGCCCTGCCCCAGAAGTGGAAGAGATTGAGTGCACCGATGCCCAACCACTTATGTTTCATGATGGGTACATGGGAGGACCATCGCAGCACGTCTCGGATGATGACGAAACACAGGTGCCAACTGCTGCTGCTTTCGCAATTGTGCAGACAGACATGGAGGGCAGGGGTGAAGACTGGGTGGAAGATGATGTGGAGGACGATGAGGTCCTCGACCCCACATGGAATCAACGTTATGCAGGTGACCAGTGTAGTTCGGAGGAAGAGGCGGTGGTCGCACAGAGCCACCAGCACAGCAGAAGAGGGAGCAGGGTGCAAAAACGGAGCATTCGTCCCCTAGACAGTACATCTGCTACTGCCCAACGCAGCAAGGGACCGAGCACACCAAAGCCAGGTCCAAGGACTTCCCTAGCGTGGCAGTTCTTCACACAGTGTGTTGATGACAAGACACGAGTGGTTTGCACGCTGTGCAATCAGAGCCTGAAGCGAGGCATAAACGTTCTCAACCTGAGCACAAGCTGCATGACCAGGCATCTAAGTGCAAAGCACGAGCTGCAGTGGAGTAGACACCTCAGAAACCAAGAAAGGTCTCTGGCTCCTCCTGCTTCCTCTTCTGCTGCAGTCTCGGCCTCTTCATCCACCTCTGTAGTGACAGTGGCACCTGTCACCACGCAAACAGAGGATCTGCCAGCAACACTACCACCTGGGTCACCGACCATCTCCACAATGTCCCATGGAAGCGTTCAGCTCTCTATCTCCCAAACATTGGAGCGGAAGAGGAAGTACCCCCCTAGCCACCCGCGATCCCTGGCCCTGAATGCCAGCATTTCAAAATTCCTGGCCTTTGAAATGCTGTCATTCCGTCTGGTGGAGACGCAGAGTTTTAAAAGCCTGATGGCATTGGCTGTCCCGCAGTACGTCGTGCCCAGCCGCCACTACTTTTCCAGGCGAGCCATCCCTTCCCTGCACAACCAGGTGGGGGACAAAATCAGGTGTGCACTGCGCAACGCCATCTGTGGCAAGGTCCACCTAACTACGGATGCGTGGACCAGTAAGCACGGTCAGGGACGTTATATCTCCCTAACAGCACACTGGGTAAATGCAGTGGCTGCTGGGCCTGAGGCAGATAGCGGTTTGGCGCATGTCCTTCCACCACCGAGGATTGCAGGGCGCTTCAGTTTGCCTCCTGTTGCTAACTCCTCCTTCTCCGCTTCCTCATCCTCTACCGCCTCCTCATCCATTCAGCGTAACACCTTCACCACCAACTTCAGCACAGCCAGGGGTAAACGACAGCAGGCAGTTTTAAAACTTTCCTGTTTGGGGGAAAATCCCCACACCGCGCAGGAGTTGTGGAGGGACATGGAACAGCAGACCGATGAGTGGTTGCTGTCAGTGAGCCTCAAGCCCGGCCTGGTGGTGTGCGATAATGGGCGAAATCTCGTAGCAGCTCTGGGTCTAGCCGGTTTGACGCACATCCCTTGCCTGGCGCATGTGCTGAACTTGGTGGTCCAGAGGTTCCTTAAAAATTACCCCAATATGCCAGAGCTGCTGCAGAAAGTGCGGGCTGTGTGTGCGCACTTTCGGCGTTCTCACCCTGCTGCTGCTCGCCTGTCAGCGCTGCAGCGTAACTTCGGCCTTCCAGCTCACCGCCTCATATGTGACGTGCCCACAAGGTGGAACTCCACCTTGCACATGCTGGCCAGACTGTGCGAGCAGCAGCAGGCAATAGTGGAGTTTCAGCTGCAGCAATCACGCGTGAGTCGCTCTGCGGAACAGCACCACTTCACCACTAGTGATGAGCCGAACACCCCCGGGTTCGGTTCGCACCAGAACCCGCGAACGGACCGAAAGTTCGAACGAACATTAGAACCCTATTAAATACAATGGATGCGAACGTTCGAATTCTAAAGTGCTAATTATAACAACTATTATGCATGTTATTGTCATAAATAGGGTTTGGGAACCCGGGTTGTGCACCAGGGGACATGTATCAATGCAAAAAGAAGTTTTAAAAACGGTCGTTTTTCGGGAGCAGTCATTTTAATGATGCATAAAGTGAAAAAAAAAAAGTCAAATATTCCTTTAAATATCGTACCTGGGGGGTGTCTAAAGTATGCCTGTGAAGTGCCACGTGTTTCCCGTGTTTAGAACTGTCCCTGCACAAAATGACACTTCTAAAGGAAAAAAAAGCCATTTAAAACTGCTTGCGGCTTTAATGTAATGTCTGGTCCCGGTAATATGGATGAAATTCTTTAAGAAAAATGGCATAGCTACCCCATGACCCCCCCCCTACCCCAGCCCATTACCAGCCCCTTTGGGTCTTGTATGGATATTAAGGGGAACCCCGCACATAAAATAAAAAAGGCCCTATATACTCTGAACAGCCGTATACAGGCGGTGCATACAAGACAGGGACTGTAGGTTTGTTCTTATGTAGAATCTGTTTGTAATTTTGAACAGGTACATTGTTGAAGTGTAGCTCCAGCCCAAAAATCTATTTTTAAACTTTTTGGGAAACATAGGTAAGGGTTATCACCCCTGTAACATTTGTTTTGCTGTCTGTGCCCCTGTTCAGAACATTTCACCTCACTTTCCGTCCCAATGACAACTGTTTTTGAAATGTGGTGTTTTTCTTGAAACAAGGATTGCTGATAAAGCATCAGTACAGATGAGACCCCTTTCTCCCATATTTATTCTTACAGGAGAGAATTTTCCTTTCTAGGGGTAGATTTCCTCTCACTTCCTGTTGTCTTCTTTCGTTTGCAAGTAGGAGTCGTTTGTAAGTTGGATGTTTGAAAGTAGGGACCTGCCGTATATACTCTGCAGAAATAGGCCCCTTAGTTGTTGGTGTTGGCACAACACTGTAAGCACTCAGTTACTCTTGGTTGGTGCTGGAACGCCCTGCTGTCAACTATTATATCAGGAATTTTAATTACATATAATTGTTGAACAGTGGTAGTAAAAATTGGGGCTTTGATGGTGGTGCTGGTGCCACAACACTGTAAGCCCTGACAGTTACTCTTGGTGGGTGCAGCAATGGGCCCTGCTGTGAATTATTAGATCAAGAATTGTAATTACATGCCCCTTTTGAACAGGGGCTGAAAAATTGGGCCTTTCGTGGTGGTGGTGGTGGTGGCGTTGCCACAAGACTGTAAGCCCTCAGAGTTACTCTTGGTGGGTGCAGCAATGGACCCTGCTGTGAATTATTAGATCAAGAATTGTAATTGCATGCCCCTGTTGAACAGGGGCTGAAAAATTGGGCCTTAGGCACTGGTGGCACAACACTACAACCCCTCACAGATACTGTACTTGGAGCACAGCAATGAGCCCTGTTGCAAAGTATTGCTTCAAAAATTGTAATGACACGCCCCTGTTAAACAGGGGCTGAAAAATTGGGCCTTAGGCACTGGTGCCACAACACTCCAACCCCTCACAGATACTGTACTTGGAGCACAGCAATGAGCCCTATGGCAAATTATTGCTAAAAAAATTGTAATTACACGCCCCTGTAAAACAGGGGCTGAAAAATTGGGCCTTAGCCACTGGTGGCGGCACCCATAAACAAAAATGATCTTCCAAGCTATCATCATCAATCGTATCATTGAGGACTCGGAGGAGGAGGATAGCCAGTCAACATAACAGCACAGGCACTCAGCATCAGCATCAGTCTTGAAGGGATGTGACATGTTAAAATCAATTAGTCTGTTATATCAGCATCAGGTGTGTGGTAGCTGGTGGTGATCCAAGACTGGTTCATCTTGATGAAAGTCAGTCGATCAACCGAGTCGGTGGACAGGCGCACCCTGTGATCCGTGACAAATCCTCCAGCAGCACTGAATGTGCGTTCCGAAAGAACGCTGGATGCAGGACAGGCCAGTAGCTCAATTGCATACTGTGCAAGCTCTGGCCAGTGATCCATCCTCAAGACCCAGTAAGCCAGAGGATTTTCGGTGGGGAAGGTGTCCAAGTCTGACCTTGCCCCTAGATATTCCTGCACCATGTTTATCAGACGCTGGCGATGGTTGCTGGAACCGATCATACTTTGGGGCTGCGGACTAAAGAATTGTCTGAACGCATCGGTCAGACGGCCACCTTCCCCACCGCTCCTTCTTTGACTGGCCGAAGCCTCAGCAACTCGTTGTCCAGGACCAGGAGTTTGTAACCTCCCAGTCTCTGGGAACGCGTTGCACAGACCTTTCTGCAAGGCCTCCCGGAGTTGTCTCATCCTCTGCTCCCTCTGCGACGGTAACATAAGGTCCGCAACCTTACCCTTGTACCGTGGATCAAGGAGAGTGGCCAGCCAGTAATGGTCCCTCTCCTTGATCCGAAGAATACGAGGATCCTTCCGCAGACTTTGCAGGATCAGGGAGGCCATGCAGCGTAGGTTTGCTGAGGCATTCGCTCCGGAGTCCTCTGGGTCACTAAGGACGACATGATCCGCAGCCACCTCCTCCCAGCCACGTACAAGTCCACTGGTTTCTTGGGACTGTAAATCATCCCTAAAAGACTGCTGCTGATGATGCTGAGTGCCAGCCTCCACCTCCATGCTGACACAATCCTCCTCCTCCTCCTCCTCCTCCTCCTCCTCCTCCTCCTCTTCCTGTGCGATGGGTGGGACAGAAGGAACACTGTCTGGGTAAAGGGGGCCTTGAGAGGCAAGGAAGTCCTCCTCTTCCTGCCTCTGTTCTGCCTCAAGTGCCCTGTCCATTATTCCACGCAGCGTGTGCTCCAACAGGTGGACAAGAGGTACAGTGTCACTGATGCATGCACTGTCACTGCTCACCATCCTCGTGGCCTCCTCAAATGGTGCCAGGACAGTGCATGCATCCCTGATCATGCCCCACTGGCGTGGAGAAAAAAAACCAAGCTCCCCTGACCCTGTCCTGGTGCCGTAGTCGCACAGGTACTCATTGATGGCCCTCTGCTGCGTGTGCAGCCGCTGCAGCATGGCCAACGTTGAGTTCCACCTGGTGGGCATGTCACATATAAGGCGGTTCTTGGGCAGGTTCAACTCCTTTTGCAGCTCAGCCAGGCGAGCACTGGCATTATAAGATCTGCGGAAATGCACACAGACTTTCCTGGCCTGCCTCAGGACATCCTGTAAGCCCGGGTACCTGCCCAAGAACCGCTGCACCACCAGGTTAAGGACGTGAGCCACACAGGGCACATGGGTCAGTTGTCCCTGTCGGAGGGCGGAGAGGAGGTTGGTGCCATTGTCGCAAACCACCATTCCTGGCTTAAGCTGGCGTGGCGTCAACCACCTCTCGGCCTGGCCCTGCAGAGCAGACAGGACCTCTGCCCCAGTGTGGCTTCTGTCCCCCAAACACACCAGCGCAAGCACGGCATGGCATCTTTTTGCCTGCGTACTTGCGTAGCCCCGTGAACGGCTACGAAGCACCGCTGGTTCATAGGACAAACCACAGGAAGAGGCCATGGAGGAAGAAGAAGAGGAGGGGGTGGAGGAGAGAGGTGTGTCACAACCAGTAGTAGCATTTTGGAGGCGTGGCGGTGGGACAACCTCCAACACTACTGCACCTTGTCCTGCATCCTTCCCAGCTGCCAAAAGAGTGACCCAATGGGCCGTGAAAGAAAGGTAACGTCCCTGTCCATGCCTGCTGGACCATGAGTCAGCGGTAATATGCACCTTACCGCTGACCGCCCTGTCCAGCGAGGCCAAGACATTGCCTTCCACATGCCGGTAGAGAGCCGGAATAGCCTTCCGTGAGAAAAAGTGGCGTTTGGGAACCTGCCACTGAGGAACCACACATTGCACAAACTCACGGAAGGGGGCCGAGTCTACCAACTGAAAAGGCAGCAGTTGAAGCGCTAGCAATTTAGCCAAGCTAGCATTCAACCGCTGGGCATGTGGATGGCTGGGAGTGAACTTCTTTCGACGGTCCAGCAGCTGGGGCAGGGAAATTTGCCTGCTAGAATCGGACGTCGGTGTACTGCTAGCAGAGTGGCCGCAAGTACTTGGCTGTGACACACCTAATTCTACACCTTCATTCCTCTCAGTGCATGTTTCAGAGAGGACTGAAGTTATAGTGGGGTTGGAGATCCCAGCTGATGCGGTGCAAGGAGAGGTCCGCTTTGTTCTTTGGTGTGGGTCTTTGAGGTAGGCTTGCCAACGAGCTGCACGGCAGGTCAACATATGTCTGGTCAGGCATGTGGTACCCAAGCGGCTGATGTTTTGGCCACGCGATATACGCTTGAGACATATGTTGCAAACAGCAGCTGTGCGATCTGATGCACTAGCCTCAAAAAAGGCCCACACCAAAGAACTTTTTGAATGACGGGCAGAGGCAGCGCCCTGCACAGGCGGAGCTCTGCGGTGTGATTCCGTCGGTGTACTGCCCTTACGCTGGCCACCAAAGGGCATCCTGCCTCGTTGGAGATGTGCCTCCTCCTCATCCTCCTCCTCCTCCTCTCTCCTATTAGGCACCCATGTGGAGTCAGTGACCTCATCATCACCTCCCTCCTCATCACTGGAGGCAATCTGGCAGTATGCTGCAGCTGCTGGAACATGACTGCCAGATTGGTGTCCTTCTTGAGCATCCCCTCTGTCTGCTTTCACGCTACTGCCTTCCTCTAGCTGGGTTTCATCATCAGACCCTTCGAAACGCTGGGCATCCTCCTGGAGCATGTACCCAACACTGTGCTGAAACAGTTCGGGGGACTCCTCAGGAGGAGGACATGGTGGGTCTAGGGAAGGAGTGACTGATGATGAGTCTGACATTGATACCAGGGAAGAGGACGCTTTGGCAGCTGCTTTTCCAGTACCCTGAGCCTGGGTGAGAGAGGATGAGGAGGAGGAGGAGGGCTTGGTCATCCACTCTACCAAGTCTTCGGCATGATGTGGCTCAACATGTCCAGCTGCCGAAAAGAAGGACAAGCGTGTCCCATGGCCATGTGCTGATGACAATGCACCGCGTCCACGACCAGCACTGTTGCCCCCAGACACAGAGCCTGCTTGCCCTCTTTTATTGCCTCCTGACTGTCTGCCTCTCCTTGTTTGCCTTCCAGACATTCTAATAGATGGCCTGCAGGGAGATGGGAAAAAAGCAATAAGGGCTACCTTCAGGTGTCCTTCTCTGTCCCTTGAAACAAGGACTTTGACAGTGAAAGAAACTGACACACTCTCCCTACCTACAGTTTTCTGTCCCTAGAAAAAATGTTTTTTTTAAGCACAATTTAGCACAAGGAGAATTACCTCACTGTCCTTCCAGGTCCCTGGAAACAAGGACTTTGACAGTGAAAGAAACTGACACACTCTCCCTACCTACAGTTTTCTGTCCCTAGAAAAAATGTTTTTTTTAAGCACAATTTAGCACAAGGAGAATTACCTCACTGTCCTTCCAGGTCCCTGGAAACAAGGACTTTGTCAGTGAAAGAAACTGACACACTCTCCCTACCTACAGTTTTCTGTCCCTAGAAAAAATGTTTTTTTTAAGCACAATATAGCACAAGGAGAATTCACTCACTGTCCTTCCAGGTCCCTGGAAACAAGGACTTTGACAGTGAAAGAAACTGACACACTCTCCCTACCTACAGTTTTCTGTCCCTAGAAAAAATGTTTTTTTTAAGCACAATTTAGCACAAGGAGAATTACCTCACTGTCCTTCCAGGTCCCTGGAAACAAGGACTTTGACAGTGAAAGAAACTGACACACTCTCCCTACCTACAGTTTTCTGTCCCTAGAAAAAATGTTTTTTTTAAGCACAATTTAGCACAAGGAGAATTACCTCACTGTCCTTCCAGGTCCCTGGAAACAAGGACTTTGGCAGTGAAAGAAACTGACACACTCTCCCTACCTACAGTTTTCTGTCCCTAGAAAAAATGTTTTTTTTAAGCACAATTTAGCACAAGGAGAATTACCTCACTGTCCTTCCAGGTCCCTGGAAACAAGGACTTTGACAGTGAAAGAAACTGACACACTCTCCCTACCTACAGTTTTCTGTCCCTAGAAAAAATGTTTTTTTTAAGCACAATTTAGCACAAGGAGAATTACCTCACTGTCCTTCCAGGTCCCTGGAAACAAGGACTTTGACAGTGAAAGAAACTGACACACTCTCCCTACCTACAGTTTTCTGTCCCTAGAAAAAATGTTTTTTTTAAGCACAATTTAGCACAAGGAGAATTACCTCACTGTCCTTCCAGGTCCCTGGAAACAAGGACTTTGACAGTGAAAGAAACTGACACACTCTCCCTACCTACAGTTTTCTGTCCCTAGAAAAAATGTTTTTTTTAAGCACAATTTAGCACAAGGAGAATTACCTCACTGTCCTTCCAGGTCCCTGGAAACAAGGACTTTGACAGTGAAAGAAACTGACACACTCTCCCTACCTACAGTTTTCTGTCCCTAGAAAAAATGTTTTTTTTAAGCACAATTTAGCACAAGGAGAATTACCTCACTGTCCTTCCAGGTCCCTGGAAACAAGGACTTTGACAGTGAAAGAAACTGACACACTCTCCCTACCTACAGTTTTCTGTCCCTAGAAAAAATGTTTTTTTTAAGCACAATATAGCACAAGGAGAATTCACTCACTGTCCTTCCAGGTCCCTGGAAACAAGGACTTTGACAGTGAAAGAAACTGACACACTCTCCCTACCTACAGTTTTCTGTCCCTAGAAAAAATGTTTTTTTTTTAAGCACAATATAGCACAAGGAGAATTACCTCACTGTCCTTCCAGGTCCCTGGAAACAAGGACTTTGACAGTGAAAGAAACTGACACACTCTCCCTACCTACAGTTTTCTGTCCCTAGAAAAAATGTTTTTTTTAAGCACAATTTAGCACAAGGAGAATTACCTCACTGTCCTTCCAGGTCCCTGGAAACAAGGACTTTGACAGTGAAAGAAACTGACACACTCTCCCTACCTACAGTTTTCTGTCCCTAGAAAAAATGTTTTTTTTAAGCACAATTTAGCACAAGGAGAATTACCTCACTGTCCTTCCAGGTCCCTGGAAACAAGGACTTTGACAGTGAAAGAAACTGACACACTCTCCCTACCTACAGTTTTCTGTCCCTAGAAAAAATGTTTTTTTTTAAGCACAATATAGCACAAGGAGAATTACCTCACTGTCCTTCCAGGTCCCTGGAAACAAGGACTTTGACAGTGAAAGAAACTGACACACTCTCCCTACCTACAGTTTTCTGTCCCTAGAAAAAATGTTTTTTTTAAGCACAATATAGCACAAGGAGAATTCACTCACTGTCCTTCCAGGTCCCTGGAAACAAGGACTTTGACAGTGAAAGAAACTGACACACTCTCCCTACCTACAGTTTTCTGTCCCTAGAAAAAATGTTTTTTTTTAAGCACAATATAGCACAAGGAGAATTACCTCACTGTCCTTCCAGGTCCCTGGAAACAAGGACTTTGACAGTGAAAGAAACTGACACACTCTCCCTACCTACAGTTTTCTGTCCCTAGAAAAAATGTTTTTTTTAAGCACAATTTAGCACAAGGAGAATTACCTCACTGTCCTTCCAGGTCCCTGGAAACAAGGACTTTGACAGTGAAAGAAACTGACACTCTCTCCCTACCTACAGTTTTCTGTCCCTAGAAAAAATGTTTTTTTTAAGCACAATTTAGCACAAGGAGAATTACCTCACTGTCCTTCCAGGTCCCTGGAAACAAGGACTTTGACAGTGAAAGAAACTGACACACTCTCCCTACCTACAGTTTTCTGTCCCTAGAAAAAATGTTTTTTTTAAGCACAATTTAGCACAAGGAGAATTACCTCACTGTCCTTCCAGGTCCCTGGAAACAAGGACTTTGACAGTGAAAGAAACTGACACACTCTCCCTACCTACAGTTTTCTGTCCCTAGAAAAAATGTTTTTTTTAAGCACAATTTAGCACAAGGAGAATTACCTCACTGTCCTTCCAGGTCCCTGGAAACAAGGACTTTGACAGTGAAAGAAACTGACACACTCTCCCTACCTACAGTTTTCTGTCCCTAGAAAAAATGTTTTTTTTAAGCACAATTTAGCACAAGGAGAATTACCTCACTGTCCTTCCAGGTCCCTGGAAACAAGGACTTTGACAGTGAAAGAAACTGACACACTCTCCCTACCTACAGTTTTCTGTCCCTAGAAAAAATGTTTTTTTTTAAGCACAATTTAGCACAAGGAGAATTACCTCACTGTCCTTCCAGGTCCCTGGAAACAAGGACTTTGACAGTGAAAGAAACTGACACACTCTCCCTACCTACAGTTTTCTGTCCCTAGAAAAAATGTTTTTTTTAAGCACAATTTAGCACAAGGAGAATTACCTCACTGTCCTTCCAGGTCCCTGGAAACAAGGACTTTGACAGTGAAAGAAACTGACACACTCTCCCTACCTACAGTTTTCTGTCCCTAGAAAAAATGTTTTTTTTAAGCACAATATAGCACAAGGAGAATTCACTCACTGTCCTTCCAGGTCCCTGGAAACAAGGACTTTGACAGTGAAAGAAACTGACACACTCTCCCTACCTACAGTTTTCTGTCCCTAGAAAAAATGTTTTTTTTAAGCACAATTTAGCACAAGGAGAATTACCTCACTGTCCTTCCAGGTCCCTGGAAACAAGGACTTTGACAGTGAAAGAAACTGACACACTCTCCCTACCTACAGTTTTCTGTCCCTAGAAAAAATGTTTTTTTTAAGCACAATATAGCACAAGGAGAATTCACTCACTGTCCTTCCAGGTCCCTGGAAACAAGGACTTTGACAGTGAAAGAAACTGACACACTCTCCCTACCTACAGTTTTCTGTCCCTAGAAAAAATGTTTTTTTTAAGCACAATTTAGCACAAGGAGAATTACCTCACTGTCCTTCCAGGTCCCTGGAAACAAGGACTTTGACAGTGAAAGAAACTGACACACTCTCCCTACCTACAGTTTTCTGTCCCTAGAAAAAATGTTTTTTTTAAGCACAATTTAGCACAAGGAGAATTACCTCACTGTCCTTCCAGGTCCCTGGAAACAAGGACTTTGGCAGTGAAAGAAACTGACACACTCTCCCTACCTACAGTTTTCTGTCCCTAGAAAAAATGTTTTTTTTAAGCACAATTTAGCACAAGGAGAATTACCTCACTGTCCTTCCAGGTCCCTGGAAACAAGGACTTTGACAGTGAAAGAAACTGACACACTCTCCCTACCTACAGTTTTCTGTCCCTAGAAAAAATGTTTTTTTTAAGCACAATTTAGCACAAGGAGAATTACCTCACTGTCCTTCCAGGTCCCTGGAAACAAGGACTTTGACAGTGAAAGAAACTGACACACTCTCCCTACCTACAGTTTTCTGTCCCTAGAAAAAATGTTTTTTTTAAGCACAATTTAGCACAAGGAGAATTACCTCACTGTCCTTCCAGGTCCCTGGAAACAAGGACTTTGACAGTGAAAGAAACTGACACACTCTCCCTACCTACAGTTTTCTGTCCCTAGAAAAAATGTTTTTTTTAAGCACAATTTAGCACAAGGAGAATTACCTCACTGTCCTTCCAGGTCCCTGGAAACAAGGACTTTGACAGTGAAAGAAACTGACACACTCTCCCTACCTACAGTTTTCTGTCCCTAGAAAAAATGTTTTTTTTAAGCACAATTTAGCACAAGGAGAATTACCTCACTGTCCTTCCAGGTCCCCGGAAACAAGGACTTTGACAGTGAAAGAAACTGACACACTCTCCCTACCTACAGTTTTCTGTCCCTAGAAAAAATGTTTTTTTTAAGCACAATTTAGCACAAGGAGAATTACCTCACTGTCCTTCCAGGTCCCTGGAAACAAGGACTTTGACAGTGAAAGAAACTGACACACTCTCCCTACCTACAGTTTTCTGTCCCTAGAAAAAATGTTTTTTTTAAGCACAATTTAGCACAAGGAGAATTACCTCACTGTCCTTCCAGGTCCCTGGAAACAAGGACTTTGACAGTGAAAGAAACTGACACACTCTCCCTACCTACAGTTTTCTGTCCCTAGAAAAAATGTTTTTTTTAAGCACAATTTAGCACAAGGAGAATTACCTCACTGTCCTTCCAGGTCCCTGGAAACAAGGACTTTGACAGTGAAAGAAACTGACACACTCTCCCTACCTACAGTTTTCTGTCCCTAGAAAAAATGTTTTTTTTAAGCACAATTTAGCACAAGGAGAATTACCTCACTGTCCTTCCAGGTCCCTGGAAACAAGGACTTTGACAGTGAAAGAAACTGACACACTCTCCCTACCTACAGTTTTCTGTCCCTAGAAAAAATGTTTTTTTTTAAGCACAATTTAGCACAAGGAGAATTACCTCACTGTCCTTCCAGGTCCCTGGAAACAAGGACTTTGACAGTGAAAGAAACTGACACACTCTCCCTACCTACAGTTTTCTGTCCCTAGAAAAAATGTTTTTTTTAAGCACAATTTAGCACAAGGAGAATTACCTCACTGTCCTTCCAGGTCCCTGGAAACAAGGACTTTGACAGTGAAAGAAACTGACACACTCTCCCTACCTACAGTTTTCTGTCCCTAGAAAAAATGTTTTTTTTAAGCACAATTTAGCACAAGGAGAATTACCTCACTGTCCTTCCAGGTCCCTGGAAACAAGGACTTTGACAGTGAAAGAAACTGACACACTCTCCCTACCTACAGTTTTCTGTCCCTAGAAAAAATGTTTTTTTTAAGCACAATTTAGCACAAGGAGAATTACCTCACTGTCCTTCCAGGTCCCTGGAAACAAGGACTTTGACAGTGAAAGAAACTGACACACTCTCCCTACCTACAGTTTTCTGTCCCTAGAAAAAATGTTTTTTTTTAAGCACAATTTAGCACAAGGAGAATTACCTCACTGTCCTTCCAGGTCCCTGGAAACAAGGACTTTGACAGTGAAAGAAACTGACACACTCTCCCTACCTACAGTTTTCTGTCCCTAGAAAAAATGTTTTTTTTAAGCACAATTTAGCACAAGGAGAATTACCTCACTGTCCTTCCAGGTCCCTGGAAACAAGGACTTTGACAGTGAAAGAAACTGACACACTCTCCCTACCTACAGTTTTCTGTCCCTAGAAAAAATGTTTTTTTTAAGCACAATTTAGCACAAGGAGAATTACCTCACTGTCCTTCCAGGTCCCTGGAAACAAGGACTTTGACAGTGAAAGAAACTGACACACTCTCCCTACCTACAGTTTTCTGTCCCTAGAAAAAATGTTTTTTTTAAGCACAATATAGCACAAGGAGAATTCACTCACTGTCCTTCCAGGTCCCTGGAAACAAGGACTTTGACAGTGAAAGAAACTGACACACTCTCCCTACCTACAGTTTTCTGTCCCTAGAAAAAATGTTTTTTTTAAGCACAATTTAGCACAAGGAGAATTACCTCACTGTCCTTCCAGGTCCCTGGAAACAAGGACTTTGACAGTGAAAGAAACTGACACACTCTCCCTACCTACAGTTTTCTGTCCCTAGAAAAAATGTTTTTTTTAAGCACAATTTAGCACAAGGAGAATTACCTCACTGTCCTTCCAGGTCCCTGGAAACAAGGACTTTGGCAGTGAAAGAAACTGACACACTCTCCCTACCTACAGTTTTCTGTCCCTAGAAAAAATGTTTTTTTTAAGCACAATTTAGCACAAGGAGAATTACCTCACTGTCCTTCCAGGTCCCTGGAAACAAGGACTTTGACAGTGAAAGAAACTGACACACTCTCCCTACCTACAGTTTTCTGTCCCTAGAAAAAATGTTTTTTTTAAGCACAATTTAGCACAAGGAGAATTACCTCACTGTCCTTCCAGGTCCCTGGAAACAAGGACTTTGACAGTGAAAGAAACTGACACACTCTCCCTACCTACAGTTTTCTGTCCCTAGAAAAAATGTTTTTTTTAAGCACAATTTAGCACAAGGAGAATTACCTCACTGTCCTTCCAGGTCCCTGGAAACAAGGACTTTGACAGTGAAAGAAACTGACACACTCTCCCTACCTACAGTTTTCTGTCCCTAGAAAAAATGTTTTTTTTAAGCACAATTTAGCACAAGGAGAATTACCTCACTGTCCTTCCAGGTCCCTGGAAACAAGGACTTTGACAGTGAAAGAAACTGACACACTCTCCCTACCTACAGTTTTCTGTCCCTAGAAAAAATGTTTTTTTTAAGCACAATTTAGCACAAGGAGAATTACCTCACTGTCCTTCCAGGTCCCTGGAAACAAGGACTTTGACAGTGAAAGAAACTGACACACTCTCCCTACCTACAGTTTTCTGTCCCTAGAAAAAATGTTTTTTTTTAAGCACAATTTAGCACAAGGAGAATTACCTCACTGTCCTTCCAGGTCCCTGGAAACAAGGACTTTGACAGTGAAAGAAACTGACACACTCTCCCTACCTACAGTTTTCTGTCCCTAGAAAAAATGTTTTTTTTAAGCACAATTTAGCACAAGGAGAATTACCTCACTGTCCTTCCAGGTCCCTGGAAACAAGGACTTTGACAGTGAAAGAAACTGACACACTCTCCCTACCTACAGTTTTCTGTCCCTAGAAAAAATGTTTTTTTTAAGCACAATTTAGCACAAGGAGAATTACCTCACTGTCCTTCCAGGTCCCTGGAAACAAGGACTTTGACAGTGAAAGAAACTGACACACTCTCCCTACCTACAGTTTTCTGTCCCTAGAAAAAATGTTTTTTTTAAGCACAATATAGCACAAGGAGAATTCACTCACTGTCCTTCCAGGTCCCTGGAAACAAGGACTTTGACAGTGAAAGAAACTGACACACTCTCCCTACCTACAGTTTTCTGTCCCTAGAAAAAATGTTTTTTTTAAGCACAATATAGCACAAGCACAAAACACACTGACACTCTCCCTACCTATCCTTCTCTTTCCCTAAACTAAAGGAATCCAGGTTAAGCAAGAAAGAAATAAAAGTCACTGTCCCTGCCTATGCTGCTCTATCCCTGCTCCGGAACACACTACACTAGGCCGCCGTGCTGGCGGCCTTTTATAGTGTGGGGCGTGTACTAAACCCCCTCAGCAATAATTGGCCACAGGCATCCTGCCTGTGGCCAATCATTGCTCTCCTCGCTGCCGGCGCTGTGATTGGCCAAGCATGCGGGGTCACAGTGCATGCTTGGCCAATCACAGCGCCTGGATGACACTGCGATGGCGTAGTGCATTGTGGGCCGTTCGCGTCACTCGAATTTGGCGCGAACGGCCCAAATCGTTCGATCTTCGTCGAACGATCGAACAGCCGATGTTCGAGTCGAACGTATGTTCGACTCGAACACGAAGCTCATCCCTATTCACCACCAATAACTGGGCCTCCATGCGAGACCTGTGTGCCTTGTTGCGCTGTTTCGAGTACTCCACCAACATGGCCAGTGCCAATGATGCCGTTCTCAGCGTTACTATCCCAGTTCTATGCCTCCTTGAAAAAACGCTTTGTGCGATGATGGAAGAGGATGTGGCACAGGAGGATGAGGAGGAGGAGGAGGAAGCGGGATCATTTCAAAGGCTTTTAGGGCAGTCTTTCACAAGTGGCTATGAGGGTGGGTTCCTGCACCAACAAACGCCAGGTACACAATTGTCCGGCAGAAAGGGCACAGTTCTGGAGGATGACGAGGTGGAGGAGGAGATGGAGGAGGAGGAGGAGGAGGAGCCATGTTCACAGCAGGGTGGCACTCAGACCAGCTCGTGGCCATTACTGGTGCGTGGCTGGGGGGATACAGAGGACACAGACGATACACCTCCCACAGAGGACAGCTTTTCTTTGCCTCTGGGCAGCCTGGCACACATGAGCGATTACATGCTGCAGTGTTTCCGCAACGACAGCCGAGTTGCCCACATTTTAACTGGTGCTGATTACTGGGTGGCCACCCTGCTGGATCCCCGTTACAAGGACAACGTACCGTCCTTAATTCCCTCACTGGAGCGGGATCGTAAGATGCGCGAGTACAAGCGCACGCTGGTAGACGCGCTGCTGGTGGCATTCCCACCTGACAGCGGGCGTACGGTGGAAGCACAAGGCGAAGGCAGAGGAGGAGGAAGAGGTCGCCAACGCAGCCGGGGCACCGGCAGCACCTCAGAAGGCAGGGTTAGCATGGCCGAAATGTGGAAAAGCTTTGTCAGCACGCCACAACAACCAGCACCACCAGCTGAGATGGAACGTCTTAGCAGGAGGCAGCATTTCACCAACATGGTTGAGCAGTATGTGTCCACAGGCCTACACGTACTGGATGACGGGTCTGCCCCCTTTAACTTCTGGGTCTCCAAATTGGGCACATGGCCTGAGCTTGCCGTTTATGCCTTGGAGGTGCTGGCCTGCCCTGCAGCCAGTGTATTATCTGAACGTGTATTTAGCACGGCAGGGGGCGTTATCACAGACAAGCGCAGCCGCCTGTCCAGAGCCAATGTGGACAAGCTCACGTTCATTAAAATGAACCAGGCATGGATCCCACAGGACTTGTCCGTACCTTGTGCAGAATAGACAAAAACTGTCCGGCCATCGGATTGTGCCCGGCCCGTACTGCGCAGGCGCAGCGCTTGCGCAGTACAGAGGACAAGGAGATTCACAAAATCTCCGAAGATGAACGGCGCCTGCGCTGTGAGTGCAGGTTCAAGCCCCACCATCCAAGAGGACATACGGTAGCACATAGTAACAGGGCCCCTCACGGGCTCGCTTCGATCGCGGCCTTGCTTGGCTCGGCTTGAACCACGGATGGTGTGGCCTTCACCTGAACTCAACACGCAGGCGCCGTTAGTCTTGGGAGATTTTTGAAATCCCCTTGTCCTACATACTCAGCAAGCGCAGTACAGGGCGGACACTATTCGACAGGGGACAGAATTCGACACATCACCGGCCTTACCCAGCCATTGTTGTATTTTTGAACCAGTGTTGGCTACCTCGTCCTCCTCCACCGCCGCTTCCACCTACACAGCCACATCCACCGCCACCTCAACCTCCTACTCCATATGGACCTCGTCCTGCTAGGCCAAGATTACAATTTTTATTTTATTTTTTTGTAGCGCACAGATCCTTTCCCCCTTACCTGCCTTTATGTTGTTGGCTCTTCGCAGGAGGGAGAAAGGCACACCGCACTACCAGCCCGTATCATCCTATATAAAGAGGTTGAGCGGTGTACTTGACGGGCCGTGTCCACAGCCGGAGTCAAAACTCCTCCAGAGGATGATTCTCACCTCTACTGTAGGTAGAGGCAAGTCCTTTAATTGCCAGTAAAGTCAATGTCCACACCAGCTGAAACTCCAACTCTTATTCTCTCATGGCAAAATAAACTGTACTCAGATAGAAAAGGTTAGAGCAAAGAAACAGGACAGCTTAAGGTGTGGAGGAGGTCCAGGCACAAACGTAGCACATTCACTTCACTGCTTAGGTTTCTCAAACAGTTTTTGGCGCACGGTCTCTGCCACAGACATTGAGGTTGGTCTCTGCCACAGACCGGGTGTACAAGGCCCCTGCCACGGGCCTGGAGAACTTTGGTCTCAGCCACAGACCAGGGTGTATAAGGCCCCTGCCACGGGCCGGTTGAATAAGGCCTCTGATACAGTCAAGGTGACCTTGAGCTTCTCCTTCTACGAACCTAGCCCATATCAAGGGGAAGACATCTCTCCAGGGAGTCAACAGACCATTCCTTCACCGTGACTCCCGCATCGGTCCATCAGAATGATCCTCCCTTCCCTGGAACATGGTCCCCTACACGAGGCGGCTCTGGACTCCAGGCTTTACTCCCGCCCCTAGGCCTCCATACCCAGGGCAGCAAGAACTCCAGGATAGTACCTCACCCCGGGCTAAAGGTGCCCGAGATGGAACAGGAACACATGCACCCAGGCCGAAGGCACCTGGGCGCGGACCCCACTGGACATCAGCCCCCAGGCCAAAGGTCTGCCCCTTTTATATGCTCTCCCGGCATGCACAGCAGGTTCCCCGCCCCGCTGTACTACTGCCAAGAGGGGACACAAAAGGCGCCACCTGTAGGCCGCAGGGAACTGCACACCAATACTGTCCCCCGAGGACAAAATGGTCCATGAATCCTACAGAATTAGGGTATTTGAGCCTATTTATCACTCAAACACTTTCCTTAAATTTAGCACCCCGCTACACTTTTATTTCAAAGTATTTTATTTTCCCACTAGCTTATCCATTAAATTAAATAATTTATTCCAGAAAGGGCGTATTCTGGGGCATTCCCACCATATGTGTGGCATTGTGCCGTTGAGTTTCTGAGGTTCTTAATGACTTCCTGTACCTCTTCTGCTGAAAAGGGGGCCTCCAGCATATTTTTTTATTTTTTAATTTTTTTTATGTTCTTTTAAGTTATTTCCTATCCACATTCCTCACCCTTTCCATTACTTTTTTAGAGCCTTTTTAGTCGTCAGAAGTCCGGGTCCCCATTGACTTCAATGGGGTCCGGGTCCGGGTCCGGGTTCGGGTTAAAGTTCGGTCCCGAATCCGAACTTTTTTCCGAAGTTCGGCCGAACCCGCCGGACCCGAATATCCAGCTACCCGCTCAACACTACTCCTTAACTTAGCCTGTATTGCTGCTTTTTCCTGGTGTGTTACACCAACAGGATTTTGCGGCACTTACAGCGGGCGGAGTGTGCCTCCTGACCATATTACACCTGAACTTAGCCTGTATTGCTGCTTTTTCCTGGTGTGTTACACCAACAGGATTTTGCGGCACTTACAGCGGGCGGAGTGTGCCTCCTGACCATATTACACCTTAACTTAGACTGTATTGCTGCTTTTTCCTGGTGTGTTACACCAACAGGATTTTGCGGCACTTACAGCGGGCGGAGTGTGCCTCCTGACCATATTACACCTGAACTTAGCCTGTATTGCTGCTTTTTCCTGGTGTGTTACACCAACAGGATTTTGCGGCACTTAAAGCGGGCGGAGTGTGCCTCCTGACCATATTACACCTTAAATTAGCCCGTATTGCTGCTTTTTCCTGGTGTGTTACACCAACAGGATTTTGCGGCACTTACAGCGGGCGGAGTGTGCCTCCTGACCATATTACACCTGAACTTAGCCTGTATTGCTGCTTTTTCCTGGTGTGTTACACCAACATGATTTTGCGGCACTTACAGCGGGCGGAGTGTGCCTCCTGACCATATTACACCTGAACTTAGCCTGTATTGCTGGTTTTCCCATTTCCCTGCAGGCCATTAGAATGTCTGGAAGGCAAACAAGAAGAGGCAGACAGTCAGGAGCCAATAAAAGAGGGCAAGCAGGCTCTGTGTCTAGAGACAACAGTGCTGGTCGTGGATGCGGTGCATCGCCATCAGCACGTGGCCATGGGACACGCTTGTCCTTCTTTTCGGCAGCTGGACGTGTTGAGCCGCATCATGCCGAAGACTTGGTAGAGTGGATGACCAAGCCCTCCTCATCCTCCTCATCCTCTCTCACCCAGGCTCAGGGTACTGGCAAAGCAGCTGCCAAAGCGTCCTCTTCCCTGGTATCAATGTCATCATCAGTCACTCCTTCCCTAGACCAACCATGTCCTCCTGAGGAGTCCCCCGAATTGTTTGAGCACAGTGTTGGGTACATGCTCCAGGAGGATGCCCAGCGTTTCGAAGGGTCTGATGATGATACCCAGCTAGAGGAAGGCAGTAGCGTGAGAGCAGAGAGAGGGGATGCTCAAGAAGGACACCAATCTGGCAGTCATGTTCCAGCAGCTGCAGCATACTGCCAGATTGGCTCCAGTGATGAGGAGGGAGGGGATGAAGAGGTCACTGACTCCACGTGGGTGCCTAATAGGAGAGAGGAGGAGGAGGAGGAGGAGGATGAGGAGGAGGCACATCTCCAACGAGGCAGGATGCCCTCGGGGGGCCAGTGTAAGGGCAGCACACCGACGGAATCACACCGCAGAGCTCCGCCTGTGCAGGGCGCTGCCTCTGCCCGTTATTCAAAAAGTTCTTTGGTGTGGGCCTTTTTTGAGTCGAGTGCATCAGATCGCACAGCTGCTGTTTGCAACATATGTCTCCAGCGTATATCGCGTGGCCAAAACATCACCCGCTTGGGCACCACATGCTTGACCAGACATATGTTGACCTGCCATGCAGCTCGTTGGCAAGCCTACCTTAAAGACCCACACCAAAGAACAAAGCTGACCTCTTCTTGCACCGCATCAGCTGGGATCTCCAACCCCACTATACCTTCAGTCCTCTCTGAAACCTGTTCTGAGAGGAATGAAGGTGTAGAATTAGGTGTGTCACAGCCAAGTACTTGCGGGCACTCTGCTAGCAGTACACCGACGTCCGATTCTAGCAGGCCAATTTCCCTGCCCCAGCTGCTGGACCGTCGAAAGAAGTTCACTCCCAGCCATCCACATGCCCAGCGGTTGAATGCTAGCTTGGCTAAATTGCTAGCGCTTCAACTGCTGCCTTTTCAGTTGGTAGACTCGGCCCCCTTCCGTGAGTTTGTGCAATGTGCGGTTCCTCAGTGGCAGGTTCCCAAACGCCACTTTTTCTCACGGAAGGCGATTCCGGCTCTCTACCGGCATGTGGAAGGCAATGTCTTGGCCTCGCTGGACAGGGCGGTCAGCGGTAAGGTGCATATTACCGCTGACTCATGGTCCAGCAGGCATAGACAGGGACGTTACCTTTCTTTCACGGCCCATTGGGTCACTCTTTTGGCAGCTGGGAAGAATGCAGGACAAGGTGCAGTAGTGTTGGAGGTTGTTCCACAGCCACGCCTCCAAAATGCTACTACTGGTTGTGACACACCTCTGTCCTCCACCCCCTCCTCTTCTTCTTCCTCCGTGGCCTCTTCCTGTGCTTTGTCCTCGGAACCAGCGGTGCTCCGTAGGCGTTCAAGGGGCTACGCAAGTACGCAGGCAAAAAGATGCCATGCCGTGCTTGCATTGGTGTGTTTGGGGGACAGGAGCCACACTGGGGCAGAGGTTCTGTCTGCTCTGCAGGGGCAGGCCGAGAGGTGGTTGACGCCACGCCAGCTTAAGCCAGGAATGGTAGTTTGCGACAATGGCACCAACCTCCTCTCCGCTCTCCGACAGGGACAACTGACCCATGTGCCCTGTGTGGCTCACGCCCTTAACCTGGTGGTGCAGCGGTTCTTGGGCAGGTACCCGGGCTTACAGGATGTCCTGAGGCAGGCCAGGAAAGTCTGTGTGCATTTCCGCAGATCTTATAATGCCAGTGCTCGCCTGGCTGAGCTGCAAAAGGAGTTGAACCTGCCCAAGAACCGCCTTATATGTGACATGCCCACCAGGTGGAACTCAACGTTGGCCATGCTGCAGCGGCTGCACACGCATCAGAGGGCCATCAATGAGTACCTGTGCGACTACGGCACCAGGACAGGGTCAGGGGAGCTCGTTTTTTTTTTCACCACGCCAGTGGGGCATGATCAGGGATGCATGCACTGTCCTGGCACCATTTGAGGAGGCCACGAGGATGGTGAGCAGTGACAATGCATGCATCAGTGACACTGTACCTCTTGTCCACCTGTTGGAACATACGCTGCGTGGAATAATGGACAGGACACTTGAGGCAGAACAGAGGCAGGAAGAGGAGGACTTCCTTGCCTCTCAAGGCCCCCTTTACCCAGACAGTGTTCCTTCTGTCCCACCCATCGCACAGGAAGAAGAGGAGGAGGAGGAGGAGGAGGAGGATTGTGTCAGCATGGAGGTGGATCCTGGCACTCAGCATCATCAGCAGCAGTCTTTTAGGGATGATTTACAGTCCCAAGAAACCAGTGGACTTGTACGTGGCTGGGAGGAGGTGGCTGCGGATCATGTCGTCCTTAGTGACCCAGAGGACTCCGGACCGAATGCCTCAGCTAACCTACGCTGCATGGCCTCCCTGATCCTGCAAAGTCTGCGGAAGGATCCTCGTATTCTTCGGATCAAGGAGAGGGACCATTACTGGCTGGCCACTCTCCTTGATCCATGGTACAAGGGTAAGGTTGCGGACCTTATCTTACCGTCGCAGAGGGAGCAGAGGATGAGACAACTCCGGGAGGCCTTGCAGAAAGGTCTGTGCAACGCGTTCCCAGAGACTGGGAGGTTACAAACTCCTGGTCCTGGACAACGAGTTGCTGAGGCTTCGGTCAGTCAAAGAAGGAGCGGTGGGGAAGGTGGCCGTCTGACCGATGCGTTCAGACAATTCTTTAGTCCGCAGCCCCAAGGTATGATCGGTTCCAGCAACCATCGCCAGCGTCTGATATACATGGTGCAGGAATACCTAGGGGCAAGGTCAGACTTGGACACCTTCCCCACTGAAAATCCTCTGGCTTACTGGGTCTTGAGGATGGATCACTGGCCAGAGCTTGCACAGTATGCAATTGAGCTACTGGCCTGTCCTGCATCCAGCGTTCTTTCAGAACGCACATTCAGTGCTGCTGGAGGATTTGTCACGGATCACAGGGTGCGCCTGTCCACCGACTCTGTTGATCGACTGACCTTCATAAAGATGAACCAGTCTTGGATCACCACCAGCTACCAAACACCTGAAGCTGATATAACAGACTAATTTATTTTCAAATGTCACATCCCTTCAAGACTGATGCTGATGCTGAGAGACTGTCCTGTTATGTTGACTGACTATCCTCCTCCTCCTCAATGATCCGATTGATGATGATAGCTTGGAAGAACATTTTTGTTTATGGGTGCCGCCACCAGTGGCTAAGGCCCAATTTTTCAGCCCCTGTTTAACAGGGGCGTGTTATTACAATTTTTTATGCAATGCTTTGCAGCAGGGCTCATTCCTGCACTCCAACTAGAGTATCTGAGAGTGGTTGCAGTGTCGTGGCACCAGCACCAGTGGCTAAGGCCCAATTTTTCAGCCCCTGTTTAACAGGGGCATGTAATTACAATTTTTGATGCAATACTTTGCAACAGGGCTCATTGCTGTGCTCCAAGTACAGTATCTGTGAGGGGTTGCAGTGTTGTGGCACCAGTGCCTAAGGGCCAATTTTTATGCCCCTGTTTAACAGGGGCATGTAATTACAATTCTTGATCTAATAATTCACAGCAGGGCCCATTCCTGCGCCCACCAAGACTAACTGTGAGGCCTTACAGTGTTGTGTCAACACCACCACCACCAAAGGCCCAATTTTTCAGCCCCTGTTCAACAGGGGCATGCAATTACAATTCTTGATCTAATAATTCACAGCAGGGCCCATTCATGCGCCCACCAAGATTAACTGTGAGGGCTCACAGTGTTGTGGCAACACCAACATGTAAGGGGCAAATTTCAGCTGAGTATATACGGCAGGCCCCTACTTTCAAACATCCAACTTACAAACGACTCCTCCTTGCAAACGGAAGGATACAACAGGAAGTGAGAGGAAATCTACCCCTAGGAAGGCAAATTCTCTCCTGTAAGAGTTAACATGGGAAAAAAAGTGTCTCCTCTCCACTGATGCTTTATCACCAATTCTTGTTTCAATAAAAACCCCAAATTTTCAAAAAACATTTGTCATTAGGACGGAAAGTGAGGTGAACTGTTCTGAACAGGTGCACACTGCACAGACAGCAAAACAAATGTTACAGGGGTGATAACCCTTCCCTATGTTTTCCAAAAAGCTTAAAAATAGATTTTTTGCCTGGAGCTACACTTAAACAATGTACCTGTTCAAATTTACAAACAGATTCTACATAAGAACAAACCTACAGTCCCTGTCTTGTATGCACCGCCTGTATACGGCTGTTCAGAGTATATAGGGCCTTTTTTATTTTGTGTGCGGGGTTCCCCTTAATATCCATACAAGACCCAAAGGGGCTGGTAATGGGCTGGGGTGGGGGGGGGTGTGATGGGGTAGCTATGCCATTTTTCTTAAAGATTTTCATCCATAATACCGGGACCAGACATTACATTAAAGCCGCAAGCAGTTTTAAATGGCTTTTTTTCCTTTAGAAATGTAATTTTGTGCAGGGACAGTTCTAAACACAGGAAACACGTGGCACTTCACAGGCATACTTTAGACACCCCCCAGGTACGATATTTAAAGGAATATTTGACTTTTTCTTCCACTTTATGCATCATTAAAATGACTGCTCCAGAAAAACGGCAGTTGTTAAAACTTCTTTTTGCATTGATACATGTCCCCTGGTGCAGAACCCGGGTTCCCAAACCCTTTTTAGGACAATAACATGCATAATAGTCGTTATAATTAGCGCTTTAGATTTCGAACGTTCGCATCCATTGTATTTAATAGGGTTCTAAAGTTCGTGCGAACTTTCGGTCCGTTCGCGGGTTCTGGTGCGAACCGAACCCGGGGGTGTTCGGCTCATCACTACTGACCACATATTTGTCTTGGGTCATATTTTTAAATAGTGATAGTAGTAAAGAGCAGATGATGATGAAAGTTCTTGGATGTGCACCAAGTAGTCAACAGAGATAGTTCCTATATTTCTATCCTGACAGGCTGGCTTTAAAATAAACTTGTAAATTTGTGTACTGTATTTACTGTACATATTCTTAAAAAATAGAAAATTACATTAAAAAAAATCTTCCATTGACCCCTGTAGAAGCACTGCTGGAGCCATTTAAGTTGTTCTCTAAGCAGATCAGCTTACCCTGCTTGACTTGGTAGTATTCCAGATATCTAAATCTCTATTGTAAATGCAGGAGATCTGAGATAATTTTTTGAATACTTGGAGGGGCTGATGTGAATTTTGAGGATGAATTGTTTCATAATGCCCATAGTTGTAGTTGTCAGTGTGTCCTTAAAACTCATGTATTGCTTGCTAAAGCTGCACGTTGAGTTGCACCTGGTGGGCATGTCACATATAAGGCGGTTCTTGGGCAGGTTCAACTCCTTTTGCAGCTCAGCCAGTCGAGCACTGGCATTATATGATCTGCGGAAATGCACACAGACTTTCCTGGCCTACCTCAGGACATCCTGTAAGCCCGGGTACCTGCCCAAGAACCGCTGCACCACCAGGTTAAGGATGTGAGCCACACAGGGCACATGGGTCAGTTGTCCCTGTCGGAGGGCGGAGAGGAGGTTGGTACCATTGTCGAAAACCACCATAGATGGCTTAAGCTGGCGTGGCGTCAACCACCTCTCGGCCTGCCCCTGCAGAGCTGACAAAACCTCTGCCCCAGTGTGGCTCCTGTCCCCCAAACACCAGCACAAGCACGGCATGGCATCTTTTTGCCTGCGTACTTGCGTAGCCCCTTGAACGCCTAAGGAGCACCGCTGGTTCCGAGGACAAAGCACAGGAAGAGGCCATGGAGGAAGAAGAAGAGGAGGGGGTGGAGGAGAGAGGTGTGCCACAACCAGAAGTAGCATTTTGGAGGCGTGGCGGCGGAACAACCTCCAACACTACTGCACCTTGTCCTGCATCCTTCCCAGCTGCCAAAAGAGTGACCCAATGAGCCGTGAAAGAAAGGTAACATCCCCGTCCATGCCTGCTGGACCATGAGTCAGCGGTAATATGCACCTTACGTCTGACCGCCCTGTCCAGCGAGGCATGGACATTGTCTTCCACATGGCAGTAGAAAGCCGGAATCGCTTTCCGTGAGAAAAAGTGGCGTTTGGGAACCTGCCACTGAGGAACCGCACATTGCACAAACTCACGGAAGGGGGCCGAGTCTACCAACTGAAAAGGCTGCAGTTGAAGTGCTAGCAATTTAGCCAAGCTAGCATTCAACCGCTGGGCATGTGGATGGCTGGGAATGAACTTCTTTCGACGGTCCAGCAGCTGGGGCAGGGAAATTTGCCTGCTAGAATCGGACGTCGGTGTACTGCTAGCAGAGTGCCCGCAAGTACTTGGCTGTGACACACCTAATTCTACACCTTCATTCCTCTCAGTGCAGGTTTCAGAGAGGACTGAAGGTATAGTGGGGTTGGAGATCCCAGCTGATGCGGAGCAAGGAGAGGTCCGCTTTGTTCTTTAGTGTGGGTCTTTAAGGTAGGCTTGCCAACGAGCTGCATGGCAGGTCAACATATGTCTGGTCAAGCATGTGGTGCCCAAGCGGCTGATGTTTTGGCCACGTGAGATACGCTTGAGACATATGTTGCAAACAGCAGCGATGCGATCTGATGCACTCGACTCAAAAAAGTCCCACACCAAAGAACTTTTGGAATAACGGGCAGAGGCAGCGCCCTGCACAGGCGGAGCTCTGCGGTGTGATTCAGTCGGTGTGCTGCCCTTACGCTGGCCCCCGGAGGGCATCCTGCCTCGTTGGAGATGTGCCTCCTCCTCCTCATTCTCTCTCCTATCAGGCACCCACGTGGAGTCAGTGACCTCATCATCCCCTCCCTCCTCATCACTGGAACCAATCTGGCAGTATGCTGCAGCTGCTGGAACATGACTGCCAGATTGGTGTCCTTCTTGAGCATTCCCTCTCTCTGCTCTCATGCTACTGCCTTCCTCTAGCTGGGTATCATCTTCAGACCCTTTGAAACGCTGGGCATCCTCCTGGAGCATGTACCCAACACTGTGCTCAAACAGTTTGGGGGACTCCTCAGGAGGACACGGTGGGTCTAGGGAAGGAGTGACTGATGATGACATTGAGGACGCTTTGGCAGCTGCTTTGCCAGTACCCTGAGCCTGTTTGAGAGAGGATGAGGAGGATGAGGAGGGCTTGGTCATCCACTCTACCAAGTCTTCGGCATGATGCGGCTCAACACGTCCAGCTGCCGAAAATAAGGACAAGCTTGTCCCATGGCCACGTGCTGATGACGATGCACCGTGTCCATGACCAGCACTGTTGTCTCTAGACACAGAGCCTGCTTGCCCTCTTTTATTGGCTCCTGACTGTCTGCCTCTCCTTGTTTGCCTTCCAGACATTCTAAAAGCCTGCAGGGAGATGGGAAAACCAGCAATAAGGTAGCTTCAGGTGTATATTTTGCAAGAAGCACACTACGCCTGCTGTAAGTGCTGCAGATGCCTGCCTGTGTTACACAACAGGAAAACACAGCAATAAGGGCTAGCTTCTGGTGTATATTTTTCAAGAAGAACACTACGCCCGCTGTAAGTGCTGAAGATGCCTGTTAGTGTAACACAAAAGAAAAAAAACTAAGAGAAATAAGGGGTAGCTTCAGGTGTATAATGTGCAGGAGGCACACTACGCCCGCTGTAAGTGCTGCAGATGCCTGCCTGTGTTACACAACAGGAAAACACAGCAATAAGGCCTAGCTTCAGGTGTATATTTTGCAGGAGGCACACTACGCCTGTTGTAAGTGCTGCAGATGCCTGCCTGTGTTACACAACAGGAAAACACAGAAATAAGGCCTAGCTTCAGGTGTATATTTTGCAGGAGGCACACTACGCCTGCTGTAAGTGCTGCAGATGCCTGCCTGTGTTACACAACAGGAAAACACAGCAATAAGGCCTAGCTTCAGGTGTATATTTTGCAGGAGGCACACTACGCCTGTTGTAAGTGCTGCAGATGCCTGCCTGTGTTACACAACAGGAAAACACAGCAATAAGGCCTAGCTTCAGGTGTATATTTTGCAGGAGGCACACTACGCCTGCTATAAGTGCTGCAGATGCCTGCCTGTGTTACACAACAGGAAAAAAACAGCAATAAGGGCTAGCTTCAGGCGTATATTTTGCAGGAAGCACACTACGCCTGCTATAACTGCTGCAGATGCCTGCCTGTGTTACACAACAGGAAAAAACAGCAATAAGGGCTAGCTTCAGGTGTATATTTTGCAGGAAGCACACTATGCCTGCTATAACTGCTGCAGATGCCTGCCTGTGTTACACAACAGGAAAACACAGCAATAAGGCCTAGCTTCAGGTGTATATTTTGCAGGAAGCACACTACGCCTGCTGTAAGTGCTGCAGATGCCTGCCTGTGTTACACAACAGGAAAACACAGCAAAAAGGGCTAGCTTCAGGTGTGTATTTTGCAGGAGTCACACTACGCCTGCTGTAAGTGCTGCAGATGCCTGCCTGTGTTACACAACAGGAAAAAACAGCAATAAGGGCTAGCTTCAGGTGTATATTTTGCAGGAAGCACACTACGCCTGCTATAACTGCTGCAGATGCCTGCCTGTGTTACATAACAGGAAAACACAGTAAAAAGGGCTAGCTTCTGGTGTATATTTTGCAAGAAGCACACTACGCCCGCTGTAAGTGCTGCAGATGCCTGTTAGTGTAACACAAAAGAAAAAAACTACGAGCAATAAGGGGTAGCTTCAGGTGTATAATGTGCAGGAGGCACACTACGCCCGCTGTAAGTGCTGCAGATGCCTGCCTGTGTTACACAACAGGAAAACACAGCAATAAGGCCTAGCTTCAGGTGTATATTTTGCAGGAAGCACACTACGCCTGCTATAACTGCTGCAGATGCCTGCCTGTGTTACACAACAGGAAAACACAGCAATAAGGGCTAGCTCCAGGTGTATACTGTGCAGGAGGCTTAGCAAAAATATCACTGACACTGTCCCCTGCCTATCCTTCTCTCTCCCTGCACACAAGGTTTAGCAGAATATCACTGACACTGTCCCTGACTATCCTTCTCTCTCCCTGCACACAAGGTTTAGCAGAATATCACTGACACTGTCCCTGCCTATCCTTCTCTCTCCCTACACAAGGTAAATGAACAAATATCACTAACACTGTCCCTGCTGTGAGGGGGTTAGCTCGGCAGCGGGTGTGTGTGACCCCCGGGATGGGCTCCCCACACAAAACAGGCCCAGCAAACGGAGGTTGTGGTTTTCAAAATCAAAAAGGTGCGGTTTATTTTCTATTTACAGTGACAAAACACAGCAAAGCAAAAGAAACATAAACAAAATAAATCCTGGTCAAGTTGACCTCTGACTAAACATACAGGTTTCCTAACTAACAACTGGGATCAGCCTAGTGCTGTCCTAGTCCCTAAGTCCCTGGTTTTAAATGTCCAAGCAAATAGCCACACAGGCTTTGTCTCACCGCACAGGGGTTCACACTCCCTAGACAGTCCACACAGGTCTGGTTCCAGGCATGAGCTAACATCTAATGAAGCTGGGAGTTCTTATAGAGGCCTAAATGAGCTGACAAGCTTCAGCTGGTCTCATCAACTCCCTGTCTGCACGACGCCCCACACTCTCCCTAGAGGTATGAGTCATCCATGAGCCCACTAGCCCCAGCTGGGCTTATACAACTCTCCACCTAGTTGTATAAGTTGGCGTAAAGCCTGAATCTGGGCGAAATATATCTACCCCCCTGGATGCAACCAGGTGACTTTACCTTCCTGCTGTCACATACCCCCCCCCCTCTTGTTTTAACCTCGGGGTTGGAACACCAGCAATCAGGCATTCATGTACTCGAGACAAAGCATCCACATTCCCCATTTGAACGCCAGGGCGATGCTTTACTGTGAAGTTGAATTCCTGGAGGGCCAGGAACCACCTATTCACTCTTCTATTTGTTTCCTTGTTTTGAGCCATCCACTTTAACGGAGCGTGATCCGTAACCATGTCAAAGTGCCTACCTAGCAGGTAGTACCGAAGGGAATCTAGAGCCCACTTCACCGCTAAACACTCCTTTTCAACGGTGGCGTAATTTACCTCATGGGACTTCAACTTCCTGCTGAGGTAAATGACTGGGTGCTCTTCCCCGTTCCAGACCTGGGACAATACTGCTCCTCACCCCACATCTGACGCATCACTTTGTACGACAAAGTCTTTAGAGAAGTCGGGTGAGTACAACACTGGCTGGCTACATAAGGCTTGTTTCAAGAATTGGAATGCTGCCTCAGCCTCGGGGGTCCATTTAATCATGACCGACCCTTTCCCCTTCGTCAGGTTGGTTAGGGGCACAGCCTTAGAAGCAAAGTGGGGAATGAATCGCCGATAATACCCAGCGATTCCCAGAAAGGCTCGTACCTGCTTCTTGCTGTTGGGACGTGGCCAACTCTGGATGGCCTCGACTTTGTTGAGTTGGGGTTTTATTACTCCCCTCCCAATGGTGTACCCAAGATATTTGGCCTCCTCCTGCCCAATGGTACACTTCTTGGGGTTAGCCGTAAACCCCGCTTCCCGAACAGAGTCCAGGACTGCTTGCACTTTTGGCAGATGTGAGGCCCAATCTGTGCTATGGACAATTACGTCATCCAGGTAAGCCGCAGCATACTTCCGATGGGGCCTCAGCATCTGGTCCATTTTCCGCTGGAATGTGGCCGGCGCATTCTGTAACCCGAACGGCATTCTTTTATATTGGAACGCCCCGTCTGGGGTTACAAATGCGGTTTTCTCTTTGGCCGACTTGGCCAGGGGGATTTGCCAATACCCTTTTGTGAGGTCAAGAGTCGTCATGTATCGGGCTGTTCCCAGCCGGTCGATCAACTCATCTATACGTGGCATGGGGTAGGTGTCAAATTTTGTAACTTTGTTCAACTGACGAAAATCGTTACAAAATCGCCAGCTCCCATCCGGTTTAGGCACCAACACAATGGGACTAGACCAATCACTTTGGGACTCCTCTATCACCCCTAAGTTCAGCATTTTCTGTACTTCCTCCCGTATTGCCTCCCGTCGGGCCTCTGGGATCCGATAGGGTTTTAACTTCACCCTTTCACCGGGCGGGGTAATGATGTCATGCTCTACCCCAGATGTTTGTCCCGGCAGCTCAGAGAATACCTCCTTGTTGCGAAGCACAAACTCCTTAACCTCCTGTTGTTGGGGTTGTGACAAGGTGGCTGCTATTCCAACCTCAGGAATCACGCAACCAGTTTGAGCTGGTGACCAAGTGTCTGCGACTAGGGACTCTCTATCCCTCCAGGCTTTCAACAGATTAACGTGATAGATCTGTTCGGGCTTTCGCCTTCCTGGTTGTCTGACCTTGTAATTCACTTCGCTCACTTTTTCCATTATCTCGTAGGGGCCTTGCCATTTGGCAAGGAATTTACTTTCAACCGTAGGGACAAGTACCAGTATCCTATCCCCCGGGGAAAAGGTACGGGTCTTGGCTCCACGGTTGTACACTCTCTGCTGTGCTAACTGCGCTTGGGCCAAATGTTCCTTCACGATGGGCATTACCTGTGCAATTCGGTCTTGCATCAGGGCGACATGCTCAATCACACTCCTGTGGGGAGAACTCTCACTTTCCCAAGTTTCCTTGGCAATATCCAACAGCCCTCTTGGGTGTCTCCCATACAGTAACTCAAAGGGGGAGAATCCCGTAGAGGATTGGGGCACCTCCCTAATAGCAAACATCAGATAAGGAAGTAGACAGTCCCAATCCTTTCCATCTCTATCCACCACTTTCTTCAACATTTGTTTTAGGGTTTTGTTGAATCTTTCAACCAGCCCATCGGTTTGGGGGTGATACACAGATGTACGTAATTGCGTCACTTTGAATAATTTACACAGCTCCTTCATAACCCGGGACATAAAGGGTGTACCTTGGTCCGTAAGCAGTTCTTTACAAATATCCACCCGGCTAAACACAAGAGATAGCTCTTTGGCTATGGTTTTGGCCGAGGTATTTCGGAGAGGGATCGCTTCTGGATAACGGGTGGCATAGTCCATTATAACTAATATGTACTGGTGCCCCCTAGCGGACTTGATTATAGGACCTACCAAATCCATGGCGATCCTCTCAAACGGGACCTCAATGATGGGTAGAGGGACCAGCGGGCTACGGAAATGTGGCATCGGGGCCGACCTCTGACACACAGGGCAGGAGGAACAATAATTTTCTACGTCCTTCATCACCCCCGGCCAATAGAATCTCTGTAATACCCTCTCTCGGGTTTTCTCTGTCCCCAGATGACCTCCAAGAATGTGCCCATGGGCCAACTCCAACACCAACTTCCTGTAAGGTTTGGGCACCACAAGCTGCTCAACGGTTTCTTCTGCCCTTTTTGCCACCCGATACAGTAGGTCCTTCTCTACGCTGAAGTATGGGTAAGTGCAGGTATTATCTGGATTCACTAACTCGCCATCTATTTTCACTACGTTTTCCCGTGCCTTTATTAGGGCGGGGTCTTTCAACTGTTCTGTGGCAAAGTTTTCCCTGTGAACCTCAAGATCAGAAAACTCCACAGACGGTAGGTTTTCGTCTGAGGAGGTGGGCTCCTCTCCAGTTTCTTGAGTCTCCCCTGCCAATACTGATAAGGGAAATTCCGGAGAGTCCTCACCACTCTCAGGGGAGTTCTGGCTATCACATTCCTGGTACATAGGGGCACCAGTGAGGGGCTCAGGATCATCCCACAGTTCCCAGAACTTCGGAAAATCCCTTCCCACAATGGCGTCATGCGGTAACTGAGATACTAAGCCCACTGGATGAGAGAGGGTACCTTTGGGGGTCTCGAAACACACTGTAGTCACTGGATACTCTTGGGTGTCCCCATGCACACAAATAACAGCTACCTTGCTATTCCCAGAGACCTCTGTTTTAACTAACTCAGCCTTTATCAGGGTCACAAGGCTACCTGAATCCAGCAATACCACAACATTTCTACCATTAACACACATTTTGCATAAATGTTTCTCAGTTCCTCGAATGGCAGTGCATGCGACTGTCGCACACAGCGACTGACGTCTGCCCGTCAGAAAGTCACACTGCATGGGTTCCTCCACAACCGGGCAATTGGCTGCAATATGTCCCGCTTGCCGGCAGCGGTAGCAAACGATCCTTCTTGCCGCCTCTTGAGCCGCTGATTTCCCAGGCTGTTCTCGCCAAACTTGGGGTAGAGCTCCCACCCTCTCACTCTCTCCACCCTCACCCCTTGGAATCCTCTTATCCGCCCCTGGGGATGGTCTGGTCTTAGGGTGGAAAGTCCGAGTGTCTCTGGAAGAGGCCGTCAGGTTCTCTGTAGCCAAGTATTTCTCCACACGATCCACAAGACCATCGGCCGTCTCTGGGTCTCCATGGCTTACCCACTTTTGGATGGCAGTAGGAATAGCTCTCAAAAACCGATCCATTACAACACGTTCCACAATCTTTGGTGCGGACAAAGTCTCTGGCTGTAGCCACTTTCTGCTCAGGTGAATGAGATCATACATTTGAGACCTGGGGGGTTTTCCAAGCTGGAAAGTCCAGTTATGCACACGCTGAGCCCGGACAGCCTGGGTGACACCCAGCCTTGCCAAAATTTCAGCTTTTAGCATCACATAGTCTTTTGCTTGGTTAGGCTCTAGGTCATAGTAAGCTTTCTGCGATTCACCAGTTAACAGAGGAGCCACCAGTCCAGCCCACTGCTCCTCAGGCCACTTTTCTCTTTCAGCGGTCCTTTCAAATGTGGTCAAAAATACCTCTGGATCATCCTCTCTAGTCATTTTTGTCAATAAACGACTCACCCCAAAGGACGCGGTATTAGTGGGACGGCTTTCCTCACTGGTCTGCGGACGTTGCTGCATTACTGCTTCCATCTGTTGTTGTAGTCTCTGCTCTTGCTTCTGCAACAGGTCTATGAAGCGGGCCTCAGATTGCTGCTGGGCTCGTTGCTGAGCCTCCAGACTCTGTTGCAAAGTTGCGTTTGTCTGCTGCTGGGCTGCAAGGCTCTGTTGATGAGCTTGCTGCTGGGCTGCGAAGTTCTGTTGTTGAGCTGCAAGGCTCTGTTGATGAGCTGCAAGGCTCTTTTGCAAACCTGCATTTGTCTGCTGTTGATTGGCATTTGCTAGAGCCAGCTGCTTCAGTATCTCCTCCATGCTGGCTTAAAAAAAAACTGCCACTGGTTCTCCACCAACTGTGAGGGGGTTAGCTCGGCAGCGGGTGTGTGTGACCCCCGGGATGGGCTCCCCACACAAAACAGGCCCAGCAAACGGAGGTTGTGGTTTTCAAAATCAAAAAGGTGCGGTTTATTTTCTATTTACAGTGACAAAACACAGCAAAGCAAAAGAAACATAAACAAAATAAATCCTGGTCAAGTTGACCTCTGACTAAACATACAGGTTTCCTAACTAACAACTGGGATCAGCCTAGTGCTGTCCTAGTCCCTAAGTCCCTGGTTTTAAATGTCCAAGCAAATAGCCACACAGGCTTTGTCTCACCGCACAGGGGTTCACACTCCCTAGACAGTCCACACAGGTCTGGTTCCAGGCATGAGCTAACATCTAATGAAGCTGGGAGTTCTTATAGAGGCCTAAATGAGCTGACAAGCTTCAGCTGGTCTCATCAACTCCCTGTCTGCACGACGCCCCACACTCTCCCTAGAGGTATGAGTCATCCATGAGCCCACTAGCCCCAGCTGGGCTTATACAACTCTCCACCTAGTTGTATAAGTCGGCGTAAAGCCTGAATCTGGGCGAAATATATCTACCCCCCTGGATGCAACCAGGTGACTTTACCTTCCTGCTGTCACACTGCCTATCCTTCTCTCTCCCTGAACCGGAACACACTACACAAGGCCGCCGCGCTGGCGGCCTTTTATAGTGTGGGGCGTGTACTAAACCCCGCTGAGCTATAATTGGCCACAGGCATCCTGCCTGTGGCCAATTATCACTCTCCTCGCTGCCGGCGCTGTGATTGGCCAAGCATGCGGGGTCACAGTGCATGCTTGGCCAATCACAGCGCCGGGATTGCACTGCGATGGTGCAGTGTATTGTGGGCCGTTCGCGTCACTCAAATTTGGCACGAATGGGCCAAAACGTACGATCTTCGTCGAACGGTCGAACAGCTGATGTTCGAGTCGAACGTATGTTCGACTCGAACACCGAGCTCATCCCTAATGCCCAGTGGACATTGCGGCCACCAGGCACATGCATCGGCTCCATCGTCGCGCATGCCCCAGCGGTGGACGTACAGCTATTGCGATCTGCCCAGGGGTGCCAACCTACCGCAGTATAACTGCGGCAGCTGGTCCTTAATTGGTTAAGGAATGGTGATTTTTTAAAGAACAAACTATAGGAGTTGCCACTATTTACTTTTAGAAACTGCAAACTTCTGGGCTTCCTTTACTGTACTCTTCTTAGAAAGTCAGTGTATATGTGCACCAGAATGCAGTCAGAACTCCTGACCACATATTTGTCTTGGGTCATATTTTTACATAGTGATAGTAGTAAAGAGCAGATGATGATGAAAGTTCTTGGATGTGCACCAAGTAGTCAACAGAGATAGTTCCTATATTTCTATCCTGACAGGCTGGCTTTAAAATAAACTCGTGTAGCGCTACCCCCAGTTAAGAGAGCCGCTGATATTGATTTGGGCCCTGCAGTGCACCGCTGTCAACCCCCGGCAATCGGCTCTAACCTCCCGTGGCACAGCTGGTGATAGAGAGATAGGACCACGTGATCGCAACTGTTGGTGACGCAGTCCTATAACAAACATACACAGAATATACTTTAAAACTCCTATTAAAGTAAGCGGAACTGACACCAAATGTACTTTACCCAGATATTTTACTGAGGCTAATGGGCAAGTAATAAACAACAGTATAACAAGTTGCAGATCCCTGCAATAAACAGTAATAAAGATAAACAGAGTAATCAGAATAATAAAGTATTGCTATGCAACTCTAGCGCTGCCCTTTTACAGCTACTTCCCCTCCTGGGTAGACTAACACCCAGCAATGTCTACCTATGCAGTCAGGCCTGACTGATCTAAATGGAAGTTCAGTGAAACAATATTTGCTAGCAATCTCTCGGTGGTGCACTTGAAGAACAACTTTGTAATCCCAACGAATAGTAAAGATAAAGTATCTGTCTTTAAACAGCTCTCACCACCTGGACAAGTCCCTTTCCTCCATCGATTCGTCTAGGAACAGGAATCCACCGACATCCAAGTCTTCAATCCTTCTGGTGTACTGCAGCAAGGAGGATTAGATGTCTCTAAGGCTCTGCTAGGCTGGCAGAGGGCTCTTTGGAAAGGAGCACACGGCCCGGGCTTCAGGCCTTGTGCACACAGCAGTTCAGCACAGACATCCTCTTTCTAGGAGAGGGGGGTCCCAAAGAGGCCGACCAAAACTCCGCCTCCCCTTTATAAAGTCTGCCCCAGCAGTCTCTGTTCTGGAGCAATGCACCCTGGGTGCTGCAAGATGTACTGGGAGATGTAGTCTCTCTCTCCTCTGCTTTCACTTCCATAATGTCTCTTTACTTCCTCCCGACTCCCCTCTCACCTGGAACTTCTTGTCTCTCTGCATTAAAGGGGAACACCCCGCTACACACTCCCCCCACTTGAACTCTTTGGTCCCCAAAGATAAACTTCAACAAATACTGTTTACCATTTTGGACAATGTCGAGCATGATGTTGGCATAGGGAATTCCCACCAAAACTTTGGGATGGAACTCTCTTGCCCACAGGTCACACTACCATGAGTGGCCTGCCTAACTGTGCCAGAGAGTGAGCTGGGGTTGCCCTCCACCAAATGGACGGTGGAAGGATCAGGTTGTTCAACACTTCTCCTAGCCGTTACAACAGAGTCCTCTGTGCTCGTCCCCATTTGGGGGTAAGTTAGTTTCTTGGGAGGCATGATGACTCTGCGAGCCCTCTGCTCTCTTGGTGCTTCTGACTCTGGCACCACAGGCTCTTCTTCAGGAGTAAGTTCAGGTAACATTGCTGGTTCTGGAACCTCTGATTCAGAAGTCGACTGACGTATGGAATCTCTAGAGTCCTCCTCAGCGCAAGTGTCAGGAACATCTTCCCAGTAATCAGCTGAGGGACTGAAGGGTATGAATTCAGTAGCCTCCGGATTCAGCGTTGCATCTGGGGTATCCCCTCCATTTGGGAGATCTATGGCGGACGTTCCCAGAGTCTAGGGAGGCCACAGCCAGTCCAGTTCTCCACCTTCTTCTGTACTCAATTGGGAGGCCTCCCCATCTTTGGCTCGAGAGGTCTGGGACCGAGTGTTCGGCCTAGGAATATCCAGGATAGAGGCCGGTTCAGGGGAGTCTCTCACGGGAGGTATTCTGACTGCCTCAGCAAGTGGGAGCAGGTGGTTCCGATGCCACATCTTCAGTGGACCCACCTTTCCTTCTTGCTTTAGTTTGTAGACAGGCAAACCGGGCAACTTCCTACAGACAACATAGGGCTCAGATCTCCACCTGTCGGCAAGCTTGTGTTTTCCAGGGACCCCCAGATTGCGTAGCAGTACTCGGTCCCCGGGCTGCAGATCTTGCACTCGAACCTTCAGATCAAAATTTCTCTTGTTGCGGGCCCCCCTTTGATCCGAAGCCGCCTGGGCTTGTTCATAGGCCACCTGCAAGCTACGTCTAAGTCTGTCCACGTATCCCTTGTGGGATGTAGCTGAGGTATTGTCTATAGAAGTGCCAAAGGCCAGGTCCACAGGTAGCCTTGCTTCTCTCCCAAACATAAGTCGATAAGGGGAGTAGCCAGTGGCGTCACTTGTGGTACAGTTATAGGCATGTACTAGGGCTGATATGTGCTGACTCCAGTGTTGCTTCTTCTCTGTTTCTAAGGTTCCCAACATGTTGAGCAGGGTCCGGTTAAATCTCTCCGGCTGAGCATCTCCTTGTGGGTGGTAAGGCGTGGTTCTGGTCTTCTTTATTCCTAATGAATCCAAAAGTCTTCGGATCAACCGACTCTCAAAGTCCCTTCCTTGATCTGAGTGGAGTCTCTGTGGTAGTCCGTAATGGACAAAATACTTCTCCATAAGTATCTTGGCCACGGTGGATGCCTTCTGGTCTTTGGTTGGGAAAGCTTGAGCATAGCGGGTGAAATGGTCGGTTATTACCAGAACATTCCCCAATCCACTCAGGTCGGGTTCGAGGCAGAGAAAGTCAATGCATACCAGATCCATTGGGCCTTGACTCTGTAAGTGGCCCATTGGGGCAGCTTGATGGGGTAGGGTCTTTCTCTGAATGCATCGTGCACAGGAATGGCAATACTCCTCTACTTCTGCCCTCATGCAGGGCCAATAGAACCGATTTCTGACAAGCTGGAAGGTCCTTTCTGCCCCTAGGTGACCATGATGGTCATGCAGGGCAATTAGTACAGTCTCTCGGTGCTTCTCTGGAAGAAATAACTGCCACTTATCTTCTGAGTCATCAGAGGGGCCCCTTCGGTAGACCACTCCCTGATGTACCTGTAGCCTGTCCAATTCCTTCCTCAACAGGCGAGCCTCCTTTGAGGGGTGATGTAGGAATTTGTTGGGATCCTGATTCTCCAGGGCTTCGAGGACCAATCTCCCCATGGGGTCTTCCAATTGGTCACACCTCAACTCCTTCTTGGACAGTCTCGGTAGGTTGTCTTCCTCCAGTTGAGTTACCCCACAATAGTGTTTGGGGACTCCTACCATGGTAACCCCTATTTCTTCTGCTCTGGAGCCTCCTCTGGCTTGGAATTCAGCCCCTTGACAAAGGGCCCGCACCCCGTCCGGTGCCACTTGGGTCCAATCTTCCCAGTCATTTGTCGTGGCATGAGACCTCCGGGACAGGGCATCTGCATCCCTATTTCCGGCTCCTGGTCTGTACTTCAGACTGAAGTTGAATCCAGACAATGCGGCCAACCACCTGTGTCCGGTGGCATCTAGTTTCGCGGTGGTGAAGAGGTAGGTCAGGGGGTTGTTGTCTGTCTTCACAGTAAACTCTGCCCCATACAAGTAGTCTTTTAGCTTGTCTACTACCGCCCATTTGAGGGCCAGGAATTCCAGCTTATGAGTGGGGTAATTCTTTTCTGAGGGGGTCAGGCTCCTGCTCACATAGGCCACTGGTCGCAGTTGTCCTTCATGTTCTTGGTAGAGTACACCACCTAGACCCTCATGGCTGGCATCCACATGTAATTCATAAGGTCTGGTAGGGTCGGCGTAGGCCAGGACTGGGGCAGTGGTTAAGCTCCTCTTCAGAGCATGAAAGGCCTCTTCACACCTTGGGTTCCACTGATCTTGAACTGACTCACCAGGCCTCCTGGGCCCTGAGTCATCCTCTTCCCCTTCTGCCTTTAGCAATTCATTCAACGGGCGGGCAATCCGAGCAAACCCCTCCACAAACCTCCTATAATAGGAGCAGAACCCCAGGAAGGATCTGAGCTCTGTTACTGTGGTGGGTCGTGGCCAGGAAGTGACTGCTTCCAACTTCTCAGGATCTGTGGCCACCCCTTCTTCAGACACTATGTGCCCCAGATAGTTCACAGAAGACTGGTAGAACCGACACTTCTCGGGGGAAAGCTTAAGTCCCTCTTCGCTGAGTCTTCTCAATACTTTCTCCAACCTGGCTTCATGTTCTTCCAAGGTTCTTCCAAAGACAATGACATCGTCCAAGTACACAAGGACTTCTATAAGATTCATGTCTCCAACAGTCTTCTCCATAAGGCGTTGAAAGGTAGCAGGAGCTCCAGACAGACCCTGAGGCATCCTATTGAATTCGAAGAATCCCACCGGGGTTATGAAGGCTGTCTTCTCCCTGTCTTCTGGGTGCATAGGGATTTGATAGTACCCACTCTTGAGGTCCATCACACTGAACCATTTGGCTCCAGACAAACTTTGTAGGGCATCTTCTATCCTTGGCGTGGTGTATTGGTCAGGGATGGTTCTCCTGTTGAGAGTCCTGTAATCGATACAAAGCCTCAACGACCCATTCTTCTTTCTGACCACCACGATTGGGGAGGCATAGGGACTTCTAGACTCCCGGATCACACCAGTCTTCTTTAGTTCTACAAGTTGTTCCCTCAGATCCTCCAGATCTGCCAGGGGGACCCGCCTGACCCTCTCTCGGAAGGGCTTATCTTCTTGGAGGCGGATCCGATGGGTGGCACTTCTTGCACACCCCACATCGAATTCATCTTCGGAAAAGATCTTCTCCCACCTGGTCAGCTGGGCCTTGGCTCTTTCTTTCCAAGCCCTGGGTAGGTTCGGGTTTTCCACGGACAGTTTCTCCCAAACATCTCCTCCGTCACCCGTCCCCTTGACTTCGGACCAAGTGACCGGGGCAGCAGGGCTCACCTGACCAAGCAACACTCTGGCAGGGATCTCCATGGGTCCTCCCGTAGTGTTCCTAACACTCACCGGAACTCTGCCATGGGCCTTCTTCAGAGCCTTGAACGGAATCACTTCTGGTATCACTTCCAGGCCTGAGGACTCTTCCCTTGGGTCTGATTCCAGCATGACAAAGGGGCCAGGTTGTTCCCACGAAAGCTTCACAGTGGCCCTAAGACAGGTTACTTCTCCGGGCTGTAGCACTACTCCTTCTCTGCCAAGTCTCCACACCTTCCCTATCCCCTCTCCCGGGGTCTTCTGCTCTAAGACCAGTCGTTGGTAGGCCGTCTTTAGCATGGGATGGATTTTGGTGGCTGAATGGTTTCTCTCTTTCACTAGAGGGGTCAGGAGTCTCCTGACTAGATCCGTGTTTGTCCCAATGATCAGGGAAATCTTGCTGGCTCCAGGCGGCCGGGGACACACAACTGCCAGGGTGTCAAACACTTCAGCCTTCCCAGCCACGGATGGGTCGAAAGTCATCTTTATGGGCAGGTACCCATCATAAGGGAAACTCTGGGTTCCAAGTCCCCATATCTCCAGCTCTTCTATCTTCTGGATAGGCAGATGACTCAAGTGCCTATCATAGAAGTCCCGGTATAGTAAAGTCACCTGTGCTCCGGTGTCCAAAAGAGCTTTAGTATAGACTCCTTCCACTTGAATGGGCACAGTAGGAGACGGGCCCACCAGTTCCTTTGGGTATGGCCGGACTGGGGTCACCTCTTTTTTTTGGCTTTCGACCCTTGCCCTGCTCCTTTTGGACTTTAATTTTTCCTGAGCCTGGCATGCATTGACTTTCTCCCTCTCAATGGGGGCACAAACCCGCTGAGGGATGTTATTGTTCCTTTTAGGTGGATGTTCCTTCTTTGGGGTGCTGTACTTCCACTGAGGGGTCTTGCCCCCTCCCTCTGGGGTACATCTTGGTGGGGGTGTACTATACCTCCTCCTAGGAGTTTTGTCTCCTCCATTCTTGGCCTTTTTTTTTAGTTTGGAGCGCACTGAAGATGATGGGCACCCGGTTGACTCCTTCACCGGGGCCCTTTGGAGTTTCCCGCCGGCTTGCAATTATCGGTTCTCTTCTTCTTTGGGCTGGAGCATACGTTAGCAAAGTGGCCACTCCCTCCGCAGTTATAGCAAATCACCTCTTCTCGGTCCTGTAGGGAGGCCGGTGCTGAGGTGTTCGGGAACAACTCCTTTCTTGGGCTTGGTTTCTCTCGTCTTCTCTGATCTTTCTCCATCAAAGAGGTCAGCATCTCCAACACTTGGGCCATTTGCGATTTCAGAGTGTCAACCTCCGCATCTCTTTCTGGGCTCTTGACCGAATGGACAAACACTGGTACAGGTGTGACATTCGCCTTGGCCACCTGCTGATCTTCCTGCAGCGCCTCTTCGTCCCTAATAATTTTTATTAGATCAGAGTAGGTTAGTGACATTCCTCCTCCTGAGGTTTTCAGGTGCAGCCAGACCGGGTCTGAGCGCCGCGCTCCCCTCATGATCTGCTTCATGCGTGCTTCATCTGCATCTTTGGGCAGCATTCCCTTCTTCAGTACAATCTTGCATAACTGCCTGTTCAGCCTTCTAACATATTCTGACAGTTTCTCATTCGGCTGCTGGAGAGTGTGTTCAATTTGATAAATCATCTCTGACACCTTCTCCAGCTGACCAAACTCTTCCTGCAGCATGGCCAGGCAATCTTGAGCTGTACAGTTTTCATTTCCAAACCGGAAGCTCCTCACCGCTTCTGCCGCGGCACCTTTCAGACTTTCTAAGACTCGCTGTCTCTTCTGTGCCTCAGGCACCTCCCATGCTTCTACTGCCTGCAATGCCTGTTCCACCCAAGTGTCAAAATCTTCCTCCCCCGCAGGGACGGGGAGCTTCCCTGAGAAGGTGCTAAGCTTCCGGTAACCGGCCTCCACATGCACCGTACTGCTTTTCTGGCACTTAATTACAAGGTCTCCTAGAGCATTCAACAATTCAGGCCCTATAGCGGCCAGCGGTGATCCCGGGCTTAATAGTTCCTTAAGCTTTTCTGCTTTAGGGGATAGTGGTGGAGATAATTGTGGGGGTGATGGCTTTGGTGTCTGAAACCATTCTTCCTTCACTGGCAGCGTATGTATCAAGTGATAGATCTGATTATCTATGGCTTGTATACTCTGACTTTTAAAATGCTCTGGGATTTCCTTTTTCCATTCTACCAGTGCGTATGTAAACGAGATCACTGGATCTGGCCTAAAATCCATCACCCATGCTTTGTGGCTCGGAGACAGTAACAATACGAGCTGTTTTATCTCCTCTTCCTTCCATCTTTCCCCCGGGAGTACAATGACTACCGCCGCGGTTGGATCGGCGCCAATCGCTGCGCACCACTGTGACATTGCCAGCGGGTCCATGCTGGTACTTCTGACCGGCTTGATTGCAGCGTGCAACGTACAAGGATCCCGGACTCTAGCCCCCACGTGTAGCGCTACCCCCAGTTAAGAGAGCCGCTGATATTGATTTGGGCCCTGCAGTGCACCGCTGTCAACCCCCGGCAATCGGCTCTAACCTCCCGTGGCACAGCTGGTGATAGAGAGATAGGACCGCGTGATCGCAACTGTTGGTGACGCAGTCCTATAACAAACATACACAGAATATACTTTAAAACTCCTATTAAAGTAAGCGGAACTGACACCAAATGTACTTTACCCAGATATTTTACTGAGGCTAATGGGCAAGTAATAAACAACAGTATTACAAGTTGCAGATCCCTGCAATAAACAGTTATAAAGATAAACAGAGTAATCAGAATAATAAAGTATTGCTATGCAACTCTAGCGCTGCCCTTTTACAGCTACTTCCCCTCCTGGGTAGACTAACACCCAGCAATGTCTACCTATGCAGTCAGGCCTGACTGATCTAAATGGAAGTTCAGTGAAACAATATTTGCTAGCAATCTCTCGGTGGTGCACTTGAAGAACAACTTTGTAATCCCAACGAATAGTAAAGATAAAGTATCTGTCTTTAAACAGCTCTCACCACCTGGACAAGTCCAAGTCCCTTTCCTCCATCGATTCGTCTAGGAACAGGAATCCACCGACATCCAAGTCTTCAATCCTTCTGGTGTACTGCAGCAAGGAGGATTAGATGTCTCTAAGGCTCTGCTAGGCTGGCAGAGGGCTCTTTGGAAAGGAGCACACGGCCCGGGCTTCAGGCCTTGTGCACACAGCAGTTCAGCACAGACATCCTCTTTCTAGGAGAGGGGGGTCCCAAAGAGGCCGACCAAAACTCCGCCTCCCCTTTATAAAGTCTGCCCCAGCAGTCTCTGTTCTGGAGCAATGCACCCTGGGTGCTGCAAGATGTACTGGGAGATGTAGTCTCTCTCTCCTCTGCTTTCACTTCCATAATGTCTCTTTACTTCCTCCCGACTCCCCTCTCACCTGGAACTTCTTGTCTCTCTGCATTAAAGGGGAACACCCCGCTACACTTGTAAATTTGTGTACTGTATTTACTGTACATATTCTTAAGAAATAGAAAATTACATTAAAAAAAAATCTTCCATTGACCCCTGTAGAAGCACTGCTGGAGCCATTTAAGTTGTTCTCTAAGCAGATCAGCTTACCCTGCTTGACTTGGTAGTATTCCAGATATCTAAATCTCTATTGTAAATGCAGAAGATCTGAGATAATTTTTTGAATACTTGGAGGGGCTGATGTGAATTTTGAGGAGGAATTGTTTCATAATGCCCATAGTTGTAGGTGTCAGTGTGTCCTTAAAACTCATGTATTAAAACAGAATTTAAACCTAAAAACACGCAGGTGAAAATTAGGAGAAAATGTAGCGCTAATAAACGAAAATCACTAAACTAATATAATAACATTCACTAGTGAAACTGTGATAATCAAATTGTACTCCACGTGACATGTGATAAAATTCAAAAACAATAGTCCATAAAGTGAAATAATGTTCCAAAGAAGAAAGAAATATTCCAAAAAGAGATGTGTAGTCTTCTTAATAGAGAATATCTTCCACCCCACCGTGCACGTATCAGCTCCCCTTTGAAAATACACTCACCAGCTGTAAATGCCTCCCACTCTCGTGTTCGGCTCAAAGGCTTGCTAGTTAACCACTAGAAGGTGAACGACCATCAGCTGAAAGCTTGTGTGTCAACACAGGATGTTCCATACATGTAAAAATAAAAAGGTGCTCCAATAGTGTAAAATAGTAACGACCAAATTTATTCAAATACACAACCACACTTCAAATATTACACTCACATGATGTGAAAATAAAACCAGCCTTAAATCAATCACAGCAAGCAGAAAAAAGTGTAAGATGGCACTGCAGTGATTTGCGGTCACGGCGGACCCAAGGTGTACGCTCGGTACAGGTCTCTCACCCCCTCCTGTGCTCCGGGTCACAGCAGCCGTGTAGCGTTCTTAGCCTCAGCGTGTCACGATAATGTCAATGATAATGCAGCCATGCACCCGACGTTTCGTCACTAGGACTTATTCATGGGATTGGCTGCTCATTCCCTCACAACTTCCCTTTATGCTTTCCCACCTGCCTCTCACCAGAACTTCAATCCTGCACCTGCACACTTCCTGTGTCCCCATGACCGCAAAGTGCTAACATGCCGATGCCCGGTGACACACAGACATAACAGCTTGCGCTTGTTAGTGTGTAAAAAAATGCAAAACAATAGTTTAAATGGTTTAAAGCCTCACTGTTGAGAGTATGGTGTGCAGCAAACTAATAATAATACAAATAAAATGGAACACAAATCCATTTCAAATTTAAAATCATACCTGAAAAGAGAACCACTATAATTTGGTATAATAATTAATGGGGCTTAAGAAGCATCTATTTAGCAGGTCATAATGATTGCTAAAAACTAATTTAACTGTATCAAAAATACAGGAAAATAATTACATTTATTAAAATTATTAAAATTATTAAAATCTCCTCTAACAAAATAAGGAGGGCTGTCACATACATGATGTAACAATGGATGGTCTCATCAAAAGGGTCGTAAATGAGCCATCCACCGCAACACCCCAAATCCCAGAGCCATTCGGCACATGATGGCAACTGTGCTTCAAATTAACCCCGGATTCAGGTATATTTACAGGCACCAATGGTAAAGCCAAATAACTGCTGTCTGTAAGACCTCCCTCTTTTAAATAAAAATGTCACAACCGCAAAAGGCGAGGGGAAGACACTGTATAGAAACGTGCAAGTTACTGCACAATCCCAAACAGTGTCAACCCACATGGAACTAGATGCTCACTAATCAAATGAGCCTAATTATACGTAATATGAAGAATAATAAAAAAAAATGTGAAGAATAATAAAAAAACACCAAATCCTATTGGAACAGGCACAGTAGACAATTATTATAGAAAAAATCATTCTAAAAAAGTAGGAAAAAATAAAATGATCACTATAATTACTACAAAGCTGGTCAGAAATTATTATTATGAATTCATCACGTGTAATTCCACACATGTGGTGTACTTAATGTGGTGTCCATGCGGATTACTGTATGTAGGAAGGACCAAAAGGCTTCTGAGGGTACGAATATCTGAACATTTATCAAATATAAGAAAGGGGTTCCGCTTCCATAGTGTGTCATTACACTTTAAGGAAAAGCACAACCAGGATCCGTCTTTATTACAATTTTGTGGGATAGATGTTGTCTATCCAGCCTGGAGGGGTTCCAACAGGGTGAGAGACCTGTCCCAAAGGGAAACCCGCTGGATTTTTCTGCTCAAGTGTCTTAGCCCTAGAGGGTTAAACATTGAAGTCGACTTAAACTGTTTTATTAATAATTTCTGACCAGCTTTGTAGTAATTATAGTGATCATTTTATTTTTTCCTACTTTTTTAGAATGATTTTTTCTATAATAATTGTCTACTGTGCCTGTTCCAATAGGATTTGGTGTTTTTTTATTATTCTTCACATTTTTTTTTATTATTCTTCATATTACGTATAATTAGGCTCATTTGATTAGTGAGCATCTAGTTCCATGTGGGTTGACACTGTTTGGGATTGTGCAGTAACTTGCACGTTTCTATACAGTGTCTTCCCCTCGCCTTTTGCGGTTGTGACATTTTTATTTAAAAGAGGGAGGTCTTACAGACAGCAGTTATTTGGCTTTACCATTGGTGCCTGTAAATATACCTGAATCCGGGGTTAATTTGAAGCACAGTTGCCATCATGTGCCAAATGGCTCTGGGATTTGGGGTGTTGCGGTGGATGGCTCATTTACGACCCTTTTGATGAGACCATCCATTGTTACATCATGTATGTGACAGCCCTCCTTATTTTGTTAGAGGAGATTTTAATAATTTTAATAATTTTAATAAATGTAATTATTTTCCTGTATTTTTGATACAGTTAAATTAGTTTTTAGCAATCATTATGACCTGCTAAATAGATGCTTCTTAAGCCCCATTAATTATTATACCAAATTATAGTGGTTCTCTTTTCAGGTATGATTTTAAATTTGAAATGGATTTGTGTTCCATTTTATTTGTATTATTATTAGTTTGCTGCACACCATACTCTCAACAGTGAGGCTTTAAACCATTTAAACTATTGTTTTGCATTTTTTTACACACTAACAAGCGCAAGCTGTTATGTCTGTGTGTCACCGGGCATCGGCATGTTAGCACTTTGCGGTCATGGGGACACAGGAAGTGTGCAGGTGCAGGATTGAAGTTCTGGTGAGAGGCAGGTGGGAAAGCATAAAGGGAAGTTGTGAGGGAATGAGCAGCCAATCCCATGAATAAGTCCTAGTGACGAAACGTCGGGTGCATGGCTGCATTATCATTGACATTATCGTGACACGCTGAGGCTAAGAACGCTACACGGCTGCTGTGACCCGGAGCACAGGAGGGGGTGAGAGACCTGTACCGAGCGTACACCTTGGGTCCGCCGTGACCGCAAATCACTGCAGTGCCATCTTACACTTTTTTCTGCTTGCTGTGATTGATTTAAGGCTGGTTTTATTTTCACATCATGTGAGTGTAATATTTGAAGTGTGGTTGTGTATTTGAATAAATTTGGTCGTTACTATTTTACACTATTGGAGCACCTTTTTATTTTTACATGTATGGAACATCCTGTGTTGACACACAAGCTTTCAGCTGATGGTCGTTCACCTTCTAGTGGTTAACTAGCAAGCCTTTGAGCCGAACACGAGAGTGGGAGGCATTTACAGCTGGTGAGTGTATTTTCAAAGGGGAGCTGATACGTGCACGGTGGGGTGGAAGATATTCTCTATTAAGAAGACTACACATCTCTTTTTGGAATATTTCTTTCTTCTTTGGAACATTATTTCACTTTATGGACTATTGTTTTTGAATTTTATCACATGTCACGTGGAGTACAATTTGATTATCACAGTTTCACTAGTGAATGTTATTATATTAGTTTAGTGATTTTCGTTTATTAGCGCTACATTTTCTCCTAATTTTCACCTGCGTGTTTTTAGGTTTAAATTCTGTTTTCATATTTATCATTTTAAGTGGCAGCTTTAGTTAAATATATTTTTTCACATTTTTTTGTATTGGCGCAGTGGTGGTACAAGATATTAGGAGCGGTTGTATTTTGATACCTATTTTTATTGTCAAAACTCATGTATTGCTTGCTAAAGCTGCACTTCAGCTTTTTTCATTCCAGCCATATCTGTTTTTACACAGGCTGGGGGGTGTTTAAAATAATTAAATAATTAAGTATGGTTAGGCTTTAATCAAGGATCATCGTTGCTTTGTAAGGGCTAAAGCACAAAGGGGTAGTGTATGACTTAAAATATTGCTGTATTTCGGCACCAGGCATCCCGGCATGTTACGAATAGCTGCCTGTAAAAATATTTTTTTAAGCATAAACAGGCATATACATATGGACATACACCCAAGGATGCCCCTGTACAGACTTGAAAAAACATATCCTATAATTAATTTGTACAGACATACCTATGCGCAACAATTTTGGCTCCTGGGTGCCGAAATATGGTCTTAAATTGCATCATATGCCCCAATAGACTCGTTTGCATAAGTCCTAATATAAAAGAGTTATATGCTCAGTTCAGAGTCTACTGCTTCTTAATAAAGTAAAAGTCCCATGAATACTTTCTGTTTCTTCCTGCTGATGATGATAATTGGAAGCCTATAGTCACCTTCCTTCTATCCCTAAAAATAGTGGATGGAAAGTCTTCTGACAATGCCTGGTACCTTCTTGACAGGCATATCCTTTCACACGCCGGCATAATGCAAACTCTCCTACTTTGAAGATATATACTAGTGGTGCTGCAGCTTTATCTTACAGTACATACTTATCACAAAGCCATAACACTAAGAGATGGCTTACACTTAATTGACTCAGGCTTTGCTCTGTACAGACATTATTTTAAAAGCCAAATTTTATATACCCCTAAACCTTGGTTGTTAAATTATTGAATTCAAATATTGAGTCATCATGGCCATTTTGAAAGAGAAATCCAAACTATATGTATGTACTGTATGTATTTTTTCTTCCTGCAAAGTTTGTGCAAAGGCAGGTGAGTGTCTGTGTGTGCTTACATTTTTGCTAAAAAAAAGTCCTACTGTAGAGCAGACACCACAAATACCTGCAATAACCATCATTTGCTCATCAACAATACATATTTCGTAAACCAAGAACAAAAGTAGAAACGTGAACAGGCAATGTCTGGGTTGCTTTTGTTAGTACTTGACAGATATTGTAAGACAATTTTTATTTCTTTAAAAGCCCAATTACATCCTCCATGCACATGCCTTCAGCACTTCCCTCTCTGTCACCTACAGATGCCCCCCAACAGCAAGTGTTTTTTATACTTTATCAGTTGTCTTTAGGCAAGTGACATGTAACACACAAGTTCTCTTAGTCTTCGCTTCTTCTCTGGTGCTTGGTGGACCTCAGAGATGCACAAAGGGGTGCTATTGTGGAAACACCCTATGACGCCCTACATTCACCAGAAATGGGGTGAATGATGCTGGCTGTCATTAGGTCTGGAAAACTTGGGACATCTAGTGGTGGAAATGTATAAATTCCAAGGGAAACACTTTAGAGGAGGTAAGTATCATAGCCAGAGTTGTTTTATTTTTTTTAAACCGTGGCTAGTTTTTTTTAAATATATATATATATATATATATATATATATATATATATATATATATACATATATACTTTTATAAATAATCATAATCAGGACTTGGGCTTTGAAGTCTGGAATTCTGAATTAGCTATTACTTAAAGCAAGCCTGTTCCCCATTTTAAATATTTTAAAAAAAGAGCACACATCACAAATTTTTTAAAGAAGAAATATGTGTTTGTAAAACAGAAAACATCCATACTCACCTCTATGCTGCAGCATCGGAATGATGCTGCAACTGTCCCATGTTGGCTCTAAGACCGAGAAATGAGAAATCACATGACTGCTGATCCTTCAGTTCTTGGTCTGCTTAAAGTGGAAATCAGTGACCGTCAGTCATCAATCTCCACTCCAGCACATACTGAAGCACTGGAATGGAGAGGGGGTGGGAACAACTGGCTCCAGCTCTCAGCCGAGTGCTTAGAGATGGAGGCAGCTGTCAATAGGCAGCTGGGTGGATCCCAACAATATTGTCAGGATCCTTCCAGAGCATGGAATGGCTCTGCCATGTCAGCTGACAGCAGGCGATAACCCACTATAAGCTGTCTCTAGGTCACAGGAGAGCAGACGTAAGTGCACTCCTGCGACCCACAGGAGAGGTAAGGTTAAAAAAGCTTTGTTCATACTTCTGTTTTAAGAAAACCTTGTTACTGCTCCTCACTAAGTTTATTTCACTACTTGTTCCTGGGTATACCCACTGGTTCTTCTGGAGGGTATCCTAAAACGTACAGATTTTGACATCACTGTAAGATTAGTTTAAAAGTATGTAATGCACATTCAAGATAATTTGATCCCTAATTTAAACTAAATCCTTCATGTGTAAATTCTAAAAGATAAAATAAACCTATTTTAATCTAATTCTGCACACATTTAAAGGAAATCTATGGTCACAGCATACACTTTCATTTTATACCATCAGCGTAACAATACAAACAATAATTATTTTGACAATCCAATAAAAAAAAATTACCAAAACAATCTCCTTTCATGTTAGGAGTGCTGCATGTCTGCTGGATATCTCTTCATGCTTTGCAGCTTCTCCTCAGCAGTTTTCTTTCAATGTCTAAGGACTATATATCCCATGGTACCTTGCTGCCTACAAGCAGTGATTCATGTACCGACTCCGCCTCCTGAAACTCCTCTTCTCAACAACTCTGTAGTTCAGAAGGCAGGCTCTGTGCAATGTGTGACATGGCAGTGTCTACTCAATGGACATAATGAATATGTGTCACTGAATTCAAGGAGGCCAAGTTGTGGGGATCTTCACAACGTAAGTTTACAAACTTCAAGATTGTTCAGAATAATAGGAGTAGACTAGAAATAACTGAAATAAAATGTGGAAATGCATTTATGATTTCACATTTTGACCATACCATACATACATTTTACACATTATTATTTTTATTATTATTATACAGGATTTATATAGCGCCAACAGTTTACGCAGCGCTTTACAATATAATATAATTCTATATATTGTTATAAGCTGAATAAAAATTTGAAGGAGAATGAAAATGCTTGTTTAATTTGTAAAATTGAATGTTACAGTGCCTTGAAAAAGTATTTATAACCCTTGAAATTTTCCACATGTTACAACCAAAATCGTAAATTAATTTCATTAGAATTTTATGTGATAGACCAACTCAAAGAAAGGAAAATGATAAATGTTTTTCAAAATTGTTACAAATAAATATCTAAAAAGTGTGGCATGCATTTGTATTTGGCCCCATTTACTCTGATTTCCCTAACTAAGCCCAGGTTCACACTGGGCTGCGAGAGTGAAGCCGTGCGAGTTCAGCTGAACTCGCACGATTTCACTCCCGCTGGTCAGTCCCGATTTCGGCCGCGATTACAGAGACATCTGTGCAGGTTTCTACACAGATGTCAATGTAAATCGCGGGACAAAATCGCAAAAAGTGGTACAGAAACTACTTATTGAAATCGGTGCAGCACCGCAGATGCGGCGTTGCACCGATTAGGACGGTGTCATTGCCGGCAATTTGAGGCAAATACCGCCGTTTTGACATGCGATTTGACATGTCAAAACGCACCAGTGTGAACCAGGGCTAAAATCTAGTGGAAGCAATTGCCTTCAGAAGACACCTAATTAGTAAATAGAGTCCACCTGTGTGTAATTTTATCTCAGTATAAAAACAGCTCTGCTTTGAAGCTATGTTAGAGAACCATAGTGAACAAACAGCATCATGAAAGCCAAGGAACACACCAGACAGGTCAGGGATAAAGTTGTGGAGAAGTTTAAAGCAGGGTTAGGTTATAAAAAAATATCCCAAGCTTTGAACATCTCACGGAGCATTGTTCAATCCATCATTCAAAAATGGAAAGAGTATGGCACAACTGCAAACCTACCAAGACATGGCCGTCCACCTAAACTGACAGGCCGGGCAAGGAGAGCATTAATCAGAGAAGCAGCCAAGAGGCCCATGGTAACTCTGGAGGAGCTGCAGAGATCCACAGCTCAGGTGGGAGAATCTGTCCACAGGACAACTATTAGTCGTGTGTACTCCAAATGAAAGGTGCAACTTCACCTTTAACCACTAGTCCTGACTATTATCTAATTATTAAATTATAATTACATTATCATCGGCCGATTCCGTTGCTCTCATACCCAAACATCTCTATGCATAGGGGACAGCGTATATAAATGATTGACACAACACAGTTTTGCAAAAAGCCACATGGGGGACACAGCAAACATGTGGAAGAAGGTGCTCTGGTCAGATGAGACCAAAATTGAACATTTTGGCCAAAAAGCAAAACCTTATGTGAGGCGGAAAACTAACACTTCACATCACCCTGAACATACCATCCCCACCGTGAAACATGGTGGTGGCATCATCATGTTGTGGGGATGCTTTTCTTCAGCAGGGACAGAAAAGCTGGTCAGAGTTGATGGGAAGATGGATGGAGCCAAATACAGGGCAATCTTAGAAAAAAAACTGTTAGAGTCTGCAAAAGACTTGAGACTGGGGCGGAGGTTCACATTTCAGCAGAAAAAATAACCCTAAACATACATCTACGAAAAAGTAAGAATGGTCGGAGGGTGTGTTCTACCAAATCTTATTCCACATCCAGTAATAAATTACAAAAAATAAATTCCCCTAAGTGGACTTTGAAAGCATAGATCTAGAAAAATAGTTTGACACACTAGAGTGTAAGTAATGCAAATTTTATTTATAACAGAATTTAAAAACAGGAATTGGAATGTATACAGATCTGAAAATACAGCTTCAATGTTCAAGCATGAGAGCAAGTGTCTTCTGTCACCAGACGCGTTTCAAAATACACGTTTTTTTCTTCAGGGGTGTGTTTAGAAGACAGAGACGTATATCTACAGTACAACATTGTATAAAGTTATATAAAATTAGATATCATACAGAGAATTTTTGATAATAATTACAGTAAATGTTTGGGATATTGGTTGTAGACAACTTACATGCTTCATTGGTGTTGAAAATCATTCCAACTGTCATTTTTATGATTAAAACCAATATAAAGGGAAGCAGGAGTGTGCCTCAGTGTCGATGGCAAATGCAGTTCATTCTGTTTTGGAGATAGCTCAAAGGACCTGTGAGGGCGCAGTTGCCCAATGTGCCAAGAAGGTATGTGCAAAGGCACTGGGGTTCACAAGAGGGCAGTTTAGGCCTACAAATCAATATATATATATATACTTTATATATATAGGTATGGTGATGTCAAGGTCACCTGTGGCCAGGTGACAGATGCACACCATAGGGGGACAAGAGTGCACCGAAAGGTAGTGAACCCTATGGCTGACTGCTGCGGATAGGAAACTGGGTGGTTGTGGAAAGCGGGACCAGAGGAGCACAACCGGGATCCTAACGGAAGCTAGAGCCAAGATTCCCCAGGGCGCGGAGTCTAAGACCCAGCTGGTCTTCTCCAGGGCCTCTAGTGGTGAGGATGTTATGCTGCAGGCTGGGACCAGGTCGCGGCCCCTGGAGTTTCCTAGCTCACGCCCCGTAGGATAAGGGGAAAAGAGGGGAAGCAGCAGCACACGATAAGAGAGAACCGAATAACAAGCTGAAGGTCAGGGGCCACAAGCAGACAAGGATAACGAAGAACGAGCCGAAGGTCAAGGGTCACGAGCAGACAGGGATAGTCGGGGACAAGCCAATAACGTAACAGAGAGACAGACGTAGCACACGGCAGGCAGGAACCCAAACACAAAATGCCTAACAAACACGTTGATCAGCAAAGCAGGCTTGCAGTGCACAGGTTAATATAGTGTTCTGTGATAGGGCCTGGGGTGGAGTCAGGCTGGGAGGAGATTATAAAGGAAGCCAGGTGAAAGGGTTCTGGCCTCTAAGATGAACACATGGGAAGGAAGGTAAGCTGACAGACAAACACTACTGCATATCCATGACAGTACCCTCCCTCTTATGGGCCCTCCCCCGCCTGGGCCCAGGCTTAAAGGGAAATCTCAGATGAAACCTCCTCAACAGATGAGGTGCAACGACATCAGATGCAGCGATCCAAGACGCCTCCTCAGGACCAAAACCTCTCCAATGCACAAGGTACTGAAGAATACCTCTGCAGAGCCGAGAATCCAGAACTTGTCTAACCTCGTACTTTAGATTATCCTCAGAGACCAGAACCGAGGTAGGGAGATGACAAGAAGATCTATTGAGGACCAAAGGCTCTCTAGGAATAAGCAAGGGCATGAGAGGATCAACAGAAATCTGAGGAGGGTCCCCTAGACCCTTAAAGATGAACTGGTCATCTAGCACAGGACCATCAAACTGGGCAGATGTCAGTGGAACCCTGAAGTCAGGTTGGTTAGAGGGTGACATGTCACAGGAGTCAAGCTGAATAGCTGAAAAACAAGCAGAATGTCCTGAACAAGAAAAAGTAGGCGGCTCACTGGGCATGGGCTGGACTGGCATAACTAGTACAGAGGCCGAGTGAATAGTAGAGTCAGGTGTAGCGACTACCTGAATCGCATCGCAAGACGTAGCGACTGCAGGACTTGTAGACAAGCTAGCCTGGCTGTGCGTCCAAGGGCGATTAGGGACAGAGAAATGTAAATGGTTATGCGACCTGGAATGAATGACCGGCTCAGGTTCACAGGGGGCAACCTTGGGTAGGCAGGACGAGGAACAGGAGGAACCCCAAGCCAGGATCTGTCCAGTAGTCCAGTCCACATGAGGAGAATGGAGCTGTAACCATGGGAGACCCAAAATTATAGGTGTTGAGGCCTTGGGTAAGATAAGGAAGGATATCCACTCCTGGTGGAGTGTCCCTACCGACATCTTAACAGGGAGGGTCTGGAAGCGGATAGGTCCCCCTGGGAGAACAGTACCATCAATCGCCAAGACCACCAATGGCCTGATGAGGGGCAAAAGAGTAAGTCTCATGGACGACGCGATTTCCCAGTCCATGAAATTACCAGCGGCTCCGGAATCCAGATATGCTGAGACCGAATGAGAAGAAGCACCAACATGAAGGAACACAGAAAGCAGAAGACGAGAAGGGGAAGGTGATATTTCTGGGTCCAATACTCCACTTTCCAGATGAAGTGGACCCAAAAGTTTTTCTGGACAAAGAGAGCAAGTGTCACGAAAATGACCTTTGCCCCCACAGTAGAGACACAGGCCTAGAGTTCTGCGCCTAGCACGTTCCTCTGGGGATAGCCTGGTCCTGCCCAGCTGCATGGGTTCCTCAGCTGGCAGGAGATGCTCCACGGGTCGAGGAGAGTGGAGCTCAGGCTGACTAAGGACCAAGGAGTGCTGGCGCCGCTTTTCTAGGGTCCTTTCCTGAAAGCGAATATCGATCTGGTTACACAAGGAGATAACTCCGCCCAGATCAGTGGGGATGGTTCTTCCTGCTAATTCATCCTTCACTCTATCAGAAAGGCCATGCAAAAAGGTTGCGACTAAGGCCTCATTGTTCCAGCTCAACTCAGCCGACAGTATGCGGAAATTAAGGGCGTACTGTCCCTCTGAAGCAGACTCTTGGCGGAGACGTAGAAGGGAGCTGGCCGCTGAAGAGACACGAGCCGGTTCTTCAAAGATATTCCGAAAAAGTTTCAAGAAGCCAGACAGGCTAGAAACCACTGGATCATTCAGTTCCCACAGAGGGGCTGCCAAAGCTAAAGCTTCACCGGAGAGGAGGGAAATGATATAGGCTACCTTTGCCCTATCAGACAGAAAGTGCAGGCCTTGGAGTCCCCAGAGAAACGGAACGGAGCTGGCAGTGTTAGTGAGTGTGTGGCTGCGACTGGTGCGATAGGTACCACCGCTGGTTGTACTTGAGGTTGCGGATTCGGGGTTCCCAAGGAGGCCTGAAGCTGCTCGAATCGAGAAGCCAGATCCTGGAGGAATCGCATCACCTGAGTCTGATTCGATTCCTGGGTTTCAAGTCTGTGGACTATGCCCCGCAATGGATCATCCGTGGGGATCAGGATGTCAGCCGGGTCCATGGCTGATCAAACTGTCAAGGTCACCTGTGGCCAGGTGACAGATGCACACCGTAGGGGGACAGGAGTGCACCGCAAGGTAGTGAACCCTATGGCTGACTGCTGCGGATAGGAAACTGGGTGGTTGTGGAAAGCGGGACCAGAGGAGCACAACCGTGATCCTAACGGAAGCTAGAGCCAAGATTCCCCAGGGCGCGGAGTCTAAGACCCAGCTGGTCTTCTCCAGGGCCTCTAGTGGTGAGGATGTTATGCTGCAGGCTGGGACCAGGTCGCGGCCCCTGGAGTTTCCTAGCTCACGCCCCGTAGGATAAGGGGAAAAGAGGGGAAGCAGCAGCACACGATAAGAGAGAACCGAATAACAAGCTGAAGGTCAGGGGCCACAAGCAGACAAGGATAACGAAGAACGAGCCGAAGGTCAAGGGTCACGAGCAGACAGGGATAGTCGGGGACAAGCCAATAACGTAACAGAGAGACAGACGTAGCACACGGCAGGCAGGAACCCGAACACACAATGCCTAACAAACACGTTGATCAGCAAAGCAGGCTTGCAGTGCACAGGTTAATATAGTGTTCTGTGATAGGGCCTGGGGTGGAGTCAGGCTGGGAGGAGATTATAAAGGAAGCCAGGTGAAAGGGTTCTGGCCTCTAAGATGAACACATGGGAAGGAAGGTAAGCTGACAGACAAACACTACTGCATATCCATGACAGGTGACAAATGTATCCTGCATATTGTAACCAATGCAAAAAATAAAGTAAAAATGATGGTGAGATTAATGGCTGGATATGCCTTTTAATAATAAAGTTGCATATACTTCATATCTTCTATTATAATTCAGTATCTCTAGCAGTGCACTTTACTGTCATGTTATGCTGAGCATGATCAATGCTATACAATATTTGTTTAGATAAAAATAATAAATAAAAATAAAAGTAATTTTATAAGCATATTAAGCGATCAATGGTAGTGAACGTGAACTAGCAGGCACTTGAGATATACGTCTCTGTCTTCTAAACACCCCTGAAGAAAAAAATGGTGTATTTTGAAACGCGTCGGGTGACAGAAGACACTTGCTCTCATGCTTGAACATTAAAGCTGTATTTTCAGATCTGTATACATTCCAATTCCTGTTTTTAAATTTTGTTATAAATACATTTTGCATTACTTACGCTCTAGTGTGTCAAACTATTTTTCTAGATCTATGCTTTCAAAGTCCACTTAGGGGAATTTCTTGTTTGTAAACATACAGCCAAAGCTACAATGGAATAGTTTAGATCAAAGCATATTCATGTGTTAGAATTGCCCAGTCAAAGACCTAAATCCAATTAAGAATCTGTGACAAGACTTGAAAATTGCTGTGCACAGACACTCTCCATCCAATCTGACAGAGCTTGAGCTATTTTGCAAAGAAGAATGGACAAAAATGTCACTCTCTAGATGTACAAAGCTGGTAAAGACATCCCCCAAAAGACTTGCAGCTGTAATTGCAATGGAAGATGGTTCTACAAAGTATTGACTCAGGGGGGCTGAATACAAATGCACGTCACACTTTTCACATATTTATTTATAAAAAATGTTGAAAACCATTTATCATTTTCCTTCCACTTCACAATTATGTGCCACTTTTTGTTGGTTTATCACATAAAATCCCAATAAAATACATTTACTTTTTTGGTTGTAACATGACAAAATGTGGAACATTTCAAGGGGTATGATTACTTTTTCAAGGCACTGTATATTTTATTATTGTCCAAGGCCCATTTATGTCTTAAATAGCCCACCTGGATAACCAGTGTTTACTTTAAATGGGCAAAAAAAAAATGAACTGGAAAATAAAAGATACAACTTTCTCTTCCTCATTGGTGGTTAGAAGCAACCACAATTTCACTTGTTTTAGACCTTTATTAAGGCCACCCTCTAAACAACATAGGCAAATAAATGTAACTGAATAGAGGCAGGGGTGCTTAGTGTTGACAAGCCAGATCTGACCGCTGTCAGCAAAGTTGTATCTCGATATAGTAATATCAGTTTGAATCCCTTCCCATCGCCTGAGCTCCAGAGGATGTTGGTAAAGATATAGGAAGTGAGTTGGCAAGAGGATATTCACATGCCTAATTGGACTGACAGGCCTGTGGACATTGTTTATTTATTCATTGTTTTGTGATGAACGGAGCTGAAAGATATTCCTACTTTAGTCCATGCTGATATAGAGCCGAACAGTGTCTGGCTCCAGGCAACGTAAACCAGGACAAAGCTTCCCATGTAGCATTACTTTTCTGTCTGTCCTGCAGCAATAGGCGGTGACCTCAGACCTGGGAGAATTTATTATAGAGATAATTGTATGAAAAGTTTGCTGCACTCCTCTGTTTCTTTTAATCCAGCCATTATTAGATGGTTTAAACCAATATCAGCAGTAGAACAGCATTACTTATTCTGAAAGCAGCTCATTTATGTTAGTTTGGGATGGATCTAAACTGACTTTCTCTATTGTTCTTGGTATTAGAAATATCCACAATGACATGCATTCTGGTTTATATAATGATATCTCATGCAACTTGTCAATATCTTTAAAGCTGTTATTTATTTATTACAGGTACTTATATAGCACTGTCAATTTATGAAGGAACTTACAATCTAAGGCCCCTAACTCACACTCATTCATACACATACTAGGGCTAATTTAGACAGAATCAAATTAACCTACCAGCATGTCTTCGGAGTGTGGGAGGAAACCCATGCAAGCACAGGGAGAACATGCAAACTCCAGGCAGGTAGTGTTGTGGAAATCGAACTGGCAATTCTAGTGCTGCTAGACCGAAGTGCAAACCACTTAGTCACTGTTTAATCATTTTATATTTTGTCTTCCCTGGTCCTTCATCAAATTGCTAATGAGTTTTTAAAACAAAACTGTATTTTAAATCTAGTGACCTCATCACTGGAACATTGTGCTGCATAATGCAATGCAGAAAGATCATGGCTGACAGGAGGGACTGGCAGGGTGCTGTGCATAGATTCCTGAAAACACCACAGAGCTGCTTACTCCTCTCAAGAGCCCTCAGCCCTAATATAAGCAGTGGGCTGGCTCTTGAAAGGAGTTGCGCAATTTTCAAAGTGCCTTGTTGGGTGGGCACTGAAGTTGTTCAAGTCAGCCCTCTCAGTAGCTCAGCCTTCCCTGCACCTGCTTAAAGAGTGACTAAAGTCTCTAAAGCCCTGATCCTCCTCTTTTGGGGTCCCTCAGTGGCGCTCCTGTCTCCTCCTCTTCTCGAGTGCCCCGTTGCAGAGCCAAGCTCGCTCGGGGCACTCGTGCTGGCGCGCTCCCGTGTCCTGCTGCTACGACTATTGACACAGACAGCAGGACTCGGCCCTGGCTCCCTCGCGTCATTGGATTTGATTGACGCTGTTATCAATCTATCCAATTAGGACCAGAGACAACGGCTGGAGCCGGTGTGCTCGTCCCTGCCGCTGGAAAGATCGGGTTCAGGTAAGTATAAGGGAGGCTCTGGGGGGCTGCAGCACAGGAGGTTTTTCACCTTAATGGATAGAATCCATTAAGGTGAAAAACCTTGGGGGTTTACAAACCCTTTAATGATTACAATACCTATTAAAAAGTTGAGAGGCTGGCGGGCCACTGTTGGGAGGTGGGGGAGCAGGGTGAGCTAAGCTGCTGAGAGAATGACTTTAGTGCTACCACTGTAAACATTAAGGAAGGCTTATTCCACAGTGCCTGCAGCTGCAAAGGTCATTGAGGGCTTGTTTTAAAGCCGATTTACTGTGTGTTAAAAATATGATCATGTATAAATAAGTTAATGTTCATATATCCATGGCCGGGACACAGTACATCAGGATTACCTGGCAACTATGGATTACATTTTAGTGTAGTTTCCAAATTGATAGGTATCATGCAGCTTTCCAGATTCCTCCTTACAGGTTCTGACCAGCTTATTAACAACATAAGGTTCCGATCTGCTTTGTATAAAACTTTATTTAGGGTTATAAAAATTTTACGTAAAATTGGATGCATTTTGAAGCATTGGGGATTCCAAGCCATAGACTGTTTAACCTGATTGTCAGGCTATGAGGAAGAGGGCGTGATCCTTGAAGCCGTTTTGGACGCTATGAAGTTTTCTCATGCCAAATTTTTATTAATTTGTGCATGTCATGCATGCATTTGTGATGGTATCACTTGTATTATTGATTTAATAAAATTGTGTTATGATAATGAGCTAGGTTGGTGCGCCCTCTCTTTCTTATTGTTTTGCTATCCTGGATAATAAAAAGCTATTTTTGGTGATTGAATATTCTTCTCGTGTCTGTGAGGCTTTCCTAACAGTTCAAAATACTTTTCAGTTAACTGACTTTTTCTATACAGGCTCCAGGGCCAGTTCACACCATAGAAACGCAGTCTGGATGCGTTCCAGATGCTTTTCTGCATGCACTTTTTTTACGTGTTTTTGATGCGTTCCAGTGCGTTTTTGATTCAGTCCCCCTCTTTTATCCTAACCTCAAATAAGGACAGGCGTGTTCCAGTGCATTTTTGGTGCGTTTAGGCTCGTTCCAGTGTGTTTTTGATGTGTTTTACACCGTTCCAGTACAGTCCGGTGCAGGAAAAATGCAGCATGTTCTACTTTTTTTTCTGGAACTGGAACACACTGGAACTTCAAGCACTGGTGTAAACCATGCCATTGGAAACTATATAACCTACTTCCCATGTGTTTTTGATGGAGAAAGAAAACGCACTGGACTGCATGGGGTGTGAACTGGCTCTCAGTCTATCTGTTAGCACTTGGTTGACTGTGCAAGGATATTAAATGATATTAAACTATAAGGTCAACTGAGGAAGGAAATGATGCTCATGATGGTGGTTAAGATGTGGTATTTGAAGTAAAACCAGCTCAATATATAAAAGAAATGTGTGATGGTATTCCACAGAAATGTAAACGCACATTCCACTTTGACTTGTGAGTGGTCCCTTGCCATCCTCATCTACAATGCAAGGCTACTGGCTCTGCATTGAAATTGATGATATCATTGTGGGACAGACTGGAGTACAGAAGAGACTACAGAGGATCAGCAAAGAGTATGATTAGTATTACACCTCATTCCCCACCCTCTAAAGTTAACGAGTACAGGGGGTCCCCGACTTACGAACGCCCAACTTACGAACCCCTCCTACTTACGAACCGGGCGCTGCAGGGACCATCTGGCGCTCTGAGCGGTCCATCTGCTGTTCTGTGCATGCGCGGCCAGACGGAGCCTCGGAAAATGTCGGAAATGTCCGTAATTCGCCGCGCATGCGCAGAACGGCATTCAACGGAACATCGGAAATGTCCGTAATTGTCGTTCTGCGCATGCGCGGCCGACTTACGAATATTTCCATATTACAAACAGAAGGAAAGTCCCTAACGGGTTCGTAACCCGGGGACCCCCTGTATTTAACCAATTGAGTGCGTGGGGGGGAACATAAGTATTTTTTTTTTTGTAATTCCCAGAGTTGGACTTGAAAACACAGGGAACATTACCTATATTTACTTTATGTTATGGAGAAGAGGGGAATGGGAGTTGTTAGTAGTCCTATCCTACACTGCTTTGGTATTCTAGGACAGCAAGTATGTTTCTGGCAGGATCGCTAGGTAGAAATTAATTAGAGAAAGCTTGAACAGAAGAAAGCAAATGCAGCCTCTACATCTAAGACTAGTAAGATGCAATATATTACTTTTTGTTCTTGGGTTTAGATACACTTCTACAATTCTAAAGTCAGTCTGTTTGATTTACCTGCAGGCTGCAGCTTGTAACTTCCCATTTGAGGAATACTTCAAGGATAATGGAGGGGACAGAGCTGGGGTATGAATATTAATTATGATACTTAAATTAGGATGGGGCAATCCTGAGGCCTACACCATTACAATGTTCCTAGTGGTGGGAATGCCTACACATTCAGGTGGCCTGGTAAACTCATTCAAAGTGAAGATACAAAACAGGAGCCCTGGGCAACTATAACTCCTTTATTTTTTACTTCATTCAAACAAAAACTGTGACTTCTGTCTGTATATAACAGGTACACTTTATTAGGGTGGCTTGTGTAGTTCCTGTTTAAAATCTGTGTGCATCCTATGTCCAAAGGAAAGATTTTTTGGTCACCCCAGGTAAATTTCCAAATCATTAGCACAACATGAACGAAATATGTTTTTTTAATTATTATAAACACATACCATCCTCCTATATTAAGTAAATCTGCTGCCAAATATTAGAAATAAAGAATTAGCTCCCATCTGCTTGCAGCTGTGCAATGGACTGCAGACCCTAACTGGGAAAGGTCTCATATTAACAATATCTGAGATGGAAAATATAACCTACTAGCAAGGTCATTGCCAAGGAAATATAGTAAACATTTAGTCCCTGTGGATCCCGGTGAGCAATTCATATTGTCCCTGCGTGCGTTCTAAGCTGGATTTTGTAGATTTTCTATTCTGCTTTGCCAATTGTCCAAACAGATGGAGATGGGATAGAATATACTGTATATGTCACGACTTACTAGCCATCTTGTACTCCTTATTGTATCACTGAAGATCTGAGAAGAAGGCAAAAAATAGGTCAAAAGATACTCGTACTTTCACGCTGTGAATAAAGTTAATAGACTATGCTCGGTTCTTCCAGTGATGAAGGTTTTTGATTTTTGGAAGTGTCTACTCCAGTGCACTTCTCCATACTGTGTGTTTGAAATCGTGGGGGTGATTGCAGATTGTGCAAAATATAAGTGTGCTGGGACATGGTCATCTAAAGCCCAGGGCGAACATGCCAAAATGTGTCAGAAAAAATCCCCCCCCCAAAAAAAAGTGAGCAATAATCTGCATGTTCACCCCCTATACATAAATTTCCCTTCCTTCCAGTACAAATCTGCCCCCTTGCTGAAATCCATCCTCCCAGCACACATCTCCCCCCCCCCATCTCAGATCCTCTCTCTCTCCATATGCTACCCCCCCCCCAAAAAAAAAAAACGATTTTCCCCTCCTAGCACAAATCCTCTACGCCTCAAATTCTCCCCCACCCCTAAATTCCTCCTCCAAGCACAAATCCTCCCCCACTCCAAATCCCCCTCTTCCAGCACAAATTCCCCTCCCCAATACCCCATCTTAGCACAAATACCCCCCTGATCATTCCTACTAGCACAACCCCCCCCCCAAAAAACAACATATTTTTCCGCTTTACCATATCACTTTTATAGCACAAAACCCCCCAATCACCCTCCTAGAACAAGTCCTGTTCCCTCATCGCTCATCCCAACACAAATCCCCCCAAATCACCACTCCCGACACACCTCCCCAAATTTCCCCATTCAAGACCAATTCTTACCCCTGTGTCCCATGAAATTCCCCTTCGCAACACAAATCCCTTCCCCCCAATCTCCTTGTGGTGCCCCCCCCACTTCACATGATATCAGTGTCCAGGGCATCTGCCCTTCTGCCCACCTCTTGTCCTGGCCCTGTGTGAGAGGATCAACATTCATATAGCACTTACAGACTAACCATCTTACCCTTGCCATAAATGAGTGAAGTCTAAAGTTCTTAAGAGTAGGTAGGTAAAGGTATAAAGAGTACATTTTACTTTATGTGGGAGTTGAGTCTTAAAGTTGACCTAGCATCAGATATATTTTTCTTGTTGCGTGCATGCTGCTAATGCTGGCCATAAATCAGGCTGAAGGAAAAAAAAAATGAAAGGATTCCTCCATCCACAAAAATGAGATGGATGGTGGAATCACCATGGCTGGGATATTGTATTCTCTCCACTGTCAGAACACACTGATCAGCGGCTGCAGCTACAACCTTGACAGGCTCCCTAGGATTTTTTTTTTTGTTTATTTTAAGAATATTTTTAATTTGTATAATTATTTCAATAAAATGAAAGTTTTTATTAAGATATACTGTAATGTGTATGTGGAATACATATATATAGCACCTAGAAAAAATCCCAGTATGTTCCTAATCAATGAAAATTTTTGAATGTAAATAGTAAGGGATATGATGAGCTGACCGAGCTCAAATCTTCAACATAAGAACATCTTCAACATCTTCAACATAAGAAACTAGAGTTCATGTTCTATTACTGACCAGGCCTGCAAACCACCTTATCATTGAGATTCTTTCTGTTTTTTTATAAAATTCGTAGAAGCTGCAATCAGTTTTGTATAGACCTTGTAATCTACTGAAAAAGAACATGCTTTGGCTCATTCTGTTTCGCTGATAAAAACCAACAAAGTGAATCAAGAATGCATAATTCATTAACCATAAATAGATTTTCCAAATTGGCTTTTAGTGTCAGATAAAGAACAAATATAAACCAGATACACCATACTGCCTTACACAGTCTGCAGGGTTGATGTAGCTAGTGGTGAAACCTTGTCTATTTTATATGTAAGCTGCAATATTCTAGTACACCACTTATGGAACAGTGTTGAAAGAAGCTTCCTTTTTTCATGTGACAAATAAGAATTAACCATAATGCTACTTGGCTACACACTCTTGATCTGGAATCATTTAGCCCACGTTCACATCGGGCCGATTTGGCATGCGATTTGACATGCCAAATCGGCGGCTATTGCCGGCAATGGCACGGTCCATATCGGTGCAGCGATATCAAAAAAGGATATCAAGGAACTGGAGAAAGTGCAGAGAAGGGCAACCAAACTGATAAGAGGCATGGATGAGCTCAGCTATGAGGAATGATTAGAGGAACTGAATTTATTCTCTTTCTTGAGAAGAGGAGATTAAGGGGGATATGATCAACATGTATAAATATATAAGTGGTCCATATAGTGAACTTGGTGTTGAGATATTCACTTTACGGTCAACACAGAGGACAGAGAGGAAAAGAGATTCCTTTTCAAATACGGAAAGGTTTCTTCACATTAAGGACTGTGAAAATGTGGAATAGACTCCCTCCAGAGGTGGTTCTGGCCAGCTCAGTAGATTGCTTTAAGAAAGGCCTGGATTCTTTCCTAAATGTACATAATATAACCGGGTACTAACATTTATAGGTAAAGTTGATCCAGGGAAAATCCAATTGCCTCTCAGGGATCAGGACGGAATTTTTTCCCGTGCTGTAGCAAATTGGATCTTGCTTTGCTGTTTTTTTTCGCCTTCCTCTGGATCAACTGTGGGTATGGGATTGGGTATATGGGATTGTATGATTCCCAAAGAAGTTCCTGTACTACATTTGGCGACTTAAGGGGGGCGATTTGTACAGACATCTGTGCATGAATCCACACAGATGTCTGTCAAATCGTCCCTGAAGTCAGACTGCATTGCCGGTTTGAAATCGGCTGAACTCGCACAATTTCTAACCCGCAGTCAGTGTGAACCTAGGCTTAAACAAGGCTAGTTTTATGTGGATGGGGATTGCACAGCTGCATTTTTGTGGCCAGCTAAACTTTGAGCATAGATGAACCCAAGAACAAACATTTAATATATTGTGCCTCACTAATCCTTAGATGTGGTGACTTAATTTGTTTTCTTTTTTCAGGCTAAGAACATTTTCAGCTAGTACAGAAAATAACTTTCTTGGCACAATACATTTATTGGGTTTTAAAACAGGTAAAATATATTACAAACCTACAAAATACTTTTCCAAAAGTTAAAGCTGAGAGATTTTATATATATATATATATATATATATATATATATATTGTACAGGATGCCGTGGCTGGGTCCTGGAAGGACACTATATTTTCCCTCTGTTTGGACTGTGGTCCCTTTAAGGGAACTAAAAGGGTTAACACACCTGTCAAAGGAAGTGGTTTAAAACAAGACAGGAAGTTGTAGGTGTGTGTGGAAGAGTATAGTAGAGACTGGGGATGGTGAATGGTGGACAGTTGACGGTGAAAAGCTGTGAAAGCACATGGCAGTGTCCTGCCTGGAAGCCTGCTAGCTGGGAAAGTTACCTGCAATATAAAGTAAGGACTGTTTAACTGCGATAGCAGTTCTGAGCTCTACAAGTTGGTGAGACTGTTATTTCTTTTGTTTTTGCTGCTGTGAAGCTATTTAAGTTTAATAAACCTCCTTTTTGATTGAAAAGCCTGTGTCCTGCGATCTAGCTGGTTCCCCGAACTTTACAGTGGTGGAGAATGCGGGCAGGACTGAATAACAGGCATTTTTACATTGGACTTGACATTGAACTGACATTTAAAGGGGACAGTACATTGGATTTATGTCCTGGGTTAAAGCTGCACAAACATTGAAAGCTGAAGCAATGGAGGAGCTAATTAAACAGCTGTGCCTGGCTAATATGCAAGCGCAGACTCGCCATGAGGAAGCTAATCAGCGCTTAGCAACCCAGCTGGAGGTACAACAAACTCACAACAAAGAGGCGCTGGCTCTGCAGCAAGAAAATACTCGCCTGTTGGTGGCCCAGTTGGCAGCCCAGCAAGCGACCCAGCAAGGGGTTATGCAGGCTCAGGCGACTGCCTTAAAGGAAGCAGTGCAGCAGCTGACTCAGGGTCGGGAGCAAGCGGCTGTTGTCCCTGGAAACCAGGTGACTGTGAGGGCAAGCCATTTTCTGCAGAAGTTGTCACTGAACGATGATGTAGAGACATTTCTTGCTACATTTGAGAGGACGGCAGAGAGAGAAGGGTGGCCACAGGACCATTGGGCCAGCCTCATTGCTCCTTTTCTCACTGGAGATCCTCAAAAAGCCTACTTCGACCTGCCACCAGATGATGCTAAAGATTATCGAAAGCTAAAGGCAGAAATCCTGGCTCGTCTGGGGGTGACTACGGGCGTTCGGGCCCAACTAGTACACCAATGGAAGTATCATCCAGATCGGCCACCCTTCTCAAATGCATGACCCGGTGCAACTGGTAAAAAAATGGCTGCAGCCTGAGGTGTTGTCGGGTCATGCTGGACCGATACCTGAGATCCCTGCCAGATGACCTTCAACGGTGGGTCAGCCATGGAGACCCCAAAACAGTAAACCTCCTTGTTGAGATGGTGGAACGATATACAATGGTGGAGGACCTGCTCGACCCTACTAAGCGCCTAGGGCCCAGTCTGCCACGGCCTGTTTGACCAACTACTGCCCTTCAAAAGGATGTTCCAAGGAGCCCTGGAGCAAACACCCCGGAAGGCCAAGAGTCACTCCCGGTACCTCCTCAGCGTTCTGTTCCTGTTCGGAGAGGAGGGGATGTACAATGTTGGCAATGTCATTCCTGGGGTCATACCCGGGCACACTGCCCATTGCAAGAGAAGCCCATGGAATGCGGGGTTCTCCGGAGGGGGTCTTTTTATGCCCATAAAGTATGCACCACACATCTCGACCTGGGTGAGGAAAAATTTGAGTGTGAAGTCCAAGTGAACTACCCCCCTGCCCGGGCTTTGTTTGACTCCGGAAGCATGGTAACCCTGGTTCATCCTAGAGTAATCGGGAAGATCGGTCCGGTAAGCAAAACTTTATGGGTGGTGTGCATTCACGGGGACACTATAGAGTACCCTCTCATCTCGGTGTCCATCTCCTCAGCATGTGGCACTGGTACTCAAGAGGTGGGGGTGGTAAAGAACTTGGTACATGATGTTATAATAGGACGAGACTGTCCATTGTTTACAAAACTGTGAAAACAAGGAGAACGGTTCAGAGACTGGGGAGAAACTAGTCCCTCTGTTCCTGCTGCTGAGAGGAATAACCCTGAACTGCCAAATGTTCTTAATGTAGATCCAGATGATGAAAATGCTAATGATTTGGTTAATGGTGATGAAAGTAGTGCTGATACTGTTGGGAATTTCAAGATATGTGGTCCACAGACCTACCAGAACACTGAGGGGGGGGAACCTTCCTTCAGGTAATTCTGGGGGAAGAGGATGAGGAAGTGGCCTCTACCCCTGTCCTGCCAGATTTGGGTGTTCCGCAGGGGGCATTTGGTACAGCTCAGATGCAGGACCCCACTTTGGCCCGTGCACCGGAATAATTTGTAGTAGTAAATGGGGTTCCCCAAGAGCCAGGTGCGAATGAGCGGTGGCCACATTTTGCAATAGATAATGAATTGCTTTAATTGGGTTACCAAGGTGAGAAAAAATGTGGTAGAACAATTGTTTGTACCCCAACAATATAGACGAAAGGTTCTGGACCTGGCCCATGATGATGTGTTAGGGGGACACCTGGGAGTTGAGAAGACGGAGGCAAGGATCACCGACCTGTTTTACTGGCCAGGTCTGAAAGTAGAGGTAAAGAAATACTGTACTTCTTGTCCCACCCGTCAGTTGACCACTCCGGTTACTAACTTCCGGAGCCCTTTGGTCCCTCTGCCCATAATTGAGGTCCCATTCGAGAGGATAGCCATGGATATAGTGGGTCCCTTGGTAAAGTCGGCTCGAGGTCACTCCTACATATTGGTGATTCTCGACTATGCCCCCCAATATCCTGAGGCGCTACCCCTGCGGAATACCTCCTCTAAGGCTATTGCCTGGGAATTATTCCAGTTGTTTACACGGACTGGTTTTCCCAAGGAAATACTCACAGACCAGGGCACCCAGTCTATGTCGAGGGTTATGGCCGATGTGTGCATGCTGTTCCGGATAAAACAGCTGCGCAAATCAGTCTACCATCCCCAAACGGACGGGTTGGTGGAACACTTTAATAAGACCCTTAAGTCTATGCTCAAGAGAGTGGTACAAAGGGATGGGAAAGACTGGGACTGCCTTTTACCAGCTCTCCTGTTTGCTATCCGGGAAGTGCCCCAGGCCTTCACAGGGTTTTCGGCCTTTGAGTTGGTGTATGGGCAGGGACCTCGCGGACTACTTGACTTTATTAAAGAGGAATGGGAAAGTGAACCTGTTCAGCATAAGAGTGTTCTTGAATATGTCTCCCAAATGCAGGAAAGGATCCAAACTGTGATGCGGTGCTAATTCCCACTATGGAAAGTAAATTCTTGGCCAGATGGCAAGGTCCCTTTGAAGTTGTGGAAAAAGTGGGAGAGGTAAATTATAGAGTCTACCAGCCCGGCAAGAGGAACCCATATCAGATATATCATGTCAACTTGTTAAAGCCCTGGACAGATAGGGAACCGGTGACCTCCCTGGCTAGTGCAAGACTTGAGCCTTAGGTTGGGGTGGAGAGTGTCCAAGTAGCAAGTACCCTGTCTAAAATCCAAAGTCAGCAGGCAAAGGAGTTCTTGCAGAGAAATAAAGAAAAGTTTTCAGACTTGCCAGGGCTAACTAGTGTCATAGAGCATGATATTATCACATAACCTGGAGTCAAAGTTTTTGTCCGGCCCTACGGCATCCCAGAGGCTCAAAGGAAGGCAGTTTCAGAGTAAGTGAAGAAGATGCTAGACCTGGAAATTATTGAAGAATCGCAGAGTGAGTGGTTGAGCCCGATTGTGTTGGTACCAAAGCCCAACAGGACTCTGCGATTCTGCAATGATTTCTGGGAACTTAATGAGGTTTAACGGTTTGATGCCTACCCCATGCCCCGGGTAGATTAGCTTATTGAGAGACTAGGTCCAGCCAGGTATATCACTACATTAGACCTTACCAAGGGGTATTGGCAAATCCCGTTGACTAAGGCTGCTAGAGAGAAAATGGCTTTTTCTACCCCAGAGGGGAGTTTTCAGTACAAACCAATGCCTTTTTGACTGCAAACTGCTCCAGCCACATTCCAGCGAGCAATGGATAGGATTTTACGACCTCACCGGGAGTATGCCTCGGTGTACTTGGACGACATAGTCATTTTTAGCAGAGACTGGGAATCACACTTGCCCAGAGTCCAGGCAGTACTGGACTCTCTTTGGAAGGAGGGGTTTACAATAAACCCTGAAAAATGTGCTTTGGGAATGGAGGAGGTGAAATACCTGGGCTATATCGTGGGTAGAGGGGTGGTGAAACCTCAGGTCAGCAAGGTAGAGGCTATACAGAATTGGCCCCGCCCCTCACAAAAAAGCAGGTACGTGCATTCCTGGGCATGGTGGGATACTACAGGAGGTTCGTACCCAACTTTGCCACTTGGCGGCTCCATTGACCGATCTGACTAAGGGTCGGAAATCGGTCATGGTGGAGTGGAATGCAGACGCTGAAAAGGCTTTTTTGGAGCTCAAGTCAGCACTGTGCCAACACCCTGTCCTAATAGCACCCAATTTTTCAAAAGAGTTTGTTGTCCAGATTGATGCTTCCGATGTAGGATTGGGAGTGGTGTTGTCACAGGTTGTTCATGGTGAGGAGCACCCAGTAGTCTTCTTCAGTAGGAAGTTGACACCAGCGGAGAAAAACTACTCTATAATTGAACGAGAGTGTCTGGTCATTAAGTGGGCTCTGGAATCCCTCAGATATTGCCTCTTGGGGAGGAAGTTTAGGCTGATTTCTGACCATGCCCCTTTAACATGGATGAGGCAAGGTAAAGGGACTAATGCCAGGATTACTCGTTGGTTCCTGGTGCTCCAGTAATTTAAATTTGTAGTGGAGCATAGGCCCAGGAGACTGCATCAAAATGCAGATGCCTTCTCCCGAGTCCATTGTTTTAGCTCCACTGTTGCCTCCACCTTCTTGGCATTGGGGCACAGGGGGGGGGGATATGTACAGGACGCCGTGGCTGGGTCTTGGAAGGATGCTATATTTCCCCTCTGTTTGGACTGTGGTCCCTTTAAGGGAACAAAAAGGGTTAACACACCTGTCAAAGGAAGTGGTTTGAAACAAGACAGAAAGTTGTAGGTGTGTGTGGAGGAGTATAGTGGAGACTGGGGATGGTGAATGGTGGACAGTGGACGGTGAAAAGCTGTGAAAGCACATGGCAGTGTCCTGCCTGGAAGCCTGCTAGCTGGGAAAGTTACCTGCAATATAAAGTAGGGACTGTTTAACTGCGATAGCAGTTCTGAGCTCTACAAGTCGGTGAGACTGTTATTTCTTTAGTTTTATCTGCTGTGAAGCTATTTAAGTTTAATAAACCTCCTTTTGGATTGAAAAGCCTGTGTCCTGCGATCTAGCTGGTTCCCCGAACTTTACAATATAAATAAAATACCTTTCAATCTTGCTAGAAATGCAGTGTCCTTGTTACTTTCTGCGAGCTGAAATGACAGTATTATATTTGTAAAATACTAATCCCATCAACTACAATATAATGGAGAAAAGAGGAGACATGATTGAAGTCAGGTTTGTGGGACAGCCATGGCTGCCTCCATAGATACAATAAGTGTAGTCACTAAGAGCAGGAAGTGTGTAATTTGTTTTATTATCTAGTGAAAGCATAAAAATCCCTGAAAAAGACAGCTAAAACAGACATCACATTTAATGACCGGTAAACAGCAATATATATTACATTCGGCTTTTGGTTTAGATAAGCTTTAAAGCAGAGCTCCAGTCAGTTATTTTTTTCCTCAAAAGCACCCTCGTGATAGTTGCAGCTTATCTAATGCAATCTGACATATGCTATATATGTAAAAGTTTCAGTTATTTTGTTTTCCAATGTACTCACTGCACCCTCTGTAACACGCAAGCTCCCGTCTTCAGTGTGGACATCTGAAGCCCACTCAGAGTTTCTTCTGGGATACGGTGCAGCTGGCTACCCAGCATGCACCTCCCAATCTTACGCCTGCGCAGTGTGTACAAAGTGCTATGCACTCGTTTTTCAGGTTGCCATAGCAATGGCGGCAACGGAGGAAGTTCCCGCCCCATTGTTATGGCAACCCTCAATCAATTTGCACATTGACTCCTGGGATTGATGACACTTATATCCTAGGAGCCAATTGGCAGCATGATATGACGTACCTCGCCTCAGCGAGGTACGACAGAAGTGGAAATCTTTATTAACCCTACAGGTACCATATTTTTCCGTGTACAAGACGCCCCCCACTATTCCAACCCAAATTTAGGAAATCAATATTTTACACATAGGTAAAACGGAACACATTTTTATTTAGTAATTACCGCAGGTAACGTTTAAATACCAGTATGTTATGCAGGGGTTGTTCTTCCTGTTTTCTACACTGTCTGATCATACGCACAGTGGAGGGAGGTCCAAACTGTTTCTCTGCAGCCCTATTCCCATGCTCTTTTGCATAGCTGGCTACATTTGGTTTAATTTTGCAGAGTAAGACAATCACTTACTTTTATTATTTTCTGACATCTTGGGCTCAGAACACTCTGGTCCCTGTTACATCTGTGCACTCTCCACTTCCAACGGGATCGCATCTGCGCACTCTCCACCTCCACCCCCACCTCTAGCTCCAGCTGACTTTAGTAACATATGGCTCGTGATTGGAGGAAGCCGTTTGACAAGCTATGGGCCGCGACTTACCTGCGCGGCTGTCTCCCAGGCTGACTGACCATGTACAGTCATGCTCGAAATTGTTGGCACCCCAGAAATTTTTCCAGAAAATCAAGCATTTCTCACAGAAAAGTATTGCAGTAACACATGTTTTGCTATAAACATGTTTATTCCCTTTGTGTGTATTGGAACAAATCAAAAAAAGGGAGGAAAAAAGGCAAATTAGACATAATGTCACACAAAACTAAAAAAATGGGCTGCTCAAAATTCTTGGCACCCTTTAAAAATCGTGGATAAATAAGATTGTTTCAAGCATGTGATGCTCCTTTAAACTCACCTGGGGCAAGTAACAGGTGTGGGCAATATAAAAAAACACCTGAAAGCAGATAAAAAGGAGAGAAGTTCACTTAGTCTTTGCATTGTGTGTCTGTGTGTGCCACACTAAGCATGCACAAGAGAAAGAAAAAAGAGAACTGTCTGAGGACTTGAGAACCAAAATTGTGAAAAAATATCAACAATCTCAAGGTTACAAGTCCATCTCCAGAGATCTAGATTTGCCTTTGTCCACAGTGCGAAACATTATCAAGAAGTTTGCAACCCATGGCACTGTAGCTAATCTCTCTGGGCGTGGACGGAAGAGAAAAATAGATGAAAGGTTGCAACGCAGGATAGTCCGGGTGGTGGATAAGCAGCCCCAAACAAGTTCCAAAGAAGTTCAAGCTGTCCTGCAGGCTCAGGAAACATCAGTGTCAGCGCGAACTATCCGTCGACATTTCAATGAAATGAAAGGCTATGGCAGGATACCCAGGAGGACCCCACTACTGACACAGAGACATAAAAAAGCAAGACTACAGTTTGCCAAAATGTACTTGAGTAAGCCAAAATCCTTCTGGGAAAAATGTCTTGTGGACAGATGAGACCAAGATAGAGCTTTTTGGTAAAGCACATCATTCTACTGTTTATCAAAAACGGAATGAGTCCTACAAAGAAAAGAACACAGTACCTACAGTGAAATGTGGTGGAGGTTCATTGAAGTTTTGGGGTTGTTTTGCTGACTCTGGCACTGGGTGCCTTGAATGTGTGCAAGGCATCATGAAATCTGAGGATTAGAAAAGGATTTTGGGTCGCACTGTAGAGCCCAGTGTCAGAAAGCGATCTTGGGTCTTCCAGCAGGAAAATGACCCCAAACATATGTCAAAAAGCACCCAGAAATGTATGGCAACAAAGCGATGGAGAGCTCTAAAGTGGCCAGCAATGAGTCCAGATCTAAATCCCATTGAACACCTGTGGAGAGATCTTAAAATTGCTGTTGGGAAAAGGCGCCCTTCCAATAAGAGAGACCTGGAGCAGTTTGCAAAGGAAGAGTGGTCCAAAATTCCAGGTGAGAGGTGTAAGCAGCTTATTGATGGTTATAGGAAGCGACTGATTTCAGTTATTTTTTCCAAAGGGTGTGCAACCAAATATTAAGTTAAGGGTGCCAAGAATTTTGAGCAGCCCATTTTTGAAGTTTTGTGTGACATTATGTCCAATTTGCTTTTTTTCCTCCCTTTTTTTTGATTTGTTCCAATACACACAAAGGGAATAAACATGTGTATAGCAAAACATGTGTTACTGCAATACTTTTCTGTGAGAAATACTTGATTTTCTGGAAAAAATTCTGGGGTGCCAACAATTTCGAGCATGGCTGTATAAGACGTTGCTCGATTTACAGGCTATTATTTTAGGAAAAAATAGCGTCTTACACACGGAAAAATACGGTAATATACTATGAAAAAAATATATATATTTCCTAACATTAATGCCATTGCGATCAGCAATGCCGGGGGCCGAATTTCAAAAATGGGGTGGAACTCCGCTTTAAGTATTGAGATGTTGGCACATTTATCTACAATTGGGGAGGCCTGATTAGCCCAATTAGCTCACAGCCTCAGTCTGACTATGGCTTTTCATTAGCAGTAGATTTAGAATACCATGGAAGACATAAAGTAAATATTAAGCCTGGGTTATCAACCAGGCTGTGAAGAGTTCTTGAGTTTGCATAATCCAGGAAGGATTGATCTATAGTGATCTGCATTTAAACAGCAAAGAGTGGTGGTGAAAGGAAGGTTAGAAAATCTTTAAAGTGTATCTCTAGTCAAAACTTTTTTTTTTTTTAGTTTTGCATAGCGTGGGTTTAGGGTTTTCACCTCTGTCAGACTTTGCTTATGCTCCGTGTCCTCTTGGGGAGATTTCCTTACCATGGTGATGAACTCATGGAGAAAATAAAAGTACAGTTGTTAGGTGGGGGTAAACTAAAGCAGGCCATACACGGTCGAATTTCAAACATATTTTCTTTTAAAAATCAGAAAGTTTTTTTTTTTGTGATCCGATGATGCCACCATTGATTTTCGAAATTTGGCCGACCAAACGTTCATGTTGCCGGGAATATTATTTTCTCTCCGGGAATATTCTTTTCTCTCTGGGAATATTCTTTTCTTGCACATGCGCATTTTTTTTCTATTATATTTCTCGCACGATTCTCCCATTATTGATCAGAAAATCGTTCGTTTTTCAAAAAATTTCCAACATGTCGGATTCCTCAAATTTGATTGCCGCACAAAAATTGGCTGTTGCTGCAGCCCACTAACGGTGCAAAATCCGTACGAAAATTCTTTGATACGATTTTCGAAAGAAAATTCTTTCGAAATTCGAACCATGTATGGCCGCCTTAAGCTTCTCTGAAGAGAAGGGTTTTCAGGGATCATCTAAAAGGGAGCAGAGTAGGGAACAGTTAGACAGATTGGGGTAGGGCATTCCATAGAATAGAAGAGGCTCGGGAAAAGTCTTGGAGGCGAGCAAGGGAGGAGGTGGCAAGGGAGCTAGAAAGCAGGAGGTCTTGGGAGTAACAAGGAGAACGATTAGATTGGTATTTTGAGACAAGGTTAGTGATGTAGCTGGGGACAGAGTTGTGGATGGCTTTGTAAGTTGTTAGTATTTTGAATTAAATTTGTTGAGTGAGTGGAAGCCAGTGGAGGGATTGGCAGAGAGGAGTAGCAAACACTGAAAGGTTGGTTAGGTGGATGAGTCTGGCAGCAGCATTCGTGATGGAGGGCTGAAGGGGGATAGCCTATGTAAAGGTAATCCAGTGAGCAGGGAGTTGCAGTAGTTTAGGCAGGAGAAGACCTGGGAGTGGATTAGGACCTTTGTGGTGTTATTAGTTAGGAAGGTGGGTATCTTGGAGATGTTGCGTAGGTTGTTTTGCACAATGATTGAATGTGGGACCGAAAGGATAGTTCAAAATCCAGGATTACACCTAGAACTTTGGCATGTGGGGATGGTTGATAGTTGTGCCATCATTCTTGGCAAGGAAATCAGGGGAAGAGACACGTGATGGAGAAAATATTATGAGCTTGGTTTTGGATAGATTGAGTTTGAGGACTATTACCTCTTGTATCACTTGACCCTACCTCCTAGATCTAAAGCTCTAATGAGCAGGGCCCTCTGATTCCTCCTGTATTACATTGTATTGTAACTGGGCTGTCTACCCTCATCTTGTAAATTGTTGGTGCTATATAAATCAGGTATATTAATAATTCTTAATAATAGAGACACCAGGAAGTGGGAGCAAAAATCTTTAAAGCTTTTGTAGCGCTACCCCCAGTTAAGAGAGCCGCTGATATTGATTTGGGCCCTGTAGTGCACTGCTGTCAACCCCTGGCAATCGGATCTAACCTCCCGTGGCACAGCTGGTGATAGAGGGATAGGACCGCGTGACCGCAACTGTTGGTGACGCAGTCCTATAACAAACATACACAGAATATACTTCAAAACTCCTATTAAAGTAAGCGGAACTGACACCAAATGTACTTTACCCAGATATTTTACTGAGGCTAATGGGCAAGTAATAAACAACAGTATAACAAGTTGCAGATCCCTGCAATAAACAGTAATAAAGATAAACAGAGTAATCAGAATAATTAAGTATTGCTATGCAACTCTAGCGCTGCCCTTTTACAGCTACTTCCCCTCATGGGTAGACTAACACCCAGCAATATCTACCTATGCAGTCAGGCCTGACTGATCTAAATGGAAGTTCAGTGAAACAATATTTGCTAGCAATCTCTCGGTGGTGCACTTGAAGAACAACTTTGTAATCCCAACGAATAGTAAAGATAAAGTATCTGTCTTTAAACAGCTCTCACCACCTGGACAAGTCCAAGTCCCTTTCCTCCATCGATTCGTCTAGGAACAGGAATCCACCGACATCCAAGTCTTCAATCCTTCTGGTGTACTGCAGCAAGGAGGATTAGATGTCTCTAAGGCTCTGCTAGGCTGGCAGAGGGCTCTTTGGAAAGGAGCACACGGCCCGGGCTTCAGGCCTTGTGCACACAGCAGTTCAGCACAGACATCCTCTTGCTAGGAGAGGGGGGTACAAAGAGGCCGACCAAAACTCTGCCTCCCCTTTATAAAGTCTGCCCCAGCAGTCTCTGTTCTGGAGCAATGCACCCTGGGTGCTGCAAGATGTACTGGGAGATGTAGTCTCTCTCTCCTCTGCTTTCACTTCCATAATGTCTCTTTACTTCCTCCCGACTCACCTCTCACCTGGAACTTCTTGTCTCTCTGCATTAAAGGGGAACACCCCGCTACACACTCCCCCCCACTTGAACTCTTTGGTCCCCAAAGATAAACTTCAACAAATACTGTTTACCATTTTGGACAATGTCGAGCATGATGTTGGCATAGGGAATTCCCACCAAAACTTTGGGATGGAACTCTCTTGCCCACAGGTCACACTACCATGAGTGGCCTGCCTAACTGTGCCAGAGAGTGAGCTGGGGTTGCCCTCCACCAAATGGACGGTGGAAGGATCAGGTTGTTCAACACTTCTCCTAGCCGTTACAATAGAGTCCTCTGAGCTCGTCCCCATTTGGGGGTAAGTTAGTTTCTTGGGAGGCCTGATGACTCTGCGAGCCCTCTGCTCTCTTGGTGCTTCTGACTCTGGCACCACAGGCTCTTCTTCAGGAGTAAGTTCAGGTAACATTGCTGGTTCTGGAACCTCTGATTCAGAAGTCAACTGACGTATGGAATCTCTAGAGTCCTCCTCTGCGCAAGTGTCAGGAACATCTTCCCAGTAATCAGCTGAGGGACTGAAGGGTATGAATTCAGTAGCCTCCGGATTCAGCGTTGCATCTGGGGTATCCCCTCCATTTGGGAGATCTATGGCGGACGTTCCCAGAGTCGAGGGAGGCCACAGCCAGTCCAGGTCTCCACCTTCTTCTGTACTCAATTGGGAGGCCTCCCCATCTTTGGCTCGAGAGGTCTGGGACCGAGTGTTCGGCCTAGGAATATCCAGGATAGAGGCCGGTTCAGGGGAGTCTCTCACGGGAGGTATTCTGACGCCTCAGCAAGTGGGAGCAGGTGGTTCCGATGCCACGTCTTCAGTGGACCCACCTTTCCTTCTGGCTTTAGTTTGTAGACAGGCAAACCGGGCAACTTCCTACAGACAACATAGGGCTCAGATCTCCACCTGTCGGCAAGCTTGTGTTTTCCAGGGACCCCCAGATTGCGTAGCAGTACTCAGTCCCCGGGCTGCAGATCTTGCACTCGAAACTTCAGATCAAAATTTCTCTTGTTGCGGGCCCCCCTTTGATCCGAAGCCGCCTGGGCTTGTTCATAGGCCACCTGCAAGCTACGTCTAAGTCTGTCCACGTATCCCTTGTGGGATGTAGCTGAGGTATTGTCTATAGAAGTGCCAAAGGCCAGGTCCACAGGTAGCCTTGCTTCTCTCCCAAACATAAGTCGATAAGGGGAGTAGCCAGTGGCGTCACTTGTGGTACAGTTATAGGCATGTACTAGGGCTGATATGTGCTGACTCCAGTGTTGCTTCTTCTCTGTTTCTAAGGTTCCCAACATGTTGAGCAGGGTCCGGTTAAATCTCTCCGGCTGAGCATCTCCTTGTGGGTGGTAAGGCGTGGTTCTGGTCTTCTTTATTCCTAATGAATCCAAAAGTCTTCGGATCAACCGACTCTCAAAGTCCCTTCCTTGATCTGAGTGGAGTCTCTGTGGTAGTCCGTAATGGACAAAATACTTCTCCATAAGTATCTTGGCCACGGTGGATGCCTTCTGGTCTTTGGTTGGGAAAGCTTGAGCATAGCGGGTGAAATGGTCGGTTATTACCAGAGCATTCCCCAATCCACTCAGGTCGGGTTTGAGGCAGAGAAAGTCAATGCATACCAGATCCATTGGGCCTTGACTCTGTAAATGGCCCATTGGGGCAGCTTGATGGGGTAGGGTCTTTCTCTGAATGCATCGTGCACAGGAATGGCAATACTCCTCTACTTCTGCCCTCATGCAGGGCCAATAGAACCGATTTCTGACAAGCTGGAAGGTCCTTTCTGCCCCTAGGTGACCATGATGGTCATGCAGGGCAATTAGTACAGTCTCTCGGTGCTTCTCTGGAAGAAATAACTGCCACTTATCTTCTGAGTCATCAGAGGGGCCCCTTCGGTAGACCACTCCCTGATGTACCTGTAGCCTGTCCAATTCCTTCCTCAACAGGCGAGCCTCCTTTGAGGGGTGATGTAGGAATTTGTTGGGATCCTGATTCTCCAGGGCTTCGAGGACCAATCTCCCCATGGGGTCTTCCAATTGGTCACACCTCAACTCCTTCTTGGACAGTCTCGGTAGGTTGTCTTCCTCCAGTTGAGTTACCCCACAATAGTGTTTGGGGACTCCTACCATGGTAACCCCTATTTCTTCTGCTCTGGAGCCTCCTCTGGCTTGGAATTCAGCCCCTTGACAAAGGGCCCGCACCCCGTCTGGTGCCACTTGGGTCCAATCTTCCCAGTCATTTGTCGTGGCATGAGACCTCCGGGACAGGGCATCTGCATCCCTATTTCCGGCTCCTGGTCTGTACTTCAGACTGAAGATGAATCCAGACAATGCGGCCAACCACCTGTGTCCGGTGGCATCTAGTTTCGCGGTGGTGAAGAGGTAGGTCAGGGGGTTGTTGTCTGTCTTCACAGTAAACTCTGCCCCATACAAGTAGTCTTTTAGCTTGTCTACTACCGCCCATTTGAGGGCCAGGAATTCCAGCTTATGAGTGGGGTAATTCTTTTCTGAGGGGGTCAGGCTCCTGCTCACATAGGCCACTGGTCGCAGTTGTCCTTCATGTTCTTGGTAGAGTACACCACCTAGACCCTCATGGCTGGCATCCACATGTAATTCATAAGGTCTGGTAGGGTCGGTGTAGGCCAGGACTGGGGCAGTGGTTAAGCTCCTCTTCAGAGCATGAAAGGCCTCTTCACACCTTGGGTTCCACTGATCTTGAACTGACTCACCAGGCCTCCTGGGCCCTGAGTCATCCTCTTCCCCTTCTGCCTTTAGCAATTCATTCAACGGGCGGGCAATCCGAGCAAACCCCTCCACAAACCTCCTATAATAGGAGCAGAACCCCAGGAAGGATCTGAGCTCTGTTACTGTGGTGGGTCGTGGCCAGGAAGTGACTGCTTCCAACTTCTCAGGATCTGTGGCCACCCCTTCTTCAGACACTATGTGCCCCAGATAGTTCACAGAAGACTGGTAGAACCGACACTTCTCGGGGGAAAGCTTAAGTCCCTCTTCGCTGAGTCTTCTCAATACTTTCTCCAACCTGGCTTCATGTTCTTCCAAGGTTCTTCCAAAGACAATGACATCGTCCAAGTACACAAGGACTTCTATAAGATTCATGTCTCCAACAGTCTTCTCCATAAGGCGTTGAAAGGTAGCAGGAGCTCCAGACAGACCCTGAGGCATCCTATTGAATTCGAAGAATCCCACCGGGGTTATGAAGGCTGTCTTCTCCCTGTCTTCTGGGTGCATAGGGATTTGATAGTACCCACTCTTGAGGTCCATCACACTGAACCATTTGGCTCCAGACAAACTTTGTAGGGCATCTTCTATCCTTGGCATGGTGTATTGGTCAGGGATGGTTCTCCTGTTGAGAGTCCTGTAATCGATACAAAGCCTCAACGACCCATTCTTCTTTCTGACCACCACGATTGGGGAGGCATAGGGACTTCTAGACTCCCGGATCACACCAGTCTTCTTTAGTTCTACAAGTTGTTCCCTCAGATCCTCCAGATCTGCCAGGGGGACCCGCCTGACCCTCTCTCGGAAGGGCTTATCTTCTTGGAGGCGGATCCGATGGGTGGCACTTCTTGCACACCCCACATCGAATTCATCTTCGGAAAAGATCTTCTCCCACCTGGACAGCTGGGCCTTGGCTCTTTCTTTCCAAGCCCTGGGTAGGTTTGGGTTTTCCACGGACAGTTTCTCCCAAACATCTCCTCCGTCACCCGTCCCCTTGACTTCGGACCAAGTGACCGGGGCAGCAGGGCTCACCTGACCAAGCAACACTCTGGCAGGGATCTCCATGGGTCCTCCCGTAGTGTTCCTAACACTCACCGGAACTCTGCCATGGGCCTTCTTCAGGGCCTTGAACGGAATCACTTCTGGTATCACTTCCAGGCCTGAGGACTCTTCCCTTGGGTCTGATTCCAGCATGACAAAGGGGCCAGGTTGTTCCCACGAAAGCTTCACAGTGGCCCTAAGACAGGTTACTTCTCCGGGCTGTAGCACTACTCCTTCTCTGCCAAGTCTCCACACCTTCCCTATCCCCTCTCCCGGGGTCTTCTGCTCTAAGACCAGTCGTTGGTAGGCCGTCTTTAGCATGGGATGGATTTTGGTGGCTGAATGGTTTCTCTCTTTCACTAGAGGGGTCAGGAGTCTCCTGACTAGATCCGTGTTTGTCCCAATGATCAGGGAAATCTTGCTGGCTCCAGGCGGCCGGGGACACACAACTGCCAGGGTGTCAAACACTTCAGCCTTCCCAGCCACGGATGGGTCGAAAGTCATCTTTATGGGCAGGTACCCATCATAAGGGAAACTCTGGGTTCCAAGTCCCCATATCTCCAGCTCTTCTATCTTCTGGATAGGCAGATGACTCAAGTGCCTATCATAGAAGTCCCGGTATAGTAAAGTCACCTGTGCTCCGGTGTCCAAAAGAGCTTTAGTATAGACTCCTTCCACTTGAATGGGCACAGTAGGAGACGGGCCCACCAGTTCCTTTGGGTATGGCCGGACTGGGGTCACCTCTTTTTTTTGGCTTTCGACCCTTGCCCTGCTCCTTTTGGACTTTAATTTTTCCTGAGCCTGGCATGCATTGACTTTCTCCCTCTCAATGGGGGCACAAACCCGCTGAGGGATGTTATTGTTCCTTTTAGGTGGATGTTCCTTCTTTGGGGTGCTGTACTTCCACTGAGGGGTCTTGCCCCCTCCCTCTGGGGTACATCTTGGTGGGGGTGTACTATACCTCCTCCTAGGAGTTTTGTCTCCTCCATTCTTGGCCTTTTTTTTTAGTTTGGAGCGCACTGAAGATGATGGGCACCCGGTTGACTCCTTCACCGGGGCCCTTTGGAGTTTCCCGCCGGCTTGCAATTATCTGTTCTCTTCTTCTTTGGGCTGGAGCATACGTTTGCAAAGTGGCCACTCCCTCCGCAGTTATAGCAAATCACCTCTTCTCGGTCCTGTAGGGAGGCCGGTGCTGAGGTGTTCGGGAACAACTCCTTTCTTGGGCTTGGTTTCTCTCGTCTTCTCTGATCTTTCTCCATCAAAGAGGTCAGCATCTCCAACACTTGGGCCATTTGCGATTTCAGAGTGTCAACCTCCGCTTCTCTTTCTGGGCTCTTGACCGAATGTACCAACACTGGTACAGGTGTGACATTCGCCTTGGCCACCTGCTGATCTTCCTCCAGCGCCTCTTCGTCCCTAATAATTTTTATTAGATCAGAGTAGGTTAGTGACATTCCTCCTCCTGAGGTTTTCAGGTGCAGCCAGACCGGGTCTGAGCGCCGCACTCCCCTCATGATCTGCTTCATGCGTGCTTCATCTGCATCTTTGGGCAGCATTCCCTTCTTCAGTACAATCTTGCATAACTGCCTGTTCAGCCTTCTAACATATTCTGACAGTTTCTCATTCGGCTGCTGGAGAGTGTGTTCAATTTGATAAATCATCTCTGACACCTTCTCCAGCTGACCAAACTCTTCCTGCAGCATGGCCAGGCAATCTTGAGCTGTACAGTTTTCATTTCCAAACCGGAAGCTCTTCACCGATTCTGCCGCGGCACCTTTCAGACTTTCTAAGACTCGCTGTCTCTTCTGTGCCTCAGGCACCTCCCATGCTTCTACTGCCTGCAATTCCTGTTCCACCCAAGTGTCAAAATCTTCCTCCCCCGCAGGGACGGGGAGCTTCCCTGAGAAGGTGCTAAGCTTCTGGTAACCGGCCTCCACATGCACCGTACTGCTTTTCAGGCACTTAATTACAAGGTCTCCTAGAGCATTCAACAATTCAGGCCCTATAGCGGCCAGCGGTGATCCCGGGCTTAATAGTTCCTTAAGCTTTTCTGCTTTAGGGGATAGTGGTGGAGATAATTGTGGGAGTGATGGCTTTGGTGTCTGAAACCATTCTTCCTTCACTGGCAGCGTATGTATCAAGTGATAGATCTGATTATCTATGGCTTGTATACTCTGACTTTTAAAATGCTCTGGGATTTCGTTTTTCCATTCTACCAGTGCGTATGTAAACGAGATCACTGGATCTGGCCTAAAATCCATCACCCATGCTTTGTGGCTCGGAGACAGTAACAATACGAGATGTTTTATCTCCTCTTCCTTCCATCTTTCCCCCGGGAGTACAATGACTACCGCCGCGGTTGGATCGGCGCCAATCGCTGCGCACCACTGTGACATTGCCAGCGGGTCCATGCTGGTACTTCTGACCGGCTTGATTGCAGCGTGCAACGTACAAGGATCCCGGACTCGAGCCCCCACGTGTAGCGCTACCCCCAGTTAAGAGAGCCGCTGATATTGATTTGGGCCCTGTAGTGCACTGCTGTCAACCCCTGGCAATCGGCTCTAACCTCCCGTGGCACAGCTGGTGATAGAGGGATAGGACCGCGTGACCGCAACTGTTGGTGACGCAGTCCTATAACAAACATACACAGAATATACTTTAAAACTCCTATTAAAGTAAGCGGAACTGACACCAAATGTACTTTACCCAGATATTTTACTGAGGCTAATGGGCAAGTAATAAACAACAGTATAACAAGTTGCAGATCCCTGCAATAAACAGTAATAAAGATAAACAGAGTAATCAGAATAATTAAGTATTGCTATGCAACTCTAGCGCTGCCCTTTTACAGCTACTTCCCCTCATGGGTAGACTAACACCCAGCAATGTCTACCTATGCAGTCAGGCCTGACTGATCTAAATGGAAGTTCAGTGAAACAATATTTGCTAGCAATCTCTCGGTGGTGCACTTGAAGAACAACTTTGTAATCCCAACGAATAGTAAAGATAAAGTATCTGTCTTTAAACAGCTCTCACCACCTGGACAAGTCCAAGTCCCTTTCCTCCATCGATTCGTCTAGGAACAGGAATCCACCGACATCCAAGTCTTCAATCCTTCTGGTGTACTGCAGCAAGGAGGATTAGATGTCTCTAAGGCTCTGCTAGGCTGGCAGAGGGCTCTTTGGAAAGGAGCACACGGCCCGGGCTTCAGGCCTTGTGCACACAGCAGTTCAGCACAGACATCCTCTTGCTAGGAGAGGGGGGTACAAAGAGGCCGACCAAAACTCTGCCTCCCCTTTATAAAGTCTGCCCCAGCAGTCTCTGTTCTGGAGCAATGCACCCTGGGTGCTGCAAGATGTACTGGGAGATGTAGTCTCTCTCTCCTCTGCTTTCACTTCCATAATGTCTCTTTACTTCCTCCCGACTCACCTCTCACCTGGAACTTCTTGTCTCTCTGCATTAAAGGGGAACACCCCGCTACACTTTTTTAGACAGTTGTAACCTAAAATGACAAATAGTGAAATGAATCTCCTCAGCGGGGACACAGAAAACAATAAAAACCTACTCTATCCAAAACAAAAAAAGGTTTGGCTATCGATACACTTTATTGGACTATAATCATCATTTAAACATTATTAGCCATGTTGTTTTCTAGCTGTATTTCATGTTATCCTATTGAATGGTAAATGTTTAAAATCTCTGCAGTTTTAGACTTTTTCCTTTTCTTTCCCTTCTTGTTCTCTATAGACAATAGGGACAGTCTGCAGCTCCGGTGAAACTAAACCCTGCATTAATGTAGAATGTAGGTCAGGGGAAAGAGAACAAGTGTGCATCCAAAATTTGAACACTGGCCATTTTTCCCTCTGATATCGAATAAACACAGACCATTCATGTGTTAATGTGTTCTACAAAAAAGGTGCGTGTTCCAGGTGAGTTTAAGATTACTTGAAACTGTTTGTTGTGGTTGGGTAAATGTAATTGTTTCCACCTGAACTCCCCGACTGCCAACTAGCCCAGTTCTGTGCTGACTTATGGATCACTTTGCTGCACAGAATTCTGTTCCTGTGCTGAAAGACAAGCCGAAGACAATGTCTTACAGAGCAGAGGATATTGTGCAGGGCCAATTATAGCATAAGTGGTTCTCACGGATTAGGTTGGCACTATATGCCAGGTTACACATTAACGTCTTACTGTGCACTTTACCCTGTTTGCTGAAAATTCTCAAACGATGGCATTGTCAATTGTTCCTTCAGCTGATAATTTAACAGATCATGGTCCTACATTTCAGATGTACCAGGCTTATACAAATATATTCACAAGATGGCTATCAAGCTGTTAATTTCAATAGCAAGGATGCCACTTGTTTATTGTCCCATTATCAGCTATTCATCAAAATTTAACCTGCACTAGAAAATTTACAACATGTTTATTTATCTGATTCTGTTATCGTGTAACCCTTCTTGGCACCTTTTTTTTTTGTTATTGGCGACCAGTAAACTACTGCTGAAATTTTGGCCCTGCCCTGGGACAATATCATTGCCACCCCTCATCATCAGGTCACCATGGAGTCTTCAGGACCTTTGGAGAATTGTAAGGGTGAACTCTTTTTATCCGCCGATGGGAAGAAACTACATCACTAGCACTAGGGAGTAGTGATGAGCCGAACACCCCCGGGTTCGGTTCGCACCAGAACCCGCGAACGGACCGAAAGTTCGCGCGAACATTAGAACCCTATTAAATACAATGGATGCGAACGTTCGGATTCTAAAGTGCTAATTATAACGACTATTATCCATGTTATTGTCCGAAACAGAGTTTGGGAACCCGGGTTCTGCACCAGGGGACATGTATCAATGCAAAAAGAAGTTTTAAAAACGGACGTTTTCCGGGAGCAGTCATTTTAATGATGCATAAAGTGAAAAAAAAAAAGTCAAATATTCCTTTAAATATTGTACCTGGGGGGTGTCTAAAGTATGCCTGTGAAGTGCCACGTGTTTCCCGTGTTTAGAACTGTCCTTGCACAAAATAACATTTCTAAAGGAAAAAAAGCCATTTAAAACTGCTTGCGGCTTTAATGCAATGTCTGGTCCCGGTAATATGGATGAAAATCTTTAGGAAAAATGGCATAGCTACCCCATCAACCCCCCCCCCCCCTACCCCAGCCCATTACCAGTCCCTTTGGGTCTTGTATGGATATTAAGGGGAACCCCGCACACAAAATAAAAAAGCCCCTATATACTCTGAACAGCCGTATACAGGCGGTGCATACAAGACAGGGACTGTAGGTTTGTTCTTATGTAGAATCTGTTTGTAATTTTGAACAGCTGCATTGTTTAAGTGTAGCTCCATGCCAAATTCCTTTTTTTTAGCTTTTTGGAAAACCTAGAGAACGGTTATCACCCCTGTCACATTTTTTTTGCTGTCTGTGCCCCTGTTCAGAACATTTCACCTCACTTTGCGTCCCAATGACAACTGTTTTTGAAATGTGGTGTTTGTATTGAAACAAGGATTGGTGATAAAGCATCAGTAGAGAGGAGACACCTTTCTCCCATATTAATTCTTACAGGAGAGAATTTTCCTTCCAAGGGGTAGATTTCCTCTCACTTCCTGTTGTCTTCTTCCGTTTGCAAGTAGTAGTAGTTTGTAAGTTGGATGTTTGAAAGTAGGGGCCTGCCGTATATACTCAGCTGAAATTTGCCCCTTACATGTTGGTGTTGCCACAACACTGTGAGCCCTCACAGTTACTCTTGGTGGGCGCATGAATGGGCCCTGCTGTGAATTATTAGATCAAGAATTGTAATTGCATGCCCCTGATGAACAGTAGGGACCTTCCGTATATACTCTGCAGAAATTGGCCCCTTAGGTGTTGGTGTTGGCACAACACTGAAAGCACTCACAGTTATTCTTGGTGGGTGCTGGAACGCCCTGCTGTCAAGTATAATATCAGGAATTGTAATAACATATAATTGTTGATCAGTGGTAGTAAAAATTGGGCCTTTGATGGTGGTGCTGGTGCCACAACACTGTAAGGCCTGACAGTTACTCTTGGTGGGTGCAGCAATGGTCCCTGCTGTGAATTATTAGATCAATAATTATAATTGCATCCCCCTGTTGAACAGGGGCTGAAAAATTGGGCCTTTGGTGGTGGTGGTGATGGTGGTGCTGGTGCCACAACACTGTAAGGCCTGACAGTTACTCTTGGTGGGCGCAGCAATGGGCCCTGCTGTGAATTATTAGATCAATAATTATAATTGCATGCCCCTGTTGAACAGGGGCTGAAAAATTGGGCCTTAGGCACTGGTGGCACAACACTGCAACCCCTCACAGATACTGTACTTGGAGCACAGCAATGAGGCCTGTTGCAAAGTATTGCATCAAAAATTTTAATTACACGCCCCTGTTAAACAGGGGCTGAAAAATTGGGCCTTAGGCACTGGTGGCGTCACCCATAAACCAAAATGATCTTCCAAGCTATCATCGTTAATCGTATCATTGAGGAGGAGGAGGAGGATAGCCAGACAACATAACAGCACAGGCACTCAGCATCAGCATCAGTCTTGAAGGGATGTGACATTTTAAAATCAATTAGTCTGTTATATCAGCATCTGGTGTGTGGTAGCTGGTGGTGATCCAAGACTGGTTCATCTTAATGAAAGTCAGTCGATCAACCGAGTCGGTGGACAGGCGCACCCTGTGATCCGTGACAAATCCTCCAGCAGCACTGAATGTGCGTTCTGAAAGAACGCTGGATGCAGGACAGGACAGGCCAGTAGCTCAATTGCATACTGTGCAAGCTCTGGCCAGTGATCCATCCTCAAGACCCAGTAAGCCAGAGGATTTTCGGTGGGGAAGGTGTCCAAGTCTGACCTTGCCCCTAGGTATTCCTGCACCATGTATATCAGACGCTGGCGATGGTTGCTGGAACCGATCATACTTTGGGGCTGCGGACTAAAGAATTGTCTGAACGCATCGGTCAGACGGCCACCTTCCCCACCGCTCCTTCTTTGACTGCCCGAAGCCTCAGCAACTCGTTGTCCAGGACCAGGAGTTTGTAACCTCCCAGTCTCTGGGAACGCGTTGCACAGACCTTTCTGCAAGGCCTCCCGGAGTTGTCTCATCCTCTGCTCCCTCTGCGACGGTACGATAAGGTCCGCAACCTTACCCTTGTACCGTGGATCAAGGAGAGTGGCCAGCCAGTAATGGTCCCTCTCCTTGATCCGAAGAATACGAGGATCCTTCCGCAGACTTTGCAGGATCAGGGAGGCCATGCAGCGTAGGTTAGCTGAGGCATTCAGTCCGGAGTCCTCTGGGTCACTAAGGACGACATGATCCGCAGCCACCTCCTCCCAGCCACGTACAAGTCCACTGGTTTCTTGGGACTGTAAATCATCCCTAAAAGACTGCTGCTGATGATGCTGAGTGCCAGCCTCCACCTCCATGCTGACACAATCCTCCTCCTCCTCCTCCTCCTCCTCCTCCTCTTCCTGTGCGATGGGTGGGACAGAAGGAACACTGTCTGGGTAAAGGGGGCCTTGAGAGGCAAGGAAGTCCTCCTCTTCCTGCCTCTGTTCTGCCTCAAGTGCCCTGTCCATTATTCCACGCAGCGTGTGCTCCAACAGGTGGACAAGAGGTACAGTGTCACTGATGCATGCACTGTCACTGCTCACCATCCTCGTGGCCTCCTCAAATGGTGCCAGGACAGTGCATGCATCCCTGATCATGCCCCACTGGCGTGGTGAAAAAAACCCGAGCTCCCCTGACCCTGTCCTGGTGCCGTAGTCGCACAGGTACTCATTGATGGCCCTCTGCTGCGTGTGCAGCCGCTGCAGCATGGCCAACGTTGAGTTCCACCTGGTGGGCATGTCACATATAAGGCGGTTCTTGGGCAGGTTCAACTCCTTTTGAAGCTCAGCCAGGCGAGCACTGGCATTATAAGATCTGCGGAAATGCACACAGACTTTCCTGGCCTGCCTCAGGACATCCTGTAAGCCCGGGTACCTGCCCAAAAACCGCTGCACCACCAGGTTAAGGACGTGAGGCATACAGGGCACATGGGTCAGTTGTCCCTGTCGGAGGGCGGAGAGGAGGTTGGTGCCATTGTCGCAAACCACCATTCCTGGCTTAAGCTGGCATGGCGTCAACCACCTCTCGGTCTGCCCCTGCAGAGCAGACAGGACCTATGCCCCAGTGTGGCTCCTGTCCCCCAAACACACCAGCGCAAGCACGGCATGGCATCTTTTTGCCTGCGTACTTGCGTAGCCCCTTGAACGCCTACGGAGCACCGCTGGTTCCGAGGACAAACCACAGGAAGAGGCCATGGAGGAAGAAGAAGAGGAGGGGGTGTTGGAGAGAGGTGTGTCACAACCAGTAGTAGCATTTTGGAGGCGTGGGGGTGGAACAACCTCCAACACTACTGCACCTTGTCCTGCATCCTTCCCAGCTGCCAAAAGAGTGACCCAATGGGCCGTGAAAGAAAGGTAACGTCCCTGTCCATGCCTGCTGGACCATGAGTCAGCGGTAATATGCACCTTACCGCTGACCGCCCTGTCCAGCGAGGCCAAGACATTGCCATCCACATGCCTGTAGAGAGCCGGAATAGCCTTCCGTGCGAAAAAGTGTCGTTTGAGAACCTGCCACTGAGGAACCGCACATTGCACAAACTCACGGAAGGGGGCCGAGTCTACCAACTGAAAAGGCAGCAGTTGAAGCGCTAGCAATTTAGCCAAGCTAGCATTCAACCGCTGGGCATGTGGATGGCTGGGAGTGAACTTCTTTCGACGGTCCAGCAGCTGGGGCAGGGAAATTTGCCTGCTAGAATCGGACGTTGGTGTACTGCTAGCAGAGTGCCCGCAAGTACTTGCATGTGACACACCTAATTCTACACCTTCATTCCTCTCAGAGCAGGTTTCAGAGAGGAGTGAAGGTATAGTGGGGTTGGAGATCCCAGCTGATGCGGTGCAAGAAGAGGTCAGCTTTGTTCTTTGGTGTGGGTCTTTAAGGTAGGCTTGCCAACGAGCTGCATGGCAGGTCAACATATGTCTGATCAAGCATGTGGTGCCCAAGCGGCTGATGTTTTGGCCACGTGATATACGCTTGAGACATATGTTGCAAACAGCAGCTGTGCGATCTGATGCACTCGCCTCAAAAAAGGCCCACACCAAAGAACTTTTTGAATGACGGGCAGAGGCAGCGCCCTGCACAGGCGGAGCTCTGCGGTGTGATTCCGTCGGTGTGCTGCCCATACGCTGGCCACTCAAGGGCATCCTGCCTCATTGGAGATGTGCCTCCTCCTCATCCTCCTCCTCCTCCTCTCTCCTATTAGGCACCCACGTGGAGTCAGTGACCTCATCATCCCCTCCCTCCTCATCACTGGAGCCAATCTGGCAGTATGCTGCAGCTGCTGGAACATGACTGCCAGATTGGTGTCCTTCTTGAGCATCCCCTCTCTCTGCTCTCACGCTGCTGCCTTCCTCTAGCTGGGTATCATCATCAGATCCTTCCAAACGCTGGGCATCCTCCTGGAGCATGTACCCAACACTGTGCTCAAACAGTTCGGGGGACTCCTCAGGAGGAGGGCATGGTGGGTCTAGGGAAGGATTGACTAATGAAGATAATGATACCAGAGAAGAGGACGCTTTGGCAGCTGCTTTGCCACTACCCTGAGCCTGGGTGAGAGAGGATGAGGAGGATGAGGTGGGCTTGGTCATCCACTCTACCAAGTCTTCGGCATGATGTGGCTCAACATGTCCAGCTGCCGAAAACAAGGACAAGCGTGTCCCATGGCCATGTGCTGATGACAATGCACCGCGTACACGACCAGCACTGTTGCCCCCAGACACAGAGCCTGCTTGCCCTCTTTTTTTGCCTCCTGACTGTCTGCCTCTCCTTGGTTGCCTTCCAGACATTTTAATGGATGGCCTGCAGGGAGATGGGAAAAACAGCAATAAGGGCTACCTTCAGGTGTATATTGTGCAGGAGGCTTAGCAACAATGACACTGACACTGTCCCCTGCCTATCCTTCTCTGTCCCTAAACACAAGGATTGAAAATATGGTTCAGCAAAAAAGTTTTAGAACAGAATAGCACACTGACACTTTCCCTCACTGTCCTACTCTGTCCCTCCCTACAAACAAGATTTAGCACAGAATAGCACACTGATAATTTCTACGAGTGTCCTTCTCTGTCCCTCAACTCAGGGATTGAAAATATGGAACAGCAAAATAGTTTTAGAACAGAATAGCACACTGTCAGTTTCCCTCACTGTACCTCTCTGTCCCTCAACTCAAGGATTGAAAATATGGAACAGCAAAATTGATTTAGAACAGAATAGCACACTGTCAGTTTCACTCACTGTAGCTCTCTGTCCCTCAACTCAAGGATTGAAAATATGGTTCAGCAAAATAGTTTTAGAACACAATAGCACACTGACACTTTCCCTCACTGTACCTCTCTGTCCCTCAACTCAAGGATTGAAAATATGGAACAGCAAAATAGTTTTAGAACAGAATAGCACACTGTCAGTTTCACTCACTGTACCTCTCTGTCCCTCAACTCAAGGATTGAAAATATGGTTCAGCAAAATAGTTTTAGAACAGAATAGCACACTGTCAGTTTCCCTCACTGTACCTCTCTGTCCCTCAACTCAAGGATTGAAAATATGGAACAGCAAAATTGATTTAGAACAGAATAGCACACTGTCAGTTTCACTCACTGTACCTCTCTGTCCCTCAACTCAAGGATTGAAAATATGGAACAGCAAAATTGATTTAGAACAGAATAGCACACTGTCAGTTTCACTCACTGTACCTCTCTGTCCCTCAACTCAAGGATTGAAAATATGGTTCAGCAAAATAGTTTTAGAACACAATAGCACACTGACACTTTCCCTCACTGTAGATCTCTGTCCCTCAACTCAAGGATTGAAAATATGGTTCAGCAAAATAGTTTTAGAACACAATAGCACACTGACACTTTCCCTCACTGTAGCTCTCTGTCCCTCAACTCAAGGATTGAAAATATGGAACAGCAAAATTGATTTAGAACAGAATAGCACACTGTCAGTTTCACTCACTGTACCTCTCTGTCCCTCGACTCAAGGATTGAAAATATGGTTCAGCAAAATAGTTTTAGAACACAATAGCACACTGACACTTTCCCTCACTGTAGCTCTCTGTCCCTCAACTCAAGGATTGAAAATATGGTTCAGCAAAATAGTTTTAGAACACAATAGCACACTGACACTTTCCCTCACTGTAGCTCTCTGTCCCTCAACTCAAGGATTGAAAATATGGAACAGCAAAATTGATTTAGAACAGAATAGCACACTGTCAGTTTCACTCACTGTACCTCTCTGTCCCTCAACTCAAGGATTGAAAATATGGTTCAGCAAAATAGTTTTAGAACAGAATAGCACACTGTCAGTTTCCCTCACTGTACCTCTCTGTCCCTCAATTCAAGGATTGAAAATATGGAACAGCAAAATTGATTTAGAACAGAATAGCACACTGTCAGTTTCACTCACTGTACCTCTCTGTCCCTCAACTCAAGGATTGAAAATATGGAACAGCAAAATTGATTTAGAACAGAATAGCACACTGTCAGTTTCACTCACTGTACCTCTCTGTCCCTCAACTCAAGGATTGAAAATATGGTTCAGCAAAATAGTTTTAGAACACAATAGCACACTGACACTTTCCCTCACTGTAGATCTCTGTCCCTCAACTCAAGGATTGAAAATATGGTTCAGCAAAATAGTTTTAGAACACAATAGCACACTGACACTTTCCCTCACTGTAGCTCTCTGTCCCTCAACTCAAGGATTGAAAATATGGAACAGCAAAATTGATTTAGAACAGAATAGCACACTGTCAGTTTCACTCACTGTACCTCTCTGTCCCTCGACTCAAGGATTGAAAATATGGTTCAGCAAAATAGTTTTAGAACACAATAGCACACTGACACTTTCCCTCACTGTAGCTCTCTGTCCCTCAACTCAAGGATTGAAAATATGGTTCAGCAAAATAGTTTTAGAACACAATAGCACACTGACACTTTCCCTCACTGTAGCTCTCTGTCCCTCAACTCAAGGATTGAAAATATGGAACAGCAAAATTGATTTAGAACAGAATAGCACACTGTCAGTTTCACTCACTGTACCTCTCTGTCCCTCAACTCAAGGATTGAAAATATGGTTCAGCAAAATAGTTTTAGAACAGAATAGCACACTGTCAGTTTCCCTCACTGTACCTCTCTGTCCCTCAATTCAAGGATTGAAAATATGGAACAGCAAAATTGATTTAGAACAGAATAGCACACTGTCAGTTTCACTCACTGTACCTCTCTGTCCCTCAACTCAAGGATTGAAAATATGGTTCAGCAAAATAGTTTTAGAACACAATAGCACACTGACACTTTCCCTCACTGTAGCTCTCTGTCCCTCAACTCAAGGATTGAAAATATGGAACGGCAAAATAGTTTTAGAACAGAATAGCACACTGTCAGTTTCACTCACTGTACCTCTCTGTCCCTCAACTCAAGGATTGAAAATATGGAACAGCAAAATTGATTTAGAACAGAATAGCACACTGTCAGTTTCACTCACTGTACCTCTCTGTCCCTCAACTCAAGGATTGAAAATATGGTTCAGCAAAATAGTTTTAGAACACAATAGCACACTGACACTTTCCCTCACTGTAGCTCTCTGTCCCTCAACTCAAGGATTGAAAATATGGTTCAGCAAAATAGTTTTAGAACACAATAGCACACTGACACTTTCCCTCACTGTAGCTCTCTGTCCCTCAACTCAAGGATTGAAAATATGGAACAGCAAAATTGATTTAGAACAGAATAGCACACTGTCAGTTTCACTCACTGTACCTCTCTGTCCCTCAACTCAAGGATTGAAAATATGGTTCAGCAAAATAGTTTTAGAACACAATAGCACACTGACACTTTCCCTCACTGTAGCTCTCTGTCCCTCAACTCAAGGATTGAAAATATGGTTCAGCAAAATAGTTTTAGAACACAATAGCACACTGACACTTTCCCTCACTGTAGCTCTCTGTCCCTCAACTCAAGGATTGAAAATATGGTTCAGCAAAATAGTTTTAGAACACAATAGCACACTGACACTTTCCCTCACTGTAGCTCTCTGTCCCTCAACTCAAGGATTGAAAATATGGTTCAGCAAAATAGTTTTAGAACAGAATAGCACACTGTCAGTTTCCCTCACTGTACCTCTCTGTCCCTACAAACAAGGATTAGCACAGAATAGCACACTGTCACTGACACTCTCCCTACCTATCCTTATTTGTCCCTAAACACAAGGAATCCAGGATTAGTAAAGGAAAAAAAATGACACTGTCCCTGCCTATACTTCTCTTTCCCTGCTCCGGAACACACTACACAAGGCCGCCGTGCTGGCGGCCTTTTATAGTGTGGGGCGTGTACTAAACCCCATCAGCAATAATTGGCCACAGGCATCCTGCCTGTGGCCAATCATTGCTCTCCTCGCTGCCGGCGCTGTGATTGGCCAAGCATGCGGGGTCACAGTGCATGCTTGGCCAATCACAGCGCCTGGATGACACTGCGATGGCGTAGTGCATTGTGGGCCGTTCGCGTCACTCGAATTTGGCGCGAACGGCCCAAATCGTTCGATCTTCGTCGAACGATCGAACAGCCGATGTTCGAGTCGAACGTATGTTTGACTCGAACACGAAGCTCATCCCTACTAGGGAGTGACAGTGGTACTTGAAAAAGGACCCACGCAATGGTGAAGTCTTGCATGTCACATGACCTGATCATTCAAAGTGGTTGTAAAGCCACTTGTCATGTCCCTACAATCCACTTTGTTAGATAACAACATGTGCCCCACTATATGTCCTTTATTTAAAAAAAGCAGATTTGTACCTTCTTTCAAAGCATCTCCTGGCACTCACGTGACTCCTTGCCTCTCTCTTCTCCCAGTCTGACAGCTATAGTGGGAGGGGTAAAAAAATCCCACTGATGTCCACCAGGAGGAGGGGAGGAGAGGAGGAGAGAGGCGAGGAGTCACGCAAGCGCTGGGAGATGCTCTGAAAGAAGGTAGAAATCGGCTTTTCTTTTATATAGGACAAACAGTGGGGTACATGTTCATATCTAACAGAGTGGATTGTAGGGACATGACACTGTTATTTTAGCAGCTGTAGGGGAGGATTGTGGAGCAGGTTTAAGCTGACAGGCAGGGAGGGGAGGGAACGGGGGAGAGAGGAGACACAGCAGATGACAGAGGCACGTAAACTGACCACGGTGTCAGGGCTCAGCAGCCATGATAAACCGTGGTCAGTTTACAGGGGGGAGGGCAGAACCAGGCAGAAACATCCAGGTATTTCAGGTGATACAAGGGGCCGAATTACACAGCACATGCACTGTGCTGCATAACATGCTTTAAAGGAACAGGATCCTTTTTTTTAGGGTTACAAACACAGGGGCCAATTTTTTAGATTTTGATGTAACTGACACTCTCTGGATGACTTCCTCTCATGGGCCGCTGTCCTGAGGGGGAGATTTCTAGAGAAAGGCTCTAAAAAGAAGGAGCGTAATCTAGGTATCCAACAGATGTGTGTTACTACAAGACAAAGCTCTTTTGAAAAGTAAGGTTAAAGAAAAAAATTGAAACATCATCTGTCCCTTCATCACCAACTTTTCCTGTCAATTTAGGCAGGTTAAGGGTATTATCAATAGGCACTGGGAAATTTTCAGGAGGGACCCCACTCTAAATACCCATCTCCCAACACGATTGGACGTGCACCCAACCTACGAGATAAAATTGTGTTGGAAACTTCCACTAAGGTGGAGCTAGTTAAAGAAATTAAAGGTTTTTACCCCTGCAACTAATGCATGATCTGCAAAGTAGCTGGGCAGAAGTGAAGGAAGTGTACATCATTTACATCTAAAAGCACAGGGATTAATTATGACATCAATCAGTTTATTACATGCAATACTAAGCAAGTTGTGTGCTTTGTCCATGTCTATGTAATAAAGAGTGTAGCGGTACCCCCGTAGGGGCTGCTGAGTGATGTGGCCCAACTGTCACCCTGCCCGTCCCGGCATTCACTTCCAGACACTCCAAGACAATGAACATCAGCTTTGTTTTTGTATTTTATTAAGGGATTAGAACTTGGATGGTGTTAAGGAATTCATGGGATGCCCAGGAAATGATTATTGCATGGTATGGGACAATTCAGATATTCTCTAACACTTGCTGCAGACTATCTCTCCTTTTCTCTCCAGCACAGTTCTTCAGGTTTAGTTAGCACATGATTTGGCCCAACTCTGGTTTTAGCCAAGCCTTAGCAAAGTTCCTTATTACAGCCAGAGACCGCGGGCCTCTTTAATGTAGCAATGAAAATAGGAAAAGTCTTCAGTGCTAGCTGACCTTTTTGGTGGACTACTGATCCCAGTAAGCCCTTTGCGAACCCTGACAGCTCTCCCAGCTGCAGCAGCCCGACTTTGCCAGTAACATCACAGTCTCTCCTGCTGGCTTTACATTCATAATCGGACTTCACACTCCCAGTCCGGCATGCCTCTCCCAGCTCTCCCGACTGTGCCTGCCACTCACCAACACCTGATGGATCCCTCCTGGAGACTTGCCCGTCAGTATTCCCTGCTGTCCTCTCCTGCTCCTGCTCAGGACACCCCTTGGGTTGTGTGGTGTTCCTTCACAGCTCCAAGCCCTGGCCCAAGGTCACCCTCCCCCCCCCCAGACTGGGGAGCTCCCTCCATGCTCCCGACAGCCTAACACTCCATCTCCAGTTCTTCCACCCAAACAACTCCTCCCCAGCTGGGCTGATCGTGGGTATTTAAGGAGGCCTACCCCCTGCCAATCCAGGTTGGGGATTGGTCCGGGTTCCTTAGAACACCACAGCAACTCCACCCTTCTTCCTCTCCTTCTTTCTAGAAGCCTCTAGAAGCAGAACGGAGGTAACTAAAAGATTAAAACAGCTGTGAGTCACCAGCCTACTCTAAGTCACTCCCAGCCACAGATCAAAATAAGCAGGCCTAGCCTTCAGCTGGGCCTGTCTAAATTTACCTGCACTGACAAAAATCTCAAATCTAGCACCTACCTAAGTAGAGGGTGCTACAACATTATGTAGCAAGAACTACCAGGATGCTCAGAGACAGGTTGAGGGAACATGTGTAGCGGACCTCCCAAAAATGGGGTCGCTATGCCTTAAATTTAGGGGCAGCCTGAGCAATAGTTTGGCTTAGGTTATCAAATTTCATAATTTGGACCCTGCTCTGCTGTGGTGTTGCCTGGAGTATAGTTCCCCTTGACCTGTGGGTGGCACTGTCGCTCAGGTCTCGGATTGAACCACAGGTGGCATTGTGGTATGATTGGGTGTCCTCTCTCGGCTACCGTGCGGTGGGCGGGGTTTTCCTGCTGTGCATGCTGGGAGAGGGTACAAAAAGCTCAGACGCCATGATCTGGTGTGGTGTGCCGGGGGGGGGGGATTCCAAGGACCCCTGGTGGCGAAGTCGCGCCCTTTGGCCCTGCTGGCCGGGGGTGCGTGAACTGGTCGAGGAGTCTTGGGAACCTTTAGCCCGAGGCTACAGAGTTCCAGGTAGGCCCAGTACCTTCAACTGGGTCTACAACCAACCACTGGAGTCCCAGGGAGCCCAAGTGAGGGCGGCCCACTCTGAAAAAGATGAAACCGGGGGAGGACCTGTCCGATGGATCGGTGAAGGAAGTCACGGTCTCGGTAAGGCATGGTTGCCTATCAGAGGGAAGGATTCGTGAGTTGCAAGATAGCTCCTGTAGTTTGCCCCATTGGCACCTATGGTCTCTAATAATCTACAGGGGTTTCAAAGTTCTAATTCAGGAATTAAAGGATTCTGTGGCAGAGGATCTCTTGAACTTGTCCGTGAAGAGGACTAAATTAAAGTAACTGTTCGTGCTTCATTCCGGCTGCTAGAACCGTGAGAGGGGACTATCCGGGTGAGCAAAGCCCACTCAGGCTTGAGTGGCAAAGTCTAACGATAGGTGTTGTGTGCCTGAATCTACCTCCCTATCCAACTTCTTTCTCTCTTCAACTTCCCCTGTTGTCACCAAGTAAAAGGAAAAAAAAAACTCTCTGTTGGAGTTGACACTGTCTGGACATTGGTTTTCTAAAACAGGAAAGATAGACTTTTCCCTACACTCTAGGGAGTGGGGTTACTCGCCGCAGGACCCAAAAATTACAAGAACACCGCTCAACCTCTTATACCAGGAGGATACGGGCATGTGGCATGGTGTGTCTTTAACCTGCGAGTGAAGGTAAGCAGGAAAGAAGGGTCTGTGTGCTACCCGTGGGGGCTCGCATCCGGGATTTATTTTTTTGCGGCTACCTCTCGAAGTTGGACTATTTTTCCTGTGTATGTGGTTCTGTGAAAGCCGGCCATTGTTTTTTTGGGGGAAGATTGAACTGCGTCACTTGTGAGAGAAATGGAGGTAAAGGCCTTTACTGGATTTTTTTCTAACTGCGTAGGTCGTGGGCGTGCCTAAAACATAGAAAAGTCAGCGAGCTACGTGCAGCAAAAGAAAAGGGGGAGGAGCCAATTGGGAGTTGCACGTGGTGTAACTGGCACCAAAGGGACAGGACGAGCTGGATTAGTGAGAGAGAAGTAAGATGGCCGCTGCTCCATGGACTTCTGTTACATCGGGACCTCGGATGTTCCAAACCACCTCAACCATGGACATTGCTCCCCTCACTGCCCCCTGATGGATAAAGGGATCCGGCTGAAGCCTAGGGGCCGATTCGCTCTCTATGTCTGCCGAGATGCGGAGGCACTGAGCAGGCTCTGCCCCAGATGCCAGGGACTAGCGGTGCAGCTACAGCCTTTTGGAAGGTGTGCAACCTGTGGAGAGTTTCTCTTTAAAGTAGACCAACCCACTGAGAAATCCCGGGCCTACCCGATCAACTACCTTACGGGTACCATCACTTCTGAGGAGGAAACCTGTACTCCCACAGTTGAGCCCACGCGCACCGCGTTGACTGCCACGGATGTGGCCAATGGAGATGACTCAGTTGCTGTAGAGCCATCGGCGGATATCGGAGCAGATGCTGCCTCCGCTACAGCCGAGACTTCCATTCCGCCTGCCAAGCGAAAGGTGGGCTATGTTATGGCCTCCCGCGGCCGCGGTCGAAGCCTGCCCCAGCGCCTGCCTGAACCGGAACTCCAAGCCGGAGAGACCTCCAGGAGATCCAAGCCAGGGGACGGTAAGGAGGCTGGGGAAAACATGGTGGCAAGTTTGCTGGGGAAGGGAAGAAGCTCATTTCACCTAAAGGGAAAAGTGAGGCTGAAGCCAAAGACCAGGAACTGTTGCCGAACCAGTGTATGGTTACTACTCTTACGTGTCGCTATAGAGAACTAACCACAAATGGTCCCAACAGAGTCACAGCACGAGTGAGGGCCCCGGGTGATGCTAAATGGACATTGACAGCCAAGAAAGAGACTTTTTGCAGATCTGTCAGATCACCTGACTCGTGTGTGTTACCTGGGACGGGAGACCTGAGAACTTTGACAAAACTTGCTAGGTTGCAGAAAGCTATGATGCACAGCGTGAGACAAAACTATGGGTCTGAGTTCCCGTACGTTCCGCTTAATGTGATGAAAGAGCTTGAGGAAGTAAAGGACTCGTGGTATAATGACACTGTAATGGATTACTTAGATGCTCCCTAAGCCCGTCGAGGAAAATATAACTTTGACCCAAGAGAGGAATTTTTCATACTCCGAAGGAATTGGAGTTATAGTCGGCATATCTATGCTGATCGAGTGGTCATTTGTACGGAGTGGGGAACAGATGTGGAACATTCAGTCACTACCAAGGATGCGAGTGGAAGATTGCTTGTTCTCCCGGATCCTCAGTACTACTTGTGAAATGGAACTTATGTGCTGTTTATTATTCCGTTTCACAGGAATAGGCTGCCCTGAACTCACTCATGACTTTGCCCTCTGCTGTAGGGGAATCTACTCAACTGAGGAATTGGAGAGTTGTTGTTCTTTTTTTCTCTCTCTCCTCAGCTCCGCAAAGGAAAGAAATATTTATTTTCTTTTTCTACTGAACAATGGGGTAGGTTAGTCAGGGCCAAAGTGAGAAACCGACGTGGTCAAGATGAAGAGTTCATGTGAAATACATGTATGCCCATGCGCAGCATTGAAGTGTATTGACTTAAGTTGCCACTAAGTGGTGGTGTTTTGCAGAAATTTCAGTGGGGCTAGGCTTAGCAATGCAAACTGGAGAAAAATATAAATATATATATATCCGAGGATAATCATCTCTCTCCGGGGAGATGGTTTTCTTCTGCATATCTTAGGTGTAGGATGGTTTATTGTGTTTTTTCTCTCCCCCCTGCAGGTGATCTGCTGTCAACTCTGCCGGAGAATGGGTGGGGTAGATATGTTAGGAGGGGTGGGATTGTAATTTGTAATACTGTGTGTTTATACAAACTGTGATGTATATTTTTACATGCGCTCCTTCTTTTCTCTTCCTCTGCTATTCCCAAATTGTTGGTTCAGGCACCGTTAAAAAAAAAAAAGAATATTTTGCTGTACATAGTTGGAAAAGACCGGAATCCACTCAGGATTGAGGGGTCTTTCTGATCTCTTCCAGCCACTGGGTATGTGTAGCGGACCCCCCAAAAATGGGGTCGCTATGCCTTAAATTTAGGGGCAGCCTGAGCAATAGTTTGGCTCAGGTTATCAAATTCCATAATTTTGACTCTGCTCTGCTGTGGTGTTGCCTGGAGTATGGTTCCCCTTGACCTGTGGGTGGCGCTGTCGCTCAGGTCTCGTGTTTAACCACAGGTGGCATTGTGGTGTGATTGGGTGTCCTCTCTCGGCTACTGTGCGGTGGGCAGGTTTTGCCTGATGTGCATGCCGGGAGAGGATACAAAAAGGGCAGACGCCATGATCTGGTGTGGTGTACCGGGGGCGATTCCAAGGAGGAACCCTGGGGGGGGAAGTCGCGCCCTTTGACCCTGCTGGCCGGGGGTGCGTGAACTGGTCGAGGAGTCTCGGGCACCTTTAGCCTTTAGTTCCAGGTAGGCCAGTACCTTCAACTGGGTCTACAACCAATCACTGGAGTCCCAGGGAGCCCAGGTGAGGGCGGCTCATTCTGAAAAAGAGGAAACCGGGGGAGGACCTGTCCGATGGATCGGTGAAGGAAGTCACGGTCTCGGTAAGGCATGGTTGCCTATCAGAGGGAAGGATTTGTGAGTTGCAAGATAGCTCCTGTAGTGTGCCCCATTGGCACCTATGGGCTCTAAAAATCTACAGGGGTTTCAAAGTTCTAATTCAGGAATTAAAGGATTCTGTGGCAGAGGATCTCTTGAACTTGTCCGTGAAGAGGACTAAATTAAAGTAACTGTTTGTGCTTCATTCCGGCTGCTAGAACCGTGAGAGGGGACTATCCGGGTGAGCAAAGCCCACTCAGGGTTGAGTGGCAAAGTGTAACGATAGGTGTTGTGTGCCTGAATCTACCTCCCTATCTAACTTCTTTCTCTCTTCAACTTCCCCTGTTGTCACCAAGCAAAAGGAAAAAATAAACTCTCTGTTGGAGTTGACACTGTCTGGACATTGGTTTTCTAAAACAGGAAAGATAGACTTTTCCCTACACTCTAGGGACGAGAACCAGTGGAAGGGGGTAACTCGCCGCAGGACCTAAAAATTACAAGAACACCGCTCAACCTCTTATACCAGGAGGATACGGGCATGTGGCATGGTGTGCCTTTAACCTGCAAGTGAAGGTAAGCAGGAAAGAAGGGTCTGTGTGCTACACATGTATAAAATATTAAAAAGGGTTTATGTACCCACTTCTGTTTTGGAGGCACTGCACTATTTTTCTTATCAGTTTGTTTGGGTACTGTAAATTTACCTACTGCAAGCTGCCTATTTATTTTATTTTTTTAACGCTGACCTCTTTCTTATGTTTTAATTATAATAACGAAACAAGCTGGCGTTGAATAAAAAGTCCTTTTTTTTTAGCTGCTGCAAAATCCCCAGTGACAACCTCTCCTTATATTGGTCACAGAGGTCAAATCCTGACTCCAATGATAGCCAGCTCTGTAGATTGTAGAAAAGAGATAAGTCCTGTTTATTGCCCAGTAGTGATGAGCCGAACACCCCCGGGTTCGGTTCGCACCAGAACCCGCGAACGGACCGGAAGTTCGAACGAACATTAGAACCCTATTAAATACAATGGATGCGAACGTTCGAATTCTAAAGTGCTAATTATAACAACTATTATGCATGTTATTGTCCTAAAAAGGGTTTGGGAACCCGGGTTCTGCACCAGGGGACATGTATCAATGCAAAAAGAAGTTTTAAAAACGGTCGTTTTTCGGGAGCAGTCATTTTAATGATGCATAAAGTGAAAAAAAAAAAGTCAAATATTCCTTTAAATATCGTACCTGGGGGGTGTCTAAAGTATGCCTGTGAAGTGCCACGTGTTTCCCGTGTTTAGAACTGTCCCTGCACAAAATGACACTTCTAAAGGAAAAAAAAGCCATTTAAAACTGCTTGCGGCTTTAATGTAATGTCTGGTCCCGGTAATATGGATGAAATTCTTTAAGAAAAATGGCATAGCTACCCCATGACCCCCCCCCCCCCTACCCCAGCCCATTACCAGCCCCTTTGGGTCTTGTATGGATATTAAGGGGAACCCCGCACATAAAATAAAAAAGGCCCTATATACTCTGAACAGCCGTATACAGGCGGTGCATACAAGACAGGGACTGTAGGTTTGTTCTTATGTAGAATCTGTTTGTAATTTTGAACAGGTACATTGTTGAAGTGTAGCTCCAGCCCAAAAATCTATTTTTAAACTTTTTGGAAAACATAGGTAAGGGTTATCACCCCTGTAACATTTGTTTTGCTGTCTGTGCCCCTGTTCAGAACATTTCACCTCACTTTCCGTCCCAATGACAACTGTTTTTGAAATGTGGTGTTTTTCTTGAAACAAGGATTGCTGATAAAGCATCAGTACAGAGGAGACACCTTTCTCCCATATTTATTCTTACAGGAGAGAATTTTCCTTCCTAGTGGTAGATTTCCTCTCACTTCCTGTTGTCTTCTTGCGTTTGCAAGTAGGAGTCGTTTGTAAGTTGGATGTTTGAAAGTAGGGACCTGCCGTATATACTCTGCAGAAATAGGCCCCTTAGTTGTTGGTGTTGGCACAACACTGTAAGCACTCACAGTTACTCTTGGTTGGTGCTGGAACGCCCTGCTGTCAACTATTATATCAGGAATTTTAATTACATATAATTGTTGAACAGTGGTAGTAAAAATTGGGCCTTTGATGGTGGTGCTGGTGCCACAACACTGTAAGCCCTGACAGTTACTCTTGGTGGGTGCAGCAATGGGCCCTGCTGTGAATTATTAGATCAAGAATTGTAATTACATGCCCCTGTTGAACAGGGGCTGAAAAATTGGGCCTTAGGCACTGGTGGCACAACACTGCAACCCCTCACAGATACTGTACTTGGAGCACAGCAATGAGCCCTGTTGCAAAGTATTGCTTCAAAAATTGTAATGACACGCCCCTGTTAAACAGGGGCTGAAAAATTGGGCCTTAGGCACTGGTGGCACAACACTGCAACTCCTCACAGATACTGTACTTGGAGCACAGCAATGAGCCCTGTTGCAAAGTATTGCTTCAAAAATTGTAATTACACGCCCCTGTTAAACAGGGGCTGAAAAATTGGGCGTTAGGCACTGGTGGCGGCACCCATAAACAAAAATGATCTTCCAAGCTATCATCATCAATCGTATCATTGAGGACTCGGAGGAGGAGGATAGGCAGTCAACATAACAGCACAGGCACTCAGCATCAGCATCAGTCTTGAAGGGATGTGACATTTTAAAATCAATTAGTCTGTTATATCAGCATCAGGTGTGTGGTAGCTGGTGGTGATCCAAGACTGGTTCATCTTGATGAAAGTCAGTCGATCAACCGAGTCGGTGGACAGGCGCACCCTGTGATCCGTGACAAATCCTCCAGCAGCACTGAATGTGCGTTCCGAAAGAACGCTGGATGCAGGACAGGCCAGTAGCTCAATTGCATACTGTGCAAGCTCTGGCCAGTGATCCATCCTCAAGACCCAGTAAGCCAGAGGATTTTCGGTGGGGAAGGTGTCCAAGTCTGACCTTGCCCCTAGATATTCCTGCACCATGTTTATCAGACGCTGGCGATGGTTGCTGGAACCAATCATACTTTGGGGCTGCGGACTAAAGAATTGTCTGAACGCATCGGTCAGACGGCCACCTTCCCCACCGCTCCTTCTTTGACTGGCCGAAGCCTCAGCAACTCGTTGTCCAGGACCAGGAGTTTGCAACCTCCCAGTCTCTGGGAACGCGTTGCACAGACCTTTCTGCAAGGCCTCCCGGAGTTGTCTCATCCTCTGCTCCCTCTGCGACGGTAACATAAGGTCCGCAACCTTACCCTTGTACCGTGGATCAAGGAGAGTGGCCAGCCAGTAATGGTCCCTCTCCTTGATCCGAAGAATACGAGGATCCTTCCGCAGACTTTGCAGGATCAGGGAGGCCATGCAGCGTAGGTTTGCTGAGGCATTCGCTCCGGAGTCCTCTGGGTCACTAAGGACGACATGATCCGCAGCCACCTCCTCCCAGCCACGTACAAGTCCACTGGTTTCTTGGGACTGTAAATCATCCCTAAAAGACTGCTGCTGATGATGCTGAGTGCCAGCCTCCACCTCCATGCTGACACAATCCTCCTCCTCCTCCTCCTCCTCCTCCTCTTCCTGTGCGATGGGTGGGACAGAAGGAACACTGTCTGGGTAAAGGGGGCCTTGAGAGGCAAGGAAGTCCTCCTCTTCCTGCCTCTGTTCTGCCTCAAGTGCCCTGTCCATTATTCCACGCAGCGTGTGCTCCAACAGGTGGACAAGAGGTACAGTGTCACTGATGCATGCACTGTCACTGCTCACCATCCTCGTGGCCTCCTCAAATGGTGCCAGGACAGTGCATGCATCCCTGATCATGCCCCACTGGCGTGGAGAAAAAAAACCAAGCTCCCCTGACCCTGTCCTGGTGCCGTAGTCGCACAGGTACTCATTGATGGCCCTCTGCTGCGTGTGCAGCCGCTGCAGCATGGCCAACGTTGAGTTCCACCTGGTGGGCATGTCACATATAAGGCGGTTCTTGGGCAGGTTCAACTCCTTTTGCAGCTCAGCCAGGCGAGCACTGGCATTATAAGATCTGCGGAAATGCACACAGACTTTCCTGGCCTGCCTCAGGACATCCTGTAAGCCCGGGTACCTGCCCAAGAACCGCTGCACCACCAGGTTAAGGACGTGAGCCACACAGGGCACATGGGTCAGTTGTCCCTGTCGGAGGGCGGAGAGGAGGTTGGTGCCATTGTCGCAAACCACCATTCCTGGCTTAAGCTGGCGTGGCGTCAACCACCTCTCGGCCTGGCCCTGCAGAGCAGACAGGACCTCTGCCCCAGTGTGGCTTCTGTCCCCCAAACACACCAGCGCAAGCACGGCATGGCATCTTTTTGCCTGCGTACTTGCGTAGCCCCGTGAACGGCTACGGAGCACCGCTGGTTCATAGGACAAACCACAGGAAGAGGCCATGGAGGAAGAAGAAGAGGAGGGGGTGGAGGAGAGAGGTGTGTCACAACCAGTAGTAGCATTTTGGAGGCGTGGCGGTGGGACAACCTCCAACACTACTGCACCTTGTCCTGAATCCTTCCCAGCTGCCAAAAGAGTGACCCAATGGGCCGTGAAAGAAAGGTAACGTCCCTGTCCATGCCTGCTGGACCATGAGTCAGCGGTAATATGCACCTTACCGCTGACCGCCCTGTCCAGCGAGGCCAAGACATTGCCTTCCACATGCCGGTAGAGAGCCGGAATAGCCTTCCGTGAGAAAAAGTGGCGTTTGGGAACCTGCCACTGAGGAACCGCACATTGCACAAACTCACGGAAGGGGGCCGAGTCTACCAACTGAAAAGGCAGCAGTTGAAGCGCTAGCAATTTAGCCAAGCTAGCATTCAACCGCTGGGCATGTGGATGGCTGGGAGTGAACTTCTTTCGACGGTCCAGCAGCTGGGGCAGGGAAATTTGCCTGCTAGAATCGGACGTCGGTGTACTGCTAGCAGAGTGGGCGCAAGTACTTGGCTGTGACACACCTAATTCTACACCTTCATTCCTCTCAGTGCATGTTTCAGAGAGGACTGAAGTTATAGTGGGGTTGGAGATCCCAGCTGATGCGGTGCAAGGAGAGGTCCGCTTTGTTCTTTGGTGTGGGTCTTTGAGGTAGGCTTGCCAACGAGCTGCATGGCAGGTCAACATATGTCTGGTCAGGCATGTGGTACCCAAGCGGCTGATGTTTTGGCCACGCGATATACGCTTGAGACATATGTTGCAAACAGCAGCTGTGCGATCTGATGCACTAGCCTCAAAAAAGGCCCACACCAAAGAACTTTTTGAATGACGGGCAGAGGCAGCGCCCTGCACAGGCGGAGCTCTGCGGTGTGATTCCGTCGGTGTACTGCCCTTACGCTGGCCACCAAAGGGCATCCTGCCTCGTTGGAGATGTGCCTCCTCCTCATCCTCCTCCTCCTCCTCTCTCCTATTAGGCACCCACGTGGAGTCATTGACCTCATCATCCCCTCCCTCCTCATCACTGGAGCCAATCTGGCAGTATGCTGCAGCTGCTGGAACATGACTGCCAGATTGGTGTCCTTCTTGAGCATCCCCTCTGTCTGCTCTCACGCTACTGCCTTCCTCTAGCTGGGTTTCATCATCAGACCCTTCGAAACGCTGGGCATCCTCCTGGAGCATGTACCCAACACTGTGCTGAAACAGTTCGGGGGACTCCTCAGGAGGAGGACATGGTGGGTCTAGGGAAGGAGTGACTGATGATTTGTCTGACATTGATACCAGGGAAGACGACGCTTTGGCAGCTGCTTTTCCAGTACCCTGAGCCTGGGTGAGAGAGGATGAGGAGGAGGAGGAGGGCTTGGTCATCCACTCTACCAAGTCTTCGGCATGATGTGGCTCAACATGTCCAGCTGCCGAAAAGAAGGACAAGCGTGTCCCATGGCCATGTGCTGATGACAATGCACCGCGTCCACGACCAGCACTGTTGCCCCCAGACACAGAGCCTGCTTGCCCTCTTTTATTGCCTCCTGACTGTCTGCCTCTCCTTGTTTGCCTTCCAGACATTCTAATAGATGGCCTGCAGGGAGATGGGAAAAAAGCAATAAGGGCTACCTTCAGGTGTCCTTCTCTGTCCCTGGAAACAAGGACTTGCAGAGTGAAAGAAAAAAAACACTCTCCCTACCTACAGTTTTCTGTCCCTAGAAAAAATGTTTTTTTTAATCACAATATAGCACAAGGAAAATTAACTCACTGTCCTTACAGGTCCCTGGAAACAAGGACTTGCAGAGTGAAAGAAAAAAAACACTCTCCCTACCTACAGTTTTCTGTCCCTAGAAAAAAATGTTTTTTTTAATCACAATATAGCAAAAGGACAATTCACTCACTGTCCTTCCAGGTCCCTGGAAACAAGGACTTGCAGAGTGAAAGAAACTGACACTGTCCCTACCTAGAGTTTTCTGTCCCTGGAATAAATGTTTTTTTCAGCACAATATAGCACAAGGACAATTAACTCACTGTCCTTACAGGTCCCTGGAAACAAGGACTTGCAGAGTGAAAGAAAAAAAATACTCTCCCTACCTACAGTTTTCTGTCCCTAGAAAAAAATGTTTTTTTTAATCACAATATAGCAAAAGGACAATTCACTCACTGTCCTTCCAGGTCCCTGGAAACAAGGACTTGCAGAGTGAAAGAAACTGACACTGTCCCTACCTAGAGTTTTCTGTCCCTAGAATAAATGTTTTTTTTAATCACAATATAGCAAAAGGACAATTCACTCACTGTCCTTCCAGGTCCCTGGAAACAAGGACTTGCAGAGTGAAAGAAACTGACACTGTCCCTACCTAGAGTTTTCTGTCCCTAGAATAAATGTTTTTTTTAATCACAATATAGCACAAGGAAAATTAACTCACTGTCCTTACAGGTCCCTGGAAACAAGGACTTGCAGAGTGAAAGAAAAAAAACACTCTCCCTACCTACAGTTTTCTGTCCCTAGAAAAAAATGTTTTTTTTAATCACAATATAGCAAAAGGACAATTCACTCACTGTCCTTCCAGGTCCCTGGAAACAAGGACTTGCAGAGTGAAAGAAACTGACACTGTCCCTACCTAGAGTTTTCTGTCCCTAGAATAAATGTTTTTTTTAATCACAATATAGCACAAGGAAAATTAACTCACTGTCCTTACAGGTCCCTGGAAACAAGGACTTGCAGAGTGAAAGAAAAAAAACACTCTCCCTACCTACAGTTTTCTGTCCCTAGAAAAAAATGTTTTTTTTTATCACAATATAGCAAAAGGACAATTCACTCACTGTCCTTCCAGGTCCCTGGAAACAAGGACTTGCAGAGTGAAAGAAACTGACACTGTCCCTACCTAGAGTTTTCTGTCCCTGGAATAAATGTTTTTTTCAGCACAATATAGCACAAGGACAATTAACTCACTGTCCTTACAGGTCCCTGGAAACAAGGACTTGCAGAGTGAAAGAAAAAAAATACTCTCCCTACCTACAGTTTTCTGTCCCTAGAAAAAAATGTTTTTTTTAATCACAATATAGCAAAAGGACAATTCACTCACTGTCCTTCCAGGTCCCTGGAAACAAGGACTTGCAGAGTGAAAGAAACTGACACTGTCCCTACCTAGAGTTTTCTGTCCCTAGAATAAATGTTTTTTTTAATCACAATATAGCAAAAGGACAATTCACTCACTGTCCTTCCAGGTCCCTGGAAACAAGGACTTGCAGAGTGAAAGAAACTGACACTGTCCCTACCTAGAGTTTTCTGTCCCTAGAATAAATGTTTTTTTTAATCACAATATAGCACAAGGAAAATTAACTCACTGTCCTTACAGGTCCCTGGAAACAAGGACTTGCAGAGTGAAAGAAAAAAAACACTCTCCCTACCTACAGTTTTCTGTCCCTAGAAAAAAATGTTTTTTTTAATCACAATATAGCAAAAGGACAATTCACTCACTGTCCTTCCAGGTCCCTGGAAACAAGGACTTGCAGAGTGAAAGAAACTGACACTGTCCCTACCTAGAGTTTTCTGTCCCTAGAATAAATGTTTTTTTTAATCACAATATAGCACAAGGAAAATTAACTCACTGTCCTTACAGGTCCCTGGAAACAAGGACTTGCAGAGTGAAAGAAAAAAAACACTCTCCCTACCTACAGTTTTCTGTCCCTAGAAAAAAATGTTTTTTTTTATCACAATATAGCAAAAGGACAATTCACTCACTGTCCTTCCAGGTCCCTGGAAACAAGGACTTGCAGAGTGAAAGAAACTGACACTGTCCCTACCTAGAGTTTTCTGTCCCTGGAATAAATGTTTTTTTCAGCACAATATAGCACAAGGACAATTAACTCACTGTCCTTACAGGTCCCTGGAAACAAGGACTTGCAGAGTGAAAGAAAAAAAATACTCTCCCTACCTACAGTTTTCTGTCCCTAGAAAAAAATGTTTTTTTTAATCACAATATAGCAAAAGGACAATTCACTCACTGTCCTTCCAGGTCCCTGGAAACAAGGACTTGCAGAGTGAAAGAAACTGACACTGTCCCTACCTAGAGTTTTCTGTCCCTAGAATAAATGTTTTTTTTAATCACAATATAGCACAAGGAAAATTAACTCACTGTCCTTACAGGTCCCTGGAAACAAGGACTTGCAGAGTGAAAGAAAAAAAATACTCTCCCTACCTACAGTTTTCTGTCCCTAGAAAAAAATGTTTTTTTTAATCACAATATAGCAAAAGGACAATTCACTCACTGTCCTTCCAGGTCCCTGGAAACAAGGACTTGCAGAGTGAAAGAAACTGACACTGTCCCTACCTAGAGTTTTCTGTCCCTGGAATAAATGTTTTTTTCAGCACAATATAGCACAAGGACAATTAACTCACTGTCCTTACAGGTCCCTGGAAACAAGGACTTGCAGAGTGAAAGAAAAAAAATACTCTCCCTACCTACAGTTTTCTGTCCCTAGAAAAAAATGTTTTTTTTAATCACAATATAGCAAAAGGACAATTCACTCACTGTCCTTCCAGGTCCCTGGAAACAAGGACTTGCAGAGTGAAAGAAACTGACACTGTCCCTACCTAGAGTTTTCTGTCCCTAGAATAAATGTTTTTTTTAATCACAATATAGCAAAAGGACAATTCACTCACTGTCCTTCCAGGTCCCTGGAAACAAGGACTTGCAGAGTGAAAGAAACTGACACTGTCCCTACCTAGAGTTTTCTGTCCCTAGAATAAATGTTTTTTTTAATCACAATATAGCACAAGGAAAATTAACTCACTGTCCTTACAGGTCCCTGGAAACAAGGACTTGCAGAGTGAAAGAAAAAAAACACTCTCCCTACCTACAGTTTTCTGTCCCTAGAAAAAAATGTTTTTTTTAATCACAATATAGCAAAAGGACAATTCACTCACTGTCCTTCCAGGTCCCTGGAAACAAGGACTTGCAGAGTGAAAGAAACTGACACTGTCCCTACCTAGAGTTTTCTGTCCCTGGAATAAATGTTTTTTTCAGCACAATATAGCACAAGGACAATTAACTCACTGTCCTTACAGGTCCCTGGAAACAAGGACTTGCAGAGTGAAAGAAAAAAAATACTCTCCCTACCTACAGTTTTCTGTCCCTAGAAAAAAATGTTTTTTTTAATCACAATATAGCAAAAGGACAATTCACTCACTGTCCTTCCAGGTCCCTGGAAACAAGGACTTGCAGAGTGAAAGAAACTGACACTGTCCCTACCTAGAGTTTTCTGTCCCTAGAATAAATGTTTTTTTTAATCACAATATAGCAAAAGGACAATTCACTCACTGTCCTTCCAGGTCCCTGGAAACAAGGACTTGCAGAGTGAAAGAAACTGACACTGTCCCTACCTAGAGTTTTCTGTCCCTAGAATAAATGTTTTTTTTAATCACAATATAGCACAAGGAAAATTAACTCACTGTCCTTACAGGTCCCTGGAAACAAGGACTTGCAGAGTGAAAGAAAAAAAACACTCTCCCTACCTACAGTTTTCTGTCCCTAGAAAAAAATGTTTTTTTTAATCACAATATAGCAAAAGGACAATTCACTCACTGTCCTTCCAGGTCCCTGGAAACAAGGACTTGCAGAGTGAAAGAAACTGACACTGTCCCTACCTAGAGTTTTCTGTCCCTGGAATAAATGTTTTTTTCAGCACAATATAGCACAAGGACAATTAACTCACTGTCCTTACAGGTCCCTGGAAACAAGGACTTGCAGAGTGAAAGAAAAAAAATACTCTCCCTACCTACAGTTTTCTGTCCCTAGAAAAAAATGTTTTTTTTAATCACAATATAGCAAAAGGACAATTCACTCACTGTCCTTCCAGGTCCCTGGAAACAAGGACTTGCAGAGTGAAAGAAACTGACACTGTCCCTACCTAGAGTTTTCTGTCCCTAGAATAAATGTTTTTTTTAATCACAATATAGCAAAAGGACAATTCACTCACTGTCCTTCCAGGTCCCTGGAAACAAGGACTTGCAGAGTGAAAGAAACTGACACTGTCCCTACCTAGAGTTTTCTGTCCCTAGAATAAATGTTTTTTTTAATCACAATATAGCAAAAGGACAATTCACTCACTGTCCTTCCAGGTCCCTGGAAACAAGGACTTGCAGAGTGAAAGAAACTGACACTGTCCCTACCTAGAGTTTTCTGTCCCTAGAATAAATGTTTTTTTTAATCACAATATAGCAAAAGGACAATTCACTCACTGTCCTTCCAGGTCCCTGGAAACAAGGACTTGCAGAGTGAAAGAAACTGACACTGTCCCTACCTAGAGTTTTCTGTCCCTAGAATAAATGTTTTTTTTTAAGCACACTATAGCAGAAGCACAAAACACACTGACACTCTCCCTACCTATCCTTCTCTTTCCCTAAACTAAAGGAATCCAGGTTAAGCAAGAAAGAAATAACAGTCACTGTCCCTGCCTATGCTACTCTATCCCTGCTCCGGAACACACTACACTAGGCCGCCGTGCTGGCGGCCTTTTATAGTGTGGGGCGTGTACTAAACACCCTCAGCAATAATTGGCCACAGGCATCCTGCCTGTGGCCAATCATTGCTCTCCTCGCTGCCGGCGCTGTGATTGGCCAAGCATGCGGGGTCACAGTGCATGCTTGGCCAATCACAGCGCCTGGATGACACTGCGATGGCGTAGTGCATTGTGGGCCGTTCGCGTCACTCGAATTTGGCGCGAACGGCCCAAATCGTTCGATCTTCGTCGAACGATCGAACAGCCAATGTTCGAGTCGAACGTATGTTCGACTCGAACACGAAGCTCATCCCTATTGCCCAGTTATCACTGACATTTATCAGCATGAAGAAAACTATATTTTATTTTCAGCTTTTTTTTTCTGCGGTCATAAAACAGCCAGAGTAATCTGAGAATTAGATATCCACATTTTCCATATTCAGGCTTGGATTTACCAAGATATCAAAGATTAACATAACATTCGGCAACATAAGCTCAATTGAATTATATGGAATGTGACTACACCTCCTGTCTCCAGTACCACTTGACAAATTCAGCAGGTTTAAATGACTACGAAATCCAGTGTTTTACTTACTATTTATTTCCTGTTCATCCACCCATAAAATAGAGCATCCCCAAGTTGTGTGAGTTTAAGTAAGCATAAACTTTGGCCTGAAAATCGCAGTCATCATTTCCTCAAAGTTTGCAGCACTAAACCAAAATATAGTTTTATTTGGCTAACCCTGAAGTAGGATGTGGTTGCCAACCTCCAAAACCACAAGATCAAATTTCATATAGACACCCCCAGTGCCGTGTTTTGTCTTCTAAAGGAAATACATCACTCGCAATACCATCTTTCTGTTATATAAACATGTGCTGCCATGACAACAGGCATTATACGGGGACACTGCATTGTTCTTTATCAAAAGGTTTCATTCCAATTAATTCTTATGTTTTAAATTACTGTATTACTGTAATGTATACTTACATAGTATGAGGTTGTGGGCCCTTGCTGACTTTTCTTTTTATTCTGGGTTATTGCAAACTTCTAATGAATGTTTCAAATCCCTAGATCAAGCAAATTAAAGTAAACTCTTCTTACTTCCTCTGCTCAAAGGAAAGGGATGGGGAGGGTTTAGTACAAGATTGCATTGTATGCAATGACTACTTTGCAAAGGGTGAATAGTCTAAAACAGGGGTCTCCAAACTGTCTGAACAAAGGGCAAGTTTACTATCCTTCAGACTTTGAAGGGGCTGGACTGTGGCTAGTGTGTCAGAAAATGCTCTGGAGTCAATGAGAGTAAATAATGCCCCATCAATGGTATTAGTAGGAGGAATATTGCCCCATTGTTGGTATTAGGGGAAGAAATAGTGCCCAATCATTGGTGTCATTGAGAGGAATAGTGCCCCATCTTTGATATCAGTTGGAGGTATAGTGCCCCATCTTTGGTATCAGTGGGAGGAATAGTGCCCCAGATTTATTATCAGTGGGAGGTATAGTGCCCTATCATTGATATCCGTGGGAGAGTTAGTGCCCCATCATTGGTGTCAGTGGAAGGAATAGTGCCCAATAATTGGTATCAGGGGGATGGATAGTGCCCAATCATTGGTGTCACTGAGAGGAATAGTGCCCCATCTTTGGTATCAGTGGGAGGTATAGTACCCCATCTTTGGTATCAGTGGGAGGAATAGTGCCCCAGACTTATTATCAGTGGGAGGTATAGTGCCCCATCATTGGTATCAGTGGGAGAGGTAGTGCTCCATCATTGGTGTCAGTGAAAGGAATAGTGCCCCATAATTGATATCAGGGAAACAAATAGTGCCCAATCATTGGTGTCAGTGGAAGGAATAGTGCCCCATCATTTGTATCAGGGGAAGAATTTGTGCCTTAACATTGGTGTCAATGGGAAGAAAAGGGCCCTGCAGTTGGTGTCATTGGCAGGAATAGTGTCCAATCAATGGTGTCAGTGAGGAGAATAGTGCCACATTGTTGGGGTCAGTGGTAGGAATAGTGCCCTATTGTTGGTATCAATGACAAGAATTATGCCCCATTGTTGGTGTAGAAGGAATAGTGCCTTGTATCAGCGGAAGGAATAGTGTCCCAAAGGCCTGATAAAGGCAAGAAAAGGGCCACATCCAACCCTCAGGCCACAGTTTGGAGACCACTGGTCTAAAAGAAGGCTCATTTCCCATTACAGGTAGAAATCATTGCGGCATATAATTTTCTCTCCTCAAGTAAAGAATTAAACAGCAAATACATACAAAAATATAAACATTTTGAAATTTTGTGTATGTACCGGTATATTGATGTTTTTGTACCTTACTTGGCTCTTTTTAATGCTTGCTAAAGTTGAACAGTAGGTCCATTTCTCTTTTACAGAATGTGCAAATACACAATAGTTGCCATCCTCTCCGATTCTTCTTCTGGGCTTGCACCCCTACTCCTTGGCCACTGGGTGGCCGCTGATGATGTAACTCAGAAGTTACACTCAAGTTACAATCACTTGGGATTAGAGTTGAGCGGACACCTGGATGTTCGGGTTCGACGGGTTCGGCCAAACTTCGGAAAAAAGTTCGGGTGCTGGACCGAACTTTAACCCGAACCCGAACCCGAACCCCATTAAAGTCAATGGGGACCCGGACTTCTAAGGACTAAAAAGGCTCTAAAAAAGTAATGGAAAGGGCTAGAGGGCTGCAAATGGCAGCAAAATGTTGTTAAGAGCATGGCAAGTGCTCTGCAAACAAATGTGGATAGGGAAATAACTTAAAATAACATAAAAAAAATAAAAAAATAAAAAAATAAAAAAATATGCTGGAGGCCCCCTTTTCAGCAGAAGAGGTACAGGAAGTCATTAAGAACCTCAGAAACTCAACGGCACGATGCCACACATATGGTGGGAATGCCCCAGAATACGCCCTTTCTGGAATAAATTATTCAATTTAATGGATAAGCTAGTGGGAAAATAAAATACTTTGAAATAAAAATGTAGCGGGGTGCTAAATTTAAGGGAAGTGTTGGAGTGGTAAATAGGCTCAAACACCCTAATTCTGAAGGATTCATGGACCATTTTGTCCTCGGGGACAGTATTGGTGTGCAGTTCCCTGCGGCCTACAGGTGGCGCTGCCATGGTAGGCTAGGGTTGAACCGCCAATACAGTGCTGTGCCTTTTGTGTCCCCTCTTGACAGCGGGGCGGGGAACCTGCTATGCATGCCGGGAGAGCATATAAAAGGGGCAGACCTTTGGCCTGGGGGCTGATGTCCAGTGGGGTCCGCGCCCAGGTGCCTTCGGCCTGGGTGCATGTGTTCCTGTTCCATCTCAGGCACCTTTAGCCTGGGGTGAGGTACTATCCTGGAGTTTCTGCTGCCCTGGGTATGGAGGCCTAGGGGCAGGAGTAAAGCCTGGAGTCCAGAGCCTTCGTCTGGAGTCCGCTAAGGGTCGAGGAGTCTTAGGGTGCCGCCTCGTGTAGGGAACCCTGTTCCAGGGAAGGGAGGATCATTCTGATGGACCGATGCAGGATTCACGGTGAAGGAAGGGTCTGTTGACTCCCTGGAGAGATGTCTTCCCCTTGATATGGGCTAGGTTCGTAGAAGGAGAAGCTCAAGCTCATCTTGACTGTATCAGAGGCCTTATTCACCCGGTCCGTGGCAGGGGCCTTATACACCCTGGTCTGTGGCAGAGACCAAAGTTCTCCAGGTCCGTGGCAGGGGCCTTGTACACCCGGTCTGTGGCAGAGACCAACCTCAAGGTCTGTGGCAGAGACCGTGCACCTAAAACTGTTTGAGAAACCTAAGCAGTGAAGTGAATGTGCTACGTTTGTGCCTGGACCTCCTCCACACCTTAAGCAGTCCTGTTTCTTTGCTCTAACCTTTTCTATCCGAGTAGAGTTTATTTTGCCATGAGAGAATAAGAGTTGTAGTTTCAGCTGGTGTGGACATTGACTTTACTGGGAATTAAAGGACTTGCCTCTACCTACAGTAGAGGTGAGAATCATCCTCTGGAGGAGTTTTGACTCCGGCTGTGGACACGTCCCGTCAAGTACACCGCTCAACCTCTTTATATAGGAGGGTACGGGCTGGTAGTGCGGTGTGCCTTTCTCCCTCCTGCGAGGAGCCAACAACATAACACACTGCAAAATATTTTTTGTGGCCCTAAATGGCGTTTTTTGGAAGACCACAACACACCCACAGTAAATAACCGCTGAATCGCACAGCTACAGAACTGCAGAAAATGCTATTAAAAAATGTTTTTGTTTTTTTAGTATAGCACAGTAGAAGACAAATATATAGAAATTGTTTATTTCTAACACCTCCACATATGTATAACACACTGCAAAATATTTTTTGTGGCCCTAAATGGCGTTTTTTTGGAAGACCACAACACACCCACAGTACGTAACCACTGAATCGCAGAGCTACAGAACTGCAGAAAATGCTATTAAAAAAAAATGTTGTTTTTTTAGTATAGCACAGTAGAAGACAAATATAGAGAAATTGTTTATTTCACACACCTCCACATATGTATAACACACTGCAAAGTATTTTTTGTGGCCCTAAATGGCGTTTTTTGGAAGACCACAACACACCCACAGTACGTAACCACTGAATCGCACAGCTACAGAACTGCAGAAAATGCTATTCAAAAAAAATGTTGTTTTTTTAGTATAGCACAGTAGAAGACAAATATATAGAAATTGTTTATTTCACACACCTCCACATATGTATAACACACTGCAAAATGTTTTTTGCGGCCCTAAATGGCGTTTTTTGGAAGACCACAACACACCCACAGTACGTAACCGCTGAATCGCACAGCTGCAGAACTGCAGAAAATGCTATTAAAAAAAAATGTTGTTTTTTTAGCATAGCACAGTAGAAGACAAATATATAGAAATGGTTTATTTCACACGCCTCCACATATGTATAACACACTGCAAAATATTTTTTGTGGCCCTAAATGGGTCTTTTTGAAAGAGTACATTAACCACTTGACCACTGGGCACTTAAACCCCCTTAATAACCAGACCAATTTTCAGCTTTCGGTGCTCTCACATTTTGAATGACAATTACTCAGTCATACAACACTGTACCCACATGAATTTTTTGTCCTTTTTTTCACACAAATAGAGCTTTCTTTTGGTGGCATTTAATCACTGTTGGTTTTTTTATTTTTTGCGCTATAAGAGAAAAAAGACTGAAAATTCTGTAAGAAAAATTATTTTTTTTTCGTTTCTGTTATAAAATTTAGCAAATTACTATTTTTTCTTCATAACTTTTGGCCAAAATTTATACTGCTACATATCTTTGGTAAAAATAAGTACAAATTGGTGCATATTATTTGGTCTTTGTGAAAGTTATAGAGTCCACAAGCTATGGTGCCAATCTCTGAAAATTGATCACACCTGAAGTACTGACGGCCGATCTCATTTCTTGAGACCCTAACATGCCAGAAAAGTACAAATACCCCCCAAATGACCCCTTTTTGGAAAGAAGACATTCCAAGGTATTCAGAAAGAGGCATTGTGAGTTTTTTGAAGTTGTCATCTTTTCCCACAATTCTTTGCAAAATCAAGATTTTTTTTTTCTCTTTTTTTTTTCCACAAAATTGTCATATTAGCAGGTTATTTCTCACACACAGCATATGCATTCCACAAATTACACCCCAAAACACATTCTGCTATTACTCCCGAGTATGGCGATACCACATGTGTGAGACTTTTACACAGCGTGGCCACATACAGAGGCCCAACATGCAGGGAGCACCTTCAGGCGTTCTGGAGCACCGAGGCCAATTCTGACATTTCTCTCCTACATGTAAAAATCATCATTTGTTTGCTAGAAAATTACATAGAACCCCAAAACATTATATATTTTTTTTTAGCAAAGACCTTAGAGAATATAATGGTGGTTGTTGCAACTTTTTATCTCGCACGATATTTGCGCAGCAATTTTTTTAACGCGTTTTTTACGGAAAAAAATGTTTTGTGCTTAAAAAAAAAAACAGTAAAGTTAGCCCAATGTTTTTGCATAATGTGAAAGATGAAGTTACGCCGAGTAAATAGATACCTAACATGTCACCCTTAAAAATTGCACACGCTCGTGGAATGGCGCCAAACTTCGCTACTTAAAAATCCCCATAGGCGACGCTTTAAATATTTTTACTGGTTACATGTTTTGAGTTACAGAGGAGGTCTAGGGACAAAATTATTGCTCTCGCTCTAACGTTCGCAGAGATACCTCACATGTGTGGTTTGAAAACCGTTTTCATATGTGGGCGGGACTTACGTATGCGTTCGCTTCTGTATGCGAGCTTACGGGGACAGGGGCGCTTTAAAAAATATATATTTTTTTTATTGTTCATTTTACTTTATTTATTTTAGTTTGACATGTTTTTCCGGCCCAAATTTTTTTTTGATCACTTTTATACCTATTACAAGGAACGTAAACATCCCTTGTAATAGGAATATGGCATGACAGGTCCTCTTTACAGTGAGATATGGTGTCAATAAGACCCCACATCTCACCTCTAGGCTGGGAAGCCTGAAAAAAAAAAAAAAAAAAAAACAACAATCCTGGCTTTGATCGTAGCGGTGAGTCGGTAGAAGCATCGGAGGGCGGCGGGGGGGGGGGGGGGACATCCCCTCTCGCCTCCCGTAAGAATGATCAAGCGGTGGAACAGCCGCTATGATTGTTGTTATGGTATAGGGAATCGCCGGCTGAAAAAGCTAATATCTGAATGATGCCTGTAGCTGCTCCCATCATTCAGATATCCCCGCACAAAGTCAAGGACGTCATATGACAGCCGGCGGGCAGGAAGTGGTTATTGCAGAGTATTGCCGGGCATTGCGGAGTATTGCCGGGCATTGCGGAGTATTGCCGGGCATTGCGAAGTATTGCCGGGCATTGCGGAGTATTGCCGGGCATTGCTGGGTATTGCCGGGCATTGCGGGGTATGGCAGGGTATTGCGGAGTATGGCAGGGTATTGCGGAGTATGGCAGGGTATTGCGGAGTATGGCAGGGTATTGCGGAGTATGGCAGGGTATTGCGCAGGGCATTGCAGAGTATTTTGCAGAGTATTGCGCAGGGAATTGCAGAGTATTTTGCAGAGTATTGCGCAGGGTATTGCAGGGTATTGCGCAGGGTATTGCAGGGTATTGCGCAGGGTATTGCAGGGTATTGCGCAGGGTATTGCACCAGGGTGTTGCAGAGTATTTTGCAGAGTATTGCAGGGTATTTTGCAGAGTATTAGCAGGGTATTGCACCAGGGATGGCTGAGCAGGGATGGATGGATGGCTGGATCTGTGACTGCAATTGTCACAGATCCAGCCCACAGCGCTGCTGCCTTGATCTGCTCCCTCCCCTCTCCTCTCACACTGTACCGATCGGTACAGAGAGGGGAGAGAGGAACCGGCGTCATCACATGACGCCGGTCTGTTTACAAGTGATTGCTCCGTCATTTGACGGAGCGATCACGTGGTAAACGGCCGCTATCCTCTGGACCCGGCGGTCACGGAGTTTCCCGTGTGCGCGCCCCAGGGGGCGCGCGGGAGCGCGATTCTGGGAGGACGTTATATAACGTCCTCCCAGAGTTAAGCAACCACCTTGTCGACGTTATTTGTCAGCAGGTGGTTGCTAAGTGGTTAAAGTGCAAATGTTTATTTATTTTTTTGCCCTAAATGGGTCTTTTTTGGCACGAGCAAAATAAAATGCAATTTTTTTTTTTTGCCCTAAATGGGTCTTTTGGAAAAGAGCACACTAAAGTGCCTTTTTTTTTTTGCCCTAAATGGGTCTTTTTCCAAGAGCAGAATACACCCACAGTATGGAAATGGTGTATCTCTCAATGTAATATATGCAGTGCTGGTGCACTGAGCTTGCAGATAAAAGTTAGATTTTCTCTGACACTGGGCTCATGGCAGTGTAAAAAGACTGTGCACTGCAACACAAACAGGTAAACCTATGCAGATCGCTGAGTTATATCTCTGAATCTGGACTCCTATTCCTATATAATAAATCTCTCTCCCTGAAAGCACCAACCGGAACCTGGCCCTGCACTACACTGTCTCTCTATCTTTTCCCTCAGATTCCAGAATCAGGACTAACTTATGTATTTTCAATCTCTCCCAATAAGCAACAGCAGCAGACAAGATCCTCTCCCTATCTATTCTGAAGCAGAGTGACGTGTGTGCTGTGTGCCTCTAGCTTATATAGAAGATGGGTCACATGTTGCACTGACCAATCACAGCCATGCCATTAGTAGGCATGGCTATGATTGCTTCTAAGGGCACACCAGCTAATCAAAAGGTGATTGGCTGGCCCCTGAAGCATTTCTAACTGCGCCATTAGATTGCCGAACCCGAACTCGAACACGGACTTTCACGCAAAGTCCGGGTTCGGGTTCGGGAAAAAGCTAAAGTTCAGTACGGACCCGAACTTTACAGTTCGAGTTTGCTCAACCCTACTTGGGATCCATTTTCAGCATCTTACCAATGCCAGGAATAGGTTGGGAGTGTACACTGAACTGCAAAGGCACTGTAGGCATAGGACACTATAAATACATTTCTAAATGCAAAAGGAAAGGGTTTGTTGGTTAGAAGAGACAGGCAACACAAAGAATCTTCTACCAAAAACACTATCTTCTAGCAAGTTATCCTTTAAATTGTATGTATGCCCAAGCACTAACAACTCATATAATCACCTTAAATACATTTCAATGTTTTTAATATGCAGATTTCTGATGGGGCTCACCTTTGTAACCATCAGGAAACTTGCCCTGAGAAATATTTTTAAGCCATCACTGGAGTGCATGAAGACAGGAAAGGGCTACAAAAAAGCTGCAGGAGATCAGAAGCACTGAGATGTAAAGAATACTTACAAAAAAAAGATAAAAAGAGTATTGTAATTTAAAAAAATACATTGTTTAGGGCAGGGGTGCCGGCGGTATGGGATCATGCAGCTACAGAATAGAGCTGCATAAGCCCAGGGCCGATCCCAGACGGGGTGCGAGGGGTGCAGTTCACCCAGGCGCCACAAAGCTGGGGGCGCTCAAGCGCAAGAGTGCTCCCCTCCCTCCTCCTTGTTGGTAGAGAGGCCGCTCTCACCGCCGCCGCTATTTCCTGCCCAAGCCCCTCCCCCAGGGCCAGATTTACAACAAGGCCAGGCCTCGGGGCGGTGCCGCGCCGCGCGGCGGAGGAGACAAGTCCTCCTCAATTCAATTCCATGGTCCCAGGCCGCCCGAAGCTCCGGCCGCCATTTTTGAATGTCCGGCGCCCTGTGATTGGGCCATGGGGGTCATGTGCGGCGTGGGGCTGGCCTGTCCGTGATCTTGAACTCCTGCCTCTACACATGACCTCCATACGCCCAATCACAGTGCGCCGGACACTGAACAAACATGGCGGCCGCCTCCTCCTATCCTCCGGACCGACAAGCAGGTGGGCTAGAAGATCTAACAAGGAAGCATGATGAATGTGAGGTATGCTTCTTAATTTATATTACAGCTGAGGGAGAGTATGATTGTTAAGACAAACCGGTTCACATTACCATTTTACGATTTATGTAATGAATTTTTATTGACAGCCTGCACTAAAGGAAGAATCCTATTTTATCCAAAATCTGTATTGCCTACCTATTTTGGTTTGGTGAATCTGGTACACAAGCTACTGGGCCAGCATGAGAAGCATCAGAAACCAGAATTTCCAAAGGCAGGTGCCAGCAATAGCAACCTACATTTTCCTCTTTGTACCAGTTTTCATTACTATGATGCTGGTAACTGTGCTGATTATAATCATCTTGATGACACGCGGTGTAGGTAACTGGTGAGGTTCATGTATCATGAGCTTATTTCAGTATAAATTAGCTGTGCACTCTATGCCAGCAATATATTTCAAAAGACATGTAGAACCACCTTAAACATATCAGCAAGACCTTGCTGAAATGCCAAGGGCAAATATGGTAATTTTTATTGATGTCAGCATTCAGTGGCGGGGTAATTGTGCAGACTGTGGGAAGGGGGGGGGGGTAATTGTGCAGACTGTGGGAAGGGGGGGTAATTGTGCAGACTGTGGGAAGAGGGGGGGTAATTGTGCAGACTGTGGGAAGGGGGGGTAATTGTGCAGACTGTGGGAAGGGGGGGTAATTGTGCAGACTGTGGGAAGGGGGGTAATTGTGCAGACTGTGGCAAGGGGGGGTAATTGTGCAGACTGTGGCAAGGGGGGGGTAATTGTGCAGACTGTGGGAAGGGGGGGGTAATTGTGCAGACTGTGGGAAGGGGGGGGGTAATTGTGCAGACTGTGGGAAGGGGGTAATTGTGCAGACTGTGGAAAGGGGGGGGGGAATTGTGCAGACTGTGGGAAGGGGGGGGGGAATTGTGCAGACTGTGGGAAGGGGGGGTAATTGTGCAGACTGTGGCAAGGGGGGGTAATTGTGCAGACTGTGGCAAGGGGGGGTAATTGTGCAGACTGTGGCAAGGGGGGGTAATTGTGCAGACTGTGGGAAGGGGGGGGTAATTGTGCAGACTGTGGGAAGGGGGGGGGTAATTGTGCAGACTGTGGGAAGGGGGGGGGGGGTAATTGTGCAGACTGTGGGAAGGGGGGTAATTGTGCAGACTGTGGAAAGGGGGGGGGAATTGTGCAGACTGTGGGAAGGGGGGGGAATTGTGCAGACTGTGGGAAGGGGGGGTAATTGTGCAGACTGTGGGAAGGGGGGGTAATTGTGCAGACTGTGGGAAGGGGGGGGTAATTGTGCAGACTGTGGGAAGAGGGGGTAATTGTGCAGACTGGGGGAAGGGGGTAATTGTGCAGACTGGGGGAAGGGGGGTAGTTGTGCAGACTGGGGGAAGGGGGGTAATTGTGCAGACTGGGGGAAGGGGGGGTAATTGTGCAGACTGGGGGAAGGGGGGGTAATTGTGCAGACTAGGGGGAGGGGGGATTGTGCAGACTGGGGGGAGGGGGGATTGTGCAGACTGGGGGGAGGGGGGATTGTGCAGACTGGGGGAAGGGGGACTGTGCAGACTGGGGGGAGGGGGACTGTGCAGACTGGGGGAAGGGGGACTGTGCAGATGGGGGGAAGGGGGGATTGTGCAGACTGGGGGTTAATTGTGCAGACTAGGGGGAGGGGGGGTTGTGCAGACTGGAGTAAGGGGGAATTGTGTAGACTGGGGGGATAGGGTAATTGCACAATCCCCCCTCCCCCAGTCTGCACAATTACCCCCTCCCCTCAATCTGCACAATTACCCCCTCCCCCCAGTCTGCACAATTACCCCCTCCCCCAGTCTGCACAATCACCCCCTCCCCTAGTCTGTGCAGACTGGAGGGGAGGTGGGCTTGTGCAGACTAGGGGTACGGGGGATTGGGCAGACGGGGGGGGTGCAGACTGGGGTTAAGAGGGATTGAAGAGACTAGGGGGAGTTGTGCAGAATGGGAGGGGATGGAGAACTGAGAGCAGCGCAGAGGAAACTCCCAGAGTCTTGTAGAGAGGCAGGGCACACCAGGGAGTCGTGACGCGCGTGACTGGCTCAGGTTGTTGGGCTAGACGCTGGTTTGCAAACAACTTGACCCCTGGACCAGGAGCATCAGGCCGCGCAAGGACCTGCTGAGCTGACATTGCTAAGGTGAGAGACCCTGACACAGCTGACCCCCCACATTATGCTGCATTGATGGGCACTGGTGAGGCTGAGCTTTTGGCCACTTGTGAGGCTGCATTGGTGGGCACTGATCGGGAAGTCTCTGACCATTTCTTGTATCATGTCTGCAGTCTGACCATATCCTGTAGTAATTCTGCAGTCTGACCATATCCTGTAGTAATTCTGCAGTCTCTGACCATATCCTGTAGTATTTCTGCAGTCTCTGACCATATCCTGTAGTATTTCTGTAGTCTCTGACCATATCCTGTAGTTTTTCTGCAGTCTCTGACCATATCCTGTAGTATTTCTGCAGTCTCTGATCATCTCTTGTACCATGTCTGCAGTCTCTGACCATCTCTTGTACCATGTCTGCAGTCTCTGACCATCTCTTGTACCATGTCTGCAGTCTCTGACCAGCTCTTGTACCATGTCTGCAGTCTATGACCAGCTCTTGTACCATGTCTGCAGTCTCTGACCAGCTCTTGTACCATGTCTGCAGTCTCTGACCAGCTCTTGTACCAGGTCTGCAGTCTCTGACCAGCTCTTGTACCATGTCTGCAGTCTCTGACCAGCTCTTGTACCATGTCTGCAGTCTCTGACCAGCTCTTGTACCATGTCTGCAGTCTCTGACCAGCTCTTGTACCATGTCTGCAGTCTCTGACCAGCTCTTGTACCATGTCTGCAGTCTCTGACCAGCTCTTGTACCATGTCTGCAGTCTCTGACCAGCTCTTGTACCATGTCTGCAGTCTCTGACCAGCTCTTGTACCATGTCTGCAGTCTCTGACCATCTTTTGTACCATGTCCGCAGTCTCTGACCATTTCTTGTACCATGTTTGCAGTCTCTGACCATTTCTTTTATCATGTCTGCAGGCTCTGACCATCTTATGTATCATGTCTGCAGTCTCTAAACATCTTTTATCATGTCTGCAGTCTCTGACCATCTCCTGTCCTATGTCTGCAGTCTCTGACCATCTTGTTCTCTTTATTGTTAAGAGAACCTGAGATCCTCCCATGATCTAACAAAGACTCCTTAGGGGAGCATATCTGTGTTTGAGTCGGTGCCATAGAAACATTTGTAAGTGAGATGACCACGCCCACGTGGGGGCGCCCACAATATTTCTGCACCCAGGCGTCTGTGAACCTAGGATCGGCCCTGCATAAGCCAATGCTTCCTGTATAGCACCGGCTCCTGTCACAAGCGGAGTCATACCAAATGCACTCTGCCTGGGACAGCAACAGCCGGTGATACCTGAATGGAAGACTGTTATTAAAGGTAAGTTTATTACTAAAATCACAATGTATATACAGTATGGGAATATCTGTTCTGTAGTGGTTACTGGACTGTCTTTAAACTGATCCGTAGGTGCAGCACATTGTGCCTGTGGGTTACCTGCACTGAGCCATAAGCCTAGTACACACAGCCGAGAATCCCGTCAGGAAAAAAACATAATTTTTCCTGACGAGATTCCTGGCAAGCTTTTCTTTTGAATGGCAAGAACACGGTGACGTCATTCACTACAACGAGCATGCGCTTGTCACATTCGATGCCATCGCCGCCATCTTGCTTCACCCTACACTACCCTTGTAAGCTACCGCGCATGCGTCGAAGTCTCATCGAGCATGCGCAGGCTTACTGGAGGACAGGTAAGCTTGTAGCCGCATACACACACACAGTTTTCTTGTCGGAAAACAGGCCGACGAGAATCCCGACGAGAAAATAGAGAGCAGGTTCTCTATTTTTCTCGCCAAGATTCCCGGCAGTTTTCTCGACAAGAAAACATACACACGACCGGTTTTCTCTGCAAAAAGCTCTTCCAATAGTTTTCTTGATGGTTTCTTGCAGAGAAAACCGGTCGTGTGTACGAGGCCCTAGACTTCTGCTATTACCTGCGGGTTTGGTGTGCTTTCAAAAAGAGTGCAGGATATAATAGAAGTCTTAAGCAAAGTGCAGCTAACCCGTAAGAAAGCCACAGATGCACCCGTGGTGTGGGTACACTGCAGTGCATCAGTGTCAAAGCAGCCTTGTGCCCCTTTCACACGATCGGTCCGACCCAATTGGACCCTCCATTTACCTCTATAGGGTGGCAGATGTAAACAGACTTGTGTCCATTTACACCTGCCTACCTCCAATCTGATTTGGATCGGAGGGCCCGTAGAGTAGAGTGGTCTGTGTCTGTGTCCGCTCTGCGTAAGCAGAGTGGACATGGTCCTGTCATCCGCTGCTCCGCTCATTGTGGCCTGCAACCGGTTACCAAGTTGCTTAAGTGGCCTTCACTCTTCAAAAGGCTGGGCATCCCTGGTTTAGATGGTTTAAAGTATACATCACTTTTGCGAGTTAATTGCTATTCATTAAGGGTTTACATCTCTTTTAAAAATAAAATATGTGTGCCTCTTCATGTGTCAAAAACAATACTTGCTGACATTTTTTAACCTTATCAAACAAGTATAATAAAGCACTTTTAATTATCTGCTAAATATACCTTTAACACTTTAAACACGAGTTGCGCTGCATGTTCTGATTGGTCCCTGCTGTCTTCTGGGACCTGTGTGTCTTCCAGAAGACAGCGGGGGTGAAAGAGAATTTGCCGGACATTGCGTAGATTACCGCACAATGTGCAGTGATTTTCTCTGGAAGTGGGAGCAAATACCTGCATTTATCAGGCATCTGCTCCCCCCTCTCCCCTGAGAGGTGCCAAATGTGACACCGGAGAACAGCGGAAGTTCCATTTCTGGGTGGACCTTAATTGTTTAGTTTTGTATGGTTTATATTTGTGTTCTACGCAAACTTCTTTTAGCTGTGAACATTCTCAAATTCTAAGTCATTAAAATTAGCTTTTGTCATTATTTGGAAGCTTCCCTGATTATTCCATATACTGCATTTCAGTAAAAAAGTGCCTTTATTAGATCTGTTGGCCTCATAGACACCAGTGTCTGAGTCAGCTTTTTCCCATAATTGCAGTCTAACTTAAAAATTGTTTTCTCCCATAAATCACTGAATTGAATGTGCTGCTGTTGCAACAGAAATAGTTCTCTTATGAAAATGTACAGTATATTTGACATACATCTCAGCAATAAAGGAATATTTCCCCATGATTTATCCCCTTAAAAAGGCTGCAGGCACAGGAAAATACCTGCACTTCTGTAATTTAAACCATGGCCATTGACCCAATATGGCCATATCTATATTTTGTAAATGAAGTCACCCAGGATCCTAGGGCCAGTTGTTTATTACAGCAGCACCTGTGTTGTGAAGTTTAGCGCCAGTAGTGCAGCAGGGCAATATCATCAGATGGCGGGTCTTAAGGGCAGGAGATCGACATGATTGACAATGTACATCACTGGATCATGTAATTTATTATAGATTTACATTGGTGGACATTAATTACATTTTATTTATTTATTTACAATAAAGGCCTAGGTTACCATATGTTTTTTATTTTTTATTTGGGGGCCACATATTATAAAGGTGGCTTTCAAATCCTTTTAAGTCCCCATAAAAACCCCACATCTTCTTGGGGTATCGAATGAGGAGAAGAGGCCCATGTCCCTCAATATTAGGAAAAAACGCCTTGAAAGAGGATACGGTAGTGGAAGTGAAGGTGGCCGTGGTTGTTGCCCTACCTTTCCTGTCCACCCAGGCTGCATGCCCAGATAAGGTTCAATGTATATCTATTGTCAGTCACGTTGTCCAGGGATGAGAATCCATTGTCAATCATGATGACCAGAAGGCAGATGATGTTTCCCTGCTGTCATGATGACCCTCTGCCCAACAATGCTTCCCGGCTGCACTCCCATCACTAAGTGATAAATCCTTGGTGCTGTTATAATGTAAACAGGATCCTGTGTCTGAGTAGAATCTTAAGGGAAACCCCTTTCCCAATTTTTTTCATGTGTACTGTCACATGGAAAAACCAGCATGGGGTTCACTCTAAAATTCTAACCAGACCTTTATCTAGGCATGCAGCCTTCATGACCAGTAAAGGGAAGGCAGTGAGTGTGTGTCCACCTTCCTGCTCCTTACTAGGCCACATGACTTTTAACATTGGGGGGGGGGGGGTTCTATGCAAGGAGGAGACAGTGAAAGCCCTGACATTACATATGCTGTTCTTTTATGGTGTAGGGTGTATATTCTTCCTTCTTTATTAAAACCTACCACTTGAGTTACATTATTCATTGGCTTTGTGATGGGATATACCCCCCCCCCCATGCTTTTTGTAGTTTGCTCTGCCTCATGGGGAGTAGAACATACACCTTCTGACCCACATTGTACAATCCCCCTCCTAGCATTGTAGTTGTATCATGTTCGCTTGGTCTGAGCCTGTGTCATGCTTTCCTGTACCATTCCAACCTCTTTGATTAGGTCCAGATCTCATTTGCCTTCTGTATAGGAGTTCAAATGATGAAAAACCTGTGGGCACTTGGCACACCTCTCTGTAGGCAAACAACAGAGGAGGCAAATGTTGTTCTCAGTCTCTTCCCTGTGACTCCACAAATGTTCTCAGCATCTGTCTCTATGAAACTCTTGCACATTAGTGGGTAGTAAGGACTAGCCATGATATGCCTCATCTGTATTTTCCTACAGCGTACATCAGGTCTGACACAAACTGTGGGCCCTTATCACAAACAAGGTCTGCAGGTAACCCCACTCTAGTGTAAAGCCTAGTACACACTGCTAGTTTTTTTTTGTTCAACCTAGCAGCAGGGGCAGCCTGTCCATTAAGGGTGCCTGGGCGCGGCCCCCCATCCACGCCACCGCCCCCATATCCATGCGTCCGGCCCCTTGCATTCCAATATGGGAGTGTTTTTTTTTTAAGCACTGATTAGAGCCAGTGGCTCTAATAGGCTTCAAAATAGGGTGGGCTCGGGCGCAGAGAATGCGCTTGAAGCCCACGCAGCTGTGTTACAATAGTAAATAAAGGTGAATCAAATCAACACATCAATTGTCAATCCAAGAAGCGATGCAGTGAAAGAATAAATAAATTGTGCAGAATCAATCTGACTGTATATGTTCTGTCTCAACTACAAAGCGATAAAGTTCATCTCCAGGTTGAAGTAGGCCTTACACAAGCTGGTTTGCTATTATCCCTTGCATCGATACAGGCAGTTTAACTCAATGAATGAACTCACAGTTAGGACGACAGACGATGAATCCTTTCGAATGTTCCGTTTAATGATGGATATTCATAGGTAGAAAAACGTTGCAGTTGTAAGCCACATGTAAGATGTTTAGCATGGAAGATATACAGGAGTAATGACCAGAATCAGGAAGTGGAGGAGATATATAAAGAACTACGGTGAGAGAGAGAGAGTTCAGCTAGAAAGAAGGGGACAGATCTTAAAGACACAGAGCAAGAATAATCACATAGTGTAACACAACACTCCCCGTCTGAAATCTTTAGATTTCATAACCTTAAACTAATATATATATTTTCAAAAAGTCCAATACTGACGAATGTCCTGGAACCTGTAATGAAAAACATGCAACAAGCAAATAATAAACGTAAGTTCAACAGGATGAAGAACATAAAGTCACAGTATGATGTCTTCAAATAATTCCAAAGTTCTGAGTAGAACCTGTAGATGGCAGCAATGTACTCCCCGCCGTGCCGACAGCATGGCTAGTCCTTGCACAAGTCACTCACCTGGCAAAAGGAGTACTAACTCTGTAATTGGTCGACTAAAGGTTCGTGTCGATCCTCCCTTGGTTACCTTGACTTCTACCTTCCGGACTTTGTTATCGTCGCTGGGCATAACTTTAGTAATAAGACCCATAGGCCACTCATTCCGACAAACTTCCTTGTCTTTTAGAAGGATGAGGTCTCCAACCTTAAGATTCGGCTTAGATGCTTGCCATTTGTAATGACCTTGAAGGTGGTGAAGATACTTTTTCTTCCAGCGATGCCAGAACATGTATGCGTTCCTTGATCATCTGATCGAGGGCGATTACTGCTGTGCAAAATGTAAACACATTGTTTCCCTGGAAGCCCAGGTTCTGAATCTAGGGAAGCAACTGTCAGCACTGGGAAGTCCCTCCACACTAAAGGAGAGCTGGATACGTACCCGGCAGGTGATGGCAGGGGCCAGCACAGAGGTGGGTGGAGTCAAAGAGGTGCAGGCACTAGAAAATAGTAGATGGGTGACAGTCAGGAAGGGTAGAGGGCGAAGTGCCAGGGAGGCCGATCCAGGGCTGGAGCATCCCAATAAGTATGCTCCATTGAGTGACATTGGTGAAACCAGTCCGGGACCAGCACTGCTGGAGCTGAGGGACTCTCCTAGCTGCCAGGGGAAGAACTCCTCCAGTGAGAGTGGGGGGGAAGCGAAGGGAAAGGAAAGACAGATTCTGGTGGTAGGGGACTCAATTCTTAGAAGGACAGAGAGGGCAATCTGTAACAAAGACCTGAAGCGCCGAACTGTATGTTGTCTACCGGGCGCTCGGGTTCGGCACATCACGGATCTGGTGGACAGATTACTGGGAGGGGCTGGGGAAGACCCAGCTGTCATGGTGCACGTTGGCACCAATGACAAAGTCAGAGGCAGATGGAGTGTCCTAAAGAACGATTTTAGGGACTTAGGAGCTAAATTGAGGAAAAGGACCTCCAAGGTAGTATTCTCGGGAATACTACCGGTACATCGAGCCACACCAGAAAGGGAGATTAGGGAAGTGAACAAGTGGCTGAAGAGCTGGTGTAGTAAGGAGGGGTTTGGGTTCCTGGAGGACTGGGCCGACTTCTCAGTCGATAACCAGTACTATAGAAGGGACGGACTGCACCTAAATGAGGAGGGTGCAGATCAGCTGGGAATAAGGATGGCCAAAAAGTTAGAGGGGTTTTTAAACTAGGTGACAGGGGGGAGGGTCCAGTGATAGTGAGAGTCAGCGGGGAACATATTCTAAAGGGTAGTATTAGGGGCATTAGTGGTAGGGTAACCAAAGAACATAAACCCAAGGTAAGTATAGTAGCAAGTCCTAGTTGCAATCTGGGAACACCCAAGAGGATAGTATGTGACCGGTCAAATAATATTAATGCATTAAAGTGTCTGTTCACCAACGCCAGAAGTCTGCCAAGCAAAATAGGTGAGTTGGAAGCTCTGGTGCATGAGGAGAGCTATGATGTAATCGGTATTGCTGAAACTTGGCTTCATTCCTCACATGACTGGGCTATTAATATTCCTGGCTATGCACTCTTTCGGAAAGACAGGGTAAAAAGGAAGGGTGGAGGGGTCTGTCTCTATGTGAGAAGTGATCTCAAAGCGAGTGTGAAAGAGGACCTGGTGGATGGAGAGTGTGATGAGTCTGAAGCATTATGGGTGGAACTGCATACAGATGTGCGTAGTTCAAAGCTAATCATTGGAGTTTGTTATAGACCACCCAATGTTAATGAGGAGTTAGAGACTCAGCTCCTTGCACAGATGGAAAGGGCTGCAAGGGCTGGGACGGTGATAATAATGGGGGATTTTAACTACCCAGAAATTGACTGGAGTAATGGAACTGCTGGGACAGTTAAAGGGCAAAAATTTATAAACCTATTGCAGGACAATTTTATGGTCCAGTTTATTGAGGCCCCAACTAGGAATTATGCTCTGTTGGACCTGGTAATCTCAAACCATGCAGAGCGTATTACTAATGTTCAGATAAAGGAACACCTGGGTAGCAGTGACCATAACATGATTTCATTTGATGTTAGTTGTAAGCAAAAATCACATACAGGAAAGATAAAAACACTTAATTTCAAGAGAGCAAATTTTCCAAGGATGAGTGCTGCTCTCCAGGACTTAGACTGGGAAGGAATATTGGCATCAATGGGCACAGAACAGAAATGGGAATTCTTCAAAAAGACTGTTTGTGAACTCACTGCAAAGTATATTCCCATGGGCAATAAGTTTAAAAGGCTAAAAATAAAACCTATGTGGCTCACTGCCAAAGTTAAAAAAGCTATAAACTATAAGAAAAGAGCTTTTAAAAAATATAAAAATGAGGGAACACTAGTGTCATTTAAATGTTACAAAGAATATAACAGGATATGTAAAAAGGAAATCAAGGATGCAAAAATTCAAAATGAACGACAGATTGCAAAAGATAGTAGGACAAACCCCAAAAAATTCTTCAAATATATTAATAGTAAAAAGGTCAAGTCTGAGCATGTAGGCCCTTTACAAAATAATCTAGAGTGGGTGACTGGGGACAAAGAGAAGGCTAATTTATTAAATACTTTCTTCAGTTCTGTGTATACAAAGGAGCATGGGGGAGCTCATGTCCAAAATGGGGGTGGTAGTGACACAGCCCCAAATCCACAATGGCTCAAAAGTGATATGGTCCAGAAATATTTAGATGGAATAAAGGTGGATAAAGCACCTGGACCAGATGGCATACACCCACGGATCCTAAAAGAATTGAGCTCTGTAATTTCAATGCCATTGTATTTAATTTTTAGGGACTCATTAATGACAGGAATAGTACCACTGGATTGGCGCAGGGCCAATGTGGTGCCTATATTTAAAAAGGGAATTAAGTGTTTACCAAGTAACTATAGACCTGTTAGTTTAACTTCTATCGTTGGGAAAATACTGGAGAGATTATTAAAAGACCACAAAGATGAGTTCTTGCTGGAAAAAAACTATTTAAGCAACAGACAGCATGGATTCATGAAAGACAGAAGTTGTCAAACAAACCTGATTTCTTTTTATGAAGAGGTAAGTAAGACCTTGGACAGAGGGGTGGCAGTGGACGTGGTATACTTGGATTTTGCAAAAGCGTTCGATACAGTTCCCCACACACGGCTCATGTGTAAGGTAAAGTCTAAAGGATTGGAAATATCAGTTTGTAAATGGATAGAAAACTGGCTAAAAGACAGAATTCAGAGAGTAGTGGTTAATGATTCTTACTCTGAATGGTCCAAGGTTTTCAGTGGTGTACCCCAAGGTTCAGTGCTGGGACCCTTACTTTTTAATATGTTTATAAATGATATTGGGTCTGAGATCAAAAGTAACATTTCTGTCTTTGCAGATGACACCAAGCTATGCAGTGGAATAACGTCCTTACAGGATGTCGCCAATTTACAAGCCGACCTCAATGCTCTGTCTAATTGGGCGACTATGTGGCAGATGAGGTTTAATGTTGATAAATGTAAAGTTATGCACTTGGGGGCTAATAATATGAATGCATCATACATACTAGGGGGAGTACAACTGGGGGGATCCGTAGTGGAGAAGGATCTGGGGGTTTTGGTAAATCATAAGCTCAATAATGGCATGCAATGCCAAGCTGCGGTTTCCAAAGCGAGCAAGGTCCTTTCTTGTATTAAGAGAGGTATGGTCTCCAGAGAGAGAGATATCATTTTGCCCCTGTTCAAATCATTAGTAAGACCTCATCTGGAATATGCAGTTCAGTTTTGGGCCCCAGTTCTCAAAAAGGATATTGGGGAACTGGAGAAAGTGCAGAGAAGGGCAACCAAACTGATAAGAGGCATGGAGGAGCTCAGCTATGAGGAGAGATTAGAGGAACTGAATTTATTCTCTCTTGAGAAGAGGAGATTAAGGGGGGATATGATCAACATGTACAAATACATAAGGGGTCCATATAGTGAACTTGGTGTTCAGTTATTCACTTTACGGTCAACACAAAGGACAAGGGGGCACTCTTTGCGTCTAGAGGAAAAGAGATTTCACCTCCAAATACGGAAAGGTTTTTTCACAGTAAGAGCTGTGAAAATGTGGAATAGACTCCCTGCAGAGGTGGTTCTGGCCAGCTCAGTAGATTGCTTTAAGAAGGGCCTGGATTCTTTCTTAAATGTACATAATATAACTGGGTACTGACATTTATAGGTAAAGTTGATCCAGGGAATATCCGATTGCCTCTCGGGGGATCAGGAAGGAATTTTTTCCCCTGCTGTAGCAAATTGGATCATGCTCTTCTGGGTTTTTTTTGCCTTCCTCTGGATCGACTGTGGGTATAGAATTGGGTATATGGGATTGTACGATATATGTTTATTTTTTTTTATTTATTTATTTTTTTTATTTTTTTTACGGTTGAACTGGATGGACTTGTGTCTTTTTTCAACCTGACTAACTATGTAACTATGTAACTATGTAACACATTGGCTAGATGCTGCACCTGCTTCCATTGATGCTCGTAATGGTGTGACCGCAGCTTCTGTTTTGTACTTACAGAAGTGTGGAGTGAGGTGTTCACAGTTCTTATTTCCTTATCATCTTCAGGGTTTATTAGCCCATAGGTGGTGTCAATAGGGAGTAAGTAAGAGTCCTCACATAGAAACCTTGGAGGTGACAGCCATAAGCTGTCCTGAAGAGCGGCAGGTGACACGGCTCTGGTCCCACAGTCAGCTGGGTTGAGTTCAGTGGGAACGTGATGCCATTGACTTGGTAGAGAGAATCTCTTGATACGTTCAACCCTGTTGCTGACGTACACATAAAATTGTTTTGTTTGGTTGTTTATGTAACCAAGTACTACCTTACTGTCTGTATAGAAGGTGAAAGAATCAATTGTAGTGTCCATTTCACTTCGTATGACCTCTGCAATTTCTACTGCTAGCACGGCTGCACAAAGTTCAAGTCTTGGTATGGTATGTGCAGGCTTGGGAGTGAGTTTGCCTTGCCTAGGACAAAACTACAGTGTGATTCTCCATTCAGTTCAGAGGTCTTCAAATAGGCTACTGCAGCAATAGCTTCAACTGATGCATCAGAGAAAATATGAATCTCTCTCCGGTTAGCAGTTGAAGTGGAACCTGAAACATAGCAACGGGGGATTTTCTGACGTTTTTCTAGTGACTTCAAAGAATATCTCCACCTTTCCCACTTGTGTTGATTCTCACTAGGCAAGGGAGTATCCCAGTCTATGTTCTCAGTAGACAACTGTCTTAGTAAAATCTTACCTTGAATGGTAACTGGAGCAAGGAAACCCAGTGGGTCATAGATGCTATTCACCACGGACAGGACTCCTCTCTTAGTGAAGGGTTTGTCACAAGTTGACACTTGGAAGGTGAATTTGTCTTGCTTGATGTTCCACAACAAACCCAGACTTCGCTGTACAGGAGGCACATCTGTACCTAAGTCATGGTTTTTTAGACTAGTGGCATAGTCCTCAGAGTGAAAGGCATTCATAAGTTCCTGGCTGTTGGATATAATCTTGTGCAGTCTAAGGTTTGCTACAGACAGCATCTCCTTTGTTCTGGTGAGAAGATCAATTACTTCTTTAGCAGTTGGAAAGGACTTAAGTGCGTCGTCAACATAGAAGTTTCTTTCAACAAATTGACGGGCATCAGATCCATATTCAACTTCTCCAGTCTGAGCTGTTCTCCTTAGCCCATAAGTTGCCACTGCTGGGGAAGGACTGTTACCGAAGACATGTACCTTCATGCGATAATCTATAACTTCCTTGTTGAGGTCATTGTCCTTGTGCCATAGAAACCTGAGGTAGTTTCTGTTGTCTTCTCTGACGATGAAGCAGTGAAACATCTGTTGAATGTTGGCGATTATTGCTTCAGGCTCTTGTCTGAAACGAATCAAGACTCCTATTAGACTGTTGTTCAAGTTGGGTCCCGTAAGGAGCATGTTGTTAAGAGAAACACCTTCGTGCTGAGCACTGGAATCAAAGATAACTCTGATTTGGTCTGGTTTGCGTGGGTGATACACGCCAAAGGATGGAAGGTACCAGCATTCTTCTCCCTCCTTTAGTGGGGGAGCAGGCTCTGTGTGATCTCTGTCAAATACATTTTGCATAAAGTCCACAAAGTGCTTTTGCATCTCTGGTTTCCTGCTTAAGTTTCGCTTTAAGGAGGAGAATCTACTGATGACCTGCTGTAAGTTGTTGGGCAATCTCTCCCTTGTGAGACGAAAGGGTAGGGGTGCTACCCAGTTATTGGAGTCATCTTGAAAGAACTCATTGTCCATTACCGTGATGAATTCTTTGTCTTCCATTGAAGGAGCCAGTATGTCATCTTCACTGGTTGCATTAAACATTGTAGAGCCGAAGTCGCCATCATGGCAGGAGAAAGGGCTTGTGTCACCTGAGATACCATGTTGCCATTCGTGGCTGGCTATCTTCTCTTTCACCCAGTAGTGATGTGGGCATGGCTCAAAGTAAGTGTTTCGGCCATTTGGCAGAACATTTGTCTTGAATGACGAAATGTTGGTAGGTCTTTTCATTTTGCCTATACAGACATTGCCTATGATGACCCACCCTAGATCCGTGCACTGGGCAAATGGGGCATCTGGGGGTCCACTGACTTGTCTGTGTACCTTGTTAACTCTTAGAATGTCTCTTCCTAACAGAAGAAGGATCTGAGCATCTTTGTCAAGCGGCGGTATCTCATTTGCTATTACCTTGAGGTGAGGGTGATGGAAAGCAGCAGCTGGAGTAGGGATGTCTTCCCTATTAGCAGGTATCTGATTGCACTCAACAAGTGTAGGTAAGGGTAATTGCAAGTTACCTTTGAGAGAAGATACCATGAGTCCATGAGCCCTTCTTCCAGAAACCTCTATAGTTCCACTACAGGTACCCAAGGTGTAAGGATGAGCTTCGCCTTTTATTTCAAATAGACTGAACAATTCAGATTTTGCAAGTGATCGATTGCTCTGATCGTCTAAGATAGCATATGCCTTTAGAGACTTTTCTGGTTGATCCTTGTGGTATATGTTCACCAAGCATATCTTAACACAGGACTTACCACAGCGGTCCTCTCCACAAACTTCAGTGCAGGATGAAGAAATGATGGTAGAATTAGGCACTTGGTCTGTATTCTCCCCGCCATGTGTTAACCTGGGAGGAGCGTTGGCAGGTTGTGCAGAGCTGGGCTCAAGAGGATGGAGGGCTTGCACATGTTCTTCAGAGCCACACTCTATGCACTTGATGGACCCTTGCAAAATGTTCTGTAGAAGCACAGCACCTGAAACATACCCTAAATGTCTTTAAAAGCTCCTTGCGCTCTTCCAGAGGCTTTTTCCTAAAGCCGATACATTTATTGAGGGGGTGTGGCTTCTTGTGTATGGGACACTCTCTGTTAGGGTTTTCAATCTTCCTACTCTGTTTGTTCGTGGCCAGAACTGTGGTAGGAGTGGGAAGGATGTCAGTCTTTTTCACGGACACTGGGCCTCTATGGTTTCTATAGTTGCCCTGAAGACTGGTACTCTTAGGAAAGGATGAGAAGAGGCTGTACTCACCGTAGGAAAAACTTGGATCGTTCTTGGTCTCTGCAATTTCCCTGATGAATTCACAGAAGAAAGAGAATGGAGGGAAGGAAACCTTGTTCTCTCTTTTGTATGATGACCCTAGTGCAGTCCATTTCTCTTGCAAACCATACAGGAGCTTGGAGACAATTGGGTTTACCCCTCTTGGAGTGTCAAGGTAACTGAGTCCAGGTAGTTTTGGGTCTGTCTTGGCTAGCTGAAGCTCAAGGAGAAGGTCACTCAGTCTCTGGAACTCCTTGTTGTCCTTACCGGTTATCTTTGGGAAAGTTTCCAGACGCATGAACAAAGCATTTTCTATAGCTTCTGGACTGCCATAACTTTGCTCTAGTCGCTCCCATGCAGCTGTGAGGCCTGCAGTAGGATTGTCCATGAAAACCGATCTTAATGGCTTAACACGTGCAGCAGATAGAGGACCAAGTGTCAGGAAGGGCACACCAGAAATGTCAATGGCGATATCGGCGCATCTTCGCGCATGCGCGGTAGTGGCGCATCGGCGCACGCTGATGTGCGCATGCGCGATAGCGGTGCGCGCGCGGGAGAGCGCAGCGGCGGCTCATGGCGCCAGATGGGGCTATTTAAAGGGGCTGATGGCTGGGCTCTGTGCTGTTCGGTCTACAGCGTTACCTGAGACCTCTGACCCCTGCTTACCTGAATCCTGCTCCAGCTGACCCTTCCTGGCTTGTTTGACCATTCTTGCTGATCTGCCTGTACCTGACCCCCGGCCTGTGTTGACTACGTTCCTGCCTGCTCCTTCTGCTACCTTGTTGCCAGCCCGTTGCCGAACCTGCCTGTACCTGAGACCTGCCAGCTGCCTAAACCTGCTCATACCTGATCCGGCTCCAGTACTTACCTGTACCTGAGACCTGCCAGCTGCCTAAACCTGCTCATACCTGATCCTGCTCCAGTACTTACCTGTACCTGAGACCTGCCAGCTGCCTGAACCTGCTCATACCTGATCCTGCTCCAGTACTTACCTGTCCCTGAGACCTGCCAGCTGCCTAAACCTGCTCATACCTGATCCGGCTCCAGTATTTACCTGTACCTGAGACCTGCCAGCTGCCTGAACCTGCTCATACCTGATCCCGCTCCAGTACTTACCTGTTTGGGACTGGTGTATCCACGCTTCCAGCCCATCTGACCGCACCTGCCTGAGCTCCAGTTGTTAGTCTGTCAGCTGTTTCCGGATCCATTCCAGTCTCCGTCCCAGCTCCGGTCCAGCGCACCACCAGCGACTTTACCAGGCTCTCGTGCGACTCTGCACTCCTGCGCCTCCTGTCTTCACTACCAGGGGCCTCGAGTGAGAGGTGTAAGGGAGGCCTCCCTCTGCATAATCAGACTCTTCCACCAGGTACGTGACAGTACCGAACAGCCAGGTTAGAGTCTGTGCAGGGAGCCTCTTCCATGGAGGGTTTCCGCTTACACCTCAAAGACCTCACCCAGACTGTTGAAATCGCACAAAATGCATATATCCGACTGGAAGAAAGCATCCAGGCTCTTTCCTCACCTATCACGGCCCCGCAAAGAGCTACTTCAGCAATAGCAACGTTACCTCCAGAAACCGGGGTTCCTGCGCCTGAAAGATTCACCGGTGATCACCGACTACGAGGGCAGAAGTCAGAGAGACCTATGAGGTCGTCCTGTCCAGCCTGGAAATTAGCCCGAGCCTCTAACATCAGCAGCCTGACATCTTCTACCACTGCTGCACCCACATCTGATGTCCCTGAACCCAGGCAACTCGGAGTGCCCCGTCCCTCACTTTCCCCTGAGGAACGTCAACGCCGACAACACGAAAACCTCTGCCTGTATTGTGGGAAACCAGGGCATTACGTGAGGTCATGTCCAGCCAAGATCCGCAAGGGTCAAATTATCTTCTCTGCCAGCACGCCCATCCTGCCAACCCACCTGGCTCTCCCCATTGTATTACAGCTTCCGGGAAGAAGTATTCCTGTCTCCGCTATAATAGACTCTGGGGCCTGTAGCTGCTTTATGGACTTGTCTTTTATCACAAAACATCAAATCCCTTTGCAACCTAGGACCCAGGGACTTTCAGTACATCTGGCCGACGGGTCTGCTATCAAATCCGGACTAGTGACTCAGCAGACTATACCCTTGCCTGTCATTATTGCCGATAGTCACAAGGAATTGTTACGCCTGGATGCCATCGCATCCCCGCTGTTCCCCGTAATCCTTGGCATGCCATGGCTCCAAGCACATAACCCTCTTATCAACTGGGTCGGAGGGGAGGTTAAGTTTCACTCTTCCTACTGCCTCCAACACTGCTTGCCGAAATTCTCTTCTGATCCGCCATCCTTGTTATGCTTGGACTCTGATGTTGAAACACGCTTATCTGTACCAGTTGCATACCATGACTTTTTAGATGTCTTTAGCAAGAAAGGAGCTAAAACTCTCCCTCCACATCGGCCATATGACTGCCCGATTGATCTCATCCCGGGTGTTGAGGTCCCTTTTGGAAGGATTTTTCCTCTGTCAGAATTGGAGCTTGTCGCCCTAAAAGATTATATAGACGATAATCTAAAGAAGGGTTTCATCCGCCCCTCCACTTCTCCAGCAGGAGCGGGTATCTTCTTTGTGGAGAAGAAGGATCGTTCCCTTCGCCCATGTATAGATTATCGTGAACTCAATAAAGTTACGGTCAAGAACCGTTATCCCCTGCCCTTGGTACCCGAATTGTTCCAGAGGTTGGGAGCAGCAACCATATTTACAAAACTGGATCTCCGAGGGGCATATAATCTGGTACGGATACGGGAGGGAGACAAGTGGAAGACGGCTTTTCGCTCCCGATTCGGACATTTTGAATATCTGGTGATGCCGTTCGGCCTATGCAATGCCCCAGCAACATTCCAGCACTTTATCAATGATATCTTCCGCGATTACCTAGACCTGTTCGTTGTAGCATATCTGGACGACATCTTAATTTTCTCTGCTTCCCTTGATGACCACCGCAGACATGTTAAAAATGTATTGAGCAGACTGCGACAGCACGGGCTATACGCCAAGCCAGAGAAGTGCGAGTTCGAGCGACAAAGCATTACTTTTTTGGGACTAATCCTCTCCACCGAAGGTGTCATGATGGACCCACAAAAGGTCACTGCCATCTTAGACTGGCCAGCCCCAGTGGACAAAAAGGGCATCCAACGCTTTGTCGGGTTCTCAAACTTCTACCGAAAATTCATCAGGGGATTTTCAGCCATCATATCACCAATCACATAACTGACCAAACAAGGCATCCGTTTCCAGTGGTCTCCTGAAGCTCAAAATGCTTTCGAGTCTCTTAAGAAACTATTTACTTCCGCACCGGTTCTGAAGCACCCTGACCCAACATTGCCCTATGTATTGGAAGTAGACGCGTCAGAAACGGCAGTCGGAGCAGTACTATCCCAAAGGCGGGGACCCAAGGCTTTGTTACACCCAGTCGCCTTTTTCTCCCGCAAACTGTCTAACTCTGAAAGGAATTATGATGTCGGAGATAGAGAACTTCTGGCCAATAAAAATGCATTGGAAGAGTGGAGGTACCTTTTAGAAGGAGCAGCGCACCCGATCCTAATCTATATGGATCATAAGAACCTGGAGTATCTGAGGACTGCCAAGAGACTCAAACCATGCCAGGCTAGATGGGCACTCTTCTTTTCCAGGTTCTCTTTTCATCTCACGTACAGGCCAGGATCTAAAAACACCAAACCTGATGCACTCTCTCGGATGTTCTGTGTTACCAGGGAATCCACACCGCCCGACACTATCCTGTCCTCTGAGAACTTCCTGCTACTTCAGGGAGACCTGCTCTCTCAAATTAAACAGGCTTCTGTAAATGCCCCTTCATCTCTGGGAATAACGTTGCAGGCCAGAGATGATCTACTTTGGCACAAGGACAAAATATTCATACCAGAAAACCTACGTGTCTCTGTTTTGGGATTATGTCATGACCACAAATTAGCCGGACACTTCGGTATCCGTAAAACTGCTGAACTTGTGCAACGCACATTCTGGTGGCCTCAAGTGGAAAAAGACTGCAAGGGCTATATAGAGTCCTGTACCACTTGCACACGAAATAAGAACAGCAAAACCAAAGCATGGGGCTTGTTGAAGCCGCTATCAGTCCCGAAGAGACCCTGGAAGAATATCTCGATCGATTTTATCGTGGAACTTCCTCCATCTGACGGGTTCTCCACCATCTTTGTGGTGGTAGACCGATTATCCAAAATGGCCCACTTCCTACCCATGAAAGGCACACCATTGGCCCCGGAAACAGCCCAAATTTTTGTGAAAAAAGTTTTTAGGCTTCACGGAGTTCCAGCAAACATTGTGTCAGACCGGGGGGTACAATTCACCTCAAGGTTTTGGAGGTCTTTATGTGAAACCTTGGGAATCGAGTTATCATTTTCTTCTGCATACCACCCCCAAACGAATGGGCAAACGGAAAGAACCAATCAAACTCTGGAACAATACTTACGGTGCTTCTCCTCATACTCACAAGATGATTGGGCCGCACTACTTCCGTTAGCGGAATTCGCTTATAACAACTCCATCCACTCTGCCACAAAACAGTCTCCATTCTTTGCCAATTACGGATTCAACCCATCATTTCTGACCAGTACCTTCCCGGAGAGTTCTGTACCTGCCGTTCTTGAAACCATACATTTCTTTGATACCAACAACAAACTACTACAGACAACTATGACTAAAGCTCAAGAATATAACAAACAGGTCTTTGATAAGAAGAGGCGGGGAGAATTAATACTGGAACCTGGTGATCGGGTTTGGCTATCCACTACAAATCTAAAACTAATGTGCCCCTCTAAGAAGTTGGGCCCTAAATTTATGGGACCCTTCCCGATAAAAAGAAGGATCAAAGACGTGTCTTACGAGCTGGAACTGCCAGACTCCTTCAAAATACATCCTGTCTTTCACGTGGCTTTACTAAAACCTGTAACCCCTGATCCATTCCCTGACCGGGATACAGGCCCACCCGAACCAATATTAGTTAACGGGACAGAGGAATTCGAAGTCGAAGCAATCCTGGACTGTAGGAAAAAGAGAAATCAGATCCAGTATCTCGTCAAATGGAAAGGTTATGGCCCAGAGGAGAATTCGTGGGAACCCGAGGATGATGTCCATGCTGAAAGACTTATTCAGGCATTCAAGAGATCCCATCCTTTGAAGCTCGCCCGGTTGGGCATCCGGAGGCTGCCCATTGGGAGGGGGCAATGTCAGGAAGGGCACACCAGAAATGTCAATGGCGATATCGGCGCATCTTCGCGCATGCGCAGTAGTGGCGCATCGGCGCACGCTGATGTGTGCATGCGCGATAGCGGTGCACGCGCGGGCACGCGCGGGAGCGCGCAGCGGCGGCTCATGGCGCCAGATGGGGCTATTTAAAGGGGCTGATGGCTGGGCTCTGTGCTGTTCGGTCTACAGCATTACCTGAGACCTCTGACCCCTGCTTACCTGAATCCTGCTCCAGCTGACCCTTCCTGGCTTGTTTGACCATTCTTGCTGATCTGCCTGTACCTGACCCCCGGCCTGTGTTGACTACGTTCCTGCCTGCTCTTTCTGCTACCTTGTTGCCAGCCCGTTGCCGAACCTGCCTGTACCTGAGACCTGCCAGCTGCCTAAACCTGCTCATACCTGATCCGGCTCCAGTACTTACCTGTACCTGAGACCTGCCAGCTGCCTAAACCTGCTCATACCTGATCCTGCTCCAGTACTTACCTGGATCATCTCTGTACCTGAGACCTGCCAGCTGCCTGAACCTGCTCATACCTGATCCTGCTCCAGTACTTACCTGTACCTGAGATCTGCCAGCTGCCTGAACCTGATCATACCTGATCCTGCTCCAGTACTTACCTGTACCTGAGACCTGCCAGCTGCCTGAACCTGCTCATACCTGATCCCGCTCCAGTACTTACCTGTTTGGGACTGGTGTATCCACGCTTCCAGCCCATCTGACCGCACCTGCCTGAGCTCCAGTTGTTAGTCTGTCAGCTGTTTCCGGATCCATTCCAGTCTCCGTCCCAGCTCCGGTCCAGCGCACCACCAGCGACTTTACCAGGCTCTCGTGCGACTCTGCACTCCTGCGCCTCCTGTCTTCACTACCAGGGGCCTCGAGTGAGAGGTGTAAGGGAGGCCTCCCTCTGCATAATCAGACTCTTCCACCAGGTACGTGACACCAAGCCATTTGATCAGCAGATTCAATTCTTGATCAGCTATAATGCCAATATTGCTGATTGTAGTTCTGAAGGCACATTTCCAACTTCTGTAGTTCTCAGGTTGGTCATCAAAACTTGTAAGACCAGTCTTTGTGAGCTCTCTGCGAAGCATATACCTCACAAACTCTTCTGTCTCAGTTGTCTCCGCCTTTATGTGAGATGCTGTTGGCTGTATGGTGCTGATTGCGTTATCTTTGACATTGTTGTTAAAGGACACAGGGAAATATGGTGCAGCAGATGCATCCAGGTGAGTTGCTTGCTTGAAGTCAGTTGTTCCAATGGTACGTTGATTCAAGGCTGTACCGATGACTGGAGATTGATGACTTGCCTGAAGCTTGCGCTGATGCTCTGTGACGTATGAAGGCAGGCAAGGTAGGCAGGTAGGAAATGCAGTGGAGTGATTTTGAGTGCAGGAAGTTGCTGGAACCTCTTTAACTTGAAGCTGTGAAGGAGTCTCTATGTAGTCGGGAGCATTGGAGACAATGGAGTGTGCACTGCAGTGGCTTAGGACATAGTCTTTAGTGCGTTTGAGGGGGTCTTCCATATCTGCTATGTTTAGGTTAATGCTGTCTTTCTCACTTGTACCTTTGCCTGCACTGATAGCTTGCTGTAGGATCCTTAGCTTTGCCATAGCTGCGTCATGTTTACACTGTTCATTTAAGGTTTCCATTGTTGCTCTTTGTCGTGCTGACTGCGCTTCCAACTCTGCCCTTTGACGTGCTGACTGCGCTTCCAACTCTGCCCTTTGACGTGCTGACTGCGCTTCCAACTCTGCTCTTTTTTCTGCATATGCCACCTGCACTTTGCTGGCTTCCACTTCAGCGCGGGCATTAATAAGTCGCTCGCTGAGTGTTGAGTATCTTGAACTATGGGATCTTGACGAGTTTTTAGAACGTCTGGTGGAAACAGATCTGTGAGATGCAGTGTCCTGTAACAGCTTTATTTTTGCTTCTGCCTTTAATCTGGTTTGCTGGATAAAACTGTCTCTTTCAATATTGAGAGCATTGACGCGCTTTAATTGCATCATCGCATTTTCTGACTTCATGTTTTGTAAGACATTAGTGAATTTGATGCTGGTAAGCTGATAAAGCTCATATGAGGCAGAAAGTTGTTTAATGGCGCCCTCTAGTGTCAGTAGTTCACGTTCAACAGACACTGTATTGGCTTCAGCAAGGATTTTCTCCCAGACTAATTCCAAGCTATTTGACAATTCAGTCCTTGAAGCTTCATAATTCTCCATTACTTTCCAAGTGGGTTTAACTGAGCGTTTGGGTAACTCAGTTTCTTCAGGAACTTGTGGGGAGGTAGATGTGAGTTCACATGCAGAAGCTTGGTCACTCATGATAGCAGACTGACTGTGAAAGCAGGCAGGATCTGTGTGCTGAAATATGACACTGTGCAGATTGTCTCAGGCTATAAGGCTGCCATGTGCTGCTCTGTCCCTTCTGTCTTGCTATGAGGGCAGTAAATCTTGTCTGTTTCAGTACTGACATGCAGAAATCTTGTAATTAGGCTGTGAAACTCCGTTTTTCTACTGTTCTGTCTCAACTACAAAGCGATAAAGTTCATCTCCAGGTTGAAGTAGGCCTTACACAAGCTGGTTTGCTATTATCCCTTGCATCGATACAGGCAGTTTAACTCAATGAATAAACTCACAGTTAGGACGACAGACAATGAATCCTTTCGAATGTTCCGTTTAATGATGGATATTCATAGGTAGAAAAACGTTGCAGTTGTAAGCCACATGTAAGATGTTTAGCATGGAAGATATACAGGAGTAATGACCAGAATCAGGAAGTGGAGGAGATATATAAAGAACTACGGTGAGAGAGAGAGTTCAGCTAGAAAGAAGGGGACAGGTCTTAAAGACACAGAGCAAGAATAATCACATAGTGTAACACAACAGTATATAATAAATCAATTATAAGTTTACAAACCATACAGTGTTGAAACAAACATCTTAAGTGATAGCAAATCTTCAAAGTGGCAAAGGGCCTGTGCCCTTCACAATGCACACCAGTAGTATAACTCACTCACCAGATTTGATTGTCCTCTTACAAACTTTGACAAAATGGACAAACAACACAGGGCAACATTGCTTGTTGAATGGACTATTGATGTATTGATTTTAACCACCTTTTTTGATTTGCACAGCATTTTTTGTCATTAATTATTTTATTTATTTTATATATTTATTGATGTATTGATTTAATGTACTCCTTTTTATTTGTATAGATTACTTTTCATGGTATGAATTATTTGGGGGTTTTTAATATTTATTTTTGAATAGCGTTGTATGTTGCATATAATGTTTATGTATTGTACTCTAATGCCCCATACACACGATCATTTTTAATGTAATTTTTAAAACTGACGTTTTTCTCGTCATTTTTTTTCTTGTTTCCTCTCAAGCCTGTCTTGCGTACACACCATCATTTTAAAAAATGTTCAAGAAAAGCGCAGTGACGTACACCACGTACGACGGCACTATAAAGGGGAAGTTCTGTTCGAATGGCACCACCATTCATGTTAGTAAAGTTTGTTGAGAGACGATTCGCTCTTTTCAGTCTAGTGCTTTTCAGTCCGTTACAGCATGACGAATGTGCTATCTCCATTACGAACGCTAGTTTTACCAGAACGAGCGCTCCCGTCTCATACTTGATTCTGAGCATTTTTTTTCACGTCGTTAAAGCATACACACTATCGTTTTTCACGTCGTTAAAAAAAACGACATGAAAAACGACGTGAAAAAAGAGAGCATGTTCGAAATTTTTAATGCCCGTTTTTCACGTCGTTAAAAATGCTCTGGAGCATACACACGATCATTTTTAATGGCCATTTTTTTTAATGGCATTTTTAACGGCATGAAAAATGATCGTGTGTATGGGGCATTAAAGTTAACCCTTCTATCCTTTTCAGCCAAGGAAGCTGTCATCTTGGCCTCTGTTTAATCTTCAACTGCCATGATGCTGCACATGTGATCAGTTATGACACCAGCCATTGGATGGTTTGACAGTTTGGTGGAGAGCACAACTAATGCGGCAGTTATATTCCGGACCTGTTTTTTGAAACTGTTAAATTGATGGGTTTACTGAGATAGTGGTCATTCTAAAGCATCTTTAGCCTTTAGAAACTGTGCTGTGCTGCCAGTTTGTGTCCCTATTGATTCACATACTGGCATATTGATTCTTATAAGCTCCAGTTTGTAAAACTTTATATTTGGTTTAACATTGTATGTACACCCTTTTGCCATTTTGACCCTGTTTGCATAGTTAATTGTACTATGTATCTGTTTAATACATTTTAAAAGGTACCTTGCCTGACCATTTAGTCAAATTCTTCCACCTGTTACAAGACTTACGTACCCATGATTTACAAAACTAGATCTTGCTTAACCCCATATATTTATGATTAAAGCAGTACCCACCTCCTCCCCACCCATGTTTTTCCCCCTCTTACATGTAGTGCTACATTCTCTTCAAAACACATACTCACACTTAGGCTCCATGTACACAGAAGCTCAAAAACGGTCGTTTTTAAAGCAGCAGAAAAAGCTAGCTTTTATCAGCGTTTTTTTTACTAGCTTTTATTAGCGTTTTTCAGTGTAGCGTTTTTAGCTTTAAAAAAAAAAAAAAAAATTTCAATAGACCAAAAATTGCGAAAAAACGCTCGCGGCCAGCGTTTTTGAGCATTTATGAGCGTTTATGAGCGTTTTTCGGCGTTTTTCGTTTTTGCGTTTTTTTTCTGCCGAAAAACGGCACTTTGAACGCAAATTTCTTGCGTTCAGAAAAAAGCCCATTAACTCCACTGCTCATTAAAGCTAAAAAACGTTATGTGTACATGAACACATAGGCTAACATAGAGTGCAGTTAATGGGCTTTTTAAAAAAACGGCAAAACGCCCATTAACTGCAGTTTATCAGCTTCTGTGTACATGGAGCCTTATAGCGAATCCAGCGTTGACCTATCATCTGTTTGGGTGCCATACAGCTGGTGCTGCAACACTCATCTGCTGGCTTCCTCCTCCGAGTACAGGCAGCCAGCTCTAATGATACGTTGGGCCTGCCGCGGCCTGTCCTCTGGCCCACCCTCTGTGTGCAGATCCTGCAGCTTCCTGGGAGATGTGATGTAAGTATCTCAGGAGGCTGCAGGACCAGTTACATGCTGTTTTGGCCTAGGCTAACATGGTGGTGGGGGGTGGGTCTAAAAAAAGTAAAATACAAAGATAGATTCTTTTTTTTTTTTTTTCTACAATTCTGCTTCCACTTTAGGTTCCAATGATTGCACTGGGAATAACTGTGTTAAATTGCAAATATTTGATACATTTTTTAACCTGCCTTTAGACTATCTAAATAAGAAAACAATGCACTTGTGATCTTGTATATGAGATACTTTGTAAATTACAGTATACCTAGAAACAATAACTTGCTCAAAGCCAAGACAAAGGTTGAATTTCACAAAGACTTTTTATAGGACTGGCAAAGCTGATTTTTTTTAAATAGATTAGAACAACATAGAAAGTTAAAGATATCCAATATGTATAGTTCACAGTAGTGGCAACAGCAGTTGCACTTAGCAGAATGGGAGAGATCCTCCAAGTAGGCTGATCCTTTAAAGGGTGACGCCACATTTATGGGGGAAAAAATAGCAAATAAAAAAACGAATATAGCATATCTAATTGTGACACAAGTCATAAGTTGTAATTGAATGTTATTAAAAATAATCTTTTCTCTTCAATCTCCAGTGCTGTACTTTTCTGTAAAATACAATACAATATGGCTACCTGGAGGTGTTCAGTACACAGATGATGTACAGAAAGCCCCCAGAAATGTAATTCCCTGCTTGTATGATTAGCTTACTTTTTTCCCCAGAAGACTGTACTAGGATACAAAATCCTCTGCAGCAAAAATGTCATTTTTGGTGTGCTACTCTCTAATGCCGCATACACACGACCGTTATTCATGTCAAGCAAAAAAACAAAGTTTTTCTCATCGTGATTCCTCTCAAGCCTGCCTTGCATACACACATTCATGAAAAAAAAACGCTTGAGCAAAGCACGGTGACGTACAACACGTACGACGGCACTATAAAGGGGAAGTTCCATTCGAATGGCGCCACCCTTTGGGCTGCATTTGCTGATCCTCGTGTTAGTAAAGTTTGGTGAGAGACGATTCACGCTTTTCTGCCTCGTGCTCTTCAGTCCATTACAGCGTGACGAATGTGCTATCTCCATTCTGAACGCTAGTTTTACCAGCGCTCCCGTCTCATACTTGATTCTGAGCATGCGCGTTTTTTTTTTTCCCCTCGTAAAAGCGTACACACAACCGTTTTTCACGACATGAAAAAGAACGACGTGAAAAACGACGAGAAAAAATAGAGCAGGTTCTAATTTTTTTAGGCAGTTTTCTCGTCACGAAAAATGCTATGGAGCATACACTTGACCGTTTTTTCACGACCAATCAAAAAAATTGCATTTTTCTTGTCATGAACAACGGTCGTGTGTACGCCGCATAAGGGAAATCACATCTAAAGGCTCAGCATTCATGTGAATAAAGAGCCATCAAACAGCATTGTTTGGGCAGAAAGACCACACTTTAATTGCAGACCACCCCCTTAATTATTTGGCCCAGCTTTGGCACTAAACAGAAATCCTTGGGTCTAAAAAGTGCTGCAGAATAGACACAAGTGAAGAGCTGGAGATGGGGAGGAGGTGGAATCCCGCTCTTTCTATGGTTCAGGCTTCAATATACTTTGAGGGAAAAAAATCAGACAGGATTTTCATGACTAGAAAATTTATTTATCCCCTGACATCTATTTAGAAAAAAAAAATGAATTTGTTGGAAAGAAAGGTCTTAGCTACTGGAGGAACTAAATCATTAAAATGTGACTGCACCTCCAGGTTAGGTATACCTATTTTTTAGGTCCGACCCCAGTCCCACCATATTTTAAAACTGCCACTAATGAACTTAGGCCTCAGTTGCTTCTGAGTCTCTTTGTTTCTGTACAGCCCCTTTGTAGAATTGTGTGCATGTCGCAGTCTTCATTCAAATCTATGGCGGTTGTATACCATACTTCCCAACCGTCCCAGATTTGCTGGGACTGTTCCCGGTATTTGATGTAAGTCCAGGCAAATCAAGGCTTTGTCCCGGAGCCCAGTGCCTGAACAAGATCTAGCAGGTGGCTTCAGTGGCTTGCCTGGCAGCACTCACTAGTGCAGGCATCAGATACACCTGCCCTGTGGCTTATGCGGCGTGTCAATTGTACTTGAGTTAGGATGAGAGTTTTGTGGAGGGAGGCTATTTGTGTAGGGAAGGTTAATTACATTTTTGCTAGGAGGAGGAATGGGGGTCTCTAACCCCCTGTACACTGCCCTACTGACCCCCTGTCCTCTGTCCTGCTAATCCCTATATACTGCCCTACTTACTCCTTGTCCTCCATCCTGCTGACCCCTGTACACTGCCCTACTGACTCCTTGTCCTCCATCCTGCTGACCCCTGTACACTGCCCTACTGACTCCTTGTCCTCCATCCTGCTGACCCCTGTACACTACCCTACTGACTCCCTAGCCTTCATCCTGCTGACCCCTGTACACTGCCCTACTGACTCTCTGTCCTCCATCCTGCTGACTTCTGTACACTGCCCTACTGACTCCCTTTCCTCCATCCTGCTGACCCCTGTACCTTGCCCTCTGTCCTGCTAACCCCTGTACACTGCCCTACCTACTCTTTGTCCTCCATCCTGGTGACCCTTGTACACTGCCTTACTGACCCCCTGCCCTCTGCCCTACTGACCCCTGTACACTGCCCTACTGACCTCATGTCCTCTGTTCTGCTGATCCCTGTCATCTTCCCTTGTGACCCCCTTTTTCTGCCGATCTGACCCCTGGGCTCTGCCCTGCTGACCCCTGTCCTCCATCCTCCTGACCCCCGTACACTGCCCTGCAGATTCTTCTACTCTGCCATGCTAATCCCTGTCCTCCACCCTGCTAACCCTTGTCTTCTGCCATTTAACCCCTGCTCTCAACCAAGCTGATCCCTGTCCTCTGCCCTGCTGACCCCCTGTACACTGCCCTACTAACTCTTGTACACTCCCCTGCTGACCTCTCATTCTCTGTCCTGCTGAAATTTTTTCTGCACCCTCACATCAGATAGGCCATGCTTCTCACCAAAGTTTTCATTATCTCAACAGTTGCTGGTTACTATGCAGTCCCTGACTATTTTAATGACATTCTTTAAAGGGTTGCTAAACCCAGGACCCTGCATTCACTATATCTGGTCTCTCACAGTACTCCTGACAGAGGGGAGCGGAGGAGGCTATTGAGGGTGGCACGGAGCGCAGAGGGGTACATGGAGAGTGACACGTAGCTGAGGACAGCAGCAGCACGGAGGGGGGTGAGCAGAATAAACAGGGGACACAGAGCGCGCGGGGGGGGGCAGAATAACGGAGGACAGCAGCAGCATGGAGGGGGGACACGGAGTGCGCTGGGGGGGCGGGAGAGCAGAATAACTGATGACAGCAGCCGCATGGAGGGGGGACACGGAGCGCACGGGGTGGGGGAGAGCAGAATAACGGAGGACAGCAGCAGCATGGAGGGGGGACACGGAGCACATGGGGGGAGAGCAGCACGGATGGGGGAACTGGAGGAGGATATAGGGACAGTCAGCGGTGATCGGTGCGGCTTTGGGGGGAGTTACAAGCAGCAATTACCGCTGTATAGATTTCACTAAAAAAGCTGAAAAGAGGGGGGTCGGGAGAAGCTGTCGGGCTGTATTGAAATCTATACAGCGGTGATCGGTGCTTGTAACTCCCCCCGCCGCACCGATCATCCCTGACTGCCCAAGTATCGGGTGAAGCATCGGAGCATTTTCCCCGAGTACAAGTACTCTGGGAAATGCCTGGTATCGGTACCGATACCGATACTAGTATCGGTATCGGGACATCCCTAATAGAAAGTATTATACATGTAACACTTTTAAATAGTCACATCTACAGGCCAGAGGTATGAATACCACTGTAGCGATACCCTCAGCTTAAGAGGGCCGCTTGTTTGTTTGGGCCCCTGTAATGCACCGCCACCAACCCCTGGCAATCGGCTCTGACTTCTCTTGTGACACAGTTAGAAAAGGGAGAAAGTAGTGATATAATTGTACTATCTCTATACATATATATTACACAGCACAACCCCCTTTTTGATACCAGCGTAATAATTGACACTCACAACCAAATTACTTAACTATAACGGTTTACTGTAAGTAACGATATAAAAGAGCAATTTGAGTGCAATATACTCATGCAGATCCCTGCAATAACGGTGTACACATTACATGCAAATGACACTCAGTTAGGCAATAAAATGGTATTACCCCGCTGCAGCTATCCTCCCTCGCGAGCAAAGAAATGGTGCCCAGCAATGTCCTAACTACCCAGTCAGGCCTGACTATAACTGTGGGTATAGTTTGGTGAGGAATCTTCGCTAGCAACTGTCGGTGGTGCACATAGAGAAACAAATTGTAATCCAAAATGGGGTTGTAGATAACCGCTAACTTGGCAAACTGGAGAGACTGGCAAGCTCAGTTCAGGATAATAGTATCTCCAAAGTATAACTATTCAATAGAAGGCCTAGGCGAAGTTAGTGATTTAAGGTTTCGAGCTGGCGCTCTCTCACCCAAACCGGACCGACTCCTGTCCGGTTCCTCCACTACTGTGAGTGGCGTCACAGCAGCCCACGATGCACCGAGTCCTCGGTCCTTTAGAAGATGATGGCACCTCAGGTGGATCGGATGCTCTGCAGACTCCCCAGCGGAACAGGAACTCTCTGGAAAAGGAGCGCGAGACCCAGGCTTCAGGCCTAGCGTGCGCAGCAGCTGAGTGCAGGAGATCCTCTTGCAAGGAGGGCGGCGATCAGAGAGACAGAGCCGAGCCCCGCCTCTCCCTTTTAAAGTCCACCCCAGCAGTCCTTTCGCGGGGAATGGCACCCTGGGTGCCGCAAAGCATGCCAGGAAATGTAGTCCTGCGGGTAAAACGATACCCCGCTACACCACATATTCCTTTCCTTATACAAAAAAGTATTTTTTCCTCAATACTGGAAAATATAGACAACAACAATGTAGATACAGTACTTATATCACATATATGCATCCCATATTTCTTGGACCACACATGAATCTTTATTTCTCTTTGAATATGTCTTTGGGGGTTTGAGTTCCTAGTTTCCAGTTTGGTTTTTATCAGTAGTAATAGACAAATGTCCTTCATCAAATAATCCTTTTAAAACGTCCTGTCTAAAAGGCACAAGATGACTGGTATTCCACACAGGGGCGGATCCAGAGTCTAGTCTCGGGAGGGGCACTACCAGAAAATATTTTTTCTGGGGGCAATTTATCAGGGAAATCACTGGTGTTAGCGCTTCAATGATCATGGCACCATCGTTATTATGGTGTCAGGATGATTGAAGTGCATTATTTCTATTATTACATTGTAATATAAAATGGTTCAACTCACCATAATGTAGAATCAGTGGGAGCCCCGAGTGTGTAACTTGCCATGTTACCTGCCACCAGATGCAGCTTGTCACTTGCCACGTCACCTGCCACCAGATGCAGCTTGTCACTTGCCACGTCACCTGCCACACGTTGCGGATTGTCACTTGCCTCGTCGCCTGCCACACGTTGCGGATTGTCACTTGCCACGTCGCCTGCCACACGTTGCGGATTGTCATATGCCACACATTGCGGATTGTCACTTGCCACGTCACCTGCCACACGTTGCAGATTGTCACTTGCCACATCACCTGCCACAAGTTGCGGAATGTCACTTGCCTGCCACCAGATGCAGATTGTCACTTGCCACGTCACCTGCCACATGTTGCGGATTGTCACTTGCCACATCACCTGCCACATGTTGCGGATTGTCACTTGCCACATCACCTGCCACACGTTGCGGATTGTCACTTGCCACGTTCCCTGCCACAAGTTGCAGATTGTCACTTTCACATCACCTGCCACATGTTGCGGATTGTCACTTGCCACCTCACCTGCCACACCTTGCAGATTGTCACTTGCTAAGGTGGTGTTTTGCTTGTCAGAGTCAGAAAGCAGAGAGATTAAGTAATCTCTCTGCTGCCTGCACAGTGAGTGCGGAAGTTACTGCAAGGATGCAAGGCGGGCACGGGCGGTGAGAGATGATGTCATCTCTCTGCTCCCCTGGGCCGCTGGCTTGTCGATTGGCCAGCCGCCCGCACACCCACAGAGCACAGAGCCAACCAGCTGACCGCCCACTCTCTGACTCTCACTCGCCGCGAAGCCGTCTGCTCAGACTCAACGGCGCCTGCGAATTCCACAACTAGAACTAACTTCTCGGAGCCGCCCGCTCAGACTCTCTGGCGCCCGCAAATTCAGAAAACGAATTTCTCGGGGGTGGCAATTGCCCTGTTGCCCCACCCTGGATCCACCCCTGATTCCACATGTGTCAATCAGACAGTTTGTAGGTGTAAGGTCCTTGTTGACTTGTTGCTCTAAAGCAGGGGTGTCCAAACTTTTTTCAAAGAGGGCCAGATTTGATGAAGTGAACATGCATGAGGGCCGACCATTTTGCCTGACATTCTGTGAACCATTAAAATTTGGTCTAAGTGTGTTCGTTTGAGCACTAATACACTGCCCAACAAGAATTCCCTTGCCTTTGTGGCTGTGTGTGGTGAAGAGATGAGCTCAGGCATGTTATTTGGATATATCGTATTTATCGGCGTATAACGCACACCTTCACTTTAAAAAATCTTACATTTTAAATAAAGAACTGTGAATCAAAATAAGGGTCACTGCCCATCAATACAGCCTCACAAGTGCCATAAATGCAGCACCCCCCTTGTCCTGAATGCAGCACCCCCGTTGTCCTGAATGCAGCACCCCCTTGCCCTGAATGCAGCACCCACTTTGCCCTGAATGCAGCACCCCCTTGCCCTGAATGCCCTAAATCCGATTGCCTCTCGGGGGATCAGGAAGGAATTTTTTTCCCCTGCTGTAGCAAATTGGATCATGCTCTGCTGGTTTTTTTTGCCTTCCTCTGGATCAACTGTGGGTATAGAATAGGGTATATGGGATTGTACGATATTTTTTTTTTTTTTTTTTATGGTTGAACTGGATGGACTAACTATGTAACTATGTAATGCGCAGTTAGTATAGCGATCTCCCCTGCTGAGCTGTTGTGTTCTGACAGGGGGTCGGCCCCCCGCCAGAACACTCCAATCAGCGTTTTCTGACATTGGCTGAGAGTGCTGATCGGGAGTCAGTCGGCTGCTTCTGTCGGACAGGTTGGCATACACACGGCCCGAATGTCAAAGTTTTTTTGTTTTTTGAACCAGCTGATCTCTCCTGACATTTGGCCCGTGTGTACGGGGCTTAAAGTGATACTATAGGTTTGAGTATTTTTTTTTTAATAACAAACATATCATACTTACCTCCACTGTGCAGTTAATTTTGCACAGAGTGGCCCCGATTGTCCTCTTCTGGGGTCCCACGGCGGCTCTCGCGGCTCCTCCCAGCAATAGATAACCCCCTCTGGGAAGCTCTCTCTCGTGGGGGTTACCTTGCGGGCGCGCTCCCATCACATACACTCGGCGTCGATCCCCGCCCCCCCGGCGGCCGCATCATTGGATTTGATTGACAACAGCGGGAGCCAATGGCTGCGCTGCTATCAATCTATCCAATGAAGAGCCAAGAAGCCGTGGAGAGAACGACGTGGGATCGTGCCCACGGAAATTTGGGGTTTGGGTAAGTAATACGGGGGGGCTGGGGGGCCGGACAAAGCAAGGTGTTTTTTCACCTTAAAGGGTTTGTAAAGGTACAATTTTTTTCCCCTAAATAGCTTCCTTTACCTTAGTGCAGTCCTCCTTCACTTACCTCATCCTTCGATTTTTCTTTTAAATGTCCTTATTTCTTCTGAGAAATCCTCACTTCCTACAGGAGAGTCAGGATGCCCACTAACACACAGCTCCTTTCTCTATCTGCAACGTAGAGAGCGTCCTGACTCTCCTGTAGTCCAAGGGAGGGGGCGAGCACGACACTCCACACCAGGAAGAAAGCCTCTCATTACTGTGTGGAGTTACAGACAAAAGAACAGGAAGTGAGGATTTCTCAGAAGAAATAAGGACATTTAAAAGCAAAATCGAAGGATGAGGTAAGTGAAGGAGGACTGCACTAAGGTAAAGGAAGCTATTTAGGGGGAAAAAATTGTACCTTTACAACCCCTTTAATGCATAGGATGCATTAAGTTGAAAAAACACAAGGGTTTACAACCCCTTTAAGCAGATTAGAAAACTTGGATTGTCCCTGTTTAAATAAGCCAGGTTTCTTAACTCTAACTAGAGATCCAGGTTGAAAGCATACTTTTCTTGCCCCATGTTTTGGGTATTTGAATTTAGGGGAGGCATCTGGGTGGTAGTGTAACCCAGATGCATTGATTGTTAGGGAATCTGAGACCCTTTTATGGTACTTGGAGGACTCTGGTGGTGTGAGGTTCCCTGCTGCCTGCAGGTGGCGCTGTCGCCCTGGGCCGGAGCTAAACACTCACCGCAAGACTGCATCCCTTTTTGTCCTTTCCTGGGGCTGGTACGGCAGGGCGGGGAACTTGCTGTGACGCTAAGGGAGAGGAGATAAAAGGGGCGGACGCCCTGACCTTGGGGTTCAGAGTCGGAGGACGCGGCCGCGCCCAGGCACCTTCAGCCTGGGTGCTGGCGTTCCGGAGTTCCGGGCCCAGGTGCCCTTGACCTGGCCGGAGCGGGAGATGGAGTCCATCCCAGGCACCTTTAGCCTGGGGTGAGGTACTAATGCGGAAGCCTGGGACTCAGTACCTTTGACTGGGTTCCGCGAGGGTGGAGGAATCCGAGGGGGCCCTAAAGCCATGGGTGCCCGTGTCTGAGACGAGGAGGCTGGTGAGCGGAACTTCTCCGGAAAGTCCGGCGCAGCATTTGCCGGTGATGGAGAGGCCTCTGGTAACTCTCTTGGACGGATGTCTTCCCTCTGACAGGGGCTGTGATAGCAAAGGTAATTCATGCTCTTGTTCTATCTAGTCGGTGGCAGCGACTATACATCATAGCCATTGGTGACACCACAGTGGTTAGCTCTACTTAAAGGATTGTGCCTTGACCTACTCCCCACAAATACTGAAGTGTTCTATGGGTCTCAACCTGTCTGTACTGTATGACTATTTATTCCTGGAAGAGAAATAAATACGAGTTGGACCTTTTCAGTGTGTGGAACTCTGGTTACTGGGAGCAAAGGGAGTCATTTCGGAGAAAGGATTTGACTCTGAGACATACACACAAAACCCGATAGTTCTGGCTTTCACCTCCAGTCTCTCTGGAGGACATGGGCCGTGGTGTATCGCATCCCTCCCCCCAGTACTAACCCCCTAGACAAGACAAACAGGCCGAGAATGAGAAGGGGTGAGAGGGGTGAGGTCGCTACACTTACTTTTATCTTGTTGATTTTTAACAGTCTTAGCAACTGATGATTTCAAAGGCAGTGGACTTTGTGGAAGTCGAATTTCTGCAAAATGTAATTTAGTGCACATATGTCAGCCATGTTAGTTCAGCTAGTGATGCTTGTGTAGTTACACATCTAGTTGCTCTGTAGTCATGTAAAAGTTCTCTACTAAAAACTTTCCAAGAATTTGTAGGCAAAAGTACGTCTTTAAGGCTTCTGTTGAACTTCCCAATCTCTCCATTTGCTTGGGGTAATAAATAAAGGATTTCATATGAACAATATTTATTTCTCTCAGGAATGACCCACACTCCATTACCAGACACTAGTTCCTTTAGATTACCTGCTGTGGGGAGAAATATAATTACAGTAGCAGAGGGTATATTTGAGACACAATTTATGGCCATTAATATAATATTCCATTAATGTTATAGCAAATTAGCAGTACACAGGTGGACCTGTGAGAAGATCAACACTATCAATAGCAAGTTTCTGCCAAGAAGAATCAGGAAAATAAGTTTCTGCCAAGAAGAATCAGGAAATGGCATTGGCTGGCACGGTAAAGTGTATGTGATAGCAGATTTGTCATGACCGACAAGTACCATAAGATTGATTGACAGTCAGTACTTTGACATCCAAGTCTAACCACCAGTATTGCTCACGTAGTCTTCGATTTGTTCTTACAATTACTTAAACCGGCCATAGATTGTTCAAATCTTGGCCAGTTCAGCCAAGATTTGATCCATGTATGGGCAGGCTGATTGTACCCAAGTGGATTCATCAATCAACTTGGGTACAACCAGCATGTCATATTTCTAGCATGCGATTGTTGACAGCAGCTATAGCCATAATCACTGTGTTCTCCCGGCAGGGACGGCTCTCTCCGCTGGGAGAACACAATACCTCCAAGGGAGGGATTTCCATTGTTGCAGGAAAGAAGATCTCTTTATCTATGGTCTGCCTTAGGCCGGCCATACACAGTGCAAATTTCTTTCCAGTAACTACGGGTTGCAGAAAGGAAATTCAATTCCCCCATCAACACAGACAGTGCTGACGGGGGAATCAGCACGAAAGTGATTATCGCTAGCAGTTATAGCAGCTGCTAGCGATAATCGGAAGAGAATCCGGCAGGCTGGTTGTGCCCAAGTTGATTAATCGATCAACTTGGTACATTCAGCCTGCCCATTAACGGTTCAGATAGAACCGGCCGAGATTTGAACTGTGTATGGCTGGCCTAAGTGACTCTCATGTACAAGTTGTATAAGACATTTGCTCAAGGTCTATGGTACCAGTAAACAATGAGATCTACAAACAATATAGGAACAGTTTATGTCTAATCCTGTAGCAAGGTTGTTGAACAGGGCTCAATTTGTTTTCTGAGTTCTGCTGTTTGCTTTGTAAAATGTCCTGTAATTATACCTGTACTGGGCATGCAAGACAAGTTTGCTTCAGTAATTTCTTAAGTTCTTGGGAAACAGCTTCTTTTACAGAGAACAGTAAGCCTTTCAATCTCTGACACACTGGTTTCACATCTGATCGCATTTTTATTTTTTGTACAAAGAAAGTCCCTTGCAGGTGAAACCGTGGACACTGTTAGTGTAGCACACCACCTAAAGAGCCACTGGAAGTTTTGGTCATATTTCCCCCCTTAAAACACACAGAGCCAGGCACACAACATTTCCTGCACTCTTCCACTGGCTCCAAAGAACAGTCTAGGGGTTTATTTTTGTGTTTTTATTGAAAACAATGAACGTGGATGGTGAAAGGTAGCATGGGATACCCCAAAACTGCAGAACTGGATAACTTGAGTCCTTCACAATTCCTGGCTGCACTTTACAGACTGCTGTCTGTACTGTGCAACTGCTGAATGTCCCATAGGATTTTCTGTGCTGACAGTGACCTGTACTCCTTCCAGAGTTAGAAAGCTACACACAGTCACTAACTCCTCAGAAATAGGGCTGCTACTCACTTAGCCACAGGAATATGGGTTGCCTCCTTCCGATATCCACCAGGTTCTTCCTAGTGAGGGGGGTTGTAGACTCACACCACCACAGGACAGCTGGACTCTACCTCACCAACTTCTTCCTGGCTCTCTCCAGTGAGCTTCTTTGGACCACATTTCTTCCTTTGGTTTTAGCTGGTGAATAAGCCCCCCAGCTAAGCCTAGCTGGGACCTTGGTGTCTTCCTATAGATTCTTCCAGAAAGCTGCCCAGGGGCAGAGCCCCTGCATAGGGGTCCCCTCCAGCAAGACTGAACTCAGGAACATTACTGCTGCTGCTTAGTCCGCAAACTATTTATGAGCTCCCTTACCATCTTCTGGGCACACCTTCCAAGGGAGAGTTCCATAAATGTTCAGGCTGCTTACTCTGTTGTAGCTACCACAGGTACCACAGATAACAGGGGGAAGAAACAGAGCAGCAGCCTGTCAAACACTAAGCAACCCTAAACAATCAACTCCCTGCTGCTCTGATTTTAGTAGCGCTAAGTAATATACCTAGCAGCGTACTCTAGGAGGGTGCTACATCAGCATAGGAACAACTGGAGTTGTTGTTATAGGACCATCCACTAATTGTAAATTTTGCAAAAGATCCCAGCCCAGTATAGCAATAAATTCCTTTACAATGTAGAATAGAGCTTGCATGCTTGATTGAAAGTTTACAGCCACTGGCAGGCAACCAAGCGCAGTAATAGAGTATCTAACTAAAAAGTTTCTGAGATGGTGCAGTAAACAGTTAATTTGCAAAGTACCTCTGAGAAATTTCCTCAGGCAGTAAGGCAACAACAGATTCTGTATTAAGCATCATCATAAGGAAGTAGCCCTTGTTAAAAAGCAGCAGTAGTAATAGTTTCAGTGCACAAACGTTTACCTGAAATGGAAGCACCACATTGATCAACACTTGAAGCGGAGCTCCACCGAAAAGGGGATGCACCACCTGTTTGCCTCTTCCCCCCCTCTGCTGCCATATTTGGCACCTTTTAGAGGGGAGGGGGGAGCAGGTACCTGGTTTGACCTGGGAGTTGGCCCCCCTCCTCCTTCCCCCGACGCTGGGCCATTCACAAAATGCAGCGTGCTTCTCGCATGCGCAGTAACAAACCGGCTGTGAATCCGCAAGGCTTCACTGCCAGTTTCCCCTAGCAAAGATGGCGGCGGCAGCACCTGACAGACGATTGAAAAATCGGCTGGGGTGAATACACCGCTGGATTCCTGGACAGGTAAGTGTCCTAATATTAAAAGTCAGTAGCTACAGTATTTGTAGCTACTGACTTTAATTTTTTTCTGAAGGAGCCTGAAGCTCGGCTCTAAGACAGTATTCTCTGGGACAGTAACCTACTAAAACTGTCTCTAACAGTAGAAGTATCATAGCTCCCAACTGTCCCTGATTTTGAGGGACTATCCTTGATTTGGAACAATGCTCCTCTGTCCCTCATTCCTCCTTATTTGTCCCTCATTTTGGTCTGATCTATATAGTTGTATATAAAATGCACTTTTTATCTATCAAAAAGTGTTTCCAAGTGCTAAACCATTCATCTGATTTCTAAATTGCTGCATTTGTAAATTTTAAAATCCAGTATAAAGGAATAGTAGTGGTTAAAAAAAAAGCCCTTGTGGATTTAATTAACCTTTTTTTGGGTTAATTATCCTTTAAGGGGGTGTGGCAGAGGGCGTGCCTACTAGCAGGTCTATTATCATGGCATCTGCTAGAGCACCAAACTCACAGGTAACAAGCAACTCTTTCAAAGCTGCTATAAATTGTACTGTGGTTTCACCATTATGCAGAAATGTATATTGTTCTGCAACCATGTTTGTTTTAGGCACTAAATAGTTGTTGAATGAATGCAGTGAAAGCTGTTTCATAAGTGTCATCATCTGTCGGTAGAATATAGAAAATATGCCATCCTTCTGCTCCCAGGCACTAAATGGTGCACTTACCCCATCTATGCAGCTCTTCACCGGCAGCTTTCCATGCTCGGCAGCGGCGGCGGCGACAGCTTTTCTTTCCTCTGCTCTCCTCAACGGCTTCCGTTTCCTCCCTCCTCCTTGGCGGCCAATCGGAAAACGGGTCTCAGACCTGCTTCTGATTGCCCGGATTGATTATCAGTGTTACAACAGCGAATATTCATTTGCTGTTGTAACACCTTGGTAGGCACATGGCGCAATGCTCTGCGATCCGAGCCCACCCTATTTTAAAGCCTATTAGAGCCTATGGCTCTAATTAGGTGCTTCAAAATAACACCCCCGCCACTGTAAATCAGGCGTCTGGCGTCCAGAAAGGGGCCGGATGCATGAATAGGGCCATCAATAGATTCATGCTTTGCATGAATCTATCCATTGTTTATGTAGGGGGTGGCGTAGATAGAGGGAGCGGCGCCCAGGTACCCCTAATGGACAGGACGCCACTGGACAGAACCAAATCTTGGACACAACTTAAATCTGTGTTTATTTTATACTTTTCTATTTTTTTCCTAATTATATAGATTATGGTTTTAATTATCACTGTTACAATTGCATAAGATTATTACTGCAGGATTGATCGCACATGGGACATTGATGTGTCCTTGGGACAACATTAAAGCATAATGAATCCTAAATATGACCCTAAATGCTTTAAATAAATCTGAAAGAGTTGAAAGTGAGGGCATACCAGAGCTCATACTCTCTACGTTTAATGTTGACTATAACAGACCTCAATTGGCATCAGAAAACTGCTATCCAGTTTTTTTCCATTCCTTTACAGTACTGTTGGCGAACTCTGCAAAACAGATTTGGTTTGGCAGGAGTCTAATAAATAAAAAATGTTTACATATTATTTTAAGCTCAAACAGTGGCTATCGGTTTTAGCTAGCGTAAGCCTGTTCTCTCTCTCCTATACTAATCCTTTGACCTTCATTTATGTATTTTACATCTCATGACAATAAAAAGAGACCACATTGTGTTTATCTTAAGTGTCATAACCTATCATACTGAATTTTAATTACAGTGTTTTAGGTCTGCCTATAAGTTAGCACATTCAGTGTAAGATGTGTAAGGAATGAGTGTAGGGCATACACTATATATTGCCAAAAGTATTGGGACACCTGCCTTTACATGAACTTTAATGGCATGCCAGTCTTAGTCCCTAGGGTTCAATATTGAGTTGGCCCACCCTTTGCAGCTATAACAGCTTCAACTCTTCTGGGAAGGCTTTCCACAAGGTTTAGGAGTGTGTCTATGGGAATATTTGACCATTCTTCCAGAAGCACATTTGTGAGGTCAGGCACTGATGTTGGACAGAAGGCCTGGCTCGTAGTCTCCGCTCTAAATCATCCCAAAGGTGCTGTATTGGGTTAAGGTCAAGACTCTGTGCAGTCCAGTCAAGTTCCTCCACCCCAAACTCACTCATCCATGTCTTTATGGACCTTGCTTTGTGCACTGGTGCGCAGTCATGCTGGAACAGAAAGGGGCCATCCCCAAACTGTTCCCACAAACATGGGAGCGTGAAATTCTCCAAAATGTCTTGGTATGCTGACGCCTTAAGAGTTCCCTTCACTGGAACTAAGGGGCCAAGCCCAACCATTAAAAAAAAACCCACGTCATAATACCCCCTCCAGCAAATGGACCCACCAGATTAGCTTGAGCATACACATCCATCCCCTTTTTTCACGGCTGATTGGACCTGGGCCCCTACTACCATGTTTGGTGGTCATGCCCTGTAGCACATGCGTTTTGGACACATCAGATTTTATGACATTCTACATTGGCTTCTGCAAAAATCCATACCCATGGACATGGTACCGCAAGAAGCCCTTCTCAATTTAAAAACAGCTGAGATCATTCAGAAACTGCATGTTTTGATGGTCCATGTCCTGACAGCTGCCAAACAGATGATATAGCTTTCGGTTGATGGGGTTACAGCCTGCATGCAATATGTCTTAATGAGAAACTCACGACTCGACTGCACGGCACTATTATGAAATGTAAGAGAGTCTGAAACACTTGGATTTCTCATTGCCTTCCGGGAACGTTTCGATGCCTGCCTTCTTGAACTGTAACTCAAAGTCCATATTGGCCTTGGTTCACTTTTACGTAGTGGGATATCTCCCACCACCTCCACCTCCTGTCTCCCTACCCCTTTAGGTCACTTTTCCTCCTTTCCTCTCCTCCCTTATCTACCTTCCTCTATCTTTTGGCTCTCTACTAACCTGCCTCACTTTTGTGCACGCATTAGGCCCTCACCCCTGGCCCTGAGTTAAGCTTGGTACACACGGGCTAAATGTCAGGAGACATTGACCGGTTCAATAAAAATAAAACGCCTGACATTCGTATGCATGTTTGAAAACCAGCAGAACACAACAGCTCAGCAGGGGAGATCACTGCACTAACTTTGCATAGTTAGTACAGCGGCTCCAACGGGAGCTGACAGTTCTTTTTTCTGTTCAACCCAGTGGGTTGAACGAAATAAAACTCATAGTGTGTACCAGGATTTGATGTCATTGTTGTGAGTTATTCTCACCTCTACTCTTGCTAAGATTACTTATGTAAATTACGACTTACAAGGCTGACAAGCCTTTTTGTATTGTTATATTTGTTATTTTGGACTTCAGAATCTCCTTTGTAATACGTTTCTATGCATTTGAGATAACTTGCCTGATATAATCAGGTCTTTTTGTGTTCCTTTTCAAAATGTAATAAAAACATTGAACTCACAAAAAAGAAAAAAAAAATTCTCACAACAAACACAGTGTCTGGGAGTTATCGTGACTGATGTGAATCTACATTCCCGACACAGTGATTAACATTGGGTTTCAGTTGGAAGACCTTGTTTTGTTTTAAAAAAAATTAAGGACTATTTATTATATGGGTGTTTTTATTTACTATTTACAACCTGTTAGTCATTCACCTGAGGGGACATGGTAAATATTTGGGGCCCCTTATTCTAAAGGGGGTTTATGCATAATATTAAGTACCCCTGCAGACATTCAGCATGGGTCGCAGGATGTTGCAATTGTAACATGTTACATGTTACACCCTGAATATGGGTGTAACATGTTACAAAAGGTGAACTTATCCTCTAAGCTGGTTATACATACACACATTAGATTTCTTTTGATAATGTCTGTGGGCTGAATGAAAGAAATCTAACAGATTCCTGTTTCTGTGATTACAGTGCATTTGAACAAATCCCCCCACTAGGCTACTGTATTCAGACAGCTGGCCCCACCAGCTGTCATAGTACCTGACCGGTGCCTGCATCTTATTGGATACAGGTGCTGCTTACCTTTCAATTTTCCAACAGGCTCCTTCGTCAAATGGTGCCATAAACTGCTAGAAATTTGGCAGAATTAGCAGAAATCAGCCAAAATTCAAGCAGTGTATTGCCAGCTTTAGGCTAGGTTTTCACTATTGCGACCCCAAAGTCGTGCGACTTTGCAATGCGATTTTAGATGCAATGTCATGCGACCGGTGAGAACCATGTGAGAACAAGTCGCACCAAAGTCGGAACAAAGTAGTGCAAAAATCCTTTTTTGGAGTCGCTGCGACTTGAGTTGCACCAATTAGAATAATTTCAAGATTCTCTGATTTTGCTGGAATACACATAAATGTACTATATATATATATATATATATATATATATATATATTATATATACAGTATCTCACAAAAGTGAGTACACCCTTCCCTTTTACGTAAATATTTTATTATTTCTTTACATGTGACAACACTCTAGTGAGTGTACAGCTTGTATAATAGTGTAAATCTGATGTCCCCTCAAAATAACTCAACACAGCCATTAATGTCTAAACCGCTGGCAACAAAAGTGAGTCCACCCCATAGTGAAAATTTCCAAATTGGGCCCAATTAGCCATTTTCCCTTCCCGGTGTCATCTTACTCATTAGTGTTACAAGGTCTCTGATGTGAATGGGGAGCAGGTGTGTTGAATTTGGTGTTTATCACTCTCACGCTCTCATACTGGTCACTGGAAGTTCAACATGGCACCTCATTGTAAAGAACTCTCTAAGGATCTGAAAAAGGAATTGTTGTTCTACATAAAGATGGCCTAGGCTATAAGAAGATTGCCAAGACCCTGAAACTGAGCTGCAGCACAGTGGCCAAGACCATACAGGGGTTTAACAGGACAGATTCCACTCAGAACATGCCTCACCATGGTCGTCCAAAGAAGTTTAGTGCACATGCTCAGCGTCATATCCAGAGGTTGTCTTTGGGAAATAGACATATAAGTGCTGCCAGCAATGCTGCAGAGGTTGAAGGGGTGGGGGGTCAGCCTGTCAGTGCTCAGACCATACGCCGCACACTGCATCAAATGGATCTGCATGGCAGTCATCCCAGAAGGATCTTTCTTTATAAAGATAATGTACAAGAAAGCCCACAAACAGTTTGCTGAAGACAAGCAGACTAAGGACATGGATTACTGGAACCATGTCCTGTGGTCTAATGAGACCAAGATAAACTTATTTGGTTCTGATGGTGTCGAGCATGCTTGGCGGGAACCAGGTGAGGAGTACAAAGACAAGTGTGTCTTGCCTACAGTCAAGCATGGTGGTGGGAGTGTCATGGTCTGGGGCTGCATGAGTGTCTGCACTGGGGAGCTACAGTTCATTGAGGGAACCATGAATGCCAACATGTACTGTGACATACTGAGGCAGAGCATGATCCCCTCCCTTCGGGGACTGGGACACAGGGCAGTATTCCGACATGATAATGACCTCAAGCACACCTCCAAGACGACCACTGCCTTGCTAAAGAAGCTGAGGGTAAAGGTGATGGACTGGCCAAGCATGTCTCAAGACCTAAACCCTATTGAGCATTTGTGGGGAATCCTCAAACGGAAGGTGGAGGAGCGCAAGATCTCTAACATCCACCAGCTCCATGATGTCGTCATGGAGGAGTGGAAGAGGACTCCAGTGGCAACCTGTGAAGCTCTGGTGAACTCCATGCCCAAGAGTGTTAAGGCGGTGCTGGAAAATAATGGTGGCCACACAAAAGATTGACACTTTGTGCCCAATTTGGACATTTTCACTTAGGGGTGTACTCGTTTTTGTTTCCAGCGGTCTAGATATTAATGGCTGTGTTGAGTTATTTTGAGGGGACAGCAAATTTACACTGTTATACAAGCTGTACACTCACTACTTTACATTGTAGCAAAGTGTAATTTCTTCAGTGTTGTCACGTGAAAAGATATAATAAAATATTTACAAAAATGTGAGAGATGTACTCACTTTTGTGAGATACTATATATATATATATATATATATATATATATATATATATATATGTATATATTATGTGTATATTAGGATTGTGTACAAAGATCATGTACTTATGACTACAGGATGACTTTGAATGACTTTTCATTATTTTGGGATGTGGCCTAAAAGAAATATATTTACTGCTGATAAATATGACAATTGTTGACAGAGTGATGAAGCTGCTTGCTGATCATGTCACAAGACAATAATAAAATTGTTTTTAAACTTTTGTAATAGAGGCTTTAACCTTTTACATTTTGGCACTCTTAAAATTGCTTAGCATATGTGTTACAAAATATCCATCAATTCTCCATCTGGATACAATTATAAATACCTTTGCCAAACAGATTTTATCAAGTGATAACATATGGAAAGGCTTGGTTCATCCATCACTAATAAACATATTGCCAATTGTTGACTTGTGATACCATCATAGCCTAGTCCAAGCTAATGACCCTAGGTTGTCTTATAACCCTCCTTCTTTAGCCAGGGCTTGGTATCCCTCCCTGTTGTTGAATATTTGGTGAACGCTGGCCACCCATAGAATAATGAACAGATGATAGAGTTGGATATCTCGGGTTAATGTCCAGCCATATATTCACAAGCTAGTTGTTTGTTGTCCCTGCTCAATGGTTCAGCGCTGATTATAAGAAACAATTACTTTTATTGCCGACAGCTCTATGAATAAAATGAAAAACTGCTCACTTAGCTGGAAAACCTCTTAACAGAAGGCACAGCAGCCGGTCAGATTGAAAGTATTTTAAGGAGTTTCATAAGGGTAACAATGTCAGGCTAAATGATCTCTGAAGTGACTCCTTCAAACACAATTAAAGCAGTAGGATGTAGTCACTTATTTGCATTCATGGGTGTCCATCTTCCCTTGACTCAACAATTCTTTTAAACCTGCTCATGGACTCAATCCTTTTAATGAAATCTGAGTGAGAAGCAAATCATTCAATTGATGCTCCTCATCACAAAGGGTTTCTCAAAAAAATGTTACGGCCTAGGAAGAGGCTTTTGCATTGTAACCATCTGGTGCACCACACTGGCATTGAAGGGAACAATGGGACCCTATATAACTTTGTCAGGCAAAAATAATAGGGTTAAGGCTGGGGTTTGTATTTGCCACAACAGTATCACCCCATCATTTCATCACACATCTGCACATCCCATTGACTGACACAGCACTAAGAGTTAGTGACCAGACTTAATTAAGCTTACATAATGCTTTTTCAATGGATGCAACATTTCGTGTAGTCTGTGGAAATGAAAGGCCCGCAAATTAGACTTTTCATAAGAAGCTGAGATGGATGGTAATCTCATGCCAACAAGGTCCACTTCCAAAATTGGAAAAGCGTGAAAGAATTAGCCAGATCAACAGCTGGGTATATTCTGTGTAAGGTCTGCTTTTCGACAGGCATGCTTCTGAAGGCCATTGTGGTATATTGTGGCTTAATCCTTCTTTTCACAAAGTATTACAATTGATTCAAGTTGATCTCTATAGAATAGTCAATAGAGGGTCATTAAAACCCCTTTAAGGAGCTGGAGAATAGGCCACATGGTACTTATAAAGTGTGCTAAAGAGAAAGAGAAAATGACTGAAAAATGGTATTATGTTTTCTAATAGAAGAAGATAAATGTCATCTAAATTAAATACAATAATAATGAAATACAAACACTCTGCCTTTTATTTTGCTGTTTTCCTCTTTAAGTCGTAAATTGAAGGATAATGCTGTAGCTGATCTCAAATCCTGTTTCGTCATACTGTGAAAGTGAGGTACGTTTCATCTGCTGGATAATCTAAATTTGGTGAAAGCACAAAAAGTGCAAAGGATAATAAATGATAAAACAGAACCGGCTAAAAATAGACTTGATACATGTGTGTGCTTTTGCTATATTCTAATACAATAGCAATACATTCTATTATATCAAATAAACTACTACTACAACCACCACCACTAATCATAATAAACATAGCAATAATTAAACTTCGCAATGTTAGCCATTTTCCTTTTACATTAGTACCTTTACATTTATATTATTAGACTAGTTTTTACATTTTAGGCTAACCCCATCATTTTTTTTTACAAAGCTAAAATCTTTCACAGAAGATAGTAATCCAGGTTTTTATTTTTTATTTATGGTGTTTAATTAGTTGTTAACACTTTTCATTTTTAACAAGGAAACAAAATATTTAATAAACGCAACATTGTAATAATCTTATCGTGCATCAATCAAGGTATTTTATATTGGAAGTCTAAAACTAACAAAGATTTCACAGTGGCAGTCAGAAGGTTTATTTAATTTTTTTAAATAATCTACCTATATATTGTGCACAAAAGTTCTTTAAAAATGCTAGAATACTCATGTAATATGCATGTATAATAAGGTAATTTATATTTATATATTTATAATGCAAAAATCAACATTTCAGCTAACTTACAATCAATCGGATGTTGGGCAACATTACAGCAATATTCAGTGAGCAAGACACTGCAGAAATCATAATTATGCCGCGTACACACGATCGGAATTTCCAACAACAAAACCGTGGGGGGTTTTTCGTCTGATTTTTGCTCAATCTTGTCTTGCATACACACGGTCACACAAATGTTGCTCGGAAATTCCGAACGTCAAGAATGCGGAGACGTACAACACTATGACGAGCCGAGAAAAATTAAGTACAATGATTCCGAGCATGCGTAGAATTGATTCCGAGCATGCGTAGGAATTTTTGTGCGTCGGAATTGGATACACACGATCGGAATTTCCGACAAGAACCTTTGTTGTCGGAAAAATTGAGAACCTGCCCTCAAATATATGTTGTCGGAAATTCCGACAGCAAATGTCCGATGGAGCATAAACACGGTCGGAATATCCGACCAAAAGCTCACATCGAACATTTGTTCTTGGAAATTCCGATCGTGTGTACGCGGCATAAGTCTCAGCCAGTGCTTAGTTACAGGTAATTATTGAAAATTACTTGACCCAGAGATAAATTATTGAGTTGTAAAAAGGAATTATGACTCTGACAAATGTAGTAAAAACATGTTACTTGCAGGAATGATCCATAAATACTGAAATGTGATTGTAAGCTGTAAGGAGCAGGGCCCTCTGATTCCTACTGTATTAAAGTGTATTGTATTTGTACTGTCTACCCTCAAGTTGTATAACGCTGTGTAAACTGTCGGCGCTATATAAATCCTGTATAATAATAATAATAATTGCTTTAAATTATAGCTAAAAGCAAACTTTTTATTTTAGTTTTGGATAAAGTGGACCTAAAAACCTGTCTGGTTTTTATTGCTGTCTGTGTCCTCTTTTTATATTTACCCTCTCTATTTGTCATGTTTACCAATATTACTGAAAGTAAAAATTTGTAGTTGTCCCCACACCAGTAATCGAGGTGAAATCTTCCAATGGGGACACTGGATCTGGTGACAACCAGGGAGTCACTCACTTTGCAGAGATTTTCTGGCTATGGGACAGGAAGTAAAGGGAAATCTCCCCCAATGGGACACAGATAGGAAGAAAAAAAAAACCTGACAGCAGTTATAACTCTCCCTTGCTTGATCCAAAATGAAAAAAGGGTTTCCGTTAGTCCTACTTTAGGTTAATTTACTTGTATTGTTTTATTAAATAAACCTGCTAATTGGATCCAAGTATTCATTAAAGTCCAGCCTTAACATGTTTTTATTTTAGTTTTAGACAGTGGGCAAGGATTAGAACCCCTTGCTTATTTGTACTCCCAATCAAGGGCTATGATAGAGAGTTTTCCCTTCATTATCTATGGGAAATTTACTAAAACTGGAGAGAGCAACATCTGGTGCAACTCTGCATAGAAACCAATCAGCTTCCAGGTTTTATTGTCAAAGCTTAATTGAACAAGCTGAAGTTAGAAGCTGATTGGCTACCATGCACAGCTGCACCAGATTCTGAGTAATTAAGTTTTAGTAAAACTCCCCCTCTTTCTCAGTATCAGTGGTTTCATGTGACAAAAAGTATGGGAAACTCTTCAACAAGGACACAGATAGTAATGAAAAAATGGGTGTTGTAGCCTTCCTCTTCATGAAAAAAAAATATATTTCTGAGTGTTGCTGTTTGAGATTTTCGCTGCCTTGGGAAACTGCTATCAGCAGTACAGGAATTGAAGGGAAATCTCTCTAATAAAGTTTTGGCTGGACATACATATGTATTCCATTGGCTCAGTCACCATTGATAGCCCATTGCACAAATCAGACTAAAGCCTCGTACACACAGTTTGATTGTTGGCAGGGGATTGTCTGTTGACAGACCTTTGTCCTAAAATCTTACCGATAGTATGCTCCTTTTGACAATTGGTGTCCAATTTTCGGCCAACAAATGTTGGATGACAGGCTAGTAAATTTTCGGCGGACAACGGTTTGATGTTAGATTTTCGTATGGTCAGTACACAAATCCATTACACAAAAGTCGAAAGTACAAACACGCATGCTCGGAGTCAATGCTCACCAAACACGAAATTAGCTCAAGAGCTGAAATTCTTCGTAGTACGTCACCACGTTCGTATTTGTGCCACAACAATTGTGTACCGTTAGTATGCAAGACAAGATCCTGGCACACGCCCTTTTGACAAAAATCAGCCACTTGGTTGGCCAACAATCAAACCGTGTGTACGAGGCTTCAGGCTGGCTATACAGGTTCAATTTTCTTGTACAATTTTACTTTAGATTTACCCTAAACTATGTAGTGCAAGGGCCTGCCTAATTGGATACAATTGAAAGTTGTTTAGGTTTGACCTCATATTATATGGTTTTTGGTAAATCTAAAGCAAAATTGTACAAGAGGATTAAACATGTATGGCCAGCCTTAGTTTTCCATTGATTTAACTTCAATAAGTACATAGTTCTGTCTGTTGCTGCAGTGTGGATATAGTTACAAATCTTTGTGCTGCAGTAGGGGTGGTAGTGTAGAGATGTTTTTGAAATAGCAGTGACTATATGCTTAACCTCCCTGGCGGTAATCCCGAGTCTGGCTCAGGGTGAGTTTTTACTACCAAAAGCGGTAACCCCGAGCCCGACTCAGACTGCATCGCAGAATCCAGGGAGAGTTACTTACCTTGTTCCCTTGATCCTGCGATGTCTCCCCGCAGTGTGTGCGAGACGTGTCTCACTCGATTCACACTGCCGAGTGCCGAGCTCTGTTGCCTGCGACATTGCGACGCACGGGGATGGAGTTCGGCACCAAATTCAAAAAGTGAAAAACACAATATAGATACAGTATACTGTAATCTTACAGATTACAGTACTGTATCAAATAATTACACATCCCCTTTGTCCCTAGTGGTCTGCCCAGTGTCCTGCATGCACTTTTATATTATAAAAACTTTTCTTTCTGCCTGGAAACTGGAGATTGTCCATAGCAACCAAAAAGTGTCCCTTTATGTCAAAAGTGGTTTTAGACCAGCTAAAAAACAGCGATAATAAATTAGAATCACTTGCAGAATTGAGTGATAGTGATTTGTGGGGAAATTCGTCATCAAACACTAAAAGTAATGACAGCGACAATTCTGCAACTGAGCAAATTTCAGTGTTTTTGTTTTGATTACATTATTGAATACTTTTTATTATTATTATATTATTATTTGTTATAATTCTTTATAGTTATTTATTATATTATAATTTATGATTTTGTGTTTCAAACCTTATCATACCCGGGATGTCTACTAGACTCTTGTTTGGTCAGATTTAAGTGAGTTATTCCTAAGAATTACAGGCCTACAATATAAAACGCCAAATTTCCATGCAAAATAATTGTACCGCTTTCAGCACCTAAAATCTGACAGAATCATAACGCCAGGGAGGTTAATTTTTATAAAGTCTAACAGGGCTTTATTATTATATTTTGTACTATACTTGAATATGTATGTGATTCATTTAATACTGCTTGTGCTGTTAAAAGCAATTACTTACAAACATTTTTTTTTTGCAGCTGAAAATTGTGCATAATGTTGATATTTTAAGTGGTGTGAGAGATCGAGTTCCTTTCTTATCAGGAAGGTTCCAAGAGCCAAGCGGAGGTCATTTCACACTCAAACTGCGCGCCTTATTTGTTAATCTAAATGCTGACAAATTGCAGTATTTTAACAACATATCTAAAGTGATGGACCTCATTGGTCTGGTCTGTCCTCTACCAGTGAGATGATAATGAGGCCTCATATAAAGCCTTCATTCACTGCTTTACAAAAACACTTGACAGTGATAAATTCCAAGCAGAGGCACCAAGCACAAAATAAATGACCATGTTCTTAATCATTGCTTTGTCAGTATTAACATTCCCCTAATCACTGCTTTGTTTCTCTGGATTGTTCACTTCATCATTATCTGCGCCAATGTTCACTCTAATAAATGGACAATTTGACTTGTTTGCCCTTTGGGGAAAATGTTCTTATATGTGATGGTTAATAATCGTCTCTCTGTTTATCTATATACCTATATATACTGTATGTTTTGTACATAAGGGTTTTATTTATGGAAGGAGTAGAGGCTGCACTTAGAAAAGTGAATGCTCATCTTGAAAAGTTATGTTCACTTTCCAGAGTGAATGATAGTAAATAGGGTGAACCTGTTTTCACTTTGAATAACCAATCATGTGCAAGGGAAGGAAAAAAGCATACTTATTTGAAGCCAGTGACTGGTTGATTAAAATGAACACATCTTCGTCCTATTGCTAAGCTCAGTTTATACTCCTTTGGTAAATCAATCCTATAGCATGTGTATGTGTTCAGTCAGATTGATGACTGTTGGGAAATAACACCAATAACACAGGGATACCTAATGCTTAAGGCTGTACTCCAGGGCTGATATATTTGTGTAGCCTACAGTGGACTACAGTTATCTGGCACTGCAGACTTACCCTCTCCTTTCTTTGACTGTATTCCTCTAGTGCTGGGCTCAGATTACATGCATCATTTTCCTGAGCCAAGCCGAGAGCGTTGTGGGAACTGTAGTCTCCTGAACAGACATCCTTGATCTGCAGAACTATCCATGGACTACACCTCCCAGCAAGCCATCTGCCCCAAGAAAATAACTCTGGTAGAGGCTATAAAAGGGTCAACAGACCAGGCCAGTAAACATCTCCTTCTCTGCTGTGCGAGAGGACTGCGGCCTACCACGAGGAAACAAGGCACTCCCAGCTCTGACCCAGGCGGTTCTGACGCTGCAAGCTACACTAGGGACACCACCGCAGCATCGCTAAAAAAACAGCAGGACCAGACGATTCACTGTTCCAGCAGCCAGTCCGTCATCTCAGCCTGTTCTGCAGAAGGAAAATTTTACTTGGATTACTCTTCAGGAAGTTCCTACACTGTCTCCAGATTGGTGAGTGGGCACCTGCCCACAAATTCAGTACCTGTCACTATCATACTTCACAGGACACTGTATAAAGACTTCTTATCCCTGAATTACATTAAGTGGATGTAAACTCTCACATATACCCAGTGAAGGGAACAGCCACAGATGATACACAGGAATGAAACAAACCTCCCTATATAAGTATTACATCCATATCTGCTGTCTTCAGCTTTAGATACTGTTTAGAAAGTGCCCTTCGTGTTAGGATTTTATCTCTTCCTGGTTATTGTTGCAGAGAAGCCTGGGGACACAGCCAAGACAGCTAAGACAGCTGATTGGAGGAAATGCACACACCCCCTCTACACATAGGTAGAGACTCTCAACTCTCTGCATTGTATCGTTGAGAGCTGTGCTAATCTATTTATAGCAACCTCACCCAACTCCAAACTCCGGCTGGTCTTATCATAATGTGACGGAAACTTGTCAGGCTGATAACAGAGGAAGGCAACAAGAGGCAGCTGCTAGACACTGGGCTTTGGAGTGAGAGACTAGAAAACACTGTAGATCTATGTTCCCAGCTCAAATTTCTTAAATCAGGTTTACATCCACTTTAAGGATTGCCACTGGTCAGACTCAACTGCTTTGCCTTGACTGCATATCACTGTGCCACATTTACAAGTCTTGTTTCTTTGAGCTCCAACTTGCCAGTGAAGATAACTGCAAGGCCTTGCATCTTTCAACCCTGCTAATTCCATCTCCATTTACAGGGACACACCACTTGCCACTATATTACTTCATCTTTCATTAGGATTAAAGGTATATTAGGCCAGCCTGGGGTTCCCCTTTAGCAGTGGTATTATATTCAGCAACCAATTAGTCCTTTTTAAATCCATTCATTTGTTGTCTGCTTTCTGTATGCCTTGATATTATATTTCTGTGATTGCCAATTGTCATTTAATTGCTTTTGGGGACTTTTTCAAATGAGTCTTGGCTGTTTATCCAGGATTTGGCTGACTAATAGCTTGTTACAAGAGTCTCCTCTTGAGTAAGTAAAACCAGAGAGAGCTAATCAATATAACTTGTGTCGGTGTGTTATTTAAAGGTATACACAACATGTCTGAACCTAGAGTGTCGGGAGGGCTGGAAGGTTCACAGGGTCATGGTGGTGCAGATGAACATGCAATTCTAAGCAACCCCCAAGGGGGCAGTGCTACATTTGAATACTTATATTGGGCCAGCTTGGCCCAGTGTAAGTATACATATATGATACTTGATTGACCTACGTGGAAGCTGTACATCACTGTATTAGCCCAAGCTACTACAGTAATGGCCATGATCTTCCAGGCGCTGTGCCAAACGGCTGCCTATCTCCATAGTAGCCATAGGGGGTCGCTTGCTAGGCACAGCAATCAGAGAATGACTTGTCTTTTTTATCCAATGAATGCAAAGCACTCTCTGATTGGACGAGGTAGAGATTGTGACGTCACTACCCCACCTATCCAAGCTGGCCCAATTTAAGTATGCAAAATATATTATTGCTGGAGTTCAGCTTTCATATGTTTGCAGAAATTGAAAGGCTTCTGCCCCCTAAGGAAAACAGACAAAGTGATTTTTATTTCAGTTTCAGTCATCATTGTTTACAATACTGTTCCATTAATGATGTAAAACGTATCTCAGGTTCTCAATATATGATACCAAAATGAAACATTTACTGGCAATGTAGAGGTGTTGGGTTACATAGCCCATTTAACCAAGGCTATTATATAGATAAAGAATATGAACAGCAAGTGTTTCTTAGTTCTCAAATACGGCAACATTGGTTTTGGTTGCTAAATTGCCAATGAAATATAGGTATTCCTTATGATATGCCAAATATATTATGTATATCCAAATATGAGCATACAAGTAATGTAAAAATGTATAAATAGAACAATACATAAATAGATAGATAGATAGATAGATAGATAGATAGATAGATAGATAGATCTGAATCCCACTAGCCACTACCGGTACTTAAATAATCTTGAGATTTTAGTTTATAGCTTATAGCACAATAAGTGCTAAATTGGTATCTCACACTATTAAACCAATGAAAAATAGGTATTCCTAAGATGTCTTGCTGATACAATTCCTGAATTCCCTCCAGACCTCTGTTAATGTGTATTGGTCTGTTGTGAACCTTATATGATGGCCTTTGTTGTTTCTTTTCCCTCTTTGCTTTGTAAAAGAAAAAAAAAAAAAATGGTCAATTGAAAAAAATAAATAAATAAAAGGAAAATAGGTATTCCGAAAACGCAAGTTGACTTGGATCATGAACAATGAAAATATTGTGAGCGTTTTAAGAGACAAACATAGTTTTTGACAAGATATAGAAGCATTGACTTTATTATTTACAAGTACCGGACGTTTATGTTTAATAGCATTTGGATATGTAGTCAGGGCGGGGGGCTACTGGATGGACAAGACTCTACGTTTTCATCTTTTATTCCTGTCTCTATTTTTCTTCTTTTCCTTTTCCTCTTCTCTTTTTCTTTCTCATTTTCCCCTTTCTCCCTTACTTACTTTTTGTTATTTGATACTGCCCGTTTATTTTGTTATGCATGCCCAAAGCCAATGTGGGCTAGACATTTTTAGTTTTCTCAGCCATATTTGCAGAATGTGATGGAAGTATACAATGATATTTCAGTTGGTTTTGTATATTTGTCTCTTTTTATCATTCTTTTGTTAAAAAATCAATAAAAATGATTGAAACAGAAAAATAGGTATTTCTCATGGTATGCTGCTTTTCACTTTTGATGGTCAATGCTTCCTCCAGGTACAGGGCGTAGCCATGGGCACCAGTTGTGCCCCTGGCTACGCCAACTTGTACCTGGGGGAATGGGAACGTGATATTTTCTCCAGCAAGGATCTCTCAATGTACCTGTGCCATGTGGCTCTATGGCACAGGTACATTGATGACATCTTTATTGTTTGGACGGGCTCCCAGCAATGCCTGGATGAGTGTCTCATTGCCCTAAATTCAAATGTTTTCAATCTGAAATTCACAATGACATCAGATCCAAATACCATAACCTTTCTTGACGTAGAGATCTTTAGAGATAAGCAAAACATGTTATCATGTAAGCTGTTTCGTAAACCGAGTGCAGGCAACACAATCTTACATTCCTCTAGCTTTCACCCTAAGCCTCTAGTCAAATCTATCCCTTACGGACAATACTTAAGAATAAAAAGAAACTGTTCTAATGAAGTTGATTATAAAAGAGAAGCAAACAACTTAAGGCAAAGACTTTTGGCAAGGGGGTACAGCCATAAATGCCTCAAAAAGGCCTTTAAACGCACCCTAAATTTAAATCGACATGAATCATTAATGTTCAAACCTAAAAAAAGTGAGAATGATCATCGTATCATTAACACTTACTCTGATGATCATGCCCAACTCTTTAAAATCTACCAAAAACACTGGCACCTACTTACAGCAGACCCTGTGATAGGACCACTAGTACCCCCCAGACCAACTATCACCTATAGACGAGCAACATCCCTAAAGGACATGCTCGTTCAGAGTGAATTTCAGAATACCACTAGGGGAGATCCACGTAGGGACCTGGGAACTTTTCAATGTGGCAATTGCACATACTGCAAGTATATGAATACTAGAAGGAATATTCGTTTACCGAATGGCCAAAAATTTCGACCAAAACATTATGCGAATTGTCAAACTACGGATGTAGTATATCTCATTATTTGCAGTTGTAATTGTTTTTATGTGGGAAAAACCATACAAAAACTATGGCAGAGAGTCTACCGACATCTGAAAGGGATGAGGGATAAAGATCCTGATCTCCCTCTCGGCAGACACGCTGCCCAAGTTCATGGAGATAGTGTACCAAGTTTTGAGGTGCTAGTTTTGGACAGGGTCCACCGCAGCCCCCATGGTGGCGACTTTAATAAGCACCTACTTCAAAGGGAGCTGAGGTGGATCTCGACCCTCAACGCCACTTCACCGCCTGGCTTGAACCAGGCTATAAACTTCAAACCCTTTTTACCTGGATTTACGTCTGGAAGGTTTGACAGGGATCTGTTAAACTGAGTCAAACAAGCTGGGTATACCTACTTATATGTTTCTTTCTTTCTTTTTCTTCAATATATTTAAAAAAAATTTTTTTTTTTTTTTGAGGTAAAATATGTATGAACTATGCCAGCTGTACAAAATATGTATTAATATTTTTGATGCATGCCCGTCATGCAGTGATGTTAAAAATTTAAATAAATCTTTACACACTGTATACAGATAGAGCAAATTTGATTTAATCGATGGAATTTGCCCGATGATTTGCCCACTGGAGATCAATGTTTATTCATTATATTGTCTATTTAGAAATCAATTAAATAACACTGGCACCTTGTACTCCGATACATCAGAGTCTGTGGCAATATTTGGGGCCGCTCATCTGGCCCACTGACGCTCCCCAGCACAAAAACAGCCCTCAGTTATTTTGATTATTGGGGGCTGCCTTGCTCGCGTTTGAGCAAATGGACGGTTATGTGCATATGTTCCCTCTCCCTGTCCTAACAATTATGGACTTATGGGATGGAGGGCATTGTTGTTACATTGTTACTACTTATGGGGCTTTGGACCGATCAATTGTGTTTCCTGTCCTCCCGGTGGCGCCATTTGGCGTGGCGCATATGTTGTTGCCTCCGCGCTGGCCTCCTTTTTGGCCTGATGCGGACACCGCAGTAATCTATTCTGAGTCACTTCCGCCCTTTCTATTGTGCTGGCGGTCGGGTCGACGTCTTACGTCACCGCGCCGACGTTCTGACGTTTTCTGTACGCTGACGTGGGTGCGTGGTGACGCCGGACACCGCCTGGACCGAGGGCGGCCCTTGCGCGCGACGTCTCGTCATGTAAGAGCCTCTCTGCAATACATGATTAATTTGTTTTTTCTATTTGGACGTACTTTTTAGCCCTGTTGTGGCCTCCCACCCTCTATCTCATTGGCTGAGCTCCTTCCGTCCCTCCTGTTGGCGCCACTTGAGCTGATTGGCTGTAACACAAGCCACAGCCCTATATAAAATCCCACCGGGCTTTGTTAGTTTCTGCACAGCCAGAGTGTGGATGCTCTCGCGTCACTCTTACAGGTATGAAGCCCGCTCAGATACTAGATTATAGTTGTGGGATAACTGTCTACAGGGTTAGTATGGGATCCTCAAATTATAACTCACATATGTATGTCTTTGCAGAGAGGCCTGTGGCGAGTCCCCGCTACAATTTGGGGCTTCCTTGTGAGCTTTGAGGGGCTTTTTTTGGGCTGGCCCTGCTATATATCCCTGGCTCTGTTACCACGGTTGCTGTGCTATTATGGTCGCTGCATTTCTTCTATGCGACCACTAAACTTGCACTATATCCACTTGGGCTCTACATCATCGGGACAATCCCTCCAAGCGGCTGATGTTTGCGTTACCATTTGAGATGTATGTATGCAATACTATGGATAAATTTGATATAAATGTAATGTATCCTATAAATATATAATTATGCACTGTATATGCGCATCTATGCATCTCTAATGAACCCTCATATACATTTTTCTCTTATTTTTTCTTTGTTCTCCCCTCTTTTTTTTTTTTCTCTCTGCAGCACTATTTATCCTTTAGCTGCCCACATATGGGAGAAATTCAAAATATTGGAACTATGTTAATGCTCGATATTGTACTATATAACCATTATACATGATGTTGTTTTTCTCTCTTCTATAGAGACCAATCTGCTTTTTAACCATTGTATGAACCTTGAAGAAGGAAATAATGGAAGCTATCACTGATATAGCTCTAGTATCCGAAACATGTCGGTTTTGTCACCACTAGTTATATGACTTGTAGGTGCCCTCATGCAAATTGGTTTCAATGATTGTGTATGTCTTTTCTCTCATTGTTTTTAAACAATTTTGATCTATATGTCAAATATGTACAAATAAAATTCTTTATATTTTTCTATATATACTTGGTGGCAATCCATAATTTATTCCAATCCACACTATCCCAGGGGCATCCCTCGTTCAATTTTTCAAAATTTACCGGGATGTGATTGGAAAGAATGGTAACTTGCCCTATGCTTGCTGGTTAATAGCTTCATCTTTCCAGATCAATATATCCAATTTCTGGGTAGCAAATACCCCCTAGTCCCCATTCATTATTTGAAGCATTCCAGCTTTCTACACATAAATAATTTTACTTAAATTGCTCTTTCCCTGTTTTGTTTACTCCCTGTTGCACGGGCAATTATTGTGAAAACGTACTGTTGCAATAATTTTGGTTGTTTTGTTTTACTGTGTTATATTTTATGTTTTTCTTTTTCTCCTCTTTTTCTAATTTTCGAGATATCCAATTGTATAGTACCTAGTGTGAGGGGGTTAGCTCGGCAGCGGGTGTGTGTGACCCCCGGGATGGGCTCCCCACACAAAACAGGCCCAGCAAACGGAGGTTGTGGTTTTCAAAATCAAAAAGGTGCGGTTTATTTTCTATTTACAGTGACAAAACACAGCAAAGCAAAAGAAACATAACCAAAATAAATCCTGGTCAAGTTGACCTCTGACTAAACATACAGGTTTCCTAACTAACAACTGGGATCAGCCTAGTGCTGTCCTAGTCCCTAAGTCCCTGGTTTTAAATGTCCAAGCAAATAGCCACACAGGCTTTTTCTCACCGCACAGGGGTTCACTCTCCCTAGACAGTCCACACAGGTCTGGTTCCAGGCATGAGCTAACATCTAATGAAGCTGGGAGTTCTTATAGAGGCCTAAATGAGCTGACAAGCTTCAGCTGGTCTCATCAACTCCCTGTCTGCACGACGCCCAGCCCTCTCCCTAGAGGTATGAGTCATCCATGAGCCCACTAGCCTTATACAACTCTCCACCTAGTTGTATAAGTCGGCGTAAAGCCTGAATCTGGGCGAAATATATCTACCCCCCTGGATGCAACCAGGTGACTTTACCTTCCTGCTGTCACATACCCCCCCCCTCTTGTTTTAACCTCGGGGTTGGAACACCAGCAATCAGGCATTCATGTACTCGAGACAAAGCATCCACATTCCCCATTTGAACGCCAGGGCGATGCTTTACTGTGAAGTTGAATTCCTGGAGGGCCAGGAACCACCTATTCACTCTTCTATTTGTTTCCTTGTTTTGAGCCATCCACTTTAACGGAGCGTGATCCGTAACCATGTCAAAGTGCCTACCTAGCAGGTAGTACCGAAGGGAATCTAGAGCCCACTTCACCGCTAAACACTCCTTTTCAACGGTGGCGTAATTTACCTCATGGGACTTCAACTTCCTGCTGAGGTAAATGACTGGGTGCTCTTCCCCGTTCCAGACCTGGGACAATACTGCTCCTAACCCCACATCTGACGCATCACTTTGTACGACAAAGTCTTTAGAGAAGTCGGGTGAGTACAACACTGGCTGGCTACATAAGGCTTGTTTCAAGAATTGGAATGCTGCCTCAGCCTCGGGGGTCCATTTACTCATGACCGACCCTTTCCCCTTCGTCAGGTTGGTTAGGGGCACAGCCTTAGAAGCAAAGTGGGGAATGAATCGCCGATAATACCCAGCGATTCCCAGAAAGGCTCGTACCTGCTTCTTGCTGTTGGGATGTGGCCAACTCTGGATGGCCTCGACTTTGTTGAGTTGGGGTTTTATTACCCCCCTCCCAATGGTGTACCCAAGATATTTGGCCTCCTCCTGCCCAATGGTACACTTCTTGGGGTTAGCCGTAAACCCCGCTTCCCGAACAGAGTCCAGGACTGCTTGCACTTTTGGCAGATGTGAGGCCCAATCTGTGCTATGGACAATTACGTCATCCAGGTAAGCCGCAGCATACTTCCGATGGGGCCTCAGCATCTGGTCCATTTTCCGCTGGAATGTGGCCGGCGCATTCTGTAACCCGAACGGCATTCTTTTATATTGGAACGCCCCGTCTGGGGTTACAAATGCGGTTTTCTCTTTGGCCGACTTGGCCAGGGGGATTTGCCAATACCCTTTTGTGAGGTCAAGAGTCGTCATGTATCGGGCTGTTCCCAGCCGGTCGATCAACTCATCTATACGTGGCATGGGGTAGGTGTCAAATTTTGTAACTTTGTTCAACTGACGAAAATCGTTACAAAATCGCCAGCTCCCATCCGGTTTAGGCACCAACACGATGGGACTAGACCAATCACTTTGGGACTCCTCTATCACCCCTAAGTTCAGCATTTTCTGTACTTCCTCCCGTATTGCCTCCCGTCGAGCCTCTGGGATCCGATAGGGTTTTAACTTCACCCTTTCACCGGGCGGGGTAATGATGTCATGCTCTACCCCCGATGTTTGTCCTGGCAGCTCAGAGAATAACTCCTTGTTGCGAAGCACAAACTCCTTAACCTCCTGTTGTTGGGGTTGTGACAAGGTGGCTGCTATTCCAACCTCAGGAATCACGCAACCAGTTTGAGCTGGTGACCAAGTGTCTGCGACTAGGGACTCTCTATCCCTCCAGGCTTTCAACAGATTAACGTGATAGATCTGTTCGGGCTTTCGCCTTCCTGGTTGTCTGACCTTGTAATTCACTTCGCTCACTTTTTCCATTATCTCGTAGGGGCCTTGCCATTTGGCAAGGAATTTACTTTCAACCGTAGGGACAAGTACCAATATCCTATCCCCCGGGGAAAAGGTACGGGTCTTGGCTCCACGGTTGTACACTCTCTGCTGTGCCAACTGCGCTTGGGCCAAATGTTCCTTCACGATGGGCATTACCTGTGCAATTCGATCTTGCATCAGGGCGACATGCTCAATCACACTCCTGTGGGGAGAACTCTCACTTTCCCAAGTTTCCTTGGCAATATCCAACAGCCCTCTTGGGTGTCTCCCATACAGTAACTCAAAGGGGGAGAATCCCGTAGAGGATTGGGGCACCTCCCTAATAGCAAACATCAAATAAGGAAGTAAACAGTCCCAATCCTTTCCATCTCTATCCACCACTTTCTTCAACATTTGTTTTAGGGTTTTGTTGAATCTTTCAACCAGCCCATCGGTTTGGGGGTGATACACAGACGTACGCAATTGCGTCACTTTGAACAATTTACACAGCTCTTTCATAACCCGGGACATAAAGGGTGTACCTTGGTCCGTAAGCAGTTCTTTACAAATACCCACCCGGCTAAAAACAAGAGATAGCTCTTTGGCTATGGTTTTGGCCGAGGTATTTCGGAGAGGGATCGCTTCTGGATAACGGGTGGCATAGTCCATTATAACTAATATGTACTGGTGCCCCCTAGCGGACTTGATTATAGGACCTACCAAATCCATGGCGATCCTCTCAAACGGGACCTCAATGATGGGTAGAGGGACCAGCGGGCTACGGAAATGTGGCATCGGGGCCAACCTCTGACACACAGGGCAGGAGGAACAATAATTTTCTACGTCCTTCATCACCCCCGGCCAATAGAATCTCTGTAATACCCTCTCTCGGGTTTTCTCTGTCCCCAGATGACCTCCAAGAATGTGCCCATGGGCCAACTCCAACACCAACTTCCTGTAAGGTTTGGGCACCACAAGCTGCTCAACGGTTTCTTCTGCCCTTTTTGCCACCCGATACAGTAGGTCCTTCTCTACGCTGAAGTATGGGTAAGTGCAGGTATTATCTGGGTTCACTAACTCGCCATCTATTTTCACTACGTTTTCCCGTGCCTTTATTAGGGCGGGGTCTTTCAACTGTTCTGTGGCAAAGTTTTCCCTGTGAACCTCAAGATCAGAAAACTCCACAGACGGTAGGTTTTCGTCTGAGGAGGTGGGCTCCTCTCCAGTTTCTTGAGTCTCCCCTGCCAATACTGATAAGGGAAATTCCGGAGAGTCCTCACCACTCTCAGGGGAGTTCTGGCTATCACATTCCTGGTACATAGGGGCACCAGTGAGGGGCTCAGGATCATCCCACAGTTCCCAGAACTTCGGAAAATCCCTTCCCACAATGGCGTCATGCGGTAACTGAGATACTAAGCCCACTGGATGAGAGAGGGTACCTTTGGGGGTCTCGAAACACACTGTAGTCACTGGATACTCTCGGGTGTCCCCATGCACACAAATAACAGCTACCTTGCTATTCCCAGAGACCTCTGTTTTAACTAACTCAGCCTTTATCAGGGTCACAAGGCTACCTGAATCCAGCAATACCACAACATTTCTACCATTAACACACATTTTGCATAAATGTTTCTCAGTTCCTCGAATGGCAGTGCATGCGACTGTCGCACACAGCGACTGACGTCTGCCTGTCAGAAAGTCACACTGCATGGGTTCCTCCACAACCGGGCAATTGGCTGCAATATGTCCCGCTTGCCGGCAGCGGTAGCAAACGATCCTTCTTGCCGCCTCTTGAGCCGCTGATTTCCCAGGCTGTTCTCGCCAAACTTGGGGTAGAGCTCCCACCCTCTCACTCTCTCCACCCTCACCCCTTGGAATCCTCTTATCCGCCCCTGGGGATGGTCTGGTCTTAGGGTGGAAAGTCCGAGTGTCTCTGGAAGAGGCCATCAGGTTCTCTGTAGCCAAGTATTTCTCCACATGATCCACAAGACCATCGGCCGTCTCTGGGTCTCCATGGCTTACCCACTTTTGGATGGCAGTAGGAAGAGCTCTCAAAAACCGATCCATTACAACACGTTCCACAATCTTTGGTGCGGACAAAGTCTCTGGCTGTAGCCACTTTCTGCTCAGGTGAATGAGATCATACATTTGAGACCTGGGGGGTTTTCCAAGCTGGAAAGTCCAGTTATGCACACGCTGAGCCCGGACAGCCTGGGTGACACCCAGCCTTGCCAATATTTCAGCTTTTAGCATCACATAGTCTTTTGCTTGGTCAGGCTCTAGGTCATAGTAAGCCTTCTGCGATTCACCAGTTAACAGAGGAGCCACCAGTCCAGCCCACTGCTCCTCAGGCCACTTTTCTCTTTCAGCAGTCCTTTCAAATGTGGTCAAAAATACCTCTGGATCATCCTCTCCAGTCATTTTTGTCAATAAACGACTCACCCCAAAGGACGCGGTATTAGTGGGACGGCTTTCCTCACTGGTCTGCGGACGTTGCTGCATTACTGCTTCCATTTGTTGTAGTCTCTGCTCTTGCTTCTGTAACAGGTCTATGAAGCGGGCCTCAGATTGCTGCTGGGCTTGTTGATGAGCTTGCTGCTGGGCTGCAAGGCTCCTTTGCAAACCTGCATTTGTCTGCTGTTGATTGGCATTTGCTAGAGCCAGCTGTTTCAGTATCTCCTCAATGCTGGCTTAAAAAAACTGCCACTGGTTCTCCACCAACTGTGAGGGGGTTAGCTCGGCAGCGGGTGTGTGTGACCCCCGGGATGGGCTCCCCACACAAAACAGGCCCAGCAAACGGAGGTTGTGGTTTTCAAAATCAAAAAGGTGCGGTTTATTTTCTATTTACAGTGACAAAACACAGCAAAGCAAAAGAAACATAACCAAAATAAATCCTGGTCAAGTTGACCTCTGACTAAACATACAGGTTTCCTAACTAACAACTGGGATCAGCCTAGTGCTGTCCTAGTCCCTAAGTCCCTGGTTTTAAATGTCCAAGCAAATAGCCACACAGGCTTTTTCTCACCGCACAGGGGTTCACTCTTCCTAGACAGTCCACACAGGTCTGGTTCCAGGCATGAGCTAACATCTAATGAAGCTGGGAGTTCTTATAGAGGCCTAAATGAGCTGACAAGCTTCAGCTGGTCTCATCAACTCCCTGTCTGCACGACGCCCAGCCCTCTCCCTAGAGGTATGAGTCATCCATGAGCCCACTAGCCTTATACAACTCTCCACCTAGTTGTATAAGTCGGCGTAAAGCCTGAATCTGGGCGAAATATATCTACCCCCCTGGATGCAACCAGGTGACTTTACCTTCCTGCTGTCACACTAGTGATACCATCATCATGGCTGAACTTTACAGCGAATCATGGGAGGTCTTCACTGAACAATTACAATCGAACTACGGTAAAAATGAATCATTGGAATCTGAGCTGATCTTTCTTTTCTCCAATCTAACCAAATGGTTGGAGAAAAAATCTTCAATGCACTGGCATATAAAAACTTTTAATGAGTACATAAGGGACGATTTAAACCCACTTGGACTTCGAGTCCAGATCTTCCCAACTTTTGAGGATCTGGACCCGACGTTCAAGCAAGCATGGGAAGCGAATTTAAAATTATGCTCGGCTGGTATGATGAGACTTCTCTCTGACGAATATCAGAGACGTCTCGTTTCTATCAACACGAACATTGAAAAAATTTACTCTAGGATCAAACCCCTACAGGCCCACTCCTCATACAAGGACCTAAATGAGAAACTCAAAACCCACATTGAACTATTCAATAAATCTATTCTAGCAAAAAAAGAGTTTAAATATATGTGGGATAAACAGGCCTTTGAGGAAGGTAGAGCATATAGATGGGCATTTTCAACTAAACCTAGTTTCCAATATAAAAACAATAACCATCGTTCTACGCAGTTGGACATATCTGATACCTCTTCAACCTCGTCCAACATGTCATACGCACCAATGAAGGGAAAACGCACAAGACCATCTAAAAGAAACCGTGACTTTGAAAACTCCTCTAATAGCAATACTACAAAAAAACGTCCCCCTAAACAGCACCCTCGCACTCCGTTTCCATCAGTCCCTAACACCTCCACATCGATGGCCATGGATGCCACTGCGAATGCACAGGAATCACTTGAAAACACGGGTACTTTTGTCACACCTAAAGTTCCCCTGATGTTCACCAAGAACTCGGGAAACTCACCCACTCCCCACAACCCGATCACGACATAGCCTCGGCTTTCAATATTATAAACTTGTCATCACATGTCCTGAGTGTCGATGAGATCTCAGTTCTCTCAAAGGGACTAACTTTTTGCCCTAACAAACCTATTGACAAATTTGAGACTATTAAAGATCTCCATTTATACGCTCGCAAATTACTTCTCAAAAGCATTTTTGAAAAGAGTGACCCAGATACACGGGAATTTCACACCTATAGTGAACGCCAGGCTTTGGGCAATCTTAAATCCTTACTTGAGGAAAATGAATCTAAAGACCTCATCGACACCTTGGACCTTGACCTACTTCTAGCCAACACTAGCACAACTGATACTGAGATTTCCAGTGCCCCTAAAACCTCACTCAAAAAAACATCATCTTTTTACCCAATGCCTAGCTCAAACCCAGGTGTATCTAATTTTCTCAAAAATACTAGTCAAGAAATAAATAATCTAGTACCGTTAACACCTAGACACACAAACCTTATTTCTACTGAAAAGATAGCCTTAAAAAATCTATCAAAAAATCATGAAATTACTATTAAGTTATCAGACAAAGGAGGGAACATTGTCATCATGGACAACCCTCAATATCTTGAAATGTGTCTCAACATCTTAAGAAATCATGAATGGTATCGCCCAGTAAGTAGTGGTGTTGTAGATGCCTTCAATAAGAAATTTTACAGCTTGGTAGATGGAGCCTTCCAAAATAATGTCATTTCTAAACAAACCTGGGAATTCATTCGTACCTCTTTTCCCCGCACACCAACTTTTTACTCACTCCCCAAAATCCATAAGGATCCCCTAAATCCCCCAGGACGCCCCATCATATCCGGAAACTGAGCCATCACTGAAAACCTTTCACGGCTCATTGATGAGCATCTAAGACCCTTTGTCCAGAGCATTCCCTCCTATGTGAAAGACACACCCCACTTACTACGCATTATCGAAGGAGTACAGTTCCCTATAGACTCGATTCTCGTCAGCATTGATGTAGAGGCACTCTACAGCTCGATCCCTCACTCTCTCGGCATTGCCTGCATTAGACACATTCTATCACAAATCAGCCATCATGAACATTTATTCAATGAATTTATAATCCAGTCTTTGGATTTTGTATTAAGACATAATGTTTTCACTTTTGATGGTCAATGCTTCCTCCAGGTACAGGGCGTAGCCATGGGCACCAGTTGTGCCCCTGGCTACGCCAACTTGTACCTGGGGGAATGGGAACGTGATATTTTCTCCAGCAAGGATCTCTCAATGTACCTGTGCCATGTGGCTCTATGGCACAGGTACATTGATGACATCTTTATTGTTTGGACGGGCTCCCAGCAATGCCTGGATGAGTGTCTCATTGCCCTAAATTCAAATGTTTTCAATCTGAAATTCACAATGACATCAGATCCAAATACCATAACCTTTCTTGACGTAGAGATCTTTAGAGATAAGCAAAACATGTTATCATGTAAGCTGTTTCGTAAACCGAGTGCAGGCAACACAATCTTACATTCCTCTAGCTTTCACCCTAAGCCTCTAGTCAAATCTATCCCTTACGGACAATACTTAAGAATAAAAAGAAACTGTTCTGATGAAGTTGATTATAAAAGAGATGCAAACAACTTAAGGCAAAGACTTTTGGCAAGGGGGTACAGCCATAAATGCCTCAAAAAGGCCTTTAAACGCACCCTAAATTTAAATCGACATGAATCATTAATGTTCAAACCTAAAAAAAGTGAGAATGATCATCGTATCATTAACACTTACTCTGATGATCATGCCCAACTCTTTAAAATCTACCAAAAACACTGGCACCTACTTACAGCAGACCCTGTGATAGGACCACTAGTATCCCCCAGACCAACTATCACCTATAGACGAGCAACGTCCCTAAAGGACATGCTCGTACAGAGTGAATTTCAGAATACCACTAGGGGAGATCCATGTAGGGACCTGGGAACTTTTCAATGTGGCAATTGCACATACTGCAAGTATATGAATACTAGAAGGAATATTCGTTTACCGAATGGCCAAAAATTTCGACCAAAACATTATGCGAATTGTCAAACTACGGATGTAGTATATCTCATTATTTGCAGTTGTAATTGTTTTTATGTGGGAAAAACCATACAAAACTATGACAGAGAGTCTACCGACATCTGAAAGGGATGAGGGATAAAGATCCTGATCTCCCTCTCGGCAGACACGCTGCCCAAGTTCATGGAGATAGTGTACCAAGTTTTGAGGTGCTAGTTTTGGACAGGGTCCACCGCAGCCCCCGTGGTGGCGACTTTAATAAGCACCTACTTCAAAGGGAGCTGAGGTGGATCTCAACCCTCAACGCCACTTCACCGCCTGGCTTGAACCAGGCTATAAACTTCAAACCCTTTTTACCTGGATTTACGTCTGGAAGGTTTGACAGGGATATGTTAAACTGAGTCAAACAAGCTGGGTATACCTACTTATATGTTTCTTTCTTTCTTTTTCTTCAATATATTTAAAAAAAAAAATTTGTACAAAATATGTATTAATATTTTTGATGCATGCCCGTCATGCAGTGATGTTAAAAATGTAAATAAATCTTTACACACTGTATACAGATAGAGCAAATTTGATTTAATCGATGGAATTTGCCCGATGATTTGCCCACTGGAGATCAATGTTTATTCATTATATTGTCTATTTAGAAATCCATTAAATAACACTGGCACCTTGTACTCCGATACATCAGAGTCTGTGGCAATATTTGGGGCCGCTCATCTGGCCCACTGACGCTCCCCAGCACAAAAACAGCCCTCAGTTATTTTGATTATTGGGGGCTGCCTTGCTCGCGTTTGAGCAAATGGACGGTTATGTGCATATGTTCCCTCTCCCTGTCCTAACAATTATGGACTTATGGGATGGAGGGCATTGTTGTTACATTGTTACTACTTATGGGGCTTTGGACCGATCAATTGTGTTTCCTGTCCTCCCGGTGGCGCCATTTGGCGTGGCGCATATGTTGTTGCCTCCGCGCTGGCCTCCTTTTTGGCCTGATGCGGACACCGCAGTAATCTATTCTGAGTCACTTCCGCCCTTTCTATTGTGCTGGCGGTCGGGTCGACGTCTGACGTCACCGCGCCGACGTTCTGACGTTTTCTGTACGCTGACGTGGGTGCGTGGTGATGCCGGACGCCGTCTGGACCGAGGGCGGCCCTTGCGCGCGGCGTCTCGTCATGTAAGAGCCTCTCTGCAATACATGATTAATTTGTTTCTTCTATTTGGACGTACTTTTTAGCCCTGTTGTGGCCTCCTACCCTCTATCTCATTGGCTGAGCTCCTTCCGTCCCTCCTGTTGGCGCCACTTGAGCTGATTGGCTGTAACACAAGCCACAGCCCTATATAAAATCCCACCGGGCTTTGTTAGTTTCTGCACAGCCAGAGTGTGGATGCTCTCGCGTCACTCTTACAGGTATGAAGCCCGCTCAGATACTAGATTATAGTTGTGGGATAACTGTCTACAGGGTTAGTATGGGATCCTCAAATTATAACTCACATATGTATGTCTTTGCAGAGAGGCCTGTGGCGAGTCCCCGCTACAATTTGGGACTTCCTTGTGAGCTTTGAGGGGCTTTTTTTGGGCTGGCCCTGCTATATATCCCTGGCTCTGTTACCACGGTTGCTGTGCTATTATGGTCGCTGCATTTCTTCTATGCGACCACTAAACTTGCACTATATCCACTTGGGCTCTACATCATCAGGACAATCCCTCCAAGCGGCTGATGTTTGCGTTACCATTTGAGATGTATGTATGCAATACTATGGATAAATTTGATATAAATGTAATGTATCCTATAAATATATAATTATGCACTGTATATGCGCATCTATGCATCTCTAATGAACCCTCATATACATTTTTCTCTTATTTTTTCTTTGTTTTCCCCTCTTTTTTTTTTTCTCTCTCTGCAGCACTATTTATCCTTTAGATGCCCACATATGGGAGAAATTCAAAATATTGGAACTATGTTAATGCTCGATATTGTACTATATAACCATTATACATGATGTTGTTTTTCTCTCTTCTATAGAGACCAATCTGCTTTTTAACCATTGTATGAACCTTGAAGAAGGAAATAATGGAAGCTATCACTGATATAGCTCTAGTATCCGAAACAAGTCGATTTTGTCACCACTAGTTATATGACTTGTAGGTGCCCTCATGCAAATTGGTTTCAATGATTGTGTATGTCTTTTCTCTCGTTGTTTTTAAACAATTTTGATCTATATGTCAAATATGTACAAATAAAATTCTTTATATTTTTCTATATATACTTGGTGGCAATCCATAATTTATTCCAATCCACACTATCCCAGGGGCATCCCTCGTTCAATTTTTCGATCTGAATCCCACTAGCCACTACCGGTACTTAAATAATCTTGAGATTTTAGTTTATAGCTTATAGCACAATAAGTGCTAAATTGGTATCTCACACTATTAAACCAATGAAAAATAGGTATTCCTAAGATGTCTTGCTGATACAATTCCTGAATTCCCTCCAGACCTCTGTTAATGTGTATCGGTCTGTTGTGAACCTTATATGATGGCCTTTGTTGTTTCTTTTCCCTCTTTGCTTTGTAAAAGAAAAAAAAAAAATTGTCAATTGAAAAAAATAAATAAATAAAAGGAAAATAGGTATTCCGAAAACGCAAGTTGACTTGGATCATGAACAATGAAAATATTGTGAGCGTTTTAAGAGACAAACATAGTTTTTGACAAGATATAGAAGCATTGACTTTATTATTTACAAGTACCGGACGTTTATGTTTAATAGCATTTGGATATGTAGTCAGGGCGGGGGGCTACTGGATGGACAAGACTCTACGTTTTCATCTTTTATTCCTGTCTCTATTTTTCTTCTTTTCCTTTTCCTCTTCTCTTTTTCTTTCTCATTTTCCCCTTTCTCCCTTACTTACTTTTTGTTATTTGATACTGCCCGTTTATTTTGTTATGCATGCCCAAAGCAAATGTGGGCTAGACATTTTTAGTTTTCTCAGCCATATTTGCAGAATGTGATGGAAGTATACAATGATATTTCAGTTGGTTTTGTATATTTGTCTCTTTTTATCATTCTTTTGTTAAAAAATCAATAAAAATGATTGAAACAGAAAAATAGGTATTTCTCATGGTATGCTGCACATATTATGTCCATACAAATCATACAACATACAAGTAATTTAGCTATTTATGAATAGAATGATAGATAGATAGATAGATAGATAGATAGATAGATAGATAGATAGATAGGTTAAATAAAGACACTAGTCTATCTAGTTTAACCTGAGTTTGTGTGTGTGTGCATTTGTGTATACAGTGCCTTGCAAAAGTATTCACCCCCCTTGGCTTTTTACCTATTTTGTTACATTACAGCCTTTAGTTCAATGTTTTTTTAATCTGAATTATATGTGATGGATCAGAACACAATAGTCTAAGTTGGTGAAGTAAAATTAGGAAAATATATACATAAAACTATTTTTCAGAAATAAAAAACTGATAACTGGCATGTGCGTATGTATTCACCCTCTTTGTTATGAAGCCCATAAAAAGCTCTGGTGCAACCAATTACCTTCAGAAGTCACAACATTAGTTAAATGATGTCCACATGTGTGTAATCTAAGTGTCACGTGATCTGTCATTACATATACACACCTTTTTTAAAGGCCCCAGAGGCTGCAACACCTAAGCAAGAGGCACCACTAAACAAACATGAACTGCCACGAAGACCAAGGAACTCTCCAAACAAGTAAGGGACAATGTTGTTAAGTAAAAGTCAGGGTTAGGTTATAAAAAAATATCCAAATCTTTGATGATCCCTAGGAGCACCATCAAATCTATCATAACCAAATGGAAAGAACATGGCACAACAGCAAACCTGCCAAGAGACGGCCACACACCAAAACTCACGGATCGGGCAAGGAGGGCGTTAATCAGGGAGGCAGCACAGAGACCCAAGGTAACCCTGGAGGAGCTGCAGAGTTCCAGAGCAGAGACTGGAGTATCTGTACATAGGACGACAATAAGCCGTACGCTCCATAGAGTTGGGCTTTATGGCAGAGTGGCCAGAAGAAAGCCATTACTTTCTGCAAAAAACAAAATGGCACGTTTTGAGCTTGCGAAAAGACATGTGGGAGACTCCCAAACTTTATGGAGGAAGGTGCTCTGGTCAGATGAGTCTAAAATGTAACCTTTTGGCCATCAAAGAAAACGCTATGTCTGGCGCAAACCCAACACATCACATCACCCAAAGAACACCATCCCCACAGTGAAACATGGTGGTGGCAGCATCATGCTGTGGGGATGTTTTTCAGCAGTCGGGACGGGGAAACTGGTCAGAGTTGAGGGAAAGATGGATGATGCTAAATACAAGGATATTCTTGAGCAAAATCTATACCACTCTGTATGTGATTTGAGGCTAGGACGGAGGTTCACCTTCCAGCAGGACAATGACCCCAAACACACTGCTAAAGCAACACTTGAGTGGTTTAACCACTTCAGCCCCGGAAGATTTTACCCCCTTCCTGACCAGAGCACTTTTTACAATTTGGCACTGCGTTGCTTTAACTGACAATTGCACGGTCGTGTGACACTGTACCCAAACAAAATTTGCGTCCTTTTTTCCCCACAAATACAGTAGAGCTTTCTTTTGGTGGTATTTGATCACCTCTGCCGTTTTAATTTTTTGCGCTATAAACAAAAGAGCAGGGACAATTTTGAAAAAAACACAATATCTTTTACTTTTTGCTATAATAAATATCCCAATATTTAAAAAAAAAAAAAACAATTTTTTCCTCAGTTTAGGCAAATATGTATTCTTCTACATTCTTTTGGTAAAAAAATTGCAGTAAGCGTATATTGATTGGTTTGCGCAAAAGTTACAGCGTCTACAAAACAGGGGATAGAATTATGGCATTTTTATTATTATTTATTTTTTACTAGGAATGGCACATTTTTGGGACCATTGGCATTTTTACAGCGATCAGTGATATAAAAATGCACTGATTACTGTAAAAATGTCACTGGCAGGGAAGGGGTTAACACTAGGGGGCGATCAAGGGGTTAATTGTGTTCCCTCTTTGTGTTCTAACTGAAAGGGGGATGGGACTTACTAGGGGAAATGACAGATCGCTGTTCATATTTTGTATGATCAGTCATTTCTCCCCTGAAAGAACCGGGAGCTGAGTGTTTACACACACAGCTCCCGGTTCTCGCTCTGTCAAGAGCGATCGCGGGTGCCTGGTGGTCATCGTGCCACAGGGCGAAGCGACGTAACATAACCTTGTTTCACCGAGCCGAGCCATGTTGCCGCTGTAAAACTGCGGCGGCTGGTTAAGGGGGAACATGTAAATGTGTTGGAAGGGCCTAGTCAAAGCCCAGACCTCAGACTTAAAGATTGCTGTTCACAAGCGCAAACTGTCCTACATGAAGGAGCTGGAGCAGTTTTGCAAGGAGGAATGGGCAAAAATCCCAGTGGTAAGATGTGGCAAGCTCATAGAGACTTATCCAAAGCGACTTGGAGCACTGATAGCCGCAAAAGGTAGCTCTACAAAGTATTGACTTTAAGGGGGGGGGGGAATAGTTATGCACATTGACTTTTTCTGTTACTTTGTCCTATTTGTTGTTTGCTTCACACTAATAAAAAAAACATCTTCAAAGTTGTGGGCATGATGAAAATCCTCAAACAATCCCCGCTGACGCCATCAACTGCGGTAGGGCATTTCAAATCCATGCTGCTCTAACAGTAAAAACCCCTTACACAATTTAAGATTGAACTGCCTCTCATCCAATTTGATTTTGTGGCTGAGTGTCTTCTTTGTGTCGTTGCTTTTTTAGTTTTAGATAGAATAGGTATTACTTTAAAATCTTAGTTCTCTATGTATCTCCTTACACACAGATGCAGAAATAAAGAAAAAAAGAGAAAAATCCCTGACAGAAGTTTAAATAGCCCCCCACCCCCCCATTCAAAACTGAAAAAAGCAAAATGTCTTGGCTTTATGTTGTTTATTATCTCATTGTGTTATAGTGTTGTTACTTGAGCAAGTTCAGGAGAAGTGTAAAAATATATCAAGCAAGCTATAATTAAATTAACTAGGTTTTAGATTTTGACACTTCCACATCTGGTTCTAGTAGATTTATTTTTCTAACGATATATAGGGAAACACTGTATTATGGTAAAGGTAGTGCAACTGATGATCTCCATTGAGTATGATCAAATTGCTCCTTTGCCAGAGGCGAGTGTAATCAGTCTCTCTTTCTCAGCATTGCATCAGCTGAAGTGTATGGCAGGTTTTGTGAAGAAGTTGCTTTAGTAAGAAATCAGGAAATCCCCTTTTCTCATGCTTACTAAAACTAACATTCAATAAATCTCTCTCTTTAGCTACACAGTGAAGATGAAAGGCCAGGCTATGGGAAATTCTTCATTTAAAAGTAAAATATTGAGCATATCAATCCAAGCTCATTTGTATAGTGGAGCTCCATGATATAGAAGAGTCCTGTGGCAACGCAGAGCAACAAGCCGAAGTTTGGACTTTCAGACTCTAGAGTACATTATTTTTACATTTAATTATGTATTCATCATTTTAGGATAGCAGGCAAAGCCATACAAATAAACTTTTTATGCCCCTGTGGGCAACTATTTATTCTGAACTAGAAGTTTATACCAAGATATTGCTTAAAATAACAAGGGCAGTTATTCCAGCCCAGAATAGTTGGCTATGCAGGAAAAAGTATGACTATTAGCCTGGTAAAGCCAACTTTGTCGACCTGGCTGAAGTCAATGTAAATGAAAGTGATTTCAAAGTCTCATTTTTTTTTTCAATAAAAATAACAAACATGTTATACTTACCTCCTCTGTTGCAGTGGATTTGGACAGAGCAGCCCAAATCCTCCTCTTCTCGGGTCCCTCTTCGGTGCTCCTGGCCCCTCCCTCCTGTTGAGTTCCCCCAAAGCAAGCAGCTTGCTATGGGGGGAACCAAGCTGAGTCACAGCTCCCTGTGTCCATTCAGACATGGAGCTGCGGCCTGGCCCCACCCCATCTCTCTCCTGATTGGCTGACTGACTTTGATTGACAGCAGCTGGAGCCAATGGCATCGCTGCTGTGTCTCATCCAATCAGGGGGAAGAGTCTCGGATGGCCGAGACATTTGTGGACATCGCTGAGAGGGGGCTCAGGTAAGTATTAGGGGGTGCTGGGGCAGCTGCTACACACAGAAGGTTTTTTAACTTAATGCATAGAATGCATTCAAATAAAAAACCTTCTGCCTTTACAACTCCTTTAAGACTATTAAACTGAAAGATTTTAAGGTGCAAATGCTAAGCACAAACTCTGGAGTTTGGAACTTACATTTTTCACTTTGGAAGGTCAAAATTGTAGCTTCAGTAATATAGGTTGTTGATGATAAATTAAATACTTTGAGATTTTGAATTAGAAAGTTTCAAGATGTAGTGTATATGTTCATAAAGTTAGAATTGCACTTTTTTCTTCTTATGTGGTTATCCTATCACAGTCTTTGGTAATTATTTTCCCATCTATGCAACTGCAGCAATCAACAGAATATTTTCTTGTTTTCAAGCCCATGGAGTAAGATTTACTAACTAATTTCACACAAAAATGATAGTAATCTTTAGGCCCATTTACACCACAACATAGTATGCTAATATTGCATGGGCCGTAACGTAACTCAACACATGAAAAAGTACTGTCTGCATTTTTTCACAGCGCAATGTGTTCTGTACTGCGGTGTGTTGCAGGGCAAGGGTGTTTGGAAGTGTGTTAGATTTGCACTGTAGCACATAGTATGAATGGGCATTAAAAAAAAAAAAAGCTTTTTTGTCTAAGCTTTTAGTGGTCTAATATGATGGTCCTTGATGCCCACATTAAAACCTGATATTAAAATAGCCCCAGTGATTTAAGTACAGATTAATTAACTTTCCTGATATTTGCTGACACCGTATTTAAGTATTGATGGTTGTAATTAAAATAAATGGTTGTAATTAAATAAATGTGTGTTGCACATTATTTAGTGATTATGTTATTTATTAAAGTCTATGAAAATGTCAAAGAAGCTAATACAACTCGTTTGTTTATTTTCTTTTTTTTACTTTCTACTATACCACCTCTTTCAGCACATGCTTGCAGTGGCAATGGAAGGTGTAAGAGGACTTAGAATTTACACCAAGGCCCTGAGATCTGATAGGCTGAAAAAGACTAATTAACTACTGAAAACAGGGTAGTTAGCTAGTTAATTTCTTGCAATGCTGGCCCCCTCTTTCCTGACAACTTCTTTTGGCAACACTGGTCCTCAGTAAGGTTCTTTTCACACAGACGGACCAATCGGGTCTGTCTGTCAATATTTCAGGCAGACCCAATTGGACCATCCATTGCTCTCTATGGAGCGGCGGGTGTCACTGGACATATGTCTGCTGACACCCGCCGGCATCTGATCCGATTCACTAAAAACGGAGGATGGGGATCTGTTCTCCATCTGTCCAGAGGAACGGATGACAGTCGGATGGAAATGGGCAGGCATTCCGTTTCCACCCCATAGAGAACAGCAGGATGTGTCCGTGTCCGCTCTGCATAGCAGAGCGGACACGGACCTGTCATCCGCCTGCTCAGCGGGGATCAGAAGAGAGATTCCCTGTTGAGCAGGCAGATCTTCTTGACGGAGTCCATCCTGTCTGAAAGGTGCCTAATGCACTGACTATGCCAACAACTCTCCAGCTGCCTGTCTCTTATTTAGACATACATGTTGTTAAATTGATTTTAAAGTCTTGTTTGTATTTTGTTTTGTTTTTTAAATAACAAACATGTTATACTTACCTGCTCTATTGCAGTGGATTTGCACAGATGCACAGAGCAGCCCAGATCCTTCTCTTCTTGGGTCCTTCTTTGCTTCTCCTGGTCCCTCCCTCCTGTTGAGTGACCCCACAGCAAGCAGCTTGCTATGGGGGCACCCGAGCCGAGCTGCAGCTTTGTGTGTCCATTCAGACATGGAGCTGACATTTGGCCCCGCCCCTCTCTCTCCTGATTGGCTCATTTACTTTGACAGCCGCGGGAGCCAATGGTGCCGCTGCTGTGTTTCAGCCAATCAGGAGGGAGAGTCTCGGACTGCCAAGGGACTTGTGGACATCACTGGACAGAGATGGGGCTCAGGTAAGTATTAGGTGGGCCGAGAGGGGCTGCTGCACACAGAAGGCTTTTTATCTTAATGCATAGCATGCATTAAGATAAACAAAAAACTTCAGCCTTTACAATTAATTTATTACCAATGACATTAGAGAGGTTGCTGGGGGCACATCGGAAATTTGCTTTGAGCCCCATGATCTGTGGTTACACCCCTGCTAGTGACCATTGTCTCTGATATAGAAAGTGATGGGAAATCCAATGTTTTTGAGTTGTCACCAGAACAGAAGGGGAAACCTTCAAATAGGGAATTCTGTTCTGGTGACAACTGTCTGGGGAGCTGGATAGAAAGGAAGGAACATAGGAAGGAAGGAACCTGATTTGAGTTGTAACCATTCCCTTCTCATAGAACACTACAAAATAAGTTTTAGCTTTATTTCATGACTGATAGGCAAACCCAGATAAAAATATGTATTTGATAGACGTAACAGAAAGGGGTTAACAAAATAAAAAAGTAAATTATTTTTCCAGTAAACATTTTTTTTATTTGTTTCTAAAGGGATTAGTGTGTTTAAGTGAGCTTGGTCTACAGTATATCTGATCCTCTATTAAGCAGTATTTACCACCAAATTAAATCTATCTGGACGATCTCATGCAGGTACTAAGCATAGAGAAAAAGCAGTGAACTGCCAGAACAAGGTAATACTGCTGTGTGCAATACCACACCAGTAAGGCTCATGGAATGTATGCAGGTGTATAAAGTTTCCTTCAATTCACTAGAAAAATATAATTAACCATGAGCTCAGTTCCAAAGAAACTTTTCAAGCGTGTCCCATTGTCATGAAAGTAGATCATAGGCTCTGTGCTAGTCCAGCCATCTTAATGCACATACTTAAAATTACATTTAACTTATTAGCCCCAGAAAAAAAAAATATTGGGAAACCTATTTCACTGTATTTCAATTAGATATAAATCATAATTTAAAAAATATTGTTTTATTGATATTGGTGTTGGTAATTATAGGAATCTCCACACTTGAACTGTTACAAAGACCCTGTCAGCAGACCTCACTTTTTGAATGAAAATCTTGCAACAGAGGATAATAAGTACTTACATGTTTCCCCAATTCAAAAAAAAAAATTCCAATTTGTGTCCAGTGTAACTTTAGGAGAAATCTTACCATTTCCTGGAAGAGTCAATTCCTGTCTATCTTGGTCCCTGCCCTTTCCTGCTAGGAGACTGCAGGAGAAGACTCCTCTTTCCTTTCACACAAGAAGCAGTGTTTACCCCCCCCCCCCCCCACTGAAAAGCAATCTTTTTGGCTTTTTTTTTTTCCATTTTACTACCAAACCCATTTTGCATTATGGGACTTCCCCCTTAAGTGTAAGTCAAGATTTGTCTCTCGCTTGTAGCGTGGTCACATTCTCTTGCATGGGAGAGTTTGACAGGTGGTGCCACCTGTCAAACTCAGCGCGTTGTGTTAAAATTGCTGCAGAATATAAACTCACCTGAGTGGCTCCGTGTCCACTTGTATTTGGACCACACATGTAAAAACCTGCCTTACTTGTTAGGATTTACTTCTAATTCTTGGAATACTACATTTGAAGGGTTGCTAGGGATAGTAAACAATTTTAGTTATATTATGCTACTGCTAGCTTTGATCTTCCAGCTCAGCTGCTGCGAGTTCCCATGCAAGGGAATAGGATTGTGCTACAAGCAGGAACCAACTGCTTGGCTTACAGTTGGGGGGGGGGGGGGGGCAGTCCTGCAATGCAAAAAAGCTTTTCAGAGGCTATCTCTGAATGGACAAGGGGAGATCCTGACAATTATCTGCCCACCCCCTCCTCTTGTCTATTCAAATAAGCCTCAAAGATTAGCTCTTACTGCTGCAGACAGTAGTAGAATGATGGCCATCAAAGTTGACCCAAACTTTTTCCTTTCCACAGAAAGAAGACACATAATCTGGTCCACAGCATCCAATCACCTAGTTTATTTCCTAAGCTGCATTAGATAATATTGGCTACTGTAGTCATCATGGACAATGCCTGTCATACCTGATATTTGTTAGTACAAAGGGAACATCTGTGACATTGTGCATGCTGATTAGTTATACAGATTCAGTATGAAGAGAAAATAGAAGGAAAAAAAATCAAGTAAAATGTAAATCTAATTCCTTCCTAAATGAGGTTTGTATGAGTAGTATACAAAAGGGAAAACAGGAAATGTTCAGTTTAATGATGGGAAGTCATCACAGGCATGTCTGCACAAAGTTGCCTGTAAAATTTTGTATTTATATATGCTGCCACTACTTGTATTACTGCACTACACAGAAGCCCATTTACAAGGAGTGTAAAGTCTTTTAATGTTTTAAATAGATATACATGTCAAGGAGATACACTTAATGTAAGTACTCGTATTAAAGTATTTCTAAACCCCATTGTTTTTGTTTTGGATAGAGCAAACAAGGATTAGTCCCCCTTTAAGGTTCTTATTGTTTACATACAATCCAATGAGAGTGTCAAGCAAAGATCCAAGAGTCCAAGGTTTTTAATAGTAAAATTGATACATATCAGAATCTGTATGCATGTGGATTGTCAGCTCAACATGTCCTTTCCCTGTTCCTGAGGGGAGACCTTGTTTTGTGTAGAACTGCCGAATTGGTGGCAACTTTAGTTATCCTTAGAAAATCTGAATCTGGTTCACTTTTTGTTCTCGTGGTTGGTTCTTGTCTGTGTCTCCACAAGGAAGACCCCTCTATTTGTCCTGGGTACCATTATCACTGGGAAGGAAAGTGACGTAATAATCCAACATTTTGATTTGCCACTAGAATAGGAAAAGAGAGGAAACTATCAATTTGAGACGTTTGTTGCAGTGACAACTCTCTTAAAATATTTTTTCTTCTTTTTGGAGAGTTTTCCTTCTACTTTCTGCTGTGCCTACAGGGCAGGAAATTAACAAATATCTCCCTAATGAAACATATATGCCAAAAAAAAAAAAAAAAACTGAAAGGAGTTTTATCTATTGTCCGTGCTATCAAAAATAAAATCTTGGGCTGTAGATTTTCTGAAATGCATGTTAATGTTTTAAAAGCCTTGCTTCTCTGTACAGTATACTGTAGTTCCTAATTCATACTTTCTCAATCAGGGTTCCATGAAACACTAAAGCCCTGTACACACGATCGGATATCCTATGGATTCTAATCCGATGTTTTTTTCCATCGGAAATCCGATGAAACTGTCTTCCATCAGTCTTGCCCACACACCATCAGTCAAAAAACCGACCGTTTCAAACGCGGTGACGTAAAACACTCCGATGAGCAGAGAAAAATGAAGTTCAATGCTTCTAAGCATGTGTCGACTTGATTCTGAGCATGCGTGGGTTTTTTATCCGATGGAGTTCCCCACAGACGATAGTAATTTGCTATCGGTTTTTTAACCATGGGATAAATTTAAAACATGTTCTATTTTTAAACACCGATGGAAAAAAAGACCGTTGGGGCCCATACACGATCGGTTTGTCCGATGAAAACAGTCCATCGGACTGTTTTCATCGGTAAAACCTATCGTGTGTACATGGCTTAAGTTTCTCTCTGCGGTTTCTAAGAGTTCCCCACAAACTGCTGATGGTGCCTGCATAATTCTGTGGTCACGCAATGGTTCCATTACTTAAGACCCTTGTGTCTCCCAAGTAAGACCAATGATCATTTTAGCTGTTTGTAAAGGGGAGCCTATTAAAAGCCAAACTCTAGGCACAAAAAGCTTACTTGGGTTGAAGCAGCTAATAATTCCTCAAAAGCCACCTCCAGTTATGGAGGCTTTTTTTCTTCATTTGTCAGATTTGCTTGTTTACATTTGAGGCAAAGGGATTTTTAACTGCTTCCACTCAGGTAAAGTTATAGTTTCCAGAGTTGGAATTTTAGTAGCCTTCAATGTAAGATGCCCCTTCTCTCGTTGACCTGCAAAGAAAGAGGGCCTTTCTTCTTTGACCACCAATGAAAAGGGGCACTCCTCCAATAACAGGAAATTATTTTATTGTAAAAATCAAGATCGTATTAAAATGCTCTGCTCTTATGCTGTGTACACACGATCTGATTTTCCGTCGGAAAAACCTTGGATGGTTTTTCCGTCGGAAAAACCTTGGATGGTTTTTCCGTCGGAAAAACCTTGGATGGTTTCTCCGTCGGAAAAACCTTGGATGGTTTTTCCGACGGAATTCCGCTCAAGCTTGACTTGCATACACACGGTCCCACAAAAGTTCTCTGAATTTTCGACCATCAAGAACGCGGTGACATACAACACTACGACGAGCCAAGAAAATTACGGTCAATGCTTCCGAGCATGCGTCAAATTGTTTCCGAGCATGCGTCGGAATTTTGCGCGTCGGAATTGCTACAGACGATCGGATTTTCCTATAGGAATTTTTTCCGTCGGAAAATTTGAGAACCAGCTCTCAATCTTTTGCTGGTGGAAATTCCGACAGCAGAAGTTCGATGGAGCATACACACGGTCGGACTTTCCTACCAAAAGCTCACATCGGACTTTTACTGGTGGAATTTCAGACCGTGTGTACACGGCATTAGTGTCAAATACTCTAGCTAGACAGAAAAACAGGGCGCTGGATATGGTCACTGAATATGTCACTGGGCACACTGGCTTCAGTTTGGCAGAACTTCACAAAGAAGAAAAACATACATACAGTCCAATGAGGGCACCAAACAAACATCCAAAGGTCAAAGGTTTTTAATGATACCATTGATTCATAATAGGAAAAAGCCAACACATTTATAAGGCCAAACATACTCTCCCTTCATCAGGGAAGATGTGAGGGAGACACTGGACACAGCAAGTGCATTATGGGAACTCTACAGTAGATCATATATTCATTAGCTGTCTCTCACAGAAACGTATTGGTGCTTTAGCTTCCAAAGGTTTACACTCACAACTTTTTAGTCTTTGTAATGTGAAACTGTAATGCCTGGTACACGCGTTGAGAATATCAGACAAATGATCATCGTTTTTTTTTTTTTTTTGCATGCTAGTCTTATATCGAAAACCAATAGGTTACTAGAGTTCCGAAAATTCTCAGAAGACAGAATACAACTTCCTGCGAGATCTATGGATGTAGTGTGTGTGTGTCTGCTTCCTGTGCAGTGACAGATGGGACCTGGCTGGGGAGAGGTTCAGCACCTACCTAATGTCCACCGAGGTGACAAGAGTGCAACTCCTGGCTGAACTATAAACTGCAGTTCACCTACTGAGAGAAGTTCTATGGGGTCATCTCAGCTGGGGAAGTTTTGTCATTAGAAGAGAAAGTGAGCAGAGGACCTGGTGTACACAATTGTTTTACTTTGTGCTGTGTTGGCCCTAAGGTGAGCATGCATTTCACCTTGTGACAAAGCCCTCCCAGATAGCAAGCAATTGTGCTGTAAGTTTGAAAATGACTTGCTAAGCTATTGCTAGACTTGCCAGGCTTCACAAGTTTGTTGCACAATTGCAGCAAGTCCTCATTACATGATGCCAGAACAACTTTCTTTGCAAACATTCTGCAAGTTCTTATTCAGTTATGTTGTGCAATAGTCACCCCACCACAGGGGTCACTGTGGCTGAATTTTTATGCTATATATTTGCAGAGCTCTTATTGTTCAGCAACTTTTGACTTGCTAGAGACTTGCCACACAAATTTGCTACAAATTGGAAAAGTGACAACTAGAACTTGTGCTTCAAGTACTACGCAAGTGTACAACTTGCCAGTGAAAATGTGCAGCAAGTTAACAGACTTACAATTCAACACAGCCACAAATTTGTGGCAAGTTATCCTTGCTATCTGGGCTATTTTTGATATGGTGTAACACATATTGAAAGAGCAACATGCATCTCTTTTCGTATAAAGATGCACTAGAGCACTTTATGTGTGGAACTTTACATACAATTATACAGTACATACCGTATTTGTATTTATGATTTTTTTTAAGTAATATCTATAGCATTTGTATAGCACAGTAGTTTTTAATACTCATCATTTATGGTTTTGTTTTTTTAACTATTGATTGTCCACCATTGGGCAGTGCTATAACACTTTCTATATAAATTAGTGTATTGGAATGTATTATTTTGTTTCCAAGCATGCACGGTCTTGATCACTCAACTTAGTTCATGTCAGTTCTGTTATCGTCCAAGAAATATTTTTGTTTTTGTTCCTTTGAATAATTTTGCATGAATTTTCATGATCGGCTCTCGAAATCTGTGTACTAATGATCAGATTATCAGACAATTGCTCTGAAAAGGCCTTTTTACATTCAGATTTTCTCATTGTGGGTATAGTACTAGGCTTAGTAAGCAGAAAAGAGTTTGCATATTGCAATTGCTGTGTTCTGCCCAATGTCTCCTTAACACCTTTCCCCAAAATTAATTTGGCACCCAAAACACATTTTATTTTTTTCTACTGATGACTATTGCACAACATAACTGAATCAGAACTTGCAGCAGACTTGCAGAATGTTTGCAAAGAAAGTTGTTCTGGTGTCATGCAATGCAGACCTGCTGCAATGTCTCCTTAACACCTTTCCCCATGAAGAAGAAATTAATTTGGCACCCAAAACACATTTTATTTTTTTCTACTGATTCAATTTTATCATTAAAAACTTTGGACTCTTGGACATTTGTTTGATGCTTTCATTAAACTATATGTATGCAAATACTCTAGCTATACCACATGTTGTACTGTTTGTTTAAATATAATATGAATGAACTGTGGGTTGAATTATTTTGAGTAGGGGTTCCATTAGACATGAAAGTTATTTCAAAGTTCCCTCTGTGGTTAAAAGGCTGGCTGTTCTAATTTCATGGTGGCATCAATATTTCCTCATTACATATGCAGGCTGTCCACACTGCTTTGTAGAGTTATACAATAGTTGTACAATCAGCTCTCTCTCAATGGCCTACTCAGTGATCTGCGTAAAGCAATATGAAAAATATGTGACAACTAGCAAATAAAAATATTAAAGTCACCTTAAAACCTTGTTCATGGAATATTTACAACAGTAACTAAAAATAGATGACAAATGGACTTTATTTTCTGAGGATTTCACAAGTTCTTTAAAAACGTATTGCAAACATTCAATGAAATTTAAAAGACATTAAACTTTAAAAGACGTTGAACTTTTCCCTGAACCTAACTGGGTATCTGAAATTAACAAAATCTGGGGTAAAAAATTATGATGCAGTAAAGCAGCTGTTTTTTTTTTTTTATTATTGAAAAAGAATCACACAGTGCTCTAAAATGATGGTATGGATCTAACCTTTCAAGAGAAGATGTGTTTATTGCTTCCACAGTGATAATTACGGCGCTGACGACAATTAATAATGAGGTACTTTGTGCTTTTGCTGCAATAGGTTTGGCTGACTAGTATAGAGAGACGGCAATACAATTATGCAAGTAGTGACCTCTAGTGACGTAATTATGAACCTATACTGTTAAGATTTTGGGCTACTGCCAGTTATAAACAGCATCAAATTAATTATTATATATATAATAATAAGTAAAAAGCGATAGGCAATAATATAAATAAATGAAATACTATATATATATATATATATATATATATATATATATATATATATATATATATATATATATTTTTTTTTTTTTTATTTATTTTTTTACAGCTGAAACATAAATGAAGGTGCATTCTAGGATGAGTAAGGCTGCATTCACACCTGAGCGTAGCGATTCGGGCGTTTTTACCGGCGTTTTTACCATTGTTTTGTCGCGCGAATTTGCGCCCGTCGAAACGCTCGTTGTCGTGCTAGACGCTTGAATCGGGCGTTTCCATTACATTATATGAATCCTAAAACGCCCAATCTGCCCGATTCGCGTGACAAAAAAGGGTCCGGAACTTGTTTGAGCTTCAGGCGTTCGGCTTCAGACGTTTTTGAGTGGAGATGTGAACCATCTCCATAGAGAATAATGTATTTTTTCCCCTCTAGCGTTTTGTAGCTTCAGGCTTAGGGCTACAAAACGCTCAGGTGTGAATGCAGCCTAAAGGCTCTTGCACACGGGCTGGCTGAGCCCGTTCAGCACAATTCTGGCATATTTCTTCTGCCCGGGGCAGCCCAGGTGCAGTGTGCAGCCATTCATCGACATGAATGGTTGTATGCCGCTGTACTCATGAATATGGCAGTGCTATCGTTATCATGAGTACAGCATACTGGCGTATGCAAAAATTTGATATTCTATTATTTGTCCCATATAGGTCCAATATATTAAATTTAGCTGTTTGACTGGAGCTCAGTTTTACTTCCTTCATGACAAATCACATCTTTTTTTTTGGTTTTCAAAAAAGATCTTTTAAAGCAGAGTTCCGCCCAATTTTTTTTTTAAATCAGCAGCTACAAATACTGCAGCTGCTGACTTTAAAAAAAAAATAAGCTTACCTGTCCAGGGCACCCACGATGTCAGCACCTGAAGTCGATCTGTCCCTCGGCTCTCGGGTGGAGGCGCTGCCATCTTCAGTAAGGGAATCAGGAAGTGAAGCCTTGCGACTTCACAGCCTGGTTCCCTACTGTGCATGCGCGTCTCACGCTGAGCGATCCCACTGATACTTGCTGTCTTCTGGGACCTGTGTGTCACCCAGAAGACAGCGGGGGGAAGGAGGAGGTGCCGGATGTGGCGTAGATAGCCGCAGGTGGCTCGGCTATTTATGCCCGAAAGTGGGAGCAAAATACCTGTATTAGACAGGTATCTATTCCCCCCTCCCCCCTGAAAGGTGCCAAATGTGACACCGGAGGGGGGGGGATTCTGAAAAGCGGAAGTTCCATTTTTGGGTGGAACTCCGCTTTAAATGTCATTTTAGAGTTAAACTATAAAACTATAAACTATAAAACTTTGATTTAAAATGTAACTAAAGGCAAAAACTGTTTTATGTTTTCTATAGAGTGGGGATGAATTAAAACACCTGTCAGTTTGTATTGTTGTCTGTGTCCCAATTAGGGAGATTCACTCTCTTTATTTGTACTGTTTACTGTTTATCACAGAGAGGGGAAGTGAAAAAAACTCCCAAATTCTGGCATTTCACCAGAACAAGAATAGAGGTGAAATCTTCCAGTGGAGACACTAGTTCTGATGACAGCAGGAATTTTCTTCACTTTGGAGGGATTTCCTCTTACTTACTTCTTTGGCTTTGGGACAGGAAGTAAAGGGAAATTTTCCCAGTAGAACACAGATGGCAAAAAAAGAAAAAAAGATGGGTTATAACCAGTGGTGGCTGGAGGGGGGGGGGGCACAAACCAACATGGCCTCTCCACTGCAAGATGGACATGAATGCGGGGGAACACTGGGAACACCCCCCCCCCCGAGCCTGGCAGTGCTGGATGGCTGAGTCGCAACCAGTGAGCCATCCCTGGAGTCACAGTGGCGACTGGTGGGTTGGTTAGTCGGGCTTCCCCTGTTTCTCCCCCAGCAGTGCATCTCCTCTGGCTGTGCATCTCCTCCCTCCTCCTCCTTGGCCAATAATATCGCTTCTCTTTTCGGCCAATTGGGAAACAGGTCTCACGATCTGCTTCCTGATTGGTTGGGAGGAGAATCAGTGTGACAATAGCGAATATTCGTTATCGCTATTGTCACACAACTGGGTGGGCTCAGGGGCGCAATGCTCTTTTTCCCCCGAGACCACCCTTTTTTGAAGCATATTAGAGCCTCTGTCTCCAATCATGTGCTTCAAAATAGAAAAAAAATCCCCCATTGGAATCCATGCTTCTGGTGCCCTGCATGTAGATCAGTGGGCCAGACACATGGATAGGGGGGGGCGTGTCCGTGCGTCCTTAATGGATGGGCCGCCACTGGTTATAACCCTTCATTATTCTATCCAAAATGAAAAAAAAGCGTTGCCTTTATTTCCACTTTAAATACTGTATATTTCACCACAGCCACAAAAGATATAAATCCACTTTTTGGGCACTAAATGCCTTTGCCCAATGGGACACAGATGGCAAATAAATCTGAGATGGGTTATAACCCTCTATTACTTTATCCAAAATGAAAAAAAGTTTTGCATTTAGTTCCACTTCATATATATTTTGCAACAGCCACAAAAGATATACCGGTAAATCCACTCTGTGGGCATTAAATGCCTTTGCAAACCCAGATATCGCATTGTAAAAATAGCAGTGACATCATAGCCTACGCAGAAAGCAGAGCTGTGGGAGGAACCCAGCAGACCCCCAATCTCTACAGCAGGGATAGGTAACCTCAGCAATCCAGCTGTGGTGAAACTAATTATCCCATCATGCCTCTGCCTCTAGGATAGGGTGACCAGACATCCCCGGTTTCCGGGAACAGTCCCCGGATTGAGGACACTGTCCCCGGACCAAGTCTGTCCCCGGTTTTGTCCCCGGATTGGATTTGAACAAGGGCTGGGCGAATTTCAAAGACAGTCAGTGCAGAATAAAAAAAAATCAGAATTACACACCCTGTTCCGCCGCTCCTACTAGCTTAGGAGGTGTTTTTTTCTGTTTGTTATCTGTGCCCCTTTCTGAAGATCATGTGCTGGTCGGAGCGGAGGGAATATTTCTTCAGTTTCGGGTGCATGCCCATTCAGCTCCATTCAGCATGTTCTTCTGCCGTGACTCAAGCCTGCCTGTTTATCTCCTTGCCTTCCCTGGCGAAGTGATCTTCCTCCGCTCCCCACCCAGTAGTACCCGGGGCCAGGAGAGTGAGACTTGACAGGCTGTGAGGCAGGCGGTGACGGGCAGAGAGAGGCAGTTGAGCTCAGCTGATGGTGTCCAGCAGCAGGAACAGAGGGGAAGTGGATGGGATGGTGGGGCTGCAAGAGCCTTCAAGGCTTCAACACAGGTGTGCTTTGGGGGTGTCTGTGAATAGACTACATTGCCCTTTGTCTGTCTCTCTGGCATATTGGTCATACGTTAACAAAATCACCAGCCATGTAATGTGACACACTGTGACAGAGCCAGCCAGAGCCATGATAGAGTGCCTGCTACCTGTGTGTTATCATAATGCTGATGATCTTAACCTGTTGCCGACCACCAGATAGCAGATTTACTGCTACAGGGCGGTCACACTGCGAAGGATCACGTATATACACGATCCTGCATTTCTTGGTCCACCGGTACCCGCTGATCATTATGTACACAGGCAGAACAGTGGTCTGCCTATGTTAACAAGGCATATTGCAGTCAGGGCCGTCTTTAACGCAGGGCAAAAGGGGCAGCTGCCCTGGGCCCTGTCATCGCTGTGGGGCCCAAAGTAGCTGCCACTTAAGCCCTGCGCTGCCTGCAGTTTTCCCGGAGTAGCGGGTGAAGCCGACCCCCCCCTGCTGTCTCAAGCGGCGGCCACAATATGACAGGAGAGTGGGACAGCTGCGGGCTTCATGTGCTTGAGCCCGCCTGTCCCGCTTCTCCCTCTGTCAGGAGCTGCGGACCAGAGACAGTGAATGACAGAGCGGCAAGCGGCACTCTGTGTTCCTCCCGCCCCACCCCCGCCTGACAGGCCCAAGTAGCACACAGCCGAGTGAAGTGTTGTGGCTGTGTGCTGGGTCTGATAGGCGGAGACTGTGTTGCACCGCCGTGTCATCAGGTAAGAAAAACAACGTGGAGAGAAGGGGAAGGGGATTTACATGTGCAGAGAATTGGTGGATATAGAGGTGAACATGGGGGGGGGGGTACAGAGGTGAACATGGGGGGGTACAGAGAGGTGAATGTGGATGGGGGGTACAGAGGTGTGGTGGAGAAGGGGGGGTACAGAGGTGGATGGGGGGTACAGAGGTGGATGGGAGGGTACAGAGGTGGACGGAAGGATACAGAGGTGAATGTGGATGGGGGGTACAGAGGTGAACATGGGGGGATTACAGAGCTGAACATGGGAGGGGTACAGAGGTGAATGTGGTTGTGGGGTACAGAGGTGTGGTGGAGAAGGGGGGTACAGAGGTGGACGGAAGGATACAGAGGTGGATGGGGGGTACAGAGGTGGACGGAAGGATACAGAGGTGGATGGGGGGTACAGAGGTGGACGGAAGGATACAGGGGTGAATGTAGATGGGGGTACAGAGGTGAACATGGTGGGGTACAGAGGTGGTTGGAAGGATACAGAAGTGAACGTGGATGGGGGGTACAGAGGTGGGTGGGGGGGTACAGAGGTGTACAGGGGATAGAGAAGTAAGATGTGGATTGAGGGGTACAGAGGTGAGCTGTGGATGGGGGGTGGTACAGAGGTAGACGGGGGATACAGAAGTGAGCTGTGGATGGAGGGGTACAGACGTGGAATACAAAGGTGAACTGTGGATGGAGGGGGATAAAGAGGTGAACTGTGGATGGGGTTGCAGAGGTAAGCAAAGTGGTGTGCAGAGGTGACCAATAGATGGTTATTTTGGGGGGAGAAAATGCAAGTACTGCCCCTTGTGCTGATTTTTTTCTGTGCCCTGTATGATACAAACACATCACAGTACGCACTCCCAATCCCTGTGTTTCAGCCTGGACTCCTCTATCTCCCCTCCCACCATCATCCTGGACTCCCCTATCCTCCCCATCATCCTGGACCCCCCTATCCCCCCATCATCCTGGACTTCCCTATCCCCCCCCATCATCCTGGACTCTGCTACCCCCCCCCACCCATCATAATTATTATTGAACAGGATTTATATAGCGCCGACAATTTGCGCAGCGCTTTATAACATGAGGGCAGACAGTACAGTTACAATATTATTTAATACAACATTTTACGTGTGTGTTTGTTTTTTGGAGTGTTGGGGTGGAGAGAAAATTTGCATGGGGGGCCCAAGAAAATGTTTGCCCAGGGTCCAATCAATGTTAAAGACAGCCCTGATTGCTGTTCTGTCAGTATGGAAGACATTGATCCTGATCCCCCACAGTGAGAAAACACTTGTTAGGCACACATTTAGACCCTTGATTGCGCTAGATGTTATCCCCTTCCCAGCCAGTGTCATTAGTACAGTGTTAGTGCATATTTTTAGCACTGATCACTGTATTAGTGCCACTGGTTCCCACAAGGAGTCAAAAGTGTCACTAGTGTCCGATTTGTCCGCCGCAATATCGCAGTCCCGCTATGAGTTGCTGATTGCTGCCATTACTAGTAAAAAAAAAATATGTCCCCGGATTTTATTTTTAAAATCTGGTCACCTTACTCTAGGAGTCATGCCTGTGATTGTCGGGGTCTTGCAATGTCTCATGGGACTTGTAGCAGCTGGAGGGCCAAGGTTGCCTACCCCTGCTCTACAGGCTGCCTGCAAAAAAAAAACAGGAGGGGCGGAAACAAGACCAGTCAAACTGCACAGGGAGAGAGAGCAGCAATGACCGGTCTTTATTACAGGAAGCTCCTACACAGAAGCAAAGTATCACACTGGATTACTGCACAGATCTGGAAGAAGGAAGAATACACATGCCTCTTTTATTTAGAGAACATTTGCTTAACCTGGAGCTCTGATTTAAATTAATTAAAACTTAAATGTAGGGGGGCGTGACCAGAAGCCGACCTGGACGGACGCTCAGCCTGAGAGCTCTCCTCCAGCCCGCAGCTATTAGGCCTAATATCGGGGGGAAATTCACCCATCCATGAGCCTGACTCGCACCACCCGCTCCTCCTCAGCCAGGGGATCATCCCTGCCGCCGCCGGCGGCTTCCGCGTCCTTCAGGGACTATTTCAGGCTCCCTGACATGCCGCCGGGCGGACACAGCAAAATGGCGCCGGACGCCGAGGCACACCATCACAGAGCCTCCACACCGCCTTTCCCGCAGAATCGCCACCAGCCTCAGGATCTGCCTGCATCCTCTTCCCAGGCACCGAGTTCCGCTGAGCCTTCACAAGCGGTGAGTGCCCGCCAACCCCCCACACACGTCCCACCTGCTCCGTGCGGAGAGAAGGCCGCAGCTCAGCCTCCATCGCAGTACACGCAGTGTACCGAGGCCCTCCCCAGGCTGCTGAGAACAGCCCCGGAATGGGAACCGCACAACGCCGGCTCTCTCTCCCCTTCCCCCCCGCGGGACTCACATGACTTTCCAGCGCTCCCGAGCCCCGTACATCAATCGGGGGCCCCGGGGCTTGGGGGGGACAGGAGGCCCTCCCCCACCTTTGGGGGGGATCTGGCGCTGCCAAAGGCCCAGAGGCCTTCCCGCTTGGGGGACAGCAGCCGCACCGAGGGTCACCTAATGGCTCCGTCACCCCTCTCCGGGGCCCAGATGGCACAGACCAGGCCTCCATCTTCAAGGCCGGACTCCCCTGCACCCAACCCGAGCCCCCCTCGCGCTGCTTCATGGTCTGAGCCTTGGGATCCGCCGTCTGTGCAGCATGCTGCCCAGGCTCGGGGGGACCCTGCTGGGGCTCATCACCTACACCCCCGTACACTCACCCACCCTGGGATCAGGACGGAGGGGGATACCCCTCCTGGCATTCATATTTTAAAGCAATTCCCACTAAGGAGGACTTTAAACAATTAATAGCAGATGTAAAGGCCACCTGCCGAACAGAAATTCAGACCATACAAGCAGGCCTCAAACACTTAGTGTACAGGGTGGAAATGGCGGAGGAAGAGATACAGGAGACCAAGCTGGTGGTCCATCGCACCCAAATCCAGGGCTCGGACCACCGTCTCATGCTACGCGACATGCAACGCCAGGTGGAGGACCTGGACAATAGGGGGCGCAGGAACAATATCCGAGTGCGAGGCCTACCCGAGTCAGAGGAAGCCGAAGATCTACAGACCACGCTACAGGTGATGTTCAACAACCTCTTGGGAGCCCCAGCGGATACACATATCGGTATGGACAGAGCCCACAGAGCCCTTCGCCCGAAAGGCCCTCCCTCTAAACCAAGAGACATTATTTGCCGGCTACAATCATACCCGCTGAAAGAGGACATTATGCGTAAAGCACGCTCTATCCGCAATCTGGTCTTTGACAACTCCCAAGTGCAGATCTACCCAGACCTATCGTGGATCACGCTCCAGAAGCGCAGGCTCCTGCAACCGCTGCTGCGCTCATTGCAAGAAAACGACATTCCTTACAGATGGGGCTTTCCCTTCAGCTTGAGCGCCCGGCATCAAGGAAAATCTGCTGCCCTACGCTACCCAGAGGATCTGGACTCCTTCTGTGACGCCTTGGGGATCTCCGTCCCCCAACTGCCGGACTGGGATTTGGTGGCCACCCCCCCCCCCACCTCCGGTATTATGGCAAAAGGTCCTGCCGACCAAGCGCTCCAGAGGACGGGAGCCCCTGCGCAAATCACCCAAACATAAGGCACCCAGTTAATCTGCCCATGTTCCTCTCTCTGCCTGGCCAGGCAATGCTGAGAGCCACTCAGTGCTCATGGACGACTACAAGCGTTCTTTATGTGACTATCCCCCCAATGGCCCTTGCTTTGTTTTTGGTTTTGATGCCCGGGCTGTGTTGGTTCAGCCCTCCCTAGTTGGTTGACTTCACGGTTACAGACCCCCCGTGGTTTTACCACCAGTTAGTTCCTTCTTGGACCTTGGTCCATCCGAGTCTCCCCGACCTGAGGTTTTTTTTTTTTGACCCCCAGTCGGGGAGTCCAATCGGAACTGGTTAAGGCCCTGTGACCCCTCGGTCTATTAGTGCCTATTTGCGAAATGTTTGATTTGTTTGTTATTACTGTTCTTACCCTCTTTTTTCCCCTTTTTTGTAGATTTCTCTGTCTTTCTCTTCCGCAGTCTGCTTCCCGGCCCCATTGGCTCCTGGCCCTCCTCGTGTGGACGCTGCCCTCCTCAGCCTGGTCGAAACATCAGCCTCACCAGATAAGTACCGCTATAGCACACCCCTCACTGTACAATGGCTAGGATTTTCTCACTGAACGTACACGGACTTAACTCCAACAAAAAAAGACATTTGGCGCTCCGGGAGTTTAGGCAGTCAGGGGCGGACATTATTATGGTGCAGGAAACGCACTTTAACAAGGGGGACTCCTTCACGTTTGCTTCTAGGCACTTCCCTCAAGTATTCCAGGCCTTCGGCCAGCATAAGCGGGCGGGCGTCGCCATCCTGTTTAGGAAGGGAACCCCCTTTACTTGCTCCTCCTCCTACCTGGATCCACGGGGACACTTTCTCATACTTCGAGGTCTCTGGCGGACACAGGCCATTACCCTCTGCGTCGTATATGCCCCGAATACGCGACAAAACCACTTCCTCAGCAGGGTTCAAGCCCGCCTCTCCCGAGAGCCCCATGGCTTCCTGGTGATCGGGGGAGACTTTAACCTGGCCCACTCCGCAACCCACGACCGCCTAGTGGCAAGCACCCGTGCACCACAACCCCGTACCCTCAGAGACTCAAAGATGTTTCGACAGCTTACCAGGAGACACATACAAAGAATTTCTGCGCTACTAAACAAAACACACAAGCAGCTGCACAACCAATGGACAAAGGTGAAAAACAGAACAAAAAACAAAAAATGCAGCGCTAAACAAAAGTGAAAATTAAAAACACCCAGTGTGATAAAAAATAATGTCCAATTAAGTGACAAAATTCATGTGAATGGTGAAAAAGTCTCTAATAAATAAAGTGATTCTTGAACAGTTGTGTATGGAATCTGCAATCTTGGAAAAGAAGTGTAGATAACCACCACCAATATGTGGAAGGCTTACCGGAACAAATGAACCCAAACAAACATACGTTTGAAGGGTCACATCAGGCTTTTAGATGTATGTCTCCTCCTGCGCTGATCCTATGCAGGTAAATCCTCAGGACAATGCTCTCAGCAATAGTAATAGAGGTGAATGAAAAAAATGGCTCAAATGGTGGTAAACCAGGATGCCGATCAGATAAATATATGGGAGAAAAAAGAAGAGCACATGGCATAATATCGTCTAAAAATCAAACTTTAATGTAGGCAAATACACTTACATCAAGATGGTTTAAACAAACGCTTGTACAACAGTGGCAGCAGTGGAATCTCCCGACGCGTTTCGCAAAAAGGATTGCATCATCTGGGGGGATGATGCAATCCTTTTTGCGAAACGCGTCGGGAGATTCCACTGCTGCCACTGTTGTACAAGCGTTTGTTTAAACCATCTTGATGTAAGTGTATTTGCCTACATTAAAGTTTGATTTTTAGACGATATTATGCCATGTGCCCTTCTCTTTTCTCCCATATATTTATCTGATCGGCATCCTGGTTTACCACCATTTGAGCCATTTTTTCCATTCACCTCTATTACTATTGCTGAGAGCATTGTCCTGAGGATTTACCTGCATAGGATCAGCGCAGGAGGAGACATACATCTAAAAGCCTGATGTGACCCTTCAAACGTATGTTTGTTTGGGTTCATTTGTTCCGGTAAGCCTTCCACATATTGGTGGTGGTTATCTACACTTCTTTTCCAAGATTGCAGATTCCATACACAACTGTTCAAGAATCGCTTTATTTATTAGAGACTTTTCCACCATTCACATGAATTTTGTCACTTAATTGGACATTATTTTTTATCACACTGGGTGTTTTTAATTTTCACTTTTGTTTAGCGCTGCATTTTTTGTTTTTTGTTTTTTGTTTTTTTTTACCAGGAGACACGCCTGGTTCGATGCCTGGAGGGCCCTTCACCCGGGAGACCGCCAATACACGTTCTACTCAGCCCCCCACCGCACCCACTCGCGCATAGACTATTTCTTCGTGAATAATAACACACTGCGTATCACGGAATCGGCGCGCATACTGCCCATCTCCTGGTCCGATCATGCCCCCATCACGCTCTCACTAAACCTAGACACCCCCCTACGCCGACCCTACAACTGGAGGATGAACACCTTCCTTCTACAGCACACCCCCTCGAAAGTTGAGTTAGAGACCACCCTATGGCATTACTTTGTCGAAAACTACACTCCGGACGTCACCCCCTCCATACTGTGGGCTGCCCACAAGGCTGTTCTGCGGGGACGATGCTTGGCTCTCTCCTCAGCAATGAAGAGGGATGCCAACGCAGCTAGACTGCTGGCAGAAAAACAACTGAGGGACCTTGAGGCCCAACTCCCGCGCTCGCCGACCACCTCACTCCTACGTCGTATAGTGCGGGTTCGCATGACGCTTCGAGACCTTGCGATGGGCCAAGTGGAAAAGGCGTTGATACGCCTAAAACAGCTTTACTACGATAAAGGCAACAAGGCGCAATCACTCTTGGCTCGGAAATTGACAGATCGGGCACTAGCATCTACCCCTTCGCAAATACGGAACAGAGGGGGCGACCTGATCACCCACTCCCAGGACATAGCAAATACCTTCGCTGACTTTTACGCAGACCTCTACAACAAAGCAGAGATCCCACACTATCCCCCCTCACCCGATTTGACAGATCGGATGACTCAATACCTAGAACAGGCGGGACTACCCCGACTCCGCGAGGAAGACATACGGGACCTTAACGCCCCAATTTCGGCGGAGGAACTAGCGGCGACTGTTAAAGACCTACCAGCCCATAAGTCCCCTGGCCCGGACGGGTTGCCGTACGAATACTATAAAACCTTCTTGCCTCTCTTGAGTCCCCATATGACCAGGTTATTTAACGCCTTTCTCCAACAGACTCCCATTCCGAGTGACATGCAGGGTTCCTTTTTGACCCTCATTCCGAAGCCGGATAAGGATCCTGCCTCATGCGCCAGTTACAGGCCTATAGCCCTACTGAATTCAGACCTGAAGATTTTCACTAAACTTCTATCGATCAGGCTGAATGTTATCCTCCCCTCCCTGATACATCTGGATCAGGTGGGATTTGTCCCCCTACGTCAGGCAGGAGACAACACAAGGAAGGTCATTGACTTGATAGATGTTGCTAACAGAGATAAAGTAGAAGCCCTGATCCTCAGTCTTGACGCGGAGAAGGCCTTCGATCGCTTGAGTTGGCCCTTTATGTTAGCCACCCTGCGACATATGGGTTTCAGGGGCCCGTTCCTGCAGGCGGTGCAACACCTCTACACAAATCCCACCTCCCAAGTCAAAACCCCCTTTGCCTCATCCCCCTCCTTCTCAATAGCTAATGGTACACGCCAGGGCTGCCCGCTCTCGCCATTGCTCTTTGCCCTGTGTGTGGAGCCCCTGGCGGCGACCATCAGGGGGAATCCGGACATCAAGGGCGTTTCGGTGAGGGGGAAGGAATTTAAAATTTCCCTATTCGCGGATGATATCATCCTTACCCTAACTCGCCCCGAGATATCCCTGCCTAACCTCCACGCTGAATTAGATAAATACGGGTTGCTTTCGGGGTAAAAAACGAACGCGTCGAAGTCCACGGCCCTCCCAGTTAACATCCCGGTAGAGGGGGTCCATCAGTTAAAGTTGAACTTTCCCTATAAGTGGGAAGAGTCCTCTCTTAGATATCTGGGGGTCCGTCTGACCCCATCCTTTAGCTCCCTTTACCAAGCCAACTTCCCCCCATTGTATCAAACAATCAGAGAGCTCCTTCAAAAATGGAAAGCTCATCGTATTTCCCTCTTGGGACGAATAACGTCCATCAAAATGGTCATTCTCCCCAAGCTCCTATATCTATTTCAGACGTTACCTATCCCTATCTCATACGCCCAGCTACGCAAGCTCCAGAGCGATATCCTCCGGTATGTCTGGAACTATAAAAAGCACAGGATACCGTGCTCGGTCATGATGGCATCACGTAGGGAGGGGGGTCTGGCGTTCCCTAACTTTGTCCGCTACTACCAAGCAGCCCAGCTCCGTGCGGTTGTCTCCTGGTTTCCCCAGAGGTCCTACAATAAATGGACGGAGGTGGAGAAGATTTGGTTAGCCCCAGTACACCCCAACAGCCTCCTCTGGGATGCAGACGTGAAGGTGGACCCTGTTCGCCTATTAGGCTCCATGTCCTTGCTTCGAGGGCTCTCGCGCAAGCTGTCCCGTGAAACAGACCTCATGTCAAAATATTCACTGATGAACTCTTTCATCTGCAACCCTAAAATACCAGACAGCCTAACCCACCAGATGTCCTGGCCCTGGGCCTCGTGGAACTTATTCCACTTCGGCCATCTAGTTGACCCAAGATCCCGTAGGCTGCTGACATTCTCGGAGCTCCAAACCAAACACGACCTGCCACGACAGGCGTTCTATAGTTACCTGCAGATCAGGCATTTCGCCCTGACCATAGCCCCACAACTTCAATTCTCGCCCCCCTCCACGTTTGAACGTATTGTTCTGGAGGGACGTCACAGGAGGGGACAGATCACGGACATGTACCAGATTTTGAATGAGTTTAACATCCCGGCTCACGGGAAACATGCCTACATGCTGCGATGGGAGAGAGAGCTGGGAGAGGTGCTGTCGGAGGAGGCATGGCAGGCCGTCTGGAGGCAAGCTGCTAAAAGCTCCCTGTGCACCCTGTACAAGGAAAACTCATACAAGATTCTTTTTTTTTGGTACCAGACCCCAGATATACTCCATAAAATTTACCCCTCCACATCCGATCGCTGCTGGCGCTGCCTGCAGGACAGAGGCTCTCTCTTCCACGTGTACTGGTCCTGTCCCCTCTTGGTCCCGTTCTGGCAATCCACACAACAACTACTGACCCGTCTCCTTGAGGCACCAATTCCCCTGACACCCAAACTGTTTTTGCTGGGCCTTGAGCAGCCTAAAGTTACCAAGCCCTACAAAAAACTACTTAGACATATTTTGACGGCAGCCAGATGCCTAGTGGCTCTCAACTGGAAAAGGACCGTACCCCCGTCCCAGGAGGCCCTGTACTCCAGGATCAAAGACGTGAAACTCATGGAGAGGATGACGGCCAGGATACGTGATAGGCTAGAGGACCATGATGAGGTCTGGAGGGAGTGGCGCCGGCAGGAGGACATCCCGGGAGCGGGCGTGGGAGCAGACGTGGTAACTTAGACCTTCTCTTCACTGTCTCTTCTCTTAATTTCTCTCCCCCCTTTTCTCTCTTTCTTCTCTCCCCCCCTTTTTTCTTTTTCCTCCCCTCTGAACTTTTACTTTTTTTTATTTTATTTAATGTTGCAGAATACTGATGCAGTCGTGTTGGTGCTCCTCACTGTTTGATACTGCCCATTGTATTATGTTCGTAGACTTTGCCTCTGACGGGGTGGGCCCTTCCATTTCCTATTTGCATCTCCCGGCCCACGGGCCCTTGCCCCACTATGTTTGCTTCTTGTATGACATAGGCTGCTGTCTATTGGCATATGTCCATTATCTCTTTTTTTGATCTTTTGGTATCTCTGTATTCTTATGACCTGTGAACTACTTCATATAAATAATAAAAAAAAACGTTAATTGGAAAAAAAAAAAAACTTAAATGTAATTAAATTACATTTTCAAATGTTTTTTGTTGTAGTATAATAATTATACAGTCAGACATACCTGGGCGCCTGCAATGGGATCTACTCACCTGTGACTAAAAGGAGAACTAACAATGCTGCTGTTTCACCTAGACAGACATACAGACACAACACATCCCATCACTGTTTGGTGCTGCAGTTTAATGGGAAAATGTTCAGCACTACTGACACTGACAGTCGTGTTGACTGTTTTGTCTTAAGCTCCATTTATCATATGCGGTCTGGTGGTGTAATATTCACCACAAGTACAGCTGTATTATTATATGTACACACAAGGGGTCTTTCATCTTTCCTTTTACTGTTATGCATAGACATGAGAATAAGTTCTAATCTTCTGTCTGAAGGTATGTAGAGACATTCCCAGCGTGTTGGTTGTTCTACTTCTCGGGTTTATATTTATTTCTCTCTTGCTGACAGCAGTGAGAAGGAAGGATATGAAATAGCACTGTCATCTCATGTCTGACATATCTCAAACGACTTTCCGGAGTTTCCCAGCTGTTAGGTACAGTATACTGTATCACCATCCATACGATGTTGGCTTTCTATGTTGGGGGGGGGGGGGAAGCACACTAACAGACGAGGTGCAGGGCATAATAATTCCTTATTACAAAATTCTGCAACACAATGAAATAATTTTTAAAGAGTTTTAAAGTATAGTGTCCACAGTAAGAAGGGATTAGGACCCCTTGGGGATGTTGATTCTAACTGGAACTCCATTATAAAGAATTTCCCTCACTAAGGCCTAGTTTATGCTTGCAGTTGGGAGAAGGGGGGGGGGGGGTTATGTGGGTATACACATGCCACTGCTGCAATTCTTTAGGGTTGATTTACTAAAACTGGAGAGTGCAAAATCTGGTGCAGTTGTGCATGGTAGCCAATCAGCTTCTAACTTCAGCTGGTTCAATTAAGCTTTGACAAACAAACCTGGAAGCGGATTGGATTCTATGCAGAACTACACCCCTTTGGCTCAGCAGAAATGATTACCCCTGTCTTAAGGTTGATTCGAAGTTCTGCTACCAAACATGACATATTCAAGTGAGCAGGGCTATGCTGCAAACTCTGAGCCAACCACTAGGCATGTGATTGTGGTGCAGTATTCCCATTAAAAAAAGCCCATGCGTGCTTATAAAAAAATAAAAGGCATTCTGTAGAAAGAAGTATAGCTGTTACCTACCTTCTTGCCACTCTGTGTTTACGTTTTTTAGTTTTCTTTCTCTCTGTCTTACGCTCTCTGCTATCACAAATCCCCCTTACCAAAAAAAATTTAAAAAGGTGGAACATATTAAAAATGCACAATCAACCAAAAAAAAAGCCTTTTCTAGCAATAATAATGACAAATACCTATCTGGAAATTTTGTAAATGTATAGCCCAGCGCTCTTAGTCAGGACTGGGACAATGCCATCTAGAACCCAGGGTGAATGCCAAATTGTGCCCTCCCCCCAAAGTTGTATGAGCATTATTATTATTTTTTTGTAAGGGGCCCAGAGGTCCCCAGGGGCCTGGAGTTCCCCAGGGCCCCCGAATGTCAACCCCCCTTTTTTGTATTTTTTTTTATAATTTTTTTTATTATTTATTTTTTTATTAAATTTTTTTATTTTATTTTTTTATTTTATTTTTATTTTTTTTGTAAGGGGCCCAGAGGTCCCAAGAGGCCCAGAGGTCCCCAGGGCCCCAGATGGAAACCTCCCTTTTTTAATTTATTTTTTATAAAAATAAATTATTATATATTTATTTTTTATTTTTTTTTATTTATTTTTTTTATTTAATTTGTATTTATTTTTTGTAAGGGGCCCAGAGGTCCCCAGAGGCCCGGAGGTCCCCATGGCCCCAGATAGAAACCTCCCTCTTTTTTTTTAATAAAAATAATTATTATTATTTTTGTTTTTATAATTATTCTTTTTTGTAAGGGGCCCAGGAGGTCCCCAGGGCCCTGGATGGCAACCCCCCTGCTTCTCAATTCGTGCCCCCCCGCTTCTTAATTTGGCTCCGGGGGGGGCCTCATGTCTGAAGCTGTGTAAGGGGCTCCAAAATTCCTGATGGCGGCCCTGGAGATACAGTATATATCTATCTATATATATATATATATATATACAGTATATATGTGTAAGTTTTAAATTTGAATTCATTAAAAAAAAAAAAGAAATACATAAATAATTGTATATATTCTTTTAACATTTGACTAGATCATATCCATTTCAGCTCCCAAGTGTTTTTTTCTGTTTTGTCTGCTTTTGCTTACAATACTTTCCTGCTTAGCTCAAGCCCTGAACCTGGATTAATTTTCATGAAGAATTTGCTCAAAGGGTTTTGGGCTGGGAACTTTTTTCAGTCACTTCCATCTTATAAGTGATGTATAGCTATTTAGCTATTTATTGTATACACACAGGAACACATACAGCTTTGTTTTTTGCCATCATTTGATTAGCTGACTGTTTCCATTTTTAACACACACAAGCAAATTAAACAATGATTTATTTGGCAACATTGGTAACATTTATCAAGGAGCACTGATGATATACTGTATGCACTATAATGCAGTGAGAGGATTGCAACAGTACGGTCGCATCTTTTGATCATTCATGGGTGGAGTGCAGGTCAGGTGGAAAGGACTGGGTGCTGCAGGTTGGTTTGCACCTACAGAGTCAAATAAACATATAATGCCGAATGGACTAAAGGGGTTCATGGCACTCTCACATGATGTCTATGGGGGTTATTTACGAAAGCCAAATCCACTTTGCACTACAAGTGCAAACTACAAGTGCAAAGTGCACTTGGAATTGCACTGAAAGTGCACTTGGAAGTGCAGTCGCTGTAGATCTGAGGGGGACATGCAAGGAAAATAAAAAACAGCATTTTAGCTTGCACATGATTGGATGATAAAATCAGCAGAGCTTCCCCTCATTTCAGATCTACCCCTCAGATTTACAGCGACTTTCAGTGCAATTTCAAGTGCACTTTGCACTTGTAGTTTGCACTTGTAGTGCAAAGTGGATTTGCCTTTAGTAAATAACCCCTAAGATGTACTTCTTAAAATGTTGTCCATTTGCACTACTGAGTGTCCGGGAAAGCAATTGTTTTCCAGCATTAACATAATTTTTCTGAATGACTATATACAATATATATATATATATATATATATATATATATATATATATATACACAGTATCTCCCAAAAGTGAGTACACCCCTCACAATTTTGTAAATATTTTATTATATCTTTTCATGTGACAACACTGAAGAAATTACACTTTGCTACAATGTAAAGTAGTGAGTGTACAGCTTGTAGAACAGTGTAAATTAGCTGTCACCTCAAAATAACTCAACACACAGCCATTAATGTATAAACCACTGGCAACAAAAGTGAGTACACCCCTAAGTTAAAATTTCCAAATTGGGCCTAATAAGCCATTTTCCCTCCCCGGTGTCATGTGACTCGTTAGTGTTACAAAGTCTCAGGTGTGAATGGGGAGCAGATGTATTACATTTGGTGTTATCGCTCTCACTCTCTCATGCTGGTCACTGGAAGTTCAACATGGCACCTCATGGCAAAAACCTCTCTGAGGAAAAAATAATTGTTGTTCTACATAAAGATGGTCTAGGCTATAAGAAGATTGCCAAGACCCTGAAACTGAGCTGCAGCACGGTGGCCAAGACCATACAGCGGTTTAACGGGACAGATTCCACTCAGAACAGGCCTCGCCATGGTCGACCAAAGAAGTTGAGTGCACATGCTCAGCAGCCCTTGACTTTATAGCTGCAGGAACTGCAGACCATTTCATCCTCATAGTGTAAGTCCACCTTTACCAAAAAGCACACTATGAGCAGCATAGAGTGCTAAAACTGCCTTCCAGCCAGGACTTCCTTTCAGTTTAAAGGGCCCAAACTGTATTACAAATAATTTTCTTAACATCTTCTCCAGCCTGTGATGGCTCCATCCTGAGTTACTGTAGGGAGAGACCAGCTGTTGAGACTAGCGCCTCCTAGTGCCATGGAAGTGAGCATTATCCAGCCAGGATTGAGCAACCAGGATTTTTGCAAAATACAGAAAACAAATCTCATAGTGACGAATTGAGTATCAACAGCATGCAATACACCATTTATAGATCGTTTTTTATGATGTGGGTTTAATGACACTTTAAACCCATGAGGTTATTTGGGGAGGAAAGTAGATAAGGAGATTGGAAAACGAATAACTGTAGTTAGTTCAGAATGAACCCTCCCACCTCCCTGGGTTTAATAACAAGGGCTTTCTCGAGACACATGAAGGCAAAGTGGATAAATCTATATCAATAAAAGTAACATTTTAAATAAAAAATAATGTAAATGTAGCGATACCCCCAAAACTAAGAGAGCCGCTGGTTTTATTTCGGGCCCTGTACACAGCACAGCCAACCCCCGGCAATCTACTCGACCCTCCTCTGGCACAGCTAGTCTAGGGGTGGTATATTAGTATAGCTCTATACCTGTCCATGAACAATCCCACAATAATCCAAACAGTTGTAAAGTATAGTAATGGACACTAATACCGGAATGATTAACTAGAGCAGATTTACTTGGATGTAAAAGTCAACGATCAATACAATACAGCACATACATGCAGAGCCCTGCAGTAATAATAACACTAGTCAACTATAGTATATAAAGAAATCACACACCACACGTAACTATTCTCCCCGTGAGCAATATGGCGCTCAATAAAGTTCTACACTCCCAGTCAGGCCTGACTCAGTTAAAGCTCAGTCTTAAAGTGGAGAATCTTCGCATGCAAGATGATCGGTGGTGCACATACAGGAACAATAATTTGTAATCCAATAACGGTTTGTAGTAATAGAAACAACTCCCTGGAGACTATACAACTCAGTTCTGCAACTAGTCTCCTGTCAGGACAGCAAGTATAACACGATGGGCCAAGGCAGTCAATAGGCCTAACAAAAGGACTCGGTTATAGTTGTGAGCAGGTGCTCTCTCACCCCTCCGGACTCGATCCTAGTCCGGGACTCCCACCGCTGTGTCTCCGCACACAGGGTCTGCGACAGCCGGATCTCCGGTCCAACTGATGTCAGGCTCTGCAGTGAGGTGGAAGGCTCTTTGGATGTGCGCAAGGCCCAGGCCTCGGGCCTTGCACTTGTAGCAGGTCCGCACAGGGAGTCCTCTTGCTAGCAGCGTGGTGTCCAAAGAGGCCGGGCTTAGCCTCGCCCTCCCCTTTTATACCCCACCCATGAGTCTCTGCGGTGGAAAAATGCACCTTGGGTGCCAAACGGGGTTCTGGGTAACGTAGTCCATGGGGCCTCAACGGAGACCCCGCTACATAAATAATTATCAAGGAAAATATTTTTATGCACCATTTTTTTTAAAGCATACAGTACTCAGCATTCTGGAATTACGCTTTAAGCATAAAAATAAAAATCGTTTTTAAGAAATGAAATCCACTTACGGACTCATAGCTTCTTTCCTATCATGTTACCTACAATAGGTCAATGTGTGAAACTGCCGTTGGCCATGAGAAAAAAACTACCGTATTTTTCGCACCATAAGATGCATTTTTTCCCCCAAAAAATATAGGGGGAAATGTCCCTGCGTCTTATGGAGCGACTACTGACCAGGCACTGCACCCCCCCCCCCTCCGTCGCCGCGTCAGAATTCCAGCGCTCGGCTTCTCTGTAAAGGAGAGAGGACAGGAAGTGAGGAGCATCCTGGCAGGGGCATACCAAGGGGGAGCGGGGGGGAGGCGTTTTGCCCCGGGTGTCAAAACATGGGGGGTGTCAGTAGCATTGCTATGGGGGTGTGCTCCTTACCCAGGTCGGGTGTCACCCGCCAGAGGTGACACCATCCGGAAAGCTGTGAGAGCCCTTGCTGTTTTTTTTTTTGCAGCCTGAACCCCCCCCCCCGCGCCGTGGTCTGGTCCAGTCTGACTTCCTGCTCCTTCTCCCGGGATCTGCTGCTGTAAACTCTGTCCCCAGTCCTTATTTCTAGCTGCTTCCTGGGTACATCTGAGGCTGAGAGCCAGCCAGCTAGCAAGAGGGGGTTGTGGATTGTAATGGCAGTGTCCTCCGCTGCCTGAGGTGAGCTGTTGATAAGGGGGTGGGAGGTGTGGGCTGGCATGGTATCCACAGCCCAGTCACCTGAGCTGTTGTGATAGAATTGGCTTAAGGGGTGTTTGTATCTGCCCTGCCACCCTGAGCTGATCTGGGAAGGGGGGGAGGTTGCTGTGTCCACCACCACCACCAGATATAGTGTAGCTGAGCTGATTTGATAGGGGGCTGGTATTGCTGTGTGTCCACCACCCACCTATAGTAATAATATAATATAAAATATTTTAGTACACCGTTTGGTTCAGAATATTTTTTTTTCTTGTTTTCCTCCTCTAAAACCTAGGTGCGTCTTATGGTCAGGTGCGTCTTATGGAGCGAAAAATACGGTAAATGTACTTTACTGAATGTTTAGCTTACATTTTATGAACCCCTTTCTAAGTCAAAGTTCAACTGTCATATACAACATACATATTGTATATGAGGTTATATAGTAAAACTGTAAGTTCAAATCTAGAGAAGACAATGAGATAAACAGGTTATCTATTTGAACAACGATTTAAAATGGAACTGCAGTCAAAGTGTTTTTTAAAAGCAAATATTTTTGTTTCCCAACTAGGAAAAAAAATCAGGTTTCTTGGATACAGAATAGTTTGCATTCTGCACTGCTGAGGGCTGATTTACACATTATCTATTTGTTGTGGTGTGTTAGCGTGCATTACTTTGTGTGCTGAAATGCATTGCATTAAGCCTATAGATTGTAAAAGTACATTGAGTAAGTAAAAAAACACACAACATTACCCTTTTTTTAAACATAGTATGTGCATTATGGCGCAGGGCACTCTATTGTACATTGTGTCTTGGTGCAATTCACAATAAATGGCGCCACAACGCACCACACATGGAGCAGGTTCTATGCCAGGGGATGCAGGCAGGGATGCTGTTATAAATCAAGGGGCCCTGTAGCCTATCTAACAGGGCCCCCCTTTTCCCGAATGTATCAAAACAATCTTTTCACAAAAAATACACTAACATTATTATTAGCAGACACAAACATAACATAATTTACAAAAACCCTGTAAAAGATAAAACTGTATTGAGTTAATAAAAAGTTATGTCTGTAAATGATGCTCATTCACAGGGGCTGTGGCCTGTAAAGTGTGAATCAGTGTTTTTTTTTAATGTGGCTATTGCTGTGGGCAGGCAGCCTATGCTACGCTACAGGGATGCAGCAGCTGTATGAACACAACATCGGGCGCTTGTTTGACAGGTGTGTGTGGATGCAGGTGTATGGTCTCCGAACATTGACCATGTGCATTCGGGGCCACTCACCCACACCTGTGCACTTATCATCCTAGGACCTGCGGCTGTGTTCATACAACCACTGAATCCTCATAAAGTCCCAGTGCACAAATGAACAGCTCATTCACACTGTATGGGCCAGAGGACCCGTGTGAATTTGCCCTTATTTTATTTTTTTATTATTTTTCCCATTATTTATAATCTTACAAATAATTTTTAACAATTTAAAAAAAAAAAATTTCAGTCAAATTTTTTTTTTTACAATTTTACAAATAATTGTCAATTTTACAAATAATTTTTTACAATTTTAGCCACTTCAACACCGAGGCCGTCATATGACGTTCCTGAATTTGTGTGGTTATATCTGAATGATGCCTGCAGCTACAGGCATCATTCAGATATCCTTCTTTGCAGCCAGCGATTCTGTGCACGATAAGAACGATCATAGCGGTAGTTCCGCCACTTGATCGTTCTTAGCCGTTCCGCCGCCATCAGGTACTTCTCCAGGCTCTCCCATGCTATCGGGGGCCTGGAGAAAGAATCGTCAGGTGGCGGCTCACAACAATAGAGATTTCCGGTGACCAGATGGTCACCAGTCATCTCTATGACGGCCGGAGGCCCGGGCGCGACGTTGTGGGTACCCGGAAGTAAACAAAGCTGCAATCGCAGCTGTCAGCATGAGATCGGTGAATTTTTTTTCCCGGTCTCATGCTTTCCAGCCTGGAGGAAAGATGTGGGGTCTTATTGACCCCGCATCTCTCCATAAAGAGGACCTGTCACAATATATTCCTATTACAAGTGATGTTTACATTCCTTGTAATAGGAATAAAAGTGATCAAAAAAAAAAGTAAAAAATTAAGTAAAAAATAAAAAGTAAAATGCCCCTGTCCCCAGTAGCTCGCTTTAAGAAGCGAACACGCATGTAAGTCCCGCCCACATATGTAAACACTGTTCAAACCACACATGTGAGGTATCGCCGCATGCGTTAGAGTATGTGCAACAATTCTAGCACTAGACCTCCCCTGTAACTCAAAAATAGTAACCTGTAAAAAGATTTAAAGCGTCGCCTATGGAGATTTTTAAGTACTGAATTTTGGTGCCATTCCATGAGTGTGCGGAATTTTAAAGCGTGACATGTTAGGTATTTATTTACTCGGCGTAACATCATCTTTCACATTATACCAAAAAATTGGGCTAACTTTACTGTTTTGTTATTTTTTAATTCATGAAACCGTTTTTTTTCCCCAAAAAAGGCGTTTGAAAAATTATTACGCAAATACCGTGCGAGATAAAAAGTTGCAATGACCGCCATTGTATTCCCTAGGGCAGGGGTGCCCAACCTTTTGAAGCACGAGGGCCACTTAAGCGACTTGGTAACTGGTCACGGGCCACAATCAGCAAAGTGAGCGGATGGCAAGTCCGTGTCCGCTTTGCATATGCAGAGCGGACACAGACACAGCCTGATCGGATTGGAGGTAGGACACATCTGTCACTCCTTAGAGGTGAATGGAGGATCCAATTGGGTCGGCCTGACCGTGTGAAAGGGGCCCATAGCTGCTTTCACACTGATGCACTGCGGTTTACCCGCACCGCAGGTGCAACACAGTGTACCTTTGGCTTTTCTGCACTTTGCAATAGACTTCTATTATATTCTGCAGGTTTGGTGCACTTTCAGAAAGCTCATCAAACTCGCAGGTAATAACAGAAGTCTATGGTTCAGTGCAGGTAACCCACAGGTGCACTGCTCTGCATCTGTGGATTAGTTTGAAAGCAGCCCAGTAACCACTGCAGAACAGATATGCCCATACTGTATATATATACACTGTGATTTTAGTAATAAACTGACCTTTAATAACAGTATTCTATTCTATACCATTCCAGAGCAGGAGGTCGTGGGCCACATCAGAGGGCTCCGCGGGCCACATGTGGCCCCCGGGCCACTGGTTGGGCACCCCTGCCCTAGGGTGTCTGCTAAAAAAACATATATAATGTTTGGGGGTTCTGACTAATTTTCTATCAAAAAAATTATGATTTTTACATGAAGGAGAGAAGTGCCAGAATAGGCCCGGTATTGAAGTGGTTAAAAATATATATATATTTTTTTGTGTACATTTTTTTTTTGGGTGAGATGTCAGGGGACTAAACATTCATGTCACCTTTGGGACAGAGAAAGGAATTGAGGACACAGATTCTTCCATTTCTTTCTATGCAGGCTCAGCTACACTGCAGGTGAATAAACAGAAGCAGGGGCCCCTGTTCATTCATAGTATGAATGAGTACTGATCACTCACTTTGTCCATTTAACCACTTAAGCCCCGGACCATTTGGTAGCTAAAGGACCAGAGGTGAATTCAGAATTTTGCACTGCGCTGCTTTAACTGTAAATTGTGCGGACATGCAATGTTGTACCCAAATGAAATTTGCGTCCTTTTCTTCCCACAAATAGAGCTTTCTTTTAATGGTATTTGATTGCCTCTGCGATTTTTATTTTTTGCGATATAAACGGAAAAAGACCGAAAATTTTGAAAAAAAATTATATTTTCTACTTTTTGTTATAAGAAAAATCGAATAAACTCAATTGTAGTCATACATTTAGGCCAAAATGTATTCAGCCACATGTCTTTAGTAAAAAAAAACGTCAATAAGCGTATATTTATTGGTTTGCGCAAAAGTTATAGCGTCTACAAACTAGGGTACATTTTCTGGAATTTACACAGCTTTTAATTTATGCCTGCCTATCTCATTTCTTGAGGTGCTAAAATGGCAGGGCAGTACAAAACCCCCCCAAATGACCCCATTTTGGAAAGTAGACACCCCAAGGAAATTGCTGAGAGGCATGTTGAGCCCATTGAATATTTTTTTTTTTTGTCCCAAGTGATTGAATAATGACAAAAAAAAAAAAATTACAAAAAGTTGTCACTAAATGATATATTGCTCACACATGCCATGGTTATATGTGGAATTGCACCCCAAAATACATTCTGCTGCTTCTCCTGAGTACGGGGATACCACATGTGTGGGACTTTTTAGGAGCCTAGCCACGTACGGGACCCCGGAAACCAAGCACCGCCTTCAGGATTTCTAAGGGCGCAAATTTTTGATTTCACTCCTCACTACCTATCAAAGTTTCGAAGGCCATAAAATGCCAAAATAGCACAAAACCCCCCCCCCCCAAATGACCCCATTTTGGAAAGTAGACACCCCAAGCTATTTACTGAGAGGCATGATTAGTCCATGGAATATTTTATATTTTGCCACAAGTTGCGGGAATATGACAAACTTTATTTTTTTTGCACAAAGTTGTCACTAAATGATATATTGCTCACACATGCCATGGGCATATGTGAAATTACACCCCAAAATACATTCTGCTGCTTCTCCTGAGTACGGGGATACCACATGTGTGGGACTTTTTGGGAGCCTAGTCGCATACAGGACCCCAAAAACCAAGCACCGCCTTCAAGGTTTCTAAGGGCATAAATTTTTGATTTCACTCCTCACTACCTATCACTACCTATCACAGTTTTGAAGGCCATGGAATGCCAAGATGGCACAAAACCCCCCCAAATGACCCCATTTTGGAAAGTAGACACCCCAAGGAAATTGCTGAGAGGCATGTTGAGCCCATTGAATATTTTTTTTTTTTGTCCCAAGTGATTAAATAATGACAAAAAGAAAAAAAAAATGTACAAAAAGTTGTCACTAAATGATATATTGCTCAAACATGCCATGGTTATATGCGGAGTTGCACCCCAAAATACATTTGGCTGCTTCTCCTGAGTACGGGGATACCACATGTGTGGGACTTTTTGAGAGCCTAGCCGCGTACAGGCCCCCGAAAACCAAGCACCGCCTTCAGGATTTCTAATGCCCCGTACACACGATCGTTTTTAATGTCATTTTTTAAACCGACGTTTTTCTCCTCGTTTTTTTTCATGTTTCCTCTCAAGCCTGCCTTGCGTACACACCATCATTAAAAAAAAACGATCAAGCAAAGTGCAGTGACGTTCAACACGTACGACGGCACTATAAAGGGGAAGTTCCGTTCGAATGGCGCCACCTTTCATGTTAGTAAAGTTTGTTGAGCGTCGATTCGCGCTTTTCAGTCCGTTACTGTGTAATGAATGTGCTATCTCCATTACGAACGCTAGTTTTACCAGAACGAGCACTCCCGTCTCATACTTGATTCTGAGCATGCGCGTTTTTTTTCACGTCGTGAAAGCATACACACTATCGTTTTTCACGTCGTTAAAAAAAACGACATGAAAAACGACGTGAAAAAAGAGAGCATGTCCGGAATTTTTAATGGCCTTTTTTTTCACGTCGTTAAAAATGCTCTGGAGCCTACACACGATCATTTTTAATGGCCATTTTTAAAAATGGCATTTTTAACGGCATGAAAAATGATCGTGTGTACGCGGCATTAGGGCACAAATTTTTGATTTCACTCCTCACTACCTATCACAGTTTTGAAGGCCATAAAATGCCAAGATAGCCCAAAACCCCCACAAATGACCCCATTTTGGAAAGTAGACACCCCAAGCTATTTGCCGAGAGGCATGGTGAGTATTTTACAGCTCTCATTTGTTTTTGAAAATGAAGAAAGACATTTTTTTTTTCTTTTTTCAATTTTTAAAACTTTGTGACAAAAAGCGAGATCTGCAAAATACTCAACATACCTCTCAGCAAATAGCTTGGGGTGTCTACTTTCCAAAATGGGGTCATTTGGGGGGGTTTTGTGCCATCTGGGCATTCCATGGCCTCCGAAACTGTGATAGGCAGTGAGGAGTGAAATCAAAAATTTACACCCATAGAAATCCTGAAGGCGGTGCTTGGTTTTCGGGGTCCTGTACGCGGCTAGGCTCCCAAAATGTCTCACACATGTGGTATCCCTGTACTCAGGAGAAGCAACAGAATGTATTTTGGGGTGCAATTCCACATATAACCATGGCATGTTTGAGCAATATATAATTTAGTGACAACTTTTTGTACATTTTTTTTTTCTTTTTGTCATTATTCAATCACTTGGGACAAAAAAAAAAATATTCAATGGGCTCAACATGCCTCTCAGCAAATAGCTTGAGGTGTCTACTTTCCAAAATGGGGTCATTTGGGGGGGTTTTGAACTTTCCTGGCATTTTATGCACAACATTAGGAAGCTTATGTCACACATCATCCACTCTTCTAACCACTTGAAGACAAAGCCCTTTCTGACACTTTTTGTTTACATGAAAACATTTTTTTTTGAAAGAAAATTATGTTGAACCCCCAAACATTATATATTTTTTTAAAGCAAAGGCCCTACAGATTAAAAAAGTGGGTGTTGCATTTTTTTTTCCACACAGTATTTGCGCAGCGATTTTTCAAACGCATTTTTTGGGGGAAAAACACACTTTTTTTATTTTTAATGCACTAAAAAACACTATATTGCCCAAATGTTTGATGAAATAAAAAAGATGATCTTAGGCCGAGTACATGGATACCAAACACGACATGCTTTAAAATTGCGCACAAACGCGCAGCGGCGAGAAACTACATTCATTTTTAAAAGCATTTAAAAGCCTTTACAGGTTACCACGTTAGATTTACAGAGGAGGTCTACTGCTAAAATTACTGCCCTCGATCTGACCTTCGCGGTGATACCTCACATGCATGATGCAATTGCTGTTTACATATGACGCTAGACCGACGCTTGCGTTCGCCTTTGCGCAAGAGCAGGGGGGGACAGCGGTGCTTTTTTTTTTTATTATTATTTATTTTGCTTTTTTATTTTATTTTTAAACTGTTCCTTCCATATTTTTTTTTTTATCATTTTTATTGTTATCTCAGGGAATGTAAATATCCCCTATGATAGCAATAAGTAGTGACAGGTACTCTTTTTTTGAAAAAAAATGGGGGGTTGGACCCTAGATCTTTCCTCTGCCCTCAAAGCATCTGACCACACCAAGATCGGTGTGATAAAATGCTTTCCCAATTTCCCAATGGCGCTGTTTATATCCGGGGGGGGCATTCCCTCCCACTGCTTGTAAAAGCAGTCTAGAGGCTAATTATCTGCTAGAATTGCTTTTACATGAAAGCCGGCCACTGGCTGAAAAGAATGATACCAAGATGATACCTAAACCTGCAGGCATCATTCTGGTATAAACATTCAAAGTCCAGCAACATACCAGTACGTTGCTGGTCCTTGTTGGACATGTATTGTAATCTTTTTTTTCATGCAGCCTGTTGGCTGAACGAAAAAAAGAGATTGATCAGTGGGTATGCCCACCATTAGAATACCTCCCTTCATCCACCCACTTCTAATGATGGGCATATATGCCGAAGCATGGGGGCATCCTCCCGCAAAAAAGTTATGCTCCGTACACACGGTCGGACTTTTCCACGGGCAAGCCTTCGTCAGAATTTCGACCGTATGTACGCGGCATAAAAGGTTATGCCGCGTACACACGGTCGAACTTTTCCACGAGCAAGCCTCCATCGGAATTTCGACCGTATATACGCGGCATTAGGAGCAAAATCGCTCCTCCGCCCCTGCTGCCCCCATGCTTCGGCATATATGCTCTTTTTTTAACTGTGGTGGTGAAATCACCTCCTACAGCATTGGAGTCACGGCTTTATGTATCGTGGGAGCAAACGCTGTTGCTGTCAAGATAAATAAATCCGCAATGCAACTGAATGGCGTACCTGCTAAGCAAATGATGGTTAACATTAAAACAAAGTAACATTACAGTACAACAGTAAGACCTTACCATACCATACCTGCAAAGCAAATACCAAAACAAAACCTAGTAAAAAATAAAACATTTTTTTAACGCAACCTGTGCCTAAAATATATATATGCCGAAGCATGGGGGCATCCTCCCGCAAAAAAGTTATGCCGCGTACACACGGTCAGACTTTTCCACGGGCAAGCCTCCGTCGGAATTTCGACCGTATATACGCGGCATTAGGAGCAAAATCGCTCCTCCGCCCCTGCTGCCCCCATGCTTCGGCATATATGCTCTTTTTTTTTAACTGTGGTGGTGAAATCACCTCCTACAGCACTGGAGTCACGGCTTTATGTATCGTGGGAGCAAACGCTGTTGCTGTCAAGATAAATAATTCCGCGCTGCAGTTGAATGGCGCACCTGAAAACAAAAAATTACATACCTGAAAAGCAAGCATGATAAAACATTGCAGAATGGAATACAGTAAAAAAGAGCAGAACAATAGAGAGAAAATAGAGAGAGAGAGAGAACAATAAAACGACAACTATTTTTGTTTTTTTTATTTTATATTTTTTTTGTGTTTTGTTTTTTACGTATTTTTTTTTCTTTTTTACACTTTTTTTTTTAAACTTTAACAACTGTAATGGTTCGGGTCTCTCAAAATGTAATGGCATCTTGGGAGACACTGTGTAAGTGTGTCCTAGTCTGTGAAATGCTGTACCCTATGCTAAAACTTCACTTTTGAGTGGTAGCGTTCAAAACATTCACCAAGGCAAAGACCAGGTTTGTCAGGACAGAGTGGACAATAATAACGGGTGTCACGCCTAAATCCGCGCTTGCTACAGACATGACATCTTTTTTGGGGGGCTTGTTGGGTAGGGGTACTCGGGAGGAGATGCGTATAATGCCTCTCATGCAGCCGGCTTACTGCATTTGGTAGGGGATGGTGAGGTGCAGAACCGCCTGGATACAGGAGTTCTGTGACTATCTCATTCTGGAATTTTAGAAGAGATAAAGTCCCGCCTGAAGCTCTGTATAGCACATGAGCGTTCAGCAAAGCCAATTGGAATAAGGATAGAGACACTTTTTTGTACCAGCGTCTCGCCTTACGGTCAATTAGATACAGCGCCATCAACTGGTCGTTGAGGTCCACCCCTCCCATATTTTTGTTATATTCGTGGACACAGAGGGGTTTCTCCACAACACCAGTCGCCGTACGAATTTGGACTGTCGTGTCTGCATGAAGGGAGGTAAGAAGGAAAACATTCTTATTGTCCCTCCACTTCATAGCGAGCAAGTTATTACACTTTACGCAGGCTCTCTCCCCCAGCCTAAGACGGGCATCTACAAGCCCGGCGATTAGGTCGCACAGTGCCACATGCTCCAATCTGATGATCAAACAAGTGACTAAACAGTGGCACGCTCGTGTAATAATTGTCCACATACAAGTGGTACCCCTTTCGGAATAAGGGTGACACCAAGTTCCACACTATCTTGCCAGCGCTCCCTATGTAATCCGGGCAGTTGACCGGCTCAACCTGACTATCTTTTCCCTCATAAACCATAAAGCTCCATACATAGCCTGTTGCCCTGTCACAGCACTTATAGAGCTTGACCCCGTATCTGGCACGCTTGCTGGGAAGGTACTGCTTGAAAGCCAAGCGGCCAGAAAATTTAATCAGGGACTCATCAACGCAGACAGCTTGATCGGGAATAAACAAGGCTGCAAAACGTTCGTTGAAGTGGTTTATGAGGGGCCGAATTTTATAGAGCCGGTCGTATTCAGGGTCCCCACGTGGACGACAAAGTTCATTATCGTTGAAGTGCATGAACCGCAAAATCTGCTCGTATTGTTTCCTGGGCATGGAGGCAGAGAACACGGGCATGTGGTCAATTGGGTGCGTGGACCAATAAGCACGCAATGACGGGAATTTATGTGTGCCCATGTTGAGGGAAAGGCCCAGAAAGGTCTTAAATTCGGAAACCGTAATTGGTTTCCAATCTTTGGCAATGGAAGGCAACTGGGGATTAGCGGCGATGAATTGACCAGCATATAAATTACTCTGGTCCACAATAGATCTATAGAGATCTTCCGTGAAAAACAGCGAATAATAATCGATTGGCATAAAATCAGCTGTTTCCACCTGAATACCGGGTTGGGCAGTGAATGGGGGAAGTACGGGTTCTGCAGAAGTGGTGGGGACCCAATCAGGATAGGCGAATTCTGCAGGAAGAGCACTATGGGTACGACGGGCCTGCCTTTGTCTTCTTGGTGGCAGCGGGACACTACTTGTGCTTGCCACCTCGCCAGCTTGAACTGCACTTATGGGACTCGCCACGTCACCACGTGATACTGCAGTGCTGGATGTACGCCCAGGCTGTACTAGGCCGCTGGTGCTTGCCAATTCACCAGAAGGAATAGCGGCGCTAGTACTCCTCTGCTCCATGATACGAGAGCCCTGCGGTTCTTGCTCCTCAACAACCTCAGAAGATCGGGATCGGGTACGCCTGACCTTAGCAGGGACCTCAACTTCGTCGTCAGAGCTATCTGACGTGGGGCCGCTGACGTCACTGTCTTCTACGGGAAGATATTCTGAGCCTGAATCTGACAGATACGTGACCTCCTCTTCACTATCTGTCATGCTCAGAATCTCGTAGGCCTCTTTACTAGTGTACCTTCGACTTGCCATTTTGGGCTCTAAATTTAGGGGTACACTAGTAAGATTCACAGGGAAAAAAGCACCCGACTGTCGTCAGCAAATATATCAAACGCTACAAAAAAAACTGTTAGCGGTCGCAGGGATCAGGACTGTCTCTGCGAACGCTGCAGTTATGTGTTTTGTGTTTGGTAAGTGACAGTGATCGATCGATACTGCACTTGGGTCGGCTGGGCTGGGCTGGGCTGGGCGGAGGGGCTAAACGCAGGTGCTAGCAGGTATCTGGGCTGATCACGCTAACACTGTGTTTTTGGGAACCCTAAACCGCTGGGGACGCTAGTATAGATCTGATCAGATACTATACCACTAAGGGAGGTGTATGCTTTGCGCGTGGGTGTTAGCGTTACTGGCACTAACCTAACACTGCCTGGGGCGACGCAGACCCTCTCTGGCGCTAAAACCTAATTGATCTCACCCGCCGGGCGATCAGGGGGTTAAACCTTTATTGGGTTATATACGGCGGGTGCCCTGATGCTATAAAAAGCAAACTAACCAACCAATGTCACCCGTAACCTTTATATGGTGATCACTGGTGAAAGGGTTAACTAGGGGCAATCAGGGGGTTAAAACCTTTATTAGGTTAAATATGGGGGTACCCGACGCTATATAAAAACCTGACGGGTTACCTAAATAACTAAATAACTAACTGGGTAACCAGTGTCACCAGTGACGCTTATACGGTGATCACTGGTGAAAGGGTTAACTCTAGGGGCAATCAGGGGGTTAAAATAATATATGGGGGTAACTGACGCTCTAAAAACCTGTGGCGAAACTAAAAATAAATAACTGGCTATCTAGGGCACCACTGGCACTAAATACAGCGATCGAAAATACGATCGCTTAGTGACGCTGGCGTTAGGGGGTGAAAGGGTTACCTGGGGGGCGATCAAGGGGTTAAACCTTTATTAGGGGGGGTTAGGGGGCTACCCTGGATCTAAAGGGGCCTAATCCTAACTGCCCTGCAACTTTTTACTATCACAGATGACACTAAATGCAGTGATCAGTAAAATAAATGATCACTGCAATCAGTGACACTGTGATTGGGGGCTGGGGGGTGACCTGGGGGGTGATCTGGGGGTGACTGGGGGGTGAAATGTGTGCCTATGTGTACCTATGTGTCAGTGGACTGTTGGTGCACTAACCTGCTTCCTCTCTCCTCGGCGGCGGAATCGAAAAGACCGCCGCGAGGGAGATGACATCACTTCCTCCTGCCTGTGTTTACATCACATGGCGGAGGAAGCATTTTCATTGGCCGGGAGCGATCGCGAGGGGGTGGCCGAAATCGAATGGTCACCCCCTCATCTCTGATCGCTCCCCAACGATTAACGGCCGCTCACTGTATAGGAGGGGGGTCCGATCGGACCCCCCAACTGTACAAAGGCGATCACGTACACTCTACGTGATTGTGCCTGTTGGTGCCATTCTGCCGACGTATATATACAGTGAGCGGTCGTTAAGTGGTTAAAAAAGGAAGGAGCCAGTAAATGACATATTTATCAGCCCATTCTTCAGCTCTCCATCCTGACACATGCCCTGTTCCTGCTGCAGCTGGCGGGACAGGGAAGGCAGCAACGAAACGAGAAGGGGCGGGAAGTGGGAGTCGGCACAGTGACAGGGGGCACACAGAGGGGGGAATCAGAAGCAGGCAGAACAGGGAGGGGAATCAGTGCGGGGGAAGCAATTACAGGAATGACGTCCTGTGTCTCTCACTGCAGCAGCTGAGAGCCGGCAGGAGAGAGAGAAAAAACAACTTTCAGCTGCTGCATAGAACCGCATGTCATGCGTTTAATTTAAAATAAACATGTATCCTTTTTACCTACACCATGTCTACAGTCTCACTCAAAGTCCCAAACCTCCATTTACTTTTACTGCATAGAACCACATAGGGCATCCTTCTGTAATTGCCCCTCCGTACCGATCCCCCCAGCTGTTTGGGCCTGCCTGTGTTCCCCCCCCCCCCCCCCTATTGGCTGCCCTAAAGAGAAAAGAAAGACAGACAATTTAGAAAAAAATAAATAATTTTTTACTTTCTGCTATAAAACACATTCAAAAATTTGAATTTAGGCCAATATGTATTCTGCTACATATTTTTGGTAAAAAAAATCCCAATAAGCGTATATTGATTGTTTGAACAAAAGTTGTAGTGTCTACAAATTATGTTTTGTTTTTTTTCACTAGTAAAGGTAGCGATCAGCGATAGCAAGACTGCAATATTGCGGAGGACATTCTGACACTTTTGACACTTTTTAGGGAACAGTGACATTAATACAATGGTCAGTGCTAAAAATATGCACGTCACTGTGCTAATGCCACTGGAATGGAAGGGGTTAACATCAGGTGTGATTAACCACTTAAACCCCGGACCATTTTGCTGGACAAAGACCAGGCCACTTTTTGCAATTCGGCACTGCGTCGCTTTAACTGACAATTGCGCGGTCGTGCGACGTGGCTCCCAAACAAATTTGATGTCCTTTTTTTTCCCACAAATAGAGCTTTCTTTTGGTGGTATTTGATCACCTCTGCGGCTTTTATTTTTTGCGCTATAAACAAAAATAGAGCGACAATTTTGAAAATAATGCAATATTTTTTACTTTTTGCTATAATAAATATCCCCAAAAAATGTTTAAAAAAACGACTTTTTTCCTCAGTTTAGGCCGATACGTATTCTTCTACATATTTTTGGTAAAAAAAAAACGCAATAAGCGTTTATTGATTGGTTTGCGCAAAAGTTATAGCGTCTACAAAATAGGTGGTAGTTTTATGTAATTTTTATTAATAATTTATTTTTTACTAGTAATGGCGGCAATCAGCGATTTTTATCGTGACTGCGACATTATGGCGGACACATCAGACACTTTTGACACCATTTTGGGACCATTGTAATTTTTACAGCGATCAGTGCTATAAAAATGCACTGATTACTGTAACAATGACACTGGCAGTGAAGGGGTTAACCTGTAGGGGCGCTGAAGGGGTTAAGTGTGACCTAGGTAGTGCTTCTAACTGTTAGGGGGTGTGGCTTGCCATGACACATCATTGATCGCTGTTCCCGATGACAGGGAACAGACGACCAGTGACATGTCACTAGGCAGATCGGGGAGATGTTGTGTTTACACTAACATCTCCCCGTTCTTCAGCTCCGTGACACGATCGCGGGACACCGGGTGACATCGAGTCCGCGGGTCCCGCAGGCTTGGTCACGGAGCTTGCGGCAGGGTCACGAGCGCGCCGCGGGTGGCACGCGTGCGACCACACGGCGGCAAATTTTAGGGGACATATATATAAACCCATTTGGCTGTCTGTGCCATTCTATCGACGTATATCTTCGTGCGGCGGTCGGGAAGCGGTTAAAGGGTTAACTGTGTGCCTAGCCAAAGTTTTACTATACTGTGTGACATGATTTTACTAGGGGAAGAGATCTGCCTTGTTTACATAGGTAGATCACAGTATTATGTCTCTGCCTGATGATTGGAGGGAGCCGGAGGACATCGGGTACCGTGCACCCGCCGATCGGCCTTCACTGTGTGTAATCACAGCGAAAGCGAGTCGGCGCAAATGCGTGCCCCCTACCCGGAAGTGTTGAATATATGTATATATACATGATCCAGTGCTTAGGTGCCGCCCTGTAGCAGTAAAACTGCTATAGGGAGGACCTAAAGTGGTTAAGATGATGAGAGGAAGAGATGTTTGTAGTCTAAATCAGGAGAGTACCCTTAAGTTATAACTGCTCTCACAAAGATTCAGTAAGTGTTATCACCCTAGGACAGGAAGTTTGTTACTGGCAGGATCGCCAGTAGCAAATAAAAGAAAAAAAAGCCTGGAAAAAAAATAAACAAATGCAGCCACCACATCCAAGGACTGGTAAGCAGCAATATACATGTTTGCTTTTGGCTCTACATATGCTAGAGGTGGTAACATTTACATTTTCAGGTGACAAACTCACCACATCCCACCCAGATGTGTGAACTCTGCTATACAATGCAAGGTTAAAACTCCCACAATGTCATTAGCAATTTAATTGTTATTTCTCAAGCTGGGAGGTGGAGGGAAGGCAAAGAGAAAGGCTGAAACAATAAAAGCAATAGTTCATTGTTTGATGTCTGCTAGATTTCTTGCTGAAAGCCAGGTGTTTAGTGATGAACAAATACAAAACTAGAGATTATTTTAAATCCTAATTTCCTGAAAAAGTGTCTGTCATAATAAACTGAGAACTTTTAAAAATCATATAGTATTACATACAGCTAATTCATTTCTCTAAAAATATATAATTGCTTTAGTGTACTCCTTTGTTTTAGAATACAGATGGACTAAAAGGGTCAGTCAACCTAAAACTGCTATTTAATGTGAATTAATAGCTCCAACAGATGGAAATGTCCTGTGTGCATGGTGACAACTTGTAGAGCTCCACGGGAGCCCAGAAGCCCAGTTAGCTCAAATACATAAATAAACCTTTGACACCTCACTAATAATCCCCTCTTGTGATCAACCACCTTAATGATTAATAATTTATTTGCTTAATGGTCCTCCCTTGAGGTTTAGGTTTTTGAGGGATCTTCAGAGGTGATGACTATATCTAAAGGCACAGTTTGCATATTTCTAACTGTGGCTTGGAAGATTTGACCTAACGCAGTTTGAGTTTAATTTATAAATGGGTTACCAATGACATTGTAGCTATATAAATGAAATGTATAGTGGATTTTTACATATTTGCTTTATTTATTACGGTAAGGGCTAAAAAATGAACATTAAGAAAGTATAATTTTTCTAGGTAAATATGTCATATTGCATATGATTATTATGTAGACCTTTGTCCAGCCAGCAGGTGGAGATCTCAGACCCTTTCCATGGGTCTGTTTACCAGAAGCAACACATTTTGCTGTTTACAGAGATCAATAGCTCAAGGTAAAATTTACACACAAGTTAAATTGGTGTGAACCCTAACAATTAACGTCTTTTATTTGCTCTCTTTAACCCTATTATTATTATTATTCTTCAGGATGTATACGCAAACTGCTGGCACTATATAAATCCTGTATTATAATAACAATTATAATATACTGTAATGCCACCATTTTGTCCTGAACTTTACAGAATAAAAGAAGACAGTACCATTACAATACAATGTAAGATGAGGGCTAGGAGTAAGGATTAGCTTAAGGTGGATTTAAACCCTCTCCTATACCTAGTGAAGTGAACAGCCTCAGATGATGCACAGAAATTAAACAAATCCTCCTAAATAGGTTTTACTTTTATATCTGCTGTCTTCCCCTTTCTACACTCTTTGGAAAGTGCAGATTGTGTTAAAAATCTTTCTTCCTCTTTCAGCTGCACATGGGGTGGGTGGGGCTACTGGACTGACACTGTGTGAGAGCTGATTGGAGAAAAGGCACACCCCCCTCCACATAGGCAGAGGAACGAAGTAACATGCAGAACTGTAGTCTGAATAGACAAGCTGTCTGCTTATCTATCTCTAAGTTCCCTCCTCGACACAATTGTGTGTCGGAGAACTTGACAGAAGTGACTCATGTTGATAATAGAGGAACGGAGCACCAGAGAGAAACGACACTTAGAGCTTTGGAGAGAGATAAGCAAACACTACAGATATCCATGCTTAGTTCAACTTTCATGAATGGGGTTTACAATCACTTTATGATTCAGTCCAAACACAAATTGAACACTGAACTTATGCTATTTGGGCATTTGGACACCGCCAAGTCCTTAATAACCAGTGATGTCACTGGCCTCATTCACTTAAATGGCTGGAGATGTGGTGACATATTTGTCCATATTTGGTGAGTGATGTCACCGCATTTCTGCCAACTTGTATATAAACCTAATGACAGCTTTAGAGACCTGCCATGTGCCGTGTGAGCAGATAGGTCAGCATATCAACATCTTTTCTTTCTTCCTCCCAGCCTGAAAACAGATCCAAATTGCATTACTCACAAAATAAAGGAAGTTTGCAGCGAAATGTGAATTAATAGCATTTTAAAAAGCATTATTTTCCTTCTTCCTCGTAGATGTCAATTTTGCTATACTGCTTTGTTTACATGGTAATGTGTCACTTCACAGGAAGCTTTAAAGGTACCCCAAGATGTTTTTTTTTAAAAGAGTAGTTAATTTTTATTATTGTACTTTCAGCTTCATTAAATTTACTGCAAAACAATATTTTCTAATTTGTTTTTTTTTGCATTGGTACATGTCCCCTGAGGCAGGGCCCAGTTCCCTATGCACTTTATTGTCAATCCCTTGGCTATTAAGCCTCGTACACACGACCGAGTTTCTCATCCAAAACCGGCAAGAAAAGTGCCGCGAGAGCTTTTTTCTCGAGAAAAACGTTCGTGTGTATGGTTTTACGACGAAAAAATTGCCATGAATCTCGACGAGAAAATAGAGAACCTGCTCTCTATTTTCTCGTCAGGATTCCTGATTTCCTCGTCGTGTTTCTCGTCGGCCTGTTTTGTGACGAGAAAATGGTTTGTGTGTATGCTTTAACGAGTCTTTCAAAAGCGCGCATGCTCAGAAGCAAGTATGAGACGGGAGCGCATCTTCTGGTAAAACAAGCCTTCGTAATGGAGATAGCACATTCGTCACGCTCGAAATTATTGCATCGTTTAAATGTTGTGCATTGAAATCTTCTTTAGAATGTTACATTAATCAAAACGAAAGAACTTCTTTTGCTGCTGATATTCACACAGAGTTATGACTATCTTTTTTTATCCTTTTTCATGCTGCTCTTAAGAAGATTTATGTGTATTATATTGTGTAAGTTTTTATGAATATTTAACATTTTTATATTTTTCAAACTGATGTTAATTTTAATTTCGCAATGTTTTGATAGTGATCTCCCATTGAATATTTTAATATATAGTTGTTAAATTTTACACCCTCTTTTTGGGAAATCAGATTCTTTTATTTTTTAGGGGGGTTGTTATCTGTCCCTTTTTTTGTCAGTCAAATGTCTCTGCTTACTCCAAAGCTAAATTTTTAATTTTTACAAATACACATAGTCAAGTATGAACTTAAACAAAAATAACATTTATTCATGTTTTGTAAAAAATAAAGAGAAGGCAGCGCTGGAGAACCTGCTGCCATTTGTGCATCCCAGGGACCCCAGACCACACATCAACCCTGTGTGGACACTAAAATTGGGAGCTTGAGAAGGCCAACATTTCTGAGCACAATCTGATGCTGGCCTCCCAGAGGTCAGGAACAGCAGCAGGTGAGATATATGTCCCAAGTGTGTGGTACTACAACAGGCTGCCTTCTGTCCGACCACAATGAAGCAAGGCCATCACTTCCTCGTCTTCCTGGCAACCTTTCCTGCAACCTTCCCTGAAGCCTTCCCTGGAGCCTTCCTTCTTCGTTTGGCTGGAGGCTAGGCCACTGGAGGGGTACTCCTGTCAGGAGGAGGAGGAGGTGGAGGAGAAGGGGGTGGCGTAGAAGAACAAGGTGGAGGTGGAGGAGAAGGGGGTGGGGCGGAAGAACGAGGTGGAGGTGGAGGAGAAGGGAGTGGGGCGGAAGAACAAGGTGGAGGAGGAGGTGGAGGAGAAGGGGGTGGGGCGGAAGAACAAGGTGGAGGAGGAGGTGGAGGAGAAGGGGGTGGGGCGGAAGAACAAGGTGGAGGTGGAGGAGAAGGGGGTGGGGCGGAAGAACAAGGTGGAGGTGAAGGAGAAGGGGGTGGGGCAGAAGAAGAAGGTGGAGGTGGAGGAGGAGGTTGAGGTTGGGACAGTTGTGCCACCTCACAAATTGCTGTATTGGGGGTAATGTTTCCCATCACCCCCTTGTTGAGCAAGGTGATGAGCAGGGGCTCGTATAGGAGGCGTTGCTCCATGCTCATCACCTTGAACTTTGCCTCCACTAGGCCGGCAATGGCCTCTTCAGGGGATGTGGGCTCCTTGAGGGTGGCATGGGCCTCTTGAATAAGGGCCATTGCTGCCTCACTGGTGGTCCTGTCCCTCCTGCCTCTTTTGGGAAATCGGATGGGAGGCACCTGTGATCTGGTGCTTCTCCTTTGCCCTGCCACCTCCTGCCTGCCACTGGGCCCTGCCACCTCCTGGCTGCCACTGGGCCCTGCCTCCTCCTGCCTGACAGTTTCCAGACCCTCCTCCTGGCTGATTTCATCCTGTGTATGAAAAAGGGACATAGTTTAATATGTTGCTTTAATCTTTGCCTCAAAATTTATAATCATGATTGAAGCAATTAGAATGTAAATCCTGAAATCATTTTCTAAAATTTACAACTACATCAGATTGACTATTTAGCACCCAATTAAGTGCAGACTAATGTCTAGAGATCTTGATTTCACTTGTGGAACTCTAAATAGTTTATGTTTGTCATCTTGACATATTTGTCAAACATTAAGTTTATCCCAATACATTTTCATTTAATACTATACCTGGCTCCAGATGGCCAAATCAGGATCATCCAGGATGGCTGCCTCCTCTTGCTCCAGAGAAGGCTCAGGTTGGCTGCAGGGAAGTCTGGGGGGAAGAGTGGAGAGTGATGGCCTTGCCTCAATGTGGTCATCCAGGAAGGACATCCTGCTGTAGTACCACAAATTCGGGACATACACATCATCTGCTGCTGCTCCTGACCTCTGAGAAGCCAGGACCTTAGAGCGTTCAGTCCTGTAGGTGCCTCTCAAGCTCCCAATTTTAGTGTCCACCTGTTTTGCTGTGGCTGTGGGCACCTTGGTATGCACAAATGGGAGCAGGGTCTCCAGCGCTGCTTTTCTCACCCCTCTTTTTTTGTGGATGGGGTTTTTCGTCTCCCACAGAGCGGGCAGCTCCCTTACCCGGTCTATAAATTCCGCCAGGAAATCTTTATCACTAATGAAGACATTCATATTGTATCTGCAAGTAAAATAAATAATATATAACTAATGTGAGGCAAACAGTCTAACCTCCTTAACATCGTAGTCACCATATATATCCTACAACATTCTCAAGACAGTATAGGCCAACAATTTGTCCAACTCACAAAATCACATACCTTCGTTCGCACGTCCGTCACTTGAACTCCTCTCTCCGCACACTGAACGTAGTATAGTCACATGTGTGTTTGCTATATACACACCACGCATGTGTCAAACTACGAACACGTCGCCCGCCCATGACGTTCTAACTAACATCTTTTCCCCGCCCCTTCTCTTTCGGCGCGCAGACAGATATGGCGGATTTACAGCAGGTGTCTGATAATTCCGCAACTAACGAGGAGGAGACAAGCCCGGAGACCGAGGAAACGTCACGATCAAGGAGGAGATTCAAGGCATCTAATATGTCTTTTGCGGAGATGGCGGAGATGGTGGACATCTTGCTCAGGTCTGATTATGACGCAAAGCATGGGCGGTATAGCAAACCAAATAGAAGGAAGGCCAAAATCCTGAAGAAAGTCGTGAAGAGTCTGAAGACGAATTTCGGGGTGAAACGCTCAAATGAGCAGCTCAGAAAGAGGTGGTCAGACCTCAAACTGAGGGAGCCAGAGCAGTTAAGGAGCATTAAGAGAATGCTAGCAAAAAGTAAGTAAAATGTACACTTTTCTGCTATTAATGTTTTTCTCAACTTACATGTTGCTCCTTTTTTTGATTTTATCATATTGGACTCCCTTCCATAATTTAATAATTTGAACTTGGTTTGGCACAGTAATCGTTCGTTACGTTACAGACACTTCGTTCGGCCACTATCCACTGTTTTGGCCTATTTTATAGCCACAAAAGTAATTAGACATCTGCGTGTTTTTAAAAAAATGTTGTTCCAAATTTTTAGGCTAGATGATGTGTTTGTAAAGAGAATGAAATGCAAACTTTAGTCAGTGTAAAGGAGAGGACACTCAGCAGCTGCTTCCACATCTGTACTTTGGAGCACTATAGTGTGGGCCACCAGACCCGCCTTTTTTGGGTGTCCCACACAGGTGCATTAGTGATTTTTTGTGGTGCCTCCATGTCTAAAAACTGACAGCCAAAGGTGAATACTAAACATATTATTGGTCAGAAATAATGCATTCATCTTTAACTTCCGCCCAAACACACACTTGTACCCCACTTCCAAGCAATTTAGCCTGTTTTTATTTTTCATAGAGAATTTCAGTGTGATAAATAGACCTTTTGTTTGATTATCATAGGGGAGAGAAGACTGGGAGGAGAACACTCCAGGGAGCACAGGAACCCCACAGCTTCACAACAACCCCAAACTCCCAAAGACCCACAAACGAAGGATGTAGAGGAAGTTGAGGTGGAGGAAGGAGAAGTGCAGGAAGGAGAGGTGGATGACGTTGATGACGTTGTGGAACTGGTCACCACAACAGGTCAGTATCTGACACCACAGCTTCAGGTAAGAGATGTAGGCCTGCAGAGTTATAATACCTTTTTATTTTGTTTTTAGGGGATGTAAATGTTGTGGTGAAGGATAGTACACGTTTCTCTGCTGACAGTGCCCTCCAAATAATACAGCAATTGATGGAATGTAGCACGGAACTGGACAGAATAAAACAAATAATTCATGTGATGGATCAAACATTTAAAGACATTCTAGATGTTTTGGGGAGAATCGAATAAGTCAACCAAATCCCCATTTTTTTTAAACTGTTTTTGACAATGCAACCAGCCAAAAATTGAATCTGCACACAGTGTGTCAACATGTGCTACCTGCCATCAGGGGATATCCATGTACGTCTTTTGGGGGTGCAACCCCTTCCTCGTATCTAAAGTAGGTGAACTGAGGAAGGGGTTGCACCCCCAAAACACGTCCATTGATCACCCCTGATGGCAGATAGCACATGTTGACAATAGGGATCAGGAGTCTAAAATTCCTAGTGGAAAATAATACAAAATGTGTGCATATTCAATTTTTGGCTGGGCAAGGGGTGGCAAGACCCCATATTAGGACGGGCACATAGAGACATAGTTTGTGTAAGTGAATGTGTCAGATTGCTCAGAGGTATCCAATGTTGTAATTTTTGGAATGCAACTGTTGTTTTTGTATTTTCCTAAGAAAAGAATTGGCGGTTTGTGGCCAGGACAAAAAAAAAAGGAAACGTGTGTGAATGTGCACAGAGTAAAATGTTTGAACAGAAACAACGTGTGGCTTCTTTTTTCAATACGCTCTAACCTTATTTGTGTTTTTTTTAAGGTTACATAGTGAAATGGTTGTTATTTACTAAAGGAAAATACACTTGGCACTACAAATGCACTAAGACAAACTAGGAGACAGGAAACAAACAAAAGTTCCAATTTGAAATCAGAATTTTATTTAGCTCATTCTCCAGGAATCTTTAGCCATAGCCTGGCATAGGAATTGCCCCCCTACCCGTGAAATATTGCATATATTTGTCCCAAACCTCACGGGCATTTTTGGGGGGGCAAGCCAGGACGGGCAGATTCCAGGCCCGGCAGGGGATTAGCAGGTGAAAGTCCAGCCTCAGGCAATACTGAGGCCATATATGAATTGGATTTTCTGCTGAGAAAATTGTGTAGCACACAGCAGCATAAAACTACATTTATTTTGTAGTCCGCCAAGTGTATGGAAGTCATAAAAATGCGGAACCGGCTGGCCATTATGCCGAAGGCATTTTCAACGACTCTTCGGCCCCTGGCCAGCCGGTAATTGAACACCCTCTTCTCTGGGGTCAGGGTCCTGTGAGGAAATGGCCTCATAAGATGCGGTCCGAGTCCAAAGGCTTCATCAGCCAAGAAAACAAAGGGGAGTCCTTCAATATTCCCTGCATCCGGTGGCAATGCAAGGTCGTCACTCTGGAGACGGAGGGCAAACTCCGTCTGGATGAAGGATCCCCCATCGGACATCCGGCCATTCTTTCCTACATCAACATAGAGGAATTCATACCGTGCTGACACCACCACCATCAGCACAATGCTATGAAACCCCTTGTAGTTGAAGTAGTAGGACCCAGAACGGGGGTGGCGGCACGATGCGGACGTGCTTCCCGTCTATGGCACCACCGCAGTTGGGGAAGTCCCACCGCGTGGCAAACTCCGTTGCCACAGTCTGCCATTCCTGTGGCGTGGAAGGAAGCTGGGGAGTCAAACAAGATGAAAGAAAATTAGAATTTAAAAATATTACATTACAAGGAGATTATAATAAAAAACATTAGAGGCCAACATCAATCAAATTCTACGTTTATTAAGGTGTTTTAAATAAGTATAATGGAAGGCTCATGTTTCATATTCATCACCCCCTCTGATGGTCCATTAATACATTATTTTGGGGGGGGGGGTAGATGTGTTTGGCCACAGGATAGCAGTGCAGTGGCGGTGCGTCCAGAGGGGGCGCTGGAGCACTGCCCACTCTCTCCTGTGCCAGGAGAACAATACATAGGTTCATGCCTTGCATTAACCTATGTATTGTCAATGCCGCCCACTATTCAGGTGGATGGCCCCCTGTTAAGCGACCAACATATGAATAACTGCGGCATTTATGGGGTGAAAATTGCATATCAGAAACAGGGAGGCAAATAGGCTTGCACATTACAGCCTGAGGGATGTAATTGGCTTCATAAAAGTTAAATAGGGGACGCAGGGGGGGGGGGCATTCCTTGGGTAAACACTGACAGGCTGCTCTGCCAATCATGTTCACCAAGTCTGTTTAATGGTAACATGATTGGCTGATGCAACATCAAGGGAAGGAGAAGACATCAAGGACAGAAGAAGGATGGCGCTGACCACAAGAAGGTATGTACAGGGCTGGGAGGAAACTGGCTGCATTGGAGGGAACAAAATGGCTGCATTGGAGGGGACAAAATGGCTGCATTGGAGGGGACAAAATGGCTGCATTGGAGGGGACAACTGGGGGCGTTTAATAGGCACCTTTGCAAAAATGGAGGAAGTTTATTTCCTAAATTGGGGTTGGACCCCCAAACATTTGTTGCAACAGGCGCCCCTGCTGGAAAGGTTAGTGAAGGGAAATATGCATGGAGGAGAAAAAAGGGGCAATCTAAAGCTTCCAGCATGCATGAGGACAAAGGGGACATTCTCAGCATATTACAATCATGGTAATTAGGGAAGGATGAAAGAAATACAATACATTAGCATACATGAAATACATAAAATGTGATGTTAAAGGAGAAAACTTACCCTAATATAGTCCTCCTGCAGGACTTGGATGATGGCAGAACAGGTGTCTGGGATTATGAGGCCCAGAGCCTGGGGGGAGATGCCTGTCGTGAACTTCAAGTCCTGAAGACTTCTCCCTGTCGCCAGGTACTGTAAGGTGGCGATGAGCCTCTGCTCAGCACTGATGGCTTCCCGCATAACGGTGTCCTGCCTGGTAATATAGGGGGACACCAAAGCCAACAGTTCCTGAAAAACGGGGTCAGACATCCGCAGAAAATTCCTGTAGTCCTCAGGATTATTCTCGACTATCTCCCGCAGCAGAGGCATGTGGCAGAATTGGTCCCGCTGGAGCAACCAATTCTTGGTCCATGAATTCCTCCTCACACCATTCATGGACTGGTCTTGGTCCAAAACAAGCAGACCAACACCAAGCGCACGCACAGCACGAACTCGACGACGAGAACGTCCAGGCCACATGGCTAGGAAACGGTCGTCTTATCAGAACGTACAGAACAGAACGCACTTTAGAACAGCAAGGCCTATGAATAACGAACTGAAAATCAGAAACGAACGGGCAAGAACGCACTGTAAAACAGATACGACCTGCCTAGACGCCCTAAAAGTCAAGATACGAACCCACAAGCACAAACTGAACCTCAGAAAACTAACTGAAAAGCACGAAGACTGAAAAGCGCGAATCGTCTCTTCCCAAACTTTTACTTCACACGCGGTAACACGAGATCAGCAAAAGCAGCCCAAGGGGTGGCGCCAAGAAAATCGATCTTCCCCTTTATAGTGCCGTCGTATGTGCTGGACGTGAGCGCGGAGAACAACGAGGAAATTGGGAAATGTCAGTGTGTACGCATGGAAAGCTTGACGAGAAACTCGTCAAGGTTAACAAGAATCTCGTCGAAAAAAACGACGTGTTTTTAACGACGAGAAAATTGGTCGTGTGTACGAGGCTTAAGTCTTAAAAATTGAGAAAACTGATTTGATAGATTCAGCTCCCATGGACTTCAATAGGGTCCAGATTCGGCATCCAAACTTTTGATATGTTTCACCGAACCTCTGCGAACCAAACCCACATGTGTCCAGCTCATCCCTGATTAGGAAGACCCTGCTAAAAAAAAATTGTTTAGTTATACAGTGCCTTGCAAAAGTATTCACCCTCCCCCTCCCTTGGCTATTTACCTATTTTGTTACATTACAGCCTTTAGTTCAATGTTTTTTTAATCTGAATTATATGTGAGGGATCAGAACACAATAGTCTAAGTTGGTGAGGTAAAATGTAAAAAATATATACATAAAACTATTTTTCAGAAATAGAAAACTGATAATTGGCATGTGCGTATTTATTCACCCCCTTTGTTATTAAGCCCATAAAAAGCTCTGGTGCAACCAATTACCTTTTAGAAGTCACATAATTAGTGAAATGATGTCCACCTGTGTGCAATCTAAGTGTCACATGATCTGTCATTACATATACACACACCTTTTTGAAAGGCCCCAGAGGCTGCAACACCTAAGCAAGAGGCACCACTAACCAAACACTGCCATGAAGACCAAGGAACTCTCCAAACAAGTAAGGAACAATGTTGTTGAGAAGTACAAGTCAGGGTTAGGTTATAAAAAAAATATCCAAATCTTTGATGATCTCTAGGAGCACCATCAAATCTATCATAACCAAATGGAAAGAACATGGCGCAACAGCAAACCTGCCAAGAGACGGCCGCATGCCAAAACTCACGGACCGGGCAAGGAGAGCATTAATCAGAGAGGCAGCACAGAGACCTAAGGTAACCCTGGAGGAGCTGCAGAGTTCCACAGCAGAGACTGGAGTATCTGTACATATCACAACAATAAGCCGTACGCTCCATAGAGTGGCCAGAAGAAAGCCATTACTTTCAGCAAAAAACAAAATGGCACGTTTTGAGTTTGCAAAAAGGCATGTGGGAGACTCCCAAACTGTATGGAGGAAGGTGCTCTGGTCTGATGAGACTAAAATGTAACTTTATGGCCTTCAAAGAAAACGCTATGTCTGGCGCAAACCCAACACATCACATCACCCAAAGAACACCATCCCCACAGTGAAACATGGTGGTGGCAGCATCATGCTGTGGGGATGTTTTTCAGCAGTCGGGACTGGGAAACTGGTCAGAGTTGAGGGAAAGATGGATGATGCTAAATAAAGGGATATTCTTGAGCAAAACCTGTACCACTCTGTGTGTGATTTGAGGCTAGGATGGAGGTTCACCTTCCAGCAGGACAATGACCCAAAACACACTGCTAAAGCAACACTTGAGTGGTTTAGGGGAAACATGTAAATGTGTTGGAATGGCCTAGTCAAAGCCCAGACATCAATCCAATAGAAAATCTGTGGTCAGACTTAAAGATTGCTTTTCACAAGCGCAAACCATCCAACTTCAAGGAGCTGGAGCAGTTTTGCAAGGAGGAATGGGCAAAAATCCCAGTGGTAAGATGTGGCAAGCTCATAGACACTTATTCAAAGCGACTTGGAGCTGTGATAGCCGTAAAAGGTGGCTCTACAAAGTATTGACTTTAGGGGGGTGAATAGTTATGCACATTGACTTTTTTTTTGTTATTTTGTCGTATTTGTTGTTTGCTTCACAATATAAAAAAAAAAACATCTTCAAAGTTGTGGGCATGTTCTGTAAATTAAATGATGCAAATCCTCAAACAATCCATGTTAATTCCAGGTTGTGAGGCAACAAAACACGAAATATGCCAAGGGGAGTGAATACTTTTGCAAGGCACTGTACTTTATGTGAGTGGCTTGCCTGTTTTTCAGATATTTTATTTCAAAGTATCCCTTTGCTCAGTATGAGGTAGATTGATGGCTTCAGTACGTGTTCACTATATTTTAATTTTAATTTAGTTTACTAAAAAGCCAATAAAGCCTACTAGTACATTTTATAAAATGACAGTCAGCACTTCAACTAAATCCGAACTATACTCACCTCCAGCAATGCAAAGTCCACAATATCCCTTTTTTTCTCTCTGGTTTCTTCTGCGTTTATGTTTTTTTCTCATCTAAGAGGAGCAATAGCTTCTCCGCAGGATATGGAAACCTTGCAAGAAGATCTAAACAAACTAATGGGATGGGCAACTACATGGCAAATGAGGTTTAATGTAGAAAAATTTTAAATAATGCATTTGGTTGGCAAAAATATGAATGCAATCTACTCACTGGGGGGAGAACCTCTGGGGGAATCTAGGATGAAAAAGGACCTGGTGGTCCAAGTAGATGACAGGTTCAGCAATGGCATGTAATGCCGAGCTGCTGCAAGCAAAGCAAACAGAATATTGGCATAAATAAAGAGGATTAACTCCAGAGATAAAACGATAATTCTCCCACTCCCAAGATTCTGGTCCGGCCGCACATGGAGTATGCCTTTCAGTTCTGGGCACCAGTCCTCAGGAAGGATGTGCTGGAACTGGAGAGAGTCCAGAGAAGGGCAACAGAACTAATAAAGGGTCTGGAGGACATTAGTTATGAGGAAATGTTGTGGGCACTGAACATATTCTCTCTGGAGAAGAGACGCTTGAGAGGGGGATATGATTTTAATGTACAAATATCATACTGGTGACTCCACAATAGAGATAAAACTTTTCCACGAAAGGGAATTTAATAAGACAGGCGGCCATTCACTAAAATTAGAAGAAAATCGGTTTAACCTTAAACTGCGTAGAGGGATCTGTATACTGTAAGAGTGGTAAGGATGTGGAATTCCCTTCCACAGGCAGTGGTTTCAGCAGAAAGCATCAATAATTAAAAACAACTATTAGATAAGCCCCCGAATGACCACAACATACAGGGATATACAATGAAATACTGACATAAAATCACACACATAGTTTGGACTTGATGAACTTGTGTCTTTGTAACTATGTAACTATGTCAATTGGCTGAGTCAGGGTGATGTAACTCCCAAGTAGGGATGAGCCGAACACCCCCGGGTTCGGTTCGCACCAGAACCTTCGAACGGACCGAAAGTTTGCGCGAATTTTCGAACCCTATTCGTTATAATGGACGCGAACGTTCGAAATCAAAATTGCTAATTACAACGGCCAATATGCATGTTAATGTTATAAAACAGGTTTGGGGACCCGGGTCCTGCCCCAGGGGACATATATCAATGCAAAAAGAAATTTTAAAAACTAAAGTTTTTTCGGGAGCAGTCATTTTAATGATGCATAAAGTGAAAAAAAAAAAGTGAAATTTTCCTTTAAATATGGTACCTGGGGGGTGTCTAAAGTATGCCTGTGAAGTGGCATGTGTTTCCCGTGTTTAGAACTGTCCTTGCACAAAATGACATTTGTAAAGGAAAAAAAGAAGCCATTTAAAACCACTTGCGGCTTTAATGTCATGTCTTGTCCTGGCCGCCATATGGCTGAAAATCCTTGAGAAAAATGGCATGGCTACCCCATCACCCCCCCCCCCCACCCCAGCCCCTTTGGGTCTTGTATGGATACTAAGGGGGACCCCGCACCCAAAATAAAACCCTATACCTACAACCCTATATACTCTGAACAGCAGTATATAGGTGGTGCAAACAAGACATGGACTGTAGGTTTGTTCTTAAGTAGAATCTGAACAGGTACATTATGAAGTGTAGCTACATCCCAAAAAAATCAATTTTTAAGCTTTTTGGAGAACATAGGGAGGGGTTATCACCCCTGTAACATTTGCTGTCTTTGCACATCTGTTCAGAACATGTCACCTCACTTTCCGTCCCAATGACAAATGTTTTTGGAAAAGTGGGGTTTTAATTGAAACAAGGATTGGTGATAAAGCATCAGTAGAGAGGAGATACCTTTTTCCCAAATTAAATCTAACAGGATAGAATTTTCCTTCCTAGGGGTAGATTTCCTCTCACTTCCTGTTTTCTCTTGCCGTTTGCAAGTAGGAGTCTTTTGTAAGTTGGATGTTTGAAAGTAGGGGCCTGCCGTATATACTCTGCAGAAATTTGCCCTATTAGATGTTGGTGTAGCCACAAGACTGGTGGGCACAGGAATGGGCCCTGCTGTGAGTTAATAGATCAAGATTTGTACTTGCATGCACCTGTTGAACCGGGCAGAAAAATTGGGCCTTTGGTGGTGGTGGTGGTGGTGGTGGACGGTGTTGCCACAAGACTGTAAGCCCTCACAGTTACTCTTGGTGGGTGCAGGAATGGGCCCTGCTGTGAGTTATTAGATCAAGATTTGTAATTGCATGCACCTGTTGAACAGGGCAGAAAAATTGGGCCTTTGGTGGTGGTGGTGGTGGTGGACGGTGTTGCCACAAGACTGTAGGCCCTCATAGTTACTCTTGGTGGGCGCAGGAATGGGCCCTGCTGTGAACTATTAGATCAAGATTTGTAATTACACGCCCCTGTTAAACAGGGGCTGAAAAATTGTGCCTTAGGCATTGGTGCTGGTGCCACAACACTGCAACCCCTCACAGATACTGTACTTGGAGCACAGCAGTCACACCTGTTGCGAAGCATCTTTTTAAAAAATTGTAATTACACGCCCCTGTTATACAGGGGCTGAAAAATTGTGCCTTAGGCACTGGTGCTGGTGCCACAACACTGCAACCCCTCACAGATACTGTACTCTGAGCACAGCAATGAGACCTGTTGCAAAGCATTGCCTAAAAATTGTAATTACACGCCCCAACAGGGGCTGAAAAATTGTGCCTTAGGCACTGGTGCTGGTGCCACAACACTGCAACCCCTCACAGATACTGTACTCTGAGCACAGCAGTCACACCTGTTGCAAAGCATCTTTTTAAAAAAAATTAATTACACGCCCCTGTTATACAGGGGCTGAAAAATTGTGCCTTAGGCACTGGTGCTGGTGCCACAACACTGCAACCCCTCACAGATACTGTACTCTGAGCACAGCAATGAGACCTGTTGCAAAGCATTGCCTAAAAATTGTAATTACACGCCCCAACAGGGGCTGAAAAATTGTGCCTTAGGCACTGGTGCTGGTGCCACAACACTGCAACCCCTCACAGATACTGTACTCTGAGCACAGCAGTCACACCTGTTGCGAAGCATCTTTTTAAAAAATTGTAATTACACGCCCCTGTTATACAGGGGCTGAAAAATTGTGCCTTAGGCACTGGTGTGGTGGCATGGATCATTGAGGAGGAGGAAGAGGATAGTCAGTGAACATAACAGGACAGTCACTCAGCATCAGCATAGGCAGTCTTGAAGGGATGTGACATTATAAATTATTCTGTTATATCCGCTTCAGGTGTCTGGTAGCTGGTGGTGATCCAAGACTGATTCATTTTTATGAAGGTCAGTCGATCAACCGAGTCGGTGGACAGGCGCACCCTATGATCGGTGACAAATCCTCCAGCAGCACTGAATGTGCGTTCGGAAAGAACGCTGGATGCAGGACAGGCCAGTAGCTCAATTGCATACTGTGCAAGCTCTGGCCAGTGATCCATCCTCAGGACCCAGTAAGCCAGAGGATTTTCGGTGGGAAAGGTGTCCAAGTCTGACCTTGCCCCTAGGTATTCCTGCACCATGTATATCAGACGCTGGCGATGGTTGCTGGAACCGATCATACCTTGGGGCTGCGGACTAAAAAATTGTCTGAACGCATCGGTCAGACGTCCACCTTCCCCACCGCTCCTTCTGCTACTGACCGAAGCCTCAGCAACTTGTCGTCCAGGACCAGGAGTTTGTAACCTCCCAGTTTCTGGGAACGCGTTGCACAGACCTTTCTGCAAGGCCTCCCTGAGATGTCTCATCCTCTGCTCCCTCTGCGACGGCAAGATAAGGTCCGCAACCTTACCCTTGTACCGTGGATCAAGGAGAGTGGCCAGCCAGTAATGGTCACTCTCCTTGATCCGAAGAACACGAGGATCCTTCCGCAGGCTTTGCAGGATCAGGGAGGCCATGCAGCGTAGGTTAGCTGAGGCATTCGGTCCGGAGTCTTCTGGGTCACTGAGGATGACATGATCGCCAGCCACCTCCTCCCAGCCACGTACAAGTCCACTGGTTTGTTGGGACTGTACATCATCCCTAAAAGACTGCTGCTGCTGATGCTGAGTGCCAGGCTCCACCTCCATGCTCACACAATCCTCCTCCTCCTCCTCTTCCTGTGTGATGGGTGGGACAGAAGGAACATTGTCTGGATAAAGGGGGCCTTGAGAGACAAGGAAGTCCTCCTCTTCCTGCCTCTGTTCTGCCTCAAGTGCCCTGTCCATTATCCCACGCAGCGTATGCTCCAACAGGTGGACAAGAGGTACAGTGTCACTGATGCATGCACTGTCACTGCTCACCATCCTCGTGGCCTCCTCAAATGGTGAGAGGACAGTGCATGCATCCCTGATCATGCTCCACTGGCGTGGGGAAAAAAAGCCAAGCTCCCCTGACCCTGTCCTGGTGCCGTAGTCGCAAAGGTACTCATTGATGGCCCTCTGCTGCGTGTGCAGTCGCTGCAGCATGGCCAACGTTGAGTTCCACCTGGTGGGCATGTCACATATTAGGCGGTTCTTGGGCAGGTTCAGCTCCTTTTGCAGCTCAGTCAGCCGAGCACTGGCATTATAAGATCGGCGGAAATGCACACAGACTTTCCTGGCCTGCCTCAGGACATCCTGTAAGCCTGGGAACCTGCCCAAGAACCGCTGCACCACCAGGTTGAGGATGTGAGCCATACAGGGCACATGGGTGAGCTGCCCCTGTCGCAGGGCGGAGAGGAGGTTGGTGCCATTATCAGAAACGACCATTCCTGGCTTAAGCTGGCGTGGCGTCAACCACCTCTCGGCCTGCCCCTGCAGAGCTGCCAGAACCTCTGGCCCAGTGTGGCTCCTGTCCCCCAAACACACCAGCGCAAGCACGGCATGGCATCTTTTTGCCTGCGTACTCGCGTAGCCCCTTGTACGCCTACGGAGCACCGCTGGTTCCGAGGACAGAGCACTCGAAGAGGACATGGAGGAAGAAGAAGAGGAGGGGGTGGAGGAGAGAGGTGTGTCACAACCAGTAGTAGCATTTTGGAGGCGTGGTGGCGGAACAACCTCCAACACTACTGCACCTTGTCCTGCATCCCTCCCAGCTGCCAATAGAGTGACCCAATGGGCCGTGAAAGAAAGATAACGTCCCTGTCCATGCCTGCTGGACCATGAGTCAGCGGTAATATGCACCTTACCGCTGACCGCCCTGTCCAGCGAGGCATGGACATTGCCTTCCACATGCCAGTAGAGAGACGGAATCGCCTTCCGTGAGAAAAAGTGGCGTTTGGGAACCTGCCACTGAGGAACCGCACATTGAACAAACTCACGGAAGGGGGCCGAGTCTATCAACTGAAAAGGCAGCAGTTGAAGTGCTAGCAATTTAGCCAAGCTAGCATTCAACCGCTGGGCATGTGGATGGCTGGGAGTATACTTCTTTCGACGGTCCAGCAGCTGGGGCAGGGAAATTTGCCTGCTACAATCGGACGTCGGTGTACTGCAAGTACTTGGTTGTGACACACCTAATTCTACACCTTCAGTCCTCTCAGAGCAGCTTTCAGAGAGGACTGAAGATATAGTGGGGATGGAGATCCCAGCTGATGAGGAGCAAGGAGAGGTCCGCTTTGTTCTTTGGTGTGGGTCTTTTATGTGTGCTTGCCAACGAGCTGCATGGCAGGTCGACATATGTCTGCTCATGCTTGTGGTGCCCAAGCGGCTGATGTTTTGGCCACGCGAGATACGCTTGAGACAAATATTGCAAATAGCAGTGGTGCGATCTGATGCACTCGTCTCAAAAAAGGCCCACACCAAAGAACTTTTGTGATAACGTGCAGAGGCAGCGCCCTGCACAGGCGGAGCTCTGCGGTGTGGTACAGTTGCTGTGCTGGCCTCTAGCTGGCCTCCAGGGGGCATCCTGCCTCGTTGGACATGTGACGCTGCATCCTCCTCCTCCTCCTCCTCTCTCCCTTCAGGCACCAACGTGGAGTCAGTGACCTCATCATCCCCTCCCTCTTCACCACTAGAGCAAACCTGGCAGTAAGCTGCAGCTGGTGGAACACTACTGCCAGATTGCTGTCCTTCAGCATCCCCTCTCTCTGCGCGCACACTACTGACTTCCTCAAGCTGGGTATCATCATCCGAGCCTTCGAATCGTTGGGCATCCTCCTGGAGCATGTACCCAACACTGTGCTCAAACAGTTCGGGGGACTCCTCAGGAGGACATGGTGGGTCTAGGGAAGGGGTGGCTGATGATGCCATTGAGTACGCGTTGGCAGCTGCTCTGCCAGTACCCTGAGCCTGGGTGAGAGAGGATGAGGAGGGTGAGGAGGGCTTGGTCATCCATTCTACCAAGCCTTCGGCATGATGCGGCTCCACATGTCCAGCTGCCGAAAACAAAGACAAGCGTGTCCCATGGCCACGTGCTGATGACGATGCACGACCACGTCCACGGCCAGCACTGTTGTCTCTAGAAACAGAGCCTGCCTGCCCTGTGTTCTTGCCTCGGCACGCTCTGCCTCTCCTTGGCGGTCTTCCAGCCATTGTAGTCGGTAGTGTATATAGTATAAAAAATAGAACTCCTATGTGTGCTCACAACACACTGTAGGTCCTATGGGTGCTGACACTAACACACTATAGGTACTATGTGTGCTGCTGACAAGAAAATATAGGAGCTCTGTTTGCTGCCACTAACACACTAGAAGTCCTATGGGTGCTGCTGAGAAGAAAATATAGGAGCTCTGTTTGCTGCCACTAACACACTAGAAGTCCTATGGGTGCTGCTGAGAAGAAAATATAGGAGCTCTGTTTGCTGCCACTAACACACTAGAAGTCCTATGGGTGCTGCTGAGAAGAAAATATAGGAGCTCTGTTTGCTGCCACTAACACACTAGAAGTCCTATGGGTGCTGCTGAGAAGAAAATATAGGAGCTCTGTTTGCTGCCACTAACACACTAGAAGTCCTATGGGTGCTGCTGAGAAGAAAATATAGGAGCTCTGTGTGATGCCACTAACACACTAGAAGTCCTATGGGTGCTGCTGAGAAGAAAATATAGGAGCTCTGTTTGCTGCCACTAACACACTAGAAGTCCTATGGGTGCTGCTGAGAAGAAAATATAGGAGCTCTGTGTGATGCCACTAACACACTAGAAGTCCTATGGGTGCTGCTGAGAAGAAAATATAGGAGCTCTGTTTGCTGCCACTAACACACTAGAAGTCCTATGGGTGCTGCTGAGAAGAAAATATAGGAGCTCTGTTTGCTGCCACTAACACACTAGAAGTCCTATGGGTGCTGCTGAGAAGAAAATATAGGAGCTCTGTGTGATGCCACTAACACACTAGAAGTCCTATGGGTGCTGCTGAGAAGAAAATATAGGAGCTCTGTTTGCTGCCACTAACACACTAGAAGTCCTATGGGTGCTGCTGAGAAGAAAATATAGGAGCTCTGTTTGCTGCCACTAACACACTAGAAGTCCTATGGGTGCTGCTGAGAAGAAAATATAGGAGCTCTGTTTGCTGCCACTAACACACTAGAAGTCCTATGGGTGCTGCTGAGAAGAAAATATAGGAGCTCTGTGTGATGCCACTAACACACTAGAAGTCCTATGGGTGCTGCTGAGAAGAAAATATAGGAGCTCTGTTTGCTGCCACTAACACACTAGAAGTCCTATGGGTGCTGCTGAGAAGAAAATATAGGAGCTCTGTTTGCTGCCACTAACACACTAGAAGTCCTATGGGTGCTGCTGAGAAGAAAATATAGGAGCTCTGTTTGCTGCCACTAACACACTAGAAGTCCTATGGGTGCTGCTGAGAAGAAAATATAGGAGCTCTGTGTGATGCCACTAACACACTAGAAGTCCTATGGGTGCTGCTGAGAAGAAAATATAGGAGCTCTGTTTGCTGCCACTAACACACTAGAAGTCCTATGGGTGCTGCTGAGAAGAAAATATAGGAGCTCTGTGTGATGCCACTAACACACTAGAAAAAATATAGGAGCTCTGTTTGCTGCCACTAACAACTAGAAGTCCTATGGGAGCTGCTGAGAGAAAATATAGGAGCTCTGTTTGCTGCCACTAACACACTAGAAGTCCTATGGGTGCTGCTGAGAAGAAAATATAGGAGCTCTGTTTGCTGCCACTAACACACTAGAAGTCTATGGGTGCTGCTGAGAAGAAAATATAGTGAGCTCTGTTTGCTGCCACTAACACACTAGAAGTCCTATGGGTGCTGCTGAGAGAGAAAATATAGGAGCTCTGTTGCTGCCACTAACACACTAGAAGTCCTATGGGTGCTGCTGAGAGAAAAATAAGGAGCTCTGTTTGCTGCCACTAACACACTAGAAGTCCTATGGGTGCTGCTGAGAAGAAAATATAGGAGCTCTGTTTGCTGCCACTAACACACTAGAAGTCCTATGGGTGCTGCTGAGAAGAAAATATAGGAGCTCTGTTTGCTGCCACTAACACACTAGAAGTCCTATGGGTGCTGCTGAGAAGAAAATATAGGAGCTCTGTTTGCTGCCACTAACACACTAGAAGTCCTATGGGTGCTGCTGAGAAGAAAATATAGGAGCTCTGTTTGCCTGCCACTAACACACTAGAAGTCCCTATGGGTGCTGCTGAGAAGAAAATATAGGAGCTCTGTTTGCTGCCACTAACACACTAGAAGTCCTATGGGTGCTGCTGAGAAGAAAATATAGGAGCTCTGTGTGATGCCACTAACACACTAGAAGTCCTATGGGTGCTGCTGAGAAGAAAATATAGGAGCTCTGTTTGCTGCCACTAACACACTAGAAGTCCTATGGGTGCTGCTGAGAAGAAAATATAGGAGCTCTGTTTTGCTGCCACTAACACACTAGAAGTCCTATGGGTGCTGCTGAGAAGAAAATATAGGAGCTCTGTTTGCTGCCACTAACACACTAGAAGTCCTATGGGTGCTGCTGAGAAGAAAATATAGGAGCTCTGTTTGCTGCCACTAACACACTAGAAGTCCTATGGGTGCCTGCTGAGAAGAAAATATAGGAGCTCTGTTTGCTGCCAACTAACACACTAGAAGTCCTATGGGTGCTGCTGAGAAGAAAATATAGGAGCTCTGTTTGCTGCCACTAACACACTAGAAGTCCTATGGGTGCTGCTGAGAAGAAAAATATAGGAGCTCTGTTTGCTGCCACTAACACACTAGAAGTCCTATGGGTGCTGCTGAGAAAGAAAATATAGGAGCTCTGTTTGATGCCACTAACACACTAGAAGTCCTATGGGTGCTGCTGAGAAGAAAAATATAGGAGCTCTGTTTGCTGCCACTAACACACTAGAAGTCCTATGGGTGCTGCTGAGAAGAAAATATAGGAGCTCTGTTTGCTGCCACTAAACACACTAGAAAGTCCTATGGGTGCTGCTGAGAAGAAAATATAGGAGCTCTGTTTGCTGCCACTAACACACTAGAAGTCCTATGGGTGCTGCTGAGAAGAAAAATTTAGGAGCTCTGTTTGCTGCCACTAACACACTAGAAGTCCTATGGGTGCTGCTGAGAAGAAAATATAGGAGCTCTGTTTGCTGCCACTAACACACTAGAAGTTCCTATGGGTGCTGCTGAGAAGAAAATATAGGAGCTCTGTGTGATGCCACTAACACACTAGAAGTCCTATGGGTGCTGCTGAGAAGAAAATATAGGAGCTCTGTTTGCTGCCACTAACACACTAGAAGTCCTATGGGTGCTGCAGAGAAGAAAATATAGGAGCTCTGTTTGCTGCCACTAACACACTAGAAGTCCTATGGGTGCTTGCCTGAGAAGAAAATATAGGAGCTCTGTTTGCTGCCACTAACACACTAGAAGTCCTATGGGTGCTGCTGAGAAGAAAATATAGGAGCTCTGTTTGCTGCCACTAACACACTAGAAGTCCTATGGGTGCTTGCTGAGCAAGAAAATATAGAGCTCTGTTTTGCTGCCACTAACACACCTAGAAAGTCCTATGGGTGCTGCTGAGAAGAAAATATAGGAGCTCTGTTTGCTGCCACTAACACACTAGAAGTCCTATGGGTGCTGCTGAGAAGAAATATAGGAGCTCTGTTTGCTGCCACTAAACACACTAGAAGTCCTATGGGTGCTGCTGAGAAGAAAATATAGGAGCTCTGTGTGATGCCACTAACACACTAGAAGTCCTATGGGTGCTGCTGAGAAGAAAATATAGGAGCTCTGTTTGCTGCCACTAACACACTAGAAGTCCTATGGGTGCTGCTGAGAAGGAAAATATAGGAGCTCTGTTTGCTGCCACTAACACACTAGAAGTCCTATGGGTGCTGCTGAGAAGAAAATATAGGAGCTCTGTTTGCTGCCACTAACACACTAGAAGTCCTATGGGTGCTGCTGAGAAGAAAATATAGGAGCTCTGTGTGATGCCACTAACACACTAGAAGTCCTATGGGTGCTGCTGAGAAGAAAATATAGGAGCTCTGTTTGCTGCCCACTAACACACTAGAAGTCCTATGGGTGCTGCTGAGAAGAAAATATAGGAGCTCTGTTTGCTGCCACTAACACACTAGAAGTCCTATGGGTGCTGCTGAGAAGAAAATATAGGAGCTCTGTTTGCTGCCACTAACACACTAGAAGTCCTATGGGTGCTGCTGAGAAGAAAATATAGGAGCTCTGTGTGATGCCACTAACACACTAGAAGTCCTATGGGTGCTGCTGAGGAAGAAAATATAGGAGCTCTGTTTGCTGCCACTAACACACTAGAAGTCCCTATGGGTGCTGTTGGGGTGCAATGCTGTGCTAACAGCACTGCGGTTGGTACTACTGCAATACTGTACTAACAGTAAGCACGCACCAGACTAATCCCCAGCAGCAGCTAATAACACACTAACTGTGCAATCAGCAGCAATGAACGATCAATGACTTAGGTAGCAATGGTTTAGCAAAGAAATAGCCAATGGTTTAGCAAAGAAGAGCAAATCTTTCAGTATCAAGCAAAGACAGAATCAGCAGACTAATCTCTCCTAAAGCCGGAACTCATGTGACCGGGGCCGATGGCGTGGCGGCCTTTTAAATGGTGGGGCGTGTACTAAAGCCCCTGAGCTGTAATTGGCTACAGCCGTCCTGCCTGTAGCCAATTATTGCTCTCCGAGTTTTCGGTAGCGCTGTGATTGGCCAAGCATGCGGGGTCACAGTGCATGCTTGGCCAATCATCAGCCAGCAATGCACTGCGCCGGCCGCGCCGGCCGCAATGCATTGCGGGGCCGCTCGCATCACACGAATGTGATGCGAACGGCCCAAATAGTTCTGGGGCTCGACGAGCGAGCGAACGCCCGATGCTCGATTCGAACATGGGTTCGAATCGAGCACCGGGCCCATCCCTACTCCCAAGCACGATAGCATGAGTTCATGTAGTCTGGTACCAAGGAATGCCAAGAATGTACACTGATCTGCATAAGATTGTTTTATTTGCTTTCAGTATGTAATGATGCAAACGCCCTGGTCCAAGTATATAGTAATGATCCCTAGGCAGCTTCCTTTCCCATAAGGCTAGTGTGCCATCTGGTATTCGGATGTCCCCAGGATTTACATTCTATAATCTGACCACAAGTGTTGCAAACAGGCCCACATGAAAACGTACTGTAGACAGGGGTAAGTAGAGATGACTGAAGCAGAGACAGCAGACAAGAAGGTATCCAGGGTCTCTGTCAGTATGGGAGGATGGTGAATGCAACTGCCCTGTTTGTATGTTAGTATTTAACTCCTGTCTTGCACTTCTGCCGGCAGCAAATGGACCTGCTCAAGATACAAAGCAGAGCTTCTTTTGGGTTTACTTTTATACAGGTAGTTGTTATATTGCCTTTTTCTGCTGTATGTGATAAAGAGAATTTATAAAAAAAAAAAAAAAAAAGTATCCAGGGTCAGGAGAAGCAACAGACAGAGAGTATTTCAGCAAATGTTGCTAAGGGTCAGGCCGGGCAGCAGACCAGAGAGAAATCCAGTAAATGTAGCCAAAGGTCAGTGTACAGTCAGATCATACAGGACCAAACTTGATCAGCTAGGAAACACTAGCACAAGCCCTGAGGACAAGTGGATGATGCTTAAACGGGGTATCTCCTGAACCAGAGACCAATCCCAGAGCTGGAGGTATGTGGCCAGAATAATTAGCCCACCGCTGATTAGGACAGGTCTGCAGCCAGCAACACAGGCTGCATAACATTTACACAGGCTGCCTAGAGGTGACCATGGATGGATCAAAATGTGGGCGGTTCAACAGGGACCGGGCACATTTTGCTCCATGTGTGACCATCGCAGTTGAACAGAAGTCAATCGGCACTTCTTTTTACCCACCCTTTTGGAGCGGATATGTGTATTCTAAAAGGAAAGGGAAATACACCACTCCAAATGGATTACGTCAAATGGATTTACTTCAATATCATCAAAGCAGCAGTCACTAAAAGACTGAAAATGTCCAAGATAAAAATATGTGTGATTGAACTATAAAACCATGTGATAAACAGTATACATAATATAGGTATTAGTCTTTTAGGTATTATAGTGCAGTCACACTATTTTTGTTTTTTATAGATGATCGAAATTTGGCCAGTCTCTGCTGAACCGCCATATTTCGTCCATCTATGGGCAGCTTAACACTGTATTTGTTTAGCCCATTAAATATATCTTTGTTTTGAAAAATTATTCTTCTGTGGGCTAGATCTGATTGCTGTCTCACATGTATACACAAATTATGTGAAGTCTCATTGTATCCCATTAGCATCAAAGTATATAAATAAAAGGGTAAATATGGACACTCCCTTGAGTGTTGTCATGCCCATGTGAGTATAATTCTGTGAGCAGGTGATTCAACATTTTGAGCCCTGTTCCCTCTACCATTAAAAATAGTGTTTTTTATCAAATTTTTGTTGGAGGCTTTGCAATCAAGCAGGAAGCTTATACCATATAATATGGAGCTGTGCACAAATCCAATCATTTTGGAAGGCTGTAGCGAAATTGATTGGTGAGATTACTGGGGACTACACGCTCCTCAATACTGAGTTATGCTGGCCGTAACACTATACGAAAAAATCGGCAAAAACCCCATTTCGAAAAAAACGGACATTCAGCAGTGAGAGCAAATGATAGTGCCATCATGTAATGACTGATAAATCACTCGGTGAACATAAATTAATATTTTTTTGTTCGTTTTTTTTACATATACCTAGTGCAAACTGTTCGGACGGGAAACACATTAACCTTTCAATTTATTGTTCGTTCTGCAGAACATTTCCAAACTTTTTCGGCTCAACAACACCCCAACCATTATTGATTTTGTGCCCATTAACTGGCCGAAAAACGAACAAATTGGCCAAATGACCGAATTTCGGCCGATTTTTCATATACTGTATAGCCAGCATTAGGTCTTCTGAATATAAGAATTTAATCTTATCCCAATCCACACAGAATAGTGCTTGCGCATATTCAATTCACAGCCAGAATAGCCATCACTAGGCAATGGAAGTCTCCTTCCCCTCCTAAGTTAGAAGAAGTAATAACACGATTACCGGTAAATGTGCAGTGCCATTATGAAAAATTGCTTGCTTTAAAGAGCTTAAAATCTTTGCCTTTCATAAATCCTGGAATCCATGGCTGCTCCATCCCAAGGCCTCTGCATGCCTCACAATGTAAAACAGTTCAGTGCATTATTTGTAGATGAGTACCTAATGTCTGATAGACTGTTCCTACTGTAGGTTGTGCTAATTTTTGAATGCACATTCATTTTCTGTACTGGCTTTTCACTAGTTAATAATTAATTCTGGTGTTTTCACTGATTTGTTTCTGGATAAGCGATTTAGTGGTCTTGCCCCTACCCTGACACAGTTTGCTCCCATTAGGGGTGTCGGGGGGTTATGGGGGCCAGTCTACCACCTCCAAATTGCTATGTGGCACCAATACTTACTTCTTTTCATCCTATTTTATTTTCCCTGTATTGTTTGTCTTGACCATGTCATCTACCAATGTACCCTTCCATATGTCAATAGAAGATGTACTGTATGTTGTCTTGTTTTTCGTATCTTTATCCAATAAACCTCAATAAAAATATTTAAAACAAAAAATAATGTTTTTCTAATGGGACTTTCAATTCAATAAGACATATATTAAAAGATGCTAGGTACATAAAACCTAACTTCCACTGTATCTTATCAAGGCCACAAAACAAAGTATTAACATAATTTTTGACACTAGTTCATCAGATAAAAGATGGTCAATGCATTTCACACACATATATGCTTCACTGATCATTTTTTACAATATATTTATATGCAATGATATATATAGATTCTATTTTTTGTATCAATAACCTATATATTTTTTAAAAATATTGGATAATTAGCTAAAAGTCCCATGAAAAATCATTATGGGGTACCATTAGGAAATAGCAGCACCGCAGGCGTAATGTGTGTCATTTGCGTATTTTTCATGCGTTTCCAGGAACATGCGCAAAAAAGCACATTTCTACGAGTGTTCCCAGAATGCACAGTTACGAATGTGACCCTAATGTTCTGCATAGAAGTTAAAGTCGTTGTAAACCCAAATATATATATTTAAAAAAAAAGAATAACCTGCAAGAGAAAGGCATAATGAGCTAGTATGACTAGCATACTAGCTCATTATGCATTACTTACCTTAGATCGAAGCCCCCGAAGCGGTCCTTGTCTCCCCCTCCGGCCACAGACATCACTCTGGAAGGTTACTACCAGGTATCGCCGCTCCGGCGCTCTGATTGGCCTGAGCGGGAGCCGTCAAAGCCGGCATTATCTATTGATAAAACTGGCGTTTTCAGTGCGGCAGCGCCGTTGTCTACGGCGAGCATGCGCCGTAGACAACGGTGCATTCTTTTTTGGAAAATATCTCCTAAACCCTGTAGGTTTAGGAGATATTGCAAACACCTACAGGTAAGCCTTAATCTAGGCTAACCTGTAGGTGCAAGTTGCATAAGTGGGTTTACAACCACTTTAAACATCAACATTAGATGAAATCAACACCAAAGAGGGCCTGATCTCCACCCATAACATTATTTTATGAAGTTACAAAGAGATGATGTGAAGAAGAGAAATTCCATCTTTATGTCATTATTACCTTGTGTTCATCTGAGCTGCCAGCTGCCACATGACAAGAGTTGCAAATGCTCTCCAGGACAGGACAGAATCTATAGCTCCACCAAAAATTTATTTAGTTCCTGCAACATCCGATACAGTTGATAGTGCTACATTTTTGGGTAATACTTCTGATGAGGAAAGTGTGGTCTACATTGCTGAAATGTACTACTTGAGGCTGGGTTCACACTATTGCGAATTGGATGTGGGTTTCCCCACATGCAATTTGCATGTCAAGAGATTGTGACCGTCTCTTAATGGAGCCAGTTCACACATCTCCGGAGCGGCTCCACAGCGAATGTCACAGGAGTCCTGTGCGTCTTCTGGTTCGTTTCAGGTCCGAATTCAGCCAAAAATTTGGACTGAAATTGGATTGAAACGGTGAACAGTGACGCACAGGACCCCTGCTGTGAGCCGCTCCTTACTGCAGTGTGAACCCAGCCTAAATAGAACTAATAAGATAAGCAATGAAGATGAAGAGAGACCAAAGAAAGTATGTGAAGAAAATAACATAAGCAGTATAAATTAGGTCACTGCACAAGACAATGGAGAACACAATCATCACATTTCTGTTTTTTCTTTTTTTTATATATTTTATTGTATTTTGTAAGAGGGAATGAATTACAATAAATCATCATTGTAAAAAACAAATTTCAAGCATAAATTTAAACATATACAAGAGAGCTTCTCGTGAAAATAAAAGTTAATCAATTATAGTACAGGTTGTGTTTTTAACAAAAAGTAGAAAAAAAAACATGTTACATATTAGAATATTTATATTAAGTATAAAATAAAATAAGATACACAGAGTAATAAATGAAGTGAATAATAAATATTAGGTTAATAAGCTGGAATAAATATGAAAGTTAAATACTATAAACAAAACGAGGTAAGATAGGGGGTAGAGATAGAATAGTATTTTAGAATATGATTGAGTAATGGGGCATATTAGTCTGCAATCAGGGCCAAGGTCCGGCTATGTGGCTTGGCGTATCCTGAAAGAATAAATTAACACATTTTCTACCCCTACAATCATCACATTTCTATAGAAAATTTTACAACAGGTCAGGAAAATAATATAAGTAGCTTTAAAAAACATACAAAGAAAATAACAGAAATCGGAAACAAAGGAATAGTAACCAAGCTAGAGGCACTTTTATTATATATATATTTTTATAATCTTTATTGATTCATTTTTCTTTTTACAGTCAATAAACAAACATATAACCAACAGACATGGAGAAAAGAATAAAAAGAGAAAAACAATTACAAAAAGGGGGGGGGGTGGATTTAGTGTCCCCTCCCTTCATGGGAAAGGAAAGGTTGTACTGCTGTTCACTGTGCTATAGTTAACCCATGGTTCACATTTAGCATGGAACTCTTCCAGTCTATTACTATCAGTACCAACCCATTTCTCATCTTCCTGTATCGCCCATTGTTCTATCATAAGTACTTGCTGATTTTTCCAATAGGACAGAATTAGCCCTTTAGCTACACCCAACAAATGTGGAACTATACTCTTTTTATATGACCTAATGGAACTTTGGGTACCATGAAAGGGGCATTGCACCAGGTCGTCCCTGATCGAGGCCATTATTATTTGAGAGATCACATTCCTAAGCTCGGCCTAGAATGGCCTAATTTTAGGGCATTCATACCAGAAGTGAGTATGGGAGCCTTGTTGCCCGCAGCCCCGCTAACATCTATCCGAGGCTGAGGGGTATGCGATGGCCAGCATCTTCGGGACCCTGTACCACCTGGACAAAAGTTTATAATTTGTTTCCTGTGTTTTAGTATTTATAGAATAGTATGTACTAGTCTTAACATATTCCTTTTCTGTAAGTCTGTGAAATGGGGGCCTAACTCTGATTCCCACTCCCCAAAAAATCTAAGGCCTGGGGTGACACTACGTCTGTTAAACAGTCCATGCGAGAAAGAGAGCAAGCCACCATCCCCTGGCTGTTTATGCCAAAGAGATTTAAAATCAGAAAGAGGTTCCGCCTTTCCAATCTCCTTTAGGTGAGCAGTACAAAAATGCTGTAGTTGCTGATACATCCAGGTATCTATTGGAATCTCGCCGTATTCCTCTCTGATGCCGCGTACACACGATCATTTTTCCCGTCGGGAAAAATGACATTTTTTCCTTTGGACGAGAAAAACGATCGTCTGTGGGCTTTTTGCCGTTTTTCCCGACGGAAATTAATCACGATGAGAAAAATTAGAACATGTTCTAAATTTTCTCATCTTTTTTCCATCATTTTTTTCCGCGGCAGTTTTCCCATAGGGAGACACTGCCGCGGAGCCCACAGACGGTCGTTTTTCTCGACAAAGAAAAAAATGACGGGAAAAACGGTCGTGTGTGGGGGAAAATGCCGTTCCCTCGTTTTTCATTTTATTTCATGTCGTGATTCACGGCGGTGTTTTCACCGCCGTGAATCACGATCGTGTGTACGTGGCATTATGCCGTGTACACACGATCGTTTTTCTCTAAAAAAAATAGACTGGAAAAACGAGGAACAGCTTGTTCCCCTACACACAGCCGTTTTTCCCGACATTTTTCTCTTGGTCGAGAAAAACAACCGCGTGTAGGCTCCCCGGCAGTGTTTCCCTATGGGAAAACTGCCGCGGAAAAAAATGCAGTGAATCACGACGAGAAAAATTAGAGCATGTTCTAATTTTTCTCGTCGTGATTCATGCCGTTTTTCTCGTCTGGAAAAATGATGAAAAGCCCACACACGGTCGTTTTTCTCGTCAAATGTAGTTTTTCCCGACGAGAAAAATGGTCGTGTGTACGCGGCATAAGGTCCATCAGCGGGCGTAATCTCCTTTTCCGCATAATCTTAAGACAGCTATTATCTCCATCAATAGCCCAAGATATAAAAAAGAGTAATGACTCCCCCGGGGGAGCAGAAACCCCCTAGCATTAATAATGGAGATATTTTTGGAGCTAGAGATTCTTGTTGGTTAGCTTTAAAAAACATACAAAGAAAGTAACAGAAATTGTAAACAAAGGAATAGTAATCAAGCTAGAGGCACATTTAGGCCGAAATTTTATTATATAATGAATAATTATTTTATTTTATATAATGGTTTTATATTCATTTTTATTATGTGTGGTTTATCTGACTCATCAGTCAGTGTACTGTATGATCCAAGGCCTCTCTCCACCTTGGTATTTCATATTTCATATATAAAGGATAAAAGCATTAATTTAAAAGATTAACATTTTATGCTTAATTTGAACCATAGGAAAATTCATATATCATAATGTATAAATCATAAATGCTTGTGTATCAACTCACACTGTATCTGCTCATACATTGAAGAGCAGTTAAGGACTGAATGAACACAATCTAGTCCACCAGATTAGGTTTTTTTATCCAATGTTTAGCATGGAAATCTGAAAAAGATTTTTAAATAGAAAATACATAGTAAGTGGATCCACCTCCTCATATTCATCCTCTACCTCATGGCATTCTACATGCTGATGGAGGGAAGGGATGGCCTTCTTTGCACAGTAATGGAGGCTATGTACCTGACACTGTAATATAGCACATGCCGCCAAGTCATGTAAATAGGGTGTTTGGCAAAGTTGATATAAAGACTCAGGACATGGGAGTACAGTCATTTATGGATATTTTTATCTTCCATTGACTCCTCATACAAAATTGGCTGGACTGTGGGGGGATTACCTAAAGAAAAGGAGGAAACGTATGCAGAAAGGAAAGTGTCCAGAACTGATTAGCAGGATCACTTCCCACCCCTGTAAACTACAGTGGGGTTTGATTTTTTAGTTTGGAATTTTTGGATTTTATGTAGGATTCTACAAACACCTTACGATCCAAACTCAGGCATATTTGCTCATCTCCACTGGTTTTTCAGGTAATAGCCGAGCCTATCCAAAACCTCCAACTAGGTGACATAATCTTTATTCTACTTAACCCTTTATCATAGGTGTGCACCCCAAAGCTCAAATACACATGCGTGCGTGTACTGTATATACTGTATACATATATATATATGTAGCACCCACTACCTTTTTGGTAGGTGCTAGAATAGGGTTTTCGTGTCTCAGGTGCTAGTATAGGCAAATCTAGGCAGGCTTGTGCATATTGCTACGCCTGTTTGTTTTGATCTGGGACTGGGAGTGTTTTAGAGCAGCAGTGAGTGTGGACACTTGTGCTCAGACTCAGAGATGCCTCCCCTGGTTTTCAGTCAGTAAGTTCTGGAAAAGGGGTTGGACTTGAGGTTCTGAGTGACAGGCAGCTTGTGTAGGAGCTCTGACCAATCCCCAACTAGGATTGGCAGGGGGCGGGCCTCCTATATAAGCTGAGGTAATATGCCACTGGGAAGGAGTCTTCAGAGGAAAGAAGATGGAGCAGTAGTGTTTTCTGTGTGGAGGCCCCTGCCTGGGGCCTGGGGCCTACCAGGTGCTGAGGAGAAAGTCCTGGAGGAGGACCATTCTTCTTCAACACCGCAGAGGAGGAATTCAGGATTAAGAGAAAGGAGTATTGGGACTGTTACTGCTGGACTGTGCGGTTGAACCACGTTTCTTCTATGGACCGGGGACCATGGAGAAGGTCAGTGGGTACACTACAGCAAGTGATGGAACCAGAGGAATCTATTAAATTTAGTGCGGATGGCTGTTGTCGAGGAACTCAGCTTCTGCAGTAGTGGACTATCTGGGCCTAGTAGACCACCAGTTGCCATATGCTATTAGGGTACTGGGCCATCTGGGGGAGGTGTGTGGCTACACCTCTGGTTCAGTGCTGGCATTTGAGTAACTGTTAGTATGTGGTAGAGTTATTCAGAGTGACTCTTCACAGAAAAGCAATCAATTCAGGAATAGTTTGCAGCAAAGACTTTACTCAGGGATCTTGAGGTAATACTCTGCAGGAGTCAGTGCAGAATTAAAGGAGCAATAGTCTGCAGTGACGCAGCACAAAAGGCTGTAACCATTGCTGTGCCTTATTTTCCAAATAGAAATCTTCTAAAGTGCTAAGTGCTATGGACATTCCATGTCATTCCTATTCTTTTCTACTCTACCCAAGTTAATCCCGCAATAAAAATCATGCAAGGCAAAGCAAGTGACTTTTCATTTTGTCAAGAGTGGATGAATGGAGGGTCAGGCAACAGGGTGATGTGTGGATCTTTTGAACTCGTGCTCAGTGCACCGCTACATATATATTGTGTGTATATATATACCGGTATATATATATATATATATATACACTGTATATACATTGATGTCCCCGCGGGCACAGTGAAAGAGAAGAGCAAATCACTTCTCTTATGGCAGAGCCGGTCAGAGGGAGATCTTTTTCCTATTTCCCCGCCAGCACAAACAGCGATAAGGCTAATGCGCACGCAGGGTGATTAGAGTGTGCCCAAGCACACCCTGCACACCCTGTGCATATGCCTATGGCCTTGTTAAAGCTAACTAGCCCCAACTAACTACTTTTCTATCTGCTGTTTCCAACTATATTTTTAATAAAATAAACCAAATTTTACTGTGCATTAATTTTGTGTAATTTTGATAATTTTGTTTGTCGTTTTTTTTTTTTTTTTGCTATTTCAGAGTTCTATTTATAATGGTACAATGTTTGTTACCCCTTAAATATATACCTCGGCCACTTGAAGCCATTAAACTACCCTGGCGTCTGAAAATTTTGTTTATGTATTTATTTATCGTATTGTTAAGTTTACTTTTTGGGCTAGTGTATTCTGTCCCATGGCTCTGGCGCTTAACTGGTTAAAGAGCAATTCCAAGCAACACATAAAATTAGCTAGTGAACTCCTAATGCTATCCAAAAAAATAAATATGTAACTGTGTTAGGGTGGGACTGTCTATTCAATTTATGTAACTGTATGCCATTTTGATGGTACTGCAATCTCTTGTCACATGTTCATTCTCCCTTTTTCTTAATGGAGTAAGTGGTCCAGTAAGCTCCGTCAAAAGGCATTGTTGGGGCCACAGCTCCATGTTCTCATGCTTATATTGAGGGCTCTCCAGTTGAAAAAGAGTCCAGCCAGCTATGCAGATTTAACTAGTGGGGCAGTCAGTTGCAGGAATAGAATAGCAGAATAACCAAGAATGCCCCTAACCAGGTAGTTTGTGTCCCCTGCAGGAAATGTTCCAGCACATTTCCATCAAGTAAATCCTGTGATAACCTGTGAACAAAAATTTATATAATTAATAAAATTATTCTGCATCTTATTTCTATGTGATGGCACCTTGCCATATATATTGGCTGCATTTCTCCCGGGTCCTAAAGCGCGATAATTTATTCTCTTCAGCGTAGAGACATAAGATCTCAGCTTGAGTTGCCATTATTAACCTCTATTAGCATTATAATGATAAATACCTGTTAAATTTATTTCTTTGATCTAGCCTGCATGTCACTCAGCAGTCTTTTAAACTTGAGATCCCCACTCTTTGACTTGACATTTACCATTGTCTCCTCATTGAATACCTTGCCTTCGATTTTCTAAAGCTGGCCAGTTACTATGAGGCCAGATTGTAGTATCAAGTACCAGGGCTTTAGGCTTTCAGACAGCTGTCTATTTTCTGCGGGAAAAAAATGCTATTATTGCGTTAACCACAAAATCTAATAACAAACTAAACATACTCATCATACACTAATACAGTATTTCCTAAAAGATCTGGTAATTACCGAATTCTCCTCCTTTCCAGTCATCATTTTTGTAACATACCGAGCTTCGGAGATGATGAAAAAGATGGAAAAGAAAGAAACACGTGACCCATTCATTACAATTTCAACAAAGGAGCAGGTATTGTGTGATATTATTTTCTCTGAAGGAATGCCCATAATCTTATAAACAGTTTGGGATCATGGATAATAGGTGACACAGATCCACGAATGGAAAGAGCTGCTGAGCGGAGTACCTTCTATTTTTCATTCAGGTTTACACTTTGATGTACCTTTGTTCCGAGGTGTACAATGTGTATTGTTGGGAAACACATTCCAAAGTGTGCTAACCTTCATCAAAGTCATATGATATTTTTTAGCCCACCACAGGGTGCCGCATACTGATATTTACTAAAAATTAAAAATAGAAGAAGATATACATGTAGGGACTGCATTACACAATAGACGATTGCATTATGCTAAGTGTAAATGAATTACTACGATATGCTGTACATTTTCCCTTTGCCCCCACACACAGGCTGGGTAGCCTTGCCTCATTTCAAGTCTAAATGAGGAATGAGGAGTAGGGGTATGAGGTATGTGGCCCCCCTTCCCCTTTGTGGGGTGGTTTCTTTTCTTTCTCCTTCTTCTTCCAAGTACCCCTAAATTAGGGACATTGTGGGAGTTTTTCTAAAACGTGTGCGCAGCATCGCTGGTGACGGAGAGGCCTCCATTTCTCCCTTGGACGGATTTCTTCCCCTGACAGGGGCAAAGTGAGCGAAGGTAAATTCACGTTCTATATTACCTAGTCAGTGGCAGTGACTATTCACCACTGGTGACAGCACAGTGGGCAGCAGCAAGATGGGAAAGGATTGTGCCTCGATCTGTTCCCCCCCCCCCCCATTATTCAAAAGGAGAAAGACTGTTTTATTGCTTGGCAAGAAGAATAAAACTGAGTTGTACCTATTGACTGCGTGGAACTTGGGTTACTAAGCAAAGGAGTCAGGGACAAAGGACTGGACTTGGCTCTAGGACACCTACACAAAAGCCCAATCTAGTCACGGGAGGACATCGGCCGTGGTGTGTATCATCTCTCCTCCAGGTACCCCTAGACAACAGCCATATAACCGATAAAGCAAGGGAGAGGGGTGAGGCCGCTACATACACATATACACACACACAGTATCTCACAAAAGTGAGTACACCCCACACATTTTTTAAATATTTTATTATACCTTTTCATGTGACAACACTGAGGAAATTACACTTTGCTACAATGTACAGTAGTGAGTGCACAGCTTGTATAACAGTGTAAATTTGCTGTCTCCTCAAAATAACTCAACACACAGCCATTAATGTCTAAACCGCTTTCAACAAAAGTGAGTACACCCCTAAGTCAAAATGTCCAAATTGGGCTCAATTTGCCATTTTTCCTCCCCGGTGTCATGTGACTCATTAGTGTTACAAGGACTCAGGTGTAAATGGGGAGCAGGTGTGTTAAATTTGGTGTTATCATTCTCACTCTCTCATACTGGTCACTGGAAGTTCAACATGGCACCTCATGGCAAAGAACTTTTCTGAGGATTTGAAAAAAAAATTGTTGCTCTACATAAAGATGGCCTAGGCCAGTGATAGCGAACCTCGGCACCCCAGATGTTTGGGAACTACATTTCCCATGATGCTCAACTCCACTGCAGAGTGCATGCGCATCATGGGAAATGTAGTTCCAAAACATCTGGGGTGCCAAGGCTCGCCATCACTGGCCTAGGCTATAAGAATATTGGCAAAACCCTGAAACAGAGCTGCAGCACGGTGGCCAAGACCATTCAGCGGTTTAACAGGACATGTTCCACTCAGAACAGGCCTCGCCATGGTCGACCAAAGAAGTTGAGTGCACGTGCTCAGCGTCATAGCCAGAGGTTGTCTTTGGGAAATAGATGTATTAGTGCTGCCAGCATTGCTTCAGAGGTTGAAGGGGTGGGGCAGCCTGTCAGTACTCAGACCATACGCCGCACACTGCATCAAATTGGTCTGCATGGCTGTCATCCAAGAAGGAAGCCTCTTCTAAAGGTGATGCACAAGAAAGCCCACAAACAGTTGCTGAAGAAAAGCAGACTAAGGACATGGATTACTGGAACCATGTCCTGTGGTTTGATGATAAACTTATTTGGTTCAGATGGCGTCAAGCGTGTGTGGCGGCAACCAGGTGAGCAGTACAAAGACAAGTGTGTCTTGCCTATAGTCAAGCATGGTGGTGGGAGTGTCCTGGTTTGGGACTGCATGAGTGCTGCCAGCACAGGGGAGCTACAGTTCACTGAGGGAACCATGAATGCTAACATGTACTGTGACATACTGAAGGAGAGCATGATCCCCTCTCTTCGGAGACTGGGCTGCAGTATTCCAACATGATAACGACCTCAGACACACCTCCAAGACGACCACATTGCCTTGCTAAGGAAGATGAGGGAAAAGATGATGGACTGGCCAAGCATGTCTCCAGACCTAAAGCCTATTGAGCATCTGTGGGGCATCCTACACTGTAGTCATAAAGGGATGGACATGGTCAGCAACAATACTCAGGTAGGCCGTGGCAGTTAAACGATACTCAATTGGTACTAAGATTACAAGAGGAGTCACCCTGGGACTTTAAATGAGGTGAGTATGATTAGCCAATAAAATACCAAAAGTATATGCAAAATGTATTTATTGCAAGTTGTCATTCGTGTAAAGCACAACGACAATAGTAAGCAGGCCTGCTGCCTACAGTTAAAATGGATGCAGCCAGACTCAGTGGATGGAGATATCTGCAGCATATTTGGCAAGTACAGAATCACAGTACAGTGGAACCTCGGTTTAAGAGTAACTTGGTTTGAGAGCAATTTGATTTGCGAGCAATTAATTTTTTAAAATTCTGACTCCGTTTGCGAGTGTTGACTCGCAAGACGAGCAAAATTCAAGCTAAATAGGCCTGCAGTACCGCATTTGGCCTGAGGTACGGGGGCGCAGGAGCCGAGCATTGCCGAACAGCGACGATCACAGCCGATCGCCACCGTTTGGCAATGCTGGGAAAGACACGGAAATACTCAGTTTCCGTGCCTTTCCGATGTTTGTCGAGGTCAGCCGAAGTGTCCTCGGGTCTTTTTGGCCGTTTCCCCCCCACCTCTGGCCGCATTCGGTATTGCATCCCATTGAAGTCAATGCGGAACAAATTATTTTCATTTCCATTAACTTCAATAGGAAAACTCGCTTTGATATGCAAGTACTTTGGATTACGAGCATACTCCTGGAACGGACTATGCTCGTAATCCGAGGTTCAACTGTATATATAAAATAATATGCAAAGTGGTTGAAGGAAAGCTTCAGAATGGCAAAGATGTTTTTATTACAAATTATGTGAGCAGACTGCAGTTCCTCTTTAAGGAGACGATGCATGTGTAGGCAGCCCTGATGTCTGCCGGTGACCCACTATCGCTCCTCAGAGAGCCAAAACAGGGATCTGTCAATATAGAAATTGAAGGTATTGGGACTTTTAAGGTGCAACAACTACACAATATTCAATATAAAAATATAATTTTATTACAAAAAATATATATGAATAATCATATGTACAAATATACATGAACCATCAAAATAAACATAATAGAGTTTCCAAAGTGCATACAGACAAAATTCTCTACATGTTTCGCCATTTTGTAGGCTTCCTCAGGAGTTTGTCATGCAAATACTGGAAACAAAAAAAGAAAAATAAATACATAATGAAATTTACTCAAAATTCAAACTCAAAATTACAAAATTACAAAACGAAATATTTTGTTAGGTATTTTTAAAAAAGGATAACTGAAAACCATAACCAACCCAATGGTTGCTCAAAAGTTCATCTCAAAATTGGATCTATTTATACAAGGTATAAATGACCTTATTAATATCAGTTGTGAGTACATTACCTGTAAATTTTGATGGTACAATCTAAAAAGAAGAATGACCAGATAGCCAATAAGCTATCCCACACGGGGGCGCCCGTAAGGAGGGGATCATATGGTGTATCATAGAGGGGGAGAAATACTGGCACAGATAACCACCCGGATATTACTAGCACAGGAACAGAGGGTCATCTGGGGGAAATTACAAAGAAAAATCTAATGAAGTCAAACAGCAATCTATATATAAGAAAGTAAAGGCGTCTTCATCTAATTATACGGCACATACCCCATCAGTATTTACCTGTTTATGGCTTGTTGATAGTAAAAAATAATATTAGAATAGGCAAAAAGGGGGGCAATATCTCCAAAGTACCCCAATCAGTGTCCACTCTAAAGGAAAAAGAATTAGTGGAAATTACTATAGATATATAATAATCCACTCTAGTTGGTAATCAAAATTTTAGCCATATACTTGCTAGCTGATATATACCTGGTTAATCCAAATGGATAAAGTGTGTCCACATTAGGGCGTCTCTGCCGAAAAACTTGTTTTACAAAACCGATGAATCAGTTTACTAAAAAAATATATATATATAAAAAAATATAAAAACCATTTTAGATTAAAGACCAAGTAAACCAGACAACAGGATAAAAACCAATGTTGCCCGTAAAGAAATCTAGTGCCTAAGTAATTTACCTTTGACTGATATCTAAGAGCGTCTTCTCCCCAGGATGTTGGTCATGCTACTGATTTACAGGGCTGCGATCTGGACTATATACCCCCCTCCCCCTTCCCATTGGACGCACAATGGCGCCAAATCAATGGGCGGAGCGGGCACGTCAGTTCCGACATCCGCCCATCATCAGATCCGACCCGGAAGTGACGATTCCACCACTGAAAACCAGAGACGTCCGCCGGAAGCGCCACCCCGCTCGTCAGGAGAAAACATCCTGACGGGCTGGATGCACCATAAGACGGATCCGGAAGGGGAAAAAACATACCTAAAGTATAGAAAAGGGTAGACTTCCCTTTAAAATCACGGCAGGAATGGCACAATATGTTGTTACATGAAAAGGGCCAGGATATCCGGTGGGCTTGGTCAGATGGCGCTCACATTGTCTCCCATAGGAGAACAAAGAGAAACGCCCTGGGCGCCCATATGATCACCAAATCCCCCCCAAAACAGAAAAGGGAACGCCACCCTAAAAAAATGTGGTAAGCTCCATTGAAATCAATTACATATAAAATAGATTTTCAATAATTTTTTAATTTTTAAAGAGAGCCCCTATGGAATATAGAAATGGTAAATTCAGTCACCTGTACATAAAGACAAATTTAATAAACAAAACTAAGATAACAAAACAAAATTTTAATTGTTTTGGGCAGAGTCTACATATACAGCATAACTATTTTTATCCTACAAAAAGGGTTTGAAACTGATGGACTCATTTAGCCCGGGATACATAGTAGCTCTCAAGGTATGTATCCATCTGGTTTCTCGTTGTAGGAGATTTTTGTCCACATCCCCACCTCTTTCATTAAGAGGTATGTATTCTAAAGCAAAGAATTTAATCTTTGACAAATCAAAGGAGTGGAAAAGACCACTATGTCTACTAATAGGAGTCTCCATTTTTTTCTTTTGAATGAGAGATACATGGTCTCTCATTCTGTGAAAGAAAGGCCTCTTTGTTTTCCCAACATAGAAGGCCTCACAATCACAGATCATCAAATAGACAACGCCAATTGACTGACAATTGCTAAAAAAATTTGGTCTATACGTGACTCCATTAGGAAGAACTATTTCAGTAGAATCATATATAAACCTGCAAAATTCACAATGACCACATGGGGCCGAACCTTTTCTACTCTCAACCCTCTTGATTTGGAGATGGCTATGAACTAGTTGATCTTTTAAAGACCTAGATTTTCTATAGGTAATTTGGGGAAATGGCTTAATATATTTGGAAATAATCTCATCTGTTGCTAGCAAAGGCCAGAATTTTTCAATAATTTTTCTTACCTTCTGATGTTCACCAGAGAACCTGGTAATTAATCGTACCGATTGGTCAGTAGTTTGAGATTTCTTAGGATGTATTAGATCTTTCCTATTTTTATTTTTTGCTCGTTTGTAAGCTTTTTTGAGGGTTGAACGACTATACCCCCTAGCAATTAGTCGAGATTGGAGGGCAGAAGCCTCCGTCTCGAAATCTACTTCCTTACTACAATTTCTTTGAATTCGTAAGTACTGACTGTATGGGATACTTTGTACCAGATTCCTGGGATGAGAACTTGTGGCATGCAAAATGGTATTGCCTGAAGAGGGCTTTCTATATAATGAAGAGCCCAAAGTGCCATCAGAATTTAAGTAAATAGAAATATCCAGAAAATTTATCACATTCTGGTCACAAGTCATCGTAAATTTGAGATTGAAGGAATTTACAGCTAATGAAGACATAAAGGAGGTTAGTTCCTCTAAAGAGCCAGTCCACACAACAAAAATGTCATCGATAAAGCGTCGCCATATCAAGACTTTATCAAAAAACATTTCAAATGATTCTAAAGAAAAAATCTCCCGTTCCCACCCCCCCAGGTACAGATTGGCGTACGACGGGGCACACTTGGTCCCCATCGCAACACCCTGCACCTGGAGGTAGTGGGAACGGTCGAAAACAAAAATATTGTTGGTAAGTATAAACATCAACAATTCCAAAATGAAATTGTTGTAGGGCCTGGCTCCAGGTCCTCTCTCAGAGAGGAAGCCGTCTATAACTTGAATACCCCTAATGTGGGGGATAGAGTTATAGAGGGCTTCAACGTCTATAGCTACTAGCCATGACCCAGGTGGTATACACAGACCATCCAGAGATCTCAGCAGATCGGCAGTGTCTTGAATGTAGGAACTTAAGGAACCTACATGGGGCCTCAGATAGTCGTCTACCAGCTTACTAGCTGGCTCTGTAAGGCAACCAATCCCTGACACAATCGGACGGCCAGGGGGATTTTCCAAATTTTTGTGCACCTTTGGCAGAGCATAAAACGTGGGAAGTCTCGGCCTGTCAATAACTAAGAATTCACACGTCTTCTTGTCTATAAGGTTATCACAAAATGCCCGATTAATGAGGATACGGTATTTTGTCTCCGCATATTTTACCTGTGCAAAAGGAATAGAGCGATACCAACTTTTATTTGAGAGAAGGTTCATGACCATCTGCTTATATTTAATTAATTAATGGATTTAATTAAATATAAGCAGATGGTCATGAACCTTCTCTCAAATAAAAGTTGGTATCGCTCTATTCCTTTTTCACAGGTAAAATATGCGGAGACAAAATACCGTATCCTCATTAATCTGGCATTTTGTGATAACCTTATAGACAAGAAGACGTGTGAATTCTTAGTTATTGACAGGCCGAGACTTCCCACGTTTTATGCTCTGCCAAAGGTGCACAAAAATTTGGAAAATCCCCCTGGCCGTCCGATTGTGTCAGGGATTGGTTGCCTTACAGAGCCAGCTAGTAAGCTGGTAGACGACTATCTGAGGCCCCATGTAGGTTCCTTAAGTTCCTACATTCAAGACACCGCCGATCTGCTGAGATCTCTGGATGGTCTGTGTATACCACCTGAGTCATGGCTAGTAGCTATAGACGTTGAAGCCCTCTATAACTCTATCCCCCACATTAGGGGTATTCAAGTTATAGACGACTTCCTCTCTGAGAGAGGACCTGGAGCCAGGCCCTACAACAATTTCATTTTGGAATTGTTGATGTTTATACTTACCAACAATATTTTTGTTTTCGACCGTTCCCACTACCTCCAGGTGCAGGGTGTTGCGATGGGGACCAAGTGTGCCCCGTCGTACGCCAATCTGTACCTGGGGGGGTGGGAACGGGAGATTTTTTCTTTAGAATCATTTGAAATGTTTTTTGATAAAGTCTTGATATGGCGACGCTTTATCGATGACATTTTTGTTGTGTGGACTGGCTCTTTAGAGGAACTAACCTCCTTTATGTCTTCATTAGTAGGGATGAGCCGAACACCCCCGGGTTCGGTTCGCACCAGAACCTTCGAACGGACCGAAAGTTCGCGCGAATTTTCGAACCCTATTCGTTATAATGGACGCGAACGTTCGAAATCAAAATTGCTAATTACAACGGCCAATATGCATGTTAATGTCATAAAACAGGTTTGGGGACCCGGGTCCTGCCCCAGGGGACATATATCAATGCAAAAATACATTTTAAAAACTAAAGTTTTTTCGGGAGCAGTCATTTTAATGATGCATAAAGTGAAAAAAAAAAAAGTGAAATTTTCCTTTAAATATGGTACCTGGGGGGTGTCTAAAGTATGCCTGTGAAGTGGCATGTGTTTCCCGTGTTTAGAACTGTCCTTGCACAAAATGACATTTGTAAAGGAAAAAAAGAAGCCATTTAAAACCACTTGCGGCTTTAATGTCATGTCTTGTCCTGGCCGCCATATGGCTGAAAATCCTTGAGAAAAATGGCATGGCTACCCCATCACCCCCCCCCCCCCACCCCAGCCCCTTTGGGTCTTGTATGGATACTAAGGGGGACCCCGCACCCAAAATAAAACCCTATACCTACAACCCTATATACTCTGAACAGCAGTATATAGGTGGTGCAAACAAGACATGGACTGTAGGTTTGTTCTTAAGTAGAATCTGAACAGGTACATTATGAAGTGTAGCTACATCCCAAAAAAATCAATTTTTAAGCTTTTTGGAGAACATAGGGAGGGGTTATCACCCCTGTAACATTTGCTGTCTTTGCACATCTGTTCAGAACATGTCACCTCACTTTCCGTCCCAATGACAAATGTTTTTGGAAAAGTGGGGTTTTAATTGAAACAAGGATTGGTGATAAAGCATCAGTAGAGAGGAGATACCTTTTTCCCAAATTAAATCTAACAGGATAGAATTTTCCTTCCTAGGGGTAGATTTCCTCTCACTTCCTGTTTTCTCTTGCCGTTTGCAAGTAGGAGTCGTTTGTAAGTTGGATGTTTGAAAGTAGGGGCCTGCCGTATATACTCTGCAGAAATTTGCCCTATTAGATGTTGGTGTAGCCACAAGACTGGTGGGCTCAGGAATGGGCCCTGCTGTGAGTTAATAGATCAAGATTTGTACTTGCATGCACCTGTTGAACCGGGCAGAAAAATTGGGCCTTTGGTGGTGGTGGTGGTGGTGGTGGACGGTGTTGCCACAAGACTGTAAGCCCTCACAGTTACTCTTGGTGGGTGCAGGAATGGGCCCTGCTGTGAGTTATTAGATCAAGATTTGTAATTGCATGCACCTGTTGAACAGGGCAGAAAAATTGGGCCTTTGGTGGTGGTGGTGGTGGTGGACGGTGTTGCCACAAGACTGTAGGCCCTCATAGTTACTCTTGGTGGGCGCAGGAATGGGCCCTGCTGTGAACTATTAGATCAAGATTTGTAATTACACGCCCCTGTTAAACAGGGGCTGAAAAATTGTGCCTTAGGCATTGGTGCTGGTGCCACAACACTGCAACCCCTCACAGATACTGTACTTGGAGCACAGCAGTCACACCTGTTGCGAAGCATCTTTTTAAAAAATTGTAATTACACGCCCCTGTTATACAGGGGCTGAAAAATTGTGCCTTAGGCACTGGTGCTGGTGCCACAACACTGCAACCCCTCACAGATACTGTACTCTGAGCACAGCAATGAGACCTGTTGCAAAGCATTGCCTAAAAATTGTAATTACACGCCCCAACAGGGGCTGAAAAATTGTGCCTTAGGCACTGGTGCTGGTGCCACAACACTGCAACCCCTCACAGATACTGTACTCTGAGCACAGCAGTCACACCTGTTGCGAAGCATCTTTTTAAAAAATTGTAATTACACGCCCCTGTTATACAGGGGCTGAAAAATTGTGCCTTAGGCACTGGTGTGGTGGCATGGATCATTGAGGAGGAGGAAGAGGATAGTCAGTGAACATAACAGGACAGTCACTCAGCATCAGCATAGGCAGTCTTGAAGGGATGTGACATTATAAATTATTCCGTTATATCCGCTTCAGGTGTCTGGTAGCTGGTGGTGATCCAAGACTGATTCATTTTTATGAAGGTCAGTCGATCAACCGAGTCGGTGGACAGGCGCACCCTATGATCGGTGACAAATCCTCCAGCAGCACTGAATGTGCGTTCGGAAAGAACGCTGGATGCAGGACAGGCCAGTAGCTCAATTGCATACTGTGCAAGCTCTGGCCAGTGATCCATCCTCAGGACCCAGTAAGCCAGAGGATTTTCGGTGGGAAAGGTGTCCAAGTCTGACCTTGCCCCTAGGTATTCCTGCACCATGTATATCAGACGCTGGCGATGGTTGCTGGAACCGATCATACCTTGGGGCTGCGGACTAAAAAATTGTCTGAACGCATCGGTCAGACGTCCACCTTCCCCACCGCTCCTTCTGCTACTGACTGAAGCCTCAGCAACTCGTCGTCCAGGACCAGGAGTTTGTAACCTCCCAGTTTCTGGGAACGCGTTGCACAGACCTTTCTGCAAGGCCTCCCTGAGATGTCTCATCCTCTGCTCCCTCTGCGACGGCAAGATAAGGTCCGCAACCTTACCCTTGTACCGTGGATCAAGGAGAGTGGCCAGCCAGTAATGGTCACTCTCCTTGATCCGAAGAACACGAGGATCCTTCCGCAGGCTTTGCAGGATCAGGGAGGCCATGCAGCGTAGGTTAGCTGAGGCATTCGGTCCGGAGTCTTCTGGGTCACTGAGGATGACATGATCGCCAGCCACCTCCTCCCAGCCACGTACAAGTCCACTGGTTTGTTGGGACTGTACATCATCCCTAAAAGACTGCTGCTGCTGATGCTGAGTGCCAGGCTCCACCTCCATGCTCACACAATCCTCCTCCTCCTCCTCCTCCTCTTCCTGTGTGATGGGTGGGACAGAAGGAACATTGTCTGGATAAAGGGGGCCTTGAGAGACAAGGAAGTCCTCCTCTTCCTGCCTCTGTTCTGCCTCAAGTGCCCTGTCCATTATCCCACGCAGCGTATGCTCCAACAGGTGGACAAGAGGTACAGTGTCACTGATGCATGCACTGTCACTGCTCACCATCCTCGTGGCCTCCTCAAATGGTGAGAGGACAGTGCATGCATCCCTGATCATGCTCCACTGGCGTGGGGAAAAAAAGCCAAGCTCCCCTGACCCTGTCCTGGTGCCGTAGTCGCAAAGGTACTCATTGATGGCCCTCTGCTGCGTGTGCAGTCGCTGCAGCATGGCCAACGTTGAGTTCCACCTGGTGGGCATGTCACATATTAGGCGGTTCTTGGGCAGGTTCAGCTCCTTTTGCAGCTCAGTCAGCCGAGCACTGGCATTATAAGATCGGCGGAAATGCACACAGACTTTCCTGGCCTGCCTCAGGACATCCTGTAAGCCTGGGAACCTGCCCAAGAACCGCTGCACCACCAGGTTGAGGACGTGAGCCATACAGGGCACATGGGTGAGCTGCCCCTGTCGCAGGGCGGAGAGGAGGTTGGTGCCATTATCAGAAACGACCATTCCTGGCTTAAGCTGGCGTGGCGTCAACCACCTCTCGGCCTGCCCCTGCAGAGCTGCCAGAACCTCTGGCCCAGTGTGGCTCCTGTCCCCCAAACACACCAGCGCAAGCACGGCATGGCATCTTTTTGCCTGCGTACTCGCGTAGCCCCTTGTACGCCTACGGAGCACCGCTGGTTCCGAGGACAGAGCACTCGAAGAGGACATGGAGGAAGAAGAAGAGGAGGGGGTGGAGGAGAGAGGTGTGTCACAACCAGTAGTAGCATTTTGGAGGCGTGGTGGCGGAACAACCTCCAACACTACTGCACCTTGTCCTGCATCCCTCCCAGCTGCCAATAGAGTGACCCAATGGGCCGTGAAAGAAAGATAACGTCCCTGTCCATGCCTGCTGGACCATGAGTCAGCGGTAATATGCACCTTACCGCTGACCGCCCTGTCCAGCGAGGCATGGACATTGCCTTCCACATGCCAGTAGAGAGACGGAATCGCCTTCCGTGAGAAAAAGTGGCGTTTGGGAACCTGCCACTGAGGAACCGCACATTGAACAAACTCACGGAAGGGGGCCGAGTCTATCAACTGAAAAGGCAGCAGTTGAAGTGCTAGCAATTTAGCCAAGCTAGCATTCAACCGCTGGGCATGTGGATGGCTGGGAGTATACTTCTTTCGACGGTCCAGCAGCTGGGGCAGGGAAATTTGCCTGCTACAATCGGACGTCGGTGTACTGCAAGTACTTGGTTGTGACACACCTAATTCTACACCTTCAGTCCTCTCAGAGCAGCTTTCAGAGAGGACTGAAGATATAGTGGGGATGGAGATCCCAGCTGATGAGGAGCAAGGAGAGGTCCGCTTTGTTCTTTGGTGTGGGTCTTTTATGTGTGCTTGCCAACGAGCTGCATGGCAGGTCGACATATGTCTGCTCATGCTTGTGGTGCCCAAGCGGCTGATGTTTTGGCCACGCGAGATACGCTTGAGACAAATATTGCAAATAGCAGTGGTGCGATCTGATGCACTCGTCTCAAAAAAGGCCCACACCAAAGAACTTTTGTGATAACATGCAGAGGCAGCGCCCTGCACAGGCGGAGCTCTGCGGTGTGGTACAGTTGCTGTGCTGGCCTCTAGCTGGCCTCCAGGGGGCATCCTGCCTCGTTGGACATGTGACGCTGCATCCTCCTCCTCCTCCTCCTCTCTCCCTTCAGGCACCCACGTGGAGTCAGTGACCTCATCATCCCCTCCCTCTTCACCACTAGAGCAAACCTGGCAGTAAGCTGCAGCTGGTGGAACACTACTGCCAGATTGCTGTCCTTCAGCATCCCCTCTCTCTGCGCGCACACTACTGACTTCCTCAAGCTGGGTATCATCATCCGAGCCTTCGAATCGTTGGGCATCCTCCTGGAGCATGTACCCAACACTGTGCTCAAACAGTTCGGGGGACTCCTCAGGAGGACATGGTGGGTCTAGGGAAGGGGTGGCTGATGATGCCATTGAGTACGCGTTGGCAGCTGCTCTGCCAGTACCCTGAGCCTGGGTGAGAGAGGATGAGGAGGATGAGGAGGGCTTGGTCATCCATTCTACCAAGCCTTCGGCATGATGCGGCTCCACATGTCCAGCTGCCGAAAACAAAGACAAGCGTGTCCCATGGCCACGTGCTGATGACGATGCACGACCACGTCCACGGCCAGCACTGTTGTCTCTAGAAACAGAGCCTGCCTGCCCTGTGTTCTTGCCTCGGCACGCTCTGCCTCTCCTTGGCGGTCTTCCAGCCATTGTAGTCGGTAGTGTATATAGTATAAAAAATAGAACTCCTATGTGTGCTCACAACACACTGTAGGTCCTATGGGTGCTGACACTAACACACTATAGGTACTATGTGTGCTGCTGACAAGAAAATATAGGAGCTCTGTTTGCTGCCACTAACACACTAGAAGTCCTATGGGTGCTGCTGAGAAGAAAATATAGGAGCTCTGTTTGCTGCCACTAACACACTAGAAGTCCTATGGGTGCTGCTGAGAAGAAAATATAGGAGCTCTGTGTGATGCCACTAACACACTAGAAGTCCTATGGGTGCTGCTGAGAAGAAAATATAGGAGCTCTGTGTGATGCCACTAACACACTAGAAGTCCTATGGGTGCTGCTGAGAAGAAAATATAGGAGCTCTGTTTGCTGCCACTAACACACTAGAAGTCCTATGGGTGCTGCTGAGAAGAAAATATAGGAGCTCTGTTTGCTGCCACTAACACACTAGAAGTCCTATGGGTGCTGCTGAGAAGAAAATATAGGAGCTCTGTGTGATGCCACTAACACACTAGAAGTCCTTTGGGTGCTGCTGAGAAGAAAATATAGGAGCTCTGTTTGCTGCCACTAACACACTAGAAGTCCTATGGGTGCTGCTGAGAAGAAAATATAGGAGCTCTGTTTGCTGCCACTAACACACTAGAAGTCCTATGGGTGCTGCTGAGAAGAAAATATAGGAGCTCTGTTTGCTGCCACTAACACACTAGAAGTCCTATGGGTGCTGCTGAGAAGAAAATATAGGAGCTCTGTGTGATGCCACTAACACACTAGAAGTCCTATGGGTGCTGCTGAGAAGAAAATATAGGAGCTCTGTTTGCTGCCACTAACACACTAGAAGTCCTATGGGTGCTGCTGAGAAGAAAATATAGGAGCTCTGTGTGATGCCACTAACACACTAGAAGTCCTTTGGGTGCTGCTGAGAAGAAAATATAGGAGCTCTGTTTGCTGCCACTAACACACTAGAAGTCCTATGGGTGCTGCTGAGAAGAAAATATAGGAGCTCTGTTTGCTGCCACTAACACACTAGAAGTCCTATGGGTGCTGCTGAGAAGAAAATATAGGAGCTCTGTTTGCTGCCACTAACACACTAGAAGTCCTATGGGTGCTGCTGAGAAGAAAATATAGGAGCTCTGTTTGCTGCCACCAACACACTAGAAGTCCTATGGGTGCTGCTGAGAAGAAAATATAGGAGCTCTGTGTGATGCCACTAACACACTAGAAGTCCTATGGGTGCTGCTGAGAAGAAAATATAGGAGCTCTGTTTGCTGCCACTAACACACTAGAAGTCCTATGGGTGCTGCTGAGAAGAAAATATAGGAGCTCTGTTTGCTGCCACTAACACACTAGAAGTCCTATGGGTGCTGCTGAGAAGAAAATATAGGAGCTCTGTGTGATGCCACTAACACACTAGAAGTCCTATGGGTGCTGCTGAGAAGAAAATATAGGAGCTCTGTTTGCTGCCACTAACACACTAGAAGTCCTATGGGTGCTGCTGAGAAGAAAATATAGGAGCTCTGTTTGCTGCCACTAACACACTAGAAGTCCTATGGGTGCTGCTGAGAAGAAAATATAGGAGCTCTGTTTGCTGCCACTAACACACTAGAAGTCCTATGGGTGCTGCTGAGAAGAAAATATAGGAGCTCTGTGTGATGCCACTAACACACTAGAAGTCCTATGGGTGCTGCTGAGAAGAAAATATAGGAGCTCTGTTTGCTGCCACTAACACACTAGAAGTCCTATGGGTGCTGCTGAGAAGAAAATATAGGAGCTCTGTTTGCTGCCACTAACACACTAGAAGTCCTATGGGTGCTGCTGAGAAGAAAATATAGGAGCTCTGTGTGATGCCACTAACACACTAGAAGTCCTATGGGTGCTGCTGAGAAGAAAATATAGGAGCTCTGTTTGCTGCCACTAACACACTAGAAGTCCTATGGGTGCTGCTGAGAAGAAAATATAGGAGCTCTGTGTGATGCCACTAACACACTAGAAGTCCTATGGGTGCTGCTGAGAAGAAAATATAGGAGCTCTGTTTGCTGCCACTAACACACTAGAAGTCCTATGGGTGCTGCTGAGAAGAAAATATAGGAGCTCTGTTTGCTGCCACTAACACACTAGAAGTCCTATGGGTGCTGCTGAGAAGAAAATATAGGAGCTCTGTTTGCTGCCACTAACACACTAGAAGTCCTATGGGTGCTGCTGAGAAGAAAATATAGGAGCTCTGTTTGCTGCCACTAACACACTAGAAGTCCTATGGGTGCTGCTGAGAAGAAAATATAGGAGCTCTGTGTGATGCCACTAACACACTAGAAGTCCTATGGGTGCTGCTGAGAAGAAAATATAGGAGCTCTGTTTGCTGCCACTAACACACTAGAAGTCCTATGGGTGCTGCTGAGAAGAAAATATAGGAGCTCTGTTTGCTGCCACTAACACACTAGAAGTCCTATGGGTGCTGCTGAGAAGAAAATATAGGAGCTCTGTGTGATGCCACTAACACACTAGAAGTCCTATGGGTGCTGCTGAGAAGAAAATAGGGAGCTCTGTTTGCTGCCACTAACACACTAGAAGTCCTATGGGTGCTGCTGAGAAGAAAATATAGGAGCTCTGTTTGCTGCCACTAACACACTAGAAGTCCTATGGGTGCTGCTGAGAAGAAAATATAGGAGCTCTGTGTGATGCCACTAACACACTAGAAGTCCTATGGGTGCTGCTGAGAAGAAAATATAGGAGCTCTGTTTGCTGCCACTAACACACTAGAAGTCCTATGGGTGCTGCTGAGAAGAAAATATAGGAGCTCTGTTTGCTGCCACTAACACACTAGAAGTCCTATGGGTGCTGCTGAGAAGAAAATATAGGAGCTCTGTTTGCTGCCACTAACACACTAGAAGTCCTATGGGTGCTGCTGAGAAGAAAATATAGGAGCTCTGTTTGCTGCCACTAACACACTAGAAGTCCTATGGGTGCTGCTGAGAAGAAAATATAGGAGCTCTGTGTGATGCCACTAACACACTAGAAGTCCTATGGGTGCTGCTGAGAAGAAAATATAGGAGCTCTGTTTGCTGCCACTAACACACTAGAAGTCCTATGGGTGCTGCTGAGAAGAAAATATAGGAGCTCTGTTTGCTGCCACTAACACACTAGAAGTCCTATGGGTGCTGCTGAGAAGAAAATATAGGAGCTCTGTGTGATGCCACTAACACACTAGAAGTCCTATGGGTGCTGCTGAGAAGAAAATATAGGAGCTCTGTTTGCTGCCACTAACACACTAGAAGTCCTATGGGTGCTGCTGAGAAGAAAATATAGGAGCTCTGTTTGCTGCCACTAACACACTAGAAGTCCTATGGGTGCTGCTGAGAAGAAAATATAGGAGCTCTGTTTGCTGCCACTAACACACTAGAAGTCCTATGGGTGCTGCTGAGAAGAAAATATAGGAGCTCTGTGTGATGCCACTAACACACTAGAAGTCCTATGGGTGCTGCTGAGAAGAAAATATAGGAGCTCTGTTTGCTGCCACTAACACACTAGAAGTCCTATGGGTGCTGCTGAGAAGAAAATATAGGAGCTCTGTTTGCTGCCACTAACACACTAGAAGTCCTATGGGTGCTGCTGAGAAGAAAATATAGGAGCTCTGTTTGCTGCCACTAACACACTAGAAGTCCTATGGGTGCTGCTGAGAAGAAAATATAGGAGCTCTGTGTGATGCCACTAACACACTAGAAGTCCTTTGGGTGCTGCTGAGAAGAAAATATAGGAGCTCTGTTTGCTGCCACTAACACACTAGAAGTCCTATGGGTGCTGCTGAGAAGAAAATATAGGAGCTCTGTTTGCTGCCACTAACACACTAGAAGTCCTATGGGTGCTGCTGAGAAGAAAATATAGGAGCTCTGTGTGATGCCACTAACACACTAGAAGTCCTATGGGTGCTGCTGAGAAGAAAATATAGGAGCTCTGTTTGCTGCCACTAACACACTAGAAGTCCTATGGGTGCTGCTGAGAAGAAAATATAGGAGCTCTGTTTGCTGCCACTAACACACTAGAAGTCCTATGGGTGCTGCTGAGAAGAAAATATAGGAGCTCTGTTTGCTGCCACTAACACACTAGAAGTCCTATGGGTGCTGCTGAGAAGAAAATATAGGAGCTCTGTTTGCTGCCACTAACACACTAGAAGTCCTATGGGTGCTGCTGAGAAGAAAATATAGGAGCTCTGTGTGATGCCACTAACACACTAGAAGTCCTATGGGTGCTGCTGAGAAGAAAATATAGGAGCACTGTTTGCTGCCACTAACACACTAGAAGTCCTATGGGTGCTGCTGAGAAGAAAATATAGGAGCTCTGTTTGCTGCCACTAACACACTAGAAGTCCTATGGGTGCTGCTGAGAAGAAAATATAGGAGCTCTGTGTGATGCCACTAACACACTAGAAGTCCTATGGGTGCTGCTGAGAAGAAAATATAGGAGCACTGTTTGCTGCCACTAACACACTAGAAGTCCTATGGGTGCTGCTGAGAAGAAAATATAGGAGCTCTGTTTGCTGCCACTAACACACTAGAAGTCCTATGGGTGCTGCTGAGAAGAAAATATAGGAGCTCTGTTTGCTGCCACTAACACACTAGAAGTCCTATGGGTGCTGCTGAGAAGAAAATATAGGAGCTCTGTTTGCTGCCACTAACACACTAGAAGTCCTATGGGTGCTGCTGAGAAGAAAATATAGGAGCTCTGTGTGATGCCACTAACACACTAGAAGTCCTATGGGTGCTGCTGAGAAGAAAATATAGGAGCTCTGTTTGCTGCCACTAACACACTAGAAGTCCTATGGGTGCTGCTGAGAAGAAAATATAGGAGCTCTGTTTGCTGCCACTAACACACTAGAAGTCCTATGGGTGCTGCTGAGAAGAAAATATAGGAGCTCTGTGTGATGCCACTAACACACTAGAAGTCCTATGGGTGCTGCTGAGAAGAAAATAGGGAGCTCTGTTTGCTGCCACTAACACACTAGAAGTCCTATGGGTGCTGCTGAGAAGAAAATATAGGAGCTCTGTTTGCTGCCACTAACACACTAGAAGTCCTATGGGTGCTGCTGAGAAGAAAATATAGGAGCTCTGTGTGATGCCACTAACACACTAGAAGTCCTATGGGTGCTGCTGAGAAGAAAATATAGGAGCTCTGTTTGCTGCCACTAACACACTAGAAGTCCTATGGGTGCTGCTGAGAAGAAAATATAGGAGCTCTGTTTGCTGCCACTAACACACTAGAAGTCCTATGGGTGCTGCTGAGAAGAAAATATAGGAGCTCTGTTTGCTGCCACTAACACACTAGAAGTCCTATGGGTGCTGCTGAGAAGAAAATATAGGAGCTCTGTTTGCTGCCACTAACACACTAGAAGTCCTATGGGTGCTGCTGAGAAGAAAATATAGGAGCTCTGTGTGATGCCACTAACACACTAGAAGTCCTATGGGTGCTGCTGAGAAGAAAATATAGGAGCTCTGTTTGCTGCCACTAACACACTAGAAGTCCTATGGGTGCTGCTGAGAAGAAAATATAGGAGCTCTGTTTGCTGCCACTAACACACTAGAAGTCCTATGGGTGCTGCTGAGAAGAAAATATAGGAGCTCTGTGTGATGCCACTAACACACTAGAAGTCCTATGGGTGCTGCTGAGAAGAAAATATAGGAGCTCTGTTTGCTGCCACTAACACACTAGAAGTCCTATGGGTGCTGCTGAGAAGAAAATATAGGAGCTCTGTTTGCTGCCACTAACACACTAGAAGTCCTATGGGTGCTGCTGAGAAGAAAATATAGGAGCTCTGTTTGCTGCCACTAACACACTAGAAGTCCTATGGGTGCTGCTGAGAAGAAAATATAGGAGCTCTGTGTGATGCCACTAACACACTAGAAGTCCTATGGGTGCTGCTGAGAAGAAAATATAGGAGCTCTGTTTGCTGCCACTAACACACTAGAAGTCCTATGGGTGCTGCTGAGAAGAAAATATAGGAGCTCTGTTTGCTGCCACTAACACACTAGAAGTCCTATGGGTGCTGCTGAGAAGAAAATATAGGAGCTCTGTTTGCTGCCACTAACACACTAGAAGTCCTATGGGTGCTGCTGAGAAGAAAATATAGGAGCTCTGTGTGATGCCACTAACACACTAGAAGTCCTTTGGGTGCTGCTGAGAAGAAAATATAGGAGCTTTGTTTGCTGCCACTAACACACTAGAAGTCCTATGGGTGCTGCTGAGAAGAAAATATAGGAGCTCTGTTTGCTGCCACTAACACACTAGAAGTCCTATGGGTGCTGCTGAGAAGAAAATATAGGAGCTCTGTGTGATGCCACTAACACACTAGAAGTCCTATGGGTGCTGCTGAGAAGAAAATATAGGAGCTCTGTTTGCTGCCACTAACACACTAGAAGTCCTATGGGTGCTGCTGAGAAGAAAATATAGGAGCTCTGTTTGCTGCCACTAACACACTAGAAGTCCTATGGGTGCTGCTGAGAAGAAAATATAGGAGCTCTGTTTGCTGCCACTAACACACTAGAAGTCCTATGGGTGCTGCTGAGAAGAAAATATAGGAGCTCTGTTTGCTGCCACTAACACACTAGAAGTCCTATGGGTGCTGCTGAGAAGAAAATATAGGAGCTCTGTGTGATGCCACTAACACACTAGAAGTCCTATGGGTGCTGCTGAGAAGAAAATATAGGAGCACTGTTTGCTGCCACTAACACACTAGAAGTCCTATGGGTGCTGCTGAGAAGAAAATATAGGAGCTCTGTTTGCTGCCACTAACACACTAGAAGTCCTATGGGTGCTGCTGAGAAGAAAATATAGGAGCTCTGTGTGATGCCACTAACACACTAGAAGTCCTATGGGTGCTGCTGAGAAGAAAATATAGGAGCACTGTTTGCTGCCACTAACACACTAGAAGTCCTATGGGTGCTGCTGAGAAGAAAATATAGGAGCTCTGTTTGCTGCCACTAACACACTAGAAGTCCTATGGGTGCTGCTGAGAAGAAAATATAGGAGCTCTGTGTGATGCCACTAACACACTAGAAGTCCTATGGGTGCTGCTGAGAAGAAAATATAGGAGCTCTGTTTGCTGCCACTAACACACTAGAAGTCCTATGGGTGCTGCTGAGAAGAAAATATAGGAGCTCTGTGTGATGCCACTAACACACTAGAAGTCCTTTGGGTGCTGCTGAGAAGAAAATATAGGAGCTCTGTTTGCTGCCACTAACACACTAGAAGTCCTATGGGTGCTGCTGAGAAGAAAATATAGGAGCTCTGTTTGCTGCCACTAACACACTAGAAGTCCTATGGGTGCTGCTGAGAAGAAAATATAGGAGCTCTGTTTGCTGCCACCAACACACTAGAAGTCCTATGGGTGCTGCTGAGAAGAAAATATAGGAGCTCTGTGTGATGCCACTAACACACTAGAAGTCCTATGGGTGCTGCTGAGAAGAAAATATAGGAGCTCTGTTTGCTGCCACTAACACACTAGAAGTCCTATGGGTGCTGCTGAGAAGAAAATATAGGAGCTCTGTTTGCTGCCACTAACACACTAGAAGTCCTATGGGTGCTGCTGAGAAGAAAATATAGGAGCTCTGTTTGCTGCCACTAACACACTAGAAGTCCTATGGGTGCTGCTGAGAAGAAAATATAGGAGCTCTGTTTGCTGCCACTAACACACTAGAAGTCCTATGGGTGCTGCTGAGAAGAAAATATAGGAGCTCTGTTTGCTGCCACTAACACACTAGAAGTCCTATGGGTGCTGCTGAGAAGAAAATATAGGAGCTCTGTGTGATGCCACTAACACACTAGAAGTCCTATGGGTGCTGCTGAGAAGAAAATATAGGAGCTCTGTTTGCTGCCACTAACACACTAGAAGTCCTATGGGTGCTGCTGAGAAGAAAATATAGGAGCTCTGTTTGCTGCCACTAACACACTAGAAGTCCTATGGGTGCTGCTGAGAAGAAAATATAGGAGCTCTGTTTGCTGCCACTAACACACTAGAAGTCCTATGGGTGCTGCTGAGAAGAAAATATAGGAGCTCTGTGTGATGCCACTAACACACTAGAAGTCCTATGGGTGCTGCTTAGAAGAAAATATAGGAGCTCTGTTTGCTGCCACTAACACACTAGAAGTCCTATGGGTGCTGCTGAGAAGAAAATATAGGAGCTCTGTGTGATGCCACTAACACACTAGAAGTCCTTTGGGTGCTGCTGAGAAGAAAATATAGGAGCTCTGTTTGCTGCCACTAACACACTAGAAGTCCTATGGGTGCTGCTGAGAAGAAAATATAGGAGCTCTGTTTGCTGCCACTAACACACTAGAAGTCCTATGGGTGCTGCTGAGAAGAAAATATAGGAGCTCTGTGTGATGCCACTAACACACTAGAAGTCCTATGGGTGCTGCTGAGAAGAAAATATAGGAGCTCTGTTTGCTGCCACTAACACACTAGAAGTCCTATGGGTGCTGCTGAGAAGAAAATATAGGAGCTCTGTTTGCTGCCACTAACACACTAGAAGTCCTATGGGTGCTGCTGAGAAGAAAATATAGGAGCTCTGTTTGCTGCTACTAACACACTAGAAGTCCTAGGGTGCTGCTGAGAAGAAAATATAGGAGCTCTGTGTGATGCCACTAACACACTAGAAGTCCTATGGGTGGTGCTGAGAAGAAAATATAGGAGCTCTGTTTGCTGCCACTAACACACTAGAAGTCCTATGGGTGCTGCTGAGAAGAAAATATAGGAGCTCTGTTTGCTGCCACTAACACACTAGAAGTCCTATGGGTGCTGTTGGGGTGCAATGCTGTGCTAACAGCACTGCGGTTGGTACTACTGCAATACTGTACTAACAGTAAGCACGCACCAGACTAATCCCCAGCAGCAGCTAATAACACACTAACTGTGCAATCAGCAGCAATGAACGATCAATGACTTAGGTAGCAATGGTTTAGCAAAGAAATAGCCAATGGTTTAGCAAAGAAGAGCAAATCTTTCAGTATCAAGCAAAGACAGAATCAGCAGACTAATCTCTCCTAAAGCCGGAACTCATGTGACCGGGGCCGATGGCGTGGCGGCCTTTTAAATGGTGGGGCGTGTACTAAAGCCCCTGAGCTGTAATTGGCTACAGGCGTCCTGCCTGTAGCCAATTATTGCTCTCCGAGTTTCGGGCGCTGTGATTGGCCAAGCATGCGGGGTCACAGTGCATGCTTGGCCAATCATCAGCCAGCAATGCACTGCGCCGGCCGCGCCGGCCGCAATGCATTGCGGGGCCGCTCGCATCACACGAATGTGATGCGAACGGCCCAAATAGTTCTGGGCTCGACGAGCGAGCGAACGCCCGATGCTCGATTCGAACATGGGTTTGAATCGAGCACCGGGCCCATCCCTATTCATTAGCTGTAAATTCCTTCAATCTCAAATTTACGATGACTTGTGACCAGCATGTGATAAATTTTCTGGATATTTCTATTTACTTAAATTCTGATGGCACTTTGGGCTTTTCATTATATAGAAAGCCCTCTTCAGGCAATACCATTTTGCATGCCACAAGTTCTCATCCCAGGAATCTGGTACAAAGTATCCCATACAGTCAGTACTTACGAATTCGAAGAAATTGTAGTAAGGAAGTAGATTTCGAGACGGAGGCTTCTGCCCTCCAATCTCGACTAATTGCTAGGGGGTATAGTCGTTCAACCCTCAAAAAAGCTTACAAACGAGCAAAAAAAAAAAATAGGAAAGATCTAATACATCCTAAGAAATCTCAAACTACTGACCAATCGGTACGATTAATTACCAGGTTCTCTGGTGAACATCAGAAAGTAAGAAAAATTATTGAAAAATTCTGGCCTTTGCTAGCAACAGATGAGATTATTTCCAAATATATTAAGCCATTTCCCCAAATTACCTATAGAAAATCTAGGTCTTTAAAAGATCAACTAGTTCATAGCCATCTCCAAATCAAGAGGGTTGAGAGTAGAAAAGGTTCGGCCCCATGTGGTCATTGTGAATTTTGCAGGTTTATATATGATTCTACTGAAATAGTTCTTCCTAATGGAGTCACGTATAGACCAAATTTCTTTAGCAATTGCCAGTCAATTGGCGTTGTCTATTTGATGATCTGTGATTGTGAGGCCTTCTATGTTGGGAAAACAAAGAGGCCTTTCTTTCACAGAATGAGAGACCATGTATCTCTCATTCAAAAGAAAAAAATGGAGACTCCTATTAGTAGACATAGTGGTCTCTTCCACTCCTTTGATTTGTCAAAGATTAAATTCTTTGCTTTAGAATACATACCTCTTAATGAAAGAGGTGGGGATGTGGACAAAAATCTCCTACAACGAGAAACCAGATGGATACATACCTTGAGAGCTACTATGTATCCCGGGCTAAATGAGTCCATCAGTTTCAAACCCTTTTTGTAGGATAAAAATAGTTATGCTGTATATGTAGACTCTGCCCAAAACAATTAAAATTTTGTTTTGTTATCTTAGTTTTGTTTATTAAATTTGTCTTTATGTACAGGTGACTGAATTTACCATTTCTATATTCCATAGGGGCTCTCTTTAAAAATTAAAAAAATATTGAAAATCTATTTTATATGTAATTGATTTCAATGGAGCTTACCACATTTTTTTAGGGTGGCGTTCCCTTTTCTGTTTTGGGGGGGGATTTGGTGATCATATGGGCGCCCAGGGTGTTTCTCTTTGTTCTCCTATGGGAGACAATGTGAGCGCCATCTGACCAAGCCCACCGGATATCCTGGCCCTTTTCATGTAACAACATATTGTGCCATTCCTGCCGTGATTTTAAAGGGAAGTCTACCCTTTTCTATACTTTAGGTATGTTTTTTGTTCCCCTTCCGGATCCGTCTTATGGTGCGTCCAGCCCGTCAGGATGTTTTCTCCTGACGAGCGGGGTGGCGCTTCCGGCGGACGTCTCTGGTTTTCAGTGGTGGAATCGCCACTTCCGGGTCGGATCTGACGATGGGCGGATGTCGGAACTGACGTGCCCGCTCCGCCCATTGATTTGGCGCCATTGTGCGTCCAATGGGAAGAGGGAGGGGGGGTATATAGTCCGGATCGCAGCCCTGTAAATCAGTAGCATGACCAACATCCTGGGGAGAAGACGCTCTTAGATATCAGTCAAAGGTAAATTACTTAGGCACTAGATTTCTTTACGGGCAACATTGGTTTTTATCCTGTTGTCTGGTTTACTTGGTCTTTAATCTAAAATGGTTTTTATATTTTTTTATATATATATATATTTTTTTAGTAAACTGATTCATCGGTTTTGTAAAACAAGTTTTTCGGCAGAGACGCCCTAATGTGGACACACTTTATCCATTTGGATTAATCAGGTATATATCAGCTAGCAAGTATATGGCTAAAATTTTGATTACCAACTAGAGTGGATTATTATATATCTATAGTAATTTCCACTAATTCTTTTTCCTTTAGAGTGGACACTGATTGGGGTACTTTGGAGATATTGCCCCCCTTTTTGCCTATTCTAATATTATTTTTTACTATCAACAAGCCATAAACAGGTAAATACTGATGGGGTATGTGCCGTATAATTAGATGAAGACGCCTTTACTTTCTTATATATAGATTGCTGTTTGACTTCATTAGATTTTTCTTTGTAATTTCCCCCAGATGGCTCTCTGTTCCTGTGCTAGTAATATCCGGGTGGTTATCTGTGCCAGTATTTCTCCCCCTCTATGATACACCATATGATCCCCTCCTTACGGGCGCCCCCGTGTGGGATAGCTTATTGGCTATCTGGTCATTCTTCTTTTTAGATTGTACCATCAAAATTTACAGGTAATGTACTCACAACTGATATTAATAAGGTCATTTATACCTTGTATAAATAGATCCAATTTTGAGATGAACTTTTGAGCAACCATTGGGTTGGTTATGGTTTTCAGTTATCCTTTTTAAAAAATACCTAACAAAATATTTCGTTTTGTAATTTTGTAATTTTGAATTTGAATTTTGAGTAAATTTGATTATGTATTTATTTTTCTTTTTTTGTTTCCAGTATTTGCATGACAAACTCCTGAGGAAGCCTACAAAATGGCGAAACATGTAGAGAATTTTGTCTGTATGCACTTTGGAAACTCTATTATGTTTATTTTGATGGTTCATGTATATTTGTACATATGATTATTCATATATATTTTTTGTAATAAAATTATATTTTTATATTGAATATTGTGTAGTTGTTGCACCTTAAAAGTCCCAATACCTTCAATTTCTATATAGCTTCTTAATGAAGGGATGTGGTGCCTATGAGATACAGGTGACAGGTATTATTTTCAAATTCTCCTAGGGATCTGTCAATGTAAACAGACAGATCCTTGTTCTGTCAGGGAAGCAGAGAGAGATCTGCTTTTTCTAGTGTTTAGGAACAGCGATCTCTCTTTACTCCCTGTCAGTCCACTCCCACCACAGTTAGAAACACCTCCCTAGGACACACTTAATTCCTTGATCGCCCCCTAGTGTTAACCCCTTCCCTGTCAGTGACATTTATACAGTAATCAGTGGCTATTTTTAGCTCTAATCGCTGTATAAATGTCAATGGTCCCAAAAAAGTATCAAAAGTTTCCGATCTGTCCGCTGCAATGTCGCAGACCTGCTAAAAATTGCTGATCACTGTCAATACTAATAAAAAAAGAATTAATAATAAAAACACCATAAATATATCCCCTATTTTGTAGACGATATAACTTTTGTGCAAACCAATCAATATACACTTGTTGCAATTTTTCACCAAAAATATGTAGAAGAATACATATTGGCCTAAACTGATGAAGACATTTTTTATTTGGTCACCAGCCATCTCTATGCTTGTCATGTGTCAAGACAGCGGCGCCGGACGATTCATTCACCGGGCCCCCAATGGCACGGGAGAGCCCGGAGAAGCACCTGATGGTGGCGGGAGGGGGGGATGTCCCCTCCCGCCACCTATAAGAACGATCAAGCGGTGGAACCGCCACTATGATCATTCTTATTGTGCGCAGAATCGCCGGCTGAAGAGAAGGATATCTAAATGATGCCTCTAGCTGCAGGCATCATTCAGATATCCCCCCACAAAGCCCAGGACATCATATGACGTCCAACCAGGATGGGAGATCCCATCTGTGGACGTCATTTGACTATGGGCAGGTAGGGAAGTGGTTAAGGCAGTTTCCCGACTTAGAGATATGCCTTCACTGTGTGCAGTAAAAATACAGACTTCCTCCGAAAAATGCTGTCCAATGTCACTACACATTGTAACGTATGTATGTTGCATTTGGAGGGATGTGCTGAGTAGGGATTGGCTGATTGGCTGAACGACCTCCTGTTCATTTGCACCAGAACTTTCGAAAATCGCAAACGTTCTAAATCGAACAACGCACCCTATTGAAGTCTATGGGACCCGAACTAGAAAAATAAAAAGTGACCATCTTGAAGGCGTATATGCAAGTAATTGGGCATACAATGGTTATAGGGGTCTGGGTACTGCCCTGGGGACATGTATTATAGTTACATAGTTAGTAAGGTTGAATAAAGACACCAGTCCATCCAGTTCAACCTGAGTGAGTGTGGGTGTGTGTCTACAATTCCCCCTATCCCTGTACATTGTGTCTCATTAAGATGCTCATCTATCATATTATTATTTATTTAAGGTACCCATATAGCGACGCCAATTTACGCAGCGCTCCACACATACATCGGTCCCTACCCCCAAGGAGCCCACAATCCAAGGTCCCCAACTCAAATTCATATACTAGGGCCAATTTTGGACAGAAGCCAATTAACCTACCAGCTTGTCTTTGGAGTGTGGGAGGAAACCAGAGTACCCCGAGGAAACCCACGCAGGCACAGGGAGAACATGCAAGCTCCAGGCAGGTAGTGTTGTGGTTGGGATTCAAAACCAGCGACCCTTTTTACTGCTAGGCGAGAGTGCTACCCACTACACCACTGTGCCACCTGTGCATCAATGAAAACAACGTTTGTAAAAAACGTCATTTTTAAATGAGTAGTGATTAGCAGTGATTTATTGATGCTTAAAGTGAAAGCATAAAAATGAAAAATTCCTTTCATTATAGTGCCTGGGGGGTCCCCTTAGTCTACCTGTAAAGTGGCACATTTGTACTGTATATAGAAGCTGCTGCAGCAATAATTGTATTTATAAAGTAAAAAAAATGAAATTTTCCCTGCAAGCTTTCTTTATTTTGTACTCAACTGCTTGGGGAGCCAGTCTGTATGATGAGGTCACAATGTAGTGCACTGGGAACAAGATTAGAGATTTTTTGGATGAATTCTGGTGTCTCCTTTACAGACTTTAGATAAAAGTATCGGGTGTGGAAAAATTGGTCTTTGAGTGTCAGTGGCACCTTTAAACCATAACCCTATAGATGTACTCTTGATGAAAGCAAGAATTGGCCTTGCTGTCAAAAATTGCAATGATATGCACCTGTCAAACAGGTGTGGAAAAATGGGTCTTTGGGTGTCGGTGGGGCCTTCACACCATGACGCTATAAGAGGTACTCCTGATGAAAGCAAGAATTGGCCTTGCTGTAAAAAATTGCAATGATATGCACCTGTCAAACAGGTGCAGAAAAATTGTTCTTTGGGTGTCAGTAGTGCCTTCACACCATAACCCTATAAGAGGTACTCTTGATGAAAGCAAGAATTGGCCTTGCTGTCAAAAATCGCAATGATATGTACCTGTCAAACAGGTGTGGAAAAATTGGTCTTTGGGTGTTAATTGTGCCCATGAAACCTAAAAAAACAAAATCAAAAAACATTCTTCCAGATGAAATCAAGACCCAGAATGCTAGGCAGCCTACAGTAGAAGTCCTGCTGAGATTCTACATCCCAAAAAAACGTAATCAGTGACATCGGCATCAGGGGCTTCATAGCTGCTGGTAATCCATGACTGATTCATTTTGATAAATGTCAGACGGTCCACGGAGTCTGTGGACATACACATTCTATTATCAGTAACAAAACCTCCAGCAGCACTGAATGCCCATTTGGAAAGCATACTGGATGCAGGGCAGCCCAGCAGTTCAATTGCATACTGGGCAAGTTCTGGCCAATGGTCTATTGTGGATCGTCGACTGGAAAGCTCTCCATCTCTGTTTTTGCCCCTAGATAATCGTCCACCATGTGATGCAGATGCTGCCAATGGGATGTTGAAGCTGTCAGCCCTAAATTGTAAAATGCACCACTTCGGCGGCCGCTTTCTCCACCGCTCCTCTCTTGACCAACAGAAGCCTCAAAACTACGGTTTCTACGACACTGTAACTTACCAGAGACGGGAAAAGCGTTAGATAAACTCCTCTTTAAGGTTTCCTCAAGAGATTTCATCTTCTGCACTCTCTGTTGGGATGAGAGGAATTCTGAGCCTTCCCCCTTATAACGGGGTCCTTTCGCAGGCTTTGAAGCATGAGGGAGCCCATGCACCGCAAATTTGCGGAGGCATGAGAAGAAGACTCCTTGGGGTCACTGAGGATTACAGTATCCGGAACTGCCTCCTCCCTGCCACGTACTAATACCAATGGTTCTGGGGATGGAAAACGATCTCTTAAGCCCTGTACACACGATTGGATTTCCTATGGTTTTTTAACCGATGGATTTTTCCATCGGAAAACCGATGAAGCTGACTTTCATCGGTCCTGCCTACACACCATCAGCCAAAAAACCGACCGTTCCAAACGCGGTGATGTAAAACACTCAGATGAGCCGAGAAAAATTAAGTTCAATGCTTCTGAGCATGCGTCGACTTGATTCTGAGCATGCTTGGGTTTTTTATCCGATGGAGTTCCCCACAGACAATAGTAATTTGCTATCGGTTTTTTAACCATCGGCTAAAATTAACACATGTTCTATTTTTAAACACCGATTGAAAAAAGACCGATGGGGCCCATACACGATCGGTTTGTCCGATGAAAAAAGTCCATCGGACTGTTTTCATCGGTAAAACCTATCGTGTGTACAGGGCTTCACTGTTAGATGTATGTCTTCCTCTGCTTCAATGTCTCCATAACTGCCAGAATCCTCCTCCTCTCCCCTCTCCTCTTGTGTTTTCTGTGGTGTAGGAACAATGGTGTCTGCATAAAGTGGGCCTTGAGAGGAAAGAAAGTCCTCCTCTTCCTCCCGCTGCTCTGCCTCAAGTGCCCTGTCCATTATGTCACACAGAGTCTGCTCCAGCAGGAACACAACAGGGATTGTGTCACTGATGCATGCTCACCATCCTTGCGGCTTTCTAAAATGGTGACAGTACAGTGCATGCATCCTTTATGAGCAGCCATTGGCATGGGGAAAAAAAGCAGAGCCAGCCTGAGCCTGTCGTTTTGCCATACTCACACAGGTACTTGTTGACGGTTCTCTTCTGCATGTGCAGCCGCTGCAGCATTGCCAAAGTTGAGCTCCACCTGGTGGGCATGTCACAAATCAGGCGGTTTATGGGCAAGTGGAATTCCCGCTGAAATTCAGCCAACTGAGCACTGGCTGTGAATGACCTCCTGGAATGGCTACAGACTCTTCTGGCCTGCTTTAGCAGATCTTCCAACCCTGGGTACCTATTTAGAAAATGCTGCACCACCAAATTTAGGACATGTGCCAGGCATGGCACATGTGTCAACTTTCCCTGTTTAAGGGCGGACAGGAGGTTTGTGCCATTTTTGCACACTACCATTTCTGGCTCCAGCTGGCATGGCATGAACCACCTCTGGGCCTGCCGCTGCAGAGCTGCAAGGATCTTTGCTCGGGTGTGGTTCCTGCGGCCTCAACTCACCCTTTTTTGAAGCCAATTAGAGCCTCAAACATTGAAAAACATTGAAATCTATGCACCTGGCACACTGCATGTAGATTAGGGGCTGGGCGCATGGATTAGGGGGGGCGGCACCCCTGCACCCCTAAAGAGCAGCCGCCACTGAGCTCAGGTAAGTATTAGGAAGGCTGAGGGGGGCTGCTGCACACAGAAGGCTTTTTGTCTTAATGCATAGAATGCATTAAGAAGAAAAACCTTCTGCCTTTAGAACCACTTTAACTTAGCATATAGTTTTACTCTCACTATTCTGGCAGGGGTTAACAGGCCTTTCCAGCCAATATTTTGTTTTTTCACTCTAATAACTGTCTGCTCTCTATGAGAAAATACCAAATGAGTTATTGAGTGTTAGCAAGTTAGAAAAAAATCCAAACATTCACCTGTGTCTAATACTGTATTTATTTAGCCAACTACAACATTCTTTGCAATGAACCATAGACAACTGCCATCTCCTGGAGCTCTTCTTCCCAGTGTTAGCAAACTATTATGAAAGTAAAAAGTAGACATACATAAAGACAAATGATCTTGTCAAATGGCTGTGATCCTCTTGTATCCCTATACACGAAGACAGACAAATGATATTTTATTGCTTCCTTACGTGCAACATGCTGGTAGAAACAAATGCTTCCCTTTGAAAATATGCTGTTTGCATATTCAGCTTTTTCTCACATTACATTTTGAAATAATTTACTATTTCAGGGTCAGTTCATCCAAAACATTTCAGCTTTTGGTCAATGCTGGGGAGTTAAAGTAAATCTAAACTTCATCTTTAAGGGCCCGTTCACATATAAACAGATGATAGCTGCTGCACAGTAAACCACAGAGAGTTACTGTACAGCAGCCGTCTGTTCCGGCTGCAGTGAGCCGGCGGTAGTGGGTCGCATGATGCGTTTCAGCACATCACACATCTCACTTTTAGTGTTGAGCGAACCCGAACTGTAAAGTTCGGGTCCGTACCGAACTTTAGCTTTTTCCCGAACCCGAACCCGGACTTTGCGCAAAAGTCCGGGTTCGGGTTCGGGTTCGGCAATCTAATTACGCATTTATAAATGCTTCAGGGGCCAGCCAATCACCTTTTGATTAGCTGGTGTGCCCTTAGAGGCCATCATAGCCATGCCTACTAATGGCATGGCTGTGATTGGTCAGTGCAACATGTGACCCAGCTTCTATATAAGCTAGAGGCACACAGCACACACGTCACTCTGCTTCAGAATAGATAGGGAGAGGATCTTGGCTGCTGCTGTTGCTAATAGGGAGAGATTGTAAAATACATGAGGTAGTCCTGATTCTGCAATCTGAGGGAAAAGATAGAGAGATAGTGTAGTGTAGGGCCAGGTTCCTGTTGGTGCTTTCAGGGAGAGAGAATATTATATAGGAGTCCAGATTCAGAGATTAAAATCAGCGATCTGCATAGGTTTACCTGTTTGTGTTGCAGTGCACAGTCTTTTTACACTGCCATGAGCCCATTGTCAGAGAAAATCTAACTTTTAGGGGGAAAAAAAAAGGCACTTTATTGTGCTCTTTTCCAAAAGACCCATAGGGCAAAAAAAATAAAAAATTGCATTTTATTTTGCTTGTGCAAAAAAAGACCCGTTTAGGGCAAAAAAAATAAAAAATTTGCACTTTAATGTACGCTTGCAAAAAGAGCCATTCAGGGCCACAAAAAATAGTTTGCAGTGTGTTATACATATTTGGAGGTGTGTGAAATAAACAATTTCTATATAGTTTTCTCCTACTGTGCTATACTAAAAAAACAAATTTTTTTTGAATAGCATTTTCTGCAGTTCTGTAGCTGTGCGATTCAGCGGTTACGTACTGTGGGTGTGTTCTGCTCTTCCAAAAAACGCCGTTTAGGGGCACAAAAAATAGTTTGCAGTGTGTTATACATATTTGGAGGTGTGTGAAATAAACAATTTCTATATAGTTTTCTCCTACTGTGCTATACTAAAAAAACAACATTTTTTTTAATAGCATTTTCTGCAGTTCTGTAGCTGTGCGATTCAGCAGTTACGTACTGTGGGTGTGTTCTGCTCTTCCAAAAAACGCAGTTATGGGGCACAAAAATAGTTTGTAGTGTGTTATACATATTTGGAGGTGTGTGAAATAAACAATTTCTATATAGTTTTCTCCTACTGTGCTATACAAAAAAAAAACAAATTTTTTTTTGAATAGCATTTTCTGCAGTTCTGTAGCTGTGCGATTAAGCGGTTACGTACTGTGGGTGTGTTCTGCTCTTCCAAAAAACGCAGTTTAGGGGCACAAAAAATAGTTTGCAGTGTGTTATACATATTTGGAGGTGTGTGAAATAAACAATTTCTAAATAGTTTTCTTCTACTGTGCTATACTAAAAAAACAACATTTTTTTTTAATAGCATTTTCTGCAGTTTTGTAGCTGTGCGATTCAGCGGTTACGTACTGTGGGTGTGTTCTGCTCTTTCAAAAACATCCATTTAGGGCAACATCCTGGAAAATATGAGGAGAAGGTCAAAGGGACGTGGTGGCCCCGGTCGTGGTGCTGCTGGTGGAGCTCCTGTTGCAGGGAGAGGACGTGGTGGATCTGTGCCAGATACACGCACAAGTGAAACACCTTCCTCAGGTGCGAGTAGGCGACCGAGCCTGCGGCGGTATTTTGTCGCGCCTAATGAGGCTGTACGAATGTTTAGGCCAGGACAAGTACAGGCGATAGTAGATTGGGTTGCTGACAGTGCTTCGGGTTCCTTCACATTGTCTCCCACCCACTCTTCTGATGAAAGATCAGAGTTGGCACCTGAAACCCATGTCCATCAGTCTTTCACCTCACCCCCTTGCAAATCAGCCAAGCAGTCTGAGCCCCAAATCATGCAGCAGTCTCTTTTGCTTTTTGATGACTCTGTTAGCAGGGTTTCCCAGGGCCATCCACCTAGCCCTGCCCCAGAAGTGGAAGAGATTGAGTGCACCGATGCCCAACCACTTATGTTTCATGATGAGTACATGGGAGGACCATCGCAGTACGTCTCGGATGATGACGAAACACAGGTGCCAACTGCTGCTGCTTTCGCAATTGTGCAGACAGACAAGGAGGGCAGGGGTGAAGACTGGGTGGAAGATGATGTGGAGGACGATGAGGTCCTCGACCCCACATGGAATCAACGTTATGCAGGTGACCAGTGTAGTTTGGAGGAAGAGGCGGTGGTCGCACAGAGCCACCAGCACAGCAGAAGAGGGAGCAGGGTGCAAAAACGGAGCGTCCGTCCCCTAGACAGTATGTCTGCTACTGCCCAACGCAGCAAGGGACCGAGCACACCAAAGCCAGGTCCAAGGAGTTCCCTAGCGTGGCAGTTCTTCACACAATGTGCTGATGACAAGACACGAGTGGTTTGCAGGCTGTGCAATCAGAGGCTGAAGCGAGGCATAAACGTTCTCAACCTGAGCACAACCTGCATGACCAGGCATCTAAGTGCAAAGCACGAGCTGCAGTGGAGTAGACACCTCAAAAACCAAGAAAGGTCTCTGGCTCCTCCTGCTTCCTCTTCTGCTGCAGTCTCGGCCTCTTCATCCACCTCTGTAGTGACAGTGGCACCTGCCACCCGGCAAACAGAGAATCTACCAGCAACACTACCACCTGGGTCACCAACAATCTCCACAATGTCCCATGGAAGCGTTCAGCTCTCTATCTCCCAAACATTGGAGCGGAAGAGGAAGTACCCCCCTAGCCACCCGCGATCCCTGGCCCTGAATGCCAGCATTTCAAAACTCCTGGCCTTTGAAATGCTGTCATTCCGTATGGTGGAGACGCAGAGTTTTAAAAGCCTGATGGCATTGGCTGTCCCACAGTACGTCGTGCCCAGCCGCCACTATTTTTCCAGGCGAGCCATCCCTTCCCTGCACAACCAAGTGGGGGACAAAATCAGGTGTGCACTGTGCAACGCCATCTGTGGCAAGGTCCACCTAACTACGGATGCGTGGACCAGTAAGCACGGTCATGGACGTTATATCTCCTGTGAGGGGGTTAGCTCGGCAGCGGGTGTGTGTGACCCCCGGGATGGGCTCCCCACACAAAACAGGCCCAGCAAACGGAGGTTGTGGTTTTCAAAATCAAAAAAAAGGTGCGGTTTATTTTCTATTTACAGTGACAAAACACAGCAAAGCAAAAGAAACATAACCAAAATAAATCCTGGTCAAGTTGACCTCTGACTAAACATACAGGTTTCCTAACTAACAACTGGGATCAGCCTAGTGCTGTCCTAGTCCCTAAGTCCCTGGTTTAGTAAAAGTCCAAACAAATAGCCACACAGGCTTTGCCTCACCGCACAGGGGTTCACTCTCCCTAGACAGTCCACACAGGTCTGGTTCCAGGCATGAGCTAACACCTAATGAAGCTGGGAGTTCTTATAGAGGCCTAAATGAGCTGACAAGGTTCAGCTGGTCTCCTCATCTCTGTCTGCACGACGCCCCACACTCTCCCTAGAGGTATGAGTCATCCATGAGCCCACTAGCCTTATACAACTCTCCACCTAGTTGTATAAGTCGGCGTAAAGCCTGAATCTGGGCGAAATATATCTACCCCCCTGGATGCAACCAGGTGACTTTACCTTCCTGCTGTCACATACCCCCCCTCTTGTTTTAACCTCGGGGTTGGAACACCAGCAATCAGGCATTCATGTACTCGAGACAAAGCATCCACATTCCCCATTTGAACGCCAGGGCGATGCTTTACTGTGAAGTTGAATTCCTGGAGGGCCAGGAACCACCTATTCACTCTTCTATTTGTTTCCTTGTTTTGAGCCATCCACTTTAACGGAGCGTGATCCGTAACCATGTCAAAGTGCCTACCTAGCAGGTAGTACCGAAGGGAATCTAGAGCCCACTTCACCGCTAAACACTCCTTTTCAACGGTGGCGTAATTTACCTCATGGGACTTCAACTTCCTGCTGAGGTAAATGACTGGGTGCTCTTCCCCGTTCCAGACCTGGGACAATACTGCTCCTAACCCCACATCTGACGCATCACTTTGTACGACAAAGTCTTTAGAGAAGTCGGGTGAGTACAACACTGGCTGGCTACATAAGGCTTGTTTCAAGAATTGGAATGCTGCCTCAGCCTCGGGGGTCCATTTAATCATGACCGACCCTTTCCCCTTCGTCAGGTTGGTTAGGGGCACAGCCTTAGAAGCAAAGTGGGGAATGAATCGCCGATAATACCCAGCAATTCCCAGAAAGGCTCGTACCTGCTTCTTGCTGTTGGGACGTGGCCAACTCTGGATGGCCTCGACTTTGTTGAGTTGGGGTTTTATTACTCCCCTCCCAATGGTGTACCCAAGATATTTGGCCTCCTCCTGCCCAATGGTACACTTCTTGGGGTTAGCCGTAAACCCCGCTTCCCGAACAGAGTCCAGGACTGCTTGCACTTTTGGCAGATGTGAGGCCCAATCTGTGCTATGGACAATTACGTCATCCAGGTAAGCCGCAGCATACTTCCGATGGGGCCTCAGCATCTGGTCCATTTTCCGCTGGAATGTGGCCGGCGCATTCTGTAACCCGAACGGCATTCTTTTATATTGGAACGCCCCGTCTGGGGTTACAAATGCGGTTTTCTCTTTGGCCGACTTGGCCAGGGGGATTTGCCAATACCCTTTTGTGAGGTCAAGAGTCGTCATGTATCGGGCTGTTCCCAGCCGGTCGATCAACTCATCTATACGTGGCATGGGGTAGGTGTCAAATTTTGTAACTTTGTTCAACTGACGAAAATCGTTACAAAATCGCCAGCTCCCATCCGGTTTAGGCACCAACACGATGGGACTAGACCAATCACTTTGGGACTCCTCTATCACCCCTAAGTTCAGCATTTTCTGTACTTCCTCCCGTATTGCCTCCCGTCGAGCCTCTGGGATCCGATAGGGTTTTAACTTCACCCTTTCACCGGGCGGGGTAATGATGTCATGCTCTACCCCAGATGTTTGTCCCGGCAGCTCAGAGAATACCTCCTTGTTGCGAAGCACAAACTCCTTAACCTCCTGTTGTTGGGGTTGTGACAAGGTGGCTGCTATTCCAACCTCAGGAATCACGCAACCAGTTTGAGCTGGTGACCAAGTGTCTGCGACTAGGGACTCTCTATCCCTCCAGGCTTTCAACAGATTAACGTGATAGATCTGTTCGGGCTTTCGCCTTCCTGGTTGTCTGACCTTGTAATTCACTTCGCTCACTTTTTCCATTATCTCGTAGGGGCCTTGCCATTTGGCAAGGAATTTACTTTCAACCGTAGGGACAAGTACCAATATCCTATCCCCCGGGGAAAAGGTACGGGTCTTGGCTCCACGGTTGTACACTCTCTGCTGTGCCAACTGCGCTTGGGCCAAATGTTCCTTCACGATGGGCATTACCTGTGCAATTCGATCTTGCATCAGGGCGACATGCTCAATCACACTCCTGTGGGGAGAACTCTCACTTTCCCAAGTTTCCTTGGCAATATCCAACAGCCCTCTTGGGTGTCTCCCATACAGTAACTCAAAGGGGGAGAATCCCGTAGAGGATTGGGGCACCTCCCTAATAGCAAACATCAAATAAGGAAGTAAACAGTCCCAATCCTTTCCATCTCTATCCACCACTTTCTTCAACATTTGTTTTAGGGTTTTGTTGAATCTTTCAACCAGCCCATCGGTTTGGGGGTGATACACAGACGTACGCAATTGCGTCACTTTGAACAATTTACACAGCTCTTTCATAACCCGGGACATAAAGGGTGTACCTTGGTCCGTAAGCAGTTCTTTACAAATACCCACCCGGCTAAAAACAAGAGATAGCTCTTTGGCTATGGTTTTGGCCGAGGTATTTCGGAGAGGGATCGCTTCTGGATAACGGGTGGCATAGTCCATTATAACTAATATGTACTGGTGCCCCCTAGCGGACTTGATTATAGGACCTACCAAATCCATGACGATCCTCTCAAACGGGACCTCAATGATGGGTAGAGGGACCAGCGGGCTACGGAAATGTGGCATCGGGGCCAACCTCTGACACACAGGGCAGGAGGAACAATAATTTTCTACGTCCTTCATCACCCCCGGCCAATAGAATCTCTGTAATACCCTCTCTCGGGTTTTCTCTGTCCCCAGATGACCTCCAAGAATGTGCCCATGGGCCAACTCCAACACCAACTTCCTGTAAGGTTTGGGCACCACAAGCTGCTCAACGGTTTCTTCTGCCCTTTTTGCCACCCGATACAGTAGGTCCTTCTCTACGCTGAAGTATGGGTAAGTGCAGGTATTATCTGGGTTCACTAACTCACCATCTATTTTCACTACGTTTTCCCGTGCCTTTATTAGGGCGGGGTCTTTCAACTGTTCTGTGGCAAAGTTTTCCCTGTGAACCTCAAGATCAGAAAACTCCACAGACGGTAGGTTTTCATCTGAGGAGGTGGGCTCCTCTCCAGTTTCTTGAGTCTCCCCTGCCAATACTGATAAGGGAAATTCCGGAGAGTCCTCACCACTCTCAGGGGAGTTCTGGCTATCACATTCCTGGTACATAGGGGCACCAGTGAGGGGCTCAGGATCATCCCACAGTTCCCAGAACTTCGGAAAATCCCTTCCCACAATGGCGTCATGCGGTAACTGAGATACTAAGCCCACTGGATGAGAGAGGGTACCTTTGGGGGTCTCGAAACACACTGTAGTCACTGGATACTCTCGGGTGTCCCCATGCACACAAATAACAGCTACCTTGCTATTCCCAGAGACCTCTGTTTTAACTAACTCAGCCTTTATCAGGGTCACAAGGCTACCTGAATCCAGCAATACCACAACATTTCTACCATTAACACACATTTTGCATAAATGTTTCTCAGTTCCTCGAATGGCAGTGCATGCGACTGTCGCACACAGCGACTGACGTCTGCCCGTCAGAAAGTCACACTGCATGGGTTCCTCCACAACCGGGCAATTGGCTGCAATATGTCCCGCTTGCCGGCAGCGGTAGCAAACGATCCTTCTTGCCGCCTCTTGAGCCGCTGATTTCCCAGGCTGTTCTCGCCAAACTTGGGGTAGAGCTCCCACCCTCTCACTCTCTCCACCCTCACCCCTTGGAATCCTCTTATCCGCCCCTGGGGATGGTCTGGTCTTAGGGTGGAAAGTCCGAGTGTCTCTGGAAGAGGCCGTCAGGTTCTCTGTAGCCAAGTATTTCTCCACACGATCCACAAGACCATCGGCCGTCTCTGGGTCTCCATGGCTTACCCACTTTTGGATGGCAGTAGGAAGAGCTCTCAAAAACCGATCCATTACAACACGTTCCACAATCTTTGGTGCGGACAAAGTCTCTGGCTGTAGCCACTTTCTGCTCAGGTGAATGAGATCATACATTTGAGACCTGGGGGGTTTTCCAAGCTGGAAAGTCCAGTTATGCACACGCTGAGCCCGGACAGCCTGGGTGACACCCAGCCTTGCCAATATTTCAGCTTTTAGCATCACATAGTCTTTTGCTTGGTTAGGCTCTAGGTCATAGTAAGCTTTCTGCGATTCACCAGTTAACAGAGGAGCCACCAGTCCAGCCCACTGCTCCTCAGGCCACTTTTCTCTTTCAGCGGTCCTTTCAAATGTGGTCAAAAATACCTCTGGATCATCCTCTCCAGTCATTTTTGTCAATAAACGACTCACCCCAAAGGACGCGGTATTAGTGGGACGGCTTTCCTCACTGGTCTGCGGACGTTGCTGCATTACTGCTTCCATCTGTTGTTGTAGTCTCTGCTCTTGCTTCTGCAACAGGTCTATGAAGCGGGCCTCAGATTGCTGCTGGGCTCGTTGCTGAGCCTCCAGACTCTGTTGCAAAGTTGCGTTTGTCTGCTGCTGGGCTGCAAGGCTCCTTTGCAAACCTGCATTTGTCTGCTGTTGATTGGCATTTGCTAGAGCCAGCTGCTTCAGTATCTCCTCCATGCTGGCTTAAAAAAAACTGCCACTGGTTCTCCACCAACTGTGAGGGGGTTAGCTCGGCAGCGGGTGTGTGTGACCCCCGGGACGGGCTCCCCACACAAAACAGGCCCAGCAAACGGAGGTTGTGGTTTTCAAAATCAAAAAAAAGGTGCGGTTTATTTTCTATTTACAGTGACAAAACACAGCAAAGCAAAAGAAACATAACCAAAATAAATCCTGGTCAAGTTGACCTCTGACTAAACATACAGGTTTCCTAACTAACAACTGGGATCAGCCTAGTGCTGTCCTAGTCCCTAAGTCCCTGGTTTAGTAAAAGTCCAAACAAATAGCCACACAGGCTTTGCCTCACCGCACAGGGGTTCACTCTCCCTAGACAGTCCACACAGGTCTGGTTCCAGGCATGAGCTAACACCTAATGAAGCTGGGAGTTCTTATAGAGGCCTAAATGAGCTGACAAGGTTCAGCTGGTCTCCTCATCTCTGTCTGCACGACGCCCCACACTCTCCCTAGAGGTATGAGTCATCCATGAGCCCACTAGCCTTATACAACTCTCCACCTAGTTGTATAAGTCGGCGTAAAGCCTGAATCTGGGCGAAATATATCTACCCCCCTGGATGCAACCAGGTGACTTTACCTTCCTGCTGTCACACTCCCTAATAGCACACTGGGTAAATGCAGTGGCGGCTGGGCCTGAGGCAGATAGCAGTTTGGCGCATGTCCTTCCACCACCGAGGATTGCAGGGTGCTTCAGTTTGCCTCCTGTTGCTAACTCCTCCTACTCCGCTTCCTCATCCTCTACCGCCTCCTCATCCGGTCAGCGTAACACCTTCACCACCAACTTCAGCACAGCCAGGGGTAAACGACAGCAGGCAGTTTTAAAACTTTCCTGTTTGGGGGAAAAACCCCACACCGCGCAGGAGTTGTGGAGGGACATGGAACAACAGACCAATGAGTGGTTGCTGTCAGTGAGCCTCAAGCCCGGCCTGGTGGTGTGCGATAATGGGCGAAATCTCGTAGCAGCTCTGGGCCTAGCCGGTTTGACGCACATCCCTTGCCTGGCGCATGTGCTGAACTTGGTGGCCCAGAGGTTCCTTAAAAATTACCCCAATATGCCAGAGCTGCTGCAGAAAGTGCGGGCTGTGTGTGCACACTTTCGGCGTTCTCACCCTGCTGCTGCTCGCCTGTCAGCGCTGCAGCGTAACTTCGGCCTTCCCGCTCACCGCCTCATATGTGACGTGCCCACAAGGTGGAACTCCACCTTGCACATGCTGGCCAGACTGTGCGAGCAGCAGCAGGCGATAGTGAAGTTTCAGCTGCAGCAATCACGCGTGAGTTGCTCTGCGGAACAGCACCACTTCACCACCAATAACTGGGCCTCCATGCGAGACCTGTGTGCCTTGTTGCGCTGTTTCGAGTACTCCACCAACATGTCCAGTGCCAATGACGCCGTTCTTAGCGTTACTATCCCAGTTCTATGCCTCCTTGAAAAAACGCTTCGGGCGATGATGGAAGAGGATGTGGCACAGGAGGATGAGGAGGAGGAGGAGGAAGCGGGATCATTTCAAAGGCTTTCAGGGCAGTCTTTCACAAGTGGCTACGAGGGTGGGTTCCTGCACCAACAAACGCCAGGTACACAATTGTCCGGCAGAAAGGGCACAGTTCTGGAGGATGACGAGGTGGAGGAGGAGATGGAGGAGGAGGAGGAGCCATTTTCACAGCAGGGTGGCACCCAGACCAGCTCGTGGCCATCACTGGTGCGTGGCTGGGGGGATACAGAGGACACAGACGATACACCTCCCACAGAGGACAGCTTTTCTTTGCCTCTGGGCAGCCTGGCACACATGAGCGATTACATGCTGCAGTGTTTCCGCAATGACCGCCGAGTTGCCCATATTTTAACTGGTGCTGATTACTGGGTGGCCACCCTGCTGGATCCCCGTTACAAGGACAACGTACCGTCCTTAATTCCCTCACTGGAGCGGGATCGTAAGATGCGCGAGTACAAGCGCACGCTGGTAGACGCGCTGCTGGTGGCATTCCCACCTGACAGCGGGCGTACGGTGGAAGCACAAGGCGAAGGCAGAGGAGGAGGAAGAGGTCGCCAACGCAGCCGGGGCACCGGCTGCACCTCAGAAGGCAGGGTTAGCATGGCTGAAATGTGGAAAAGCTTTGTCAGCACGCCACAACAACCAGCACCACCAGCTGAGATGGAACGTCTTAGCAGGAGGCAGCATTTCACCAACATGGTTGAGCAGTATGTGTCCACAGGCCTACACGTACTGGATGACGGGTCTGCCCCCTTTAACTTCTGGGTCTCCAAATTGGGCACATGGCCTGAGCTTGCCCTTTATGCCTTGGAGGTGCTGGCCTGCCCTGCAGCCAGTGTATTATCTGAACGTGTATTTAGCACGGCAGGGGGGCGTTATCACAGACAAGCGCAGCCGCCTGTCCAGAGCCAATGTGGACAAGCTCACGTTCATTAAAATGAACCAGGCATGGATCCCACAGGACTTGTCCGTACCTTGTGCAGAATAGACATGTATACCGGTGTTGTGACAAAAACTGTCCGGCCATCGGATTGTGTCCGGCCCATACTGCGAAGGCGCAGTGCTTGCGCAGTACAGAGGACAAGGAGATTCACAAAATCTCCGAAGATGAACGGCGCCTGCGCCGTGAGTGCAGGTTCAAGCCCCACCATCCAAGTGGACATACGGTAGCACATAGTAACAGGGCCCCTCACGGGTTCGGTTCGATCGCCACGCTTCGGGCACGGCCTCACTTGGCTCGGCTTGAACCACGGATGGTGTGGCCTTCACCTGAACTCACCACGCAGGCGCCGTTCGTCTTGGGAGATTTTCGAAATCCCCTTGTCCTACATACTGAGCAAGCGCAGTACAGGGTGGACACTATTTGACGGGGGACAGAATTCGACACATCACCGGCCTTACCCAGCCATTGTTGTATTTTTGAACCAGTGTTGGCTACCTCGTCCTCCTCCACCGCCGCTTCCACCTACACAGCCACATCCACCACCACCTCAACCTCCTACTCCATATGGACCTCATCCTCCTAGGTCAAGATTATAATTTTTATTTTATTTTTTTGTAGCGCACAGATCCTTTCCCCCTTACCTGCCTTTATGTTGTTGGCTCCTCGCAGGAGGGAGAAAGGCACACCGCAGTACCAGCCCGTACCCTCCTATATAAAGAGGTTGAGTGGTGTACTTGACGGGCCGTGTCCACAGCCGGAGTCAAAACTCCTCCAGAGGATGATTCTCACCTCTACTGTAGGTAGAGGCAAGTCCTTTGTTTTCCAGTAAAGTCAATGTCCACACCAGCTGAAATTACAACTCTTATTCTCTCATGGCAAAATAAACTCTACTCGGATAGAAAAGGTTAGAGCAAAGAAACAGGACAGCTTAAGGTGTGGAGGAGGTCCAGGCACAAACGTAGCACATTCACTTCACTGCTTAGGATTCTCAAACAGTTTTAGGTGCACGGTCTCTGCCACAGACCTTGAGGTTGGTCTCTGCCACACACCGGGTGTACAAGGCCCCTGCCACGGACCTGGAGAACTTTGGTCTCTGCCACAGACCAGGGTGTATAAGGCCCCTGCCACGGGCCGGGTGAATAAGGCCTCTGATACAGTCAAGATGACCTTGAGCTTCTCCTTCTACAAACCTAGCCCATATCAAGGGGAAGACATGTCTCCAGGGAGTCAACAGACCCTTCCTTCACCGTGACTCCCGCATCGGTCCATCAGAATGATCCTCCCTTCCCTGGAACATGGTCCCCTACACGAGGCGGCACCCTAAGACTCCTCGACCCTTAGCGGACTCCAGACGAAGGCTCTGGACTCCAGGCTTTACTCCCGCACCTAGGCCTCCATACCCAGGGCAGCAGGAACTCCAGGATAGTACCTCACCCCAGGCTAAAGGTACCCGAGATGGAACAGGAACACATGCACCCAGGCCGAAGGCACCTGGGCGTGGACCCCACTGGACATTAGCCCCCAGGCCAAAGGTCTGCCTCTTTTATATGCTCTCCCGGCATGCACAGCAGGTTCCCCGCCCCGCTGTACTACTGCCAAGAGGGGACACAAAAGGCACAGCACTGTATCGGCGGTTCAACCCTAGCCTACCATGGCAGCGCCACCTGTAGGCCGCAGGGAACTGCACACCAATACTGTCCCCCGAGGACAAAATGGTCCATGAATCCTACAGAATTAGGGTGTTTGAGCCTATTTACCACTCAAACACTTCCCTTAAATTTAGCACCCCGCTACATTTTTATTTCAAAGTATTTTATTTTCCCACTAGCTTATCCTTTAAATTGAATAATTTATTCCAGAAAGGGCGTATTCTGGGGCATTCCCACCATATGTGTGGCATCGTGCCGTTGAGTTTCTGAGGTTCTTAATGACTTCCCGTACCTCTTCTGCTGAAAAGGGGGCCTCCAGCATATTTTTTTATTTTTTTTATGTTATTTTAAGTTATTTCCCTATCCACATTTGTTTGCAGAGCACTTGCCATGCTCTTAACAACATTTTGCTGCCATTTGCAGCCCTCTAGCCCTTTCCATTACTTTTTTAGAGCCTTTTTAGTCCTTAGAAGTCCGGGTCCCCATTGACATCAATGGGGATCGGGTTCGGGTTCGGGTTAAAGTTCGGTCCCGAACCCGAACTTTTTTCCGAAGTTCGGCCGAACCCGTCGAACCCGAACATCCAGATGTCCGCTCAACTCTACTCACTTTCTTTTTTCGGAGATGGGTCTCCCCCGTCAGGGTGATTTATGGGTTCTGTCTTGGCCCTCCTGCCATATTCACAGCATATTGAATGTCAGATACTAAAGCATCTGTACATGTATATCTTTTCCTTTGGGAACCTTTGGTTGGATTCTGGACGGAGAGTGGTTCTTATATACATCCACATTAGAAAGGACTCCCGCTGATTTGGAATCATTCAGGGTAACTTATCCTGTATTTACCACCATTGCTCCCCCTCCTTTCCATCTCCAGTAGCTGAATACCTTTTGTTGTGGAAAAGGTGAACCAATTGGTTACAACCTAGTATAACACAACCAAGGTAAATATTCCATACATAGACAAGCTAGTTCCTGTCTGAATGGTTTAGGTTACTCAACTATTCCTTATGTTTTAGGTGTTTTTCTCACCTTCCTCCTATTGTCACATAACGTCCCACAAGCTCGGCTTCTATTGAAACTCTCGTACTCAATTGACTCGTCAAGTTCCTGTTTTTAAGCATCTGGTAGGCCTGTCCCCCTAATTTAATACATAGATGTAGCGGGGTCTTTAAATTTAGGTGGGGTACACCTGGGTGGAAGTCCAGGTGTGTAAGTATGGGAGTAATGACCATTTGTATTCGTGGAGGATTGGGCGGTGTAATAATCTCCTTGGCCTGTGGGTGGCGGGGTACCCGCAGGCTCAAGGTAGATTCACTGCCATAGTGCTGTCCTTTTTTTGTCCCTTCTCGGAGATGGTATGGCGAGGGCGGGGAACCTGCCGTGGCGTCATGGGAGGGGATAAAAGGGGGAGACGCCCTGGTCATGAGTTCTTGCTCTTCTGGAGGTTCTTATTCACGCACTCAGGCACCTTAGGCCTAGGGGCGGGCGGTTCCGGATTCCGGCTCAGGTGCCCTAGGCCTGACCGGAATGGAGTTGGAGTCCATCTCAGGCACCTTCAGCCTGGGGTGAGGTACTAAACCAGGAGGCCTGGGGTCCAGTGACTTCGACTGGGTCCCGCGAGGGTGGAGAAGTCCGAGGGTCCCTGAGGTGGATGGGGCCCATGTCTGAGGTGAGGAGGCCGGGGAGGTTACCCATTCGGAGAGTCTGGAGCAGCATCAACCCAGTGACGGATGGGCCTCTGGTAACTCCCTTGGAGGGACATCTTCCCCTGACAGGGGCCACAACACAGCGAAGGTACTCCTATCTATGTTCTCTTGAGTCGCTGGTAGAGACTCTCAAATTCTAAGTCCTTTCTAGCCAAGGCTATAGTAACCGCTGGCGAGATCGCAGTGGTTTAGCTGACAATCAGGACAGTGCCTTGACCTGCTCATCCCCTGTATCAAAATGTTATCAAGTCGCAACCAGTTGGCTACTGAAGCACTGTTTATTGTGAGATATGCAATGAAACAAGAGTTGGACTGTGATTGGTGTGTGGAACTCAGGTTAATGGGAGCAAAGGGAAGTGTTGGCACAGCAGGACTTAATCCTTTACAGAAGCACACAGGCCCGAGGAAATATCTGCTACTGGCCTTCACCTCACCCATAGCTATGGGGAGGACATGGGCCGTAGCGCATCTCACCCTATCGTGTGTGATACCCCTAGAAGAAAGAGATGGGGTGAGGTCGCTACACGTGGGGGCTCGTGAGTCCGGGATGATGTGTGTTTTGACTTTGGAAGTAAGAATGGCTGTGTCTGGACTTTGCTGCCCGGAGGAGTTCCGAGCAGGTCGGCCATGTGATCGGCCAAAGTGCATCCCTGCTCAAAGTTGTGGAAATGACCCTAAGACGGGAAAGGCCCATGCGGAGGAGCGAGAAGAGGGAGAAGTCCAGCCGTGTGACATACTACATGTGGGGGCTTTTACTGCACTGCGCCATGAGGCACCCCGTGACTACACAGTTCGTGGGCGGAGTTTGATGGAAGCCCGCAAAAACATGCAAGTCGTGGGAGGAGTCTGGCCATGTGGAGGAACTCACGTGGAGACTTCGGCGCGTGGTCAGTGCGTAATGGAGCAGCAGACAGTCGGGATGGCCTCAAGCTCCCCGTGGATTCCGGTTCCCTACCCCACGAAGATGACTACCTTTGCTGCTCCCCTTACAGACACGGGGATAAGACTCAGGCCCAGAGGACAGTTGGCTCTGTACACCTGCAGAGACACGGAGGCCCTCGGCGTGATCTGTCCCGGATGCTCGGGACTGGTGGTTCACCTGAAGCCATTCGGGCGTTGCGAGGCATGCAAAGAGTTCTTGTTCGAGGTGGAGCCATACACAGTAAGGCCCCGGGCCCTTCGCCTCAACAGCCTCACAGGTACCGCTACTCTGGAAGGGGAGATTTAGGCCTTTGCGGAGGTTCCCGTACGCACTGACCAGGGCGATGTGACTGCCCAATCAAAGACTGAGAAGGAAAAATCCGAGGATGCTGCTTCGGTCACCACAGATTCTCTGCTCCCACCACAGAAGAGGAAAGTCGGCCTGGTGCAGACCTCCTATGGTCGTGGAAGAGCTTCACCCCGTCGCTTGCCTGGCCTGGATGGATCCGGTTGGAAGAGTCCTGTACATCCCAGTTCTACAAAAGGTCAAGGTGAGCCAGGGGCTGGGACTGTGGTGGTGGTTGGAGGTGTCGGGGGTCCACAGTCGGTGGAGCCCGCTAGGGAGGGTAGTACCACGTCTACCAGAGACTACCTTCCCGCGGAGATGTATGACACCTCCGACCTAGAGTCACTGTCGGATTGTGGAGATGACGGTGAGATCGATGAACTGTTTCACCAGAAGGGTTGGGACAAACGCCCATTACCTATGCTAAGTGCACCCCAAGATTTGCCTATGTCCATAGGAGACGGCACGCCCCGGGCGGAGGCCCCAGAATCTACGAGGAAGTCTAGTCCTCCAATTGCTCTTCCAAAATCCACAGTATCACCCGTTTTGTTGGCGGGGAAACAGCGAGCATCACTACGGGCACCGAGAGAAAAGCCATCCGAGGTAGTGAAAGTACCTCGGCACCCGGAGGCCATCGTTCAGCCAGGAGAAGGTGAGCGGGCCACAATGCCTCCTTTAGCCCGATTGCAACGACTCTTTTCTCAGAGGGTCGCTCACGAGTACGGATGGGAATATCTGTACTTGCCCAGAGACTTGTTGTTTGAGGTTAAAGTTCTGCGACAGCGATGGTACAATGAGTTCGTTTGGGAGAAACTTAAAGTGCCTCATGCCCGGCGATACTTGTCCTGTTCGCCACCCGTGTCGAAAAAGTTTAGAGACTGCAGAGCAGACTGGATGTGGGGCCGCCATATCCACGCAGACAAGGTGCGCATCTGCAGGAAAGATGGAGAGGATGCTGACTATTCGATTGAGGTTTTCGATAAGCATCTGAAGCCCTTGTTTTTGCCTGACCCGAGGTTTTATTTGTGAGAAGAGACTCACTGGTTTTCCCGTGACAACTTTCTGGAGGTGTTCTTGTCGGAGCATCGAACTGTACCCTAGTTTTTTATTTGGGTTTTTTTTTTTCTACTCTTTGGAGGAATGAGAGCTGTTTGTTTGTTCTCTCTTCTTCACAGTTCAAAGACAGAGACTTTGGGGGTAGAATCAGAGTAGGGACGCAGGAAGACTGAAGATTTTACCAAGTGTCATCACCGTGGCATCATCACTAGGTGGCGGTGTTGCGCAACGGCTGTTGCTTGTACATTTACATCATTTACTTATTGGAGCGAGTGGGTCTCTCGGCTGATAGACCCATTCATTCCAAATTAACACAGAATGTCAGGATGTGGTTTTCCTTGCGTGTTGTTTTTTTCTTTACCTCTGCAGGAGATTCATCTGTCAAGACTACTGAGTATGGGGTGGTTCTTAGACAGAAAAGGGAGGGATTGTGTATGTGTACATGCTTAGAGGGTTTTATGAAAAAGTTTATTGTTTTATGTTCCCCTCCCCTCTGAGCAGGTCTTGGTATGGTTAAGGTTCAAATTTTTAGGGAAGGCCTCTGGGGTCAGGCTTATGTCACCACCTTTGGGAGACATGGGTTAGCACCAGACACTGGGGACCAGCGTCAAATCACAGGGGGGAGTATGTAGCGGGGTCTTTAAATTTAGGTGGGGTACACCTGGGTGGAAGTCCAGGTGTGTAAGTATGGGAGTAATGACCATTTGTATTCGTGGAGGATTGGGCGGTGTAATAATCTCCTTGGCCTGTGGGTGGCGGGGTACCCGCAGGCTCAAGGTAGATTCACTGCCATAGTGCTGTCCTTTTTTTGTCCCTTCTCGGAGATGGTACGGCGAGGGCGGGGAACCTGCCGTGGCGTCATGGGAGGGGATAAAAGGGGGAGACGCCCTGGTCACGAGTTCTTGCTCTTCTGGAGGTTCTTCTTCACGCACTCAGGCACCTTAGGCCTGGGTGCGGGCGGTTCCGGATTCCGGCTCAGGTGCCCTAGGCCTGACCGGAATGGAGTTGGAGTCCATCTCAGGCACCTTCAGCCTGGGGTGAGGTACTAAACCAGGAGGCCTGGGGCCCAGTGACTTCGACTGGGTCCTGCGAGGGTGGAGAAGTCCGAGGGTCCCTGAGGTGGATGGGGCCCATGTCTGAGGTGAGGAGGCCGGGGAGGTTACCCATTCGGAGAGTCTGGAGCAGCATCAACCCAGTGACGGATGGGCCTCTGGTAACTCCCTTGGAGGGACATCTTCCCCTGACAGGGCCCACAACGCAGCGAAGGTACTCCTATCTATGTTCTCTTGAGTCGCTGGTAGAGACTCTCAAATTCTAAGTCCTTTCTAGCCAAGGCTATAGTAACCGCTGGCGAGATCGCAGTGGTTTAGCTGACAATCAGGACAGTGCCTCAACCTGCTCATCCCCTGTATCAAAATGTTATCAAGTCGCAACCAGTTGGCTACTGAAGCACTGTTTATTGTGAGATATGCAATAAAACAAGAGTTGGACTGTGATCGGTGTGTGGAACTCAGGTTAATGGGAGCAAAGGGAAGTGTTGGCACAGCAGGACTTAATCCTTTACAGAAGCACACAGGCCCGAGGAAATATCTGGTACTGGCCTTCACCTCACCCATAGCTATGGGGAGGACATGGGCCGTAGCGCATCTCACCCTATCGTGTGTGATACCCCTAGAAGAAAGAGATGGGGTGAGGTCGCTACATAGACATATATGAAAAGTTTTTTTTAATGAAAACATGAAATTATTATGTAATCCATTCAGCACTCTTAAGACTCCTGAGGAAGCTCTTGTGGATGAAACATGTAGAGTGGCTGCATTGTTGCATGAATTGCATGTTTCTGTGATAACACCGTTTAAATTTGTTATGAAATAAAATTTGAATTTACATTTTACCTTATGTGATAAGCTGTGATTCTTCAGCACTAGGGATGAGCTTCGTGTTCGAGTCGAACATACGTTCGACTCGAACATCGGCTGTTCGATCGTTCGACGAAGATCGAACGATTTGGGCCGTTCGCGCCAAATTCGAGTGACGCGAACGGCCCACAATGCACTACGCCATCGCAGTGTCATCCAGGCGCTGTGATTGGCCAAGCATGCACTGTGACCCCGCATGCTTGGCCAATCACAGCGCCGGCAGCGAGGAGAGCAATGATTGGCCACAGGCAGGATGCCTGTGGCCAATTATTGCTGAGGGTGTTTAGTACACGCCCCACACTATAAAAGGCCGCCAGCACGGCGGCCTAGTGTAGTGTGTTCCGGAGCAGGGATAGAGCAGCATAGGCAGGGACAGTGACTGTTATTTCTTTCTTGCTTAACCTGGATTCCTTTAGTTTAGGGAAAGAGAAGGATAGGTAGGGAGAGTGTCAGTGTGTTTTGTGCTTGTGCTATAGTGTGCTTAAAAAAAACATTTATTCTAGGGACAGAAAACTGTAGGTAGGGACAGTGTCAGTTTCTTTCACTCTGCAAGTCCTTGTTTCCAGGGACCTGGAAGGACAGTGAGTGAATTGTCCTTGTGCTATATTGTGCTTAAAAAAACATTTATTCTAGGGACAGAAAACTGTAGGTAGGGAGAGTGTTTTTTTTCTTTCACTCTGCAAGTCCTTGTTTCCAGGGACCTGTAAGGACAGTGAGTGAATTGTCCTTGTGCTATATTGTGATTAAAAAAACATTTTTTCTAGGGACAGAAAACTGTAGGTAGGGAGAGTGTTTTTTTTCTTTCACTCTGCAAGTCCTTGTTTCCAGGGACCTGTAAGGACAGTGAGTGAATTGTCCTTGTGCTATATTGTGATTAAAAAAAACATTTTTTCTAGGGACAGAAAACTGTAGGTAGGGAGAGTGTTTTTTTTCTTTCACTCTGCAAGTCCTTGTTTCCAGGGACCTGTAAGGACAGTGAGTGAATTGTCCTTGTGCTATATTGTGATTAAAAAAAACATTTTTTCTAGGGACAGAAAACTGTAGGTAGGGAGAGTGTTTTTTTTCTTTCACTCTGCAAGTCCTTGTTTCCAGGGACCTGTAAGGACAGTGAGTGAATTGTCCTTGTGCTATATTGTGCTTAAAAAAAACATTTATTCTAGGGACAGAAAACTGTAGGTAGGGAGAGTGTCAGTTTATTTCACTCTGCAAGTCCTTGTTTCCAGGGACCTGTAAGGACAGTGAGCGAATTGTTCTTGTGCTATTGTGTGATTAAAAAAAACATTTTTTCTAGGGACAGAAAACTGTAGGTAGGGAGAGTGTTTTTTTTCTTTCACTCTGCAAGTCCTTGTTTCCAGGGACCTGTAAGGACAGTGAGTGAATTGTCCTTGTGCTATATTGTGATTAAAAAAAACATTTTTTCTAGGGACAGAAAACTGTAGGTAGGGAGAGTGTTTTTTTTCTTTCACTCTGCAAGTCCTTGTTTCCAGGGACCTGTAAGGACAGTGAGTGAATTGTCCTTGTGCTATATTGTGATTAAAAAAAACATTTTTTCTAGGGACAGAAAACTGTAGGTAGGGAGAGTGTTTTTTTTCTTTCACTCTGCAAGTCCTTGTTTCCAGGGACCTGTAAGGACAGTGAGTGAATTGTCCTTGTGCTATATTGTGCTTAAAAAAAACATTTATTCTAGGGACAGAAAACTGTAGGTAGGGAGAGTGTCAGTTTATTTCACTCTGCAAGTCCTTGTTTCCAGGGACCTGTAAGGACAGTGAGTGAATTGTTCTTGTGCTATATTGTGATTAAAAAAAACATTTTTTCTAGGGACAGAAAACTGTAGGTAGGGAGAGTGTTTTTTTTCTTTCACTCTGCAAGTCCTTGTTTCCAGGGACCTGTAAGGACAGTGAGTGAATTGTCCTTGTGCTATATTGTGCTTAAAAAAAACATTTATTCTAGGGACAGAAAACTGTAGGTAGGGAGAGTGTTTTTTTTCTTTCACTCTGCAAGTCCTTGTTTCCAGGGACCTGTAAGGACAGTGAGTGAATTGTTCTTGTGCTATATTGTGATTAAAAAAAACATTTTTTCTAGGGACAGAAAACTGTAGGTAGGGAGAGTGTTTTTTTTCTTTCACTCTGCAAGTCCTTGTTTCCAGGGACCTGTAAGGACAGTGAGTGAATTGTCCTTGTGCTATATTGTGCTTAAAAAAAACATTTATTCTAGGGACAGAAAACTGTAGGTAGGGAGAGTGTTTTTTTTCTTTCACTCTGCAAGTCCTTGTTTCCAGGGACCTGTAAGGACAGTGAGTGAATTGTTCTTGTGCTATATTGTGATTAAAAAAAACATTTTTTCTAGGGACAGAAAACTGTAGGTAGGGAGAGTGTTTTTTTTCTTTCACTCTGCAAGTCCTTGTTTCCAGGGACCTGTAAGGACAGTGAGTGAATTGTCCTTGTGCTATATTGTGCTTAAAAAAAACATTTATTCTAGGGACAGAAAACTGTAGGTAGGGAGAGTGTCAGTTTATTTCACTCTGCAAGTCCTTGTTTCCAGGGACCTGTAAGGACAGTGAGTGAATTGTCCTTGTGCTATATTGTGATTAAAAAAAACATTTTTTCTAGGGACAGAAAACTGTAGGTAGGGAGAGTGTTTTTTTTCTTTCACTCTGCAAGTCCTTGTTTCCAGGGACCTGTAAGGACAGTGAGTGAATTGTCCTTGTGCTATATTGTGATTAAAAAAAACATTTTTTCTAGGGACAGAAAACTGTAGGTAGGGAGAGTGTTTTTTTTCTTTCACTCTGCAAGTCCTTGTTTCCAGGGACCTGTAAGGACAGTGAGTGAATTGTCCTTGTGCTATATTGTGCTTAAAAAAAACATTTATTCTAGGGACAGAAAACTGTAGGTAGGGAGAGTGTTTTTTTTCTTTCACTCTGCAAGTCCTTGTTTCCAGGGACCTGTAAGGACAGTGAGTGAATTGTTCTTGTGCTATATTGTGATTAAAAAAAACATTTTTTCTAGGGACAGAAAACTGTAGGTAGGGAGAGTGTTTTTTTTCTTTCACTCTGCAAGTCCTTGTTTCCAGGGACCTGTAAGGACAGTGAGTGAATTGTCCTTGTGCTATATTGTGCTTAAAAAAAACATTTATTCTAGGGACAGAAAACTGTAGGTAGGGAGAGTGTTTTTTTTCTTTCACTCTGCAAGTCCTTGTTTCCAGGGACCTGTAAGGACAGTGAGTGAATTGTCCTTGTGCTATATTGTGATTAAAAAAAACATTTTTTCTAGGGACAGAAAACTGTAGGTAGGGAGAGTGTTTTTTTTCTTTCACTCTGCAAGTCCTTGTTTCCAGGGACCTGTAAGGACAGTGAGTGAATTGTTCTTGTGCTATATTGTGATTAAAAAAAACATTTTTTCTAGGGACAGAAAACTGTAGGTAGGGACAGTGTCAGTTTCTTTCACTCTGCAAGTCCTTGTTTCCAGGGACCTGGAAGGACAGTGAGTGAATTGTCCTTGTGCTATATTGTGCTTAAAAAAACATTTATTCTAGGGACAGAAAACTGTAGGTAGGGAGAGTGTCAGTTTCTTTCACTCTGCAAGTCCTTGTTTCCAGGGACCTGTAAGGACAGTGAGTGAATTGTCCTTGTGCTATATTGTGCTTAAAAAAAACATTTTTTCTAGGGACAGAAAACTGTAGGTAGGGAGAGTGTTTTTTTTCTTTCATTCTGCAAGTCCTTGTTTCCAGGGACCTGTAAGGACAGTGAGTGAATTGTTCTTGTGCTATATTGTGATTAAAAAAAAACATTTTTTCTAGGGACAGAAAACTGTAGGTAGGGAGAGTGTTTTTTTTCTTTCACTCTGCAAGTCCTTGTTTCCAGGGACCTGTAAGGACAGTGAGTGAATTGTCCTTGTGCTATATTGTGCTTAAAAAAAACATTTATTCTAGGGACAGAAAACTGTAGGTAGGGAGAGTGTCAGTTTATTTCACTCTGCAAGTCCTTGTTTCCAGGGACCTGTAAGGACAGTGAGTGAATTGTCCTTGTGCTATATTGTGATTAAAAAAAACATTTTTTCTAGGGACAGAAAACTGTAGGTAGGGAGAGTGTTTTTTTTCTTTCACTCTGCAAGTCCTTGTTTCCAGGGACCTGTAAGGACAGTGAGTGAATTGTCCTTGTGCTATATTGTGATTAAAAAAAACATTTTTTCTAGGGACAGAAAACTGTAGGTAGGGAGAGTGTTTTTTTTCTTTCACTCTGCAAGTCCTTGTTTCCAGGGACCTGTAAGGACAGTGAGTGAATTGTCCTTGTGCTATATTGTGCTTAAAAAAAACATTTATTCTAGGGACAGAAAACTGTAGGTAGGGAGAGTGTCAGTTTATTTCACTCTGCAAGTCCTTGTTTCCAGGGACCTGTAAGGACAGTGAGTGAATTGTTCTTGTGCTATATTGTGATTAAAAAAAACATTTTTTCTAGGGACAGAAAACTGTAGGTAGGGAGAGTGTTTTTTTTCTTTCACTCTGCAAGTCCTTGTTTCCAGGGACCTGTAAGGACAGTGAGTGAATTGTCCTTGTGCTATATTGTGATTAAAAAAAACATTTTTTCTAGGGACAGAAAACTGTAGGTAGGGAGAGTGTTTTTTTTCTTTCACTCTGCAAGTCCTTGTTTCCAGGGACCTGTAAGGACAGTGAGTGAATTGTCCTTGTGCTATATTGTGATTAAAAAAAACATTTTTTCTAGGGACAGAAAACTGTAGGTAGGGAGAGTGTTTTTTTTCTTTCACTCTGCAAGTCCTTGTTTCCAGGGACCTGTAAGGACAGTGAGTGAATTGTCCTTGTGCTATATTGTGCTTAAAAAAAACATTTATTCTAGGGACAGAAAACTGTAGGTAGGGAGAGTGTCAGTTTATTTCACTCTGCAAGTCCTTGTTTCCAGGGACCTGTAAGGACAGTGAGTGAATTGTCCTTGTGCTATATTGTGATTAAAAAAAACATTTTTTCTAGGGACAGAAAACTGTAGGTAGGGAGAGTGTTTTTTTTCTTTCACTCTGCAAGTCCTTGTTTCCAGGGACCTGTAAGGACAGTGAGTGAATTGTCCTTGTGCTATATTGTGATTAAAAAAAACATTTTTTCTAGGGACAGAAAACTGTAGGTAGGGAGAGTGTTTTTTTTCTTTCACTCTGCAAGTCCTTGTTTCCAGGGACCTGTAAGGACAGTGAGTGAATTGTCCTTGTGCTATATTGTGCTTAAAAAAAACATTTATTCTAGGGACAGAAAACTGTAGGTAGGGAGAGTGTCAGTTTATTTCACTCTGCAAGTCCTTGTTTCCAGGGACCTGTAAGGACAGTGAGTGAATTGTTCTTGTGCTATATTGTGATTAAAAAAAACATTTTTTCTAGGGACAGAAAACTGTAGGTAGGGAGAGTGTTTTTTTTCTTTCACTCTGCAAGTCCTTGTTTCCAGGGACCTGTAAGGACAGTGAGTGAATTGTCCTTGTGCTATATTGTGATTAAAAAAAACATTTTTTCTAGGGACAGAAAACTGTAGGTAGGGAGAGTGTTTTTTTTCTTTCACTCTGCAAGTCCTTGTTTCCAGGGACCTGTAAGGACAGTGAGTGAATTGTCCTTGTGCTATATTGTGATTAAAAAAAACATTTTTTCTAGGGACAGAAAACTGTAGGTAGGGAGAGTGTTTTTTTTCTTTCACTCTGCAAGTCCTTGTTTCCAGGGACCTGTAAGGACAGTGAGTGAATTGTCCTTGTGCTATATTGTGATTAAAAAAAACATTTTTTCTAGGGACAGAAAACTGTAGGTAGGGAGAGTGTTTTTTTTCTTTCACTCTGCAAGTCCTTGTTTCCAGGGACCTGTAAGGACAGTGAGTGAATTGTTCTTGTGCTATATTGTGATTAAAAAAACATTTTTTCTAGGGACAGAAAACTGTAGGTAGGGAGAGTGTTTTTTTTCTTTCACTCTGCAAGTCCTTGTTTCCAGGGACCTGTAAGGACAGTGAGTGAATTGTCCTTGTGCTATATTGTGCTTAAAAAAAACATTTATTCTAGGGACAGAAAACTGTAGGTAGGGAGAGTGTCAGTTTATTTCACTCTGCAAGTCCTTGTTTCCAGGGACCTGTAAGGACAGTGAGTGAATTGTCCTTGTGCTATATTGTGATTAAAAAAACATTTTTTCTAGGGACAGAAAACTGTAGGTAGGGAGAGTGTTTTTTTTCTTTCACTCTGCAAGTCCTTGTTTCCAGGGACCTGTAAGGACAGTGAGTGAATTGTCCTTGTGCTATATTGTGATTAAAAAAAACATTTTTTCTAGGGACAGAAAACTGTAGGTAGGGAGAGTGTTTTTTTTCTTTCACTCTGCAAGTCCTTGTTTCCAGGGACCTGTAAGGACAGTGAGTGAATTGTCCTTGTGCTATATTGTGATTAAAAAAAACATTTTTTCTAGGGACAGAAAACTGTAGGTAGGGAGAGTGTTTTTTTTCTTTCACTCTGCAAGTCCTTGTTTCCAGGGACCTGTAAGGACAGTGAGTGAATTGTCCTTGTGCTATATTGTGATTAAAAAAAACATTTTTTCTAGGGACAGAAAACTGTAGGTAGGGAGAGTGTTTTTTTTCTTTCACTCTGCAAGTCCTTGTTTCCAGGGACCTGTAAGGACAGTGAGTGAATTGTTCTTGTGCTATATTGTGATTAAAAAAACATTTTTTCTAGGGACAGAAAACTGTAGGTAGGGAGAGTGTTTTTTTTCTTTCACTCTGCAAGTCCTTGTTTCCAGGGACCTGTAAGGACAGTGAGTGAATTGTCCTTGTGCTATATTGTGCTTAAAAAAAACATTTATTCTAGGGACAGAAAACTGTAGGTAGGGAGAGTGTCAGTTTATTTCACTCTGCAAGTCCTTGTTTCCAGGGACCTGTAAGGACAGTGAGTGAATTGTCCTTGTGCTATATTGTGATTAAAAAAACATTTTTTCTAGGGACAGAAAACTGTAGGTAGGGAGAGTGTTTTTTTTCTTTCACTCTGCAAGTCCTTGTTTCCAGGGACCTGTAAGGACAGTGAGTGAATTGTCCTTGTGCTATATTGTGCTTAAAAAAAACATTTATTCTAGGGACAGAAAACTGTAGGTAGGGAGAGTGTCAGTTTATTTCACTCTGCAAGTCCTTGTTTCCAGGGACCTGTAAGGACAGTGAGTGAATTGTCCTTGTGCTATATTGTGATTAAAAAAAACATTTTTTCTAGGGACAGAAAACTGTAGGTAGGGAGAGTGTTTTTTTTCTTTCACTCTGCAAGTCCTTGTTTCCAGGGACCTGTAAGGACAGTGAGTGAATTGTCCTTGTGCTATATTGTGCTTAAAAAAAACATTTATTCTAGGGACAGAAAACTGTAGGTAGGGAGAGTGTTTTTTTTCTTTCACTCTGCAAGTCCTTGTTTCCAGGGACCTGTAAGGACAGTGAGTGAATTGTTCTTGTGCTATATTGTGCTTAAAAAAAACATTTATTCTAGGGACAGAAAACTGTAGGTAGGGAGAGTGTCAGTTTCTTTCACTGTGAAAGTCCTTGTTTCAAGGGACAGAGAAGGACACCTGAAGGTAGCCCTTATTGCTTTTTTCCCATCTCCCTGCAGGCCATCTATTAGAATGTCTGGAAGGCAAACAAGGAGAGGCAGACAGTCAGGAGGCAATAAAAGAGGGCAAGCAGGCTCTGTGTCTGGGGGCAACAGTGCTGGTCGTGGACGCGGTGCATTGTCATCAGCACATGGCCATGGGACACGCTTGTCCTTCTTTTCGGCAGCTGGACATGTTGAGCCACATCATGCCGAAGACTTGGTAGAGTGGATGACCAAGCCCTCCTCCTCCTCCTCATCCTCTCTCACCCAGGCTCAGGGTACTGGAAAAGCAGCTGCCAAAGCGTCGTCTTCCCTGGTATCAATGTCAGACAAATCATCAGTCACTCCTTCCCTAGACCCACCATGTCCTCCTCCTGAGGAGTCCCCCGAACTGTTTCAGCACAGTGTTGGGTACATGCTCCAGGAGGATGCCCAGCGTTTCGAAGGGTCTGATGATGAAACCCAGCTAGAGGAAGGCAGTAGCGTGAGAGCAGACAGAGGGGATGCTCAAGAAGGACACCAATCTGGCAGTCATGTTCCAGCAGCTGCAGCATACTGCCAGATTGGCTCCAGTGATGAGGAGGGAGGGGATGATGAGGTCACTGACTCCACGTGGGTGCCTAATAGGAGAGAGGAGGAGGAGGAGGATGAGGAGGAGGCACATCTCCAACGAGGCAGGATGCCCTTTGGTGGCCAGCGTAAGGGCAGTACACCGACGGAATCACACCGCAGAGCTCCGCCTGTGCAGGGCGCTGCCTCTGCCCGTCATTCAAAAAGTTCTTTGGTGTGGGCCTTTTTTGAGGCTAGTGCATCAGATCGCACAGCTGCTGTTTGCAACATATGTCTCAAGCGTATATCGCGTGGCCAAAACATCAGCCGCTTGGGTACCACATGCCTGACCAGACATATGTTGACCTGCCATGCAGCTCGTTGGCAAGCCTACCTCAAAGACCCACACCAAAGAACAAAGCGGACCTCTCCTTGCACCGCATCAGCTGGGATCTCCAACCCCACTATAACTTCAGTCCTCTCTGAAACATGCACTGAGAGGAATGAAGGTGTAGAATTAGGTGTGTCACAGCCAAGTACTTGCGCCCAATCTGCTAGCAGTACACCGACGTCCGATTCTAGCAGGCAAATTTCCCTGCCCCAGCTGCTGGACCGTCGAAAGAAGTTCACTCCCAGCCATCCACATGCCCAGCGGTTGAATGCTAGCTTGGCTAAATTGCTAGCGCTTCAACTGCTGCCTTTTCAGTTGGTAGACTCGGCCCCCTTCCGTGAGTTTGTGCAATGTGCGGTTCCTCAGTGGCAGGTTCCCAAACGCCACTTTTTCTCACGGAAGGCTATTCCGGCTCTCTACCGGCATGTGGAAGGCAATGTCTTGGCCTCGCTGGACAGGGCGGTCAGCGGTAAGGTGCATATTACCGCTGACTCATGGTCCAGCAGGCATGGACAGGGACGTTACCTTTCTTTCACGGCCCATTGGGTCACTCTTTTGGCAGCTGGGAAGGATTCAGGACAAGGTGCAGTAGTGTTGGAGGTTGTCCCACCGCCACGCCTCCAAAATGCTACTACTGGTTGTGACACACCTCTCTCCTCCACCCCCTCCTCTTCTTCTTCCTCCATGGCCTCTTCCTGTGGTTTGTCCTATGAACCAGCGGTGCTCCGTAGCCGTTCACGGGGCTACGCAAGTACGCAGGCAAAAAGATGCCATGCCGTGCTTGCGCTGGTGTGTTTGGGGGACAGAAGCCACACTGGGGCAGAGGTCCTGTCTGCTCTGCAGGGCCAGGCCGAGAGGTGGTTGACGCCACGCCAGCTTAAGCCAGGAATGGTGGTTTGCGACAATGGCACCAACCTCCTCTCCGCCCTCCGACAGGGACAACTGACCCATGTGCCCTGTGTGGCTCACGTCCTTAACCTGGTGGTGCAGCGCTTCTTGGGCAGGTACCCGGGCTTACAGGATGTCCTGAGGCAGGCCAGGAAAGTCTGTGTGCATTTCCGCAGATCTTATAATGCCAGTGCTCGCCTGGCTGAGCTGCAAAAGGAGTTGAACCTGCCCAAGAACCGCCTTATATGTGACATGCCCACCAGGTGGAACTCAACGTTGGCCATGCTGCAGCGGCTGCACACGCAGCAGAGGGCCATCAATGAGTACCTGTGCGACTACGGCACCAGGACAGGGTCAGGGGAGCTTGGTTTTTTTTCTCCACGCCAGTGGGGCATGATCAGGGATGCATGCACTGTCCTGGCACCATTTGAGGAGGCCACGAGGATGGTGAGCAGTGACAGTGCATGCATCAGTGACACTGTACCTCTTGTCCACCTGTTGGAGCACACGCTGCGTGGAATAATGGACAGGGCACTTGAGGCAGAACAGAGGCAGGAAGAGGAGGACTTCCTTGCCTCTCAAGGCCCCCTTTACCCAGACAGTGTTCCTTCTGTCCCACCCATCGCACAGGAAGAGGAGGAGGAGGAGGAGGAGGAGGAGGAGGATTGTGTCAGCATGGAGGTGGAGGCTGGCACTCAGCATCATCAGCAGCAGTCTTTTAGGGATGATTTACAGTCCCAAGAAACCAGTGGACTTGTACGTGGCTGGGAGGAGGTGGCTGCGGATCATGTCGTCCTTAGTGACCCAGAGGACTCCGGAGCGAATGCCTCAGCAAACCTACGCTGCATGGCCTCCCTGATCCTGCAAAGTCTGCGGAAGGATCCTCGTATTCTTCGGATCAAGGAGAGGGACCATTACTGGCTGGCCACTCTCCTTGATCCACGGTACAAGGGTAAGGTTGCGGACCTTATGTTACCGTCGCAGAGGGAGCAGAGGATGAGACAACTCCGGGAGGCCTTGCAGAAAGGTCTGTGCAACGCGTTCCCAGAGACTGGGAGGTTGCAAACTCCTGGTCCTGGACAACGAGTTGCTGAGGCTTCGGCCAGTCAAAGAAGGAGCGGTGGGGAAGGTGGCCGTCTGACCGATGCGTTCAGACAATTCTTTAGTCCGCAGCCCCAAAGTATGATCGGTTCCAGCAACCATCGCCAGCGTCTGATAAACATGGTGCAGGAATATCTAGGGGCAAGGTCAGACTTGGACACCTTCCCCACCGAAAATCCTCTGGCTTACTGGGTCTTGAGGATGGATCACTGGCCAGAGCTTGCACAGTATGCAATTGAGCTACTGGCCTGTCCTGCATCCAGCGTTCTTTCGGAACGCACATTCAGTGCTGCTGGAGGATTTGTCACGGATCACAGGGTGCGCCTGTCCACCGACTCGGTTGATCGACTGACTTTCATCAAGATGAACCAGTCTTGGATCACCACCAGCTACCACACACCTGATGCTGATATAACAGACTAATTGATTTTACCATGTCACATCCCTTCAAGACTGATGCTGATGCTGAGTGCCTGTGCTGTTATGTTGACTGGCTATCCTCCTCCTCCGAGTCCTCAATGATACGATTGATGATGATAGCTTGGAAGATCATTTTTGTTTATGGGTGCCGCCACCAGTGCCTAACGCCCAATTTTTCAGCCCCTGTTTAACAGGGGCGTGTAATTACAATTTTTGAAGCAATACTTTGCAACAGGGCTCATTGCTGTGCTCCAAGTACAGTATCTGTGAGGAGTTGCAGTGTTGTGCCACCAGTGCCTAAGGCCCAATTTTTCAGCCCCTGTTTAAAAGGGGCGTGTCATTACAATTTTTGAAGCAATACTTTGCAACAGGGCTCATTGCTGTGCTCCAAGTACAGTATCTGTGAGGGGTTGCAGTGTTGTGCCACCAGTGCCTAAGGCCCAATTTTTCAGCCCCTGTTCAACAGGGGCATGTAATTACAATTCTTGATCTAATAATTCACAGCAGGGCCCATTGCTGCACCCACCAAGAGTAACTGTCAGGGCTTACAGTGTTGTGGCACCAGCACCACCATCAAAGGCCCAATTTTTACTACCACTGTTCAACAATTATATGTAATTAAAATTCCTGATATAATAGTTGACAGCAGGGCGTTCCAGCACCAACCAAGAGTAACTGTGAGTGCTTACAGTGTTGTGCCAACACCAACAACTAAGGGGCCTATTTCTGCAGAGTATATACGGCAGGTCCCTACTTTCAAACATCCAACTTACAAACGACTCCTACTTGCAAACGCAAGAAGACAACAGGAAGTGAGAGGAAATCTACCACTAGGAAGGAAAATTCTCTCCTGTAAGAATAAATATGGGAGAAAGGTGTCTCCTCTGTACTGATGCTTTATCAGCAATCCTTGTTTCAAGAAAAACACCACATTTCAAAAACAGTTGTCATTGGGACGGAAAGTGAGGTGAAATGTTCTGAACAGGGGCACAGACAGCAAAACAAATGTTACAGGGGTGATAACCCTTACCTATGTTTTCCAAAAAGTTTAAAAATAGATTTTTGGTCTGGAGCTACACTTCAACAATGTACCTGTTCAAAATTACAAACAGATTCTACATAAGAACAAACCTACAGACCCTGTCTTGTATGCACCGCCTGTATAGGGCTGTTCAGAGTATATAGGGCCTTTTTTATTTTATGTGCGGGGTTCCCCTTAATATCCATACAAGACCCAAAGGGGCTGGTAATGGGCTGGGGTAGGGGGGGGGGTCATGGGGTAGCTATGCCATTTTTCTTAAAGAATTTCATCCATATTACCGGGACCAGACATTACATTAAAGCCGCAAGCAGTTTTAAATGGCTTTTTTTTCCTTTAGAAGTGTCATTTTGTGCAGGGACAGTTCTAAACACGGGAAACACGTGGCACTTCACAGGCATACTTTAGACACCCCCCAGGTACGATATTTAAAGGAATATTTGACTTTTTTTTTTCACTTTATGCATCATTAAAATGACTGCTCCCGAAAAACGACCGTTTTTAAAACTTCTTTTTGCATTGATACATGTCCCCTGGTGCAGAACCCGGGTTCCCAAACCCTTTTTAGGACAATAACATGCATAATAGTTGTTATAATTAGCACTTTAGAATTCGAACGTTCGCATCCATTGTATTTAATAGGGTTCTAATGTTCGTTCGAACTTTCGGTCCGTTCGCGGGTTCTGGTGCGAACCGAACCCGGGGGTGTTCGGCTCATCACTATTCAGCACCTTAAAAGTCCCACCCTTGTCTTTAAACCACTTCAGCCCTGAAAGGATTTACTCCCCTAACCACTTGCCGACCGCCGCCAGGAGATATACGTTGGCAGAATGGCTGGTTTGCGCAAAGCAACGTATGGGTACGTTGCTTTGAAATTCCTGCCTTGATGTCCGCCGGTGTCCCGCGATCGTGTCACGGAATGGCAGAACGGGGGAATGCCGTTGTAAACAAGGCATCTCCCTGTTCTGCCTAGTGACAGGATACTGACCGTCTGCTCCCTGTAATCGGGAGCAGTGATCAGTGTTGTGTCAAAGGAAGCCCAGCCCCCACACAGTTAGAATCACTCCCTAGGACACACTTAACCCCTTCCTTGCCCCCTAGTGGTTAACCCCTTCCATGCCAATGTCATTTGTACAGTAATCAGTGCATTTTTATAGCACTGATCGCTGTATAAATGACAATGGTCCCTACATAGCATCAAAAGTGTCCGATGTGTCCGCCATAATGTCGCAGTCATGATAAAAATCACTAATCGCCGCCATAACTATTAAAAAAAAATATATTAATAAAAATGCCATAAAACTATCCCTATTTTGTAGACGCTATAACTTTTGCGCAAACCAATCAATATACGCTTATTGCGATTTTTTTACCAAAAATATGTAGAAGAATACATATCGGCCTAAACTGAGGAAATTATTTTTATATATTCTTGGGGGATATTTATTATAGCAAAAAGTAAAAAATATAGCTTTTTTTTCAAAAATTTTGCTCTTTTTTTGTTTATAGCGCAAAAAATAAAAACCGCAGAGGGGATGAAATGCCACCAGAAGAAAGCTCTATTTGTTGGAAAAAAAGGACGTCAATTTTGTTTGGGAGCCACATTGCACGACCACGCAATAGTCAGTTAAAGTGACGCAGTGCCGAATCGCAAAAAAATGGCCCGGTCATTGGGCAGCCAAATCCTCCGGGGCTGAAGTGGTTAATGACCATGCCCTTTTTTGCGATACGGTACTGCATCGCTTTAACTGACAATAGCGCAGTCATGCGCCATTGTACACAAACAAAATATTGTCCTTTTTTCCCATAAATAGAGCTTTCTTTTGGTGGTATTTGATCACCTCTGCAGTTGAAATTTTTTGTGCTATAAACAAAAAAAGAGCAACAATTATGAAAAAAAAATATATATTTTTTACTTTTTGCTATAATAAATATGCCCAATAAATGTTTTAAAAAACAAATTTCTTCATCACTTTAGGCCAATATGTATTCTTCTACATATTTTTGATAAAAATCACAATACACGTATATTGATTAGTTTGTGCAAAATTTATAGCATCTACAAAATAGGGGTTATATTTATGGCATTTTTATTATAATTTTTCTTTTTTACTAGTAATGGCGGTGATCAGTGACTTTTAGCGGGACTGCAACATTGCGGCGGACAGATTGGACACCTTTGACACTTTTTAGGGACCATTAATTATACAGCGATCAGAGCTAAAAATAGCCACTGATTACTATATCAATGTCACTGGCAGGGAAGGGGTTAACACTAGGGGGATCAAGGGGTTAAGAGGTGTTTTTAACTGTGGGAGGATGGGACTGACTGGGAGTAGAGAGAGATCGCTGTTCCTGATTACTAGGAACATCAGATCTCCCTCTACTTCCCTGACAGAACGGGGATCTGTCTATTTACATTGACAGATCCCCGTTCTGGCCCTCTAAGGAGCGATCGCGGGTTTGCCGGCGGACATCGCGGCTGCCAGCCATGGGCATTGGCTCCAGCGTCGCGCCATGGGTGCGCGCCCCCTATAGCCTTCAAAGCGGCCACCATACACCTACGACGATTTGCGCAGCCATGCTAACCTGCTGCAGTATAATGATGGTGTCTGGTCGGCAAGCAGTTAAAATAGTTTGAAAATTGGGATGTGGTGCCTGTTTTGGCCCTTCACTGCCCAACTTCATAATTAGTGAATAATAATTTGCTAATGTCACACAACTGGGTGGGCTCAGGGTGCACTGCTCTGCGCCCAGAGCCCACCCTTTTTTTGAAGCCTATTAGAGCCTCTGGCTTAAAAAAAAAATCCCCCATTGAAATCCATGCGTCCGGCGCGCCCTGCATTTAGATTAGGGGTCCAGACATATGAATGGGGGGGGGTGGCGCCCGTGCGCCCGCTATGGATGGGCCACCACTGATGAAAAAAATTACTGGAGGTCCTGCACAATCAAAAAATAAAAAGCAGCACACTGCAAAACACAAACAGCGTAATGATCTGTGCATTGCAGTGCTCTATAGAGCAGGTGTACTGCAGTGAACTTTAGATGCAAATGATATTGAATGGCAATGCACCACAACACACATTTACAATGCATTGCTGTGTGTGTGTACAGTTGAATGCACTGCAAAATACAAACAAGAATTAAACAATGCTCTGCAATAACCCTACGGAATAACACCACATATAAGTACACTACCTGTATAAAGCACCTTGGCACGATAATACTCTGATGTAGGTCTAGGCGTGGTACATTTAAACTAAATTAAAGTCTTTCATGTCTTTGATCATCTGATAGCTTTGTTTAAAATATGATCACAAAGCAATGATACAATCTTTAAACAGCTTACGTTTTATTTTTTGAATAGTGAGGTTGGATTATAATTTTTACAATAATTGAAGTAGCTAAGCTACATTTGTCTGATGCACTGTAGTAGTTTATATAAGGAATTATTCTGTTGATATACATGCATATGTAATATCTTCTTGAGACGAGCCTTGTGCTGTGTCAAGTGTACTGTGTATTGACACATGCTCACATGCTGTTGTGCTTGTTTTGGTTAGGTTGGAATTTCTCAAGAAAGCAAATTTAAAGTGATTGTAAAGCCCAAAATAATAAACATGTTACAGTATGTATGTTATACATACTCACCTGCTCTCAAGCCCTGCACACACGATCGGTTTTACCGATGAAAACAGTCCGATGGACTTTTTTCATCGGACAAACCGATCGTGTATGGGACCCATCTGTCTTTTTTCCATCGGTTTTAAAAAATAGAACATGTTTTAAATTTTTCCGATGGATCAAAAACCGATAGCAAATTCCGATCATCTATGGGCAAGTCCATCGGATAAAAAACCCACGCATGCTCAGAATCAAGTCGACGCATGCTCAGAAGCATTAAACTTCATTTTTCTCAGGTCATCGGAGTGTTTTACGTCACCGCGTTTGGAACGGTCGGTTTTTTGACTGATGGTGTGTAGGCAAGACTGATGGAAGTCAGCTTCATCACATTTCCAATGGACAAAACCATCAGATTAGAATCCATAAGATATCCGATCGTGTGTACGAGGCTTGAATCTCCTCTTCTGGGGTCCCCAACCAGCACTCTCAGCTCTTCTCTGTGTGCCCCCATAGCAATCTGTGTGCTATGAGGGCAGACATGTGTTTAGATGTCAAGGGTCCCAAAAATGTGTCAAAAGTGTCCGATCTGTCCGCTAAAAATCACAGATCACCGCCATTACTAGTAAAAAATAAATAAAAATGCCATGAAAGTGACATAAATCTTTCCCATAGTTTGTAGAAGCTATAACTTTTGCGCAAACCAATCAATATACGCTTATTGCGATTTCTTTTTACCAACAATATGTAGAAGAATTTATATTGGCCTGAAGAAATTTGTTTTTTAAAAACCTTTTTGAGGATATTTATTAAAGCAAAATGTAAAAAATATTGTTTTTTTCCAAAGTGTCGCTCTTTTTTGTTTATAGTTCAAAAAATAAAAACAACAGGAGGTGATCAAATACCACCAAAAGAAAGCTCTATTTGTGGGAAAAAAAGGACGCAACTTTTGTTTGGGTACAACATTGCATGACCGTGCAATTGTCAGTTAAATCGACACAGTGCTAAATTTCAAAAAGTGCTCTGGTCAGGAAGGGCGTAAAAATTTCCGGGGCGTAAGTGGTTAAGGGCACCCAAAGACCCTGTTCTAGTTGTACTGCCAAAATAACCGTACCTTTAATATAAATAAATAAATTTATTATTTTATTTTCATAAATATATCATTTATAAATGATATTATTTATTATTATCTTTTATTAATTTATATGTTCTGTTGAATCATGCATAAGTGACACTAGGGGTATATTTAAAGTCCCAAAACCTCCCTTACCTTCCCTTTACTTTAATATAAAAAAAAAATCAGGAACTGTAATATAACCAGAATACAAATTTCCAATGAATAATATGCCCCCCGTTAGACAAAACAATCCAGCCAATGAAGTCAAATGGCCAAACTGCATATTATGGCTATGGGAAAATAGGCCAACTGTCCTTTTTTTGTCACGTGACAAAAAACATTTGTCTTTCTGTACTGTCACAATCTCATCACAGTATAGTTTCCCTTTAACCACTTGCCGACCGCCTCCTGTACATTTACGTTGGCAGAATGGCACGGACAGGCACATCAACGTACCTGTACGTCCCCTTTAAGTGCCTGTCCGTGTGATCATGCATGCGCCACCGGCGGCGTGCTTGCCACCCTGCCGCCATCCCCGTGAGTCGGAACGCAGGTCCCGCATACTCGATTGCCACGGGCATCCCCGCGATCGTCTCACGGAGGTATAGAGCAGGGAGATGCTTGTGTAAACAAGCATCTCCCCGCTCTGCCTAGTGACAATGACACGGATCTCCGCTCCGTGTACTCGGAGCGGAGATCGGTGTCATGTGACACAGAGCCCATCCCCCCTACAGTTAGAAACACAATGCAGGGAACACTTAACCCCTACAGCGCCACCTAGTGGTTAACCCCTTCACTGCCAGTGTCATTTTTACAGTAATCAGTGCATTTTTATAGCACTGATCGCTGTAAAAATGACAATGGTCCCAAAAATGTGTCAAAAGTGTCTGATGTGTCCGCCATAATGTTGCAGTCATGAAAAAAATCGCTGATCACCGCCATTACTAGTAAAAAATTTATAATAAAAATGCCATAAAACTATCCCCTATTTTGTAAATGCTATAACTTTTGTGCAAAACAATCAATAAAAGCTGATTGCGATTTTTTTTACCAAAAATATGTAGAAGAATATGTATCGGCCTAAACTGAGGGAAAAAATTGATTTTTATATATTTTTGGGGGATATTTATTATAGCAAAAAGTAAAAAATATTGATTTTTTTTCAAAATTGTCGCTCTATTTTTGTTTATAGCACAAAAAATAAAAACCGCAGAGGTGATCAAACACCACCAATAGAAAGCTCTATTTGTGGGGAAAAAAACGACGTCATTTTTGTTTGAGAGCCACGTCACACGACTGCGCAATTGTCAGTTAAAGCGACGCAGTGCCGAATCGCAAAAAGGGGCCTGGTCTTTAACCAGCCAAAATGGTCCGGGGCTTAAGTGGTTAATTGTAATATTGTGAGTATCATGGGACTTGGGACAAAGTCTTAATATGATGCTATTTATTTTGTAAATATTTCCAAGTTTAGTCATACTGTAGACACATGACCGACACTTATCCACTTTCACATGACATTTGTTCGCTGAGAAATTCAAATGAGACAATTTTATCTGTAGAGATAGTAATTACAGCTGTTTATGAAATGAAAACAGTTTCTTCTAGTTCTTATCCCTTTTAGACTGGGTTCACATATGAGCACACAGTGGCTCACAGCAAGAGTCCGGTGCGTCCTCGTTCACTGTTTCAGGTCCGATTTCAGCCCGAGTTATTGGCTGAATTCGGACCTGAAACTAACCAAAAGACGCACCGGACTCCTGTGCAAATCGCACCGGAGCTGCTGCAGAGAAATGTGAACCGGCTCCATAGAGAGACGATCACAATCTCCTGCTATTGCAAATTGGATGCGGGGAACCTGCACTCAATTCACGCTTGTGTGAACCCAGCCTTAAGATCAAGTGATATACTGTGCTGTATCTTACTAACCAATGAAAGAGAATTTTGGATACTAAATATATGAAATGCAGATGCTTTGTGGTTGTGATACTGGAATAATTGGGTTATATCCATTGCGGAAGTGCCACAGGACTTTTTTTGCAATCTGAGCCAGAAGATAATGACAGTATATTGTTTTACATGTTCACATTTGTTATTGAACTGTTTCACCATTTTTTGTGGAATGACTAAATATCTTTGGTTGCAAAAAAATAACCTGGGAACTCAGTAATATCTTGCTATCATTTAAGAAATTGATGAAAGGCTAAGCCCAGCTTTTACATAAACTGGCCTATTTATGACGTTTGAAAAATGATTGTTTAATGGTAATTCTGTACCTGTGATGCCGCGTACACACAACCGTTTTTAATGTCATTAAAAAAAACAACGTTTTTCTCAACGTGATTCTTCTCAAGCCTGCCTTGCCTACACACTATCATGAAAAAAAATGCTCGAGCAAAGCGCGGTGAGGTACGAAATGTACGACGGCACTATAAAGGGGAAGTTCCATTCGGATGGCGCCACCCTTTGGGCTGCTTTTGCTGATCCTTGCGTTAGTAAAGTTTGGTGAGAGACGATTCGCGCTTTTCAGCCTCGTGACGAATGTGCTATCTCCATTACGAACGCTAGTTTTACCAGAATGAGCGCTCCCGTCTCATCACTTGCTTCTGAGCATGCACGTTTTTTTTTACGTTAAACGTTTCTCGTTAAAGCCTACACACGGCCGTTTTTCATGACGAGAAAAACGACGACGTGAAAAACTACGCAAAAAAATTAGAGCGTGTTTTAAATTTTTAATGGACATTTTTCATGTCATGAAAAATGCTCTGGAGCCCACACGCGATCGTTTTTAATGACCAAATAAAAAAATGCCATTTTTCTCGTCATGAAAAACGGTCCTGTGTACGCGGCATAAGCCTTTTGTGTCACCCATGAAGCCTCCCAGGAGCAAGCGTGATTCCTGACAAAAAAAAATTGCATTCTCTCCTATCACAGCAAAGACTCTCCAGGCATAAATCCTCACCAGGATTCTCCTACTGCAATAGTCTCTTTCCATCTCTGAAGCCTCGTACACACGACCGAGTTTGTCGCCAAAAAACGACAAGAAAACTGCAGAGAGAGCTTTCTTGCCGAGAAAACCGTTCGTGTGTATGGTTTTTCGTTGAGAAAACTGCCGGGAATCTCAACGAGAAAAATAGAGAACCTGCTCTCTATTTTCTCGTCAGGATTCTCGATTTTCTCGTCGGGTTTCTCGTCGGCCTGTTTTGTGCGGAGAAAACCGTTCGTGTGTGTGCTTTTCCGAGTCTTCAAAAATCGCGCATGCTCAGAATCAAGTATGAGACTGGAGCACTTCTTCTGGTAAAACAAGCCTTCGTAAAGGAGATAGCACATTCGTCACGCTGTAAATTATTGCATCGTTTAAATGTTGCGCATTTAAATCTTCTTTAGAATAGTACAATAATGAAAAATAAAGAACTTGTTTTGCTGCTGATATTCTGACTAACTATTTTAAACATTTTTCATGCTGATCTCATGAATATTTAGTTGTATTATATAAAGCAAGATCTTTTTAATATTTATATTTTTCAAATTTTGAATACAGATCTTCATTTTAAATGATTCTTTATTTTATAGTTATCTCCATGATTTTATTTTTTATTTTTGTTGTGTCAAGTTTACCCCTTATTTTTTTTATCTTGTTTTTTTTGACCTTCAAGGAGATTGTTTTGTGTTATCTGTCCCTTTTATTTTATTTGTTAAAATGTATCTGCCTACTCCAAAGCTAAATTTTTAATTATTATAAAAACACATAGTCAAGTATTAACTGTAAAAAAAAAAAAACATTTATTCTGGTATATAACAAAATAAATAGAAGGCAGCGCTGGAGAACCTGCTGCCATTTGTGCATCCATGGGACCCCAGAGCACACATCAACCCTGTGTGGACAATAAAATTGGGAGCTTGACAAGCACATCAGTTGTGAGCACAATCTGATGCTGGACACCCAGAGGTCAGGAACAGCAGCAGGTGATATATATGTCCAAAGTCTGTGGTACTACAACAGGCTGCCTTCTGTGAGACCACATTGAAGCAAGGCCATCACTTCCTGGTCTTCTTGGCAGCCTTCCCTGCAGCCTTCCCTGCATCCTTCCATGCAGCCTTCCTTGCAGCCTTCCTTTTGCGTGTGGCTGGAGGCTGTGCCACTGGAGGTGTACTTGTGTCAGGAGGAGGAGAAGGAGGTGGAGGAGAAGAAGAAGGTGGAGGAGGAGGAGAAGGAGGAGGAGGTTGAGGTTGTGTAAGCTGGGCGACCTCACATATGGCCGTATTGGGGGTAATTCTCCCCATCACCCCCTTGTTCAGTAAGGTGATCAGCAGGGGCTCGCATAGGAGGCGTTGTTCCATGCTCATCACATTGAATTTGGCTCCAACTAGGCCGGCAATGGCCTTTTCGGTGGATGTTGGCTCCTGGAGGGTGGCATGTGCCTCTCTAATCAGGGCCATTGCTGCCTCACTTGTGCTCCTGTCCCTCCTGGTTCTTTTTGGAAGGCGGATGGGAGGCACCTGAGATCTGGTCCTGCTACTTGGCCCGGCCACCTCCTGTCTGCCACTGGGCCCAGCCACCTCCTGTCTGCCACTGGGCCCTGCCACCTCCTGTGTGCCACTGGGCCCTGCCACCTCCTGTCTCACAGTGGGCCCTGCCACCTCCTGGCTCACAGTGGGCCCTGCCTCCGTCTGGCTCACAGTAGGCCCTGCCTCCTTCTGGCTCACAGTGGGCTCTGCCTCCTCCTGCCTGACACTTTCCAGACCCTCCTCCTGGCCGATGTCATCCTGTGTATGAAAAAGGGACATAGTTTTAGTTTTTGGTTCATCATTTACACACAATTTTTAGCTCATGACTGTTGCAAATTGAATGTAAATCAATAGAAAATAATATTATTATGAGCCCATCATTTTTCATTCTTCTCCCCCAATTTTTGGCCCACTACTGTCTATTGATATTTAGATCACTTTTTGGTCCCAATTTTTTTGGGTATTTTCATATTATCTTTTTTTTTGCTGCATTAATTTGCTCAGAATACATTTTTAGAAAATACTATACCTGGCTCCAGATGTCCAAATCAGGTTCTTCCAGGATGGCTGCCTCCTCTTGCTCCAGAGAAGGCTCAGGTTGGCTGCAGGGAAGTCTGGGGGGAAGACTGGTAGGGGTTTGGCCTTGGCTCAATGTGGTCATCCAGAAAGGACATCCTGCTGTAGTACCACAAAATCGGGACATATACATCTTTTGCTGCTGCTCCTGACCTCTGAGAAGCCAGGACCCTAAAGCGCTCAGTCCTGTATGTGCCTCTCAAGCTCCCAATTTTACTGTCCACCTGTTGTGTGGTTGCTGTGGGTATCTTGGTCTGCACAAATGGGAGCAGCCTCTCCAGCGCTGCTTTCCTCACACCTTTTTTTCGGTGAATGGGGTTTTTGGTCTCCCACAGAGCGGGCAGCTCCTATACCCGGTCAATAAATTAACCCACAAAATCCCTATCGCTGAAAGCATTCATTTTTTGTCTGCAAGCGAAAACACAAGACAAAAAAAGTAATGTCAGTCACACAGTCTAAACTCCTGAAAATCTTATTCCCCATATATATCCTCAAATAATCTCTAGGCAGTATAGGCCACCTATTTCACAAAGTATAAAAATCACATACCTTCATTCTCACGTCTGTCACTTTTCCTCCTCTCTCCGCACACAGAACGTAGTAACGTCACATGTGTGTTATCTTTATATACACTACGCATGCGTGAAACTCCGCACACGTCGCTCCACACACGTCGCCCGCCAATGACGTTCACATTATCAACTTTTCCCCGCCCCTTCTCTTTCGGCGCGCAGACAGATATGGCGGAGTCACAGCAGGTGTCTGCTAATTCATCAAATACCGATGATGAGACCAGCCCGGACCATGAAACGTCACGATCAAGGAGGAGATTCAAGGCATCTAATATGTCTTACGCAGAGATGGCGGAGATGGTGGACATATTGCTAAAGTCGGATTATGATGCAAAGCATGGGCCGTATACCCACCCTAATCTAAGGAAGTCCAAAATAATGAAAAAAGTAGTGAAAAGTCTGAATAGGAATTTCGGGGTGAAACGATCAAAGGAGCAGCTTAGAAAGAGGTGGTCTGACCTCAAACTGAGGGAGCCGGAGCAGTTAAGGAGCATTAAGAGAATGCTAGAACAAAGTAAGTACCTTTCCAGGGTTCCTATTATTGTATTTCTGAGCTTGCATGTTGCTCCATGTTGTTGCATTTTACTATTGTACCTTAGAAAATGTAATCTCTCAAAATTTGGTGGGCCCAGTAATCGTTTGTTACAGACACATCGTTCGCCCACTATATACGATGTTTTGCGAAGATACAGGGTTCCAATAATTTAGAGAGATGCCTGTTTTTATTCCATAAATGTTAGTACATTGTTGGCTAGATGATGTGTTTGGAAAGAGAATGAAATGCAAACTTTAATCAGTGTAAAGGAGAGGACACTCAGCAGCTGTTTCCACATCTGGACTCTGGAGCACTATAGTGTGGGCCACCAGAACAACCTTTTTAGGGTGCCCCACACAGGTGCATCAGTGTATTTTTGGGGTGCCTCCATGTGTAAAAATTGTCATAAAAAGGTGAATCCCCACATTTTTCACTTTTAGACAATCAATCAAGCCAAAATTTGAAGATGCACACATTGGGTCAACATGTGCCATCTGCCATCAGGGGATATCCATGTACGGGTTTTGGGGGTGCAACCCCTTCCTCGCATCTAAAGTAGGTGAAAGGAAGAAGGGGTTGCACCCCCAAAACACGTCCATTGATCACCCATGATGGCAGATAGCACATGTTGACAATAGGGATCAGGAGGGAAAAAACCCTTTTGAAAAACACTCTAAATTGTGTGCATCTTCAAATTTTGGCTTGGTCAGGGGTGCCAACACCCCATATTATGAGGGGCAGATAGAGACATTTTTCGCTAAATAGAATGTCTGATATTGCCAAGAGGTATACAATGTTGTAGTTTGTTGGATGGTAATGATGGTTTTGTATTTTCTTACACCAAAAAAAAGGCCTGTTTCTGGCCAAACCAAAAAAACAAAATAAAAAACAAAGTGTTATATTTACCATGTGTGTGAATGTGCATAGAGTAAAATGTTTGAACAACAACAAAGTGTAGCTTCTTTATCAAATACGCTCTAACCTTATTTGTGTATATTTTTGGTGTTACTAGTGAAATGGTTGTTATTTACTAAAGGAAAATACACTTGGCACTACAAATGCACTATGACAAACTAGGAGACAGGAAAAAAAAAGACCAGCAATACATCAAAAATCATATTAAACCAGATATTTATTTTGTTCTTTCTCCCAAATTTTTTAGACATGGCCTGGCATAGGAATTGCCCCCCTACCCGTGAAATATTCAACATATTTCTGGTGAACCTCATGGGCATTTTGGGGGGGCAAGCCAGGACGGCCAGATTCTAGGCCCGGCAGGGTATTGCCAGTTGAAAGTCCAGCCTCAGGCCCAATTGAGGCCATATAATTAGTTGATTTCCTTTGAAGAAAATTGTGTAGCACACAGCAACAGAATACTACATAGTTCAGTTTGTACTCCGCCAAGTTAATTGGTGTCATGAAAAGGCGGAACCGGCTGGCCATTATCCCGAAGGCATTCTCCACGACTCTTCAGGCCCTGGCCAGCCGGTAGTTGAACACCCTCTTCTCCGGGGTCAGGGTCCCTAGGGGAAATGGCCTCATGAGATGCGGTCCCAGTCCAAAGGCTTCATCAGCCAAAAACACAAAGGGGAGTCCTTCAACATTACCTGCATCCGGTGGCAATGCAAGGTCATCACTCTGGAGACGGAGGGCAAACTCCGTCTGGCTGAAGGCTCCCCCATCGGACATCCGGCCATTCTTCCCCACATCCACATAGAGGAATTCATACTGTGCTGACACCACCGCCATCAGCACAATACTATGAAACCCCTTATAATTGTAGAAGTAGGACCCAGAACGGGGTGGCGGCACGATGCGGACGTGCTTCCCGTCAATGGCTCCACCGCAGTTGGGGAAGTCCCACCGCGTGGAAAACTCAGATGCCACAGTCTGCCATTTCTGTGGCGTGGAAGGAAGCTGTGGAGTCAAACAAGATAAACAAATCTTAGTACTTTTGCACATAACATTGCAAGCAGATTATACTAAAATACATTCTTGACCAACATCATTATAAGTTTCCGTTTAATGCGTTAAATACTAAAATAGAATGCTCAAGTATCATATTCATCACCCCCTCTGATGGTCCATTGAAAAAATATTTGGGGGGGCTAGATAAGTTTGTGAATGCACAAAAATAAGGACAATTAACATTTGTAAACATTTTAGGGGGTGATTAGGGGGGGAGGGTAAAGCACTACAATGGAGCTGACAAAATACATTGGGAAGTGACTTGGCTAGGTGTGTTTGGGCCCAGGATATCATTGCAGTGGCGGAGCGTCCATAGTGGGCGCAGGAGCGCTGCCCCCTCTCTCTCCTGCGCCCGTCACTCAGAACAATATATAGGTTCATGCCTTGCATGAACCTATGTATTGTCGATGCCACCCACTATTCAGGTGGATGGCCCCCTGTTGAGCGCCGGCCATCTGAATAACAGCGGCTGTTTGGTTTTTGGAAATGCCTATCAGAGCCAGCGGCTTGATAGGCTTCCCGATTACAGCCTGAGGGCTGTAATTGGCTTCCAAAAAGTTAACCAGGGGAAGCAGGGGGGGTGCGTTCCTTGGTTAAACACTGACAGGCTCCTCAGCCAATCAGGTTCACCGGGTCTGGTTACCGGTAACCTGATTGGCTGATGCAACATCGAGGGCGGGAGAAGACAACGAGGAGAGAAGAAGGACGGCGCAGACCAGAGGAAGGTAAGTGCAGGGCTGGGGGGGGGGACTGCCTGTATTTGTGGACAAACTGGCTGCATTTGAGGGGGCCAACTGGTGGCGTTTGATCGGCACAGTGGCTGCGTTTAATGGGCAATGGATGTTTTTTTTTTTTACATTTTTTGGCCGCCCCCCAAACATTTTAAACACCAGCCGCCACTGCTGGAGAGGTTAGTGAAGGGAAATATGCATGGAGGAGAAAAAAGGGGCATTTAAAAGCTTACAGCATGTGTAGCGGCATCACCCCTCTCCCTTGTTTTATCGGTTATATGGCTGTTGTCTAGGGGTACCTGGGAGAGAGAGATAAAACACACCACGGCCCATGTCCTCCGTAACTGAGAGGTGAAGGCCAAAAGATTGGGCTTTTGTGTAGGTGTCCTAGAGTCAAGTCCAGTCCTTCGTCCCTGACTCCTTTGCTTTAGTAACCCAAGTTCCACAGAGTGAATAGGTACAACTCAGTTTTATTCTTCTTGCCAAGCAATAAAACAATCTTTCTCCTTTGGAAAATGGGGACAGATTGAGGCACAATCCTTTCCCTTCTTGCTGCTGCCCACTGTGCTGTCACCAGTGGTGAATAGTCACTGCCACTGACTAGGTAATATAGAACGTGAATTACCTTCGCTCACTTTGCCCCTGTCAGAGAAAGAAATCCGTCCAAGGGAGAAATGGAGGCCTCTCCGTCACCAGCGATGCTGCGCCGGGCTCTTCAGAGAAGTTACTGCGCACCAGTCCTCACGAATTCAGACACGGGCACCCAAGAAGTTAGGGCCCCCTCGGATTCCTCCACCCTCGCGGAACTCAGTCGAAGGTACTGAGCCCCAGGCATCCGCCATAGTACCTCACCCCAGGCTAAAGGTGCCTGAGATGGACTCCATCCCCGCTCCAGCTAGGCCAAGGGCGCATAGGCCTGAAACACCGGAACGCCAGCACCCAAGCTGAAGGTGCCTGGGTGTGGCCGCGTCCTCCAACTCTCTGCCCCAAAATCAGGGCATCCGCCACTTTTATGACCTCCCCCTTTGCGTCGCAGCGGGTTCCCCGCCCCGCTGTACCAGCTCCAGGGGAGGACAAAAAGGCACAGTTTGCGGTGTGAGTTCAGCTCCAGCCCAAGGCAACAACGCCACCTGTAGGCCCCAAGGAACCCCACACCACCAGAGTCCTCACATAAATTCAAACACCCGCTACACATGCATGAGGACAAAGGGGATATTCTCAGCATATTACAATCATGGTAATTAGGGAAGGATGAAAGAAATACAATACATTAGCATACATGAAATACATAGAATGTGATGTCAAAGGAGAAAACTTACCCTAATATAGTCCTCCTGCAGGACTTGGATAATGGCAGAACAGGTCTCTGGGATTATGACGCCCAGAGCCTGGGGGGAGATGCCTGTCGTGAACTTCAGGTCCTGCAGACTTCTCCCTGTCGCCAGGTAGCGTAACATGGCGATGAGCCTCTGCTCAGCACTGATGGATTCCCGCATAACGGTGTCCTGCCTGGTAATATAGGGGGACACCAAAGCCAACAGATGCTGAAAAATGGTGTCAGACATCTGCAGAAAATTCCTGTAGTCCTCAGGATTATTCTCCACGATCTCCCGCAGCAGAGGCATATGACAGAATTGGTCCCGCTGGAGGAACCAATTCTTGGTCCATGAACTCCTCCTCACCCTGTTCATGAACTCGTCTTGGTCCAAGACAAGCAGACCAACACCAAGCGCACGCACAGCATGAACTCTATGACAAGAACGTACCCGGGACATGGCTAGAAGACGGTCGTCTGATCAGAACGTACTAAACAGAACACACTTAAGAACAGCAAGGCCTATAAAGAACGACCTGAAAATCAGAAATGAGCAGGCAAGAACGCACTGTAAAACAGATATGACCTGCCTACACGCCCTGAAAGACAAGATACAAACCCACAAGCACAAACTGAACCGCAGAAAACGAACTGAAAGCACGAAGACTGAAAAGCGCGAATCGTCTCTTCCCAAACTTTTACTTCACAGGCGGTAACACGAGATCAGCAAAAGCAACCCCAGGGTTGGCGCCATTGAAATCGGTCTTCCCCTTTATACTGCCGTTGTACGTGCTGTACGTGACCGCGCAGAACAACGACGAGATTTGGAATTGACAGTGTGTATGCACGGAAAGCTTGACAAGAAGCTCGTCAAGCTTGACAAGAAGCTCGTCAAGCTTGACAAGAATCTCGTCGAGAAAATGACAAGTTTTTTACGTCGAGAAACTCGGTCATGTGTACGAGGCTTCACTCTTGGCTACAATAAAATCGTCACCAGGCCTCCTTCTTTGAGGACAAATGAGAAGATGATCGCTTTAGTTGTCATCAAAGAAGAAGGCTCAGCAGCTATTTTGTTGTAGCCCATGTCCTGGAGATAAGTAAGAATATTTGGACCAGGCTTCCACGATGACAAAAAAGGCCTATAGGTATGGCATTTGCATTAAACAATATTTTTACATAGTTTATTTTAAACTATTGGGGCCCTTTGTCTGCATGGACCAGTTTAATGTAAGTGGTAAACTTTGCTTTTAACAATGCCCAGTATGTTCGATAACACACAATTTCCCAGGATTTTATAATGCTAATAAAATTTATATTTACAGGTTGTATTCACAGACATCCCAACCTGCAAAAACTCATTTCGGAGAGGTAGCCATGCCATTTTTCTCAATAATTTTCATCCATATTGCCGGGACCAGACATTACATTAAAGCCGCAAGCAGTTTTAAATGGCTTTTTTTCCTTTAGAAATGTTATTTTGTGCAGGGACAGTTCTAAACATGGGAAACACGTGCCACTTCACATGCATACTTTAGACACCCCCCAGGTACGATATTTAAAGGAATATTTCACTTTTTTTTTTTCACTTTATGCATCATTAAAATCACTGCTCCCGAAAAAACTACAGTTTTAAAAGATTATTTTTACATTGATACATGTCCCCTTTGGGCAGGACCCGGGTCCCCAAACCCTTTTTAGGACAATAATATGCATATTAGGCGTTATAATTATCACTTTAGATTTCGAACGTTCGCGTCCATTGTATTTAATAGGGTTCTAAAGTTTGTGCGAACGTTCGGTCCGTTCGAAGGTTCTGGTGTGAACCGAACGGGGGGGGTGTTCGGCTCATCCCTAATTATGGTCTCTCTTAGTGCAAAACTGTAGGTTAAGTCTGACCTGGCTAAAAACAATAAACTAAGGGTGCTTTCACACTGCTCCATTAGAATAATGCTTTAAAAAGACATATGCATTTTGAATGCATTTCCAAGGCATTTCCAGGGTGTTTTTTGGGTGGCTGACTCCCAGCATGAACCTGTGAGACATGGACATGTGCCTCAAAAAATGCACCAAAAACGTAGCCGCAGTGCATTTTTGTAATTTTTTCCATTCAATTCAAGGGGGGGCTGCAACTTTGGTGCAGTGTTTAAAAGCGGACCAAAGATGCAGCATGCAGAACCTTTCAAAATGCACTGCACCAGCAGCACAGTGGTGTGAAGAGTCCCATAGGATTTAAAGGGAAATATATTTGTTGCGTTTTCTTGCATTTTTAGCAAAGTAAAAACGCAACAAAAATGCATCAGTGTGACAGCAGCCTAAAAGTCTAACTGGCCTTATTTTAATAATCAAGAAAGTCTATGATTTTAATTTTTTTATTTTTATATATATATTTTTAATATATGTTTTTTTAATTGTTATTAGTTAAAATAAATAAATAAAATTCATGATATATACAGTATATATCTATATATACAGATATATCGATTGTATATTTGACATGTTTGTATACTTGATTTGGTTGTTTTGAGGTAAATGTGTAATTATGTTATTTTTCACTAGGGGGCACATTCTCCCTTTTCTCCACATTTTGATTGCAGGTTTTTTTTGGCTGATTGTGAGCCTCCCCTTTTTCCTCCCTTCAGCCAGATGCTCTTATTGTGATCTATTTGTGGAGACACATATATATATATCTGTTTGATATTTTCATCTGTTCATTACATTTGTTAATGTCGATCGGTATAGGAATAACATTGTATTCACATGAGCAGTTGGATTCACTGCTATTTTAGCTTTGCTCTATGTACATGTCCTTGATTTCATTGGAGAGCGTGTCTATCCAATGTTTGCGCTTCACTGACATCACATCCGGTTTCGGCGAATGAATACGCTAACCGGAAGTGGATGTTTTTTGTGTGTGGAGCGCATTTCTTCATTGTTTGCGCTTCACTGACGTAATTTTCGGTTTCGGCGGCTGGATCCTCTGACCGGATATGGATGTCTATAGAGTGAGATTATCCTCCTATCAGAATAGGAGTTTCCATCCACTTCAGGGGGACGCAGAGTCTGTTTGTCCTTCCCGGGAATCGAATGTTAATTATTCACAGGTTCTGTTCTTTCTGTGGTAATTATCGCCGTTTGGTGTATGCGCTATGAACTGGACTTTTAACATCAGCATGTCCGCACTGTGCAGGTGCAGCCAATGTTTGTATAATGTTTCTAATTACTTCAGCTGTTTAGCCCTGCTGCTTTGTCATTGGTTAACAGGACTGGGTTTTTGGGTATTTATGTGGGCGTGCTTGTATCATTGGCCAGACCTCTGATGATATCCACATAGGATGAAACATGTCAGGCTGGCCGATGCAAGCACGCTGAGAGCCGCGGAACTGTTTTTTATATGCCTTGATGTTTTCTGCTATCTGTAAGTAGACTACAATAAATGTTTGTGCCTTTTACCTATGGGCTTCACTATGCTGCCTTTTTTTCTTTACATTGGGTAAAATTTTCTGGCTGAGATTTGCTCCACACGCATATTCGCCTGCTGAGATTTGGAAATTTCCTTGATGTTGGTCTTTTCTATGATTACCTGATCTGGAGTTTCTGCTGTCATCGTTTGACCCTCTACATCATTTGAATACATTGTCTACTTATTTCCACTTTCTGGTAAGCAGATTGTGAGCATGTTGGTGTGGTGTGCTTCAAAAACCTTTTTGCACACTGAAGTTTGGTGGTGGGACTACATCATTTTCACGTTCATCCAATATTGATTGGTTTAAATTTTTTGGACTCTTTTCACTTTTTTATATAGCGCTGCATTTTGGACTTTAATATATATATATATATAGATGTATATCTATATACTGTATATATAAACATAGGAAGGCCAGTATGGTAGCATAAATTTATGGGAGAAGCCCAGGGGGTATTTAAGCAGACCACTCACCTGTAGGGTGACCACATTTCCAAACGATTGTGCTCCTCCAGGCATTCCCGGCCAGGGCAAGTACTGTCAGTGAGTAAAGCGGTGATGTGGCGGCCTTTTTTGTGGGCATCAGATTGGCCCGGGGGCTGGCTGTGTCAGTTTCATTCCGGGACACTGTTTTGTCCTGGAATGAAGGTGCCCGGGACAGACCTGCAAAATCCTACTCACCTGTGGTTATTGTCGGTTCCGGTGCGTGATACCTCATGTCTCTAGGCTGGCTCTTCCCAGCTCACCTCATGGTTCACAAGTCTTTTTCTTTTGATTTCCAGTGTGTTGCGGCGTCTCCATTCGTAGTCTTAGTCAGCAGTTCTCGCTTGCTGTTGCAGGTAGGATTTTAAACTTTTTTCATATCATACGCAAGTTGCGATTCATTCTGTTCCCTATCCCGCATCCCTTTAGTAGTTAGATGCCTCTGAGTCAGCGTCGGTCGTGTCCTGACATCATTCGGCACAGGCCAGTGCATTTGTAGGTTCCCTCTGCCTTGTTCATCACCCCATCCGCGAACATATGATTTGTTTGTAGATCCAGGCCGCCGAGTCGATGTCGGTCGTTGCCCGACGTCACTCGCCACAGGCCAATGTATTCGTAGGTTCCCTCTGCCTTGTCGGTCACCCCATCCACGAACATATGATTCGTTCGTAGATCCAAGCTACCGAGTCGCTGTCAGTTGTTGCCCGACATCACTCACCACAGGCGTCGCTGGTTGCAGGTTTCAAAGTCTATGGGGTTGGAGCCGAGCAGGCATTGATTGCACAGGTTCTGTGGCTTATTGAGGTGGTAATTAGCCCACCTGGTGCCTTGTCTGCATTCAATTAGCCTCGGGGGGCTGGGTGGTTGGTATGTGTTCGGTTTGGAGGGGTGATGTAGCAACCCTAAGACCCCATACACACTGTGCAGTTTTTGTTGTCTGATTCCCTTTAGGTTTACCAGAGCCATGTACTGCAGGGGCCTGCCTGATTGCATACAAATTGAAGCCCTCGAGGTTTGGCCTTGTGTGGCATGGTTTTGGTGAATCTGGAGAAGTGGATCAGCAGAAGATTTTATAGTGTGTATCCAGCTTTCCCTCTACCACAGCTCATTTCGAGTCGGTCGTGTCTGCGGCACAATGATGCGTATCGGTTTTATTGCATACATTCATTTAATTTCATATCACACACTCTACAGTCCAATTTGAGTCCAGTCGCATATGCGGCACAACGATTTGTGTCGGTTTCATCTCATACACTCTACAGTCCAATTCGAAACCAGACGCATCTGCGGCATGATTCGTATCGGTTTCGTCCCATACACTCTGTAGCCCGATCCGAATCTAGTCGCGTTGGTGGCACAATGATTCGAATCCCCGGCTCTACATTAAACACATTGATGCACACAGCATCTCACTTAATTTATTCGTACGTTAAAAGCGGTCGGTCATTCCTACATACTCTATTCTCTGCTATCCGTGTTTTCGCCTTACTGATAAAGGTACTTTCTTGCAATCGTTGCAAGCACGTCTCCAGTGGCACACAATCCGGCCACTCATCATCTCCAGTGGCACATCGGCCACTCACTGTTTTCTGCTTGTCGTTTCTCATTTAGATCAGCCGAGTTCAGATTGTTCCATTCTGCACCAGGTTGGACGTTATATATAATATATATATATATATATATATATATATATATATATATACACACACAGGGGTTGCATCTTCACCAGAAGGTCAGTCACATCAAGGGGAGGGGCAGGTCATTAAAAAAAACAAAAAACAATGACACCCTTACTATAGGTTCCCGGTCGACTGAGTTTTCAACCTTAACCAGGGCTTCGCATCTAGGGCGTCAGTCAGATGGGTAGCACACAGGCTCTCCTCTCACATAACCCTGCAGCACCCTTTCACTAAACGTTCACTTCACATACACGATTTGGGCTTCTCATTGGGCGTTAGTTACTGTCACATGTTTCTTTGCATTACACTCTGTTTTCAAAGGGCGACCCTTCACCTACGCAGACAAGACCGCCAAAGTGTTGAGTTTTCTGACAGTGCAAGCATTGGCAGGCCAAGCACACGTCATGAACTACAGAACGCAACATTCCTACTTAGGCCAAACCAAACTTCAAATCCCCCCCCCCCCCAGTATGCCCCGGGGCTTTGGTTTCACAGGTCTGTGCTCAGCACAGATGGGCACCAGAGCTATTGGTTATCTGGCCAGTCACCTCCTGGCTCACCTTGGTTGCTACGCACTCTTTTGAGTTTTCTAAACTTCCACTCAACAGCGTTCGTATGCAAACCAGTTTCTTCACTACACCTGTCATTCCTTTTTCTGTCCTTCTCCTTCTTATCTTTTTTTTCTTCTGTATACAACTCCGCTCACTATCCTACCTTTTACGACTCCTCTTACACATGCACCCCCCTCTCCTTGCCTCATGGCTGCTAGAGGGAGAATGCAATTGGCAGTTTCCTTCCAGTTGCATTCGGGATGTGAGCAGGTATCTTGGGTTTCTATAGTGGTTCATCAGCTCTATTCCCTTCGCCTTGTCTTATAGCTGGAGCTATGTCGTAGGCCCACAGCGAAGACCGCACCTCCGCCCCTCTGTCACCCTTTGCAGGTTCAAAGCGTGGCAGCGTGCAGTCCCTCAGGGGATAGACCATTTCCAAGCTCTCAACGCAGCCGTGGCATAGAGGCGTTCCCCACCCCGTCACAGCCAGGAAAGCCGAGCTCTTCAGGATGTTCTCCCCACCGCCATCAGCAGCAGAGCCCGGCACCCAGCAGTTATCCCTGCAGTCAAATCCAGTCGCACCGGCGGCAGAACGGTTTGGCTCCTTGGCACCACGTCTCGGTTCTGTCTATCACGCAGCTTACTACAGTTTGGTCTCTATCGTGAGGCATCTGCCATAAGCTACTAAACATTACTCAGACGAAACGACTCGTACGCTCGTACGTACTCATAACTCAGCCGGTACTCTGCTTCACATACTCTGTCAGCTCATTCACACATCCTATTGCCCAATTCAAATCTAGTCGCGTGGGCGGCGCAACGATCAGAATCCTCGGCACGACACTACACGATTCCATTTGTCACACAGCTTCCACAGCCCGGTCTCCATCGTGAGGCACCTGCTACAAGCCACCAGTCGTTATTCAGTCCATCCATTCGTACGTTCGTACGTACTCTCAATCTTAGACGATATGCAACTCAATTTTAACTACGGGACTCATAACTTTAGCCAATGCTGGCTGCTTCACCTTGCGTCACGGGCCACAGAGTGCATCCTAAGGTCACGTGCTACCTCAAGCAGCAAAACACTTCATGACTAGGCCAAGTGGATGTTCGTGGCTGGGGTTTTACCTTTCCTCAAACCCTCACTGACCACCTTCTTGGTGCATGGATTTACATCAGCGTTCCACACCGGGGCTCGTCGCGCTACCCCACTGGACCCACGAGTGCAGGAACCTCCTCTCATCGGCCACCGGCGAGATAGCCACAGACACCTTATTACAGTAAATTGAACTGGACCGGGGGTTCATCATCTGCCCCTTTGCTGAGTCACCTTTCACTACTTGGAGAGTCAGATACTGTGCAGGCGCCACCTGGCTTGCTTTCAAGATCCTTTAATTTACACCTCGTGGTGTCCAAACACATCAATCTGGCCCCCGGGGTGGACATCAAGCTCTTCAGACCAACAATGTCTGGTGCCCAGTAACGATACTTGACCAGTTCCTGTCTCACCTACCAAGCCAGTCGAACTTCAGCCCTTGCTCTCTTTTCCGATCAACTCCCTGAGTGGCAGCCAGTTCATTAGGCACGTTAGGATCCTCCCGGTTAACCTAAGCCTTGACCCCTACCGGTATTCTGGACAATCCTTTTGGATCAGAGCGGCCTCGGCCACATCTCAGCATGGGGTACCAGACCATGTCTTTAAAAAGTGGGCAGGTGGAAATCCGCCTGCTTCGCTCAATACATTCCGAATCCTCAGGCCAGGAATGTAGCAGCTTTCCCCAGGCATGCTGTCAGGGAAATGGCCAAAGAACTGGCAATCTTGCCAACACCCATCATGGCGCGCTCCCATGGGTATTGGCGTACACAGATGTGTGGCTGCCCCAACGGGTGTACGCAGATGAGCGATGACGCTAACGGGCATACACAGATGCATAATGGCGCCTCCTGGTCTATATAAACCTGCTGCTGAGATCCATGAGTTGCTGGATTATCGTCAGCTCCCCCGTGCTCCTTGTGCTCCTGTATTGTGATCTTGGACTTCCTGTTACCGACCCAGCTTCCACTACCCGCTAATCATGTCTTCCCAGTTCGACCCCTGGCGTGTATCCTGACCTGCATCTGCCTGCTCCACTACTTGATCCTGGCTTGGCTCACTGACTCTGCTTCTGCCTGTCTTACCAATTACCGACCCCGGCTTGTTCCAGTATTACTACCTGAATCCCGAACCTGCTATTGACTCATCTTGCTGTGTATGACCCCCAGCCTGGCTTCTGATACTCCTTCTTGATCACCCAACCACCTGTCGCTGCTGGCTCTCCACAAGCATGCCTGCCAGGCTTGTGGCGTGTTTATGTGGTTCATATCTGTCCCGGTTGAAGGGCTTCGATCATATATAAGAAGGCCAGTATGGTGGCCTGAATTTATGGGAGGAGCCCGGGGGGTATTTAAGCAGACCACTCACCTGTGGTCATTGTCGGTTCCGGTGCATGATACCCTCCCTCCCCATTCCCCTTTTTCAGGGCACTTTTCAGCACATTTCTCTCCACAATCGTATATATCTTATCTTGGATATGCCCCCTTTTTTGGCATACTGGGCAGCAGATCAGGGCACACTTCAGGTCTATGTTATGTTGTGAGTCTTGTAGCATGTTTATGTGGTTCATATCTGTCCAGGTTGAAGGGCTTCGACCATAAATATATATATATATATATATATATACATTTTGTATTGAACTGTACTGTAATTGTGTTGTCCCCCCTATACTTTGTAAAGCGCTGCGTAAACTGTTGGCGCTGTATAAATCATTTATAATAATAATAATATATATATACATATGGCTATATATATACTGTATATAGATATATATATTGTTGTGCTCATAAGTTTGCATACCCTGGCAACATTTATGATTTCTTGGCCATTTTTCAAACTTTTCTTTCACTCATGGTTAGTGTTTTGCTGAAGCCATTTATTATCAATCAACGGTGTTTACTCTTTTTAAATCATAATCACAACAGAAACTACCCAAACGACCCTGATCAAAAGTTTACATAACCCAGTTCTTAATACCGTCGTGTATTGCCCCCTTTATCATCAGTGACAGCTTGAAGTCTTTTTTTGGTATTTGTGGATGAGGCTCTTTATCTTCTCAGATGGTAAAGCTGCCCATTCCTCTTGACAAAAAGCCTCCAGTTCCTGTAAATTCTTGGGCTGTCTTGCATGAACTGCACGTTTGAGATCTCCCCGGAGTGGCTCAATGATATTGAGGTCAGGAGACTGAGATGGCCACTCCAGAACCTTCACTTTATTCTGCTGTAGCCAATGACATTTCGATTTTGTTTTGCATCATTGTCATGTTGGAATGTCCAAGTACATCCCATGCACAGCTTCCTGGCTGATGAATGCAAATGTTCCTCCAGTATTTTTTGATAACATACTGCATTCATCTTGCCATCAATTTTGACCAAATTTCCTGTGCCTTTGTAGCTCACACATCCCCAAAACATCAGTGATCCACCTACGAGTTTTACAGCAGAAATGGTGTACCTCTTATCATAGGCCTTGTTGACTCCTCTCCAAATGTAGCGTTTATGGTTGTGGCCAATTTTGGTCTCATCGCTCCAAATGACTTTGTGCCAAAAGGTTTGAGGCTTGTCTCTGTGCTGTTTGATTGTAAGCGGGATACTTTGTGCCATTTGCGTAGTAATGGCTTTTTTTCTGGCGACTCGACCATGCAGCCCATCTTTCTTCAAGTGCCTCATTATTGTGCATCTTAAACCAGCCACACCACATGTTTTCAGAAAATCCTGTATTTCACCTGAAGTTATTTGTGGGTTTTTCTTTTGCATCCCAAACAATTTCCCTGGCAGTTGTGGCTGAAACTTTAGTTGCTCTTCCTGTTTTTAACAGAACCCCTAATTTTCCACTTCTTGATTGGAGTTTGAACACTGCTGATTGGAATTCTCAATTACTTGGCTATCTTTTCATATCCCTTTCCTGTTTTATACAGTTTAACTACCTTTTCCCGCAGATCCTTTGACTGTCAGGGAAGGCATGGCCGTGCAATAGGAATCGCACGGCAGACACGCACATTCACGGCGCATCTGCACACGCATTGGCACGCGCACGCGTGCGCCTGTCACCAACATTGGCGCCAGGGGGGCTATTTAAAGTGAGTGCACCAAAGACTCCTTGCTGTTTGGTCTGCAGCTTCTGTGTGTCCTGAAACCCATTATCTGTGCTGACTTCTGATCTGTGACCCGGCTTGCCCTCACTAACCTTGTCTGCTTGATACCCTGACCTCGGCTTGTTTTGGATTTATTTTCTGCCTGCTGCTCTGCCTGTTCCACCAGTACGTCTCCGATCCGGCCTGTCTGACTCTGCACCTGTTCCTCCAGCCTGCTGAAGTTCTGCTCTGCAAATCGCACCAGTTCCTGTTTCCATCTGCGATCCAGTCTGCCACCGCCCTGGTCTACCCAGCCAACTGGTTGCCTGCTGCATCTCCAGCGACGAGCATTCAGCCACCATATTGGACTGATCCTAGGCACTCCTGCGTCACCATGCTTCCGTGGCCACTGTCTCAACCTCAGGGGCCCGCAAGCCGGTGCGGCAAGAGAGGCTCTCCTCTACACGTCAGGCTCACGATCCAGGTACGTGACATTGACAATTCTTTTGCTTTCCCCATGACTCAGAATCCAGAAACGTCAGTGCAGCACTGGATGAAAGGTGCAAGGGTCTGTCAGGAGTCCAGAAACGCATTGACCTTTTATACACACACACTAATTATAAGCAAACATATCACAGGTGTGGATGATTACCTTTAATAGTCATTGAAACCTCTTTGTATCAACCTGTGTGCATGTTATCAGGCCAAAATCACCAGTGTATGTAAACTTTTGATCAGGGTCAGTTGGGTAGTTTCTGTTGTCATTAGGATTTAAAAAGAGTAAACACAGTTGATTGATAATAAATATGTTTGTGTTATCATTCATATTCTCTGAAAAATGGCCAAGAAATCATAAATTCTTCCAGGGTATGTAAACTTATAAGCGTAACTGTATATCAGGAATACTACCTTGTTGTATTGCTCTTTGTCTTTACAAGGTACACATTACAAAAAGAGAGGATAGGTAAGAGCAGCAACTGATAATTCTATAGAAAATAAATATTTTTAATGGGCCAGTTATCTGGTTCAGTCCTAGTGCATTCAGTGGTAGCCTCAGAAATAATTATATTCACAGTTCTATTTTTAACACCTTGTTCTAAATTTTCCAACTAGATTTCTTTCCTAATTTTGGGATAACATGCTCTCCATCTGTAGTTTTGCTTTCTAGCATACACTATTGCCATTATACACTGACCTGGTTTATTAAGCACGTGTTTTGAATTTATAATAACATATTCTCTTTATTATACAAGAACTGCCCCTTACCATATTAAGTTCAAACATAGAACTCAATTCATTACATAATTTGAATGTCTTCTTAGTATAATTACTAGTTTTAATGTACAACACGTTATACTACAAATTTGGAGTGCTGCCATAATATTCTGAATCGGTTTGTAAATCATTGTATTTAATATCTTTACATATGTTTAGCTTCAAAGATTGCAATATTTATTCTTTCCGTGCTAACTGTTTAATTGTGTGGGATAATTAAAGTGTATGTATAGTACTAATGACATGACGAAAGCTGGCAAATGTTACAATAGGCAGGAGCTCTTACGGGCAGGTCCTCATAAGCCTCTTGTATTGAATTGTAACTGCAATGCACAAACTGTTGAGACTATATCATTCTTGCATTATAGTAATAATAAAAATAATAATAGTAATAATAACAATAATTACACTTGAGGTGTTGTTAAGAATTATTATATTGGGGGCGTGGCCGGAACCTGACCTGAATGGCAGCATAGCTTTGCAGCTCTCTCTCAGCCCGCAGCTAAAGATCAAAAAAAGGGTGCCATACCTCTCCAAAATGGGTAGATCCAGAACGACCCGCTCTACGAAGCCTCGGGGGTCCTCGCAACCCCCCCCAGGTTCGTCATCCGACCTCCGGGACTACTTCAGTCACCCTGACCTCCCACCGTGCAGGATGATCAAGATGGCGCCGGCCGGCGCCATGGAGCAGGCCGCAGCCCTCCATCCGAACTCCATCCCGGCCTCCCAGCAACAACGGGATCCCCTGGGCCCAGGCACCTCACAGCAGATGACCGGGGAGCCACCCCGGGTCCAAGGAGCGGTGAGTCCCCCCCTCGGGCCAACGCTACATTCCGCAGCCAGCCGCCCCTCATCCCCGGCGGCCATCTTGGGACTCCCCACGAGGCCTCAGCCATACACCCAGTGCTCTGGGGCCTTCCCGCAGCTGCTCCGTACCGCCTCAGATCCGGGCCTAACGGACACAGCAGCCAGCTCGCAGCCCTATGCTGGAGGGGGAGAGGACCATCCATCCCTGCCAAGCCTCCCTCACACACCCCCGGCCTGCGAGTCACCGGGAACAGGTAACCCCACTGAGACCACCGTACCGGACCCCCTATCACCCAGGACACAGAGGCAATCCAGGTCGAGGGCCCCTCTTTTACAGGGCCCACACGCAGCACCAGCCCTCTCCTATGCCCAGGCAGCAAGCCCCCCTCTCCCTCCTCACTCCCCGAAGTCCCCTGCCAGGAATCTCCCACCCTCGCAAAGCCCGGACTGGAGTGACCCGTGGGAATACCAGGGGGCCCATCATACCTCACCAAATCCCCTCTGGGGAGCTAGCCTATACCCCCACTATCCCCATGATCAGCCGGACAACTGCCCCAGGGCACTGGGACAGGAGTACCCCCCCCAGATACCCCCGCCGTGGCAGGCATATCTCCGAGCAATGCCGACTAAGGATGATTTCAGACAACTTGTCGAGGAAGTGAAGTCCACTTGCAGATCGGAGATTCAAGCCCTCCAATCGGGACTCAAACACTTGGCAGACAGGGTGGAGATGGCTGAGGAGGAAATCCAGGAAACCAAAATTGCAATACATAGAACCCAAGTTCAGGGGTCTGAACACCGCACCCTCCTCCGAGACATGCAGCGCCACGTAGAGGACCTGGACAACAGGGGGCGCAGGAACAATATCCGTGTCCGGGGGGTCCCAGAAGCAGAGGGCCCGGAAGATGTCCAGAATACGCTACAAACTCTCTTTAATGACCTTATTGGGGCGGCCCCAAACCACACTATCGAAATGGATAGAGCACACCGAGCATTACGGCCCAAGGGCACCGCGGCCAGACCCCGAGATATTATTTGCAGGCTATCATCGTACCCTCTGAAAGAAGATATCATGAGGCAAGCCCGCCTAGCACGCAAAGTAACCCTAGGAGACCACCACATCCAACTATTCCCGGACTTGTCCTGGATCACTTTGCAAAAAAGACGGCTTCTCCAACCACTGCTGCGAATGCTCCAGGATGAGAACATTCCTTACCGATGGGGATTCCCCTTCAGCCTCACAGCCAAACATCAGGGCAAGACGGCGACCCTGAGATACCCGGAGGACCTCGACCCTTTTTGCAACACCCTGGAACTTAGAGTGCCCCAGCTTCCCGAGTGGGATCTCATAGCCACCCCGCCCCCACCGCCCACAGTCTGGCAGACGGTCCCTCCACCTAAGCGCTCCAGAGGACCGGAGAGATCCCCGAGGGGCCGGGGATCACACCAGCGAAGATCATGAGCAAGTCACCCCACTACCTCATAGCATGCGTGAAGGACCGTTCCTTCACCCCCTTTTCTTTCTCCTCGTTTTTTCATTTTTGCCCATCCAGGTGGAGCATCCCTGGCATCAGGCTGTTCACTGACCCACCTTTGGCACCCTAGCTATACCCAGATAAACACTATGGGCGAGTCTCGGAAGAGACTTTGGAGAGAGACTGTCCGAGTTACCCCTGCCTCCCCCCCCTTTTTTTTTTTTTTATTTCCTTTTTTGGAATACTGGACTACCAGAGCAAGCGGGTTTACAATGTCTTGCATGTTGGACTTTGGGTTCCCCTGGGGCCCCCTGGCTCACCCTCATGAGGTGGGGGCGGGGGGGCCCACGGGAAGCCTTTTGGACCTGGGCCGGCTGGTCCCCTTAGGTCTGATAATGTTGTTTTTTGTGTTCATACATAGATTTGTTGCACTAACTACTCTTCTCTCTTTCTTAGCTATTCTTAACCCCCTCCCTTCCTTTGTCGTCACCTGGCTCCACCACCGGGACCCCCGGATCTCCTCCAGCGCAAAACCGGCTCCCAGCCATGACGGTCCGGACCATCTCCGCCACCACCAGATGAGTATATACACTCCCCACCCGAACACTCATGGCTAAAATATTATCTTTAAATGTCCACGGCCTGAACTCTAATCGTAAGAGACATCTGGCATTGAGGGAGTTTAGGCAGTCGGGGGCGAGTGTTGTCATGGTACAGGAAACCCACTTTGACAAGGAGGGCACCTTCGCGTTCGCCTCCAGGTATTACCCACAGGTCTATTTATCTTCAGGGCCCCACAAGAGAGCGGGTGTGGCCCTCCTGATTAAACAGGGGTCCCCCTTCAAGTACTCGTCCCACTATAGTGATCCTCAGGGCCATTTCCTTATCCTCCGGGGCCTGTGGCTGGACAGGGAAATCACGTTCTGTGTAGTATATGTCCCAAATGTCAGGCAGACGGGATTCCTTAATAGAGCACTAGCTCGCCTTTTCCGCTCAGACCATGGACTATTAGTGGTGGGGGGGGACTTTAACCTAACCCATTCGGAGCTGGCGGATCGCCAGGGACTGGGCCCCAGGGCGCCTACTGCTCGAGCACTTAGAGACTCGAGGCTCTTCCGCCATATAACCAGAAGGTACGCCCTCTTTGACGCCTGGCGGGCCCTCCACCCTGGTGACCGACAGTACACTTTCTATTCTGCCCCACACCGAACGCACTCCCGCATAGACTACGTCTTTGTTAATAATGCCACCCTACGCGTGGCCCGAACCGCACAGATTCTGCCAATCTCGTGGTCGGATCACGCCCCGGTGGTGCTGACCCTAGACATAGGCACCCCGACGCGAGGACCATGCACCTGGCGACTAAACACATTCCTGCTGCAACACCTCCCCTCGAAAATGGAACTGTCCTCCACACTACAACATTATCTGGCAGAAAACAATACGGGGGATGTAACCGCATCCACTCTATGGGAAGCCCACAAGGCGGTGATGAGGGGCAGATGTATGGCCCTCTCCTCTGCCATGAAGCGGGACGCGCAGGCCTTGCAGACCCAGACAGAAAAAGAGCTTAGAACCCTTGAAAAACAACTCCAATCCAACCCCACTCTGACTCTCCTAAAAAAAATGACTTCCCTTAGAGCAACCTTAGGTGACCTGGCCCTGGGCCGAGTTGAGAAAGCCCTAATCAAACTAAAACAGAAGTTTTACGACAAGGGTAACAAAGCCCATACACTGCTAGCTCGGAAGCTCCGTGACAGCACCCAGGCTTCGACCCCACATCAGATCCAAAACGGTTCGGGCACCCTGGTTTCCCACCCCACGGACATAGCACAATCCTTTGCGGAATTCTACGAGGCCCTGTACAACAATCCTGATATTCCCGCAAACCCCCCCAAGCCCGAAACGGCCAAACGTATCCAGCAATACCTGGACTGTAGTGGAATATCGCAACTCCGTTCTACAGATCTGGACTCCCTGAACGCCCCGATAACACATGAGGAAATAGAACAGACAGTCAAATCCCTACCCAATTGTAAAGCCCCAGGCCCAGATGGCTTTCCTTATGAGTACTACAAGGAATTCCTCCCACTCCTGCTCCCCTCCATGGGCAGACTCTTTAATGCTTTCCTACATGACACCCCGATCCCGAGGGATATGCAGAGCTCCTTTATCACAGTGATCCCCAAGCCCGGGAAGGACCCCTCCATCTGCGCTAACTATAGGCCAATTGCCCTGCTTAACTCGGACTTAAAAATATTCACTAAACTCCTGTCTATACGCCTGAACACGGTCTTACCCTCCCTGATCCATAAGGATCAGGTGGGCTTCGTCCCCCTTCGCCAGGCAGGAGACAACACCAGGAAGATCATAGACTTGGTGGAGGTGGCGAACAGGGAACGCACACAAGCCCTGTTGCTGAGTCTAGACGCAGAAAAGGCGTTCGACCGCCTGGGGTGGCCCTTCCTGTTCGCCACACTCCGCCACGTGGGATTTAGGGGACCCTTCTATAGAGCCATACAGCACCTATACTTAGACCCTTCCTCCCAGGTCAGGACCCCCTTCGCCCTGTCAGCTCCGCTACCGGTGCGAAATGGCACCAGACAGGGGTGTCCGCTTTCACCCCTGCTATTTGCACTGTGTGTGGAACCCCTAGCAGCCACAATCCGTAATAACCCGGACATTAAGGGCATAAAGGTACGAGACAGGGAGTTTAAAATCTCCCTGTTCGCAGACGACATTATTCTCTCATTAACCCAACCTAGAACCTCCCTCCCAAATCTCCACGCAGAACTAGATCGATACGGGGCTCTATCGGGTTATAAAATTAATACATCTAAGTCAGAGGCCCTCCCAATCAACACACCGGGGGAGGAGGTAGCACACCTGAAAGCCAACTTCCCCTATAGCTGGAAAACCACCGCCCTAAAGTACCTGGGAATTAATATCACCCCACAATTCGCTACCCTCTACCGGGAGAATTTCCCTCCTCTTTTCCACAATATCAGAACCCTTCTCCAACAATGGAAAAAACATCACATCTCCTTGCTTGGAAGGATCGCGTCTGTGAAAATGACGATCCTCCCAAAATTACTGTACCTCTTCCAGACCCTACCTATCCCTGTTCCCTACGGCCAACTGAAACACTTACAAGCGGACCTACTGCAATTTACATGGAACTACGGGAGGCACAGAATCCCACGTTCAGTATTACAAGCAGCTAGGTCTGACGGGGGCCTGGCCTTCCCTAACCTGGTAAAATACTACCAGGCGGCACAACTGAGAGCGATAACTTCCTGGTTCACACTCCGCTCTTATAATAAATGGACAGAGATAGAGAAATTATGGTTAGCCCCGATACACCCAAACAGCCTGTTATGGAGCGCGAACGCGGAGGTGGACCCTGCCCGATTGCTAGGCCCGATGGCACAGCTCCGGAGGCTATGGCGTAAACTAACACGACAACACAAACTGTCGTCGGACAGCTCGCTCCTGACCTCCTTTGCCTGTAACCCCGACATGCCAGATAGCTTAACCCACCAAATGTCCTCCCCCTGGACAACGAGAGACCTCTTTCACTTTGGAAACTTGATAGACCCATGCACCCGTAAACTATGCTCTTTTGAGGACTTGCAATCACACTATGACCTCCCTAAACAAGCTTTCTACGGGTATCTCCAAATCCGCCACTATGCCCTAACGTTTGCTCCAAACCTGCATTTCTCCCCACCTACCCCTTTTGAGCGCCTAATTCTGGCAGGCTCAGCTCAGAGAGGCCTGATCTCAGATATATACAAAATACTGAATGAGAGGCCCCTTGATTCAATGGGCAAACACAGATATATGATTAAATGGGAAAAGGCTTTGGGTGAGGAGATACCCGTGGACCAATGGCGGGCCATTTGGACCCAGGCGTCCAAGACATCGCTATGTACACTCTATAAAGAAAATATTTACAAAATAATGTACTTCTGGTACATGACCCCTGATGTTCTCCATGCCATTCACCCGGCCAGCTCAGATCGCTGCTGGCGATGCATGGGGGCGAAGGGGACTCTATATCATATCTACTGGGAGTGCCCACTGATAGCCCCCTTCTGGGCTTCTGTACACCAACTACTAATTCGACTCCTTGAAACGGAGGTCCCCATGACCCCTAAATTTTTCATACTAGGACTGATGTCTCTGAAGGCCCCACGCCCACATAAGAAGCTAGCTAGTCATGTCCTTACGGCAGCCCGCTGCTTAGTGGCACTGAACTGGAAACGCAGCTCCCCTCCTCCGGAGGGAGCGCTGTATGCCAGGATTAGAGATGTAGAAGTAATGGAGAGGATGACCGCAAGAATTCAGGATCGCCTGGACGCGCATAACATGGTTTGGGAGCTCTGGCACCGAAGGGAGGAACGCGGTGACTTGGAGCCAGGTATAACTTGACGACACCCCCCCCCACACCCCCTCTACCCCCACCCTTCTATTGTCTTTTCGCCCCCTCCCCCCCCCCATTTTTTTTCATTCTTCTATTTCTTTTCTTTCTTCTCTTGTTATATTATCCTCTTCATGGGAGCCCCTTTGGGATCCTCGCACTAATGTACATAATAACTACATTGGCTCGAAAACTTGGTTGACGACATACCATGTCCCTGTTGTGATAACTAGATAGGATTGGATAATACAGCACATAGCAGAGATACAGTGATTACATGCTCAGGAACTGTTACGACCCTATACCCAGACGTGTTAACGATTATCCTGTTGGTTGTAAAACTATTGCATTTGATTTGTGTCCGATGTGGCTTTCAATAAAAAGAGTTATTGATAAAAAAAGAATTATTATATTGAATAGATCAAATAAAATGCTATTCCAGTGCCTTTCGCTATTTCAATATGCAAGAACAGGATCAGAAAATCACAAAATTAGCTATTAGGACCTTTACAACAGCCAAAACCATATAAATATGGGCTAATGAAGTGCCTTCTAAAAAAAATTAAAAGTATATATATCTATATATATAGATATATATATATATATATATATACAGTATATACATCTAGTATTGCCTGCCCTAATTATAAGAGACCTACGTGCTGGGTACTCTTCCATTTTGAGCACTAGCAACTTGCTTCCCCTTTTTAAACTATTTTTAAAGTGAATAATAACATGCATTAAACATATGTTTATTAAAGTGGACTTTCACCTTAAAGGACATGGCATGTTGCCCTACCTCCTCCCCCCTCCCTCTCTCACAATTGGACATTTCAGCTATTTGTACTGCAAAGCAGCACTTTCACACTTCTCGCCTAGGAGAGAATTAGGTTTCCTTCTCCCGAATCCCTTGCGCGTGTGCAAATATGCTGTAGGGGTTTGAGTCCTGAGTGAGCCCTGCTGCACAGGTGTGCACATGCTGGTTTCCTCAACTCATCTGCTCACGAACAGGGTTTCCCACACATGAGCCAAGACAGCTATTGGGGGAGCCCAAACCCTTACCAGTCTTTGAGCGTGTAAAGAAAATTACTTGCACATTCACAGATGTGCTGACGGGCTCTATCAGGACCCGAAAGCTGGGCAGAGCTCTTTTGCACATCTACATGTAGCAATACCCCCGCAGGGGCCGCTGGTTTAAGATTTGGGCCTGCCGTTACCTTACTGTTCACCACGTCCGTCCTAGGGGTCTTCCTTGAAGAGTTGTTCACAAATGTCTGCACCAAACATCTAGTCTCTTTTTCTCAAGGGTTTTATTAAAGAATTTCCAAACAGAGGGATGGAGGGTTAGGGGAGATTCAGGTACCTTAATTTTACGGATCACGGGTACTTTCTTTAATCCAGAGGACCAATAGCTTCCACACTGGATCTAGCATCCACCGGATAGGTCTCTCTCACTGACCTAGCAGCCGGTGCAAGCTCGTTCAAAAAAAAAAAGTCTCTGCCACAGACTTGTGTAACCACACACTTGGTAAAGTTCCGACACACAACACACAGTGCCAGGATCTTTCAGCCAGCCGGCAGCACTGTGAGGTAGATTTGATCCGGATACATCCTCCAATTGAGTCCTCAATTGTTCGGTCCCTTCCCGCAGGCAAGGCGACACAGGACCATCTCTGGATCAGAAGGCCCCAGCAACTCCTGGGCCTACTCTCAGTAATGAAGCCTCAGGGATCTGCAGGCCCCGAGGCAGAAAAACTGCTAACACATCCCTGAGGCCAGGAGGGCCGTCAGGTCAGGATCGGAAGACCCCAAAAAAATTGTGTCTGCCCCTTAAGTACCCTCTCCCAGAATGCACAGCGGGGTGACCAATCCCACTGAGCCGCTTCTGGGCAAGAGGCACCCAACACATCCAGCCAGCTGCAATTCCAACCTTGACCTGTGGTGACAACGACACCTAGAGGAAGGTGGAAAATGTGCAACTCAGCTGAACTGAAGCAGAGACCCCAAAATTTGGTACAATTATTCTGAGCTGAACTATAACTCAGTAAAACTAAATTTACACTAGCGCCTACCCAATAGGAGCAGGGCGCTACATACACATTTGCAATAATGACATTGATAGAAGGGGCAGAGCCTATACAGAGCGGGCCTGAAGTTCCACTTTAAACACTCCTTATGTTCAGTTCCTAACACATTCCTCCATCTAACTACTTTACTTGAATTCTTTTTCACCTCTCCGGAAAATTCATATTGTGACGTGTCTTGGTGAGTTCCATGCAGAGCACCGTTTTTCTTGATGTACACCATACTGGGAGTATAAGGAGAGGATTAATCACTTTTTTTACTAGAGAGAGAGGGGTATCAAAAGTGTGTGTTTGTGTTTCACGGTTTCTATACAGTTTTACATGAGTAGTGACATAATTTATTCCTGTACATTAAGTAATATAGAAAAAGTGGATTCAATCTTAGAAATATAAACTCTTCAGGTAGTCGATGAAATACCCGAAGAATAAGTCTAGGAAAGTATTAGTTATCTTTCAATGTGTCTTACTTTCTCTTTTTCCTAAAAAAAAATTGTGATGTGTGTTAACCAAACTTATGATTATGGCTGTTATTGCACTAGACACCTGAAAGTTAGCTATTTGGAGTGCTGCCTTTTATTTATTTAGAGTGTATTATTTCTGCGTCTTTCTTGAGGGAACCCAATCTATGGTTTTAGCACCCTTATTTATGTAAATAACTATTTATGCACTGCTGTTGTGATTTAAATATGCATTAGCTGACTTTATTGCTAAAGGCCCTCACCGCTGGTTACAATGATTGTTCCAGTTTGATGTAGAGGACAATGTGAAGGGTTGAAAGAGGCCATCTAAATCGGATTTAAACAACTATCCCTAAACAGGTGTGGGGGCCTTTGATACCATCTGTTACCAACATAAAACAGTGTTATAACATCTCTGCCCCAGTGATTTTACAACAATTCACATTTTCAGTCATGTAATTTGAATGATTAACTACTGTTCCAGACTTATTAGCTCTAGGGTGACTGGATTATGTATTGAGAACAGGATAGCTTCATACCATAAGTAGAGGTACCCCCCAGTGTACAGATGGGGACTTTCATGGCAACTTAGTGCATAGTTCATTACAAGATTTTTTATTGAAGATTTAAAAAAATTGGTGCATACATCACCATATAATACTTAGAAAAAGGAGAAACAGTTCCCCATGGGGTTTTTTTTTAGCAGCAAATAATAATTCAATATGTATAAAATATTCCGATTTTATTGGTGAATAAAAGAAAGGGAATTACAAATGACACATGTACAGATATAAAAATTTATGAGCTCTGGTAAGTACAAAAAGGCGAAAGCCGACAGTGGTTTAACAGGCAGATACACATATAGCATTGAATTTACAACAGAATCAACTTCAAAGCTGTTTGATGCAGGGAGAGGCCCCAATGCATTTCGACATGTGGAAATTCTAGGTCTTCCTCAGGGGGATCTTACATCTCTATAGGACATCAAAAACAGAGTATATTACAGAATAATAATGGCAGATTTTTGTGCCTTATTCATTGTAGTGTGCATATGCGATACATTTACATTTGGCATTATAGAAAATCATGTTAGCATATATTCAGTTTTGCATTGACTGCATATTTACCCTTTCTGCCACGTGGGGTTTGCTCAACCAGAAACTTCATTAAAAGATAGTTCCATATGGTCTCCCCAGGTCTAATACTGGTCCGTGTCGGTGGGGCACCCACCCTCCAGCCCATAGGGAGGCAGCCGCCACAGACCGCCGGGCTTGCAAAGGGTCACGCACTTACAGGCCCCCCAGAAAGTGGACAAAAGGGGTGGGGAAGGGAAGAGCAGGGAGCATGACACAGGCTCCAACACCTGAAAAATTATAATTTTAATGTGGTTTTAGTATATTAATATTAGGATTTAAAAAACAGGTATTTATGATCATTGTAGTGGAGGGCATAAGAGGGAACCTTTTTGTTGCGCTGCTAAATAGTAATTAGCTATATTAAACATGCCTAGTCGCTCTCCTCTGCGTGGAGACTGGTGGATCCATATCCAATCTGACACACGTGAGAGCCTGATAGAATGCAACTAGCATATACAGTCAGGTCCATAAATATTGGGACATTGACACAATTCTAATCTTTTTGGCCCTATACACGCCCACAATAAATTTGAAATGAAACAAACAAGATGTGCTTTAACTGCAGACTTTCAGCTTTAATTTGAGGGTATTTACATCCAAATCAGGTGAACGGTGTAGGAATTACAACAGTTTGTATATGTGCTTGACACTTTTTAAGGGACCAAAAGTAATGGGACAATTGGCTGCTCAGCTGTTCCATGGCCAGGTTTGTGTTATTCCCTCATTATCCCATTTACAAGGAGCAGATAAAAGGTCCAGAGCTCATTTCAAGTGTGCTATTTGCATTTGGAATCTGTTGCTGTCAACTCTCAATATGAGATCCAAAGAGCTGTCACTATCAGTGAAGCAAGCCATCATTAGGCTGAAAAAACAAAACAAACCCATCAGAGAGATAGCAAAAAGATTAGGTGTGGCCAAATCAACTGTTTGGAAAATCCTTAAAAAGAAAGAATGCACCGGTGAGCTCAGCAACACCAAAAGACCCGGAAGACCACGGAAAACAACTGTGGTGGATGACCGAAGAATTCTTTCCCTGGTGAAGAAAACACCCTTCACAACAGTTGGCCAGACCAAGAACACTCTCCAGGAGGTAGGTGTATGTGTGTCAAAGTCAACAATCAAGAGAAGACTTCACCAGAGTGAATACAGAGGGTTCACCACAAGATGTAAACCATTGGTGAGCCTCAAAAACAGGAAGGCCAGATTAAAGTTTGCCAAACAACATCTAAAAAAGCCTTCACAGTTCTGGAACAACATCCTATGGACAGATGAAACCAAGATCAACTTGTACCAGAGTGATGGGAAGAGAAGAGTATGGAGAAGGAAAGGAAACGCTCATGATCCAAAGCATACCACCTCATCAGTGAAGCATGGTGGTGGTAGTGTCATGGCGTGGGCATGTATGGCTGCCAATGGAACTGGTTCTCTTGTATTTATTTATGATGTGACTTCTGACAAAACCAGCAGGATGAATTCTGAAGTGTTTCGGGCAATATTATTTGCTCATATTCAGCCAAATGCTTCAGAACTCATTGGATGGCGCTTCACAGTACAGATGGACAATGACCCGAAGCATACTGCGAAAGCAACCAAAGAGTTTTTTAACCACTTGCTTACTGGGCACTTAAACACCCCTCCTGCCCAGACCAATTTTCAGCTTTAAGTGCTCTCACACTTTGAATGACAATTACTCAGTCATGTAACACTCTATCCAAAGGATTTTTTGTCCTTTTTTCATACAAATAGAGCTTTCTTTTGGTGGTATTTGATCACCTTTGGGTTTTTTATTTTTTGCGCTATAAATGAAAAAAGACCGAAAATTTTGAAAAAAACATTTTTTTTCTTAGTTTCTGTGATAAAATTTTGCTAATTATTTATTTTTCTTCATAAATTTTTGGCCACAAATTATACTGCTACATATCTTTGATAAAAATAACTCAAATTTTTGGGAAATTATTTGGTCTGTGTGAAAGTTTTAGAATCTACAAGCTATAGTGCAAATCATAAAAAATGTATCACATCTGATGTACTGGCGGCCTATCTCATTTCTTGAGACCCTAACAAGCCAGGAAAGTACAATTGGTGAAACAGATGTGCACTGATGAGGTGGCACAGGTGGGCACTGATGAGGCGGCACAGGTGGGCACTGATGAGGCGGCACAGGTGGGCACTGATTGGCACTGATGAGGTGGCACAGGTGGGCACTGATCACTGATGGCACAGGTGGGCACTGATCACAGATGGCACAGGTGGGCACTGATCACTGATGGCACAGGTGGGCACAGGTGGTCAGATTGGTAGATAGGCACAGCATAGGTGGGCACAGTTCCCCAACAGGCACTGTGGTACCAATGGGGCACTGTATAGGCACTGTATGGGCACTGTAATTGCACTGTAACTCACAGGTCGCTCTCCCTCCTCATACGCGGTCTCTGTGTGAGGAGGAAGAGTCGGCAATGTGAGATGATCTCATATGTTTACATTTGAGATCATCTCTCATTGGCCACGCTGATCGCGCTGTAAATAGCCGCTGTGATTGGCTATTTACAGCGATCTGTGATTGGCTGTGTCCAAGGGACACGGCCAGCACGAAAGTTCCCCGATGTGCGCGCAGGAGCGCGCGCAGGGAACGAGGAAATGGGCGGACGTCAATTGACGGCTTCCCGGCATTGTTGGTCCGCGCTGTAGCCGTCATTCGGCTATAGCGCGGGTCACTAGTGGTTAAGGAAAAGAGGTGGAATGTTGTGCAATGGCCAAGTCAATCACCTGACCTGAATCCGATTGAGCATGCATTTCACTTGCTGAAGACAAAACTGAAGGGAAAATGCCCCAAGAACAGGCAGGGACTGAAGACAGTTGCAGTAGAGGCCTGGCAGAGCATCACCAGGGATGAAACCCAGCATCTGGTGATGTCTATGCGTTCCAGACTTCAGGCTGTAATTAACTGCAAAGGATTTACAACCAAGTTTTAAAAAGTTAAAGTTTGATTTATGATTGTTAATCTGTCCCATTACTTTTGGTCCCTTAAAAAGTGGGAGGCACATACAGGGCTGCTGTTAGAAATCACGGGCCCCATACAGCCTACCTGGCAGGGCCCCCCTCAAATATATCAAAACAAAATTTTCACTAAAAATATACTAAAATCATTCTTAGTGGACACAAAGATAACAGGGAAGCTGTGTGAATTAGCCCTTTTTAAATTAGTTTTTTACATTTTCTTAATTTTTTGAAAAAATTTTTTACAAGAATTTTATTACATTTTACAAGGGATTAAAACAATACAGGGTTACAATTTGTTATTTTTTTCATGGGACAGGGAAGCCGTCAGCTGTGTCTGTGTCTCTCTCTGCAGCAGCTGAAAGTTGGCGGGAGGGAGAGAAACCGGTTTCCAGCTGCTGCAGAGAGTCACATAGGGCATCCTGTAATTGCCCCCTATCCGACCGCACTGATTCCCTCTGCTGTTTGGGCCCCCCTGTAAGCCAGGCCCCCCTACAAGAGGACTGGTGGTCCCCCCCTATCAGCAGCCCTGGGCGCATATACAAACTGTTGTAATTCCTACACAGTTCAACTGATTTGGATGTAAATACCCTCAAATTAAAGCTTAAAGTCTGCAGTTAAAGCACATCTTGTGCGTTTCATTTAAAATCCATTGTGGTGGTGTATAGAGCCAAAAAGATTAGAATTGTGTCGATGTCCCAATATTTATGGACCTGACTGTATGCTCTTATTAATTGGATTTTATAGTTATGTATTATATCCGAATTAGGTAGTTCATTATCAATTTTATATTTATCATAATTAGTTTGTATCAATTTTGTATCATATTTTAAATAATAAAATTGAGGGAATAGATTAAAAGTAATTAAGAAATATATATTTTATAACATTTTATTGTATGGTGATGTATACACCAATTTCTTCACAAAAAAAAAATCTTATGGTATCTATATTTGGGATGTTGGCAACAACTTGAGGTTGTTTGGATGGGATTTTTAATTTCTAGGATAGCTTCATCCATTTTCACCCCCCCAATATGTTCACCAGTTAAAATCTGCTTTGATAAATGCCATGGCGATTGTCTTATGTCCTGTGTACACGATCGGAATTCCGATGGGCTAAAATCCGATGGAATTTTTCGTTGGAATTCCGTTCAAAGCTGTCTTGCATACACACCATCAGACCAAATTCCGACCCTCCAAAACGCGGTGACGTACAACACGTATGACGTCACTAAAAAGGGGAAGTTCAAATCCGATGGCGCCACCCTTTGAGCTGCTTTTGCTGATTTTGTGTTACCGCGTGTTAGTAAAAGTTTGGTGTTAGCCGATTCACGCTTAAAATAAATATTAAGATATTTTGGAGACCTGGCTTTAAAATAAAATACGAAGATTCATGAGATCACAAGAAACAAAGAAATACGTTTGTCAGAATTCGGTGTAAATATCTGCAGCGAAAAATTAATTTTTTTCTAGCATTAGAAAGAAGAAAAGAATGCGCTACATTTAACGATGCATTAATTTGCAGCATGACGAATGTGCTATCTCCATTACGAACGCTAGTTTTACCAGAACGAGCGCTCCCGTCTCCTAATTTAGTCTGAGCATGCGTGGATTTTTCTCTGATGGAGTTCCACACAGACGATCGGAATTTCCTATCGTTTTTTTTTCTATCGGAAAAATTTAAAACATGTTCTATTTTTTTACACCGATGGAAAAAAGTCAGATGGGGCCCACACACAATCTGAATTTCCGATGAAACAAGTCCATCGGACTTGTTTCATCGGAAATTCCGATCGTGTGTACAGGGCATTACAGTGGAACTGATTAAAAAAAATGAAGATGTATAATATAATATTGGGAACATCTAGTTAATTGTGTCTAAGTAGTACCTTGAAGAAAAATTTACACTTTATCTTGAAATCCTCCTGAAGGTTTTCAGTGCACTTCCTGGTATCTGAGGGTGCCTAGGCACCCCCGTTCTACAGCAATGCTTGGACAACAAGTTTGAACTTAAAGTAAATTGGCAGGTATAATGAGTGTTAAACTAACAAGGGCGGGACCAGGTCTGTATTTAAAGTAGAAGTTTAATCAAAACCAATCTCCAAACATACTCTCTGCCACATTCTAAACCTAATCTATCTAGCCCTGTAAAGAAAAAATTGCTAAACTTACCTGTTCTGCAGCCATTCCAGTCCTTTTCCGCGTTGAGCTGTCAGCGGCGCCTTCAGTGTGTGGGAGTGTGCAGGAGAGGAACCATAGTAAGTCTATGGGTGACATCACTTCCCAGTAATTGTCAGTTCTTTCCTGCACACAGAAGCCGCCGCTTGACACCGGACTAGAGTGGCTGCAGAACAGGTAAGTATAGCAACTTTTTTCTTTACAGAGCTAGATAGATTAGGCTTAGAATGTGGCATTGAGTAGGATTAGCGTTAGTTAGATTTTGACTTTGACTTTGACTTTTGACTTTACTTCCACTTTAAGTATCAGGCTTCCCTAGGCATATCTGAATGTAGATGTTCTTTTTGTAAAGCTGCACCCCTTGTGTCATGTGATTATTTTAGTAAAAACTGAATGTTAGAATACACTTTTAAATGCTGCATGCCATCTGCTATAGGGCAAATATAGCTTTAGGCAGGGGTACTTTGGACCCTTTTTTGTTCTTTTATTGATAAGTTTTGTTAGGCCCTGGATGTGTGAGTTCACATAATTCCCAACTCTTTCTTTATATTTAAAAAAATGCCCTGCAAGATTTAAAACAAAAGCAACTCTGGTTGCAATACTCACCTACTTTTTGGCACTGTCCCCTACAGACTAGACTATCTGTAATATGGTTCACCTTAATGTTGAACAACGCCCTACATCATACAACACATTTGCTATGCCAAAGCATTAAGGACCAACCCAGGGGGTGCATTATCAAACCAATTTGGACTCACAGGGCAATGCTGCAGAGAATGGTGCCAAGACATTTTTTGGTGCTGTGTTCTGCAACATTTAGGATCTGCCCCTTCCATGACTCAAGATAGAAGAGGAGGACCCATAACATCCCACAAGTGGCCTAAAAATATTAAAATATTGAAAAAAAGGTCATAGATATAATTTTAACATAAAAGGCGCATGGCATGCTTCAAGAGGATGCAAATCTGGAGGGGAGCACATTATTAAGTTAAGCTATAATAATTTTCAGAGCACACCTACGGGCATAAGTAAACATCTATATGTCCAGGTGTTTTCCTTGTGCAAAAAAATGATACCAGCCAGAAAAAGCTCATGTGATTATCTTTCAAAATGGTCAGTCTATATAGTTTATGTGGTCCATTTCATGTTATGGGTAGAAGATAGTGAACTAAAGCACTTTAGATCTCTTGGAGACTTCAGTTCTGTTATGGGGTCTCGTTTCTCCTGTTGCATTTAAAACATTTAAAAATTCAATAAGATAAATAATACTTTCTCATAATCATTACACTAGGTGGGTGAACCTAGGATCTCAATTGACAAAATATTGCAGGTGGAGTCTTTAGGAAATATAAGAGAATGGACTTGGAAGGTTTAAGGCTTTGAGCCTGACAAGCATGGGCCCTCTCTCTTTTAAACATATTATTAGGTTAGTTAGTTTAATAGTTTAAATGATATATGCATAGGTTAGGTATTAGGGTCAAGGCCCCTTTTAGGGATGTTCAAACAGGTGTGGGGGCAGGATTAGAGGTACAGGTGTATTAGGTATGGCCCAGATAGTCATGTGACCCCTGAGGATGTTCTAGTAGGGGCTTATTATATATAGGACCCCTCTAGCAGGTATTTCCTGTCAGTACACACCTGGACAGTGCAGGTGCAGCAAGTTCCCCACCCCCCCTCCCTTGTCGCTAAGAACTTTATGTGGTCTGTCACCCTGCATATGTAGGGGGGACTTTTGAAATTATTCGGTATACTCGAGACCTTTAAGACTGAGCTGTTTAGGTTTATTTATTTAAATTGTGGATTTTATGAATTAATAAAATTATATGAATATTATTATTATTATTTATTGATCTGAATAAACCAATAAACGTGCTGCGGCCAATCTCTGCCAAAGTAGTAGTTGTTTATTTAATTCATTATTATAAGTTGGTATTCGAGGAGTTAGGTGCAGCCTGCATTCCCATGGTTATTGATTCAATCCATCGGCACCATGAAAGTGCTAAAAATATTACATAGAGCTGGACTAAACTTTTATTGGTTTAATAAAGCAACCTGTGAGGTCCAGAAAAAACTGCCCACAGGTTTCAATAGTGGTTTTGAAGAACTGTTTCCCAAATAGAATTCTTAGAGACTTATTTTTATTCTATTGTTAATGTCAAACTAAAGGATGCAATATCTTCTTGGCATCTTGTAGAAACCCATTACAGAAGTTACATTCCAAACTACGTAGCTGTTGCATGAAACTCCTGTCTTTGAGGCAAAGAGACCACCTTAAGTGAGCTTTGCTCAGTAATCTACCCAGAATCATTTGGGTCTGCACAGTAACACAATATACTATGAAATGTCAAATAAAATAACAAAACAGAACACAACACTATTTACAACATGACATGGTCATTCTTTGTAATGCTACAAATGCTGATTTACAAGGTTATCAAATATCAGCGATTGGCCAGAATATACTTGATACTCTACATTTAACCACAACTGAAGAAAAATAAAGGTTACTGTCTACTGTGTACAAAGAACTCCATCCAAACAAAATTGTCAGCCAGAGCCTGGAAACACTTCTAGGTAAGATGTATATAATGATTCGCTGTCCGCCCAAGAAGATAATAATGTGTATTTGTAGTTTATGCTCCCATCTGCAAGTGATTTATGTAAAGTAAAAACATAATACTGGCTAAAAACAGCCCAGGTGCCAGCTTATTCTTGCATAGTTTGGATTTATGTTGGGTTTGTTATTTTTTTTTAACAAATGAACAAAGTTACAAGCAGCTCATCAATATCCTGGAGTTGGGCTTCCAATGGTTTCAGCTGGGCAAACTCAAAAATATACAGAAGTTTTGCTACTGGACTCCAATAAAGTCACATACAGTATTTGCTTCTTAAGGTTTTAGTAGCCATATTTTCCTTTCATTCCCATAAAGAATACAGCAAATATTACATACTAGAAAATAAGTAGTTATTAAGACACTTTGAGAATTTTAATAATGCACAGAAGCATTTGCTAAACAGCTGGAAATCCATCTTTTTTAAGAGACCAAAATTGTAGTGTTAATTAGACATGTGCACTGCCAAAAAATTCGTTAGTTTTCGTTTTCGTTTCATTCGTTTTTTTTTTTTTTCGTTTTTCGGGTCATTCGTTATGATCGCAATTCGTAAATTCGTAAATTTGTACATTCGTAAATTTGTACATTCATAAATTTGTACATTCGTAAATTTATACATTCGTAAATTTATACATTCGTAATTTCGGAAATTTGGAAATTCGATATTTTCGAAAACCCGAAAATTTGAAAATCTGAAAAAATAACTATTAAATTATAGGTATTGTAATTTCCTTTCAAATTTGGCTGTTAGCGAACGTAACGAATACAAATTTATCTGAAGTTACGCATAACCTGAAATAACAAATGCCGCATCTAAACAAATGGAACGGAACAAATTAATAATAATAATAATAATAAAACATTTTTATTATTATTATTGTTATTTATTATTATTATTAATTCATTACGTTCCATTCATTTAGATACGGCATTCATTATGTCGGAAAACAATTCGTAACTTCGTTAAGTTCACTAACAGCCAAATTTGAAAGGAAATTACAATACCTATAATTGAATAGTTAGTAATAGTTAAGTTATTAGTTAATTATTATTTCAGATTTCCGAATTTACTAATTTACGATTGTACGAATGTACAAATTTACGAATGTACGAATATTCGGAAATTCGTAAATTCAAATTTACGAATTTCCGGATAGTTGTACATTCGTAAATTCGTGCATTGGTAAATTCGTATATTCGTAAATTCGTACATTCGTAAATTTGAATTTACGAATATTCGTTAAAATTCGTTAAATGAGTTTTCGTTAATTCGGATATTTCCGAATTAACGAATTTGTCGAAATTCGTTAAAAAACGAATTCGGAACGAAACGAATTGCACATGTCTAGTGTTAATATCCCTTCAAAAGGAATGGTTCTTGGCAAGCTGAATCATTAGATTCCTATATTGCTTCAGTGAAGGACCAACATTTCACTTACACCCAACTATTGTGGACATTACAAAGCAAAAAATATAGTGTTACTTCCTACAGAATATTTTAAGACACTATTGTAATGGTTCCATAGGTGGGGTTGGAGGCATAAACTCAGCACAACAATGTGTCAAGAGCCATGGCTTCCTGCTGGAATTTCTGCCTTTCTTGACAGATCTCCTAAACTCCATTTGTTCTATTGCCATGCTATAATTTTGATTTATAACCCTATTTCAAGCAGGAGCCACCAACTGTTATAAACCCATGTAGAGTGTAATTATGGAGCCAATTTGTATACCTTCCATGATGCATTGAAGCTTAATGGAATAAAAGAATAAAAAGCAATGCTGAAAAAGTCCCCTATTCCAATTCCTATGGTTATTAAGTATTTGTGCCCTGGTAGTGTCAAGCAGAGTAAGGCTTTGCAAAAAAAGATATGTGAGATTACCCCATATGCAATGTTTACTTATGGTATTTAACATACAGCTTCATACTATGATCATACAGGGGGTTTGAGATGGTTAAACTTTGTTGTTTTAAACACAACCTGGGTTTAAATGGTTTTGGAAGACCACAATAACATATACTGGCAATCATTATAGGTAATTTAACATCTTCATCAATATAATTCTCTCTATTTACCATTTTGTCCAAGATAAGAAAACGCAGACACACATTGCTTGAAAAATATCTCTAATGGAGAGATATAATAATCTGCAGGCTGCGGTGAGTCAACTAACTGCTGCTCAGCTAGAACTGAAATATTGATTTGGCACAGTTGACCTTGAACACCATTTTAAAGCTTTGCCCAGTCTTTATTTAATCCATTTCTAAACCCAATAAAAACTAAAGACTTAGTGCTGGCTTGGATTACTGTATTATATTATTGTGCTAAAACTACTAAAGGTTTATCATTGTCTTCAAACTAAATGAGTTAAAAATAAAAATAAACTTAATTTTTTTATTTTTCCATTTCTTCTAAGCTTGATTGGCTGTTAAATAGTCTGTCAGATAACTTGCTTGTTTTCTTAAAACACTGTGACTCCCATCCAAATCTAAAATTTCCATCAGCCCTTAAAAAAAATTTGCAGTATACTTTCCTTTTTTAGACACTAAATATATCATTTGCAGAAATCTATTTCAGTCAATGTATTTCTTATCGTATATTTGTACTCCACTTTGCCAGCAAATCTTCCCGGCAACTCTGAGTTGTAAAGGGGATTTTTCAGTGTTGAGATTGGCTTACAAAACTTAGCAATTTGAAGTAGCGGTTACAATGGTCTGCCTTTTGAAATACTTCATTGGCCACACAAGATTTGCTGTTAAATGTTTCCATCTAATTTATGCTTTAACTCCATGCTTTAACTTTATTGAAATCACTAATGTTTTTAATAGGTGTCTATGGACACTTTAAAGTCCGACTCCATCCATAAATAGGTTTGAGCAGTCGCTTACAGATTTAATAATTAGCTGGATTCCTATATCTCTCAAGAGTCTGAAAAAAAAATCTCCTAATCGTAATTCCTAGTTCTGCGTCCCAGCTGCAGCAAAGCCAAATAATATATTTTTGAATTCCCTTGCTGTATTTGCTTTTCTGTACAAGGAATGAATACATACGGATTACAGCTACAAGAATTTGACAGCATCATAATGCCTCTTGGAGGATAGGGTTACTAATAGAGTCTCCAAGTCATACATAAAAAGCTGAAAAAAATTATTAAACCCAAACACATCCATTCAAAGCTGCCATGTTAAATTTGGGTTGACCTGGCCCTTAAAGAAACATTTTCACCTTGCCCATTCAGGTCAAAGCAATGGTGTCTTTGCAAAGATCCGTTCACGTAATAGTGCTCAACCAATTGCTAGACTCATGGTGCTGTCACATGGGAGAACCTCACGTGCTGTCACATACCTGAGAGCAATGAGTATTGTTAATTGCTGGCTGTAATGGAGAAAGGGGTGGCCAGGGAACATTGCCAAGGTGATTATTAATTGGGCAAGGAGATAGAGGGGGAGATTTACTAAAAAAGGAGCACTTAGAATCTGGTGCAGCTGTGCATGGTAGCCAATCGGCTTCTAACTTCAGCTTGTTCAATTAAGCTTTGATAATAAAACCTGGAAGCTGATTGGATTCTGTGCAGAGTTGCACCAGATTTTGCACGCTCCAGTTTTATTAAATCTCCCCCCTTGCCTCTTTAAAGCAGAATTACACTCAGGTGTCAATATAATGCTTTGTTAACAACTTCAGGGTTAGAACTTCTGACCATTTTTTATTAATGTGTGTACTTTCCAATTCAGCAACCACTCTCCATATTCCGATATAGGTGTTACAGTGACAAAAAAATTGTAAAATCCCAATATCATTAAAAAAAAACGGAACAAAAGTTTAACTCTTCACCTTCTATTCATACTTGAGAAAAAATATATGGCTTGAGATAGGCTTAAAGTTTTATATGTAGCGGGTATGTGCTTTTCTGTTTGAATCTGGTGGGGAAACTGTGATGTATGGTTCCCTGGGGCCCACCGGGTGATGCTGTCACTTTGGGCCCAGGGTTGAGCCATCATTGCAGTGTCGTACCTCTTTTTGGCCTCTCAGCGGTTGTATGGTGGGGCGGGGAACCCGCCGTGCTTGCTGGGAGAGGGTATAAGGGGGGCGGCCATTTTTGGCGGCGGGAGTCGAGTCCCGGGCACCTTCAGCCTGAGGGCGGTGGTTCGTGTTGGTCCTCTAGGCGGCCTAGGCCTGGAGGACGTTCGGAGGTCGTGTTCCATCCCAGGCACCTTTAGCCTGGGGTGAAGTACTTGGATGGCGGTCCGGGACTGAGGGTCCCGGATTAAGGATCCGCGAGGGAGGAACTTCCTAGGGGACCCCGGGAGTGGGTACCTGAATTCAGTGGCGTAAGGGACCAGAGGGGGGTACTTACCTGAAGACCTGGTGCAGCAAATTGCCAGTGACGGGTGAGCCTCTGGAGACCGCCGGGAGGGATGTATTCCTCGATTGGGAGCAGAAACCTACTTCTGGGAAGGAAGTAGGAGAGTTCATTGTGCCTGGGCCTACTCGCATCCACACCCCCTGTCTGTTCTGTTCGTTGAGGGAGTCCAACTGATTGTGTTCACTTTTCCATGAGAAGAATAAAGGAGTGTTGGACTTTAGTGGTGTGGGGCTCATTTACTGGCAGACACTGTTCGAGAAACCAGGAGGAGGCTCCAGATGCAGAACACCGGCCCGAAGGTAAAAGAGAACTGTCTCCCACTACACACACACACCTGCAGTGGGAACTTGGCGTGGTGACCTCACACTCTCTCCTCAGAGGTACCCCTAGACAAGAGCCAGAGCCAGAAGAATTGAGAGGAGAGAGAGGGGGCCGCTACATATACATTCTACAAAATGCAATAGCTTAATTTAAAAAAGGCCCCCTCTATTGTTTAAAAATCTTCCTGCAATTGGGTTGGTAGGCTGTTCAACAAATGCACAAAAAACACAAAAAAGGTACCATAAGCTCATCCAATTTAGTCAGAGACAGACTGGGGTGTGCACTAATAAATAGTGCTGAAACCCCCCATTCATGTATCAATCACACCTCACCCGAGAGGTACCTAACCAGTTAAACCCCTGGGGATGTTTACTCTGAATGATTTAAGCATATAAAAAACAAGGAAATTGAAGAGATTATTCCAAAAAGAAATTCTTCAAAGAGGAACAGCCGGGTGGGACTAAATATATTTATTAAAATGTATTAAATAGAAATAGAAACAGACACAGATCGGCCATCGACCCAGGACAATTGGATACCGTAATGACAATCTTAAGGAAACAAATGGGTAAATATGGGTACGTCCCCTCAATGTAGATGGGGGTAAATACAGCTCACCGTTTGACGTCTTGTTTTGTCAATTTCCTCCAAGTCCAAGTCCATACATGTGGAACGGATATTCATTCAGATAAAGGCTGAGTCCGTACCGTTCATAGTAATGGAGTGTTTTAATCTTCACTAGTGAAAACGTGAGGAGTGACGATCTGTGTCTGTTTCGATATATCAGATCGGGTCCTGGGTCAAAAATCTTCCGAACTAGCAATGTCTTTCCCCTCCCTGTGTGGTTAGTCTGTAACCATTTGCACTTTACCTTACTGGAGCCTCAGCAATGAACTCTCACTTCAGTGATCATTTCTGCCAACATACAGTATCTACTGAAGATTTATCATCTCTATTTATTTTTTCTATATGTAATGAGACTGTAATGAGAGGAGTACTCCTGCAGGAGGGATATGTGATGTGTATGGCTGTTTGTGGTGGCCAACCGTGTCCTAATTTAGACAATCGTCTAATTTTCTTAAATGTGGTGGACGTGGGTGTATCTATATAATTAATTGATTACTAGATTTTATATGTGGATATTTAATAAATATATTTAGTCCCACCCGACTTTTCCACTTTGAAGAATTTATTTTTGGAATAATCTCTTCAATTTCCTTTTGATTTTTTATATGTTCAACAAATGCAGAATTTTGTTTGTCTATGTTCCAGGGGTAAAACTGCAGAAAATCTTTATTGCATCATCATCACATCATCATGTTACCTCTAGCACAGCAGTAATAAGTAGTGAATGCTCCAGTGAATAGCTTTATTCTGTAAGGACTCATGTGATTGTTGAAGCTGGACAGAGCAATACAAACAGAATGTCATTTATTGTGTATATCTCTGTAGTGTACTTGTCTTTCAGTACTATATGCATTACAAAACTGTGGCTTTATAAACATGAAAACTGAAATTGCTCATTAACAGTCACCATTTTAGTGTTACAAATTCTTATTCAGTGGAAACAAGCAGCACGATAAAGATCCTGGATGTCCTGGCAGAACTAACTGAAAGATACAGCTATCCAGAAACAGGAAAACATGAAAAAACAGGTCCAGATATCCAAAAACAGAAACACAAAGTAAGTGAACTTTACTCTTGTAAAAAAAAATCTGAGAACTAGCAGTATTATTTTCCTTTGTCTTAGCAAAATATAGAAGCAGATAATAGGAAATATACATTTTTTTTGTTTAAAATATATGTTTCCTCTTTTAGCAGTGGATGTGGAGTCTGGGAGTCTGAGAGTCTCATGCAGAGCTGTAACCTGAATAGACAAGCTCTCTGCTTACCTAACTCTAAGCACCCCCCTCCCCCAACACAAATTGTCAGCTGCTGTTATCTGGTGTGTCTGAGAACTTGTCAGAAGTGACTCTGCTGATAACAGAGGAACGGAGCAGCAGTAAGAAACGGCACTCAGAGCTTTGGAGAGAGATAAGTAAACACTGCAGATGCATGTGCTTAGGTCAACTTTCATAAATGGGGTTTACAACCACTTTAACTTATCTGATGGCCCATAGAGCTGGGTTTCTCAATTAGGGGAAGATCAACCACAGCTGTTATAGATGATTTTTTATTTTTCTCTTTACCTACCTATTGAGTAGTAAGGTACTACCAAGGGTGGCATAAAATTATCTTTGCTTCTTGCGTCATGGTCCAGGGTGCACCCTATACCTACTGATAAGGGGAAAAGAAGCTGATGAAGGATCAACTGTATAGCAATTTCAGAAGAGCTTCCTATGATACTACAAGTGAGTGCCTTGTTAGTAAAATAGCATCTAAGACCCGGTTCACACAGGGGCGACTCCAGACGCGACTTCTGGTCGCCCCGAGTTGCCCCAAGTCGCGCTATTTTTAAAAATAATTGAAGTGAATAGAGCCGTTTTAATGTACATGACTGCAGTCGCTCCAACTTCAAAAAAGGTTCCTGTACTACTTCAATCCGACTTCTAGGCGACTGCTAGGAGACCTGTACCAATTGATTTCAATGGAAGTCGCTCAGAAGTCGGATTCCCTGTCTTAACAGAAGCAACTTTCCAGGAAGAGAACATACATTTCTCAGGCAAACCCCTCCCTCCCCCCTCCCTCCCACAGAGCTGATTCTTGTTTTATTGGCCACTGGAATGTCTCCTGTCCTGCAGGCAACTTGACGTTGCCTTGTAAGTTGCTTCATGTCGCGCTGTGATTCATACTCAAGTCGTGTCCAAGTTGCCTTGTAAAGTCGCGCTGGAAGTCGTGTTGCCCCTGTGTGAATGGAGTCTTAGGGTTGTGTATACCTTATTAAATAAACATGTGTGCCTTGAACTGGCATATAAAGTTTATTAGAAAAACAAGACAAGACATGTTGAAGGCACTTAAATACATGGCCTCACTCAGTAATTCCTGGCAAAGGACCATAATAATAAGATAAGTGCAGTAACTTGGAGCCACCAACCAGATCATAGTTTATACCAGTCATACCAGTGAAAGATAATAGCTGATTGATCATTGTGTACTTTTTTACTATGTCCACTGCTTTGTGCAATAAAAATGAGTACAGAATAGTTAAAGGAAACCTAAAACAAAAGATAGACAGAAGCTTGCAATGCTAAATGCTTTCTGAAAATGCAAGTGACCTGGCTATTTCTAACTTCAACACTTTCTGAACCACTAACCAGAAACAAGAATACAGCAAGTATAGCCAGTGTGAAGTCAGGACTCCTAATCTGCATAGTTGTCCCAGATCCCTGACCCAAAAGTATCAAAGCCATTGGAAAACCATGAATGCCAGGCAACTAGCCCCTCCAGGGTTTTTTTTTTTTTATCTATAAAGATCTCTGTAGAGGTTTTCAGCTGTGTGTATTCTGAATCTTGATACTGTACTGCAATTTTCCTTACAAGCAATGAAATGCATTCACCCATCCCTATTCAGACTGATTAAAACATGTTTCTTTTGTGCATTGTGACCTATATTATGTTTAATGACTGAATTAAGACAGAGTCTTATTCGGAACAGCATTATTTTGGACAAATATTTTGGCAGTCCCGATTGGGTGTGCCTGCATCAGGGTGAGGCTGATATTTGATCCAAAAAAATATAACAACACGTGAGACATGTAGGCTTCCCATCCATTTAGTATATAGTTCCCATTTCTCTAAAAAAGGCACATAATAGAATTTACAGTACAGTATTAACCCTGTCCATTCAAAACAGATCATATTTGCATAAACTTACACATTGAATTACATAAAGTTACATAAAGTTACAGCATTGAAAAAAACAAACAACATGTCAATCAAGTGCAACCAAAAGACAAAACAAAATAAATTAAAAACTTGCATCTTTAGAACCCTAAACCCACAGGTAATCCGTAGAATACTTTCTAGATCAACAATTTACATATCCTTCATTCATCTTCTATATTGACTTTCGGATTTCTGACTAATATACACTCTCAATTGGAATTGGCTTCCAACAAAAAATATTTTACTAAGAAGCTTTTTCATTTCAGAACTTTGTTTATATGACAAACAAGGTGATAGACCAGTGAGAGGCAGAAAGAGAGAAGGGCGGAATTTAACTTATATGCCTCCACAGTCCATTTTAGTAGAGAAACTTTTCTGACCACAGATCCTTGCGGTCAACATGCAGGAAAGTTCTTAGGCTGTCCATAGACCTACAATAGATGGGAAATATGCATGTGACCCCAGGTACCAATACCAGGCAGTAGTTCCATAAACAGATAAGTAAATAGAAGTATGTGAAACTTTTAATTAAAGTGTTTTTTAACTGCCAAATAAATAAAAAGCAAAGGCCCTCCTGCAGGGTTAAGTCATAATGTACTAGTATGCACCACTTACTAGATGACAGACTTACACGGGGCCCTCCAGCACAGCGCTGTCACAGCTACCTGATGGTGCCATCTTCACCCAGTCTTCCTTCTGGGTTCATGGGCTCCGGCTGTATGAGTGGCCAAAGCCACTATGACGTCACTCTCAGCTTTGGCACGTTATGCTGTCTCTTCAGAGCGTAGGGGCCTGTGACGTCCCCAGATGCATGTTGTGTGCACATCTTCTAAACAGTGCAAGTTTAGGAGATATTCACTGTACCTACATGTAAGCCTTATTATAGCTTTACCTGTAGGTATAAGTTCAAAAGTGGAGTTTAATTCCACTTTAAAGACATTGCGCACTAGGGTGAAAAACATTAATGTGCAATGGACCGGTTACTAATTTTAGATAAGCAGAGTAACTATGGCAAAATAATTTTGGCCACAAATGTACCACAGTTCGGCGTCATTAAGATTTCACCAAAGTGGAAATACACACTTTTGTTCATTGAGTTGACAACTCTACTTTTGTTTTGAAGTTCAGTATTTTAATGAGCATAGCTCACTTAAATCAGCAATATCAATTATATGTCTTTTTTTACAAGTACACCAAGATTTTGGTAAGGTCTGCTTAACGTTACTTTGTTGCTACAATAAACCAAAATGGTGGTCATGTATGACATCACTAACTCATCGTTCAGGGTTCTGAGTACACAGACAGCACTATCATGTGCTCTACCAATCCCATTGACCTACACATATGCAACCTTTCCTTTAAACTTTATATTTCAGTAATTAGAAGCAGGAGTGAGCAGAAATGGCTATCAAACTCCTGATACGCTTCTCTAATGCCGCGTACACCTGGTCGGAATTTCCGACAACAAATGTTCAATGTGAGCTTGTTGTCAGCAAATCCGACTGTGTGTAGGCTCCATCGGACATTTGCTGTCGGAATTTCCGACAACAAAAATTTGAGAGCTGCTTCTCAAATTTTCCGACAAAAGTTACGGTCGGAATTTCAACGCACAAAAGTTCTACGCATGCTCGGAATCAATTTGACGCATGCTCGGAATCATTGAACTTCATTTTTCTCGGCTCGTCGTAGTGTTGTACGTCACCGCGTTCTTGGCGTTTGCCATTTCAGACAACATTTGTGTGACTGTGTGTATGCAAGACAAGTTTGAGCGAACATCCGTCGGAAAAAAATCCACAGTTTTGTTGTCGGAATGTCCGATCGTGTGTACGCGGCAAAAGGCTGGAAGAATGGAGTGCACTGTCATGAGTGAAAATGTTATGCTGCTTCTAAAGAGGCAATTATCCTAAAGATATTAAGATTTTTAACCTCCCTGTAAAATCCTTTTCTTGGAGTGCATCACAAGGCACACAGGAGTTCATATTCATGACTATGCTGCCACTTTGCAGTGGATAGACACTTACCAAAAAAAGCAGGAACTCTGCCCATACAAGCTCAACTAAGCCTAGGTTTTGATACAGGCAAAATGAAACAGACAAGAGGGGATAGATCTCTGTGTCCTGCGATATACTACAAGGAAAGAAAGAATTTAACAGGTAAACCAAAAATGTCCTAATTGTACACAATAAGGGCTTATTATGCATAACTACTTAGGATGTCCTGAAGCAATGAACATGAAGGGTGGGCAATGCAGCAACAAGGCCAACCCCACCACAAAGCCCCAACAAGACCTTCCGCCCAAAAGTAGCATCCTCAGAGGCGTGAACATATACCAGGTAGAACATACTAATGCTTGAGTAGAAGATCAGGTGGCAACCCTGGTGCTCCCCACACCATACTGTCTGGAATGAAACTTATAAGCCTCACACCAAGTGAAAAAGGCTTTCCATTTACGGTGATACACTTTCCTGGAGGTTGACTTTATACCCTTGAGGAGCATAGGGATTACAGCATCAGAAGCATCCCTATTCTTGGGACTTGAGCTTCAACAGTAATGCCATAAAAGCCAGTGACTATATAGTAGAATAACAGAACGGACTCTGTGGTCTCAAATCTGTCAAATCTGGAGATGAACAAAACCCATCTACCAAGAGATGCCACCAGGTGGCGTAACTGGGTTGTCCCACCCCTTGCCTATATAAGAACTGTCAAAGTCGAAGACAGGGCATACGGCAGGTAGCCTCTTAGGAGGTGGATCGTTTTTTGCCATTATTCTATTTTTCAGGTCGGCGGCCGTCATGATGGACATCGAGGGACACTATTTTTTTTTTCTCATTTAATAAAGGACTTGTCAAAAACTGTTTCCTGTTGTTTTTACTTTTTTACACTTTTTTGGTGAATGGGTATGGGTATGATGTACCCGATACCCATTCACATAGGGGGGGGGGATCTGGGGCCCTGCTTGATAAGCTCCTGTCCACAGACTCTGACAACCTTAGCCCAGGGTTTTCGGGAAGAGGCCCTTGTCCCCATCAACAAGGGGACAAGATGCTTTGGGGTGGGGGGCGCAGAGGGGACTCTACGCCTTTTATTTATAAAAAAAATTCCGGGCAATTGCAGGCTTTCTTTATCTGTATATTCATCTGTCAGTGAGGAAGCTACCTTGGAAGATTCCATACATTAGCTTTCTGGGTGGGCATCACACCTGTTCAAATAGGAAGGATACTATGGCTTAAGTGTTGATCGGTAGGATTTCTCTGGAAGAAGCAAATCAAGAGGCTGCCATTTAAGGGCATGTATGGCTTATCCTTGAATGACTTCTTCCAGAAGGAGACTGTGGGTAAATGCATGCTCTTACCCCTAAAGAAGAAGGCAAAGGTGACAGGTCAAAAACAGGTAGCATATTCAGATCAAAATCCAAGAAGAGTTTATTTTCCAAGCAACAAGCCTCTGGCTCTAAGCAAAAGTCTACAACCCGGTTCAGAGAAGAGCTGGACTGCCAAGTCCTCCAGTTCTTGAGGCAAAACCTGCTCACAGTAAAAGGGGGCACTCCACTCGTGCATGTAGGGGGATGAATTAAGGTTTTTATAGCTGCTTGGATCCAGGAAGTCATAGAGGACTCTGTCTGCTGCATGGTGGTGTCCAAAGAGTACGAGCTAGCGTTTCACTGCGTGGCCCCCAGATCTGACCCCCCCCCCATGTGAATGGGTATTGGGTACATCAAAAGTAAAAATAAAACAAAAACAAATTGTGTTTCTCGACGTCCATCACGATGCCCGCCGACCCGAAAAATAGCAACAAATGGAAAAAACACTTTGCCTCTTAAGAGGCTACCTGCCGTATGCCCTCTCTTTGGCTTTGATAGCTCTTATATAGGCAAGGGATGGGGCCACCTGGTTACATCACCTGGTGGCACCGCCCCTTCTGACGTCACATGACCTCACGCGACATCAGAAGGGGGCAGTGCCACCAGGTGACATAACCAGGTGGCCCCGCCCCTTGCCTATATAAGAACTGTCAAAGCTGAAGAGAGGGCATACAGCGGGTAGCCTCTTAGGAGGCGGAGCGTTTTTTGCCTTTTTGTTATTTTTGCGGTCGGCGGGTGTTGTGATGTTAAAGGGGGCTTCCTGATTCCGATAAGCCCGCCACCCGCAGACCCGACAACAAATCAAAAAACTTACACAACAAGCCAAAAAAAGGAAAAATATAAAATACTCCTATAAATCAGTGCATACCATGCTCTGTATGTTCATTTACATACAGAGCTGTGACTTGGTCCCGCCCCTCTCTCTTCTCATTTGCTCACTGGCTGTGATTGACAGCAGTGGGAGCCAATGAGGAGAGCCGAAGCTCTCGTGCACATCGCTGGATCATGATGGGGCTCAGGTAAGTATTAGGGGGGGGGGGGGCTGCTGCACAGAGAAGATTTTTTTACCTTTACGCATTGAATATATGGAGGTAAAAAAACCTTAAGCATTTAGAACCACATTAAGTGACAAAGGAAAAGAGGATAGTATGCTATGCCAGCACCTTCTTTAGTTTGGAATTTTGCAACATACTTATATGTACTTTGGCTATTACTTAATTTCCTTGTTCTAAAAAAAAATAAAAAATTCAAAGCTGGGCTTGAAGGAGACAGGTAAGAATCTGCTGGCATTGTACAAATAATTTATAAAGGCAAGGCCACCTTCATGGATAAAAATAGAGATGACTGAACTCTATGCCAAAGACACATAGATTTGCTTATTAGTATAGTCTGCAATTTTCTGTAGGCGAGAGAACTACATGAGATATTTCAGCCATTCCAAAACCACACAAGTGTAAAACAGGAAGCTCAGGGAATGGTATTTGAGCAGTGTATCTTACAGGAATGCAGCCAGATCAATGATTCAAGCAAGATATTGGTGAATAAAGCTATTCTGTGAAACAGGACTTGCTGCGGCACAGCCCTTCAGGCAGAGGAATTAAGCATTAAAGGCTAAATTCACCTTTTTGTGCAGAATTTTACTTTTCATAATAAATAGAGGCCTATTCTATTGTCTTTTCTGCCCAAGCCATCCCAATATGCTTATCTCTCACTCCATCCATGGAAGGTTTGAATTTACACATTTCTGTCAGAAATGTAAAAAAATGCTTTCTGATTCCATCACGTCTTGACACTGCCTTAGTGTATCACAGAATAGGGTGTGCTCATGGGCGTCCGCAGGTAGGGGCAAGGGGTGTCAAGTGCCCCCCCCCCTGGAATCAGGGATTGGATCAGCATATTCAGCACAGTGGCTGTCAAGCCAGCGCCACCAGAGAGAGAGCCACGCTACCCAGCGCCACTAGAGAGAGAAAGACAGAGCCACTGCCAGGGTACAGACATGCTATACTACTGACCAGAATCATCCCCGGGGAACCCAGAGTGAGCAATCGTCCAGACGGAGGGATCACTGCTGTAGTTTCGCTGGGTCTGGTAAGAGGACCTCATGGCCATTATCCATTACTTATCCTAGGGACTGATAATGTGATAATGACATTGTCGAAAAGGGGCGGCGCATGGGTGACCCTAAAATTATGCTAACCCCCCCTGAAAAAAGTTCTGCGGACGCCCATGGGTGTGCTTACCTGTCTGCACTATACCTCCTTCATTACTATACCACTTTATTTTATTCCCACAAACTTTCTGCACAATCTGATTGTACAATCTCCTTTAGATCAGCTATGTAGTACAAAGGCCTGTCTGATTTGATACAAATTGAATGGATTGGTCTCATCCAATTCAATAGTTCTGGTAAATCTAAAGGAAACCGTACAGGGATTGTACAATCAGATTGCATAGCATATGGCCATTCTTAGACAAGTAAATAGGAGGACAGAGTAGACGGAGACACTCAGCTGTCAGGCCTCGTTCATATAGAAAAATAGAATCATAGAGAAGTGATAGCAGAAAAAGACTGAGTAGTCCATCGAGTCCGAGTTATTTATTTTTTTGTTTTTTGTGGGGGTTTTTTCCATTTACCTTGTTGTCTGACTATAGATCTATGTTGATCCCAAGCATGTTTGAAGCCATTTACTGTTGACTGTCTCACTACCTCTGTTGGTAGTTTATTTCAATCATCAACTACCATTTCAGTAAAATAATACTTTCTATTGCCGTGTACACACGATCGAGTTTCACGGCGGTGAAAACACCGCCGTGAAACCCGACGGGAAAAACGAGGACCGGCTTGGTCCCCTACACACGGCCGGTTTTCATGACAGGTTTTCTCTTGGTCGAGAAAACTGGCCGTGTGTAGGCTCCCTAGCAGTGTTTCCCTATGGGAAAACTGCTGCGGAAAAAAATGCCACGATTCGCGACGAGAAAAATTAGAGCATGTTCTAATTTTTCTCGTCGTGATTCTTGTCGTTTTTCTCGTCGGGAAAAATGCTGGAAAGCCTACACACGGACGTTTTTCTCGTCCAAGAGAATTTTTTTTATTTTTCCCGACGAGAAAAGTGATCGTGTGTACGCGGCATAAGATTTTAAACTTTCCTCCATGTTTTGAACTTTCCTCCAGTTAGTTTGAGGTCATGTCCCCATGTTCTTTATTTTGGTTTCATATTGAAAAGACTGCCTTCCTGAACCTTATTCACCCCCTTGATGTATTTAAAGGTTTCAATCATGTCTCCTCTTTCCCTTCTTTCCTCCAGACTGTACATATTAACTTCCTGAAGTCACTCTCGATATGTTTTATCCCCCCAAACCTTTCACCATTTTTGTTACCCATCTCTGGACTCGTTCTATCTTATCAATATATTTCTGTAAGGCCTCCAGAACTGGACACGGTATTCTAAATGAGGTCTCACTAAAGATCTATATGGGGAAATCAAGGACCTCCTTCCTCCTGCTGGTGATCCCTCTAGTGATGCATCTCTTCTCAACAGAACGGAAACTTTCCGCTTGTAACGCATAGGGCAGCCGATTCATGGGCTGCTCTACGCATGCCCCAAAGAAACTTCAGAAATATTTTGGCAGCAGAGCGTGGTACATTTTTTACTGCACTTTTAATGCACTTGCAGCATGTTTGCTGCATGCCAGATGCACGTCTGCTATGTGGCAAAGCAGATCAACATTTTGGTGTGTTGTGATTTTTACATTTTTACTGTGCATTTTGCTGCGTTTGTTGCCCGTTTTTTCACATGCCAAAATGTGTGTTTGGTGTGCCGTTAACAATTAAAAGCACCAAAAGCGCAATTAGTTAATTTTAGGTGTATAAAGCTTTCCATACACTGTACAATCTGATTGTACAATCTCTGTGCCTCCTGTACATGTACCAAAACTATGAAAATAAGTGGACACACCTATCTATACAATCACTCTGTATCCGATTAGGCAGGCCTTTGCACTTTATAGTTAATGGTAGACCTAAAGGAGGCTGTACAATCAGATTGTATAATGTATAGGGAGCTTTACAAACTTCGAGGGAAAAACTTCTCCTCTTTTCAATACTACAGCTCCACATAGGATCTGATGTGATAGCTCAGCTCCTGCACACTCATCTAAATGAATGATCTATACACGATGAAGTTGCACAACTATTGCTCACTGGCTGTATATTTAGGGACAATAGACAATGATATATAGAGTGATAATAATTGCATTTGAATACAGAGATGAAAGAAAAAAATCTTCTGGAGGGGGAGGACAGGTGCAGGGTGCGTGTTAATGAGGTCAGCTGGTGGAGTACTTCCTTCTAACATGTTTTTTTTATTAAAAGCTTTTTTTTATTGAAGTTTATCACAAGTAACAAAAATATGCAAACAGATTCTGTCAAACAATAAGGCAATATAAAAAGGGAAACATTAAGGAAGGTATCCACGACTGTAACTGTCCAGGGCTTACTACGCATTCACAAATGGCGCGTTGCCGCAAGAGTAAATCCGTGCCAACTGAACATGCGCCAAAGACGCCTCAGTGTGCCAACCTGCACCTGCGCAGAAGACCTGATAGAAAAAGGCAGGAAAATGCCTAGGAGGCACACAGGAAGTGACCTCAACCTGATGGAAAAAGGCTGGAAAAAGCCCAGGAGGCGCACAGGAAGTGCCCTCAAACTTCCCTATATAAGCTCAGCCCAGACATTGCCAAATTGCTGGATTATCTTCAGTCCCCCCTTGTTCCTGTGCTAGTGTGTGATCTGTCTGAACTTGTTGTGACCTGGAAACCTATTTGACTACTCTTGATTGCTGCTTGCCATTTGACCTCAGATTTGTACTTTGACCATTCTACTTCTTTGCCCCTTTTGTACTCAGCTGCCAGATTGGAACCTACCCCTGCTTGGATCTTGACCATTCTTCTTCTGATTAAACCTTCTGTACTTCGTTGCCAGAGTGGACTTGACCTTGGCTCGGATCTCGGACTAAGGCTTGCATGGTGCTCCGCACGCCTGGCACCCGTGCCACTCTGTGTCATATCCAGAGGCTTCAAGGATCCGAGGTGCAAGAGAGGCCTCCCCACTACTTTGGTCTCACCTCAGGTACGTGGCCCACGTGACAACGACTTAATAGGGTGTTAATACAGGTGGACTATATGAACGATAATATGCACAATATCGTTAGTTCCTGATGCTTAGTGTAAGGTTGAGAGTATTCTCTGACCTCTGACTTAACCGCTTGACGACCGACTCACGCCGATATACGTCAGCAGAATGCACGTACAGGCAGATTAACATACCTGTACGTCGCCTTCAAGACGCGGCATTGTGGGCGCGCGCGCCCGTCGCTAACCCTGTGAGTGTGATTGCGGGTCCCGCGGACTCGATGTCTGCGGGGATACCCGCGATCGTCTCACAGAGAGGAAGAACAGGGAATGTAAACAAGCATTTCCCCATTCTTCCTAGTGACAGGACACTGATCACAGCAACTTGTAATCAGGAGCGGTGATCAGTGTCATGTCACACATAGCCCACCCCCCCTACAGTTAGAACACATGCCTAGGACACACTTAACCCCTTCAGCGCCCCTCCTGGTTAACCCCTTCACTGCCAGTCACATTTACAATATTGCATATTTATAGCACTGATCGCTGTGTAAATGTGAATGGCTCAAAATAGCGCCAAAAGTGTCCGATGTGTCCACCATAATGTCACAGTCATGATAAAAATTGCTGATCGCAGCCATTACTAGTAAAAAAAAAAAAAATATTTAGAAAAATGCCAAAAAACTACCCCCTATTTTGTAGACGCTATAACTTTTGCGCAAACCAATCAATAAACGCTTATTCCGATTTTTTTTACCAAAAATATGTAGAAGAATATGTATTGGCCTAAACTGAGGATTTTATTTTTTTCGATATTTTGGGGGGATATTTATTATAGCAAAAAGTAAAAAATATTGCTTTTTTTCAAAATTGTAGCTCTTTTTTTTATAGCGCAAAAAATAAAAACCGCAGAGGTGATCAGCTCTATTTGTGGAAAAAAAGGATGTCAATTTTGTTTGGGAGCCGCGTTGCACGACCACGCAATTGTCAGTTAAATTGACGCAGTGCCGAATCGCAAAAAGTACTCTGGTCTTTGGCCAGCCGAATGGTACGGGGCTTAAGTGGTTAAAGGAGTTGTAAAGTCAGAAAGTTTTTTATTTTAATGCATTCTATGCATTGAGATAAAAAAATCTGTGTGCAGCAGCCACCCCAGCACCCCCTAATACTTACCTGAGCCCCTTTTCTGTCCAGCGATGTCCACAAATGTCTCGGTCGTCAAAGACTCTCCCTCCTGATTGGCTGAGACACAGCAGCAGCACCATTGGCTCCTGCTGCTGTCAATAAAAGTCAGTCAGCCAATCAGGAGAGAGAGGGGATGGGGCTGGGCCACAGCTCCGTGTCTGAATGGACACAGGGAGCTGTGACTCGGCTCGGGTGCCCCATAGCAAGCTGCTTGCTGTGGAGGCACTCACAGGAAGGAGGGGCCAGGAGTACAGAAGAGGGACCCGAGAAGAGGAGCTGCTCTGTGCAAATCCACTGCACAGAGGAGGTAAGAATATTGTGTTTATTATTTTTATTGAAAAAAAAAATACTTTACAATCACTAGTCTACAGTATGCATACCCTCCCCCCAATCTGTACCTTAACTGTCCTATTACCTAATGTACCATAAAAAGCTGTCAAATACTTACCTATCAGCAGAATTGGGCTCCTTTTAGCTACTGGCATCAAAGCTAAGCAGTGTGGGTAAAGGTTCTCAAAAATTGGCCTTTGGATGCAGCCAGCACAGAATTTCCCACTATGAACAGTACACAAGTGCCTACAGCGAACACAGGCAAAAGATGCAGCTTTTCTATGTAAAAATGGGCCACGCATTTTTTTCATCATCAGTAGAAATAGCAATTTCACATAAGCTTGTTTACACATTATTTCAATATTCTGCAGTAAGCTGGTGGTTAGGACCAGGAAAGGAAGGAGATGTCCTGTGTGATAGAGGTGTACCTAGAAGAGGGGGGTTACTTGTCGCAGCAAATGTTGTGACCCTAGAGGCTCCAGTTATGAAAATCCAGCCATGGATACATACTTTCAATCAGTCTGAACACAGATCCCACCTTTAACATTCCAGATAGGCTTCATGCAAAAAAGTGGCTTTTTTTCACATCAAAAAGCCACGGCATAAAAAGCATCTGAACATAATAGTGCCCAGGCTCAGACCAACTCATTTTCAAGACCAAGGAGTGAAAATAGCATCCTTTTTTTAAAAAAAAACATATTTTTTAGAACCCTGCAGATGTATGAGCAGGAAACACTTGGCATAGGCATGACTGTGAGGGCTTCTAAGGGCACACCAGTTAAACGAAAGTTGATTGGCTGCCCTGCAGCTTTTAAAAATGCGCCATTACATCGCAGAACAGCGGACTTGAACCCGAACATACAGTCAATTGTTCGGGTCCGGGACCCAAAAACCCAAAAGTCCGGTACGAACCCGAACTTTACAGTTCGGGTTTGCTCAACCCTAAATATCATATGTATAAACACAAAGTTGTTAATGAATGACCTTGTTCTTAATGTTCTGGTGCACAAATATTTAAGTGTATATTTGTATGTTGTAGGCATCCATCTCCACATCCTGGATAAAGTCTCATGGTGAGTAAAAGTGTAAGTCAACCCTAACACTAAAATCCCTGCATCTACAGACATCCACAATCTAACACTAACCTATCTAACCCTGTAAAGAAGAAATCAGTATACATACCTTTTTTGAAGCCGTTCCAATCTGGTCTCCAGCGGCGGAAGTTCTGTAGAGGACACAGCCGGCAACGGCTGTAAAATAAATGGGGAGTGACGTCACCCATAGACTTACTATGATGTTTCCGTTGTCGGTTGTGTCCTCTGCACACACCTCCACAGCGAAGCCGCAGCTGACAGCTCAGTGTGGGATTCGTTCGGATCGGCTTCAAAAAAGGTATGTATTCTGATTTTTTCTTTACTGGGCTAGAAAAGTTCGTGTTAGATCGTGGATGTCTGTAGATGCAGGGATTTTAGTGTTAGGCTGGACTTCTACTTTCCATCTGGATAGAATATTTCCATCTGATTTGGTCCACTTTTCAGTTGGCATTACCTATATTGAAAGATGATTTGTGATTATTATATATAGTGACAGTGCTATGCCCTGCCACTGTGTTAGGAGGATTAAATGTCACACAGGGTTCTCATGGATGCAGGCGGAGTATATCAGATACTGAGTTGAAAAAAATGTTATTTATTTCTATTTTCTTTAGGTTTGTAACTTCCAGATTGGGTTCTAGAGTCCAGAAACTTTGAAGAGCTTTGGGAAGGAAGAAGCCCCTAACACTGTGTCCAGGTTTTACTGGAGGCCAGCTGACTGTGTGTGCAGGTGAGCACAGCTTTTTAATTAAGGGCATAGCAGTGGTTCAAGACTCCACCTACTGGGAGACAGAAGGTCCCCTTCTCAGAGGCCAGGGCATGGGCCAGAGCAGAAGGGAGCTGCAAGAGAAAGCTAAGAGCATGCGAGAGGTACATAGTTGTGTAAAGGAGCACAGGGGTGCTTTGAATTGGTCTAGGGTAGTGGTTCTCAACCTAAGTCCTCAAGTACCCCCAACGGGCCATGTTTTCAAGTTTTCCTTTATTTTGCACAGCTGCTTTAAATCAATATAAATGACATGGTATTGAAAAGAGCTATTTTATCTAAGGTAAGTTCCCAAGGCATGGCCCATTTGGGGGTACTTGAGGACTGACGTTGAGAACCACTGGTCAAGGGCAGTGTTTCTCAACTCCAGTCTTCAAGGCGCCCCAACAGGTCATGTTTTCAGGATTTCCATTATTTTGCACAGGTGATTTGATCAGTTTCACTGCCTTAATAATTACCACAGTCGTGTCATTTGAGGGAAATCCTGAAAACATGACCTGTTGGGGTGCCTCGAGGACTGGAGTTAAGAAACACTGGTCTAAGGGACCAGACAAATGGCCACTGAGCAGTGACACTGCAAGTCAGGAGACTAAATACCAGTGTTGCTTTTGTGTTTGAAGTGATGGTGGAATATCCTGCAAGGGCAGCTGTTTTTTAAAGACTAAGTTTACTTTTCATAACTTATTAGATATTACACCTGTGACCAGGATGTAACATGTTACAAAACAAGCAGCCCCCACACCTTCTCAGGCCCTCATTGTGACAGCCTGCAGGGGAACTTCTCTCTGCACCCACTGTCACAATAAAAAAAAAAATTACTTTGCGGGGCTCTGCCTACCCAGCCACATCATTTATTCACAGAGTTCTGTGAATAGGAGGACTACAACTACTGTCACCTATTGTGGCTGACAGCTTGTAGTTCTCAATGAACTTCCAGGGCGCCAATGAGCACTCTAGGTAGTTAATTGATTCTTCCTGTAATACAGTAACTGCCTGCCCATATGAGGCAGGGGAAGACAGCTACACTGCAGGAGCCTTGCACTGCACCCATGATCTGCTGATCACGGGTGCAATGCTTTACAGGCTCCTAATAAAAAATAAAATAAACAAATGCACATTTTTTTACCTGCAAAAAATGTGTGCATTTATTATTTTTTTTAAAAGGTGAACTTGACCTTAAAATTTTTACTTTTACTTTCAAAATAAGTGGGTCAACAAGCCCTCAAATAGTATTTCATGGCTGGTGTGAGCACTTTTTTTTATTTATATTTAACGGTTTTGCACTGTCACTGGTTTGAATCTAGTGCTGCTTTCTTTTATCTAACAAAGACTAGAGTGAGGATATATCCCCATTAAATTTCCCTTTTCCACCCAGCCATTACAAAGCCTCATAATAGTGTCACACCCCTGTGATCAATGATTCAATATGCAGACTAGACCAAAAACTGGGGAGTCCAGCTGCATGAGAGAAACATCTTTATTAGGGTCTTTTGGGAGGAGGTGGAGACACAAACTACTAAAAGAAAATCTCGCCACCAAAAGACTTCTTTATTCCCTGATATTAGCATACTGTTATGCATAGAACTCCAAATGTGTTCACACGGTACATAACTATTTGTATTCAGACAATTCATTTTTCCAAGGATGACCGTGAACACGGAAATGCTTGAATCGATATGATTTTTCCATTAAGTACTCCATTTAATGAGTCTCCCAGAAGCATCACACAGAACTCCAGTCCTATTCAGTGCACAGCTTTCTCACATAAGGTTATGTGATCTAGATGTGTGGGCTCATAAGTAAGACTTCACATCTGTTGTGGGGAATCATAAGATGTTTTGGCAAAAACCTGAGTATTGCAATCGCATTCATATCTAAATAGCCAGTCTGGGACATATTATGATCCATCATAATTAAATTGTAGATGTAAAATAAATCAATGGTTAAACAAATATTAGAAACATAATGGGACCTTTGAGTTCTCTTTGCTCAAATAGGGAGTGAATGTAAGTGTTTTAATCCAAAGTGGAACATTCATACCTGCTTATAATAATGGCAGCCATTTTTTAGGTGATTTTGGAGGCCAGTAATTTATAGGGAATTAGAGAGAGATCACAAATCCACGGGGCATACATAGTTCATTATCAATAAAAGCGACATTGAAAAGTTGTTATAGGTAGCCGCATTGCTCAGCCATGTTCCACAACTGTCAACTTTAATGCCTTGTACACACGACCCGACTGTCCGTCGGAATAAATTCCAACGGTCTGTCCGATGGAGTTCCGACAGAATTCCGCTTAAGCTGTCTTGTATACACACGGCCACACAAAAGTCAGACGGTCAAAAATGCGGTAACGTACAACAGGTACGACGAGCCGAGATTAATGAAGTTCAATAGGCAGTTCGGCTCTTGATTCTGAGCATGCGTGGTTTTTAGTCCGTCGGAATTGCATACAGACGAACGGACTTTCCGATATAAATTTTTGTCCATCGGAAAAAAAGAGAACAAGCTCTCTATCTAATTCCGTCGGAATTTCAGAAGGAAAAAGTCCGATGGGGCATACACACGGACTGAATATCCGATGAAAAGAGCCCATCTGACTTTTTCCATCTGAAAATCCAGTCGTGTGTACAAGGCATAAGAAGCCAATCCTGAGCAATGATATGCAGTTGCCATTGGACTGAGTACATGTAGACTAGTGATGAGCCGAACACCCCCGGGTTCGGTTCGCACCAGAATCCGCGAACGGACCGAAAGTTTGCACGAACTTTAGAACCCTATTAAATACAATGGATGCGAACGTTCGAAATCTAAAGTGCTAATTATAACAACTAATATGCATGTTATTGTCCTAAAAAGGGTTTGGGAACCCGGGTTCTGCACCAGGGGACATGTATCAATCCTAAAAAAAGTTTTAAAAACGTCCGTTTTTCGGGAGCAGTCATTTTAATGATGCATAAAGTGAAAAAAAAAAGTCAAATATTCCTTTAAATATCGTACCTGGGGGGTGTCTAAAGTATGCCTGTGAAGTGCCACGTGTTTCCCGTGTTTAGAACTGTCCCTGCACAAAATTACATTTCTAAAGGAAAAAAAGCCATTTAAAACTGCTTGCGGCTTTAATGTAATGTCTGGTCCCGGTAATATGGATGAAAATCTTTAAGAAAAATGGCATAGCTACCCCATCACAGCCCCACCCCAGCCCATTACCAGCCCCTTTGGGTCTTGTATGGATATTAAGGGGAACCCTGCATACAAAATAAAAAAGGCCCTATATACTCTGAACAGCCGTATACAGGCGGTGCATACAAGACAGGGACTGTAGGTTTGTTCTTATGTAGAATCTGTTTGTAATTTTGAACAGGTACATTGTTTAAGTGTAGCTCCAGCCAAAAAATCTATTTTTAAGCTTTTTGGAAAACATAGGGAAGGGTTATCACCCCTGTAACATTTGTTTTGCTGTCTGTGCAGTGTGCACCTGTTCAGAACAGTTCACCTCACTTTCCGTCCTAATGACAAATGTGTTTTGAAAATTTGGGGTTTTTATTGAAACAAGAATTGGTGATAAAGCATCAGTGGAGAGGAGACACTTTTTTTACCATATTAACTCTTACAGGAGAGAATTTCCGTTCCTAGGGGTAGATTTCCTCTCACTTCCTGTTGTATCCTTCCGTTTGCAAGGAGGAGTCGTTTGTAAGTTGGATGTTTGAAAGTAGGGGCCTGCCGTATATACTCAGCTGAAATTTGCCCCTTACATGTTGGTGTTGCCACAACACTGTGAGCCCTCACAGTTACTCTTGGTGGGCGCATGAATGGGCCCTGCTGTGAATTATTAGATCAAGAATTGTAATTGCATGCCCCTGTTGAACAGGGGCTGAAAAATTGGGCCTTTGGTGGTGGTGGTGGTGTTGACACAACACTGTAAGGCCTCACAGTTAGTCTTGGTGGGCGCAGGAATGGGCCCTGCTGTGAATTATTAGATCAAGAATTGTAATTACATGCCCCTGTTAAACAGGGGCAGAAAAATTGGGCCTTAGGCACTGGTGCCACAACACTGCAACCCCTCACAGATACTGTACTTGGAGCACAGCAATGAGCCCTGTTGCAAAGTATTGCATCAAAAATTGTAATTACACGCCCCTGTTAAACAGGGGCTGAAAAATTGGGCCTTAGCCACTGGTGCTGGTGCCACGACACTGCAACTTCTCCCAGATACTCTAGTTGGAGTGCAGGAATGAGCCCTGCTGCAAAGCATTGCATAAATTTTTTTAATAACACGCCCCTGTTAAACAGGGGCTGAAAAATTGGGCCTTAGCCACTGGTGCTGGTGCCACGACACTGCAACCTCTCCCAGATACTCTAGTTGGAGTGCAGGAATGAGCCCTGCTGCAAAGCATTGCATAAAATTTTTTAATAACACGCCCCTGTTAAACAGGGGCTGAAAAATTGGGCCTTAGCCACTGGTGGCGGCACCCAGAAACAAAAATGTTCTTCCAAGCTATCATCATCAATCGGATCATTGAGGAGGAGGAGGATAGTCAGTCAACATAACAGGACAGTCTCTCAGCATCAGCATCAGTCTTGAAGGGATGTGACATTTGAAAATAAATTAGTCTGTTATATCAGCTTCAGGTATTTGGTAGCTGGTGGTGATCCAAGACTGGTTCATCTTTATGAAGGTCAGTCGATCAACAGAGTCGGTGGACAGGCGCACCCTGTGATCCGTGACAAATCCTCCAGCAGCACTGAATGTGCGTTCTGAAAGAACGCTGGATGCAGGACAGGCCAGTAGCTCAATTGCATACTGTGCAAGCTCTGGCCAGTGATCCATCCTCAAGACCCAGTAAGCCAGAGGATTTTCAGTGGGGAAGGTGTCCAAGTCTGACCTTGCCCCTAGGTATTCCTGCACCATGTATATCAGACGCTGGCGATGGTTGCTGGAACTGATCATACCTTGGGGCTGCCGACTAAAGAATTGTCTGAACGCATCGGTCAGGCGGCCACCTTCCCCACCGCTCCTTCTTTGACTGACCGAAGCCTCAGCAACTCGTTGTCCAGGACCAGGAGTTTGTAACCTCCCAGTCTCTGGGATCGCGTTGCACAGACCTTTCTGCAAGGCCTCCCGGAGTTGTCTCATCCTCTGCTCCCTCTGCGACGGTAAGATAAGGTCCGCAACCTTACCCTTGTACCGTGGATCAAGGAGAGTGGCCAGCCAGTAATGGTCCCTCTCCTTGATCCGAAAAATACGAGGATCCTTCCGCAGACTTTGCAGGATCAGGGAGGCCATGCAGCGTAGGTTAGCTGAGGCATTCGGTCCGGAGTCCTCTGGGTCACTAAGGACGACATGATCCGCAGCCACCTCCTCCCAGCCACGTACAAGTCCACTGGTTTCTTGGGACTGTAAATCATCCCTAAAAGACTGCTGCTGATGATGCTGAGTGCCAGGCTCCACCTCCATGCTGACACAATCCTCCTCCTCCTCCTCTTCTTCCTGTGCGATGGGTGGGACAGAAGGAACACTGTCTGGGTAAAGGGGGCCTTGAGAGGCAAGGAAGTCCTCCTCTTCCTGCCTCTGTTCTGCCTCAAGTCCATTATTCCATGCAGCGTATGTTCCAACAGGTGGACAAGAGGTACAGTGTCACTGATGCATGCACTGTCACTGCTCACCATCCTCGTGGCCTCCTCAAATGGTGCCAGGACAGTGCATGCATCCCTGATCATGCCCCACTGGCGTGGTGAAAAAAAACCAAACTCCCCTGACCCTGTCCTGGTTCCGTAGTAGCACAGGTACTCATTGATGGCCCTCTGCTGCGTGTGCAGCCGCTGCAGCATGGCCAACGTTGAGTTCCACCTGGTGGACATGTCACATATAAGGCGGTTCTTGGGCAGGTTCAACTCCTTTTGCAGCTCAGCCAGGTGAGCACTGGCATTATAAGATCTGCGGAAATGCACACAGACTTTCCTGGCCTGCCTCAGGACATCCTGTAAGCCCGGGTACCTGCCCAAGAACCGCTGCTCCACCAGGTTAAGGACGTGAGCCACACAGGGCACATGGGTCAGTTGTCCCTGTCGGAGAGCGGAGAGGAGGTTGGTGCCATTGTCACAAACTACCATTCCTGGCTTAAGCTGGCGTGGCGTCAACCACCTCTCAGCCTGCTTCTGCAGAGCAGACAGAACCTCTGCCCCAGTGTGGCTCCTGTCCCCCAAACACACCAGCGCAAGCACGGCATGGCATCTTTTTGCCTGCATACTTGCGTAGCCCCTTGAACGCCTACGGAGCACCGCTGGTTCCGAGGACAAAGCACAGGAAGAGGCCATGGAGGAAAAAGAAGAGGAGGGGGTGGAGGACAGAGGTGTGTCACAACCAGTAGTAGCATTTTGGAGGCGTGGCGGTGGAACAACCTCCAACACTACTGCACCTTGTCCTGCATCCTTCCCAGCTGCCAAAAGAGTGACCCAATGGGCCGTGAAAGAAAGGTAACATCCCTGTCCATGCCTGCTGGTCCATGAGTCAGCGGTAATATGCACCTTACCGCTGACCGCCCTGTCCAGCGAGGCCAAGACATTGCCTTCCACATGCCGGTAGAGAGCCGGAATTGCCTTCCGTGAGAAAAAGTGGCGTTTGGGAACCTGCCACTGAGGAACCGCACATTGCACAAACTCACGGAAGGGGGCAGAGTCTACCAACTGAAAAGGCAGCAGTTGAAGCGCTAGCAAGTTAGCCAAGCTAGCATTCAACCGCTGGGCATGTGGATGGCTGGGAGTGAACTTCTTTTGATGGTCCAGCAGCTGGGGCAGGGAAATTTGCCTGCTAGAATCAGACGTCGGTGTACTGCTAGCAGAGTGCCCGCAAGTACTTGGCTGTGACACACCTAATTCTACACCTTCATTCCTCTCAGAGCAGGTTTCAGAGAGGACTGAAGGTATAGTGGGGTTGGAGATCCCAGCTGATGCGGTGCAAGAAGAGGTCCGCTTTGTTCTTTGGTGTGGGTCTTTAAGGTAGGCTTGCCAACGAGCTGCATGGCAGGTCAACATATGTCTGGTCAAGCATGTGGTGCCCAAGCGGGTGATGTTTTGGCCACGCGATATACGCTTGAGACATATGTTGCAAACAGCAGCTGTGCGATCTGATGCACTCGACTCAAAAAAGGCCCACACCAAAGAACTTTTTGAATAACGGGCAGAGGCAGCGCCCTGCACAGGCGGAGCTCTGCGGTGTGATTCCGTCGGTGTGCTGCTCTTACGCTGGCCCCCCGAGGGCATCCTGCCTCGTTGGAGATGTGCCTCCTCTTCATCCTCCTCCTCCTCCTCCTCCTCTCTCCTATTAGGCACCCACGTGGAGTCAGTGACCTCATCATCCCCTCCCTCCTCATCACTGGAGCCAATCTGTCAGTATGCTGCAGCTGCTGGAACATGACTGCCAGATTGGTGTCCTTCTTGAGCATCCCCTCTCTCTGCTCTTACGCTACTGCCTTCCTCTAGCTGGGTATCATCATCAGACCCTTCGAAACGCTGGGCATCCTCCTGGAGCATGTACCCAACACTGTGCTCAAACAGTTCGGGGGACTCCTCAGGAGGACATGGTTGGTCTAGGGAAGGAGTGACTGATGATGACATTAAAACCAGGGAAGAGGACGCTTTGGCAGCTGCTTTGCCAGTACCCTGAGCCTGGGTGAGAGAGGATGAGGAGGATGAGGAGGGCTTGGTCATCGACTCTACCAAGTCTTCGGCATGATGCGGCTCAACACGTCCAGCTGCCAAAAAGAAGGACAAGCGTGTCCCATGGCCACGTGCTGATGGCGATGCACCGCGTCCACGACCAGCACTCTTGTCTCTAGACACAGAGCCTGCTTGCCCTCTTTTATTGGCTCCTGACTGTCTGCCTCTCCTTGTTTGCCTTCCAGACATTCTAATGGCCTGCAGGGAAATGGGAAAACAGCAATAAGGCCTAGATTCAGGAGTATATTTTGCAGGAATCACACTACGCCTGCTGTAGGTGCTGCAAATGCCTGTTGGTGTAACATACCAGGAAAAAGCAGCAATACAGGCTAAGTTCAGGTGTAATATGATCAGGAGGCACACTCCGCCCGCTGTAAGTGCCGCAAAATCCTGTTGGTGTAACACACCAGGAAAAAGCAGCAATACAGGCTAAGTTCAGATGTAATATGGTCAGGAGGCACACTCCGCCCGCTGTAAGTGCCGCAAATGTCTGTTGGTGTAACACACCAGGAAAAAGCAGCAATACAGGCTAACTTCAGGTGTAATATGGTCAGGAGGCACACTCCGCCCGCTGTAAGTGCCGCAAAATCCTGTTGGTGTAACACACCAGGAAAAAGCAGCAATACAGGCTAAGTTCAGGTGTAATATGATCAGGAGGCACACTCCGCCCGCTGTAAGTGCCGCAAAATCCTGTTGGTGTAACACACCAGGAAAAAGCAGCAATACAGGCTAACTTCAGGTGTAACATGATCAGGAGGCACACTCCGCCCGCTGTAAGTGCCGCAAAATCCTGTTGGTGTAACACACCAGGAAAAAGCAGCAATACGGGCTAACTTCAGGTGTATAATGTGCAGGAGGCTTAGCAACAATGACACTGACACTGTCCCCTGCCTATCCTTCTCTGTCCCTGCACACAAGGTTTATCAAAGTATATGACACTGGCACTCTCCCTGCCTATCCTTCTCTCTCCCTGCACACAAGGTTTAGCAAAGAATATGACACTGACACTGTCCCCTGCCTATCCTTCTCTCTCCCTGCACACAAGGTTTATCAAAGTATATGACACTGACACTCTCCCTGCCTATCCTTCTCTCTCCCTACACACAAGGTTTAGCAAAGAATATGACACTGACACTCTCCATGCCTATCCTTCTCTGTCCCTACACACAAGGTTTAGCAAAGAATAGATTTGACACTGTCCCTGCCTATCCTTCACTTTCCCTGCTCCGGAACACACTACACGAGGCCGCCATGCTGGCGGCCTTTTATAGTGTGGGGCGTGTACTAAACCCCCTCAGCTATAATTGGCCACAGGCATCCTGCCTGTGGCCAATCATTGCTCTCCTCGCTGCCTGCGCTGTGATTGGCCAAGCATGCAGGGTCACAGTGCATGCTTGGCCAATCACAGCGCCAGGATTACACTGCAATGGCGGTGTATATTGTGGGCCGTTCGCGTCACTCGAATTTGGCGCGAACGGCCCAAATCGTTCGTTGTTCGCCGAACGCGCGAACAGCCGATGTTCGAGTCGAACCTATGTTCGACTCGAACACCGAGCTCATCCCTAATGTAGACAGAAAGTGTCTGAAAGAGGCTGGAAGAGAGATCAGCACTACCAAGAATTAAAACAGTATTTTCTAAAAGAAAGAAAAATCATAGTATTCGTGTAATAATCAAAGTGCTTCAGCAAATAAAATTGTATTTAGTTCCAATTTAGCTATACTTTACCAATTATTTAGCTAGGCAAACTGAAACAATTTAAAAGGTATAGGCTTGAAATTCCCTGAAAAACTCTTTTTGACAAAACAACTTTTTTTTTATTCCCCAGCATGTGCCTAATTTAGGAATTTTTCAAAAGATTAAAGATTCCTCAAAGGACCTTTAACATCAAAAACAGTCCCACATTGTAAAACCACAGACAAAGTTGACATTGTTGGGTGCATTTTAATAGAACAAGAAACAAGTTTATAACCTTGTGGCCCTTAGGTGAGAACAATATCAATAAACTGCAACAGACAAAGAATCGCATTTGCCCCCAAAAGAATTCCATGCACAGTGTATCCCAACAATTCCTACAAATGCCCACCACAAGCTCCACAACAATTAACATTTTCCAGATTTTATCAAGGCAAGTGAAAGACAAACAAAATAAAATAAAAATACATTTAACAACATTAAGTAGAAGTAGTATTTATTATATAGATTTAGAATTTGTATTATTATATACAGTATATATACGCTACTGTGAAAATGTTTTTAGTCAGTTGGGGAAAATGCTGTCATTTAAGAATACTTTCAAAAATAGAAGTATTAATAGTATAGTTTTATCAATTAACAAAATAGGAAAAAAATTAACAGAAGAGAAATCAAAATCAAATCAATAATTGGTGTGACCACCCTTTGCCTTAAAGCGGAGTTCCGCCATTTTTTTTTAAGTCAGCAGCTACAAATACTGCAGCTGCTGACTCTTAAAATAAGGACACTTACCTGTCCAGGGTGCCCGCGATGTTGGCACCCAAACCCGAGCTATCGCTCGGCTCTCGGGTGCTGCCGCCGCCATCATCTTGCGGCTTCATTTCCTGGTCCCCTACTGCACATGCGCAACTCGGGCTGCGTGATCCCACTGGACCCTGCAGTCTTCTGGGACCTGTGTGTCTCTTAGAAGACAGCGGGGGGGGGGGGATGATGGAAGTGGCGTAGATACCCGCGGGTGGCTCGGGTATCTATGCCCAGAAGTGGGAGCAAAATACCTGTATTACACAGGTATCTGCTCCCCCCTCCCCCCTGAAAGGTGCCAAATGTGACACCGGAGGGGGGGGTTCCGAAAAGCGGAAGTTCCATTTTTGGGTGGAACTCAGCTTTAAAAGCAGCATCAGTACTTCTAGGTACACTTTCACACAGGTTTTGAATGAAAATTTATCACAGATCTTCTGTGGATGTAGGCTGCCTCATATCCTTCTCTCTCTTCATGTGATCCCAGACAGACACAATGATGTTGAGATCAGGGCTCTGTGGGGGCCAAACTATCACTTCCAGGACTCCTTGTTCTTCTTTATGCTGAAGATAGTTCTTTATGACATTGGCAGTATGTTTGGAGTTGTTGTCCTGGTGCAGAATAAATTTGGGGCCAGTCTCATGCCTTTCTGATGGTATGGCTTAAGTATTTCTGTATTGAGGACATCATCAATCCTGACCAAATCTCTCAACACCATTTGTAGAAATGCAGCCCCAAACATGCAAGGAACCTCCACTGTGCTTCACTGTTATTAGCAGACATCCATTATTGTACCGCTCTCCAGCCCTCAACAAACAAACTGCCTTCTGCTACAGCCAAGTATTTTGAATTTGAATCGTCAGTCCAGAGCACCTGCTGTCATTTTTCTGCACCTTGGTCCCTTTGTTTTCATGCATAGTTGATTGCTTAGCCTTGTTTCCACGACGGAGGTATAGCTTTTTGGCTGCAATTCCTCCATGAAGACTACTTCTGACCAGACTTCTCTGGACAATAGATGGGAGTACCTGGGTCCCACTGGTTTTCACCAGTTATGTGCTGATAGCACTGCTGGACATCTTCCGATGTGGAAGGGAAGTAGACATAACGGAGGTAATTTACTAAAGGCAAATCCAAATTACACTAAAGGATTTGCCTTTCGTAAATAACCTTCAATAATGTGTCTTTCATCTGCTGCATTAGGTTACCTTGGCCGATCCTTGGGGGTTATTTACGAAAGGCAAATCCACTTTGTACTACAAGTGCACTGCAAATGCACTTTCAAGTGCAGTCACCGTAGATCTGAGGGGGACATGCAAGGAAAATAAAAACCAACATTTTACATTGCACATGATTGGATGATAAAATCAGCAGAGCTTCCCCTAATTTCAGATCTTCCCCTCAGATCTACAGCGAGTGCACTTTCAGTGCACTTACAAGTGCACTTGTAGTGCTAAGTGGATTTGTCTTTCGCAAATAACCCCCATTGTGTCTACAGTCCTCAATGTTGCCCTGTTTCTTTGTGCTTCTTCAAATGAGCTTGAACAGCACATATTGAAACCCCAGTCTGCTTTGAAATCTTTGCCTGAGAGAGACCTTGCTGATACCTTGCGTCTTGTTGCTGTGCTCAGTCTTTCCATGGTGTATGACCGTTAACATGAGACTGTCTTCCACAACCTCACTTTAGTAGTGTATTTTGGCTGTTCAACAACCAGTTTTAAGCCTCCTACACAGCTGTTTCGATTTTAGCTAATGACTTTCAACCTACAATAAAATTGATGATCATTAGCCCCTGCTTCCCATTCACTGGATAGGGAACAATATTATGGATGGACACAGGAAAGTGTGGGGAAGCATCTCCACAGGGTTCCCTACTTACATCAGTAGGCACAAGGACAAATTAGATATAATACTTAGCATGGTAAATTATATAATGCTATTATATTGATTGTGATAATATTTTTTGATATGACAGGTTTGACATTCATAAACATTTATCACAGCTCGATAAATCAGGTGCTTTAATGGGAATATGTAGTTGGTGTTTGCAAATAACCAGACTACTTCAGAAAAGTGATTTTGTAAGGGAAGAATTATGTACAAGAGCGTTAAACATTAGAAGACCAGGCTATAGGGTCCTGCATTGCACAACCCCTGAAATGTAAATAAAATTTAGTGGTCAGTCTTTAGACATCAAGTTGTTATGTATGTCAAAAATGTTAATAGATGGTCTGGTAAAATTAATAAAATAGTCCTGAATAAGGATCATATTTTTCTGTTTAAACTCGAAAGCTCATGTAACAGAAAGAATGTGAATCATGGCAGAAGAGTCATATTCCTGCAAGTCAATGCATAACAAAAATTAAACTTCTTGCATGATCCTCTGAATTAAGACAAGCAAATCCACTTTGCACTACAAGTGCAAACTACAAGTGCAAAGTGCACTTGGAAGTGCAGTCGCTGTAGATCTGAGTGGGACATGCAAGGAAAATAAAAAACAACATTTTAGCTTGCACATGATTGGATAATGAAATCAGTATCCCTCATTTCAGATCTACCCATCAGTTTTACAGCGACTTCACTTCCTAGTGCACTTTCAGTGCAATTTCAAGTGCACTTTGCACTTGTAGTTTGCACTTGTAGTGCAAAGTGGATTTGCCTTTCGTAAATAACCCCCAAAGTGTAATTTTAATTTGAAATTTGAAAAAGTGCACAGGTTCACTTAAAAGCCATTCTGGTCATGGGTGGGCAGTACTCGATGTTGCAAAGAGTAGCACTGACGTAATAACACTCTAGGGATTATTTACGAAAGGCAAATCCACTTTGCACTACAAGTGCAAACTACAAGTGCAAAGTGCACTAAACATTACACTGAAAGTGCACTTGGAAGTGCAGTCACTCTAATTCTGAGGGGTAGATCTGAAATGAGGGGAAGCTCTGCTGATTTTATTATCCAATCATGTGCCAGCTAAAATGCTGTTTTTTATTTTCCTTGCATGTCCCCCTCGGATCTACAGCGACTGCACTTCCAAGTGCACTTTCAGTGCAAGTTCAAGTGCACTTTGCACTTGTAGTTTGCACTTGTAGTGAAAAGTGGATTTGCCTTTAGTAAATAACCCCCCATGTATCATTGTGTGTGAGTGCAGGGTGTGGTGGTGACACCTCCTTGGGTGCAGGTTAAGGACAAGATGTCTTCAGTTTTCTTGGTTGAATGAGGTTTGGCATCATTTGCCTCAGAAGACTGAGCGCATCTACTGGTGCTCTTCCACTACACGGTCTGCCTGCAATGATAAAAATAAAAAAACAGTGTAAGATCCAAGTTTATTTTAACTATAATCCTTAATCAAAAACATTTGCAAACTACAGTTGAAAGACTCTAGTTTCTGAGTGGTGGTCCACTTTGAAACACAGACATAACTTGGCCAACCTGAGGAGGCAGCCTGTGCAACCAGAAGCCATACTGCCAGATCTTAAAGAATTAGCATTGTATTAGGATTTCACTTTAAAAGATATTACAATGCAGTTTTGTTATCACGAGTTATAGATTGGACATTGAATTCACATGGGAAAAGTTGGGTTAAAATTGAAAACACGTTAACCTTCCTATCGGTATTCCCGAGTCTGGCTCGGGGTGAAGTTTTAGCACCAAAAGCGGTAACCCCGATCCAGGCAGAGTTACTTACCTTGTCCCCTGGATCCTGTGATGCCTCCCCGCTGTGTGATCGAGCTGTCTCCTCGCTCGATTCACACAGTGCCGAGTGCCGCCGAGCTCCGTTCCCTGCGATGTTATGACGCACGGGGGCGGAGATCGGCGCCAAATTCAAAAAAGTTAAAACACAATACACATACAGTATACTGTAATCTTACAGATTACAGTACTGTATGAAATAATTACACACACCCTTTGTCCCTAGTGGTCTGCCCAGTGTCCTGCATGCACTTTTATATAATAAAAACTGTTCTTTCTGCCTGGAAACAGGAGATTGTCCATAGCAACCAAAAAGTGTCCCTTTATGTCAAAAGTGGTTTTAGACCAGCTAGAAAACAGCGATAATAAATAAGAATCACTCGCAGAATTAAGCGATAGCGATTTGTGGGGAAATTCGTCATCAAACATTGAAAAACACTTTTATTATTATTATATTATTATTTGTTATAATTATTTTATAGTTATTTATTTTATTATAATTTATGATTTTGTTTTTTGAACTTTATCATACCCGGGATGTCTACTAGACTCTTGTTTGGACAGATTTAAGTGAGTTATTCCTAAGAATTACAGGCCTGCAATATAAAACGCCAAATTTCCATGCAGAATAATGGTACCGCTTTCAGCACCTAAAATCTGCCAGAATCATACCACCAGGGAGGTTAAGTAATACACAATTGAATAAGCAGATATGGGTACCACAACAGTATTGTAAAGGACACAAGAGAATTACCAATGAACATATTTAAGGTATGGGATTTAATACATAGACAAAGGAAATGGGAATATAATTCACCACTAAAATCACTCACAACGACAAATTATTTTTTCCAGGGAACGAGACACTATTTGGAGTATGGAAAAAGGACAAAAATGCACGATTAAAGGATATTATGAAGGAGGGAGAGATATACACAATCCAGGAATTAAGACACAAAAAGGAGCTACAAGTGATAGATTAACTAAGATACCATCAGTTAAGACATTTTATAAAGACACTGCCACATCCAATAAGATCAGGAGAAAGTTTATTACCAGTTGAAAATTGCTTGTCTTTGACATATAGCTGGTCCCCTATCTACTGTTCGCTGTGGTCACACAACCGCGCCTGTCGTTATAAGGGTTGATCGTAGTTCTTGATCCTGTGTTTCTTGGTGGTGCTCTGCAGATGGTACGGGTGGCTTGGTAAGTGACAGAGGGAGGGACTTGACCCTGCAGTCTAATCCTGTTTGTATTCAATTTGCCCAAATATGGCTGTTTAGTTATTCAAAGGTATAATTTTGTATTTCTTTTTTCTTTTTTGTATAGTCATACTTAACAAACGTTGATGGTCTTCGCATACCCCTGAGGAAGCTTTTTTAAGCGAAACATGTTGGGTTTCTATGCGAGTTCTTATATTCCATCCTAAATGTTGTGTATTATAACCACCATCTCTGTATGACATACCATGTATTGAATATACTTAGGATCTGTGTTTTTATATTTCTTGTAATAATTTGTACCAAATAAAAAATTATATATTTTTAGAAACTCTCTCTCATTGATTTATCTATGCACCACAAAAATCCCTTTTGTTCTACCTTCCCTTTACTAATGTTTACTATGCTTCCGTTATGATTGAACACAGTGAGTGAATGTGTTCATTTAGAAAAGGAAGGGCCAGTAAATGACATATTGATTAGCCCCTTCCCCCCACTCTCCATCCTGAAATACCCCCCGCAACAGCTGGGGGGGGGGAGGGAAGCAATGCAGTAGGGGGAATCAGCACCGCACAGAGTGATTAAGGTGTGCCCAGGCACACCTGGCACACCCCCTACGTACACCTATGATCACTTTCATGCATGCACTGTCATGCTGTATGCTAATTCTTTGTTATATATGCATTTGTATTGTTCTGTATCCAGTACCCATTGACATATGCTACACTGCAATATTTGCACTGTTTTGTTTACTGATAACACCTAACATGGATCCTACGCAGTATTCAAGCTGTGGGACTTCAATACATACATTTTAATTAAATATTTTTTTTTATCTCATTCAACATATTTGATATTTATTAAAATCAACTGCACATCAGATGTTTTACTGTGACCAACATAAACTATGACTCTATGGCCATATGCTATACGTGGCTAATGCTGTCCAAGTACCAGTATGGCAAAGGAATTTAAACTAAAGCAGGGGTCTCTTTCAGGCAACAGAATGAATGTGCCATCTTTTTGTTAGGAAGTTGAAGAAGTGTTCGCAAAAAAATATAGACAAAGCTGCCCCTAGAAATAAGAGAATAGTCAGGCACATGGGCATGATCAGACTACAGAAAGGTTGTATTTAAAGATTCCTGCATGAACATGCATACTTAGACTTGCTGAGCTTGTAGGTTTATATTTGTACAGGTAGAGTGTTGTGTGTCTTCACACTTCCAGACCCAGTTTATTCTTAAAGCTGTATTAAACCCAAAACCAAAAATGTAATATATTGCAGCTTACCAATCATCTTTTTTTTTAACTTTTTTACCTTTTTTTTCACCAGGTGATCTAGCAAGTAACACACCTCCTGTATTAGAGTTCCTCCACTCTGGATGAAGGCGCACAGGGGACATTTGGACAACAGCATTGTCAGTATGTGGAGTGGGGAGTGTTAGATGCAATAGTAGATTAATACTTAAAAATTGAAGCCAAACTCCAGCTAATACTTTAAAATCAGTTACAGTTTTTTCCTTTAAAAAATGTTATGTAAAAAAACTTGTTAATGAAAAACTGGATATTGTAAGCACCCCTGTCAATGTGTGTTTAAATGGTTTGTCTCAATCCTCCAACTGCCACATCTGCAGCCTGTTCTGTTAAAAAACAACAGACTTACTGGCAGGATCACCAGTCGTAAATAAAAGAAAGACAGCCACAAAAACAAAACTAATGCAGCCATCACATTTAAGAATTGGTAAGCTACAGAATAATAAATGTTAGCCTTTGGATCTAATACCACTTTAAGAGAAAAAAAAAGCTAGAATATGTCCACACATATCAAGATCAGTCAGCTGAGGGTTAACTACTTAACCTCCCTGGCGGTATGATTCTGTCTGGAATTTTGTACCAAAAGCGGTACAATTATTTTGCATGGAAATTTGGTGTTATGTATTGTAGGCCTGCAATTCTTAGGCCCCTTTCACAATGAGGCGTTGCAATAACGCGCTAAAAACTATTAGCGTTCTTACCTCGTTTTTACAGTGTTTTTACTGCGTTAGCGTTAAAAATAGCGCTAACGCCTATGCGTTTTTACCACGCTAGTGCTATTTTTACCGCTGACGCGGTAAAACCGCGGTAGAAACGCATAGGCAATAGCGCTATTTTTAAACATAACGCTAACGCCTATGCGTTTTTACCGCGTTTTTACCGTGTTTTTACAGCGGTACTCATTAATTTCAATGGGGATAGGCGTTTTTACAACGCTATTTTATGCGCCCCAAAGATGCTCCAAAAAAGCTGTTTGCAGGATTTTTTCCAATGCACAGCCAGAACAACGCCTCAGTGTGAAAGCCCTCAGGGCTTTCGCATTGAGAATGCTGGGGCAGGATTATTTCAGGCATTTTTACAGCGCTATTTTTAGCGCTAAAACGCCTGAAAAATGCCTCAGTGTGAAAGGGGCCCTAGTAATTACTTACTTAAACCTGACTAAACAAGAGTCTAGTAGACATCTCGGGTATGATAAAGTTTGAAACACAAAATCATAAATTATAATATATTAAATAAATATAAATAATTATAACAAATAGTAATGTAATTATAATAAAAATTATTCAATAATGTAATCAAATCAAAAACACTGAAATTTGCTCAGTTGCAGAATTGTCGCTGTCATTAGATTTAGTGTTTGATGACGAATTTCCCCACAAATTGCTATCGCTCAATTCTGCAAGTGATTATAATTTATTATCGCTGTTTTCTAGCTGGTCTAAAACCACTTTTGACATAAAGGGACACTTTTTGGTTGCTATGGACAATCTCCAATTTGCAGGCAGAAACAACAGTTTTTATAATATAAAAGTGCATACAGGACACTGGACAGACCACTAGGGACTAGACATGTGCACTGCCAAAAAATTTGTTAGTTTTCGTTTTCGTTTCATTCGTTTTTTTTTTTTTTCGTTTTTCGGGTCATTCGTTATGATCGCAATTCGTAAATTCGTAAATTTGTACATTCGTAAATTTGTACATTCGTAAATTTATACATTCGTAAATTCGGAAATTTGGAAATTCGATATTTTCGAAAACCCGAAAATTTGAAAATCTGAAAAAATAACTATTAAATTATAGGTATTGTAATTTCCTTTTAAATTTGGCTGTTAGCGAACGTAACGAATACAAATTTATCTGAAGTTACGCATAACCTGAAATAACAAATGCCGCATCTAAACAAATGGAACGGAACAAATTAATAATAATAATAATAAAACGTTTTTATTAATATTATTGTTATTTATTATTATTATTAATTCATTACATTCCATTCGTTTAGATACGGCATTCATTATGTCGGAAAACAATTCGTAACTTCGTTAAGTTCACTAACAGCCAAATTTGAAAGGAAATTACAATACCTATAATTGAATAGTTAGTAATAGTTAAGTTATTAGTTAATTATTATTTCAGATTTCCGAATTTACTAATTTACGATTGTACAAATGTACAAATTTACGAATGTACGAATATTCGGAAATTCGTAAATTCAAATTTACGAATTTCCGGATAGTTGTACATTCGTAAATTCGTGCATTGGTAAATTCGTATATTCGTAAATTCGTACATTCGTAAATTTGAATTTACGAATATTCGTTAAAATTCGTTAAATGAGTTTTCGTTAATTCGGATATTTCCGAATTAACGAATTTGTCGAAATTCGTTAAAAAACGAATTCGGAACGAAACGAATTGCACATGTCTACTAGGGACAAAGGGGGTGTGTTATTATTTAATACAGTACTGTAATCAGTAAGATTACAGTATACTGTATCTATACTATGTGTTTCACTTTTTGAATTTGGCGCCGAACTCCGTCCCCGTGCGCCGCAACGTCGCAGGGAATGGAGCTCGGCACTCGGCAGTGTGGATCGAGCGAGACACGGCTCGCACACACTGCGGGGAGACATCGCAGGATCCAGGGGACAAGGTAAGTAACTTCCCCTGGATACTGCAATGCAGCCTGAGTCTGGCTCGGGGTTACCGCTCTTAGCATGAAAAACTCACCCCTAGCCAGACTCGGGATTACCGCCAAGGAGGTTAAAGTGTTACTAAACCCAGAACCTGCATTCACTATATCTGGTCTCCCACAGTATGCAGAACATGGAAATGCAATTATTTTAGTAAATATAAACTGATAAATACCTTTTCTCATCAGCAGTATATAGCAGTCTTGTGACTTCTATCAGTTCCTAGAAAGGCTTGTAGGAGGAGTTTTCATTCTCCCCTGATCCTCTGTTTGGACATGTCTGGACAGTGCTGATTGGCCCTGTGCTAATCACATGCACACTCCCAAGAAAAAAAAAAACTCTCTAGCAATACACACCAAACTGAGCATGTGTGGCCTGTCCCCTGGCTCTGTAAATATCAGGTTATTTTTTGGAGGCCAGAAATAAACCTAAGGCTAGGGTTGGGGCTTTAAATGAAGTAATGACTGCATACACCTCCATCCCCGATAACATGAATAGAGAAGCTAAATGGTGGGACTTTATATGAATTTATACTGAATTATATAAACCAATTATATTAAACATAGTTTATTCGGATTTCACTATATAAGGAACTATATACAATTATATCTACCTCGGTTGATACTGGTTACCCCCCTTCCACATTACCACTGGCTGCTGCCTTCGCCGTGTCCTGGGTGTTACCATCTCAACTCCCGGGGAGGATGTCTCTCATAGCTGCCCTCCCCTTACAATTGATACCATGTTACAAACCTACCCATATACTACAGATAGGTAAGAGTGATTGGGACTTTTTTGTTCCCCCTCTTCCTTCTATATTCTATATGTTTTTCTACAATTTTTTTTACTATTGTATTATTCTATTATAGATACCCCCATTCTGCGTATCTGCTCCTGACGAGTGGTATACTAACCACGAAACGCGTAGAGCTCTTCTATGATGATACGTCACAGTGTACATGCACAATATCTGTATCTTACTATCCCATTTTAATGAACCAATTATTATTATTATTATTCTGTCTACATGCTACCCCTACAATTGCGGTTCACATACCCAAGGCCTTATACTGTTATGTTACCTTGAGAGACTTATGTTTTATTATGGTTTGTCTAGAATTCATTTGCTGAGACTTGTGATTATCATGCATTACCATGTATGTTACGTTGGAACACTATGTACAATCATGTAATATCTAGACTCCTACTACTGCTACCTATCAATTTTATTTTATCATCCTTTATGTGTATGCCATGCCTTTTTGTAACGAATAAACTATGTTTAATATAATTGGTTCATATAATTCAGTAGTGTGCTTCATATAAAGTCCCACCATTTAGCTTCTCTATTCATATTTTTTGGAGGCAGAGGAAGAAGGGTAGGATCAGAGAGACAGCATGAAACAGCCTTTATACATAATGCAAAGGATTAAAGCGGTTGTATACTGCAAAACTTTTTTTTTTGTCAACCTGCAAGGCAAAGGTATAATGAGCTAGTATGACTAGCATACTAGCTCATTATCAATCACTTACCTTAGATCGAAGCCCCCGCAGCGGTCCTCGGACACGTCCTCCGTCGCATCCACGATACCCGGAGTGACTTCCGGGTATCGCCGCTCCGGCGCTGTGATTGGCCGGAGCGGCGATGACGTCACTCCCGCACATGCGCGGGGAACGGCACGATCCCCGCGCATGCGCGAATTTCCAGCAGTGTCCGGCAGGCTCCCATTCAAGAGCCGCCGTGCTCGGTGCGCCTGCGCCGTTATCTACGGCGCACATGCGCCGTAGATAGCGGTACAGTCTTTTTTGCAAATATCTCCGAGACTGTGTAGTTCTCTGAGATATTGCAAGCACCTACAGGTAAGCCTTAATGTAGGCTTACCTGTAGGTGCTTGTACAAATTTTGGGTATACAACCACTTTAAGTTCCACAGTGAGTATAACAAGCATGCTTTACTGCATATGCAGACTGATTTTACTGTTGTGGGTTTAGTAACACTTTAAGTCTATCAATTAAACAGCGCTATGGAAAATGTGCATCAAAACATTTTTGTGAATACCTGAAAAAGAAACAAAATAAAGATGACACAATAAACACATTTTAAACCAAAAAAGTGTTCATGTGATCCTTATAAATACTATAATCTGTGGTGTGTACAATCCATATACCAAACACAGGTGGTGCAATTTTTATAAAAAAAGAAAGGGATGTAGTCCTCCCATGTTGAGACAAATATTATTTTGCGCACGTGATTGAAGATACAAAACATCAGACATCAAAGTGCTCCCAATAGTGCTTGTGCCGCACACCCCCTACACACCATGCACTGACCAGAGCCTGTGGACCCTAGAATGAACAGGATTGTACTCGCTTGTGTAATAGATGTCAGTCTCTTTCAAACTTCATTCAACTAAGTATCAGCACCCATTGCTCCACTCCATCTCCAAAAGCAGAGGTCAGATGTTGCTGGAGAATACGCTGTCCAAACTTACTTCAGTGATAGACATAAGTTTGCAGTCACTAGCATTTAGTCACACGTTCTCTGTTGGGCTAGACTTGCTTTGTTTCTGCTTCCCTAATATGGAATCTTTATTCTTCCAGATGATCACACTCTTCATGCGTGCGCCCGGAAGGCGGGAATTTCAAAGTGACGGAAATATACGTCACTTTGCCCAGCCGTGCCATTCTGCCGACGTATATGTACGTGAGACGGTCTTTAACCGGATAATCAGTATTTGTTGATTTTTTTTACACAATATGATTGCTTATAGCAATGAATTACATATAAGCAAGCATTTTACTGAATGAAACTGATTCATTCAGTTTGTTTTATTGTAATTAGTTGTGATTGGTCAAAGCTAATCACATGGTACAGATGGGCTGTGATTGGCCTTGTTTTTACCATGTGATCACATTGACCAATCACAGCTAGCAACACAATTGTATACAATGGATGGAATGAAAGAAAGACATCCATTATGTACGACTGTCATGTGACCTGCTGTGATTGGTCACAGCGGCCACATGGTACCGGCTGCAAGCCGGTACACTGATCAATCAACAGCTGTGTCTGGCTGCACTTTCTGAGAGGACGTCATATGAATTCCACTCAGTACAATAAAGCCACGGCACGGCCGTCATTCTGCTATAGGCTGGGCGGGAATGTGTTAAATAACTGCTGCCAGGTGCTGGTATTCTGACAAGAGCATGTCTAGCTCGATAGTGAGACCACAGGTATAACACAGGACTGCACAAGGTTGATGTGAACTGCTAAAACAAAGATTTAAAAACTGGCTTCAGGTAGTCCTCTACCCATCAGGATATACCCACAAATGCGTTTCACTAATGTAGGGGTAATATGCGCTAAAAAGTGTATCCTGATGGGCGGAGAGCTAACCAAAGCCAGTTTTTCAATCTTTGTTATTGTGGTTTACATCAACCTTGTGCAGTAGTGTGTTTTTTTTTTTTCGTTTTTTTTACCACCTCAGACTCAACCATAGCAAGAGACTTGGTCATGTTTTATATTCACTCATGTCGACTCTACTTCAGTTTGTGGTTTTCCTTATTACCTTTTTTTTTTTTATTAATATTAAATTACTTTCATTATTAATTGTTCATATGAACACACTATTACAACCTTTTACACATGTTTGTTAGTACACACCACCCCTTACCCTTCCCCACCCCTTTCCCCGATCTCTCATGTTCGGTATCTCTCCGTTTCCTACTCTCTCTGTATTTATACCCTTGGTATATTTTTCCCCCCTCCTCTTCATCTCTAATAATTTCTTATTCCACTATTTTTAGATCTATATTATCTTATTATTGTGGTTTATATTTTGTTTAATTTTTATTTGTTATGCATTTGTTATGCCTTATGCCCCCATTATTTCTGCGTATCCCATAGTGTGTTTAAAGATCAGCCATTCATTCCATTTTTTTTTTTCAAATTCTTCCGTTCCCACCCCGTCACAAAACCTAAGATATTACAAGCCGTATATTTCATCAAATTTTTTACACCATCCCCTCAATGTTGGTCGTTCCGGATTTTGCCAATAAATGGGAATTTGGCTCTTCGCTGCATTTAGGAGCTGTGGAAGCAATGTTCTTAAATAGTGTTTGTCTGGCATTCGAACACCATGTAATAAACATACCCATGGGTCATCGGGTACTTCAATTTTAGTTATTTCAGTAATCTTATTTCGTATCTCACTGCAATATTTTTTAATTTTGGGGCATGCCCACCAAATGTGACCCATAGTCCCAATTTCCTGACAGCCCCGCCAACAAAGCCTGGCTGTTAGCGTGGATCCTTTATATACCTTATCGGGGGTTAAGTACCATCTGGCAAGACATTTATAATTTAATTCCATTATATTAGAATTGACTGAGGTTGAATGTGCCCTTTTTATTGCTTGTTTGATTTCCAAGTCATTTACCCGTATCCCCAGTTCCTCCTCCCATTTTTTGATGAATGGCGGTATGCCCTGCTTTTTTACTTCGTTTAATATCTTATAGATTTTCGAAATTACACCCTTTCTGTCCTTGTCCTCACATAGTTTCTCTAAGGGCCGCAGATTTTCTACTGTTCTAATCGGCTGTGGTAATTTTTCAAAAAAATGTTTTAACTGGGCATACCGCCACTCATCAATCCGCATCAGTCCACTCCTTTTTTTTAATTCCTGGTATGTAAGAAGTTTATTTTGCTCCATTACATCTTTTAATTGGGCATTATCTTTTATAATCCACTTTTCAAACATTTTTTCTCGTCCTGGCAAAAAGTATTTTGTATCAGTTAACGGTATTAGAGGTGAGTTAAAATCCCAATTTTCTTTTTTATGAATCTTGTCCCAAATTGTTAATGCGTTCCTAGTGATGCAATGTGTATCTATACCCAATTTGCGGTGTTGTGCCGGAATCCAGATTACCCTCCCCAGTGAAGTTTTACTACTTATAGATTCCATATTTACCCATCTCTTTTCAGTGTTATTTTTAGCCCATTCAATTATACGTGATAATACGATCGTGTTGTAATAATTTTTCAAATCAGGTGCCCCCAAACCCCCCTGTGCCTTTTGCAATATCAATAAAGTAAATTTAATTTGTGGTTTTTTACCTCGCCAGATGAATGTTGAAAATAGTGTTTGTAGTTTTTTAAAGTATACCTGTGGAAGTGGGATTGGGAGCATTTGTATTTTATATACTATCTTAGGTAAAATCACCATTTTAAAGATGTTTATTCGGCCGCTCCATGAAATCTGCCCCAATGTAATTCTATTCAATTCTGATTTAATATCATTTAATAATGGAATGAAGTTGGCTTTGTATAATGTCTTGGTAGTGGATGTTAATTTTAATTTAATTATTTTCTCCAACTAAATGGAAACACTGCTTTATATATGATCTTTTCTGATTTGGGAATATTAAAACTCAATATTTCAGATTTTGCTGAATTTATTTTAAAGTTAGACAATTTTCCATATTCACTGAAAGATTTCATTAAGTTGGGTAGAGTTATTTTCGGGTTAGTTATAAAGCATAAGATATCGTCCGCGTAAGCAGCACGTTTGTGATCCTCTTCCCCGACTTCAATCCCCCTAATATCTGCGTTCCACCTTATCCCCCTTAACAGAGGTTCTAATGCCAATACGAACAACAGCGGTGACAAAGGGCACCCTTGTCTGGTACCGTTTTTCATCTCGAATGGCATTGAGGATGTCCCATTTATTTTAATTCTCGCCGTTGGTCTAATGTAAAGAGATCCTATCCACTTGGTCATTCTTGATCCTACACCCACCGCCTCAAGTGTACTCTGCATGAAGCCCCAGTCTACCCTGTCGAATGCTTTCTCGGCGTCTATTAACAGGAGCAGTCCTGGAGCCCCGCTATCTTTAATTTTCTGTATGGCTAGGAGAGTTCTGATTCCGTTATCCCTCCCCTCCCTTCCTGGGATAAATCCAACCTGATCAACATGGACCACGTCTTTCATTATTGTTTTCATCCTATTAGCGAGAATTTTTGAAAAAAATTTAGTATCGATATTCACCAGTGAAATCGGTCTATAGCTAGAGCAGAGTGTAACGTCTTTGCCGTCTTTTGGGATTATTGTTATAATGGCTTCTAATGCTTCTTTCCGCATCTCCCATTTCGAGCCGATCCCATTCATGTAAGAGCACAGTTTCGGCGTTAGGGTGTCTATAAATTTTTTGTAATACAATATCGTCAGGCCATCTGGTTCGGGGCTCTTCCCGTTTGGCAGATTGTTTATAATTTTTTTTATTTCCTCCTCTGTAATAGGGTCCTCTAAATGGCTCATTTTTTCCCCTGGGATTTTATCCAGGTCGATCTCCTTCAAGAAGGCTTTAATTTTCTCACTTTTTTGTTTTACCTCTTCCTGTGTATCGTTTGTGTTAATTGAGTATAATTTATTATAAAAATCATGGAAAATTTTAACTATTTCTGATGTCTTAGTTCTCCAGTATTTGTTTGTATTTTCTCTATATAATTAAGAGATTTTTTCTTTTTTAGAATTTTCGCTAAGTGCTTCCCAGATTTATTTCCCCATTGATATCTCTCTTTCCTAATTTGATTATAAACCATGCGAGATTCTAATTCAATTACCTCTCTCAACTCCTCTCTTTTAGTGCACAGATATAGAAATAGTTCTTTTCTTCCAGTTAGCTTATGTTGCTGTTCTAATTCATATATTTCTTTTGTTAATATATTTTTTTTCTCCTTAGTTCTTCTATTTTTTTCCGCGCACTCCCTGATTAATATACCCCTAATGTATGCCTTGTGGGTTTCCCAGACCGTTGCCTCTGACATGCCTCCTGTACTATTCTCCCTGAAGAACCGTTCTATTTCTAACCTTATTCTCTGCACTGTACTTTTGTCCTGTAAAAGTTCTTCATTCAGCCTCCAGCTATTTAACTTATTTTGTACCTCTCCTATATTCATTTGGAGTGATATTGGTGCATGGTCTGAAAATGTTGCTATTCCAATATTTGTACCTTCCACTATCTCCAATAACTGATGCTCAACTAGAAAAAAATCGATTCTTGAGTACGTCCCATGCACTGGGGAGTGGAATGTATAATCCCGTTGGTTTATATGTTGTATTCTCCAGACATCTACTAGCTGATGTTGATGCATTTTCTTTTTTAGCTTATTCCTCAGGGCCATTCCAGTCCCCCTTGCATGTGACGTACTATCCATTTTTGGATCCAGACCAATATTAAAATCTCCACACATAATAGCCCTCCCTTTCTTAAATTCCATGTACTCATCCATAACCTTTATTATATATTGGGTAGACTTTTTGTTTGGTCCGTAAACGTTTGCTAGAGAGACCTCAACTCCATTCAATTTCCCCTTTAAGAACAGGTAACGCCCCTCTGGATCCACTTTCCTCTCCTCTAGTATGAACCGGGTTCCTCTGGCAAACCCAATAGCGACTCCTTTAGCTCGACTTATTGGTGAGTCCCCATAGTACCAAAGAGGATAGTCCTTAGAGATAATACAGCTATTTGTACCCACATAAAAATGGGTCTCCTGTAGGAGCACCACATCAGCCTTCATTGAAAGCATTTCTCGCATTATGTTTGCACATTTAATGGGGGCCTTCAGTCCGCGCACATTGTATGAAATTAAATTAATTTTAGACATTGTAATTTATTAAATTTCTTACTTCGAGAGAAGGATTTCTTCCTTTCATAGATTTTGTAAATCCTCACTTTCTCCTTGCGACTCCGGATACCCCTAATCCTAATATTTTTTCTCCTATTCCTGTTTTCCTGGTCTTCAATTTTATACAACATATGTCTTTGTTCCCAGTACATCCCTTCCATCTGTTCCTTTAGTTCTTTTATTTCAGCTCCGCAATTGTCCAGCCTATCTTCTGTTTCCTCTACCCTCTTGAGCATATGTTTCATATCTTGGCGTAAAGTCGCTATTTCTCCCTTTATTGATGTCTCCAATCTTGTCTCCATCCTTGCCAACATTTCAACCATATCACCTTTTGTCAGTGCTTGCCTTTTTCCTGTGTTATACCATTGGCTGCACACAGTTTTATACCAGCAGTTTCCAATCACAGTTGTGTCCGTTGTGCTGTGAACACAAGCAAGGACAGAAGTAAAAACTGCAGCTGCTCCTCTCCCTGTCAACTGTTGAATGAGGCTACGCAAATTTTGTATATTCATTCATTCAAAAAAAATTCTTGTTAAGGAAACTGAATTTCTGTAGCAAAGGTTTGGGATCCCTTTACAGTTCAAGGTCACAGACTGCTGACCGAGCTGTTTCTATTAAAATTCACCACTAATTCAATATGAATTACCACTGTGTTCTATTTTTTTTATTATATTTTCTCACCATAATCACTGTGTATGTGTCTTGTATTGCACAACATGTCAGTTGCACAATCTTTAAAGCAGAAATCCATTGTTGTTTGTCAGCAGAGTGGTAAACTATACAACATATTAACACCTTTTAATCACATGAGAAGATTTCTAGTCTTGCTCCTGTAGTGCCCTCCCCAATTTAGGGGGCGCTATATTCAAATTTAAGGGCAGTCTGAGCCTGTAGTTGGGCTCAGATTAATTACATTTAATTAAGTTGCTTCTGCTCTGGGTGTGATGCTCCCTGGTAGTACAGTTCCCTGTTGCCTGTGGGTGACACTGTCACCTCCGGCCCAGGTAGAACCACAGGAGGTATTGCATCCCCATTGGGTGTCCTCTCTCGGCAGCCGTGCGGTGGGCGTGGTCTGCCTGCTGTGCATGCTGGGAGGGGGTACATAAGGGGCAGACGCCGTTAGGCGTGAGGAGATCCAGGGGACCCCTTGGTCCTGTTTGGCATGTACTCCACCTTCGGTGGCCCTCGTGGCCAGGGGTGCGTGCGTGGGTTTCGGTCCCGGGGACCTTTAGCCCGAGGCTGCCTCGCTGTAAGTGGGCCCAGCACCTTTAGCTGAGGCCTACATCTGAAAAGGTAGTCCCGGGTTGCCCAAGAGAGGGTGACCCACTCTGAAGGAGAGTAAGCCAGGGGAGGATCGGTCCCAAGGGGATTAGTGAAGAAGTCACTGTCTCGGGAGAGGCCTTGTTACCTGTCAGAGGGAAGTATTCTAATCAGCCAAAAGCCTTGTAACGTGCCCCATTGGCACCTAAGTTCTAGTTGTTGCTAGGCCGGGAAGATTGGGACTTAAAGATTCTGTGGCAGAGGATCTCCTGATCGTACCCTAGGGAAACTACAAGTATCTGTTCCGTGCTCCACACCGGCTGCTAGGACCGCTCTTAGGGGTGAGCAAAAATCCTCTCAGGCTTGAGTGGCGACGATTGTATCGTAGGTGTTGCGTGCCTGAACCAACCCCTCTTCTCCCTTTCTTCATCTCTAAACCTGCTTTCAAGTTATACAAGAGAAAAAAGAATAAACCTTGTCCTTCAGGTTTCAATCCTGTGTGGACATTGACTTTATTCAAGATTGTCTAGACAACGGAGCACAAGGGTCCACTATGGAGAGGTAATAGCCGCAAGGCCCAAAGAAAAAAAACTAACACTGCTCGCCTCTCTACACTTGGTGAGGAATACCGGGCAAGTAGCAGGTGTGGCCTACTGTTTCGTGGAGGTGAGAACCAGTAGGGTGGGTGCTACACGTGGGGGCTCGCGTCTGGGATTTGTGGTGACCTCTCGCATGAGTGGACTGTTTTTTTTGGTGAGGTCGGCTATTAAAGGACTTAAACTTTTTTTTTTAAGTGCGTAGTTCGTGGGCGTGTTCAGAGGAAGAAAAGCCTGCGAGCTGCGTGAGGAAGAGAAAAACGGGGAGGAGCCACCGTCATTTGTGCGTTACACGTGATACATTTGGCGGCAAGCGACGGAGAGAGCCTGGACTAGTAAGAGAAGCAATATGTCTGCTACCCCATGGACTTTCACTTCATCGGGACCCCAGATGTTCTCAGCTACCACTACCATGGACATTGCTCCTATTACAGCCCCGCTTACGGATACGGAGATCCGGCTCAAACCTCTGGGCCGCTTTGCACTATACACCTGCCGAGATGCGGAGGCCCTGGGCATGCTCTGTCCCAGATGCGGTGGTCTGGCCGTGCAACTACGGCCGTTCGGAAGATGCTTGACTTGTGGGGAGTTCTTGTTTGAAGTGGACCAGCCCACCGAATCACCCTGAGCCTACCAGGTCAATTGCATCACAGGGGCCATTACTTCCGGGGAGGACAAATATGCCCCTGCAGCCGAACCCATGCGCATTGCCACGGCTGCAACGGATGGGATCAAAGATGCGGTTTCGGTCACTACGGAGCCAGTGACGGACACTGCAGCGGACGCTGCCTCTGTCACCACAGAAACTTTCATTCCACCTGCGAAACGGAAGGTGGGATACGTTAAGGCCTCCCGCGGCCGTGGTAGAAGCCTGCCCCAGCGCCTGCCGGAACTGGGCCTCAGGAGAGGAAGCCAGCCCGAGAGGTCCACGTCAGGAACCGGTAAGGAGGCTGGGACTGTTTTGTCGGGAAAAGGGAAGAAGCCCATACTCAGAATTACTGGGGATGTGCGGACAATTGATCCCCAAAACCTAATAGAAAGTGAAGGAACCGTGTCTAAACCTGCCCATACCTACTTACATGCAGAGAAATATGACACATCAGATTTGGACTCATACTCAGATGATGGGGATGATGCCGGTATAGATGAGATCTTTCTCAGGAAGGGATGGGACAATATCAAGCCTGTTGCCCCGGCCCATAGCTTGGGAGAGGGATCGCCTATGGATTCGGGGAATGCTACACCCCGTGTGAATGTCCGAGCCGTGGAGGAGAGAGTTGTATCTGCCCCAAGTAGAGGACCCCTACCAGGGCCTGATATGGCTACAGTCCGGAGACGTGCCAATCTCCCAAAACTTGCTCGGTTGCAGCAGCTCCTCAATAAAAGAGTGGCTGAGGAATATGGCTGGGAATATCCGTATGTACCTAAGGAACTGTTGTATGAGATCGAGGCACATCGTGAGCGATGGTACGGGGAGGCCATCTGGAACTACCTAGGAGTGTCAAGACCTTACAGGTACCTTTCTTACTCAGCCACAATGACTGGACGCTTCAAGCACTGTAGAAGGGACTGGAATTATGGAATTATGGTCGGCACATTTATGCTGATCGCATTGTGATATGTTGTCCGGGAAGAGACGATGTTACCTATTCTTTAGAGACTCTGGATAAGGAATGGAGGTCACTCACTCTCCCAGATCCAACCTTTTACCTATAGACCTTTGAGACAGGAACTGTTGTTTTTTTTTGGTGTCCTGTCCTTGCGTGGATAGACTGTGCCCTGGATTCAGATGACTTTGCCATGCCTCTTACTAAAGTCCTCGGACTGTCTACGTTCCAAAAAAGGGTAATTTGGGGGTATTTGAAATGTCCTGGCATTTTAGGGCCCCAGGAAATTAGATAGACAGTCAGTACATCTAAGGAATGAGCAAGAGAGGATGGCTATGTTTCTACTACAGATTGGGCGCAAGGTTCGGCCCGAGCATGAGTTCGGACCGAATATTTGCCTGTTTGGCTGTTCGCCGAACACCCGGATTTGCAGGGTGTTCATTCCGATGAACACCCTGGAATGCACTAAGCACTGCACAGTGCATTCTGCTCCCTGATTGGGCAAAGCTGTACCCAATCAGGGTGCAGTGTAAGCTGGTTGTTAAGGAGCAGGGCCTGTAATCCGGCTGCCGATTCCTTAACAACCGATGAGTCATCAGCTATCAATGGGTTTCCCTGGTGTTAACTTAATTAAAAAAAGTGGCTGAAAAAAATTAAGAAAAAAAACGACGTGGGGGTCCCCCCAGTCCATACCAGGCCTTTTGGGTCTGGTATGGATTTTAAGAGGAACCCCATGGCAAAAAAAAAAAAAAAAAAACTCCCCCCAAACTGCATACCCGACCCTTATCCGGGCATGCAGCCTGGCAGGTCAGAAAAGGGGGGGGGAACGGGCAAGCGCCCACATTCTGAACCACAACAGGCAACATGCCCTCAACATGGTAGATGGGTGCTCTGCCCCCCACCCCAAAGATCCCTGTCCCCATGTTGATGGGGACAAGTACCTCTTTCTGACAACCGTGGGCTGTGGTTGACAGGGTCTGCGGGCGGGGGGCTTATCGGAATCTGAAAGCCACCTTTAAAAAAGGGGGCCCCCAGATCCCACCCCTCCCCACTATGCGAATGGGTATCAGGTACATCGCACCCCTACCCATTCACCAAAAAAGTGTACAAATGTAATAACCACAAGAAACTGTTTTTGACAGGTCCTTTATTAAAAAATAAAACAATATTGTCCCTCGGTGTACATCCATCGTCAATCACGTCGCCACCAGACCCAAAAAATAAAAAAATCCTTTGACGTCAGGAGGGGCGGTGCCAGCAGGTGCCGTAGCCCGGGGGCCCCGCCCCTTGCCTATATAAGAACGGTCAAAGCACAGAGCGGGCATACGGGGGGGGAGGCCTCCCAGGAGGCGGAGCGATGTTATTGACAATGGATGTACATGGAGGGACACTATTTTTTTTATCTTTAAATAAAGGACTTGTCAAAAACTGTTTCTTTTGATTATTACTTTTTATCACTTTTTTTGGTGAATGGGTACCTTATACCCATTCGCATGGAGCCCCCCAAAGCACCCCCCCCCCCGCATTTTGAGGGCATGTGGCCTGGTATGATGCTCGCTCATCCCCTTACCTTTCCTGACCTGCTGAGCTACATGCTCAGATAAGGGTCTGGTATGGATTTGGGGGCGGGGGACCACGCCGCTTTTTGTTTTTTTAAATTTGGCTTGGGGTTCCCCTTAAAATCTATACCAGACCCGAAAGGCCTGGTATGGACCCCATGCCATTTTTTTGTTTATTTTTCAATAGCCGGGTGCTGGCAATTGTAACCGTGAGTCATTTTAAATGTGATTTGACTCATTTTTTTTCTTTAGAAATGTAATTTTTGCTGTAGCATGTTTTATGTATGCTACAGATGCGCCACTTTACAGGCACATTAAGGGGACCCCCAGGCACTATATTTAAAGGATTTTTATTGTTGCACTTTAAGCATAATTAAAATCACTTCTCCTGAAAAAACGATTGTTTAAAAAAAATATATATATATATATTATTACATGTCCCCCAGGGCAGTACCCAGACCCCATACCCCTTTTATGGTCAATTACTTGCATATAACCCTTCAAAATGGGCACCTTCAATGGGGTTTGCAGTTTTGGGTTAGAACATTTCCCCTGTTTGGAAGTTTTGTACATCTTGGCGGAAAGGACGGTCATAGTCAGACACACTTGAGGAGTGACAGTGGCAGCTCCTTAGTTCTAATATTTCTTCCACACCAGGAGATTACGGTGATGACTGTGGGGGAACATCATAAGAAGATTACTACTGAACTAGAAGACACAAGGGGCACATCACAGTGAAGGTAAGTTACGCCCCTTGTGTTAATTTTGTATTTTTTAGGTAAATGTAGCCTTTTTTTTTAATTCAAAACAAAGTTTATGGTTGTAAAAATTTACAAATAACACATGGTAATTAAAATACCACATGTGCTATGCTTTAGGGATGTGACCCAGACAACATTTCTACTTTTTATGCTCTGCATTTCATAAATCAGAATAATGTGTAAGGCCAACTAAAAACATTTATGTTTCCCTATCCTAATACATGTCCACTTGACTACGAACACATTGCAAGAAGTGACTCATGACAAAAGATGATTTATGAATTGATTACACATTCATAGCTATGAAGCTGGACTCTTAAGAGCACAGGTGGAAGACAGATGAGATGGTAGGTGAATGGAGGTCACAGTAGGATATGATAATGATGTTCTATGAGTCAGAAAGTATGGATTGCTGAGAAAATAGATGCATAGGAATGGAAAAATGTACTTGATGAATAGATGTGGAGTAAATTGAACTTGTAGGACTGTAGAGTTAGCCTGGTACCAATGAATGGTCAGATGGCCAGTCTTAAACCAGGTATTGACAGTTAGACATGCAGGCATGTTCTCAGGGTAAAATCTTCAAAGAGCTTTATAAAATTGTAAACTTGGACCTATTGAGCATATAGGTTAAATAAGTTGTAACCCTCTGCTGTGCATAACGTCTGAATATTCCTTTGCTTATTGCATTAAACTACTACTACATGGAGCCACCCTATAGAATATTATTCAAGTTACATTGTGGTTGATATATATATATGTATATTACAGTTTGTCGGTCTGTGTGTTGAGGACACAGAGGGAAAAAATCCAATACATGTGATACAGTATTGGGTATTTGTTCCTCCGTCTACCTGTCCACATAGGTCTTGTAGTGGATTTATGTCAAGTATTCTTGTGAAGTATATATGAGGCCTATTCACTGTTAAATTAAGCTGTGTTTACTTATGCCATTCTTTGGGCCCTTTCACACGTGTGGACCATATGTCAGTTTTTCATCCATTCGTTTTCGGATGAAAAACGGACATACATGTATCCCTATGGGATAGCAGATGTCAGCGAATGAACATCCGCTGACATCCGATCTCATCAGTCTCCGCTATGCTCCGTTTCTGATGACGGAGGAAAATCCTATTTTTCCATCCGTCTGCGGATCTCATCGGATGAACACGAACAGACGGTCCATGTTCATCCGATCCCTCCATTGAGGAGAGCGGAGATCTGACTGGTCCATCTCTGCACACTGTGCAGGGACGGGCTGGTCATCCGCCGGCTTAACGGGGATCAACGGAGCGATCCCTGCTGAGAAAGTGGATGTTTAAGCACGGATCATCACGGAATCCGTACGTCTGAAAGGGCCCTTTGTGTTTATTTCATCCCAGTAAACATATCTTAGTTGTTCATTGATATTGTGTGAGGCCTCGTACACACGACCGATTTTCTCATCCAAAACAGTCAAGAAAGGTGCCGCGAGAGTTTTTTTGTCTAGAAAAACGTTCGTGTGTATGGTTTTACGACGAGAAACTTGACGAGAATCTCAACGAGAAAATAGAGAACCTGCTCTCTATTTTCTCGTCAGGATTCCAGATTTCCTCGTCGTGTTTCTCGTCGGCCTGTTTTGTGACGAGAAAATGGTTCGTGTGTATGCTTTTACGACTCTTCCAAAAGCGCGCATGCTCACAAGCAACTATGAGACGGGAGCGCATCTTCTGGTAAAACAAGCCTTCATAATGGAGAGAGCACATTCGTCACGCTCATAAATATTTCATAGTTTAAATGTTCTGCATTGAATTCTTCGTTAGAATGTTACATTAATCAAAACGAGTGACCTTCTTTTTGCTGCTGATATTCACACAGAGTTCTGCCTTATTTTTAACCTTTTTCATGCTGCTCTTTATAAGATTTATGTGTATTATATCGTGCAAGTTTTTAGGAATAATTTAAATGGTTAGATTTTTCAAAATGATGTTAATTATAATTTCTCAATGTTTTGATAGTGATCTCCCATTTAATTTTCGAATCTATATTTTTAAAATTTCACACCATGTTTTTGAGCTAATCAGATTTAGTTATTCTTTTGGGGGGGGTGATATCTGTGCCTTTTATTGTCAGTCAAATGTATCTGCTTACTCCAAAGCTTGTTTTTTTTTATTTAAAAATACACATAGTCAAGTATGAACTTAAACAAAAAACACATTTATTCATGTTTATAAATTAAATAAAGAGAAGGCAGCGCTGGAGAAGCTGCTGCCATTTGTGCATCCCAGGGACCCCAGAGCACACAGCAACCCTGTGTGGACACTAAAATTGGGAGCTTGAGAAGGCCCACATTTCTGAACACAATCTGATGCTGGCCTCCCAGAGGTCAGGAACAGCAGCAGGTGAGATATATGTCCCAAGTGTGTGGTACTACAACAGGCTGCCTTCTGTCCGACCACAATGAAGCAAGGCTATCACTTCCTCTTCTTCCTGGCAACCTTCCCTGCAGCCTTTCCTGAAGCCTTTCCTGAAGCCTTTCCTGCAGCCTTTCCTGCAGCCTTCCTTCTTCGTTTGGCTGGAGGCTGGCCCACTGGAGGGGTACTCCTGTCAGGAGGAGGAGGTGGAGGTGTAGCAGAAGGGGGTGGGGCAGAAGAAGAAGGTGGAGGTGTAGCAGAAGGGGGTGGGGCAGAAGGTGGAGGTGTAGCAGAAGAGGGTGGGGCAGAAGGTGGAGGTGTAGCAGAAGAGGGTGGGGCAGAAGGTGGAGGTGTAGCAGAAGGGGGTGGGGCAGAAGGTGGAGGTGTAGCAGAAGAGGGTGGGGCAGAAGGTGGAGGTGTAGCAGAAGAGGGTGGGGCAGAAGGTGGAGGTGTAGCAGAAGGGGGTGGGGCAGAAGGTGGAGGTGTAGCAGAAGAGGGTGGGGCAGAAGGTGGAGGTGTAGCAGAAGGGGGTGGGGCAGAAGGTGGAGGTGTAGCAGAAGGGGGTGGGGCAGAAGGTGGAGGTGTAGCAGAAGGGGGTGGGGCAGAAGAGGAAGGTGGAGGTGGAGGTTGAGGTTGGGTCAGTTGGGCCACCTCACATATGGCGGTATTGGGGGTAATTTGCTCCATCACCCCCTTGTTGAGCAAGGTGATGAGCATGGGCTCGCATAGGAGGTGTTGCTCCATGCTCATCACCTTGAACTTAGCCTCCACTAGGCCGGCAATGGCCTCTTCAGGGGATGTGGGCTCCTTGAGGGTGGCATGGGCCTCTTTAATAAGGGCCATTGCTGCCTCACTGGTGGTCCTGTCCCTCCTGCCTCTTTTGTGAAGCCGGATGGGAGGCACCTGGGATCTGGTGCTTCTCCTTTGCCCTGCCACCTCCTGTCTGCCACTGGGCCCTGCCACCTCCTGTCTGCCACTGGGCCCTGCCACCTCCTGGCTGCCACTGGGCCCTGCCACCTCCTGGCTGCCACTGGGCCCTGCCACCTCCTGGCTGCCACTGGGCCCTTCCTCCTCCTGCCTGACAGTTTCCAGACCCTCCTCCTGGCTGATTTCATCCTGTGTATGAAAAAGGAACATAGTTTAATATGTTGGTTTAATCTTTGCATCAAACTTTGTAATCCTGATGGAAGCAATTAGAATGTAAATGCATAAATGCTTGCTTTAAATTTACCACTACATCAGCTTGACTATTTACCACACAATTAAGTGCAGAATAATGTCTACAGATCATGATTTCACTTGTGGAATACAAAATAATGTATGTTTCTCATCCTGACATATTTGGGAAACATTAATTTTATCCCACTACATTTTCAGTTAATACTATACCTGGCTCCAGATGGACAAATCAGGATCATCCAGGATGGCTGCCTCCTCTTGCTCCAGAGAAGGCTCAGGTTGGCTGCAGGGAAGTCTGGGGGGAAGAGTGGAGAGTGATGGCCTTGGCTCAATGTGGTCATCCAGGAAGGACATCCTGCTGTAGTACCACAAAATCGGGACATAAACATCATCTGCTGCTGCTCCTGACCTCTGAGAAGCCAGCACCTTAGAGCGTTCAGTCCTGTAGGTACCTCTCAAGCTCCCAATTTTAGTGTCCACTTGTTTTGCTGTGGCTGTGGGCACCTTGGTATGCACAAATGGGAGCAGCTTCTCCAGCGCTGCTTTTCTCACCCCTTTTTTTTATGGATGGGGTTTTTGGTCTCCCACAGAGCCGGCAGCTCCCTTACCCGGTCAATAAATTCCGCCAGGAACTCTTTGTCGCTAATAAAGACATTCATATTGTATCTGCAAGTAAAATAAATTATATTTAAATAATGTGAGGCAAACAGTCTAACCTCCTTCACATCCTAGTCACCATATATATCCTCCACCAATCTCAAGACAGTATAGGCCAACAATTTTTACAAGTCTCACAAAATCACATACCTTCGTTCGCACGTCCGTCACTTGAACTCCTCTCTCCGCACACTGAACGTAGTATAGTCACATGTGTGTTTGCTATATATACACCACGCATGCGTCAAACTACGAACACGTCGCCCGCCCATGACGTTCTAACTAACATCTTTTCCCCGCCCCTTCTCTTTCGGCGCGCAGACAGATATGGCGGAGTTACAGCAGGTGTCTGATAATTCCGCAACTAGCGAGGAGACAAGCCCGGAGACCGAGGACACGTCACGATCAAGGAGGAGATTCAAGGCATCAAATATGTCTTTGGCGGAGATGGCGGAGATGGTGGACATCTTGGTCAAGGCTGATTATGATGCCAAGCATGGGCCGTATAGCAAACCAAATAGAAGGAAGGCCAAAATCCTCACTAAAGTTGTGAAGAGTCTGAGGGCGAAGTTCGGGGTGAAACGCTCAAATGAGCAGCTCAGAAAGAGGTGGTCAGACCTCAAACTGAGGGAGCCAGACCAGTTGAGGATCATAAAGAGGATGCTCGCTAAAAGTAAGTAAAATGACGACCTTTCTGCTATTAATCTTTTTAGAAACTGACATTTTTTTTTTTTATCATATTGGACTCCCTTCCAAAATGTAATATTTTGAACTAGGTTGGGCACAGTAATCGTTCGTTACGTTACCGACACTTCGTTCGGCCACTATCCGCGGTTTTGGCTTATTTAAGAGCCACAAAAGTAATTAGACATCTGCCATTTTTGATCAAGTATTGTGGATAATTTTTAAGTCTAGATGATGTGTTTGTAAGGAGAATGAAATGCAAACTTTAATCAGTGTAAAGGAGAGGACACTCAGCAGCTGCTTCCACATCTGTACTTTGGAGCACTATAGTGTGGGCCACCAGACCCGCCTTTTTTGGGTGTCCCACACAGGTGCATCAGAGTTTATTTGTGGTGCCTCCATGTCCAAAAAATTACATCCAAATGTGAATACTAAACATATTTGGGGTCATAAATAATGCATTGTTCTTTAAATTCCGCACAAACACACACTTGTACCCCACTTCCAAACAATTTAGCCTGTTTTTAGTTTAACAATGAGATTTTTACAGTGTGATAAATAGACCTTTGGTTTTATTCTCATAGGGGAGAGAAGACTGGGAGGAGGACACTCCAGGGAGCACATGCACCCCACAACTTCCAGGCAACCCCAAACTCCCAACGATCCACAACCGAAAGATGTGCAGGAAGTTGAGGTGGAGGAAGGAGAAGTCCAGGAAGGAGAGGTGGATGACGTTGTGGATCTGGTCACCACAACAGGTCAGTATCTGACACCACAGCTTAAGGTAAGCGAGGTAGGCCTGCAGAGTTTTATTAATTTTTTTTATGTTTTTTAGGGGATGGAAATGTTGTGAAGGATAGCACACGGTTCTCTGCTGACAGTGCCCTCCGCCTCATCCAGCAAGTGATGGAATGTAGCACGGAACTGGACCTAATTAAACAAAGAATCCATGTGATGGAACAAACATTTAAAGACATTCTCGATGTTTTGGGGAGAATTCAATAAGCCATCCAAACACATTTGTTTTTACATGTTTGTTTTTATATTTTTTCAAATTTTTTGAGTAACAAAGCAGCCAAAAATTGAATATGCACACAGTGTGTGAACATGTGCTATCTGCCATCAGGGGATATCCATGTACGTCTTTTGTGGGTGCAACCCCTTCCTCGTATCAAAAGTCGGTGAACTGAGGAAGGGGATGCACCCCCAAAACACGTCCATTGATCACCCCTGATGGCAGATAGCACATGTTGACAATAGGGATCAGGATTGTAAACTTCCTATTTGCAAAAAAGTAAAAATGTGTGCATATTGAATTTTTGGCTGGGCAAGGGGTGGCAGGACCCCATATTAGGACGGGCACATAGAGACATAGTTTGTGTAACTGAATGTCTCAGATTGCTCAGAGGTATCCAATGTTGTCATTTTAGAAATGCAAGTGGTATTTTTGTATTTTCATAAGCCAAAATTTGCCGGGTTGTGGCCAGGCCAACCCCAAAGTAAAACAAAAAGAAATGTGCAGAGAGTAAAATATTTGACCACAAACAACGTGTAGCTTCTTTTATAATACTCTCTAAGCTTATTTGGTTCTTTTGTAAGGTAACATAGTGAAATTGGTTGTTATTTACTAAAGTAAAATACACTTGCCACTACAAATGCACAAAGACAAACTAGGAGACAGGAAAGAACAAATAATTAAAGGTTTAAACAAGATTTTTATTGGGATACTTAGACATAGGCTGGCATAGGAATTGCCCCCCTACCCGTGAAATACTCCATGTATTTGTCCCGAACCACACGGGCATTTTGGGGGGGCAAGCCAAGACGGGCAGATTCCAGGCCCGGAAGGGGATTTGCAGGGGAAAGTCCAGCCTCTGGCAAAACTGAGGCCATATAGGAATTAGATTTTTGGCTCAGAAAGTTGTGTAGCACACAGCAGCATAACACTACATAGTTTATTTTGTAGTCCGCCAAGTGGATGGAAGTCATAAAAAGGCGGAACCGGCTGGCCATTATGCCGAAGGCATTTTCAACGATGCGGACGTGCTTCCCGTCTATGGCACCACCGCAGTTGGGGAAGTCCCACCGCGTGGCAAACTCCGATGCCACAGTCTGCCATTCCTGTGGCGTGGAAGGAAGCTGTGGAGTGAAACAAGATGAAATAATATTAGAAAAACAAAGGCATACATTACAAGGAAAATCTATCCCAAAAAAATTAGAGACCAACATCAATCTAATTATACGTTTATTAAGGTGTGTAAAAAAAGTATAATGGAAGGCTCATTTATCATATTCATCACCCCCTCTGATGGGCCATTACTAAATTATTTTGGGGGGGGGGAGATGTGTTTGGCCACAGGATAGCATTGCAGTGGCGGTGCGTCCAGAGTGGGCGCTGGAGCACTGTCCCCTCTCTCCTGTGCCCATCACTCAGAACAATACATAGGTTCATGCGTTGCATGAACCTATGTATTGTCTATGCCGCACACTATTCAGGTGGATGGCCTCTTGTAAAGCGACCGACATATGAATAATTGCGGCATTTAGGGGGTTAAAATTGCAGAGCAGAAACAGGTATTAAAATAGTCTTGCAAATTACAACCTGAGGGATGTAATTGGCTTCCTCAAAGAAAAATCGGGGACGCAAGGAGGGGGGCATTCCTTGTGTAAACACTGACAGGCTGCTCTGCCAATCATGTTCACCAAGTCTGTTTAATGGTAACATGATTGGCTGATGCAACATGAAGGGAAGGAGAAGAGATCAAGGACAGAAGAAGGATGGCGCTGACCACAAGAAGGTACAGTGCCTTGCGAAAGTATTCGGCCCCCTTGAACTTTTCATCCTTTTGCCACATTTCAGGCTTCGAACATAAAGATATAAAATTTAAATTTTTTGTGAAGAATCACCAACAAGTGTGACACAATTGTGAAGTGGAACGAAATCTATTGGATATTTTAAACTTTTTTAACTAAGAAAAAAATGAAAAGTGGGGCGTGCAAAATTATTCGGCCCCCTTGCGTTAATACTTTGTAGAGCCACCTTTTGCTGCGATTACAGCTGCAAGTCGCTTGGGGTATGTCTCTATCAGTTTTGCACATCGAGAGACTGAAATTCTTGCCCATTCTTCCTTGCAAAACAGCTCAAGCTCAGTGAGGTTGGATGGAGAGCGTTTGTGAACAGCAGTTTTCAGCTCTTTCCACAGATTCTCGATTGGATTCAGGTCTGGACTTTGACTTGGCCATTCTAACACCTGGATACGTTTATTTGTGAACCATTCCTTTGTAGATTTTGCTGTATGTTTGGGATCATTGTCTTGTTGGAAGATAAATCTCCGTCCCAGTCTCAGGTCTTTTGCAGACTCCAACAGGTTTTCATCCAGAATGGTCCTGTATTTGGCTGCATCCATCTTCCCCTCAATTTTAACCATCTTCCCTGTCCCTGCTGAAGAAAAGCAGGCCCAAACCATGATGCTGCCACCACCATGTTTGACAGTGGGGATGGTGTGTTGAGGGTGATGAGCTGTGTTGCTTTTACGCCAAACATATCGTTTTGCATTGTGGCCAAAAAGTTGGATTTTGGTTTCATCGGACCAGAGCACCTTCTTCCACATGTTTGGTGTGTCTCCCAGGTGGCTTGTGGCAAACTTTAGACGAGACTTTTTATGGATATCTTTGAGAAATGGCTTTCTTCTTGCCACTCTTCCATCAAGGCCAGATTTGTGCAGTGTACAACTGATTGTTGTCCTGTGGACAGACTCTCCCACCTCAGCTGTAGTTCTCTGCAGTTCATCCAGAGTGATCATGGGCCTCTTGGCTGCATCTCTGATCAGTCTTCTCCTTGTCTGAGCTGAAAGTTTAGAGGGACAGCCAGGTCTTGGTAGATTTGCAGTGGTCTGATACTCCTTCCATTTCAAAATGATCGCTTGCACAGTGCTCCTTGGGATATTTAAAGCTTGGGAAATCTTTTTGTATCCAAATCCGGCTTTAAACTTCTCCACAACAGTATTACGGACCTGCCTGGTGTGTTCCTTGGTCTTCATGATGCTCTCTGCGCTTTCAACAGAACCCTGAGACTATCACAGAGCAGGTGCATTTATACAGAGACTTGATTACACACAGGTGGATTCTATTTATCACCATCAGTCATTTAGGACAACATTGGATCATTAAGAGATCCTCGCTGAACTTCTGGAGTGAGTTTGCTGCACTGAAAGTAAAGGGGCCGAATAATTTTGCACGCACCACTTTTCAGTTTTTTATTTGCTAAAAAAAGTTTCGAAAATCCAATAGATTTCGTTCCACTTCACAATTGTGTCCCACTTGTTGGTGAGTCTTCACAAAAAATTAAAATTTTATATCTTTATGTTTGAAGCCTGAAATGTGGCAAAAGGATGAAAAGTTCAAGGGGGCCGAATACTTTCGCAAGGCACTGTAAGTGCAGGGCTGGGGGGAAACTGGCTGCATTAGAGGGGACTAAATGGCTGCATTGGAGGGGACAACTGGGGGCGTTTATTAGGCAACAGAGCAAAAAAGGAGGAAGTTTATTTCCAAAATTGGGGTTGGAACCCCCCAACATTTGGAGCAACAGGCGCCCCTGCTGGAAAAGTTAGTGAGGGGAAATATTTAGGGAGGATAAAAAAGGGGCAATCTAAAGCTTCCAACATGCATGGGGACAAAGGGGACATTCTCAGCATATTACAATCATGGTAATTAGGGAAGGATGAAAGAAATACAATACATTAGCATACATGTAATACATAAAATGTGATGTTAAGGGAGAAAACTTACCCTAATATAGTCCTCCTGCAGGACTTGTATAATAGCAGAACAGGTGTCTGGGATTATGAGGCCCAGAGCCTGGGGGGAGATGCCTGTGGTGAACTTCAAGTCCTGAAGACTTCTCCCTGTCGCCAGGTAACGCAACGTGGCGATGAGCCTCTGCTCAGCACTGATGGCTTCCCGCATAACGGTGTCCTTCCTGGTAATATAGGGGGACACCAAAGCCAACAGTTCCTGAAAAACGGGGTCAGACATCCTCAGAAAATTCCTGTAGTCCTCAGGATTATTCTCGACGATCTCCCGCAGCAGAGGCATGTGGCAGAATTGGTCCCGCTGGAGCAACCAATTCTTGGTCCATGAACTCCTCCTCACACCATTCATGGACTGGTCTTGGTCCAAAACAAGCAGACCAACACCAAGCGCACGCACAGCACGAACTCGACGACGAGAACGTCCAGGCGACATGGCTAGGAAACGGTCGTCTAATCAGAACGTACAGAACAGAACGCACTTTAGAACAGCAAGGCCTATGAATAACGAACTGAAATTCAGAAACGAACAGGCAAGAACGCACTGTAAAACAGATACGACCTGCCTAGACGCCCTGAAAGTCAAGATACGAACCCACAAGCACAAACTGAACGGCAGAAAACGATCTGAAAAGTACGAAGACTGAAAAGCGCGAATCGTCTCTTCCCAAACTTTTACTTCACACGCGGTAACACGAGATCAGCAAAAGCAGCCCAAGGGGTGGCGCCAAGAAAAAAGATCTTCCCCTTTATAGTGCCGTCGTACGTGCTGGACGTGAGCGCAGAGAACCACGAGGAAATTGGAAAATGACAGTGTGTACGCATAGAAAGCTTGACGAGAAAATCGACAAGCTTAACAAGAATCTCGTCGAAAAAAACGACGTGTTTTTTACGACGAGAAAATCGGTCGTGTGTACGAGGCCTGAGTCTCTAATTACTATCACAGCTGTGACAGGATGGAGCTCAAGGTATCAAAGGTAAGAAAGGATTTGCAGAGTCGAGGTAACCAATGGGGTATAGAGTCTACTAGCAGCCCTCACTGGGGTACTGCTACATTGATGTAAACCGAACTGAATTGAATTCAAAACGAAGGTTCAAACTAATGTAAACTAAATAATTTTTTTCTTTGAATAAACTGATGATCAGATGACGTCCATTTGAAAGGAGCCTTTCTACCCTTCTTCTTCTTCTACCTCTAAGCAAAGGCTGAGCAAAGTGAGCATAGATCATACAAACTCTTTCTCATGCAGACACACATACACAGACTTAAGCCTCATGTACAAGTTTAGGAGCAGTTGGGCATTTTTTTAACCACTTCCCGCCCAGTCAATAGCATATTGACGTCCGGGAAGTGGTTGTGTTATCCACACTGGACGTCATATGACGTCCTGCAGGATAACAGCCGCCGCGCGCCCGGGGGGCGCGCATCCTTGGCGATCGGTGGAGCGGTGTGTCAGTCTGACACACCGCTACACTGATCTCGGTAAAGAGCCTCCGGCGGAGGCTTTTTACCACCTGATCAGCCGTGTCCAATCACGACTGATCAGGATGTAAACAGGAAGAGCCGTTGATCGGCTCTTCCTCACTCGCGTCTGACAGACGCGAGTAGAGGAGAGCCGATCGGCGGCTCTCCTGACAGGGGGGGTTCGCGCTGATTGTTTATCAGCGCAGCCCCCCTCGGATACCCACATTGGACCACCAGGGAAGTCCCCCAGGACCACCAGGGAAGCCGCAAGCATGTGGATGGCCCCCATGGCCAACCACATGTAGTAAAACAAAAAATAAAATTAAAAAAACATAACAAAAATATGCCAATCAGTGCCCACAAATGGGCACTGACTGGCACTACCATAATGTGTGGTGGCTGGCATTGCTGGGCATCAGTGTCCATCAGTGCCACCTACTAGTGTCCATCAGTGCCACCTATCAGTGCCCATCCATGCCCATCTGTGCCCATAAGTGCCCACCTATCAGTGCCTGTCCGTGCCACCTATTAGTGCCACCCATAAGTGCCCATCAGTGCCACCTATAAGTGCCCATCAGTGCCGCCTATGGGTGCCAATCAGTGCCGCCTATGAGTGCCAATCAGTGCCGCCTATGAGTGCCAATCAGTGCCACCTATGAGTGCCCATCAGTGCCGCATACCAGTGCCGCCTATCAGTGCCCATCATCAGTGCCCATCAGTGCCACCTCATCAGTGCCACCTCATTGGTGCCACCTCATCAGTGCCCATCAGTGTCGCCTTATCAGTGCCCGTCAGTGCCGCCTTATCAGTGCCCGTCATTGAAGTAGAAAAGGTACTTATTTACAAAAAAATTAACAGAAACAAAGAAAAACATCGTTTTTTTTCAAAATTTTCGCTCTTTTTTTATTTGTTGTGCAAAAAATTAAAATCGCAGAGGCGATCAAATACCACCGAAAGAAAGCTCTATTTGTGGGAACAAAATGATAAAAAATGTGTTTGGGTACAGTGTAGCATGACCGCGCAATTGTCATTCAAATTGCGACAGCGCTGAAAGCTCAAAATTGGCTTGGGCAGGAAGCTGTATAAGTGCATGGTATTGAAGTGGTTAAACTGCCCCTGAACTCTCCTATATGTTATCTTATCAGTACATGTACACAGGGAGCAATGAAGGGGGACGTAAACTGGCAAAGCCTAATGGCAGGCCTCCATCCCTGATATAAATTGCAGGAAAGGAGAGAAAATGGGACTGAGAAAATATATACTTGCCTTTACTTTACTTTAATTGATATGGCAGGCCTCATTTAAAGTCCCATTTTCTCTCCTTTCCTGCAATGTACACAGGGTCGTTTATAGTCATTTCTAGGCAGTTGAGTTTAGAGGCTTTTTTTGTAGAGCAAAAAAATGAGTTCAGACGCTGAGTTTAGAGGCATTTCAAGCGCCAAATGCTTCTAAACGCGGCTAAACCCGCATTTAGCCCCATTTTGTTAACAGGCGTTTTTCGTTTTTGGCTATTTAAAAATTTATTTTGGACCTTCTGAGCATACAGGTTAAATAATTTGTAACCCTAAAAAAAAAAAAAAATGATCCTGTTCCTTTAAAACATGTTAAACCCCATAGTGCTTGTGCAGTGTCAGTTTCCCCTTTGTATGCTGTAAAAAAAACCTGATTGATCCTGCCTGTTCCTGTGTCCCCCTGTGTGTGCTGCCCACAGTAATCATGGCTGCTGAGAAGTGCCGGGACAAGGTGATTTGGTGCCCAGGGCGAAGATGGATCAGGGGCAGAGGGATGATGGTGGGGTGGGAATTGGTGCAGAGGGTTGATGGTGGGATCAGAGGAAGAGGGATGATGGTGAGGGGGGGGGGGTGGGAACAGGAACAGAGGGATGGTGGAGGGGTGGAAACAGGGACAGAGGGATGATGGTGAGGGGGTGGGGTCAGGGGCAGAGGGATGGTGGTGGTGTGCTTAAAATATGCCTCTAAACATCCTAATGTTCATGGATTTACAGTGATTTTTTAAGCCAGTGTGCATGAACTCGTAAACTAATGTAAACTGAACTGAACTGATATAAACTGATGTAAACCAAACTGAATTGAATTGAAAATGAAGGTTCAAACTGATGTAAACGAAATCAACTTTTTCAAATTTTTCTTTGAATAAACAGATGAACATATGACGTCCATGTGAAAGGGAACTTTCTACCCTTCTACTTCTTCTACCTCTAAGCAAAGGCTGAGCATAGATCATACAAACTCTTTCCCATGCAGACACACATACACAGACTAACATACAGTATGCTCTCTCTCTCTCTCTCTCTCTCTCTCTCTGTCTTTGTGTGCCGCAGAAAAAGTCAGGAAAGCAACACAATTAAATACTCAAGATACATATTCTAAGCAGGATCCTTTCTGTGTGTCAAATGTTAATATTTAAACAATTAAAACTACAGTACATAATACAGCAGGTTAACAAACATGGCTAGGGAACAAATATGCCTTCCAACCTTTCAGTTTGGCAAGAAAGGCATTGAGCTAGAGCTTGTACTGTACGCACTTCTGTTGTTTGCAACTTTTGGTGTCCAGGCAAACTATCTGGAAGTTACAGTTTTGCTAAAAATCATGTATGGCCAAAGGTAATTGTTATCATTGCAACAATAAAATATTTTTATGCAGTACTGGGTAGATGCTGTTGAGTTGAATTAATGGCCACTGAGTAATTAATTGCAGCAGAATCCACCCACATCTAAAATAGCAGTTAGAGTTGGTAATTAGTGTTTTTGATCCAAATTATCCAAAAGGACAAACACAAAAAAAATTCTTGTACGATACCAGATCATATGATTTTCGTTTAACCAGTACAGTTTTCATCTGAAAATACAATATAAAAACAATACATTACCTCAGAATTTTTATTCTGTCGTACAAGAATTGTTGTACTTACCTCTTCATTTTCAAATTGAAGACTAGCCTGCAAAAAAAAACCAGATGATCATTCGTCCATTAATCTCATTGTGCCTACTAGGCTTTAGGGCTGGATCCTTGGCATGTAATGGTAATGAAAAGATAGATGTTAATCACTTAAATTTTAAAGTTTTATTTGCGACACTTTTTGGGAGGGTGGGAAAGGTAAAAAAATACCACAAACAGCAATAACTTCTAAACATTACCTTTTTTACTGTAGCTGTAAACATGTGTAACATCTTCCCTCCTGCAGGCTTTATGCACACAGGGGTAGAGTTGGACAGGATCCTCCAAAGTCAAGGTTCCAGTGTCTATTTGACTACTCTAGCTGCACTTGCAAGTCATCTGAGAAGGTTTAATTGTCCGTTTCTTCCTGACGGCCAGTTCAAACCAACGTCTTCTACGTGGAAAGCTGCAGGCACTATCCCTGTCGGTTGCAGTGGCTTACAAAGAATTAAATTGCTTCAGTCTCCAGGGTAATTTTCTGAACATGGAGAATTCCTAAGCAGAATTACTCTGTACAAAGGTTCAGGACAGCAGAGATCTTCAGCACAGAACACTCTGGGCAGAAATCCAACATGGAGGAGAGAGTACCCAGCTTGCCTCCTACTGGTAAGAAGCCCAGAGGGCAAGAAAACACTCTGGAAGGCTGTCCCAAATATTTATAACTTCCCATATCCTATACCACTTTGCTACCTGTTCCTGTGATAGGCTGAGAGGATACATATTGATAACATATAAATTACAGTAGCTTAGGCTAGCTTCAACCAAGTTCAACTTTTTTCAACCAGGGTGCCCAAGCACTCTTGGGTGCCTTGAGGCTTCTTCAGGGGTGCCGCGGCAAAATGCCATAAAATGTATCAAAAATTGTATACAAGCCAGCAGGTGGCTCAAGCCTGCCTTTTAGTTACACTAATGCCCTGTACACACGATCGGATATCCGATGGAATAAAATCCGATGGATTTTTCCGTCGGAATTCTGATGAAGATGACTTCCATCAGTCTTGCACACACACCATCAGACAAAATTCCGACCGTCCAAAACGTGGTGACGTAAAAAACTCAGACGTGCCGAGAAAAATTAAGTTCAATGCTTCTGAGCATGCGTCGACTTGATTCTGAGCATGCATGGGTTTTTTCTCCGATGGAATTCCACACAGACTATCGGAATTTCCTATTATTTTTTTTCCATCGGTAAAATTTAAAACAGGTTCTATTTTTTACACTGATGGAAAAAAGACCAATGGGGCCCACACATTATCGTTTTTTACAATGAAAAAAGTCCATCTGTCTTTTTTCATCATAAAAACCTATCGTGTGTACACGGCATCAGTCCCAGGTTTTCATTATGCACCATTATGACTTTCTAGATACTGGCATCCTAACAACCAATGATGTCATCAGTTGATTAGGAGGATGTCTGTCGCCTCCACAGCATCCTTATTTGACGCTTCTCTGCCTCTCTCCCTTGGCACTGGGGTCACATTAGCTGACTGATTAAGAGAAATTAAGGGAGAAGAGAAAAATTGGAATACTAATCAGTACCAGTGTGCAAAAGTGTATTTTCTTTGAAAGAAACAATCACCTCTAATGTTGGGTGTCCTATGTGTGTGAATGTTGCTGCATTATGTAAAACAATTAGAATATTTTTTTTTTACATTTTAGAATGGAGTGCCTCTATACTGTCTATAATTTTAAAGAGTGCCTTGAGATTGTCTATACCTTTAAAGAGTGTCTTGACTAAAAAAAATGTTGAGAAACACTGGCCTAGTTCTTTCAAATAGACACAGACTTGACCACTTCCTTCGAAACAATGTATCTGTACGCCATTTTGAGGAACTGATTCTACCGGGGTGCTTCAGGCTTCACCCCCCAGACAGTTTTTTAGAGCTGGCGGTCGGCTTTCTGATGATAACAACCGATGCGGCTCAGCAGCCACTCGGCCGTTATCACAAGGAGCGCAAGGGGACCTCCCGCCGCTTTGCACCGCTCCGTCTGGGTCTCCCATCCCACCATGAATGAGGTATTGCAGCGGTGTTCCACTTCTTTGATGCCAGGTTCCCGATAATGGATGCACAAAATATGTTTGCAATTGAGTTGCTTGAATTGGCACGCAAAAATTTTTTTTTCAATTCACTGGCTCAAACTACCAAGATAAGAGGTACCGCAATGGGTGCCGCCTGGGCATCAGTTTATACTTGCTTGCACCTGGGATGGTTGGAGGAAGAAGTGGTGTATGCCTCGTTGATGTACCTTAGCCACGCCTGCTTGTGGCTGAGGTACATCAACAATGTATTTATGCTTTGGGATGGCCCTAAAGTGGAATTGGTGCGATTTATTGATGAACTAAATCAGAATACACTGAATATCTGTTTAACCTATGTAGCTGACTCCCGAGAAATGTTCTTCCTAGACCTTTCAATAAGGCTAGAAGAGGGAAATCTTATAACCAGGACCTTTAGGAAACAAACGGGCGCTAATACATTGCTGTACGTGAGTATTTACCATCCAAGATTCCTGGTTCGTGGGATCCCGGTTTACCAGTTTCTGAGGATCAGAAGAAAGTGTTCCACTGAGGGTTGCTACCGACGTGAGACCAACAAACTATACAAAAGGATTCGGGGAAAGGGGTTACTCACTTTGCACTCTTAGGAGAGCTAGAAAAATCGCCAGGGAAAAAAAAACATGGGATCTCCTTAAACTTGCCCCACTAGATATCCCAGATGGTCCGGTAAGGATTGTAACCCAGTATGGAGCACAGTGAGAAAAAGTGGGTAAAATCCTATGGAACCACTGGCAACACAGTCTAGCGATCTAGAAGCTATAGTTGGCCCAAGATCGCTATTGGTGGCTAAACAAGCCAGTAACTTGAATACCACACTAGTTCAATCTGAATTTGTGAGGACACCAAACAGAAATTGGCTCACTGATCTCCCAGAATTGAAGGGGATGTACCCAAGTGTTCACCATCTCTGATGGCGTGAATAATTACCCGATCAAACAGTTTATTAACTGTGCCACTACAAGGTTATTGTACATTTTGGAATGCCCTTGTTAGAAACTATATGTATGCAAAACTAAACGGCAACTCCGCATCAGATTCGGTGAACACATAAAGAGCATCAAACAAAATGAAGAAACCCTGATTGAATTAAACTTTGCGGAGTGTCATAGGGGACAACCAGAGGGACTCAGAGTAAAGGGATTCTTTTCCCTGAAACTAACAAATTGAAGAGAAGATTTTGATACAGTACTTTTGAAAAAATAATAATTCTGGATCTTTAGACTGGGAACCCTAGTGCTTAAGAGGTTAAACTATGAGAGGAGTCTAAAAGTGTTTCTTGAACCCTAATTTAGTGTTGCCAATGCATGTAATGGGGTAATCTAGATGTTTAGTTACCCTAGGGACGTTTAGATGCATAGGTACCTTCAAAAGGGAAACTTGCTAACAAACTTACAAAGCAGCTTTTGAAAGAACTATTTGGCGCCAAAAACAAATCCTGATGTACTTCTGCCTGTGAATGAATGTGTTTTTGACTAATAAGTGTAGCTCCCAGGGTGGGTTTTGCGTTTCCCTCTTTACTCTTCCCCTGCGGCTACGCCGGATCCACACTTTGTTAAGTATGAAATCCACTCTTTGATTACATTTGGGTCTGCAGCGAGTTACCTCCCACGAGTGGATCCTTCAGCTCCGTTGTCTAGGTGCACCAGTGTATTCAGGAATAAGGCCAATGTCCACACACGAGTAAAACCCAATCAGCAAGGTTTTATTCTTTTTGTTACTTGAAAGTCAACTTGAAGAAAGCGAAGGCAGGAAAGTTAAAGATGTAGGGGAAGGTTCAGGCACGCAACACTTAGATCCCAAATATATACACTCGTCGCCACTCAAGCCTGAGTGGGTATTGCTCACCCGGATAGTCCCTATAAGAGCAGTCCTAGCAGCCGGGATGGAGCACGGATGTCGGAGATGATGGATCCCCCTTTTAGGTAGGCCTCCAGACCTCTCCCCAAGACTGCAGTACCGTCGCTATCTCCGCCGGGACTGATCTTACCCTGGAACTTCTTTCCTAAAGATGGGCCGCCTTACAACCGGGCAGCCTGGGATCCTTCTCCAAAGCGTAGGCCCTTGTTAAGAGAGCTGGGCCTACGATGCAGCAACAGAGCCTCGGGCTAAAGGTGCCCGAGGCCTAAACACACCCGCACACCTCGTGCCATGTGGGCCACGAGGCACGCTCACTGGACCAGAGGTCCCCCTTTACGCCTTGGGGTCCCCCTGGAATCGCCTAACGCCAAATGGCGTCTGCCCCTTTTGTACCCTCTCCCAGCATGCACAGTGGGTAGACCACGCTCACTGCATGGCTGCCAAGAGAGGACACCCAAGGTGCTGTGATACCCCTGTGATCCAGCCTGTGCCGGCGGTGACAGTGCCACCTGCAGGCAAAGGAGAATAACACTGCCGGGAAGTATCACACCCAGAGCAGAGCAAACAATTTGAACTATAATTGGTCTGAGCCCAATTACTGGCTCAGACTGCACCTAAATTTCCATATAGCGCCCCCAAATATGGGGGGGGGGCGCTACACAAGATTATGCTGTCTCTGAGGTATATAAAAGTTTGACAAATCACCACTAGATGGCCCTAATCGGATGCTCCAAAATGATTGGAATAGAGATGGGTAGTGGTCCCTTTAAATAGAGTGACCATGGAGCATCCGTACGTCCTGAAGAAGCATACGTGGACATATGCGAAACACGTTGACATAGGCAGTGCAGCAGGGCCCTGCACCTCACAATGTGTCCCACCGGACCGGCGATGTTTGACTCGCGGTCCCTGCAGATACATTGGGCCACAAGCTGAGACTAATAAGAGAGCATCTACACTGTACGGCGTGAACCACGAGGCAAACAGCCAGACTGGAACTATTCCCTTAAGGTCATAGCCATCACGGCTTATTCAATCCACAGTCTATCAGCATGCTAATGGAGGAATAGACAGATAAAATGTGCAAGCACCGCATAATGGTGAGAGCCTCTGTGCAGTCTTGTTTTCTCATGTAATCCCTCTCTAAAGCAATCAACGCTGTCAATACTCTGGCCAAGTTTAAGCATGATGCAAGTTTATGATGCCATATTGGGAACAAGTGGCTGGTATGCTTATGACCAAGTGGCTGGTTAAGCCAGGAGTGAGAGAGCGGTCTAGAGCTGTACCTTCGCTATTAGTCAGCCATTGATTTTTTAAGGCAATAACTTACTATGCAAATATGCTTAGAGGAGTTACAAGATTCCCCCTCAATAGTAATGTTATACTGACTGGCTGTGGACTAACTTACACAACAACGTTCATCCTTATATTCAATGACAAACCAATACATGACCTTTTATCTAAGGATGTCATGAGATTCTAGATTCTGCGTATGGATGTGTGATCCACCTTTTCCAGCATCCCGTGCTATATGTTCTCTTCAACCACATAGCTTAGCATAGGCTATTTGCCAAGTGTGTTGCCCTATTTCCACTTTGTCTTCCAAATAGATATATTAGTGCTAATTCAAAGAATATTAGGGGAATTCCAAGGGCAGGTTGCGGAGTTAGGGTTGTCCCCATCATACAACAGCCTCATGTTAGGCTTGTATTGTACGGGACCCTAGACCCCCTGCCTAGTCCTTCTGCCTGTTATCAAGAAGTGTTTGCTTGAAAACTATCTGCAGCATACATGTATGTGAGTGTGGGGCCCTGTCTTGTTGCATGTGTGTGACAACGTTGTCCACTTTTTTAAACTATTTTATATTGCTGGTGTTTGGAGGTGTTGGCCACTCTGGCCTGTATTTTATTGATAACCTTATTTTTTTTCTATAAAGCAATCTTTTTTTAGATAAATTAATGCTTGGTTTTCCTTGTGCAACTTATTTTCCTTGGAGTAACCAATTTGATTTCCCCCCAGTGCTTGTTTTGGAGATTGTCCTTAAGTTGCGGAGGTACCCATCCAAATCGAACACATCGGTCTATAAATAATTAAGCAGATTCCCAGTATTTGGATTAAGGCCCCAATTTTAGTTTTTTTGTTTTTATGTTGGTTTATTGATTGATCAATCAATCCTGCTGGATTCTCTTGCAATTATCGCTAGCGGCTATAGCAGAAAGCGATTCGCTCGATTCCCTCATTAACACAGACAGCTGTGGGAATTCCCCCCTGCCAAACTACTGTCATCTCCCAGCGCGGGCGGCTTCCCCCGCCCTCCCGCCGTAAGTAGGCAACGGCCTGGCAGGAGGAATTGCCTGGCAGGAGGAATTCCCGCATCAACACTGTCTGTGTTGATGGGGGAATTGAGTATTTTTTTTTTTCCTGTAACCCGTGGTTGCAGGAAAAAAATTAGCTCCGTGTATGGTCAGCCTTAGCCGAAGTATCATGGCATAGAAACACTAGCAGGTTTATTTAGCAGAACAGTGAAAAGGGCAAATTCAAACCTAAGGTAAGAGTAACCACAGACTTCAAACTATCTAGTCGTTTTGGTTACAGTTGGTGATTTATAGCATGTGGGTGACACTAGCTGGTGCAGCTAGATAGTCAGGGAAAGTAAATGACTGGATAGATCAAAACATCCAAGATGACTGTTTTTTTTAAGTCCCATGTCAGTAGATTCACCCACACAAACTTCATGAATCCCTTCTAAATGGCGAAATGGTGTAGATCCAGTAAAAGGGGGGCCTCTGGTAAACACTTATTACTAGAAAGTATGGAGGTACCATCATCCCTGCAATAGCAATTACAGAAAGGCTGGAGACAAGTCCCCCATTTGTCTTTATAGGAAATGATCCAAATGGACTATTTCAATACCCAGTGATTACAGTAGTTAAAACATATTTTTTTTATTATTATTACAAAGCATAAAAATTAGGTATCCAGATACATAGTTACATAGTTACATAGTTGGTAAGGTTGAAGAAAAACACCAGCCCATCCAGTTTAACCTATGATGTGTGAGTGTGCTTTATGTTTATGTCAATAGTACATTGTATATCCCTGTATGTTGTGATCGTTAAGGTGCCCATCTAGCTTTTTGAAACTATTGACACTGCCTGCTGATATCACTGCTTGTGGAAGAGAATTGCACATCCATACCGCTCTTACAGTAAAGAACCCTCTACGCAGTTTAAGATTAAACCGCTTCTTTTCCAATTTCAGTGAATGGCTGTGTGTCTTTTTAAATTCCCTTTCCCTGAAAAGTTTTTTCCCTATGCTAGGGTCACCAGTACGGTATTTGTACATTGCTATCATATCTCCTCTCAAGAATACGTTCAATGTTTGTAGTTTTTCTCCTCCTCTATTCCCTTTATTAGCTTTATTAGCTTTGTTGCCCTTCTCTGGACTCTCTCCAGTTCCAGCACATCCTTCCTGAGGACTAGTGCCCAGAGCTGGATGGCATACTCAAGATATGGCTGGACCAGAGTCTTGTAGAGTGGGAGAATTATTGTTTTATCTCTGGAGTGAATCCCCTTTTTAATGCATGCCAATATTCCACTGGCTCTGCTTGCAGCAGCTTGGCATTGCATGCCATTGCTGAGCCTGATATCTACTAGGACCCCCAGGTCCTTTTCCATCCTAGATTACCCCAGGGGTTCTTGCCCTAGCGAGTAAATTGTGCTTGGATTTTTAGCACATTTTCAACATTAAACCTCATTTGCCATGTAGTTGCCCGCCCCATTATTTTATTTAGGTCTTCTTGTAAGGTTTCCACATCCTGCACTGTGTTTATTGCCCTGCTTAAGCTTGTATTATCTGCAAATATTGTGATTGAGACGTTTATCCCATCCTCTATATCGTTAATGAATAAATTAAACAGAATTGGTCCCAGGACAGATGCTTGGGGGTCCCCACTTACCACTCTGGACTATTCTGAGTGCTCACTATTTATCACCACCCTTGGACCCGCCTCTTTAGCCAGTTTTTCCTTGTCAATAATATTTATTGGTTGCATAATAATAAATACATACTTTGGTTATTTATGCAAGGATACAGATAAATAAAATTTACATAAAAATATTCTATAAGTAAATAATACATAACATAAAATATTTAAATTAAATTAATTAGATCTTCACTAACTAGATAGTCAGTGGGTAACATTGTAGTCATGCCCACCGTGTCTTAACGTATAACAAATAATCATTACCAAAGATTGTGGTATAATAACTTATGTTAATTGTAGTGAAGAACAATATTACTTATAATAAAAATAAAGGAGAGTAAAGAGAGAAAGAAAATAGTGAGAGAGAGAGAAAGTTTACAAGGTCGGTCCATGAACCAGTACGATGCGTATGGTTTACCATTCCTTAGGTACATGGGATTTGCATTGAAGCTATTAATCCGCTACCATGGCAAAAGGACCTCATTGTTAAAATCCGGAGGTAAATAGTGTTTTATCCATGGGAGCCAACGTTTTTAGAATTTTGGGAATTGGTCTCCGTCAGTTGCTATCATTTTGGCGTGTGACATTGTGGTGTTCATTCTGTGAATTGTTTCTGCCAACCCTAATGTTGGGGATTTCCATGCTTTGGCTATCATTTGTTTTGCTGCAGTTAAAAGTGGAGTAAAGAGTTTAAATTGAATTTTTTTTAAGCTTTACGGTTTTAGGTTCAGTAGTGCCGTAAACGGGTCAGGCTGTATCTGCTGTCGGAACATTTTAGACGCCATTGCAAAGATTTCTTTCCAGAAAAGTTGTGTTATCGGGCACGTCCACCATACATGCAAGTGAGTGCCCAAGTCTGAACAGCCCCTAAAGCAAAGAGCTGAATGTGTAGGTGCAAACTTGGCTATTCTTGTTGGTACCAGGTACCACCGTGTCAGGACCTTGTAATTTGTTTCCATCGCGATGACATTGGGCGAGGATGATTTTATGGTTGACCAAATCTTAGTCTATTCAGTGTCATCTAGGGTGCGTCCCAGGTCCTCCTCCCATTTTCGAACATAGGTTGGTTTGTCATAATTAGGGCCTACTAGAATTTGGTTATAGAGGATTAATATCATTCCTCTGGTTAGTGGAACTTTTTTACAAATTTTCTTAAAAATAGATAAGTGGGTCAAGGGTGTTGCAACTAGTGTGAGTGGGGAAAATACATTTTTGATTTGGAGGTATCTGAACTGTTCTGATTCTGGTAATTTGTGCTTCTCTCTGAGTGTAGAGAAAGGTACAAAATTTTCTGAAGTGACCAAGTCATGTAATGTCAGTATACCTGAAGTTGTCCAAGCTTTAAAAGTGTTTGGGAATATCCAAGCCGGATAGAAGACCGGATTTTTAAGGAAAGATAAGAGGGGGTTGTGAACCGACTGCAAATGATGTTTCATTTTAGCTTTATCTCAAAGGGATAGGAAGTGTTTTGTTATCGGATTACTCAAATCACGCCTATCTCTGGGCCTCATCCATAATAAATTGGAAATCAACAGAGGGTCACTATCTGAGGCCTCTATCGATACCCATAGGGGACATTCCTGTGTTGCGTGGTACTTTGGAAGACTAGCTAAGTGAGCAGCCTTGTAATAGGCATCAAAAACTTTAGCCAGTTTTTAATCCAGGTACTCACCCTATGGTCCATGCCGACAGACCTCAGTTTGTACAGTAAAAATTTGTGGGGAACTGTATCGAATGCCTTTGCTAAATCCAGATACACCACATCCACAGGCCTTCCTAGATGGCAACTCACTTCTTCGTAGAATGTTAATAGATTGGTCTGGCAAGAACAATTCTTCATGAATCCGAGCTGATTACCACTAATGATACCATTTTTATTACTAAAATCTTGGATATAATCCCTTATCATCCTCTCCATTAAAAAAAAAAAGCATGGGGCGGGACTTTGCATGAAGCACACGGAAGCAGAATAGACATGTTGGATAAACATAAACTTTAATTGGTTCAAATTGTCATAGTTGCATTTTTGAATATTATGCATTTTGCTATAAATCAAAATTACTTTGGACAGAGAGGTAGAACCTAATAGCATATAGTAGAAATTGATTATTTGTTCCAACAAGGACTCCATATATATACAGATACATACGGTAATAATCATATTAAAATACAATGCATATGCTGTATATAAAGGTAGATAGCCATAAAAAACATTAGAAAAATATTGCTAGGTATAAATTGATAATAAGAACGTTCGTAACATCTGAATAGGTAGGTACACTTTGTGGCAGTTGTAAACTCTACGCGTTTCAGGGCTTTAATGCCCCTCATCAGGAGTAAACCGTGGTAACCATCTAGGAATAGAAAGGGGAATATCAATAATCTAAAAGTAAGAAGAGGTGGGGAAGAAAATGGAAAAGATGGACAAGTGCAGTCTGCGACTTTGTTGTTGGGTCTGACACTTTCATGGCCGTACGGCCATGGTGCGTCTGAATATGTAAGTCCTTGGGCTAAGTGCACACTCGGGGAAGTGACCACCCCTTGTCTGCACTTGTCCATCTTTTCCATTTTCTTCCCCACCTCTTCTTACTTTTAGATTATTGATATTCCCCTTTCTATTCCTAGATGGTTACCACGGTTTACTCCTGATGAGGGGCATTAAAGCCCTGAAACGCATAGAGTTTACAACTGCCACAAAAAGGGATCTTTATAACAGCTTACCTGTAAAATCCTTTTCTTGGAGTACATCACGGGACACAGAGCGACTTAGTCATTACTAATGGGTTATATAGTTAACCTTCAGGTGCTGGCACTGGCAACTTCCAAACCGGAAGTACCCTCCCCTATATAAGCCCCTCCCATCCGGGAGCACCTCAGTTTTGTAGCAAAGCAATAAGTGTCCCAAAAAGAGGGGTGGGAGCTCTGTGTCCCGTGATGTACTCCAAGAAAAGGATTTTACAGGTAAGCTGTTATAAAAATCCCTTTTTCTTTTTCGTACATCACGGGACACAGAGCGACTTAGTCATTACTAATGGGACGTCCCAAAGCAATGCCCAATGAGGGGAGGGATACACTATACATAAGCTGGGCGCCATCAGGCATGAGGCTCTTTTGCGGCCTGCAACACACTGCGCCCAAAGGCGACATCCTCCTGACTTCTGACGTCTACCTGGTAGAATCTAATAAACGTGTGTACTAAGGACCATGTTGTGGCCTTACAGACTTGAGCCAGGGAGGCTTGGTGATGCACTGCCCATGAAGTTCCAACTGCTCTTGTGGAGTGCGCCCTAACTTTGAACGGAGGCGGTCTCCTTTTCAAGCCATAGGCTTGTATTATGACCTGTCGAATCCACTTGGCTAAAGTAGATTTTTGATGCTGCCTGACCCTTTCTGGGGCCTTCCGGCAGAAGAAACAAAGTATCCGTTCTACGAATCTGAGCAGTGGCTTTAAGATAAGCTTTAACTGCTCTTACTACATCCATAGAATGCAATAACTTTTCCTCTACCGAACTAGGTTTGGGGAAAAAGGAAGGAAGAACCACATCTTGGTTCAAATGGAACCTCAATACTACCTTAGGAAGAAGGCTGGATGAGGACGTAATACTACTCTGTCCTTATGGACAACCAGATATGTCTCCTTACAGGACAAGGCAGCTAATTCCGATACTCTTTTAGCCGAACAAATGGCTACTAAGAAAATCAATTTCCTGGTGAAAAGAACCAAGGAAATGTGCCGCAATGGTTCAAATGGTTGTTTCTGTAGAACCGACAGAACCAGGTTTAAGTCCCATGGACATATGGGAATACTAACCGGAGGGCTAATACGCATCACTCCTTGTATGAAAGCTTTGACTAATGAATGCAAAGCCAAGGGCCTTTGAAAAAATATTGACAAGGCCGTCTGACCCTTGATAGTACTCAAGGCAAGCTTCCTATGTACAGCCCACTGTAGGAAGTCCAGAATCCTACCTATTACGTACTTACGTGGATGCCATTTCCTGGCCTCACACCACGTGATGTACGCCTTCTAGATCCTATAATAGATCTGTCTGGATACCGGCTTCCTGGCATTGATCATGGTAGATACCACAGGATTAGAGAGCCCTCTCTTTTTTAGAATGTGGGCTTCAATAGCCAGGCCGTCAAACCTAGGGCTGGTAAGGAAGGGTAGTATATCGGTCCTTGCGAAAGCAGGTCCGGACGATGTGGGAGGGTCCAAGGACTTCCCACTGACATTTTTACAATCTCCGCGTACCATGCCCTTCGGGGCCACGCTGGAGCCACCAGAATCATTGGTTTCTTTTCTACCCTGATTCTGCGGATTAATCGCGGTGGGAATGCATATATCAGCTTGAACTGATCCCAAGGGAACACTAGGGCATCCGAACCGCAAGCTAGGGGATCCTTTGTGCGAGACACAGATCTGTCCACCTTTGCGTTGAATCTGGATGCTAGCAGATCTACATCCAGTGTTCCCCACCGCTGGCATATTGCCTGGAAAACCTCGGGGTGAAGAGACCATTCCCCTGGGCATAATTGCTGGCGACTTAAAAAGTCCGCTCTCCAATTTTCCACTCCTGGGATGAAAACCGCGGATATGGCTGTGACATACCTTTCTGCCCATTCCAGGATGCAATTCGCTTCCCTCTGGGCTGCATGACTCCTGGTGCCACCCTGGTGATTGATATATGCCACTGCTGTGGCATTGTCTGATTGAATTCTGACAGGTGACCCTTGGAGTTTGGATGTCCATGCTACTAGGGCATACCGGGCTGCTCGTATCTCTAAGAGATTGGTGGGCAGGGCCTTCTCTGCTTCTGACCACTTGCCCTGGAGAGACCATTGCTCCAGTACTGCCCCCCAGCCTATGAGGCTGGCATCTGTAGTGACCACCTTCCAAGAAACCGGACTGAAGGGTTTCCCTTTTTCCAGATTCTGGGGCACCAACCACCAATGGAGGCTCTTGCGAACGGAAGGGGACAGGGACATTGGTAAGTCTAAAGCCTGAACTTTTTTGTTCCAGGCTGACAGTATGGCCCTCTGCAAGTTCCTTGAATGGAATTGACCGTAGGGTACTGCTTCGAATGAAGCCACCATTTTTCCCAGCAGCCTTATACACAGGCGTATGGATGGTTTTCTTTTTTGTACCCACTAAGTGGGTCAAATCTTTCAAAGACGACACCTTCTCTGGAGGTAAGAAAATCTTTCTCTGATTTGAATCCAGTCTTAGCCCCCAAGTATTCCAGACTTTTGACTGGTTTTAGGGCTGACTTGTCTCGGTTGATAATGCAACCGTGATATTCCAGATACTTGATTATCTTGTGAACGACCACTTCTAGTTTTTTTCACTGAGTGGTCTATCAGCAACAAGTCGTCTAGATATGCCATTATCGTTACACCTTGTGTTCCTAGTCTGGCCAATCGTAGGGCCAGAATTTTTGTGAACACTCGTGGTGCTGTGGCCAGACCGAAAGGTAAGGCTCTGAACTGAAAATGGCGCCCTTCTACTGCAAAGCGTAGAAATTTCTGGTGGGCCGGACAGATGGGAATATGCAAATAAGCATCCCTTATGTCGATCGAGGCTAACCATTCCTGCCCTTGTAGGGCGGTGGCCACCGATCGGATCGACTCCATCCGAAAAAGTCCTGATATGTAGGAACTTGTTTAGCCCTTTTATATTTAATATGGGCCTCATGTCCCCATTTGGTTTGGGGACTGTGACAAGGTTCGAGTAAAACCCGAACCCGCTTTCTTCCAAGGGAACCTTCATGATTACCCTTGGAGCAATAGTTGCTCTAGTGCCAGAAGGAGGGATCCACTCTTCTGGGGATCGCTTGGCACGTTTGACCTTATAAAATGGGCAGGAGGAATGTCTTTTAACTCCAGCCTGTATCCCAGACTTACTGCGGAGATCACCCATCTGTCTCTGATGGTGTCCCGCCAGGTCTCTGTGAACAACTGAAGTCTTCCCCTCACCTGATTGAGTGGGGGCAACCCTTCATGACTTGGGGGGAGGTTTTGTACCTCTCTTGACCCAGGGTTTCTTGTTACCCTGTGATTGTCCCTGATTTCTGCCCCCTGGATTTGACCGCGGAGGCCGTCGGAACTGTTTCACAGCCGATGTGCCAGGGACTGGAGAAGTAGGCCTCTTAAAAGAAGGACTTCTACCCTTGTTCTTAACCGGCAAGAGTGTACTTTTACCGGCAGAAGTTTTCTGGATATATTTGTCCAGATCATCTCCAGATAAGCGTTCTCCATGAAATGGGAAACTAATCAGCAATTTCTTACAGGGAGCTTCAGCAGACCAGTTTTTGAGCCATAGAAGCCTACGCATATGTCTACAGACAGCGTAAAGCGGGATGCCTGTTGGATTGTATCCTTTATGGCGTCCACCGCAACACAAGGCTCTAGGTAGGTCAGCTAGGGCAAGAGCCTGCTGATCTGGTAAGTCCCTTAAGACTTGTTTCAACTGATCTTTCATTGCTTGGCAGACTCCAATCGCTGCTACCGCAGGTTGTGTCACCATGCTTGCTGTAGAGAAAGCAGATTTTAGTAAAGACTCCAATTTTTTATCTATTGGGTCTTTGAACATTGGAACATTATCTACTGGACATGTCAGTGATTTATTTACACAAGAGATGGCTGTGTCCACTGTAGGGACCCTCCATTTTTTTTTTTTTTTTTTTATGAACTTATCCTCCATGGGATAGATCACTGGAAATCTCTTGGGGGGAGTAAATATTTTACAGGATGCTCCCAATCCTGGTAAATAAGCCCTTCCAATAAAGGGTGGATTGGGAAGGAACAGACAGTCTGGGGAGCTTTCAGCGACCCCAGCGAGGAGACAGTAGTGGTTGATGGTTCCGCCAGAGGCATTTAAAATGCTGCTCGGACCATGTTAGTCAGAGACTGAACCCATAATCTTTCAGCCTGAGATGCTGAGAAAGGTTCTTCCACTGTTGATTCCTCTATAACTTTATCAACCTCACCTGATCCCCTTCAGGTAGGTCGATCTCTGGGACTGTTCCTCCACTAACAGGCACTCTGCAGGAGGAGACGGAGATCGGACGCGCTTTTCCTGTGACAGGGAAGCAGCGATCAATGCTGGTAATCTCTCTTCCAATCCTCCCAGAGTTGAGGATAAAACCTCCTCTGTTATATATACAGGAGCAGGTGGACTGGGGACAGCCGCAGTACCAGGTACTCCTGCGGGGTTCCTACGGCTACTGACCTCTGAAATTTCAGGGGAGATTGGCGCAGTACAGCATGCCCAAAATCCTCAGAGCCCGACGGAGACCCCTTTCGCTTCTTGGAAGATTTATTTCCAGAGCGTCTGGACGACATATCCTATAAGCACAAAGCTGAGGTATTCCCGTCGTCATACACCAATTTTGCTGGTAATAGTCTAACACAGTTGCTGCTATATACCAACTGGTGTCCACTAAAGTGTCTTTCTATGGGGATGCCTGCATCAACCGCCTCTGTGTGCCACCGTTTTGTTGCTAGCTCTGCTTGCATCCAGCTGACACTTGTACTGTGTCTTTTACACATGCTGGGACGCCTGCACATGCGCAGAAGCGCCGCGGCGCGCATCGAGCGTCATCCACCCGCCCCGCCCCTTTTTTTTCATAGGAGGCGCGTGCACGCGCCCGCGCGCGCGCCCGTGCGCCATTGGCGCCCTTTTCTAAACCAAGCAGGGACTAGGAGCCAGGGCCCTTTTTGCCGGAGGGCCTGTGCGGTGGATGAGCGCAGCAACAGGGCAGAGGAAGTGGATTCCCACAGAGAACTTACCAACTGCCTGGATCTTTTGACTTGAGAAAACCAAAGATCCACATGACAAGAAAAAATGGACCACAGCGGCCTCTAGTGGTTTAACACAGGTACCGCGGTCCTCTTTTTTTTTTTTCTTGACTACTATTAAAATTTTACATTTTCCAGTAGTTACAGGCATACACAGATATTAGCGGGAATACCATTAGGTAACAGACAGAAAGACAAATTAGGCTTGGGGGTCCCCCAATAGAACCAAGTTCCTGGGGGCCCCCACTTACCTGTTCCCCGCCGCAGGACTCTGTTTGGTCCACAGAAGCCCAAACTTCACCTATCACGGCAGGCATTGTAATTAAACCTTCAGGGACCGGGTTCCCAAGGATTCCACTCCCCTGGACCTGTATAGCACCCTGCACAGAAAACATCTTGGTCGTGGGTATGACCAGAGCTCTGGATCCCAGGGTCCAGCCCTCCTAAGAGAGGCATTACAGGCAAAACCTTGCTCTTCTGTTGCAAGGCCCGGGTACCGACCGTTTAGCTATGAAGCTTTTTTGGTGGGATCCGGAACAGCTTACTAAGGCCCGTAAAAGAACCTGTACGCAAGCCCAGGAAAACACATGTTACTCTTTGGCCAACACCTTAGACACTGGCAAAAAACTGAGGTGCTCCCGGATGGGAGGGGCTTATATAGGGGAGGGTACTTCCAGTTTGGAAGTTGCCAGTGCCAGCACCTGAAGGTAAACTATATAACCCATTAGTAATGACTAAGTCGCTCTGTGTCCCGTGATGTACGAAAAAGAAAGTGTACCTACCTATTCAGATGTTACGAACATTCTTATTATCAATTTATACCTAGCAATATTTTTCTAATGTTTTTTATGGCTATCTACCTTTATATACATCATATGCATTGTATTTTAATATGATTATTACTGCATGTATCTGTATATATATGGAGTCCTTGTTGGAACAAATAATCAATTTCTACTATATGCTATTAGGTTCTACCTCTCTGTCCAAAGTAATTTTGATTTATAGCAAAATGCATAATATTCAAAAATGCAACTATGACAATTTGAACCAATTAAAGTTTATGTTTATCCAACATGTCCATTCTGCTTCCGTGTGCTTCATGCAAAGTCCCGCCCCATGCTTCTCTTTTTTAATTACTACTCAGGAATGGAGGAGGGGACTGAACAGCCCCGTTTATCCTCATTTAAAGTTCCAAAACTGCCAAATATTTTTTCATCCTCTCCATTAGTTTACATACTATCAATGTTAGGCTGACTGGTCTGTAGTTTCCAGGGATATATCTCGGCCCTTTTTTAAATTTTGTTACTACGTTGGTTTTTCTCCAATCAGCTGGTACCATTCCAGTCAGTAAACTGTCCATAAAAAATAGAAACAATGGTCTAGCTATCTCTTTAGCTGCTCTAATTACGCGCTTACTTTTCTTATTGCATTCTTTGTATTGTTGGAATGCTGACAATGACCCCTCAGCCTTGTATTTTTTGAAGGCATTTTCTTTTGCTTTTATATGCATTTTTACATTAGAGTTCAGCCGCCCAGGATTAATTTTAGCTCTTTCAAACTTATTTCCCATTAGAATACATTGGCAAATACCTTTATTTAGTGTGCTCTTAAAGCACTCCCATCTTTCCTCCGTGTTCTTTGTTCCTAGGATTTTATCCCATTTAATATCGCCTAGCAAAGAGCGCAGTTTAGGGAAGTTGGCTCTTTTGAAATTCAGTGCACTTGTATTACCCTAGTGCTTCTTATTTCTGTGATTTATACTGAATCTAATTGACCTGTGGTGGCTGTTTCCTAAGTTGCCCTGTATTTCCACATCAGCGATTAGGTCTGTATTTTTTGTAATCAGTTCATCTAGTAATGCTTTATCTCTTGTTGGTATCACCATCTGACCCATGAAATTATCCTGCAAGACATTTAGGAAATGGCAAGCCTTAGACTAATGCGCGGTTCCTTCTGCCCAATCTATATCTGGATAATTAAAATCCCCAATTATAAATAACATTTCACAGCCTTGCCGCCATTTCAAGCTGTGATAGGAGGACCGCCTCCCCATCCTCCCTGAGGTTAAGGGACCTGTAGCATCCATTCACTATTACTTTTCCATTATTTTCCTCCCTTTGGATCTCCACCCACAAGGATTCCACCTCTTACCTTGCTCCATTAGTGATGTCATCCCTCACGTTCACTTGCACATCATTCTTGATATACAGGCATACCCAGTGCCGATCCTGACCTCCCTGGGGCCCTAAGCAAAATTCTGCAAAGGGGCCCTCTACCTGACCCGTGAATAATGGGCGTTGTTTAAGCGTAATATTGAACGTGGCTTAAAGGGGCGTGACTCAAAGGGGTGTGGTTAGAGTCTGAGATGAACGAGGGATGGAGGGAGAAACAAAGGAAGAAAGAGAGAGAGAGGAAGTAAAAAAAGAGGGATGGAGGGACAGCAGGCCCAGATCCTACACCGCAATAGAAATATGAGTATTCCAGAAAGTTTAACAATCAGCAGATCAAGATTCTCCAAACACCTGTTGGCGCTTCAATCATCCCGGCACCATGGTTGTTATGGTGTCAGGGTGATTAAAGCGTATTATTTCTATTATTACATTGTAATATAAAATAAAATCATTCAACTCACCATAATGCAGAATCAGTGGGAGCCCTGATGTCACTGTCCCCACCCAGCGGAGTGCCTCCTTACATCTCAGGTGTCCCCAGCGGAGTGCCTCCTTACATCTCAGGTGTCCCCAGTGGAGTGCCTCCTTACATTTCAGGTGTCCCCAGCGGAGTGCTTCCTTACATCTCAGGTGTCCCCAGCCAGCAGAGTGCTTCCTTACATCTCAGGTGTCCCCAGCGGAGTGCCTCCTTACATCTCAGGTGTCCCCAGCGGAGTGCCTCCTTACATTTCAGGTGTCCCCAGCCAGCGGAGTGCTTACTTACATTTCAGGTGTCCCCCCCCCCCCCAGTGCCGGCCTAAGACATTGCGCTGCCTGGTACCAAGAATTAAATACTGCCCCCCCAAAAAAAAACATTACGCCCACCAAAAGGATATAATTTTATATCATGTTAACTTAAGAGGACTTGTCATGGCTCTATTCATGTATGTAGGAAAATAAAGAGGACCTGTCATGGCTCTATTCATGTATAGGAGTATAAAGAGGACCTGTCATGGCTCTATACATGTATGTAGGAAAATAAAGAGGACCTGTCATGGCTTTATTCATGTATAGGAGTATAAAGAGGATCTGTCATGGCTCTATACATGTATGTTGGAAAATAAAGAGGACCTGTCATGGCTTTATTCATGTATAGGAGTATAACGGTCATGGCACTATACGTATATATATATATATATATATATATATAAGTATAAAGAGGACTTGTCCTGGCTCTATACATGTATATACGAAAATAAAGAGGACCTGTCATGGCTCTATACATGTATGTAGAAGTATAAAGAGGACCTGTCATGGCTCCATACATGTATATAGGAGTATAAAAGGACCTGTGTGTGGCTGCGATGTCAGCCGGCTACCCACGATCGCTCCACAGAGAGCCAGAACGGGGATCTCTCAATGTAAACAGACAGATCCCCATTCTGACAGGGGAGGAGAGACAGATCTGCTGTTCCTAGTGATTAGGAACAGAGATCTCTCTCCTCCTCCAGTCAGTCCCATCCCCCAGTTAGAAACACCTCCCAGGGAACACATCTAACCCCTTTCCTGTCAGTGACATTTACACAGTAATCAGTGCATTTTTATAGCACAAATCGCTGTATAAATGTCACTGGTCCCAAAAATGTGTCAAAAGTGTTCGATCTGTTCACCGCAATGTCACAGTCTCACTGAAAATCGCAGATCGCCGCCATTACTAGTAAAAAAAATATATTAATAAAAATGCCATAAGTCTATCCCCTATTTTGTAGACGCTATAACCTTTGTGCAAACTAATCAATATGCACTTATTGCGTTTTTTTTACCAAACATATGTAGAAGAATACATATTGGCCTAAACTGATATAGAAATACCACCAACAGAAAGCTCTATTTGTGGGAAAAAAGGACGTAAATTTTGTTTGGGTACACCGTCGCACGACCGCACAATTGTCAGTTAAGTCGACGCAGTGCCGTATCGCAAAACAAAATTAGTGAAGTGCATCATTTCTATTATTACATTGTTATATAATATATAAAATAGTTCAACTCACCATAATGCTGAATCAGTGGGAGCCTGAGCGTGTCTCTTTCCAACGTCACCTGCCACCAGATGCGGATTGTCACCTGCCACATGTAGCGGATTGTCACTTGCCACAACGCCACCTGCCACACATTGCGGGCTGTCACTTGCGACACGTTGCGGATTGTCACTTGCCACAATGTCACACATTGCGTTTTGTCACTTGCCACAACGTCACTTGCCACACATTGCGGATTGTCACTTGCCACACATTGCGGATTGTCACTTGCCACAACGTCACACATTGCGTTTTGTCACTTGCAACAACGTCACTTGCCACACATTGCGGATTGTCACTTACCACAACGCTACCTGCCACACGTTGCAGATTGTCACTTGCCACTTCACCTGCCACATGTAGCAGATTGCCATTTGCTGTGTCCCAGAGTGAAGACAGGGGAGGGGGTGGCAGCTGACATTGAGGAGGGGGGCAAATGACATTGAGGGGGGGCAACTGACATTGAGGAGGGGGGGCAACTGACATTGAGGAGGGGGGGCAACTGACATTGAGGAGGGGGGGCGGCTGACATTGAGGAGGGGGGGGCGGCTGACATTGAGGGGGGGGGGCGGCTGACATTGAGGAGGGGGGCGGCTGACATTGAGGAGGGGGGGGCAGCTGACATTGAGGAGGGGGGGCGGCTGACATTGAGGAGGGGGGGGGCGGCTGACATTGAGGAGGAGGGGGCTGCTGACATTGAGGAGGAGGGGGGGCGGCTGACATTGAGGAGGGGGGCGGCTGACATTGAGGAGGGGGGCGCGGCTGACATTGAGGAGGGGGGGCGGCTGACATTGAGGGGGGGTGGGGGCGGCTGACACTGAGGAGGGGGGGCTGCTGACATTGAGGAGGAGGGGGGGGGCGGCTGACATGGAGAAGGGGGGGGCGGCTGACATTGAGGATGGGGGGGCTGCTGACATTGAGGAGGAGGGGGGGCGGCTGACATTGAGAAGGGGGGCGGGCGGCTGACAGAGGATGAGAGAGACGGACCTCAGGAGATGGGGTGACACTCGGCGAGTTAGGAGCACGCCCCCCCTCCCTTTGAGCCCTTCTATAGCTCAGCAGCGGTGAGGGGGAACAAATCAGAGGCGGAGCCGGCCGGCTGCAGTGAGCTGCGGCACCGCCCACCCCTTTCCCCCACAGGTCACAGTCTCAGATGACAGACAGACCGGGGGCGGGGGTGGGCGGCGCCGCAGCGCTATTTCGGCAGGATCCCTCCCTTTCCCTGGTCTTCGGGAAAATGGCGGCCGGCGGAGACATTATTTCCGCCGGCCGCGGACCTCTAGCGGCAGCGGTGGCGGCGGCGGGGCCCCGAGTATTACTCGGGGCCCTACGCAGCTTGCGTAGTCCGCGTATAGGGCGGATTGGCCCTGGGCATACCCCTCCCCCTTTCCTACCCTTCTCTCATATTGGGAAATGAGACTGTTGTCGTTTTAAATATTATATCTTGATACCTAATTTTTATACTTTGTATTTGTTATGTTGTCATGCCTTTAGTAAAAAGGCTTGAATTTTTCCTATTTTTTCTGGTTTAATAACATTTAATCTATATTGCCATCTAGTGGCCATTTTGTATAACTGCATCTATTTTCATAAGCAATATTAGAAGAGTTAGCTAGTTTGGGACTTGCAAGCCTCCGTACTTTAAATCCCATCAGGCCTTGCGTCACCTTCTTCAGCCATTTCATCTTTTTCCCTGGAAGCATGCACATGGACTGCTAAGATATATGTTCCAGCCTTCAGAAACCTCTCCGGTATGTCTACTATTTATGTACTCAGCTAGGCAGATAGATAGGGAGGCACTAATTGTACTATCTTTACTAATTGTATTTGTCTGTATCTGTTACAGTTTTACTCTATCTTGTATTAATAAAAGTTCAAAAGGATTCTACACCTACTGGAATGCATTGGTATGAGAGGAGTTATCAGTGTGCCCAAATACACCTCAGCCACGTGTAGTGAGGGGCATAACAGTAAAATGGAGGCTTCTAAGCACGGCTAGCATACAGAACAGCAGTAAAACAAAGGCTTCTAAGCACGGCTAGCATACAGAACAGCAGTAAGACAGCAGTGTTATCAGCTTCCATACAGCGAGACACCATGTCACAGACAAAGTCAGAGCACTTTGTGACAAGGTCAGAAGTCTACTCCACAAGCTCAAAGAGGTCAGTGAAAACCGAAACAATCGCCATTGCCCGCGCAAAAGCAGAATCCGCAAAAGTAAAGGCTGCCTTTGCAGAAAAAGAGATGCAAATGAAATTAGAGAAGCTACGCATAGAAGCTGAATTAGAGAAGCAACGCGTAGAAGCTGAAACAGAGAAACTACACATAGAAACTGAATCAGAGAAGCTACGCATAGAAGCTGAGTTAGAGAAGTTGGCTGTAGAGAAGGAAGCAGCAGCAGCAGTCGCTGAGGCAGACATCTTAGAGGAATTTGCCACCCCCATCAGTGAGCGGCCCAGCAACGTGTTTGAAAGAAAATCTGTTCCTGACGACAGTACAGAGTGTACCTCAGAATATGTGCGGCAACACGCTGAACCAGACAACTGCCCGCTTACAGCGCCAAGAGCGGAATCAACCCCCGCCATTCACACGCCTTATATCAAGCAAGAAAGTAAACCCGCACTCAGTCAGTTTTCAGCACATTCTGCATCCAGAGACTATCAAAACACTACGTCACAGTTGACCAAATCAAAAATGAAGAACGACGGTCTGAAAGATACAGCGACAGTATCCCTGATAATCGCAACTATCCACCAAGTCCCTGGCACAATAGAGCGCCCCCTGGCTACTCACACAACGATCAAGGTATGTCAGATTTCTTCAAGTTCGTAGCACGACGTGAACTGTTAGCAAAGGGACTTGCAAAGTTTAACGATCGCCCTGAAAGTTATAGAGCATGGCGTTCGTCCTTCAGAAATGCAACAAAGGATCTTGATTTTAAAGCAAGTGAAGTAGCCAATCTCTTAGTCAATTGGCTGGGGAATGAGTCATCAGAACATGCAAGGAGAATCAGAGACATTAACATGAATTACCCAACCAAAGGGCTGAGCATAATATGGGAGAGGATTGATGAATGTTACGGTTCCCCAGAAGTTATAGAAAACTCTCTTTTTAAAAGAATAGAGGACTTTCCCAAGATTCCTAACAAAGGCTACCAGAAGCTGAGAGACTTGAGTGACCTAGTTACAGAACTACAAATAGCCAAAGCAGAAGGAGACTTGCCAGGCCTTGCCTTTCTGGACACAGCCCGTGGCGTTAACTCTATAGTGCAAAAGTTACCTTACAACCTTCAAGAAACCTGGGTTACACGAGGCTCCGACTACAAGCAAAAGCACAACGTCCCCTTCCCACCATTCTCTTATTTTGTGGACTTTATTCGCCAACAAGCAAAGGTTAAAAATTATCCTAGTTTTGACATCTCATCATCGGACTCTGCCTTCCCTAGGTCAAGTAAACCTGCTCCAACCCGCAACTTCAAAGACGCACCTGTTGCAGTACGCAAAACAAGTGTATCTCCAGCTGAGAATCCAGGCAGAGAGTGTCCTCTTCACAAGAAGCCTCATTCGTTGTTAAAGTGCAGAGGTTTTAGAGAAAAGACTCTCCAAGATCGCAGAACCTTCCTCAAAGAAAACAGAATTTGTTACAGGTGCTGCACATCAACTTCTCACCTTGGGAGAGACTGCAAGGTGAGCATCAACTGCTCTGAGTGCAACAGCACAGAGCACAACACAGCTCTGCATCCAGGGCCAGCGCCATGGACTCTTACACCCTCACTCCAGGTGGAAGAGCACGGCGGGGAGCAACAAGACACAGTACCTCCTGTAGTTACACCCCAGTGCACCCAAATCTGTGGAGAAGGTCTGTCTAACAAATCCTGCTCTAAGATTTGTCTTGCTACAGTTTACCCCATGGGTCGCAGAGAAAAAGCAGTGAAGCTATACGTGATCTTGGACCATCAAAGCAACAGATCACTCGCCAGCTCAGCCTTCTTTGACACCTTCAAAATCAAGGAAGCCGGCTCGTCATACTTACTCAAGACTTGTACAGGGGTAAGTGAAGAAACTGGGAGAAGAGCCATTGGTTACCAAATCGAATCCTTTGATGGTCAGACAACCCTGCCTCTGCCAACTCTAATCGAGTGCAATCAGTTCCCAATGGACAGAGAGGAGATCCCTACGCCAGAGGTGGCACTTCATCACGGACATCTGAAGGGCATAGCACATCTCATCCCTGAACTGGATCCCCAGGCTGAGATAGCGCTTCTCCTTGGGAGGGACATCATCAGAGTTCACAAGGTGAGAAAACAAATCAATGGTCCCCACAACTCCCCCTATGCCCAGAAGCTAGATCTAGGATGGGTCATCATAGGCAACGTATGCCTAGGGAGTGTTCACAAACCAACCAGCGTGAACTCTCTCTTTACAAAGACACTAGAAGGCGGACGTCCATCCCTATTTCAGCCTTGCACCAACAGATTCCTCATAAGAGAGAAGCCTGCCAGTGTAATTCATTCAAACCCTTATACCACAAATCTTCTTTGTGATGAAGACAGAGATCATTTAGGGTGCTCAGTTTTCCAAAATACTAAAGAAGATCACAAAATTGGACCATCTATTGAAGATCATATCTTCTTGGAGATAATGAGACAGGGATTCTACAAAACCAGTGAAAACAGCTGGGTGGCACCCCTGCCTTTCAGAGCGCAGAGACCCTGTCTTGCTAATAACAGAGAACAAGCTTTGAAACGCTTTTCTTCCCTCAGATCCAATTTCCAAAAGAAACCAGAAATGAAAGGACATTTCTTCTCATTCATGAGTAAGATGTTTGAGAATGACCATGCTGAGATAGCTCCACCTCTAAAAGACGATGAAGAGTGCTGGTACCTGCCAATCTTCGACGTCTACCACCCCAAGAAGCCAGGTAAAATCCGGGTAGTGTTTGACTCCAGCTCTCGGCATCAAGGAATCTCACTAAATGATGTCCTCCTAAAGGGACCAGACCTCAACAACACACTTCTTGGTGTCCTCATCAGATTCCGCAAGGAAGCAGTTGCCATAGTTGCAGACATTCAGCAAATGTTTCACAGCTTCCAAGTCAAGGAAGAACACAGGAACTTCTTGAGATTCCTATGGTTCAAAGACAATGACCCTACTAAAAACATTACAGAATACCGCATGAAGGTGCACGTTTTTGGTAACAGTCCATCTCCCGCTGTTGCCATCTATGGACTTAAGCTATCTGCCCAAGAAGGTGAGAAAGACGTTACACAGTTTATTGAAAGAGACCTTTATGTAGACGATGGTCTGAAATCACTTTCTTCACCCAAAGCTGCAATAAGTCTACTCAAGGGGACTCAAAGTACACTTGCCTCTTCAAATCTCAGACTGCATAAGATAGCATCTAACAGCAAAGTCGTCATGGAGGCCTTCCCTTCCCAAGATTATGCCAGTGACTTCAAAGATCTGGACTTAGCAACAGACTCCCTTCCTATGCAACGCAGCCTAGGACTCAACTGGGACCTCAAGTCTGACACCCTTACCTTTCAGGTTGACCAAGAGCCAAAGCCCTTCACACGGCGAGGTGTTTTATCCACCATCAACAGCCTGTATGATCCACTCGGGTTTGTAGCACCGGTTACCATCCAAGGTAAGATTCTGCTTAGAGAGCTCACCGCAGACACATGTGATTGGGATTCTCCACTACCTCCTGAGAAAGAGACATTATGGGTAACATGGAGAGACTCTTTAAAGACTTTATCCAACCTACACGTACATAGACCATACACCCACTTTCCTCCTGCAAGGGTTCAGTCTAGAAAGTTATGTGTATTCTGTGATGCTTCGGTTAAAGCAATAGGAGCAGTAACCTACCTCAAGTCAGTAGAAATCGAGGGCCAAATTCACATTGCGTTCGTTATGGGCAAGGCCAAGCTAGCACCATGTCCTGAAACCACCATTCCAAGATTGGAACTGTGTGCTGCTGTACTAGCAGTAGAACTAGTAGAACTTATTACATCTGAGATGGATCTAGAACTCGAGGACACAGAGTTTTACACAGACAGCAAGGTAGTGTTGGGCTACATTTACAACGAAAGTAGAAGATTCTATGTCTATGTACACAACAGAGTCCTTAGAATCAGGAAGTCGACACAGCCCACCCAGTGGCGTTATGTCTCAACTGATCATAACCCAGTGGATCATGCTACAAGGTCTGGGCCAGCATCCCGTCTCAAAGACACTACATGGCTCACAGGACCACCCTTCCTGTACAAGCCAGCACCTACCACTCCAGTAAAGGAGACATATGTACTGTTAGAACCTGAATCTGACTCAGACATCCGTCCTCGGGTTTCCACACTACATACAACAATTTCTAACCAACTGTTGGAATCCAAGCGCTTCCACAAATTCTCCACTTGGAAGTCCTTACAAAGAGCTACAACTTGCTTGGTTCACATAGCCAGATCCTTTAGAGGTACTCCTACAAGAACAAGTTGTTGCAAAGGTTGGAATTACTGCCACAAGCCATACACAGTAGATGAGCTCACAGAAGCAAAAAATGTAATCATCCGCTGTGTCCAACAAGAGACTTACGCAGTAACACTAGAATGTCTTCGAAATTACAAGAGCATTCCAAAGAACTGTCCGCTAAGGAAACTCAACCCCTTTATAGACAATGAAGGACTGTTAAGAGTTGGGGGGCGCATCTCAAATGCAGGACTTGATAGTGGTGAAAGTAATCCTGTCATAATACCAAATAACTATGTTGCTTCTTTACTTGTGGAACACTACCACATACAGACAAAACACCAAGGACGTTTGTTCACGGAAGGAGCCTTGCGTACAGCTGGACTCTGGATAGTGGGAGCCAAGAGAATTGTGAGTAAAACCATTTTCAAATGTATCACCTGTCGTAAGCTTCGTGGTATGTTTCAAACCCAGAAAATGGCCAACCTTCCTGCAGACCGACTCAGTACAGAACCCCCATTCACAAACGTTGGTCTTGATGTGTTTGGGCCTTGGACTGTGATCACACGACAAACCAGAGGAGGCAGTGCCAACAGCAAACGCTGGGCTGTCATGTTTACTTGCATGTGCATCAGAGCTGTACACATAGAAGTAACTGAGTCCTTAGACACATCCAGCTTCATTAATGCCCTGAGACGTTTCATCTCTATTAGAGGCCCTGTGAAACACATACACTCTGATAGAGGAACCAATTTTGTTGGAGCTTGCAAAGAATTGAATATCACTTCAAACCTTGACACAGAATGTGTAGAGAGATACCTTTCAGAACAAGGTTGTACATGGACATTCAACCCCCCACACTCTTCTCATATGGGAGGTGCCTGGGAGTGTATGATTGGTATAGCTCTAAGAATCCTAGATTCAATGTTTCTACAATTGGGAACTTCAAAACTCACACATGAGACTCTGACAACTTTCATGGCTGAAGTATCAGCCATAATGAATGCCAGACCTTTGACATCTATACCCAATGATCCTGAAGATCCTTTATTGCTTACACCTTCCACTTTACTCACTCAGAAAGTTGAGGTGATCACAGCTCCTTCAGTCAATCTGGACCCAAAGGACTTATACAAATGTCAATGGAAAAGAGTACAAGTTTTAGCTGACACATTTTGGAACAAGTGGAAGAAACAATACTTGTCTAATCTACAGACTAGGAACAAATGGCAAGACAGCAAGCCCAACTTAGAGCCTGGTGCCATCGTTCTCATGAAAGACTCTCAATCTAGGAGAAACAAGTGGCCTTTGGGTCTGATAACCCAAGTGTTTCCCAGTGAAGATGGAAATGTCAGGAAAGTTGAACTTAAGGTCATTAGGCAAGGCCAGCCTAAACTTTTCCTCAGACCTGTTTCTGAACTTATTTTGTTACTCTCCTCTGAAGTGCCATGAAATGTGGTTTCCGCGGGAATCCACGTGGGGAGTGTCATGCCTTTAGTAAAAAGGCTGGAATTTTTCCTATTTTTTCTGGTTTAATAACATTTAATCTATGTTGCCATCTAGTGGCCGTTTTGTATAACTGCATCTATTTTCATAAGCAATATTAGAAGAGTTAGCTAGTTTGGGACTTGCAAGCCTCCGTACTTTAAATCCCATCAGGCCTTGCGTCACCTTCTTCAGCCATTTCATCTTTTTCCCTGGAAGCATGCACATGGACTGCTAAGATATATGTTCCAGCCTTCAGAAACCTCTCCGGTATGTCTACTATTTATGTACTCAGCTAGGCAGATAGATAGGGAGGCACTAATTGTACTATCTTTACTAATTGTATTTGTCTGTATCTGTTACAGTTTTACTCTATCTTGTATTAATAAAAGTTCAAAAGGATTCTACGCCTACCGGAATGCATTGGTATGAGAGGAGTTATCAGTGTGCCCAAATACACCTCAGCCACGTGTAGTGAGGGGCATAACATATGTTTTAACTGCAATGTGTAATCACTGGGTACCGAGATAGTCCATTGGATCAATTTCTATGGAGACATATGGGGGAATTGTCTCCAGCCTTTTTGTAACGGTGTAGATCCAAACGTAGAAAAAAGCAGCCAGCACTCCAACTAAATATCAAAGATATTCATCTCATATAACCCATCTATATGGGTAGGTTTAGCTAAGCACCCGCTACTGTAGATAGGTTATATGAGGGTTTTTGCTGGAACTATGCAATGCTCTAAAGATATCTTAACATAAAGACTGTTTGATTGTGTCAGCACATTTGACAGCCCCCTGAAGTATACAGTGATCTATAGTCATGTTTCCTGAATTTAGATAAATGGAAGATGAATTTTGGTTGGTTGCTACAGTAAGGTGACCAGATTTTTAAAATGAAATCCGGGGACATATTTTTTTTTTACTAGTAATGGCGGCAATCAGCGACTCTCTGCCCATCGCCGCCGCCCGCCTCACAGCCTGTCAAGTCTTACTCTCTGGGCCCCGGCTACTACTGGGTGGGGAGTGGAGGAAGATCACTCCACCAGGGAAGGCAAGGAGATAAGCAGGCGGCTGGCTGGGACTTGAGCCAAGGCAGAAGAACATGCGAGCGGAGCTGAATAGGCATGCACCCGAAACTGAAGAAATATTACCTTCGCTCCGACCAGCACATGATCATCAGAAAGGGGCACAGAAAATGGAAAAATACACCCCCTGCACTGACTGTCTGTGAAATTGCCCCATGGCCCCTGTTCAAATCCAATCTGGGGACAAAACTGGGGACAGACTTGGTCCGGGGACAGTGTCCTCAATCCGGGGACTGTCCCCTGAAACCGGGGATGTCTGGTCACCCACTAACATTATGACCTCTTCAGGCACCCAAATAATTCAAAGAGAAGTTGTAAACAGCTAAAAGAGGCAGACCAACATATAAAAATATAATATATCTAATTCAGCACATAAGGTACTTTAAAGTACTAGGTCATACAATATTTGTCATGTTGATGGATATAATTACTTCTGTGTGGCTAAAGGAATTAATTATGTTGCATGGACTTTTTTCTCGGATAGCTTTTAAGTATGATAGATAGAACATCCAGTATGAAGAGTGAATGTGAAAGGTACATAAATCAGAGTGAAGATTCCACTTCAATAAAAAAAGTAACTGATAAAAGTGAAACGGAACACTGTGTCAAAGCAAGCATTACATAAATGTCAGATCCTGGGGAAAAATTTACTTCTGGCAGGTGGGATTCATAAATTGTGTTGTGATGGGAGAATTTGTCTAAGTTCAATTCACCAAGGCTAATCTTTTTCTACATTTGGTGAACCTGAACTCAGAGGCAAATCCCAATAGAGGGGCTGGTGGAGGCAAAACTTGTGGGTAAATTCTGGCTATTTTTAGGTAGAGATGTCCCGAACTATTCGCCGGCGAATAGTTCCCGGCGAATATAGCTTGTTCGCCGCGGCAGGCGAACATATGCGATGTTCGGTCCGCCCCCTATTCGTCATCATTGAGCAAACTTTGACCCTGTACCTCACAGTCAGCAGACACATTCTAGCCAATCAGCAGCATACCCTCCCTCCCAGACCCTCCCACCTCCTTGACAGTATCCATTTTAGATTCATTCGGAATCTGCAGTCTTAGTGAGAGGAGGGACAGTGTAGCTGCTGCTGATTTAATAGGGAAATCTATAGCTAGGCCAGTGTATTCAGTGTCCACTCCAGTCCTGAAAGACTCATCTCATCTTTGCTGTAAGGACAGCGTCCTGACAGCACCCCAAAAAGCACTTTTTAGGGCTAGTACATCAGTCTGCTTTTTTTTTTTTCCTCTGTAATCTAATTGCAGTTGCCTGCCAGCGTGTGTGTATTCAGTGTCCACTCCAGTCCTGAAAGACACATCTGATCTCTGCTGTAAGGACAGCGTCCTGACAGCACCCCAAAAAGCACTTTTTAGGGCTAGTACATGAGTCTGCTTTTTTTTTTTTCCCTCTGTAATCTAATTGCAGTTGCCTGCCAGCGTGTGTGTGTCAGGCTCACAGCGTATACTGTGCCCACTTGCCCAGTGCCACCACTCATATATCTTGTGTCACAGTAGATTACATTTTAAAAAAAACAACAATTTTGACTGCAATAGAATAGCAGTCAGTTGCCTGCCAGCGTGTGTGTCAGGCCTACAGCGTCTACTCTGCCAACTTCTGCCAGTGCACAGTGCCACTCATATCTGGTGTCACAGTAGCTTGCACGCATAGTACAACTAAACTAATCTAAAAAAAATGACAGGTAGAGGCAGGCCACCCCGCAGGGGCCGTCGTGGTTGTGGTGCTGTGATTCCCTTTGGCCCTAGAATAATGCCCAGTGTTCAGAGGCCACGTACCCTGAACTCGAAAAGTTCTGAGGACATAGTTGACTGGCTAACACAGGACACCCAATCTTCTACACCTTCCGCTCGGAACCTTGATGCACCATCCTCCTCCAGCTCAGCTTCAGGCACCTCTCAAGTTACCACTCGCCCGCCTGCCGCCACTACCAACACTAGCACCACAGCTGCTTCACTTGATCTGTCAGAGGAGTTATTTACACATGAGTTGGAAGAAATGACTGATGCGCAACCATTATTGCCAGAGGATGTAGATAAAAGGGATATGTCTCAGTCAGGCAGCATTACACACATGGACGTACGGTGTGATGATGATGATGTTGTACCCGCTGCTGCTTCCTTTGCCGAGTTGTCAGATACAAGTGAAGCGGTTGATGATGACGATGTGTCCGTGGATGTCACGTGGGTGCCCGCTCGAAGAGAAGAAGAACAGGGGGAAAGTTCAGATGGGGAGACAGAGAGGAGGAGGAGACAAGTTGGAAGCAGGGGTAGGTCATCGCTAGGAGCTAGTGGCACAGTCAGACAGCATGTATCGGCACCCGGGGTCAGCCAGACAGCACGCCAATCAATGCATGCTATTGCCACCACCAGAATGCCGTCATTGCAAAGCTCAGCAGTGTGGCATTTTTTTTGTGTGTCTGCCTCTGATAACAGCGATGCCATTTGCAACCTGTGCCAAAAGAAACTGAGTCGTGGGAAATCCAACACCCACCTAGGTACAACTGCTTTGCGAAGGCACATGATCACACATCACAAACACCTATGGGATCAACACATGATGACGAGTACAAGCAGCACACAAGTTCAAAGCCACCATCCTCCTCCTGGTCCAGTATCTTCAGCCACGTCAACCACTGCTGTCCTCCTTGCCCCCTCTCAACCATCTGCCACTCTCTCTCTCGCCTTGAGCAGTTCCTGCTCATCTGCCCACAGTCAGGTGTCTGTCAAGGACATGTTTGAGCGTAAGAAGCCAATGTCACAGAGTCACCCCCTTGCCCGGTGTCTGACAGCTGGCTTGTCGGAACTCCTAGCCCGCCAGCTTTTACCATACAAGCTGGTGGAGTCTGAGGCCTTCAAAAAATTTGTAGCTATTGGGACACAGCAGTGGAAGGTACCCGGTCGAAATTTATTTTCACAAAAGGCAATCCCCAACCTGTACTCTATTGTGCAAAAGGAAGTCATGGCATGTCTGGCACACAGTGTTGGGGCAAGGGTCCATCTGACCACTGATACCTGGTCTGCAAAGCACGGTCAGGTCAGGTATATCACCTACACTGCGCATTGGGTAAACCTGCTGACGGCTGCCAAGCATGTAATGCGTGGCTCTGCAGAGGAGTTGGTGGTGACACCAACACGACTTGCAGGCAGGCCTGCTGCCACCTCCTCTACTCCTCCTACTCTATCCTCTTTGATAACCTCCTCGGCTGAGTCCTCTTCTGCTGCTGCATCTTGCTCCACATCAACTGCACCCCCCCAGCTCCCCAGGGGCTATTCCACATCCCGGATACGACAGTGTCATGCCGTCTTGGGGTTGACTTGCCTGAAAGCAGAGAGTCACACCGGACCAGCACTCCTGTCCGCCCTGAACGCACAGGTGGATCAGTAGCTGACTCCGCACCAACTGGAGATTGGCAAAGTGGTGTGTGACAACGGAAGCAATTTGTTGGCGGCATTGAATTTGGGCAAGTTGACACATGTGCCGTGCATGGCACATGTGTTGAATCTAATTGTACAACGCTTTGTGCATAAGTACCCAGACTTACAGGATGTCCTCAAGCAGGCCAGGAAGGTGTGTGGCCATTTCAGGCGTTCCTACACGGCCATGGCGCACTTTTCAGATATCCAGCGGCGAAACAACATGCCAGTGAGGCGCTTGATTTGCGACAGCCCGACACGTTGGAATTCAACACTCCTAATGTTCAACCGCCTGCTCCAACAAGAAAAAGCCATCAACGAGTATTTGTATGACCGGGGTGCTAGGACAGCCTCTGCGCAGCTGGGAATTTTTTTGCCACGTAACTGGACGCTCATGCGCAATGCCTGTAGGCTCATGCGTCCTTTTGAGGAGGTGACAAACCTAGTCAGTCGCACTAAAGGTAGCATCAGCGATTTGTTTTCTTCCTGGAGCGTGCCCTGCGAAGAGTGCTGGATCAGGCCGTAGATGAGCGTGAAGAGGAAGAGGAAGAGTTGTGGTCACCATCACCACCAGAAACAGCCTTATCAGCATCGCTTGCTGGACCTGCGGCAACGCTGGAAGAGGAGTCTGAGGAAGAGGAGTCAGAGGAGGAATGTGGCTTTGAGGAGGAGGAGGAAGACCAACCACAGCAGGCATCCCAGGGTGCTCGTTGTCACCTATCTGGTACCCATGGTGTTGTACGTGGCTGGGGGGAAGAACAGACCTTCAGTGAGATCAGTGAGGACGAGGAACGGGACATGAGTAGCTCGGCATCCAACCCTGTGCAAATGGGGTCTTTCATGCTGTCTTGCCTGTTGAGGGACCCTCGTATAAAAAGGCTGAAGGAGAACGACTTGTACTGGGTGGCCACGCTACTAGACCCCCGGTATAAGCAGAAAGTGCCTGAAATGTTACAGAATAAATAAAATAAATTAAAAAGTATGCTTTACACAGAGTATAAGGGTGATGTCACAGCACAACGGGAATCTAACAGGGGAAGAGGTGAAAGTAATCCTCCTCCTACCACGACCACGCCGGCAAGGACAGGACCCTTTACAGACGTGTTGTTGATGGAGGACATGCAGAGCTTTTTAAGTCCTACGCATCGCCACAGCTCTTCGGGGTCCACCCTCAGAGAAAGACTCGACTGACAGGTAGCAGACTACCTCGCCTTAACTGCAGATATCGACACTCTGAGGAGCGATGAACCCCTTGACTACTGGGTGTGCAGGCTTGACCTGTGGCCTGAGTAATCCCAATTTGCGATAGAACTTCTGGCCTGCCCCGCTTCAAGTGTCCTTTCAGAAAGGACCTTCAGTGCAGCAGGAGGTATTGTCACTGAGAAGAGAAGTCGCCTAGGTCAAAAAAGTCTAAATTACCTCACCTTTATTAAGATGAATGAGGCATGGATCCCGAAGGGACTGACAGTGGGCGATACATTTGACTAAAAAAGACCTGATGAGATGAGCTGCCTTGGGCTAAAAAAGGTCCACACACTGCTGTATTTTATCTCTGCATGCCGGATGACTTGCGTGACTTATCCGCCACCAACTAGGGTTCAAGCCTGTCAGGTCACCTGTGGCCAGATGACAGATGCACACCATAGGAGGACAGGAGTGCACCACAAGATAGTGAACCCTATGGCTGACTGCTGCGGATAGGTACCTGGGTGGTTGTGGAAAGCGGGACCAGAGGAGCACAACCGGATGGTTGTGGAAAGCGGGACCAGAGGAGCACAACCGGAATCCACAGGAAGCTAGAGCCGAGATTCCCCTGGGCGCGGAGTCTAAGACCCAGCAGGTCTTCACCAGAGCCTCTAGTGGTGAGGATGTTGCGCTGCAGCTAGGTCCAGGTCGCGGCCCCTAGAGTCTCCTAGCTCACGACCCGTAGGGTAAGGGGGAAAGAGGGGAAGCAGCAGCACAGGGTACAAGAATAGCAAACGACAAGCCGAAGGTCAAGGGTCACAAGCAGACAAGGATAAACGAAGGACAAGTCGAAGGTCAAGGGTCACAAGCAGACAGGGATAGTCAGGAACAAGCCAATATCGTAACAGAGAGACAGACGTAGCACACGGCAGGCAGGAACCCAAACACACAATGCTTAACAAACACGTTGATCAGCAAAGCAGGCTTGCAGTGCACAGGTTAATATAGTGTTAGGTTAATATAGTGTTCTGTGATAGGGCTTGGGGTGGAGTCAGGTTGGGAGGAGATTATAAAGGAAGCCAGGTGAAGGGGTCTGGCCTCTAAGATGAACACATGAGGAGGAAAGGTAAGATGGCAGACAGACATTAGTGCATATCCATGACAAAGCCGCAATGTTTTAGGGCACTTTCTGCCTGGAAAACATAAAACTACAGCAGCGGCCGCAACAATACCTAATTTTTCAGGCATGTGTACATGCCTAATTTTTCAGGCCTCTGGTGCTGCACTGTGGCTGCAAAAACAAAACAAAAAAAAAGCACATACATGTGTCAATTCCCCTTCGTGATCGTTACCTTGTTGTGGTGACTGGTGAAGGGGCTTGCGTATCACAATGAAGCGACCACCTCTATGAGTGTGTTGGCAATGGCAATGTTGGCACACCCCAGATGATAGGTCGTTGCTTCATTGTGAACAGACCAAAAGCGATCGGCTGGATAATTTTGCATAGAAAAAACATACATTTTCTTTGTGATCATCTAAGGTGATCATTAAAGCCTTGCGGTTGTGCAAATGGACTGTTTGCGGTTGTTTGCGGTGCGTTAAACGGGGAGTTTGGTCTGTCAGAGTTTGGTCTGTCACTATGAAGCGGGCGTAACCCTTACACTACCTGATCGATACAACATCATACCTGATGTTTTAAAGCACGTTATTCCAAACAATTTAGGAATGTTAGGTGATTTATGCCCTTTATGGATTAAAACCCGACTCTGCGTCAACTACGTAATTTTCCATGGGAGTTTTGCCATGGATCCCCCTCCGGCATGCCACAGTCCAGGTGTTAGTCCCCTTGAAACAACTTTTCCATCACTATTGTGGCCAGAAAGAGTCCCTGTGGGTTTTAAAATTTGCCTGCCTATTGAAGTCTATAGCGGTTCGCCCGGTTCGCCCGTTCGCGAACATTTGCGGAAATTCGCGTTCGCCGTTCACGAACGAAAATTTTTATGTTCGCGACATCACTATTTTTAGATCAAGTAGGCAAACTACTGTCAAAAAAAGGTATGGAAAGCTAGGCTTTGCTATGGGGAATATGCACCAATATATACTGTATATACAGTATCTCACAAAAGTGAGTTCACCCCTCACATTTTTTGTAAATATTTTATTATATCTTTTCATGTGACAACACTGAAAAAATTACACTTTGCTACAATATAAAGTAGTGAGTGTACAGCTTGTATACTCAGCGTAAACTTGCTGCTCCCTCAAAATAACTCAACACACAGCCATTAATGTCTAAACCACTGGCAACAAAAGTGAGTACACCCCTAAGTGAAAATGTCCAAATTTGGCCCAAAGTGTCAATATTTTTTGTGTGGCCACCATTATTTTCAAGCACCGTCCTAACCCTCTTGGACATGGAGTTCACCAGAGCTTCACAGGTTGCCACTGGAGTCCTCTTCCACTCCTCCATGATGACATCACAGAACTGGTAGATGTTAGAGACCTTCCGTTTGAGGATGCCCCACAGATGCTCAATAGGGTATGGGCCTGGAGATATGCTTGGCCAGTCCATAACCTTTATCCTCAGCTTCTTTAGCAAGGCAGTGGTCATCTTGGAGGTGTGTTCGTTATCATGTTGGAATACTGCCCTGTGGCCCAGTCTCTGAAGGGTTCCATGATCCCATGCTCAGCTTCAGTATGTCACAGTACATGTTGGCATTTATGGTTCCCTCAATGAACTGTAGCTCCCCAGTGCTGGCAGCACTCATGAAGCCCAAGACCATGACACTCCCACCTCCATGCTTGACTGTAGGCAAGACACACTTGTCTTTGTACCCCTTACCTGGTTGCCACCACACAGGCTTGACACCATCTAAACCAAATAAGTTTATCTTGGTCTATTCATATCACAGGACATCGTTTCAGTAATCCATGATCTCCTTAGTCTGCTTGTCTTCAGCAAACTGTTTGCGGGCTTTCTTGTGCATCTTTAGAAGAGGCTTCCTTCTAGGACAACAGCCATGCAGACCAATTTCATGCAGTGTGTGGCATATGGTATAAGCACTGACAGGCTGACCCCCTGCCCCTTCAACCTCTGCAGCAATGCTGGCAGCACTCACACGTCTATTTCCCAAAGACAACCTCTGGATATGATGCTGAGCACGTGCACTTAACTTTTTTTGGTCGACCGTGGAACGGCCTGTTCCGAGTGGAACCTCTCCTGTTAGACTGCTGTATGGTCTTGGCCACCATGCTGCAGCTCAGTTTCAGGGTTTTGGCAAACTTCTTATAGACCAGGCCAACTTTATGTACAGAAACAATTCTTTTTTTCAGATCCTTAGAGAGTTCTTTGCCGTGAGATGCCATGTTGAACTTCCAGTGACCAGTATAGGAGAGTGAGAGCGATAACACCAAATTTAACACACCTGCTCCCCATTCACACCTAAAAACCTTGTAACTCTAATGAGTTACATGACACCGGGGAGGGAAAATGGCTAATTGGGTCCAATTTGGACATTTTCACTTAGCGATGTACTCAATTGGTTGCCAGCGGTTTAGACATTAAGGGCTGTGTGTTGAGTTATTTTGAGGAGACAGCTAATTTACACTGTTATACAAGCTGTACACTCACAACTTTACATTGTAGCAAAGTGTAATTTCTTCCGTGTATAATAAGATATTTTCAAAAATGTAAATAAAAATGATATAATAAAATATATAATAAAATATTTACAAAAATGTGAGGTATGTACTCACTTTTGTGAGACACTGTATATATTTTATATATATATATATATATATATACATATATATATATATATATATATATATATAAATAAGAACAAAAGGAAGCCACATCTCACACTAAAACCACAGCTTAAACTGTATGTTTACTCAGGTGATGGCCTTTCAAATGTGCTGCTGGCTTCTTTGAGAGACCAAAAATAAAGGATTGTCTTTGACCTTGGATTTCTCAACTTCGGTGAATGTCCACTGCCGGGGGAAGGTGGTCCATGTCTTTGTGGTGAGCTGCCAAATACAAGCCAATAGGTCTCTAGTAATGACTTGAATATCCATGCCCAGCACCTACCACTACCTCTTGGCCTTTGTCCAAAGGCCATATAGTTCATTATGGTTTAACAAAATCTCATGGGCAAATCTACATGTAAATTTGATAAAACAGAGAATTATGAACCTGCAGGATTCACCTCGAATTTGTGGTAGCTGTAAACCTGAACCTTATGCCCGGTATTATGTTCTTTTACATCCAAAGTGTGTTTTAAAGCTCTAAAGCATCTTGGTATTTTTATGACTCCTCTGGGTTATGTCTCCACAAGTTTTGAGTCCTGTGGGAAATTTTTTTTTCACATGGAACTCACTTATTAAATGTACAGACTGTGAGACTTTATTTTCAGCAGGAGAACAGAGGTTTCAGTGAGTAAAAAAAATTAAGTTCTAGAAAAATATTATAATTCAAAATTTGTATGGTGTAAAAGCTAAAAAACAAACAGGATCTAAAAGGTACTTGTTGGGAAATGACTCCAGCCTTTTGATCATCTGTGCATCCAGATTAGAATGATACGCAGCATTAAAATCCAAAGAACTTTTTGGTGGCATTCCTGAAACAAGAGCGACACATACTGGCAAAAAGTGGAATAGCAGTGGAAAGTCTGAAGTTGTGAACAGATTTTAAATTGCATTACATGTTTCTGTGTTACTATATTCTTTATGTGATAGTGTTAAAGCAACTAGAGTTACTATAAATAAAAAGTACACATTTTGTTGGTGAAGAAAAGGTGTTTTAAAATAAAAATGTGTATTTTTCATGTGACATAAATAAGGTTTGCATGTTAACGGTAAGCAAAAAATAAAATAAAACGTTTAAAGAGGAGAGGAATGAGATATTTAGGACTGTTTAAAGTTAACTAGAGGTTAATGAAGAGCTAATAGGTGGTAATTTTTCTTTTTGCTTAGGTATGCTTCTGCTAACTGCAACAAAACCAAAAGGTTACACTATAATTAGCTGTTGCTGACAGCTAATCACTGTGTAATTAAATCAATACCTTACATTTATCATATGTTATTACAAACTGTCAAGCTAGCTCTACATGTTTAGATGTTAAATCAATTGATTCCTCCATCCACAAAAAAACAGCGTGTATGGAGGAATCTCCCTTCCAGCTATAGTATTCAGACAGCCGCAGCAATATATCACAGCTTACCAATCATTAGATAGTTTAGATGTACTAGCAATTATACTAACAAATTGAAGTGGAACTCCAGTTAATACTTTATAAGCAGTGACAGCAAAGAGTTTGTTCCTAGTGGGATAAAGGTTTTACATATATAGAAAAAAGCTGAGCATTGTATGCACCCCTATCAGTGGTAAATGGGTTGTCTCATCCCTCTAACGGCTACATCTGCAAGTGAGCTTGTTCTTATAAAAAACAACAGGCTTACTGGCTAGATCACCAGATGAAAATAAAGGAAAGCAAGACAAAAAAGAGAACTAATGCAGCTATCACATCCAAGGAATTGGCATGCTGCAATATAATAAATGTTTGATTTTGGATTTAATACTGCTTTAACACTACAGTGACTTCCACATAGTGGAATATGCAGTTCAGTTTTTGGCACCAGTTCTCAAAAAGGATATCGGGGAACTGGAGAAAGTGCAGAGAAGGGCAACCAAACTGATAAGAGGCATGGAGGAGCTCAGCTATTAGGAAAGATTAGAGAAACTGAGTTTATTCTCTCTTAAGAAGAGGAGATTAAGGGGGGATATGATCAACATGTACAAATATATAAGGGGTCCATATAGTGAACTTGGTGTTGAGTTATTCACTTTACGGTCAACACAAAGGACAAGGGGGCACTCTTTACGTCTAGAGGAAAAGTGATTATATCTCCAAAAATACGGAAAGGTTTCTTCACAGTAAGAGCTGTGAAAACGTGGAATAGACTCCCTCCATAGGTGGTTCTGGCCAGCTCAGTAGATTGCTTTAAGAAAGGCCTGGATACTTTCCTAAATGTACATAATATAACTGGGTTGTAACATTTATAGGTAAAGTTGATCCAAGAAAATCCAATTGCCTCTCGGGGGATCAGGAAGGATTTTTTTCCCCTGCTGTAGCATATTGGATCATGCTCTGCTGGGGTTTTTCGCCTTCCTCTGGATCAACTGTGGGTATAGAATTGGGTATATGGGATTGTATGATATTATTATATTTATATATTTTTTTATGGTTGAACTGGATGGACTTGTGTCTTTTTTCAACCAGACTAACTATGTAACTAACTATGTAACCATGTAGTAATACAAGGGGGTTACAGCACAGTGAGCATAACTTATTGGCAGGAAGTACAGTACCTTCATTCATCCCATCCCTGCCCTTTTTAACCACTTAACGACCGCTCACTGTATATATACGTCGGCACAATGGCACCGACAGGCACAATCACGTAGAGTGTACGTGATTGCCTTTGTACAGTTGGGGGGTCCAATCGGACCCCCCTTCTGTACAGTGAGCGGTCGGAATTCGTCTGGGAGCGTTCCGAGATGGGGGGGCGGCCGTTCGATTCTGGCCACCCCCCCGCGATCGCTCCCGGCGAATGAGAATGCCCCCTCTGCCTGTATAATGTAAACACAGGCAGAGGAAGCAGGAGGAAGTGATGTCATCTCTTGTGCGGCGCTCACATATACCGAGCGCCGTACAAGAGAAGACATCAAGGTTAGTGCACAAACACTACACTAACACCAGCACACATAGGCACATAAATTGCCCCCCAGGCCCCCCAGATCACCCCCCAGCCCCCAGTCACAGTGTCACTGATTGCAGTGACCATGTATTTACTGATCACTGCAATCAGTGACATTTGTGACTGTAAAAGTGTCACTACAGTTTAGTTTTAGGTCCAGTGTAGCCCCCTAACCCCCCCTAATAAAGGTTTAACCCCTTGATCACCCCCCAGATAACTCTTTCACCCCCTAGCACCGCCGTCGCTAAGCGATCATTTTTCTGATCGCTGTCTTAGCGTCGGTGATGCAGATCGGTAGCCAGTATTTTTTTTTACGTTCGCCGCAGGTTTTTATAGCGTCAGGTACCCCCATAAATTATCTAATAAAGGTTTAACCCCCTTGATCGCCCCCCAGGTAACCCTTTCACCCTCTATCACCACTGTCGCTAAGCGATCATTTTTCTGATCGCTGTCTTAGCGTCGGTGATGCAGATCGGTAGCCAGTAATTTTTTTAGGTTCGCCGCAGGTTTTTATAGCGTCAGGTACCCCCATAAATTATCTAATAAAGGTTTAACCCCCTTGATCGCCCCCCAGGTAACCCTTTCACCCCCTATCACCACTGTCACTAAGCGATCATTTTTCTGATCGCTGTCTTAGCGTCGGTGATGCAGATCGGTAGCCAGTAATTTTTTTTAGGTTCGCCGCAGGTTTTTATAGCGTCAGGTACCCCCATAAATTATCTAATAAAGGTTTAACCCCCTTGATCGCCCCCCAGGTAACCCTTTCACCCCCTATCACCACTGTCGCTAAGCGATAATTTTTCTGATCGCTGTCTTAGCATCGGTGATGCAGATCGGTAGCCAGTATTTTTTTTTTAGGTTCGCCGCAGGTTTTTATAGCGTCAGGTACCCCCATAAATTATCTAATAAAGGTTTAACCCCCTTGATCGCCCCCCAGGTAACCCTTTCACCCCCTATCACCACTGTCGCTAAGCGATCATTTTTCTGATCGCTGTCTTAGCGTCGGTGATGCAGATCGGTAGCCAGTAATTTTTTTTAGGTTCGCCGCAGGTTTTTATAGCGTCAGGTACCCCCATAAATTATCTAATAAAGATTTAACCCCCTTGATCGCCCCCCAGGTAACCCTTTCACCCCCTATCACCACTGTCGCTAAGCGATCATTTTTCTGATCGCTGTCTTAGCGTCGGTGATGCAGATCGGTAGCCAGTATTTTTTTTTAGGTTCGCCGCAGGTTTTTTTAGCGTCAGGTACCCCCATATATTATCTAATAAAGGTTTTAACCCCCTAATTGCCCCTAGTTAACCCTTTCACCAGTGATCATCATATAAGTGTTACGGGTGACGCTGGTTAGTTAGTTTGCTTTTTATAGTGTCAGGGCACCCGCCGTATATAACCCAATAAAGGTTTAACCCCCTGATCGCCCGGCGGGTGATATCAATTAGGTTTTAGCGTCAGAGAGGGTCTGCGTCACACCCCAGGCAGCGTCAGGTTAGTGCCAGTAACGCTAACACCCACGCGTGAAGCATACACCCTCCTTAGTGGTATAGTATCTGAACAGATCAATATCTGATCTGATCAGATCTATACTAGCGTCCCCAGCAGTTTAGGGTTCCCAAAAATGCAGTGTTAGCGGGATCAGCCCAGATACCTGCTAGCACCTGCGTTTTGCCCCTCCGTCCAGCCCAGGCCACCCAAGTGCAGTGTCGATCGATCACTGTCACTTGCAAAACACAACACACATAACTGCAGCGTTCGCAGAGACAGGCCTGATCCCTGCGACTCCAGTGCTGTAGGAGGTGATTTCACCACCACAGTTAAAAAAAAAGCAAATATGCCGAAGCATTGGGGCAGCAGGGGCGGAGGAGCGATTTTGCTCCTAATGCCGCGTACATACGGTCGAAATTCCGACGGAGGCTTGCCCGTGGAAAAGTCTGACCATGTGTGTGCGGCATAACTTTTTTGCGGGAGGATGCCCCCATGCTTCGGCATATATAAATGGTGCATGTATGCCCATCATTAGAAGTGGGTGGATGAAGGGCGGTATTCTAATGGTGGGCATACCCACCCGATCAATCTCTTTTTTCGTTCAGCCAACTGGCTGCATGAAAAAAAACGATTACAATACATGTCCAACAAGGACCAGCAACGTACTGGTATGTTGCTGGACTTTGAATGGTTATACCAGATTGATGCCTGCGGGTTTAGGTATCATCTTGGTATCATTCTTTTCAGTCAGCGGCCGGCTTTCATGTAAAAGCAATCCTAGTGGCTAATTAGCCTCTGGACTGCTTTTACAAGCAGTGGGAGGGAATGTCCCCCCCCCGGATATAAAAAGCGCCATTGGGAAATTGGAAAAGCATTTTATCACACCGATCTTGGTGTGGTCAGATGCTTTGAGGGCAGAGGAAAGATCTAGGGTCTAGACCCCAGTTTTTTCAAAAAAAGAGTACCTGTCACTACCTATTGCTATCATAGGGGATATTTACATTCCCTGAAATAACAATAAAAATCATAAAAAAAAATAAATATGGAAGGAACAATTTAAAAATAAAATAAAAAAGCAAAATTAATAATAAAAAAAAAAAAAAAAAAAGCACCCCTGTCCTGCCCTGCTCTTGCCCAATGGCAAACGCAAGCGTCGGTCTGGCGTCATTTGTAAACAGCAATTGCACCATGCATGTGAGGTATCACCGCGAAGGTCAGATCGAGGGCAGTAATTTTAGCAGTAGACCTCCTCTGTAAATCTAATGGGGTAACCTGTAAAGGCTTTTAAAGGCTTTTAAAAATGTCTGTAGTTTGTCGCCAATGCGCGTTTGTGCGAAATTTTAAAGCATGTCGTGTTTGGTATCTATGTACTCGGCCTAAGATCATCTTTTTTATTTCATCAAACATTTGGGCAATATAGTGTGTTTTAGTGCATTAAAATTAAAAAAAGTGTATTTTTTCCCCAAAAAAATGCGTTTGAAAAATCGCTGCGCAAATACTGTGTAGAAAAAAAAAATGCAACACCCACCATTTTATTCTGTAGGGCCTTTGCTTTAAAAATATATATAATGTTTGGGGGTTCAACATAATTTTCTTGCAAAAAAAAATATGTTTTCATGTAAACAAAAAGTGTCAAAAAGGGCTTTGTCTTCAAGTGGTTAGAAGAGTGGATGTAAGCTTCCTAATGTTGTGTATAAAATGCCAGAACAGTTCAAAACCCCCCCAAATGACCCCATTTTGGAAAGTAGACACCCCAAGCTATATACTGAGAGGCATGTCGAGTCCATGGAATATTTTATATGTTGACACAAGTTGCGGAAAAAATAATTTATTTTTTTTTTTTTGCACAAAGTTGTCACTAAATGATATATTGCTCAAACATGCCATGGGCATATGTGGAATTACACCCCAAAATACATTCTGTTGCTTCTCCTGAGTACGGGGATACCACATGTGTGAGACTTTTTGGGAGCCTAGCCGCGTACGGGACCCCAAAAACCAAGCACCGCCTTCAGGCTTTCTAAGGGTGTCAATTTTTGATTTCACTTCTCACTGCCTATCACAGTTTCGGAGGCCATGGAATGCCCAGATGGCACAAAACCCCCCCAAATGACCCCATTTTGGAAAGTAGACACCCCAAGCTATTTGCTGAGAGGTATTGTGAGTATTTTGCAGATCTCGCTTTTTGTCACAAAGTTTTGAAAATTGAAAAAAAAATATATATATATATTTTCTTTCTTCATTTTCAAAAACAAATGAGAGCTGTAAAATACTCACCATGCCTCTCAGCAAACAGCTTGGGGTGTCTACTTTCCAAAATGGGGTCATTTGGGGGGGTTTGTGCTATTTTGGCATTTTATGGCCTTCGAAACTGTGATAGGTAGTGAGGAGTCAAATCAAAAATTTGTGCCTAGAAATCCTGAAGGCGGTGCTTGGTTTTCGGGGTCCCGTACGCGGCTAGGCTCCTAAAAAGTCCCACACATGTGGTATCCCCGTACTCAGGAGAAGCAGCAAAATGTATTTTGGGGTGCAATTCCACATATAACCATGGCATGTGTGAGCAATATATCATTTAGTGACAACTTTTTGTAATTTTTTATTTTTTTGTCATTATTCAATCACTTGGGACAAAAAAAAAAAATATTCAATGGGCTCAACAGGCCTCTCAGCAATTTCCTTGGGGTGTCTACTTTCTAAAATGGGGTCATTTGGGGGGGTTTTGTGCTATTTTGGCATTTTATGGCCTTCAAAACTGTGATAGGTAGTGAGGAGTGAAATCAAAAATTTGCGCCCTTAGAAATCCTGAAGGCGGTGCTTGGTTTCCGGGGTCCCGTACGTGGCTAGGCTCCTAAAAAGTCCCACACATGTGGTATCCCCGTACTCAGGAGAAGCAGCAGAATGTATTTTGGGGTGCAATTCCACATATAACCATGGCATGTGTGAGCAATATATCATTTAGTGACAACTTTTTGTAATTTTTTTTTTTTTTTTTTTTTTTGTCATTATTCAATCACTTGGGAAAAAAAAAAAAATATTCAATGGGCTCAACATGCCTCTCAGCAATTTCCTTGGGGTGTCTACTTTCCAAAATAGGGTCATTTGGGGGGGTTTTGTACTGCTCTGCCATTTTAGCACCTCAAGAAATGAGATAGGCAGTCATAAATTTAAAGCTGTGTAAATTCCAGAAAATGTACCCTAGTTTGTAGACGCTATAACTTTTGCGCAAACCAATAAATATACGCTTATTGACATTTTTTTTACTAAAGACATGTGGCTAAATACATTTTGGCCTAAATGTATGACTAAAATTGAGTTTATTCGATTTTTCTTATAACAAAAAGTAGAAAATATCATTTTTTTTCAAAATGTTCGGTCTTTTTCCGTTTATATCGCAAAAAATAAAAATCGCAGAGGCAATCAAATACCATTAAAAGAAAGCTCTATTTGTGGGAAGAAAAGGACGCAAATTTCGTTTCGGTACAACATTGCATGTCCGCACAATTTACAGTTAAAGCAGCGCAGTGCAAAATTCTGAAATCACCTTTGGTCCTTTAGCTACCAAATGGTTCGGGGCTTAAGTGGTTAATTACTAACCAGCACTATGTAGTTGAAATGGAGATGTGTGGTCCTAAATCTACAACACATGAGATACTAAAGAGATGTAGCCACTTATTAACCCTTACATAATCATAGCAAATACCATAAATAAAATAGCATACTATTAAGAACATGGGCATATAGTGCCAATATGGGACAAAAAGACACAGCTGAAGATCAAATGAGCTATGGACCAATGTCCAGTGATGCATTTCCACAATGGGAAAATTCACAAAGTCTAGGAGGGTGGACAGCACCAGCAGCCATCTGTGCAAGCAGACATGTGTGTTCCCAAACAAACACCCAAATAAACAAATGTAGCACCCTCCTAAATAGGTGCTAGGATTAGTTAGATGTAGTGCTGGGTCAATGTGTTCAGTGGAGCTGTATTTTTGTTTGTTAGGTAAATTAGCTTGCCTCACTGTAACCAGTGTGGCTGCAATTGTTGTGTCAGGTAAATTTAGCTGTGCTCGCTGTAATTAGTGCAGCTACATGTGATTACTTAGGTCTGCTCCGTGTTTCAGCTGCTACTGGTTTGCCTTTTTCCTCTACTTTCCAGAGACCTGGAACATATGTGTGAAGCAATGCAAATAGCAGCATGAATATTTCTACAGCCTTGGCCAGTCCCGGGGTGAGTGGCCCTGAAAGCTGCTGGGAGCCTGTATAAACACTCTGCAACACTTCTAGGTTTTTCCTGAAGAGGGGAAGTCCAGCCTGGAGGGCTTGCTGCCCTCCAGGGCAACACTGCCATGTGCTTGCTGTTCATGAGGTGGGCAACCCGAGGGCCGGTATGCCGAAGTTACAGAGAGCTGACTGAGGAGCTGTCTGTCGAAGATCTAGTCTTGTATCATTGGAGAAAGGTGTTACATGGAAGTTGGAAGTAGGCAACCAACTGTCCCTGGACATTTTGTGAGTACAGACTGCTGAGAGATCTTAGAGGCTTCTGGGCTGGAGGCACGCCTCTTGTTCTAGAGTCAGCTGTGTGTGTGTTTGACCAAAGGGGCCATTGGATGGTTTCCTGAGGAGCTCAGTCTATCTAGTTCTTTGTGAAGGGCTCTGCTCTTGGTGCTCTAAAGAAAAAAGCCTGCTTTTAACTGCTTCTACTTCAAGCCAAGTCCACAGTTTGCTATTGCATAGGCTTCTGCTTCAAATTTACAGAAAGGAGTTCACTGTCCTCAACGTGTACATAGTTCTCTTTTTGGGGTATCCCACCCAATTCCCTCAACCCAATCCCAGTTTCTCCAAAATTAAAAACAACAAAAAGAACACCTTTAGACTGGTTATTGAGCCATAGAGTGACTGTGACCTTGTGCCTGGCTGTGGAGCAATCTACTGAGGAAAAGAACTTGAGCAATTTCCAGTGACTCATTTGGGGGGGTAGCGCTACACAACTTATGTATACTTAATAGCGTTGTATCTGTTTCTCTGTGCTTTTCTCTGTGCTTTTCTGTTTTTTTTATTCTTTATACATTTTCCAAAGTCTTGTAGTTAGTATAATTTTGGCTCATACAATTCTTCAAATAGATGGAACAGATATAGCTGTAGCTCCGCCCCTACCCACCTCCGAGCAACGTCCCTTGGTTCCATCCCCTACCCACCTCCCAGTGCCGCCCCTTTTAGACAATACAGAACCAATTATCATTTTGTTGTGCTAAGTAATTTGTATGGAATTTGGTTTCCCCTTCAGCCAGCAACAATAGATCCCCCAAACAATGTACCACCCACAACAACCCCCCCCAGCAACAATAGATCCCCCTAACAATGTACCACTTACAACAACCCCCCCCCCAGAAACAATAGATCCCCCTAACAATGTACCGCCCACAACAAAATCCCCCCCCAGCAACAATAAACTCCCGGCAGCATCAACAGATCTCCGCACAGCCAGCATTAATAGACTCTCTGGCAGCCATCAACAATAGACCCCTCCCCCAACAGTAGATCTCCTTCAGCAACAACTGACCCCCCAACAACAATAGGTCCCCCACCAGCAACACTAGACCTCCTCAGCAACAGTAGACCCCCCTGCAAAAATAGATCCCCTACAGCTAGAATAGATCCGCCAGCAGTGAGCATCAATACCCTGCAGCACACCCCAGCACCCCTTGACATTACATACAGTCAGTCCAGGAGGTGCCGGGACTGCGTTCCCCCGTGTTCCCGCTGAAAAAAAGCCCTGCATAAGCATATACAAAGAGATTTATAGTGTGTGGAACTAAGTGTACAACGGTGAGGATGGCAGCTCAGGTTCCATACATCCTAAGGGGTTTAAGCACAGCTACAACTCTTCCACCTGCAGCCGTTAAATCAGTGGTTGGATACAAACCTGTGATGAGAGATATATGGATGTTGCTCTTTCTGATCCCTTTTTCTGAAACGCCTGGTTGCCTGAATGTCAATCATGTAAAATATCTTCAATAAATTCTGAAACACAGACCCACATGTATGCAGAGCAGAAGTTCTGATTCTTGATCCAGGACACCATGACGCACATGCAGCTAGAATTCATGGAAGGAAGTTACAGCAATATAAACCTACACATTTCTCTTAGGGTAGATTGCTTATTCAGTAATTATCGGTTGTCTGGATGTCAAGCTGATCTAATGCCTTTAATATTTTCCAACCCACTGACCTGGAACTAATATAAGGATTAAGAATTCTGACTTTACTTTGACTTTCTCATTTTAATGCTTTTTGCAGTTTGGCGATTGAGTAGGTATTAGAGCAGAGTCAGAGACACCCAGGTAACTAGAATTTTCAGAAGCAATGGAAGCAGGGCCTTATTTATACTTTCTCCTACATGATTTGATGGTATCGTACTAATAGGATTAGACATCATAATCACCAAAAGCACAATTTTGGAGAGACAAATTGCCCACTCTGCATCACAAAACCTAGAGCTGACTAGAAGAGTAAAGCTGGCCATACATTATACAATTTTCTTATTTAATTTTTTTTAGATTTACCTTCAACAATGTATTGGTTATATGGTTTTGGTAAATCTAAAGAAAAATTGTACAAGAAAATTGCAGCTTACGGCAGTTATAAGATGGTGCACTTTTTTCTCTTCAACCACCAGTTTTAGGAAAGGAAATCCCCCATCAACACAGTCAGTGTTGATAAGGGAATAGAGCGATTTTCTTTCCTAAATGCATCCTATGAAGCTATTGCATTTTCCCGGCGGGTCACGGAGAGCCGTCTCTGCCAGGAGAAGGTAGTGATTATGGCTAGCGGCTACAACCATTGGCAATAATTGCTTGAAAATCCGACATGCTGATTGTACCCAAGTCTATTGACCAATCAACTTGGTTACAATCAGCCTACCCAAACATGATGGCCGGCTTTAGTCTGCTAGTAGTTCAGTGCTAGGTGATGCATTGGCGGAACCTCTTGGCTTATTAAAAATCGGTTCCTAAATGGATGCCCTATGTTTCCCTCACGATACAATTTTTCCAAAAAAGTAAGTTACAGATTTCAGGTCTGTCCTGAGAATTCATAGACAGCAATTCATTACTGCTATGAGCTATGGGGGCACAGCTAGCTATGTCATGTGTAGCCTTGGCTGGAAAGCCCCTTTAACTGACAATTACTTATGCAAAACTGTACCCAAATCCAAGGAGCACCTTTAAGCTTTCAAGGGGTACAAACTACACATCTGATTTCCTGAATACATATCACATTTTCAGAGGCCTTGAAGTACTGTACCAGGACAGTAGAATCTGTTCAATGGCAATGTGCTTGCGTATGAGCATAGTGAAAAAATAAATGTGTAAAGACAGCCTCTCAGAACAGCGAGGCTGGTCCTGGAATGCTTAAAGGATAAGTTCACCTTTGGGGACATGTTACATGTTCACACTTCTGCAGCCTCCCCCGACCCCCCCCTTCCTGTGACAGTGGGTCAGGGATCTTCTTCCCACACACCCACTGTCAGAATTTGAAAGGAGCTCTCTATTCACAGAGTTCTGTAAATGAGTGCCTAAAAGCACCATCAGCCTTTGCGGCTGATGGTTTGTACATTTTTAATGAGTAGAAGGGCTCTGGTTAGAGTCTTTGTAGTTCATTGAGCTTCCTGGACTAAAGTAACAGCCTGCCCATGTTGGAGGTACAAGCAGACAGCTACCCTGACAGTCTGCAAGAGCCTGACATTGCGCCCGCCATTTGCTGATTGTAATGATTTGCAAGCTCCTAAGAAAAAATAATTAAATGCACATTTTTCTACCTGCAAAAAATGTGCATTTGTTATTTTTTTTATTAAAGGTGAATTGATCCTTATAGCAAGCCTGGGAATAGTGTAGTTAAAATTTCCATGTCATAAAACATTTATAAAAGTTTTCAACAGGCTTTCTTATGGTTGCAATTGGCCATCATAAAGGCATACATAAGCAATGCCCATTTGTGTCTGGCCCAACTTCCTAAAACTGATCTTTTCATACAACCCAGCACTGAAAATCTATTAATTTTCCATAAACCTTGATATGATAAAATTACAGACATAAAAAGTATCAGTTTGATACTATATACAGTATATGTATACCATAATGTAAAGCAGGCTGATTAGGCACATTACAACTCCTATGGAGAATAAATATAAGATCAATATCATGTTTGATATCTATCAAATCAAGATTTCATTCTATTCAATAATACATTGTAAAATATAGTCATCTGGAAGCATTGATACAGTTAGAAAACAAGAATTGAGGGAGGGTATACTGAAATATCATAAACCCTTCTGCACTCCTCCCTCCAACTCCTCAGCTGTCTTGATAGGTTGAGAATTTGCTCAGTGACACCCTTTAAAAGGTTCACAAAAAGCTGATGCTTTTTGGAGCTGATAGCGCTCTGCATGCAGGCAGCCCATGGAAAGTGAATGAGTATGCATTAGCTATAAAAACTCATCCACACAGCCAAGTTTGTCAGGTAGGCAGGAATGGGTGCATGGACACAGATTCACTGGCTCTGTGTCCAGGTCCATGCACCCATCCATGAGTACTTGCGAAACTCTGCTGTGCAAGTGAGTCTGTACAGGAAGAGTCATCTATTTCTTGTTGATTCTTGAATTTGAGATTATTAGTAGGGTGAATTAAATAAGGCATTTTGGTTTTACAATGGTGGTCTGTACTCATTTTCAGAATTTTTTTTTTTTGTATGTAGACCTACCGGGCATTTCATAGTACATGTGGATCAAATACAGATAAAGCATTAAAGTGGAAAAATTTAGCTGCTGTGCAATATGTTGGGTGTTTTGAGAGATTTTCATCAGATTTGAAATGTTACATCACAGGTGTATAGGTCTAAGGCCTCGTACACATGACCGAGTTTCTCGGCAAGAACCAGCAAGAAACTTGCTGGCAGAGATGTCTTGCCGAGAAACTCGTTCGTGTGTATGGTTTCTCGTTGAGAAAACCGACAAGTAACCTCGACGAGAAAATAGAGAACCTGCTCTCTATTTTCTCGTCGAGATTCTCGTCGGCATGTTTCTCGACGAGAAAAGTGAGTGTGTGTACACTTACCTGTCCTCCCGGAAGCCCGCGCATGTTCGAAATGAATTCGACGCATGCGCGGTAGCTTCCTAGGCATACGTAGGGTATACCAAGATGGCGGCGACGGCATCGAATGTGACGAGCGCCTGCTCGTCGTAGTCGATGACGTCACCGCGTACGCTCCATTCAAAGAACCACAGGTTCTTTGAATCGAGCGTGTGTACACTCGGCCGGGACAATTTTCTTGTCCAAGAATCTCGTCGAAAAAAACGACATGTTTTTTTCGACGAGAATCTCAGCCGTGTGTACGAGGCCTGACATTGGGGTCATCTGTAAAGGAGATGGAGATAGATAGAAGCATGATCTGACTATGTGAATGTCTATTTTTGAGCATGAACAGCTTGTATGAGAATAGATAGCAAAATATCTTTCATTGCATTCTGATATTTCCAAACATCGAATAAGTTCTCTATGATTAAAAAGGTTTGTAAAGTCATACTACTGGATGCAGTACTATACAGTTGGCTGTCAGGGATAATGTTAAAGTCTCCACATATTTTTAGGGAACCTTGACGATTATTGATCAGCTTTCTCAGAAGCTTGTTGATGAAATTGATTTGTTGTGAATTTGGTTAATATATGTTCATCAAAGTATATGGTTCATTGTTTATGAAGCAGATCAAAATAAATGAATGCCGATGGGGTTTGAAATGGATTCTCAAAGGTGAACAGAAACTGAATTTTTAACAGCAGTTGTGACCCCTTCTTTTTGTGCAGGTCTACTGGCAATTGTACATAGTGAAAGTCTTTATGTGTGCATTTAAGTGTGTTTTCTTTATACAAAATGTGTCTCTTGCACACATAGGATATCACATTTGGCATTGAGGGAATCTTTCTAGAGTGTCAATATTTTATTAAGGTGGCTTAAGCCCTTTGGCATTAATGGATAAAATCATTAAACACAAAATGCAGCTGAGATATTGTGTCTAATAGGAGTATTGCAGACTTAAGAGTTCCAAAATAGGCATGTAGTCATGTAGTATGAAAGCTCACATACAAGGGGTCCCACACAGGAAACATTGAAGAAGCACATTTTCTGGCAGCACTTTCTGTACTTGTGAATAACACAAAAAGTAAAAATAATAGCACTGAATATAAGAACCTGAAGCAATAAACAGTCATAATAACTGTGACTTAGAGGTGGGTCAATGTGCAGTAAGAAACAGCACAATATCATGAAGAAAGTGCAACAGTTAGTGAGTGCAGCCTTCATGGTATCACCAGATCAGCTTGTGGTTAATGCTTTGGTAGCAAGATTTGGATGTATGTTTGCAGGTCACAGTTTTGTACTATGGGGAATCTCTTCTAGGGGTAGGTGTAGATAAGTGTGATGGAATGATATCCCAGGCTTTCAGGATAGAAAGGCCTTCTTTTAGGTTGTTCACCATGTGGGTTGATCCATTTCTATAAAGTATAAGTTCAATGGAACATCCATAATGATAAGGAGTTTTGTGATTCCTGAGGGTCTGGATAATAGGAGGAATTGATTGCAAAACCTGTTGACTGCGGGGAGCCAACAGATGGATCGTGACCATGGCTCTGCCTCCCCCCTAGTCTCCGCCACTCTTGTTCACTGCAGAACGCTGAGCAGGAGGCAGCATAGTGCTGGATAGAGGGCGGTGGGGCAGGAGCTGCCACATTGATTGGTTGCTAGGCAGTCCTAGCAACCAATCACCAGCTTGTTATGAAATGTTAACTCCGGAAGCCCCAGCTTCCACTTTCCACCCAGCACTATGCCGTTTTCTGATCTCCTCTCTACTGAACACACGCTGGCAGATAGGAATGCTACCTACACAGTGCTGTGTATGTGGGGAGGGTGATGTGAAGGGGCAGAGGACACTGCATTGGGTGGGTACAGAAGAACTACGTCTTTTTATTCTGAGCTTGATAAAAAAATAAAAATTTTTAGGGTGCCGCCTAGTACCCCCCAGGGATCTTTGCTTTCCTCCATGTTGTCCAGGTAGATCTCAACTTCCAAAGGTTGCCTACCCCATGGCTAAATTATTGTAGAACTAGAGTTTAAAATATTGTTCAGGAAGAGCTTTACTGATTTTCTGGAAACCTCTAAGGTTTTTCTTGCATGAAAGAAATGCATTTGCATAAGAACATCACATGGTATTTTGTCAGGAAGATGTGGTGGTTTGGGGTCACAGTGAATTCTATAAATAATAATTTCAGAGGGAGAATTGTCAGGGAGGACTTAGAGCCGGTTCACACAGGGGCGTCCTGGGATCCAACTTCAAGTCGCCCCAAGTCGCACGGTTTAGAAAAGTAATGGAAGTGAATGGAGCCGTCTTAATGTACACTACTGCAGTCGCTCCGACTTCAGAAAAGGTTCCTGTACTACTTCAATCCGACTTCTAGGTGACTTGTACCCATTGATTTCAATGGAAATTGCCTCCAAGTCGGATCCCCTGTCTTAACTGAAGCAACTTTCCAGGAAGTAAAAATAGTTTTCCAGGCAAACCCCTCCCTCCCCCTTCCTCCCACAGAGCTGATTATTGTTTGATTGGCCACTGGAAAGTCGCCTGTCCTGGAGGCAACTTGAAGTTGCCTTGTAAGTTGCCTGGTGTCGCGCTGTGATTCATGCTCAAGTCGTGTCCAAGTTGCCTCCCAAAGTCGCGCTGGAAGTCGTGTTGCGCCTGTGTGAACTGGCTCTTAGTGATACTAAAGTCTTTTTTCTTGAAAAATAACAAACATGTTATACTTACCTCCTCTGTGCAGTGGTTTTGCACAGAGCAGCCCAGATCCTCCTCCTCTCGGATCCCTCACCTGTGCTTCTGGCCCCTACCCCTTGCCGGGGGCCCAACAGCAAGCAGCTTGCTATGGGGGTACCTGAGCCGAGCCACTGCTCTGTGTGTCCATTCAAACACGGAGCCACGTTTCGGCCCACCCCCTCTCTCTCCTCATTGACTCATTGACTTTTATTGACAGCAGCGGGAGCCAATGGTGCGGCGCTGCCCTCTCAGCCAATGAGGAGGGAGAGTCCCGAGCAGCAGAGACACTCTTGCAACATCGTTGGATCGAGATGGGCTCAGGTAAGTATTAGGGGGGCTGAGGGGGGGGTGCTGTATCGCACAGATGTTTTTTTATCTTAATGTATAGAATGCATTAAAATAAAAAACCTTCTGACTTTACAACCACTTTAAGAGGAACTCCAGTCTTGGCAAAAAAAATGTAAAGTCAGCAGCTACAAATACTGTAGCTGCTGACTTTTATTGTAAGGACACTTATTTGTCCAGGGATCCAGCGTTGTCAGCACCCCAAGCTGATTTATCATTTGGCTTTAGGTGCAGGCGCCAGCATCTTCACTAAGGGAAACCGACATGAACTCACCTTAGCATGTCCTGGTTGTGGTTTTGACACGTGGGGCCTTGCTTTAAATGGGCTGCTTGCAGTGGGTCTGGATGGTGCAGGTAATGCTGGTGGAGAAGGACTCCCATGGCTGCCAAACTTACAAACCAGGGATGAACCCCCAATTAAAAAAGGGAACCAACCAAACAGACTTGGCAAGAACATCAAACACAATAGTACTCACTTATAAAGGAGTTGAATATACCTAAGGTTTTAAAAGGAGAGTGCAGAGTCAAATACAAAAGTGTGCCACACTCCTCCAGTCTATTACATGTTTGGGCTGGAGGATTGTTGCATGCTTTTTTATTTGACTCTGCCCTTTCCTATTTTGGGACCTTGATAGCCCTATCTTCTCCTGGGAATATTTATTTCCATTATAATTGGGCACCATTGGGTTTGATGTTTTTGTCAGAACTGGTTAGTTGGCTCCCTTTTTATGTGGGGGTCCCCCTCTGATTTGTTGGAGGTTATGTGTGGTGTATGTGCCTTTCCAGGACATGTAAGATATCATTGCTTTTATTCATACTGGATATATTTTCTGATCACCCATCTCCTGATAAAGCTCTTTAGCAAAATATGTTGAGATAAGGATGCCATCTTCATTAATGCTGAAGCAGGGGATGCTGCTCCACCAGCATCCCCTGCACCAGCTCTATAGTGAAACATGTTGAGATGAGAAGGCCATCTTCATTAAGATGCCAGCATAATTTGTATTGTGACAATTATATATCTATTTGGAGTCACACTTTGAAAGTCACATTTCTTGTTATTTTGTTTCTTTATTATGGATTTTGGAGGGTTGTGGTGTGACTTTATGGCTGATGTATTCCCAGGCTTTCCTCAATGCATTCCTGAAATAAGCATGCCAATCCAGGGCTCTGATTTAGGCTTTTTCACTCAAGTGGTAGTGTTTACCACTCCTCTGAAAAGCAATCTGTGGTAGACTGCTTTTCAGAGGATGGTGAAGGGAGGTTAACAGGTGACAATACTTCCACCTCCTGATGCTTGTTCCTTTTCTTTTTTTTTCTGAATGGAAATTTTACATTGCAGGACCACACCACAACTGCGAGCCAATGTTTGGCTCATGGTGGTGGCATATCTCCATTCCCTTACATGAGAGCTTTTGACAGGAGATGCTGCCAATCAAACTCTGCATGCAGCTTTAAAATGGCCACGGCAATGTGTACTCCTTTGATCGGAACCATGTGTGCTTAAACGTGGGCAGCTGGGGACAGTGATGTATTGTGTTTTTGTGCTGCCCTAGGCAAGACTAAAATCGTGCACCCCCCCCCATCTAAATGTTTCCCACACCTTAATGTTTAAAATTTACCCCTTCATCCGTCTTAATACTTTTATTCTTCCATTACTGAAGCCCCCAGGTCTCTTTTCTGGCAGGCAGACTGGTGGACGGTCCCCTGACCACTCCCCCATCACCACATATATTATTCACTGCCCCCCCATCACCCCATGTATTATATATATATACACTGTCCCCCCACATCACCCCATGTATTTTATATTCACTGACCCCCATATATTACCTATACATTGACCCCCATGTATTATGTATACACTAACCCCCCATCACCCCATGTATTAATGTATAATATATATAGACTGATCCCCCCCATGTATTATATATACACTGACTGACCCCCTCCCATGTTGACCCCCCCCCCCATGTATGAAGCACAGAGCAGACAGAAAGATCTGGGTGAATATCTGTAATGATGAGTGTATGTGTCCCCCCCGTGGACTGTCCCTCTCCCTGGATATGTAATGAGGTGTCCCAGATGTGGTAGAAGTGCTGCACTCCAGATAAACTTCCTCCCTTATCTCATTCAATCCCAGCCTGACAGAAAACGTATCACTCCGGGTGTAAATCGTGCCATCCCCATCCTACCTGATCAGATCATCCCACACAAAGGACCAATGCTGTCCAGGCTGCATGCACACACATAAAACTTCTGCAGCTCGGAGAGAGGGTGAGGAGACTCTACACTGAATGCCTCTGCTCGCCTGCTGCCCTCCAGTGATTTTTAGGTTGCATTGCAAATGCTGCACTGCTGCTGCCACATACTTTACATGTCTCCATATTTTGGTCCCCCTGACGAGCTGTACACGTGACCATTGCATCTGGTGCAGTGAGGCAGGAGAACATGATCAGGCGTGGGACTTTTCTGCACCCCTCTAGATGTTGCGCCCGGGGCGCCAGTCCCAGCAGCCCCCCCACGCTACACCACTGGTGTCACCTCCCTGAAAAGTGCCTTGTTTGCCTCGGGCTAGATACGCCCCTGGCTGCGGGTGATAAAAACACAGAGCAACTACCTATTTTTTACAACCCCCTAGCCACCTGCGTGAATAGAGCCCTAAGCTTGTATCCTGACAGGTTTCCTGTAAATATTTGTTTATCTGTTTCATGTAGCTTGCACATGATTTTTATATCTATACATTTATAGAAAATGAATACTTTAACTTCAGAGCAGAGGATTCTAGGAATTCCTTATAATGTGATGATTCTGTTTTTATTGAACAGGATGTTAGAGGTCCGTGTTTCAGCTAAAGATCATTGTATCGCAGAATCACACACTGAATGCATAAAACATTTAAAATCCTTTTAAAAGTAAAACAGATGCTTAAGTCATAAATCATAATTTAATGATACCCATTCAGGATCTGCACCAGTCAGCCAGATACCAATTACTAAAAAATATGACATTATACTTCCTCTCTCACCATATAAACTAGGAGTGTTATAGCCTGCATATCACCATGGAATTACTGGTTTGCAATTTTTAGGACATATACCATATATCAATGCATTTTATTAAAATTGTACAACTTTTTTATACTTTAAAAATTAGCATGCATAACGTATGTACGTTGGGATCAGAGAACTTTTCTTCTGGAAACGAAATAACTCAAAGTATAACTAAAGGCAAAATTTTATGGAGACAGGTAAGAGCACCTGTCAGGTTTTTATTGATGTCTGTGTCCTTGTTAGGAGATTTACCCTCTCTATTTGTCCTGTTTACTGTTGTAGCCCTCTTTTGGACGTGTTATGAGAAATGGTATTAGTTGGTCCCGTATTCCCACTTAGAGCACACGCAGCCAGGCACACTGCATTTTGCTTCTATCTCTCTGGCTCAATAAACTAGTCTAGGTATATCGTTTGTATTTTTATTTATAAACAGAACTTGTACAGGTATGAGGAGGGCATGGGATCCCCCGAAGGAACTGAAGTAAATGAGGATTTTTCTCACGATTCTGGCAGAGGACTCTCATAAAGTCTCTTCTTGCTAGGAAAATGTCAAAGCTTGTTTCTGTATAAAGCCAGTCTCTGGAGCATAGAACACAGGTCAGTACTCAGAATTTTCAGCTGCAACCTTATGATATCTCTTGAGTGTTTCTTAGTGAGGGCGATGCAGACTCAAGATACCGCCAACCACTGGACCCTCTTCCATCCAGCCTTCACCTGGTATCCTCCAGAGGTCCTCCCCAGGTCAAAAGAAAAAGAACCCTCAGACTTTAGAGAATAGGCCACCCAGTCAAAGCCATGGCTGGGACCTGGATGAACTCATAGCAGTATTTCCAGCAGACTGCCCAAAGGGGCAGAACCCCTCAGACAGAGGCCGGGATACCCAGGATCCAACGGCCACCTGAACTAGTGCTCCAGACTATCTATGGACCCTCCAGTCCCTTTCTGGATACACCTCTCTATGGATTGGCTGGGCCCCCATAAACATTCAAGCTTCTCTCCCATTCTCCCCCCCCCCACTGCACTTCTAGAACCTTCTATAAGGCAAGGGGAAGCAATTTAGACCAGCAACCTGTGCAACACTGAGCAGCTTAGAACAATCAACTCCTGCTGCACTGATTACAGAGGAGCTAAACTAAATTTACTTAGACACCTGCTCTGACTAGGACGGTGCTACTGAAATAATACAAGCTTTATATAGGAAGAGATTAACCGCTTGCTGACCAGCCAGCGCAGTACCAGTACGGCGGTCCCTTTAAAGGCTATAGCAGGCGCGTCGCCGGAGCTGATGGACGTGGCCGGCGGCCGCGATGTCCGCCGGCCATCCGCAATCGCTCCACAGAGAGCCAGAATGGGGATCTGTCAATATAAACAAGCAGATCCCCGTTCTGTCAGGGGAGTAGAGAGAGATTGTCTGTTCCTAGTGATCAGGAACAGCGATCTCTCTCCTCCTCCAGTCAGTCCCTTCCCACCACAGTTAGAAACACCTCCCTAGGGAACACTTAACCCCTTATCGCCCCCTAGTGTTAACCCCTTCCCTGCCAGTGTAATTTATACAGTGATCAGTGGCTATTTTTAGCTCTGATCATGTAATAATGTCACTGGTCCTAAAAAAGTGTCAAAAGTGTCTGATCTGTCGGCCGCAATGTTGCAGTCCCATTAAAAAACGCTGCTCACCGCCATTACTAGTAAAAAAAAAATGATAAAAAAAATGCCATAAATACATCCTCTGTTTTGTAGACTCTATAACTTTTGCCTAAACCAATCAATATACGTTTTTTTTAACCAAAAATATGTAGAAGAATGCATATTTCCTAAACTAATGAAGAAATTTATTTTATTTTTTTTGGATATCTATTATAGCAAAAAGTAAAAAAAATTCTAAATTGTTTGTCTTTTTTTGTTTATACTGCAAAAAAATTTAAACGCAGAGGTGATCAAATACCACTAAAAGAAAGCTCTATTTGTGGGGGAAAAAAGGACCTCAATTTTGTTTGGGTACAGCGTCGCACGACCGCACAATTGTCAGTTAAAGTAACGCTGTGCCGTATCGCAAAAAATGGCCTGGTCATTAAGGGGGTAAATCCTCTAGGGGCTGAAGTGGTTAATAATAGTACATACATCCAATGTACAAAAAGGTATTATCAGGAAAGGGCCTGACAGGAGTCCTGGTAGAATTCTACACATATACCCGGGTATTTAAAGTTATTTATAGCGATACCATCAGATGAATGTTGTAGCAAAGTTTAGTTTCAAGGGGCCCCTGAGGATGATGCAGTGCCTGTCTTTGTGTCAGAGACCTGAAAACAAGATCAGTGGTCACAGGGTGTCCTCCAACTGTTCTCCGGCCAACATAGAATGGAACTTCTCACTGGCAGGAACAGAATTTTTTCATTGGATATTCTGACCGTGTGTGGGCCCCATCAGACTTTTTTCTGTCGGAGTTTAGAAATAGAACATGTGTTCCGATCATCTGTGTGGAACTCCGACGGAGAAAAAACCATGCATGCTCAGAATCAAGTGGACGCATGCTCGGAAGCATTGAACTTAATTTTTCTCGGCTCGTCGTAGTGTTTTACGTCACCACGTTTTGGACGGTCGGAATTTGGTCTGACAATGTGTATGCAAGACAGCTTGAATGGAATTCCGACGGAAAATTTCATCGGATTTTATCCCATCGGAAATTCCGATCGTGTGTATAGGGCATAACTCACAATCTACACTTTAGTCTCTCCTTAGTAGTGTTTAATAGTCTCTTCTGGACCAGCATTTAGCAGCATGGACAGGGCATGTGGCTAAAACTCTCTCTCTCTCCACTTCCTCCTTCTGGGATTTCAAAGCCAAAAACCAGGGGTAGGAAGTGCATGCATTATATATCTACAGAAATTTACAGGTATTTACAAATTCAGACAGTAGAGGGAAGCAAATACCAACACAGTGATCATAAAAAGTGAAAGTAAAAGAAAATACAACATTTTGGGTTGTCCCAAGGATAGGAACAGAGAGGAAATCTTTCAATGGAGACACTAGCTCTGGTGAACTAGTGGAGGGATTTTGACTTGTGTCTGTATTTCAACTCACTTCCTGTTTTAGCTATGAGACAGGAAGTGAAGGAAAATCTCCCAAATTGGACACAGATGGTAAAAAAACTAACAGGGCTTTTAACCCTCCCTTACACTATCCAAAATGAAAAAAATAAAAAAAGTTGCCTTTAGTTCTACTTTAATTCACTGGAATACACTGAGGACAGCCACTTTTTGTATTTCTATTTCCAAAAAGAAAGACGTATCCAGATCTGGTTAATTAAAATCAACTAATATATATAATATATAAAATATAAGAAACGTTTGTTGGAATACTATTTTGCCATTTGGAATCCGTATTACTTTACTTGAAAATGTGAAATAACATCTCTCATTCCACACTAGTCTGTATATCATACATTTCAGATAAATAATATTCTATTTTCCCATAAGTGTGCTCCTGCACCCTCCTGCAAGTAACTGCCGTTATGCTTGACCTTTCTATTTACAGTATAACTGTAAGGAAAAAACGCTATTCTTATAATATACTTTTATGCACTAACCATTTTTGCAATATATGTATGTTGTTTGCCCTAATTTTCTTTTGTGAATAAAAAGCCTATGTATATAAAAAATAAATAAGGCTTGTTTAACAGGCTTGTTCAGAAGGCAAAGCTGCCAACTCCCGATGCCTACCAGTATTTTCTTTTTTTTTTTTTGTATTGGGGAATGGCAATTTTGCATTGTGAGAACACACTGTGACTGCAAATCAAGCATTCGGCTCCTGGTTGTGGCATTACACCATTTTTTCTTACACGTGGAGAGAGTTTGCCTGTCAAACTGTGCATGCAGCATTAAAATTGCAGATGTGGTGTGTTTGCACCTGAGCGGCACCATATCCACTTTTGTTTTTGGGGTAGGGTTGCGTAAAAAACACAGATCAACTGCCTGTTTTTACAAACCCCTAACCCATGTGTGAACATCAACTCTACTCAGGTTACCTCTGCAGTGTATTCATACACACCCAATGTGAAAGGCTGAATCTGATTGGTGGCTGGAAGGTAACACTGATTGTAGGCTGCAGTGGGTGGCAGTCTACAAGCTGTGTTACCTGTCAGCCACCAATCGGATCCAGCTTTTCACATTTATTAATTTTTCAGGAGTTGGGGTTTTATTGATGGCTGTGGGGAATTAACCACTTCGGCCCCGGACCATTTGGCTGCCAAATGACCGGGCCACTTTTTGCGATTCGGCACTGCATAGTTTTAACTAACAATTGCGCGGTCGTGCGACGTGGCTCCCAAACAAAATTGACGTCCTTTTTTTCCCACAAATAGAGCTTTCTTTTGGTGGTATTTTATCACCTCTGCTGTTTTTATTTTTTGCGCTATAAACAAAAATAGAGCAACAATTTTTAAAAATTGCAATATTTTGTACTTTTTGCTATAATAAATATCCCCAATTTTTTTTTTAGAAAAAGCTAATTTTTTTTCTCAGTTTAGGCCGATACGTATTCTTCTACATATTTTTGGTAAAAAAAATTGCAACAAGCATATGTAGCGCACCAACCCCGGACTTTACCTGCTTTTCTTCTGCTTGGCTCCTCCGCAGGAAAAGAATGAGGCACACCGCACCACAAGCCTGTACCCTCCTGAATAGGGAGGTTGAGCGGTGTTAGTTTCTCGGGCCTGCTTGCAGCCAGTGTCAAAAAGCCTCCAGTGCTGACCTCGTTTCTGCAGTAGTCAGAAACAAGTCTTTAATTCTCCCCAGTAAGCAACTGTCCACACCAACTGAAAGGTCCAACACTTATTTATTCCTTCTTTGCACAATAAGCAGTCTCTTTGAGAGCAGACAGGTTGGGACAAGACACAGGTCAGATAAGGTGGGAGCAGGTCCAGGCACAAACTTGAATTTGGGTTTCTCCTGCTCTGATCAGCACGAACAGGCTTTGCGCACGGTCTCTGCCACAGACCATGAGGTTGGTCACTGCCACTGACCTGGTAAAAAAGATGAAAGTCACTGCTACTGACCTTGGGTGCGTAGTATCACTGCCACTGTGACTTAAAGAACACGCACTTCCTTCCGTTAGTGAACTAGCCCTTATAGGACAAGAACATCCCTCCGGAGAGTTACCAGAGGCCCCATCTGTCACCATGACTCTGCGCTGGGTCTTCAGAAAGGGTCACCTCCCTGGCCTCCTCGTCCTGGATACGGGTCCCCTCGCAAGGCAGATCCCTGAGAGTCTCGGCCCCCGGCGGATCCCAGCCGAAGGCTGCTGGGCTCCGGGCCTTTCTCCAAAGTACCTCACCCCAGACTGAAGTTGTCTGAGATGGAAGAGCAGCTCCGTCTCCGGGCCTAAGGCACCCAGAGACAACCCGACAAGGCCTCCGGGCCTAGGGCACCCGGAGGCGACACACACGCACCCAGGCCTAAGGTGCCTGAGCGTGGGACCGATGACCCCTCTGGAAGATGGCCGCCCCCTTTTATATCCTCTCCCGACAGGCACAGTAGGTTCCCTGTCCCGCCGCACCGCTGCCGAGAGGGGACAAAAAGGACACAACCTTGTACTGCGGTTCAACCCAGGCCCATGGCAACAGCGCCACCCACTGGCCCCAGTGAACTTACACACCAGTACTATCTCCCAGGGACAGAAATGGTCCATGAGAACTAACAATTAGTGCATCTGAGCCTAGTTACCACTCAGATGCTTCCCCCTAAATGTAACCACCCTCTACACATATATTGATTGGTTTGCGCAAAAGTTATAGCGTCTACAAAATAGGGGTAGTTTTATGGCATTTTTATTATTATTATTTTTTTACTTGTTATGGCGGCGATCTGTGATTATTATCGTGACTGCGACATTATGGCGGACACATCGGACACTTTTGGCGCTATTTTGGGACCATTCACATTTATACAGTGATAAGTGCTATAAAAATGCACTGATTACGGTTTAAATGTGACAGGCAGTGAAGGGGTTAACCAGTAGGGGGCACTGAAAGGGCTAAGTGTGTCCTAGGGAGTGATTCTAACTGTTACGGGCGTGGCTTACTGTGACACGTCACTGATCGCTGCTCCTGATGAGAGGGAGCAGACGATCAGTGCTGTGTCACTAGGCAGAATAGGGAGATGTCTTGTTTACAAAGACATCCCCCCGTTCTGCCGTACCGTGACCCGATCACGGGACACCGGCGGACATCGAGTCTGCGGGTCCCGCGGGCACGGTCATGCGCCCGCTAGGGGGCAGGTCTAAAGCAACGTATATATATAGGTTGCTTTGCCTGCCCATGCCATTCTGCCAACGTAAATCTACATGAGGCGGTCGGCAAGCGGTTAAGAAACATTTTCAGTACTAACATTTTGATACTTGATCAGCTTATTGATTTCACCTGGTTTTGTTGTTTCTTTTTTTACCTAAATTTTAGAATAGGAAATTGTTGACTTGTTCTAAAGGTGCAGGTTCCAGTGCAATCATTCTAATCCTGAAGTTACCAACCCAGAACAAGCATGCAGCTAGTGGAGTCTGAAAATCCTTCATTCTATATGCTTGTTCCAGGTCAGTGACTTTATGGGTGCAGGAGCCAGGATCAGGTTGACAGCCCTGGAACCCGCACAAGTCTTCTAAGGCAGATAAGCATGTTCCCTTTAAGCTCTGCATTGCGTCTTAGTTTGTCTACAACTAGCTATTCATTCTGGAAGCAGATTTCATTTCACCTGCTTTGTCTCTATAATCTATATTCATTCTTATTTTTCTTTTTATATAAGCGATGAGGAAGAAATCGAGTTTATGGAGCAGATAAATCTGGATTACTTGCTCATTAAATAAGAAATACTGCACTTTATTTTGGAAGTACATAAGGCATATCTACGTACACTGCCCAAGGAATTCTTAGTCAAGTTTGAACTTCATTATCCAGTAAATATCTTTGTAATTAATTTGTGCTCTGGGCCACATAGGCTAAAAATATTACTGAACCATTAATGCATTACGGTTTTGTTTTTAATGAATGCTTCTGTTCATAATTATTGTTAGAGTCTATGATCTTTTATAGGAGATACGTTCCATTACGAGCATTTCTGGAAAGTTTTTAACGTAGGCTTCCTCTTAATCACCTTCTCATGCCTGCCTTTGGTTGCCTAGGGCTGTTCAAGGTGCTATGTTTATGTGAAAGGCCTACAGCTGATGCTTATCAGATGACCTGTTAAAGGGTAATGTAAAGGTTACCCATTGGAATGATTGAGACCACATGTAAACGTCTTTTCCCATGAACCTCCACCAAGCCCTAACACGGACCCAGTCTCTGTAGTCATTCAGCAAGTCGGCACAGAGCTGTACTATTGAGAAAACTGTCTGACTAAACTGGCGATGAGAAGATAATAGTGGAAGTGTTTTATTAGAATTGTCAATCAGCTGAGCATTGTGCACAGAAAGTCATGTCATAGTGTTTTTTTTTGACTAGTTAGTATTTATAATTGTAGCTTTTTTTATTTTATTTATTATTATTAATAAATTGATTTTATTTTTGAGGGATTGAGACACATTTCAAATTATGGATAAGTGGAAAATTGCAGGAAATAGGAATAATCATAGAAGTCCTTAGCATTTCAACAAATCAGTTTACTGCAATGCATGAAATACTTAGAGCTGTGTTTAGTGATTTTAATAAAACTTTGTGATGGGTATTTGCCTTGGCGGACTCTCCTCAATGCCCCATTCCAGTAGGCATAAAACACTGCTGGACATCAAATCTATGGGGCTCATTTATAACGGAGAGCATATCCTCATCCACTCTCCGTTACACTCTCCCTAGGATTATGCACACCAAGGTCCACATTTTATTGCCCATTTATAAAATGCGGCCAAAGATTTGAAGCCTGTGGAGTTCTCAAGGCTTAATGCAAAAAGAGAGCTCTGTGATTGGTGGAAAACTAGTCATGTGTCTTTGACAGGTCACATGACTGAGAGGACAGGTTACGTCAGCTGCCCTCAGCATAGCTTGATGTGATTGAAGCTCATATAGCCTTAAAACATGCCACCTAACCTTTTCCTAAGAGACAGATCACACTATCGCGTTACGATGCATTGAAGTAATGCGCGTTACATGAATTTGTGTGCAGGATTTTGAATGGTTTCCCAATGTACTAAGGCAACAAGGCTGTGTTGTGATGCTTTGTTGGAAAATGTGTTGCATCTAAAGAGCAGGGCCCTTTGAGTACTCTTGCATTGAATATTGCATATTGTAACTGTATTGTTAGTAAAGCGGCACACAAACTGTTGGCGCTATATACATCCTGTATAATAATAATAACAATAATATTGGCATTTTTTTGCTCATTCTAAGATATTGGCATCCTACTCAAAATGAATGGGCTCCTTAACACAACACACAATAACGCATCATGCAACACACAAGAACGGCAAAGTGCGGATGGGCCTTAGGGGAGCACATGAAGCAGCAGAGCAGTGTTTTTAAAATTTGTCTATCTCTATCATTAGTAAACCCTGACAACATTTCTTTCACTTAATGAATTTTGGAGACTTTTTGAGATAAATTTGTTACCATCCTCTTCTTCTGAATTCAGTGCCACATTGTATATGTTTTGACCTCTGGTTCATACAGTATTCACTGTGACTTACTGAGTAGCCTTCCTCCCAAACTCTTCCAACTATGTGTGTCTATATAAAGGTATGGAAATTAGATTGTAAGCTCCTTTGAGGTGACAGATTGATAGGAAGGGTATGTTATCTGTACAGCCTTGGGAATATACCGGTATTAGGTCTTTTAAAAAGAGTAACATAAAAAGGGTACGAGCCAGATAAGGTATAGAGGAAGCTTATCAAATTTCAGATGTCTTTCTTTTAAAACAAAATTAAATTGCCCTTTATACATATATCTATGGCTTGCTTTGTGTTTGAGTGTATTGTTTTACAGTTGGAGGATGACATGTTCAAACTGTTAAAATTGCCTCTGGGACATAATAAACTAAAATAGACACACTGGGGACAAGTTTGAAATATTGCATTCATGTTGAGCTTGAACTTCCTACTACTCTTCCTTCTATTTTTCTCTAGAACTTAGTGAATAATGTGTGTTAAGCCTACAGCATTTTCACAAGTCAATTCCCATGTAACCCACTTTAGAAGTTGTAATAATTCATGTGTCAACATATAATGCCCATTATATGTTACTGAAGAGTAGAGTATTTGCAGAAGCCTTTCCTGAAAGACCATTCAAGCTAAATTCCTCATTACTTTTGATGCCACAAAAAAAAACCTTATGATGCAATATTCTCTTAATTCTACATATACTGTACACTATATTGTCAAAAGTATTGGGACACCTGCCTTTACATGCACATGAACTTTAATAGCATCCCAATCTTAGTCCTTAGAGTACAATATTGAGTTGGCCCACCCTTTGCAGCTATAACAGCTTCAACTCTTCTGGGAAGGCTGTCCACAAGGTTTAGGAGTGTGTCTTTGGGAATGTTTGACCATTCTTCCAGAAGCGCATTTGTGAGGTCAGGCACTGATGTTGGACAAGGAGGCCTGGCTCACAGTCTCTACTCTTATTCATTCCAAAGGTGTTCTGTCGGGTTGAGGTAAGCACTCTGTGCAGGCCAGCCCAAACTCGCTCATCCATGGCTTTTTTGACCTTGCTTTGTGCACTGGTGCGCAGTCATGTTGGAACAGGAAAGGGCCATCCCCAAACTGTTCCCACAAAATTGGGAGCATGAAATTGTCCAAAATGTCTTGGTATGCTGATGCCTTACGAGTTCCTTTTACTGGAACTAAGGGGCCAAGCCTCACCCCTGAAAAACAACCCTACACCATAACCCCCCCATCCACCAAATGATTTTGACTAGTGCACAAAGCAAGGTCCAAAATCAATGCCTGACCTCACAAAGACGCTTCTGTTTTCAATTTATTTTTATTATTTTTTACAAACTTCACACAAATTATACAATACAAATACATTCATATGATTATTATATGGCTGATGATCTTAGTTTACAATATAAAATCTATTCCTCATTCATTCCCATTTACTAAAAAAAAAAAAAAATAATAATAATATTCTTTCCCTTCAATCTCTCTCCCTCCTCTGTGGGGTGATTAGTTCCTTTTTATAGATAGTTTATTAAATTAATTGGGATCCAAAATTCATCCCACTGTTGCCATATTTTATGCATTTGATTCTTTTTAAACCCTTCTTCCCTTTATCTGTCTTTCCTTATGTTGGATTTCGTTCATTTTGCATATCCATTCCGTTATTGTAGGACTTTTTGTTTTCCGCCATCTACAAGCTATTATTGTTCTAGCTGCTGTAGTCATGTGATGGAGGATATCTGTTTTTATTGATCCTGGTATTATAGATAATATTGCCACCTTTATATTTGGGTGAATCTCAATTCCAGACACTTTGTGGTATATCTCAAATACCATATTCCAGAAATCCCTCACATGACATCCATACCAAATATGAGCCGCAGTTCGCTATATCCTTGAAACATCTCCAGCAGGTCTCTGTATGTTCTTTCTTTATTTTATTTAGAGCAGTTGGGCTCCAATACCACCTCATCAGAATTTTATAGTTTCTTTCTTGGTGTTTAACCGCTATTGATGCTTTATGTATTGTTAAAAATGCTTTCTCCCATTCTGTCGCTGATATCTGGCCTTCTATTTCCTCTTCCCATTTTCTTATATTTACTAATTCATTAAGAGGTTCGGATGGGAGTAACAAATTATATACTATCGACAATTTTTTAGTCGGTTTATCTTCTTCTATTAATATTTTTTCAAATTTAGTTAGTGCTCTATTAGTCATAGATAATTGTATTTTTGATTCAATAAATGTGTTTATTTGGTGGTGTTGTATCCAATTTTTCGTATATTCGGGCCCTAAATCCTGCAGTTTTGGGAGTTTACCGTCCACTAAAATTTGGACCAACCTCATGCTCTCCGATCTATTCCATTTTATAAAGTTTGTGGCTCCCAGAGCTGGTGGAAATTCGGGATTGGAGAACAATGGGGTCATGGGTCCAATCATCGTGGATAGTTCCCCCTTTTTTAATTCTGCATACCATATTTGTAAAGTAGTTGAAACAATAATAGTTAGATCTTTTTTCTCGGGTCGTAAACGGAGTTTAATCCATGGGAGAGCCTTGAGTTGTATTCCTATAATATCCTCTTCTAGGTTAATCCATTGCTTATTTTCTGTATTATGGTACCAGTCTATTATTCTGATCAATGATGCGGCTTGCAAGTACATAGAACAGTCTGGTAATGCCAGGCCTCCATATTTTTTTGTTCTACTTAAAGTTCCCTTATTATTCGTGGTGTTATTTGAGCCCAAACTAAACTCCCTATAATTTTACGAAGCCGCATCATTAATTTTTTTGAGGGAATCAAGGGTATAACTTGAAATATATATAGTATTTTTGGTAGTATGTCCTTTTTACTGCATTAATTCTTCCCACCCATGAATATATTACTTTGTCATATTTTTGAAGTGATTTTGAAATTTCTCGAATTATTAAAGAATAATTCAAGTCCTGTAAGTTAATCAGTTTATTTGGGATATATCCCCAAATATTTGATTGCTTCTTTTTGCCCTTTAAAAGGGAAAATATTTTTGAAGAAGTATCTGTATCTTTTCTGTTAATGATATATTTAACATTTCTGATTTGTCGTAATTGACTTTAAAGTTACTTATTCTTCCAAATCTTTTGAACTCTTGAATTAAATTTGGTATTGTTACAATTGGATTTGTAATATATAATAATAGATCATCCGCATATACTGCCATTTTATATTCTTTTTTAAAATAGGTATAATTATATTCTAGAATGCTTTATAGAATCTTGGAGTATATCCGTCTGGGCCTGGTCTTTTGCCCAGGACCAGTGCGGATATAGCTTGTTGTATTTCTTCCGTTGATATTTCTTTTTCCAAATCTTCTGTTATTTTTCTAGAGAATCTAGGTAATGCTGTTTCCTTGATATATTGACATATTTCTTCATCATTCTTCTCCCTTTCTATATTTTCTTGTTGAATATTTATATTGTATAACTTAGAATAGTATGCATGAAATGTTTTAGATATTACTATGGGATCATAAGTCAATTCTCCATTAGGTTTTAAAAATGTTACAATAGAGACCAAGGAGTGCTGTTGTTTTAGTGTTCTAGCTAATATTTTCCCTGTTTTATTTCCATATTGATACGACTGAGCTCTATTTGTATCCCTTAACTGTAGGGACTGTTCATCAAGCAGGGTTTGTAGTTCCATACGTAACACATATGCATGCGCGACAACAAAATATAAGAAGAATTCTTTAATAAAATACTCTAATATATTAAAAATACTTGATGTGTTAAAAATGTTGGACCCAAATAGGGTAAATAATAAGAACAAAATGGGGTAAATTAATGAAAAGGGGGCGGGGGCAAAGGTCGGTATGAAATAGGGTGAATGTTAGGAAAATAATGGGGTAAATTGAGATGGGGGGGGGGTGGCCAGTGTGGAATAGAGGGGACATCAAGACATTAGGCACATGAGAGCCCAATTTGTATATCCAGTTAGTCTTGGCTCTAGATATGCTCCGCCTACCATTACACGCCATTGAGGGATATATTTCTCAAAGGGCAACAAAGGTCATACCCTTGCTAACCCCTGCTAACTTGTGTATGCAGTACTGCAACATAGCTAATAAACTGCTTAAAGAGACAATGGGGGTTATTTACGAAAGACAAATCCACTTTGCACTATAAGTGCACTGCAAGGTAGAGTTCATACTCTGCCTTTTCTGTGCTATCTATAAGTATATATCCCTAGAGACTAGCATTGTTACCCACATGGATTGGGACATATTTTTTTATTCCCTCTCCCTTTTTCTATAGCATATGCCGGCTATGTTATTAGAGCAATCCCTGGCCGTCTACTGAAGCTACATATTTGGCTCCAGCTTAAATGCTCCAGAGTAATCTTTGGCTGTCTACTGAAGCTACATACTCGGTATGAAGACCCCTTATTATGTGTTTATGGTTAATTTATATTGGCAGATTAGACTTATAATACTATCTATTGCACTTTTAATAGATTGGCCATCTTTTGGTAGGGATGCCATACTTGCCACTATTATGTTGTCATTATCTGTTATGGTACTATTAAAGTCCACTAGCCTCAACCACAAATCTTTCCACATTGATAGAACGTAGGTACCCTTTTCTATTCATTATTAAACTCTGGCACACCAATTAACTATGCAGAGGTGATCAAATACCACTAAAAGAAAGCTCTATTTGTGAGAAAAAAACAACATCAATTTTATTTGGGAACAGCATCGCACGATCGTGTAATTATCAGTTAAAGTAACGCAGTGCCGTATCGCCTGGTCAATAAGGGGGTAAATCCTTCCGGGGCTGTGGTTAATTGGTTAAGAAAAAAATAAAAAAGCACGTGTGATTAAATACTATCAAACGAAAGCTCTATCTGTCTTAAAAATGATAAAAATTAAATTTGGGTACAGTGTTGCATGACAGCACAATAGACATTCAAAGTGCGACAGCACTGAAAATTGGCCTGGGCAGAAAGGGGGTGAAAGTGCCCAGTATTGAAGTTGTTAAAAGGGAGGTAAAAATAAGAATGCAATTGGGCAGAGGGGTGGCATGACAGGGGTTAAAGGGGCTTGGGTATAGATGGGTGGAGTTTTTCTGTTGTAAAAGTACAGTAAGCAGGGGGAAACGTTTATTTGATTGGGTCAGGGATTGGTAGAGCTGTGTTGGGTTTGCCGGGTAGCTGGGTTGGGACTGGGAGGTCTTCAATTTGAGGTCAGTCGAGTAGGGGAAAACTTTGCACGCTCTGGCCCTGCATTTGTTGGTCTTTCGGTGTTGGAAATTTTGGTTGTTGTGGGTCACATTGTCCTGTGACCAGCGGGATGCAAGGTCCTTTTAGAATAATATGGGCACAAACATTACGCAGATACTGTCTTTGCTTGATGCCTAATAGGACCTTGGAGCTCCATTCTTTTCTGCACTGTGTGATTATGTTATTTATCAGTTATTTATTTATTGATTATCCACTTAAGCCCCGGACCATTTGGTAGCTAAAGGACCAGAGGTGAATTCAGAATTTTGCACTGCGCTGCTTTAACTGTAAATTGTGCGGACATGCAATGTTGTACCCAAACGAAATTTGCATCCTTTTCTTCCCACAAATAGAGCTTTCTTTTAATGGTATTTGATTGCCTCTGCGATTTTTATTTTTTGCGATATAAACGGAAAAAGACCGAAAATTTTGAAAAAAAATGATATTTTCTACTTTTTGTTATAAGAAAAATCGAATAAACTCAATTTTAGTCATACATTTAGGCCAAAATGTATTCAGCCACATGTCTTTAGTAAAAAAAATGTCAATAAGCGTATATTTATCGGTTTGCGCAAAAGTTATAGCGTTTACAAACTAGGGTACATTTTCTGGAATTTACACAGCTTTTAATTTATGACTGCCTATCTCATTTCTTGAGGTGCTAAAATGACAGGGCAGTACAAAACCCCCCCAAATGACCCCATTTTAGAAAGTAGACACCCCAAGGAAATTGCTGAGAGGCATGTTGAGCCCATTGAATATTTTTTTTTTTTTTGTCCCAAGTGATTGAATAATGACAAAAAATAAATAAAAAATTACAAAAAGTTGTCACTAAATGATATATTGCTCACACATGCCATGGGTATATGTGGAATTGCACCCCAAAATACATTCTGCTGCTTCTCCTGAGTACGGGGATACCACATGTGTGGGACTTTTTAGGAGCCTAGCCACGTACGGGACCCCGGAAACCAAGCACCGCCTTCAGGATTTCTAAGGGCGCAAATTTTTGATTTCACTCCTCACTACCTATCACAGTTTTGAAGGCCATAAAATGCCAAAATAGCACAAAACCCCCCCAAATGACCCCATTTTAGAAAGTAGACACCCCAAGGAAATTGCTGAGAGGCCTGTTGAGCCCATTGAATATTTTTTTTTTGTCCCAAGTGATTGAATAATGACAAAAAAAAAAAAATTACAAAAAGTTGTCACTAAATGATATATTGCTCACACATGCCATGGTTGTATGTGGAATTGCACCCCAAAATACATTCTGCTGCTTCTCCTGAGTACGGGGATACCACATGTGTGGGACTTTTTAGGAGCCCAGCCACCTACGGGACCCCGGAAACCAAGCACCGCCTCCAGGATTTCTAAGGGCGCAAATTTTTGATTTCACTCCTCACTACCTATCACAGTTTTGAAGGCCATAAAATGCCAAAATAGCACAAAACCCCCCCAAATTACCCCATTTTGGAAAGTAGACACCCCAAGCTGTTTGCTGAGAGGCATGGTGAGTATTTTACAGCTCTCATTTGTTTTTGAAAATGAAGAAAGAACATTTTTTTTTTTCTTTTTTTTTTCAATTTTCAAAACTTTGTGACAAAAAGCGAGATCTGCAAAATACTCACAATACCTCTCAGCAAATAGCTTGGGGGGTCTACTTTCCAAAATGGGGTCATTTGGGGGGGTTTTGTGCCATCTGGGCATTCCATGGCCTCCGAAACTGTGATAGGCAGTGAGAAGTGAAATCAAAAATTGACACCCTTAGAAAGCCTGAAGGCGGTGCTTGGTTTTTGGGGTCCGTACGCGGCTAGGCTCCCAAAAAGTCTCACACATGTGGTATCCCCGTACTCAGGAGAAGCAACAGAATGTATTTTGGGGTGTAATTCCACATATGCCCATGGCATGTTTGAGCAATATATCATTTAGTGACAACTTTGTGCAAAAAAAAAAAAAAAAATTATTTTTTCCGCAACTTGTGTCAACATATAAAATATTCCATGGACTCGACATGCCTCTCAGTATATAGCTTGGGTGTCTACTTTCCAAAATGGGGTCATTTGGGGGGGTTTTGAACTGTTCTGGCATTTTATACACAACATTAGGAAGCTTACATCCACTCTTCTAACCACTTGAAGACAAAGCCCTTTTTGACACTTTTTGTTTACATGAAAACATATTTTTTTTTGCAAGAAAATTATGTTGAACCCCCAAACATTATATATATTTTTAAAGCAAAGGCCCTACAGAATAAAATGGTGGGTGTTGCATTTTTTTTTTCTACACAGTATTTGCGCAGCGATTTTTCAAACGCATTTTTTGGGAAAAAATACACTTTTTTAAATTTTAATGCACTAAAACACACTATATTGCCCAAATGTTTGATGAAATAAAAAAGATGATCTTAGGCCGAGTACATAGATACCAAACACGACATGCTTTAAAATTTCGCACAAACGCGCATTGGCGACAAACTACATACATTTTTAAAAGCCTTTAAAAGCATTTACAGGTTACCCCGTTAGATTTACAGAGGAGGTCTACTGCTAAAATTACTGCCCTCGATCTGACCTTCGTGGTGATACCTCACATGCATGGTGCAATTGCTGTTTACATATGACGCCAGACCGACGCTTGCGTTTGCCATTGGGCAAGAGCAGGGCAGGACAGGGGTGCTTTTTTTTTTTTTTTTTTAATTAATTTTGCTTTTTTATTTTATTTTTAAACTGTTGCTTCCATATTTATTTATTTTTATCACTTTTATTGTTATCTCAGGGAATGCAAATATCCCCTATGATAGCAATAGGTAATGACAGGTACTCCTTTTTGAAAAAACTGGGGTCTATTGGACCCTAGATATTTCCTCTGCCCTCAAAGCATCTGACCACACCAAGATCGGTGTGATAAAATGCTTTCCCAATTTCCCAATGGCGCTTTTTATATCCGGGGGGGGGGGGACATACCCTCCCACTGCTTGTAAAAGCAGTCCAGAGGCTAATTAGCCACTAGGATTGCTTTTACATGAAAGCCGGCCGCTGGCTGAAAAGAATGATACCAAGATGATACCTAAACCCGCAGGCATCATTCTGGTATAAACATTCAAAGTCCAGCAACATACCAGTACGTTGCTGGTCCTTGTTGGACATGTATTGTAATCTTTTTTTTCATGCAGCCTGTTGGCTGAACGAAAAAAAAAGATTGATCGGTGGGTATGCCCACCATTAGAATACCGCCCTTCATCCACCCACTTCTAATGATGGGCATACATGCACCATTTATATATGCCGAAGCATGGGGGCATCTTCTCGCAAAAGTTATGCCGCGTACACATGGTCAGACTTTTCCACGGGCAAGCCTCCGTCGGAATTTCGACCGTATATACGCGGCATTAGGAGCAAAATCGCTCCTCCGCTCCTGCTGCCCCAATGCTTCGGCATATATGCTTTTTTTTTTTAACTGTGGTGGTGAAATCACCTCCTACAGCACTGGAGTCGCAGGGATCAGGCCTGTCTCTGCGAACGCTGCAGTTATGTGTGTTGTGTTTTGTAAGTGACAGTGATCGATCGATACTGCATTTCGGTGGCCTGGGCTGGACGGAGGGGCAAAACGCAGGTGCCAGCAGGTATCTGGGCTGATCCCGCTAACACTGCGTTTTTGGGAACCCTAAACTGCTGGGGACGCTAGTATAGATCTGATCAGATCAGATATTGATCTGTTCAGATACTATACCACTAAGGGGGGTGTATGCTTCACGTGTGGGTGTTAGCGCTACTGGCACTAACCTGACGCTGCCTGGGGTGTGACGCAGACCCTCTCTGACGCTAAAACCTAACTGATATCACCCGCCGGGCGATCAGGGGGTTAAACCTTTATTGGGTTATATACGGCGGGTGCCCTGACACTATAAAAAGCAAACTAACTAACCAGCGTCACCCGTAACACTTATATGATGATCACTGGTGAAAGGGTTAACTAGGGGCAATTAGGGGGTTAAAACCTTTATTAGGTAATATATGGGGGTACCTGACGCTATATAAAAACCTGACGGCGAACCTAAAAAAAAATTACTGGCTACCTATCGGCATCACCGACACTAAGACAACGATCATAAAAACGATTGCTTAGCGACAGTGGTGATAGGGGGTGAAAGGGTTACCTGGGGGGCGATCAGGGGGTTAAACCTTTATTAGATAATATATGGGGGTACCTGACGCTATAAAAACCTGCGGTGAACCTAAAAAAAATTACTGGCTACCGATCAGCATCACCGACGCTAAGACATCGATCAGAAAAATGATCGCATAGTGACGGCGGTGCTAGGGGGTGAAAGGGTTACCTGGGGGGTGATCAAGGGGGTTACACCTTTATTAGGTAATATATGGGGGTACCCGACGCTATAAAAACCTGCGGCGAACCTAAAAAAAATTACTGGCTACCGATCAGCATCGCCGACGCTAAGACATCGATCAGAAAAATTATCGCTTAGTGACAGTGGTGATAGGGGGTGAAAGGGTTACCTGGGGGGGCGATCAAGGGGGTTAAACCTTTATTAGGTAATATATGGGGGTACCCGACGCTATAAAAACCTGCGGCGAACCTAAAAAAAATTACTGGCTACCGATCAGCATCACCGACGCTAAGACATCGATCAGAAAAATGATCGCATAGCGACGGCAGTGCTAGGGGGTGAAAGGGTTACCTGGGGGGTGATCAAGGGGGTTAAACCTTTATTAGGTAATATATGGGGGTACCCGACGCTATAAAAACCTGCGGCGAACCTAAAAAAAATTACTGGCTACCGATCAGCATCGCCGACGCTAAGACATCGATCAGAAAAATTATAACTTAGTGACAGTGGTGATAGGGGGTGAAAGGGTTACCTGGGGGGCGATCAAGGGGGTTAAACCTTCATTAGGTAATATATGGGGGTACCCGACGCTATAAAAACCTGCGGCGAACCTAAAAAAAATTACTGGCTACCGATCAGCATCACCGACGCTAAGACATCGATCAGAAAAATGATTGCTTAGTGACGGCGGTGCTAGGGGGTGAAAGGGTTATCTGGGGGGTGATCAGGGGGTTAAACCTTTATTAGGGGGGGTTAGGGGGCTACACTGGACCTAAAACTAAATGTAGTGACACTTTTACAGTCACAAATGTCACTGATTGCAGTGATCACTAAATAAATGGTCACTGCAATCAGTGACACTGTGACTGGGGGCTGGGGGGGGGGGCTGGGGGTGATCTGGGGGTGTCTGGGGGGGCCTGGGGGGGCGATTTATGTGCCTATGTGTCCTGGTGTCAGTGTAGTGTTGTGTGTACTAACCTGGCATCTTCTCCTGTACGGCGCTCGGTATATGTGAGCGCCCCAGGAGAGATGACATCACTTCCTCCTTCCTGGCAGGCAGGGGAAGCTCTCTCATTCGCCGGGAGCGATCGAGAGGGGGTGGCCGGAATCGAACGGCCGTCCCCTCATGCCGGATCGCTCCCGAAGGTAAAACGACCACCCACTGTAAAGAAGGGGGGTCCGATCGGACCCCCCAACTATACAAAGGCAATCACGTACATATACGTGATTCTGCCTGTCGGTGCCATTCTGCTGACGTATATTTACAGTGGGCGGTCGTTAAGTGGTTATATTTGGTTAATAAAAGGCTGCTATGGCCATCAACTCCAATCTGTTGTTGTGTGGTTTATATATTGTAGGGGGTTAATACCCTAGTCAAGTTTGGGCACACTAGGGAGTAGGGTTAGTTGTTTAGCTTGTCTTGTAGTGTTGGGACCCTTGGATTGAATCCATTGACATTATCTTCATGAGGTTTGTTTGCGCCCCACTATTTTTGGGGGGCTTTCTCCAGAAAATTCCCATAAATATAGTGCATTTGGATTTAAACCAAGGTTCCCAACACTACAAGACAAAACTGATAACTGCTTCCTCCTACAACCCAAAAAACATTCTGGCAGATTAATTGGCTTCCATCCAGTGTAGCCATACTGTGGCTCTGGTTGGGACATTAGACCTCCTTTGGGGGTAGGGGATGATGTGTATGGTTCAATGTTCTCTGTAAAGTGCTATGGAAAAAGTGGCATAGCTATGTAAATGAGTAACATAAATGCACAAAGCTTTCAAATTCTGACTATTATACAAAGCTCTGACATTAATCAAAGCTCTTGTAAACTCTTTTTAAAGCCCCTAGGCAGCGTCTGACCTTAACTAGACTGGATCTTCCCCACAGCAGAGAAGACATGACAGCACATCCAGCCCAGGGGAACCCAGCATGTAACAGGCTGTCTTATCACTACCAAACCACTAAATGCCTACGTCTGCAAACACTGCTTACACAGCTGCTAAGGCTGTGATGGGAAGACTACAAAAACAACACACAAACACACTGTCAGAATCAAGAATATAGATTAAGAAATAAATAATAAGCACAATATTGGTGATTTCTGAGCTGAAAAAGATGGAAAACAGTTTTCTCAAATTCAACCTTATGTTTACCCCCTTCCCAGGCAGTGCTATTAGTAAAGTGATAGTGCATATTTTTTAGCACTGATCACTGTATAGTGTCAATGGTCCCCAAAAAGTGTTAAAAGTGTAATTTAGTGTTCTGACTGTCCGCTGCAATATCACAATCCCGCTATAAGATGCTGATCATCGCCATTACTAGTAAAAAAAAAAAAAAAAAAATACATAAAAATATCATATAGTTTGTAGATGCTATAACTTTTGCGCAAAAAAATCAATATACACTTAAAATCACGCAGTGCCATATCGCAAAAAATGGCCTGGTCATATAGGGGGGTAAATCTTCTGAAACTGAAGTAGTTAAACAAGATAGTGGGTTTAAATCACAAACGCATCTCACATGCTATTGAAGGACAGTTTGGGGCTCTGTAAATTGACTGCTCCTGGTTCTGGCCGCAAGTGTGTGTTCTCCCCATGCAAGAGCCACTCGTGGCCATAATCGGTTGGGTTAAATTTACAGACCCCCATTCACCAGGGAACCAGTGAAGTAATGAATTTTCAACTCTGATGGCACATATTCTGACCGGTTCTCTACAATATAATTTGAGGAGTTTTGCGGCACTCATATCTACAAGCTTGACACTGGGTGGGCCCCTGTCATTTGGCTGCATTACACCACGCCCCCTTTTCTCAGCTGGCTACGGGTCCCTTCCTCTCCTCCCGTGTTGTGGATTAAGAAACCCATACCTCTTGTTCTGATCGTGTGCCAATAGGATCCCCTGAAGAAGCTGTTGGCGAAACACGTAGTGATCCATAGTGATCCAGTAACTCTGCATTTGGTCCCTTACATATGGAAGACCATTATATTTATGCTTTACTCGACTAGTGATTGATTTGTGGGCCAATTTGCACAGGTTTCTCTGTATAATTTGTCTGTGCTTTCTTTTATATATGGGAGAGATACATATCTTGATAGTATGCACATACATTTATAATGTTTTTACAATGATTTTTTATATTTGTCTAAATAAAATTAGATTTTTATACATTTGTGAGCACCTTTTTTCCAACTTGGGATCACAGTGGTACCTTTAAAGTCCTTTAACCCCTCCTCTTCTTTTTTGTTGGCGCTATATAAATCCTGTAGAATTATAATAATAGATAGATAGAAGAGATATGGCTAGAGAGATAGATAGATAGATAGATAGATAGATAGATAGATAGATAGATAGATAGATAGATAGATGAGATATAGATAGATAGGACATAGATAGATAGATAGATAGATAGATAGATAGATAGATAGATAGATAGATAGATAGATAGATTGTAGTTGTAATGTTGTAAAGCGCTGCGTAAACTGTTGGTGCTATATAAATCCTGTATATTAATAATAATAGATAGAAGAGTTATGGATGGATAGATACATAGATAGATAAGATATAGATAGATAGATAGATAGATACAATAGTATCCCATTACTTTGCCTTTAGATTTTCATCTTGTTCCTCCTGATGAAGCAGTTACAATCTGCGAAACATGTAATAAAAATTTGTGCACTGAGGAATACTACAGCTCCTATGTTCCACCATGGAGTATATATAATGTACCAGTGTAACGTGAATATTGTATTGTTTTCTTTACACATGCAGTCTTTGTCGTAATTTGTATCTGGATACTTTACTATGTTTTAAATGTAAATCATGTATCAATAAAATATTTTTTTTTATTCGATATGTAATTTGTTCAGGGTACCAAGATAGTCCATTATTTTTCCCCCCTATTTCTGCTTTGGAGATTTCTAGTGGGGAATAGTCTCCTTGCACCTACCTCTTTCATTTGGATGGTGGTACCCCCAATTCTTTACCCTGTAGTTAGCTATTTGGAGGCCCTATTGCTATTCAGATACAGTAGATAGATAGATAGATAGATAGATAGATAGATAGATAGATAGATAGATAGATAGATAGATAGATAGATAGATAGATAGATAGATTGTACTGTCTAGATAGACTACCCCTATGCTGTAAAGCGCTGCGTAAACTGATGGTGCTATATACAGTATCTCACAAAAGTGAGTACACCCCTCACATTTTTGTAAATATTTTATTATACATGACAACACTGAAGAAATTACACTTTTCTACAATGTAAAGTAGTGAGTGTACAGCTTGTATAACAGTGTACATTTTCTGTCCCCTCAAAATAACTCAACACACAGCCATTAATGTCTAAACCGCTGGCAACAAAAGTTAATACACCCCTAAGTGAAAATGTCCAAATTGGGCCCAAAGTGTCAATATTTTGTGTGGCCACCATTATTTTCCAGCTCTGCCTAAACCCTCTTGGGCATGGAGTTCACCAGAGCTTCACAGGTTGCCACTGGTGTCCTCTTCTCCATGACGACATAACGGAGCTGGTGGATGTTAGAGACCTTGCGCTCCCTCACCTTCTGTTTAAGGATGCCCCACAGATGCTCAATAGGGTTTAGGTCTGGAGACATGCTTGGTCAGTCCATCCTCTTTACCCTCAGCTTCTTTAGCAAGGCAGTAGTGGTCTTGTAGGTGTATTTGGGGTCATTATCATGTTGGAATACTGCCCTGCGGACCTGTCTCAAAAGGGAGGGTATCATGCTCTGCTTCAGTATGTTACAGTACATGTTGGCATTCATGGTTCCCTCAATGAACTGTAGCTCCCCAGTGCCAGCAGACACTGACACCACCATGCTTGACTGTAGGCAAGACACATTTGTCTTTATACTCCTCACCTGGATGCCGCCAAGCATGCTTGACACCATCTGAACCAAATAAGTTTATCTTGGTCTCAATAGACCACAGGACATGGTTCCAGTAATCAGTGTCCTTAGTCTGCTTGTCTTCAGCAAACTGATTGCGGGCTTTCTTGTGCATCATCTTTAGAAGAGGCAGTGTGTGGCGTATGGTCTGAGCACTGACAGGCTGACCCCCAACCCCTTCAACCTCTGCAGCAATGCTGGCAGCACTCATACATCTATTTCCCAAAGACAGCCTCTGGATATGACGCTGAGCATGTGCACTCAACTTCTTTGGTCGACCATGGCGAGGCCTGTTCTGAGTGGAACCTGTCCTGTTTAACCACTGTATGGTCTTGGCCACCGTGCTGCAGCTCAGTTACAGGGTCTTGGCAATCTTCTTATAGACTAGGCCATCTTTATGTAGAGCAGCAATTCTTTTTTTCAGATCCTCAGAGAGTTCTTTGCCATGAGGTGCCATGTTGGACTTCCAGTGACCAGTATGAGAGAGTGAGAGCGATAACACCAAATTTAACACACCTTCGCCCGATTCACACCTGAGACCTTGTAACACTAATGAGTCACGTGACACTGGGGAGGGAAAATGGCTAATTGGGCCCAATTTGGACATTTTCACTTAGGGGTGTACTCACTTTTGTTACCAGCATTTTAGACATTAATGGCTGTTTGTTAAGTTATTTTGAGGGGACAGAAAATTTACACTGTTATACAAGCTGTACACTCACTACTTTACATTGTAGCAAAGTGTAATTTCTTCAGTGTTGTCACAGGAAAAGATATAATAAAATATTAAACAAAAATGTAAGGGGTGCAGTGTTGCCAACCGTACGTTAATTTACGTACAGCATGGAAATTTAACCCCCTTTTTGGGGTGTCCGTAAAGTCCGTTATGGGCATCGGGTGCCCGTAAAAAAGATGGCCGCGAGCCGACCATGCAACAGCGCATGCGCCGTTCCGAAGCCAGCCTGGCTCGGGAAAGTTCGTATGCGCTCGGCCGGGCGGCGCATGCGCAGTAACGTAATGGCGCCGCCCGGCGCCATTTTTGAATAGACCATCAGGACGGGAGTGCGGTGACGGTCGCAGGCTACAGTGGCTCGTGCAGTGCACTGCACTCGCAGTCGCCATAGTAGGAGGAAAAGACTTGGCCGAGCAGGGGTGAGGAGGAGGAGGGGATATGAACTGAAGTAAGAGGAGGACTGCGCTGGGGCTGGGAGTGGGAGCCCGGAGGGTGAAGCGGCCATGGCATGCAGGGGAGGGACAGACTGATGTGCTCTGTCCACCATCATATAACTACTCCTCCACATCATCAGTATGCTGTGTCCTCCTGTGCCCATTTCACCTCTCCACAGGTCAGAGCTGCCCTGACCTGTGGAGAGGTGAAAGGGGCACAGGAGGAGGACACAGCATACTGATGATGTGGAGGAGAAGTTATATGATGGTGGACAGAGGAGGAGGCCACTGAGAGGGGGTGAGGACTGAGGAGGACCCTATCATATTCGCAGCCTCTGTCCCCCTCCTGTGTCATGTCCGCAGCCTCTGTCCCCCTCCTATGTCATGTCCGCAGCCTCTGTCCCCCTCCTGTGTCATGTCCCGCAGCCTCTGTCCCCCTCCTGTGTCATGTCCGCAGCCTCTGTCCCCCTCCTGTGTCATGTTCGCAGCCTCTGTCCCCCTCCTGTGTCATGTCCGCAGCCTCTGTCCCCCTCCTGTGTCATGTCCGCAGCCTCTGTCCCCCTCCTGTGTCATGTCCGCAGCCTCTGTCCCCCTCCTGTGTCATGTCCGCAGCCTCTGTCCCCCTCCTGTGTCATGTCCGTAGCCTCTGTCCCCCTCCTGTGTCATGTCCGCAGCCTCTGTCCTCCTCCTGTGTCATGTCCGCAGCCTCTGTCCCCCTCATGTGTCATGGCTCTGCAGCCTCTGTCCACCTCCTGCAGTATGTCCGCAGCCTCTGACCATCTCCTGTCTTTTATCGTGTCTGCAGTCTCTGAGGGGATCCTAGAAAGAAGTCAAGAGTGGGAGCGCCGTGATGGGGGTTACGGGAAGAAACAGACGTGTGGACTGTGGAGAGGAGATCAGAGCCGCCAAGCTGGAGCCGTCTGACTGAGCCCCACACTGTGCACCTGAGAGGAGGTCAGTGACAGCGCTGCCAGGCCAGTCTGAGGGGGGCTCCGATGAAGCTTGATGAAAGCGAAACATGTAAGCAGTTTAGCAGTTTGATGCTACATTTTATGTAGTTCCTGAACATGGATGTTCCACCCATATGACTAACTACCGAATCATCTGCCCCGATCATAATACCATTGCCTCTCGATGTGAAGATACTTCACCGGCACGTTAAATACCTAAGCTCTACAACTCCGGCAAGGTCTACAGCTACTCTATGGAGACATCTACGGATCCAAGTAAATGAATGGGTGTGAAACAGCCCCACACAACAGAATTTAGATGTGAATCATTGAATCATCACCGGATTGACACGCAGTAAATTGGTGAGTGTTTGTTACATATGGGATCATATGCAAACCAAAAGACTATTGATCTGGATGGCTGAGTGACCGAGTGACCCAGTGAAGACATCTAAGGTGAGCTGTAGGATCGTGTTTTCAGCATCAGGCACTATTCTTATAGCATGCTCCTGTGTACACTATGTCCAGCCAAGCTATCCTTTTGTCACCCAGTAAATATGCGTGAACATTAACCGGTCCACCTTTTTGATTCACCTAATAGACCAATCCGGTAACCATACTCTTGGAGCCATTATTTGAATTATCTCCATTCACCAGGACTATTCATTTGATATTGATGAACATTTGTTTACATTCTCAATACCGGTATTACTATTAAAGATCATTAGCGGATGAATGAATGCGGTGTGTATGGTTGATCGGGTGGCCATCCTTGTTTAGTGTTTCTGTTGACTAGTCTCAGGTGTTCTTGATGTTGTGTTTTGTTTAAAACTAATTGAATAAATTAATGAAATTTTCTACTTCACTAATTGCGGTTCACTCATTATAAGTCTGTATAACCAGTTGAGCCTTGTTGAAGAATTCTTTTGCTGAAGGACTTTTTGATCCTTCAACTTTCTCCCCCTTCTTTCTATATGGTTTTGCAATTCAGAGGCCAACTTGATGGATAAACCCCTAAATTATCGGGTATTTAATAAATAGTGGTTTTTATACTTAGCAAATCACTTATATTACCTAGCATTATACATTGGATGAGCTTAATACATACCTACCCTTTTGTTTTTTCTATATGAGGGGGGCGGGGTCACTGATCTAAGGAGGGGAGTGAATACAATAATGTAAGGGGGCACTGATATAAAGGCCCCCCCCCCTATATTAGTAACCCCCCCCCTTACCTTAGTGTATTCACTCTGCGGAAGGTGGTCTCTATTCACCAGAGCCACCCTCCACATCAGGGTTCCCCCTTACATCATGATCTGCAGCGTTCCCCTTTACATAAGAGTTCCCTTGCACTGTAAGGGGGCACCCTGCAGACTCTGATGTAAGAGGGAACTCTGTGCTGGCTGAGTTATAGTATCCTGACCTTCATGTCAATTGAGAAATATGTTTTTTTACTTTTGTTTAACTTAAACACATTGATATTAGCATTAGTTGTGTGTTTATAGTTCAAATATTGATATTTGCACTGTTCAGCAGTAAAAACAGTAATTTTAGGTACTTTTTGACAGTGTCAGTAAAAAATGTGGGTCTTCCAGTAAATGTCATGCTTTTTCGCTATTAAAAAAAATACATTTGGCGTTGTTCGTAAATTTCGTCGTTCTGCCAGTAAATTTTACTTTGAGGGGTTGGCAACACTGAAGGGGTGCACTCACTTTTGTGAGATACTGTAAATTCTGTATGATATTAACAGATAGATAGAAGACAGATAGATAGATAGATAGATAGATAGATAGATAGATAGATAGATAGATAGATAGATAGATAGAATTGGTGAATGGATAAATACATTTTAAAATAAAAATTTCATCTACTGTAAATGGTTTAAATCAGTGTTAACATGTATGATACAATTTTTTCCACTAGGGGGCACTACACACAAACTTACATTTTCGCTCCACTATATTTCCCTTTTTCTAGAGAACAAGGAATGATCCCTGAATGTCAGTTTATGTCATATTCTATATAAGATCCAAACACTTTATATTTATCCTGTTTTTATCACATTATACCATGATGTTTCTCAGGATCTGCAAAATAATTTATCAGACTAGCATAAATAATTGCAGAGGGAAACATCACATCTGGTTTAGGAACACTTTATGTCTGAAACATTGCTCATCAGAGCTTGTCTGTTCACCTTAATGTCCCTCTTTTCTGCTTCTTATAAAACTGGCATTGTTACAAAACAAAATGGAAAATAATTTGACTACATATATTACAAGAATATTATCAAACTTTGTCTAAAGGCTCATACACACGATCAGGTATTCCGACAACAATTGTCCGACGGACGTTTTTTGTCGGATAATCCAACCGTCTGTATGCTCCATCGGACAATTATTGGATTTTCCGACAACAAATGTTGGCTGTGCATTCTCTCAAATTGTCCGACATAAAATGTGTTACGTCGGATCATCCGATAGTGTGTACAGAAATGCATCGGACTAAAATTCAAAGTACAAACACGCATGCTCGGAAGCAATGCTAACCATAAGACAACATTAGCAGAAGTTGCCCAAAGGGTGGCGCTAAAGAGCAGAAAAACCACATAGTACGTCTATTGCGTCACTACGTTTGTGTTTGTTGGCTGAAATTGTTCCGTTGTGTGTATGCATACCAAGCTCACGGAAAACGCCCTTCGGACAAAAATGCACAGATTTGTTCGATGGAAGTCTGATCGTGTGTATGAGGCTTAAGATTTGTATGCCTGCAAGCAGCAGTGGAGATATTATAGAAAGCACTTTTCTTATGATTTCTTTACCATTCTCAGGACAGGGGATGAAATCAGTATGAAATAGACATGTGCATTCTTTTTCGTCCGAATCCATTTTCGTCCGAATTTCGGGGATTTTCCCTTTTGTTTTAACAAACGATAATGAATGTGCAGAGTCCGAAATCCAAAAGATCCGACATAAAAGATGCTTTATTTTAGTTTCCTCGCAACAACAGTTCGATATAGATAGAAGATTCGACATGACGGTGACAATAGCGATCTGTGTCTATCGAATCTTCGGTTTAATGTGCCTAACCTAACTCTATTAGTCCGAGATCATTCAACATAGAGAGAAAATATTCAACAGTATAGAGACATGAAGATTCGACATAGAGAGAAAAGATTCGACATTATAAAAACATACGCCACGAGCGGACATTTATAGTCAAATGCTCCGCCCATAGGCTATAGAAGAATCCTAATGTTGGTTGACTAGTAATAATAATTAATAAATATAATTCTTACTAGTCATACAACATTAGAATTCTAATATAGCTTGTGGGCGGAGCATTCAACCGGAAATGTATGATTGCAGCGTCGTACAGTTTAGCTGCTTTGTCTAATCTTCTTAGAACATTCGACAGCGCCATGTTTTCCACGCCCACACCACAGCGTCATTTGACGCTGTTGGCTGGGCTGTGTGGAACATCCTGGATGGACGGTAGTCGGCGTCGTAATGACGCCGCTGCGTCCATATCCATACATGACGCTGGGGGCGGAGCTCCGGGGCCGCCCGAGGGATATAGGTCCGGCTGTTTTTGCACAGCTGGGATCCGCATTTGCGGTTTGTCTTGTGCAGTGGTCACATCGCTGGGAGGCTCCTCAATGGCTCTTACTGCTGGCACCAGTGCTTCATTCACTTTAAGGTATTGTCTCCATACACTCAGCAACTCCATAAATGGTCTTGCAACTTTGAATGCAAAGTATACTCTTACACCTTGTCTGACACATTTTTTAACTAATTATGCCAGCAGTATAGGTGTGTTTCACCATGACACCCCCCCTTGTTTATATTGCCCTCCAGCTTGTTAGCATCACTCATTGGCCCCCAGTATTGAAATTTGTTCCCAATTTTCTTACTATCTTTCATATCCACATCATAGCGTGTTACAGCAAGGTTATGTTTATACATCATACATTTATGGGTGTTTTATCACCATTAACTATCTTTTTGGCTTTTTGGCCTATCTTGCTTGCTACCCACATGTTTTTTTGGTGTTACTCATTTTGGTCTATATATACATTATTTTTAGACATATCTACTTTTTTGGGGGCCACCGTGTCCACTGGCCAGACTCTTTACACCAGTCTGTGCTGTCTCATCCGGACCTTCCCTTGTGGCGATATCTGTGTTGCTCCGCCCCCTCAGCCCCCACCCTGGACATGTGAGTTTCCACCATCTCGACATGCAGTGCTCGGTTCTACAGTCCTCAGCAATGGTGAGTACGAGGTCTCCCTTTGGTCTGACCCAACTCACCCCCCCCCTCATACTATTAGTTCAATAAGGTTACTCACTTTAAATTCTTGTATCCCACCATAGATACAACGATTATGCATCTGCCCCTGAAGAAGCGAGCGGTGCTCGCGAAACGCGTAGGGCACTCAGGATGCTTCTGTGCACTCGCACATTGTGAGGACCACCTCTGTCGGCCACTATGCCTACATAATGTTTCTAATATTTACTTTTTTATACATGAGCTTTTGTACTGTTTGCTTTATTATTGCCTGAGCATTTCTTCTACCATACGCACTGTGGCTTCACGAGCTAAACATTTTTATCTATCTTTTGCATTGTTGTACCATGGATGAAATATATTTGTACTGTAACAATTATTTGTACTATGTTTAAGACATTTTTGGCTCTTATGCCTGGCGACGCACACTTATTGCTGTCTCCGCTTTGTCATTTAACACTATGTAACTAATAAATTGTTTTTTATTGCCATTTGTGTGAGCATGAGCCCATCTTTTCCACCTCACCTAAAGTCCCAAGGCTACCTTTTTTGTTTCTAAATTGTCACCGTCAGTTGCTGATGAGCTGTAGATTATTGGTTGTCATCGTCAGTTGCTGGTGAGCTGTAGATTAACAGTTGTCACCATCAGTTGCTGGTGAGCTATAGATTGACAGTTGTCACCAGTAGTTGCTGGTGAGCTGTAGATTAACAGTTGTCATCGTCAGTTGCTGGTGAGCTGTAGATTATTGGTTGTCACCATCAGTTGCTGGTGAGCTGTAGAATAATGGTTGTCATTATCAGTTGCTGGAGTGTGGAGAAAAGGGCACTCTGTATAACAAGGGGACTTTAACAAACAGTACGTGACAAGCTCTTGAAAAGTTTTTAACCACTTAAGCCTAGGGTTGTCACCTTTTCTTCAAGCCAAACCCGAGCACTTTAGTGGCGCACGACATCTTTTTTTTTTTTTAGTATATGCTATAAGATTGTAAAAGACAAGACCTGGGACACTTGGTTGCCTCAAGGAGAACAGTAATGCGTAGCGCAGTGGATGTGACCGAATTGTGAGTGTTATGCATGGAATACAGGGGTCAGGAATATTTATTGTGCAAAATGCAGGGGACGGGAGTGTGGAATGCATAGTAGGAGTCATAAGTACAAAACAAAAAGGGTGCAGTAGTCAGGGGTGTGTAACACAGTGTAGGGGTAAGAAGAGCGCAAAATTTCCCCCGCATGCAATACTCTCCTCCATGTTACACTTTTGTTAAATATCCCAACTCCCTCTCCTGTAAAAAAAAAAAAAAAAAAAGCCAGCACTAATCTTTATGCTCACTCTCCACCCCACCAACAAAAATAATTCCACCCTCAAAACAAATCCTCTTCCCCCTTCCTCAGCACAAGTCCTCCTCTACTATCCCCAAAATCCCCAGTCCTAGCCCCCCTTCTTCCCCATCCCAGCACTTATTCCTGCCCCCCTCAATTCCCCCTCCTAATATAAATCCTCTTTCTCAACCAGTACAAACCCTCCTTCCCCCAATACCCCCCTCAGAAATAATCCTCTGCCACCACCAAATCCTACCTCCCAGCACAGCCTCCCATTCCAGTAGAACATCCCCCCCCCCCCTAACAAAAAAATCTCTTGTAGTATAAATCTTTCTCCTCCTCCCACAAAAAAAAAAAAGGAAATGCCACTTCTAGCACAAACTGTCCCTAAAAAAAATCCCCCTTCCCAGCACAAATCTCCTTCCACCCCACACATCCCTATCCCAGCACAGCTCCTCATCCCTGCAAAAATATCCCACCCCAACATCCCACCAAGCATAAATCCTCCTCCCAGTACAAATTCTCTCCCCCAAATCCCCCCTTCTAGCACAACATGCTCCCAATCCTGGAACAATTCCTCTCTCCTTGTCCTCTCCAGCGCAAATCCTCTTTCCTCTAAGCCCCTCCTACCCAAGTCCTCTCCCCAGTTCCATCACATATCTTCCCACCTAAATCCCCCCTGCCAGTACAAACTTTTCTCCCACAAACACAAATCCTTTCCCCCCTTCTAATACAAATTCAAACCTCCATACTGTCCCAGTATAAATGGGCCTTTCCTGAGATTTGAACAAAATCCCAGCGTCCCATGAATCCGGGCTGAGTCCTGGAGTCCAGTGCTGGAGCAAGTTCTGGCACTAGGCTCCACTAACTTGCCAAGCAGGAGCTAGTGTGGGCCTCCAGGGCAAAATGTCCTCCATCTCTTGGGGGGTCTCAGGGTCCCAGATGCCATGATCATGCCCTCTGTGAGAAGTTAGATATGTGCTGGGGGGGGATATCTGGGAGGGAGAGGGCTAGTGCTGGAAGGGGGGGGCTAGTGCTGGAAGGGGGGTTGGATATGTGCTGGGGAGAGGTGGATTAGTGCTGGAAGAAGAAAATTGCCCATTACCTGTGCACTTCGTCACACATTCAGGAAACCACAAATGTGAATGTGGCCTAATGTCTCGTATACACTGCTAGTTTTCTTTTGCTCAACCCCACAGGCTGAACGAAAAAAAAACTGACACCTCAGGTCAGAGCCGCTGTACTAACAATCTAATGTTAGTACATCAATCTCCCCTGCTGTTCTATTGTGTTCTGACAAGGGGACGCCCCCCACCAGAACACTCCGGCCAGGGTGATGGTCAGCAGCCCTTTTTTGGTCAAGCCCTTTCGACAGAAGCCAGCTGTCATACAGGGATGTATACATGCAATGGCTGTGATGCTTTACTTCAGAGCTGCGGAATTTGTACTGCAGGCTGCAGAATTTGACAGGCAGCCCCACCTGTCAAACTTCTCATTGAGTTCAATGGGGCTGCTCTGCACCTTGAAGCCAAATACTTGGTAGGTTAATTGGCTTCCGTCTAAATTGGCCAAGCGTATCGGGACCCTTCGGTCCCTCAACTAAACTCAACAGCTGCAATGCGGTCTCACAATGTAAAATTGCTACTCAGCAATTAAAAAAAAAAAAACAGGTGAACAGTAGCAAGACTCAAATTTCTGCCATGGCTGCAAAGCATACCATGGCGACCATGGCATTTTAGCAATTTGATTTCTCGGGGGTGGGGGGGGGCTTGTCAGGTAGGTTGTAGGGGGCTCCTTGATTTCTAACAGCGGCCCTACCTCCACCAGTGTGGGGGTGCTGACAGTGTGCTGCGAGATCAGTATATATGTGATGCTGCTGATCTATATACCCTATATGTGATGCTGCTGATCTATATACCCTATATGTGATGCTGCTGATCTATATACCCTTTATATGTGATCCTGCTGATTCTATATACCCTTTATGTGATACTGCTGATCTATATACTCTTTATATGATGCTACTGATCTATATACCCTTTATTTGATGCTGCTGATCTATATATACCGTATATCTGATGCTGATCTATATACCGTATGTGTGATGCTGCTGATCTATATACCCTTTATATGATGCTGATCTATATACCCTATATGTGATGCTGCTGATCTATATACCCTTTATGTGATGCTGCTGATCTATATACCCTTTATGTGATGCTGCTGATCTATATACTCTTTATGTGATGCTGCTGATCTATATACACTTTATGTGATGCTGCTGATCTATATACCCTTTATGTGACGCTGCTGATCTATATACCCTTTATGTGATGCTGCTGATCTATATACCCTATCTGTGATGCTGATCTATATACCATATCTGTAATGCTAACATATATACTCTATCCTGTGATGCTGGGGCTGTATACTCTGTCCTGTGATGCTGAGCTGTATACTCCTGACACTATATGGGTGGAAGCAAGTGGAATACAGGGGACGGAGTGGGTGGATTCTATAAAGGGCGTGGGTTATGCAAAATGGGTTGGGTCAAAAGAAGGGTGGGGTCTGGCGCCCCCCCATCCTAAAACTTCACCAGCCACCACTGCTTCCAATGGGGACACTAGCTTTGGTGACACACCAGGAATCCCTCACTTTGGAGGGCTTTCTTCTCATTTCCTGTTTTGGCTTTGGGACAAAAAGGAAAGGGAAATTTCCCCAATGGGACACAAATGGCAAAAAGAAATAAAAAATAAAAACTGACGGGGGTTATAACTCTTCCTTACTCCATCTAAAAAGAAGAAAAAAAAAAAACTTTTTGCTCTTAGTTACTCTTTACTGTCAAACTTATGTGAACCCAGTTATATTTTTTGTTGGGGTATTTTTGACATTTCATATACAGACTTGTACCCACTAGAGGAATGTACAGCGAGTCAGCACATCACACCGGAACCTTTCCCAGCTACCCGGATCGTGCGAGGAGCCTGTGGGACGCAGTAGAACTGCCAGGACTACTTACTTATGATGAGCATGACTCCCACTTATATCTTGTAAGTGTTTTTAATCTTGTGCAATAAATGTTACTGTTTTAATACTACACTTAGAGAGGCGCCCCCCCCCCTTGTTTCTTTTATATGTTTTGCAGAGTTGCTGGACACACTCTGAGGATGGCTGCCTCTTTTTAAATCAGCCCCTTACCGTGGTTCAACTTTGTTTTTACCTAAAGACTGACTAATCAAATGTACATTATTACAAACTAAGGGCATTGCCTCCTGGAGTGCCAGATACTCAATTTACCTTCACTTGTACCCACTAGAAGGCCCTCCTATCAATATGATGGCCAATGTATACAGTCATGTTTGGTTATCATGTATATGCATTTTATAGACACACATAGGATACAGCACAGTAATCCTTCTGCCTTGGTGATCTCCAGGTTCACTCATACTGAGCAAAACTATGTAGCTGAAAACATTGGTTATTATAGTGTTAGGAGCGCACTCTAATGGTTGTATGTTTACATGTGAAATATACAAAATTCTCGAAAAATGAGACAACAACAAAAAATACATCTGTATTCACATAAGCCTGGCATTGATGGCACATGGTAAATGCGCTAAATTATATAAATCTACCTTAAACAAAAGCTGAGCTAAAGTGTTTGTACCATCCTTGTGTTTGAAACACGGGTGCCAAAAATTGATATTTAAAAAAAGTAGGAATATTGACTTATTAGTGAGAAAACAACTGAATACATTGGCTACTATAGTGATAGGAGCGCACTCTAGTGGTTACATGTTTATATATGAAATATACAACATTCTCAAAAAATATGACAATAGCGAAAAATACATCCGTGTTCACATAATCCTGACATTTGTGGCATGTAATAAATGCATTAAATCTAACTTAAATCTACCTTAAATAAAAGCTGTAGACAAAGTGTTTGTACCAGCCTTGTGTTTGAAACATGAGTGCCAACAATAGATACCTAAAAAAAAGCAGGGCTGTTGGCTAATTAATGAGAAAACACTGGGGTTGGCATTATGCTGTCAGAAAAAAAAAAAAAAAAAAAGACGGGAGGAAAAAATTTATGGAGCCAAGTTCCCAGAGTCACCAGCTGAGTATACAATTTCAAATGCAGTAATTACTCCACAGCACCAGACAAAGAAGGTTTCTGAAAAGCAGATTTTAAAGAAGGGTATGAAGGCTAGATAGAAATGTAAAAGGAATCTCAGTGTCTTTCATACACGGCGTTTAGTTATTACCAGCAGGGTTTCTCCAACTAGATAAAGTGCCTTTCCTGGTTATTTTTGGACTGTCATTTTAGCCTTTTGATCTTGAAGCAGCATGAAGGAACACAAAAAAAGATCCACTTTACTTGGTCTCCTGCAACAAATAATTACTGAATTTGTAAAATGCAGCAAATAACAGAAAATGATCACTTTTTCATTTATAAGGGCAAATGCAATTCTTACTACAGATTTTTACATGAATGTATAGAATAGATTTGCTGTGCTGTGCTATACATTAAAATAAATCATCACTAAAAGCACAGAATCCATCAAAGAATTCCTCTATCTCTGGTTCTTTGTATAAATCCAAGCACCAAGACCTCAAACAAAATTGAACATGTTAATGTAATATCAAATATAATTATCAATGTTTTTGAATCTGCATCTTATAAAATTAAAACATTAAGAATTTTTTTTTTCTCTATCCCATTTTTCCTCCTGCATTGTCACATGTTCTCCCAATGGTGAGCTGACTAGGGATGGGAGAATTTGCCTTGGTTTGGTTCACGGACTGTTTCAAATCCATTGTAAAATATGGAAATAGCAAACTTTAATCCGAGCCCCGTTAAGTTCTATGAGAGTACTGGGGGTTTATCAAATTTTGAAAATAAGCTCTGGCGATTTTCAAGGCTAATAGACAAGGGATCGTCAAACAAAGGGCATGGGGTGCTGGCTCTGCTATGTGGGACAAAACAAAATACAGCAGGAAGAAAGTCCACCTTTGTAACATAGGAAAAACACCAGTCCTTCACTTTACATGGGACATGCCTTTCAGGCAGTGTCATCTTAAGAGCATTATAGGCCCCCGGGCAATACGGTGCACTGGGGCCCTGTGTACACAATCACGCACGAGAATTTTTTACTGACAAAAATCATGACATTTACTCGCAGAACCACATTTTTTACTGCCACTGCAAAAAGGTACCTAAAATTACAGTTTTCAGTGCCAAACAGTGCAAATGTCTGTATTTAAACTATAAGGCCTCATGCCCATGGACGTTTTTAGAGCCGCATTTTTGAGCGTTTTTTACAGCTTAAAAACACCTGTCCATGTTAGTCTATAGCTTCATGCCCACCTAGACGTTTTTGAGCTGCAAATAGCAAAGGCGTTTTTAAGCTGTAAAAAAAACCCAGGACCAGTGCGTTCCTCAGCGTCGGAGTTCGGCAGAAAAAAACGCGAGCGTCAAAAAACGCTCAAACGCGCATTAACGCGCACTAACGCGCGGTCGCGTTTTTTTAGCTCCGACGTTTTTTTTTTTTTCTCAAAAAAAATAAAACATTTTTTTACAATAACATGGACAGGCGTTTTTAAGCTGTAAAAAACGCAGCTGTAAAAACGTCAGTGGGCATGAAGCCTAAACATATAGATCGTGCTATTAGCAATGTGTTTAAGTTAAACAAAAGTAAAAAAAAAACATTTCTTCATTGACATGAAGGTTAGGTTACTATAACCCAGCCAGCACAGAGTTTCCTCTTACATCAGAGTCTGCAGAATTCCCCCTTACAGTGAAAGGGAACTCTTATGTAAAGGGGAATGCTGCAGATCATGATGTAAGGGGAAACGCTGATGTAAGGGGGGCTGTGGTGACCAGAGTCCACCTTATATCAGAGTCCACTGCTTTCTCTTTACATCACTTACATCAGAGCAACAGACCACCCCCCGATCTCTTTGTGCAAGCTGCACAGTCAGCCAGACAGCCACTCACCGTACGACACCGACCAGGGCACTCTGTGTCTGTACTGGCTGGTGGCTGGGCAGGTTACAGGCTCACGAAATCCGGCACTGCCGACAGGGATCCGACTCCGCCACACTCTGCTTCAAGCCTGCTGTGCTGTCTGCTCTGACAACTCTACTCTGTCCATTCACCCTCAGCTCCTCCTGCTTTTTTTTTTCAAGTCTGGCGGGTGTGGCTAACGTCATCATCGGCGGACAGACAGAGGCAGCACTCGTGGAGGATCGGATCTTCTCGGCGATTTCCGCAAACTGCGCATGCACAGTTCTGACCCGCCACTTCCCACCATTTTTTACTGGGGTCGCTGGGCAGCCGGTGGGGCCCCCCAGGCAAGTGTGGCCCCCGGGCAACTGCCCAGCGTGCCCAATGGAAAAGATGGCCCTGCTTTCAGGGTATGCAGTGTTGTGAAACAGTAGGATTTTCACCAAGTTGGTATTACATATTTTACATATGCAATTAATTTATGTTATTTTTTTATGTTTAGCTTGGCTCAATACAGTAGCAACACCCCAATCTGAGTCATTACAACTTGAATTTTTTTTAGTTTTTAGTAAGTTTTGACTGTGACCCCTTAACAACAGGTCTGAAATGAATGGTGGAAGTAAGAGCCAGAACAGATATAAAAGCTATAGGAAAATTGCCTGTTAAAAAAAATAAAGCCCTCAACTTTGCACAAATTGACCAGTGGCAAACCAGTTTCATATTATAGTTTGTAAGCTTCTCTTTTCGCAGCACCGCACTGCTTTTTTCTTAAAAGTGTAATAAACGGTCAAAACACAAATGCTTCAAAACTACAAAGCCACATTCCTCGAAACCCCTTCCCATCCCTGTATCTCCAGTTTTTCCCAAAAGATTCCAAATTTGGACTTCAGTTTGGTAGAAATGAGCCAAAATCAGGACAGTGCACAAGCTTTTGATTAGACAGCAAATAGAAAGAGCTCTGCAATTTGTGAACAGAACAGGCAGAAGAAAAAATTAAGTGTTTAATATTAGTAAAGGCGGTATGCCCTTCCCAAAATCTTCCTATGATGGGCAAATGGCTAGAGGCACTCTGGATCACCCTTTCAGCTGTCATTAAGAATGTATAATTGTTTTTGTTTGTAAGGCCATTGCTTTCCTGGCAGAGCAAACACAGGCAAGGACAACAATGCAATCTGGGTACAAAAAAGTCCTATCCCTATACACCACATTGTCCCTATGCAAAAATAAATAAGGCTTCTCACCCTTCCACAGCACAGGGGTAAAGGCAGGCATCAGGAAAATTGGGTGTACAATCCTACGGACATTTTCCTTCTCTAGTTGAAAATATATCAGAGAAGCAGTGTGAATAGTCTCTGGAGAGCTGTTTTTTTCACCCCACCAATGGTTAATGGCAGGGCCGCTGATAGGCCAGTACAACTGGATATGTTGTACAGGGCCCGGCCAGCAGGGGGGCCTGGGTAACCTGAACAGATCGCTAATTAATGTAGAAAAAAAAAATCCTCCAGCCATGATTGAACATCATCCGTCCGACGTCCTACTACTACTGCAGCAACCAGCATCTATACATTATGGCATTGGCGGCATGGGTGGCACTGTCTGCAGGTAGCACATGCGTTATGGACCGCCAATGCCGTAATGTGCTGCAGACAGTGCCACCCATGGAGTTAATGCCATAACGCATGTGCTGTCTGCAGAGACAGTGCCACCCATGCTGCCATCAGCATTATGCCATTGGCGGCATGGGTGGCACTGTCTGCAGCACAATATGGCATTGGCGGCATGGGAGGCACTGTCAGCAGGTAGCACATGCGTTATGGCATTAGCGTCATGGGTGGCACTGTCTGCAGCACATTACGGCATTGGCGGCATGGGTGGCACTGTCTGCAGCACAATATGGCATTGGTGGCATGGGTGGCACTGTCTGCAAGTAGCACATGCGTTTTGGCCCATAACGCATGTGCTGCCTGCAGAGACAGTGCCACCCATGCCGCCAATGCCATAATGTGCTGCAGACAGTGCCACCCATGCCACCAATGCCGTAATGGTCAGGATTGTGTGGTTGTGTGGTCAGGATTGTGAAATCAAGGGTTTGACATCCGTTGTGTTGGTCTGTAATTAATTAAGCTTGCACGAGTGGGTTAATCCTCCGTCAGCTATGTGAGTATATTAGGCTGGGAGCTGCGCTGCGTGGCCACGTCCTCTGATGAAAGCATTGAGGAAACGCGCGTCAAGGCAGGATCACGCAGCAACCTACGCCGTCGTACTGTCTGCTCTGCCTTCCCAGGAAACACTGCTGTGGCAGTGTAAGGCATAGAAGGATTACACAACTTCATTTAAGAGATTTTTTTAAACAGTTTTTAACAAGGCTGACACATTGTAAGTGTAAATCTAATTGAATTGCTCTAAATAAAGGATTCCTTACTGGATTACACTATGTGCACCCTTTTATTTTTCCGAATGAGTTACATACAGATGGAAACCTTTGGAGATCACTGACAACAGCCATATAAGATCGATCCACCAGTCTGAGACCATCATAGGGGATTATCTGATACACAGACATGCTCTGAATTCACTTACATCTGGTAAGTGATTTTCCTTTGGGGATTAGCAGACAAGCAGTGTGCGGAGGAAGATCATCTTTCCTTGTTTAGGATGGTTTTGCTTCACAGATATAAACTTTCTATCTATAACCAAGTTTGTTGGATTATGCATTTTAAGTGATTACGAAAGCAGAGTTTTGGACTGTGCATTTTTTGAACAACCTTTTAGCGCTATTAATGTTTAAATAATTACCTTTTATTTACACATATTTTGATTGTATATATTAGATAGTTAGGATGTAAGGCCATTGTTTATATTGCCTTTAAATATCTGAATAGGATACTGCACTTAAAATTGTACATAATGTTTGATATTTATCTACCCTGTGTGGATTACCATTCACTTAGGTATCTGCTGTACATGCGTATTTCATGTGGTACGCTACATGTATTGTTTGTTATTCTTTCCTTGTTTCCCCACCCATCCCAGTTTTTGCCAGGACATTCGCTCTCAGGCTTGAGAGCTCAAATTATTTTTCTACAAACTCTGAGACGTCGTTTTTGTAGGCAGGGGGAGGATGTAGCACCCTTATGTTTAGGCAGGGTTGCTTTTAAATTGACCTGCCAGGTGTAGTTGACTTGGCCGAGTGTTAGGGATCAATTGATTACACCCCAAGTCCAGAATTGCTGTACTTTTCTCTTCTGTCACTAGGTGGCCGGGCACTTGGTGGCATTAGATAAGACAAGGGCAATGTAATGACAGATTAGGAGTATATAGGGGCATTTCAGCCAATGGGCAGGGGATTTCTTGAATCTCTTGGCCTGCTGGGAGAACCTATATATTTGGGTGGGGTCAGGTGATTGTTGTTCTGTTCCACCTGGATGGCTGTCTGGGTGGACATGTTTGGTACTGCCCAGGCTGCTAGGCTAGAGTTTGAGGCCTATTCCGGGGACATCTGGCTGCTAGGCTGTCTGTGGGCCTATCCAGAAGCAAGAGAGCAGCGCATGGTTGGGATTGCGCCTTGCAGTCCAACCAGAAGTGACGGTTCTGCTGGTCGAAGAACCTGTCATGGTCAGAGGTAGAGGGGAAGCTGTCACCACTAAGGGACCAACCACCTTATTACAAGGGACCACAGTGAGTAGCTGAAGCAAGTACCAGAGCAGCATTCTCACCAACTGGGGATGGTGAAGAATTGGGAAACTTCAGCAGGTTTCAAGCCAGGGACCCAGCCAGCAGAGGTGACGCTTGCAGAGCAGTCTTGTGTGCCAAGCCAGGGACCAAGCATGCCAATGGGGTCACGCTTGAAGAGTATCTGTGAGTGCCATTCTAGGGACTCAGCAGGGAAGCAGGGGTGACGCTTGAGGAAGATACTGAGAGTGAAGATTGGAAGAGCTTGGGGTATCCAGTGGCAGTGGATCAGCAAGTCTAGTGAGAGAGACGGGGAGCTCAGCGGAGTGAAGATCTACAAGAAGTGATTGTAGTGGAAGTGAAGGACTTGTTACTTGTGTTAGAAACTGTTAAGACTGTTGCCATAGGAGACAGCAATCCTGCACATGCAGATGTGGTGTCCTGCTGGATGCCTTTTCCTGCATGGCGGTCCACCTATAAAAAGACTCTGAGTTTGCCAATTAACATTGCAACCACTTAAGTGTGTCCTGGCCCTAACCCTGTTTCCCACAGTTCTGTTCAAGAGAAAATAAATCTCTTTGCATCCAAGAAGTGTCTGGCTCCCATGAATCTATCTTGCATTACACCCACCATGCATGGTAACCCACTCTACATAGAAGGATGGCAGCTATCCCTAACTCTAGAGGTTCTCATTAGATGGAAGGGGGCCCGGGATCTTGCTACAGGGGCATTTATTGATACCTAGGGGACATCAAAGCCTAAGTTTAGTTACATTGTTTAAAAAAAAAAAAAAAAAAAATCAGCACAAGGAATGATATTTCCATTCCACAAGCAGTGTCCCTTGTACTGGTTGCTGCTGTATATGTTGAAGTCTTCCATCTTCTGCCCTCACCTCCCCCCTCGTGTCAGTAAATGTCCAGCAGTGTGGCGGGGGTTAATACAGCCACTGGACCTATCATAAGCCCTCATCAAGAGTGCCGACTATGCTTGCCCTTCCCCACCCCCCTCCTCCAATCATAGAAGCTGTACTATAGCTTCCATGAATGAAGAGCGCTCTATGAATGGAAGGGAAGGATGAAGGAATGAAAGATCTACCTCCTCCATTCATATAGCATTTTCATTGATGGAAGCTATGGTACCACTTTTATGAATGAAGAAGGAGGGAAGGGTGGGCAGTTCTGAGGAGGGATTATGGTGGGTCCAGTGGCTAGAGAGCAGAGGATGGAAGATTTCCATAAAGACAGCAGCAGGGCCTGTACAAGGCAGGGACAGAAGGGGCGGATGCCATGGATGGTACAGGGAGGGGGCGCAGGTGAAGTGCCGGTGCCTCTAGCTGTACTGTAGTCTTCTGTACCTCACTGCTGTAATGTGACGAGTGCCCTCCTGCAACCTGGCACAAGCTTACACAGTCCGCACCAGCCATACCTGTCAGCGCTGCCCCTTCACTCTCCCTATGAAGGTGCTTCATAGTCTCGGTGGCATGAGGTCACTCACGGCCGGAGGCCGGATGGAAGAAGTGTGGAGAGCTGCTGCCGAAGCTGCAGGAGGAGTCCCCGAGGAGGAACCAGCAAGTTCAGCAACAAAGTGTGTATCGCACAAGTAAGAAAGCACTAAGCTAAGCTGATAATGAATGATTGCCAAAATGCCAAATGCCATGTGGGATGTGGCCATCTGCAGATTCATAACTGTCTGGATCCGATTGAGGGAGGAAACATTAATTACAAATGCTACCTGATTTTAATTTCTGTAATATGCAGCATGAGGGGATTAATGTACTTTCCAATGTTTGCTTTCCAAGGACCAAGGCTATGGAATGCGCTACCCACGAATATCCGCATGGAAGAAAACCATCGGGCCTTCCAGAAAATACTAAAGACCCATCTCTTCTAACGATCTCAACGACACTGGATGCAAAGCGCCTTGAGGCGATTTAGTTCGCAATTGCAGCGCTATACAAGTTACTCACTCACTCACTCACTGCCATTGGTCACTAATGCATTAGCGGCTGACCAGTGGCAGTTCATTTTTTTTTTACAATAATATTTTTTTATTGAAGAGAAAACAGTTTACATACTTCAAAGAGTACAGATGTGCAGATGTATAATAGTTCAAAACATTAACAGTTGTGGATAGGTCCACATAGAATGAAGAATAACTGATTTAAAAATATAACATGGGCAAGAAGGTATATTACAGTTTATAGTCTGTTAGCAGAAACTCTTGCAAATAATATAGGCCACAAACCAGTAGAGCAAAGTAAAATGAGACATAAAAATAAGCAAAAAATCGGTAAGGATTCTTGGTGAGGGTATCTAAGGTTATAGCAGTCCAATGGAGCCACTGTGGGACTCATCTTATCCAGGTGGGGCATAAAGCATGTGACACTTGACAGGGAGGACAGTCAGTGATCCGACCATCTGTAAATGAAAAGAGACGGCAGCCTGTGCTGTAGTGGGGATTTCACCCTGTGTCAAATTGCAGATAATGGTCAGAATACTGAAGCACCAGCCAGGACGACCATAGTGTGTTAAAATTTTCAGAGGATTCCCTAGCAATGGCCATCGAAATTTCCTCCATATGGTAAATATCCTCTATGGAGCGAAACCATTCATGGATTGAAGGAGCACACTTTGATTTCCAGTGTCTGGGAATCAGGATTTTCGCTACATTTAGCAGATGTTTGGTTAGAGACTTTTTAAAAGGTCTCATGGAGCAATCTGCAATGTGTAAGATGCAACACGCAGGGGTGAGAGAGATTTTGGTTTCTGTAATAAGTGTAATTAACTTGCGCACTTTGTTCCAGAAAGGTGCCAGCTGAGGGCAGTCCCACCATATGTGCAAAATCATGCCCTGTGCTCATTCACACCGCCAACATGAGTCCGAGGACAGTGAGTACAACTTTTTAATTTTAACCGTTGTTGCCTACCAGTGTGTTAAGAGTTTATAGGACATTCCCTGTAATCAATTGAACACTTGTGAGCAAAGATTGAAGCTTGCTGCCATCGTTCATCGGTAGACTAGTTTGAAGTGTTTTTTCCCACTGTGCTCGGGCCCCGTGGGGTTCCCCACCTCTAGCCCCCTGAAGCCAGGAATACATAATTGAGGTAGATTTGGTTAGTGGAGTTCCAGAGAGGCAGGTGAGTTCAAAGGGAGTCATAGGTCTGAAAAACAGACTTTTAGCTTGAGAAGTATACGCATAGTTGTGCAGCTGCCGGTAAGTCCAGAAGGAAAAGGGACGTTGAGGACCCAAATCCGATTTTAAAGAGTCAAAAGGTTTCAATGTATTATTAGAGACACAGTGCGTCATTAAAAGGGGCAAGTGTTGATCAGTGGGTGAGGTTAGGTGAATATCTACCCCGGGAGGGAAATCCGGATTTTGGGTAATAGGCGTGAGCGGGGTGGAGGACAAGGATAAGTTATAGCGTGTAGTCGCCATATGAAATTCTCTTAGCGTCGCTCCTAGTAGTGGGTGTTGTTGTAAAGTGAGCGGCAACTTCTTCCAGGGTATCCATGGGAGGAACCTTAGTGGCAATATTGATATGGTCTCCTCCAAGGTGACCCAGTCTTTCTGTTCCCTATGGCAATTCCAGTCTAGGATTTTAGCTAGGTGTACCCCAAAGTGATAGAGTTTAAAGTCTGGGCGACCAATACTACCCCACTCTTTTAGCTTGGTGAGGGTGTCAAGTTTGATGCGTGGTTTACGGTCCATCCAGATAAAGGTGCGTATGATTGCATTAAGTCGCTTAAAAAAATGGCAGGGGAGTGGTATAGGCAGGGTATGGAAGTGGTATAAGATTCTGTTTAACAAGGCTTGGAAGTTAGTGTGGTAAGTATTCGTGAGATTGCCAGTGAGACTAATACAAACTCTCTCAGACCATTGCCCAGTGTCGATTTCTTTGACGCAGACAGATAAGCCTCACAGAACATGCAGCTGGCGGTTGAATCCTACCTTACTGACGGACCCTGTTATTTCCAGACGAATAGACGTAGCAATCAAGACATACTTTCAGATTAATGATACTGACAGTATGTCTCCCCTCAGGAAGGCACATAAGTGCATCGTACGTGGCAAACTTTACATGTGTCAATCACACCCCAGATGAAGTCTAAGGCCCCATGTACACTGCTGCTGCTAAGCGGACGTTCAGAGGCAGTTGGACACTTTTTTCAACTGCCCCTGAACTCATTCAATGTTATCTTATGTGTACATGTACACAGGTTCGTTTACTGTCGTTTTTAGGCAGTTGCGTTTATAGGCCTTTTTTTGAAGGCAAAAAATTAGTTCAGACGCCAAACGCTTCTTTTTTTTTATATTCTTAATTTTATCGAAATTTATCAAATACAAAGAAGTAAAAACATTTTCCCTCAGTAGGGACATACATTGACAAATTGTATTTCCAAACCTTTGTCGACGCTTACCCTCCCTCCTCCACCCCATTCTTATGGTGGCCATACACTATACGAAAAATAGGCAGAAAATCGCTTATGTAGACACTTTGTTTGTTTTTCGGCAAGTTAATGGGCCCAAATCGTTAATCGTCTGTTAGGTTTTCATGAAAAAAAACGAACGGCAAGTTTGAAAAAATTTGCCGACCGAATGATAAATCGCAAGGTTAATGCGTTATTCGTCCGAGAATAAACTAATGCTTGCTACTGCGCATGGTTGAAAAACATATAACCCGGAAGGTAAATATTTGTATCAAAGAAGGTTTACGTCAAAAGGTCATGATACACATCACCAACTATACAACCTGCAACCTCGTCAATCGTGATATACCTATTAGGGATGAGCTCGGTGTTCGAGTCGAACATAAGTTCGACTCGAACATCGGCTGTTCACGCGTTCGGCGAACAACGAATGATTTGGGCCGTTCGCGCCAAATTCGAGTGATGCGAACGGCCCACAATACACTGCGCCATCGCAGTGTAATCCCGGCGCTGTGATTGGCCAAGCATGCACTGTGACCCTGCATGCTTGGCCAATCACAGCGCCGGCAGCGAGGAGAGCAATGATTGGCCACAGGCAGGATGCCTGTAGCCAATTATAGCTGAGGGGGTTTAGTACACGCCCCACACTATAAAAGGCCGCCAGCGCGGCGGCCTCGTGTAGTGTGTTCCGGAGCAGGGAAAGTGAAGGATAGGCAGGGACAGTGTCAAATCTATTCTTTGCTAAACCTTGTGTGTAGGGACAGAGAAGGATAGGCAGGGAGAGTGTCAGTGTCATATTCTTTGCTAAACCTTGTGTGTAGGGAGAGAGAAGGATAGGCAGGGAGAGTGTCAGTGTCATATACTTTGATAAACCTTGTGTGCAGGGAGAGAGAAGGATAGGCAGGGGACAGTGTCAGTGTCATATTCTTTGCTAAACCTTGTGTGTAGGGACAGAGAAGGATAGGCAGGGAGAGTGTCAGTGTCATATTCTTTGCTAAACCTTGTGTGTAGGGAGAGAGAAGGATAGGCAGGGAGAGTGTCAGTGTCATATACTTTGATAAACCTTGTGTGCAGGGAGAGAGAAGGATAGGCAGGGGACAGTGTCAGTGTCATTGTTGCTAAGCCTCCTGCACATTATACACCTGAAGTTAGCCCATATTGCTGCTTTTTCCTGGTGTGTTACACCAACAGGCATTTGCAGCACTTACAGCGGGCGGAGTGTGCCTCCTGATCATATTACACCTGAAGTTAGCCTGTATTGCTGCTTTTTCCTGGTGTGTTACACCAACAGGCATTTGCGGCACTTACAGTGGGCGGAGTGTGCCTCCTGATCATATTACACCTGAAGTTAGCCTGTATTGCTGCTTTTTCCTGGTGTGTTACACCAACAGGCATTTGCGGCACTTACAGCGGGCGGAGTGTGCCTCCTGATCATATTACACCTGAAGTTAGCCTGTATTGCTGCTTTTTCCTGGTGTGTTACACCAACAGGCATTTGCGGCACTTACAGCGGGCGGAGTGTGCCTCCTGATCATATTACACCTGAAGTTAGCCTGTATTGCTGCTTTTTCCTGGTGTGTTACACCAACAGGCATTTGCAGCACCTACAGCAGGCGTAGTGTGATTCCTGCAAAATATACTCCTGAAGCTAGGCCTTATTGCTGGTTTTCCCATTTCCCTGCAGGCCATTAGAATGTCTGGAAGGCAAACAAGGAGAGGCAGACAGTCAGGAGCCAATAAAAGAGGGCAAGCAGGCTCTGTGTCTAGAGACAACAGTGCTGGTCGTGGACGCGGTGCATCGCCATCAGCACGTGGCCATGGGACACGCTTGTCCTTCTTTTCGGCAACTGGACGTGTTGAGCCGCATCATGCCGAAGACTTGGTAGAGTGGATGACCAAGCCCTCCTCATCCTCCTCATCCTCTCTCACCCAAGCTCAGGGTACTGGCAAAGCAGCTGCCAAAGCATCCTCTTCCCTAGTATAAATGTCATCATCAGTCACTCCTTCCCTAGACCAACCATGTCCTCCTGAGGAGTCCCCCGAACTGTTTGAGCACAGTGTTGGGTACATGCTCCAGGAGGATGCCCAGCGTTTTGAAGGGTCTGATGATGATACCCAGCTAGAGGAAGGCAGTAGCGTGAGAGCAGAGAGAGGGGATGCTCAAGAAGGACACCAATCTGGCAGTCATGTTCCAGCAGCTGCAGCATACTGCCAGATTGGCTCCAGTGATGAGGAGGGAGGGGATGATGAGGTCACTGACTCCACGTGGGTGCCTAATAGGAGAGAGGAGGAGGAGGATGAGGAGGAGGCACATCTCCAACGAGGCAGGATGCCCTCGGGGGGCCAGCGTAAGGGCAGCACACCGACAGAATCACACCGCAGAGCTCCGCCTGTGCAGGGCGCTGCCTCTGCCCGTTATTCAAAAAGTTCTTTGGTGTGGGCCTTTTTTGAGTCGAGTGCATCAGATCGCACAGCTGGTGTTTGCAACATATGTCTCAAGCGTATATCGCGTGGCCAAAACATCACCCGCTTGGGCACCACATGCTTGACCAGACATATGTTGACCTGCCATGCAGCTCGTTGGCAAGCCTACCTTAAAGACCCACACCAAAGAACAAAGCGGACCTCTTCTTGCACCGCATCAGCTGGGATCTCCAACCCCACTATACCTTCAGTCCTCTCTGAAACCTGCACTGAGAGGAATGAAGGTGTAGAATTAGGTGTGTCACAGCCAAGTACTTGCGGGCACTCTGCTAGCAGTACACCGACGTCCGATTCTAGCAGGCAAATTTCCCTGCCCCAGCTGCTGGACCGTCGAAAGAAGTTCACTCCCAGCCATCCACATGCCCAGCGGTTGAATGCTAGCTTGGCTAAATTGCTAGCGCTTCAACTGCTGCCTTTTCAGTTGGTAGACTCGGCCCCCTTCCGTGAGTTTGTGCAATGTGCGGTTCCTCAGTGGCAGGTTCCCAAACGCCACTTTTTCTCACGGAAGGCTATTCCGGCTCTCTACCGGCATGTGGAAGGCAATGTCTTGGCCTCGCTGGACAGGGCGGTCAGCGGTAAGGTGCATATTACCGCTGACTCATGGTCCAGCAGGCATGGACAGGGACGTTACCTTTCTTTCACGGCCCATTGGGTCACTCTTTTGGCAGCTGGGAAGGATGCAGGACAAGGTGCAGTAGTGTTGGAGGTTGTTCCACCGCCACGCCTCCAAAATGCTACTACTGGTTGTGACACACCTCTGTCCTCCACCCCCTCCTCTTCTTCTTCCTCCATGGCCTCTTCCTGTGCTTTGTCCTCGGAACCAGCGGTGCTCCGTAGGCGTTCAAGGGGCTACGCAATTACGCAGGCAAAAGATGCCATGCCGTGCTTGCGCTGGTGTGTTTGGGGGACAGGAGCCACACTGGGGCAGAGGTTCTGTCTGCTCTGCAGGGGCAGGCCGAGAGGTGGTTGACGCCACGCCAGCTTAAGCCAGGAATGGTAGTTTGCGACAATGGCACCAACCTCCTCTCCGCTCTCCGACAGGGACAACTGACCCATGTGCCCTGTGTGGCTCACGTCCTTAACCTGGTGGTGCAGCGGTTCTTGGGCAGGTACCCGGGCTTACAGGATGTCCTAAGGCAGGCCAGGAAAGTCTGTGTGCATTTCCGCAGATCTTATAATGCCAGTGCTCGCCTGGCTGAGCTGCAAAAGGAGTTGAACCTGCCCAAGAACCGCCTTATATGTGACATGCCCACCAGGTGGAACTCAACGTTGGCCATGCTGCAGTGGCTGCACACGCAGCAGAGGGCCATCAATGAGTACCTGTGCGACTACGGCACCAGGACAGGGTCAGGGGAGCTGGGTTTTTTTTCACCACGCCAGTGGGGCATGATCAGGGATGCATGCACTGTCCTGGCACCATTTGAGGAGGCCACGAGGATGGTGAGCAGTGACAGTGCATGCATCAGTGACACTGTACCTCTTGTCCACCTGTTGGAACATACGCTGCGTGGAATAATGAACAGGGCACTTGAGGCAGAACAGAGGCAGGAAGAGGAGGACTTCCTTGCCTCTCAAGGCCCCCTTTACCCAGACAGTGTTTCTTCTGTCCCACCCATCGCACAGGAAGAAGAGGAGGAGGAGGAGGATTGTGTCAGCATGGAGGTGGAGCCTGGCACTCAGCATCATCAGCAGCAGTCTTTTAGGGATGATTTACAGTCCCAAGAAACCAGTGGACTTGTACGTGGCTGGGAGGAGGTGGCTGCGGATCATGTCGTCCTTAGTGACCCAGAGGACTCCGGACCGAATGCTTCAGCAAACCTACGCTGCATGGCCGTCCTGATCCTGCAAAGTCTGCGGAAGGATCCTCGTATTCTTCGGATCAAGGAGAGGGACCATTACTGGCTGGCCACTCTCCTTGATCCACGGTACAAGGGTAAGGTTGCGGACCTTATCTTACCATCGCAGAGGGAGCAGAGGATGAGACAACTCCTGGGAGGCCTTGCAGAAAGGTCTGTGCAACACGTTCCCAGAGACTGGGAGGTTACAAACTCCTGGTCCTGGACAACGAGTTGCTGAGGCTTCGGTCAGTCAAAGAAGGAGCGGTGGGGAAGGTGGCCGTCTGACCGATGCGTTCAGACAATTCTTTAGTCCGCAGCCCCAAGGTATGATCGGTTCCAGCAACCATCGCCAGCGTCTGATATACATGGTGCAGGAATACCTAGGGGCAAGGTCAGACTTGGACACCTTCCCCACCGAAAATCCTCTGGCTTACTGGGTCTTGAGGATGGATCACTGGCCAGAGCTTGCACAGTATGCAATTGAGCTACTGGCCTGTCCTGCATCCAGCGTTCTTTCAGAACGCACATTCAGTGCTGCTGGAGGATTTGTCACGGATCACAGGGTGCGCCTGTCCACCGACTCTGTTGATCGACTGACCTTCATAAAGATGAACCAGTCTTGGATCACCACCAGCTACCAAACACCTGAAGCTGATATAACAGACTAATTTATTTTCAAATGTCACATCCCTTCAAGACTGATGCTGATGCTGATGCTAAGAGACTGTCCTGTTATGTTGACTGACTATCCTCCGCCTCCTCAATGATCCGATTGATGATGATAGCTTGGAAGAACATTTTTGTTTCTGGGTGCCGCCACCAGTGGCTAAGGCCCAATTATTCAGCCCCTGTTTAACAGGGGCATGTAATTACAATTTTTGATGCAATACTTTGCAACAGGGCTCATTGATGTGCTCCAAGTACAGTATCCGTGAGGGGTTGCAGTGTTGTGGCACCAGTGCCTAAGGCCCAATTTTTCTGCTCCTGTTTAACAGGGGCATGTAATTACAATTCTTGATCTAATAATTCACAGCAGGGCCCATTCCTGTGCCCACCAAGAGTAACTGTGAGGCCTTACAGTGTTGTGTCAACACCACCACCACCACCACCAAAGGCCCAATTTTTCAGCCCCTGTTCAACAGGGGCATGCAATTACAATTCTTGATCTAATAATTCACAGCAGGGCCCATTCATGCGCCCACCAAGAGTAACTGTGAGGGCTCACAGTGTTGTGGCAACACCAACATGTAAGGGGCAAATTTCAGCTGAGTATATACGGCAGGCCCCTACTTTCAAACATCCAACTTACAAACGACTCCTCCTTGCAAACGGAAGGATACAACAGGAAGTGAGAGGAAATCTACCCCTAGGAAGGCAAATTCTCTCCTGTAAGAGTTAATATGGGAAAAAAAGTGTCTCCTCTCCACTGATGCTTTATCACCAATTCTTGTTTCAATAAAAACCACAAATTTTCAAAAAACATTTGTCATTAGGACGGAAAGTGAGGTGAACTGTTCTGAACAGGTGCACACTGCACAGACAGCAAAACTAATGTTACAGGGGTGATAACCCTTCCCTATGTTTTCCAAAAAGCTTAAAAATAGATTTCTTGGCTGGAGCTACACTTAAACAATGTACCTGTTCAAAATTACAAACAGATTCTACATAAGAACAAACCTACAGTCCCTGTCTTGTATGCACCGCCTGTATACGGCTGTTCAGAGTAGTGATGAGCCGAACACCCCCGGGTTCGGTTCGCACCAGAACCCGCGAACGGACCGAAAGTTCGTACGAACATTAGAACCCTATTAAATACAATGGATGCGAACGTTCGAATTCTAAAGTGCTAATTATAACGACTATTATGCATGTTATTGTCCTAAAAAGGGTTTGGGAACCCGGATTCTGCACCAGGGGACATGTATCAATGCAAAAATAAGTTTTAAAAACGGTCGTTTTTCGGGAGCAGTCATTTTAATGATGCATAAAGTGAAAAAAAAAGTCAAATATTCCTTTAAATATCGTACCTGGGGGGTGTCTAAAGTATACCTGTGAAGTGCCACGTGTTTCCCGTGTTTAGAACTGTCCCTGCACAAAATGACACTTCTAAAGGAAAAAAAAGCCATTTAAAACTGCTTGCGGCTTTAATGTAATGTCTGATCCCGGTAATATGGATGAAAATCTTTAAGAAAAATGGCATAGCTACCCCATCACCCCCCCTTCCCTACCCCAGCCCATTACCAGCCCCTTTGGGTCTTGTATGGATATTAAGGGGAACACCGCACACAAAATAAAAAGGCCCTATATACTCTGAACAGCCGTATACAGGCGGTGCATACAAGACAGGGACTGTAGGTTTGTTCTTATGTAGAATGTGTTTGTAATTTTGAACAGGTACATTGTTTAAGTGTAGCTCCAGCCCAAAAATCTATTTTTAAACTTTTTGGAAAACATAGGTAAGGGTTATCACCCCTGTAACATTTGTTTTGCTGTCTGTGCCCCTGTTCAGAACATTTCACCTCACTTTCCGTCCCAATGACAACTGTTTTTGAAATGTGGTGTTTTTCTTGAAACAAGGATTGGTGATAAAGCATCAGTACAGAGGAGACACCTTTCTCCCATATTAATTCTTACAGGAGAGAATTTTCCTTCCTAGGGGTAGATTTCCTCTCACTTCCTGTTGTCTTCTTGCGTTTGCAAGTAGGAGTCGTTTGTAAGTTGGATGTTTGAAAGTAGGGACCTGCCGTATATACTCTGCAGAAATAGGCCCCTTAGTTGTTGGTGTTGGCACAACACTGTAAGCACTCACAGTTACTCTTGGTTGGTGCTGGAACGCCCTGCTGTCAACTATTATATCAGGAATTGTAATTACATATAATTGTTGAACAGTGGTAGTAAAAATTGGGCCTTTGATGGTGGTGCTGGTGCCAGAACACTGTAAGCCCTGACAGTTACTCTTGGTGGGTGCAGCAATGGGCCCTGCTGTGAATTATTAGATCAAGAATTGTAATTGCATGCCCCTGTTGAACAGGGGCTGAAAATTGGGCCTTTCGTGGTGGTGGTGGTGGTGGTGGTGTTGCCACAACACTGTAAGCCCTCAGAGTTACTCTTGGTGGGTGCAGGAATGGGCCCTGCTGTGAATTATTAGATCAAGAATTGTAATTACATGCCCCTTTTGAACAGGGGCTGAAAAATTGGGCCTTTCGTGGTGGTGGTGGTGGTGGCGTTGCCACAACACTGTAAGCCCTCAGAGTTACTCTTGGTGGGTGCAGCAATGGGCCCTGCTGTGAATTATTAGATCAAGAATTGTAATTACATGCCCCTGTTGAACAGGGGCTGAAAAATTGGGCCTTAGGCACTGGTGGCACAACACTGCAACCCCTCACAGATACTGTACTTGGAGCACAGCAATGAGCCCTGTTGCAAATTATTGCTTCAAAAATTGTAATTACACGCCCCTGTTAAACAGGGGCTGAAAAATTGGGCCTTAGCCACTGGTGGCGGCACCCATAAACAAAAATTATCTTCCAAGCTATCATCATCAATCGTATCATTGAGGACTCGGAGGAGGAGGATAGCCAGTCAACATAACAGCACAGGCACTCAGCATCAGCATCAGTCTTGAAGGGATGTGACATGTTAAAATCAATTAGTCTGTTATATCAGCATCAGGTGTGTGGTAGCTGGTGGTGATCCAAGACTGGTTCATCTTGATGAAAGTCAGTCGATCAACCGAGTCGGTGGACAGGCGCACCCTGTGATCCGTGACAAATCCTCCAGCAGCACTGAATGTGCGTTCCGAAAGAACGCTGGATGCAGGACAGGCCAGTAGCTCAATTGCATACTGTGCAAGCTCTGGCCAGTGATCCATCCTCAAGACCCAGTAAGCCAGAGGATTTTCGGTGGGGAAGGTGTCCAAGTCTGACCTTGCCCCTAGATATTCCTGCACCATGTTTATCAGACGCTGGCGATGGTTGCTGGAACCGATCATACTTTGGGGCTGCGGACTAAAGAATTGTCTGAACGCATCGGTCAGACGGCCACCTTCCCCACCGCTCCTTCTTTGACTGGCCGAAGCCTCAGCAACTCGTTGTCCAGGACCAGGAGTTTGTAACCTCCCAGTCTCTGGGAACGCGTTGCACAGACCTTTCTGCAAGGCCTCCCGGAGTTGTCTCATCCTCTGCTCCCTCTGCGACGGTAACATAAGGTCCGCAACCTTACCCTTGTACCGTGGATCAAGGAGAGTGGCCAGCCAGTAATGGTCCCTCTCCTTGATCCGAAGAATACGAGGATCCTTCCGCAGACTTTGCAGGATCAGGGAGGCCATGCAGCGTAGGTTTGCTGAGGCATTCGCTCCGGAGTCCTCTGGGTCACTAAGGACGACATGATCCGCAGCCACCTCCTCCCAGCCACGTACAAGTCCACTGGTTTCTTGGGACTGTAAATCATCCCTAAAAGACTGCTGCTGATGATGCTGAGTGCCAGCCTCCACCTCCATGCTGACACAATCCTCCTCCTCCTCCTCCTCCTCCTCTTCCTGTGCGATGGGTGGGACAGAAGGAACACTGTCTGGGTAAAGGGGGCCTTGAGAGGCAAGGAAGTCCTCCTCTTCCTGCCTCTGTTCTGCCTCAAGTGCCCTGTCCATTATTACACGCAGCGTGTGCTCCAACAGGTGGACAAGAGGTACAGTGTCACTGATGCATGCACTGTCACTGCTCACCATCCTCGTGGCCTCCTCAAATGGTGCCAGGACAGTGCATGCATCCCTGATCATGCCCCACTGGCGTGGAGAAAAAAACCAAGCTCCCCTGACCCTGTCCTGGTGCCGTAGTCGCACAGGTACTCATTGATGGCCCTCTGCTGCGTGTGCAGCCTCTGCAGCATGGCCAACGTTGAGTTCCACCTGGTGGGCATGTCACATATAAGGCGGTTCTTGGGCAGGTTCAACTCCTTTTGCAGCTCAGCCAGGCGAGCACTGGCATTATAAGATCTGCGGAAATGCACACAGACTTTCCTGGCCTGCCTCAGGACATCCTGTAAGCCCGGGTACCTGCCCAAGAACCGCTGCACCACCAGGTTAAGGACGTGAGCCACACAGGGCACATGGGTCAGTTGTCCCTGTCGGAGGGCGGAGAGGAGGTTGGTGCCATTGTCGCAAACCACCATTCCTGGCTTAAGCTGGCGTGGCGTCAACCACCTCTCGGCCTGGCCCTGCAGAGCAGACAGGACCTCTGCCCTAGTGTGGCTTCTGTCCCCCAAACACACCAGCGCAAGCACGGCATGGCATCTTTTTGCCTGCGTACTTGCGTAGCCCCTTGAACGGCTACGGAGCACCGCTGGTTCAGAGGACAAAGCACAGGAAGAGGCCATGGAGGAAAAAGAAGAGGAGGGGGTGGAGGAGAGAGGTGTGTCACAACCAGTAGTAGCATTTTGGAGGCGTGGCGGTGGAACAACCTCCAACACTACTGCACCTTGTCCTGCATCCTTCCCAGCTGCCAAAAGAGTGACCCAATGGGCCGTGAAAGAAAGGTAACGTCCCTGTCCATGCCTGCTGGACCATGAGTCAGCGGTAATATGCACCTTACCGCTGACCGCCCTGTCCAGCGAGGCCAAGACATTGCCTTCCACATGCCGGTAGAGAGCCGGAATAGCCTTCCGTGAGAAAAAGTGGCGTTTGGGAACCTGCCACTGAGGAACCGCACATTGCACAAACTCACGGAAGGGGGCCGAGTCTACCAACTGAAAAGGCAGCAGTTGAAGCGCTAGCAATTTAGCCAAGCTAGCATTCAACCGCTGGGCATGTGGATGGCTGGGAGTGAACTTCTTTCGACGGTCCAGCAGCTGGGGCAGGGAAATTTGCCTGCTAGAATCGGACGTCGGTGTACTGCTAGCAGAGTGGCCGCAAGTACTTGGCTGTGACACACCTAATTCTACACCTTCATTCCTCTCAGTGCATGTTTCAGAGAGGACTGAAGTTATAGTGGGGTTGGAGATCCCAGCTGATGCGGTGCAAGGAGAGGTCCGCTTTGTTCTTTGGTGTGGGTCTTTGAGGTAGGCTTGCCAACGAGCTGCATGGCAGGTCAACATATGTCTGGTCAGGCATGTGGTACCCAAGCGGCTGATGTTTTGGCCACGCGATATACGCTTGAGACATATGTTGCAAACAGCAGCTGTGCGATCTGATGCACTAGCCTCAAAAAAGGCCCACACCAAAGAACTTTTTGAATGACGGGCAGAGGCAGCGCCCTGCACAGGCGGAGCTCTGCGGTGTGATTCCGTCGGTGTACTGCCCTTACGCTGGCCACCAAAGGGCATCCTGCCTCGTTGGAGATGTGCCTCCTCCTCATCCTCCTCCTCCTCCTCTCTCCTATTAGGCACCCACGTGGAGTCAGTGACCTCATCATCCCCTCCCTCCTCATCACTGGAGCCAATCTGGCAGTATGCTGCAGGTGCTGGAACATGACTGCCAGATTGGTGTCCTTCTTGAGCATCCCCTCTGTCTGCTCTCACGCTACTGCCTTCCTGTAGCTGGGTTTCATCATCAGACCCTTCGAAACGCTGGGCATCCTCCTGGAGCATGTACCCAACACTGTGCTCAAACAGTTCGGGGGACTCCTCAGGAGGAGGACATGGTGGGTCTAGGGAAGGAGTGACTGATGATGAGTCTGACATTGATACCAGGGAAGAGGACGCTTTGGCAGCTGCTTTGCCAGTACCCTGAGCCTGGGTGAGAGAGGATGAGGAGGAGGAGGAGGGCTTGGTCATCCACTCTACCAAGTCTTCGGCATGATGTGGCTCAACATGTCCAGCTGCTGAAAAGAAGGACAAGCGTGTCCCATGGCCATGTGCTGATGACAATGCACCGCGTCCACGACCAGCACTGTTGCCCCCAGACACAGAGCCTGCTTGCCCTCTTTTATTGCCTCCTGACTGTCTGCCTCTCCTTGTTTGCCTTCCAGACATTCTAATGGATAGCCTGCAGGGAGATGGGAAAAAAGCAATAAGGGCTACCTTCAGGTGTCCTTCTCTGTCCCTTTACTTAAGGATTTCTAAATATGGTTGAGGATGATTGCTTTCGCACAGAATAGCACAATGACAATTTCCCTGACTGTCCAAAAAACAAGGATTTCAAAGATGGTTGATGAGGAATGCTTTAGCACAGTATAGCACAATGAGAATTTCCCTCACTGTCCTTCCCTGTCCCTACAAACAAGGATTAGCACAGTAAAACACACTGACACTCTCCCTACCTATAGTTTTCTGTCCCTATAAAAAATGTTTTTTTAAAGATGGTTGATGATCAATGCTTTAGCACAGTATAGCACAAGGAGAATTTCCCTCACTGTCCTTCCCTGTCCCTACAAACAAGGATTAGCACAGTAAAACACACTGACACTCCCCCTACCTATAGTTTTCTGTCCCTATAAAAAATGTTTTTTTAAAGATGGTTGATGATCAATGCTTTAGCACAGTATAGCACAAGGAGAATTTCCCTCACTGTCCTTCCCTGTCCCTACAAACAAGGATTAGCACAGTAAAACACACTGACACTCTCCCTACCTATAGTTTTCTGTCCCTATAAAAAAACATTTTTTAAAGATGGTTGATGATCAATGCTTTAGCACAGTATAGCACAAGGAGAATTTCCCTCACTGTCCTTCCCTGTCCCTACAAACAAGGATTAGCACAGTAAAACACACTGACACTCTCCCTACCTATAGTTTTCTGTCCCTATAAAAAATGTTTTTTTAAAGATGGTTGATGATCAATGCTTTAGCACAGTATAGCACAAGGAGAATTTCCCTCACTGTCCTTCCCTGTCCCTACAAACAAGGATTAGCACAGTAAAACACACTGACACTCTCCCTACCTATAGTTTTCTGTCCCTATAAAAAATGTTTTTTTAAAGATGGTTGATGATGAATGCTTTAGCACAGTATAGCACAAGGAGAAATTCCCTCACTGTCCTTCCCTGTCCCTACAAACAAGGATTAGCACAGTAAAACACACTGACACTCTCCCTACCTATAGTTTTCTGTCCCTATAAAAAATGTTTTTTTAAAGATGGTTGATGATCAATGCTTTAGCACAGTATAGCACAAGGAGAATTTCCCTCACTGTCCTTCCCTGTCCCTACAAACAAGGATTAGCACAGTAAAACACACTGACACTCTCCCTACCTATAGTTTTCTGTCCCTGAAAAAAATGTTTTTTTAAAGATGGTTGATGATGAATGCTTTAGCACAGTATAGCACAAGGAGAATTTCCCTCACTGTCCTTCCCTGTCCCTACAAACAAGGATTAGCACAGTAAAACACACTGACACTCTCCCTACCTATAGTTTTCTGTCCCTATAAAAAATGTTTTTTTAAAGATGGTTGATGATCAATGCTTTAGCACAGTATAGCACAAGGAGAATTTCCCTCACTGTCCTTCCCTGTCCCTACAAACAAGGATTAGCACAGTAAAACACACTGACACTCTCCCTACCTATAGTTTTCTGTCCCTATAAAAAATGTTTTTTTAAAGATGGTTGATGATCAATGCTTTAGCACAGTATAGCACAAGGAGAATTTCCCTCACTGTCCTTCCCTGTCCCTACAAACAAGGATTAGCACAGTAAAACACACTGACACTCTCCCTATCTATAGTTTTCTGTCCCTATAAAAAATGTTTTTTTAAAGATGGTTGATGATCAATGCTTTAGCACAGTATAGCACAAGGAGAATTTCCCTCGCTGTCCTTCCCTGTCCCTACAAACAAGGTTTAGCACAGTAAAACAGACTGAGGCCTCGTACACACGACCGATTTTCTCGTCGTAAACAGTCAAGAAAAGTGCCGCGAGAGTTTTTTTGTCTAGAAAAACGTTCGTGTGTATGGTTTTACGACGAGAAACTTGACGAGAATCTCGACGAGAAAATAGAGAACCTGCTCTCTATTTTCTCGTCAGGAGTCCAGATTTCCTCGTCGTGTTTCTCGTCGGCCTGTTTTGTGACGAGAAAATGGTTCGTGTGTATGCTTTTACGACTCTTCCAAAAGCGCGCATGCTCAGAATCAAGTATGAGACGGGAGCGCATCTTCTGGTAAAACAAGCCTTCGTAATGGAAATAGCACATTCGTCACGCTAAAACGAACTGAAAGCACGAAGACTGAAACGGCGAATCGTCTCTTCCCAAACTTTTACTTCACACGCGGTAACACGAGATCAGCAAAAGCAGCCCAAGGGGTGGCGCCAAGAAAAAAGATCTTCCCCTTTATAGTGCCGTCGTACGTGCTGGACGTGAGCGCAGAGAACCACGAGGAAATTGGGAAATGACAGTGTGTACGCATAGAAAGCTTGACGAGAAAATCGACAAGCTTAACAAGAATCTCGTCGAAAAAAACGACGTGTTTTTTACGACGAGAAAATCGGTCGTGTGTACGAGGCCTGACACTCTCCCTACCTATCCTTCTCTTTCCCTAAACTAAAGGAATCCAGGTTAAGCAAGAAAAAAAAATGTCACTGTCCCTGCCTATGCTTCTCTTTCCCTGCTCCGGAACACACTACACTAGGCCGCCGTGCTGGCGGCCTTTTATAGTGTGGGGCGTGTACTAAACACCCTCAGCAATAATTGGCCACAGGCATCCTGCCTGTGGCCAATCATTGCTCTCCTCGCTGCCGGCGCTGTGATTGGCCAAGCATGCGGGGTCACAGTGCATGCTTGGCCAATCACAGCACCTGGATGACACTGCAATGGCGTAGTGCATTGTGGGCCGCGAATTAGGCGCGAACGGCCCAAATCGTTCCTTGTTCGGCGAACGATCGAACAGCCGATGTTCGAGTCGAACGTATGTTCGACTCGAACACCGAGCTCATCCCTAGTTCAGAGTATATAGGGCCTTTTTTATTTTGTGTGCAGGGTTCCCCTTAATATCCATACAAGACCCAAAGGGGCTGGTAATGGGCTGGGGTAGGGGGGGGGGGTGATGGGGTAGCTATGCCATTTTTCTTAAAGATTTTCATCCATATTACTGGGACCAGACATTACAATAAAGCCGCAAGCAGTTTTAAATGGCTTAATTTTGTGCAGGGCCAGTTCTAAACACGGGAAACACGTGGCACTTCACAGGCATACTTTAGACACCCCCCAGGTACGATATTTAAAGGAATATTTCACTTTTTTTTTTCACTTTATGCATCATTAAAATGACTGGTCCCGAAAAACTGCAGTTTTTAAAACTTTTTTTTGGATTGATACATGTCCCCTGGTGCAGAACCCGGGTTCCCAAACCCTTTTTAGAACAATAATATGCATAATAGTCGTTATAATTAGCACTTTAGATTTCGAACGTTCGCATCCATTGTATTTATTAGGGTTCTAAAGTTCGTGCGAACTTTCGGTCCGTTCGCGGGTTCTGGTGCGAACCGAACCCGGGGGTGTTGGGCTCATCACTAATACCTATATCTCAATAAAAATAATACAACAGACCAATTATGCAATATTAAAACTTTATTGCAAAAGTAATTTTTTTGTATAAAAGTAAAAAAATAATGTTCAATCTTTTTGTTGCATAATTATTATTTTTTTAACAAGAGAGCATACTTTTTAGTTTTTTCTAACAAGAGAGCATAATTTTTATTTTAAAATAGTGTTCAAACATGTTATTCTGACATTATAATAATAAACATTATGCATCCATCAAACAATGGTTTTTAATTATTTGTCATGGTTTTCAAAACTTAAATTTTTTGTCAAACAATATCAGTATTCTTGATTTTTTGGCCTGCAGAATAAACGTGGTTTGAGTTCATCCTTGAGGTTTGTGATGGCAGTCACCCCTACTATAAGTGCATGTCAACATATGGGATATTTATGTGCACGAAAAGACCAATACCATATGTGTCCATACATGATTGACTTGTGTCAGAACACAATTATAGTAGAGGTGACTGACTGCTCAAACCTCAAGGACAGCTTTGCTCCAACTATGTTTTTACATGGCAGGCCTGAAGTTTAAATGTGCATGAGTCACGAACATTAAAGATAGACTGTGTATGTCGATAATAAAGTGCTTGCCCTCAAAAGTAGAAATAGCAGAACTTTTGTGCAAACTTGTGCAAACAATTAACACATAAACAGAACTATACAGGCAAAAGAAAAAAAAACATACATGGACCAAAGTGACACGTTAAATGTTACATAGTGTGTCAACTACAACCTGAAAACTCTTTTGGACAGAGTTCAAGTAGTGATCTTTGACTTTTTCTAACTCTGATGAGCACTTCTCTAACTCCGATGAGCACTTCAACAGATCAGATAACAATCTTTGGGCAGTGAGGGTATTTTATTCCTGTTCCCCAGACAGATGATGTGCTGTTGAACATAAGAAAAAAAAAATCAGGGAAATGTGTTTAAAATGGAGTTGATGTTAAAGTGTATGTGGACTGGCTTACCGGTGCTGCTTGTGATGGTTTCACAGGAATGCTGTGCCTGGTCTTCTTCAACATCTGTTATAGTTTGGCATGGTTCAGCATCATCATCATCATCATGAGGTCCTTTATCAGTAACTGGAGCTGTGTCATCAACCAGAATAATATCCAGTCCTGTTGTCACAGTTATGTTCTCCAACTGTGCTTTCTTGGGTCTTTCTAGGTTTAAGCAAAAAATAAAACATGAAAAAAGCATGCATGCTAAAGAATATAGTTTGCATTCATGAAGACATTGCAGAAAGACTACATGGATTGCATGCCTAGCTGAGAGAGCAGAAATGGCAGAAATTAATCAGAATCACCTTTTTTGATCATTGTATGGATTTTATGCAATTGGGCTTCCTCCCTATGTTTCAAGTCAAACAATCTCTTGCGCAGCTGGTCCTTTGTTTGCATACAAACCATACTTCTTCTCAAGCACATGGACAACCTTCTCCATGATGTTGTCTTTCCTTGAATTAGGCCTGGGGTAGTTTTTGTGCCTCCCATCATAGTAATTTTTTTCCAAAATCTTGACCATAGTTTTCATCTCATCCAGGGACATAGGTGTTTTAGGCCTTTTTTTTTAACTTTTCAGGCAAAATCTTTGGGTAAGGGCATTCTCCTGTTCTTCAGCCATCGTTCTGCTGCTAAAGATGGCGCCGAATGAAGAGGAGCGGAGCTTGCAAACTCCCATATTGCACTGCGGTACACTCCAACCTGGCACAGAGAACGTACGGTTTATACTGATGAGACAAACGAGCACATACACTGACGAGACGAACGATAACACTGACCAATCTACAGAAGATTCATAACAACTGAAGGTAAGCAGACCAGTACAATAGTTCTAGGATATTAATTGTTTGGTGTAGGTTGGCAACTAAACGATGCTGCATTGTTTCTTATTACAGGAGCAATGGTGGACAAATTTACATCACCACATTTCCTGCCACAATTCATTGAAATGTACCGAGACCTTTCATGTCTATGGAAAGTACACTCCAAAGAGTATTCAGACTGTCAAAAAAGAATGAAGCGTATAACAAATTAGCATAACTATGCACTGTTGTGTATTCCAAAGCAGATATAGCCTATGTTAAACAAAAAATATAAAATCTGCGTACTATATTCAAAAAATAATTAATTCAAATAATGATTCTAAAAGATCTGGTGCAGGTGCAGGTCAAGTATATGTGCCACGTCTGTGGTATTTTAAGAGTCTACGTTTTCTGACTGAACAGGAGGAACCACGAGCCTCTGTGTCAAGTTTAGACAGTGTCAGTGGAAATAATTCAGGAGATGAAGAGGATGGAACACTTGAGGAAATGGCAAACAGTCAGGTAAAGTAATCAATCTTTTTTATTATACACTTTGATATATACAGATTTTTTTTTTGATCAGGTATAAGGTTTTTAAGGGCAAATGGTTTCAACACATGGTCAGATAATGCAAATGCGTCATCTGCGACAAATACAAAGTTCTGTCCTTCCGTGGTGTCCTCTTAGAAGTCCATTTTTCAAACGATGAGAAAAAATGGTTTTCTCTATTACTCTATTACCCCATCTGAATTTCGGCCATTTTTGCAAATGTCCACAAAGATAAACTCATACTTTGCATTCATGATTGCCATTAGGACAATGCTAAAGTAGCCTTTGTAATTAAAATAGAAGGAGACAGATTTTGCTGGGGGTGTTATGCGAACATGTTTGTCGTCTATGGCACCACCACAGTTGGGGAAATTCTAATAGTCATGAAATTGTTTAGCTGTTGCTTTCCATTCCTCCACAGATGCCGGGAGCTGTAAAAGGTAAAAATATATGTTAGTTAAAAACATTTTCAGGCTTTAATTCTTAATACATTCTTTTATTTTGCTTTAATACAGGATCTATTTGGCAGTGAATCACAGACTGACACATCACCACCAGTAAGCAGGAACCAAAAAAAGAGAAAGACAAGGCAAGAGCCTACAGGCAACTTTCTACTCCAAGCATCTGCAGCGTTGAATCAGAAGAGGGATGAATGTGATGACCTGGGTGGATTTACTGCCAAGAAAATACGCCGGATGTCAGAAGACCAAAAACAATTGCTGGAACCATTACTAATTCAGCTTCTTAATAAAGGGTTAAGGGGGGAGCTTACCACAAACACACACTTAGCTGAGCACCAAACCACACACAGCCAATCCTCGCAACAACCTCAACAAATGCATCAGTGGCACGTCAGGGGCGGATCCAGGGGGGGGCAACAGGGCAATTGCCCCCCCCCGAGACCATCTGTCACACTTGCTTGCTCTGTTTTTTTGGGGGTTTTTTTGCGCCTGATCTCCCGGACTTTGGGGACCTGCTACCGGCCGGCCGTAGGTCCCCTGGACTCCAAACGTGGCACACATGTAGCCCCATGTCTCCTCTACGAATGTGTGCAAAGTTTGGTGTCCGGGGGACCTACGGCTGGGGAGCACTGATTTTTTAAACCCGGGCACCCCTTCCATAGACTCCAATGTTAAACAGTAATTTCTCCGGTGATTTTGCGGACCAGTTACTGGCCGGTCGTTTCCTGGACCCCAAACTTGGCACACATATAGCCCAATGTCTCCTCTACAAGTGTGCAAGGTTTGGTGTCTGGAAGACCTATTGCCGGGGAGAACCGATTTTTCAAAGCTGGGCACTCCTTCCATAGACTCCCATGTTAAACATCAGTCTAGTCATGGGCACAGTGAAGCATGGGCACAGTGAGGCATGGGCACAGTGAGGCAAAGTGAGGCACAGTGAGGCATGCAGATGGACACCCTAGGCTTATACTCGAGTCAATACGTTTTCCCAGTTTTTTGGGGTAAAATTAGGTGCCTCGGCTTATATTCGGTCGGCTTATACTCGAGTATATACAGTACTTGTTCTGCGGCTGCCGCTGCCTCTCTGAGTCAGTTTCTCACATCAGCCGATCAGCGGCGCTGAGAGAGAGACTCATCCAATGTAGTTACGAGGTGCACTGACACGATACCAGGAGCGGAGGAGGAGGTGGGTGGAGCCTCTTCCCTGCACTCGTTGCCAACGCCTGGGCCACTTGGCATCTAGCAACGAGTCACGTCAGTGAGTCACGTCGGGCCGCTCTGCAGGCAGGTGCGATAGCGTGCGGCTCCACAGACGGGTAAGAAAGCGTGCAGCTCCGCTTGCGGCACGGTTTGTGGCCGGGCGGCGCGGTTCGTGGGCAGACCGTGCTGCTCAGTGTGTTGGCAGCGCAGGTGAGAGTGAGAGAGCAGGCTCAGTGTGGTAGCTGGCCAATCAGCTAGCCGGGAGCCAGGGAGCAGAGAGATGAGATCATCTCTCACCGCCCGTGCCTACCCTGCATTCCTGCAGTGACTTCTGCCCTCACTGTGCAGGCAGCAGAGAGATTACATTATCTCTCTGCTGCCCGACTCTGGGAGTCTGGGAAACAGCAAGAGACAACCAAAACTACACCTTAGCAAGGTGTAGCAGGCGACGTGGCAAGTAACAATCCGCAAATTGTGGCAGGTGACGTGGCAAATGACAATCCGCAAGGTGTGGCTAGTGACAATCCACAAGGTGTGGCAGGTGATGTGGCAAAGTGACAATCCGCAACGTGTGGCAAGTGACACGCTCAGGGCTTCCACTAATTGCAGGCAACGTGTGGCAAGTGACACACTCGGGGCTCCCACTGATTCTGCATTGAACTATTTAATTTTATATTACAATGTAATAATAGAAATAATGCGCTTCAATCATCCTGACACCATAACAACCATGGTGCCGGGATGATTGAAGCGCCGACACCAGCCATTTCCCCGATAAATTTCCCACAAAAAAACAACATTTTTGACAAAGTCGTTATGACGAAACGCGTCAGGTCGTGATCCCGCAGCATACCGGAAGTGACGAGTGACGCTGTGCGTTCCAAGTAAACAACAAGAGAAACCAGAAGTCATCCGGCGAACTACTGTGCGGTAAGCTGTGTTTTGACACACGGTGGGACAAACCATCCCCTCTTTGAAAAACGATTGATCAAAGTTATTTAAACATCAAGTTTATGATCACATGGAACCCAAGCTGCCACAGTCTTTTAGACAAATGTGATTGTCGGTTCATACTGAAGAAAAGCTGAACTTAGAGATAGATATATACATTTTTATAAGAAGAAAAATAAATCGTTTTAAAACAGGACTATACTATGTGGAGTTTTTCCTCTCTCCTCATATTATTACCCCTGGAGAAAAACTGAATATCTCTACTAAAAGGTCGCCTACAGAAGGTCGCTCTCGGTTGGATTTCCTATTGGGATTTTCGTATGAGGCCCGATATCTTCTGAAGTCTGGTGAGTGTAATTCCTAAGGGGAGTCTTTCGTTTTCAAACACCTGTCTTAAATGATCTGGAGGAAGGTGCACATTCCGCAGACAACATTTATGGAAAATTGACAAGTGGAAAAAACGGAACTTTCCCACGGAGATAAAATACATAGACTAGGTGGTTGATTATACCATTGTCCCCAAGGACAAGGGGAACCTTATCAATTTAACCATTGATAGGAGCGCCGCAAATGACAATTAGAATAATACCTACTGGTGATACGTTTTTATTTTGTCATTATATGAACAGATGCTCATCCATTGTTTTATTAGGACTGTTTGATTCAACTCTCTCCCCTTTTTCTTTTCACACTGGTGGACATTTTTTGTTTAAGATAATTATTGATCACCTTTATATTTCATTATTATGCCTTTATCACTCACACTTGATCACAGATTTTATATTATCATCATTTAGATTTTATATTATCACTTTTTGAGTTTATATATCAGTGTTGCCAACCGCCCGTAGATTTACGGGAAGCCAATAAAAACAAGACATTTTTCTTCTGCCCGTAAAAGTCCGTAGCAGGTGAAATTTGCCAGTAAAATTGTCAGCGATCGACTCGGGGTAAGAACTGCGCATGCGCAGTTTCTGGAAATCCCAGAGAAGATCCGACCCTTGAGCAGGTGGAGTCCTGCCTCTGCTGCCGTGCCTTGCAATGATTTTTACACTTTTCCTGTTGCCAGCCTATAAAAAGGCAGCAGGCGAGGGAGTGGATGGAGGAGCCTCCAGTGGAGTGGAGAGAGAGCAGGCGCGTGTACTATACACTGTATAGCACAGCTGCGGACTTGGACCGAAGTGATGGACTCTGCCAGAGCCCTGGACAGTGTTGGTGAGTGAGTGCAGTCTGTTGGACACTGCGGGTGGGAGCCAGAAATGAGGCTCCGAGTCAGCCCGGGTGGGACACTCACTCAGAGAGAGACAGTCAGGCGGCCCGCAGGAGTCTCTCCCCCCCCCACTTGACTCCAGTCGGGACCTGGTGCAGCAGCACACTGCAGTGCTCACTCAAGTGAAGAGGAGGAGGTAGGAGGAGGAGGTAGGAGGAGGAGGAGGAGGGGGAGGTCATGACGGTGTACACTAGAGTGTACACTAGACTAGACACTAGACTGTATATACTTCTATGTATGTGTATGTGAGTGAGTGACTATATACCTCTCTACACCTTTACATATTATCACTACTTCACTTTGTGGAGTTTCTTAGAGCAGACAGCAGCAACGCCCATACCTAAGCGTGGAAGTTTTTATAATCTATTTTTTTCACCTCCTGTATCATTATCACAGCCTCAATCCACCTCTTGTATCATGTCCGCAGCCTCTGTCCACCTCCCTTATCATGTCCGCAGCCTCTGTCCACCTCCTGTATCATGTCCGCAGCCTCTGTCCACCTCCTGTATCATGTCCGCAGCCTCTGTCCACGGTCCACCTTCTGTATCATGTCTGCAGCCTCTGTCCACAGTCCACCTTCTGTATTATGTCCGCAGCATCTGTCCACCTTCTTATCATGTCCGCAGCCTCTGTTCACGGTCCACCTCCTGTATCATGTCCGCAGCCTCTGTCCACCTCCTGTATTATGTCCGCAGCCTCTGTCCACAGTCCACCTTCTGTATCATGTCCGCAGCGTCCGCAGCGTCTGTCCACTGTCCATCTTCTTATCATGTCCGCAGCCTCTGTTCACGGTCCACCTCCTGTATCATGTCTGCAGACTTTGTCCACCACCTGTATCATGTCTGCAGACTCTGTCCACCTCCTATATCATGTCCGCAGCCTCTGTCCACTTCCTGTATCGTGTCCACAGCCTCTAATCATCTCTTGTATCATGTCTGCAATCTCTGACCTTCTCTTGTCTTTAATCATGTCTGCAGTCTCTGAGGGGGAGTCTGGAGAGGAATAAAGAGTGAGAGTGCTGCCAGGATGGGGATTACGGGAGAAGTCAGATGTGTGTGGACGTGGAGAGAAGACTATAGCCACCAAGCTGGAGCCGTCTGACTGAGCCCTGCACAGTGCACCTGAGAGGAGGTCAGCGACAGCGCAGCCAGGCCAGTCTGCTGATGTAAGGGGGAGTGAATACAATAATGCAAGGGGGCACTGATATAAAAGTTCCTCCCTATAATAGAAACCGCCCCCCTTACCTTAGTGTATTAACTCAGCGGAAGGTGGTCTCTGGTGACCAGAATACCCCCATATTAGAGTTCCTGGCATTCCCCTTTACATCCGAATCTGCAGGATTTCCCCTTACAGTGCAAGGGCAATGCTGCAGCCCTGATGTAAGTGGGAACTCTGATGTAAAGGGAATGCAGTAGACTCTATAATAAGGTGGTCTCTGTTCACCAGAGCCCCCCCCATCCACATCAAAGTTACCCCTTATGCCGCGTACACACGGACGGATGTGAGCTTTTGGACGGAAATTCCGACCGTGTGTAGGCTGCATCGGACTTTTTCTGTCGGGATTTCCGACAACAAAAATATGAGAGCTGGTTCTATGGTTTTTGACTTTTGTTTAATTTAAACACTTTGCTAATAGCAGTAGGTAAATGTTTATGGTTTAAATATTGATATTGGCACTATTTAGCACTGAAAACTGTAAATTTAGTTATTTTTTGCAAGGTCAGTAAAAAATGTGGCTCTGTCAGTAAATGTCATAATTTTTGCCAGTCAAAATATTTGGTGCTGTTTGTAAATTTTGGCGTCCTGCCAGTAAATTTCACTTCGGGGGGTTGGTAACACTGTTATATATATGAGCGCTGCACTTTTTTGTGTGAGAGAGTTTGTATGCCTATGTGGGTAGAACGCAGTAGAGGTAGGTCACGTTGCGTAATGAACACATGCGTCAATGCGTGAATGTTTCTTATGCAGTGGAGAGTACCAAGAGCCAAGTATCCACTAGTGACAGTGAATTCAATAGAGTTTTGATTTTCTGTAGGATGGAGTATGAAATTATAGATTTGCAATTGGAGATGTCCTGAAGTGGAAGTAAAGAGATATTACAATCACCCCCCAGTATGAAACAACCAGTAGCAAAACCTTTTAGTTCATCCACAAGATGACGACAAAATGCAAAGTGCCCTGAATTAGGGAAATATGCATTTGCCAGGGTTATTGGCCTGTTGTGCCATGTTCCCTTCAGGAACAAATATCTACCTTGGGGATCTGCGTGTTGCTGGGTTAGTTTAAAATTTGCATTTATGTAGCAATATGGACACCCCTTTAGATTTGCGGTTTGGGTTTGGCGCATGGTATACCTCGGGAAAGTGTCTATCAAACAGTTTTGGTATGGAGCGAGCCTGAAAGTGTGTCTCTTGTAAAAAAACAAAGGTTGTCTGAGCTGTTTTCAGTTCCCTCACCCTTCTCTCTGGGATATTAAGGCCCCTCAAGTTGTGTGAGATCAGAGTAGAACACCTCCTTAGTGAAGAGTATGCCATTTTGGTCGGGCTGATATTCAGCAGGGGTAGAGGAACCTCCACTCACTAAGACAAGAGAAAAAGAGAGAAAGAGGAGCACACAAAAAAAAGGGGGGGGGAAGGGAAGGAGGAAGAAGAGAAGCCCCCTGATAGAACAGGGGGGATTTTATACAGGTATATCAATGAGCACTCTTCTACAGTTCGTAGAGGGGCTCCTCAGATTGTGTCTACAACAGAGTACCAAAAAAAAGAAAACAGAAATAAAATGCAATCAAAAGCACTATATGTAGAACACAGTGGAGGGTACGTGGGAGAAACAAGCTGGAGACTAAAAAATCTGGATAATCTATCTAGATAAGAAGGCAAAAACAGCTCTTTCCCGCAGCCTGATGTAAAGCAGTAGAAGCAAATAAAAATAACACTGACTTTATAAGAACTATAACATGTTTAAATCCATTAAAATGACAGAAGGTACGATCATTGATAGGCTTCATATAAAAAGCAACCAGCATAACATGTCTAAAAAATAGCAAGTAGGCACTATGCGTGATCTTTGAGTGTAGTAGCAAGACCACAGGATCAACAGTAAATTACCAGAGGGCATACAGTGGGGCAAAAAAGTATTTAGTCAGCCACCAATTGTGCAAGTTCTCCCACTTAAAAAGATGAGAGAGGCCTGTAATTGTCATCATAGGTATACCTCAACTATGAGAGACAAAATGTGAAAACAAATCCAGACAATCACATTGTCTGATTTGGAAATAATTTATTTGAAATTTATGGTGGAAAATAAGTATTTGGTCAATATCAAAAGTTAATCTCAATACTTTGTTATATATCCTTTGTTGGCAATGACAGAGGTCAAACGTTTTCTGTAAGTCTTCACAAGGTTGTCACACACTGGTATGTTGGCCCATTCCTCCATGAAGATCTCCTCTAGAGCAGTGATGTTTTGGGACTTTCGCTGGGCAACACGGACTTTCAACTCCCTCCAAAGGTTTTCTATGGGGTTGAGATCTGGAGACTGACTAGGCCACTCCAGGACCTCGAAATGCTTCTTACGGAGCCACTCCTTCGCTGCCCGGGCGGTGTGTTTGGGATCATTGTCATGCTGAAAGACCCAGCCACGTTTCATCTTCAATGCCCTTGCTGATGGGAGGAGGTTTGCACTTAAAATCTCATGATACATGGCCCCGTTCATTCTTTCATGTACACGGATCAGTCGTCCTGTTCCCTTTGCAGAGAAACAGCCCCAAAGCATGATGTTGCCACCCCCATGCTTCACAGTAGGTATGGTGTTCTTTGGTTGCAACTCAGCATTCTCTCTCCTCCAAAAACGACGATTTGTGTTTCTAACAAACAGTTCTACTTTGGTTTCATCTGACCATATGACTTTCTCCCAATCCTGTTCTGGATCATCCAAATGCTCTCTAGCAAACCTCAGACGGGCCCGGACATGTACTGGCTTAAGTAGGGGGACACGTCTGGCACTGCAGAATCTGAGTCCCTGGCAGTGTAGTGCGTTACTGATAGTAGACTTTGTTACATTGGTCCCAGCTCTCTGCAGGTCATTCACTAGGTCCCCACGTGTGGTTCTGGGATTTTTGCTCATCATTCTTGTGATCATTTTGACCCCACAAGGTGAGATCTTGCGTGGAGCCCCAGATCGAGGGAGATTATCAGTGGTCTTGTGTGTCTTCCATTTTCTAATTATTGCTCCCACAATTGATTTCTTCACACCAAGCTGCTTGCCTATTGCAGATTCAGTCTTTCCAGCCTGGTGCAGGTCTACAATTTTGTTTCTGGTGTCCTTCGACAGCTCTTTGGTCTTAACCATAGTGGAGTTTGGAGTGTGACTGTTTGAGGTTGTGGACAGGTGTCTTTTATACTGATAACAAGTTCAAACAGGTGCCATTAATACAGGTAATGAGTGGAGGACAGAGGAGCCTCTTAAAGAAGAAGATACAGGTCTGTGAGAGACAGAAATCATGCTTGTTTGTAGGTGACCAAATACTTATTTTCCCCCATAATTTGCAAATAAATTATTTAAAAAATCAGACAATGTGATTGTCTGAATTTGTTTCCACATTTTGTCTCTCATAGTTGAGGTATAACTATGATGACAGTTACAGGCCTCTCTCATCTTTTTAAGTGGGAGAATTTGCACAATTGGTGGCTGACTAAATACTTTTTTGCCTCACTGTATATGCTGAGGAACTCTATCAATGCACCACTAAGCCGCTGGTTGTGAAGTGATGGGAACAACTGAGGGGTGGGACCCCTGGGGTCCGTGGGACCAGGATATGGCAACCAAATAAATTGAAGTGGTGGCTAAAAATAGAGTGAAATGTTCAGGTGCCTGTCTAGTTGTTAACAGAACAGTATAACGACAAAATGGAAACTGAGAGAAATCAGCAGGAACATATACAGTGGGGAGAACAAGTATTTGATACACTGCTGATTTTGCAGGTTTTCCTACTTACAAAGCATGTGGAGGGCTGTAATTTTTATCATAGGTACTCTTCAACTGTGAGAGACTGGATCTAAAACAAAAATCCTGAAAATTATATTGTGTGATTTTTAAATAATTAATTAGCATTTTTTTGCATGACATAAGTATTTGATCACCTACTAACCAGTAAGAATTCCGACTCTCACAGGCCTGTTATTTTTTCTTTAAGAAGCCCTCCTGTTCTCCACTCATTACCTGTATTAACTGCACCTGTTTGAACTTGTTACCTGTAAAAAAGACACCTGTCCACACACTCAATCAAACAGACTCCAACCTCTCCACAATGGCCAAGACCAGAGAGCTGTGTAAGGACATCAGGGATAAAATTGTAGACCTGCACTGGGATGGGCTACAGGACAATAGGAAAGCAGCTTGGTGAGAAGGCAACAACTGTTGACTAGGGATGAGCTTCGTGTTCGAGTCGAACATACGTTCGACTCGAACATCGGCTGTTCGATCGTTCGACGAAGATCGAACGATTTGGGCCGTTCGCGCCAAATTCGAGTGACGCGAACGGCCCACAATGCACTACGCCATCGCAGTGTCATCCAGGCGCTGTGATTGGCCAAGCATGCACTGTGACCCCGCATGCTTGGCCAATCACAGCGCCGGCAGCGAGGAGAGCAATGATTGGCCACAGGCAGGATGCCTGTGGCCAATTATTGCTGAGGGTGTTTAGTACACGCCCCACACTATAAAAGGCCGCCAGCACGGCGGCCTAGTGTAGTGTGTTCCGGAGCAGGGATAGAGCAGCATAGGCAGGGACAGTGACTGTTATTTCTTTCTTGCTTAACCTGGATTCCTTTAGTTTAGGGAAAGAGAAGGATAGGTAGGGAGAGTGTCAGTGTGTTTTGTGCTTGTGCTATAGTGTGCTTAAAAAAAACATTTATTCTAGGGACAGAAAACTGTAGGTAGGGACAGTGTCAGTTTCTTTCACTCTGCAAGTCCTTGTTTCCAGGGACCTGGAAGGACAGTGAGTGAATTGTCCTTGTGCTATATTGTGCTTAAAAAAACATTTATTCTAGGGACAGAAAACTGTAGGTAGGGAGAGTGTCAGTTTCTTTCACTCTGCAAGTCCTTGTTTCCAGGGACCTGGAAGGACAGTGACTGAATTGTCCTTGTGCTATATTGTGATTAAAAAAAACATTTATTCTAGGGACAGAAAACTGTAGGTAGGGAGAGTGTCAGTTTATTTCACTCTGCAAGTCCTTGTTTCCAGGGACCTGGAAGGACAGTGACTGAATTGTCCTTGTGCTATATTGTGATTAAAAAAAACATTTATTCTAGGGACAGAAAACTGTAGGTAGGGAGAGTGTCAGTTTATTTCACTCTGCAAGTCCTTGTTTCCAGGGACCTGGAAGGACAGTGACTGAATTGTCCTTGTGCTATATTGTGATTAAAAAAAACATTTATTCTAGGGACAGAAAACTGTAGGTAGGGAGAGTGTCAGTTTATTTCACTCTGCAAGTCCTTGTTTCCAGGGACCTGGAAGGACAGTGACTGAATTGTCCTTGTGCTATATTGTGATTAAAAAAAACATTTATTCTAGGGACAGAAAACTGTAGGTAGGGAGAGTGTCAGTTTATTTCACTCTGCAAGTCCTTGTTTCCAGGGACCTGGAAGGACAGTGACTGAATTGTCCTTGTGCTATATTGTGATTAAAAAAAACATTTATTCTAGGGACAGAAAACTGTAGGTAGGGAGAGTGTCAGTTTATTTCACTCTGCAAGTCCTTGTTTCCAGGGACCTGGAAGGACAGTGACTGAATTGTCCTTGTGTTATATTGTGATTAAAAAAAACATTTTTTCTAGGGACAGAAAACTGTAGGTAGGGAGAGTGTTTTTTTTCTTTCACTCTGCAAGTCCTTGTTTCCAGGGACCTGTAAGGACAGTGAGTGAATTGTCCTTGTGCTATATTGTGCTTAAAAAAAACATTTATTCTAGGGACAGAAAACTGTAGGTAGGGAGAGTGTCAGTTTATTTCACTCTGCAAGTCCTTGTTTCCAGGGACCTGGAAGGACAGTGAGTGAATTGTCCTTGTGTTATATTGTGATTAAAAAAAACATTTTTTCTAGGGACAGAAAACTGTAGGTAGGGAGAGTGTTTTTTTTCTTTCACTCTGCAAGTCCTTGTTTCCAGGGACCTGTAAGGACAGTGAGTGAATTGTCCTTGTGCTATATTGTGCTTAAAAAAAACATTTATTCTAGGGACAGAAAACTGTAGGTAGGGAGAGTGTCAGTTTATTTCACTCTGCAAGTCCTTGTTTCCAGGGACCTGGAAGGACAGTGACTGAATTGTCCTTGTGCTATATTGTGATTAAAAAAAACATTTATTCTAGGGACAGAAAACTGTAGGTAGGGAGAGTGTCAGTTTATTTCACTCTGCAAGTCCTTGTTTCCAGGGACCTGGAAGGACAGTGACTGAATTGTCCTTGTGCTATATTGTGATTAAAAAAAACATTTATTCTAGGGACAGAAAACTGTAGGTAGGGAGAGTGTCAGTTTATTTCACTCTGCAAGTCCTTGTTTCCAGGGACCTGGAAGGACAGTGACTGAATTGTCCTTGTGCTATATTGTGATTAAAAAAAACATTTATTCTAGGGACAGAAAACTGTAGGTAGGGAGAGTGTCAGTTTATTTCACTCTGCAAGTCCTTGTTTCCAGGGACCTGGAAGGACAGTGACTGAATTGTCCTTGTGCTATATTGTGATTAAAAAAAACATTTATTCTAGGGACAGAAAACTGTAGGTAGGGAGAGTGTCAGTTTATTTCACTCTGCAAGTCCTTGTTTCCAGGGACCTGGAAGGACAGTGACTGAATTGTCCTTGTGCTATATTGTGATTAAAAAAAACATTTATTCTAGGGACAGAAAACTGTAGGTAGGGAGAGTGTCAGTTTATTTCACTCTGCAAGTCCTTGTTTCCAGGGACCTGGAAGGACAGTGACTGAATTGTCCTTGTGCTATATTGTGATTAAAAAAAACATTTATTCTAGGGACAGAAAACTGTAGGTAGGGAGAGTGTCAGTTTATTTCACTCTGCAAGTCCTTGTTTCCAGGGACCTGGAAGGACAGTGAGTGAATTGTCCTTGTGTTATATTGTGATTAAAAAAAACATTTTTTCTAGGGACAGAAAACTGTAGGTAGGGAGAGTGTTTTTTTTCTTTCACTCTGCAAGTCCTTGTTTCCAGGGACCTGTAAGGACAGTGAGTGAATTGTCCTTGTGCTATATTGTGCTTAAAAAAAACATTTATTCTAGGGACAGAAAACTGTAGGTAGTGTGACAGCAGGAAGGTAAAGTCACCTGGTTGCATCCAGGGGGGTAGATATATTTCGCCCAGATTCAGGCTTTACGCTGACTTGTACAGCTAGGTGGAGAGTTGTATAAGCCCAGCTGAGACTAGTGGGCTCATTGATGACTCATACCTCTAGGGAGAGGGCTGGGCGTCGTGCAGACAGGGAGTTGATGAGGCCAGCTGAAGCTTGTCAGCTCATTTAGGCCTCTATAAAAAACTCCCAGATTCATTAGATGTTAGCTCATGCCTGGAAGCAGACCTGTGTGGACTGTCTAGGGAGAGTGAACCCCTGTGCGGTGAGAGAAAGCCTGTGTGGCTATATTTTGCTTGGACATTTAAAACCAGGGACTAGGACAGCACCAGGCTGATCCCAGTCGTTAGTTAGGAAACCTGTAAGTTTAGTCAGAGGTCAAGTTGACCAGGATTTATTTTGTGTTTGTTTTTTTTGCCTTGCTGTGTTTTTGTCACTGTAAATAGAAAATAAACCGCACCTTTTTTTGATTTTGAAAACCACAACCTCCGTCTGCTGGGCCTGTTTTTGGGTGGGGAGCCCATCCCGGGGGTCACACATACCCGCTGCCGAGCTAGCCCCCTCACAGTTGGTGGAGAACCAGTGGCAGTTTTTTTTTAAGCCAGCATGGAGGAGATACTGAAACAGCTGGCTCTAGCAAATGCCAATCAACAGCAGACAAATGCAGGTTTGCAAAGGAGCCTTGCAGCCCAGCAGCAAGCTCATCAACAGAGCCTTGCAACTTTACAACAGAGTCTGGAGGCTCAGCAACAAGCCCAACAGCAATCTGAGGCCCGCTTCATAGACCTGTTGCAGAAGCAAGAGCAGAGACTACAACAACAGATGGAAGCAGTAATGCAGCAACGTCCGCAGACCGGTGAGGAAAGCCGTCCCACTAATACCGCGTCCTTTGGGGTGAGTCGTTTATTGACAAAAATGACTGGAGAGGATGATCCAGAGGTATTTTTGACCACATTTGAAAGGACCGCTGAAAGAGAAAAGTGGCCTGAGGAGCAGTGGGCTGGACTGGTGGCTCCTCTGTTAACGGGTGAATCGCAGAAAGCTTACTATGACCTAGAGCCTGACCAAGCAAAAGACTATGTGATGCTAAAAGCTGAAATATTGGCAAGGCTGGGTGTCACCCTGGCTGTCCGGGCTCAGCGTGTGCATAACTGGACTTTCCAGCTTGGAAAACCCCCCAGGTCTCAAATGTATGATCTCATTCACCTGAGCAGAAAGTGGCTACAGCCAGAGACTTTGTCCGCACCAAAGATTGTGGAACGTGTTGTAATGGATCGGTTTTTGAGAGCTCTTCCTACTGCCATCCAAAAGTGGGTAAGCCATGGAGACCCAGAGACGGCCGATGGTCTTGTGGATCGTGTGGAGAAATACTTGGCTACAGAGAACCTGACGGCCTCTTCCAGAGACACTCGGACTTTCCACCCTAAGACCAGACCATCCCCAGGGGCGGATAAGATGATTCCAAGGGGTAAGGGTGGAGAGAGTGAGAGGGTGGGAGCTCTACCCCAAGTTTGGCGAGAACAGCCTGGGAAATCAGCGGCTCAAGAGGCGGCAAGAAGGATCATTTGCTACCGCTGCCGGCAAGCGGGACATATTGCAGCAAATTGCCCGGTTTTGGAGGAACCCATGCAGTGTGACTTTCTGACGGGCAGACGTCAGTCGCTGTGTGCGACAGTCGCATGCACTGCCATTCGGGGAACTGAGAAACATTTATGCAAAATGTGTATTAATGGTAGAAATGTTGTGGTATTGCTGGATTCAGGTAGCCTTGTGACCCTGATAAAGGCTGAGTTAGTTAAAACAGAGGTCTCTGGGAATAGCAAGGTAGCCGTTATTTGTGTGCATGGGGACACCCGAGAGTATCCAGTGACTACAGTGTGTTTCGAGACCCCCAAAGGTACCCTTTCTCATCCAGTGGGCTTAGTGTCTCAGTTACCGCATGACGCCATTGTGGGAAGGGATTTTCCGAAGTTCTGGGAACTGTGGGATGATCATGAGCCCCCCACTGGTGCCCCTATGTACCAGGAATATGATAGCCAGAACTCCTCTGAGAGTGGTGAGGACTCTCCCGAATTTCCCTTGTCAGTATTGGCAGGGGAGACTCAAGAAACTGGAGAGGAGCCCACCTCCTCAGACGAAAACCTACCGTCTGTGGAGTTTTCTGATCTTGAGGTTCACAGGGAAAACTTTGCCACAGAACAGTTGAAAGACCCCGCCCTAATAAAGGCACGGGAAAACGTAGTGAAAATAGATGGCGAGTTAGTGAACCCAGATAATACCTGCACTTACCCATACTTCAGCGTAGAGAAGGACCTACTGTATCGGGTGGCAAAAAGGGCAGAAGAAACCGTTGAGCAGCTGGTGGTGCCCAAACCTTACAGGAAGTTGGTGTTGGAGTTGGCCCATGGGCACATTCTTGGAGGTCATCTGGGGACAGAGAAAACCCGAGAGAGGGTATTACAGAGATTCTATTGGCCTGGGGTGATGAAGGACATAGAAAATTATTGTTCCTCCTGCCCTGTGTGTCAGAGGTCGGCCCCGATGCCACACTTCCGTAGCCCGCTGGTCCCTCTACCCATCATTGAGGTCCCGTTTGAGAGAATCGCAATGGATTTGGTAGGTCCTATAATCAAGTCCGCTAGGGGGCACCAGTACATATTGGTTATAATGGACTATGCCACCCGTTATCCAGAAGCGATCCCTCTCAGAAATACCTCGGCCAAAACCATAGCCAAAGAGCTATCTCTTGTTTTTAGCCGGGTGGGTATTTGTAAAGAACTGCTTACGGACCAAGGTACACCCTTTATGTCCCGGGTTATGAAGGAGCTGTGTAAATTGTTCAAAGTGACGCAATTACGTACATCTGTGTATCACCCCCAAACCGATGGGCTGGTTGAAAGATTCAACAAAACCCTAAAACAAATGTTGAAGAAAGTGGTGGATAGGGATGGAAAGGATTGGGACTGTCTACTTCCTTATTTGATGTTTGCTATTAGGGAGGTGCCCCAATCCTCTACGGGATTCTCCCCCTTTGAGTTACTGTATGGGAGACACCCAAGAGGGCTGTTGGATATTGCCAAGGAAACTTGGGAAAGTGAGAGTTCTCCCCACAGGAGTGTGATTGAGCATGTCGCCCTGATGCAAGATCGAATTGCACAGGTAATGCCCATCGTGAAGGAACATTTGGCCCAAGCGCAGTTGGCACAGCAGAGAGTGTACAACCGTGGAGCCAAGACCCGTACCTTTTCCCCGGGGGATAGGATATTGGTACTTGTCCCTACGGTTGAAAGTAAATTCCTTGCCAAATGGCAAGGCCCCTACGAGATAATGGAAAAAGTGAGCGAAGTGAATTACAAGGTCAGACAACCAGGAAGGCGAAAGCCCGAACAGATCTATCACGTTAATCTGTTGAAAGCCTGGAGGGATAGAGAGTCCCTAGTCGCAGACACTTGGTCACCAGCTCAAACTGGTTGCGTGATTCCTGAGGTTGGAATCGCAGCCACCTTGTCACAACCCCAACAACAGGAGGTTAAGGAGTTTGTGCTTCGCAACAAGGAGGTATTCTCTGAGCTGCCGGGACAAACATCTGGGGTAGAGCATGACATTATTACCCCGCCCGGTGAAAGGGTGAAGTTAAAACCCTATCGGATCCCAGAGGCCCGACGGGAGGCAATACGGGAGGAAGTACAGAGAATGCTGAACTTAGGGGTGATAGAGGAGTCCCAAAGTGATTGGTCTAGTCCCATTGTGTTGGTGCCTAAACCGGATGGGAGCTGGCGATTTTGTAACGATTTTCGTCAGTTGAACAAAGTTACAAAATTTGACACCTACCCCATGCCACGTATAGATGAGTTGATCGACCGGCTGGGAACAGCCCGATACATGACGACTCTTGACCTCACAAAAGGGTATTGGCAAATCCCCCTGGCCAAGTCGGCCAAAGAGAAAACCGCATTTGTAACCCCAGACGGGGCGTTCCAATATAAAAGAATGCCGTTCGGGTTACAGAATGCGCCGGCCACATTCCAGCGGAAAATGGACCAGATGCTGAGGCCCCATCGGAAGTATGCTGCGGCTTACCTGGATGACATAATTGTCCATAGCACAGATTGGGCCTCACATCTGCCAAAAGTGCAAGCAGTCCTGGACTCTGTTCGGGAAGCAGGGTTTACGGCTAACCCCAAGAAGTGTACCATTGGGCAGGAGGAGGCCAAATATCTTGGGTACACCATTGGGAGGGGAGTAATAAAACCCCAACTCAACAAAGTCGAGGCCATCCAGAGTTGGCCACGTCCCAACAGCAAGAAGCAGGTACGAGCCTTTCTGGGAATCGCTGGGTATTATCGGCGATTCATTCCCCACTTTGCTTCTAAGGCTGTGCCCCTAACCAACCTGACGAAGGGGAAAGGGTCGGTCATGATTAAATGGACCCCCGAGGCTGAGGCAGCATTCCAATTCTTGAAACAAGCCTTATGTAGCCAGCCAGTGTTGTACTCACCCGACTTCTCTAAAGACTTTGTCGTACAAAGTGATGCGTCAGATGTGGGGTTAGGAGCAGTATTGTCCCAGGTCTGGAACGGGGAAGAGCACCCAGTCATTTACCTCAGCAGGAAGTTGAAGTCCCATGAGGTAAATTACGCCACCGTTGAAAAGGAGTGTTTAGCGGTGAAGTGGGCTCTAGATTCCCTTCGGTACTACCTGCTAGGTAGGCACTTTGACATGGTTACGGATCACGCTCCGTTAAAGTGGATGGCTCAAAACAAGGAAACAAATAGAAGAGTGAATAGGTGGTTCCTGGCCCTCCAGGAATTCAACTTCACAGTAAAGCATCGCCCTGGCGTTCAAATGGGGAATGTGGATGCTTTGTCTCGAGTACATGAATGCCTGATTGCTGGTGTTCCAACCCCGAGGTTAAAACAAGAGGGGGGGGTATGTGACAGCAGGAAGGTAAAGTCACCTGGTTGCATCCAGGGGGGTAGATATATTTCGCCCAGATTCAGGCTTTACGCTGACTTGTACAGCTAGGTGGAGAGTTGTATAAGCCCAGCTGAGACTAGTGGGCTCATTGATGACTCATACCTCTAGGGAGAGGGCTGGGCGTCGTGCAGACAGGGAGTTGATGAGGCCAGCTGAAGCTTGTCAGCTCATTTAGGCCTCTATAAAAAACTCCCAGATTCATTAGATGTTAGCTCATGCCTGGAAGCAGACCTGTGTGGACTGTCTAGGGAGAGTGAACCCCTGTGCGGTGAGAGAAAGCCTGTGTGGCTATATTTTGCTTGGACATTTAAAACCAGGGACTAGGACAGCACTAGGCTGATCCCAGTCGTTAGTTAGGAAACCTGTAAGTTTAGTCAGAGGTCAAGTTGACCAGGATTTATTTTGTGTTTGTTTTTTTTGCCTTGCTGTGTTTTTGTCACTGTAAATAGAAAATAAACCGCACCTTTTTTTGATTTTGAAAACCACAACCTCCGTCTGCTGGGCCTGTTTTTGGGTGGGGAGCCCATCCCGGGGGTCACACATACCCGCTGCCGAGCTAGCCCCCTCACAGTAGGGAGAGTGTCAGTTTATTTCACTCTGCAAGTCCTTGTTTCCAGGGACCTGGAAGGACAGTGAGTGAATTGTCCTTGTGTTATATTGTGATTAAAAAAAACATTTTTTCTAGGGACAGAAAACTGTAGGTAGGGAGAGTGTTTTTTTTCTTTCACTCTGCAAGTCCTTGTTTCCAGGGACCTGTAAGGACAGTGAGTGAATTGTCCTTGTGCTATATTGTGCTTAAAAAAAACATTTATTCTAGGGACAGAAAACTGTAGGTAGGGAGAGTGTCAGTTTATTTCACTCTGCAAGTCCTTGTTTCCAGGGACCTGGAAGGACAGTGACTGAATTGTCCTTGTGCTATATTGTGATTAAAAAAAGCATTTATTCTAGGGACAGAAAACTGTAGGTAGGGAGAGTGTCAGTTTATTTCACTCTGCAAGTCCTTGTTTCAAGGGACAGAGAAGGACACCTGAAGGTAGCCCTTATTGCTTTTTTCCCATCTCCCTGCAGGCCATCTATTAGAATGTCTGGAAGGCAAACAAGGAGAGGCAGACAGTCAGGAGGCAATAAAAGAGGGCAAGCAGGCTCTGTGTCTGGGGGCAACAGTGCTGGTCGTGGACGCGGTGCATTGTCATCAGCACATGGCCATGGGACACGCTTGTCCTTCTTTTCGGCAGCTGGACATGTTGAGCCACATCATGCCGAAGACTTGGTAGAGTGGATGACCAAGCCCTCCTCCTCCTCCTCATCCTCTCTCACCCAGGCTCAGGGTACTGGAAAAGCAGCTGCCAAAGCGTCGTCTTCCCTGGTATCAATGTCAGACAAATCATCAGTCACTCCTTCCCTAGACCCACCATGTCCTCCTCCTGAGGAGTCCCCCGAACTGTTTCAGCACAGTGTTGGGTACATGCTCCAGGAGGATGCCCAGCGTTTCGAAGGGTCTGATGATGAAACCCAGCTAGAGGAAGGCAGTAGCGTGAGAGCAGACAGAGGGGATGCTCAAGAAGGACACCAATCTGGCAGTCATGTTCCAGCAGCTGCAGCATACTGCCAGATTGGCTCCAGTGATGAGGAGGGAGGGGATGATGAGGTCACTGACTCCACGTGGGTGCCTAATAGGAGAGAGGAGGAGGAGGAGGATGAGGAGGAGGCACATCTCCAACGAGGCAGGATGCCCTTTGGTGGCCAGCGTAAGGGCAGTACACCGACGGAATCACACCGCAGAGCTCCGCCTGTGCAGGGCGCTGCCTCTGCCCGTCATTCAAAAAGTTCTTTGGTGTGGGCCTTTTTTGAGGCTAGTGCATCAGATCGCACAGCTGCTGTTTGCAACATATGTCTCAAGCGTATATCGCGTGGCCAAAACATCAGCCGCTTGGGTACCACATGCCTGACCAGACATATGTTGACCTGCCATGCAGCTCGTTGGCAAGCCTACCTCAAAGACCCACACCAAAGAACAAAGCGGACCTCTCCTTGCACCGCATCAGCTGGGATCTCCAACCCCACTATAACTTCAGTCCTCTCTGAAACATGCACTGAGAGGAATGAAGGTGTAGAATTAGGTGTGTCACAGCCAAGTACTTGCGCCCACTCTGCTAGCAGTACACCGACGTCCGATTCTAGCAGGCAAATTTCCCTGCCCCAGCTGCTGGACCGTCGAAAGAAGTTCACTCCCAGCCATCCACATGCCCAGCGGTTGAATGCTAGCTTGGCTAAATTGCTAGCGCTTCAACTGCTGCCTTTTCAGTTGGTAGACTCGGCCCCCTTCCGTGAGTTTGTGCAATGTGCAGTTCCTCAGTGGCAGGTTCCCAAACGCCACTTTTTCTCACGGAAGGCTATTCCGGCTCTCTACCGGCATGTGGAAGGCAATGTCTTGGCCTCGCTGGACAGGGCGGTCAGCGGTAAGGTGCATATTACCGCTGACTCATGGTCCAGCAGGCATGGACAGGGACGTTACCTTTCTTTCACGGCCCATTGGGTCACTCTTTTGGCAGCTGGGAAGGATTCAGGACAAGGTGCAGTAGTGTTGGAGGTTGTCCCACCGCCACGCCTCCAAAATGCTACTACTGGTTGTGACACACCTCTCTCCTCCACCCCCTCCTCTTCTTCTTCCTCCATGGCCTCTTCCTGTGGTTTGTCCTATGAACCAGCGGTGCTCCGTAGCCGTTCACGGGGCTACGCAAGTACGCAGGCAAAAAGATGCCATGCCGTGCTTGCGCTGGTGTGTTTGGGGGACAGAAGCCACACTGGGGCAGAGGTCCTGTCTGCTCTGCAGGGCCAGGCCGAGAGGTGGTTGACGCCACGCCAGCTTAAGCCAGGAATGGTGGTTTGCGACAATGGCACCAACCTCCTCTCCGCCCTCCGACAGGGACAACTGACCCATGTGCCCTGTGTGGCTCACGTCCTTAACCTGGTGGTGCAGCGGTTCTTGGGCAGGTACCCGGGCTTACAGGATGTCCTGAGGCAGGCCAGGAAAGTCTGTGTGCATTTCCGCAGATCTTATAATGCCAGTGCTCGCCTGGCTGAGCTGCAAAAGGAGTTGAACCTGCCCAAGAACCGCCTTATATGTGACATGCCCACCAGGTGGAACTCAACGTTGGCCATTAGGGATGAGCTTCGAGTTCGAGTCGAACTCATGTTCGACTCGAACATTGCCTGTTCGCCCGTTCGCCGAACAGCGAACAAATTGGGGTGTTCGCGGCAAATTCGAAAAATCTATGGGAGAAATCTAAAGTGTTAATTATAAAGGCTAATATGCAAGTTATTGTCCTAAAAAGTGTTTGGGGACCCGGGTCCTGCCCCAGGGGACATGTATCAATGCAAAAAGAAGTTTTAAAAACGGCCGTTTTTTCGGGAGCAGTGATTTTAATAATGCTTAAAATGAAAAAATAAAAGTGAAATATTCCTTTAAATTTCGTACCTGGGGGGTGTGTATGATATGCATGTAAAGTGGCGCATGTTTCCCGTGCTTAGAACTGTCCCTGCAAAAAGTGTCATTTTTGAAAGAAAAAAATGCATTTAAAACTGACTCGCGGCTATTAATGAATTGTCGGCTCCCGGCAATACATACAAAAGTCATTGATAAAAAAAAAAAAAAAAAGCGTGGGGGTTCCCCAGAATTCAATTACCAGGCCCTTCAGGTCTGGAATGGATATTAAGGGGAACCCCGCCGCAAATAAAAAAAAAATTGACGTAGGGTTCCCCCAAATATCCATTCCAGGCCCTTCAGATCTGGCATGGATTTTAAGGGGAACTCCACCCCAAATTAAAAAAAAAATGGCGTGGAGTCCCCCTAAAAATCCATACCAGACCCCTTATCCGAGCACGCAACCTGGCCGGCCGCAGGGGAAAAGGGGGGGACGAGAGAGCGGCCCCCCCTCCCTCCTGAACCGTACCAAGCCACATGCCCTCAACATGGGGAGGATGTCCCCATGTTGATGGGGACAAGGGCCTCATCCCCACAACCCTTGCCCGGTGGTTGTGGGGGTCTGCGGGCGGGGGGCTTATCGGAATCTGGAAGACCCCTTTAACAAAGAGGACCCCCAGATCCCGGCCCCCCCCTATGTGAATTGGTAAGGGGTACATTGTACCCCTACCATTTCACGAAGAAAGCGTAAAAAAATGTTTAAAAAAACACACAAACACCTTGAAAAAGTCCTTTATTTAAAAAAATAAATAAATAAACATTCCAGCGGTGAAATCCAGTGTCCCGCGGCGATCCCAATGTCCAGCGCTGTCCATCATTGGTTGTGCCTGAGCGGACCTGATGGGGAACTCCCTCTCAGTATTTTAAATGTATAGACCCGCCCCTTCTAAAGTTCCCCATCAGGTCCGCTCAGCGGACGAGATGCGGAACATGAGAAGGGGCGGGTCTATACATGTATTACCAAAGTGAGAGCAGTTCCCCATCAGGTCCGCCTCCTCGGTATGTCAGACCCGCCTACGTCATTGGCCTGAGCGGGGAACTTCCTTCACTATTTAAATTTAAATTTACATAGTGAAGGAAGTTCCCCACTCAAGCCAATGACGTAGGCGGGTCCGACATACCGAGGGGGCGGACCTGATGGGGAACTGCTCTCACTTTGGTAATACATGTATAGACCCGCCCCTTCTCATGTTCCGCATCTCGTCCGCTGAGCGGACCTGATGGGGAACTTTAGAAGGGGCGGGTCTATACATTTAAAATACTGAGAGGGAGTTCCCCATCAGGTCCGCTCAGGCACAACCAATGAAGGACAGCGCTGGACATCGGGATCGCCGCGGGACACTGGATTTCACCGCTGGAATGTTTATTTATTTATTTTTTTAAATAAAGGACTTTTTCAAGGTGTTTGTGTGTTTTTTTAAACATTTTTTTACGCTTTCTTCGTGAAATGGTAGGGGTACAATGTACCCCTTACCAATTCACATGGGGGGGGCCGGGATCTGGGGGTCCTCTTTGTTAAAGGGGTCTTCCAGATTCCGATAAGCCCCCCGCCCGCAGACCCCCACAACCACCGGGCAAGGGTTGTGGGGATGAGGCCCTTGTCCCCATCAACATGGGGACATCCTCCCCATGTTGAGGGCATGTGGCTTGGTACGGTTCAGGAGGGAGGGGGGGCCGCTCTCTCGTCCCCCCCTTTTCCCCTGCGGCCGGCCAGGTTGCGTGCTCGGATAAGGGGTCTGGTATGGATTTTTAGGGGGACTCCACGCCATTTTTTTTTTAAACTTGGGGTGGAGTTCCCCTTAAAATCCATGCCAGATCTGAAGGGCCTGGTAATTGAATTCTGGGGAACCCCCACGCTTTTTTTTTTTTTTTTTCTCAATGACTTTTGTATGTATTGCCGGGAGCCGACAATTCATTAATAGCCGCGAGTCAGTTTTAAATGCATTTTTTTTCTTTCAAAAATGACATTTTTTGCAGGGACAGTTCTAAGCACGGGAAACATGCGCCACTTCACATGCATATCATACACACCCCCCAGGTACGAAATTTAAAGGAATATTTCACTTTTATTTTTTCATTTTAAGCATTATTAAAATCACTGCTCCCGAAAAAACGGCCGTTTTTAAAACTTCTTTTTGCATTGATACATGTCCCCTGGGGCAGGACCCGGGTCCCCAAACACTTTTTAGGACAATAACTTGCATATTAGCCTTTATAATTAACACTTTAGATTTCGAACGTTCGAGTTCATTGTATTTAATAGGGTTCTAAAGTTTACACGAACATTTTGTCTGTTCGCAGGTTCTGGTGCGAACCGAACAGGGGGGTGTTCGGCTCATCCCTGTTGGCCATGCTGCAGCGGCTGCACACGCAGCAGAGGGCCATCAATGAGTACCTGTGCGACTACGGCACCAGGACAGGGTCAGGGGAGCTTGGTTTTTTTTCTCCACGCCAGTGGGGCATGATCAGGGATGCATGCACTGTCCTGGCACCATTTGAGGAGGCCACGAGGATGGTGAGCAGTGACAGTGCATGCATCAGTGACACTGTACCTCTTGTCCACCTGTTGGAGCACACGCTGCGTGGAATAATGGACAGGGCACTTGAGGCAGAACAGAGGCAGGAAGAGGAGGACTTCCTTGCCTCTCAAGGCCCCCTTTACCCAGACAGTGTTCCTTCTGTCCCACCCATCGCACAGGAAGAGGAGGAGGAGGAGGAGGAGGAGGAGGAGGAGGAGGATTGTGTCAGCATGGAGGTGGAGGCTGGCACTCAGCATCATCAGCAGCAGTCTTTTAGGGATGATTTACAGTCCCAAGAAACCAGTGGACTTGTACGTGGCTGGGAGGAGGTGGCTGCGGATCATGTCGTCCTTAGTGACCCAGAGGACTCCGGAGCGAATGCCTCAGCAAACCTACGCTGCATGGCCTCCCTGATCCTGCAAAGTCTGCGGAAGGATCCTCGTATTCTTCAGATCAAGGAGAGGGACCATTACTGGCTGGCCACTCTCCTTGATCCACGGTACAAGGGTAAGGTTGCGGACCTTATGTTACCGTCGCAGAGGGAGCAGAGGATGAGACAACTCCGGGAGGCCTTGCAGAAAGGTCTGTGCAACGCGTTCCCAGAGACTGGGAGGTTGCAAACTCCTGGTCCTGGACAACGAGTTGCTGAGGCTTCGGCCAGTCAAAGAAGGAGCGGTGGGGAAGGTGGCCGTCTGACCGATGCGTTCAGACAATTCTTTAGTCCGCAGCCCCAAAGTATGATCGGTTCCAGCAACCATCGCCAGCGTCTGATAAACATGGTGCAGGAATATCTAGGGGCAAGGTCAGACTTGGACACCTTCCCCACCGAAAATCCTCTGGCTTACTGGGTCTTGAGGATGGATCACTGGCCAGAGCTTGCACAGTATGCAATTGAGCTACTGGCCTGTCCTGCATCCAGCGTTCTTTCGGAACGCACATTCAGTGCTGCTGGAGGATTTGTCACGGATCACAGGGTGCGCCTGTCCACCGACTCGGTTGATCGACTGACTTTCATCAAGATGAACCAGTCTTGGATCACCACCAGCTACCACACACCTGATGCTGATATAACAGACTAATTGATTTTAACATGTCACATCCCTTCAAGACTGATGCTGATGCTGAGTGCCTGTACTGTTATGTTGACTGGCTATCCTCCTCCTCCGAGTCCTCAATGATACGATTGATGATGATAGCTTGTAAGATCATTTTTGTTTATGGGTGCCGCCACCAGTGCCTAACGCCCAATTTTTCAGCCCCTGTTTAACAGGGGCGTGTAATTACAATTTTTGAAGCAATACTTTGCAACAGGGCTCATTGCTGTGCTCCAAGTACAGTATCTGTGAGGAGTTGCAGTGTTGTGCCACCAGTGCCTAACGCCCAATTTTTCAGCCCCTGTTCAACAGGGGCATGTAATTACAATTCTTGATCTAATAATTCACAGCAGGGCCCATTGCTGCACCCACCAAGAGTAACTGTCAGGGCTTACAGTGTTGTGGCACCAGCACCACCATCAAAGGCCCAATTTTTACTACCACTGTTCAACAATTATATGTAATTAAAATTCCTGATATAATAGTTGACAGCAGGGCGTTCCAGCACCAACCAAGAGTAACTGTGAGTGCTTACAGTGTTGTGCCAACACCAACAACTAAGGGGCCTATTTCTGCAGAGTATATACGGCAGGTCCCTACTTTCAAACATCCAACTTACAAACGACTCCTACTTGCAAACGCAAGAAGACAACAGGAAGTGAGAGGAAATCTACCACTAGGAAGGAAAATTCTCTCCTGTAAGAATAAATATGGGAGAAAGGTGTCTCCTCTGTACTGATGCTTTATCAGCAATCCTTGTTTCAAGAAAAACACCACATTTCAAAAACAGTTGTCATTGGGACGGAAAGTGAGGTGAAATGTTCTGAACAGGGGCACAGACAGCAAAACAAATGTTACAGGGGTGATAACCCTTACCTATGTTTTCCAAAAAGTTTAAAAATAGATTTTTGGTCTGGAGCTACACTTCAACAATGTACCTGTTCAAAATTACAAACAGACTCTACATAAGAACAAACCTACAGTCCCTGTCTTGTATGCACCGCCTGTATAGGGCTGTTCAGAGTATATAGGGCCTTTTTTATTTTATGTGCGGGGTTCCCCTTAATATCCATACAAGACCCAAAGGGGCTGGTAATGGGCTGGGGTAGGGGGGGGGGTCATGGGGTAGCTATGCCATTTTTCTTAAAGAATTTCATCCATATTACCGGGACCAGACATTACATTAAAGCCGCAAGCAGTTTTAAATGGCTTTTTTTTCCTTTAGAAGTGTCATTTTGTGCAGGGACAGTTCTAAACACGGGAAACACGTGGCACTTCACAGGCATACTTTAGACACCCCCCAGGTACGATATTTAAAGGAATATTTGACTTTTTTTTTTTCACTTTATGCATCATTAAAATGACTGCTCCCGAAAAACGACCGTTTTTAAAACTTCTTTTTGCATTGATACATGTCCCCTGGTGCAGAACCCGGGTTCCCAAACCCTTTTTAGGACAATAACATGCATAATAGTTGTTATAATTAGCACTTTAGAATTCGAACGTTCGCATCCATTGTATTTAATAGGGTTCTAATGTTCGTTCGAACTTTCGGTCCGTTCGCGGGTTCTGGTGCGAACCGAACCCGGGGGTGTTCGGCTCATCACTACTGTTGACACAATTTTTAGAAAATGGAAGAAGTTCAAGATGACGGTCAATCTCCCTCGGTCTGGGGCTCCATGCAAGATCTCACCTTGTGGGGCATCAATGATCATGAGGAAGGTGAGGGATCAGCCCAGAACTACACGGCAGGACCTGGTCAATGACCTGAAGAGAGCTGGGACCACAGTCTCAAAGAAAACCATTAGTAACAGGCTACGCCGTCATGGATTAAAATCCTGCAGCGCATGTAAGGTCCCCCTGCTCAAGCAAGCGCATGTCCAGGCCTGTCTGAAGTTTGCCAATGACCATGATGATCCAGGATGATCCAGAGGAGGAATGGGAGAGGGCCATGTAGTCTGATGAGACAAAAATAGAGCTTTTTGGTCTAAACTCCACTCGCTGTGTTTGGAGGAAGAAGAAGGATGAGTATAACCTCAAGAACACCATCCCAATCGTGAAGCATGGAGGTGGAAACATAATTCTTTGGGGATGCTTTTCCACAAAGGGGAAAGGCCGACTGCACCATATTGAGGGGAGGATGGATGGGGCCATGTATCGCGAGATCTTGACCAACAACCTCCTTACCTCAGTAAGAGCATTAAAGATGGGTCGTGGCTGGGTCTTCCAGCATGACAACGACCCGAAACACACAGCCAGGGCAACTAAGGAGTGGCTCCATAAGAAGCATCTCAAGGTCCTGGAGTGGCCTAGCCAGTCTCCAGACCTGAACCCAATAGAAAATCTTTGGAGGGAGCTGAAAGTCCGTATTGCCCAGCGACAGCCCCAAAACCTGAAGGACATGGAGAAGCTCTGTATGAAGGAGTGGGCCAAAATCCCTGCTGCAGTGTGTGAAAACCTGGTCAAGAACTACAAGAAACTTATGATCTCTGTAATTGCAAACAAAGGTTTCTGTACCAAATATTACATGCTTTGTAAGTGGGAAAACCTGCAAAATCGTCAGTGTATCAAATACTTGTTCTCCCGACTGTAGGTGTGAACGGAGAAGCTATTGCTGCGCTATATGATGATCATATCAGTAGAAAATGCCAATGTAAGAAGACAAACTAGCCTGAACTTCAAGGAAAATAGAGGAGTTGCGCAACTACTCTTTTTTTCCCCTTTTTTCCTTGTTTGCATATTAGTGTTGGGTTCACACTTATGAGTTTGCTGCACATTTAGGGTTTATTTTTATTACTAAATATTTTTAAGCACGGTTACCTTTCCATTTAGCCTGAACTTCAGTTGTAATGTTTGGCTCTTGTGCTTCTGGTAGCTTGGGATAATCACCATGGGTCTGCTCCCTGCTCTTTTTGGTATTTCACCTTCTTAGACATCGTTTGATCGGGGTTGAGTGCGGTGTAAACGGCGGGCTATGAGGTAACAGAGGGAAGCGGAATTCGTGGTACCAATCTGGAAGATCCACAGGTGGTATTTGGAGGGCTTCACAGAACAACGGTAGCTCGTCTGGTGTCTTGAGTCCCATGGTGAGTGACAGATATTTCAAACGGGAACTTCCATCTGTAGGTGTTCCTTCAGGACCTCCAATAGAGGGCGCAAAGCCCTACGACTGCCCAGAGTGATCAGAATCTAGAACACTGTGAATCTAGACATTTTCCTTTTGGACTGAGATTTCACTTTCTTTAATACAGTTTTTGTTTGAGTTAAAATAAAGATTCAATTATATAAAAAATCAGCTAGTGAGATCAGACTACTATCTTCACCTGTGGTATTAACCTTTTTGGGATCTAAGCATACCTGTCTGTTTTGTATTTATTGCAATAATATGGCTAAGAAAGAAACATTTGTCCATCCTCATAAAAGTTATAGGTTTCCTATTAGATACTGTATCACCTTATGTGTCACCTTACAAGTACCTGTACATACAGTCATGCTCGAAATTGTTGGCACCCCAGAAATGTTTTCAATAAATCAAGTATTTCTCACAGAAAAGTATTGCAGTAACACATGTTTTGCTATACACATGTTTATTCCCTTTGTGTGTATTAGAACAAATCAAAAAAAGGGAGGAAAAAAAGCAAATTGGACATAATGTCACACAAAACTTCAAAAATGGGCTGCTCAAAATTCTTGGCACCCTTTAAAAATTGTGGATTAATAAGATTGTTTCAAGCATGTGATGCTCCTATAAACTCACCTGGGGCAAGTAACAGGTGTGGGCAATATAAAAATCACACCTGAAAGCAGATAAAAAGGAGAGAAGTTCACTTAGTCTTTGCATTGTGTGTCTGTGTGTGCCACACTAAGCATGGACAACAGAAAGAGAAAAAGAGAAATGTCTGAGGACTTGAGAACCAAAATTGTGAAAAATATCAACAATCTCAAGGTTACAAGTCCATCTCCAGAGATCTAGATTTGCCTTTGTCCACAGTGCGCAACATTATCAAGAAGTTTGCAACCCATGGCACTGTAGCTAATCTCTCTGGGCGTGGACGGAAGAGAAAAAATTGATGAAAGGTTGCAACGCAGGATAGTCCTGATGGTGGATAAGCAGCCCCAAAGAAGTTCCAAAGAAGTTCAAGCTGTCCTGCAGGCTCAGGGAGCATCAGTGTCAGCGCGAACTATCCATCGACATTTAAATGAAATGAAAGCCTATGGCAGGATACCCAGGAGGACCCCACTACTGACACAGAGACATAAAAAAGCAAGACTACAGTTTGCCAAAATGTACTTGAGTAAGCCAAAATCCTTCTGGGAAAACGTCTTGTGGACAGATGAGACCAAGATAGAGCTTTTTGGTAAAGCACATCATTCTACTGTTTACCAAAAACAGAATGAGGCCTACAAAGAAAAGAACACAGTACCTACAGTGAAATATGGTGGAGTTTCAATGATGTTTTGGGGTTGTTTTGCTGACTCTGGCACTGGGTGCCTTGAATGTGTGCAAGGCATCATGAAATCTGAGGATTAATAAAGTATTTTGGGTTGCACTGTAGAGCCCAGTGTCAGAAAGCTGGGTTTGCGTCTGAGATCTTGGGTCTTCCAGCAGGAAAATGACCCCAAACATATGTCAAAAAGCACCCAGAAATGGATGGCAACAAAGCGATGGAGAGCTCTAAAGTGGACAGCAATGAGTCCAGATCTAAATCCCATTGAACACCTGTGGAGAGATCTTAAAATTGCTGTTGGGAAAAGGCGCCCTTCCAATAAGAGAGACCTGGAGCAGTTTGCAAAGGAAGAGCGGTCCAAAATGCCGGGTGAGAGGTGTAAGAAGCTTATTGATGGTTATAGGAAGCGACTGATTTCAGTTATTTTTTCCAAAGGGTGTGCAACCAAATATTAAGTTAAGGGTGCCAAGAATTTTGAGCAGCCCATTTTTGAAGTTTTGTGTGACATTATGTCCAATTTGCTTTTTTTCCTCCCTTTTTTTGATTTGTTCCAATACACACAAAGGGAATAAACATGTGTATAGTAAAACATATAGTAAAAAAAAACATATAGTAAACATGTGTTACTGCAATACTGTTCTGTGAGAAATCCTTGATTTTCTGGAAAAATTTCTGGGGTGCCAACAATTTCGAGCATGACTGTACTTGGTATATATTATAAAGTGCCCATGTGATATACGCGGGTAAAACTACCCAGAAGATAAAAAAAAGTATTTCATGCCACAAGCATGCAATTAAAGATCGATGTGTGGAATTATCATTGGTGAGTCATTTTGTGGATCAGCAGCATAAAATATCTCAGTTGAAATGTATGGTCATTGACTTAATACCAGCCCTAGAAGAGGGGGAGATCAGGTGTTACTACTTAAAGAAGAAGTACAGCCATAGCTCGTTTTGCTACACTTCTCCTATGGATTAGAGGAGCGCAGTTCGTTCTGCACACCTGTGACCTGTTTTCAGCAGACAGCGGACTGAAGCCCACTGTTGACGGACGTCACAAAGCCGTTCCAAACTCTGGCAAGATCGTGACACTGAAGTCAGGATCCACCCAATGTACCCGGCTCCAGGGGCATATCTGCAGTGAGGCAAACAAGGCTTTATTTAGCCTTGGGCGGCATTTTTAAGGGGACAGCACCCTCCCAAAACCGCACGCCCATTGCGGCGCGCAACCCAGCGCAATCTGTGATCACTGTGTGCTTCAGAACGATGTAGTATCCACCCTAGGTAAGTATGATTCAGAAGAAAAAATGTATTTGTCTTTTAACCACTTCCCGCCCGGTCAATAGCAGATTGACGTCCGGGTAGTGGTTCAGTTATCCTGACTGGGCGTCATTTGACTTCCAGCAGGATAACAGCCCCCCCGGGGGCACGCATCGCAGCGATTGGTGGTGCGGTGTGTCAGTCTGACACACTGCAACACCAATCTCGGTAAAGAGCCTCCGGCGGAGGCTTTTTACCACGTGATCAGCTGTGTCCAATTACGGCTGATCACGATGTAAACAGGAAGAGCCGTTGATCGGCTTTTCCTCACTCGCGTCTGACAGATGCGAGTAGAGTAGAGCCGATCGGCGGCTCTCCTGACAGGGGGGGTTTTCACTTATTGTTTATCAGCGCAGCCCCCCCTCGGATGCCCACACTGGACCACCAGAATGCCGCCCAGGACCACCAGGGAAGCACCTAACATGTGGATGGCCAGGTAAGTCCCCCATGGCTATCCACATGTACAAATGTATGCATAACATATGCCAATCAGTGCCCACAAATGGGCACTGATTGGCACCATCATGGCACAAACAAAATTTGTGATGCCCAGCAATGCCACCCACCAGTGTCATCAGTGCCACCCATCAGTGTCCATCAGTGCCACCTATCAGTGCCCATCCGTGCCCATCAGTGCCCACCTATCAGTGCCTGTCCATGCCACCTATCAGTGCCACCCATAAGTACCCATCAGTGCCACCTATGAGTGCCTATCAGTGCAGCATACCAGTGTCACCTATCAGTGCCCATCAGTGCCGCCTATCAGTACCCATCAGTGACGCCTATCAGTGCCACCTCATCAGTGCCACCTCATTGGTGCCACCTCATCGGTGCCCATCAGTGCCGCCTTATCAGTGCCCATCAGTGCAGCCATATCAGTGCCCATCATTGGAGAAGAAAATGTACTTATTTACAAAAAAAATAACAGAAACAAAGAAAACCTTTTTTTTTCAAAATCTTCACTTTTTTTTATTTGTTGCGCAAAAAATAAAAATCGCAGAGGTAATCAAATACCACCAAAAGAAAGCTCTATTTGTGGGAACAAAATTATAAAAAAATTGTTTGGGTACAGTGTAGCATGACCGCGCAATTGTCATTCAAATTGCGACAGCGCTGAAAGCTGAAAATTGGCTTGGGCAGGAAGGGGTGTATAAGCGCCTGGTATTGAAGTGGTTAAACATTTTGAGCTAAAAAATTTACATTATTTTAACATGGTTCAGCCACGAGGTCTAAATGTGGATTTTTCATCTTTATGTGAATTGAATTTTATTATATGTGACTTTTTTATTTGATGTGTTTTTTGTTGTTTTTTACAGATTTATTAAAGTCACTTTTGTGTATGTAATGCTTGTGTATATAATACTTGATTGTGAAATCAGACTATTGATGGAATGTTCATATTTTTCAGTGTGATGTATATTGTATATATAGAGAAGATGAAGGGCTGAAAATAAATCCTGTGTATTTTATTTCTGGGATTGAATGACCAATGGTGCCAAAAATGTGTCAAAAGTGTCCGATATGTCCGTCATAATGTCGCAGTCACGATAAAAACCGCTGATCGCCGCCATTACTAGTAAAAAAAAAATATATTATTAAAAATGCCATAAAACTATCCCCTATTTTGTAGACGCTATAACTTTTGACAAACCTATCAATAAACGCTTATAAAATCGCATCGGCCTAAACTGAGGAAAAAAATTGTTTTTTTATATATTTTTTGGGGATATTTATTATAGCAAAAAGTAAAAAATATTGAATTTTTTTCAAAATTGTCGCTCTATTTTTGTTTATAGCGCAAAAAATAAAACCTGCAGAGGTGATCAAATACCACCAAAAGAAAGCTCTATTCGTGGGGAAAAAAGGACGTCAATTTTGTTTGGGAGCCATGTCGCACGACCGCGCAATTGTCATTCAAATCAACGCAGTGCCGAATCGCAAAAAGGGGCCTGGTCTTTGGCCAGCCAAATGGTCCGGGGCTGAAGCGTTTAAAGAAGAAGCCCAGCCTGAGCTCGTTTGGCTGGGCTTCTCCTATGGGTCACAGGAGTGCAATTCGTTTTGCACTCCTGTAACCCGTTTTCAGTAGAGAGCGTTCTTAAGTCTGCTCTCTGCTGACGACACTGGAATCAGTCCAGACACCGCGCCACCATGACAATAATATCTGGATCCGCCAGGTGCCTGGACTGATGCCCGTCTCAGCAGGGGTCATGTCCTGGGGAAAAAAGTGTGGGAACTCCCACCCAAGATCCACTCCCCCACCAAAAAAAAGAAAATGATACGCTCAGGGTACAAAAAGGGCTTTTTTTACAGCTCAATGCACACATAGTGTCAGTGTGTCAGTGTCAGGGCAGAGTGCGTGTGACGGTGTGAGGAGAGGAGACGCGGGCTCACCCTAGCATTGCTGTGTGACTCCGCCTCCGTGTGTGTCACACGCAACCAGCCGCGTACTGAAGGACAGGTCGCAGGCGAGGTCGGAGCCTGGAGGAGGAGCTTCGAGTCTGCTCGCCTCAGTTCACCTGCCCCTGACAGTGACTCGAGTTGAGTCCTTCACTATGCGGCGATGCTGGGCATCGCCGCTTAGTGAAGGATCGGCTCGGGCGGCTCGGCTGCTCAAGGCCAGGGGCGGCTCCAGACAATTTTTTTTGGGGGTGCTGTGTGGGTGCTGGGAGAAAAAGTGGGGGAGCTCATGTGGCGCCCTCACGGCACCACAATCCGGTAGCAAAAAGTGGCACTGCGTTCCCGTGGCATGGCCAAAAGTCGTCAAAGTTAAGCGTGACTGAAAAGTGGGTATTTATTCATAGTCTTTTCCCTTTATAATAGACAAAATAGGGCCGTGGGGCACACAAAATTGATTGTTTGAGTAAAACAAGCCCAAATGGGACTAGCAATACTAATCCATAGCAAGTGTCAGCAATAGCTCCCCAGCAAGTACAGTATAAGGGCCAGATAATCCCCAGTACATGTCAGGGCCAGCCATAACACCTAGCACAGCATAACAATTAACTTTTTTTATTGTTTTGTTTTGAAATAAATCTTATGATATCTGTTGTTGCTTTCTGTTCATTTCAAAACAGCATGACAATTAACCCCCGGCTCAGAACAAAAATAATCCCCCAGTGCAGCACAAGCATGGCACAATAATGAACCGCAAAATATGGCACAATAATGAACTGCAAAGCGTGGCACAATATTGAACCACATACATGGCACAATATTAAACCACAAGCATGGCACACAAATTAACCCCTTAGCATGGAACAATTAAATACCAGCATGGCACAATAATGAACGGCAAGTATGGCACAATAATAAACCTCCAGCATGTGTGCCCAGATCACAGGATTCCTCTTATCCAGATCAGTGCCTGCCATAGAGGAGGTCTGGAGTCACAATTCTTATCCTTCCGCCATTGATAAGGACTGGAGTCACTGTCCGTCCGTCCGTCCCCCCCCCTCGCAGACAGAAGCTCCATAATAAGAATCAGGGCCAGACAGGTGATCAGTGCCGGCCCAAGACATTGTGCTGCCTGGTACCAAGAATGAAATGCTGCCCCCCCCAAAAAAAAAAAATCACGCCCACCAAAATGCCCAACATCCATTATTTAACCGAATCAGGATTTTTAAAAATACAGTGCTCGTATTGTGAAACGCTCGTTAACCGCGTTACTCGCAATCCAAGGTTCCACTGTATCAGCAAATTACAGTCAAAAGTGGTAAAAGTGGAGCAATCATCAAGGGGCACACCTGGGACTCTGGGAATGTGGGGGGACTCTGATGACCAGGCAGAGACCACCTTCCGCAGAAAGAATACACTAAGGTAAGGGGGGTGGGGTACTGATATAAGGGGGAAACCTTTATATCAGTGCCCCCTTACATTATTGTATTCACTCCCCCCTTACATCAATGACCCCCCCCCCCCCTCAGATTGGCCTGGCAGCGCCAGAGCCATCTTAAGAGCATCATGGGCCCCTGGGCAAAGTAATGCTATGGGGCCCCTACAAGCTTGCCCCAATTTACGCACCTACTCTCAAGAATGAAAGTACAATATTTCTACTTTACAGCGTGTCACTTGCCACCGGTCCCTTGTCACCAGATTCAGCGTATCACTTGCTACCGGTCCCTTGTCACCAGATTCAGCATGCCACTTGCCCCCGGTCAATTGTCACCAGATTCAGCATGCCACTTGCCCCCGGTCCCTTGTCACCAGATTCAGCATGCCACTTGCCCCCGGTCCCTTGTCACCAGATTCAGCATGCCACTTGCCCCCGGTCCCTTGTCACCAGATTCAGCATGCCACTTGCCCCCGGTCCCTTGTCACCATATTCAGCATGTCACTTGCCACAGTACCGTCACCAGATCAGCGTGTCACTTGTTCCTCTCCAGAGACACAGCTGCTCTCCCCACTTCTGACAGGAGGAGGGAGATAGGCAAGAAATACAGCCCTCTTCTGGCAGAGGCCAGGGTGACAGCAGGGCAGAGGACTGGGCGACATCTGGGGGCTGGGTGACAGCAGGGGGACTGGGTGACAGCAGAGGGACTGGGCGACAGCAGAGGGACTGGGCGACAGCAGGGGGACTGGGTGACAGCAGAGGGACTGGGTGACAGCAGGGCAGAGGACTGGGCGACATCTGGGGACTGGGCGACAGCAGAGGGACTGGGCGACAGCAGGGGGACTGGGCGACAGCAGGGGGACTGGGCGACAGCAGGGGACTTGGCAACAGAGGACTGGGCGACAGCAGGGGCCTTGGCAGCAGCAGAAGACTGGGCGACAGCAGGGGGACTGGGTGACAGCAGAGGGACTGGGTGACAGCAGGGCAGAGGACTGGGCGACATCTGGGGACTGGGCGACAGCAGAGGGACTGGGCGACAGCAGGGGGACTGGGCGACAGCAGGGGACTTGGCAACAGAGGACTGGGTGACAGCAGGGGACTGGGCGACAGCAGGGGACTTGGCAACAGCAGAGGACTGGGTGACAGCAGGGGGACTGGGTGACAGCAGGGGGACTGGGCGACAGCAGGGGGACTGGGCGACAGCAGGGGACTTGGCAACAGAGGACTGGGTGACAGCGGGGGACTGGGTGAAGCAGGGGGACTGGGCAACAGAGGACTGGGTGACAGCCGGGGACTGGACGGCAGCAGGGGACTTGGCAACAGAGGACTGGGTGACAGCAGGTGACTGGGCGACAGCAGGGGCACTGGGCGACAGCAGGGGACCTGGCAACAGAGGACTGGGTGACAGCAGGGGACTGGGCGACAGAGGACTTGGCGACAGCAGGGGACTTAGCGACAGCAGGGGACTGGGTGACAGCAGGGGACTGGGTGACACAGGACTTGGTGACAGCAGGGGACTGGGTGACAGAGGGCTTGGTGACAGCAGGGGACTGGGCGACAGAGGACTTGGTGACAGCAGCGGACTGGGCAACAGAGGACTTGGCGACAGCAGGGGACTGGGTGACAGCAGGGGACTGGGTGACAGAGGACTTGGCTACAGCAGGGGACTGGGTGACAGAGGACTTGGTGACAGCAGCGGACTGGGCGACAGAGGACTTGGCGACAGCAGGGGACTGGGTGACAGCAGGGGACTGGGTGACAGAGAACTTGGCGACAGCAGGGGACTGGGTGACAGCAGGGGACTGGGTGACAGCAGGGGACCTGGCAACAGAGGACTGGGTGACAGCAGGGGACTGGGCGACAGAGGACTTGGCGACAGCAGGGGACTGGGCGACAGAGGACTTGGCGACAGCAGGGGACTTAGCGACAGCAGGGGACTGGGTGACAGCAGGGGACTGGGTGACAGAGGACTTGGTGACAGCAGGGGACTGGGCGACAGAGGACTTGGCGACAGCAGGGGACTGGGTGACAGAGGACTTGGTGACAGCAGGGGACTGGGCGACAGAGGACTTGGTGACAGCAGCGGACTGGGCAACAGAGGACTTGGCGACAGCAGGGGACTGGGTGACAGCAGGGGACTGGGTGACAGAGGACTTGGCTACAGCAGGGGACTGGGTGACAGAGGACTTGTTGACAGCAGCGGACTGGGCAACAGAGGACTTGGCTACAGCAGGGGACTGGGTGACAGAGGACTTGTTGACAGCAGCGGACTGGGCGACAGAGGACTTGGCGACAGCAGGGGACTGGGTGACAGCAGGGGACTGGGTGACAGAGGACTTGGCGACAGCAGGGGACTGGGTGACAGCAGGGGACTGGGTGACAGCAGGGGACTGGGTGACAGAGGACTTGGCGACAGCAGGGGACTGGGTGACAGCAGGGGACTGGGTGACAGCAGGGGACTGGGTGACAGCAGGGGACTGGGTGACAGAGGACTTGGCAACAGCAGGGGACTGATTGACAGCAGGCAGAGGACTGGGAGAAATTGGGTTGAAAATTTACAGAGAGGACAGTGCTACAGGAAAAAACAAATAACCTCTTGATCTTTGACAGCTAGCAGAACTTTTTTACTTCTATGTAAAAGTCTAAAGATAGAAGTAATAAAGTTGACAAAGCTCAAGATGGTATCTGTTTTTTCCTGTAGCACTTTCCTGAGTGGAAGAAATCAAGCAGAGCAGTTTTCAACCCAATTTCTCTCAGTCCAGTAGCTACATAAAAAATAAAACAGCATTTTAAGAGCCTTTTTTTTTTGTACCTCCATGCTGCTCTGCCCAGAAGGACTGTGCGATCATCCCTGAGGCCAGCCGCTCCATCCCCCAGTGACAGGCGGGGTCACCCCTTGCCTGGCCACACCCCCTCACGAGTCCCGACCAATGTCAATGAAGGAGGCGGGCCAGCTCCTCAGTATCAGAGCCCTGAACCGCCGAACAGCTCTGCAGCTGGGGGAGCCGGGGGAGGGATCTGTCACTGTACTGCATACGATAGTTCCCTCCCCGCGCCCCCGCACAATCCCCAGCAGCAGACTTTCCCTCTCCTCCTCTGTTACACACTGCTGCAGGTGCGCGGCCCTGGAGGAATCGTGCTGGTCTAGGAGGAGGGCGGGACTTTTCTCACAGTGCAGTTTTCACACTGAGCTGAGCTGAGATGTGTAACATCATGTAGTGGAGGGGAAGGGGGAGGAGGGAGCGGCGGGGCGGCAATTTGCCTCACAGTGGAGCGGGCGGAACGGAATGGCGGGCGGGCGGCAGTTTGCCGGCCCCCCTGAAAGTGCCGCCTGGTACAATGGTACCATCGGGTCCCATGGTAGGGCCGGCTCTGCAGGTGATGTTGTGATGATGAGGGGGTGGGTGCAGCCTACCTGCATTTTCAGAAGTAATCCTTCCTCCTCTGGGGCTGGGACAGAAAACTCTCCTCTTGTCCTAATCCTGGCTCAGCCCACAGCAGCTCCATAGAAGCACATACAGCTCCTGTCTGCCTGGTGGTGACGAGGAAGAGGGGCGGGTGTGGTTTTCATGCAGAGAGAGAGAAAAAATCCTCCACGGGCTGAGCTGGGCTGCAAGCTTCTCCATCTTCCATAGTGCGGCCGGCAAGTGCAGAGGCTCCACTTGTCCCAGTGCTTTTAAAATCTAGCGACTCTGCATAGCACTGGGTCTGGGAAGGGATCACTCCGCCACTGATATGAGTGCACTAACCTAGCCCCTGCCGGGAGTCACTGAAGAGCAGCGGCTTATGTGGCTTATGCGGCTTATGCGGCTGAGCTGCGATATCCCTCCTCCAAATGAAAGAGTTCTCAGACCTTTTTTGTCACACAGGGCATGCAGGTAAACATTCTTTAAAAAATTGTGTGACATTATGTTGGTAATTCAGGTGTGTCATTTTTGGGGATGCTATGAGGGTGCGCTGCTCTAGTCTGTAGTGATCTCATAAATAGTAGTGTCCACAGTAGATAATTGATGTTTAAGTATTATAATGATGATATAAGTTATGTTTCCGCAGCATCACCCAAGTTCTCCAGAGAATGCATTTTATTTAGCTTCCAAAACAGAACAAAGTCCAATACTTGCACAGATGACAACAAACCCAACAGAGTATATATATATATGATTCAAAGTCCCATTTCTCCTAGATCATATTATAGACCTGTGCTTTCCTATCCATGCAGAGTGACAAGACTGGAGTAGACTGAATGCCAGCTTGAATGTCTCAAATACTGGTCTGACACTCGGGGGGGGGGGGGGGGTGTTCTGCCAGATCAACCAAATGTTCCCATGAATGAATACCCCCTCAAGTCTAATTACCATCAATAACTACTTCTTCTCGGGTCCTAAACAATATGCCCCCTTTGAAATGTTAACAGGCCACCTCACACACCTAGGTAGGCCTGCATAAGATTAGCACATCACAGTCGTTATCTGTCCCCTCTGATAAACCTTGTTTGGCCACTAACCCCTTTTGGCCAACAAACACCCTTTGATGTGTGTAACTAGAATGCCTGCATGTAACACAAATATATTGTGTCATACATATAACACAATATATAATACATACACCTATATAATATTACATATATATTATTATATATAATATTACAACATAGTCCTGCAAAGGGTTCCTGCTGTGAAAAAAGTGCAGGGATGCCGGTCCCACGCGTTCCCGCAGGACTCGAGCCCTGCGTCTCAGCCTCTCAGCGAGCCGATGAGAGACTGAGACGGCCACTCCCCGCCCCTCCACATCTCAGCACTCCAGTGAACGTGGAGGAGCAGAGAGGAGAGCTGCTGATTGATGATTGACAGTCAGCAGCTCTCTGCTCGGGGAGGTGAGAGAACCGAGCCATCTGCGATGTCCGATCGCTCGGTTCTCAGTGTAGAGGCGCCGGGGGACAGATGCAGCATCGGACCACTCTCCATTCCCAGTTGATGCTTTTTACAAGGAAACGCGTCGGTAGGAGAGAAGTCTGAGACATAACTACACACTAACATTTTGATATAGCTGTAGTTGTGTGTTTTATATACGATTGACAGTCAGCAGCTCTCTGCTTGGGGAGGTGAGAGAACCGAGCCATCTGCGATGTCCGATCGCTCGGTTCTCAGTGTAGAGGCGCCGGGGGACAGATGCAGCATCGGACCACTCTCCATTCCCAGTTGATGCTTTTTACAAGGAAACGCGTCGGTAGGAGAGAAGTCTGAGACATAACTACACACTAACATTTTGATATAGCTGCAGTTGTGTGTTTTATATATTTCTTTACATTTTTTCTTTTTGTGCTTTTTATGTGCTGTGGCAATTTTTATTGTGTGAAAACCTTTTTGTGTGGTTTTAATAAATACCCAGAATTTACTGCACATGAGTTTTTCCTGTTCCATTTTTTTCAATGAATTTTCTGACTGATAAACTGTGATTACCCTCATTGAGTCTGATTGAAACATATCAAGGAAGGTATCGAGCAGCAGGGCGTATGAGGTTATTGGAGTCCACATGCCTTGAATGCAATCCAGATTTCCAGGGAGAGACACAATTAGGTGTCTGAGCAGACAAGCAAGTGCACCGACCGAAGGAGGAACAGCTGATCCCGTTGGAGCTTACAACACGTGTTTGACTCCTGTTATAGGAGTCCACCTTTTTCAGTAAGGGGCCATTTGGCTATATTTACTCCCTGTATCAAGATTGATATATTTGAGCCGCATATACCTGGATTACTAGTTACCAGCGCCAACCATTAGGAAGATCCTTCAAGCTGTGTGTGCTGATATGTATTGGGACTAATTCACTTCTCTTATGCAGTTACACCAGACTCAGTTCTGATTCCAATCATTTGGTTTAAAACACTATTATCACAGTGAGAAGACACAGAACTTTGTTCACCAATCGATTGGTTACACATTTAGTTTTTCATTTCACATGTTGTTTTTATATGGTGTACCATATTTCCTATTACACTTCACATGTGATAATATAGGCAAGTTCATTATAGGTGTGTATGTCACATTCACTGCACGTGTTGGTTTTCACATTCAGTTTTTTACACTTTGTGTGATTTAATTACATTTTTTTCAATTACATTTTTTGGTCAATTCTATCTTTGGTTAAATCTTGACAATTTATAATCACGATTTTTCACCCATTCACGGTTTAGAGCCACAGATGCTAATTTTTTGCGCAACTTTTTTCTGTATATAAAGAAGAAGCCCAGCCTGAGCTCATTTGGCTGGGCTTCTCCTATGGGTCACAGAAGTGCAATTCGTTTTGCAGTCCTGTAACCCGTTTTCAGTAGAGAGCGTTCTTATGTTTGCTCTCTGCTGACGTCACTGGAATCAGTTCAGGCACCGCGCCATCACGACAATAATGTCTGGATCAGCCAGGTGCCTGGACTGATGGAGTGAGCGTGGAGCAGCAGAGAGGAGAGCTGCTGATTGATGATTGACAGTCAGCAGCTCTCTGCTCGGGGAGGTGAGAGAACCGAGCCATCGGCGATGTCCGATCATTCGGTTCTCAGTATGGAGGCGCCGAGGGACAGATGCAGCATCGGACCACTGCTGCATCCATCACTTGACCAAAAAAAAAAAAACACATTAAAATATAATTATATACTCTATTTGGCCACTAGATAGAGCTGCTGATCCTAGGAATTAATCTATTAATATATGGGGAAAGTTTGTCCAGCCTAAACAAATGTGTGCAGCCTTCATCCGAATAATGTTCCATAAATAGACCCCTAAGCCTATCAATAGCCCTATTTTTCACTTGAGAGTTTGTACAGGTTATGTAAATGGTTTGCATTATAAACCCACTTAGTACATTGCATTGAAGGTTTTATTTTTTTATTTTTATTTTTATTGCTTTTTAATTATTTTTCAAGCATTTCCTCTAAAATAGGAAAAAGTTTACCAATACATGGGGAGAATATTGCGACAGCTGAAATATGGATTTCCATGGCTACAAGAACCACAATGTCGAAGAAAGAATATTTTTAGACATGAGATTGAATATTATTCCCAGTTCTTTTGTAATTAGATGTGCATATTATAACTAGTTCATTTCATGTAGCAAAGACTGAATTGAGTCTTGTTTAGCAACAGCACCTTGACACAAAAATATCAACATAAACAAAATCTCAGCGCTCAGACATTTTTATCATCTACGCTGCTGCACTATATAATTGTTTGTTTCTTATTTGTATTCACTCAAATATTACAGAGAGTAAGGTATGAGAAAAAATTACAAAGACATTATAAAACACATAGATATATGAATGTGAGCTTTCTTAACCACTTGCCGCCCGCCCTATAACAGATTGACGGCGGCAAAGTGGTTTCATAATCCTGACTGGACATCATATGACGTCCTCAGGATTTTGAGCCGCTGCGCGCCCCCGGGGGCGCGCATCGTGGCGATCGTTGCTGCGGGATGTCAGTCTGACACCCCGCAACACCGATCTAGGTAAAGAGTCTCTGACGGAGACTCTTTACCACGTGATCAGCCGTGTCCAATCACGGCTGATCACGATGTAAACAGGAAAAGCTGGTCATCGGCTTTTCCTCACTCGCGTCTGTCAGACGCGAGTAGAGGAGAGCCGATCGGCTGCTCCTCTGACAGGGGGGGGTTTGTGCTGATCCATTATCAGCGCAGCCCCCCCGAGGATGCCCACTGGACCACCAGGGATGCCACTAGACCACCAGGGAAGCCCACCTATAGGTATTGCACACTAGACCACCAGGGATGCTAATTATATACTAAATGGATGCCAATCAGTGCCCACAATGGATGCCAATCAGTGCCCACAATGGGCACCACTGATTGGCAGGCATTATTGTTTGGCACTGATTGGCATCCATTAGTACAGTACAGTGCCACCTATCAGTGCCCATCCATGCCACCTATCAGTGCCCATCCGTGCCACCTATCAGTGCCCATCCGTGCCACCTATCAGTGCCCATCCGTGCCACCTATCAGTGCCGCCTATCTGTGCCCACCCATGCCGCCTATCTGTGCCCACCCGTGCTGCCTATCTGTGCCCAACCATGCCGCCGATCATTGCCCATCCGTGCTGCCGATCGTTGCCCATTCGTGCCGCCGATCGTTTTCCATCCGTGCCACCTTATCCATGCCCGTCAGTGCAGCCCCATCAGTGCCCATCAGTGAAGGAGAAAACTAACTTATTTACAAAGTTTTGTAACTGAAACAAAAAAAATATATATTTTTAAAATTTTCGGTATTTTTTTTTATTTTTTTGCAGAAAATAAAAATCGCAGAGGTGATCAAATACCACCAAAAGAAAGCTCTATTTGTGGGAACAAAATGATAAAAATTTAGTTTGGGTACAGTGTAGCATGACCGCGCAATTGTCATTCAAAGTGCAACAGCGCAGAAAGCTGAAAATTGGTCTGGGCAGGAAGGTGTATAAGTGCCCAGTATGGAAGTGGTTAAAGTGATACTATAGATAAAAATTTAATAACAAACATGTCATACTTACCTCCACTGTGCAGCTCGTTTTGCACAGTGTGGCCCCTGAACGCCGTTATCTGGGGGCCCCCGGCGGCTCTCTCGGCTCCTCCCCGCCTCAGATAACCCCCTCTGTGAAGCGCTCTCCCAATGGGGTTACCTTGCAGGTGCGCTCCTGTGTCATACACTCGGCGTCCATAGACGCCGAGTGTATGACTCGGCCCCGCCCCCCAGCGCCCGCGTCATTGGATTTGATTGACAGCGGCGGGAGCCAATGGCTGCGCTGCTATCAATCTATCCAATGAAGAGCTGAGAACCCCAGGCAAAGATCCAGCACATTTTCGAAGCAGGACTTTCCAGGGCTCAGGTAAGTAAAACGGGGGGGCTGGGGGGCCTGTAATTGTCAGATGTTTTTTCACCTTAATGCATCCTTTAAAGTCGAAGTCCACGCTAACACTAAAATCCCTGCATCTATAGACACCCACAATCTAACACTAACCTATCTAGCCCTGTAAAGAAAAAGTTAGTATACATACCTTTTCTGCAACCGATCCGACCGGATCCCAGGCTGAGCTGTCACCCACGGCTTCGCTGTGGAGGCGGGTGCAGAGGACACATCCAACCAACAACGGAAGCCCCATAGTAACTCTATGGCTACTTTCACACTGAAGCGCTGGATGCTATACCATCATTTTTGCCGCGATTTGCGGGCGATAGCGGGGTGATTTTAAGCCCCGCTAGCGGCCGAAAAAGGGTTAAAAATGCCCGCAATAACGCAGGGGCAGGGGCGCTATAGGAGCCGTATTTTTACCGCTCTTATCGCGCCTCAAAGATGCGGCTTGCAGGAGTTTTTTTACCCTCCTGCAAGCACAACGTTCCAGTGTGAAAGCCCTCGGGCTTTCACACTGGATACAAAGTAGCAGCTTTTTTAGGGTGCTTTGCAGGCATTATTTTTAGCACAATAGTGCCTGCAAAGCGCCTCAGTGTGAAAGGGGCCTATGGGTGACGTCACTCCCCATTCATTTGACAGCCTTTGTTGGCCATGTCCTCTGCAGAGCTTCCACTGCTGGAGATTGGATTGGCTTCAAAAAAGGCATGTATACTCACTTTTTCTTTACAGGGCTAGATAGGTTAGTGTTAGATCGTGGGTGTCTATAGATGCAGGGATTTTAGTTTTAGCATGGATTTCCACTTTAACTGGAACAGATTTGTAATTCTGCACAGACAACGTTGGCAACAAGACAACCCTTCTAGACAGTATAGCCGATTTAAGGGCCTGAGATTTCTGTTCTGTAGTTAAAGTGATACTAAACAATATCCTTATTCTCAAAAAAACATCTTTACACATCCAGTAGTTAAAGTGGAAGTAAACTCCCATGCATAATTTTTACCTATAGGTAGGTACCCAAAAGCTCAAACACACATGCGTATATATATATATATATATATATATATATATGTAGCACTACCCCCGTAGGAGCTGCTGGTTAGTTTTGGGTCTACGCTCTGCCTATCAACCCCCAGAAGTTTGGCTCGAACCCTCCCTTGGCACAACTGGTTAATAATGTGATTGTGGAACCCAATGACAGAAGGGAACCACAATAATACCATACAGTAATGAAATTATATTTAAATATCGTTACCTTGATGCTGGTCACCTGCCTCTCAGCTGCAACAGACGCAGTCCCACACAGGATGTAGCTTAACCAAAAGTAAGATGTTTACTTAGCAAAGAAATGAAAATGTGGTTACACAGATAACCCTTGACCACACACAGATCCCTATGCAGGTCAATGAGTATAACAGGTTCAAGATTTGGTTGTACAAAAGACCCAACTAATTTACATGACCTGGGGGTCAGACTTGAGTGAGTATATGGTGGAGGAATCTCCCAATACAATAACGCCTGCACTAAGACACCTCTCCACCAAGTCCCGCACAACTCAACAAAACAACAGAACAGTAACAGTGATGCAAGCAGTCATATTAACACATGAGTTCCTAAGCTATATGGCTCCCTCTAGCGGACAGCTCAACTGGTGCGTGTCCCGTGCAGAACGTCTGAAAAGAAGGCAAGCTGCTGACTGTTCCTTTAATTGTCAGTTAGTCTTCTGCTAGCTTCGTTGGTGCACTTATCTATTTGTATTCCAATAAAAAGATGAAAAGAAATGATAATCACTTGATGGTACTGCAGATGCCAGCAAGTACACGTGGAACTATGGACACCACTTTCCTGTGACCCAGTTAACTATGTCAATAGGCAAATGCCCTCTCACCAGATGAGGCCTCGGCTCGCCGGTACACTCCGTCAGGAACTTTTCCTTGACTCAGTCTCTCCGTAACTCGAGGCCCTTGGTCCTCCGCACAGCTGTTCAAAAGGTGACGGTGGGTAGGTGGCTCCGGATACTGTGAAGTGTGGACCGGTCCCTCTCTGGCTCGATCAGTGAGGCTGTACACACCGGTCCCTCCGTCAGGCGATCCTTCCTCTCGGTAACTTTAGGCCCAGGCTTCTCTGGCCTAGGTGCGCTCACAGCAGGCCTCTTGCCTGTTGAAGATGGCGTCCCGAGAGAGCGAGCTGAGGCCCCGCCTTTGCCTTAAATCAGTTCTCCCAACAGGCTGTGCAGTGGCGCACTGCTTCCACGTAGCACAGTGGCATTGTGGGTATTGTAGTCTTTATTCCGACCCACGGCAATAGAGTCTCTGTCTCTTGTACTACAATGCCCAGAATGCTTTGTCCTTGACATTATTGAACCAAACAAACCGCAATAACATCATGCTAAAACGGCACCAGAGGGAGCCAAGTTCCTAATTAGGCACAAATTGCAGTCTGTTAAAGTACGTTCAATTATACGACCTTGCTACACACTCCCCCCTCTTGAAATCTTTGGTCCCCAAAGACAGCAGCAGTTTTTGACCTGTTACATGCTTTGTTCAAGTACACGAGGAGAAAAAAAAAACAGTTAGTGTATGCAAGAAATAAGACAGTTTGCATTCTCATAAGAACCAGGCAGAGGAACCCCCCACCATGCTTTGGAAAGGAGGTTGTCCTGCCTACAGGCGACTTTGACTGGGATGGCCCAGCCAGATGTGCCAGGGGGTGAGCAGGGGTTGTCTTCCACTAAATGTGAAGTGGAAGAGCCAGGGTTTCAATTGTCCTTTTTGAGGTAAATACAGCCTCTTCAGAGCTTTCACCCAATTGGTCATAAGTCAGTCTCTTGGGTGGGTGAATGGCCCTTCTCTCTCTCTGCTCTTTTGGCTCTAATGTTTCAGGCATGCTGAACTCCGTTTCTTTCACAGCTTATGCTTGTTCTCGTTCAGACACACTGGATTCTGTTTCCTCTACAACTTCCTCTCTCTGCACGTCAGCTTCTATTTCTCCTTCTGTAAAAGATGAGACTCCTTCAGGATCTCCTATTGACACAGAAGCTTGATCCTCCTCCAACTCTTCAAACAGCAAACTCTGAGGCACAAATTTAGGGGCCTCGGGTCTGAGGATTCCAGTGTCCGTCAACTCAGGTGGAGACAAAGAAGGGGTCATAGACCCTGGCAATTGAGATGACCACAGCCAGTCCAAGTCTGTCTCTTTACCTTCACTGTTTTCATCATCCACATCTTGAGGCACTGACTGAGACCTAGTGACTGGTCGAGACCTTGGAGAAGCTGAGGAAGTCATCTGTGAGTCTGACAGTGGTGACAGACGAACTGCTTCTGATAGGGGCAGTAGATGGTTGCGATACCAAGTCTTTAACGGACCTACACACCCTTCTGGTCGGATCTGGTATACTGGAAGCCCTGGTAGCTGCTTGCAGATGACATAAGGCTGTGACTTCCAGCGGTCAGCTAACCTGTGCTTCCCAGGGACAAACAGATTCCTCAACAACACTCTGTCTCCTGGTTGTAAGTCCTGCACTCGAACCTTTAGATCAAAGTTATTCTTATTTCTCAGTCCCCTGCGGTCGGAGGTGGCTTGGACCTTGTCATAGGCGGTCTTCAAGCTTTTCCGCAGACGATCTACATACCCTCTGTGGGAAGTTGCTGAGGTATGGTCTAGGGATGTGCCAAAGGCCAAGTCCACTGGTAGCCGGGCCTCTCTTCCAAACATTAGACGATACGGAGAGTATCCTGTGGCATCATTTGCAGTATTGTTGTAGGCATGTACAATGAGTCTAAGGTTCCGAACATGTCTAGAAGGGTTCGGTTGAACCTCTCTGATTGAGGATCCCCCTGAGGATGGTATGGAGTGGTTCTGGACTTTTTGATGCCTAACAGGTCTAGCAGTCTTTTAATAAGGCTAATTTCAAAGTCTCTTCCTTGATCTGAGTGGATACGTTGAGGCAGGCCATAGTACACAAAGAACTTCTCCACTAGAATCTTGGCCACTGTTGAGGCTTGTTGATCCTTTGTGGGGAATGCCTGAGCATATCTGGTGAAATGGTCCTTGCCCGCTCAGATCAGGCTCCAAGCACAGAAAGTCAATGCACACCAGCTCCATGGGTCCCTGACTCTGAAGATGGCCCATTGGGGCAGCTCTGTGGGGCAAGGTCTTCCTTTGAATACATCTAATACAGGAGTGGCAGTAGCCCTCAACTTCAGCCCGCATGCAGGGCCAGTAGAATCGGTCCCTCACTAAATGAAAAGTCCTCTCAGGTCCTAGATGGCCATGGTTGTCATGAAGGGCAGTTAGCACTGTCTCTCTGTGTTTTCTGGGTAAAAACAGCTGCCATGTCTCTTCAAGGCCATCAGAGGGGCCCCTTCGGTAGACCACCAATTGATGCAGCTGCAACCGATCCCACTCTCGGTGCAGCAGACGGGTTGGGAGTTGGTGAGGAGCATGTCAGAGCATCGATTCTCCAGAGCCTTCAAAACCAAGTTACCCAGGGGGTCTTCCAACTGGTCCCTTCTGAGGTCCTTCTTTGAACGTTTTGGCAGGCCTTCGTCCCCGATTTGGGTTACATTGCAATAGCACTTGGGGACACCCGCAGCAGAGACCCCCATTTCTTCAGCCCTGGATCCTCCCCCAGCTTGGTGTTCGACTCCCTGATACAATGCTCTCACTCCTTCTGGTGTTAGCTGGGTCCACTCTTCGGGGGAGTCACTAGAACCATGAGGCCTTCTAGATAGGGCGTCTGCATCCCTGTTCCTAACTCCCAGTCGATACTTCAAGTTGAACGTGAACCCCGATAGGGCAGCCAACCATCGGTGTCCTGTGGCATCCAGCTTGGCTGTGGTGATTAGGCAGGTGAGTGGGTTGTTGTCAGTCTTGATCACAAATTCTGCCCCATAGAGGTAGTCTCTTAATTTATCCACCACAGCCCATTTCAAAGCCAGGAACTCAAGTTTATGCGTGGGGTAGTTTCTTTCGGATGGGCGCAAACTTCGACTCACATAGGCAACAGGCCGCAGGTGACCGTCGTGTTCTTGGTACAACACCCCACCTAGCCCATCTAGACTGCCATCAACATGTAATTCATAGGGCTTAGTTGTATCTGCACAGGCTAGAACTGGGGCGGTTGTTAGGCTCCACTTCAACTGCTTGAAGGCCTCTTCACACTTGGTGGTCCACTGGTCCTGAATGGACTCTCTGGGTTTTCTGGCTCCCCCTGCTGGTTTCACAGGTTTGACTGAGTCTGGGACATCATCCTCTCCTTCACTTCTCAGTAGCTCATTGAGTGGGCGAGCTATCTTTGCGAATCCCTCTACAAATCTTCAGTAGTAGGAGCAGAATCCCAGGAATGACCGAAGCTCAGTCACATTAGTGGGTCTTGGCCAAGAGGTGACGGCATCCAGCTTCTCAGGATCTGTGGCCACTCCTTCCGCAGACACGATGTGACCCAGGTAGTGAACCGAGGACTGATAAAACTGACACCTTTCAATGGAGAGTTTCAGGCCTTCTTCGTGAAGTCTCTTCAAGACCTTCTCCAACCTCCCTTCATGCTCTTCCAGAGTCCTGCCAAATACTATGATGTCATCCAGGTACACCAACACCTCAATCAGGTTCATGTCACTCACTGTCTTCTCCATCAGCCTTTGGAAAGTGGCCGGGGCCCCAGACAGGCCCTGAGGCATGCGGTCGAACTCAAAGAAACCCACTGGGGTAATGAAGGCAGTTTTCTCTTTATCCTCAGGATGCATGGGGATTTGGTAATATCGACCCTTCAGGTCCAGTACACTGAACCACTTGGCCCCTGACAGGCTCTGCAAGGCATCTTCTACCCGGGGAGTGGTGTACTGGTCAGGGATGGTTCTTCTGTTCAGAGTTCTGTAGTCAATGCACAGCCTTAGTGACCCATTCTTTTTCCGCACCACTACTATCGGAGAAGCGTATGGGCTCCTGGACTCGCTGATGATCCCTGCTCTTTTGAGTTCTGCCAATTGTTCACGCAGGTCTTCCAAGTCCCCAGGAGAACCCGTCGGACCCTCTCCCTAAATGGCTTGTCTTCTTGCAGACGAATCTTGTGTGTGGCACTCTTTGCACACCCCACATAAAATTCACTCCTGGAGAATGCGGCCTGCCATCTGGACAGCTGAGTCTTAACTCTTTCTCTCCATTCTGGAGGAAGAGCAGTGTCCTTCGGATAGAGCTTTTCCACTGAGGCTTCATCCTCCCCTTGCTTTTTCAAGTCAGACGGTGCAACTGGGGTGGCCGTGCTCACTTGGCCTAACAACATCTGGGCTGGCATCTTCACAGGTGAGGTACTCGGTTTTATAATGTAACATTTTATTCACCCTGGCAATTGTAAAGAAATATTTTCACTAAACTTAGAAAAGGATCAAGAGCTGCTGACTACATCCAGCTTTCTGCAATGATTGGGAGGTTTAAATAGAAAGAGCTGAAATAGTGCAAGCCACTAAGCAATGTCCTCATGTGGCAGCATGAATTTAAAAAGTAAAAGTGATTTATATGTTTTTTTATGTTCTGCAACACTTTGACCTAGTTTTCTTTTTTCAATAGAATATGAAAGCAAAATTGAATAGGGAAAAGAAGATCTTAAAAATGAATACTTGATAAAAATCTGCAGATGGTTTTTAACAAATGTATAGGATTTTAGAAAAGAAAGTTAACCTACATATGGCTTTGTTTCATAACACGCGTTTATTCTTCATGTGAACTATCAGTTGTTTCTTTGTAAACTGGCTTCTTGCTTTGACTTGCTGCTTGATCTTAGACCCCTTTCACATTGAGCCGCCCTTTGCGTCGGCTTCACTTCCTGGTTTCCTACTGTGCATGTGCGAGTCGTACTGCGCTATCCCACTGGTCCCTGCTGTCTTCTGGGACCTGTGTGTCTCCCAGAAGACAGGGGGGGGGGGGGGAGTAGGTGCCGGACGTGGCGTAGGTCACCGCGATCACCGCAGTGATCTATGCCAGGAAGTGGGAGCAAATACCTGTATTGCACAGATATCTGCTCCCTCCTCCCCCCTGAAAGGTGCCAAATGTGACACTGGAGGGGGAGGATTCCAAAAAGCATAAGTTCCATTTTTGGGTGGAACTCTGCTTTAAGTTGCTGTTTTGCTGGTGATTTCTTCTTAACCATGTGCCTTTCAATAGGCTGCTCAATATTGTACTTATTACTTTGAAATGTTCAGTTGTTTCCTTGAATGGGTCATCCAACAATTCCAGGTTTTGAGTGTCTTCTGCATTACTTGGATGACTTCCTGTTTGTGTGAACCTACCTTCTTTGTCAACATTTATGGATGGCCTTTTAGGAAGTGTGCCAAGATTTCAATGTACCTTGGATGAATGACAAAACAGAAGGCCCTACTCAAAGTCTAATCTTAGGTATCAAGATCCATACTTCTGAAATGGTTTTTCACCTGCCCCAAGGCAAATTTGATTAGTTTGATATTTCTATGGCAAAGAGCAAAATGTGCCAAAAAAAACTAAATTCACTCACGTTCAATCACTTTTGGGTTACTTGGCATTCACTTGCCAAGTGATGCTGATGGGCAAAATTTAAAAAAAAATTCTCATTTGTCAGGACATCTAAATTATGTTTCTTGTGTAAAGAGATGTGTGTTTTAAAAGTGTTGCAACCAACTAAGCGATTTTTAAAGTGTTGCACAGTAATCTAAACATTAACTTATTTATGTGGTGGCATTACAGTGTGTATAAAATGCACACCATGACTTGACAGCTGCTGCAAAGAAATTTGCAAGTGTTGCAGCTTGAAAACTCATGTTTTGGGGTTACTTCCACCTCTTTTCAAAAAACTTGTTTTTATAGAATGATTCTGCCCCTGTACATTTGTACAACATTAGTGGATGAATCTGAAAGTTGATTTGATGTTGGTCTTGCATTATGCACAGGCTACTAAACTTTATAAAAGTGTTACAGCAACTAATCAATTTTTGGGTAGGCTCCTCACAATTATAGAGTACTAATAGAATGCATAAAAAGCTTCTGTATACAGCAGCCCCCCTCAGCCCCCCTAATGCTTACCTGAGCCCCCTCTCGATCCAGCGATGACCACGATTGCCTCAGCCATCCAGGACTCTCCCTCCTGATTGGCTGAGACATGGCAGCGGCGCCATTTGCTCCCACTGCTGTAAATCAAACTCAGTTAGCCAATGAGGAGAGATAGGGGATGGGGCCGAACCACAGCTCTATGTCTCAATGGATATACGGAGCTGCAGCTTGGCTCCGGTGCCCCCATAGCAAGCCGCTTGCTATGGGGGCACTCAACATGGAGGGAGGGGCCAGGAGCACCTGCCAGGGACCTAAGAAGAGGAGGATCCGGGCTGTCCTGTGCAAAACCACTGCACAGAGCAGTAAGTATAACATGTTTTTCGTTATTTTTTCTATTAAAATAACAAACAATAAATAAAGTGTTTCTAAAGGCAGAAGCTATTTTTACCTTAATGCATTTGAGGCATTAGGGTAAAAAAAACTTCTGTGTCCAGCTCCAACTGCAACCCCCCCCCCCCCCCTTATATGTACCTGAGCCTAATGTCTCTCCAGCGCTGTGCACAGGAGCAGAATCACTTTTCCCTCTTTCACTCCTCACTGGCTCAGAGGCAGCAGTTGGAGCCATTGGCTCCTGCTGCTGTCAATCACAGCCAGCGAGGAGGGATCGGAGGTGGGGTTAAGCCACACTGTGTGTGTCGTGGACACACAGAGCATGACTCTGGAGCAAGCCTGCATGAGTGCTCTCATAGCAAGTGGCTTGCTATGGGGGCACTCAGCAGAGGGGAGGGGCCAGGAGTGCTTGTGGGGGACACCAGAAGAGGAGGATCTGAGCTGTTCTGTGCAAAACCATTCACGGAGCAGGTATGAAAATTATCAGAAATTATCATTACAATTACTTTAAGTTTGGGGTGAGTGATTGAGCTGTGTCCTGTCATGGTGTGAAAAGAATTGGGTGGCACCCAGGGTTCCAACTTTGAAGTAGTATTTAAAATAACTTTTTTTAAAGTCTTTTTATTCGTAAAATTTTAGGCTTTACCAGGATAATTTAAAAACAAAGTATAGTTTGTTAAAGGCTTTGGTGAATAAAGGAGTTTTGTAATGTTTATACCAAACATGTTTTTTTGAGTGTGACCATTTATGTTTGCGGTGTATCCAGGGTTCTTATCCAAAACATGCAGACAGGCAAATAATTTGCACAAACAAGCAAACACCGTTAAAGTCTATGGGACACGAACATGAAAAATTTAAAGTGCTCCTTGCTGACAGTAGCCGGCATTTCATATGAAAGCTGTGTCACAGCAGGAGATCCCTGCTCTGTGTGATCCAGCCGGCTCTCCTCCCGATGACTTCCTGCTGCATTGATGGGCAATGACGAGGCTGCACTTATGGGCACTGATAGGCTGCACGGATGAGCAATGATAGGCTGTACAGATGGGCAATGATAGGCTGCATTGATGGGCACTCATAAGCACTGATGAGGCTGCACTGATGGGTACTGATAGACTGCACTGATGGTCACTGATAAGGCTGCACTGATGGGCACTGATAAGGCAGCACTGATATGCTGCACTTCAAGGGGCTGCACTGATGGCCCCTGATGAGACATCACTGATGATTACGAGGCGGCCCTGATAGGCTGCATTGATGGGGCTGCACTGATAAGGCAGCACTGATATGCTGCACTGATGGGCACTAATAGGCTGCACTGATGGGCACTAATAGGCTGCACTGATGGACACTAATAGGCTGCACTGATGGCCAATGATAGGCTGCATTGATGGGCACTCATAAGCACTAATGAGGCTGCACTGATGGGCACTGATAAGGCTGCACTGATCAGGCTTAACTGATGGCCACTGATGAGGTGACACTGATGGCTACTGATGAGGCGGCACTAATAAGCTGCACTTATGGGGCTGCACTAATAAGGCAGCACTGATATGCTGCACCGATGGGCATTAATAGGCTGCACTGATCACCACTGATGAGGCTGCACTGATGACCACTGATGAGGCGGCAATGATGGGTACTGATAAACTGCGCTGATGGGCACTAATGAGGCTGCACTGATATGCTGCAATGATGAGGCTTCACTGATGGCCCCTGATGAGGAAACACTGGTGACTACGAGGTGGCACTGATAAGCTGCACTGATGGGCATGAATAAGCTGCACCGGTCAATGATGAGTCTGCACTGATGGCCACAGATGAAGTGGCACTGATGGCCACTGATGAGGCAGCACTGATAAGCTGCACTGATGGGTCTGCACTGATAAGGCAGTGCTGATATGCTGCACTGATGGGCACTGATAGGCTGCACTGATAGGCTGCACTGGTGGCTCCTGATAAGGGTGCACTGATGGTCACTGGTAAGGCCGCACTAATATGGCCGCACTGATAGCCACGTATGAGGTGCACTGATGGCCACTGATAAGCTGCACTGATGGGCACTGATGAGGCTGCACTGATAAGGCAGCACTGATATTCTGCGCTGATGGGCACTGATGTGGCTGCACTGATGGGCACTGATAAGGCTACACTGATGGGCACTGATGAGGCTGCACTGGTGGGCACTGATATGATTTATGTTAATATTGTTAAAGTTGTTGATAATTATTTTTGTAACTTAATTCTGCACAAAACATTTAACAGTGTAATTTCATGAGATAATTTACAAGGGCGTGTTTAGGAGCGGACCTAGGGACGGGGCAGGATAGGGGTTGGGTGGGGCAACTGGTGGCAAGTAACTCTTAAAGCAGAGGTCCGCCACCCCACAAAAAAAAGTCAGCAGCTACAAATACTGCAGCTGCTGACTTTTATTATATGGAAACTTACCTGTCCAGGGAGCCCGCGATGTCAGCACCCCAGCCGATCTTTGCATTGCAGGTAACGGAACCCGGCAGTGAAGCTCTCTGTGCTTTCTAATTGGCCTGGCAACAGAGCAAGGGCGATGGGGGCGTACTTTCTCTGAAAGTTGGGGAGGGGGACCTGTCAAAAACAGGTCCCCGTTCCCCCTTCCTCCTGGAAGGGGCCAAATGTGGCACCGGAGGGGGGGAGGAGACAAATAAGCGGATGTTCCGCTTTTAGGTTGATCTCCGCTTTAAGGCCTGGTTAGTGGCTCAGGACTTGAAATTTTAAGCCCTGTCTAAAGCCTGTGAGGTCAGAGCAAGCCAAGAGGCTGGTATAAAATATTTGTTTTGCTCAAGAATGCTAAAAACCCCTGTGTGTGTAACCCTTTGAGTGATGTTTAGAATTTCCTGTTTATAAAATTTGTTGAGAAAGTCCTGAAACAAATATTTTGGTGATTGGACTGCATCATGGAAGTGCTACAGTATGTTTAAGCTAGTTCCCACAGGAGCCAATTTCCTACATTACAGTAAATATGTGGGCAGAGGCCAGCTGGTGGAGAAGTCAGGTTAAGCTTGAAAATACTTTTTTTCTGTTCCATTTCTTCCTTTTTGCAGGATTACCCCACGACACAAACATACTGCTCAGAGATTCTGATCATTTCTCCACCCACTCCATGAAGTGCTGCTATGTTGTCCTGCACCTGATGGGCCCAGAGATAGCTAAAATAAAAATACAAATTCTAACTTCTTTTCCTTTCCAATTCAGGAAGTAACTTACAATTAATTCATTTCTTTTTTTTTTTTTTTTAGAAAACTAGGTGGTTTGAATGAATGAACAAAGATGCTAAAATGCCAAAATTTTGCAAAAACAGCAAAAAAATTATAATTTGTTAATAACTAGAAAACTATCTAAGATAAGGTGACCAGATTTTTAAAATGAAATCCGGGGACATATTTTTTTTTTTTACTAGTAATGGCGGCAATCAGCGACTCTCTGCCCGTCGCCGCCGTCCGCCTCACAGCCTGTCAAGTCTTACTCTCCGGGCCCCGGCTACTACTGGGTGGGGAGAGGAGGAAGATCACTCCACCAGAGAAGTCAAGGAGATAAGCAGGCAGGCGGCTGGCCGGGACTTGAGCCAAGGCAGAAGAACATGCGAGTGGAGCTGAATGGGCATGAGCCCCAAACTTAAGAAAAATTCCCTCCGCTCCGACCAGCACATGATCATCAGAAAGGGGCACAGATAATGGAAAAAAATACACCCCCTAAGCTAGTAGGAGCGGCAGACCGGGGGGTGTGTAATTCAGATTTTTTTTTTATTCTGCACTGACTGTCGTTGAAATTGCCCTAGCCCCTGTTCAAATCCAATCCGGGGACAAAACCCGGGGACAGATTTGGTCCGGGGACAGTGTCCTCAATCCGGGGACTGTCCCCTGAAACTGGGGATGTCTGGTCACCCTAATCTAGGAGAGCATGGAGAGGAAGTTAATTATGCAATTAAGCAAGGCATAAAAAGGTAGTGATCATGGATTATATCTAAAGCCAACACATTTTCTTTCTAGTTTTAATCTGAGTAGGACAAGTATTTGTCATGTTAGGTAGAGTTTTTTTCAAAGCTTGTCCTTTAAGTGAGAGGAAACCTCTTCAAAGTCTTTAGACATTTGTCACTGTATCAGGAATCCCCATTGAAAGATGTACCCTTATTTCCCAATCTATCGCCAACTGTGTTGCATTTTGCATTACTTTGTTTCACTTTCACCAAGACACATTTGAAGAGTGAACCTCCACAGCAGCGACCCAGAGAATAATAAAAACTTGACATGTCATGTAAATGGACTTTAGTGACTGTTACAGATTGTTTAAAAAAAATGTTTTTTTACTTTTAGGTAAGCTTGAGCAACTGTTTAAAAAAAAAAAAAATAGAAACATTGTACTTAGCTGTTACTGAACGTATTTGATGGTGCAGGCACAAGGACAGAGATAATTTTAGGGTTGTCAGAAAAGCCCTGAACATATACAGTACTTTTGATTTTTGTATAAGTAATTTATTTAAACCTTTTGTCTTCTGCACCCAGGAATGGTGACTGACCTTACTGCTACAGCTGCCACTGGCTAATTCAAATCCCTAGTCACAGTGCTGTGACAACAAATTATGTTCTTGCTTAGCCTTTTCAGCTTTGAAGGAAAAGGTAACTTAAAGTAAACCCGTGATTTGCCCATATGCAAAATATTTTCTTTGAAGCCCAACTCCAGGAAAGTAAAAATCCTCCCTTGCAGTGGTGCTGCATCCGAATTACCGAATTACAAATGCTAACGAATTCGACCGAATCCGAAATAACGATTCGAATCGAAAAACCACGGACGAAATTCGAATCGAATTCGAAAAAAATTCTATTCAAATCGAATTTGAAAACAATTAGAATAGAATCGAAAATATTGGAAAGAATCAAATAGAAAAACAATAGAACAGAATAGAATAAAATATATATATATTATATTTTATTCTATTCTGTTCTATTTTTTTTCTAGTCTATTTTCTATTTCTATTCTAATCTTTTCTAATTGGAATTCGAAAAATCGGTCGCATTCAAAAATATTTCAACCAAATTAGAAAATATTTCTACCGCATTCGATAATATTTCATCCGAATTCGTTAATATTTCAACCAAATTCGATAATATTTCAACCGGATTCAAAATTATTCCAACCGAATATAAAAGATTATAATAAACCATGTTCCGACATTCAAATTTCGTATAGAATGAATTCTAATTCCAATTATAAAAGATTAGAATAGAAATAGAAAATAGACTAGAAATAGTCTATTCTCTGTTTTTCTATTTTATTATAATCTTTTCTATTCGGTTGAAATAATTTCGAATCCTGTAGAAATATTTTCGAATTCTGTTGAAATAGTTTCTAATGCGGTTGAAATTATTTTGAATCATGTTGAAATAATTTTGAATCATGTTGAAATATTATTGAATCCAGTTGAAAGTCTGAAAGATGATCGAATCCGGTTGTAATTTTTTCGAATGCGGTTGAAATATTTTCGAATTCGACCGATTTTACGAATTCGGTCAAAAACAGAACAAAAGCCGAAAACGAATGTAACGAATCGAACAAAACTAAATTAATTAATTAACGAATTAAAACGAAACGAAACTAAACACATTTTCTCCTTTTGCACATGTCTATTAACCACTTAAGCCCTGGGTCATTTTGTAGCTAAAGGACCAGGCCACTTTTTGCGATTCGGCACTGCGTCGCTTTAACTGACAATTGCGCGGTCGTGCGACGTGGCTCCCAAACAAAATTGGTGTATTTTTTTCCCCACAAATAGAGCTTTCTTTTAGTGGTATTTGATCACCTCTGTAGTTTTTTTTTTTTTTTGCGCTATAAACAAAAATAGAGTGACAATTTTGAAAAAAATGCAATATTTTTTACTTTTTTGCTATATTAAATATCCCCCAAAAATATATAAAATTATTTTTTTTCCTCAGTTTAGGCCGATACGTATTCTTCTACATATTTCTGGTAAAAAAAAATCACAATAAGCGTTTATTGATTGGTTTGCGAAAAAGTTATAGCGTCTACAAAATAGGGGATAGTTTTATGGCATTTTTATTAATATTTTTTTTTACTAGTAATGGCGGCGATCAGCGATTTTTATCATGACTATGACATTATGGCGGACACATCGGACACTTTTAACACTATTTTGGGACCATTGTCATTTTTACAGCGATCAGTGCTATAAAAATGCACTGATTACTGTGAAAATGACACTGGCAGTGAAGGGGTTAACCCGTAGGGGCGCTGAAGGGGTTAAGTGTGACCTAATGTGTGATTATTACTGTGTGGGGGCGTGGCTTGGCATGTGACATCACTGATCGTCGTTCCCTATGACAGGTGTAGCGACCTCACCCCTCTCACCCCTTCTCATTCACGGCCTGTCTGTCTCGTCTAGGGGTTAACACTGGGGGGAGGGATGAGATACACCACGGCCCATGTCCTCCAATGGGTGGAGGTGAAAGCCAGAACTATCGGGTTTTGCGTATGTGTCCCAGAGTCAAATCCTCTCCTCGGATTGACTCCCCTTTGCTCCTAGTAACCAGAGTTCCACACACTGAATAGGTCCAACTCGTATTTATTCTTCTCAATAAATAGTCATACCGCAAAGACAGGTTGAGACCCATATACCACTTCAGAATTTGTGGGGAGTAGGCCAAGGCACAATTCTTCTAGATAGAGCTGACCACTGTAGTGTCACCAGTGGCGAATAGTCATTGCCACTGACTATATTGAACAGAACATGAATTACCTTCGCTATCGTAGCCCCTATCAGGGGAAGGACATCCGTCCAAGACAGTTATCGGAGGCCTCTCCGTTACCAGCAATGCTGCGTTGGACTCTCCGGAGAAGTTCCGCTCACCGGCCTCCTCGTCTCAGACATGGGCACCCAAGGAGTTAGGGCCCCCTCGGATTCCTCCACCCTCGCGGAACTCAGTCGAAGGTACTGAGCTCCAGGCTTCCGCCATAGTACCTCACCCCAGGCTAAAGGTGCCTGAGATGGACTCCATCTCCCGCTCCGGCCAGGTCAAGGGCACCTGGGCCCGGAACTCCGGAACGCCAGCACCCAAGCTGAAGGTGCCTGGGTGCGGCTGCGTCCTCCGACTCTGAACCCCAAGGTCAGGGCGTCCGCCCCTTTTATCTCCTCTCCTTTTGCGTCACAGCGTGTTCCCCGCCCCGCTGTACCAGCGCCAGGAAAGGACAAAAGGGGAGTGTTCAACTCCAGCCAGGGCGACAGCGCCACCTGCAGGCCGCAAGGAACCTCACACCACCAGAGTCCTCCAAGAACCATAAAAGGATCCCAGATTCCCTGACAATCAATGCATCTGGGTTACACTACCACCCAGATGCCTCCCCTAAAATCAAATGCCCGCTACACTCTCCCCCTGGTAATTTGACACTGGTCCCCAAGTGTCTGGTGCAGACCCATGCCTCCCATGGAGTGGTGACATAAGTTCGACCCAGAGACCAAACTCAACAATTTAGTCATGAATTGTGCCAGGACCTAAAATGGGAAAAGGAAACAGGAATAAAAACAATGAACTTGGTATCAAACTTTTAAAGGACTTTATACATTGAAATTCCCTCCTCACTATCTAAGGACCACCCCATTCTCAGCAGCCTTGATAGATGAAATCTCCTGCAGAGGGAAAAAAAAACAAAGAAACACACATCCCAGCATAATGTATGTATTTTTCTTGAAAGGAATGGGTCTATCCGTAGAGAAACCCATTCTCTCCAATAGTGTAGTGCAAAGTGTGAAATGAACAATCGTTGTGCAACACTGCCACCTGGTGGCAATGCCGCGGTAAAGGCACTTGTCAGATCCAGATGAACTTCTGCTTCTCTGTGCTGTGTCCCTATGCTGGCTAAACCCCAAAGTCACTGATTTATTTTTCCTTGATGGGAAGAGAAGGAGGAAGAACAAAAATAACTACAGTTCCCATTTCTCCAAAGAGTAAAACATCCCAAAAGAAAAATTAGAGCACAGTCCCTGTCTCTGGTAGCAACAAGAAAAAAAATGGAAAGGAGTCTCTTTCTCCTACAAATAGAACTTGGGATCTGGCAAAAACAAAGGCTTCAAGTGCTGGTCAAAAGCCTCCACATGGTACTCAATGTTCCCTCCATCCTTTTGACAAATTACCACCTTGTCCGCATGGATGTGCTATCCCACCATCCACTCTGCCTTACAGTCCTTGAACTTTCTGGTGACTGTAGGTGAGCATGAGAGGTGCATGAGGTACCTTCAGCTTTGTCCAGACAAAATCATTGTCTGGACAATCATATAGGTCGCGACCCGAAATCGCAAAGGTAGTACGAAACTGCCTTTTTGAAGTTGGTGCGGCGCCGCAGATACAGCGTTGCACCGATTAGGGCGGTGCGATTGTCACCTATTTTGCATGCGATTTGACTGGTCGGGTCGCATGTCAAAAACACACCAGTGTAATCCGGGGCTATGGGTTGGTTTGCTGAATGGTGCACAAACCCTGTGGAGAGGTTATATATACACTTTTCACATTGAAATAAAAATGTATTTCATTTGTAAATAACTTTTCAATGCTTTGTACTATTGCTGACCCGACCTATATTGACATCTGCACCGAGACTTGCACAGATGTCTCTGAAAATCACAACCAAAATCGAGACTGACCAGCGGGAGAAAAAGCTGAATTGCACAGCCTCATTCCCGCAATCCAGTGCGACCCTGGACAAGGGAAAAAAAAGGTTAAATGCAGTAAATACAGTAGATTGCTTAGTAACAAAACCCTGAGGGGTTAACCACAGCTAGAGGGAGACAGAAGCTTCCATCTACAGCTCTGATAACCAGGTGGAGGTTAATTAGCTAAAACCTAGCCCTGGAAGGAATCAGGACATGATGAAAAGTTTGTTCAGAACAGCAACAAAAAGGTAGGAATTTGTAACAAAATTACAATCATCTTCTGCAGTGTACACAAACCAAGGGAATTGTAGACATCATAAACATGCTTCTCCATACTCTTTTTTTTTTTTTGGAGGAAATCCAAAGGTCACATAGAAAAAAAGGATATCCCATATCTCAACAAGCCATGGCTGGCACCAGTAGACATCACAGGTGACTCCTCTACCTTCTTTTGGAAATGCTGGTCTTTGGAGGGGGTTTGGCATAATGGCACGACAGTAAAGCAAACATGAGAAGCCATCAACAGATTATTGCCATGTTTAAACAGACAAAGTGTTACTTTGTGTACCTGTTATGCAGAGTACCCCCAGTGGAGGAGTTCCCCAGTAATGCAGCATACATTTGGATACAAAGCATTTAGCTCACCCAACCTCCGTCAACCGACCGTCGACACTGGTACAGCGTGCGTGCGCGTGCATAGGGGAGCACTCTGTCGTGACCGCTGTCCACTTTATGGACCTTGCGGACCCCAGACATGGCTGTTAGCTATGATTATGGTCATTTAGATGAGACACCAGGGACTGCGTCCAGCTTAATCCATATGTATGGACAGACGGACGGCCAGCCCTTTAGACCAGCCAGGTAGAGGAGCACACCCACATCCTGCACGTAGGAGGAAAGGAGAAGAACACTGAGGCCGAGGTGAGTGAAAAATGTATAGTTAAATCCTGATTAAGTAGGGGTGGGTGGGGCCTCACCCAGCTGTGCTGACATGGAGCCATCAGGAAAGTGCTCTGTTAAGTAATAGAGATGCATTTTAAAAAGGTTGTATAATTGTAGACCAAGAAAAAATATGAATGTGCAGATTTCTTGACAGTCACACAGTGAAATTTTATTTTAATTTTTATGATCGCATTTACCATATTACTTATCTACCCTACTGGAAACCTGCATTGATATAGTGCCCTGCTGAGAACAAGTGCTGATTTAGCCACCTACTAGAATCACCCATCACACATGCTCTGCTTTTAGTAAATGACTCTAATTCACTGCTGTGCTACTTCTGGAATCCGTAACTAAAAGCAATCCCAGTGCTGCTGGAACAGCAAAAGAGAAAAACATATTTCATGCAAGTACATTTTAAGTGTTGCTGCACAGAGCATATGGCTATATTGATTTGATGCATTAAAATGCATTATTAAAGATTACAATGTGACCTAAATATTAAATAATTGTGTATATATATTTATATATATATATATATATATATATATATATGCATTGTTGTGTATTTTACAGCCTCACTGTTCCCCTTCAAATGCAGTCACTGTGTCATCAAACACAGCCCCTGAGCCATCAAACGCAGCCAATATGCCCATCAAACACAGCCACTGTGCCATCAAATGCAGCCTCTGTGCTCATCAAACGCAGCCATTGTGCCATCAAACGCAGCCACTGTGCCCCATCAAATGCTGCTACTGTGCCCATCAAATGCTACCACTGTGCCCATCAAATAGTGCCACAGTGCCCCATCAAATGCTGCCTCTGTGCCACATCAAATGCTGCCATTGTGCCCATTAAATGCTACCACTGTGCCCCATAAAATTCTGCCACTGTGCCCATCAAAAAGTGCCACTGTGCCCCACAAATGCTGCCAATGTGCCCCATCAAATGCTGCCACTGTGACCCCCCCGCCCCCTCGCCGTCTTCCCGGCACTTACCCTGTCTCGGGCCAGGCATGCGGGTGACACTGGCGAGCGGTGGGACCTTGCAGCGCGTCAGACAGCGTCTCCTGTGTCCTTTATGCATCTCCTCCACTCTTCTTGATAGGCATCCAATCTCAGCGCCTGTCCTTTCAGACAATCAGGTGACAGGTAACAGATCCGCACACCTGATTGGTGGAGAGGCGGTTCAGTGTTAGGAAAGCGCTCGCAGTTCACCTTTTTGAAGCCTATTAGAGCCTATGGCTCCAATCAGGTGCTTCAAAAACACAGCCCGTGCGCCCGGCGTCCAAAAAGGGGTTGAACGCCTGTATAGGGGGTGGCGGCGCCTTTGGTTGAGGTGTTACCCCTATGCTAGCCAGATGGTAAACCCAGACACTGCCTGGTGCAGTCCAAAGAACCCACCCAAGGGTAGTCTTCTCATGTGACCCAAAACTTGGCTCTAAACAAGTTAACCGTAAGCATGAAGGAAAGGTCCATCATCAACTGCCTATCACCCCCTACAGGGCTGTCAGTTTGTAAGCTGGGGGGAGTATGAATGGGAGTGTGAATTAACTACGAGCACGCTGATCAGCACACTCACGGCCCATTCAAACTACAAGTCCGTCTGCCCCAGTGGAAGATGGGACTTGTAGTATACTCATTCACAGATTCACCCACACAGTCATGCTGTTTTGGAAATATTACAGTGTTTGTGGGGAGAAGATACCCCGCTCAGGGGTGTGGGGGGAGGTTTCTGAACATGTTACATATTGCAGTCTAAATACAGGTGTACCATGTAACATGTTCAGAAAGGTGAACTTATCCTTTAAAGTATAGCTCCACTTTTGTTAAGAAAAAACATTCCCCTCTGGTTAATTAATGTACATTACATGGATTTAAACAAACTGTGTTGCAGATTCCTACATTTTGTTATTGTGAAGAAATCGCTTATTGTTTGGCCCATGTCCATGTGCGGAATGAAATCTGTATTGGAGTGATTTTCTGTGGTTCTACTGAGGAAAGTGTGATGCTGCGTACACAACACGACCGTTTTTCATGATGAGAAAAATGCCATTTTCTAAATGGTCATTAAAAACGATCGTGTGTAGGCTCCAGAGCATTTTTCTCGACGCGAAAAATGGCCATTCAAAATTTAGAACATGCTCTATTTTTTCTCGTCGTTTGTCACGTCGTCGTTTTTCTCGTCGTGAAAAAAGGTTGTGTGTACGCTTTAACCACTTAAGCCCCGGACCATTTGGTAGCTAAAGGACCAGAGGTGAATTCAGAATTTTGCACTGCGCTGCTTTAACTGTAAATTGTGCGGACATGCAATGTTGTACCCAAACGAAATTTGCGTCCTTTTCTTCCCACAAATAGAGCTTTCTTTTAATGGTATTTGATTGCCTCTGCGATTTTTATTTTTTGCGATATAAACGGAAAAAGACCGAAAATTTTGAAAAAAAATGATATTTTCTACTTTTTGTTATAAGAAAAATCGAATAAACTCAATTTTAGTCATACATTTAGGCCAAAATGTATTCAGCCACATGTCTTTAGTAAAAAAAATGTCAATAAGCGTATATTTATTGGTTTGCGCAAAAGTTATAGCGTTTACAAACTAGGGTACATTTTCTGGAATTTACACAGCTTTAAATTTATGACTGCCTATCTCATTTCTTGAGGTGCTAAAATGGCAGGGCAGTACAAAACCCCCCCAAATGACCCCATTTTGGAAAGTAGACACCCCAAGGAAATTGCTGAGAGGCATGTTGAGCCCATTGAATATTTTTTTTTGTTGTCCCAAGTGATTGAATAATGACAAAAAAAAATAAAAAATTACAAAAAGTTGTCACTAAATGATATATTGCTCACACATGCCATGGTTATATGTGGAATTGCACCCCAAAATACATTCTTCTGCTTCTCCTGAGTACGGGGATACCACATGTGTGGGACTTTTTAGGAGCCTAGCCACGTACGGGACCCCGGAAACCAAGCACCGCCTTCAGGATTTCTAAGGGCGCAAATTTTTGATTTCACTCCTCACTACCTATCACAGTTTTGAAGGCCATAAAATGCCAAAATAGCACAAAACCCCCCCAAATGACCCCATTTTAGAAAGTAGACACCCAAAGGAAATTGCTGAGAGGCCTGTTGAGCCCATTGAATATTTTTTTTTTTGTCCCAAGTGATTGAATAATGACAAAAAAAAAAATTACAAAAAGTTGTCACTAAATGATATATTGCTCACACATGCCATGGTTATATGTGGAATTGCACCCCAAAATAAATTTTGCTGCTTCTCCTGAGTACGGGGATACCACATGTGTGGGACTTTTTAGGAGCCTAGCCGCGTACGGGACCCCGAAAACCAATCACCGCCTTCAGGATTTCTAGGCACAAATTTTTGATTTAAGGCCTCGTACACACGGCCGAGATTCTCGTTGAGAAAAACATGTCGTTTTTTTCGACGAGATTCTTGGACAAGAAACTTGTCCCGGCCGAGTGTACACACGCTCGTTTCAAAGAACCCGCGGTTCTTTGAAAGGAGTGTACGCGGTGACGTCATCGACTACGTCGAGCATGCGCTCGTCACATTCGATGCCGTCGCCGCCATCTTGGTATACCCTACGTATGCCTAGGAAGCTACCGCGCATGCGTCAAATTCATTTCGAACATGCGCGGGCTTCCGGGCGGACAGGTAAGTGTACACACACTCACTTTTCTCGTCGAGAAACACGCCGAGGAGAATCTCGACGAGAAAATAGAGAGCAGGTTCTCTATTTTCTCGTCAAGGTTTCTTGTCGGTTTTCTCGACGAGAAACACGCTAGCAGCGTACACACGACCGATTTACTCGGCAAGACCTCTCTGCCAGCAAGTTTCTTGCTGGTTCTTGCCGAGAAAATCGGTCGTGTGTACGAGGCCTGACTCCTCACTACCTATCACAGTTTCGAAGGCCATAAAATGCCAAAATAGCACAAAACCCCCCCAAATGACCCCATTTTGGAAAGTAGACACCCCAAGCTGTTTGCTGAGAGGCATGGTGAGTATTTTACAGCTCTCATTTGTTTTTGAAAATGAAGAAAGAACATTTTTTTCTTTTTTTTTTTTTAATTTTCAAAACTTTGTGACAAAAAGCGAGATCTGCAAAATACTCACAATACCTCTCAGCAAATAGCTTGGGATGTCTACTTTCCAAAATGGGGTCATTTGGGGGGGTTTTGTGCCATCTGGGCATTCCATGGCCTCCGAAACTGTGATAGGCAGTGAGAAGTGAAATCAAAAATTGACACCCTTAGAAAGCCTGAAGGCGGTGATTGGCTTTTGGGGTCCCGTACGTGGCTAGGCTCCCAAAAAGTCTCACACATGTGGTATCCCCGTACTCAGGAGAAGCAACAGAATGTATTTTGGGGTGTAATTCCACATATGCCCATGGCATGTTTGAGCAATATATCATTTAGTGACAACTTTGTGCAAAAAAAAAAAATAATTATTTTTTCCGCAACTTGTGTCAACATATAAAATATTCCATGGACTCGACATGCCTCTCAGTATATAGCTTGTGGTGTCTACTTTCCAAAATGGGGTCATTTGGGGGGGTTTTGAACTGTTCTGGCATTTTATACACAACATTAGGAAGCTTACATCCACTCTTCTAACCACTTGAAGACAAAGCCCTTTTTGACACTTTTTGTTTACATGAAAACATATTTTTTTTGCAAGAAAATTATGTTGAACCCCCAAACATTATATATATTTTTAAAGCAAAGGCCCTACAGAATAAAATGGTGGGTGTTGCATTTTTTTTTTCTACACAGTATTTGCGCAGCGATTTTTCAAACGCATTTTTTGGGGAAAAAATACACTTTTTTTAATTTTAATGCACTAAAACACACTATATTGCCCAAATGTTTGATGAAATAAAAAAGATGATCTTAGGCCGAGTACATAGATACCAAACACGACATGCTTTAAAATTTCGCACAAACGCGCATTGGCGACAAACTACATACATTTTTAAAAGCCTTTAAAAGCCTTTACAGGTTACCCCGTTAGATTTACAGAGGAGGTCTACTGCAAAATTACTGCCCTCGATCTGACCTTCGCGGTGATACCTCACATGCATGGTGCAATTGCTGTTTACATATGACGCCAGATCGACGCTTGCGTTCGCCATTGGGCAAGAGCAGGGCAGGACAGGGGTGCTTTTTTTTTTTATTTTTTTTTTTTTATTATTAATTTTGCTTTTTTATTTTATTTTTAAACTGTTGCTTCCATATTTTCTTTTTTTTTATCATTTTTATTGTTATCTCAGGGAATGTAAATATCCCCTATGATAGCAATAGGTAATGACAGGTACTCTTTTTTGAAAAAACTGGGGTCTATTGGACCCTAGATCTTTCCTCTGCCCTCAAAGCATCTGACCACACCAAGATCGGTGTGATAAAATGCTTTCCCAATTTCCCAATGGCGCTTTTTATATCCGGGTAGGGGACATTCCCTCCCACTGCTTGTAAAAGCAGTCCAGAGGCTAATTAGCCACTAGGATTGCTTTTACATGAAAGCCGGCCACTGGCTGAAAAGAATGATACCAAGATGATACCTAAACCCGCAGGCATCATTCTGGTATAAACATTCAAAGTCCAGCAACATACCAGTACGTTGCTGGTCCTTGTTGGACATGTATTGTAATCTTTTTTTTCATGCAGCCTGTTGGCTGAACGAAAAAAAAAGATTGATCGGTGGGTATGCCCACCATTAGAATACCGCCCTTCATCCACCCACTTCTAATGATGGGAATACATGCACCATTTATATATGCCGAAGCATGGGGGCATCTTCCCGCAAAAGTTATGCCGCGTACACATGGTCAGACTTTTCCACGGGCAAGCCTCCGTCGGAAATTCGACCGTATGTACGCGGCATTAGGAGCAAAATCGCTCCTCCGCCCCTGCTGCCCCAATGCTTCGGCATATATGCTTTTTTTTTTTTAACTGTGGTGGTGAAATCACCTTCTACAGCACTGGAGTCGCAGGGATCAGGCCTGTCTCTGTGAATGCTGCAGTTATGTGTGTTGTGTTTTGTAAGTGACAGTGATCGATCGATACTGCACTTGGGTGGCCTGGGCTGGACCGAGGGGCAAAATGCAGGTGCTAGCAGGTATCTGGGCTGATCCCGCTAACACTGCGTTTTTGGGAACTCTAAACTGCTGGGGACGCTAGTATAGATCTGATCAGATCAGATATTGATCTGTTCAGATACTATACCACTAAGGGGGGTGTATGCTTAACGCGTGGGTGTTAGCGCTACTGGCACTAACCTGACGCTGCCTGGGGTGTGACGCAGACCCTCTCTGACGCTAAAACCTAATTGATATCACCCGCCGGGCGATCAGGGGGTTAAACCTTTATTGGGTTATATATACGGCGGGTGCCCTGACACTATAAAAAGCAAACTAACTAACCAGCGTCACCCGTAACACTTATATGATGATCACTGGTGAAAGGGTTAACTAGGGGCAATTAGGGGGTTAAAACCTTTATTAGGTAATATATGGGGGTACCTGACGCTATATAAAAACCTGACGGCGAACCTAAAAAAAAATTACTGGCTACCTATCGGCATCACCGACACTAAGACAACGATCATAAAAACGATTGCTTAGCGACAGTGGTGATAGGGGGTGAAAGGGTTACCTGGGGGGCGATCAGGGGGTTAAACCTTTATTAGATAATATACCTGACGCTATAAAAACCTGCGGCGAACCTAAAAATAATTACTGGCTACCGATCTGCATCACCGACGCTAAGACAGCGATCAGAAAAATGATCGCTTAGCGACAGTGGTGATAGGGAGTGAAAGGGTTACCTGGGGGGCGATCAAGGGGGTTAAACCTTTATTAGGTAATATATTGGGGTACCTGAGGCTATAAAAACCTGCGGCGAACCTAAAAAAAATTACTGGCTACCGATCTGCATCACCGACGCTAAGACAGCGATCAGAAAAATTATCGCTTAGTGACAGTGGTGATAGGGGGTGAAAGGGTTACCTGGGGGGCGATTAAGGGGGTTAAACCTTTATTAGGGGGGGTTAGGGGGCTACACTGGACCTAAAACTAAATGTAGTGACACTTTTACAGTCATAAATGTCACTGATTGCAGTGATCACTAAATAAATGGTCACTGCAATCAGTGACACTGTGACTGGGGGCTGGGGGGTGATCTGGGGGTGATCTGGGGGTGTCTGGGGGTGCGATTTATGTGCCTATGTGTCCTGGTGTCAGTGTGCTGTTTTGTGTACTAACCTGCATCTTCTCCTGTACGGCGCTCGGTATATGTGAGCGCCGCAGGAGAGATGACATCACTTCCTCCTGCCTGGCAGGCAGGGGAAGCTCTCTCATTCGCCGGGAGCGATCGAGAGGCGGGGGCCGGAATCGAACGGCCGTTCCCTCATGCCGGATCGCTCCCGAAGGTAAAACGACCACCCACTGTAAAGAAGGGGGGTCCGATCGGACCCCCCAACTATACAAAGGCAATCACGTATATGTACGTGATTCTGCCTGTCGGTGCCATTCTGCCGACGTATTTTTACAGTGGGCGGTCATTAAGTGGTTAATGACAGGAAAAAAAACGCGCATGCTCAGAAACAAGTGATGAGACGGGAGCGCTCGTTCTGGTAAAACTAGCGTTTGTAATAGAGATAGCACATTCGTCATGCTGTAAATTATTGCATCGTTTAATGCAGCGCATTCTTTTCTTCGTTATAATGCTACAATTATCAAATTATTTTGCTGCTGATATTCTCACAAAGTTATGACAAACTTGTTTATTTATTATTTATTGTGATCTCATGAATAATCTTTATTTTTTGTAAGCCAGATCTCCCTAAAAAAAATGTAAATTCTTTTTACAATCTTTTATTGAAGATGTTCTTTTTCGGTTATTATTTGAATATTTTAGACTGTTACCACAACAACATTATTATTTAGTATTATTTACCCTCAAGGAGGTTAGTGTCCCATGTTAATTTGAAAAAGGTTTTTTGAAATGTCCCTGCCTACTCACTAGCAAACTCTCTATTTTTAATAAAAACACATGGTCAATTTTTGTCTGGAAACAAAAAATCCATTTATTCTGGCATAAAAACAAATTAAAGGTGAAGGCAAAACAAAAACACAGGTAAAAGAAAAACAAAGAAGCCAGGAATACAGCACTGGAGACCCTGCTTGAATTAGTGCAGACACAGATCACCACAGCAAACAACCAAGGATGTCAAGAAGAAAATTGGGACCATGAGAAGGACATTTCATAGAATTATTTTTTGGTCTTCTTTGTAGCCTTCTTTGCAACCTTCCCTGCAGCCTTCTCTGCAGCCTTTGCTAACCGTGTCTTTAGAGGCTGTGTCCCTGGAGGAGATCTTGTGGCAGGAGCAGGAGCAGGAGCAGGAACTGGAGCAGGAACTGGAGCAGGAACATGAGCAATCTCCACAAGGTCGGTATAATCGGTGAGCTTCCCCATCATGCCCATGTTGACCGCCTTCAATATGATGGTCTCACATCGGAGACGCTGGCCCATGTCCATTGTTGGCAGTTTGTGCCCAATAAAGGCAGAAAATCCCTCTGCAGCGGTGGGGGGCACTCTGAGGGCCGCAGTAGCCTCCCTAATTAGGGCCTGTGTCTCCTCCTCCATCTGTATAAGCCTCCTGGCCCTTTTTGGTGGAATGCATAGAGAAGGTATCTGGGGCCTGGTGTTACGCCGTGTCACACTGGGGCCTGCCTCCTCCTGGGTCCCACTGGGGCCTGCCTCCTCCTGGGTCCCACTGGGGCCTGCCTCCTCCTGGCTCACATTTTCTCCCCCCTCATCATTGTTCTGTCTGTGTATCAAAAAGGTGCATAGTTAAATTTTGGTCTTCATCTATCACACACATTTGTCACCTCATGACAGTTGCAAATTGAATGCTAATAAATATTAAAGACAATCATTCTGACCCCTGCATTTTTCATTCGTGTCCCCATCATTTTTGGCCACTACTGTTTATTGATATGTCAAACACTTTTTGTTAAATCTTAAAAATTTTCGCACTAGTAACATCTATTTTACATCATTATATATTTAGTACAAGAAATCTTTAGCTAAATACTATACCTGGCTCCAAATGGTCAAATCAGGCTCCTCCAGGAATTCAGGTTGTTCCTCCAAAGAAGGTTGAACTTGGCTGCAGGGAAGGCTGGAGGGTTGGCTCCAGGGAAGGCTGGAGGGTTGGCTGCTGGGAAGGCTGGAGCTACTTCTGGGGGGAAGGCTTGTAAGGGATTCCCTTGCTTCCAGATGGTCATCAAGGAAGTTTAGCTGACTGTAGTACCACAGATTTGGCTTGTAAATTTGATCTGCAGCTGCTCCTGACCTAATTGATTTTAGGACTTTGTTGCGTTCAGTCCGATATGTGCCCCTAACGATCCAAATTTTCTTCTTGACATCCTCGATTGTTGCTGTGGGGATCTGTGTTTTCATAAATTCAAGCATGCTCTCCAGTGCTATCTTCCTGGCTTCTTTATTTTTATTCTTCTTGTTTTTTGTCTGCCATAAAACTGGAAGATTCTTCCACTTTTGCATGAGCACCATAAATTCAGTATCTTTGAATACCTGCATGATTTCTGCAAGTCAAAAACCAGACAAAAATACTAAAGTCAGTCAAGACTCTACTACTAATCTTTCTCACCATATATAGGCCACAAACTCATCTACTGATCAGTCAAGTCAAAAAAAAATACGTACCCTTGATCTACACGTTTGTTGATTCCGACCTTCTTCCACACACTAAACGTCGTTTTCACCCATGCGGATTACCGTTATATACCCTGCACATACGTGAAGCTCTGCACGCTTTCCCTTCCCCTGACGTTCATTATACTACTTTCCCCGCCCCTTCTCGCTCGTCGTAATGCAAGACAACATGGCGGACACTCTGCAAGTGGCAACCTCAATCGAGGAGGAAAGTCAGGAAGAACCACAGACCCACAGATCCCGGGGATTCAAGGCCTAAATATTGGTGGCAATATTGAGGAGGGAGGATTATGATGCAAAACATGGCCCATACAAAAATCCTAATCAGGTCAAGGCCAAAATAATGAACAAAGTGGTGAAAACTCTGCAAATTTAATTTGGGGTGCACAGATCAAAAGAACAGCTCCGCAAAAGATGGTCTGACATCAAGTTGAGGGAGCCTGAGCAAAACCACAAAATTTAAAAAGTTATTAGAAAAAGTAAGTAATTTTCATGTTACTCAGATTATTAATACTAGCATGGTGCTGCATGTGCTTTTTATTTAATGTAGTACAGTTCAAGATGTCAAGTTTCATGTTCTTGGGCACAATAATCGGTCGTAGGAATCATCGTTCATTCGCTCACTAATAATAATACAATGTTTTTTGTTGGATACAGTGTTAACTAAATTTGACCATGCCTATTTAGGCATGGTCAAATTTAGTTAACACTGTATCAGACAAAAACATTGTAATTTAATTAGTGAGCGATTGAACGATGATTCCTACGACTGATTATTGTGCCCAAGAACATGAAACTTGACATCTTGAACTGTTTATGTGAGAATATTTTTGGAACATGGTTGTGTAGATGTGTTGGTAACTATATTTAACTAATCTAACTGGATTCAGTGTACGGTAAGGAGAGTATGCTCAGCAGCTGGTTACACATCTGGACTCATTAGCACAAGTGTGGGCCACAAGAACAACCTTTTTAGGGTGTCACACACAGGTGATCCAGTGGATACTTGGTGTGTTTCCATGTGTGAAACTTGACCAAAATAGATCAATGTACCAGCTTTGGTAATGGATACAATCATGTGTTCAGCTTAGAACTATTGACAAAACAGACAATTGTACCACACTTCCAAAGAATGATTCATATTCCTCTTTCAGGCCTAAAATCTTTTTTTACTCAAGTATATCTTTTGGTTCAATCTCATATTGCTTCAAAGAGCTTCGAGACGGGAACCTAGGAACCCCACACCTCCAAACCAAGACCCACAACCGTGGGATGTGGAGGAAGAAGTGGAGGAAGTGGAAAATGGCACCACAACAGGTCAGTGTCATACACCACAGATTCAGGTAATAGATGTAGGCCTGCAAATTTATAATACATGGTGTGTTTCCAAATTTTAGGTGTTTTTCTGCCTGTGGAGCAAGAAAGATTCACCAGTCACAGTGCCCAGATGTTGATCAACGAAATCATGGTGTGCTCTCGTGACCTGGATCACATCAACCAAAACTTGCTCCAGATCAGGCAAAGGACCAAGCAGCTGGAGCAAAGAATAAAAAAGATCAGAGATGTGCTTGGGAGGGTTTAAATATTGAATATGGCACCAAATTTTACTTTTAATTTTGTTTGTTGTTTTGATTGTTTGTTTTGTAATGTTTTAATTGTTTTTAGTACAAGTGTACATGTTGAACTTTACAAGTTACATATGGTTCATGCGTTTTAGCAAGATAAATACCCCAAAAAATAATAATAATACCATTTACACATTTAAAATGTGCAACAATTAAAAATATTTTATACTCAACAATGTGTGGCTTCTTATATCAATGTTGCCTAAAAAAAAAAAAAGAAAAAGTTGGGGGTGTTTACACTGACAATAATGGTTATTTACTAAATAAAAATACACATGGCACTACAAGTGCACTAGGATAACATAGGAGAAAGATTAAATCAACCCAAAGAACAAATAAACAAGATGTTTTCATTATAAAGTATATTTTTATTAAGCAAACATTCAAATGTCATCAGGCATTGCAATGGCCCCCCTACCCATAAAATAGTCCAAATATTGTTGGCGCACATCACGGCCACTTTGGGAAGCCAAGCCTGTAGGGCCAGCTTCCTGGGCTGGCAATGTGAAATCTGAATATCGTGTGGCCTCAGGCCCAACTGAAAAAAAAAATTTGGAGAGTGTTTTTTTAGAAAATTATGTAGGATGCAACAGCACATTACAATGTGATTCCACTTGTACTCCGACATATTTATTGAGGTCTGAAAGAGGCGGAAACGGCTGGCCATGATGCCAAAGGCATTTTCAACCACCCTTCTGGCTCTGGCCAGCCTGAAATTAAAGACCCTCCTCTCAAGGGTGAGGGTCCTTTGGGGAAAAGGCCTCATCAGATGTGGACCTAGCGCAAACGCCTAATCTGCTATGAAAACAAAGGGTAGTCCCTCTTCATTCTCTGCCGCAGGTGGCAATGCCAGGTCATCCGACTGTAGCCGTTGGGCGAACTCCGTCTGGGCAAAAACTCCACGGTCAGACATCCGCCCATTTTTCCCCACATCCACAAAAAGAAATTCATAATTGGCAGACACCACCGCCATCAGCACGATACTGTGGAACCCTTTATAATTAAAATAATAGGATCCCGAATGGGGTGGTGGCACGATGCGGACGTGCTTGCCATCAATGGCTCCTCCACAGTTGGGAAAGTTCCAACGCTGGGAAAACTCTGATGCCACATTCTGCCATTCCTGTGGCATAGAAGGGAACTGTGGAGTCAAACAAGAAAAATAAAATAATACTTTGATACATAAACATTGCAAGCAGATTATCACAAAACATTATTGGCAAAACATCAGTATAACATTAATTTTGAAGGAGTATTTTAATAAGAGCTAAAAAAAAGAGCACTAATAAGATTCCTCACCCCCTCTGATGGACCAATTAGATTATTTTATGGGGGGGTTCAAGATGAGTTGGGTACCTCAGAAATAAAGGCTCTAGCACTCTGTCTGAATTAGAACAAAAAATAAAATGAACACCTTTTGGGGGGGGGGGGAGGGTCAAGCACTACAATGGAGCTGACAAAAAACATTGGGAAGTGACTAGGCTAGGTTTGTTTGGGCCCAGGATAGAATTCTGGAGAGGTTGGTTATTGGTAATATGCATATAGGCCAAAAAAGGAGCATTAAAAGCTTACAACATACAAAGGGGACATTCACAGCATATTACAATCATGGTAATTAGGGACTGTTGAAAAAAATACTATACATTAGCAAGCATTAAAAACATAGAATGTGAGGTTAAAGGATAAAACTTACCTTAATATAGTCCTCCTGCAGGACTTGGATTATGGCAGAACAGGTTTCTGGGATAATGAGGCCCAGAGCCTGGGGGGAGATGCCTGTCGAGAACTTGAGGTCCTGCAAGCTTCTCCCTGTTGCCAGGTAGTGCAACGTAGCAACTAGCCTCTGCTCAGCAGTGATGGCTTCCCGCATAACGGTGTCCTGCCTGGTGATATAGGGGGACACCAAAGCCAAGAGCTGCTGAAAAACGGGGTCAGACATCCTAAGAAAATTCCTGTAGTCATCAGGGTTATTCTCCTGGATCTCCCGCAGCAGAGGCATGTGACAGAATTGGTCCCGCTGGAGCAACCAATTCTTGGTCCATGAACTCCTCCTCACCCTGTTCATGGGCCGGTGCTGGGATATAGCAACAATCCCAGCACCAAGCACAGCACAATCTCGGTGACAAGAACGTACCCGCAACATGGCTAGAAAACGGTTGTCTAATCAGAACGAACTAAAAGAAAGCACTGAAGAAAAGCAAGGCCTCTGAAGAACGACCTGAAAAACAGTAGCGATCGGACAAGAACGTACTGCAAAAACAGATACGAACTGACTACAAGCACTGAAAGACAGATACAAACCCACAAGCACAAACTGAACACCAGAAAACTATCTTTAAAGCACGAAGACTGAAAAGCGTGAATCGTCTCTCACCAAACTTACCAACACGAGGTAACACGAAATCAGCAAAAGCAGCCCAAAGGGTGGCGCCATCCGAATGGAACTTCCCCTTTATAGTGCCGTCGTACGTGTTGTCGAACGTGTTGTACGTCACCGTGCTTTGCTCGAGCATTTTTTTTCAGGAACGTGTGTAGGCAAGGCAGGCTTGAGAAGAATCACGTCGAGAAAAACTTTGTTTTTTCCATGACATTAAAAACGGTTGTGTGTACGCGGCATTAGGGTTTGCATTCCTTTAGACGTGATTTGCCTTTGGGAGTATCTCACCAAAAATGACATTTGTTGTTGTAGGAGATTCCCAAAATCTAACTTGTATCTTAGTGCAGTGAGCCAATCACACAAACAGGAAATTACATATCGGGGGGGGGGGGGGGGGGTTGGTGTAAACCATCTGTGTGCAGAATGCCTGCTGATAGCCATATTGCATTGCATTTTACAGAAAATGACAGCACTGCAGACTAAAATTAAAGGTAATTTTCAATAACATTCAATTACAATATGACTTGTATAGCAATTGTATACAATATATATATTTTTTTAATTTGTTTTGTTTGCTATTTTTTCCGCAAAAGTGGAGTTACCCTTTAACCACTTGCCACCAAATAACGTACCTGTACATGGTTTCAAGTGGTTGTACCGGAGTGAAGCCATCAACCCCGTTCAGTTTCTTAGAGCTGACGGTTGGCAATCTTGTATTAACAACCGATCCAGCTAAGCAGCGGCTTGGCTGTTATTACAAGCAGTGAGAGGTGACCCCCCCAGCCGCCTTCCGCTGATCGCCCGGGCTCTCCCGTCCCACTGGGAGACCAGAGCAACCAGCCGGGAAAGTCCAGCTGGCTGGAGACCCAAAGAAAATCCAGAATTGGCTTTGATCGGGTCTCGGCTATAGTAACCTGGAAGCGACATCATGGCATCACTTCCCATTTACTCGGGAGCCAACAGCGCCAGTTTTCAAAAATCAAAAGTATTCAAACGCCAATCTTGGCGTTTTGAATACTTTTAAGTGCAGAGTAGGGGTCTTATAGACCCCAGATTCCTCCACAAAGAGTACCTGTCACTGCCTATTACTGTCACAAGGGATGTTTACATTCCTTTTGACAGCAATAAAAGTGATCAGAATTTTTTTTTTTAAAGGGACAGTGTAAAAAAAAAGTAAAGTCCCCTATACCTCCGTGCTCGCACGCAGAAGCAAACGCATACATAAGTCGGGCCTGCAAATGTAAACAGTGTTCAAACCACAAATGTGAGGAATCGCCACGATCGTTAAAGCGAGAGCAATAATTTGAGCACAAGACCTCCTCTGCAACTCTAATCAGGTAACCGTTAAAAAAATTTAAAGTGTCGCCTATGGAGATTTTTAAGTACCATAGTTTGTTTCCATTCCACGAGTGTGCGCAATTTTAAAGCATGACATGTTAGTTATCTATTTACTCAACGCAACATCATCTTTCCCATTATATAAAAAAATTGGGCTAACTTTACTGTTTTTTTATTTTTTGTTTGAAAGACCGCTGTGCAAATACAGTGTGACATAAAATATTGCAACAACTGCTATTTTATTTTCTAGGGTCTCTACTAAAAAAACTACATATATATAATGTTTGGGGGTTCTAAGTAATTTTCTAGCAAAAAATACTGATTTTAACTTGTAAGCAACAAATGTCAGAAAAAGCCATGGTTTTCAAGTGGGTAAAGAATAATTCTGATTGCTTGTATTGAGCTGTTCAATGCTTCTTTCCTTCTCCAGCAATATTGGTCATCTTTTGGCTGTTGCATAACTGGCAGACTGATATAATGAATCATACTTTACAGTTGCCAAGTTACTTAGCTGAGATACAAATCTGGCCCTAACTATCATGTCTACTTTTTCCATTATGGATACATTGAATGGTTGCCTCCAATATGTTTAGGTGAAAAGTCTAACATTAAAGAGACAAGGCTTGTTCTGGTTTTATAGGGTTCATTGCAAAAATATAGATAGCGCTATATCATACCACAGCGAAATGTGCAGAATCTCAAAGAAAGTAGAAGATATCAATGTCTTGAACAGCAGCAGGGAAGTGGGTGAGAGGGAAAAATTGCACATTCACATCATAGCAACACGATCTACAGTTCTGTCTGTATGGTAACTGTTTCTACAAATAAAAAATAATATATACAGAACCCTTCATAAATTATTTAATGACAGCAACCTGCTAACTTTGTTGCAGCATTTAGTCTTAATTGCACCATATGTGTAAATCTGGCCATATTTTTTCCTCCTACATAATTAAAAAGAAAAAGTTTCAACACCTGCTATTTCTGGGGAGGTTTTATAATTACTTGCTTCCAAATCATTTCATGCAGCACAGCACCAGTAATGGAAATGTAGATGGTTTTAATACTATCATTTGACATTTTGTAAAGGTTTGCAGGAGCAAACAAAAAGGATGTATTGAATTGCATGCTATTGATTCCTGTATGTCATTCCAACTGCTGAAAGAGAAAAAAATAGGATGACCAAGGGGATTCTATATTGGATATAACTAAAAGATTATGTTACCCCAACATTTCATACTCCTGATATGTGCCTGGTGTACCATGTACTTGTAAGCATCCTGTTCTCTTTGTATTGCTTCCTTTGTGTGATACACCTAGTGATCCTGCCAGTCACTCTGATTTCCTATTTAAAAACTGACCACACTGGGCATGAGAGCACCCATTATTCAGTTTTCTGGCTGTGCTGAGAACTCAGCCTGCTCTAATCTTGCTCTAATCCAATATTCAGACTTGTGCTGACAAGGACATATACCCCAAAACACACACACAGCTATTTACTGGGAAGACCAGTGTACTGCTGTGTCTCCTCCCCTTGCTTTCTCAGCTGCTTATGCAGCTGAGAACAGAGGGTATGTGATCACATATAAAAAACGATTAAAAATATATATATTTATTTATTATTTATATTATGTACTGTATGTATAATGCTTTTTATCTGTATACACAAATGTTTTGCTTTTAATTTCTGAATTAAACTGAATGGCTTGTTTTACAAGATGATGGTTCACATATAGTTAAAAGGAGAAGGGATGAGAGAGACGATGGTTCCCATCAGGGATGAGCCGAACACCCCCCTGTTCGGTTCGCACCAGAACCTGCGAACAGACAAAATGTTCGTGTAAACTTTAGAACCCTATTAAATACAATGGACTCGAACGTTCGAAATCTAAAGTGTTAATTATAAAGGCTAATATGCAAGTTATTGTCCTAAAAAGTGTTTGGGGACCTGGGTCCTGCCCCAGGGGACATGTATCAATGCAAAAAGAAGTTTTAAAAACGGCCGTTTTTTCGGGAGCAGTGATTTTAATAATGCTTAAAATGAAAAAATAAAAGTGAAATATTCCTTTAAATTTCGTACCTGGGGGGTGTGTATGATATGCATGTGAAGTGGCGCATGTTTCCCGTGCTTAGAACTGTCCCTGCAAAAAATGTCATTTTTGAAAGAAAAAAAATGCATTTAAAACTGACTCGCGGCTATTAATGAATTGTCGGCTCCCGGCAATACATACAAAAGTCATTGAGAAAAAAAAAAAAAAAAGCGTGGGGGTTCCCCAGAATTCAATTACCAGGCCCTTCAGATCTGGCATGGATTTTAAGGGGAACTCCACCCCAAGTTTAAAAAAAAAATGGCGTGGAGTCCCCCTAAAAATCCATACCAGACCCCTTATCCGAGCACGCAACCTGGCCGGAAGCAGGGGAAAAGGGGGGGACGAGAGAGCGGCCCCCCCTCCCTCCTGAACCGTACCAAGCCACATGCCCTCAACATGGGGAGGATGTCCCCATGTTGATGGGGACAAGGGCCTCATCCCCACAACCCTTGCCCGGTGGTTGTGGGGGTCTGCGGGCGGGGGGCTTATCGGAATCTGGAAGACCCCTTTAACAAAGGGGACCCCCAGATCCCGCCCCCCCCCTATGTGAATTGGTAAGGGGTACACTGTACCCCTACCATTTCACGAAGAAAGCGTAAAAAAAATGTTTAAAAAAACACACAAACACCTTGAAAAAGTCCTTTATTTAAAAAAATAAATACATAAACATTCCAGCGGTGAAATCCAGTGTCCCGTGGCGATCCCGATGTCCAGCGCTGTCCTTCATTGGTTGTGCCTGAGCGGACCTGATGGGGAACTCCCTCTCAGTATTTTAAATGTATAGACCCGCCCCTTCTAAAGTTCCCCATCAGGTCCGCTCAGCGGACGAGATGCGGAACATGAGAAGGGGCGGGTCTATACATGTATTACCAAAGTGAGAGCAGTTCCCCATCAGGTCCGCCCCCTCGGTATGTCAGACCCGCCTACGTCATTGGCTTGAGCGGGGAACTTCCTTCACTATGTAAATTTAAATTTACATAGTGAAGGAAGTTCCCCGCTCAAGCCAATGACGTAGGCGGGTCTGACATACCGAGGAGGCGGACCTGATGGGGAACTGCTCTCACTTTGGTAATACATGTATAGACCCGCCCCTTCTCATGTTCCGCATCTGGTCCGCTGAGCGGACCTGATGGGGAACTTTAGAAGGGGCGGGTCTATACATTTAAAATACTGAGAGGGAGTTCCCCATCAGGTCCGCTCAGGCACAACCAACGACGGACAGCGCTGGACATCGGGATCGCCGCGGGACACTGGATTTCAGCGCTGGAATGGTTTTTTTTTTTTTTTTAAATAAAGGACTTTTTCAAGGTGTTTGTGTGTTTTTTTAAACATTTTTTTACGCTTTCTTCGTGAAATGGTAGGGGTACAATGTACCCCTTACCAATTCACATAGGGGGGGGGCCGGGATCTGGGGGTCCTCTTTGTTAAAGGGGTCTTCCAGATTCCGATAAGCCCCCCGCCCGCAGACCCCCACAACCACCGGGCAAGGGTTGTGGGGATGAGGCCCTTGTCCCCATCAACATGGGGACATCCTCCCCATGTTGAGGGCATGTGGCTTGGTACGGTTCAGGAGGGAGGGGGGGCCGCTCTCTCGTCCCCCCCTTTTCCCCTGCGGCCGGCCAGGTTGCATGCTCGGATAAGGGGTCTGGTATGGATTTTTAGGGGGACTCCACGCCATTTTTTTTTTAATTTGGGGTGGAGTTCCCCTTAAAATCCATGCCAGATCTGAAGGGCCTGGAATGGATATTTGGGGGAACCCCACGTCAATTTTTTTTTTATTTGCGGCGGGGTTCCCCTTAATATCCATTCCAGACCTGAAGGGCCTGGTAATTGAATTCTGGGGAACCCCCACGCTTTTTTTTTTTTTTTTATCAATGACTTTTGTATGTATTGCCGGGAGCCGACAATTCATTAATAGCCGCGAGTCAGTTTTAAATGCATTTTTTTCTTTCAAAAATGACACTTTTTGCAGGGACAGTTCTAAGCACGGGAAACATGCGCCACTTTACATGCATATCATACACACCCCCCAGGTACGAAATTTAAAGGAATATTTCACTTTTATTTTTTCATTTTAAGCATTATTAAAATCACTGCTCCCGAAAAAACGGCCGTTTTTAAAACTTCTTTTTGCATTGATACATGTCCCCTGGGGCAGGACCCGGGTCCCCAAACACTTTTTAGGACAATAACTTGCATATAAGCCTTTATAATTAGCACTTTAGATTTCTCCCATAGATTTTTCGAATTTGCCGCGAACACCCCAATTTGTTCGCTGTTCGGCGAACGGGCGAACAGGCAATGTTCGAGTCGAACATGAGTTCGACTCGAACTCGAAGCTCATCCCTAGTTCCCATATACTTTAACTCATAAGCAAGTAAAACACACATCTAAATGTATGTACAACTGATCATTTTTGACATGCTTCACAGACTGTGAAGTAAAAAGTAATTTTTCTAGAATAGGAAAACTTTTCACTATCTGCAAATATCCCATTTTTTGCTCCATATTTGCGTGCCTCTACCTTACCATCTAATATGACGCTGTATGAAGGCATCTGTAACTCTGATCCCCATGCTCTGGGTATCATCTCAAAATTACATACTTACCTCACAACTACATCCTCCCATCTCCCCTCCTATACTACCCGTTGGACTAACGACCTGAGCATTCCTCTAGAGTGGTGTTGCCGAATAAAATCTACCTTTAAGATTTAATATCTCAAAGATATGATATAGGTTAAACAAGAGTTCTTTTGACCAGAAGTGAAAGATTTAACATAATGAACATTTATTATGTATTTGTTAAAGTCTAATCTAATACACAGAAACTATCTATATAGTCTTAGACAAGCAGAAATTAGTAGGTTAAAATATACAAAGTATTTACATGGAGGAACATAGAGCTTATTCCTCTGAAAACATTACAGTACAAGCATGAGTAGTTACATAGACAGACCTTTGACATAGTTACCCCGTTAGACCCATCCTTTAGGCCATCCTTCCATAAAAAGTGAGCTCCAATCTCCCTCCCTCTGAGTATATCTCTCTATCCTGATACCCCATAGGTCAGCCTAGCTTGGGTCATGATTGGAGGGCTTACTCCCTAAGTCAGCCCCCTTTCATGCAAATCCTGATGACTCTATGTGGGCAAGAGATGAGATTGAAGTTTCCCAGGGCTATAGGTGAGGCTCTAAACAATAAAACTGACTTAATTCTCCATCCCCCATACTTGATGTGGATGAGGGAATCCTGCCCATTGAGTTATTGTATTCTGACAGCGGGGAGACTTCCCCACCGTCAGAATACACGGATCAGTGCCTCTAGCCAATCGAGTGGGGAAAATCCGACAGGCTGGTTGTACAAAAGTCGATCCATAGTGAAACTAGCTTGCCCATACATGATCGAAATTCAACCAGTCCTTGCCAAACCATACAAATTTTGATCCATGTATGGTCAGCTTTTGGACACAGGATACCTGAAAAGTCCAAAATGTAGACGCTATATCTCTGTTCTCCAAAGGTCTTGTTCTGCAGTTAATGCATTACAAGACTTTTATACCAGACCAGCACCCTGTGCTCTTCAGACTGTAGAGCAACCTCAAAATACCCCTTGGATGAGCCACCAGAACTTTTACAATGTCCTTCAGCAGAAGCTTCAACCTAGCTCTCTAGGATGCTCTTCGGCAGATTAAGTACCATCCTTTGTGCTCCAATCCAGGCAATCACCATCCTGTTCCACTTTCTGTAGATATACCAGATAGAAGGAAGCGTAAGGCCCCAGGCAGAAGCCAAAAATAACATGGCGCTTAAAGCAGAGCTTCACCCAAAGTTCAGTTCTAGCTAGACCCTGATTCTTCCATGTTACCCCAGTCAGTGTAATTTTTTAGCAGAGCCAGAGACTGAATAAGAAAGACTGAATAACATCTTCTGTACTACATGTCTGATAAGTAAAATTGCATTGGATTTAACTTCTATGTCCCCTTGAAGAGTAAACGTTTATGTGAACCATTACCTTGTAAAACAACCCATTCAGTTTAAAATAGAAATGAAAAGCAAAACATTCATGTATACAGTGCCTTAAAAAAGTATTCATAACCCTTGAAATTTTAGACATTTACAACCAGAAACGTAAATGTATTTTATTGGGATTTTATGTGATAGACCAACACAAAGTGGCACATAATTGTGAAGTGGACGGAAAATGATCAGATTGGATGGAGAGTGTCTGTGAACAGCAATTTTCAAGTCTTGTCACAGATTCTCAATTGGATTTAGGTCTGGACTCTGGACTTTGACTGGGCCATTCTAACACATGAATATGCTTTGTCTAAATAATTCCATTGTAGCTCTGGCTGTGTTTATAGTCATTGTCCTGCTGGAAGGTGAACCTCCGCCCCAGACTCAAGTCTTTTGCAGACTCTTAACATGTTTTCTTCTAAGATTGCCCTGTATTTGGCTCCATCCACCTTTCCATCAACTCTGACCAGCTTCCCTGTCCCTGCTGAAGAAAAGCATCCTGACAACATGATGCTGCCACCAACATGTTGCACGGTGGGAATGGTGTGTTCAGAGTGATGTACAGTGTTAGTTTTCCGCCACACATACTGCTTCTCGCAAACTGCAAACGGGACTTCTTATGGCTTTCTTTCAACAATGACTTTCTTCTTGCCACTCTTCCATAAAGGCCAGATTTGTGGAGTGCACGACTAATAGTTGTCCTGTGGACAGATTCTCCCACCTGAGCTGTGGATCTCTGCAGCTCCTCCAGAGTTACCATGGGCCTCTTGGCTGTTTCTCTGATTAATGCTCTCCTTGCTCGGAAAGTCAGTTTAGGTGGACAGCCATGTCTTGGTAGGTTTGCAGTTGTGCCATACTCTTTCCATTTTCAGATGATGCATTGAACAGTGCTCCGTGAGATGTTCAAAGCTTGGGATGTTTTTTTATAACCTAACCCTGCTTTAAACTCCTCTACAACATTATCCCTGACCTGTCTGGTGTTTTCCTTGGCCTTCAAGATGCTGTTTATTCACTATGGTTCTCTAACAAACCTCTGAGGGCTTCACAGAACAGCTGTTTATACTGAGATTTAATTACACAAATGTAGGGATGAGCTTCGTGTTCGCGTCGAACACACGTTCGACTCGAACATCGGGTGTTCGATCGTTCGACGAAGAACGAACTTTATGGTCCGTTCGCGCTAAATTCGTGTTGTGCGACACGGCCCATAATTCACTGCGGCATCGCAGTGCATTGCTGGTTGATGATTGGCCAAGCATGCACTAGGACCCGCATGCTTGGCCAATCACAGCGCGGAAAGAACGGAGAGCCGTAATTGGCCAAAGCCAGGGTGGCTTTGGCCAATTATGGTTTAGGGGGTTTAGTACACGCCCCACACTATATAAGGCCGCCTGGAAGTCGGCCTTGTGTAGTGTGTTGGTGTTTGTGAAAGAGGCAGTTTCAGAGAGATAGACAGTGTCATTTATATTGAGTTAGATAGAGCAGGCAGGCGAGTCAGTTATCTGCTGTTACAGTGTGTAGAGGATATATATGCATCCTAGGTGTTGTATATATATTTATACACTGTATTGAGTTTAGATAGATCCGTTCCTGTTAATCTCTATACTGTGACAGGCAGGCAGGTGATTGTGCTAGCTGCAGACAGTCAGGCCCCTTTCACACTGGGGCGGTTTGCAGGCGCTATTGTGCTAAAAATAGCGCCTGCAAACCGAGCCTAAACAGCGGCTGCTGTCTCTCCAATGTGAAAGCCCGAGGGCTTTCACACTGGAGCGGTGCGCTAACAGGACGTGAAAAAAAGTCCTGCTAGCCGCATCTTTGGAGAGGTGAGAGGAGCGGTGTGTTTACCCCTCCTACACCGCTCCTTCCCATTGAAAGCAATGGGAAACCGCGGCAATACCGCTGGCAATGCGCCTCTACAGAGGCGCATTGCGGGCGGTATTAACCCTTTTTCTGACGCTAGCGGCCGAATACCTCCACAATTCCGACGGTATACTGCCGCTAAAAATAGCGGCGCTATACCGCCACCGCACCCACTGCCCCAGTGTGAAACCAGCCTCAGTGTTTCACTTAGGCTGGTTTCACACTGGGGCGGTGGGTGCGGTGGCGGTATAGCGCCGCTATTTTTAGCGGCGCTTTACCGTCGGAATTGCGGAGGTATTCGGACGCTAGCAGTGAAAAAGGATTAATACTGTAGAGGCGCATTGGCGGCGGTATTACCGCGGTTTCCCATTGCTTTCAATGGGAAGGAGCAGTGTAGGAGCGGTAAACACACCGCTCCTCTCACCGCTCCAAAGATCCGGCTAGCAGGACATTTTTTCACGTCCTGTTAGCGCACCGCTCCAGTGTGAAAGCCCTCGGGCTTTCACATTGGAGAGACAGCAGCCGCTGTTTAGGTTCAGTTTGCAGGCGCTATTTTTAGCACAATAGCACCTGCAAACCGCCCCAGTGTGAAAGGGGCCTTAGTGTACTACTGTGTCCTTTGCATAGCGATCACCTAAAGCTCACCTGGATACAGTTTTTCTCTATACTGTGACAGGCAGGCCGGTGATTGTGCTAGCTGCAGACAGTCCGTGTTTCACTTAGTGTACTACTGTGTGCTTTGCATAGCATTCACCTAAAGCCTAAATTTTTGATGCAATACTTTGCAACAGGGCTCATTGCTGCACTCTAAGTACACTATCTGTGAGGGGTTGCAGTGTTGTGGCACCAGCACCAGTGCCTAAGGCCCAATTTTTCAGCCCCTGTTCAACAGGGGCATGCAATCACAATTCTTGACCTAATAATTCACAGCAGGGCCCATTCCTGCACCCACCAAGAGTAACTGTGAGGGCTTACAGTGTTGTGGCACCAGCACCACCACCAAAGGCCCAATTTTTCCTACCACTGTTCAACAGTGGCATGTAAATACAATTCCTGATATAATAGTTGACAGCAGGGCATTCCAGCGCCCACCAAGAGTAACTGTGAGGGCTTACAGTGTTGTGGCAACACCAACACCTAAGGGGCAAATTTCTGCAGACTATATATGGCAGGCCCCTACTTTCAAACATCCAACTTACAAACGACTCCTACTTGCAAACGGAAGGAGACAACAGGAAGTGAGAGGAAATCTACCCCTAGGAAGGAAAATTCTCTCCTGTAAGAGTTACTACGTGTGTAGCGGGTATGTACTTTTAAATCTGGTGAAGACACCAGTGATGCATAGTTCCCTGCGGCCCAGCAGGTGGCGCTGTCACTTTGGGCCGGGGTTGAACCATCGCTGCAGTGCCGTACCCTTTGTGACCTCTCGCAGCAGTTGTACGGCGGGGCAGGGAACCCGCTGTGCTTGCTGGGGGAGGGTATTAAGGGGGCGGACATCTTCGCCACGAGGTTCGAGTCCCAGGCACCTTCAGCCTGAGGGCTGCTGTTCGCGGTCGGTGTCCAGGCGGCCTAGGCCTGGACACTTGGAGTTCGTGTTCCATCCCAGACACCTTCAGTCTGGGGTGAGGTACTCAGCCGGAGGCCTGGGGCCCAGTACCTTCCGCTGGGTCCCGCGAAGGAGGGATTGTCCTAGGGGGCCCCGGAAGTGGGGCACCCGAATCCAGAGGCGTAAGGGACCGGAGGAGGGATTCTTTCGAAGATCTGGTGCAGCATATTGCCAGTGCCGGGTGAACCTCTGGAGACCGCCCGGAGGGATATCTTTCCCGAACAGGGGCCAAGTTCATAGAGGAAGGTGGTTCATGTTCTATGACCGGTGGCAGCGGTCCAACTATTCAACTCAGTTCAGTGGCAGAGACCTGCTATTAGGCCTGTGGCAGGGGCCTCAACAGTTCACCTGGTTGGTGGCAGCGACCAAAACTCACAGTCAGTGGCAGAGACCGTGCGCCAGGCCTATTCGCTAGCAATGGAATAGGAGAGTTCATTCGTGCCTGGGCCTACTCGTATCCACACCCCTGTCTGTCTGTTACTAAAAGTTCAACTGATTGTGTTCACCCTGAAAGCAGAGAAATAAAAGAGTGTTGGACTTTTGATTGGTGTGGGGCACTATTATTGGCAGACACATCTCCACGGTACAAGGAGAGGCTTCGTACGCAGTGAACAGACCCAGAGGTAATTCAAGTGACTTTGCTCAACCCTCATACACATACGAGGGGAGGGCTTGGCGTAGTGTTCCTGCACTCTCGTCTCCCAGGTACCCCTAGACACAAGCCACTCAAATGAGAAAAACCGAAAGGGAGAGTGAGGCTCCGCTACACGTGGGGGCTCCGGTCCGGGATGTGTTTGTGCTACAATGGAGCTGAAGTCGTTGGAATTTGAAAGTGTCTGCCCGGAAGAGTTCCGAGTAGGTCGCCATATTGGCCACTGCGCCACGAGGCACACCCTCCCTGCTCAGTTCATGGGCTTGACCCAGGGAAGGAGAAAGCCCGCGAACTGGAGCCCAAGAGGGGAGGAGTCCAATCGTGTGAAGGACTACACATGGGGACTTTGGCACCAACAAGGCAGTGCGCAATGGATCAGCAGAGAGTCGCCATGTTCAGCAATGCATCGTGGATTCCAATTCATCCTACTACCACGAGTCTGACTACTGCTGCTCCAATAACGGATATGGGGATTTGGCTAAAGCTCCGGGGATGATTCGCCCTGTACTCATGCATGGACGTTGAGGCCCTGGGTTTGTTTTGTCCCGGCTGGTCGGGACTGGTGTGTCAGCTGAAGCCATTCGGGCGATGCGAGGCCTGCGGAGAGTTCCTATTTGAGGTGGAAGCACATATCGAGAAACCCAGAACCATCCACCTCAACCGCACAACAGGCCACACCACTCAAGAAGGAGGAATCGCTGCTTTGACAGCCATCCCTGTGCGCACTGAAGCGACCGCAGGGGAAGTCGCAATCACTGAAGTACGGGAGAAATCTGAGGATGCTGACTCGGTCACCACTGTTTCCCAGCGTCCACCGCCAAAGAGGAAGACCGGCTTGGTTGCCCCGTCCAGCGGTCGCAGTGGATCACCCTGCTCGCCTACGCCCGCCCAGGATGGATCCGGTAGGAAGAGTCCCGGACATCCCTTCTCAACTTTGGGCCGAGGTAAGCCGGGTGGAGGGACTTGGTGTTGGGGCGGAGGTGGGATTCACGGCCCTGTGTGCCCGCGGGGGGTAGCAATTCAGCCTTCACTACAGGCTACCAGCCCGCGGAGGAGTGTGACACCTCCGACCTAGAGTTGCTCTCCGATCTGGGAGACAACGTCATCATAGATGAACTTTTTGCAAAGAAGGGTTGGGACAAGATGCCTCTCTCCTCGTCCCGCAGAGACAGGGATCCACCCATGTCTACAGGGGATAGTACACCCCGGGTGGAGGCACCAGCGCCTGAGGAGGGATCCCGTCCCCAATCTGCCCTTCTACCTCCGGTGCCACCTGTATCTAGCACCGGGGAAAAGAGACTGTTGCTGCGGGTGCCTATGCCCAGAATGAAGGTGATCAAGGCACCTCGTCACCCGGACGCCATCGTCCTACCGGGTGAGGGAGACCGGGCCACTATGCCTCCGCTGGCGAGACTACAACGCCTCTTCTGCCAAAAAGTTGCCAACGAGTACGGGTGGGAGTACCCGTACTTACCTAAGGAACTTTTGTATGAAATGGAAGTCAGTCGGGAACGCTGGTACAACGATTTTGTGTGGACACACATTCAGGTCCCACATGCCCGCAGGTACCTCGCGTGTTCCCCCAAAGCATCTCAACGGTTCAAGGACTGCAAGGCAGAATGGATGTTGGGTCGGCACATCCACGCAGACAAGGTGTTGATTCGGCGCAAAGAAGGGGAGGATGTCGAATACCATGTAGAGACTATGGACCAGCACTTAAATCCCCTTGTCTTGTCGCACCCAAAATTCTATTTGTAGGAGAAAAAAACAGTCTCTGTTCTTGCTTTACCTTGCTGCTGCTGAACTTTCCGGGGTTGTTTCCCGGGAAAACCCAGTGACTATACCCGTGTTAATGGATGTTTGTGCTCTCTGGAGGAATGGAAGGACTGTTGCCGTTGTTTGTTCTTCATTCTTCGATCCCACAAAGTGATCATGGACTTTGGGGTAGTTAGAGCCGCAGGAAAAAAAAAAGAGAAGAGGATCTTCAACCAGTGCAGTTACCACGGCACTGTCACCAGGTGGCAGTGTTGCGCACCGATATTCACTGTTCACTCACACACTTATAGAAGAAAAGGATTTCTCTGCGGAGAGGTTCTTTCGTTCTTACACGAACATATGTGTCAGGGATCTGTGTGTTTAACGTTTCTTTTCCTCTCTGCAGGAGAACATCTCATCAAGACCACTGAGTATGGGGTGGGTCTTAGTCAGGATGGGTGGGAAGGAATGTTAATATGAACATGTGTTTCAAATAATGTTGTTATGTGTTGTTTGTTTCCCTTCCCTCCCCTTTCATGTCAGGTTCAGGCACAACTTTTTAGTTAGTTTTTTTCAAAACCTTTTATATTTTGAAATATTTAGTCGGTTTCTGGATTGGACTATATCAGCCTCTCTTGGGCATAGTTTGCTCTAGACACTGGGGACCAGTGTCCAATAACCAGGGGGAGAGTGTAGCGGGTATGTACTTTTAAATCTGGTGAAGACACCAGTGATGCATAGTTCCCTGCGGCCCAGCAGGTGGAGCTGTCACTTTGGGCCAGGGTTGAACCATCGCTGCAGTGCCGTACCCTTTGTGACCTCTTGCAGCAGTTGTACGGCGGGGCGGGGAACCTGCTGTGCTTGCTGGGGGAGGGTATAAAGGGGGAGGACATCTTCGCCACGAGGTTCGAGTCCCAGACACCTTCAGCCTGAGGGCTGCTGTTTGCGGTCGGTGTCCAGGCGGCCTAGGCCTGGACACTTGGAGTTCGTGTTCCATCCCAGACACCTTCAGTCTGGGGTGAGGTACTCAGCCAGAGGTCTGGGGCCCAGTACCTTCCGCTGGGTCCCGCGAGGGAGGGATTGTTCTAGGGGCCCCGGTAGTGGGGCATCCGAATCCAGAGGCGTAAGGGACCGGAGGAGGGATTCATCCGAAGATCTGGTGCAGCATATTGCCAGTGCCGGGTAAACCTCTGGAGACCGCCCGGAGGGATATCTTTCCTGAACAGGGGCCAAGTTCATAGAGGAAGGTGGTTCATGTTCTATGACCGGTGGCAGCGGTCCAACTATTCAACTCAGGTCAGTGGCAGAGACCTGCTATTGGGCCTGTGGCAGGGGCCTCAACAGATCACCTGGTTGGTGGCAGCGACCAAAACTCACGGTCAGTGGCAGAGACCGTGCGCCAGGCCTATTCGCTAGCAATGGAATAGGAGAGTTCATTCGTGCCTGGGCCTACTCGTATCCACACCCCTGTCTGTCTGTTAATAAAAGTTCAACTGATTGTGTTCACCCTGAAAGCAGAGAAATAAAAGAGTGTTGGACTTTTTATTGGTGTGGGGCTCTATTATTGGCAGACACATCTCCACGGTACAAGGAGAGGCTTCGTACGCAGTGAACAGACCCGGAGGTAATTCAAGTGACTTTGCTCAACCCTCATACACATACGAGGGGAGGGCTTGGCGTAGTGTTCCTGCACTCTCTAGACACAAGCCACTCAAACGAGAAAAACCGAGAGGGAGAGTGAGGCTCCAATACCAAAAAGGTGTCTCCTCTCCACTGATGCTTTATCACCAATAAAAAACCCAACTTTTCCAAAAACATTTGTCATTGAGATGGAAAGTGAGGTGAACTGTTCTGAACAGGTGCACAGACAGCAAAACAAATGTTACAGGGGTAGCCATGCCATTTTATTAAAGTTTACATGGTGCAGTGTACAAATAGTCTTAAATACTTATATTTTAACAAGTGACACTATACAGATGAGCTTATTTGAGAACATGTTGTTATTCATCAGAAAGTTATTATTCACTATCTGAATATGTGATATAGTGATGATAATACTACATTTATAACATACTAGAACTTTCCATATAAACATTCAACTTGTTTGTGATTTTATACAACCTGTTAGAGTAATGCTTAAATAATAAAAAATATGGATGTGTAACTCAGGTAGTATATTTTTATAAAACAATTGAAGCAAAATAAAGGAATGTGTGAGACAAAATTAAATTTAGTTCTTAAAAAATAAGGAAAATAGGAAATGGAAATGAGAGAGAAATGAGGGAAGAAGAAGAAAAAAGAAAAGTCCGCGTGGTCAGGTCCGGATCCACCGCTGCAACTGAAAAAATAATGTTTTGGGTTGTCTGTCACATCTACTAGGCTTGTGCACAACGGAAAAATTCGTTCCGTTTCGGTTCGTTTCTTTCCGGTCCTGTTGATTCGTAATCATTCGTAATTTTGCTAGACGGGATTTTTCGTGTTCGGACTCATTCGTATTTTTGCAAGCGACATTTTTCGTTGAATTTTTTGTTGCTTTATAATTCGTACTTTCGGTAGAGTACGTTGTTTTTCGTTGATTCTGGACACAACTCCTACTTTCGTAACTTTTTTTGGGTTCGTTGATTCGTAATTTTCCGTGTCTCTCTCACAACGACGCTGCCTATTATGCCTAATGTGCTTCGAATGGATTTGTACTTTTCGAAATACATAGCGGTTATTTGTAACGATTCGAAATCTCGTATTTTACTTTCGTTTTTTACATGCGGCTATAGCCTCCGCCCCTGTACACCATTTTGAGAGGGTTCAGCACGGTGAGGGAGAAGCAGAGAGCAGAGCAGAGTGTTATTGTGCTTCGAATGGATTAGAAATCTCGTATTTTACTTTCGTTTTTTACATGCGGCTATAGCCTCCGCCCCTGTACACCATTTTGAGAGGGAGTTCAGCACGGTGAAGGAGAAGCAGAGAGCAGAGCAGAGTGAGTGTTATTGTGTTTCCAATGGATTTGTACATTCGTAAGTTTTTTCATAACGAATTATGCCGAAGACATTCGGGCATTCGCTATTTTGCGGTATAATTTATTTCGGATTCGGTTTTATTCGTAATTGCTTTGTTCGGAAATTCGAATGCTTCCGAATGTCCGAAAGTTGCTAAATTCGGACGAATTTCGATTCGTTACGAAACGAATTGCACAAGCCTAACATCTACCATGGTAAAAGAACTGTGTTGTCAAAGGTTGATAACATGGTATAGTCAATCCAGGGCTGCCAAAGTTTTTCAAATTTGGGTATCGTGTCCGTTTCTATGGCAGTCATCTTAGCATGAGTCATAGCACTATTCATTCTTGCTAATATTTCGGTTATGCTTAGTTTAGGGGATTTCCAGGCCTTTGCTAAGGCTTGTTTTGCTGCAGTAAAGAATTGTACTAATAGTTTAAATTGCATGTGCGTTACATTTTCCGGTTTCAAGTTAAGTATTGCTGTTGCCGAGTCTAGAGGAATTGTCTTACCCAATATTTCAGAGGCAATTTTAAAGAGTTTATTCCAAAATTTTAGAGCAACTGGACACGACCACCAAATATGAAATTGTGTTCCTATCTCTGTGCACCCTCTAAAACAGTGTCCTGAATAATTTGTAACATACTTTGCTATCCTAGCTGGTACAAGGTACCAGCGTGTTAGTACTTTGTAATTGGCTTCGACCGCCAGTATGTTAGGGGAGGCAGATTTTGCAGTTAACCATATCTGGTTCCATTCTATGTCATCTAAGTTTCATCTAAGTTTCTTTGTAAGTCTTCCTCCCATTTCAGAACATAATGTGGCTTACCTGCATCTACTTGAGTCAATAGCTGAGAATACAGAGTGGATATTGCTCCCTTGATGTGCGGATCTTTTTTGCAAATTGTTTCAAAGTTTGTCAGTTGAGTTATTGGGGTTGAAGTGTTTTGTATTGGAGAGAAAAAATCTTTTATTTGGGGGTATCTAAATAGTTCTGATTGCGGCAAACCATAAGTTTCGCAAAGGGTCGGGAAGGGGATAAATGATGTTGAGTTTATAAATTTGTACTTATATATGACATCCCGAGAAGTCAATTTTTCTCAATGATTTTTCATCCATATTGCCGGGACCAGACATTACATTAAAGCCGCAAGCAGTTTTAAATGGCTTTTTTTCCTTTAGAAATGTCATTTTGTGCAGGGACAGTTCTAAACAAGGGAAACACGTGCCACTTCACAGGCATACTTTAGACACCCCCCAGGTACGATATTTAAAGAAATATTTCACTTTTTTTTTTTTCACTTTATGCATCATTAACCACTTCCCTATCCAGCCATAGTCAAATGACGTCCACAGATGGGATCTCCCATCCTGGGTGGACGTCATATGACGTCCTCGGCTTGGTAGGGGGATAAAAAAAAATTCACTGATCTCATGCTTTCCAGCCTGGAGGAGAGATGTGGGGTCTTATTGACCCCGCATCTCTCAATAAAGAGAACCTGTCACACATATCCTATTACAAGGGATGTTTACATTCCTTGTAATAGGAATAAAAGTGATCAAAAAATTAAATAAAGTAAAATCATTGTAAAAAAATTAATAAATAAGTAAAAAAAAAAAAATAATAATAAAAAAAAAATTAAAACGCCCCTGTCCCCGGTAGCTCGCGATCAGAAGCGAATGCACACGTAAGTCGCCCACATATGTAAACACCGTTCAAACTACGCATGTGAGGTATCGCCACGTGCGTTAGAGCGCGTGCAACAATTCTAGCACTAGACCTCCTCTGTAATTCTAACCTGGTAACCTGTAAAAAAAATTAAAGCGTCGCCTATGGAGATTTTTAAGTACCGAAGTTTGGCGCCATTCCATGAGTGTGCGCAATTTTATAGCGTGACATGTTAGGTATCTATTTACTCGGCGTAACATTATCTTTCATATTTTCCCAAAAAATTGGGCTAACTTTACTGATTTGTTATTTTTTAATTCATGAAACCATTTTTTTTTTTAAAAAGGCGTTTGAAAAATTATTGCGCAAATATCGTGCAAGAAAAAATGTTGCAATGACTGTCATTTTATTCCCTAGGGTGTCTGCTAAAAAAACATATATAATGTTTGGGGGTTCTGAGTAATTTTCTAGCAAAAGAATGATGATTTGTACATGTAGGAGAGAAGTGCTAGAATAGGCCCGGTATTGAATAGGTACAAAAAGCCCTGTATTGAAGTGGTTAAAATCACCGCTCCCAAAAAAACGACCGTTTTAAAAGATTATTTTTACATTGATACATGTCCCCTCGGGCAGGACCCGGGTCCCCAAACCCTTTTTAGGACAATAACATGCATATTAGGCGTTATAATTAGCACTTTAGATTTCGAACGTTCGCGTCCATTGTATTTAATAGGGTTCTAAAGTTTGTGCGAACGTTCGGTCCGTTCGAAGGTTCTGGTGCAAACCGAACAGGGAGTGTTCGGCTCATCCCTACACACAGGTAGACTCTATTTACTAATTAGGTGACTTCTGAAGGCAATTGGTTCCACTAGATTTTAGTTAGGGGTATCAGAGAAAAGGGGGCTTAATACAAATGCACACCACACTTTTCAGATATTTATTTGTAAAAAATGTTAAAAAAACATTTATCATTTTCCTTCCACTTCACAATTATGTGCCACTTTGTGTTGGTCTATTACATAAAATCCCAATAAAATACTTTTACGGTTTTTTGGTTGTAACATGACAAAATGTGGAAACTTTCAAGAGGTATGAATACTTTTTCAAGGCACTGTATATACACTACTGTGCAAAAGGTTTAGGGAGCACATAAGGAAAGCTTTCAGAAATAGAAGTGTCAATAGTTATAGTTATCAATTAACAAAGTGGAAAGTAAATGAACAGAAGAGAAATCCAAATCAACTTAATATAGGGTCCCCTCTGTTTCCCCCCAGGTATAGACCTAATATAGGGTCCCCTCTGTACTGACCCAGCTATAGACTTAATATGGCGTGCCCTCTGCCCTCCCCTCCCAGTTATAGCTCTGTTATGGGTCTCTCTCTTTCCCTCCCTCCCAATTATAGACCTACTAAGGGGTCTCCTTCACCCAGCTATAGACATATTATTGAGCTACAATCTGTGGACCAATTATGGGGCACCCTTTGTAGAAATATTATGGGGTCCCCCTTTGACACTGTGAGGAGCTTTGCCATGTGGCCTCATTGTTTTCTTTTGCTGCTGGACACAAAGGTTTGGTGGCTGTGTAGCGGGTGTCAAATTTAGTGGGGTGTATCTGGGCTATAGATGGCCCAGATACATTGATTTTTAGGGATTTATGGACACTTTGGAGTGTGGGAGGTATGAATGGTGTCATGTTCCCTGCGGTCTCTAGGTGGCGCTGTCACCTGGGACCGGGGTTGAACTGCCATTCTAGAGCCGTGCCCTTTTTGTCCTCTGGCGGCAGTGGTGCGGCGGGGCGGGGAACCCGCTGTGCCTGCTGGGAGAGGATATAAAAGGGGACGGACATCTTGTGCACAAGGTCCATTCCCCAGGCACCTTCAGCCTGGGGGCTGCTGCGGTTCATCTGTGCCCAGGCGCCCTTGGCCTGGGCGCGTGGAGTCGAGTTCCATCCCAGGCACCTTCGGCCTGGGGTGAGGTACTTTACAAGGAGGCCTGGGGCCCAGTACCTTCGACTGGGTCCCGCGAGGGCGAAACATTCCTAAGGTGCCCCCGGTATTGGGTGCCTGAATCCAGGGCGTAAGGGACCGGAGAGGTGACCTCCCCGAAGAGCCAGCGCAGCATTTGCTGGTGCCGGTGGAGGCCTCTGGTGACCGTCCGGATGGATGTCTTCCTCTGACAGGGGTCGTTTGTTCTAAAGGAGGTAGTTCATATTCTCATGGTCTGTGGCAGAGACCCATCTTCATCAGGTCAGTGGCAGGCCTCATCCAAGGCCTGTGGCAGAGGCCTCAACGTTCACCCAGGTCAGTGGCAGGGACCAAATTCACAGTTGGTGGCAGCGACTGTGCGCCAAGCCTGTTTGCACTAAACGGAACAGGAGAAACTTTATTCATTGTGTTGTGCCTGGACCTACTCCTTCCCACACCCTGTCTGTTCTTTTAAAGTTCAACCAGCCTACCTATTGATCAAAGCAATAAAACAGAGTTGGACTTTTATTGGTGTGGAACTCGTGTTACTGGAAGCTAAGTGTCCCTGTCAGTGACAGTGGCAATCATCCTCCATAGGAAAAGCTGAGGCTCCAGCCTAAAATGCAGACCCAAAGGTAAACGGTTTAGCTCATATCTCTGCATACTACATCAGAGAGCCGAGCTGGTGGTGTGCATCTTTCCCCCTTCTCCCAGATACCCCTAGACGAGTAAAACCAGCCATTAAGAGAGGGGAGAAGGTGGGGGGAAGACCGCTACAGCTGATATTCTGAAGATCTGACATGTCAGATATCCTAACGCAACTCTCAACCCTGCACTCGGTATGTAGCACACCTCTCAACCCTGCACTCGGTACGTGGCGCACACCTCTCAACCCTGCACTCGGTACGTGGCGCACCTCTCAACCCTGCTCTCTGTACATAGCGCACCGCTCAACCCTGCACTCTGTATGTAGCGTACCTCTCAACCTTGCACTTTGCATGTAGCACACCCCTCAACCCTGCACTCGGTAAATAGTGCACCGCTCAACCCTGCACTCTGTACATAGCGCACTGCTCAACCCTGCACTCGGTAGGTAGTGCACCTCTCAACCGTGCAGTCTGTATGTAGCGCATATTTATTTAACAAGGCAGTAATGATGTGTACAGTGCCTAAAGTAGCCAATCATATTAAACTCATTTTTATTTATCACAGTCAGATCAATGAAATACGCTTTATGTTAATTATCTTAAAGTTGTTGTTGTTGTTGTTGTTGTTTATATATACTGTATGTTTGGAACTTAACTCTGCATAAAACATTTACCAGTGTCATTTCATGAAATAATTTACGAGGGTGTGCTTAGGGGAGGAATTAGGGGCAAGGCAAGGTAGGGGTTGAGTGGGGCAACTGGTGGCGAGTAATTTTTAAGGCCTGGCTAGTAGCTCAAGACTTGAAATTTTGAGCCCTGCTCTACATTATTCTAAAGTTTCCCAGCTCTGCGATCAACTGTAAACTTGAATGCTTGCAGGGCCAAGAACCACAGGGTTTTTTTTTCCTCGTTTTCACACATCTGAGGGAGGCATTATCATTATTCAGCTTAAACTGCCTTCCTAAAGGGTAATTACTGATGGTTTCCAATGCCCTTTTTGATAGACAAGCATTCTTTCTCTATAATGGCATGTTCCCAATCCTCACATGTATTTTTAAGTTTTATGCTCAGGTACATCACAGGGTGCTCTTTCTGATCGGTAATCTGGGATAGCACTGTGCCCACTCCCACCTCAGATGCTTCAGTCTATACTACAAACTCTATTGTGAAGTCAGGGGTCATGAACACTGGTTGAACACAAAGAGCTTCCTTCAAAGTCTGGAATACTTTTTCTGCCTCAGTTTTCCATTTGATGATAACTGACATTTTATGTTTGATGTAGTCTGTCAGTGTGGCTGCAATTGAAGCAAGACTGGCCATGAAGTGTCTGTAATAGCCCATAATCCATAGGAATGTTCTGACTTGATTTTATTTATAGGTTGGGGCCAGTTTAGAATAGCTTTAAGTTTAGTGATTCCATGCTTAATCACACCCAGCCAATGACATAACCCACGTATTTTGCTTCGTCTAAATGGAGCACTTTGGGATTTGCCATGGGCCCTGTTTTCCTGATTCCACTACTGCTTGCACTTAAGACAGATGCATCTGACAATATCCGGATAGGCTTTTGCATATTGTTGCGTCTTAAAAGCTTATCCATCACTCTGGAAAGAGACAGGGGCCCATTGGACAGCAAAAGGCTACCTTTCATACTTCATCTCTTCCATACTGGACAACCTTCCATACAATCTCTCTGGTGTGTGGCATGCATTTGTATTCAGCCCCCTTTACTCTGATACCCCTAACTAGAATCTAGTGGAACCAATTGCCTTCAGAAGTCACCTAGTTAGTAAATCAAGACCATCTGTGTGTCATTTAATCTCAGTATAAATACAGCTGTTCTGTGAAGCCCTCAGAGGTTTGTTAGAGAACCTTAGTGAACAAACAGCATCATGAAGGCCAAGAAACACACCAGACAGGTCAGGGATAAAGTTGTGGAGAAGTTTAAAGCAGGGTTAGGTTATAAAAGAATATCCCAAACTTTGAAAATCTCACAGAGCACTGTTCAATCCATCACCTGAAAATGGAAAGAGTATGGCACAACTGCAACCCTACCAAGACATGGAAGTCCACCTAAACTGAACAGAGAAGCAGCCAAGAGGACTATGGTAACTTGGGAGGCGCTGCAGAGATCCACAGCTCAGGTGGCAGAATCTGTCCACAGGACAACTATTAGTTGTGAACTCCACAAATCTGGCTTTTATGGAAGAGTGGCAAGAAGAAAGCCATTGTTGAAAGAAAGCCATAAGAAGTCCCATTTGCAGTTTGCAAGAAGCCATGTGGGGGACACAGCAAACATGTAGAAGAATGAAAAAAGGGGGCACAATATGTGGCCACTTTCCTTAGATTGTGGACTCCCCATCCCATGTCAGGAGTAAGTTTATTCATTATGTGTGGTATAGTTAGTTAGGGCCGCTGCCCCTTTAAGAGGCAAGAATAGTGGTATTCAGGAAGAACCAATGAGGGCACAGGGAAATTTCTGAAAGTAAGGCGATAGGCTATAAAAGGGCCAGCAGGAGAGGGGTTTTCCCTCTTTTCCGGTGGACAGTGAAGAAGATTGGAGCTCCCTCCCTCCCACCCCAGTCACAAACCACTGTTATGTGGTAGGGCAGAGGAAGCAAAACAACCCAAAAACATCATTGAAACTCCACCATATTTCACTGTAGGTACTGTGTTCTTTTCTTTGTAGGCCTCATTCCGTTTTCGGTAAACAGTAGAATGATGTGCTTTACCAAAAAGCTCTATCTTGGTCTCATCTGTCCACAAGACGTTTTCCCAGAAGGATTTTGGCTTACTCAAGTACATTTTGGCAAACTGTAGTCTTGCTTTTTTATGTCTCTGTGTCAGCAGTGGGCAGTGGCGTAGCGTGGGTTGTCAGCGCCCGGGGCAAGCAAGAAATTTGCGCCCCCTAACATATGGACTTTTAGCACTCCCTGAGTCCCTTTCCTTCCTACAATAGTACTGACCAGCCAAATTCCTACAATGACCACTACACTGACCTACCTGACCACTACACTGACCTACCTGACCACTACACTGACCTATCTGACCACTACACTAACCTACCTGACCACTACACTAACCTACCTGACCACTACACTAACCTACCTGACCACTACACTAACCTACCTGACCACTACACTGACCACTACACTAACCTCTACCCTGACCTACATGATTCCTAGACTGTTCACTACACTTACCTAACTGTCCACCGCACTGACCTACCCGATTCCTATACTGACCACTACACTGACCTACCTGTCCACTACATTGACCATTACACTACACTGTCCACTACACTAAACTGTCCACTACAATAGACACTACACTGTCCACACTACACTAAACTGATCACTACACTGTCCACTGACCACTACAATACACACTACACCACACTACACTGACCACTGCAACACACACTACACTGACCACTGCAACACACACTACACTGACCACTGCAACACACACTACACTGACCACTGCAACACACACTACACTACACTGACCACTACAACACACACTACACAACACCGACTACACTACACTGACCACTGCAACACACACTACACAACACAGACTACACTACACTGACCACTACAACACACTACACAGACCACTGCAACACACACACTACACTGACCACTGCAACACACACTACACAACACCGACTACACTACACTGACCACTGCAACACAGACTACACTACACTGACCACTGCAACACAGACTACACTACACTGACCACTGCAACACAGACTACACTACACTGACCACTGCAACACACACACACACTACACTGACCACTGCAACACACACTACACAACACCGACTACACTACACTGACCACTGCAACACAGACTACACTACGCTGACCACTGCAACACACACTACACAACACAGACTACACTAAACTGACAACTGGAAGCCTACAGGCATGGAGAGGTAACCAGCAAGGCAGCAACATCCAGAAGGTTCGCTGGTGTAGCATGGAAGTGCACCAGAAGGATCCGATGGCTGCAGCCAGGCTATGGGCAGAGACGCCGTGCGGCCGTGTCTAGTAGATGTGTGTGTGCGTGCGTGGTATTGGTACCTGCGGTGTGGGAGGATGTGGGGCCGGTGTTGTGAGAAGAAAATCTGCGGCGGCCAGCCTAGGCCAAGCTGGTGTCCGAGCGGGCCCAGGGTGTCGCCGTCAACCATCAGGGGAGCCGAGCTGAAGGCATCCGGTGCACTAAAATGATGTCAGTGCGCGCCGAGCGGTACGTGAAAGAGGAAGGACGCACAGGCACATGACCCCATTCGCCCAATCACAGGGGCAGCCGGAGACCAAACATGGCGGCTGGATGTTATTGTAAAAAAAAAACATGGCGGCTGGAGCGCAGGCCGCGGGGACACAGGAAATAAAGTTTGGGGGACAGAGCTAGGATTGCGCCCCCTAAAATGTTGCGCCCGGGGCCACGGCCCCCCTCGCACCCCCCACGCTACGCCACTGGCAGTGGGGTCCTCCTGGGTCTCCTGCCATAGCGTTTCATATCATTTAAATGTCGATGGATAGTTCGCGCTGACACTGATGTTCCCTGAGCCTGCAGGACAGCTTGAATTTCTTTGGAAATTGTTTGGGGCTGCTTATCCACCATCCGGACTATCCTGCATTGCAACCTTTCATCAATTTTTCTCTTCCATCCACGCCCAGAGAGATTAGCTACAGTGCCATGGGTTGCAAACTTCTTGATAATGTTGCGCACTGTGGACAAAGGCAAATCTAGATCTCTGGAGATGGACTTGTAACCTTGAGATTGTTGATATTTTCCCACAATTTTGGTTCTCAAGTCCTCAGACAGTTCTCTTTTTCTCTTTCTGTTGTCCATGCTTAGTGTGGCACACACAGACACACAATGCAAAGACTAAGTGAACTTCTCTCCTTTTTATCTGCTTTCGGGTGTGATTTTTATATTGCCCACACCTGTTACTTGCCCCAGGTGAGTTTAAGGGAGCATCACATGCTTGAAACAATCTTATTTATCCACAATTTGGAAAGGGTACCAAGAATTTTGACCAGCCCATTTTTGAAGTTTTGTGTGATACTATGTCCAATTTTCTTTTTTTCCTCCCTTTTTTTGTTTTGTTCCAATACACACAAAGGGAATAAACATGTGTATAGCAAAACATGTGTTACTTCAATACTTTTCTGTGAGAAATACTTGATTTTCTGGAAAAATTTCTGGGGTGCCAACAATTTCGGCTATGACTGTATATTTAAAGTTGTGCTACTGCTCGAGTTTTAAAAACTGAGCAGATAGAAATCTGTTAATTGAATATATTTGAAGTTATGAGTTATAATAAAGAGTTATGGAAAATGTATTGTTTAAAACCAATAAAGGTGTCGCGGCCAATTTTTTGCCAAATAAGAAGTTTTGCGTATTTATTAAATTATTTGTATCTGGGGAAGTTTGTTGGTCAGATGAGACCAAAAGAGACCTTGCTGATGCAGCATAACTACCTCGTTCATACCTCCCAACTTTTGAATATGCTGCTGCGGGACAAATTTATCTCCGACATCAAAGTTGTTGAGCGGGGGGGGGGGGATGTGCAACCGCGGGACGGCAAAGGAAGAACATTAAATCAATGTTGATGAGCGGGTGGGGGGTGCCGCCGACATTGCTGTTATCTCCTCCTCTCGTGCTGCCTCCACTGGCTCTTCTTCTGTGCGGGAATACTACCTCTATCGCGGGACTGCGGGAAGTAATGTCCTTTCTATTTAACTTTACACCTCAGACTCCAACCCTTTAGAGCACATATGTCAAACACAAGGGCCGAATCCGGCCCTCCAGGCATTGTTATGCGGCCCTCGCACCCAGTTTTACAGCCAGAACATGGCAGAACTCCATCTTGCCACCTCCAGCTCTCACCCTCTGCTTCTGCTCCCTGCAAGGTGAAGCAGAGCCACCTACAAAGGGATGTACTAGAGCCAGTTAAGGTAGGAGAGAGAGATGCAAAAGATATATGGGGAGGGGGTTTGGGTTGCACACTGTGCATAGTGCACCCCTAAACCCTGAACTCTGTACACAGCACTCCCCTGAACTCTGTATGTGACGCACTATTGAACCCTGCACTCTGTGCATATCACATTCCCGAACTCTGTACACAGCACACTCCTAAACTTTGCACTCTTTACGTAGCGCACCCCAGATAAAACCGGCCCTTTGAGGGCAACCATACTGCAATGCGGCCCACAATGAAATTGAGTTTGACACCCCTGCTCTAGAGGTCGGTTCTCTAAATAAATATACCCACTCAAAGAGAGAGAATGTAACACATCAGGGAAGTATGTCATACATGACCCGATCCCTACAGCATAAGCCAGAGAAATTAAAGCAACAGTAGCACCACGATAACCAACATACGCAACACATGATAAAACAAAAACATACAACCTGCCTATAAACGCAAGTGTAACAAGCCCTGACTGTCATGTTGCAGCTTCCTAGTAATCAGATTGTTTTGTTATATATTACTAATGGATGTAGTTACAGCTAGGGTGATTCCACAATTTAAACAAGTTGTTTGTTCTCTATCCCAGCATTGATTTTTTTGTTAATTCCTTGAATTTCTTTCTTCAGCTGGGTGTTTTTGCTTCGCTTTCTGCAGTGCAGGTTGTCCCAGCATCAGAGGAAGGGAAATGGTTATACTGACATCTTGCTGATACAAACATTTTTCTTTTAGTGAGATGCAGCTGCTGTGCCTGGAAGCAGCAGAAAGGAGACCCAGGGGTTTTCTGCAGCTGCAGTGCATGTGAGAGCCAAAGCTGTTATTTTCACACCACAAGAAAGTCATCTGGGATGTGTTATATCATTGTAAGCAAGCTCCAGGCTACACACTCTCCCTAACTTTCTCTCTTTGCCAATGGCGCAGTGCCTTTTCTCAGCAGATTATCAAGAAATGACTTTATCTGAAATGGCATTTACTGTCGTCTTCTGCTTTGAGTTGTATCTAGCTCTTTATTGGCTCTGTGTACTGTTCTGGTTCACTCAACTTGGAAATGTCCTGTATTTCTTTAAATCCAAACATTGTATATAAAAGACACAAAGTCAGGTCCCATTCACACCATCAAAGAGCACTGACGTGCGTTACGCTGCTCAAAGTGTGTTGCATTAAGGCTGCCCATTCCAGATAAATGGGCTGCCAATGCACCAAAAAGGGTAAATGCACTAATCCAGGTAGAGCATTGCCCCCCAACAAACATTGGTGTATTGTGTTGCACTGCAATGCATGTCCTTTGGCAAGTTGCGCTCGGATGTCATTCAGAATTATTGGCATGGCATCGCACCAATGCATGTACCATGTATTGCTGTGCGTTACATGTGCTGCATGGTTCCTGATGCAGCTCTGCAATCAATAATTCATCTTCAAGGCTGGGTTCACACTTTTGCGAATAGAATGCGGCTTACGCCATATCCAATTTGCAGAACATTTGCAAACATGTGATTTTCAATGGGTATGGTTTACATAAGTGCGTTGCCTCCGCACTCCGCATTGCACAAAGTTTGTGTGCGTTTTCTAGGCAGTGCGGTGTGAATTTCAGGCACATAATCTTCAATGGGAACACATCTGATTCGCAGATGTGTTCCTTTGTAACAGGAATGCTCTCCCCCTTATAGTACACCTCCCCCTCTCCCAGGTCAGCTGATCCGCAGCTACAACAGAGAGGAACCGATGAATGAATCATATTTATCTTCGCACAGAAAACAGAGCTGCAATTTGCACCGGACTAATTTGAACCCAGCCTAAATGTATTTTTCAAGCTAAACTCCGGGCACAAGAACTTTCATTTTAAATGTATTTCTCAATTTTCACAAAGGCTATAAATGCACTTTTCTTTTTCGTACATCACGGGACACAGAGCGACATAGTCATTACTAATGGGTTATATAGATACCGTCAGGTGCTGGCACTGGCAACTTCCAAAACCGGAAGTACCCTCCCCTATATAAGCCCCTCCCATCCGGGAGCACCTCAGTTTTTTGCCAGTGTCTAAGGTGTTGGCCAAGAAGAAACATGTGTTTTTCACTGAGCTTGCGTACAGGTTCTTTTGGGCCTCAGTAAGCTATTCCGGATCCGACCAAAAAAGCTTCATAGCTAAACGGTCGGTACCCGGGCCTTGCAGAGAAGAGCAAGGTTTTGCCTGTAATGCCTCTCTTAGGAGGGCTGGACCCTGGGATCCAGAGCTCTGGTCATACCCACGACCAAGATGTTTTCTGTGCAGGGTGCTATACAGGTCCAGGGGAGTGGAATCCTTGGGAACCCGGTCCCTGAAGGTTTGATTACAATGCCTGCCGTGATAGGTGAAGTTTGGGCTTTTGTGGACCAAACAAAGTCCTACGGCGGGGAACTTGGTTCTATTGGGGGACCCCCAAGCCTAATTTGTCTTTCTGTCTGTTACCTAATGGTATTCCCGCAAAATTCTGTGCATGCCTGTAACTACTAAAAAAAATGTAATAATTTTTAATGGTGGTCAAGAAAAAAAAAAAAAAAAAAATTTTATATATATATTTTTAATATATTAGACTGCGGTACCTGTGTTTGTCCACTAGAGGCCGCTGTGGAATGTTTTCTTGTCATGTGGACTAGCTTCTTCTCAGCAGAGCAAAGTCCAGGCAGATGGTGAGTTCTCTTATAGGAAACTGCTTCCTCTGCCATGTTGCAGTGTTTGTCCATCCCCCGGCCTGCGGCAAAGAGGGGCCCTGGCTCCTGTCCCTTGTTACCATATTTGAAATTAGCGCCGAAGGCGCACGTGCCCGCGCGCGTGCGCGTGCACGCGCCTCTATATATAGAGGTGAGCCGGGAAAGGGGGCGGAGCCTGGGGGATGACGCTCTGTGCGCGCCGCAGCGCTTCTGCGCATGTGCGGGCGTCCCAGCAGTTTTAAAAAAAAAAAAAAACACAATATTGTAGTGAGCTGGCTATGAAGTACAGAGACAGAGCTGGCAACATTTAAAGGCATACAGCAAGCGGTTGATACAGGCATCCCCTAGAAAGGCACATTAGTAGACACCAACTGTGATATAGCAGCAATTGTGCTAGACTATTCTCAGTAAAAGTGGTGTATTACAGCTGGAATACCTCAGCTTTAGGCTTAGGAATATGCCGTCCAGAAGCTCCGGAACTGAATCTTCCAGGAAGCGAAGGGGGTCTCATCGGGCTCTGAGGATCTTGGGCATACTTCTGCTGCACCAGTCTCCCCTGAAGTTCAGAGGTAAGTGACCGTAGAGACCCCGCAGGGGTACTTGGTACTGTGGCTGTCCTCAGTCACCTGCTCCTGTGTATGTAACAGAGGAGGTTTTTTCCTCAGCTCTGGGAGGATTAGAGAGAGATTGTCAACATTTATCGCTGCCTCCCTGTCAGGGAAAGCACGCCCGATCTCCGTCTCCTCCTTCAGAGTGCCTGTTAGCAGAGCAACAGTCCCATACAGGGATCGACCTGCCTGAAGGGGATCAGGATGAGGTTGATTCTGTTATAGAGGAATCAACAGTGGGGGAACCTTTTCTCAGCATCTCAAGCTGAAAGATTATGGGTTCAGTCTCTGACTAACATGGTCCGATCAGCATTTAAAAATGCACCTTGCGGAACCATCAACCACTACTGTATCCTCGTTGGGGTCGCTAGAAGCCCCCAGACTGTTTGTTCTTTTCCACTTCACCCTTTACTGAAAGGGCTCATTTACCAGGATTGGGAACGTCCTGAGAAAATATTTATTCCCCCAAGAGATTTCCGGTGGTCTATCCCATGGAGGATAAGTTCATCAAAAAAAAAAAAAAATGGAAGGTCCCTACAGTGGACGCAGCCATCTCTTGTATGTATAAATCACTGACATGTCCAGTGGATAATGTCCAAATGTTCAAGAACCCAATAGATAAAAGATTGGAGTCCTTATGAAAATCTGCTTGGTGATACAACCAGCAGTAGCAGCTATTGGGGTCTGCTAAGCAGTGAAGGATCAGTTGAAACAGGTCTTGAGGGACTTGACAGATCAGCAGGCTTTGCCCTAGCTGATCTGCCTAGAGCCTTAGGCTTTGCGGTTGACGCCATAGAGGATTCAGTCCATCAGGCCTCCCGCCTTACGCTGTCTATAGTACATATGCGTAGGCTCCTATGGCTCAAAAACTGGTCTGCTGAAGCTCCCTGTAAAGAATGGCTGGTTAGCGTCCCATTTCATGGTGAACGCTTATTCAGGGAAAACCTGGACAAATATATCCAGAAAATTTCCAGCGGTAAAAATACGCTCTTGCCGGTTAAAAGCAGAGTTAGAGGTCCCTCTTTAAGAGGCCTGCTTCTTCAGTCCCTGGGGCATCGGCTGTGTAACAGTTCCGACGGCCTCCTCGGTCAAATCCCGGGGGTAAAAAACAGGGACAGTAGCAGGGTAATGAGAAACCCTGGGTCAGGGGAGGTACAAAACCTCCCCCAAAGTTAAATTCATTGAAGCCCCCACTCAGTCGGGTGGGGGGAGGACTCCAGTTGTTCGCAAGAGACCTGGCGGGACACGATCAAGACAGATAGGTGCTCTCCGCAGTAGGTTTGGGATACAGTTTGGAGTTAAAAGACTCTCCTCCTTCCCATTTTTGAGGTCAAACGTGCCAAGGGATCCCCGGAAGAGAGAGTCCCTCCTGTTGGCACTAGAACAACTATTGCTCCAAGGAGTAATTATGGAGGTTCCCCTGGAAGAATGAGGGTTCGGGTTTTACTCAAACCTCTTTACAGTCCCGAAGCAAACGCGGACGGGAGGCCCATATTAATTCTAAAAGGGCTATACAAATTCCTGTATATCAGGTCTTTCCGATGGAGTCGATCCGATCGGTGGCCACTGCCCTACAAGGGGAGGATTGGTTAGCCACGATCGACATCAAAGATGCTTATTTGCACATTCCCATCTTTCCAGTCCACCAAAAATTTCTACGCTTTGCAGTAGAAGGGCGCCATTTTCAGTTCAGAGCCTTACCCTTCGGTTTGGCCACAGCACCACGAGTGTTTACAAAAATTCTGGCCCTTTATTGGCCAATCTAAGAACACAAGGTGTAATGATAATGGCATATCTGGATGACTTGTTGCTGATAGACCACTCAGTGAAAAAACTAGACGTGGTCGTTCACAAGACGATCAAGTATCTGGAATCTCACGGTTGGATTATCAACCGAGACAAGTCAGCCCTAAAAACCAGTCAAAAGTCTGGAATACTTGGGGCTAAGGTTGGATTCAGGCCAGAGAAAAATATTCTTGCCTCGAGGAAAGGTGTTGTCTTTGAAAGATTTGATCCACTTAGTGGGTACAAAAAAGACAGCCGTCCATACGCCTGTATATGAGGCTGCTGGGAAAAATGGTGGCATCATTCGAAGCAGTACCCTACGGTCAATTCCATTCAAGGAATTTGCAAGGGGCCATACTGTCAGCCTGGAACAAAAAAATTCAGGCCTAGACTTACAATGTCCTTGTCCCCTTCCGTTCGCAAGAGCCTCCGTTGGTGGTTGGTTCCCCAGAATCTGGAAAAAAGGAAATCCTTCAGTCCGATTTCTTGGAAGGTGGTCACTACAGATGCCAGCCTTATAGGCTGGGGAGCAGTACTGGAGCAATAGTCTCTCCAGGGCAGATGGTCGGATGCAGAAAAGGCCCTGCCCATCAATCTCTTAGAGATACGAGCAGCCCGGTATGCCCTAGTAGCATGGACATCCAAACTCCAAGGGTCCCCTGTCAGAATTCAATCAGACAATGCCACAGCAGTGGCATATATCAATCATCAGGGGGGCACCAGGAGTCGTGCAGCCCAGAGGGAAGTAAATTACATCCTGAAATGGGCAGAAAAAATATGTCCCAGCCATATCTGCGGTATTCATTCCAGGAGTGGAGAATTGGAAGGCGGACTTTCTAAGTCGCCAGCAATTAGGCCCAGAGGAAGGGTCCCTTCACCCCGAGGTTTTCTGGACAATATGTCAGCGGTGGGGAACATCGGATGTAGATCTTCTAGCATCCAGATTCAACGCAAAGGGGGACAGGTTTGTCTCTCGGACAAGGGATCCCCTAGCTTGCGGCTCGGATGCCCTAGTGTTCCCTTGGGATCAGTTCAAGCTGATATATGCATTCACACCGCCACAATGGTTACCTCGATTACTCCGCAGAATCAGGGTAGAGAAGAAACCAGTGATTCTGGTGGCTCCAGCGTGGCCCCGAAGAGCGTGGTACGTGGAGATTGTAAAATGTCAGTGGGGAGTCCTTGGACTCTCCCACATCGTCCGGACCTGCTTTCGCAAGGACCGATATACCACCCTTCCTTACCAGCCCTAGGTTTGACGGCCTGGCTATTGAAGCCCACATTCTAAAAAAGAGAGGGCTCTCTAATTCTGTGGTATCTACCATGATCAATGCCAGGAAGCCGGTATCCAGGCAGATCTACTATAGAATCTGGAAGGCGTACATCGCCTGGTGTGAAGCCAAGAAATGGCATTCACGTAAGTACGTAATAGGTAGGAGTCTGGACTCCCTACAATGGGCTGTAGATAGGAAGCTTGCCTTGAGTACTATCAAGGGTCAGATTTCGGCCTTGTCAATATTTTTTCAAAGGCCCTTGGCTTCGCATTCACTAGTCAAAGCCTTTATACAAGGAGTGATGCGTATTAGTCCTCCGGTTAATATTCCCATATGTCCATGGGATCTAAACTTGGTTCTGTCGGTTCTACAGAAACAACCATTTGAACCATTACAGCATATTTCTTTGGTTCTTCTCACCAGGAAATTGATTTTTCTAGTAGCCATTTGTTCGGCTAAAAGAGTGTCGGAATTAGCAGCTATGTCCTGTAGGGAGCCATATCTGGTTATCCATAAGGACAGGAGTAGTGTTACGTCCTCATCCAGCCTTTCTTCCTAAGGTGGTATCGAGGTTTCATTTGAACCAAGATGTGGTTCTTCCTTCTTTTTTCCCCAAACCTACTTCGGTAGAGGAAAAGTTATTGCATTCTTTGGATGTAGTAAGAGCAGTTAAAGCTTATCTAAAAGCCACTGCTCAGATTCGCAGAACGGATACTTTGTTTATTCTGCCGGAAGGCCCCAGAAGGGGTCAGGCAGCGTCAAAATCTACTTTAGCCAAGTGGATTCGACAGGTCATAATACAAGCCTATGGCTTGAGAAATAGACCGCCTCCGTTCAAAGTTAGGGCGCACTCCACGAGAGCAGTTGGAACTTCATGGGCAGTGCATCACCAGGCCTCCCTGGCTCAAATCTGTAAGGCCGCAACATGGTCTTCAGTACACACGTTTACTAGGTTCTACCAGGTGGACGTTAGAAGTCAGGAGGATGTCGCCTTTGGGCGCAGTGTGTTGCAGGCCGCAAAAGATCCTCATGTCTGATAGCGCTCAGCTTATATATGGTGTATCCCCCCCCTCATTTGGCATTGCTTTAGGACATCCCATTAGTAATGACTATGTCGCTCTGTGTCCCGTGATGTACGAAAAAGAAAATAGGATTTTTATAACAGCTTACCTGTAAAATCCTTTTCTTGGAGTACATCACGGGACACAGAGCTCCCACCCCTCTTTGGGGACACTTATTGCTTTGCTACAAAACTGAGGTGCTCCCGGATGGGAGGGGCTTATATAGGGGAGGGTACTTCCGGTTTTGGAAGTTGCCAGTGCCAGCACCTGACGGTATCTATATAACCCATTAGTAATGACTATGTCGCTCTGTGTCCCGTGATGTACTCCAAGAAAAGGATTTTACAGGTAAGCTGTTATAAAAATCCTATTTTTGTGCACCAGATGTCTTTGCGAAACTAGATGCTATAAAGTAAAAATAGCATTGGCATCATCACTGTGCTGTACATAGCCTGTGCAGAGAGCAGCGCTATGGGAGGGATCCAGCAGCTCCACCCACTATAGGCTTCCTGCAGAAAACTACAGTAGGGGGAGGAGACAAGCCCAGTCACCCTGCACAAGGAGGGAGGGCAGCAGTGACCAGTCTCAGTTACAATATATCACGCTGAATTACTGCACAGATCTGGAGGAAATACACAAAACACATAAAGATTCAGTAAGAATACAAATGCATCTTGTATTTAGACAATATTTGCTTAACCACTTCCCGCCCAGCCTATAGCAGATTGACAGCCAGGAAGTGGTTCTGTTATTCTGACTGGGCGTCATATGACGTCCAGCAGGATAACATGCCGGCACGCGCCCGTGTGGGGCGCGCAGTGGCCGATCGCGAGTGCAGCGTGTCAGTCTGAGACGCCGCATCTCCGATCGTGATAAGAAGCCTCTGACAGATCATTGCGTGAACCAGGAAGTGCCGGTAAACTGCATTCCTCGGTTCACGCTGACAGGGAGAGCCGATCGGCTGCTCTCCCTGTCAGAGGGGGGGTCTGTGCTGATAATCAGCACATTGATTATCAGCACAGCCCCCATCAAATGTACCCATAAGCTGCCAATCGGTGCCCAGTCAGTGCCCCATCATAACCCCCTGCCAGTGCCCAATAAAGTGCCAATCAGTGCCCACCACAGTGCAAATCAGTGCCCACTATAGTGCCAATCAGTGTCCATCACAGTGCCAATCAGTGCCCAGCATTAACACCTGTCAGTGCTGCCCATCAGTGCCATCTATTAGTGTCCATCAATGCCACCTGTCAGTGCCAATCAGTGCCGCCTATCAGTGCCCATCAGTGCCGCCTATCAGTGCCCATCAGTGCCGCCTGTCAGTGCCCATCAGTGCCACCTGTCAGTGCCCATCAGTGCCACCTGTCAGTGCCCATCAGTTCCGCCTGTCAGTGCCCATCAGTGCCACCTGTCAGTGCCCATCTGTGCTGCATATCAGTGCGGCCTATCAGTGCCCATCAATTCTACATATCAGTGCCTTCTCATCAGTGCCCATCAGTGCCACCTTATCAGTGCCAATTCATCAGTGCCCATCAGTGCCACCTCATCAGAGCCCATCAGTGCCGACTCATCAGTGCCCGTCAGTGAAGGAGAAAACAAAATTTTATAACAGAAACAAAGAAAAACTTTATTTTTTTTCAGAAATGTCTGTCTTTTTTAGTTTGTTTAGCAAAAAATAAAAACTGCAGAGGTGATCAAATACCATCAAAATAAATCTCTATTTGTGGGAAGAAAATTATAAAAATTTAGTTTGGGTATAGTGTTGCATGACCGCGCAATTGTCATTCAAAGTGCGTCAGCTCTGAAAGCTCAAAATTGTCCTGGGCAGGAAGGGGCGAAAGTGCCTGTTATTGAAGTGGTTAACATGAAGTTCAGCTTTAAAAGCAAGCAGTATACAGTATACAAGCAGTATAATGTTTTCATGTGTCCAGGTATTGCTCCATTGCAGTTAGGGTTGCCACCTGTCCGGGATTCACCAGTCCGGGTTTTGAATCAAGTGTTCGGGTTTCAGTCCACCTGAAACCCAGACACAATATTTAGACAGGTACATGGCTCAGAACAGGGCCCTGTAGGAGGGTGAGGGGGCACTATGCTCACCACATTACTATTCTCTTTGGAGCACCCAAAGGTGTCCCAGGTCTGTTACAATCCTATAGTACAAGGGTATTGAATTACAATTCACAGAGGTCCGGTCAGTAAAATTTTCTTCTAGCAGAGGTCCGAATATCATGTCAGTTCCCTGTCATGCATTTTCACATGCGCCAAACTACATGTTTCTGCAGAAAATGGGCTGATCCACCCATGACGTGTGCACCTAAGCCACCTATGCACATGCACAAATCTTAACCCATTCTTATATCAGCGTCCTTAGTCCCCAGTGCACATCACAGTCCCCTCGCCCTCAAAATACCCTCTTGATGAGTGTCCTCAGCTCCCCCTTTACATCATCCTTCTCCATTCCTTCCACAGTAGTGTTCTCACACTTCCTTAACATCAACCCCCATCAACAGTACTGTCCTCTGCCCCTATTTACATCATAACCCCACATTACTGTCCTCAGTCCCCCCCCACACGTTACAGTCCTCAGTCCCCCACATCACAGTCCTAAGCCCCCCCACATTACATTCCTCCCTTCTCCACTTTATTGTCCTCAGCCCCCCTCACATGACAGTTCTTGGTCCCCCCAATTCAACTTCTTCAGCCCCCCCCACACTCCAGTCCTCAGCTCCCCCACACTCCAGTCCTCAGCTGCCCCATATTCCAGACCTCTGCTCCCCACACTCCAGTCCTCAGCTCCCCCACACTCCAGTCCTCAGCTCCCCCACACTACAGTCCTCAGCTGCCCCACATTCCAGACCTATGCTCCCCACACTCCAGTCCTCAGCTCCCCCACATTCTAGTCCTCAGCTCCCCCACACTCCAGTCCCTAACTCCCCCACTTTAATGGCCTCAGCCTCTCCCCCCCACATCACTGCAATCCTTGGCATCCTCCCCCCACATTCAGTTATTAGCTCTTAACTTCACCCCCCTCACTGTTCTACCTTACACAGACAGATCGGAGGGAGGCACGGCATGTCTGGATGGAGGCAGGAGTTGCAGGGAGGGAGGTAGGACAGTTCTGAATGGAGGGTGGAGCTCCCGAGGTAACAAACAGGTGATTGGCTGCTAGGATGAAGGACAGTCCTAGCAGCCAATCGCCTGCTTAATAACCTCGGGCAGCTCCGCCCACCACCGAGAACTGTCCCGCCTCCCGCTGTCGGCTCTGTGAGGATTACAGAGCGACGGCAAGAGGAAGAAAGTCTCCTACATGGTGGTACCACAGAGGTCCGAATGGCAGAGTGCCACGGTCCGCATTTGGCCCGCGGTCCGCCATTTAGTGATGCCTGCTATAGTATATAATAAAATATATATATTTTTGCTCTGAACCGCTAAAGTGTTCGGGTTTGGCTTGAAGAAAAAGTGGCAACCCTAATTGCAGTCCGTGCACAGCAGGTCTGGAGTGTGAGAGGAAGAAGCTGCACAATAAGTGAATTTGTTTATGTACTGACAAGAAGCATGCTGATAGGAATAGAAAGCAGAGTGACAGAGAAATTAGTTCACTGCCCATCCCTAGGCCTGTATCTACCATATGATACTAGGCTATTGGTGTTTGAGAGGGCCAAAACATTTACAAATTTTGGTGACTTTTTTTCCCCATGTCTAGATACCGCTAGATATTTGCCAATAAACACAGTGAAAGAGTGACATGGAAAAAGATTTCAGAGCCACTTTAAGGTCACCTCCAAATTAGTGTGACCACGTGTCCCGGATTGCCCGGGACAGTCCCGCATTTTGCAGGTCTGTCCCGGGCACCTTTGTTCCAGGACAATATAGTGTCCCGGAATGAAACTGACACAGCTACCCCCCGGGCCAATACCCCATAATGACAATGTGAAAGAAGTTTGCTTGAAATCTTTTCAGATTTCTTAAAAATAAAAAATGAAAAAAATCACATGTACATAAGTATTCACAGCCTTTGCCACAACACTGAAAATTGAGCTCAGGTGCACCCTGTTTCCACTAATCATCCTTGAGATGTTTCTACAACTTGATTGGAGTGCACCTGTGGTAAATTAAATTGAGTGGACATTATTTGGAAAGGCACGCACCTGTCTATATAAGGTCTCACAGTTAACAGTGCATGTCAGAGCACAAACCAATCCACAAAATTCCAAGGAATTGTCTGTAGACCACCGAGATAGGATTGTATCGAGGCACAGATCTGGGGAAGGGTACAGTAAAATTTCTGCAGCATTGAAGGTCCCAATGAGCACAGTGGCCTCCATCATCCGTAAATGGAAGAAGTTTGGAACCACCAGTACTCTTCCTAGAGCGGGCCGCCTGGCTAAACTGAGTGGTCGGGGAGAAGGGCCTTAGTCAGAGAGGTGACCAAGAACCCAATGGTCACTCCGACAGAGCTCCAGCATTTCTCTGTGGAGAGAGGAGAACCTTCCAGAAGAAAAACCATCTCTGTAGCACTCCACCAATCAGGCCTGTATGTTAGAGTGGCCAGATGGAAGCCACTCCTAAGTAAAAGGCACATGACAGCCCGCCTGGAGTTTGCCAAAAGGCACCTGAAGGACACTCAGACCATGAGAACCAAAATTCTCTGGTCTGATGAAACAAATATTGAACTCTTTGGCCTGAATGGCAAGCATCATGTCTGGAGGAGACCAGGCACCGCTCATTACCTCGCCAATACCATCCCTACAATGAAGCATGGTGGTGGTAGCATCATGCTGTGTTTTTTTCAGCGGCGGGAACTGGGAGACTAGTAAGTATCAAGGGAAAGATTCATGCAGCAATGTACAGAGACATCCTTGATGAAAACCTGCTCCAGAGCACTCTGGACCTCAGATTGGGGCAAAGGTTCATCTTACAACAGGACAACAGCCCTAAGCACACAGCCAAGATAACAAAAGAGTGGCTACGGGACAACTCTGTGAATGTCCTTGAGTGGCCCAGCCAGAGCCCAGACTTCAACCCGATTGAACATCTCTGGAGAGATCTGAAAATGGCTGTCTACCAACGATCCCCATCTAACCTGATGGAGCTTGAGAGGTCCTGCAAAGAAGAATGGGAGAAACTGCCCAAAAATAGGTGTACCAAGATTGTAGCATCATACTCAAAAAGACTTGAGGCTCTAATTGGTGCCAAAGGTGCTTCAACAAAGTATTGAGCAAAGGCTGTAAATACTTATATACAGTACATGTGATTTTTTTTTCCTTTTTTATTTTTAATAAATTTGCAAAGATTTCAAACAAACTTCTTTCACGTTGTCATTATGGGGTATTGTTTGTAGAATTTTTAGGGAAATTATGAATTTAATCCATTGTGGAATAAGGCTGTAATATAACAAATTGTGGAAAAAGTGAAGCGCTGTGAATACTTTCCGGATGCACCGTTGAAGCTACCTTTCCATAAGATACCAAGGGAGCTTCTTATTAGGAGAGAATTCGACTGACTTATGATGAATGAGAATGTTGGAATTGTTTTCTTGATCAGCAGCTGCCACCACTGATCAATTTATTCTGACAGCGGAGAGTCCCACGCTTTTTTTTGATCAGCCTGCTGACTGATCAATAAAAAAAAGAGGCCTATATGCCCATCTTAACACTAGAGCTAATTTGCCTGCCTGAATATTTTTTTATATGTTTTAAGAACATATAAGGCTTTTGTCTGGTACATAGTTTTTTAAAAAAATACCTTCCTCAGGCGATTTATTATAAGTCAACAAATGTTCAAAAATGTAAGACACCTAAAGCTGGCAGGGTGGTGTAAACAAACCTAATTAGTGGTCATGATAATCCCATGATCTGGATTCACAATGATTGGTTCTCGAACATTAACGTAGACCACAGCTGTCAGTGACAGTGCAGTCTTAAAGGGGTTGTAAAGGTTCATGTTTTTTCACCTTAATGCATCCTATGCATTAAGGTGAAAAAACATCTTACGAATACTGGCCGCCTAGCCCCCCCCCCGTTTTACTTACCTGAGCCCTGAAAAGTCCCGCATCGCGAACACGCTCTTCCTTTGCTCGGTCTTCTCGGCTTTTCATTGGATAGATTGATAGCAGCGCAGTCATTGGCTTGCGCTGCTGTCAATCAGCTCCAATGACACGAGGGGCGAGGCCGAGTTCTGTAGTCGGCGGCTATGGACGCCGACTACAGGACTTGGGAGCGTGCCCACAAGGTAACCCCCTTTGGGAGAGCACTTCCCAGAAGGGGTTATCAGAAGCGGGGAGGAGCCGAGACAGCCGCCGTGGGACCTCAGAAGATGCCGTTCGGGACCACTCTGTGCAAAACAAGCTGCACAGTGGAGGTAAGTATGACATGTTTGTTATTTTAAAAAAAAAATTCAAACCTTTAGTATCACTTTAAGCTGATTATAGATGTTTTCAAAATTCAACCAGTTCACCTGTATGGTTGTTCCCATTCAACAGGAGTTGATCAAGTGATCGACTCATCTCAGTCAGTTTATTTTTGCTAGATTGCCTGCAATGCTGATCAGTGCATTTTAGCAGTGAAGGAGTCCTGCTGCCAAAATGCAATCGCATAGTGGGGGGATTCCTCCATCCACCTCTAATGTGTAGATGGAGGATCAGCTTTTAAAAAGAAAAAAACAATCAATCTATAGCCAGCTTGAGAACTATGAAAGTGCACAGCTGCGCTTGACTAGTTTTAAAATAGAACATACTGTAGTAGATTAACATCATCTGTGCATGGGGAACCATGCTGAGGAATGTTAATAAGATATAAGAGGCATGGAGGAGCTCAGCTATGAGAAAAGATTAGCTGAACTGAGTTTATTCTCTCTTGAGAAGAGGTGATTAAGGGGGGATATGATCAACATGTATAAATACTTAAAGCGGAGTTCCACCCAAAAATGGAACTTCCAATTATCTGGTCCCCCCCCCCCTCCGGCGTCACATTTGCCATCTTTCAGGTGGGAGGGTGGAGCAGATACCTGTCTAATACATGCGGCGATCTATGCCATGTTCGGCCCCTGGGAGACGAACAGGTCCCAGAAGACAGCAGGGACCAGTCAGGGCACGCAGCGTGACTCGCGCATGCGCAGTAGGGAACCAGGCTGTGAAGCTGCAAGTCTTCACTTCCTGATTCACTTACTGAAGATGGCGGCGCCTCCACCTGGGAGCCGAGGGACGAGTCGGCTTCGGGTGGGGACATTGCGGGTGCCCTGGACAGGTAAGTGTCCTTATTTTAAAAGTCATCACCTGCATTATTTGTAGCTGCTGACTTTACATTTTTTAGTGAACTTCATATAGTGAACTTGGTGTACAGTTATTCACCTTAAGTTCATCACAGAGGACAAGGGGACACTCTTAACATCTGAAGGAAAAGAGATTTAATCTCCAAATACGGAAAAACTTCTTCACAGTAAGAGCTGTGAAAATGTGGAAAAGACTCACTCAAGAGCTGCTTCTGGTCAGCTCAGTAGATTGTTTTATTAAAAGGCCTGAATTCTTTCCTAAATGCATATACACTATTTTACCAAAAGTATTGGGACATGAATGCACATGAACTTTAATGGCATCCCAGTCTTCATCTGTAGGGCTCAATATTTAGTTGGCCCACCCTTTGCAGCTATAACAGCATCAACTCTTCAGGGAAGGCTGTCCGCAAGGTTTAGGAGTGTGTCTATGGGAATGTTTGGCCATTCTTCTAGAAGCCCATTTGTGAGGTCAGGCACTGATGTGGACAAGAAGGCCTGACTGTCAGTCTCCCAATTCATCCCAAAGGTGTTTTATTGAGTTGAGGTCAGGACCAAACTCGCTCATTCATGTCTTTAGTGCACATATAAATCATTTGGTGGAGGAGAGATTATGGTGTGGGGTTGTTTTTCAGAGGTTGGGCTTGGCCCCTTAGTTTCAGTGAAGGTAACTCTTAAGGCGTCAGCATACCAAGATATTTTGGACAGTTTCATGTTCCCAACTTTGTGGTAACAGTTTTGGGATATCCCCTTCCTGTTCCAACATGACTGCACCCCTGTGCACAAAGCAAGGTCCATAAAGACATAGATGAGTGAGTTTGGGGTGGAGGAACTTGACTAGCCTGCACAGAGTCCTGACCTCAACCTGATAGAACATATTTGGGATAATTTAGAGTAGAGACTGCGAGCCAGGCCTTCTCCTCCACATCAGTGCCTGACCTCACAAATGCGCTTCTGGAAGAATGGTCAAATATTCCCATAGACACACTCCTAAACCTTGTGGACAGCCTTCCCAGAAGAGTTGAGGCTGTTATAGCTGCAAAGGGTGGGCCAACTCATAATTGAACCCTACAGACTAAGACTGGAATTGCATTAAAGTTCATGTATGTGTAAAGGCAGGCGTCCCGATACTTTTGGTAATATAGTGTAATATAACTGAATACTAATGTTTATAGGTAGTTGATCCAGGGAATATCCAATGGCCCTTGAGGGATCAGGAAGAATTATTTTTTTCCAAATTGGACCATGCTTTATTGTTTTTTTTTTGGTCTTCCTCTGGATCAGCTGTGGGTATAGGATAGGGTATGTGGAGCTTTTCTATTTGTGTGTGTGTGTGTGTGTGTTTTTTTTTTCTCTGTTGGTTGAACTGAAAAGACTTGTGTCTTTTTTCAACCAGATTATCTATGTAACTATGTAATCTACAGATTCTGGGCTTCTAGGTGTTAAAGGAATTGAAGGACAGCACAGAGTAGCCTCTGTTGTTATATAGCATTTATTTCTACAGAGAGGCAAATAACATAAATAAGGTAAAACATTTGTATAATTTATAAGGAATATTTCTGCTATTATTCATTCAACATACACGTATACCCTTTTCCCTCTCTCTGCAGTGTTCCGTGCTGTTTAATGTAATTAAACAAGTAAATTGAAATTGCTTTGACAAAAATAGAGCTCTAACATTATTTTAATTATAACAAGTAATATGTGATTATATGTATTTTATTTCTGCCTTCCAAGTTTAATTTGTAAAAGTTTGGGGAAGCAATAAAAATGCATTAATTTCAAATTTAAGTTAGGTCGTTAAGTAAATGAAATAATAAATAAAATAAAAAAATGTTATTTGCATAAGTTTTTTCTTTCTGTAATGTAGTACAGGAATGTAATTAACTGACTACACAAGGGGTAAATACACATGTCATGCAGACATTTGATAAACACCTGCTCCTGCCAAATAATGATATAATGCCAGGTTTATCTATGAGGACAAGTGCTGCCTTTGGGGCACGTAATATGCATGAAATTTGATTTTCATATTGCAAAGTTAGGAGAGAATGAAAAGTGAGTTTAGGTGATTAAGAGAGAATATTGCAGAGAAACTGGAAATAATCTTTAATGAAAAGTAAAAATATGCATTATATTTATGATAATTGTCTGAGCCAGGCAGTAATCCTGTATGGCCATATTCAAAGCACTTGCTGAGGTAGATGCAAACAGTAGTGAAGCATTGAAGGGTTTGGAAACTTCCAAACAAAGTTTTTTGCAATCATGCCTACTTGTTTTGTCCCCATACTGAGCGGATCTAAATTACCCTCCCTCTTCTCTGCTGTATACTTACCTAGTTCTGGTACCTGGTCCATCCTCCCTTTTTTCTGCTGCATACTTACCTAGTTCTGGTACCCAGTCCAGCTGCATCTTGGTGGTATGTTTATTGACAGTTGGTCCTCTTCTTGCCACTGCCTGTGCACGTGCAATACAAGATTATAGAATTCAATGGGGGCTCTCCCAAGCCATCTAACCCTACAGAAGTCCAATCTGCCAGAGATATCAGTGGTAGAAAAGACCCTGCTACTGAGTATTTAATAGAGTGAGTGGCTCAGGGACAGGGGTCTTAATAACTGCTTCTTTGTCACTCAAATAGACATCTGCCAATAAATTAAAGTGGTTAGCAATTACACCTAATACCACTAAGGTCGCCGGTTCAAATTCTAACCGTGACACTACCTGCCGAGAGTTTGCATGTTCACCTTGAGCTTGCATGGGTTTCCTCCGGGTACTCCAGTTTCCTCCCACACTCCTAAGACATGCTGGTAGGGATCCTGTCTAAATTGGTCCTAATATGTGTATGTATGAATGTGAGTTAGGGACCTTAGATTGTAAACTCTTTGAGGGCAGAGACTGATTTGAATGTACAAAACTTATGTGGAGTGCTGTGTAAATTGACGACGCTATATAAGTACCTGTAATAAAAAAAATAATAATAAAAAGCCCAATGCCTAAAGCGGAATTCTGGGCAGAAGGGAACGCCCAGTCTGCTTGTCCATCCTTCAACTAATCGTGTGTTACTTTAAAAAAAAAAAAAAACATAATGACAAAAATACTCACCTAAATCCGATGTAAAGTTACAGTATATTCTGGTTTCTGAATCTCCTATATTTAAGGACAGTCCTTATTTGTAGACATGTGCATTCGTTTTCGTCTGAATGCATTTTCGTCTAAATTTTGGGGATTTTCGCGTTCATTTTAACAAACGGAAACGAACATGCAGAATCCGAAATCTGAAAGATCCGACATAAAAAATGCTTTATTTTCGTTTCGTTGCAACAACAGTTCGATATAGATAGAAGATTCTACATGACGGTGACAATAGCGATCTGTGTCTATCAAACCTGTGGTCGAATGTGCCTAACCTAATTCTATTAGTCCGAGATTATTCGACATAGAGAGAAAAGATTCGACATTATAGAGAGAAAAGATTCGACATTATAGAGACATGAAGATTCGACGAAGCAGCTAAAAACATACAATCGCCGCGAGCGGACATTTATGGTCAAATGCTCTGCCCATAGGCTCTAGAAGAATTCTAATGTTGGTTGACTAGTAATAATAATTAATAAATATAATTATTACTAGTGATACAACATTAGAATTCTTCTATAGCTTGTGGGCGGAGCATTCAACCGTAAATGTTTGATTGCAGCGTCGTACAGTTTAGCTGCTTTGTCAAATCTTCTTAGAACATTCGACGGACACCATAAGCCTTCAATTGACAGATTTGACCTTAATTTGGATTTTCGGATGAATGCATTTTTGAACGAAACAAAATAAATAAAAACGAATTTCGGGAGTAACTAAATAAATGTATTTTTCGGAAAAAAAACGAAATTCCGAAACAAAATATTTCAGTGTGCACATGTCTATTTATTTGAATGCTCATGTCACTGTCTGACTGGCAAAGACACTTCCTATTGGCCATTCATCATTGGGGTCCTCAGAGGACTGTGGCAAAGAGATGAAGTCAGAAAGAGGGGACTCCTGGAAGAGGCCCTGGTGAGGGGCATTGATTGTGGACTTGTGAAAAAAGCATCTAAAGATATTGATCAGAAAAGCAGCCTGCTAAATAGGTGTGGTTGATAGATGGGAGGGGTGATTGGCATGTCCTTAGATGGGCTTTATGTATTCATGAATCCTTTTATATTTGTCTTGAGAAAAATAAGTCTGCCATTGATGACCTCTCCCTTAAAATGCACAAGGCTTCTGGTTGTGTCTGGTTACAATACCTTCAGGTCAGTTCAATGACTTGGATCAACCACTAGAACTCTAGATGTCCAGCTTGATAGCCAGGGAACTTGCATTTGAAGAAGAAGGTCAAATATGGCAGCCTACATATTTCTTTTATGATATGTTTGCTTTCAAATTGTCTCCATCAAACTGTCAGATCACTTTCAGGGCTGAAAACCTCCCAGATCTTAGAATGGATTGTCCCTGACAAGATATAAGAAAATGACACTTTTCTGCTCATAAGAGCTTCTTGTTGAACAAATTTCCGCCCAGCAGTAACTTCGTATGACAATTTTCACGCTCTCTTAAAGATTTGCTTCTTCTTTACTTCCCTGCCTCTTGCTATCTTTTCAGGAACGCGAGTGACACGGACAAGAAAGAGCAGTCTTTTCATGACATATTGTCACTGCTTTTCCAGCTCACTGAGAAATCACTAAAGATTTTTTCTACTCCATAAATTTCCGTTTTGCCTGAGGATTGCCAGATATTGCAGCTGAAAAATACAATATATTTTTCTTGCTTTATTGTCCTATAAATGCTGCTTGCATCTGTACTCTGTAAATTTGAAGCCGCTAGAATGTCAAGTTAGCAGAGGCCAATTCATTTAAATATACACCAGCTAATTTAGAACACTGCAATATACTGCCATTTAAACTGTTCTTCAGTGTATTTGAAATACAGAAAAAACAAAACTTAAACAATTGCACTAAAAACAAATAAAATGCTCTTTATAAAAACTTGTATATTTAATTATTTGTTTCATTAAATAGGAAGTACAAGAAAGGTAAAATATGCTATTAAGTCCATAAATACATGTAAAGTAAATCTGCACTGAGGGGAATTTACAGTATATTGTAGGTGGCCAATGCTGACCTCTCCTTATGAAAATGCTAGTTGCTTAGCTATCCTGCTAATCCGCTCACTTAAAGCCCAATTCTAGCTTGGACAAAAAAACATGAAAATGGAGGCCCCCATTTCTGTCAGACTCGGTGTGCTGTTGGCTAGACCTAAATGTATCACAGGCTAAAGACTGTTACCAGGAGGGACACACAGATGGGGCAAGTCAAACTCTACCTTAGCTCACATTATTATGAACAATAGGTCAGGCTTGATCTACACCCTTGAGGAAGGGCTCATAGACTGTTCCGCAGCATATTTTGACTTTTCTGATTTGTAATGCAAAAAGGAAAAGTTTGGTTGCATGTATTCTGTTGATTGATTTGACCACAGGTAGGACTGATGTTTTTATTTTGTAATATGCAGGAAGAAGCTGTTGACTGATGATTAGGCATGAGCCCAAGGTTGGATCTGAAAAAAGTTTGGACTGAACTTTGGCTCTTTGGGCATTTCGTCCTAAAGACAGACACCATTTTTTTTTTTTTTTTTATCCAGCAGTATTTACTAGTGCAACTTATAACATCCAAGTGAAAGATATAAGACCAACATGTCAGAAAAAATAAAAACATTCCAAAACAGAATCACTGAGTTGGAAAAGGGATCACCCCTCTTATGTCAGTAATTTGTTGGCCCACATTTTGCTTTAAATACAGACTTTAGTCTATTGGGATATGTCTCTACTAACTTTACACATCTAGACTTTGCAATATTTGCCCAATCTTCTTTTCAGAACTGCTCAAGTTCAGTTACATTTGATGGTGACCATTTGTGGACTGCAGCATTCAAGTCATTCCACAAATTTTTAATGGGGTTTAAATCTGGGCTTTGACTAATCCATGCAAGGACCTTCAAGCACTGTGTGGTCATTTTTGCTGTGTGCTTTGGGTCATTGTCATGTTGGAAGGTAAACCTTCTTCCCATTGACAACTTTCTGGCAGAGGGCAGCAGATTTTCCTCAAGAATTTGATGGTATTTTGCCCCATCCATTTTTTTTTCTATCCTGACAAATGCTCAAGTCCCTGCTTCAGAGAAACACCGGATATTACAACCTCCATGTTTTACTGTAGGAATAGTGTTATTTGAATGGTGAGTTGTATTCGATTTCCGCAATATCCACATATCGTTTGTTGTTGAGGCCAAATATTTAAATTTTAGTCTCATCTGACCACCTTAAATGCACCTTGAAGATTCTGAGGCCACATGGAAAATGGTTTTATGGTCAGATGATCATGGAGCATCCAGTAGCAGGTGAAGGGTCACAGTGGGCCCCAGAGACTCCCGGATCCAGAGAAGCAAAGAGGACACCCAGGCAACAGGGTAGCACGAGGGTCAGAGGACAAAGAGCAGCAAAGGGCAAGAGTCCTGCCATGGGAGGTTGCTGGGTCCAGGGAAAGGTTAAGGTACGGGGTGATCTTGCCAAAGGATCAGGATAAATCACAGCAGGATGAGGATGGGAAAGGAAAGAAGGAAAGGGGAGGGCCACATGGCTTTAGGAAAAGAGGATTCTTTGTCAAGACAAGCAGAGGGGAGAATACTGGGGGTCTAGCTGCAGTCTTGGGACCCCACAGGTTTTGGCAGCAAGTGGCTCACTGCACAAAATGGTCTACAAAGTAGGGGGAAGGGGAGTTTCAGTGTCCAGAAAGCAGCACAGACATTATAGAACTACAAGACCCAGCAGTTCAGTGTCCAGAAAGCAAAGCACAGGCCAGAACTCTCAGCAGTTATAATCATCTTCTGGATTCCTTCTAGTAAGAGTAAGAACCATGAGCTCTTCTGTGTCCATCACTGAAATACATTCTGAACAGTGGACACTTCTCTCTGTTAAACATTGTAGTACTTCAAATTCAGCCAAGTCCCCAATTTGTCAGTGCTGAGTTGTCTGCCTTTGTCCTAGTACAGGATACAGTGAATTTTGTACTCCCTGCTGAGAATGAATCCTTACCTCGAGACCCTCTGTGTGCACATAGTGACTCACTAATTAATTATGCAGACAAGCTAACTTATTTACACATTGCTTATTGATACATTTTCATACAAAAAATGTTCTTTTAGAGGTGAATGCACATCGCTAGATGGAGATCGGGCTCAGGGGGATTGTTATCAGAAATGTAAACTGCACATAGGTGTACAAAAATGTTTTAAGAAAAAGTTGCAAACATACTATGAGATATTATCATAGTCATACAAAATATAAAAAGAACATGTTGCGCTATTTCCGACACTGTGAACAAATACATTTTGGTCAAAATTCAAATATATCCACATAAATAAGTGTAATATACAAATAAAAATATATCATCATGTGCAAAGTCCAAACGTGAAATACATAAATAAACGTGAAATAAACATAAACCAAAAAGTGTGATGAAAGTGACCACATTCACCCAGATCAACAGTTAGGAGATGAAGGTATCCTGAAAGAAAGCTGAAAAGTTGAAGAGCCTGTTTTAATAATAACTTCATGTGTTTTATTTTGTCATGCGTGATATGTTTTATTCTTTTAAATAATTGTATGCTTATCACCTGCTTATGACTCCTTGGGATTTCTTTAGATTCCAGTTTCCAGTTTTTAGTATTGATATCCTATAATACATAACCTTAAATTGCCAGTATTTATTTTGGCCACTGGAGGGCGTATAACATCTTGGTAAACAAGACAAAGATGTTCCATACAAATAATAATTTTTATTTATTTATTCCTAATTTTTGTATTTATATACTAATTTTCTTGATTCAGGGTTTTCAGATACTCGATTTTTTAATAATAAGTTTTTTTTTGGAGAGAGCTTCAGCATCTGGGGCCAGTCATCATCACAAGGCTCACCTAGTTTGAGGCTGCTTGGTTATATGAGATTGAGGCTTGGTTATACGATATTGATAATATCCAAAGTAAGGCTTGGGTTCCCATTTCCTATAAAAATTTGCGATGACCCAGCAAGGGGTCCCCACCCTGAAAGACGTCAGGGGTGATGAAACACATAGGGAGGAGCCTGCTGTGATGTCATCACGTTACCTGAAGTCATCGGGAGTCAATTTTGTATATTGGCCAGAGACTGCTTACAAAGCACTTTGATACTTTCTAAATGTGAGTTTTATTCTATTTTTAATAAAGGAAACGTTTAACTGGGATACTCTATGTGGAGTTCTCTATTTATATCTTTGGTGTGAAAACTCATGGATGTATGATTGAGGAATTTATCTCCAGGTACCCTTCATAAGGAGTAGAGTATTCCTAACATTCTAAGGATTCCGTTTGGGAAGATTCCTATGAGTAATTTGGGGTTGATGTGTGTTGTGACCTTTCTGTAAACAGAAGGTCATGGCTATCTGGTAAGCCTGTGGGGTATTATCTGGTGGAGGACCTTTCACCTTTTTTTTTAGGATACCTTCATCTCCTAACCGTTTATGTTGGTGGATGTGGTCAGTTTCATCACACTTTTTGGATATTTATGTGTATTTCACGTTTGGACTTTGCACATGATTATGTAATTTTTATTTATATATTACACTTATTTCTGTGGATATATTAAAATTTTGATCAAAATAGATTTTTTCATTTTATTTTCATAAATATTTGGGGGGGGGGGTTGCAAGTGAAGCTGCATGCAGAAGGTTTTTTCACCTTACTGCATAGTAGACTTGTGCACAACGGAAAAATTCGTTCCGTTTCGGTTCGTTTCTTTCCGGTCCTGTTGATTCGTAATCATTCGTAATTTTGCTAGACGGGATTTTTCGTGTTCGGACTCATTCGTATTTTTGCAAGCGACATTTTTCATTGAATTTTTTGTTGCTTTATAATTCGTACTTTCGGTAGAGTACGTTGTTTTTCGTTGATTCTGGACACAACTCCTACTTTCGTAACTTTTTTTGGGTTCGTTGATTCGTAATTTTCCGTGTCTCTCTCACAACGACGCTGCCTATTATGCCTAATGTGCTTCGAATGGATTTGTACTTTTCTAAATACATAGCGGTTATTTGTAACGATTCGAAATCTCGTATTTTACTTTCGTTTTTTACATGCGGCTATAGGCTCCGCCCCTGTACACCATTTTGAGAGGGTTCAGCACGGTGAGGGAGAAGCAGAGAGCAGAGCAGAGTGAGTGTTATTGTGCTTCGAATGGATTCGAAATCTCGTATTTTACTTTCGTTTTTTCAAGCGGCTATAGCCTCCGCCCCCTGTACACCATTTTGAGAGGGAGTTCAGCATGGTGAGGGAGAAGCAGAGAGCAGAGTGAGTGTTATTGTGCTTCGAATGGATTCGTACATTCGTAACTTTTTTCATAACGAATTATGCCGAAGACCTTCGGGCATTCGCTATTTTGCGGTATAATTTATTTCGGATTCGGTTTTATTCGTAATTGCTCTGTTCGGAAATTCAAATGCTTCCGAATGTCCGAAAGTTGCTAAATTCGGACGAATTTCGATTCGTTACGAAACGAATTGCACAAGCCTACTGCATAGAGCACAGTAAAAAACCTTCTGCCTTTACAGTCACTTTAATATTCATTCTCTGACATTTTTCTCATAAATTATTTAACCTATTGCATCATACTTATATTATGGGCTTTCGTCCCCAACCGCACATCCTTTTGAGATAACTCTAACCCCTTTGGCTGTATAAGCATCTCAAACACCTGAGTACTAAATGATTAGAACTTTAAGCCTCTTTGAGGATAGAAGGTAGAGTTCTCACGCTGGCTAGATATTATTCTCAGCTACCTGTGCCGAGAGTAGAATGACATTAGCTCTTTTTATGTCAGGGACATGTTTTTACCAGCTTTGTCACTTGATATTTATTGTCTGTTATGTGACTATATTTTCTACCATGTTATGTAATGCATAAAAGGATTGGTCCTTAAATAACAATTACACAAATAACAATCTTAAAAAAATAGAAAAGTAATCAGCGCTGCTACTCAATAAATATATGTGTACCCAAAAAATGTATAGTGTATAACTAAATATTAGCACAATAAAAAATAATATTTTTTTCCAAAATAAATAAACAAAATACAATAAAATGCTGTTACAAGCTGAGACACTAAATGGTGATTCGCCCCACCATCCGACTCAATAATACAACAATAAAGTGCAGCTCAACACACTAATACTTTACATTATAATATCCTAAAGTGTGCAGACCATTAAAGTCCATGAACAACTAAGTAAGTCACATATAATTTTTGGACTTAATTAGTTGTACTTTAATGGTCTGCACATGCACTTTAGGATATTATAATGTAAAGTATAAGTGTGTGACGCTGCACTTTATTGTTGTAATACAAATAACAATATGTCTCTACTACGAGTAAAATTAAATTATTCCTACTATACAGTATACATGTTTTACATGTAATTTTTTTTCAACATTTTAAAGATTTTATCTTAGTTGTTTTTGAGAGTGCAGAATATATTAGGTTGCACAAAAGTGGCCCCCTTAGTAATACCTCGGGGCCTTCACTAGATATTGTCGTGGAAATTTTAGGAAGCCCACACCTGGGTACCAGGAAAGGGAACACTGTCTGTTGGCAGTGCCCTAATGGCATGGGCGTCCGCTCCATAGGGCAAGGGAGGGCGTTTGCCCCCCCTGCAATCCAGTGCCGTGATTCTCGGGGAGAAAAACAGCAGACAGGAAGCAAGGCAGCGGCGCGGCAAATTCAATTAGAGACACTCTGTCTCTCTTCGGCTGACAGAAAGGGGGAGGGGGCGATTGGGGGGAGATATACAGACAGCCCGCAGCTCTCCTCTCCCTGTCACAGTGCCACTGCCGAGTTCTCTGGTAAATGGAGCAGCAGCGCTGTGACAGGGAGAGGAGAGCTGTGGGCTGTCTGTATATCTCCTCCGATCCCCCCCCTCCCCCTTTCTGTCAGCTGAAGCTAGAAGAGAGAGAGAGAGCGGCTCTAATTGGATTTGCCGCGCTGCCGCCCCACTTCCTGTCCGCTGTTTTCCTCCCCATGTTTGGCCACAGCAGAGGGCCAATCAGAAGACTCTGGGGACTGGAGGCATCATGGGAAATGTAGTCCCTGAAGAGTGGCGGCCCCAGCTTGTCCACAGACACCATCCTCCAGCCCCCAGCATGCAAGCACTCTGCTGGGGGGGTGTTACAAGAGGAGAAAAGAGAATACTGTGCTGGGGGAAGCCAAAGAGGGAGCCACGCTGTACCCACACCACCAGAGAGCCACGCTGTACCCGCACCACCAGAGAGGGAGCCACGGTGTACCCGCACCACCAGAGAGGGAGCCACGCTGTACCCGCACCACCAGAGAGGAAGCCACGCTGTACCCGCACCACCAGAGAGGAAGCCACGCTGTACCCGCACCACCAGAGAGGGAGCCATGCTGTCAACACACCACCAGAGAGGGAGCCACACTGTAACCGCACCACCAGAGAGGGAGCCCCGCTGTACCCGCACCACCAGAGAGGGAGCCACACTGTACCCGCAACACTAGAGAGGGAGCCACGCTGTACCCACACCACTAGAGAGGGAGCCACGCTGTACCCACACCACCAGGGAGAAAGAAAGACAGAGCCACTGCCAAGGTACAGGCATGCTACACTACTGACTGACTGACTACTGCGGTTATACCAGGTCTGGTAAGGGGGCCTGTTGGCCATTATCCATTACTGTTCCTAGGGACTGAGCCATTAGAAAGTTCCTAACATGATATCCTCCCATCGATGCTGTGGGAAATTATTGCAGAAAATTATACCAAATGCTGGGAGTTTTTAGTGTGGAAACTGACACCAGTGCTGAGGGTCATTATTATGTACACTGGTACAGATGCTGAAGTTTTTATTCTAGAAATCTGCACCGATATGGGGGGTTATTATTGTTGCTACTGACACCAATGCTGGCGATTTTTATTGCGGAAACTGACAGCAAAGCCGAGGATTGTTAGTGCAGAAACTGGCACTGATCCTGGAGGTTGTTATTTCCTTGGGGGGGGGAGGACTCCATTTTTTATGATATTGTTATTCAAAGTTGCTAGTTGCTTGATAGTTGCATCAGGTTTCTCAAACCTTTGCATGCCTGCGCTTTATGTGATAATGACTAAGCCCCTCCCCTTCATGACATTGTCAAAAAGGGACCGAGCATGGATGACCTTAAAATGATGCCCCCCCTCAAAAAAGTTCAGCGGACGCCCATGCCTAAGGGTAAGATTATAAAGAGATAGGATGCGGTTTGGCTACTCCTTCTGGGGACATTATTCTCTGGGGTAAGGATTTAGGTTACATGCACATGCTTAAATGTCCTCTAGTGTAAAATTCCAGGTGTTTTGCTGCACCCACAAGCCTGCAAGTGGCACACTCAGGGGCCCCTAGAAGTGAAATGTCTGTATGCATATGTACTCGTGTAAACATTGATGCTCTTTTGCGTCTGCCTTTACCCACGCATATGCATATGAAATTTCTTGTATTCAGGGAAATACATCATATGTTCTTGCACAGGCAAATTCAAAACACAATACTCCAGCGCTCAATGGGCAAGAAGAGCAGGCAGTCTCATAGCAGGTGCAAAAAATAAACACATTTGTTCAAACATGAATGGGAATAAAAACCAGTCATGAATAAAAACACTGAATATAAAAAGGTAAGCTTGCAAAGTCACCTGGGATCCACAGTGCAACAAGGAGCCAAGGCGTCAAGGCAACCCAGGACTGCTTGTGATACACCATGTTCCATCTGCCACCACTTTTCATTATTTAAGCAACTTCGGTAGCGTGACAGCTTTTCCAGCAGGTCTGCTCAGCTCAGGATTCCCTATAGGGTGAGACCTTCCACTCATCTCCACTTTAGTAACCACCTGGGGACGTGCCATCGTGTGGAAGAGTGACCTACGGTTCACCCAGTGCAGCAGTGCAGCTTTGCGGTTTTTCACCTCTCCCGCGTCAGTATCTCAGCTGGACTGACGTCACTGACATACGCGGGACTGGGTTTCCAGTCCATCCCTCTGCAGTTGGCTGCTCCAGTCTCTGCTTCCTAAACGTCGGAAGACCATCCACACACTCACCTGCATGTCTGATCTCTGATTACCACACAGCAAGGCTGTTCAGCAGTCGCCTCCCCTCTTCATCTCTCCCCCCTTGCTGTGAGAGACCTGATCCGAACGGGATTGTCGGCTCCTCGTTGCACAGTGGATCCCAGGTGACTTCGCAAGCTTACCTTTTTATATTCAGTGTTTTTATTCAGGACTGGTTTTTATTCCCATTCATGTTTGAATAAATGTATTTATTTTTTTGCACCTGCTATGAGACTGCCTGCTCTTCTTGCCCATTGAGCGTTGGAGTATTGTGTTTTGACTGTGTATATCCATACTCTCCAGCTATGGTTTTCATCCAGCTGCACTGGGCTTAGACTTCTCTCCATTGATTTTTTTCTCCCCCTTCAACACTTGAACTTTCACACCTATCCACATTTTAGTGCTGGTGATATTTAGTTTTTTGCGCAGGCAAATGCTGATGCAAAAGGACATTGGCGAATACACAAGTGCAATCACTTACAGCCATTCACTGCATTGGCCAGCTATATGTGCCATCTGTGGGTTCCTGGGTGCAGGAAAACACTGCAAACATTATGGTAGAGGACGTTTAGCTTTACCCTACATGAGGATGTAGTCAGCAGGACATTACACATGGGCTTTCCCCTTAGGGGGTAAAAAGCAGATGGACTAATCCTTGATGAGAGTCTGGACTGTAGCATTCCTCAGCTGGAAGAATGCAATGGAATAAGTTTCTAGGTACAGGTTTCATCCCAGCTCTAGGTACAGGTCTCAGCTCTGCCCTCTATCTATTTATTCGTCTGCTCTCAGGCCAAATGTATGTTACTGAAGTTACCCAGCGTTTGTTAGGCTAACTGTATGTAGATGCTGGACCTTGCTTTATAAATAGTTATATATGCAACTTTAACTATACTCTTAAGCCCACTTGGCATCCATATGGCTATGTATACTATGTATGGTGACATAGTTAATAATTCAGTAAACAATTTAATTCAGCAAGCCCTAAACATTGGGAATACCTCTTGGAACGTACTTGTTCTGTTACTGCAGGTTCCATTGCTGAAAGCCTTTGAAAGCCTTGGAGTGGGTGTTAAGCTGTAGGAAACAAGTATGGGCTAGGTCTGGCTGGGTGTCACCACAGGGTGTGCTGGAGGGGGCAAGGTGACAAAGTGCTGACCAGTGAAGGAGTTTCTTGGGGCAGTCTTGTGACAGGAATGTTTGTATGCTGTAAAGGAAATGTAACTCGCCCTTCGTTCAGGCAACAAATGGTATTGGAGTAGTCCTGGTAGTCCTGCTATGTAACAGGGGTATATTTAAAAAAAAGGCACAATCTAGACACATTTTTCTGCCCTAATTTATCTTCAAATGCCATCAATTTGCCCTGCACAGAGGGCAAGCTATAAGCCAGGAGACTAGCACAGTAGGGACAATTTGCAGGGTGATGAATGTGTGGCAAATGTGTGCACCAGGATCATATAGGAGTAAGAACTGCTGGTCCTCCAAGACGAAGTTGACTCATTAAAAAAATAATGTACAATTCATCATATCCAAATGACAAAAGTTAAAAGGCAGCTCAGGGCCACTGACTGTAACCGTCACTTGATCATAAAATGGGAAATGTTACAGTCTGGATCTCTTACTAAAATATAATAAATCCACAGGTTATAACCAGGTCTCAATCTTAAAAACATTCAGGTGGAGATTGACCTTTATACCTAATGACACAATGACAAATGTGTAACCAACAACCCAACCGCAAATTTATTTTTTTTAAGCTAAAATGAAGGCAATTATAATAAATGACCGTGGGTTATTAAAAAAGTGGTAAATGTATTTTACAAACAGCTTAAAAAAATTCAAACTCTACCAGACTTTATTAGACTGTTTCTGCTCTTTTATTTTTGAATCACAGTATTGGATGAGTCCTAGACCTGGCTGCATGGATCAAGTGGAGTTTAGGGAGGGTCTTGTGGAGCTTTAGGACCGGTCTGGGATGTCCCGTAATTGGGAACTTAAAAGGCCTGTGTTCCAGACCTTCATCCCTTAAACCACAGGGCCCTAATCGAGGGTACCACTGAGTACAGCGTTTAACCCTGTCCAGCTGCAGCCTGCCATAGACTTTGACAGGCTGCCTGCAGTGGGGCTGGATACTGCTCCTGTTCCTCACAAGCAGACTAAAACACCCATGAGCAACACACTACTCCTAGATGGCACCATGTGCAAGGAGCCTAAGGGGGTTATTTACTAAAGGCAAATCCACTTTGCACTACAAGTGCAAAGTGCACTTGAAATTGCACTGAAAGTGCACTTGGAAGTGCAGTCGCTGTAGTTCTGAGGGGGAAATGCAAGGAAAATAAAAAGCAGCATTTTAGCTTGCACATGATTGTATAATAAAATTAGCAGAGCTTCCCCTCATTTCAGATCTACCCCTCAGATTTACAGCGACTGCACTTCCATGTGCACTTTCAGTGCAATTTCAAGTGCACTTTGCACTTGTAGTTTGCACTTGTAGTGCAAAGTGGATTTGCCTTTCATAAATAACCCCCTAGGAGTCCTAAAACTTTATATACTGCAGTTAAAGGCTGAAAAGTTTCACCAAAGGAAAATATAAGGCAGCAAAATCAGACTTTATGTTGAACTTTCTTGGCAGAGTTTGGCCTTGGACAATGAATCTTCTGCGTCAGTTTTAAGCATGAATAATGCAAATGGAGTCTGGAACACCAGCTGTCTTAATGATATATTAGCAAATAGTGATAGACAACTAACTCTAAAAGTAATAATTTACTCTCCGTTTCAAGACAAGGACATTTTATTTTAATGCGGAGCATATGTCATACAAGTGACAAAAGGAAGCTCAAGCACCACAAACGATGATGGAAATATGCTATTGATATATTTAAGTGCCCACAATTTATTGTTTTGCTTTATATTTCCAGATCATTTTATAAAGAGGCCTCCGATAATTGTACACAAGTCTTTCAGATCTGAAATAGCTAATTAAAGAAAAAACATGTTAAGCTATTTGATTGTTTTTAATTAACGACCGATTAGCATAAGCTAATCATCTTGTTCTTGCTTGGTAGCTATTTATAATTTTTGGCAGTCTTGATTATTTAAAGGACTTTATCAGCTGAAGTAACCCTTGCTAAGCTGAAGAAGGAAAGTGTAGCACATTACAGTTACATATTCCTTTTCCTTTTTTGTTATTATTTTCTTTCACTTGAATTATATTAGAAACAATAAGAAACATAGACACTTACATAGTGTAAGAAGAATGTATGATAACAGGTACAGATTCAGAAGGAGTTTCTCTCCGCAAATATCGAACATTAAGCAATGATGTAAAGCTAAAGAAGATAACCAAGCAACATTAAATTGAAAGGTGTTCAAATATCAGGGCCATGCTTGAGATTGCAATACGCTTCATATCCAAAGAGAGGGCCCTTCAGCTGGAAACCATAGAACTCAAGACAATGTCATTGTCCATGGGACCAGTAAGAGTTACCACTCTTGCCTGTCGGCAAAAGGCCAATTTCAAGACAGAGAGAATCAAGAGTAAGACATAAAAAGATAAAGGAGAAAGAGGAGGGAGAGAGAGAAAAAAAAGGGAGGGGGAGAGGAGGCCATCCTCGTCCCAGAGGCTTGCTACAGAGATATTAATGCACCGTTATAGATCATAGTTCCAGGAAGCGCATATGCGATTGTGGTGACAGGATGTAATCTAACCAGGGTCTCCAGGTACATAGAAATATATCGTGGGTATCAGTTAAGATCGCCATAAATTTTTCATTCACTTCAGCAAAGTTGAGAATCTGTGTCTTCCATGCTTTTGCAATCCTCTGTTTCGTGGCTGAGAATATATGGGTTACATTCTTGTTTGGTAGCATCGTCTATAGGTTTGTGTAGAAGGCACCTCCCAAGGGTCTTTTTGTAAATTTATGTGTAGCACCGAATTGACCATGTTGTAGACCCTTATCTACAGTCGTTTGACCTTTGGGCATGTCCACCATATATGCTTCATATCACCTAGGTTTGAGAATCTTCTAAAGCATTTGGGAGGATAGGTAAGGAGATAGTTAGCAATTCTAGCTGGAGTAAAGTACCAGCGGGACAGCACTTTGAAAGAGTTTTCTAATGTTGTTACGCTAAAGGAAGAATGGAATAATGCCTCCCAGATTTTATTCCAGGTCTCGGGGGTTTGCGTGCCACTAAAGTCCCTTGCCCAGTTGGTGCAGTAAGATAGGGTACACAAATTCAAATTACTTAGGACGGAGGAGTATATTAGGAAAATGAGACCTTGGGCTGTGGGGCCCGTCCGACATCTGATTTCAAATGTTTTCGCTGTCGTTGACCAATCTTGGTTTCTTGTTAGGGATTCCAACAGGGATGTCATATGTGTCTTTGAGATATTGGAATGTGATGATGCCCCGAGTGAACAACAGATATTGTTATTATTTTGCCAAGTATGTGCAACCAATAGGCCTTACAGGAAGTATTGATAACTTTCCTGGGCTCCTTTTCTCCTGGCAGCAACGTTATGGCAGAAAAAACACTTGACTCTTGTAAACACATGTAACATGTTTAGGTGCATTTAGACGTATCAAACGCTTGGGCGTTAATTAGTTTGATTGGCCAAAATATTACTTTATTCTGGCCAATGAAAGGAATTGATGCTCAAGTGCTTAATGCCATCAAATATATCCTTGAGAACAACATTATGCATGCATGAATGTGTAAATCACCAGCTACAATTTCAAAAAACTTTATATGTGAATACAACAAAGTGCATTGAAAAGTGCATTAAAAATGACATGAAGTGCATCGGCAACTTAGTGAATACAAAGAGTCCCAAACAAAGTGTCCTGTGCTTATTTTATCAATACAAGGAAACCCAGGAAGTGACGTCATCCCACTACATACACCCAAAAGTGAGAGGTACACCCAAAAGTCCTCAGGAGAAAGCAAAGCTTGCACTGTGGGTTGAACCGTGAGTGAGGGATTTTGTGTTTTTAATGGATGGATTTTACTAAATAGAACGTTTTACACTATATGAGCTTTTCCGTTTTTTGGTGACACTCATTATTATTATTATTATTATTATACAGGTTTTATATAGCGCCAACAGTTTGCGCAGCGCTTAACAAAATAAAGGCAGACCTTACAGTTACATTACAATTTGGTACAAGAGGAATCAGAGGGCCCTGATCAATAGAGCTTACAATCTAAAAGGGGAGGGTCAATTGATACAAAAGGTAATAGCTGTGGGGGATGAGCTGATAGAGGAAGTAAAACAGTGTTAGTTAGAAGCAGGATAGGCTTCTTTAAAGATAAGAGTTTTCAGGGATCGTTTAAAGATGAATAGATTAGGGGACAATCTGACAGATTGGGGTAGGGAGTTCCAAAGGATGGGAGAAGCTCTGGAGAAATCCTGGAGGCGAGCATGGGAGGAGGTGACAAGGGAGCTAGAGAGCAGGAGGTCTTGGGAGGACCGAAGAGAGCGGCTTGGTTGGTATTTTGGGACTAGGTTAGTGATATAGCTGGTGGCAGAGTTGTGGATGGTAGTGATGAGCCGAACACCCCCGGGTTCGGTTCGCACCAGAACCCGCGAACGGACCGAAAGTTCGTACGAACATTAGAACCCTATTAAATACAATGGATGCGAACGTTCGAATTCTAAAGTGCTAATTATAACAACTATTATGCATGTTATTGTCCTAAAAAGGGTTTGGGAACCCGGGTTGTGCACCAGGGGACATGTATCAATGCAAAAAGAAGTTTTAAAAACGGTCGTTTTTCGGGAGCAGTCATTTTAATGATGCATAAAGTGAAAAAAAAAAAGTCAAATATTCCTTTAAATATCGTACCTGGGGGGTGTCTAAAGTATGCCTGTGAAGTGCCACGTGTTTCCCGTGTTTAGAACTGTCCCTGCACAAAATGACACTTCTAAAGGAAAAAAAAGCCATTTAAAACTGCTTGCGGCTTTAATGTAATGTCTGGTCCCGGTAATATGGATGAAAATCTTTAAGAAAAATGGCATAGCTACCCCATGACCCCCCCCCCCCACCCCAGCCCATTACCAGCCCCTTTGGGTCTTGTATGGATATTAAGGGGAACCCCGCACATAAAATAAAAAAGGCCCTATATACTCTGAACAGCCGTATACAGGCGGTGCATACAAGACAGGGACTGTAGGTTTGTTCTTATGTAGAATCTGTTTGTAATTTTGAACAGGTACATTGTTGAAGTGTAGCTCCAGACCAAAAATCTATTTTTAAACTTTTTGGAAAACATAGGTAAGGGTTATCACCCCTGTAACATTTGTTTTGCTGTCTGTGCCCCTGTTCAGAACATTTCACCTCACTTTCCGTCCCAATGACAACTGTTTTTGAAATGTGGTGTTTTTCTTGAAACAAGGATTGCTGATAAAACATCAGTACAGAGGAGACACCTTTCTCCCATATTTATTCTTACAGGAGAGAATTTTCCTTCCTAGTGGTAGATTTCCTCTCACATCCTGTTGTCTTCTTGCGTTTGCAAGTAGGAGTCGTTTGTAAGTTGGATGTTTGAAAGTAGGGACCTGCCGTATATACTCTGCAGAAATAGGCCCCTTAGTTGTTGGTGTTGGCACAACACTGTAAGCACTCACAGTTACTCTTGGTTGGTGCTGGAACGCCCTGCTGTCAACTATTATATCAGGAATTTTAATTACATATAATTGTTGAACAGTGGTAGTAAAAATTGGGCCTTTGATGGTGGTGCTGGTGCCACAACACTGTAAGCCCTGACAGTTACTCTTGGTGGGTGCAGCAATGGGCCCTGCTGTGAATTATTAGATCAAGAATTGTAATTGCATGCCCCTGTTGAACAGGGGCTGAAAAATTGGGCCTTTCGTGGTGGTGGTGGTGGTGGCGTTGCCACAACACTGTAAGCCCTCAGAGTTACTCTTGGTGGGTGCAGCAATGGGCCCTGCTGTGAATTATTAGATCAAGAATTGTAATTGCATGCCCCTGTTGAACAGGGGCTGAAAAAATGGGCCTTTCGTGGTGGTGGTGGTGGTGGTGGTGTTGCCACAACACTGTAAGCCCTCAGAGTTACTCTTGGTGGGTGCAGCAATGGGCCCTGCTGTGAATTATTAGATCAAGAATTGTAATTACATGCCCCTTTTGAACAGGGGCTGAAAAATTGGGCCTTTCGTGGTGGTGGTGGCGTTGCCACAACACTTTAAGCCCTCAGAGTTACTCTTGGTGGGTGCAGCAATGGGCCCTGCTGTGAATTATTAGATCAAGAATTGTAATTGCATGCCCCTGTTGAACAGGGGCTGAAAAATTGGGCCTTAGGCACTGGTGGCACAACACTACAACCCCTCACAGATACTGTACTTGGAGCACAGCAATGAGCCCTGTTGCAAAGTATTGCTTCAAAAATTGTAATGACACACCCCTGTTAAACAGGGGCTGAAAAATTGGGCCTTAGGCACTGGTGCCACAACACTCCAACCCCTCACAGATACTGTACTTGGAGCACAGCAATGAGCCCTATGGCAAATTATTGCTAAAAAAATTGTAATTACACGCCCCTGTAAAACAGGGGCTGAAAAATTGGGCCTTAGCCACTGGTGGCGGCACCCATAAACAAAAATGATCTTCCAAGCTATCATCATCAATCGTATCATTGAGGACTCGGAGGAGGAGGATAGCCAGTCAACATAACAGCACAGGCACTCAGCATCAGCATTAGTCTTGAAGGGATGTGACATGTTAAAATCAATTAGTCTGTTATATCAGCATCAGGTGTGTGGTAGCTGGTGGTGATCCAAAACTGGTTCATCTTGATGAAAGTCAGTCGATCAACCGAGTCGGTGGACAGGCTCACCCTGTGATCCGTGACAAATCCTCCAGCAGCACTGAATGTGCGTTCCGAAAGAACGCTGGATGCAGGACAGGCCAGTAGCTCAATTGCATACTGTGCAAGCTCTGGCCAGTGATCCATCCTCAAGACCCAGTAAGCCAGAGGATTTTCGGTGGGGAAGGTGTCCAAGTCTGACCTTGCCCCTAGATATTCCTGCACCATGTTTATCAGACGCTGGCGATGGTTGCTGGAACCGATCATACTTTGGGGCTGCGGACTAAAGAATTGTCTGAACGCATCGGTCAGACGGCCACCTTCCCCACCGCTCCTTCTTTGACTGGCCGAAGCCTCAGCAACTCGTTGTCCAGGACCAGGAGTTTGTAACCTCCCAGTCTCTGGGAACGCGTTGCACAGACCTTTCTGCAAGGCCTCCCGGAGTTGTCTCATCCTCTGCTCCCTCTGCGACGGTAACATAAGGTCCGCAACCTTACCCTTGTACCGTGGATCAAGGAGAGTGGCCAGCCAGTAATGGTCCCTCTCCTTGATCCGAAGAATACGAGGATCCTTCCGCAGACTTTGCAGGATCAGGGAGGCCATGCAGCGTAGGTTTGCTGAGGCATTCGCTCCGGAGTCCTCTGGGTCACTAAGGACGACATGATCCGCAGCCACCTCCTCCCAGCCACGTACAAGTTCACTGGTTTCTTGGGACTGTAAATCATCCCTAAAAGACTGCTGCTGATGATGCTGAGTGCCAGCCTCCACCTCCATGCTGACACAATCCTCCTCCTCCTCCTCCTCCTCTTCCTGTGCGATGGGTGGGACAGAAGGAACACTGTCTGGGTAAAGGGGGCCTTGAGAGGCAAGGAAGTCCTCCTCTTCCTGCCTCTGTTCTGCCTCAAGTGCCCTGTCCATTATTCCACGCAGCATGTGCTCCAACAGGTGGACAAGAGGTACAGTGTCACTGATGCATGCACTGTCACTGCTCACCATCCTCGTGGCCTCCTCAAATGGTGCCAGGACAGTGCATGCATCCCTGATCATGCCCCACTGGCGTGGAGAAAAAAAACCAAGCTCCCCTGACCCTGTCCTGGTGCCGTAGTCGCACAGGTACTCATTGATGGCCCTCTGCTGCGTGTGCAGCCGCTGCAGCATGGCCAACGTTGAGTTCCACCTGGTGGGCATGTCACATATAAGGCGGTTCTTGGGCAGGTTCAACTCCTTTTGCAGCTCAGCCAGGCGAGCACTGGCATTATAAGATCTGCGGAAATGCACACAGACTTTCCTGGCCTGCCTCAGGACATCCTGTAAGCCCGGGTACCTGCCCAAGAACCGCTGCACCACCAGGTTAAGGATGTGAGCCACACAGGGCACATGGGTCAGTTGTCCCTGTCGGAGGGCGGAGAGGAGGTTGGTGCCATTGTCGCAAACCACCATTCCTGGCTTAAGCTGGCGTGGCGTCAACCACCTCTCGGCCTGGCCCTGCAGAGCAGACAGGACCTCTGCCCCAGTGTGGCTTCTGTCCCCCAAACACACCAGCGCAAGCACGGCATGGCATCTTTTTGCCTGCGTACTTGCGTAGCCCCTTGAACGCCTACGGAGCACCGCTGGTTCCGAGGACAAACCACAGGAAGAGGCCATGGAGGAAGAAGAAGAGGAGGGGGTGGAGGACAGAGGTGTGTCACAACCAGTAGTAGCATTTTGGAGGCGTGGCGGTGGAACAACCTCCAACACTACTGCACCTTGTCCTGCATCCTTCCCAGCTGCCAAAAGAGTGACCCAATGGGCCGTGAAAGAAAGGTAACGTCCCTGTCCATGCCTGCTGGACCATGAGTCAGCGGTAATATGCACCTTACCGCTGACCGCCCTGTCCAGCGAGGCCAAGACATTGCCTTCCACATGCCGGTAGAGAGCCGGAATAGCCTTCCGTGAGAAAAAGTGGCGTTTGGGAACCTGCCACTGAGGAACCGCACATTGCACAAACTCACGGAAGGGGGCCGAGTCTACCAACTGAAAAGGCAGCAGTTGAAGCGCTAGCAATTTAGCCAAGCTAGCATTCAACCGCTGGGCATGTGGATGGCTGGGAGTGAACTTCTTTCGACGGTCCAGCAGCTGGGGCAGGGAAATTTGCCTGCTAGAATCGGACGTCGGTGTACTGCTAGCAGAGTGGCCGCAAGTACTTGGCTGTGACACAGGCTAATTCTACACCTTCATTCCTCTCAGTGCATGTTCCAGAGAGGACTGAAGTTATAGTGGGGTTGGAGATCCCAGCTGATGCGGTGCAAGGAGAGGTCCGCTTTGTTCTTTGGTGTGGGTCTTTGAGGTAGGCTTGCCAACGAGCTGCATGGCAGGTCAACATATGTCTGGTCAGGCATGTGGTACCCAAGCGGCTGATGTTTTGGCCACGCGATATACGCTTGAGACATATGTTGCAAACAGCAGCTGTGCGATCTGATGCACTAGCCTCAAAAAAGGCCCACACCAAAGAACTTTTTGAATGACGGGCAGAGGCAGCGCCCTGCACAGGCGGAGCTCTGCGGTGTGATTCCGTCGGTGTACTGCCCTTACGCTGGCCACCAAAGGGCATCCTGCCTCGTTGGAGATGTGCCTCCTCCTCATCCTCCTCCTCTCTCCTATTAGGCACCCACGTGGAGTCAGTGACCTCATCATCACCTCCCTCCTCATCACTGGAGCCAATCTGGCAGTATGCTGCAGCTGCTGGAACATGACTGCCAGATTGGTGTCCTTCTTGAGCATCCCCTCTGTCTGCTCTCACGCTACTGCCTTCCTCTAGCTGGGTTTCATCATCAGACCCTTCGAAACGCTGGGCATCCTCCTGGAGCATGTACCCAACACTGTGCTCAAACAGTTCGGGGGACTCCTCAGGAGGAGGACATGGTGGGTCTAGGGAAGGAGTGACTGATGATGAGTCTGACATTGATACCAGGGAAGAGGACGCTTTGGCAGCTGCTTTTCCAGTACCCTGAGCCTGGGTGAGAGAGGATGAGGAGGAGGAGGAGGGCTTGGTCATCCACTCTACCAAGTCTTTGGCATGATGTGGCTCAACATGTCCAGCTGCCGAAAAGAAGGACAAGCGTGTCCCATGGCCATGTGCTGATGACAATGCACCGCGTCCACGACCAGCACTGTTGCCCCCAGACACAGAGCCTGCTTGCCCTCTTTTATTGCCTCCTGACTGTCTGCCTCTCCTTGTTTGCCTTCCAGACATTCTAATAGATGGCCTGCAGGGAGATGGGAAAAAAGCAATAAGGGCTACCTTCAGGTGTCCTTCTCTGTCCCTTTACTTAAGGATTTCTAAATATGGTTGAGGATGATTGCTTTTGCACAGAATAGCACAACGACAATTTCCCTGACTGTCCAAAAAAACAAGGATTTCAAAGATGGTTGATGAGGAATGCTTTAGCACACTATAGCACAAGGAGAATTCCCTCACTGTCCTTCCCTGTCCCTAGAAACAAGGATTCGCACAGTAAAACACACTGACACTCTCCCTACCTATAGTTTTCTGTCCCTAGAAAAAATGTTTTTTTAAAGCACACTATAGCACAAGGAGAATTCCCTCACTGTCCTTCCCTGTCCCTAGAAACAAGGATTCGCACAGTAAAACACACTGACACTCTCCCTACCTATAGTTTTCTGTCCCTAGAAAAAATGTTTTTTTAAAGCACACTATAGCACAAGGAGAATTCCCTCACTGTCCTTCCCTGTCCCTAGAAACAAGGATTCGCACAGTAAAACACACTGACACTCTCCCTACCTATAGTTTTCTGTCCCTAGAAAAAATGTTTTTTTAAAGCACACTATAGCACAAGGAGAATTCCCTCACTGTCCTTCCCTGTCCCTAGAAACAAGGATTCGCACAGTAAAAGACACTGACACTCTCCCTACCTATAGTTTTCTGTCCCTAGAAAAAATGTTTTTTTAAAGCACACTATAGCACAAGGAGAATTTCACTCACTTTCCTTCTTTGTCCCTAGAAACAAGGATTATCACAGTGAAAGAAACTGACACTCTTCCTTCCTATAGTTTTCTGTCCCTAGAAAAAATGTTTTTTTAAAGCACACTATAGCACAAGGAGACTTCCCTCACTGTCCTTCCCTGTCCCTAGAAACAAGGATTCGCACAGTAAAAGACACTGACACTCTCCCTACCTATAGTTTTCTGTCCCTAGAAAAAATGTTTTTTTAAAGCACACTATAGCACAAGGAGAATTTCACTCACTTTCCTTCTTTGTCCCTAGAAACAAGGATTATCACAGTGAAAGAAACTGACACTCTCCCTACCTATAGTTTTCTGTCCCTAGAAAAAATGTTTTTTTAAAGCACACTATAGCACAAGGAGAATTCCCTCACTGTCCTTCCCTGTCCCTAGAAACAAGGATTCGCACAGTAAAACACACTGACACTCTCCCTACCTATAGTTTTCTGTCCCTAGAAAAAATGTTTTTTTAAAGCACACTATAGCACAAGGAGAATTTCACTCACTTTCCTTCTTTGTCCCTAGAAACAAGGATTATCACAGTGAAAGAAACTGACACTCTTCCTTCCTATAGTTTTCTGTCCCTAGAAAAAATGTTTTTTTAAAGCACACTATAGCACAAGGAGAATTCCCTCACTGTCCTTCCCTGTCCCTAGAAACAAGGATTCGCACAGTAAAACACACTGACACTCTCCCTACCTATAGTTTTCTGTCCCTAGAAAAAATGTTTTTTTAAAGCACACTATAGCACAAGGAGAATTTCACTCACTTTCCTTCTTTGTCCCTAGAAACAAGGATTATCACAGTGAAAGAAACTGACACTCTTCCTTCCTATAGTTTTCTGTCCCTAGAAAAAATGTTTTTTTAAAGCACACTATAGCACAAGGAGAATTCCCTCACTGTCCTTCCCTGTCCCTAGAAACAAGGATTCGCACAGTAAAACACACTGACACTCTCCCTACCTATAGTTTTCTGTCCCTAGAAAAAATGTTTTTTTAAAGCACACTATAGCACAAGGAGAATTTCACTCACTTTCCTTCTTTGTCCCTAGAAACAAGGATTATCACAGTGAAAGAAACTGACACTCTTCCTTCCTATAGTTTTCTGTCCCTAGAAAAAATGTTTTTTTAAAGCACACTATAGCACAAGGAGAATTCCCTCACTGTCCTTCCCTGTCCCTAGAAACAAGGATTCTCACAGTAAAAGACACTGACACTCTCCCTACCTATAGTTTTCTGTCCCTAGAAAAAATGTTTTTTTAAAGCACACTATAGCACAAGGAGAATTTCACTCACTTTCCTTCTTTGTCCCTAGAAACAAGGATTATCACAGTGAAAGAAACTGACACTCTTCCTTCCTATAGTTTTCTGTCCCTAGAAAAAATGTTTTTTTAAAGCACACTATAGCACAAGGAGAATTCCCTCACTGTCCTTCCCTGTCCCTAGAAACAAGGATTCGCACAGTAAAACACACTGACACTCTCCCTACCTATAGTTTTCTGTCCCTAGAAAAAATGTTTTTTTAAAGCACACTATAGCACAAGGAGAATTCCCTCACTGTCCTTCCCTGTCCCTAGAAACAAGGATTCGCACAGTAAAACACACTGACACTCTCCCTACCTATAGTTTTCTGTCCCTAGAAAAAATGTTTTTTTAAAGCACACTATAGCACAAGGAGAATTTCACTCACTTTCCTTCTTTGTCCCTAGAAACAAGGATTATCACAGTGAAAGAAACTGACACTCTTCCTTCCTATAGTTTTCTGTCCCTAGAAAAAATGTTTTTTTAAAGCACACTATAGCACAAGGAGAATTCCCTCACTGTCCTTCCCTGTCCCTAGAAACAAGGATTCTCACAGTAAAAGACACTGACACTCTCCCTACCTATAGTTTTCTGTCCCTAGAAAAAATGTTTTTTTAAAGCACACTATAGCACAAGGAGAATTTCACTCACTTTCCTTCTTTGTCCCTAGAAACAAGGATTATCACAGTGAAAGAAACTGACACTCTTCCTTCCTATAGTTTTCTGTCCCTAGAAAAAATGTTTTTTTAAAGCACACTATAGCACAAGGAGAATTCCCTCACTGTCCTTCCCTGTCCCTAGAAACAAGGATTCGCACAGTAAAACACACTGACACTCTCCCTACCTATAGTTTTCTGTCCCTAGAAAAAATGTTTTTTTAAAGCACACTATAGCACAAGGAGAATTCCCTCACTGTCCTTCCCTGTCCCTAGAAACAAGGATTCGCACAGTAAAAGACACTGACACTCTCCCTACCTATAGTTTTCTGTCCCTAGAAAAAATGTTTTTTTAAAGCACACTATAGCACAAGGAGAATTTCACTCACTTTCCTTCTTTGTCCCTAGAAACAAGGATTATCACAGTGAAAGAAACTGACACTCTTCCTTCCTATAGTTTTCTGTCCCTAGAAAAAATGTTTTTTTAAAGCACACTATAGCACAAGGAGAATTCCCTCACTGTCCTTCCCTGTCCCTAGAAACAAGGATTCGCACAGTAAAAGACACTGACACTCTCCCTACCTATAGTTTTCTGTCCCTAGAAAAAATGTTTTTTTAAAGCACACTATAGCACAAGGAGAATTTCACTCACTTTCCTTCTTTGTCCCTAGAAACAAGGATTATCACAGTGAAAGAAACTGACACTCTCCCTACCTATAGTTTTCTGTCCCTAGAAAAAATGTTTTTTTAAAGCACACTATAGCACAAGGAGAATTCCCTCACTGTCCTTCCCTGTCCCTAGAAACAAGGATTCGCACAGTAAAACACACTGACACTCTCCCTACCTATAGTTTTCTGTCCCTAGAAAAAATGTTTTTTTAAAGCACACTATAGCACAAGGAGAATTTCACTCACTTTCCTTCTTTGTCCCTAGAAACAAGGATTATCACAGTGAAAGAAACTGACACTCTTCCTTCCTATAGTTTTCTGTCCCTAGAAAAAATGTTTTTTTAAAGCACACTATAGCACAAGGAGAATTCCCTCACTGTCCTTCCCTGTCCCTAGAAACAAGGATTCGCACAGTAAAACACACTGACACTCTCCCTACCTATAGTTTTCTGTCCCTAGAAAAAATGTTTTTTTAAAGCACACTATAGCACAAGGAGAATTTCACTCACTTTCCTTCTTTGTCCCTAGAAACAAGGATTATCACAGTGAAAGAAACTGACACTCTTCCTTCCTATAGTTTTCTGTCCCTAGAAAAAATGTTTTTTTAAAGCACACTATAGCACAAGGAGAATTCCCTCACTGTCCTTCCCTGTCCCTAGAAACAAGGATTCGCACAGTAAAACACACTGACACTCTCCCTACCTATAGTTTTCTGTCCCTAGAAAAAATGTTTTTTTAAAGCACACTATAGCACAAGGAGAATTTCACTCACTTTCCTTCTTTGTCCCTAGAAACAAGGATTATCACAGTGAAAGAAACTGACACTCTTCCTTCCTATAGTTTTCTGTCCCTAGAAAAAATGTTTTTTTAAAGCACACTATAGCACAAGGAGAATTCCCTCACTGTCCTTCCCTGTCCCTAGAAACAAGGATTCTCACAGTAAAAGACACTGACACTCTCCCTACCTATAGTTTTCTGTCCCTAGAAAAAATGTTTTTTTAAAGCACACTATAGCACAAGGAGAATTTCACTCACTTTCCTTCTTTGTCCCTAGAAACAAGGATTATCACAGTGAAAGAAACTGACACTCTTCCTTCCTATAGTTTTCTGTCCCTAGAAAAAATGTTTTTTTAAAGCACACTATAGCACAAGGAGAATTCCCTCACTGTCCTTCCCTGTCCCTAGAAACAAGGATTCGCACAGTAAAACACACTGACACTCTCCCTACCTATAGTTTTCTGTCCCTAGAAAAAATGTTTTTTTAAAGCACACTATAGCACAAGGAGAATTCCCTCACTGTCCTTCCCTGTCCCTAGAAACAAGGATTCGCACAGTAAAACACACTGACACTCTCCCTACCTATTGTTTTCTGTCCCTAGAAAAAATGTTTTTTTAAAGCACACTATAGCACAAGGAGAATTTCACTCACTTTCCTTCTTTGTCCCTAGAAACAAGGATTATCACAGTGAAAGAAACTGACACTCTTCCTTCCTATAGTTTTCTGTCCCTAGAAAAAATGTTTTTTTAAAGCACACTATAGCACAAGGAGAATTCCCTCACTGTCCTTCCCTGTCCCTAGAAACAAGGATTCGCACAGTAAAACACACTGACACTCTCCCTACCTATAGTTTTCTGTCCCTAGAAAAAATGTTTTTTTAAAGCACACTATAGCACAAGGAGAATTCCCTCACTGTCCTTCCCTGTCCCTAGAAACAAGGATTCGCACAGTAAAAGACACTGACACTCTCCCTACCTATAGTTTTCTGTCCCTAGAAAAAATGTTTTTTTAAAGCACACTATAGCACAAGGAGAATTTCACTCACTTTCCTTCTTTGCCCCTAGAAACAAGGATTATCACAGTGAAAGAAACTGACACTCTTCCTACCTATAGTTTTCTGTCCCTAGAAAAAAATGTTTTTTTAAAGCACACTATAGCACAAGGAGAATTCCCTCACTGTCCTTCCCTGTCCCTAGAAACAAGGATTCGCACAGTAAAAGACACTGACACTCTCCCTACCTATAGTTTTCTGTCCCTAGAAAAAATGTTTTTTTAAAGCACACTATAGCACAAGGAGAATTTCACTCACTTTCCTTCTTTGTCCCTAGAAACAAGGATTATCACAGTGAAAGAAACTGACACTCTTCCTTCCTATAGTTTTCTGTCCCTAGAAAAAATGTTTTTTTAAAGCACACTATAGCACAAGGAGAATTCCCTCACTGTCCTTCCCTGTCCCTAGAAACAAGGATTCGCACAGTAAAACACACTGACACTCTCCCTACCTATAGTTTTCTGTCCCTAGAAAAAATGTTTTTTTAAAGCACACTATAGCACAAGGAGAATTCCCTCACTGTCCTTCCCTGTCCCTAGAAACAAGGATTCGCACAGTAAAACACACTGACACTCTCCCTACCTATAGTTTTCTGTCCCTAGAAAAAATGTTTTTTTAAAGCACACTATAGCACAAGGAGAATTTCACTCACTTTCCTTCTTTGTCCCTAGAAACAAGGATTATCACAGTGAAAGAAACTGACACTCTTCCTTCCTATAGTTTTCTGTCCCTAGAAAAAATGTTTTTTTAAAGCACACTATAGCACAAGGAGAATTCCCTCACTGTCCTTCCCTGTCCCTAGAAACAAGGATTCTCACAGTAAAAGACACTGACACTCTCCCTACCTATAGTTTTCTGTCCCTAGAAAAAATGTTTTTTTAAAGCACACTATAGCACAAGGAGAATTTCACTCACTTTCCTTCTTTGTCCCTAGAAACAAGGATTATCACAGTGAAAGAAACTGACACTCTTCCTTCCTATAGTTTTCTGTCCCTAGAAAAAATGTTTTTTTAAAGCACACTATAGAACAAGGAGAATTCCCTCACTGTCCTTCCCTGTCCCTAGAAACAAGGATTCGCACAGTAAAACACACTGACACTCTCCCTACCTATAGTTTTCTGTCCCTAGAAAAAATGTTTTTTTAAAGCACACTATAGCACAAGGAGAATTCCCTCACTGTCCTTCCCTGTCCCTAGAAACAAGGATTCGCACAGTAAAAGACACTGACACTCTCCCTACCTATAGTTTTCTGTCCCTAGAAAAAATGTTTTTTTAAAGCACACTATAGCACAAGGAGAATTTCACTCACTTTCCTTCTTTGTCCCTAGAAACAAGGATTATCACAGTGAAAGAAACTGACACTCTTCCTTCCTATAGTTTTCTGTCCCTAGAAAAAATGTTTTTTTAAAGCACACTATAGCACAAGGAGAATTCCCTCACTGTCCTTCCCTGTCCCTAGAAACAAGGATTCGCACAGTAAAAGACACTGACACTCTCCCTACCTATAGTTTTCTGTCCCTAGAAAAAATGTTTTTTTAAAGCACACTATAGCACAAGGAGAATTTCACTCACTTTCCTTCTTTGTCCCTAGAAACAAGGATTATCACAGTGAAAGAAACTGACACTCTCCCTACCTATAGTTTTCTGTCCCTAGAAAAAATGTTTTTTTAAAGCACACTATAGCACAAGGAGAATTCCCTCACTGTCCTTCCCTGTCCCTAGAAACAAGGATTCGCACAGTAAAAGACACTGACACTCTCCCTACCTATAGTTTTCTGTCCCTAGAAAAAATGTTTTTTTAAAGCACACTATAGCACAAGGAGAATTTCACTCACTTTCCTTCTTTGTCCCTAGAAACAAGGATTATCACAGTGAAAGAAACTGACACTCTTCCTTCCTATAGTTTTCTGTCCCTAGAAAAAATGTTTTTTTAAAGCACACTATAGCACAAGGAGAATTCCCTCACTGTCCTTCCCTGTCCCTAGAAACAAGGATTCGCACAGTAAAACACACTGACACTCTCCCTACCTATAGTTTTCTGTCCCTAGAAAAAATGTTTTTTTAAAGCACACTATAGCACAAGGAGAATTTCACTCACTTTCCTTCTTTGTCCCTAGAAACAAGGATTATCACAGTGAAAGAAACTGACACTCTTCCTTCCTATAGTTTTCTGTCCCTAGAAAAAATGTTTTTTTAAAGCACACTATAGCACAAGGAGAATTCCCTCACTGTCCTTCCCTGTCCCTAGAAACAAGGATTCGCACAGTAAAACACACTGACACTCTCCCTACCTATAGTTTTCTGTCCCTAGAAAAAATGTTTTTTTAAAGCACACTATAGCACAAGGAGAATTTCACTCACTTTCCTTCTTTGTCCCTAGAAACAAGGATTATCACAGTGAAAGAAACTGACACTCTTCCTTCCTATAGTTTTCTGTCCCTAGAAAAAATGTTTTTTTAAAGCACACTATAGCACAAGGAGAATTCCCTCACTGTCCTTCCCTGTCCCTAGAAACAAGGATTCTCACAGTAAAAGACACTGACACTCTCCCTACCTATAGTTTTCTGTCCCTAGAAAAAATGTTTTTTTAAAGCACACTATAGCACAAGGAGAATTTCACTCACTTTCCTTCTTTGTCCCTAGAAACAAGGATTATCACAGTGAAAGAAACTGACACTCTTCCTTCCTATAGTTTTCTGTCCCTAGAAAAAATGTTTTTTTAAAGCACACTATAGCACAAGGAGAATTCCCTCACTGTCCTTCCCTGTCCCTAGAAACAAGGATTCGCACAGTAAAACACACTGACACTCTCCCTACCTATAGTTTTCTGTCCCTAGAAAAAATGTTTTTTTAAAGCACACTATAGCACAAGGAGAATTCCCTCACTGTCCTTCCCTGTCCCTAGAAACAAGGATTCGCACAGTAAAACACACTGACACTCTCCCTACCTATTGTTTTCTGTCCCTAGAAAAAATGTTTTTTTAAAGCACACTATAGCACAAGGAGAATTTCACTCACTTTCCTTCTTTGTCCCTAGAAACAAGGATTATCACAGTGAAAGAAACTGACACTCTTCCTTCCTATAGTTTTCTGTCCCTAGAAAAAATGTTTTTTTAAAGCACACTATAGCACAAGGAGAATTCCCTCACTGTCCTTCCCTGTCCCTAGAAACAAGGATTCGCACAGTAAAACACACTGACACTCTCCCTACCTATAGTTTTCTGTCCCTAGAAAAAATGTTTTTTTAAAGCACACTATAGCACAAGGAGAATTCCCTCACTGTCCTTCCCTGTCCCTAGAAACAAGGATTCGCACAGTAAAAGACACTGACACTCTCCCTACCTATAGTTTTCTGTCCCTAGAAAAAATGTTTTTTTAAAGCACACTATAGCACAAGGAGAATTTCACTCACTTTCCTTCTTTGCCCCTAGAAACAAGGATTATCACAGTGAAAGAAACTGACACTCTTCCTACCTATAGTTTTCTGTCCCTAGAAAAAAATGTTTTTTTAAAGCACACTATAGCACAAGGAGAATTCCCTCACTGTCCTTCCCTGTCCCTAGAAACAAGGATTCGCACAGTAAAAGACACTGACACTCTCCCTACCTATAGTTTTCTGTCCCTAGAAAAAATGTTTTTTTAAAGCACACTATAGCACAAGGAGAATTTGACTCACTTTCCTTCTTTGTCCCTAGAAACAAGGATTATCACAGTGAAAGAAACTGACACTCTTCCTTCCTATAGTTTTCTGTCCCTAGAAAAAAATGTTTTTTTAAAGCACACTATAGCACAAGGAGAATTCCCTCACTGTCCTTCCCTGTCCCTAGAAACAAGGATTCGCACAGTAAAACACACTGACACTCTCCCTACCTATAGTTTTCTGTCCCTAGAAAAAATGTTTTTTTAAAGCACACTATAGCACAAGGAGAATTTCACTCACTTTCCTTCTTTGTCCCTAGAAACAAGGATTATCACAGTGAAAGAAACTGACACTCTTCCTTCCTATAGTTTTCTGTCCCTAGAAAAAATGTTTTTTTAAAGCACACTATAGCACAAGGAGAATTCCCTCACTGTCCTTCCCTGTCCCTAGAAACAAGGATTCTCACAGTAAAAGACACTGACACTCTCCCTACCTATAGTTTTCTGTCCCTAGAAAAAATGTTTTTTTAAAGCACACTATAGCACAAGGAGAATTTCACTCACTTTCCTTCTTTGTCCCTAGAAACAAGGATTATCACAGTGAAAGAAACTGACACTCTTCCTTCCTATAGTTTTCTGTCCCTAGAAAAAATGTTTTTTTAAAGCACACTATAGCACAAGGAGAATTCCCTCACTGTCCTTCCCTGTCCCTAGAAACAAGGATTCGCACAGTAAAACACACTGACACTCTCCCTACCTATAGTTTTCTGTCCCTAGAAAAAATGTTTTTTTAAAGCACACTATAGCACAAGGAGAATTCCCTCACTGTCCTTCCCTGTCCCTAGAAACAAGGATTCGCACAGTAAAACACACTGACACTCTCCCTACCTATTGTTTTCTGTCCCTAGAAAAAATGTTTTTTTAAAGCACACTATAGCACAAGGAGAATTTCACTCACTTTCCTTCTTTGTCCCTAGAAACAAGGATTATCACAGTGAAAGAAACTGACACTCTTCCTTCCTATAGTTTTCTGTCCCTAGAAAAAATGTTTTTTTAAAGCACACTATAGCACAAGGAGAATTCCCTCACTGTCCTTCCCTGTCCCTAGAAACAAGGATTCGCACAGTAAAACACACTGACACTCTCCCTACCTATAGTTTTCTGTCCCTAGAAAAAATGTTTTTTTAAAGCACACTATAGCACAAGGAGAATTCCCTCACTGTCCTTCCCTGTCCCTAGAAACAAGGATTCGCACAGTAAAAGACACTGACACTCTCCCTACCTATAGTTTTCTGTCCCTAGAAAAAATGTTTTTTTAAAGCACACTATAGCACAAGGAGAATTTCACTCACTTTCCTTCTTTGCCCCTAGAAACAAGGATTATCACAGTGAAAGAAACTGACACTCTTCCTACCTATAGTTTTCTGTCCCTAGAAAAAAATGTTTTTTTAAAGCACACTATAGCACAAGGAGAATTCCCTCACTGTCCTTCCCTGTCCCTAGAAACAAGGATTCGCACAGTAAAAGACACTGACACTCTCCCTACCTATAGTTTTCTGTCCCTAGAAAAAATGTTTTTTTAAAGCACACTATAGCACAAGGAGAATTTCACTCACTTTCCTTCTTTGTCCCTAGAAACAAGGATTATCACAGTGAAAGAAACTGACACTCTTCCTTCCTATAGTTTTCTGTCCCTAGAAAAAAATGTTTTTTTAAAGCACACTATAGCACAAGGAGAATTCCCTCACTGTCCTTCCCTGTCCCTAGAAACAAGGATTCGCACAGTAAAACACACTGACACTCTCCCTACCTATAGTTTTCTGTCCCTAGAAAAAATGTTTTTTTAAAGCACACTATAGCACAAGGAGAATTCCCTCACTGTCCTTCCCTGTCCCTAGAAACAAGGATTCGCACAGTAAAACACACTGACACTCTCCCTACCTATTGTTTTCTGTCCCTAGAAAAAATGTTTTTTTAAAGCACACTATAGCACAAGGAGAATTTCACTCACTTTCCTTCTTTGTCCCTAGAAAGAAGGATTATCACAGTGAAAGAAACTGACACTCTTCCTTCCTATAGTTTTCTGTCCCTAGAAAAAATGTTTTTTTAAAGCACACTATAGCACAAGGAGAATTCCCTCACTGTCCTTCCCTGTCCCTAGAAACAAGGATTCGCACAGTAAAACACACTGACACTCTCCCTACCTATAGTTTTCTGTCCCTAGAAAAAATGTTTTTTTAAAGCACACTATAGCACAAGGAGAATTCCCTCACTGTCCTTCCCTGTCCCTAGAAACAAGGATTCGCACAGTAAAAGACACTGACACTCTCCCTACCTATAGTTTTCTGTCCCTAGAAAAAATGTTTTTTTAAAGCACACTATAGCACAAGGAGAATTTCACTCACTTTCCTTCTTTGCCCCTAGAAACAAGGATTATCACAGTGAAAGAAACTGACACTCTTCCTACCTATAGTTTTCTGTCCCTAGAAAAAAATGTTTTTTTAAAGCACACTATAGCACAAGGAGAATTCCCTCACTGTCCTTCCCTGTCCCTAGAAACAAGGATTCGCACAGTAAAAGACACTGACACTCTCCCTACCTATAGTTTTCTGTCCCTAGAAAAAATGTTTTTTTAAAGCACACTATAGCACAAGGAGAATTTCACTCACTTTCCTTCTTTGTCCCTAGAAACAAGGATTATCACAGTGAAAGAAACTGACACTCTTCCTTCCTATAGTTTTCTGTCCCTAGAAAAAAATGTTTTTTTAAAGCACACTATAGCACAAGGAGAATTCCCTCACTGTCCTTCCCTGTCCCTAGAAACAAGGATTCGCACAGTAAAACACACTGACACTCTCCCTACCTATAGTTTTCTGTCCCTAGAAAAAATGTTTTTTTAAAGCACACTATAGCACAAGGAGAATTCCCTCACTGTCCTTCCCTGTCCCTAGAAACAAGGATTCGCACAGTAAAAGACACTGACACTCTCCCTACCTATAGTTTTCTGTCCCTAGAAAAAATGTTTTTTTAAAGCACACTATAGCACAAGGAGAATTTCACTCACTTTCCTTCTTTGTCCCTAGAAACAAGGATTATCACAGTGAAAGAAACTGACACTCTCCCTACCTATAGTTTTCTGTCCCTAGAAAAAATGTTTTTTTAAAGCACACTATAGCACAAGGAGAATTCCCTCACTGTCCTTCCCTGTCCCTAGAAACAAGGATTCGCACAGTAAAACACACTGACACTCTCCCTACCTATAGTTTTCTGTCCCTAGAAAAAATGTTTTTTTAAAGCACACTATAGCACAAGGAGAATTCCCTCACTGTCCTTCCCTGTCCCTAGAAACAAGGATTCGCACAGTAAAACACACTGACACTCTCCCTACCTATCCTTCTCTTTCCCTAAACTAAAGGAATCCAGGTTAAGCAAGAAAAAAATAAATGTCACTGTCCCTGCCTATGTTTCTCTTTCCCTGCTCCGGAACACACTACACTAGGCCGCCGTGCTGGCGGCCTTTTATAGTGTGGGGCGTGTACTAAACACCCTCAGAAATAATTGGCCACAGGCATCCTGCCTGTGGCCAATCATTGCTCTCCTCGCTGCCGGCGCTGTGATTGGCCAAGCATGCGGGGTCACAGTGCATGCTTGGCCAATCACAGCGCCTGGATGACACTGCGATGGCGTAGTGCATTGTGGGCCGTTCGCGTCACTCGAACAGCCGATGTTCGAGTCGAACGTATGTTCGACTCAAACACGAAGCTCATCCCTAGTGGATGGCTTTGTAAATTATTGTTAGTACTTTGAATTTTATTCGTTGGGTGAGTGGAAGCCAGTGGAGGGATTGTCAGAGAGGGGTGGAGGACACTGACTGTTTGGTAAGGTGGATACCTATGTGTAGAGCTAACTGAAAGGAGAGAGAGCAGTAGTAGTCCAGGACCTCTCCTCCCTTAAAGGGGAACAAGCACTTCATGACCCACATATAGAAAAAGGTTCATGGTTGTATGGTGAGCTTTCCTATGTGAAGGTGATGGCATGAGGGTGATCTTTTCACAGAACTTTGCACTTTGTAATACTCACATATTACATTTATTGCAATTGTAGCTGATGATTTCCACATTCATGCATGTATACACTGCACTGCTATCAAGGGTATATTTGATGGTATACAACTTTATTAAGTTGGATACAGCAGCTTTGCACCTCATTATTATTTAGTGTTTACAAATCTGTGGTGCAGATTATTTTTTGTAGTCATACAGGTACTAAATGAGCCTAGCATTAACAAACGTTTAGCCGCATTTACACTTATCAGTGTTTTTTCTACCACAATGCAGTTGCTCCTGGACCCACTGGGTGTGGTTTTTTTTTCTGCCTCTAAACTTCCAAATGGTAAGGACTTTCTGAATAAATAACTACTGTATGTCTACTTACACAGTATACATGGGCATGTGGATGCCATGCAAGCTTAGGAGTACAGTTACAGCTGCAAAGAAAACTTTTGTAAGAAAGCAAGGTCCAGTATCTACATGCAGTCATTATAACAAATGCTTTCACAGTTTGTAAATTGTTGCAAACAGGCAACTTATGTAAGAATCATTTGGCCTGAGAGGAAAGGAATAAAAAGATAGAGGGCTGAGTTGAGACCTGTGCCTAGAGCTGGGGTAAAACCTATTCCCTTGAATTCTTCCAGCTGAGGAATGCTACAGTCCAGACTCTCATCAAGGAGAAGTCTATCCTTAGATGTGATGGTTGTATTCGTTTTCTTTTTTAGGCTTTCTTTCCTTTACTTTCACCTTGTAATCCAGCCAGCAAGTCTGTTGTTTTTTCAACAAAACAAGCTGTTTTGCCCCTGTGTTCCTTCATCCAGAGTGGAGACACTATAATACAAGAGGTGTGTTACTAGCCAGATCACCGGGCTTATTACCTATTTTGGACTACTGGTTTTGGGTTTATTACCACTTTAAGGGTCAATTGCATGCAGTAAAAATATCAATAAACAACTTTACTCTCATGATCTTTAGTGGATTTAATCCTATGATCTGGGAGGAGGGCTGATATGACAAAATGCAGGGTGTGCCAGGAACCAGAGTGCTAATAGTGACACTATAGACATAAGTCACTGGAAGGCAGACTGTTGGAGAAAATAGATAAATCGTGTTCTCAGGAGACTAGCTGAGGTTGAAAAAGTAAATAAATAAATAAAGTCCATGTTTTTAAATAATCAACCCAGCAATTGTTCAACTAAAATCTGCAGCTTTTAAAACCAATGTTTTATTATTACGGTAAGTTGCTGGTGAAAAAAAAAAAAGATGATAAATAAATGTTCTTTTAATCCATTAACCACTTAACGACCGCCCACTGTATATATACGTCAGCAGAATGGCACGGACAGGCACAATCACGTACCTGTACGTGCCTGCCTTCGTATGGGTGGGGGGTCCCATCGGACCCCCCTCCGGTACAGTGAACGGCCGGGATCGCTTCGGGAGCGATCCGTGATGAGGGGGCCGCCATTCGTTTCTGGCCGCCCCCTCGCGATCGCTCCCGGCGAATGAAAAGCTTTCTTTGCCTGTGTAATGTTTACACAGGCAGGAGGAAGTGATGTCATCTCTCATGCGGCGCTCACATATACCGAGCGCCGCATGAGAGAAGACATCAGGTTAGTGCACTAAACAGCACACTGACACCAGGACACATAGGCACACGATCGCCCCCCCAGGCCCCCCAGACACCCCCAGATCACCCCCCAGCCCCCAGTCACAGTGTCACTGATTGCAGTGACCATTTATTTACTGATCACTGCAATCAGTGACATTTGTGACTGTAAAAGTGTCAGGTTTAGGTCCAGTGTAGCCCCCTAACCCCCCCTAATAAAGGTTTAACCCCTTGATCGCCCCCCAGGTAACCCTGTCACCGATGTCACTAAGCAATCGTTTTTTTGATCGCTGTCTTGGTGTCGGTGATGCCGATAGGTAGCCAGTTATTTTTTTTAGGTTCGCCGCAGGTTTTTATAGCGTCAGGTACCCCCATATATTACCTAATAAAGGTTTTAACCCCTTGATCGCCCCCCCCCCAGCTAACCCTTTCACCCCCTTTTGCCAGTGTCACCAAGCAATCGTTTTTCTGATTGCTGTCTTAGTGTCGGTGATGCCGATAGGTAGCCAGTTATTTTTTTTAGGTTTGCCGCAGGTTTTTATAGCGTCAGGTACCCCCATATATTACCTAATAAAGATTTAACCCCCTGATTGCCCCTAGTTAACCCTTTCACCAGTGATCACCATATAAGTGTTACGAGTGACGCTGGTTAGTTAGTTTGCTTTTTATAGTGTCAGGGCACCCGCCGTATATAACCCAATAAAGGTTTAACCCCCTGATCGCCCGGCGGGTGATATCAATTAGTTTTTAGTGTCAGAGAGGGTCTGCGTCGCCCCAGGCAGGGTCAGGTTAGTGCCAGGAAAGCTGACACCCACGCGTAAAGCATACACCTCCCTTAGTGGTATAGTATCTGAACAGATCAATATCTGATCTGATCAGATCTATACTAGCGTCCCCAGCAGTTTAGGGTTCCCAAAAACGCAGTGTTAGCGGGATCAGCCCAGATACCTGCTAGCACCTGCGTTTTGCCCCTCCGTCCAGCCCAGGCCACCCAAGTGCAGTATCGATCGATCACTGTCACTTACAAAACACAACACACATAACTGCCGCATTCGCAGAGACAGGCCTGATCCCTGAGACTCCAGTGCTGTAGGAGGTGATTTCACCACCACAGTTAAAAAAAAAAGAGCATATATGCCGAAGCAGGGGGGCAGCAGGGGCGGAGAAGCAATTTTGCTCATAATGCTGCGTACATACGGTCAAAATTCCGATGGAGGCTTGCCCGTGGAAAAGTCTGACCGTGTGTACGCGGCATAACTTTTGCGGGAGGATGCCCCCATGCTCTGGCATATATAAATGGTGCATGTATGCCCATCATTAGAAGTGGCTGAATGAAGGGAGATATTCTAATGGTGGGCATAACCACCGATCAATCTCTTTTTTTCGTTCAGCCAACAGGCTGCATGAAAAAAAAGATTACAATACATGTCCAACAAGGACCAGCAACGTACTGGAATGTTGCTGGACTTTGGTTATACCAGATTGATGCCTGCGGATTTAGGTATCATCTTGGTACCATTCTTTTCAGCCAGTGGCCGACTTTCATGTAAAAGCAATCCTAGTGGCTAATTAGCCTCTGGACTGCTTTTACAAGCAGTGGGAGGGAATGTCCCCCCCGGATATAAAAAGCGCCATTGGGAAATTGGGAAAGCATTTTATCACACCGATCTTGGTGTGGTCAGATGCTTTGAGGGCAGAGGAAAGATCTAGGGTCCAATAGACCCCAGTTTTTTCAAAAAAAGAGTACCTGTCACTACCTATTGCTATCATAGGGGATATTTACATTCCATGAGATAACAATAAAAATGATAAAAAAAATATATGGAAAGAACAGTTTAAAAATAAAATAAAAAAGCAAAATTAATAATAATAAAAAAAAAAAAAGCACCCCTGTCCCGCCCTGCTCTTGCGCAATGGAGAACGCAAGCGTTGGTCTGGTGTCATATGTAAACAGCAATTGCATCATGCATGTGAGGTATCACCGCGAAGGTCAGATTGAGGACAGGCATTTTAGCAGTAGACCTCCTCTGTAAATCTAACGTGGTACCCTGTAAAGGCTTTTAAAGGCTTTTAAAAATGTATGTAGTTTGTCGCCACTGCGCGTTTGTGCGAGATTTTAAAGCATGTCGTGTTTGGTATCTATGTACTTGGCCTAAGATCATCTTTTTTATTTCATCAAACATTTGGGCAATATAGTGTGTTTTAATGCATTAAAATAAAAAAAAGTGTATTTTTTCCCCAAAAAATGCGTTTGAAAAATCGCTGAGAAAATACTGTGTGGAAAAAAAAATGCAACACCCACCATTTTAATCTGTAGGGCCTTTGCTTTAAAAAAAATATATAATGTTTGGGGGTTCAACATAATTTTCTTGCAAAAAAAATAAATATGTTTTCATGTAAACAAAAAGTGTCAGAAAGGGCTTTGTCTTCAAGTGGTTAGAAGAGTGGATGTAAGCTTCCTAATGTTGTGTATAAAATGCCAGAACAGTTCAAACCCCCCCCAAATGACCCCATTTTGGAAAGCAGACACCCCAAGCTATATACTGAGAGGCATGTCGAGTCCATGGAATATTTTATATGTTGACACAAGTTGCGGAAAAAAGACAATTTATTTTTATTTTTTGTTGCACAAAGTTGTCACTAAATGATATATTGCTCAAACATGCCATGGGCATATGTGGAATTACACCCCAAAATACATTCAGTTGCTTCTCCTGAGTACGGGGATACCACATGTGTGAGACTTTTTGGGAGCCGCGTACGGGACCCCAAAAACCAAGCACTGCCTTCAGGCTTTCTAAGGGTATACATTTTTGATTTCACTCCTCACTGCCTATCACAGTTTCGGAGGCCATGGAATGCCCAGATGGCACAAACCCCCCCCCCCCCCCAAATGACCCCATTTTGGAAAGTAGACACCCCAAGCTATTTGCTGAGAGGTATGGTGAGTATTTTGCAGATCTCGCTTTTTGTCACAAAGTTTTGAAAATTAAATATATATATATATATATATATATTTTATTTCTTCATTTTCAAAAACAAATGAGAGCTGTAAAATACTCACCATGCCTCTCAGCAAATAGCTTGGCGTGTCTACTTTCCAAAATGAGGACATTTGGGGGGGGGGGGGGTTTGTGCTATTTTGGCATTTTATGGTCTTCGAAACTGTGATAGGTAGTGAGGAGTGAAATCAAAAATTTGTGCCCTTAGAAATCCTTAAGGCGGTGCTTGGTTTTCGGGGTCCCGTACGCAGCTAGGCTCCTAAAAAGTCCCACACATGTGGTATCCCCGTACTCACGAGAAGCAGCTAAATGTATTTTGGGGTGCAATTCCACATATAACCATGGCATGTGTGAGCAATATATCATTTAGTGACAACTTTTTGTAATTTCTTTTTTTTTTTTGTCATTATTCAATCACTTGGGACAAAAAAAATATTCAATGGGCTCAACATGCCTCTCAGCAATTTCCTTGGGGTGTCTACTTTCCAAAATGGGGTCATTTGGGGGGGTTTTGTACTGCCCTGCCATTTTAGCACCTCAAGAAATGAGATAGGCAGTCATAAATTAAAAGCTGTGTAAATTCCAGAAAATGTACCCTAGTTTGTAGACGCTATAACTTTTGTGCAAACCAATAAATATACGCTTATTGACATTTTTTTTACTAAAGACATGTGGCTGAATACATTTTGGCCTAAATGTATGACTAAAATTTAGTTTATTCGATTTTTCTTATAACAAAAAGTAGAAAATATCATTTTTTTTCAAAATTTTCAGTCTTTTTCCTTTTATATCAAAAAAAATTTGCTCAACAATAATGAGATGCACAAAATCAACAGTAATGTTTTGTCAGTTGCAGAAACACATGTTATAATACACAGTTTGTTGCAATTTATTGTAGCATGTATCAACACATAAGGCCAACTGTACTGCATTTCAAAATTGTATTTTTATTGGGTTTTAAAAGAACAAATATAATATTGTTACATATTGCACAATACACAGATATCGAAAAAATAATGATATCAGAAAAAAAAACTAAAGAAAAGGAGGTACAGATAAACAATGTCCATAAGTACAGAGCACAGGGGTGCTCAATACGGCATATCAAAGATATATAAAGTAAACAACTTGTAGGTAAGTAATAGAAATTCAAAACCAAAAGGCAATCATAAAAGTAAAAAAAAAGACAAAGATTTTTATGGAGGGTATATGGTAAGAAACAAAGGACTCAGGAAGGCACCAAATGGCATACATAGAAACAGGGGGGGAGGGAGGGGATACGATCAAAAACAATACAATGCTAATGAAATTTAAGATGTGGAAATTGGCATGGGGTCCCAATTTTCCGATCGATCCCAAGGTTCCCAAACTTTATCAAATTGGGGGAAGATATCATGTACAGAGGCCGTTAAATATTCCATCCTCCAAATCTCAGCCACCAGATGGAGAAATCTGGACCACGGAGGAGGTGTGTTAGGCAACCAGCATAATGGAATAAGCCTTTTGGCAGCTAACAAAATATAAGAGATAAGCCAATTGACTTTTTTGGTTATGCCTGAAAAAGGAAGACCCAACAAATAATTTAAGGGATCGAGCGGGAAGGACACATCCACCACCTTCTGTATTAGTAGGCTCACATCATGCCAAAAGGGTTGGATCATAGAACATTGCCAGAAAATATGAAATAAGGAACCTGTGTCAGTCCCACAGCGCCAGCAGCGCGACGAGACTGAGGAATCATATTTGTGAATTACATCAGGTGTTTTATACCAAAACATGAGGATCTTAATGGATGTTTCCCTTTGGGTTACACATTTGGAGGACTTGAAAGTACTTGAAAGTAGAGGACAAATCCTATCCCATACCTGGACCTCATGTAGTGGTGCGTGGTCTCAGTAAGAGGGGTCGACCTGTGGAGGATACGGTGAATGGAGGATATTAAATGTAGTTGGTGAGGACCCTGTGCGCATAAATACTCAAAGGCGGTTGGTTTATCAAGAGTCAGGGTTGGAGACTTGGAGTGGAAGAAATGCCTAACCTGTAAATATTTCTCACGTAGAGTATCAAAAGTATGCAATCTCTGCGTGATAAGATGAACCAAATTCCGGAGCTGAAAAAGAGGGGAATTAAGCCATGGGAAAACCCTGCCCAGGGACATGGTATGACTGGGTAAACAGCACATTCACAAGGGGAGGGCAAGGTGAAGCAAGATGATAACCCTTGAGGCATTTACTCCAAATGGTTAAGGTGAAGGTCATTGGAGCAGTACATTGACGTTTGAAAATGGGACAACTGTACTGCATTTCAGTTCTTCATGAATGGCACTTCAACAGACTGTATGGTAGTGACAAATGCACAACTTTCAGCAGCACACTACATTATACATACCATGTTGTAAAAAAGGGTCATGTGAGCCTTATTGTCCAGCGCAGTTTTTTGGCGGCCCGTTCATAAAGAATAGGCTGCGTCAAAGCAAAGCACATAAACATGTTGATGCAACATGCCTTAATACACTGCAGTGAAATCCATAGGCGTGAAGCCACCCTCAGTCCTCCACATTTTACTCTGGTAGAAACTGAAGCTGGAGTCTAGCAGTTAAAGGGACTTTAAGCTTTTTTGTTTTAAATGGACAGATGCCCTTTAAGTTTCAAGAAATTGCAATATTTCTGCCAGTAATAGAAAAGAACAGTCCATCATACTACATGCTTCTCTAAGGGGGTGATAACTCTTTTATTTTTCCTGCTCTATGTTATTTGCATTGAACTATGCATTTAAGAGCATTCTTGGAAAAAAGAAAAGAAAACTAAACAACATTGCCCTCTTGACAGGCCACCTACTACTTTGTACAAGAGAAGAAATCCTGCTTGGCAGCTTGCCCTTGGCAATCTGTAATCTTTGCTTACTTGATTCGAGATGAATTGTAGATAATTCACATTGGGAAAGCCTTACTTCCTCCCCCTAACTAAAAAAATTGATTTTAATTCAGCAGAATGTTAGCTCAGCAGAGTGTGAAACCTGAATGTTCTAAGGTGACCTTGTATGTGTGTTATCAGTGATTTACATCCTCTCTGAACCGAGGAAATAAAGAAATGAAAAGTTACAGCTGCAGACCTTTTTTTGGATTTGTATAGAAAAAGTCAAATAATCATTGTCTTAAAGTTGAACTCTGGGCAATCAGTTAAATACATGACTGAAACACATACTCATGACGAGTTGTTTTACCTGAAAAAAAGGTGCACCAGACTAAGTGCAGTATGTGGGATGAAAAAAGGATTTTATTAAATTATCAGCCAAGTGGCTACTCACATGGTGCCTGTTAAAAACAAGCATATAACTCCAAAGAAGGTCCATGGTCACTGTGAGAATCCGGGGCTGGATCCACGATTGTGTCCCATCAGGCTGCAGCGGTGTAACAGCAGGGTAGTTGAGAAAGCCGGCCAGGTCCCTGTGTCGTGGGGAACAAACCAGCATGAAACGCACTCGGGAAAGTCCTGAACCGGAAGTGACGTTGGGACGTGTTAGACGGCGCGTTTCAAAGCATTCAAGATGCTTTGAAACGCGCCAGCCCGCTGGGACACAACCGTGGATCCAGCCCCGGATTCCTCCAGTGACCACGGACCTTTTTTGGAGTTTTAACAGACACTATGTGAGCAGCCATTTGGCTGACAATTTAATAAAATCCTATTTTCATTCCACATACTGCACTTACTCTGGCGCGCCTTGCTGTTTTTACTTTGTTTTCCAGAGACTGCTTCACTCCTAAGGGAGCTGCCACTAGTGCCGTTATAGTACCCAATTGGATCTATGAACTTAACCGGGACTCTTTTTACTAATTTACATTTTTTTTTATAGCTACTTATTCCTATTCAGGACTTTATGATTGTTATTGCACCATCTTTCCTTACTTGTCTGGTCACCCATTCTGTGAATAGGCAATTAAGGAAAAGTGGATACTGATATGATCATCATTTTGCATCTCCTAAGTTTAGCACACAGACCCATTTTTCTGCCTACCTTCACCCGCAGGAGCAAAGGCACACCATGCCACATGCCCGTATCCTCCTGGTATAAGAGGTTGAGCGGTGTTCTTGCAATTTTGGGTCCTGCAGCGAGTTACCTCCCCTCCATTGGTTCTCGTCCCTAGAATGTAGAGAAAAGCCTATTCTTCCCTGGAAAAAGACCAATGTCCAGACAGTAATTAAACTCCAACAACTGAGTTTATTTTCTTTTGCTTGAAATAACTTTGGGAGAAAGGTTGAAGACAGCAAATAGAATCTAGTAGGGAATTAGGTTCAGGCACGTGGCACCCTATTCTCCACTCAAGCCTGAGTGGGTATTGCTCACCCGGATAGATCCCTCTCACAGTTCTAGCAGCCGGAGTGAAGCACGAACATGACACTTAGTTTAAGCCCCCTTCACGGACAAGTTCAGGAGATCCTCTGCCACAGAATCCTTTGGTTCCTGAATTTAAAACATCCTAATGCCTGTAGATATTTAGAGACCATAGGTGCCAATGGGGCACACTACAAGAGATATATTGCAACTCACGAATCCTTCCCTCTGATAGGCAACCAGACCTCTCCGAGACTGCGACTTCCTTCACCGATCCATCGGACAGGTCCTCCCCCGATTTCCTCTGTTTCAGAGCGGCCCACCCTCCCTTGGGTTCCCTGGGACTCCAGTGCTTGGTTTTGTAGACCCAGTTGAAGGTGCTGGGCCTACCTGGAACTCTGTAGCCTCGGGCTAAAGGTGCCCGAGACTCCTCGACCAGTTCACGCACCCCCCGGCCAGCAGGGCCAAAGGGTACGACTTCGCCACCAGGGGTCCTCCTTGGAATCCCCCCGGCACACCACCCCAGATCATGGCGTCTGCCCTTTATGTACCCTCTCCCGGCATGCACAGCAGGCAGAACCCGCACGGCAGCCGAGAGAGGACACCCAATCACACCGCAACGCCACCCGTGGTTCTTCCCAAGACCTGGGCAACAGTGCCACCTGCAGGTCAAGGGGAACTATACTCCAGGCAACATTACAGCAGAGTAGAGTCCATACTAGGCAGAAATTTAAGAACCTGAGCTAAACTATTGCTCAGGCTACCCTTAAATTTAAAGCATAGCGACCCCAATTTTGGGGGTCTGCTACATAAGCATGCTGAAAACTTTGGCTGACGGCACTCAAGGTAAAGCAAGGGAGCTCTAAGTGCTGACTCTGCCTCCTGGTGTGAGTGCTACTGTACAGGGAATTCCAGGAGGCTGATTTAACCACTTGCTCTCCAAGCAAATTCTGACACTTCTCACATACATGTAAAACTCTGTGTTTTTTTTACTAGATAATTACTTTGAACCCCCAAACATTATATATTTACTGAAAGCAAAGGCTCTGGAGAGAAAAAAATGGTGGTTGTTGCAATTTTGAATGTCACATGGTATTTGCGCAGTGGTTTTTCAAACACAATTTTTTTGGAAAAAATTGACTTTAATAATTTCCGTGCACACAAACACAATATAATGCCCAATTGATTGGTAATATATAAAAGATAATGTTAGACCGAGTAAATACGGTAGATACCCAACATGTCTTTCTTGTAGTAAAAGTGTGAGGTACCAGATATCATAAGGAAGTATAAAAACACACCAGTGTTGGTGCTCAATATTTTTTTTTTGGGGGGGGCGGCAAACTAATGCAGGAGACGGGCGGGAATGCAGCTATACCCCACGTGAGACGGACGGGAATGCGGTGGCGATTAGAGGCCTCCTTACCTTAGGAAGTTAGTTACTCCTGTGGAGTGGCGACAAACTACGGTATTTCAAGATTATTTATACAAATCCTAATGCACTACTATGTGTGTCACAATTTTTTTTATAGGTGAATAATATGAGCCAAAAAATATATATGTGCAAGATTGCTGAACTGCTGCAACCACCGATATAGTGAACTCCAACCACAAAGACAATAGTATATATATTTTAAAAAAAAACGATGCGCTGTCCAAAATACACAGACACAGACCTTAAATCATCACAAACCTAAAAGATTTCCAGAAACACCAGTAAAAGTGTCATATATATAAATTTGCAGTGAAGTAACAATGCTACCATACACATAAGATCTTTAATACTCTTCCATAAAAAACATGTTGTATAGTAGTAAGACAAAAAAATAACTAACTGAAATGAAAAAAAAAAACCTTAGTGTGTAAATCAATTGATAGTGTGTGAGAAATATATAAAGTCTATCTGTAGAACAGCAACTGCATGTCAGGAAGCCATCACCAAACACCTCCGTGTGCAATGCCTGCTCACCTTAGATTTTAGCCCATTGCAGCTTATATATCACCTTTTGTATAAAAGTAATTTGGTGTGGTTCCACTCAAGTATTTACTCCTCTTCTACTGGGTAACACTCCGCTGAGGAATGGGTAAATTGCAGTACTTGCCAAATCCCATGTAAAAACAATCCTTGGGATGGTAAATATACTCCTCACTGCGATACTTCCGCGCCTCGGAGACACCGGAAGTGATGTCACTGGCTCCACCCGACTTGTTGCGTCACTTTTCAATTGGTTTCTGAATCAATAATTTTGATTGAATCACAAATTGATTGAATAATAAATTTGAAACTTGTATTAGTGATTTAGAGCATGGCAGAAATACTAAATTATAAAATAATAAAATAAAATACAAAGATTTTATTTATTTTTTACAGCTATCTGGTGTTCAGATTTAACATGAATTCTTATTAATCTCTATAGATTTTGTTTTCACTTTGCTTTTACCATCCCTCCTTATATTAGAATTTAAGAAGCTCTTGTTTCTATAATAATGCACAAATTAATACATTGCAGTTTTCCAGGAAAATTGTCATATTTTACTTTATTGAAATGCATGTGTAAAGTGGTTAACCTTTAAACCTTTCAGGTCCAGGAGTGTAATGCTTTTACAAAATCTAAATTATCTTTGAAAGACAATTTCAGTCAGAGGAGTCCCCTTGTGTCACCATGACAACTCTCGGTACAGTGGCAATTTTCACCTACTATCTCAAAAGAAGACTTTTATTGATTTTGTATTGAAGTAAGTTCACAGCAGGTCGAGTCTCGAAACCCCAATTGCCTAGCAACCAGGTTTATGTTGTAAAATCAGCTCCTACCACATTAACAGCTTTTATAGTATATTGGAAGCAGGGCCCACTGGCTAAGCATGAACTACACATAATTGCATCCCCAATGAGCAAAATGTAATGACATATGTTGTGTAAGCTAGATTCATTACTGTAGGAAAGATCAGAATTGAAAAAAATATCTTTAGCCTTTCCTAAAAAGTGAAAAGGAGAATGCCAAGCAAATATTTACAGGAAACTCTCTTCAGGTTATACAGAAAACTCCCTTCAGTTCATGTATTTTTTCCTTCAAAAGACATAAAATCATATTCAAGTTCTTATACAACAACCTTAAAGTGGTTCCAAAGTCTAAATGTTTTTTACTCTAGCAGGGCCAAAGCTATTTTGGCTCTACTTCTCCTATGGTTCACAGGAGTGCACATCATTTTGCACTCCAGTGAGCACTGGAGGGGTAGAGCAGAGAGCCAGTGACTGTAATTTAGACCGTTCCAGTCTAACTATATCTGTTCTGCAAGCTACTCCATGGCCCCCAGCCATAAACCTATAGACTAGGCTTGTGCAATTCGTTTCGTAACGAATCGAAATTCGTCCGAATTTAGCAACTTTCGGACATTTGGAAGCATTCGAATTTCCGAACAAAGCAATTACGAAAAAAACCGAATCCGACATAAATTATACTGCAAAATAGCGAATGCCTGAATGTCTTTGGCATAATGCGTTATGAAAAAAGTTACGAATGTACGAATCCATACGAAGCACAATAACACTCACTCTGCTCTCTGCTTCTCCCTCACCGTGCTGAACTCCCTCTCAAAATGGTGTACAGGGGCCGAGGCTATAGCCGCATGTAAAAAACGAAAGTAAAATACGAGATTTCTAATCCATTCGAAGCACAATAACACTCTGCTCTGCTCTCTGCTTCTCCTTCACTGTGCTGAACACTCTCAAAATGGTGTACAGGGGCGGAGGCTATAGCCGCATGTAAAAAACGAAAGTAAAATACGAGATTTCGAATCGTTACAAATAACCACTATGTATTTAGAAAAGTACAAATCCATTCGAAGCACATTAGGCATAATAGACAGCGTCGTTGTGAGAGAGACACGGAAAATTCTGAATCAACGAACCCAAAAAAAGTTACGAAAGTAGGAGTTGTGTCCAGAATCAACGAAAAACAACGTACCCTACCGAAAGTACGAATTATAAATTTAACGAAAAATGACGCTTGCGAAAATACGAATTAGTCCGAACACGAAAAATCCCGTCTAGCAAAATTACGAATGATTACGAATCAACAGGACCGAAAAGAAACGAACCGAAACTAAACAAATTTTTCCATTGTGCACAAGAAACGAACCGAAACTAAACTAATTTTTCCGTTGTGCACAAGTCTACTATAGACTGTTCCAGTCTAGCTATACAGTATCTGTTCTGCAAGCTACTTTATGGCCTCCAGCCACGAACCTATAGACTGTTCCAGTCCTGCACATTTTTTGGAAAATAACTTGTTACACAGCCGCTCGTATGGGTAGCGTTACATTTGGGGGCTCATGCGGAATTTCCCTCAAGTGAATGCAACCATTCCCAGTGGCCACTGAGTCGAGAAATGAGAGTCAGAATGCTCTTGTGGACTGTAGAAGTACATTTACAAAGAGGATTGGTACAGTTTTATTTGCTGTAAATAAGCAGAGGTCTGCCAAGAAAATAACTGCCAGTGCAGGTGCATATTCTGGAGGCCAGCAAATATTTACCTACCTGCGTGAGAGGAGTCTGCTTGGCAGGAAAATATGTTTGGTGCCATTGAGTCCCAGGGAGAGGAGCGAAGTTCAGAGCTGCCCAGGTAGAGTGCAGAAGTGAGAGAGAGAGGTGCCATGTGGAACGCTACACTGCCAAATGGCACATGTCAGATACTTTAGTTACCAAGCTGTGATGACTACTAAGGGAAGCTCTGCTCAAAGAATCCCAGACTGACTGTTGGAGCTGCAGGGAGAGCTGCTGACAGACACGGGTGTCTGAATGGTGCACAAAGGGTGTTTGGCTCCTAGTACAGTAAGGGGGTCGGAACACATAAGCGTATTGTGTGGATGTTATCAGAAGATCACAGCACTGATTAAAGCTTGGAGCCTCTGCAGACATTGTGAAGAGGGTCTACAGGACTTACCCAGTGTCCTGGGGTTGGTTGCCCTTCTCTGCACGTTCTCCAGTTTCCTGATAACAGACTTACCCAGTACTGAATTGTAAGTCTGTTATCGGGAAACTGGAGAACGTGCAGAGAAGGGCAACCAAACTGATAAGAGGCATGGAGGAGCTCAGCTATAAGGAAGGATTATAGGAACTGAATATATTCCCTTTTGAGAAGAGGAGATTAAGGGGGGATATGATCAACATGTACAAATACATAAGTGGTCCATATAGTGAACTTGGTGTTGAGTTAAACACTTTAAGGTCATCACTAGGGATGAGCTTCGAGTTCGAGTCGAACTCATGTTCGACTCGAACATTGCCTGTTCGCCCGTTCGCCGAACAGCAAACAAATTGGGGTGTTCGCGGCAAATTCGAAAAGTCTATGGGAGAAATCTAAAGTGCTAATTATAAAGGCTTATATGCAAGTTATTGTCCTAAAAAGTGTTTGGGGACCCGGGTCCTGCCCCAGGGGACATGTATCAATGCAAAAAAAATTTTTAAAAACGGAAGTTTTTTCGGGAGCAGTGATTTTAATAATGCTTAAAGTGAAACAATAAAAGTGAAATCTTCCTTTAGATTTCGTACCTGGGGGGTGTGTATGATAAGCATGTAAAGTGGCGCATGTTTCCCGTGTTTAGAACTGTCCCTGCAAAAAATGTCATTTTTGAAGGAAAAAAAGTCATTTAAAACTCACTCGCGGCTAATAATGAATTGTCGGCTTTTATCAATACATACAAAAGTCATTGATAAAAAAAAAAAAAAAAGCGTGGGGGTTCCCCAGAATTGAATTACCAGGCCCTTCAGGTCTGGAATAGATATTAAGGGGAACCCCGCCGCAAATTTAAAAAAAAATGGCGTGGGGTTCCCCCAAATATCCATACCAGGCCCTTCAGATATGGCATGGATTTTAAGGGGAACTCCACCCCAAATTAAAAAAAAAAAAGGCGTGGAGTCCCCCCAAAAATCCATACCAGACCCTTATCCGAGCACACAACCTGGCCGGCCGCAGGGAAAGAGGGGGGGATGAGAGAGCAGCCCCCCCTCCCTCCTGAACCGTACCAGGCCACATGCCCTCAACATGGGGAGGATGTCCCCATGTTGATGGGGACAAGGGCCTCATCCCCACAACCCTTGCCCGGTGGTTGTGGGGGTCTGCGGGCGGGGGCTTATCGAAATCTGGAAGACCCCTTTAACAAAGGGGACCCCCAGATCCCACCCCCCCCTATGTGAATTGGTAAGGGGTACATTGTACCCCTACCATTTCACGAAGAAAGCGTAAAAAAATGTAAAAAAAAACACACAAACACCTTGAAAAAGTCCTTTATTAAAAAAAAAAAAAAAAACATTCCAGCGGTAAAATCCAGTGTCCCGCGGCAATCCGATGTCCAGCGCTGTCCGTCACTGGTTTTGCCTGAGCGGACCTGATGGGGAACTTCCTCCTCAGTGTTTTAAATGTATAGACCCGCCCCTTCTAAAGTTCCCCATCAGGTCCGCTCAGCGGACCAGATGCGGAACATGACAAGGCGCGGGTCTATACATGTATTACCACAGTGAGACAAGTTCCCCATCAGGTCCACCCCCTCGGTATGTCGGACCCGCCTATGTCATTGGCCTGAGCGGGGAACTTCCTTCACTGTGTAATTTAAATTTACACAGTGAAGGAAGTTTCCCGCTCAGGCCAATGACGTAGGCGGGTCCGACATGCCGAGGGGGCGGACCTGATGGGGAACTTCTCTCACTGTGGTAATACATGTATAGACCCGCCCCTTGTCATGTTCCGCATCTGGTCCGCTGAGCGGACCTGATGGGGAACTTTAGAAGGGGCGGGTCTATACATTTAAAACACTGAGGAGGAAGTTCCCCATCAGGTCCGCTCAGGCAAAACCAGTGACGGACAGCGCTGGACATCGGATCACCGCGGGACACTGGATTTCACCGCTGGAATGTTTTTGTTTTTTTTTTTTTTAATAAAGGACTTTTTCAAGGTGTTTGTGTGTTTTTTTTTAAATTTTTTTACTCTTTCTTCGTGAAATGGTAGGGGTACAATGTACCCCTTACCAATTCACACAGGGGGGGCGGAATCTGGGGGTCTCCTTTGTTAAAGGGGTCTTCCAGATTCCAATAAGCCCCCCGCCCGCAGACCCCCACAACCACCGGGCAAGGGTTGTGGGGATGAGGCCCTTGTCCCCATTAACATGGAGACATCCTCCCCATGTTGAGGGCATGTGGCCTGGTACGGTTCAGGAGGGAGGGGGGGCCGCTCTCGTCCCCCCTTTTCCCCTGCGGCCGGCCAGGTTGCGTGATTGGATAAGGGTCTGGTATGGATTTTTGGGGGGACTCCACGCCATTTTTTTTTTAATTTGGGGTGGAGTTCCCCTTAAAATCCATGCCAGATCTGAAGGGCCTGGTATGGATATTAAGGGGGAACCCCACGCCATTTTTTTTAAAATTTGCGGTGAGGTTCCCCTTAATATCCATTCCAGACCTGAAGGGCCTGGTAATTGAAATCTGGGGGACCCCCACGCTTTTTTTTTTTTTTTATCAATGACTTTTGTATGTATTGATAAAAGCCGACAATTCATTATTAGCCGCGAGTGAGTTTTAAATGACTTTTTTTCCTTCAAAAATTACACTTTGTGCAGGGACAGTTCTAAGCACGGGAAACATGCGCCACTTTACATGCATATCATACACACCCCCCAGGTACGAAATTTAAAGGAATATTTCACTTTTATTTTTTAATTTTAAGCATTATTAAAATCACTGCTCCCGAAAAAACGGCCGTTTTTAAAACTTCTTTTTGCATTGATACATGTCCCCTGGGGCAGGACCCGGGTCCCCAAACACTTTTTAGGACAATAACTTGCATATAAGCCTTTATAATTAGCACTTTGGATTTTGAACGTTCGAGTCCATTGTATTTAATAGGGTTCTAAAGTTCACACGAACATTTTGTCTGTTCGCAGGTTCTGGTGCGAACCGAACAGGGGGGGGGTGTTCGGCTCATCCCTGGTCATCACAGAGGACAAGGGGACACTCTTTACGTCTATAGGGAAAAAGATTTTGTCTCCAAATACGGAAAGGTTTCTTCACAGTAATGCCCCGTACACACGATCGTTTTTCATGCCGTTAAAAATGCCATTTTAAAAAATGGCCATTAAAAATGATCGTGTGTAGGCTCCAGAGCATTTTTAACGACGTGAAAAACGGCCATTAAAAATTCCGGACATGCTCTCTTTTTTCACGTCGTTTTTCATGTCGTTTTTTTTAACGACGTGAAAAACGATAGTGTGTATGCTTTCACGACGTGAAAAAAAAAACGCGCATGCTCAGAAGCAACTATGAGACGGGAGCGCTCGTTTTGGTAAAGCTAATGTTGGAAATGGAGATGGCACATTCGTCACGGTGGAATTAATAGCATCGTTTTAATGCTGCGCATTCCGTTCTTCTTTTGATAATGCTTTAAAATTACCCTCTTTTGATAATGACATTGAGAGTTTTATGCCAAACTTGTTTCTAAAGTAATTCCAAATTGCTCTAATGATTATGAAATATTATTTATAAGCCGCACCTCCCTCCTAAATAATACTAATAATAATAAAATAATGTAATTCTCCTTTTTTATTTAAATTTTATATTATTTTTGGTTATTTTTTTTTGGCCTTTTTTTAAGTATTTTGGCTTAAATTATTCTTGTGTAAAGTTACCACAACAACCTTCCAAATGTGTCTCATTTGGCCTCAGGGAGGTTTGTGTCCCCTGATAATAACAATAATATAATTTGAGATGTCCCTGCCTGCTTCCTAGCAAGCTCTCTTTTGAAATACAAATCACATAGTCAAGTATTTAAAGGGCACTCAATTTTGTTTTATTTCAGAACATTAACAAATTAAAGTGGAAGGCAGCACTGGAGAGCCTGCTTGCATTTGTGCATCCCTTTCACCCCACAACAACCATACAAGATGTCCAAACCAAAATAGAGATTAGATCCCCCCCAAAAATGAGCCCAATCTTGTCTTGAGCTCCCAGAGGTCAGGAGCCACAGCAGATAAGTCCTATATGTCCCCAGTCTGTGGTACTACAGCAGGCATTATTTTCTCCTCTTCCTTGTAGCCTTCTCTCCAGCCTTCTCTGCAGCCTTGGTTGGTTTCTTCCTTGGAGGCTGGGGATCAGGAGGAGAGGTTGTGGCAGGAGGAGTAGTAGGAGGAGGAGGAGGAGGTGGAGGAGTAGGGACAACCTCCGTTATGTCCGTGTACCTAGTGAGTTCACCCAGCACGCCCTTATTGATGACTTTCAATAGCAGGGTCTCACTGAAAATTTTTTGCTGCAACTCCATTTGCCCTAGTTTGTGGGCGAGGACTGCGGCAAATCCCTCATCAACAGAGGGTGCCTCTCTGAGGGCCGCTGTTGCCTCTCTGAGGAAGGCCCTGGTTTCCTCCTCCACCTGCCTACCTCTCCTTGGCCCTCGTGGTTTAACTACCAGGGGAGGCATCTGGGCTCTTGTGCTGGGCCCAGCCTCCTCCTGGGTGCCACTGGGCCCAGCCTCCTCCTGGGTGCCACTGGGCCCTGCCTCCTCCTGATCCCCAACATCACCCTCTTCCTGGCTCTGCTCTGGCTGTAAAAAAAGAAAGGGACATTATTTATTTTGCCACATTGTTGAAATCAATGCCAAAAGTTATGTCCTTTTCATTGATTACGCATCCTGGTTTTGTTGTCTTGGACACATAAAATTAGGCCACTACTGTATCTTGCTCTTCACAAACTTTATTGGTAGAAGTGTACATACCTTTAACAATACTAACATCTATTTAAAATCTACAATTTTGTACGATAGAAATATAGATAGCAAAACTTTACCTGGCTCCATATCTCCAAATCTGCCTCCTCAAGGCCCTGATCTTGATCCTCAGAGGAAGCCAGAGCAGGGTTGACAGGAAGGCTGGAGGACTGGCTGCAGGGAAGGCTGGAGGGTTGGGTACAAGGAAGGCTGGATTGACCTCTGGGGGGAAGGGTGGAGAGAGATTCCCGCACTTCCAGCTGGTCATCCAGAAAAGCAAGCTTACTGTAGTACCACAGACTGGGTTTATAAACCTTATCTGCTGGTGCACCTGACCTCTGGGACCTCAGGACCATAGTCCTCTGGGTCCTGTATGTCCCTCTGATGGTCCCAATTTTGTTTTTAATATCTTGGAGAGTTGTTGTGGGTATCTTTGTTTGCACAAATGCAAGCAGGCTCTCCAGTGCTGCTTTTCTGGCATCTTTATTTTTATTACCGCCACTTTTTGTTTGCCATAATATAGGGAGCTCTTGCCATTTATCGATGAACTCCCCCATGAAGTCTGGGTTTTTAAAAGTATTCATGATATCTGTAAAAGCGAGAAACCAAAAAAAATATATATTTCAGGCAACATTCCTCAACTGTGCATTGTCTACATATTTTGAGCACACAAATCTCCTCGTCTGATGAACCTCAAAAAGTAAAATTGTTAGGTACCTTGGTCACGACGTTCGTTGCTAACTCTCTCTCCCGAAAAATGAACGTATTTCCCAGACATGGATCTTCACTTTATATACACAGCGCATGCGTGAAACTCCGCACGCTTTCCCCGCCCCTGACGTTCGATATTGTACTTTCCCCGCCCCTTCTCGCTCGTAGTGCTGAACAAAACATGGCGGAGACACAGGTGGCTGAGATTACCTCTACAGAGGATGAAATTACAGAGGAGCCCAAATCAAGACCCAGGAGATATAAGGCATCCAACATGTCATTCGAGGAAATGGTGGAGATGGTCGCCATTTTAAAGAAGGAGGATTATGATGCCAAGCATGGTCCGTATAAAAGGCCTAATCTGGTCAAGTCCAGAATTATGGGCAAAGTGGTCAAAAGTCTCCACCAAAAATTCGGGGTGTGCAGAACGAAGGAACAGCTCAGAAAACGATGGTCAGATCTGAAGTTGCGGGAGGCCGACCAATATAAACGAATCAAGAAAGTTATATAAAAAAGTAAGTTGTTTTTTTTGAGTTTCCATGGTACATATTATTTTCTTGTATTCTGTCGTGTATTTTTAACTTTCATATAGTACACTGAAAGATACCATCTTTTTTAGGTTCGTCCGCATAGTAAACGGACATATTAAACCTCTTTCTCCGTACAGTTCCTCAAACGATGTTTTAGGATCATCCAGTGTGAACACCCATGTTTTTTGGTTTATTTGGGGGAGTACATTTGGGCCACACTTTTTTTTGGTGTGCTAATCCAAAGGACATTTGTTGATTTGAAAAAACGATATGCATGGTAATGTTAAAGGGAGTGAATGCTCAGCAGCTGATGAAACATCTGAACGCAGTAGTACAAGTGTGGGCCTAAAGCCAAAAAGCTTGAGGGAGTCACACACAGGTGATCCAGTGTAGATACTTTGGGGTGTTACAATGTTTCAAATTTGTTTACAAAATGTATATGCTCTGTTTTGGCCTATGTATCCAATCATTTGTCCCGGTTGGCACAGGGGGTAAAAATTAAAATGGATCATGCTTCAAAAGAATGATTACCAAGTTTTTTTTCCTGTTTCTTATTTTAGCAAAATTGAGTCGCTACTAATGAAACTATTCCTTTTATTTCAATCTCCCTAGGGATTCGAAAAGCTACCTCAGATGAGACGAGAATTGCAATACCTACAACAATACCCCCAGAACCCCAGGATGGAGAGGAATGTGATGTTGCGGAAGTGGAAAGTGGCACCACCACAGGTCAGAGTGAAACCAGACACATGCATGTTAAATAGATGTAGGCCTACATATTCTATCCTACATATTTCTTTTTACATTTAGGTGCAGTTCTGGCCGAAGACCAAAAATAAGTTGACACATCACAGTGCCCAGATCCTGATCCAATACCTGATGGTCTGCTGTCGTGACCTCGAAAAAATTAAGGGAGATTTGCTAGAGATCAGGGCAAATACAAAGCGGGTGGAGGAAAGGCTCCAAAATATCATGGCTGTGCTTGGGCGTGTCTAATGTTTTTACACCAAATAACGTTTTACTTGCAGAGATTTCTATTTTTTTGGGTTATTTTACCCTTTAATGACTAGCACATGTTTAGCTTTTTCAAAATTTGGAGAAATATAGTTTGTTTATGCATGGCTGGTCATGCGTTTTAATACACCTGAAATTAAGGGAACATCCACATTTCTAAGGAAGTTGCCCACCTAAACAAAAAAAATAAAGGTATTTTTACATAACAAATCATTGTGGCTTCATTATGTAAATGTGGTGATGAGTGAACTAATCAATGTTTGGTGTTTACACTGACAATGAAGGCTAATTAAAAGATTTTTTAATCCACATGGCAAAACAAGTGCACTAGGTAAACCTACCAGAAACATCAAACATTATACAATAAAAATGACAAACCAATCTTTACTTTTTTTTAAAGTTTTATTTTTTTGGTCTAAAAATATTAGAGATTGTCTGGCATTTCAATGGCCCCCCTACCCATAAAATAGTCCACATATTGGTTACGGACCTCACGTCCGGTTGGGGGGGCCAAGCCAGGACGGCCAGGTTCCAGGGCCACCAAAGTTTCGGCATTGATTAAAGAGGCCTCAGGCCCACTCAAAGATATATAACTCGTTGAATGCACCCTTAGGAAATTATGCAGCACACAGCACGTCATAACCACATGGTTCCATTTGTATGGGGCAAGGTGGATGGAGGTAAGGAAGAGGCGAAATCGGCTGACCATGATCCCAAACGCATTTTCCACCACCCTTCTGGCTCTGGCCAGCCGATAATTGAAAACCCTCCTCTCAGGGGTGAGGGTGCGTTGCGGGAATGGCCTCATCAAATGGGGTCCCAGGCCAAACGCCTCATCCGCCACAAACACAAAAGGTAGTCCCTCCACATTCTGCTCCGCTGGTGGCAAGGCCAGCAGATCCAAAAGGAGCCGTTCTCCAAACTCCGTCTGGGCAAAAACTCCTCCATCAGACATCCTGCCATTCTTGCCAACGTCCACATAGAGGAACTCGTAGGTGGCCGACACCACTGCCATCATCACGACGCTGTGGAACCCCTTATAATTATAATAAAAGGATCCCGAATGGGGTGGTGGGACGACCCGAACATGTTTGCCGTCGATGGCTCCTCCACAGTTCGGAAAGTTCCATCGCTGGGCAAACTCGGAAGCCACATTCTGCCATTCATGTGGCGAAGAAGGGAACTGTGGAATTAAAAAAATAACAAATTAATACTTGGAGCCAGAAACATTGAAAGCTGATTTCATACACACATTCATGGCCAACATTGGTAGAAAATGTTCAAAACATAAAAAATTGGAAGCAAGAAAAAAAAAAAATTTAAAAAATTATGGGGGGGGGGGAAGGGTTGAAGATGAGTTGGGAATATCACACATGAAGGCTGTAGCACTCTGTATTGAAGTTAACAAAAATGAAACATTCCTAGGCCAAATTTAGGGTGCGTTTTGGGTAAAGCACTACGATGGAACATATAATAAAAAACATGGAAATGACTAGGCAAGGTAGGTATGGCCCCAGGATAGCATGCTGGAGAGGTTAGGTAAGCCAAATTTACAGGTAGGCCTCAAACCCCAAACTTTAAATAATAAAACATGGGGAGAAAGGGGACATTCCCTGCAGCTAAGAATCATGTGAATTAGGGACTGCAAATAAAGCAAATTAAAAACATCCAAAAAAAAAAACCATACAATGTGAATTTTTGAAGAAGAACACTTACCTTAATATAGTCCTCCTGCAAAACTTGAAGGATGGCAGAACAAGTCTCTGGTATAATGATCCCCAGAGCCTGGGGGGATATGCCTGTGGAGAACTTAAGGTCCTGCAGGCTTCTCCCAGTAGCCAGGTATCGCAACGTGGCGATGAGCCTCTGCTCAGCACTGATGGCTTCCCGCATAACGGTGTCCTGCCTGGTAATATAGGGGGACACCAAAGCCAACAGCTTCTGAAATACGGGGTCAGACATCCTGAGAAAATTCCTGAAATCATCAGGATTATTCTCCCTGATCTCCCGCAACAAAGGCATGTGACAGAATTGGTGCCGCTGGAGCAACCAATTCTTGGTCCATGAACTCCTCCTGACCCTGCTCATGGCATGGAGTCGGGATACAGCATGAACCCCTGCACCAACTACAGCACGAACTCTACGACGAGTACGTAGCCGCAACATGGCTAGATAACGGTCGGCTGAACAGAACGAACTAGAAGAACGCACGGAAGAACAGCAAGGCCTATGAAGAACAAGCTGAAAAACACGAACGTGCAGAGCAGGCCGCACTGAATAAACAGATACGAACTGACTACAAGCAGTGCTAAACAGATACGAACCCACAGGCGCAATCTGAACTCCCGAAAACGATCTTCAAAGCACGAAGACTGAAAAGCGCGAATCGTCTCTCACCAAACTTTTACTAACACGCGGAAACACGGAATTAGCAAAAGCGTCCCAAAGGGTGGCGTCATTCGAACGGAACTTCCCCTTTATAGTGCCGTCGTACGTGTTGAACGTCACTGCGCTTTGCTTGATCGTTTTTTTTTAATGATGGTGTGTACGCAAGGCAGGCTTGAGAGGAAACAGGAAAAAAAACGAGGAGAAAAATGTCGGTTTAAAAAATGACATTAAAAACGATCGTGTGTACGGGGCATAAGAGTTGTGAAAATGTGTAATAGACTCCCTCCAGAGGTGATTCTGGCAAGCTCAGTAGATTGCTTTAAAAAAGGCCTGGATTCTTTCCTAAATGTACATAATATAACTGGATACTGACATTTATAGGTGAAGTTTAGGGATGAGTCGAACACCCCCGGGTTCGGTTCGCACCAGAACCCGCGAACAGACCGAAAGTTCGCACGAATATTAGAACCCTATTAAATACAATGGATGCGAACGTTCGAATTCTAAAGTGCTAATTATAACGACTATTATGCATGTTATTGTCCTAAAAAGGGTTTGGGAACCCGGGTTCTGCACCAGGGGACATGTATCAATGCAAAAAGAAGTTTTAAAAACGGCCATTTTTCGGGAGCAGTCATTTTAATGATGCATAAAGTGAAAAAAAAATATATATTCCTTTAAATATCGTACCTGGGGGGTGTCTAAAGTATGCCTGTGAAGTGCCACGTGTTTCCCGTGTTTAGAACTGTCCCTGCACAAAATGACATTTCTAAAGGAAAAAAAAAGCCATTTAAAACTGCTTGCGGCTTTAATGTAATGTCTGGTCCCGGTAATATGGATGAAAATCTTTAAGAAAAATGGCATAGCTACCCCATCACAGCCCCCCCCCCCCCCCACCCCAGCCCATTACCAGCCCCTTTGGGTCTTGTATGGATATTAAGGGGAACCCCGCACATAAAATAAAAAAGGCCCTATATACTCTGAACAGCCGTATACAGGCGGTGCATACAAGACAGGGACTGTAGGTTTGTTCTTATGTAGAATCTGTTTGTAATTTTGAACTGGTACATTGTTTAAGTGTAGCTCCAGCCAAAAAATATATTTTTAAGCTTTTTGGAAAACATAGGGAAGGGTTATCACCCCTGTAACATTTGTTTTGCTGTCTGTGCCCCTGTTCAGAACATTTCACCTCACTTTCCGTCCCAATGACAACTGTTTCTGAAATGTGGTGTTTTTATTGAAACAAGGATTAGTGATAAAGCATCAGTAGAGAGGAGACACCTTTCTCCCATATTAATTCTTACAGGAGAGAATTTTCCTTCCTAGGGGTAGATTTCCTCTCACTTCCTGTTGTCTTCTTCCGTTTGCAAGTAGGAGTCGTTTGAAAGTTGGATGTTTGAAAGTAGGAACCTGCCGTATATACTCTGCAGAAATTGGCCCCTTAGGTGTTGGTGTTGGCACAACACTGTATGCACTCACAGTTACTCTTGGTGGGTGCTGGAACGCCCTGCTGTCAACTATTATATCAGGAATTGTAATTACATATAATTGTTGAACAGTGGTAGGAAAAATTGGGCCTTTGATGGTGGTGCTGGTGCCACAACACTGTAAGGCCTCACAGTTACTCTTGGTGGGCGCAGCAATGGGCCCTGCTGTGAATTATTAGATCAATAATTATAATTGCATGCCCCTGTTGAACAGGGGCTGAAAAATTGGGCCTTAGGCACTGGTGGCACAACACTACAACCCCTCACAGATACTGTACTTGGAGCACAGCAATGAGCCCTGTTGCAAAGTATTGCATCAAAAATTGTAATTACACGCTCCTGTTAAACAGGGGCTGAAAAATTGGGCCTTAGGCACTGGTGGCACAACACTGCAACCCCTCACAGATACTGTACTTGGAGCACAGCAATGAGCCCTGTTACAAAGTATTGCATCAAAAATTGTAATTGCACGCCCCTGTTAAACAGGGGCTGAAAAATTGGGCCTTAGGCACTGGTGGCGGCACCCAGAAACAAAAATGTTCTTCCAAGCTATCATCATCAATCGGATCATTGAGGAGGAGGAGGATAGCCAGTCAACATAACAGCACAGGCACTCAGCATCAGCATCAGTCTTGAAGGGATGTGACATTTTAAAATAAATTAGTCTGTTATATCAGCATCAGGTGTGTGGTAGCTGGTGGTGATCCAAGACTGGTTCATCTTGATGAAAGTCAGTCGATCAACCGAGTCGGTGGACAGGCGCACCCTGTGATCTGTGACAAATCCTCCAGCAGCACTGAATGTGCGTTCTGAAAGAACGCTGGATGCAGGACAGGCCAGTAGCTCAATTGCATAATGTGCAAGCTCTGGCCAGTGATCCATCCTCAAGACCCAGTAAGCCAGAGGATTTTCGGTGGGGAAGGTGTCCAAGTCTGACCTTGCCCCTCGGTATTCCTGCACCATGTATATCAGACGCTGGCGATGGTTGCTGGAACCGATCATACTTTGGGGCTGGGGACAAAAGAATTGTCTGAACGCATCGGTCAGACGGCCACCTTCCCCACCGCTCCTTCTTTGACTGACCGAAGCCTCAGCAACTCGTTGTCCAGGACCAGGAGTTTGTAACCTCCCAGTCTCTGGGAACGCGTTGCACAGACCTTTCTGCAAGGCCTCCCGGAGTTGTCTCATCCTCTGCTCCCTCTGCGACGGTAACATAAGGTCCGCAACCTTACCCTTGTACCGTGGATCAAGGAGAGTGGCCAGCCAGTAATGGTCCCTCTCCTTGATCCGAAGAATACGAGGATCCTTCCGCAGACTTTGCAGGATCAGGGAGACCATGCAGTGTAGGTTAGCTGAGGCATTCAGTCCGGAGTCCTTTGGGTCACTAAGGACGACATGATCCGCAGCCACCTCCTCCCAGCCACGTACAAGTCCACTGGTTTCTTGGGATTGTAAATCATCCCTAAAAGACTGCTGCTGATGATGCTGAGTGCCAGGCTCCACCTCCATGCTGACACAATCCTCCTCCACCTCCTCCTCCTCCTCCTCCTCCTCCTCTTCCTGTGCGATGGGTGGGACAGAAGGAACACTGTCTGGGTAAAGGGGGCCTTGAGAGGCAAGGAAGTCCTCCTCTTCCTGCCTCTGTTCTGCCTCAAGTGCCCTGTCCATTATTCCACGCAGCGTGTGCTCCAACAGGTGGACAAGAGGTACAGTGTCACTGATGCATGCACTGTCACTGCTCACCATCCTCGTGGCCTCCTCAAATGGTGCCAGGACAGTGCATGCATCCCTGATCATGCCCCACTTGCGTGGTGAAAAAAAACCAAGCTCCCCTGACCCTGTCCTGGTGCCGTAGTCTCACAGGTACTCATTGATGGCCCTCTGCTGCGTGTGCAGCCGCTGCAGCATGGCCAACGTTGAGTTCCACCTGGTGGGCATGTCACATATAAGGCGGTTCTTGGGCAGGTTCAACTCCTTTTGCAGCTCAGCCAGGCGAGCACTGGCATTATAAGATCTGCGGAAATGCACACAGACTTTCCTGGCCTGCCTCAGGACATCCTGTAAGCCCGGGTACCTGCCCAAGAACCGCTGCACCACCAGGTTAAGGACGTGAGCCACACAGGGCACATGGGTCAGTTGTCCCTGTCGGAGGGCGGAGAGGAGGTTGGTGCCATTGTCGCAAACCACCATTCCTGGCTTAAGCTGGCGTGGCGTCAACCACCTCTCGGCCTGCCCCTGCAGAGCAGACAGGACCTCTGCCCCAGTGTGGCTCCTGTCCCCCAAACACACCAGCGCAAGCACGGCATGGCATCTTTTTGCCTGCGTACTTGCGTAGCCCCTTGAACGCCTACGGAGCACCGCTGGTTCCGAGGACAAAGCACAGGAAGAGGCCATGGAGGAAGAAGAAGAGGAGGGGGTGGAGGAGAGAGGTGTGTCACAACCAGTAGAAGCATTTTGGAGGCGTGGCGGTGGAACAACCTCCAACACTACTGCACCTTGTCCTGCATCCTTCCCAGCTGCCAAAAGAGTGACCCAATGGGCCGTGAAAGAAAGGTAACGTCCCTGTCCATGCCTGCTGGACCATGAGTCAGCGGTAATATGCACCTTACCACTGACCACCCTGTCCAGCGAGGCCAAGACATTGCCTTCCACATGCCGGTAGAGAGCCGGAATCGCCTTCCGTGAGAAAAAGTGGCGTTTGGGAACCTGCCACTGAGGAACCGCACATTGCACAAACTCACGGAAGGGGGCCGAGTCTACCAACTGAAAAGGCAGCAGTTGAAGCGCTAGTAATTTAGCCAAGCTAGCATTCAACCGCTGGGCATGTGGATGGCTGGGAGTGAACTTCTTTTGACGGTCCGGCAGCTGGGGCAGGGAAATTTGCCTGCTATAATCGGACGTCGGTGTACTGCTAGCAGAGTGCCCGCAAGTACTTGGCTGTGACACACCTAATTCTACACCTTCATTCCTCTCAGTGCAGGTTTCAGAGAGGACTGAAGGTATAGTGGGGTTGGAGATCCCAGCTGATGCGGTGCAAGGAGAGGTCCGCTTTGTTCTTTGGTGTGGGTCTTTAAGGTAGGCTTGCCAACGAGCTGCATGGCAGGTCAACATATGTCTGGTCAAGCATGTGGTGCCCAAGCGGCTGATGTTTTGGCCACGCGATATACGCTTGAGACATATGTTGCAAACAGCAGCTGTGCGATCTGATGCACTCGCCTCAAAAAAGGCCCACACCAAAGAACTTTTTGAATGACGGGCAGAGGCAGCGCCCTGCACAGGCGGAGCTCTGCGGTGTGATTCCGTCGGTGTGCTGCCCTTACGCTGGCCACCCAAGGGCATCCTGCCTCGTTGGAGATGTGCCTCCTCCTCATCCTCCTCCTCCTCCTCCTCTCTCCTATTAGGCACCCAAGTGGAGTCAGTGACCTCATCATCCCCTCCCTCCTTATCACTGGAGCCAATCTGGCAGTATGCTGCAGCTGCTGGAACATGACTGCCAGATTGGTGTCCTTCTTGAGCATCCCCTCTCTCTGCTCTCACGCTACTGCCTTCCTCTAGCTGGGTATCATCATCAGATCCTTTGAAACGCTGGGCATCCTCCTGGAGCATGTACCCAACACTGTGCTCAAACAGTTCGGGGGACTCCTCAGGAGGAGGACATGGTGGGTCTAGGGAAGGAGTGACTGATGATGACATTGATACCAGGGAAGAGGACGCTTTGGCAGCTGCTTTGCCAGTACCCTGAGCCTGGGTGAGAGAGGATGAGAAGGATGAGGAGGGCTTGGTCATCCACTCTACCAAGTCTTCAGCATGATGTGGCTCAACATGTCCAGCTGCCGAAAAGAAGGACAAGCGTGTCCCATGGCCATGTGCTGATGACAATGCACCGCGTCCACGACCAGCACTGTTGCCCCCAGACACAGAGCCTGCTTGCCCTCTTTTATTGGCTCCTGACTGTCTGCCTCTCCTTGTTTGCCTTCCAGACATTCTAATGGATGGCCTGCAGGGAGATGGGAAAAACAGCAATAAGGGCTAGCTTCAGGTGTATACTGTGCAGGAGGCTTAGCAACAATGACACTGACACTGTCCCCTGCCTATCCTTCTGTGTCCCTAAACACAAGGATTTGCAATATGCTTCAGCAAGATTGGTTTAGCACAGAATAGTACACTGACACTTTCCCTCACTGAGTGTCCTTCTCTGTCCCTAAACACAAGGATTTGAAATATGCTTCAGCAAGATTGGTTTAGCACAGAATAGTACACTGACACTTTCCCTCACTGAGTGTCCTTCTCTGTCCCTAAACACAAGGATTTGCAATATGCTTCAGCAAGATTGGTTTAGCACAGAATAGTACACTGACACTTTCCCTCACTGAGTGTCCTTCTGTGTCCCTAAACACAAGGATTTGCAATATGCTTCAGCAAGATTGGTTTAGCACAGAATAGTACACTGACACTTTCCCTCACTGAGTGTCCTTCTGTGTCCCTAAACACAAGGATTTGCAATATGCTTCAGCAAGATTGGTTTAGCACAGAATAGTACACTGACACTTTCCCTCACTGAGTGTCCTTCTCTGTCCCTAAACACAAGGATTTGCAATATGCTTCAGCAAGATTGGTTTAGCACAGAATAGTACACTGACACTTTCCCTCACTGTCCTTCTCTGTCCCTACAAACAAGGTTTAGCACAGAATAACACACTGACACTCTCCCTACCTATCCTTCTCTGTCCCTAAACACAAGGAATCCAGGATTAGTAAAGAATAAAATGACACTGTCCCTGCCTATGCTTCTCTTTCCCTGCTCCGGAACACACTACACAAGGCCGCCGCGCTGGCGGCCTTTTATAGTGTGGGGCGTGTACTAAACCCCCTCATCAATAATTGGCCACAGGCATCCTGCCTGTGGCCAATCATTGCTCTCCTCGCTGCCGGCGCTGTGATTGGCCAAGCATGCGGGGTCACAGTGCATGCTTGGCCAATCACAGCGCCTGGATGACACTGCGATGGCGTAGTGCATTGTGGGCCGTTCGCGTCACTCGAATTTGGCGCGAACGGCCCAAATCGTTCGTTGTTCGCCGAACGATCGAACAGCCGATGTTCGAGTCGAACGTACGTTCGACTCGAACACCGAGCTCATCCCTAGTGAAGTTGATCCAGGGAAAATCTGATTGCCTCTCTGGGATCAGGAAGGAATTTTTTCCCCTGCTATAGCAAATTGGATCATACTTTGCTGGGTTTTTTTTTTGCATTCCTCTGGATCAACTGTGGGCATAGAATTGTGTATATGGGATTGTATTTTTATTTTATTTTTTTTGCTTGAACTAGATGGACTTGTGTCTTTTTTCAACTTGACTAACTATGTTAGTCATCACTTTCACACTTGCTATGGGTTTTATAACCCAGCTCGTACTCAGTCATCAGAACACTTCTATTTTATCGTTTTAACCTCCCATTTAATTGGTACCCCTATTATTCCACCGCTTCACAGGCTGTGCTTACCACTTGTATATTCATCACCAATATTATGCACACACCAAAATTCAACTTGCTTAATTTTTCAATTTTTTTATTTAATTAATCAATTTAATTAATTCTTGCAAATAACCATTTTTCTTTTATTTCAATTCCACACACATGTGTGAGGTTAATATTATATATATATGGAACTAAATACCGTAACTTAAAATCCAAGTTACTGCTAGGTACACCGTGACAAATATACCTGTCTGTAATAAGCCCATATTCCTATATCACACATACATATACATTATTACTTACACTCTTGCCAGTGTGTTAAGAGATAATTTATCCATAATTCCTGCATTTTTCATATGGTCACTGATTGGGTGTTTATTGCAGGTGCCAACCCTTCCGTCCCCTGGAGTGTGTCATTTTTGCGGCTCCTTGCAATCCCCTTGGATCGGACCCGTCCCCTTCAGGATAGGCAGGGGCGGCTACCCCCCGAGGTGGGCCCCTAAACTGCTCTATAGCCCGCATCTCTCCTGGCCCTGGGATCACTCCTTCCACTTTTTTAGCGGTAAATATGTTAGCATTTAGAACCTAATTGGGATTCATGAATGTGATGATATGTTTTATAAGTCTGATGATATGCAATGTGTCTTCTAGAGCTAATTGTCCCCCCTGATGATGACCACATACAATTCGAAATGCGTCGGGAATTCTGCACTTTAGCATCTCGACATGCAACTACATGCTCCAATCTTTGTACTATTTGAATACACACTCTGTTGTGGAATGTAGACTGTACCATTGTGCCAGTTCTCATTTTATACAATTTTACTCATGTATGATCCATGCTTATATGCTGCATTATAATTATTATACTACCATTGTCTGATTCCCAATAAATGTACTGTTTTTTCTGGCATCCATTGTACAGTTTTATGATAGTCCTATATTGCTGTTCAAAGCCCCATTGGGGAAACTGTTCCTTTTCCTTTTTGTTTACCGGGGTTCGCAGCACCTTCATCTCTCCTATATGTGTTTCTTCTCTAATGTAACTATGTAATAACCTTGTCTTCTGTCTTGTTTGCCTTGAAACTTGAACCCTTTGCTCCTCCCATAAACCTTCTATTAAAGTCATGCCTTAGCACTTCTTGTTTGCCATATTACTGTACTCTCTCTAGCCAATAGCTCGCTCCTGTCTCTCCTGCTGCCATCCATATCTTTGCTACCACTCATTACCAACCTTTGGCTTGTTCCTTGACTACACTTCTGCTTGATCTTAACCTGCAACCACTTTTTACCTACCTCTGATTTGTTTACTGACTACGCTTCTGCTTGATCCCTACCTGCTATATCTGCTACGGAACAGCAATCTGCTACTAAAATGCAGCAAAACCCATCTCCACCATCAGGAACTCTGGTGAATACTGGTTAGTACTTAGACCCTGTTAGTACTTAGTTTTTTGCTTGTGATATAGCCAGAATAACAGTGTTTGTTTATTCTGATCTGCTCAGGGCTGCAAAGGCTGGGACTTTGCTTCCCCCGGCCTCTAGAAGAGTTTCTGGAGTTTAGGGAGGATGAATTCAAATAACCAGCCTGAATACTGAGCAGGTTAGTTGGTGGCTGGGAAAGCTGTTAAATAGTTTGGAGCCCTGAGGAGGGCTCTTGCCCCTGCTCCCCACTTACTTATAAAAACAGAAGCCCTCTGTATCTACAAAGACAGCTTTCCTCTATATGGCTCTCACAGAACCCTGCCTGGCCTGAACTCATGGCAGGGACAAGAGCAATGCAGATGCAGGTGCAATGTAGTCATAGGAGGCATGGGGCATCTCACAGTAGGCTGCACTGTGATCCCCATCTGTGCCAGGGAGCACAGATGCAGACCATTGATCTTGCTTCAAGTAACAAAGAGGTGGATCCACCTACACTGTGGGAAGGTACGATGCAAGGAAGCTACGTGTGAGGGGAAGAGATGAGGGCTGTAGAGGGAGGTGCATGCATAGGTGGGGGAAGGGGGAGAGTGGTACAGAGGTCAGAGCTTATGAGGGGTAGAAGTGAGATGTAGACAGCCTGTGAAGAGCTGAACTCTGAACGCTGACTGTGGAGCACTTCTCAACCCTGTATTCTGTACACAGCACACCTCCTGAACTCTGCACTCTGTATGTAGCACACCCCTGAACCCTGCGCTCTGTACTTAGCACACTCCTGAACCCTGCACCTGGTATATAGCACGCTCCTGAACCCTGTACATAGTGTGCTCCTAAACCATGCGCTCTGTACGTAATGCACTCCTGAATCCTGCACTCTCTACGTAGTGCACCCCTAAAACCTGCACTCTTACATAACAGACTACTGAATCCTGCACTCTGTACGTAGCGCACCCCTAAACTCTGCACCCTTTATATAGAGCACCCCTGCACTCTGCACTCTGTATGTGGCACACTCCTGAACTCTGCACTCTGCATGTAGAGCACCACTGAAACTACAGTTTGTACATAACGTACCCCTGAATTCTACACATATTGCACTCCTTGTATTTATTTGCCCATTAAGATACTCTTACTGTGCAATTTGGCCACACCAACCATTCAATGCGGTACTTGATTGAATTCCTGCACCTATTCTCTGAGAAAAAAAGCCCTGGGTACATTTATATAGTTTTACAGATACAACCAGCCCTTTAAGGGCAACAATAATGCTGATGTGACCCACAATAAAATTGAGTTTGACACCCCTGCTATGGACTGTTCCTGTCTTGCTGTACCTAATCTGCAAAATATCTCTGGTTCCCAGCCATAAGTGAAAAGAGACTGTGCTGCCTAGAAAGCTGTCCTCTGTGGCATTGTCTCCAAGCTTTTTGAAATATCCCATGTCACCCCCCTTCCCAGTTCCTATAATCAAAAAACTACAGACAAATGCAAACCCCTAGGCTGATCAAAAGTCCAAAGTTGATGGACTGGTGCTGTGTGCCGAGCTGCCTCTGTACGGTTTTGGGAAAGAACCTATTACACTCAGTGGATCCTACAGGGGTAGCACTACAAAAGTGCGTTTTCAAACTTCAAGATCACTCAGATAAACAGGAGTAGGCTACAACTAACTGAAATTCAACGTGGAAATGGATATATGATTTAGAATTTTGATTATAGATACACTTTAGGTACATGCAAGCTAAATAATGTGTAAAGTGTAAGGCCCCTTTCACACGGAGGGTCCGTTCAGGTCCGCCTGTCAGTTTTTTAGGCGGACCTGGACGGACGCTCCATGTAGCCCTATGGAGCCACGGATGTCAGCGGTGACATGTCCGCTGACATCCGCTCCACTCCGCCAAAGTCTGACGGAGAAAAACCCTATTTTTCCTTCCGTCGACGGAGCGGATCGGATGAACACGGACAGACGGTCCGTGTTCATCCGGCTCAGCGGGGATCAACTGAGCGATCCCTGCTGAGCAAGCGGAGCTTCACGGGGCGGATCATGACTGATCTGTCCCGTGTGAAAGAGCCCTAACACTTACATGTAAGTGAAGAAGCAGCTCCACATTTTACAACAGGCTGCCTTGCCTGTTGACTAGATATCTTTAGCTGCAGTCGAGATCAACATATACAGCCTATGTGACATAATAGACTTTCAGAACCCAGATTACCAGTGATTTAATTAACAGCACTGTGGAAATGTTCAGTACAAAAGGTGAATGTTAAAATTAGTGCCTTGATCCATTTTAATCACAGAATTAACTGATGGTAACCAAGTGGTAACCTGTTGTCTGTGCAAAAGGGATTACAGTATGCTGACATTATAAACCTTTAGCACACTGGAAACAACAGGCTGCAGCACTATGGTTTATTATTACTGGATGTCTTGTTTTGGCTTATACTACTATTTCTATGGTCCTTGGCTATGCAGAGCCAATATTTTGATTACACGTACACTGTTTTTACTGCATGTGTTGCAATTGAGATCTCATTAATGATTGGATATTCTCTTTTTGGTACTGGCCAATTGTTTGCTAGTATAAACAACCTGAAAAAATTAAAAATCAGGTCCAGTGTGTTGATTTTTTTTTTTTGTTTTACATACTTAGTATTCAGTATCCGTCTTTAATATCTAATCTAGCAAAGATGGACATAGAAAAGAAAATGTAGAGATTAATGGGGTCAACCTCTGGGATTACATGGAAGCTATCACTTTATAATAATGTGACATTTTGCCTGGAAGATCGTAAATTGAATCAAGTCAAAGGCCTTTTCTAAAATGAATGGGGAAATTATAGAGCAAGACTTGTACACATTATTCAGCTTAAAGCAGTGACATAGTTCATTGTAAATGGTACGTTTGATAGACGCATCAACGTTCTTCTAGACTGGTGTGCCAGTGGATCTTAAGGTGGTTCATTATAAATGCATCAAATGGCAAGCAATAAACATTAGGAATAAAATAATGTCATATGGAAAGAACAGAAGCATTAAAACAGAAAACAGACTACCTGACTTACAGAGAGAAAATAGTACTTGCAATGATAATGTTTATTGCATGACACCAGAACAAAGAAAATATGGGTCAGCTCAAGTCATTTAATTTTTGTTTTTCCACAATCCTCGCTATATCGTTGCTAAGCCTATTTTTTCTCCTCGTTTGTGAAACTTCCACATTGAAAATCATGATGTCCAAATGCAATGTAAAAACATGATGAAAATAAGTAGATAATTAAGCTTAAAAAAAAACACTCAGAAAACAAACCTGTGTTTAAAACCCATCTCTGCGTAAAAAAATGTTTGTACCCCCCCTTTTTTTAATTTTTTTATTGATATCCACCTTCTCTGTGCTTTAGAGCTGCCCTCTTGCCCCCCATGTGTTTATCCACAATAGCTGCTGGTGCTCTTATGGGTTAAATTTTTGAAGCAAAAAGAGTGTTTTTCTTTGTTTCTGTTATAACATTTTGCAAACAAATAATATTTTTTCATAAATTAAGGCCCAAATGTAGCTACATTTCTTTGGTAAAAATACCCCAAATCAGTGTATAATAATTGGTTTATGTGAAAGCTCTAAGTTATAAGTTCTACAAACTATGGCATATATATTTGAAAATTGATTAATCCTGATGTACTGACTTCCTATCTCATTTTTTGAGGCCCTAAAATGCAAGGACAGTACAAATACCCCAAAAACAAACCCTTTTTGGAAAGTAGACAGTCCAAGGTATTTAGTAAGAGGCATCACGTGTTTTGCTAAGTTGTAATTTTTTTGTCACAATTTTTTGGAAAATTAAGAAATTAAATCATTTATTTTTCACTTTTTTTTTTACATACTGTCACCAGTGCAGTACACTCTGGTAAAAGCATGTAAACAAATAAAAATAAAAATCCTTTTATTTTAAGACTTTTCTTCTATTTATAAGATTTTTTTTTTTTTTTTAAAACACTCATTGGAGTACTTTAGTGTCACTATAGTGATGCTGTACTACTCTGGGAGTTATCAGGAAGTTTTGTTACACTATTATTGTTTATAACAGTGATAATCACTGTAATAAACAATAGATTTAGCTAGAATTAAAGGCTTCCTTTCATGACAGCTTGCTTACTATTGTGATCTGTGTTTGGCTACATCTAATCACATGGTACAGGGTGCCATGATTGGTCCAGGTTCCATGTGATAGCTGTGGGCCAATCACAACATCACAATAGTAAGCAAAACAGTCATGAATTAAAGCCTTTCGTAAAAGTTTTGCTTAAATATAATCATGTGATTGCTATGACCAGGTACCGAGCACTGTGATCCACTGTGTCCACTGGACACAGCAGTCAGAGGATTGCGCTACAGCACATGTGCACAGCAACATACCAGAACGCTGAGATGCTGCGTGCTCGCGGTAAAAGTACTGTGGGTAGGCGGCAAGTGGTTAAACCAATTCCTGTGTTTGGTTGGTTAAGGGGGAGGGGGGCAACACATCCAATCTCGCAGTTAGTCTTAGACAGCACCTTGAAATATGGGAAAAAATATTATATGTACATTGTTCCCTGGGGAACAGAACATATTAGGGCCCATTTACACTGAACAGACAGCTGCGCACAGTTAAACCGCAGTGCTTTTACTGTCCAGCAGCTATGCGCTTTATCTGTGGTAGGGGGCAGTATGGTGCGTGGTTCAGCGTATCACATAGCTCCTTTTTTTTTTTTTGAACAAGCTTTATTTGAGGTGCAGAAAAGTAACACTTCATTCATGTCGCTGTACAGCAGTGTGATGTGTTGTGTTGTTGTACAGTGACATGTGATCCTGTCCAGTGCGCACCAATAGAATGCAACATGTCTGCATTTTATCGCAGATGACTGCAGTGCAGCCCTGGGCTGCATTTCATTGTCAATAGAACACATAGATGAAAAGTGAAAAAGTGCAGCGCTAATAGAAAGGGAGGAGTACCTGATGATCAGAGTACAATAAATAATATATGTATGGTGATTATATATCAACGTGTTCAGACAAATAGTGTGTAAGTGAAAACATCTATACATGGGAAAATAGCAATGAAAGCTAGATAGTGACAGTGAATCACTGAGTATGGGAGATGACAAAGGGCAGAAGGTCAGTCCAACCCCAACACAATGTATATAAATCAACAGTGGTAGTGAATACAATGGAGTAACTGTGGCCGGTCTCAGAATAAAGAGTCCATCTGAGAGGAGAATCGAAAAGTCTTCAAATAGTATTCACAAAGGGACCACTGAAAGGAACCGGTGTAGGTGAGTATATCTTGGTACCATGTGATGCCCTCAATATATAGGATCCAATTGCAAAATATGTAAATAAATACTCTTACCATGTGGCGTGGACCCATACACCAATGAAGGGTGGGTCAAATAAGCAAAGGCAAGAGTAGTGGTGCCAGGATCCCTCAGGCGATCATCTCTGGTGGTGTCCAATTCGGTCCTCAAGTGCGTTCGGTAAAACACTTCCAATCTCAGCTATTTGGCTATTTTGACCTATGCCATGTGGAGGCCTTTTCTTTTTATGTTTACTGTATACTCTGAACCCCTGGAGGGGTACCACCGCTCGTGGTGAATACCATCTAGCCGCTTGGAGCCTAAGAGCGCGGACACTTAGTCACCACGCTGAGATTGGAAGTGTCTTACCGAACGCACTTGAGGCCTGAATTGGACACCACCAGAGATGATCGCCTGAGGGATCCTAGCACCACTACTCTTGCCTTCGCTTGTTTGACCCACCCTTCATTGGTGTATGGGTCCACGCCACATGGTAAGAGTATTTATTTACATCTTTTGCAATTGGATCCTATATATTGAGGGCATCACATGGTACCAAGATATACTCACCTACACCGGTTCCTTTGAGCGGTCCCTTTGTGAATACAATTTGAAGACTTTTCGATTCTCCTCTCAGATGGACTCTTTATTCTGAGACCGGCCACAGTTACTCCATTTTATTCGCTACCACTGTTGATTTATATACATTGTGTTAGGGTTGGACTGACCTTCTGCCCTTTGTCATCTCCCATACTCAGTGATTCACTGTCACTATCTAGCCTTCATTGCTATTTTCCCATGTATAGATGTTTTCACATGTTGATACACTTTCACGCTATTTGTCTGAACACGTTGATATATAATCACCTTACATATATTATTTATTGTACTCTGATCATCAGGTACTCCTCCCTTTCTATTACCGCTGCACTTTTTCACTTTTCATCTTTACACGCAATTCTATTTGCTTTTGTGCTAGCAGTTGTTCTTCTCTCCACCCAGCAGTGCGGTACTACCCCTCCATTTACAATAGAACACATAAAATAATGATTTTCTGTGTGTCCTTGCAGTGAATGGCGTTTTACAGTGCGTCAAAATGACAGTCATCATACTACTGTAAATTAGCCCTTAATATAAATCAAAGAAAGTCTTCTTCCTTAACCACATCTCGTCCGGCCTATAGCAGAATGATGGCCAGGCGGTGGTTGCATTATCCTGACTGGACGTCATATGACGTCCAGTAGGATAAGCCACAATCGCATGCTCGACGATCGGTGGTGTGGTGTGTCACTCTGACACACCGCAACTCCGATCGTGGAAAAGAGCCTATGAGGTAGGCTGTTTACCACATGATCAGCTGTGAACAATCACAGCTTATCACAGTGTGTAACTAGGAAGTGTCAGTAAACAGCTTTCCTTGGTTCCTGCTGACAGGAAGATCGGCGGAACTCCTGTCAGAGGGGGGTCTGTGCTGATATTCAGCGCATTGATTATCAGCGCAGCCCCCATCAGAGGTATCCACCACAGCTGCAAATCAGTGCCCATCAGATGCCAGTCAGTGCCCACCAAAGTGCCAAGCAGTGCCCATCAGTAATGTCTGTCAGTGCCCTAAACAGATGCCAATCAGTGCCCATCAGTAATGACTGTCAGTACCTCATCTTCAGTGCTGCCAATCAGTGCCATCTATAAGTGCCCATCAGTGCCACCTGTCAGTGCCAAGCAGTGCTGCCTGTCAGTGCCAATCAGGGCCGCCTATTAGTGCCCATCAGTGCTGCCTATCAGTGCCCATCAGTGCCACCTATCAGTGCCGCCTATGAGTGCCCATCAGTGCCGCCTATAAGTGCCCATCAGTGCTGCAAATCAGTGCCACCTATCGGTCCCCATCAGTGCTGCATATCAGTACTGCCTATCGGTGCATATCAGTTCTACATATCAGTGCCACCTTATCAGTGCCAACTCATCAGTGCCCATCAGTGCCGCCTCATCAGTGCCCATCAGTGCAGCCTCATCAGTCTTTTTTAGTTTGTTTAGCACAAAATAAAAACCCCAGTGGTTATCAAGTACCACCAAAAGAAAGCTCTATTTGTGGGAAGAAAATGATAAAAATTTTGTTTGGGTACAGTGTGGCAACACCGCGCAATTGTCATTCAAAGCGTGACAGCGCGGAAAGCTGAAAATTGTCCTGGGCAGGAAGGGGGGAAAGTGCTCTGTATTGAAGTGATTAAAGCTTACTGAAAACCTGCCGAAGCCTCCTAGCACCTTGTTTAAAGTGACAACACCCCCAATAAGATCTATGTTTAATATTCCCACTCTGGAGCTGAAGATTTCTATTAAGGCTTCAACAAAGCTGCTTGAAGTTTCTGAAATGCTTTGCAGAAGTTTACTGTACACACCACACTCATACCATCTGAAGCCCATGTGACCAAGACCTTACAGAACAAAAATATCTGGCAAAAAGGGAAAGGAGTTTCTTTTTAACTGAAGAAACTTACAAAGTATATTCTACTGAAAAACGGTGGCTACTATAACTTTTTTCAGGGCTCAGTTCTGCTTCAGGCTTGGGCTTTTAATATCTGCTTATAGTTCTTTTTAAACATTTTGCCTCCATGCATGTGAAAGTAACACCTATTGTAATACATTACGTTTCTCTTTTAGCCTGAAAAGGGGCTTTCTTAGGCGAAAATTTATTTTTCTAACTGCTTCAGGGTGAAAGAGATGAGAACCGTTCCTCTTTGTCTGTGTGAAGACCCCAAGGGGATCTTCTACAATCGTAGCTGATTCCAAAAAACATTTTTTTTTTTTTTGCTTTTTATCTGTATCTCATTTACTGTTTCCTCTCATGTGACTGCACCTCTCTGCTCATTCCCTTGACTCTACCCCCAAAAAGTTAGCATCAAACGTACCAGAAAAAAAAAAAAAAAATTATGCAGGTACAATACAATGTTCTCACTTATCTTAAGCAAAACAAAAAGCCTTTCAGCATTTCAGTAAAGACAAATGACAACATTATACCATTGTTTTTACCATTGTAAAAAAATATGCAAAAAGTCCCATGCAATATCCAGAGATAACATCACTTCTGAGATAAAAACGATGGGCACTGTTAAGAACAAACTATGTAGGCAAAGGACACATACCCCAGCATCCCCCCCGATGCACCGATCATGAAAATTAAAAGGGTAACTCCACTTTCATGGGGAAAAAATAGCAAATAAAGAAAAAATAATATATCACATATAATTGTGACACTAATCATATTGTAATTAAATGTTGTTAAAAATTACCTTTCCTTTCCAATCTGCATCCGCTGTAATTTTCTGAGAATGAATTGCAATATGGCTACCTAGAGTTGTTCTGTACACAGAGTGCGTACTGACCACTCCCCAGAAACATCATTTCCTGCTTGTGTGATTGGCTCACCAATAGTCCCAGAAGTCTGCTTAAGATACAAGTCATATTTCAGGCATCCCCTGCAACAAAAATGTCATTTTTGGAGAGATACTTTTAATAGGAGCATGTCTAAAGGGAAGCAGGCCCAGCAGATTTCCTCATTAGTGCCCTGCAGCTGCCACAGCTGAGAGTTCATTATGAAACCACTCACATTAGACCCACTCTGTAAGAAGCACAGACAAACACACATGGATTTCTTCAGAATAACAAAAGGTAGGAATCTGCAACAGAGGTTGTTATAATCCTTGCAATGTACATAATCACCCAGAGGGGAATGTTTTTTTCTCAACAAAAGTGGAGTTACGCTTTAATACACAAATCATGATTGGATATACTGTTTAAGTTTTTTTTCATCAATACTTTACACTTATACTAGCATTTAAAATGAACAAATCCATTGTAGCCCTGTTTTGGAGGGTGGGGGTTATGAGAAATGGCCCTCCTCAAACTGGATATTATGCTAAACCTGTAGGTAAATAGGAGAACCAGAACCTTGGCTAAGTGGAAGAGGGGGTTTGATATTAAAGTTGTCAGTTGCCAGGACAGGGTCTCTGTGAACAGAGGGGATTCCCATCCTTGGAAATTAACCAATAATTTAATCAAAGTATTTGGAAGGAGAAGAACTACCGCAACCAGCATATAACATTAATCAAAAGTATATAGAAGCACACCAGTATAGAAATAATACAAGCTTTACTGTATATAGGAAAAAATTCATGGAGAAGTACAGCCAAAGCTTGTTTGGCTGTATTTCTCCTGGGGTTTACAGGAGCGCAGTTCGTTCTGTCCATTTTCAGCAGACAGCGGGCTGAAGCAACAATGAAGTCGGGATCCGCCCACATGCCTGGACCGCTGAGAGCCTGTGCCGGCCGCTCCCGCCCCCTCCACAGACCAGTCCTCAAGTGAGCACAGGGGGGCAGAGCAAAGAGCCGATGACTAACAGTCACCACCTCTCTGCTCAGGAAACTGTGAGAACCAAGTGATCGGCGGTGTTTGATTGCTCGGTTTTCAATGTTATAGCCGTGTATGAGCTCTGTGGTTGTACAGAAATTGATCTACCAGTCGACTTCTGTTCAACCGCTCTGCTGGAAAATGTCCCCTTTATCCGTGCTCCAGGCTATAGACTGGAGCACTGATCTGTGTATCCTAATGGCGGGGAACTCTCCCCGCTGTCAGAATTAAATGATACAACAGGAAGGAATTCCCCCATCCATCTTGAATGTGTTGATGGGGGAATAGGGTCTGTTTTTTGTTCAACCCGCTGGTTAAACAAACACAAAACTGATAATATAAAAGGAAAAACAGACTGTATTTTATATACTCAAAATGGTAAAATTAGCAGCTCTGCTATGAGATACACAGTTATTAACAATAGGGGAAATAGAGCTGCACTACAAATCTACATAAATATAATTGAAGAAAATAAACCAACAAAAATGAACTAACAAAAATTTGATGCAATCCATAGTTGGTATTGACTCTTGGAAAAGAAAGTGGAAAATTGTATATCACTTTAAAGGTTCTCCTCATGATGTTAGTGACTCACAACAGGACCAAAAATTCACCTCCACCACATAGAATACACGATTACCAGACAGCAAGCATTAGAACGCTTGTGGCTTAATACCCAGCCAGGGCCTTTGTCCTCAAGGTAGGAATCAATGGCGGCTCATAACGAGGAACCTCACATATAATGGAAAAAAGTGAATGGTCCAACAACGTGGATGGTCTAAGCCCTTCCAGGGATTCAAAGGAGCCAAAATCTCTCAGAGTGGATGCATGTGTGCAGTCCCGTCCGCTCCTCACAGATATTAAACCAAAAACTGACCCATCTATGGCCAGCTTTAATTAGGTCCAGTGATGACATTTACTATGTACATAAACAGCCATCAGTGTTGCCAACCCCCTGAAGTGAAATTTACTGGCAAGGATGCCAAAATTTCTGTACGGCACCAATTTCTTACTGGCAAAAAAAATGAAGATTACTGGCAGAGCCGCATTTTTTACTGACGCTGCAAAAAAGTACCTAAAATTACTGTTTTTAGTGCTAAACAGTGCAAATATCAATATTTCAACTATAAACACACAGCTAATGCTAATATCTATGTGTTTCAGTTAAACAAAAGTAAAAAAACATATTTCTCAATTCACATGAAGGTTAGGTTACTATAACCCAGCCAGCACAGAGTTCCCACTTACATCAGAGTCTGCAGGATGCCCCCTTACAGTGCAAGGGAACTCTTATGTAAAGGGGAACGCTGCAGATCATGATGTAAGGGGGAACTCTGATGTGGAGGGGGGCTCTGGTGAATAGAGACCACCTTCCACAGAGTGAATACACTAAGGTAAGGGGGGGTACTAATATAGGGGGGGACCTTTTATATCAGTGCCCCCTTACATTATTGTATTTACTCCCCTCCTTAGATCAGTGCCCCCCCCCCCCCCTCAGACTGGCCTGGCGGCGCTGTCACTGACCTGCTCTCAGGTCCACAGTGCGGGGCTCAGTCAGATGGCTCCAGCTTGGCGGCTCTGACCTCCTCTCCACAGTCCACACTTCCGTTTCTTCCCGTAACCCCCATCACGGCGCTCCCACTCTTGACATCTTTCTAGAATCCCCTCAGAGACTGCAGACATAAAAGACAGGCGATGGTCAGAGGCTGCGGACACGATACAGGAGGTAGACAGAGGCTGCAGAGTCATGACACAGGAGGGGGACAGAGGCTGGGGACATGACACAGGAGGGGGACAGAGGCTGGGGACATGACACAGGAGGGGGACAGAGGCTGGGGACATGACACAGGAGGTGGACAGAGGCTGCGGACATGACACAGGAGGTGGACAGAGGCTGCGGACATGACACAGGAGGTGGACAGAGGCTGCGGACATGACACAGGAGGTGGACAGAGGCTGCGGACATGACACAGGAGGTGGACAGAGGCTGCGGACATGACACAGGAGGTGGACAGAGGCTGCGGACATGACACAGGAGGTGGACAGAGGCTGCGGACATGACACAGGAGGTGGACAGAGGCTGCGGACATGACACAGGAGGTGGACAGAGGCTGCGGACATGACACAGGAGGTGGACAGAGGCTGCGGACATGACACAGGAGGGGGACAGAGGCTGCAGAGTCATGACACAGGAGGGGGACAGAGGCTGCGGACATGACACAGGAGGTGGACAGAGGCTGCGGACATGACACAGGAGGTGGACAGAGGCTGCGGACATGACGCAGGAGGTGGACAGAGGCTGCGGACATGACGCAGGAGGGGGACAGAGGCTGCAGAGTCATGACGCAGGAGGGGGACAGAGGCTGCAGAGTCATGACGCAGGAGGGGGACAGAGGCTGCAGAGTCATGACGCAGGAGGGGGACAGAGGCTGCAGAGTCATGACGCAGGAGGGGGACAGAGGCTGCAGAGTCATGACGCAGGAGGGAGACAGAGGCTGCAGAGTCATGACGCAGGAGGGGGACAGAGGCTGCAGAGTCATGACGCAGGAGGGGGACAGAGGCTGCGGACATGACGCAGGAGGGGGTCAGAGGCTGCGGACATGACGCAGGAGGGGGTCAGAGGCTGCGGACATGACGCAGGAGGGGGTCAGAGGCTGCGGACATGACACAGGAGGGGGACAGAGGCTGCGGACATGACACAGGAGGGGGACAGAGGCTGCGGACATGATAGGGTCCTCCTTACCCCCTCACAGTGGTCTCCTCCTCTGTCCACCATCATATAACTTCTCCTCCACATCATCAGTATGCTGTGTCCTCCTTCTGTACCCCTTTCACCTCTCCACAGGTCAGGGCAGCTCTAACATGTGGAGAGGTGAAAAGGGCACAGGAGGAGGACACAGCATACTGATGATGTGGAGGAGAAGTTATATGATGGTGGACAGAGAGAGCACATCAGTCTCTGTCCCTCCCCTGCATGCCATGGCCGCTTCACCCTCCGGGCTCCCACTCCCAGTGCAGTCCTCCTCTTACTTTATATCCCCCCCTCCTCCTCACCCCTGCTCGGCCGAGTCCTCTCCTCCTACGGCGACTGCGAGACACTGTAGCCCGCCCCGCGAGCACTCCCGAGTCCCGTCCTGGCTGAAAGACTATTCAAAAATGGCGCCGGGCGGCGCCATTACGTTACTGCGCATGCGCCGCTCGGCCGAACGCATACGAGCTTTCCCGAGTCCGGCCGGCTTCGCAACGGCGCATGCGCCGTTGCATGGTCGGCTCGCGGCCATCTTTTTTATGGGCAGCCGATGCCCACAACGGACTTTACGTACACCCGAAAAAGGGTGCTGTACGTAAATTAGCATACGGTTGGCAACACTGACAGCCATATATTTATGGGAGGCCTTAGTGCAAGTATACCATAGCAAGTTATCGCTGCTATTGTTATACTGTCACCTTTACGTTCAGAAACCATACTAAAAACATTGTTTACACTGAAATATTTAAACACTGTCAGATAAGGATCATGCTTTCTTGGGTCCTTCTTCTGGATCAACTGTAGGAATACGATTGTGTCTGTGTGTGTTTTTTTTCTATTGGTTGAACTCGATGGAGATAGTTTTCTTACCGACTCATATTGGCATCGAGAAATTTGTTCCAAAGTGTTTGGTTGACGACACATGTCTTAAAGGGTAAATTCACCTTTTCAAAATAAATAGCCTCTGCAGTTAATGGGCCCCAGTAATCATTAAAAAATTGTCAAGCTTTGTAAAATATTCATTAATTTTACTGTCATAACTGTAAGCCATTTGGACCCATTTGAAGCCTGGCTGAAAAAACTCCCAGTTAGCAATTCCCACATTCTACCTTGTTGCTGGACATGAAAATAGTTGGACACTCACTCCCAGCACTACATGACTAATTCTAGCAATAAGGTAGGATGTAGGGACTGCTAACTGGCAGTTTTTGGGCCAGGCTTTCTGGGGTCCCAAATGGTCTTACGGGTATGAAAAATAAACAAACTTATGTAGCACACAGACCCTTCCGCTCCATCCATTTTTGCAGTAAGGCACACCTGCTACTTGCCCGTTGTCCAACTCCAGATATGGTGAGGCGAGCGGTGTTAGATTTTTGGGCCTTGCAGCGAGTTACCTCTCCAGAGTGGATCCCTGGTCTCCATTGTCCAGGCGAAAGTCCCTTTTCCAATAAAGCAAATGTCCACACAGGTGTAAAACCTAAGCAGCAAGGTTTTATTCTTTCCTTTAAGTCAGGGGTCTCAAACTGGTGGCCCTCCAGCTGTTGCAGAACTACAATTCCCATGAGGCATAGCAAGGCTAAACAGTTACAAGCATGACTCCCATAGGCAGAGGCATGATGGGACTTGTAGTTCCACAACAGCTGGAGGGCCGCAGGTTTGAGACCCCTGCTTTAAGTAAACTTGGAAGAGAGAGAGTAGAAACGACAAGTAGAGGAAGGTTCAGGCACGCAACACTTAGAGAACACTTTCGTCGCCACTCAAGCCTGAGTGGGTATTGCTCACGCAGATAGTCCCTATGAGAGCGGTCCTAGCAGCCGGAGTGGAGCATGGATGTCAGAGATGATAGATCCCCCTTTAGGTAGCACTCCAGGCCTCTCCCTGAGATAGCAGTACCGTCGCTATCTCCGTCAGGACTGATCTTCCGCCTCCCCTAAAGGAAGCGACTCCCTTCTCTAAAATTCTTCTACACTAGTCCTAGCATAAAGAGAAGAAGAGGAGAAAAAAAACCATCTAAGCCTAAATGTTTTGTTTTGCTAGTGCAGTTTTTTTTCTCTGCAAACCACTGCCACCTAGTGTTAGCATAAAGACATTATATCTCACAGTAGCTGCGCATGGGACTGCAGCACAGTACACACGAACACTTTCACATTTTGACCACGGCGTTCCTTCGCATGACCTACAGACTAACTACCCCAAAGTTCAATTTGGAGGAAAGAAATAGACATTTTCTTTAGGAGAGAAAAAACAAAAACAAGCTCTCCAGTCTCTTTCCTCTCTAAGAGTAGACATGGCGGCTGAACAAGTGAAGTACCTGTGGGACTTGGGTACTTCAAGATAATCCCATATAGCTTTAGAGTACCACCTTTCTCGATAAGCTTCTATCTAGAACAACAGTTCCTTAGGCACATAGGGGTACTCCCAACCATACTCACTGGGCACTCTCTTGTTGAGGATTCGCTGCAAGAGGGCGAGATGGGGAAGAGTTTTGCGATTCCCACTTCCAGTGAGTACAATGGCGTCCGGTGATCTCCGGACTGTGGCCGTATCAGGCCCTGGTAGGGATTCTCCACTTGGGGCAGATACAGTCTTTCCTTCTATGGCCGGGACCTCCACACAGGGTGTAGTACTCCCCGAACTCATGGGCGACCCCAATTTCAAACAGTGGGCCGGGGCGACGGGTTTCATCTTGTCCCATCCCTTTTTGGTAAAAATGTCATCTATCTCTGCATTGTCACCCATATCGGATGATGAGTTCAAGTCTGAGGTGTCATATTCCTCAGCGGGCAAGTAGTTTCGGTTAGACACAGAAACATTTTCCCCAGACGGTAATAGTTCCCGAGGGGTTGGTTGTCCACACATCCCCAGTAATATGGGGCATACGCTTCTTTCCCTTCCCTGGCAAACTTAACATCATAGTCCCAGCCTCCTTACCATCACCTGACGTGGACTTCTTGGGCTTGCTTACGCTCTCGAGGTCTGGTTCTGGCAGGCGCTAGGGCAGGCTTCGACCGCGGCCGCGGGAGGCCTTAACATATCCCACCTTCCGTTTTGCGAGCGGGATATGTACTTCGGAGCTGGCGGAGGCAGCGTCCGCTGCGGTATCCGCCGATGGTTCTGCAGCAGCTGAGACATCTTCGTTGGCCACATCCGTGGCAGTCGATGCGGTGCGCGTGGGCTTGGCTGTGGGAGTCCAGGTTTCTTCCTCGGAAGTAACGGTACCTGTAAGGTAGTTGATCTGGTAGGCCCGGTGTTTCTCAGTGGGCTGGTCCACTTCAAAGAGGAATCCTTCCCCAGGATGCACACCTTCCAAATGGCCGTAATTGCACAGCAAGTCCTTGGCATTTAGGGCAGAGCATGCCCAGGGCCTCCGCATCTCTGCAGGTGTACAAAGCGAAGCGGCCCCTGGGTTTAAGCCGGATCCCCGTATCCGTAAGCGGGGCGGTGAGCGGAGCAATGTCCATTTAAGAAAGCATCGGGGACATCCGGGGTCCCGACAAAACTGAGGCACTGGGAAAAGCGGACATGTTGCTGCTCACTCGATCCAACTCTCTCTGTCTCTTGGTGCCAAAGCACCCACATGCAACACACAGGTGGCGGGAACTCCTCCCCTTTTCTTCTTCCTGCATGTAGCTCACAGGCTTTTCTTTTTCCAGACATGCCCACGAACTACGCAGTTGGAAAAACCACAGTTCTGTGCCCCTTAACCCCTTTTTCTCTCTCAGAACACAGTAACACAGTTCAATTTCTTCCATGGCCGACTTTCCAAGCACATACAAAATAGTCCACTCATGTGAGAGATAGCCACAAATCCCGGACTCGAGCCCCCACGTGTAGCACACAGACCCTTCCGCTCCATCCATTTTTGCAGTAAGGCACACCTGCTACTTGCCCGTTGTCCAACTCCAGATATGGAGAGGCGAGCAGTGTTAGATTTTTGGGCCTTGCGGCGAGTTACCTCTCCAGAGTGGATCCCTGGTCTCCGTTGTCCAGGCGAAAGTCCCTTTTGCAATAAAGCCAATGTCCACACAGGTGTAAAACCTAAGCAGCAAGGTTTTATTATTTTATTCTTTATTCTCAAGTAAACTTGGAAGAGAGAGAGTAGAAACAACAAGTAGGGGAAGGTTCAGGCATGCAACACTTAGAGAACACTTTCGTTGCCACTCAAGCCTGAAGCCACTCAAGTACCGTTGCTATCTCCATCAGGACTGATCTTCCCCTGGAACTCCTTCCCTAAAGATGGGCCCCCTTTAACCGGGCAGCCTGGGATCCTTCTCTGAAACGTAGGCCCTTGATAGGAGAGGTGGGCCTACTATGTAGGAGGAGAGCCTCGGGCTAAAGGTGCCCGAGACCAATCACACACGTCCCGTGCCATGAGGGTCACGAGACACGCTCACTGGACCAGAGGTCCCCCCGAACTCCTTGGGGTCCCCCTGGAATCACCTCACGCCTAATGGCGTCTGCCCCTTTTGTATCCCCTCCCAGCATGCACAGCGAGCAGACAACGCCCCTGTACGGCTGCCTAGAGAGGACACCAAATGGTGCTGCGATACCCCCTGCGGTTCAACCTGAGCCGAAGATGACAGCACCACCTTCAGGCAACAGGGAACTATACTGCCAGGCAGCATCGCACCCAGAGCAGACGCACTTTGATGTATAAACAGGTCTGAGCGGAGCTATTAGCTCAGACCACCCCTAAATTTGTACACATAGCGTCCCATAAATTGGGATGGGCGCTACACTAACATTTTACAAATCTTTACAGTTTTTCAATATCTACTATGGCTCATTGACTGCATGGGCTATTTACTTCATAAGGTGAACTTAGCCTTTAAGACATGTGCCATCAACCAAAATTAACGCTTTACAAATTAGCTCCTTTAAGTGATACTAAACACACACTGTTTAACTGTCCCTTCTATTTCTGTATGTGGATGATAGCACTGTAATAATTTAAATAAAAAACATCTAAGTACCTTTGTCCTAATCACTGTCACATGGCCCAGGTCTTTCCCAGCATGTCTGCAGGGAAATAGTGGCAGGATGTGCTTCTAGTCCTTTGGAATGCAGAGCAAAAATAAGTAAATAATATTAATAAACTGTTTTAAATTAGCATACAACTGTATATTTGAAATAAAATGTTTATTATTTTGTGGAAATATCATATCACGCCCCTCCAGGCTGTGTCTTAGAATAAGAAGGAGGTGATTCCTCCATTAATCTACATGTAATATCCTGCCCCCTTTGTATTTAGCTGGTTAGTGAGCATGGAGGAGGAGGGAGGGAATGGGCTCTGATTTACCACTGTGTATACACCCACATGTGTGGCTCTAGTCATATGGATTGCTCAGATGTGATAGGGAGGAAATGCTCACTCAAACTTACTGAAAACTGAGTTGCCACTACAGCTGCAAAATCCCTAGCCGAATTTGGGACATGAACAGAAGGTGGAGATAAAGAGCAGCAGGATCAACCAGGTTTCTTGCAGAATACAGAAAACAAATCTCATAGTGACTAAAAAATGTGTGGATAATTTGACTGGATACTTCAACCATTTATGTTAAAACCACTCTCATATGTAGGGGACACTCATAGGCGTGCCAGGTGTGCCTGGTCACATCCTAATTACCCTGTGTGGCACAGATTCCCCCTGTTTAGACCCCTGATATTTGACCAAAACACCCTAATGGGGCTCCTAAGACATGTCAACAAGTAATGGCTTAACTTTCTAGATAAACTGTCCCACACACCCAATGCATATGCAGAGCCCTGATTATGTGTGTGCGGATCCGTATGGCACTAGTAGCTTCAGTTCTTTTGAAGAAAAGATAAGATTTGTTTTTTTCAGCTAGCCACTTTCATTGGTGCACTTAAACTCCTGGATAACGGGCCCATACAACACAGCTGGCCCAGATTATCAAGTGAAACAGGTAGGATCTTCCTTAGCAAGGTTAGAGGACAATGATGTCTGTATACAGTGTTCATACTCCTTCTATGGCGCAGTGTCTCTGTTGCCTGCAGAAGGGAAAAATGCCCTCTCACCAAATCTTGTGCCCAAACTAATGTCCTGAAACAGCAGGCTTCCTGGTGACCTGACTGGTCACCTCACCCTGGAACGCTTCACCGTCAGTGCAGGTGCGCCTTGATATGCACTTGGAATCCCCCTCTTTCAGTCTGGATGTACCGACTGGCGGTGAAGGCCTGAATCATGTGGGGAAATCATCTGAGAGACAGCATCTCTCCATCAGGTCTGATCTCTTTCACTGCCTCATGGTCACGTAGAATCTCTTCAGGAGTTAAAATGGAGTCTTTTGCTTTCCTCATACAGAGAATGATGGCCTTGGTAGTTTCAATCATTATACAAGGCTATGGGGCGGCTCTGTGCTGGAACATCATATTCCAGAGTCCTTTGCAGCTACTTCCTCCAGCTTGGTAAAGTCCCTCTGATTTGCTCCTGTAACTGCTCCTCTAATTGGCTATCTTCCTCCTGCCAATAGGGACATAGGGGAGGCTGCAGAGTGAACAGCTCTGTGTAAGTCAGCTCATATTATAGTAGATTCAGTGAGTAAGTGAAACAGGGAGAAGGAGGGAGGTGAAAAAGCCCATTCAGACGTGACAGGCAGCTCTCTCCCTTTTTCAGGCTGGACAGCCTGTGTACATCACGGCGGCCAGCTTGGCGAGGTCACAGAAGAAACAAGACACCTGCTACACCTATATATTTGTATGTAAGCCAGTGGCACTTACTCAGAAGTCTATGAAAGTGCCAGAGGCTCTGTTTGGAGAGGGCAGCTAGATGAATGGTGATACTTGTATGTAAGCTTAGCTTCTCTGGTGTAAGCATTTGTTACAGCAGCTTTAAAGTTAAGAAAGGTGCAATCAAGGCAGTGACTTCTGACAGCTCTATGTGGCCAGCAGGGGCTCTTAGTCTGAATTTGATGATTGCAAGTTTCTGACAAGCAAAGATGTAATAAGTGGATACAGTTCGGTAATGTTCTAGGTGGTAATAAAAAAGTTGAGATGAAAAAAATTCCTTCTTCTATTTATTCTAGTCTCTATTTAGATATCAGCACACACCCCTAGTAATCGTTCCAAATGCTGCATCGCTCTCCTGATGCTTTACTCTTATATTCAAAGCTTTTTTCAATAAAGTATTTTTTTTAAATATTTTAATTGACAGTTTTTACACATCCCCCTGTTCCTGACACTTTGTGCATAAAAGTAACTTTACCCCAGCCATCCAGTAGGCTTTACAAAGGAGTTTGGCTTCCGAAACATGTCGCCTAGAAACTCCAGCTGTACTTCCACCCTCCCAAAAAGTCTGTGTCTCTGCTTCATGAGGACTGCATGCTGCCATCTTCCCTTCTCCGCTGTACTATAACCTGGAGCGTCCTGCATTTATCTATTACATCGAAGCTTCTCAATTTTTTCTAGTCTCTAACCAGATGTCATGACCTTATCTATATACGGGTCGGAATGAAGCTCGATTATAAAAGCCTTCAAGCGGTATCTTCTCTTTGTTTCATCACCTTCTATTCGCCTTCAAATGATTTTCACCCCAAATGCAATGTTAATGCACATCACGTATAATCCCCAGTCATTTCCTCCACTCCAATAATAATGCTCATACAGAAGTTCTGAATGGTAACATGCAAAAAATATTTCAAAGAAGGACCATAGCACAGTATATTTTACTTTAAAAACATTTAATCACCACATATATGCTTACATCTGCCACAGTATAAACAAACCCAACTCAAAAATAGCCACCAAGGTATTTCTGGTTTCGGCACGCATGCATCCAAAGTCACTTTCTGATTATGTCGGTTGACTTTATCAAAGGACCATTCAGATATTTATGAAGATAGAGTTGCAACAATTGGTGACAGACTAGATTTTTTTTTTAAAACAACTGAAGATTGTGACTTTTTCATATTCCTAAGTGCTGATTTTTGTTTGAAGTCTTATTTTTTACTGGCCAGAGGATCTTATTATTTTTTTCTGCTCCTGCAATAGGGGATTAGAAATCGATTATTTATATAATGATTTATAATAGTACAATCATTAGGTGTTTTCCCTTCACTTAGTAAATGAGGTGAAGCTCTGCTGACTTCCACCATTCAATCACGTTCAAGCAAAAGTACTGTTTTTTGTTTTTTTTGCTTGTTCCTGATTGTGCATTCTGTGGAAATAAATTTTTCACCAAATTTACTAAGCAAAGGGAAAATTCCATTGCAAAGAGAACAGCCTATTTGCCTTTAGTAAATCAACATTTGGTGCAACAATGATGTGCAATATGCAGCATATTGAAGCATCAAATCATGTGCACCTTTCTTCAGTGCGAAAAAGTTGGGAGGGGAAAAAGTAATTGCTGATTGGTTGGTGTGGGACACAGCACTTGAATACAGATTTCTGCATTATTAGCTGAACTGTGGTGATGATTCTATGATTACACACCTTGTAAAGCATCTCTAGTTGATAGATTTTCTTGTTCATACATCACGGGACACAGAGCAGCATAGTCATTACTATGTGTGTGTGTGGGTTATATAGAATTACCTTCAGGTGCTGGCACTGGCAACTTCCAAAACAGGAAGTACCCTCCCCTATATAAGCCCCTCCCATCCGGGAGTACCTCAGTTTTTTGCCAGTGTCTAAGGTGTTGGCCAAGGTTAACATGTATTCATCTGGGCTTGTGTACAGGTTCTCTGGGCCTTAGCAAGCTATTCCGGATCCGACCAAAAAAGCTTCATAGCTAAACGGTCGGTACCCGGGCCTTGCAGAGAAGAGCAGGGTTTTGCCTGTAATGCCTCTCTTAGGAGGGCTGGACCCTGGGATCCAGAGCTCTGGTCATACCCAAAACCAAGAGGCTATCTGTGCAGGGTGCTATACAGGTCCAGGGGAGTGGAATCCTTGGGAACCCGGTCCCTGAAGGTCTAGTACAATGCCTGCCGTGAGAGGTGAAGTTTGGGCTTCTGTGGACCAAACAAAGTCCTGCGGCGGGGAAAAGGTAAGTGGGGGCCCCTCAGGAACTTGGTTCTATTGAGGGGACCCCCAAGCCTAATATGTCTTTCTGCCTGTTACCTAAAGGGTATTCCCGCTAATAGCTGTATATGCCTAAGAAATCCTAGAAATGTTTTTTCATAAGGGAAGTTTTAAAAAAACTGTAAACCTGGAAATGTTTTTCATAAAGGAGGTTTTAATAAAAAAAAAAAAAAAAAAGACAAAAGTGCGTTTGTCCACTAGAGGCCGCTGTGGAACGTCTTTTTTCTTGGGACTATTCCTTCCATGGTGAAAGTCCAGGCAGATGAGTGAGCTCTCTATCAGGGAAGCTGCATTTCTCTGTCATGCTGCCAAGTAGTTTCCTTCCATCCCCGAGTCCTGGTGAAACAGGGACCCTGGCTCCTCTCCCTACATGGCGCCAAGAGCGCACACGTGCACGCGCGCGCGCGCACACATGCTTTCCTTTTATAAGGTTTAGCTTCAAAAAAGGGGGCGGAGCCTGGCGGATGACGCGCTCTGTGCGCCCAGCGCTTCTGCGCATGTGCGGGCGTCCCAGCAAGATAAAAGGACTCAGTCCACGCTGCTTGCTATGGACACAGAGCATGAAAAGGAGCTGGTAGCATGGTATAGGGGCTTACAGCGGGCGGTTGATACAGGCATCCCCAGAAAGACGCATTAGTAGACACCCACTGATGTACATAGCAGCAAATTGCATTAGACTATTTCAGTAAGGGGTGTATTGCGGCTGGAATACCTCAGCTTTGAACTAAGGAATATGCCGCCTAAAAAACTCCGAGATATACCTCTCAGGAAGTGTAGGGGGTCTCCATCGGGCTCTGAGGATCTGGAGCAGTCATCTGCACCCTCCTCCCCTGAGAAATCAGAGGTTAATACCCATAAGGAACCCCCGGGAGTGCCAGGTACTGCGGCTGTCCTCAGTCCACCTGCTCCTGCATATATAACAGAGGAGGTTTTTTCCTCAACTCTGGAGGGATTGGAGCAGAGATTGGCTGCATTGATCGCTTCTTCTCTACAGGAAAGAAAGCGAGCCAGATCTCCATCACCTCCATTAGAGTGCCTGTTGGCAGAGCAACAGTCCCAGGAAGGGACCGACCTACCTGAAGGGGATCAGGAGGAGGTTAGCTCTGTTTTTGAGGAATCGACAGTAGATGAACCATTTTCAGCATCACAGACTGAAAGATTGTGGGTCCAGACCCTAACTGACATGGTTCGATCTGCATTTAAAATGCCTCTTGTTGAACCATCAACTACTGCTGTCTCCTCATTGGGGTCGCTAAAAGCTCCCCAGGTTAATTGCTCCTTTCCAATACATCCATTATTGGAAGGACTTATATACCAGGACTGGGAACATCCTGATAAACTATTTGTTCCGCCTAAAAGGTTTCCGGTGATCTATCCCATGGAGGAAAAGTTCACCCAGAGATGGAATGTTCCTACGGTGGACGCAGCCATTTCTTCTGTGAACAAATCACTGACATGTCCAGTAGATAATGTTCAAATGTTCAAAGATCCAGTGGATAAAAAATTGGAATCTTTATTAAAATCTGCTTTTTCCACAGCAGGGGCTGTTACACAGCCAGCAGTGGCAGCTATTGGAGTCTGCCAAGCTTTAAAGGATCAAATGAAAATGGTCCTGAGGGATTTGCCAGACCAACAGGCCCAGGCTCTGGCTGATCTGCCTAGAGCATTATGCTTTGCGGTTGACGCCATCAAGGATTCTATCCATCAGGCCTCCCGCCTCACGCTGTCTTTGGTACATATGCGTAGGCTTCTGTGGCTCAAAAACTGGTCTGCTGAAGCTCCCTGTAAAAAGCTCTTAGTTAGCTTCCCATTTCATGGGGAACGCCTTTTTGGCGAAGACCTGGATAAGTATATCCAGAAGATTTCCAGTGGTAAAAGTACTCTCTTACCGAGTAAGAAGAGGTCTAGGGGTCCATCTTTTAAGAGGACTACCTCTCCTATCCCTGCGACGTCTGCTACTAAGCAGTTCCGACGGCCTCCTCGGTCAAACTCAGGAGGTAAAAATCAGGGACAGCCACAGGGTAATAAAAAGCCCTGGATCCGAAGAGGTACTAAACCAGCGTCCAAGTCAAGCCTATGAAGGGCTGCCCCCACTCAAACGGGTGGGGGGAAGACTTCAGTTGTTCGCAGAGACCTGGCGGGAGACGATCAAAGACAGATGGGTGCTCTCCGCAGTAACTCTGGGATACAAGTTGGAGTTAAAAGAGTCTCCTCCGTCCCATTTTATGTGGTCAGGCATGCCAAGAGACCCTCTGAAAAGACGGTTTCTCCTATTGGCGTTAGAACAACTATTGCTCCAAGGAGTAATTATGGAGGTTCCTATGGAAGAGTGGGGGTTGGGTTTCTACTCAAACCTTTTCACAGTCCCGAAGCTAAACGGGGACATAAGACCCATATTGGACCTAAAGAGTCTAAACAAATTTCTAAACGTCCGGTCTTTCCGGATGGAGTCGATCCGACCGGTCACCGCTGCCCTACAAGGGGAGGAATGGTTAGCCTCGATCGACATCAAAGATGCTTACTTGCATGTTCCCATCTTTCCAGGTCATCAAAAATTCCTACGCTTTGCAGTAGAAGGGCGCCATTTTCAGTTCAGAGCCTTACCATTCGGTCTGGCCACAGCACCACGAGTGTTCACAAAAATTCTGGCCCCACTGTTGGCCGATCTAAGAACACGGGGTGTAACGATAATGGCATACCTAGACGACCTGTTGTTGATGGACCACTCAGTTGCCAAGCTAGAAGTGGTAATTGTCGATACAATCAAGTATCTAGAATCTCACGGTTGGGTCATCAACCTGGACAAGTCAGCCCTACAGCCAGTGAAAAACCTGGTATATCTAGGGCTACGGCTGGATTCAGACCAGAGGAAGATTTTCTTACCTCTAGACAAGGTATCCTCTTTGAGGGGCTTGGTCCGTCTGCTTTGTGCAAAAAGACAGCCGTCCATACGCCTGTGCATGAGGCTGCTAGGAAAGATGGTAGCATCATTCGAAGCTGTGCCATACGCCCAATTCCACTCAAGGAATTTACAAAGGGCCATATTGTCAGCCTGGAACGGAAAAGTTCAGGCTCTAGACTTCCCGATGGCTTTGTCCCCTTCCGTTCGGAAGAGTCTCTGCTGGTGGTTGATCCCCCACAATCTCCAGAAGGGAAAACCCTTCAGCCCGATATCTTGGAAGGTGGTCACTACAGATGCCAGCCTTACAGGCTGGGGGGCAGTACTGGAGCAATGGTCTCTCCAGGGCAGATGGTCAAATGTAGTAAAAACCCTGCCCATCAATCTCTTAGAGATACAAGCAGCCCGGTACGCCCTAGTAGCCTGGACATCCAGACTCCAAGGGTCCCCTGTCAGAATTCAATCAGACAATGCCACAGCAGTGGCATATATCAATCATCAGGGAGGCACCAGGAGTCGTGCAGCCCAGAGGGAAGTAAGTCACATCCTGGAATGGGCAGAAAAGCATGTCCCATGTATATCAGCTGTCTTCATTCCAGGGGTGGAGAATTGGAAGGCGGACTTTCTGAGTCGCCAACAGTTATGCCCAGGGGAATGGTCCCTTCATCCCGAGGTCTTCCGAGCAATATGTCAGCGGTGGGGAACACCGGATGTAGATCTGCTAGCATCCAGATTCAACGCAAAGGTGGACAGATTTGTCTCCCGGACAAGGGATCCCCTCGCTTGCGGCTCGGATGCTCTGGTGTTCCCTTGGGATCAGTTCAGACTGATATATGCATTCCCTCCGCTACAATTGTTGCCTCGACTCCTTCGCAGAGTCAGGTTGGAGAAGAAGCCGGTGATCCTGGTGGCTCCAGCGTGGCCGCGAAGGGCCTGGTACGCGGAGATCATCAAAATGTCTGTGGGGAGTCCTTGGACCCTTCCACGTCGTCCGGACCTGCTTTCGCAAGGACCGATATACCACCCTTCCTTACTAACTCTAAGTTTAACGGCCTGGCTATTGAGTCCCACATCCTAAAGAAGAGAGGTCTCTCTAACTCTGTGGTATCAACTATAATCAATGCCAGGAAGCCTGTATCCAGGCAGATCTACTATAGAGTTTGGAAGGCGTACATCACTTGGTGCGAGGCCAGAAAATGGCATCCACGTAAGTACGTTATAGGCAGAATTCTGGACTTCCTGCAGTGGGCTGTAGACAGGAAGTTTGCCTTAAGTACTATCAAGGGCCAGGTTTCGGCCTTGTCAATACTATTTCAAAGGCCCCTGGCTATGCATTCACTTGTCAAATCCTTTATGCAAGGTGTGACTCGTATTATTCCACCGATTAAGGCTCCCATATGCCCATGGGATCTAAATTTGGTTCTGTCGGTTCTGCAGAAGCAGCCATTTGAACCTTTGCGGCACATTTCCTTGGTTCTACTCACCAGGAAATTGATATTTTTAGTAGCCATATGCTCGGCTAGAAGAGTGTCGGAATTAGCCGCCATGTCCTGTAAAGAGCCATATCTGGTTATCCATAAGGACAGAGTAGTATTACGTCCTCACCCAGCCTTTCTTCCTAAGGTGGTATCGAGGTTTCACTTGAACCAGGATGTGGTTCTTCCTTTTTTTTTTCCCCAAACCAAGCTCGGTAGAGGAAAAGTTATTGCATTCTTTGGATGTAGTAAGAGCAGTTAAAACTTATCTAAAAGCCACTGCTCAGATTCGTAGAACGGATTCTCTGTTTGTTCTGCCGGAAGGCCCCAGAAAGGGTCAGGCAGCATCCAAATCTACTTTAGCCAAGTGGATTCGACAGGTCATAATACAAGCCTATGGCTTGAAAAGTAGACCGCCTCCGTTCAAAGTTAGGGCGCACTCCACGAGAGCAGTTGGAACTTCATGGGCAGTGCATCACCAGGCCTCCCTGGCGCAAATTTGTAAGGCCGCAACATGGTCTTCAGTACACACGTTTACTAGGTTCTACCAGGTGGACGTGAGAAGTCAGGAGGATGTCGCCTTTGGGCGCAGTGTGTTGCAGGCCGCAAAAGATCCTCATGCCTGATGGCGCCCAGCTTATGTATGGTGTATCCCCCCCCTCATGTGGCATTGCTTTGGGACGTCCCACATAGTAATGACTATGCTGCTCTGTGTCCCGTGATGTATGAACAAGAAAGTAGGATTTTTAAAACAGCTTACCTGTAAAATCCTTTTCTTGGAGTACATCACGGGACACAGAGCTCCCACCCCTCTTTTGGGGACACGTATTGCTTTGCTACAAAACTGAGGTACTCCCGGATGGGAGGGGCTTATATAGGGGAGGGTACTTCCTGTTTTGGAAGTTGCCAGTGCCAGCACCTGAAGGTAATTCTATATAACCCACACACACACATAGTAATGACTATGCTGCTCTGTGTCCCGTGATGTACTCCAAGAAAAGGATTTTACAGGTAAGCTGTTTTAAAAATCCTACTTTTTTTCATTTTTGGTACGATATGAAATTTTTGCTTTATGTAATGATGACTCTCAGCAGTTTTAAATGCACAGAAATTTATATTTGCAAGAAAAAAAAAGTTAAAAAGCAAGCGAGCAAATAAAATGTTGGGAAGGCTTTTTTTTTTCTTGTTTTTTTTTCTTGGTGACAAACAGAATCAACTATCTCAGTAGGAAGTCAGGCTTTGGCATCAAGAATCCTGCAGAGAATGTAGGAGGCAAAGAACAGACCATTAAAATTCTTTCTATTTTTTAGCACATGTAAGCAAGTCAGCTTGTGAAATGTCTTTGATAATAAGAAAAATAAATTAAACCGCATACTGTCAGTGAGGATAAAAAAAGAGTGTTCTAATATATTCTGTGCCACTTAAAAAACAAAGAAAAGAATTAATATATATATAAGGAAACTGAAACATAACAGCTGAGATAAAAGAATAAATGAAAATAGGAAGCGGCAGAGAAAATATGAAATAACTTCAGCTCTATAATGCATTTTCCGTTTAAAGCCAGTGTCCTCAGCAATAATTATCTTGTTAAACATAATAAAAGTGACATTTGGTTAGGTAAGAGCTAGATGTTAAATATGTGTCATTTAAAGTTGACCTGAACTCAAAGTGTGAAGAGTTACTGTAATACAGGAAACATCTGGGAATGTTAATCATGCCCAAGTAGTGCCCTTAAAAGGTACCCTTTGTCTTGAATCTTCCTGATAAAGAGCAGCAAATTTCCTGTGCCTTGAGCCTCAAAGCTATATATTCTCATTATAAGATCATCCAACACTTTGCTGCCTCTGACTGTTAGTTTCACCAGATTTATAGTGAGATAAGGCAATGTTACTACTGTGCTAATCTCTGTTCACTGTGCTGGAGAGAAAACTGTACCAAAGGACCTGCGGTGCAAGAAACTCCCTGCTTCTGCCCCATTCATTCTGTGGATCTATGCTTTTCAAACCTCTCCTGTTGCTGTTTGATTGATTCGCCATCAGCCATCGGATCAGCAGTTCTTACGTGGGCAGCTCTGATATGAGGAAGCCAAGCCTGGCACCTCCACCAAGATGGCCACCTCCACACAGAGACACAGTGCATAACAAGGCATGGTAAGCCAGTAATAGAGAAAAGATCTGCTACAGAGTGCATGCAGGTAATACTGGTGACTGATCCTTTGTCATCTGCTTGCCATTTTTGGGCACAGTTTCCAGAGTTCAGGTCTTCTTTATGGGGACTCAAGAACAGAAGTCAAAGCAAAGCAAGGCCCATGTTTTAAAACATACTTTAAGTAAACGTGCATAATGTCATGTTTAGTGCCATTGGTGCTTTTTTTGTATTATGAACTGCAGCACTACCTAAACTTTACAAAACATTTTACAGTTGCTAATGGCAAGTTCCCAATTACAGTATTTTTATAGTATACAGGATGTTCCACTGTGGAACTGCACTGTATTTGGTTATATCCAAATATTAATTTCTTGCTAAAAAAACTAAGAACTTCCAATCAGCCCCTTAAAAAAAAAAAAAAAAAAAAGAAACAATTGAGGCTGCTATGTCTTTGGAAAGCCACTAAAAACAAGAGTTTTATAGAGAGACATATCTTAGAGCCTTTGTAAATTCTGAACTCAGAGATCACCATTAGTTTACACTGCAAGGTCAATTGAATTTTTTTAAATGTTGACAGAGGTAGAAAACTCATTTGGGTACTTACAACACAGATTCTTAAAGATCACTAAAACAACATAGTCAGAGATGCCAACCCAAGGGAACAGTTTACAGCGTTTGAAAGAAGTAGTACATGCAGCAGAAAAAAACTGGGTGTGGCTAAATTATATAAGGTTCAAGGCTTAAAATGCACAGTAAAAAGGGGACTATTAACCTGAAAAGTGAAAGAGATGTTTAACAGACATAGGAAATTGCACAGTGCACTTTGCAAAAAATAATTTATAGAAAAATTTTTATTTCAGAAATTGGTACTTTGGCATACACTGGGAATTAGACACAGCATACAAAATAAGAGAAGTGCAACGGAGAATCATCCATACATATATAATGTAAACAGATAACTTGAACTACATCCTTCATACTGAACATGAGAATTTGAACTGAGCAGCACCCACACATACAGAACAAGATACTGAAAATTCACCCAGCATGTATAAGATCTTAAGTTGAAATTAATATGTGATCACCACATATTGGGAACGCTATTTAATGCATTTTCAATATTCAAAGCAAACTGTTATGGTATAGGATCAGGCTTGGAGGCCAATGGCTGTAGCCAGAGCTTTTTTTCAGCTGGAACTGGTGGAACTCAGTTCCACTACCTCTGGCTCAGTCCCTCTGCTTCCTGTTCACTTCTATCACTTGTAAACATAGAAGTCTGGCTCGTCTCCCAATGGCTCCCACTGAGTGCAAGATGGGGCAAGGGAGATGCAGGTGCCCAGGGTACAGTGGAATTTTACCACACCCACAATTTGATGTGGTTTGGAGGGTGTGTGTGTGTGGGGGGGGGGTTGTAGTTGAGCTCCTGTACCTATTTTCTGTGAAAAAAAGCCCTGGCTGTAGCAGTAGAGAAGTTCATGAGTAGTAGTCAGCAGGAAATTTACTGGCAGATGACCCAAGTTCAGCAGAGGTTTGGCGTCTGTGTACTAGATCACCCCACTAGGAAGTGAGTAGAAGCATAATCAGTATACAAGCCAAAGGTTGGTAGCAAGTATTAACTGGATGGGATCACACAGAAGCATAGACAATAAACAAGCTGAGGGTCAATAACAAGTGGTAGCAAAGATAAGGAGAGCAGCAGGCATGCAGGGAGCAAGATATCAGCTGCAGAGAGCACAATAACCTGGAAAACAGGAAGTGCATAGACATGGCTTAAATCAGGAAGTTCATAGGAGGAGCAAAGGGTTCAAGGTTCACTTGAAACAAGATATAAAGCAAGGTTGCCTAAAGAGCTGTCCAACATCCCTGATGGAACAGTGAGAAAGGCCACAGCCTAAATGGCAGGTTCAGACCGGATCCTGACACAAACTCACCCATCCATGTCCTTGTACTATATTTTGTTAAGAAACCACATTGAAAATACCCTTCTAGCATTTCCAACCATGGCCATCTTGAGTAAAGGCAGATGATTCATGTAGCATTTACTTCCTGGGATCCCTCTGCCCTTAGCTCAGGCATGCAGGCAAGAGAGCGTGCTTAGCCGAGAAAATCCCTCCACCCCTCCTCCAGATGAAAGAAAAAAAATGCCCATGAAGACTCCTTGAATGTATGACATCATTTTGGCCTAGGCCAGAAACCAGAAAGCAACTGAAAAAATGTAAAAACAAAGTTTAAAACAAATAAATATAACATACCTTCTTTTTCACTGAGAATAGCAGCATGGGGATTAAAAACACTTTATGTTGGATGAGAGCGTAAAGTTCTGCTTTAAAATGGTATTGTATTTCATTTAAATTCAAAGAATATATGCTGACGATCTTTTGGCCTATATACAGCAACCACATACATCCTTGCCCTCGTTGATGTTAGAATTTAGTAGGTTTTGGAAATTCAGTGACTTTAAACTTAATATATCTAAAACAGAAGCCCTTAATGTCTCCCTGTCCACCAATACTTTAATCCGAGTACAAGCTAATTTTTCCTTTCAATGGAGTACTAGAAGTATATCTTATTTAGGGATAAAGGTTCCATCTGATTTATCAGAACTATATGCCCTAAATTATTTACCTCTATTGACCCGATTACGTAAAGACGTAGACAGCAGGAATACTTCTTCCCTACCGTGGTTTGGACGCATAAATGCTTTGAAAATGGATACCTTACCTAAACTGCTTTACATATTTCAAACAGTACCTATTACAGTCCCTAAACGTTTTTTTATATTATTACGCTCCATGTCCATACGATTTGTATGGCACCAAGGTATACCCCGTATCAAACATACTTTACTAACATATCCTAAAACCCAAGGGGGTGCGGGCCTTCCCGATTTTGAACTATACCATAGAGCGACGCTTCTGGCTAGGCTCATTGAATGGTTCCCCCGTCCCTTCATTAAAGCATCCACTATGGTAGAACAGGACCTATCTCTACATGACCTTCAAGCCTTACTTTGGGGACACGGACAGTATATTCACAAGACCCTAATCTCCCCATTAACATCTGCTGTCTTACATTTGTGGTACAGTAAGGGTATGCAGTCACTCCTGTCCTCTGAACCATCTCCTCTCACATCTTTATTCGACCATCCAGCTGTGCCCCAAGGCGAAGGTTCTCATATAATAGGTCCTTACTCCCGTGCGGAGTGGCCTACAGCGGGCTCGTTTGTAGATCCTATCTCTGGTAAGCCGGTATTACCAGAGGTTCGGGGTAACTGGCTTACGGCACTACGGATTACATCTTTTTGTTCTACCCTTTTCTCCACCACCCAAATTCATAGACCTCTCACAGAATTTGAAAAACTGTGCTCTCTTTCTGAACTCCCACAACATACACTCTCTACTATGTATAATATGTTACATACGCTGATACATAAACAACTCCCATGTTACTCCAGGAAGTGGTCTATGGATCTGAGAAAGGAATTCACTGTTGCGGACTGGCAGAAATCATATTATTTTACGCATAAGACCTCAACTTCCTGTTATACACAGGAGAAAAACTTTAAGCTTCTTGCAAGATGGTACAGAGATCCTCAATCTCTGCACAAAATCTTTCCATCTGTGTCCCCTAACTGCTGGAGGTGTGGATCGGTGGATGGTAGCTACCTACATATATGGTGGGAGTGTCAAGCCGTTAGATCTCTTTGGACACAGGTTTTTTTAATTTACAGTAGCTTATATGATAAACCTTTACAGCCGTCTCCCGAAATTGCCCTATTGTCTATGCTTCCAGGCTCGATTTCCTCACAGAAAGGTTCCTTGTTACGGTTTTTCTTATCTGCCGCAAGACAAATTATCCCCATATTTTGGAAAACGACTACTAGTCCCCCCCTTAACTTTATGGGTCTCTGCAGTTAATGACATAATGCGGATGGAGGAGATGTTGGCCTTAGAGAATGATAATTTTAAAAAACATAAGCTCCAATGGCGCATATGGAGAGAATATTCCTCATCGGATACTTTGAAAAATTAAATATTATCTTAGAGAATAGCTTAAATTACGATCTGCATCCATTGATTAGATGTGTTACGTTGGGGTCTGCCCGGACCTCTTTACCTTTCCCTACTTGTTTTTTCTTATCTGCCCTATCCCCTGCTCCCCCCTCCTTTTTTTTTTTTTTTTTTTTTTGTTTTTGTTTTTGTCTTGTTTTGTTTTGTGTTTTTGTTCTTGTTTTTTGTTTTTATGGATATAAAATACAATGGGTGTCAATATAGTTACTATCCCATAAATTGATTGAAATTGTGAAATTAATATGCTTTATACAGATGATAATCTTATTTTTGTGAGATTATATCTTATGCTTGTTTACATTCTCGGCTGACACCCGAATGATTATTTGTGTAATTTTAACTGTATAAAATTGAAAATTTAATAAACATATATTTGACTCTAAATTCAAAGAACACAAAAAAGAGAATAAAATCCAGTCTGAATAACAAAATAATTAATACTATGCAAAGTCCATATGTAAAAACTACCATAATAGGGTTATGGGGTCATATTAGGTCAATGATGTCATCAGCATCCCCGTTGATTTGTTATGTGTGGCTGTGGGAGTGGGAATTCCACAACCTCAGCTGACTGGACCAGAGGCCTGCTATAATATGACAGTTTTCCATGGTCTGGGCCAAATTTAGTTAGACCTGAACTCAATCAAACCCAAACTCAACCTTAATCAGAACTACCTTGAGGCTGGGTTCACACTGTGTGCGGCGCTGCTGGCAGCAGGGGGTCTGGTGCATCCCCGTTCACCATTTCAGGTCCGAATTAGGTCCAAATTTTGGGCTGAATTTGAACCTGAAACAGAGCCAAAGACGAACAGGACTCTTCTGCAGTGCGCTCCATTGAGCGCCGGTCACACTCTCCTGTCTTGCGAATTGAATGCGGGGTAACACGCATCCAATTCCCAACAGTGTGAACTCAGCCTGAACAGCACAGGTCACAATGCAACCATAAAGGGAAGAGAATCAAGTCAGCTGAATGAGAGGAATCCAAGGTGAGTTGTACATCATCCTGGGTGGCAGAGTGACAGTCGGATTTTAGGGTGAGCCTAGCTCTGAGGAAGGGGGTGCGCCCCGAAACGCTTTAGCTTATACCCCGTGTTGATATGGCACATGGTATCACACTGTGTTTTTATGGCTTTTTTGAGTTGCTGTTTGTGAGTACCCACTTTTTATAAATATATTTGTAGCACTACCCCCGTAGGAGCTGCTGGTTTAATTTTGGGCCTGCACTCTGCTTGTCAACCCCCAGAATTTGGCTCAATCCCCTCTGGCACAAATGGGCAATAATATGATTGAGGACCCCAATTGGCTGTCAGGGACCTCAATGGTGTATACACAACAATATAGGCAATAAGAGTAAATGTTACCTTGGTATTTTTCACTTGCCCAAAGACAGAGTTCCACACAAATTGTAGCTTAACCAAAGGTGATATGTTTACTTGGTAAAGAAATGAGATAATGATTACACAATAGACATTCAATACATAAAGCTCCCTGTATAAATCAATGAAGGAAATCCCATTGGTTCAAAATACCTCTGAGATCCGACCCTGCTAACATAGCCTGAGGGCCAGATCTGAGCGAGGGTATGGTGGAGGAATCTCCCAGTGCAGTAATATCAACACTGGGGCACCTCTCCACCAAGTCTCGCACAAGCAGCAGAAATACAAAGTGATACAAACAGCTATTATTAATATGCAAAAATCACAGTTCTATGGCTCCCCCTAGTGGATAGTTCAATTGATGCGTGTCCTATAGCAACCACTTGCAAGGGTAGGAAACCAGATGACTATTCCTTTAAGAGTCAGGTAATCTTCAGCTAGCCACGTTGGTGCACATAAAGATTTGTAATCCAAAAAGATAGGGTGCAGAAAGAACTGTTAATTGAAACACACAGACTGACAGTACAAGGGATACTAGTTTCCCCAAGGCGTTGAGTTCCTACGTGCAAAGATGTAAGCACCCGCAATATAAGTGAGGGTTTTGATAGTCACACTCCTGGCAGTCAGTTAACTAAGTTGATGGGCAAGTGCCCGCTCACCAGATGAGGCCTTGTCTTGCAACTTTTCCTCTCAGTCCGGAACCCTCCGTCAATGGTCCGTCCCTCGGTGTCATGAGTCCCCTGGTCCTTCACCCGGCCGTTCTCTGGATAGCGGTGGACAAAAGGCTCTGGATACTGCGAGCTGCAGACCGATCTTCCTCTGGTTGGTCAGCGAGACTGTTCCGCAGGGATCCCTCTTTGGCTAGGCGATCCCCTCCCAGTCTTCGTAGACCCAGGCTTCTCGGGCCTAGGTATACTCACAGCAGGCCTTAACACAGGCCTCCTGCCAGCTTGAAGATGGCGTCCAGAGAGAGCGTGCTATACGGCGCGCTGGTCTTAAAAAGGTCCTCCCATCAGGCTTCGCGCGGCGCACTCCCCTCTGGTAGCACAGTGGCCTTGTGGGCAATATAGTCTCTGTGCTACTTACTGCAACGGAGTCTTTGTCTCTCAATAACTGAACTAAACAAGTGGTAACCAATTAGCATGAAATGAATACTAAAGAGAGCCAAACTCATATTTACAGCACAGATTGCAGTCCTTAACGATACTTGCAATCGTAACACCTTGCTACATATTATTTATTAAATGTCATTGGTAATGCACTAGGTGTGCATGCCTTCCATTTTTTGTCTTTTTTGTAGTATCTATCGGATTTTAGGGTGAGTTGCATTGTCACTGTAGTTGCTATAAAATGTAATATTCTATTTTATGGAATGCCCTAGGGTTTTTTTTTTTGCTAATGCAACATACCAGAACAGATAGATGTGAATGGACCTTAACTAGTTTGTCCCTGTGCCATTGATAATCATGTAACATGGCCAATAAAAAAGGTGGCACATGCATGAAAACGTATGAATCAGAAATGCCTAGCACAACATCATTCTAAAATACAGCCCACCGCACAACCCTTATAGTGACTCCCACACGGTTACCATGACAACACTTCCAGTTACAAAGACTGCCACACAGCAGGATTGGAAGTAGGTGCAACCTGTTATTTTGACACCTGTCCACTGAAAAATGTGCCAGAAAATTCTCCACCGACAGCCTGTCCAGCAAATCCATGCATGTATATTATCCAGCCTTTATTCTGTCTCATTATCACATTCCATTTCAGACTTCATTATATAAAATGAATAGCAGACCATGGAAAGGTCTCACATTTACACCTTGATGCATAACTCTTAAATCTTCATTCTTTGTCTTGAGTTAAATTTGAATTATTTTCAGAGATCTGAGCATAAGGGGAAAAAAAATAAAAATCATACGGAAAGTGCTAAAACCGTGGGTGTGTCATTATTGGAATAAACTATGTATTATGTTCAAATAACAGGTTCACAACCTTATTAGTTCTCTCACTTGACTGCTCCTCTGAAGCAGCTCCAGGCATTCAATTTGTAGAATTGGAGGGGGCAAGAAAAGAGAATAGTAATTTCAGGCAGAGTATAAATATGGACAGCAGGCCATAAAACGAACCTTCCAACTATTTTATTTGACTGTGTCCCTTAAGTGGTTTCTCATCTGAAGAAACAGTTTCCCAGAGGGACGTGTATTTATTTTCTCAGATCTAGAAGTATATCTGGTTAGCTGCAACAGAAGTAAAATCTTTATAGACCAACTAAACATATTACTTATGGTGTTGTAAAGCAATCTTCAGAATAATTACAAGAGCAATTCTGGTAAATATGAATCAAAATAATACAGTGGTTGGTTAGAAAGGAAAAGGGCGGGAGATAGAAAGCGAGGGGAAAAGAGAGAGTATACAAAAGGGAGAGCGAAAGAAAGAGAGAGAGAGAGAAAGAAAGAGACAGCGTGCCAGAAAGAGAGTAAAGCCTGGTACACACGATCGGATTTTTCGCAGACAAAGCGTAGGTAGGACTTTTGTCCGAAGGGCGTTGGCCATGAACTTGTCTTGCATGTGTAGCGCCCTACTCCTGTTGGGTAGACGCTATGTGTTAAATTTAGTTATCTGAGCTATAGTTCTGCTCAGAAGGATTATGCTAAATTGTTGGCTCTGTTTCAGTCTGGCTGGGTTGCACGTTTTCCACCGGACAGTAGGTGTCACTGTCACCACAGGTCAGGGTTGGAACAGTAGCAGGCTAGGTGTATTGGGTATTCCTTTCCCAGAAGTGGCTCAGGGGGCGTGGTCAACCCGCTGTGCATTCTGGGAGGGGGTACTTAAGAGACTGAGACCACTCTATCGGGGTTCGTTGCTGGGGTTCTTTGCCGGATCCTGACCTGAGGGCCCTCCTGGCCTCAGGGATGTGCAAGCCATGCTGGCCCGAGGCTCTGCAACTGAGAAATAAGCCCAGGAGTTGCTGGGGCCTACTAGTCCAGGGATGGTCCTACACGGTCTTGCCTGCGGGAAGAAGCAGAACAATTGGGGATTCATTTGAAGGACGCATCCTGGTCAGTTTGCCTCACGGTGCTGCCGGACGGCTAAAAGATTCTGGCACCGTGAGCTATGTACTTTTGAAGAAACTTTATGCAAAGTGTCAGTGTGGTTACACGATCTTGTGGTGGAAGATTGTGGAATGACTGGATGGCACTCATCAAGTCTGTGGCAGAGATTTTAAACAAGCCTCGCACCGGTTGCTAGGCCGGTGAGAGTAGGCCTATCTGGTGGTTGCTGAATCCAGCGTGGAACTGATTTGTCCTCTGGATATAGGATTGTGCCCGTGATCTGCAAAGCAAGGTACCTGAACCTTCCCTCTCCCTCTATCCCTCTGTTGGAACTGGTAAAATAAAGCCTTGAAGAAAACGTATCCAAGTGTTGGTGTGAACATTTATGAAAGTTCTTCAAGAGGGATTCCTGACACGAGTGCGGTGAAAAGAAAAGGTATACGGTAGGCCCAAAACTTTAAACCAGCAGCTCCTACGGGGGTAGTGCTACACATACAAAAGGCAAAGAGTTGTCGGCCAATAAACACGAAACTACGTGGTTTTTCAGCTCTTTAGCGCCACCCTTTGGGCAACTTCTGCTAATGTTTTTTTATGGTGAGCATTGCTTCCGAGCATGCATTTTTGAACTTTGGACTTTTGTCCGACGGACTTGTGTACACACGCTCGGAAAATACGACAACACACAAGTGTTGGCGGAAAATTTTAAAGCATGCTATCCAACATTTGTCCGCGGAAAATCCGACAACGATTGTCTGATGGAGCATACAAACGGTTGGATTTTCCACCAAATCTGATTGTGTGTATGAGGCTTAAAGGAGTAGTAAAGTTACATGTTTTTTCACCTTAATGCATCGTATGCATTAAGGTGAAAAAACATTTGACAATACCGCCCCCCCCGAGCCCCCGTTTTACTTACCTGGCCCCTCGAAAGTCCCGCGCTCGTCCCTGTCATCCTCTTCGGTTTTCAGCCTGGCCGCAGATTGGCTACACTGGATGGATTGAAAGCAGCGCAGCCATTGGCTGGCGCTGCTGTCAATCACATCCAATGACGCGGCGCGCCGGGGGGCGGGGCCGAGTGATACAGTCGGCGGCTATGGCCGCCGCTGTATTACGGGAGCGCGCTCGCAGTAACTCCACACCATGCTCGCTCGCTCGCATTATGGTGTGGAGTCCTTGCGGGGAGGAGCCGAGACAGCCGCCGAGGGACCCCAGAAGCGGAGGATCAGGGCCACTGTGTGCAAAACGAGCTGCACAGTGGAGGTAAGTATAAACTGTTTGTTATTTAAAAAAAAAAAAAACGGGAACCTGTAGTGCTCCTTTAAGAAAGACCAATGTACATACCCAAAGAGATGAGATGTCTATCTGACTGCTGAAAGGCTGCTTAAAGTGTTTGTTACCCCAGCAATTCATATTCCTGATTAGTGCCTGCTGTGCCATGTACTTGTATGAAAAAGTCTCCTGTTCTCTTTGTTTTGCTTCCTTTGTTTGAAATCCATGCATGAGGAAAAAATTTGTTTTGTTTCAATTCGTTAATCTAGTTATTTAGTTTCATTAAATTCGGTTGATTCGGTCAATTCGTATTCGGGATTCGGAATTCGTATTCGGAATTAGTTTTATGTCTTTTTCAAATTCTCTTTGAATTTACAGATTTTTTTAAAATTTGAAATGTTCAAATCGATAAATTTTGAATCGGTCGAATCGTAAACTTTAGATTTTTTTTCTATTCAAATGTGGCAAAGTGAACAAACAAAAGAAAAATTTTCACCAAATGATTACGATGACTCTTTAAATTCACTTTGTCTTAACAAAAACAGAATTATTTCGAAATTCTACTAACTAATAACACACTATGGGGGTTATTTACTAAAGGCAAATCCACTGTGCACTTCCAAGTGCACTTGGAAGTGCAGTTGCTGTAGATCTGAGGGGGACATGCAAGGAAAATAAAAACTGCATTTTTGCTTGCACATGATTGGATGATAAAATCAGCAGAGATTCACCTAATTTCAGATCTTCCCCTCAGATTTACAGTGACTGCACTTCCAAGTGCATTTGCAGTGCACTTTTAGTGCAGGGTGGACTTGCCTTTGCCTTTTTGCCTTTAGTAAATCAACCCCATTGTCTTTGATGTCAGCAATATGTGTACAGTTAGAATTCGACTGGAGTTCAATGCAAAATTTGATTCGAATTTAGTCCATATTTTCGAAATTCTGACAAATTTTGTTTCGTTATTCGGAGCATTCGGTAAAGTTTGTTTATATTTTAATTTGGTTATTCCGATATATCCGAATCTCCGAATAACAAAAAAAATTGTCTGAATATTAATTCAGAACGAAACAAACTGCGCATGTCTAAATCCCTGGTGTTCCTGCTGGTCCCTCTGCTTTCCTATCAAAAACTAACCACACTATGCATGAGAACACACCATGGTCAGTTCTCTAGCTATGCTGGGAACTTAGCCTGCTCTCCTCCAATGATCAAACTTTTCCTGACATGCCTCCCCTGCACAACTATTCACTGGGAAGCTCAGTGTAATGTTGTTTTTCCTCCCCCCAACTCTCATTCAGCTGAGAACAGAGAGAACAGAGTTTGGCCTCTTGCACATGATACTCCTGTTTGAGCATCAACTTTTTCAGACTTTTTTTATTACTATGTATTTGCGCATATTTACGCACATTTTCGTAGATTTGCGTTCGTGCAATCTTGCGCGCACGTGCATTTTCACGCAAGTGCACGGAAACTTATTCTTGCATTCTCGTTCTGCACAATATATAAATGCCCATTTACAGACATGAGGTGTAAATTACTGACCAAAAAAGCAGATTTTACTAAATTCTTTTAAACTGAAGAAGGCACGGCGCTTGTTTACGTGCCCGTATCCATAGGCGCATTACAATTAATGGGCTGTATTTTAGCTCAATAAAAAAAAAAAAAAGTACTAAGCTTTTTCAAACTGCAGTGTGCGAGAGGCCCTTATGTGATCACTTATAAAAAAGGGAAAAAAGGTATTTATAATTTTTTTATATATATATCTGTAAACAAACAGTTTGCCTTTCATTTATATTTTAAACTGAAATAGTTGTTTTACAAGGTGATTGTTTCCAATCACTTTAAACAATTTTGGCATAAGCATGCACTCTTGCACATGTATATGGACTAAGCAGACAACCCAGGTACTAGGTTTTATATTGCAAAACAGTACAATTCTGTCTGGAATGAAGACAATTCCAATGAATGTCTTCCCCCAAGATCATTCAGATAGGGAAAGCCTTTCCATAGATGCAACTGTTGCACTACTACATTTATGTTTTGATATTTAATTATTTTGCCCTCATTTGTAAATATCAGAAGCTTACTCGCTTAAATATTTCCTGTGTTGCTGTCAGCCTACTGCTTATTTATTAGATGCCACCCACTTCCTTGTTAATTGATGCTCAATAGTAGTGATGAGCCGAACACCCCCGGGTTCGGTTCGCACCAGAACCCGCGAACGGACCGAAAGTTCGAACGAACATTAGAACCCTATTAAATACAATGGATGCGAACGTTCGAATTCTAAAGTGCTAATTATAACAACTATTATGCATGTTATTGTCCTAAAAAGGGTTTGGGAACCCGGGTTCTGCACCAGGGGACATGTATCAATGCAAAAAGAAGTTTTAAAAACGGTCGTTTTTCGGGAGCAGTCATTTTAATGATGCATAAAGTGAAAAAAAAAAAGTCAAATATTCCTTTAAATATCGTACCTGGGGGGTGTCTAAAGTATGCCTGTGAAGTGCCACGTGTTTCCCGTGTTTATAACTGTCCCTGCACAAAATGACACTTCTAAAGGAAAAAAAAGCCATTTAAAACTGCTTGCGGCTTTAATGTAATGTCTGGTCCCGGTAATATGGATGAAATTCTTTAAGAAAAATGGCATAGCTACCCCATGACCCCCCCCCTACCCCAGCCCATTACCAGCCCCTTTGGGTCTTGTATGGATATTAAGGGGAACCCCGCACATAAAATAAAAAAGGCCCTATATACTCTGAACAGCCCTATACAGGCGGTGCATACAAGACAGGGACTGTAGGTTTGTTCTTATGTAGAATCTGTTTGTAATTTTGAACAGGTACATTGTTGAAGTGTAGCTCCAGACCAAAAATCTATTTTTAAACTTTTTGGAAAACATAGGTAAGGGTTATCACCCCTGTAACATTTGTTTTGCTGTCTGTGCCCCTGTTCAGAACATTTCACCTCACTTTCCGTCCCAATGACAACTGTTTTTGAAATGTGGTGTTTTTCTTGAAACAAGGATTGCTGATAAAGCATCAGTACAGAGGAGACACCTTTCTCCCATATTTATTCTTACAGGAGAGAATTTTCCTTCCTAGTGGTAGATTTCCTCTCACTTCCTGTTGTCTTCTTGCGTTTGCAAGTAGGAGTCGTTTGTAAGTTGTATGTTTGAAAGTAGGGACCTGCCGTATATACTCTGCAGAAATAGGCCCCTTAGTTGTTGGTGTTGGCACAACACTGTAAGCACTCACAGTTACTCTTGGTTGGTGCTGGAACGCCCTGCTGTCAACTATTATATCAGGAATTTTAATTACATATAATTGTTGAACAGTGGTAGTAAAAATTGGGCCTTTGATGGTGGTGCTGGTGCCACAACACTGTAAGCCCTGACAGTTACTCTTGGTGGGTGCAGCAATGGGCCCTGCTGTGAATTATTAGATCAAGAATTGTAATTACATGCCCCTGTTGAACAGGGGCTGAAAAATTGGGCCTTAGGCACTGGTGGCACAACACTGCAACCCCTCACAGATACTGTACTTGGAGCACAGCAATGAGCCCTGTTGCAAAGTATTGCTTCAAAAATTGTAATGACACGCCCCTGTTAAACAGGGGCTGAAAAATTGGGCCTTAGGCACTGGTGGCACAACACTGCAACTCCTCACAGATACTGTACTTGGAGCACAGCAATGAGCCCTGTTGCAAAGTATTGCTTCAAAAATTGTAATTACACGCCCCTGTTAAACAGGGGCTGAAAAATTGGGCGTTAGGCACTGGTGGCGGCACCCATAAACAAAAATGATCTTACAAGCTATCATCATCAATCGTATCATTGAGGACTCGGAGGAGGAGGATAGCCAGTCAACATAACAGCACAGGCACTCAGCATCAGCATCAGTCTTGAAGGGATGTGACATGTTAAAATCAATTAGTCTGTTATATCAGCATCAGGTGTGTGGTAGCTGGTGGTGATCCAAGACTGGTTCATCTTGATGAAAGTCAGTCGATCAACCGAGTCGGTGGACAGGCGCACCCTGTGATCCGTGACAAATCCTCCAGCAGCACTGAATGTGCGTTCCGAAAGAACGCTGGATGCTGGACAGGCCAGTAGCTCAATTGCATACTGTGCAAGCTCTGGCCAGTGATCCATCCTCAAGACCCAGTAAGCCAGAGGATTTTCGGTGGGGAAGGTGTCCAAGTCTGACCTTGCCCCTAGATATTCCTGCACCATGTTTATCAGACGCTGGCGATGGTTGCTGGAACCGATCATACTTTGGGGCTGCGGACTAAAGAATTGTCTGAACGCATCGGTCAGACGGCCACCTTCCCCACCGCTCCTTCTTTGACTGGCCGAAGCCTCAGCAACTCGTTGTCCAGGACCAGGAGTTTGCAACCTCCCAGTCTCTGGGAACGCGTTGCACAGACCTTTCTGCAAGGCCTCCCGGAGTTGTCTCATCCTCTGCTCCCTCTGCGACGGTAACATAAGGTCCGCAACCTTACCCTTGTACCGTGGATCAAGGAGAGTGGCCAGCCAGTAATGGTCCCTCTCCTTGATCCGAAGAATACGAGGATCCTTCCGCAGACTTTGCAGGATCAGGGAGGCCATGCAGCGTAGGTTTGCTGAGGCATTCGCTCCGGAGTCCTCTGGGTCACTAAGGACGACATGATCCGCAGCCACCTCCTCCCAGCCACGTACAAGTCCACTGGTTTCTTGGGACTGTAAATCATCCCTAAAAGACTGCTGCTGATGATGCTGAGTGCCAGCCTCCACCTCCATGCTGACACAATCCTCCTCCTCCTCCTCCTCCTCCTCCTCTTCCTGTGCGATGGGTGGGACAGAAGGAACACTGTCTGGGTAAAGGGGGCCTTGAGAGGCAAGGAAGTCCTCCTCTTCCTGCCTCTGTTCTGCCTCAAGTGCCCTGTCCATTATTCCACGCAGCGTGTGCTCCAACAGGTGGACAAGAGGTACAGTGTCACTGATGCATGCACTGTCACTGCTCACCATCCTCGTGGCCTCCTCAAATGGTGCCAGGACAGTGCATGCATCCCTGATCATGCCCCACTGGCGTGGAGAAAAAAAACCAAGCTCCCCTGACCCTGTCCTGGTGCCGTAGTCGCACAGGTACTCATTGATGGCCCTCTGCTGCGTGTGCAGCCGCTGCAGCATGGCCAACGTTGAGTTCCACCTGGTGGGCATGTCACATATAAGGCGGTTCTTGGGCAGGTTCAACTCCTTTTGCAGCTCAGCCAGGCGAGCACTGGCATTATAAGATCTGCGGAAATGCACACAGACTTTCCTGGCCTGCCTCAGGACATCCTGTAAGCCCGGGTACCTGCCCAAGAAGCGCTGCACCACCAGGTTAAGGACGTGAGCCACACAGGGCACATGGGTCAGTTGTCCCTGTCGGAGGGCGGAGAGGAGGTTGGTGCCATTGTCGCAAACCACCATTCCTGGCTTAAGCTGGCGTGGCGTCAACCACCTCTCGGCCTGGCCCTGCAGAGCAGACAGGACCTCTGCCCCAGTGTGGCTTCTGTCCCCCAAACACACCAGCGCAAGCACGGCATGGCATCTTTTTGCCTGCGTACTTGCGTAGCCCCGTGAACGGCTACGGAGCACCGCTGGTTCATAGGACAAACCACAGGAAGAGGCCATGGAGGAAGAAGAAGAGGAGGGGGTGGAGGAGAGAGGTGTGTCACAACCAGTAGTAGCATTTTGGAGGCGTGGCGGTGGGACAACCTCCAACACTACTGCACCTTGTCCTGAATCCTTCCCAGCTGCCAAAAGAGTGACCCAATGGGCCGTGAAAGAAAGGTAACGTCCCTGTCCATGCCTGCTGGACCATGAGTCAGCGGTAATATGCACCTTACCGCTGACCGCCCTGTCCAGCGAGGCCAAGACATTGCCTTCCACATGCCGGTAGAGAGCCGGAATAGCCTTCCGTGAGAAAAAGTGGCGTTTGGGAACCTGCCACTGAGGAACCGCACATTGCACAAACTCACGGAAGGGGGCCGAGTCTACCAACTGAAAAGGCAGCAGTTGAAGCGCTAGCAATTTAGCCAAGCTAGCATTCAACCGCTGGGCATGTGGATGGCTGGGAGTGAACTTCTTTCGACGGTCCAGCAGCTGGGGCAGGGAAATTTGCCTGCTAGAATCGGACGTCGGTGTACTGCTAGCAGAGTGGGCGCAAGTACTTGGCTGTGACACACCTAATTCTACACCTTCATTCCTCTCAGTGCATGTTTCAGAGAGGACTGAAGTTATAGTGGGGTTGGAGATCCCAGCTGATGCGGTGCAAGGAGAGGTCCGCTTTGTTCTTTGGTGTGGGTCTTTGAGGTAGGCTTGCCAACGAGCTGCATGGCAGGTCAACATATGTCTGGTCAGGCATGTGGTACCCAAGCGGCTGATGTTTTGGCCACGCGATATACGCTTGAGACATATGTTGCAAACAGCAGCTGTGCGATCTGATGCACTAGCCTCAAAAAAGGCCCACACCAAAGAACTTTTTGAATGACGGGCAGAGGCAGCGCCCTGCACAGGCGGAGCTCTGCGGTGTGATTCCGTCGGTGTACTGCCCTTACGCTGGCCACCAAAGGGCATCCTGCCTCGTTGGAGATGTGCCTCCTCCTCATCCTCCTCCTCCTCCTCTCTCCTATTAGGCACCCACGTGGAGTCAGTGACCTCATCATCCCCTCCCTCCTCATCACTGGAGCCAATCTGGCAGTATGCTGCAGCTGCTGGAACATGACTGCCAGATTGGTGTCCTTCTTGAGCATCCCCTCTGTCTGCTCTCACGCTACTGCCTTCCTCTAGCTGGGTTTCATCATCAGACCCTTCGAAACGCTGGGCATCCTCCTGGAGCATGTACCCAACACTGTGCTGAAACAGTTCGGGGGACTCCTCAGGAGGAGGACATGGTGGGTCTAGGGAAGGAGTGACTGATGATTTGTCTGACATTGATACCAGGGAAGACGACGCTTTGGCAGCTGCTTTTCCAGTACCCTGAGCCTGGGTGAGAGAGGATGAGGAGGAGGAGGAGGGCTTGGTCATCCACTCTACCAAGTCTTCGGCATGATGTGGCTCAACATGTCCAGCTGCCGAAAAGAAGGACAAGCGTGTCCCATGGCCATGTGCTGATGACAATGCACCGCGTCCACGACCAGCACTGTTGCCCCCAGACACAGAGCCTGCTTGCCCTCTTTTATTGCCTCCTGACTGTCTGCCTCTCCTTGTTTGCCTTCCAGACATTCTAATAGATGGCCTGCAGGGAGATGGGAAAAAAGCAATAAGGGCTACCTTCAGGTGTCCTTCTCTGTCCCTTGAAACAAGGACTTTCACAGTGAAAGAAACTGACACTCTCCCTACCTACAGTTTTCTGTCCCTAGAAAAAATATTTTTTTTAAGCACAATATAGCACAAGGACAATTCACTCACTGTCCTTACAGGTCCCTGGAAACAAGGACTTGCAGAGTGAAAGAAAAAAAACACTCTCCCTACCTACAGTTTTCTGTCCCTAGAATAAATGTTTTTTTTAAGCACAATATAGCACAAGGACAATTCACTCACTGTCCTTACAGGTCCCTGGAAACAAGGACTTGCAGAGTGAAAGAAAAAAAACACTCTCCCTACCTACAGTTTTCTGTCCCTAGAAAAAATGTTTTTTTTAATCACAATATAGCACAAGGACAATTCACTCACTGTCCTTACAGGTCCCTGGAAACAAGGACTTGCAGAGTGAAATAAACTGACACTCTCCCTACCTACAGTTTTCTGTCCCTAGAATAAATGTTTTTTTTAAGCACAATATAGCACAAGGACAATTCACTCACTGTCCTTACAGGTCCCTGGAAACAAGGACTTGCAGAGTGAAAGAAAAAAAACACTCTCCCTACCTACAGTTTTCTGTCCCTAGAAAAAATGTTTTTTTTTAATCACAATATAGCACAAGGACAATTCACTCACTGTCCTTACAGGTCCCTGGAAACAAGGACTTGCAGAGTGAAATAAACTGACACTCTCCCTACCTACAGTTTTCTGTCCCTAGAATAAATGTTTTTTTTAAGCACAATATAGCACAAGGAGAATTCACTCACTGTCCTTCCAGGTCCCTGGAAACAAGGACTTGCAGAGTGAAAGAAAAAAAACACTCTCCCTACCTACAGTTTTCTGTCCCTAGAAAAAATGTTTTTTTTAATCACAATATAGCACAAGGACAATTCACTCACTGTCCTTACAGGTCCCTGGAAACAAGGACTTGCAGAGTGAAATAAACTGACACTCTCCCTACCTACAGTTTTCTGTCCCTAGAATAAATGTTTTTTTAAGCACAATATAGCACAAGGACAATTCACTCACTGTCCTTCCAGGTCCCTGGAAACAAGGACTTGCAGAGTGAAAGAAACTGACACTGTCCCTACCTACAGTTTTCTGTCCCTAGAATAAATGTTTTTTTTAAGCACACTATAGCACAAGCACAAAACACACTGACACTCTCCCTACCTATCCTTCTCTTTCCCTAAACTAAAGGAATCCAGGTTAAGCAAGAAAGAAATAACAGTCACTGTCCCTGCCTATGCTGCTCTATCCCTGCTCCGGAACACACTACACTAGGCCGCCGTGCTGGCGGCCTTTTATAGTGTGGGGCGTGTACTAAACACCCTCAGCAATAATTGGCCACAGGCATCCTGCCTGTGGCCAATCATTGCTCTCCTCGCTGCCGGCGCTGTGATTGGCCAAGCATGCGGGGTCACAGTGCATGCTTGGCCAATCACAGCGCCTGGATGACACTGCGATGGCGTAGTGCATTGTGGGCCGTTCGCGTCACTCGAATTTGGCGCGAACGGCCCAAATCGTTCGATCTTCGTCGAACGATCGAACAGCCGATGTTCGAGTCGAACGTATGTTCGACTCGAACACGAAGCTCATCCCTACTCAATAGCATCCAAACTTCTTCCTGTGTACTTATGCAGTCACTGTTCACTGAACCTGTATAGCTTGATGGGAAATGTTGATTTGTAACATCAATTAATGTCACTACATCAGGGGTGTCAAACATTGTGGGCTGCATCAGCATTATGTTTGCCCTCAAAGGTCGGTAGTAAGACTATATAAATTTATCAAGGGCTTTTTTTCTCATAGAATAGGTGCAGGAACTCAACGACGTCTCCCCGACGAACCGCATCTTGTGGTAGGTGTGGCCAAATTGCACTAACAGTGGGAGACTCTTAAAGGGGGAAAAAAACCCAAAGGAGTGCATTATGTGCAGAGTTAAGGGGTGCGCTATGTACAGAATGCAGTTTAAGGGGTGCCCTATGCACAGAGTGCAGAGTTCAGAGGTGTGCTACATGCAGAGTTCAGGGATGTGCTGTGTACAGAGTGCAGTGTTGAGGAGTGCGCTACAGAGTGCAGGGTTTAGGGGTGTAGTATGTTCACATTTCACTTCCACTCCTCCTCCGCTCTAACCTCTCCACAACCCTCACCCCCGCCCCCCCAGCCCCCCAAAAAAAGCTTCCTCACATCTCATTTACCCAGCCCGGCTCGAGTACCTCCCAGCAGGGTATGCTGTTCCACCTTTCTCCCACTTGCAGGGTAATCATTGGTCGGCATATGTGCAACCAAGCATAGATGGGGGGCACAGTGCAGCTTACCACATGATGCCACCATAAGTGCAGGGCAGGCAGGGACCTGGGAGAACCACAGAGAGGAAAACTGTCCTTGTAAACACAGAAGGCTTCTGTGTTTACAAGTGACATCGGGGAGGGAGTTCCAGAGTTCCGCCACCTTTTGGCTTTTCGCGAGGGCCACAAGAAATGGCCTGGCAGGCTGGATTCGGCCTGTGGGCCTTGTGTTTGACACATGTGCACTATGTTCTGATGTATTAACTTTGTTTATTATTACAGTATCTAAGCATTTAAACTGAAAATAATAAATGATTGGACATGTGGAAAGTGAGGAAAACAAGGTGTAGCTTTTCATTTCATGTATATAAGCTTTATGCCGCGTACACACGACCATTTTTCTCGTCGGGAGAACTGTAATTTTTTCACTTGAACGAGAAAAATAGGATTTTTATAACAGCTTACCTGTAAAATCCTTTTCTTGGAGTACATCACGGGACACAGAGCGACATAGTCATTACTAATGGGTTATATAGATACCGTCAGGTGCTGGCACTGGCAACTTCCAAAACCGGAAGTACCCTCCCCTATATAAGCCCCTCCCATCCGGGAGCACCTCAGTTTTGTAGCAAAGCAATAAGTGTCCCTAAAGAGGGGCGGGAGCTCTGTGTCCCGTGATGTACTCCAAGAAAAGGATTTTACAGGTAAGCTGTTATAAAAATCCTATTTTCTTTCTCGTACATCACGGGACACAGAGCGACATAGTCATTACTAATGGAATGTCCTAAAGCAATGCCAAATGAGGGGGGGGATACACCATATATAAGCTGAGCGCTATCAGACATGAGGATCTTTTGCGGCCTGCAACACACTGCGCCCAAAGGCGACATCCTCCTGACTTCTAACGTCCACCTGGTAGAACCTAGTAAACGTGTGTACCGAAGACCATGTTGCGGCCTTACAGATTTGAGCCAGGGAGGCCTGGTGATGCACTGCCCATGAAGTTCCAACTGCTCTCGTGGAGTGCGCCCTAACTTTGAACGGAGGCGGTCTACTTCTCAGGCCATAGGCTTGTATTATGACCTGTCGAATCTACTTGGCTAAAGTAGATTTTGACGCTGCCTGACCCTTTCTGGGGCCTTCCGGCAGAATAAACAAAGTATCCGTTCTGCGAATCTGAGCAGTGGCTTTTAGATAAGCTTTAACTGCTCTTACTACATCCAAAGAATGCAATAACTTTTCCTCTACCGAAGTAGGTTTGGGGAAAAAAAGAAGGAAGAACCACATCTTGGTTCAAATGAAACCTCGATACCACCTTAGGAAGAAAGGCTGGATGAGGACGTAACACTACTCTGTCCTTATGGATAACCAGATATGGCTCCTTACAGGACATAGCTGCTAATTCCGATACTCTTTTAGCCGAACAAATGGCTACTAAAAAAATCAATTTCCTGGTGAGAAGCACCAAGGAAATATGCTGTAATGGTTCAAATGGTTGTTTCTGTAGAACCGACAGAACCAAGTTTAGATCCCATGGACATATGGGAATATTAACCGGAGGACTAATACGCCTCACTCCTTGTATAAAGGCTTTGACTAGTGAATGCGAAGCCAAGGGCCTTTGAAAAAATATTGACAAGGCCGAAATCTGACCCTTGATAGTACTCAAGGCAAGCTTCCTATCTACAGCCCACTGTAGGAAGTCCAGAATCCTACCTATTACGTACTTATGTGGATGCCATTTCTTGGCCTCACACCACGCGATGTACGCCTTCCAGATTCTACAGTAGATCTGCCTGGATACCGGCTTCCTGGCATTGATCATGGTAGATACCACAGCATTAGAGAGCCCTCTCTTTTTTAGAATGTGGGCTTCAATAGCCAGGCCGTCAAACCTAGGGCTGGTAAAGAAGGGTGGTATATCGGTCCTTGCGAAAGCCGGACGACGTGGGAGAGTCCAAGGACTCCCCACTGAAATTTTACAATCTCCGCGTACCACGCTCTTCGGGGCCACGCTGGAGCCACCGGAATCACTGGTTTCTTTTCTACCCTGATTCTGCGGAGTAATCGAGGTAACCATTGTGGCGGTGTGAATGCATATATCAGCTTGAACTGATCCCAAGGGAACACTAGGGCATCCGAGCCGCAAGCTAGGGGATCCCTTGTCCGAGAGACAAACCTGTCCCCCTTTGCGTTGAATCTGGATGCTAGAAGATCTACATCCGATGTTCCCCACCGCTGACATATTGTCCAGAAAACCTCGGGGTGAAGGGACCCTTCCTCTGGGCCTAATTGCTGGCGACTTAGAAAGTCCGCCTTCCAATTCTCCACTCCTGGAATGAATACCGCAGATATGGCTGGGACATATTTTTCTGCCCATTTCAGGATGTAATTTACTTCCCTCTGGGCTGCACGACTCCTGGTGCCCCCCTGATGATTGATATATGCCACTGCTGTGGCATTGTCTGATTGAATTCTGACAGGGGACCCTTGGAGTTTGGATGTCCATGCTACTAGGGCATACCGGGCTGCTCGTATCTCTAAGAGATTGATGGGCAGGGCCTTTTCTGCATCCGACCATCTGCCCTGGAGAGACTATTGCTCCAGTACTGCTCCCCAGCCTATAAGGCTGGCATCTGTAGTGACCACCTTCCAAGAAATCGGACTGAAGGATTTCCTTTTCTCCAGATTCTGGGGAACCAACCACCAACGGAGGCTCTTGCGAACGGAAGGGGACAAGGACATTGTAAGTCTAGGGCCTGAACTTTCTTGTTCCAGGCTGACAGTATGGCCCTTTGCAAATTCCTTGAATGGAATTGACCGTAGGGTACTGCTTCGAATGATGCCACCATTTTTCCCAGGAGCCTCATATACAGGCGTATGGACGGCTGTCTTTTTTGTACCCACTAAGTGGATCAAATCTTTCAAAGACAACACCTTTCCTCGAGGCAAGAATATTTTTCTCTGGCCTGAATCCAACCTTAGCCCCAAGTATTCCAGACTTTTGACTGGTTTTTAGGGCTGACTTGTCTCGGTTGATAATCCAACCGTGAGATTCCAGATACTTGATCGTCTTGTGAACGACCACGTCTAGTTTTTTCACTGAGTGGTCTATCAGCAACAAGTCATCCAGATATGCCATTATCATTACACCTTGTGTTCTTAGATTGGCCAATAAAGGGCCAGAATTTTTGTAAACACTCGTGGTGCTGTGGCCAAACCGAAGGGTAAGGCTCTGAACTGAAAATGGCGCCCTTCTACTGCAAAGTGTAGAAATTTTTGGTGGACTGGAAAGATGGGAATGTGCAAATAAGCATCTTTGATGTCGATCGTGGCTAACCAATCCTCCCCTTGTAGGGCAGTGGCCACCGATCGGATCGACTCCATCGGAAAGTCCTGATATACAGGAATTTGTATAGCCCTTTTAGAATTAATATGGGCCTCCCGTCCGCGTTTGCTTCGGGACTGTAAAGAGGTTTGAGTAAAACCCGAACCCTCATTCTTCCAGGGGAACCTCCATAATTACTCCTTGGAGCAATAGTTGTTCTAGTGCCAACAGGAGGGACTCTCTCTTCCGGGGATCCCTTGGCACGTTTGACCTCAAAATGGGAAGGAGGAGAGTCTTTTAACTCCAAACTGTATCCCAAACCTACTGCGGAGAGCACCTATCTGTCTTGATCGTGTCCCGCCAGGTCTCTTGCGAACAACTGGAGTCCTCCCCCCACCCGACTGAGTGGGGGCTTCAATGAATTTAACTTTGGGGGAGGTTTTGTACCTCCCCTGACCCAGGGTTTCTCATTACCCTGCTACTGTCCCTGTTTTTTACCCCCGGGATTTGACCGAGGAGGCCGTCGGAACTGTTACACAGCCGATGCCCCAGGGACTGGAGAAGCAGGCCTCTTAAAGAGGGACCTCTAACTCTGCTTTTAACCGGCAAGAGCGTATTTTTACCGCTGGAAATTTTCTGGATATATTTGTCCAGGTTTTCCCTGAATAAGCGTTCACCATGAAATGGGACGCTAACCAGCCATTCTTTACAGGGAGCTTCAGCAGACCAGTTTTTGAGCCATAGGAGCCTACGCATATGTACTATAGACAGCGTAAGGCGGGAGGCCTGATGGACTGAATCCTCTATGGCGTCAACCGCAAAGCCTAAGGCTCTAGGTAGATCAGCTAGGGCAAAGCCTGCTGATCTGTCAAGTCCCTCAAGACCTGTTTCAACTGATCCTTCACTGCTTAGCAGACCCCAATAGCTGCTACTGCTGGTTGTATCACCAAGCAGATTTTCATAAGGACTCCAATCTTTTATCTATTGGGTTCTTGAACATTTGGACATTATCCACTGGACATGTCAGTGATTTATACATACAAGAGATGGCTGCGTCCACTGTAGGGACCTTCCATTTTTTTTTTTTTTGATGAACTTATCCTCCATGGGATAGACCACCGGAAATCTCTTGGGGGAATAAATATTTTCTCAGGACGTTCCCAATCCTGGTAAATGAGCCCTTTCAGTAAAGGGTGAAGTGGAAAAGAACAAACAGTCTGGGAGCTTCTAGCGACCCCAACGAGGATACAGTAGTGGTTGATGGTTCCGCAAGGTGCATTTTTAAATGCTGATCGGACCATGTTAGTCAGAGACTGAACCCATAATCTTTCAGCTTGAGATGCTGAGAAAAAGGTTCCCCCACTGTTGATTCCTCTATAACAGAATCAACCTCATCCTGATCCCCTTCAGGCAGGTCGATCCCTGTATGGGACTGTTGCTCTGCTAACAGGCACTCTGAAGGAGGAGACGGAGATCGGGCGTGCTTTCCCTGACAGGGAGGCAGCGATAAATGTTGACAATCTCTCTCTAATCCTCCCAGAGCTGAGGAAAAAACCTCCTCTGTTACATACACAGGAGCAGGTGAACTGAGGACAGCCACAGTACCAAGTACCCCTGCGGGGTCTCTACGGTCACTTACCTCTGAACTTCAGGGGAGACTGGTGCAGCAGAAGTATGCCCAAGATCCTCAGAGCCCGATGAGACCCCCTTCGCTTCCTGGAAGATTCAGTTCCGGAGCTTCTGGACGGCATATTCCTAAGCCTAAAGCTGAGGTATTCCAGCCGTAATACACCACTTTTACTGAGAATAGTCTAGCACAATTGCTGCTATATCACAGTTGGTGTCTACTAATGTGCCTTTCTAGGGGATGCCTGTATCAACCGCTTGCTGTATGCCTTTAAATGTTGCCAGCTCTGTCTCTGTACTTCATAGCCAGCTCACTACAATATTGTGGTTTTTTTAAAACTGCTGGGACGCCCGCACATGCGCAGAAGCGCTGCGGCGCGCACAGAGCGTCATCCCACAGGCTCCGCCCCCTTTCCCGGCTCACCTCTATATATAGAGGCGCGTGCACGCGCACGCGCGCGGCCACGTGCGCCTTCGGCGCTAATTTCAAATATGGTAACAAGGGACAGGAGCCAGGGCCCCTCTTTGCCGCAGGCCGGGGGATGGACGAGCACTGCAACATGGCAGAGGAAGCAGTTTCCTATAAGAGAACTCCCCATCTGCCTGGACTTTGCTCTGCTGAGAAGAAGCTAGTCCACATGACAAGAAAACATTCCACAGCGGCCTCTAGTGGACAAACACAGGTACCGCAGTCTAATATATTAAATATATATATATATATATTTTATTTTTTTTCTTGACCACCATTAAAAATTATTACATTTTTTTAGTAGTTACAGGCATGCACAGAATTTTGCGGGAATACCATTAGGTAACAGACAGAAAGACAAATTAGGCTTGGGGGTCCCCCAATAGAACCAAGTTCCTGGGGGCCCCCACTTACCTGTTCCCCGCCGCAGGACTTTGTTTGGTCCACAAAAAGCCCAAACTTCACCTATCACGGCAGGCATTGTAATCAAACCTTCAGGGACCGGGTTCCCAAGGATTCCACTCCCCTGGACCTGTATAGCACCCTGCACAGAAAACATCTTGGTCGTGGGTATGACCAGAGCTCTGGATCCCAGGGTCCAGCTCTCCTAAGAGAAGCATTACAGGCAAAACCTTGCTCTTCTCTGCAAGGCCCGGGTACCGACCGTTTAGCTATGAAGCTTTTTTGGTCGGATCCGGAATAGCTTACTGAGGCCCAAAAGAACCTGTACGCAAGCTCAGTGAAAAACACATGTTTCTTCTTGGCCAACACCTTAGACACTGGCAAAAAACTGAGGTGCTCCCGGATGGGAGGGGCTTATATAGGGGAGGGTACTTCCGGTTTTGGAAGTTGCCAGTGCCAGCACCTGATGGTATCTATATAACCCATTAGTAATGACTATGTCGCTCTGTGTCCCGTGATGTACGAGAAAGAAAATGGCCGTTTGTAGACTGGGAAAAGGGGACCAAGCCGGTCCTTGTTTTTCCCGTCGGGTTTCACTGCGGTGTTTTCACCGCAGAGAAACTCGGTCGTGTGTACGCAGCATTAGGGCTTACATAGATGGGCTTTTGTTTGGGTCTGTTTTAGCTGTTTGCCAATACCAATACCCAGTCAATATCAATGCAAAAGCAAGTCAATGTCAGCCTTTTGCAACATTTGAGTAATGCATACGTAATCAAAGCATCTCATAGCCTGCCCTTAAAACTCTTCTGAGCTTAAAGCATTTCTATGCAATTATGTGTAAATCTGGAAGCATCTCATGATTGATGTGAGGTGTCACAAAATGTTTTTAAATCAAGTAATAGGCAAATACTGCTTTATGTGTAGTCTTCAAAATAATTGACAATAACAGATATGGACAGTGGACTGGCTTAGTGTTTGGGCTTAGTGTAAAGCAGAGGTGGCCAACTTAATGGTTAGGAGGAACCTCAAGTGCAACCCGTGTCATCAAAGGGTCACACATATATTCAGTATATGAAATGCCTCAGGAGCCAGTTAGAATCGATAGAAAATCTAAAGGAGACAGAGTCGGTGGACATGTTATAGTAGATAGTAAGAACTACGTGTTAGAGGCATGGTGGGAGACTTAGAACATGCTGCAAGAGATAGTCAGATACTGGAGGCTTGTAATGAGAGTCTAATAAAGACAATTACAATTACAGACTTTTGCAGAATAGTCCCCACATTTGTGCTTCCTACAGCACTGTTAAAAATTACTGTTTCCACATTTAATATCCCCCACATTGAGATTACTTATAAAAGATCATAGGAAAAATACATGTAGTGCCCTGCTCCTGTTGACCAGGCGCTATTATCTAAATTTAGTGGGATGTCTGAACTGTAGTTAGTTCAGATTTCATGTTTTGGCTAAATTGGCCTATGCTCCAGCTTTGGCTGAGTTGGGTGTATTTCCCGCGGTTACCAGCAGGTGTCGCTGACACCTCTGGTTCGTGTTGGAAGGTACAACAAGTCGAGGCGTATTGGGTGCTCTTTCCCAGAAGCAACTTAGTGGGAGGTTGATACCGCTGGGCATGCTGAGAGAGGGTACTTAAGGGGCAGATGCCATTTTGGGAGTCTCGCTCTCACCTCGTGGCCACCCTGGCCGGAGGTATGTGACAACTCCTCTTCTGCCACGGGGCCTGCTTGCCTGAGGCTTCCGTTACTGAAGGTAGGCCCAGAAGCTATCTGGGGCCTACTGGTTCGAGGGTGATCCTGTGCTGTCTGTCATTAGGGAAGAAGCCGAGCAATTAGAGGAACCAGGGGAGGACTCATCTTGTAGAGCACGCAGCGGAAGGCTGGTATCTCGAGAGGAGCCTGGGACCTCAATTGGAGGATGCATCCCAACCAATCTGCCTCACAGTATTGCCGGGTCGGCTTAGAGGACTTTCTCATACTGTGCAGTTGTGCTTGAACTTTGGAAATTCTAAATACCAAGTCTGTGGCAGAGACTTTAATTTTGTCCGTGCATCATCCCGGCTGCTAGGCCGGTGAGAATGACCTATCCAGGTGAGCAAGATCCAGTGACAGCAAGTATACCTGTCTTCAGCAGGGATGAGCCGAACACCCCCCTGTTCGGTTCGCACCAGAACCTGCGAACAGACAAAATGTTCGTGTAAACTTTAGAACCCTATTAAATACAATGGACTCGAACGTTCAAAATCTAAAGTGTTAATTATAAAGGCTAATATGCAAGTTATTGTCCTAAAAAGTGTTTGGGGACCTGGGTCCTGCCCCAGGGGACATGTATCAATGCAAAAAGAAGTTTTAAAAACGGCCGTTTTTTCGGGAGCAGTGATTTAAATAATGCTTAAAATGAAAAAATAAAAGTGAAATATTCCTTTAAATTTCGTACCTGGGGGGTGTGTATGATATGCATGTGAAGTGGCCGATGTTTCCCGTGCTTAGAACTGTCCCTGCAAAAAATGTAATTTTTGAAAGAAAAAAATTCATTTAAAACTGACTCGCGGCTATTAATGAATTGTCGGCTCCCGGCAATACATTCAAAAGTCATTGATAAAAAAAAAAAAAAAAGCGTGGGGGTTCCCCAGAATTCAATTACCAGGCCCTTCAGGTCTGGAATGGATATTAAGGGGAACCCTGCCGCAAATTTAAAAAAAAATTGACGTGGGGTTCCCCCAAATATCCATTCCAGGCCCTTCAGATCTGGCATGGATTTTAAGGGGAACGCCACCCCAAATTTAAAAAAAATGGCGTGGAGTCCCCCTAAAAATCCATACCAGACCCCTTATCCGAGCACGCAACCTGGCCGGCCGCAGGGGAAAAGGGGGGGGACGAGAGAGCGGCCCCCCTCCCTCCTGAACCGTACCAGGCCACATGCCCTCAACATGGGGAGGATGTCCCCATGTTGATGGGGACAAGGGCCTCATCCCCACAACCCTTGCCCGGTGGTTGTGGGGGTCTGCGGGTGGGGGGCTTATCGGAATCTGGAAGACCCCTTTAACAAAGGGGACCCCCAGATCCCGCCCCCCCCATGTGAATTGGTAAGGGGTACATTGTACCCCTACCATTTCATGAAGAAAGCGTAAAAAAATGTTTAAAAAAAACACACAAACACCTTGAAAAAGTCCTTTATTTAAAAAAAAAACAAAAACATTCCAGCGGTGAAATCCAGTGTCCCGCGGCGATCCCGATGTCCAGCGCTGTCCTTCATTGGTTGTGCCTGAGCGGACCTGATGGGGAACTCCCTCTCAGTATTTTAAATGTATAGACCCGCCCCTTCTGAAGTTCCCCTTCAGGTCCGCTCAGCGGACCAGATGCGGAACATGAGAAGGGGCGGGTCTATACATGTATTACCAAAGTGAGAGCAGTTCCCCATCAGGTCCGCCCCCTCGGTATGTCGGACCCGCCTACGTCATTGGCTTGAGCGGGGAACTTCCTTCACTATGTAAATTTAAATTACACAGTGAAGGAAGTTCCCCGCTCAAGACAATGACGTAGGCGGGTCCGACATACCGAGGGGGCGGACCTGATGGGGAACTGCTCTCACTTTGGTAATACATGTTCCGCATCTGGTCCGCTTAGCGGACCTGATGGGGAACTTTAGAAGGGGCGGGTCTATACATTTAAAATACTGAGAGGGAGTTCCCCATCAGGTCCGCTCAGGCACAACCAATGAAGGACAGCGCTGCACATCGGGATCGCCGCGGGACACTGGATTTCACCGCTGGAATGTTTTTTTGTTTTTTTTTAAATAAAGGACTTTTTCAAGGTGTTTGTGTGTTTTTTTAAACATTTTTTTACGCTTTTTTCGTGAAATGGTAGAGGTACAGTGTGCCCCTTACCAATTCACATAGGGGGGGCCGGGATCTGGGGGTCCCCTTTGTTAAAGGGGTCTTCCAGATTCCGATAAGCCCCCCGCCCGCAGACCCCCACAACCACCGAGCAAGGGTTGTGGGGATGAGGCCCTTGTCCCCATCAACATGGGGACATCCTCCCCATGTTGAGGGCATGTGGCTTGGTACGGTTCAGGAGGGAGGGGGGGCCGCTCTCTCGTTCCCCCCTTTTCCCCTGCGGCCGGCCAGGTTGCGTGCTCGGATAAGGGGTCTGGTATGGATTTTTAGGGGTACTCCACCACGCCATTTTTTTTTTAAATTTGGGGTGGAGTTCCCCTTAAAATCCATGCCAGATCTGAAGGGCCTGGAATGGATATTTGGGGGAACCCCACGTCAATTTTTTTTTAATTTGCGGCGGGGTTCCCCTTAATATCCATTCCAGACCTGAAGGGCCTGGTAATTGAATTCTGGGGAACCCCCACGCTTTTTTTTTTTTTTTTTTATCAATGACTTTTGTATGTATTGCCGGGAGCCGACAATTCATTAATAGCCGCAAATCAGTTTTAAATGACTTTTTTTCTTTCAAAAATGACATTTTTTGCAGGGACAGTTCTAAGCACGGGAAACATGCGCCACTTTACATGCATATCATACACACCCCCCAGGTACGAAATTTAAAGGAATATTTCACTTTTATTTTTTCATTTGAAGCATTATTAAAATCACTGCTCCCGAAAAAACGTCCGTTTTTAAAACTTCTTTTTGCATTGATACATGTCCTCTGGGGCAGGACCCCGGTCCCCAAACACTTTTTAGGACAATAACTTGCATATAAGCCTTTATAATTAGCACTTTAGATTTCTCCCATAGATTTTTCGAATTTGCCGCGAACACCCCAATTTGTTCGCTGTTCGGCGAACGGGCGAACAGGCAATGTTCGAGTCGAACATGAGTTCGACTCGAACTCGAAGCTCATCCCTAGTCTTCAGGATCTCAAGTGTCTTAGTGATCTACACCAGGTACCTGAACTTCCCCTAATCCTCCATCCCTCATTCTGCTAACGTTGTGGTTATTAAAAGAAGCATTGGAAAAGACTCAGTGACTGGCGACCGTGTTTTATGCAACTTTTCAACCCTAGACTTTAAGCCAACACGGAGAACAGTGGGGTAACAGCAGACCAAAACTAACCAGCAGCTCCTACGGGGGTAGTGCTACATACATAAAAAGAGAAAAGGGAATGAATAGCATGAAAAAAGGTAGCAATGTGAAAGAAATAAAACCAGATTACCTAGTAGAAACCAGTGTAATGTTTTTATTTTTTTTCACTGGCACTGGTTGTAGGTATGCAGTAAGTATCAAATGGCCACAAGGGTGTACTGTAGATGTTAGGTTAGTGTCAGTTATACATTAGGGATTAGGGTAAATATCATGCTTGGAGGGGGGAATAAAATAAAATTTGAAGAATTCCATAAAATTAGTATTAAACATATCACCATTTTTCTAGGTGAATATATTTCTAAAGGTGCTATTGACATGAAATTTTCACCACATGTCAGTAACAACCCATGCAATCCATACATACAAAGAAACCAAAACAAATACGTTTATAAATTAAGTTCTGTGTAATAAAATGGAATGACACAGTATTGAACACGCTCAGTGAAATGTATTATATACTTGGTACAAATTCCTTTGTTGGTAATGACCGCTTCAAGACACCTCTTGTATGACGAAACTAGTCACATGCATTGCTCAGGTGTGAATTTGGCCCATTCTTCCACACAAACAGTCTTCAAATCTTGACGGTTCCGTGGGCCTCTTCTATGAACTCTGATTTTTAATTCTTTGCATAGATTTTCTATTGGATTCAAGTCAGGTGATTTGCTGGGCAATTCTAGCAGCTTTATTTTATTTATTTGAAACCAATTGAGAGTTTCATTGGCTACGTATTTGGGATTATTGTCTTGCTGAAATGTCCACCTTCGTTTCATCTCCATCATCCTGGTAGATGGCAGCAGATTTATATCAAGAATTTCTGAGTACATTTTTCCATTCATCCTTCCTTTATTGTTTTCTTTGAAACAATTGTACTTGCTAATTCCAGGTCTTTCTGAAGCTCTCCACAATTGGTCCTTGGCTCTTGGACAACTCTTCTGATCATTTTTTTCACTCCTCTGTCAGAAATCTTGTGAGGAGCACCTGGTCGTGGCCGGTTTATGGTGAAATTATGTTCTTTCTACTTCCGGATTATGGCCCCAGCAGTGCTCAGTTTAGAAATCCTCCTGTAACCATAACCAATGCCATCAGTATGTTTTGCAACAATAGGGTTGTGAAGGTCCTGTGAGAGCTCTTTGCTTTTACCCATCATGAGATATTTCTTGTGTGACACCTTGGTAATGAGACACATTTTTATAGGCCATCAATTGAGATTGAACCAGCTGATATTCATTTTCACTGACAAGGGGCGGGATTTCTTTCTAATTACTGATTGATTTTGTCTGGTGTCTTGGCTTTTTGCACCCCTCTTTCTTCATGTGTTCAATACTTTTTCCCTATCATTCCATTTTTTTACACATAACTTAATTTCTGAACTTATTTGTTTTGGTGTCTTTGTATGCATGGATTCCATGGGTTTTTACAGACATGTAGTGAACATGTTCAATACTTATTTTTCCTGCTGTATGTAACAGATAGAAGCAGGCAATAAAACTGTGTTACAGGTGGACTTAGAAAAAAAACTGTTGATGTTAGTGACCGATTACATCATATACAGTATTTCATTTTTTTATTTTGTCTATAGTTAAATTCTAAGAATTAAAGGCTTGCTTTAGGGGTTAGGTATTGGGGGAGGGGTCGCGTGTTATTAGGACACTCTCACATGAGGTTAATTGAGTTTGCCATTACTGAATCCTCCTTTAAGAATGCTATCTGGCTGTCATATTGAAGCTTTGACTATAACACTGTCTGAATCTCTGGCCCACAAAATATTTAGAGGTAAGGCAAGAGGTAGGGTACTCTGACACTTTTCAGACACATCCAGACATCTAGCATGTTTAGATGAAGGCTTGGCAAATGGCAGCCCTCGTACTACCATCATGGCAGAGTCACATTAAAAGTTGTTTTAGTGGTTTTATTAAATATTAAAGCAGATCTGAGCACTGCAAACTGAAACCATACTTCATTTATCTTTAATATTCAGAGCAAATTTTCTCATCCACCCATGCTCCCATGCTCTATTCTGTTAGGAAATCAATTTGAAAAACACACCCAAGCATTTCTAGCTGTGGCTATCTTGAGTAAGGGCAGATGATTCATGTAGCATTTACTTCATGGGATCCCTCTGCCCTTAGTTCAGGCATGCAGTCAGGAGGGTGTGCTTAGCTGAGAAAGCCCCTCTTCTCCTCCTTAAGGTCAAAGAAAAAAAAAATGATTTTTAGGACCCCAGAGATGTACGACATAATTTTGACCTAGGCCAGAAACCTGGAAGCAAGGAAAGAAATGTTAAAAAAAGTTTAAAACAAGTAAATATATTAAGCCTTCCTATCTATTTATTAATACTAGCAGCATTAGGATTAATGCTTTAGGCCCTTTTTACATTGGTGGATCGATCAGGTCTGCCTGTCAGTTTTTTAGGTGGACCTGATCGAACCATCCATTGGAGCGTCAGGTGTCAACAGACGTGTTTGTTGACACCTGCTGACATCTGATCCAATCCTGTTCGCTAAAAACAGACAGATGTGGGATCCGTTCCCCATCTGTCTAGTGGATCAGATTGTATGGCCCTCGGGTGTAAATGACAGGCGCTCCGTTTACATCCGACCGCCCATAAAAGACAGCAGGCTGTGTCTGTCAATCTGCCTGCTCAGTGGGGATCAGCAGACTGAGTCCCCACTGAGCAGTCAGGTTCTTGATGGAGTCTAGCTCGTGTGAAATGGGCCTTAAGGTAAAAGAATGAAATAGGTAGTAAAGGTCCATTTTATGGAAAGGTCAAGTATTCAGGGGAGCTTTAGTGTAAGGGATAAATTGTTACTTGTCTCTGTGCTGGGATTGTGCCATTGAGAATAAATGTATTAATATTTTTAGTATCTCAGAAATAAGCATTGTTAGGTAAATAAAAAAATAAAATAAATATATATATATATATATATATATATATATGTATATATATATTCAATGGTTGCCACTGCACACAAATCAGGGATAGAAAATGGGCATGGGTGCACAGCAAAGACTGTAGTGCATATAAACCAAAAGAGAGAGCGGCACTCACGGGTCTTGAAAGGTGAACGCACGATGGTGGTTTAATTCAACGTTTCGACAAGGCACAAGCTCGTCTTCCTCCTGAGAAAGATGAGTTTGTGCCTCGTCGAAACATTGAATTAAACTGCCATTGTGTATTCACCTTTCAAGAACCATGAGTGCCGCTCTCTCTTTTGGTTTATATATATATATATATATATTTAGTCAGCACAGTAGCTAAGAGGTTAGCAGTTCTTCCTAGCAGCACTAGGGTTGTCAGGTTTAATCTCAACCATGGCACTACCTGCGTGGAGTTTGCATGTTCTCCTTGTGCCTGCAAAGGTTTACTCCCCACACTCCAAAGGCATGCTTGAATGTAGGTGCAGTGGGGGCAGCATCAGTAAAGACACAGAGGCCGGTTGCAGATAAATTTAGAACTTGTAGAGGGGCAGCGGGTAAAGATGCACTGACAGCGTCTGTCTTCAGAGGGTGGAATGCATGCTGGCCGGTCCAGTCCCAAAGGGGGGGTGCAGTACAGTATTGAGAGTCCCTAGCCTGCCCCTACTCATCTGGAACCTTTCCCTGCCGCTATCACTTTCACTGACAGTCGGGTGCTCTTTCCCTACTCTAGCCGTTTCTCAAGAATGCATGCCAAACCCTGGGGCCAGGGTCCTAAATAGACTCTGCCACACCCAAAACGGCCACCAGAGCCACATGGGCAGCCAGCCTGTTCTTCATGAATTCCTCTCCCTCTGCATTGCTGCTGCAGTTTAGCGCCACCTGCAGTGGAGACAGCAGACTGCACCTGCCTACATGCTGGTAGGTAATATGGCCCTAGTATGTATGAATGTGAGTTAGGGATCTTAGATTGTAAGCTCCTTGGGGTAGGGACTGATGTGAATGTACAATATATACAGTATCTCGCAAAAGTGAGAATACCCCTCACGTTTTTGTAAATATTTTATAATATCTTTCATGTGACAACACTAAAGAAATTACACTTTGTTACGAAAGTAGTGAGTGTACAGCTTGTATAAAATAACAGTGTAAATTTGCTGTCCCCTCAAACTAACTCAACACACAGCCATTATTGTCTAAACCACTGGCAACAAAAGTGAGTACACACCTTAGTAAAAATGTCCAAATTGGGCCCAATTAGCCATTTTTCCTCCCCAGTGTCAAGTGACTCGGTTACAAGGTCTCAGGTGTGAATGGGTAGCAGGTGTATAAAATTTGGTGTTATCACTCTTACTCTCTCATACTGGTCACTGAAAATTCAACATGGCACCTCATGGCAAAGAACTTTCTGAGGATCTGAAAAAAAGAATTGTTGCGCTATATAAAGATGGCCAAGGCTATAAGAAGATTGCCAAGACCCTGAAACTGAGCTGCAGCACGGTGGCCAACATCATACAGCGTACAACAGGCCAGGTTCCACTCAGAACAGGTCTCGCCATGGTCGACCAAAGAAGTTGAGTGCACATGCTCAGCATCATATCCAGAGTGTGTCCTTGGGAAATAGACATATGAGTGCTGCCAGCATTGCTGCAGAGGTTGAAGTGGTGGGGGATCAGCCTATCAGTGCTCAGGCCATACGCCGCACACTGCATCAAATTGGTCTGCATGGCTGTCATCCCAGAAGGAAGCCTCTTCTAAATATGATGCACAAGAAAGCCCGCAAACAGTTTGCTGAAGACAAGCAGTCTAAGGACATGGATTACTGGAACCATGTCCTATGGTCTGATGAGACCAACTTATTTGGGTCAGATGGTGTCAAGCGTGTGTGGCGGCAACCAGGTGAGGTGTACAAAGACAAGTGTGTCTTGCCTACAGTCAAGCATGGTGGTGGGAGTGTCATGGTCTGGGGCTGCATGAGTGCTGCCGGCACTGGGAGCTACAGTTCATTGAGGGAACCATGAATGCCAACATGTACTGTGACATACTGAAGCAGAGCATGATCCCCTCCCTTCAGAGACTGAGCCGCAGGGCAGTACTCCAAGATAATGACCCCAAACACACCTCCAAGATGACCACTGCCTTCCTAAAGAAGCTGAGGGTAAAGGTGATGGACTGGCCAAAGCATATCTCCAGACATAAACCCTATTGAGCATCTGTGGGGCATCCTCAAATGGAAGATGGAGGAGCGCAAGGTCTCTAACATCCACCAGCTCCGTGATGTCGTCATGGAGGAGTGAAAGAGAACTCCAGTGGCAACCTGTGAAGCTCTGGTGAACTCCATGCCCAAGAGGATTAAGGCAGTGCTGGAAAATTATGGTGGCCACACAAAGTATTGACACTTTGGGCCCAATTTGGACATTTTCACTGAGGGGTTTACTCAATTTTGTTGCCAGCGGTTTAGACATAATTGGCTGTGTTGAGTTATTTTGTGGGGACAGCAATCTTACACTGTTATACAAGCTGTACACTCACTACTTTACATTGTAGAAAAGTGTCATTTCTTCAGTGTTGAAGATATAAAAAGATATAATAAAATATTTACAAAAATGTGAGGGGTGTACTCACTTTTGTGAGATACTGTATGTAATGTGTTGTATAACTTGACGGTGCTTTATAAGTATCTGAAATAAATAAAAATTGGTTTTAAAAAAAAAACCAGTGCATTACACTGCCTAGCTTTTATAAATCAGTTCAAGTGCAGGATGGTTAAAAACAGAGAAAAAAATGATTTTGTTCCACTATAAACAGGTTATTTCTGCAGGTCAGAACAAAATTTCTGCTTCAATTTTCATGCATTGTAACTTGTAACTGCTCAGAGTAATACAATGTTCCCAGCAGGGATAAAAACGGCAGCGTCAAATTGTGAAATTCTCTAAATGAAACCGAGTTCATGCCTCCAACATGTGTAACATGTAATTTGTGCTTTTTCCAGTGTGACAGACATACTGAAAACTGCATAAATATGTGTAGCGGGCCTATTTCACAATTCCCCTGAGAATGCCGCAGCTGAAAGCAAGCAACATGTCATTTGAATCTCTGGATATGAGGAAAGGGACTCTGTGGGAAGATGTGCTGACTGAAAATGGGAAGATATTTGCAACGGTCTGCTAATAGGACAAATGCCTTTGCTTTTCAGATAAGGGTTTATAGGTGAAACAACTTGTACAAAGTAGTACTTTCACTTGTGTAGGCAAAATAAATATATATATGTAGCGGCCTCCTCACTCCCCTCTTTGCATCAACTCGTCTTTCTCTTGTCTAGGGGTACCTCAGAGGGGAGAGAGCGGGGTCACCACGCCAAGCCTTCACCACAGATGTCTGTGCGGTGTAAGCAAAGTTCCTTCTCTACCTTTGGGTCAGTGTTGTGCACCTGGAGTTACCTTGAACAATGTCCACCAGAAAAGAGCCCCACGCCATTAAAGTCCAACACTCCTTTATTCTTCTCGAGTGAACAGCATAATCAGTTAGACTCCCTTAAAGAACAGAACAAACAAGGAGGTGTGGATGCGAGTAGGCCCAGACACAATGAACTCTCCACTTTCCTCCATGAAAGTGGGCTGAGGTCTCCGAGCGGGGGGGGGGTTTCCTTTCAGGCGGTCTCCGATGGGAGGCTCACCCGTCACTGGCAATCTGATGCACCCGGTCTTCAAGTGAGTATCTCCCCTCGGTCCATTACGCCTTCCGGATTCAGGTACCCAATCCCTGGGTTCCCTAGGACCTGCTTCCTTCGCGGAACTCAGTGTTGGGCACTGAGCTCCAGACCTCCATCCGAGTACCTCACCCCAGGCTAAAGGTGCCTGGGATGGAACACGACCTCCGGACGTCCTCTAGGCCAAGGCCGCCTAGAGGACCAGCACGAACCACCACCCTCAGAGTGAAGGTGCCTGGGACTCGACCCCGTGACAAAGATGGCCGGCCCCCTTTATACCCTCTCCCAGCAAGCACGGCGGGTTCCCCACCCCACCATACCGCTGCCGAGGGAGGACAAAAAGGAGGCACGGCACACAGCAATGGTTCAACCCCAGCCCAGGGCGACAGCGCCACCTGCTGGACCGCAAGGAACTGCACACCGCTGGTGTCTGCCAGTTTTAAATAGAGAGAAAAGTGTATACCCGCTACATATAAAAATAAAATAAAAAATACTGTATATAATATATATAGATATACCTAATATTACCAAAAGTATTGGGATACCTGCCTTTACATGCACATGAACTTTAACCACTTCAGCCCCGGAAGGTTTTGCCCCCTTAACCACTTGCCCACTGGGCACTTAAACCCCTTTCCTAACCAGACCAGTTTTCAGCTTTTGGTGCTCTAACATTTTGAATGACAAATACTCAGTCATACAGCACTGTACCTATATGAATTTTTTGTCCTTTTTTTCATACAAATAGAGTTTTCTTTTGGTGGTATTTGATCAGCTCTGGGTTTTTCATTTTTTTGCGCTATAAACCAGAAAAGAGTGACAATTTTGAAAAAATATATATATTTTTCAATTTTCTGCTATAATATATATCCCCCCCTCCCCAAAAAAAAAAAATCTTCATCAATTTACTTGTTCTAAATCAAAAGAACAGTTCTTACTGCTCCTGTGTAAACTGACACTTGGCAAACAGTGTCTGCAGTGAGAATAAGGCCCCTTTTACATGGTCCGCCTGTCCATTTTTCAGGCAGACCCGGTCGGACAACTCATTGTTCTCTTTGAGGAGGCGGATGTGAACGAACGTGTGTCCGTTTACACCTGCCTGTAACCGATCTGATCCGGTCCACCAGAAACAGACGGTTATTGTTCCATTCCCCATCTGTCTAGCGGATCAGATGACAGTTAGATGGAAATTAACAGGTGGTCTGTTTCCATCCGACCGCCTCATAGAGCAGTGTTTCTCAACTCCAGTCCTCAAGGCACCCAGGTCATATTTTCAGGATTTCCCTCAGATGGAACGACTGTGGTAATAACTAAGGCAGTGAAACTGATCAAATCACCTGTGGAAAATAATGGAAATCCTGAAAACATGACCTGTTGGGGGCGCCTTGAGGACTGGAGTTAAAAAGCACTGCCATAGAGGGTAGCTGAGTGGATACGGACCTGCCATCCGTCTGCTCAGCGGGGATCAGCAGACAGATTTCCTGCTAAGCAGATGGTTCCGCTTGACGGAGTCAGCCCCGTGTCAAAGGGGCCTAAGCGTTTGCTATTTTGCTACATTGTAATTACTGTGGTTGTTTCATAGCTTATTAAAGAGGTGACCTTTCGATTTCATATAATGTCAGGTAAAGCAACCTTGTAAAAATAAATTTAAATGTAGTCCTACTTATCTCTTTATTAACCCTTAGTTAACCATATTCATCCCTAAATAAAGTGGATGCAATCTTTATTGTACATGGAGCGTTAATAATAATGGTGAAGCACAAGATTTAAAGTGATTGTAAAGGTTCAATTTTTTTTTTTAAATAACAAACATATACTTACCTCCGCTGTGCAGCTCGTTTTGCACAGAGTGGCCCTGAACCTCGTCTTCTGGGGTCCCTCGGCGGCTGTCTCGGCTTCTCCCCGCATCAGATAACCCCCTCTGGGAAGAGCTTTCCCCAGGGGGTTACCTTGCGGACGCGCTCCCGAGTCCAGCATTTGCGTCCATAGACACGAATGCCAGACTCGGCCCCGCCCCCCCGGCGCCCGCGTCATTGGATTTGATTGACAGCAGCAGGACCCAATGGCTGCGCTGCTATCAATCTTTACATTGAAGAGCCGAGAAGCCTGGACCAAGTTCAAGTGCGTTCTCAACGCAAAACTTTTGAGGGCTCAGGTAAGTAAACGGGGGGGGGGGGGGGCTGGGGGCCAGCAATTAGCGGATGTTTTTTCACCTTAATGCATAGGATGCATTAAGGTGAAAAAACGGGAAGGTTTACAACCCCTTTAAGATCAGAGATCTTAAGTCATAGGATTACAGCTGAAAGAACATTCAGCAATGGGCCTATGTAGTTTAGCTGATCCGCTTGGTGCCAATGTCAGTGGTGGACATGGAACGTGCATTCACACACACGTTATAATGTGCTCATGTGTGCACACAGTTGCCTGTCTACCTGAGCTTCTATGCACAAAAACTGTGCATGCTTACGCGCATGCGCACAAATCTGATGACTGGCACAATGAATCTGACAACCTTATTAAATAAGAACTTGGCCTCCTCTGCACATCAAGGAAAAATACTGGTCCACTGATCATAATGGACAGCTAAAGAATAATGTCTATATTCTATTGCTTGTTCCAATTAAAATTATATGGCGCCTTAAATCTCTATCAGAGAGGAGAAACATTCCCAGGGTCCTCATTAAATTGATGTGCACCACAAATATCGGAAGATGTTAGGCTCATAATTGCTCTCAATGCATTTAGTCGAGACAAATGGTGTTGATGAATCGCTGATTCCATTGATTCCTCAGTCAATCTCCTAGAGGTTTTATTGGTCCTTATATTCTCTACATCCTTGAACAGGAATAAGTTAATATTCATGTCATTTCCCAAACATACAGTAGTATAAACTAAGAACACAACAACCTGCCCATTGCACAGCCTTAGCCTGTACTTCAGATCGCTTTATAGTAATTTACAACTCTAAGAAATATTGTTATGGATAACTTTATGGGCCAGGTTTATGAATATTACATAAAGCACCAGTGCAAGGTTACCTTTTAAAAAATGTGTATTTATATGGAATGAATGCCTGTATAGTTAATGTGCTTTCTACATGGGAATTATAACCTTTTTATAAATATTTCATTTACAGTTTTTTTAAATGATCAAAAACAGAAGAACGCGTTACATATATTACAGTGAATTTTTCCTGTTTCTAGAACCTTATTTCCTGGAAGAACAGCATACTCCTCCTGGCTCTGAGGTACGATTAAATATGACCCTGGTATTTTAATGGAGAACTTGCTCTGTTGTCAGAATCATAATGAGCTGAGGAAACTGTAGCAGTGCATTCTTTTATATTCTGCATTTCAGGAAAACCCAGGGCACTGGAAATAAGTTATTTAACATTCACCAATCAGAATTTTATTGTATGGTAATTATATGGCAATAAAACACACAAGCCTCTGCAGATTGATTTGCTCTATAAAGATGCAGGTCACTTACAATGGTAAGCTTAAACCTCCAATTCGATCGGATTAAGAAGATTAATGTCTCTCTCTTTGGGGAATAGATGATGTATCAAAGAAGGGAATACCCTAATAAATTTGAAACAATATGGTTTGCATGGCTAAAAACTACTCAAGCGACCCTACTGGAAGGTATCCGAGATAGGTTACTATGATATTAAGTCAAGACTGGGGGAACCCCTGGGGGCAGGACTTTAAAGGCACTACCAACAGAGTAGAGAAAATGTATGAAAGTATAACAAAATTAGTTTTTATTAACTAAAAGTTATAAATAGAACACATACAAAATAGGATACAATAAAAATGTCATTGGAAAATATATTAATGTCTTGAACCGACGTGTTTCGGAAAACTTTTTCCTTCATCAGGGTTTTATCGGAACAATTAATCGAAAGGGTTACAAGAATACACAAAAGTTAACAATTCATAGAAATATAACCATTTACAAACAGAACTGGCCAAAAATGATGTTCACTTACATAGTGTTCTTTGACATGACATGTCAGTATCCATAAATGTAAAATTGAGAGCTGAGCACCCATACGCCCTGGCCCACATTTGCATCAAAGGGTCGAACGACTAGGAATGTCAAGATGGTTGAAAGGACATGCTGACAGGGTATAATATCCCCAGTGGTGCACAGATTACTGTGTCCTGGAATCAGACACAGTACCAATGTATGTGCTGGGGTCCAAGGAAAAGAAAACCTAGAGAGAAGAGGCACACCAATAAAAGGACTGAACAAATTAGAGGTAGTATTGGACCACATATTGGTAATACCTACCTAGCATGGGGACACAGCTTACATACCGGTGGGTAGGTAGAAGGAGGTGGGTGGTCTGAATGGTACAGAAAGCGTCTTAATTGGAGATGACTGGAGTATCACAGTGGCAAGTGGAAGGCCCCATAGGAGTGGTGTGCAGAAAATAAAAAGCAAAAGGAGAAAAAAAAAGTATAAGAAAAAATATTTCAATGGTTTTACACTTATCCAAAAGTCTAATACTTGGGAAGGACAGAGTGGATCCACAATAGTGCATCCACTGTCATAAGTAAATAAGGTGTCAAAACAAAAGCTCTTACTTTGCAACCAATTCAGCACACTCCTCACCAGGCCTTCCTGATCCCTGCCATACCTCTCAAGGAATGTGCTGAGCTTGATATAGCCCAGCTTATCCCATCCTTGCTGATTTCCAATGGGAATCAGCTGATGTGAATCAGCCTCACCAGGATCCCTTAATGGGCCCATGCACACGTCGCGCGCCCCGCGATCCCATCACACACATGCGTGCCAGCAGAGCGGGTGCGCACGGACGCGGCAATGTCACAAGGATGCGCCCGGAGTCACATTTTGCAATCGATTCCCACCGGCACGGGGACACCCAATAGGGACAATCAAGGAGATTGGCCCAATGAGGGCGGAAAAGGGGAGGGAGCGCCAGTATGGAATCAGCAACTACCTCCAATGGCAACCATAAGGTATGCCATCCACCTTGCCGGGCACACACAAAAGTTGTGCATCAAACAACATGACCCATTGGTCAAATGGACAGAGATATCCAATAATACCACACATTACACATGGAGTAAAAAGACATATATATGCATTCAGCAGTCCTGCTGATCAAAAAAGGGGGGTTACATAGGTTACTATGATAATACAGTATATTTATATATCTACTTAATATGTTATTTTTGAGTGTGGAATATTTATGCCCAAACTTATATACATTATATTGTACATCTGGAAGAATGGTGAAACATTCCCATCGACACCCTCCTAAACATTGTGGACAGCCTTTCCAGAAGAGTTGAAGCTGTTATAGCTGCAAAGGGTGGGTCAACTCAATATTGAACCCTACGGACTAAGACTGGAATGCCAATAAAGTTCATATGTGTGTAAAGGCATGCATCCCAATACTTTTGGCAACATAGTTTATAAGGTTCATTCTGCTGTACAGGAGTATATCTCCCAGAGTAGATTTGAATTGGTGTTTTTTCACTCTTTTTTTTCTTATTTTGAATACTGTACATTGCAGGTCTTTTGGGTTTTTATTTAGTTTTTTTTTTTTGCTATGAATATGTCTTGTAGATAACTTTGAAATTGGTATTTTTTTTACTTTTTTTTGTTGTTGTTGTTTGTGATGTGTATTATGTATCTTTGTATAAGGAAAAAGAAAATCAATAAAAAATAATTAAAAAAACCCCTCAAATTCCTGACATAAATCAATAAGCAATAATAACACCAATTGGCTTTTTTAAAATGACCACCATATGTACTGTAGGTAATGTAATAGAGTATCAATAGAGGAAGGGGGTAACATCTCTTAGCTCTATGAAGACAGAAGGATCCTAGCATTTTATATACATTATGTTGTCTGTCACGGATTGGATGATTCTAGAAGGGAATCCCTGTACGATGCACATTACTCCTGGCCAGTCACAAGTTGTCAAGCATGGGAAAGAATAAAAAGAAGGCCTCTTATTTTGTGCTATGCTGAAGTACGCAATAAAACATATACATTTATAAAAGAGGCTTGTTGCAGATTTTGAGTGGTTCAATGTGTGGTGTGCATGTCAGATCCCAGTGAGAAGTCATCTTTTCTGATGTAGCAAAGCCTATCGTCATCAGCAAGTGCGCCAACTCCTGACAGAAGACCAACATATGCTTGGGTGGAGCCTGAAGGGCACTGTCTGAGTGCCAGGTAACCCCCTCTCCTATTTTTGGCATTTTGGCACTGGGATGATACGTAGCACAGGCATGTCAACCTTATCTCCATCACTGTTAGATAAAGGACAACTAATGATGAAGCTATGCAAAATGTAAATTTTTTGGTGGTTCCTAGGTGTGAGGCTCACATTGTTGCTGTCACCATAAAATAACCTTCCAAGTGTGAGAGCTCACTATGAACAGTTTAAAGAAAAAAAAAAGTAGTCCAGAGCTAGGACAAGGGTGGTTAAGTTATGTTGCTTGAAATAGATGTTAGAACACACAGGGTATCATGTACTTGCTGGAGACTGACTAAATTAGGGGGCTCCTCTTGTACCTCCTGCTCAACACTTCCGAAGGTGGTGACAGAGAGGGTGAGGGCATAGAGTGACAGGAGTACCAGAGTTTGTAGGCTAAGCTCAGTCTTTGTTGCAGTCAGATGAGTATAACTGGGAACTGTAGATCACTCGGCATTGACCAGGCACAGGAATAACGAGATATCAGATCAGGAGGCAGAGACAGAGTCCAGGAAACAAGCTAAGGTCAGTAACAGCAGGGGAAGTGTAACGCCGAGCGCTCCGGGTGTCCCATCCATCCCAGAGCGCCCGCGGCGTCTGTCCCCCTGCAGCGCTCCGGTCGGCTCCTCTGACCGTGAGCGCTGCTCTGATGCTGGCGGGGATGCGATCCATGCGGCGGCACCTGTCCGCCCGCGGATCGCATCCCATCCTGCTCACCGGCCTCCTCCCCCTGCTCCGTCCCGGCGCGCGCGGTCCCGCTGCTCTCTAGGGCGCGCGCGCGCCGGCCTTCTTAAATTTAAAGGGCCAGTGCACCATTGATTGGTGCCTGGTCCAATTACTGTTTCACACTCAAAAACACTTAAAAACCCACTCCCCCTTCCTGTCCTTGCCGGATCTTGTTGCCTTAGTGCCCTGAGAAAGCGTTTTGTACTTGCCTTTCCAGTGTATCTGACCTTCTGCCGTTGCCCCTGACTACGTACCATTGCCGCCTGCCCTGACCTTCCGCTACGTCTGACCTTGCCTCTGCCTAGTCCCAGTGTACCGTGCCTATCTCAGCTGCCAGAGAAGTCGAGCCACTACTGGGGGACACGACCTGGTTGCTACCGCCGCAGCAAGTCCATCCCGCCTTGCGGCGGGCTCTGGTGAAAACCGGTAGCTGCTTAGAACCGGTCCTCCAGTGCGACCCGTGCCTTCGCCTCTCTGGCACAGAGGATCCACCTCCTGTGTCCTCACTAGCCACCAGTCCGGGCCCTGACAGTAGATCCGGACATGGATCCCGCTGAGGTACCGCTGCCAAATCTCGCTGACCTCACTACCGTGGTTGCCCAGCAGTCGCAACAGATCGCCCAACAAGGACAGCAGCTGTCGCAGTTGACCGCCATGGTCCAGCAGCTTCTGCTGCCGCAGCCTCCAGCATCTTCCCCTCTCCGAGCTGCCGCTACTACCTCGAGAATTCGCCTGTCTCTTCCGGAGAAATTTGACGGGGATTCTAGGATGTGCCGGGGATTCTTGTCCCAATGTTCCATGCATCTTGAGATGATGTCTGACCAGTTTTCCACAGAACGGTCTAAAGTGGCATTCGTGGTCTCTCTGTTGTCTGGAAAGGCCTTGGCCTGGGCCACGCCACTCTGGGACCGCAACGACCCTGCTACAGCCACCGTTCAGTCCTTCTTTGCTGAGGTTCGCAGCGTTTTTGAGGAACCAGCCCGAGCCTCATCCGCTGAAACCGCCCTGCTTAACCTTGTCCAAGGAAACTCTTCTGTGGGCGAATATGCCATACAGTTCCGCACACTAGCCTCAGAGTTAGCCTGGAATAATGAGGCTCTCTGCGCGACCTTCAAGAAGGGTTTATCCGGCCACATCAAGGATTGTCTGGCCGCACGAGAGATACCCTCTTCCTTGACGGAACTCATCCATTTAGCTACCCGCATCGATATGCGTTACGTCGAAAGACGCCAAGAGCTTCGCCAGGAGAAAGATCTCATTCGCACCAGGCGTTATCCGCGCCTGGCTCCTCTCTTTCTGAATCCAATGCATCCTGTTACCGTGCCTCCCGCCGAGGAGGCCATGCAAGTGGACCGGTCTCGCCTGACCCTACAAGAGAGGTCTCGCCGTAGGAACGAGAACTTATGCCTTTATTGTGCGAGCTCTGATCACTTCCTAAAAGACTGCCCTATTCGTCCTCCGCGTCAGGGAAACGCCCGCACCTAGTGAACGTGGGAGAGGCGTTACTGGGTGTGAATTCTTCCTCTCCACGTCTGACTATTCCTGTGCGGATTTCTCCTTCTGCTGGCTCCCTCTTCCCTGCGGTGGCCTTCCTGGACTCTGGTTCTGCAGGAAACTTTATTGAAGCCTCTTTCATCAACAGGTTCAACATTCCTGTTACCCGTCTCATCAAACCCTTCTTCATTTCCTCTGTAAATGGAGAGAATTTGGATTGTACCGTGCGTTACCGCACCGAACCCCTGCTCATGTCCGTTGGTGTTCTTCACCAAGAAAAGATTGAATTCTTTGTTTTGCCGAACTGTACTTCTGACATCCTTCTTGGCCTACCCTGGCTCCAGCGTCACACTCTTACCCTCGACTGGACCACTGGGGACATCAAATCCTGGGGTGACTCCTGTCACAAGAATTGCCTTAAGTCTGTAACGACCTGTCAAGTCCCCATCACTATTCCTTTGCCTGGCCTTCCAAAGGCCTATCAGGACTTTTCTGATGTCTTTTGCAAAAAACAGGCGGAGGTCTTACCACCACATAGACCCTACGACTGCCCCATTGACTTGCTCCCAGGTACTACACCACCCCGTGGCAGAATTTACCCTCTCTCCTCTCCTGAAACCAAGGCCATGACTGAATACATTCAGGAGAACCTCAAGAGAGGTTTTATTAGGAAATCATCTTCTCCAGCCGGAGCGGGCTTCTTCTTCGTGGCCAAGAAGGACGGATCTCTACGCCCTTGCATAGACTATCGTGGTCTCAATAAAATCACTATTAAAAACCGCTACCCTCTGCCTCTCATCTCGGAGCTCTTTGACCGTCTGCGCGGAGCAAAAGTTTTTTCTAAATTGGACCTCAGGGGCGCTTATAACCTCATCAGAATCCGTAAAGGAGATGAATGGAAAACCGCATTTAACACCAGAGACGGTCACTTTGAATATCTCGTCATGCCGTTCGGACTTTGCAACGCCCCTGCAGTCTTTCAAGATTTTGTCAACAAAATCTTCCGGGACCTACTGTATACCTGTGTGGTTGTCTATCTTGACGACATCCTAATCTTCTCTGCCAACCTTAAGGAACATCGGCTCCATGTCCGTCAAGTGCTCCAGCGCCTCCGCGTAAATCATCTTTACGCTAAATTTGAAAAATGCCTTTTTGAGCGCAGCAGTCTTCCTTTCCTAGGTTATCTGGTCTCTGGACAAGGTCTTCAAATGGACCCTGACAAACTCTCCGCAGTCTTGGGTTGGCTACGCCCCTCTGGACTTCGTGCTATCCAACGCTTCCTTGGTTTCGCCAACTACTATCGTCAGTTCATACCCCACTTCTCCACCATCGTTGCTCCTATAGGGGCACTGACCAAAAAAGACGCGAATCCTAGGTCCTGGCCGCCTCAAGCGGAGGAAGCCTTTACTCGCCTTAAGACCGCCTTCTCCTCTGCACCTGTCCTGTCTCGGCCAGATCCTCTAAAGCCGTTCTTCCTTGAAGTCGACGCCTCCTCGGTAGGAGCCGGAGCTGTGCTTCTTCCAAAAAACGCTAAAGGGAAAAACGTCACTTGTGGTTTTTTCTCTAAAACTTTCTCCCCTCCGGAAAAAAACTATTCCATAGGTGACCGTGAACTGTTGGCCATCAAGTTGGCATTAGAAGAGTGGAGACATCTCCTGGAAAGATCCCTTCACCCTATCTCCATCTACACTGACCATGAAAATTTGTCCTACCTTCAGTCCGCTCAGCGCCTAAATCCTCGCCAGGCCAGGTGGTCATTGTTCTTTGCCCGCTTCAACTTCCAGATCCATTTTCAGCCCGCAGACAAAAATGTCAGGGCTGATGCTTTGTCCCGTTTCTCCGATACCTCTGAAACCGAGACTCCTCCTCAACACATCATACCCCCTGAGTGTCTGATTTCCTCTGCTCCCGCTTCTCTCGTGCCAATTCCTCCAGGAAAGACTTTCGTTCCTCCACGCCTTCGGCTTCAGATACTCAAGTGGGGCCATTCCTCCCATCTAGCCGGTCACGCTGGGATCAAAAAATCCATACAATTGATTGCCAGACACTATTGGTGGCCTACCCAGGAGGAAGATGTGACTGACTTTGTACGGGCCTGCACTATCTGTGCACGTGACAAGACTCCTCGCCAGAAGCCTGCAGGTCTTCTCCTTCCCCTACCTGTGCCTGAACAACCATGGTCCCACATCGCCATGGATTTCATCACGGACCTCCCTTTGTCTCGTAGTAATACTGTCATCTGGGTGGTCGTTGACCGCTTTTCTAAAATGGCTCATTTTGTCCCGCTCCCTGGTCTGCCTACTGCACCTCAGTTGGCGAAGCATTTTTTTCTTCAAATTTTCCGCCTCCATGGGCTGCCCTCACATATCGTCTCGGATAGAGGTGTTCAATTCATCTCAAAAGAGCTCTCTGTACTCAACTAAAAATTAAGTTGAAATTTTCTTCCGCTTATCACCCGCAGTCCAATGGACAGGTGGAGAGAGTTAACCAGGTCCTTGGCGACTACCTACGACATTTTGTCTCCGCCCGTCAAGACGATTGGGTCGACCTATTGCCCTGGGCAGAATTCTCATACAATTTCAAGAACTCTGAATCTTCCTCCAAGTCGCCTTTCTTTGTGGTCTACGGCCATCACCCATTGCCCCCCCTCCCCATTCTGGAGTTCCGGCCGTGGATGAATTAACTCAGGACTTTGCCTCTATCTGGAAAGAGACTCAAAAGTCGCTCTCACTGGCCTCTGCCCGCATGAAGAGACATGCAGATAAAAAAAGAAGAATCCCTCCTGTCTATGCCCCTGGTGACAAAGTGTGGCTCTCCTCCAAATATGTTCGGTTTCGGGTACCTAGCTACAAGCTGGGCCCCCGTTACCTCGGGCCATTTAAAATCAAAAACCAAATCAATTCTGTTTCTTACAAGCTCCACCTTCCTCCTTCTCTTCGTATTCCCAACTCTTTTCATGTGTCTCTTCTTAAACCCCTCATTCTTAACCGATTTTCCCCTAAGGTCACTGTTCCTGCTCCTGTCTCTGGTTCTTCTGATGTCTTCTCGGTGAAAGAGATCCTCGCCTCCAATGTCATCCGAGGTAAAAAATGTTTTTTAGTGGATTGGGAGAACTGTGGTCCTGAGGAAAGGTCCTGGGAACCTGAGGCCAACATTTTAGATAAAGAGCTCATCCGAAGATTCTTGGGTTCCAAGAAGAGGGGGAGACCTAAGGGGGGGTACTGTAACGCCGAGCGCTCCGGGTGTCCCATCCATCCCGGAGCGCCCGCGGCGTCTGTCCCCCTGCAGCGCTCCGGTCGGCTCCTCTGACCGTGAGTGCTGCTCTGATGCTGGCGGGGATGCGATCCATGCGGCGGCACCTGTCCGCCCGCGGATCGCATCCCATCCTGCTCACCGGCCTCCTCCCGCTGCTCCGTCCCGGCGCGCACGGTCCCGCTGCTCTCTAGGGCGCGCGCTCGCCGGCCGTCTTAAATTTAAAGGGCCAGTGCACCATTGATTGGTGCCTGGTCCAATTACTGTGTCACACTCAAAAACACTTAAAAACCCACTCCCCCCTCCTGTCCTTGCCGGATCTTGTTGCCTTAGTGCCCTGAGAAAGCGTTTTGTACTTGCCTTTCCAGTGTATCTGACCTTCTGCCGTTGCCCCTGACTACGTACCATTGCCGCCTGCCCTGACCTTCCGCTACGTCTGACCTTGCCTCTGCCTAGTCCCAGTGTACCGTGCCTATCTCAGCTGCCAGAGAAGTCGAGCCGCTACTGGGGGACACGACCTGGTTGCTACCGCCGCAGCAAGTCCATCCCGCCTTGCGGCGGGCTCTGGTGAAAACCGGTAGCTGCTTAGAACCGGTCCTCCAGTGCGACCGGTGCCTTCGCCTCTCTGGCACAGAGGATCCACCTCCTGTGTCCTCACTAGCCGCCAGTCCGGGCCCTGACAGGAAGATTGTATCAAATCAGAAGGCAAAGACAAAGTCCAGAAAACAAGTGAAGTTCAGTAACAGCTGGGCACATAGGATACAAGGAAGAAGGTGGTAGCTGAGTACAAAAGACAAGCTGGGTCATACACAGTGAGGAAGAATCAGCAGGTTAGGTTTAAGGTGAACAAGGACAAGCTAATGACTACTGAGCAACTTCCTTCGGCAGTGTTTCAGTTTATATAGGCCAATGAGTGCCAAGACTGAGTGTCAAGCATGCACGTGTACCTGCCCAATAATGTATGTCCTGAATTACCCTTTAGCAGAGAATTGTGGGCAGCATAAAGAGCATGCACATGTCTACACTGGTTTCCTGCTGCTGCTGAGAACCTGGCCTATATTACACAGCCCTGAGTACTCTGAGCCCTAGAGTTAAGAACACTTCAAGATCACATTGAATCTAGTGTACCGTAACCTAAATAGACTGATATCTTAGCCTAGCAAAGCAGTAAGTCACCATGAATATTTAAAAATATATATATTTTTAAAACTAAAGTCTTTGGATGCCAAAGTTGCAAAGATAGTCGAAGAGGAACTTTACCCCTATCATACCAATTACAACAGGAGCACATTTAGAAATGTTTAGTAATGACTAGGGTTGAGCGAACCCGAACTGTAAAGTGGTTGGGTTTGGGTTTTTGGTACCTGGACCTGAACCCGAACCATTTACTGTATGTTTGGGTTCGAGTTCGGTGTTCGGCAATGTAATGGCATATTTTAAAAAGCTGCAGGGCAGCCAATCAACATTTGTTTAACTCGTGTGCCCTTAGAAGCCATCACAGCCATGCCTACTAATGGCATGGCTGTGATTGGCCAGTACAGCATGTGACCCAGCCTCTATATAAGCTAGAGGCACATAGCACAGCACGTCACTCTGCTTTAGATAGTGTAGGGAAAGGTTGCTGCTGCTGCTGCTTTGAGGGAGAGAATTAGATAGGAGTCCTGATTCAGAAATCAAATTACTCAGCGATCTACCTTGATTTTGTTGTGTGGGTGCAGTGCACAATCTTTTTACCCTGCCCTGAGCCCAGTGCCAGAGAAAAGATAATTTTTATCTGTCTGTTAGTTAGGTTGGCATCGGCGGACATTTTATGCAAGCTCAGTGCACCAGCACTGCATATGTTACTGTGAGATACACCCTTTAGATACTGTTGGTCTATTCTGCTATTCTAAAAACACCCATTTAGGGAAACACCTTCCTCAGGTGCGAGTAGGCGACAGAGCCTGCAGCGGTATTTGGTCGGGCTTAATGCGGCTCTACAAATGTTGAGGCTAGGACAAGTACAGGCGATAGTAGATTGGGTTGCTGACAGTGCCTCCAGTTCCTTCACATTGTCTCCCTCCCATGTTATTTTAAGATATTTCCCTATCCACATTTGTTTGCAGAGCACTTGTCATGCTCTTAATATCATTTCGCTGCCATTTGCAGCCCTCAACCCCTTTCCATTACTTTTTTAGAGCCATTTTAGTCCTCAAAAGTTCGGGTCCCCATTGACTTCAATGGGGTTCGGGTTCGGGGTCAAGTTCGGGTCCCGAACTCAAACTTTTTTGCGAGGTTCGGCCAAACCCGTCGAACCCGAACATCCAGGTGTCCGCTCAACTCTAGTAATGACAATCTACAAACAGATACTTACACATAATTGCAGGCTTTAGTTTTCCTCCCTATTCTTCTCATGGTGGCCATTTTTACTAAGGGCAGATGAATCCCTTTCCATTTACTTACTGGAACTCTGTCTAGAACTCTAGGTCTGCCTCCTGGAACATATGACAGGAAGTTCCCAGGATGCAACTGTGAGGCCAGGGTTATATCTCCAGTGCCTTAAGAAACCAGGAAGTGCAATAGCAATAACTGTAAGAAAAAGCAGAAAAAAATGTATGTTAATGAATGTAAGATGATTGCATATCAGCATGCAGAGTTGTTTGGTGCTTTGATTTTTACTGACATGGGTGAAAGGTCAGTGTTAAATGGCCACATGAAAAGTGTTGATAAAAATGTTCTCTGTTCTGTAATCCTATCAACAGTGTACAGCCGTGGCCAAAAGTTTTGAGAATGACACAAATATTAATTTCACAAAGTCTGCTGCTTCAGTATTTTTAGATCTTTTTGTCAGATGTTAATATGGTATACTGAAGTATAATTACAAGCATTTCATAAGTGTCAAAGGCTTTTATTGACAATTACATTAAGTTTATGCAAGGAGTCTATATTTGCAGTGTTGACCCTTCTTTCTCAGGACCTCTGCAATTCTCCCTGGCAATCAACTTCTGGGCCACATCCATTCTTGCATAATCAATGCTTGGAGTTTGTCAGAATTTGTGGGGATTTTTTTTGTTCACCCGCTGCTTGAGAATTGACCACAAGTTTTCAATGGGGTTAAGGTGGAGAGCTGCAAGTTATTTCACGGGTTTCCCCAGGTTGAAAAGGTTTAGAAAGGCTGCTGTGGATCATTATTATTAGTTTTATTGTCCAGAGTGAATTTTGCATTAAATTATAAGATTTACCCGGAAACTGGCAAGCTCAAGATGCATACCTTATCTATGAATAATTGTCCAAGCTATGATAATTGTCCCAGCTTTCTTTTCTTTATGACAGATCCTCTTTAATGAGAAGATAAATCATTTACAGGAAACAATAATTTGAAATAAATTGGTACTACAATCAAGTGCATTTTGTAATAGAGAGCTGCAGCAAGCCCATGTTAGATACTAATGTAGCGCCCTGCTCCTGATGATCAGGCGCTATGTTAAATTTAGTGGGTGTCTGAGCTGGTAGTTAGCGCAGACTTTGTATGATAAGGCTAAATTAGCCTCTGTTCTGGCTATGGCTGTGTTTGGAAGGACTTCCCACTGTTTGCATGTAGGTGGCGTTACCACCCCAGGCCAATGTTAGAACGCAAGCAGGCCAAAGTGTAATGGGTATCTTTCCTCTGGAACAGCTCAGTGGGAGTGGTCTCCCCACTGAGCTTGGTGGGGAAGGGTACTTAAGGGGCAGACGCCATTTCACGAGGCTCTCTTCGCCTCGTGGCCCTCCTGGCTCAAGGTATGTGTTACTGGGATTTCAGCCTCAGAGCCACGTTGGCCCGAGGCTGCATCTATGGAAGGTAGGCCCAGTTGTCCTGACTGGGGCCTACACTTTGAAGGTGATCCTGTGCTGTCTGTCCTGCGGGAGGAAGCCACTCAATGGAGGAAACCAGGGAAGGACCTGTCCTGGAGAGGACCAAACAGAAGGAAGGCCTGGTGACCTTATTGGAGGATGCACCGTAGCTAAAGTTACCTTACAGTCTGCCGGGTTGGCTTAAAGGCTTTTAAACTGTAAGGCTGGATATCCGGGTACAAAAATCCCGTGGCAGAGGATTATTGAACAGTTCAACGTAATCATCCTAAAGGTCTGTGGCAGAGACTTTTATTTCTTTCTTTGCTCGTGCATCATCCCGGCTGCTAGGCCAAGCAAGAGGGGCCTATCTGGGTGAGCAATACCCACTTGAAGGAGAGTGGTGAGTGTGACTTTGAAGCTTAGAAGTTTCCCCAGTGATCTGCTGTGTGTGCCTGAACCTTCCCCTAACCCTCCATCCCTCTACCTATGCAAGTTTGTTTGGAAATAAAGCCTGAAGAAAAGGATTCATAACTTGTGTGGACATTGAAGTTACTATAGACTCTCATCCCCTAGACAACGAACAGTGAGGTAACGTGCAAGGCCCAAATCTAAACCAGCAGCTCCTACGGGGGTGTGCTACACTAATTTCTTCTTAGTAAGTGTGCAGTTGCAGGTCACGGTTGGATCAGACTGCATCTGAAATGGAAAAAAAATCTATGCTAACATGTTGATTACAATCAGGACTTTGCATCTCATCAATCTCCTAGAGAAATTGGTAAATATAAATGTAAATAGCAGCTAGCATTGTACTAAATGTCTGATTTTTATTTACTGCATGTTGAAAGAAGGAAAGAAAATGTGTATATTATTTAGGAAATAAAATAAAACAGAATAAAAAATGAAACATGGCTTATAGAGACCTGTACACTATTACTGCTCTGCAAACAAATGTCAGCAGAGAACAGGTTCGGAAGAAATGGCAAACAGTCAGTTGGGTGATAGACACTGTAAATGCGATAGTCTAGCGAGGACTGAATAGCCAAGAAAACACGTCAGATGTTAGACATGCATTTCAGGACACTGTTGTAAATCTGACTTGTCTTGATGAACTTTTCTCCAATACTGCTTGCACTACTTAAGGTTTATTTGCAAGTGTCCCTTAAAATGTATTTCCACTTTTGCAGGCACATTTGAATTTAAAAACAACACAATACCTTTATGTGTTCCACTTCCCATTCAAACAACATACCTTAAAAAATGTTAAACAAAATTTCTTACCTTTTAAATATTTTTCAAGAGAAGGTGTCATGGCTGACTGCATGGATTTTAGAGCAATACCATAGTGAGTCTGTCTAGGATGAGCTCCCTATAATAACATATAATGCAACAAGCCCAGCTACTAAACCTTTAACCCTTTGTTACAACAGATAGCCTTCAAATACAGGTGCAACCGATAATACAAATCTGCCTGCATGGTACAGACAGGGTTAAAGCGATATTAACTGCTCGCTGACCGCCGCACGAACATTTACGTCGGCAGAATGGCACGGCTGCGCAAAGGGACGTACCTGTACGTCCCGTTGAATTTGCCGCCATGCGGGCGAGTGCTCCTCTGCCGAGAGCTCCGTGACTGTGCCCGTGGGACCGGCGGACTCCTATCATGTGCAAGGAATGTTTTTAAAAAAAAAAACATTTTTGCTTGCACATAATTGGATAATGGAAGTCAGAACAGGTTCACCTCATTCATTAAGATCTGGGGAAAATTCCCCTGTAAAGCAGCTTCCTTTGCAAAGTGAACAGCCTATTTGCCTTTAGTAAATAAACCCCTGTGAATACTTACCTTTTCGTCAGATGGCAAATCCGTTCTCCTCTGTCTTTTAGTGCTGTAGGCTCAAGAAAAGCCTTCAATCAGTACATTCAGATGTGTCAAATGCCTGTGTCCACCATCTTGCGCTGTGGTTCCTTCCTCCAAACTCATCGTTACTACAGAATAAAGCATTGATGTAAACAATGGTGGGAAAAACCCCAAGTGGGGCACACAGCTACAGCATCTGATTTCATTCTAAAACCTTCCATCACAGAAAGGAGAAGCTGAAAAACAGTTTAGCAATTTTCTTTCCCAAAAATATGAGGCTGACGGATAGCACTGAAGGAGCACCTCAGCTCCTAGAACATTCTTAATAGGTTATCAACTTATCATTATAAAAGTACACAAAACATTCTAAAGTGAAAAGGATGTGAGGTCTAGTACCTTCTCATTTGCAGTGTTATGTCCTCTAAAGTGGCAAATCCACTTTAGTACTTACTAAACATTACTAAATATTATTGTACTTATTGTAGGGGTTGTAAAGCTTCATTTTACTTTTTTATTAAAATAAAAAAAACATGTTATACTTACCTGCTCTGTGTGGTTTTGCACAGAGTGGTACTCAACCTCTTCTTCTTCTGGGGTCCCCCACCAGCTTTCTTGGCTCCTCCTCTTCTCCGTGTGTCCCGATAACAATATGGGCACATGTGTGGGTTCTATCCTGATCTAGGCTGTGTATGTCTATAGACACACACAGCACGACTTGGACAAGCCCCCTACTCTCTCCTCATAGGATTTGACTGACAGCAACAGTAGTCAATGGCTTCCACTGCTGTCAAGTCTCCTGTGAGAAGAGAGAGGGAAGAAGAGCTGCTGTAGATGGGCACACTTCTGGGTCCAGATCGGGCTCTGGTAAGTGTTTAACCCTCTTAGCGGTAATCCAGAGTCTGGCTCGGGGTGAGTTTTTCATGCTAAGAGCGGTAACACCGAGCCAGATTCGGGATTGCATTGCAGGATACAGGGAAGTTACTTACCTTGTTCCCTGGATCCTGCGATGTCCTCCCGCAGTGTGTGTGAGCTGTCTCCTCGCTCGATCCACACTGCCGAGTGCCGAGCTCCATTCCCTGCAACGTTGCTGCGCACGGGGGCGGAGTTTGGCGCCAAATTCAAAAAGTGAAACACGCAGTATACATACAGTATACTGTAATCTTACAGATTACAGTACTGTATCAAATAATTACACATCCCCTTTGTCCAGTGGTCTGTCTAGTGTACTGCATGCAGTTTTATATAATAAATACTGTTCTTTCTGCCTGGAAACTGGAGATTGTCCGTAGCAACCAAAAAGTGTCCCTTTATGTCAAAAGTGGTTTTAGACCAGCTAGAAAACAGCGATAATAAATTATAATCACTTGCAGAATTGAGCGATAGCGATTTGTGGGGAAATTCGTCATCAAACACTAAATCTAATGACAGTGACAATTCTGCAACTGAGCAAATTTCAGTGTTTTTGATTTGATTACATTATTGAATAATTTTTATTATAATTACATTACTATTTGTTATAATCATTTATAGTTATTTATTATATTATAATTTATGCTTTTGTGTTTCAAACTTTATCATACCCGGGATGTCTACTAGACTCTAGGGATGAGCTCAGTGTTCGAGTCGAACATAGGTTCGACTCGAACATCGGCTGTTCGCGCGTTCGGCGAACAACGAACGATTTGGGCCGTTCGCGCCAAATTCGAGTGACGCGAACGGCCCACGATACACTGCGCCATCGCAGTGTAATCCCAGCGCTGTGATTGGCCAAGCATGCACTGTGACCCTGCATGCTTGGCCAATCACAGCGCCGGCAGCGAGGAGAGCAATGATTGGCCACAGACAGGATGCCTGTGGCCAATTATAGCTGAGGGGGTTTAGTACACGCCCCACACTATAAAAGGCCGCCAGCGCGGCGGCCTTGTGTAGTGTGTTCCGGAGCAGGGAAAGTGAAGGATAGGCAGGGACAGTGTCAAATCTTGTCAAATCTATTCTTTGCTAAACCTTGTGTGTAGGGACAGAGAAGGATAGGCAGGGAGAGTGTCAGTGTCATATTCTTTGCTAAACCTTGTGTGTAGGGAGAGAGAAGGATAGGCAGGGAGAGTGTCAGTGTCATATACTTTGATAAACCTTGTGTGCAGGGAGAGAGAAGGATAGGCAGGGGACAGTGTCAGTGTCATATTCTTTGCTAAACCTTGTGTGCAGGGAGAGAGAACGATAGGCAGGGAGAGTGTCAGTGTCATATACTTTGATAAACCTTGTGTGCAGGGAGAGAGAAGGATAGGCAGGGGACAGTGTCAGTGTCATTGTTGCTAAGCCTCCTGCACATTATACACCTGAAGTTAGCCCGTATTGCTGCTTTTTCCTGGTGTGTTACACCAACAGGATTTTGCGGCACTTACAGCGGGCGGAGTGTACCTCCTGACCATATTACACCTTAACTTAGCCTGTATTGCTGTTTTTTCCTGGTGTGTTACACCAACAGGATTTTGCGGCACTTACAGCGGGCGGAGTGTACCTCCTGACCATATTACACCTTAACTTAGCCTGTATTGCTGCTTTTTCCTGGTGTGTTACACAAACAGGATTTTGCGGCACTTACAGCGGGCGGAGTGTGCCTCCTGACCATATTACACCTTAACTTAGCCTGTATTGCTGCTTTTTCCTGGTGTGTTACACAAACAGGATTTTGCGGCACTTACAGCAGGCAGAGTGTGCCTCCTGACCATATTACACCTTAACTTAGCCTGTATTGCTGCTTTTTCCTGGTGTGTTACACAAACAGGATTTTGCGGCACTTACAGCGGGCGGAGTGAGCCTCCTGACCATATTACACCTTAACTTAGCCTGTATTGCTGTTTTTTCCTGGTGTGTAACACCAACAGGATTTTGCGGCACTTACAGCGGGCGGAGTGTACCTCCTGACCATATTACACCTTAACTTAGCCTGTATTGCTGCTTTTTCCTGGTGTGTTACACCAACAGGATTTTGCGGCACTTACAGCGGGCGGAGTGTGTCTCCTGACCATATTACACCTTAACTTAGCCTGTATTGCTGCTTTTCCCATTTCCCTGCAGGCCATTAGAATGTCTGGAAGGCAAACAAGGAGAGGCAGACAGTCAGGAGCCAAAAAAAGTGGGCAAGCAGGCTCTGTGTCTAGAGACAACAGTGCTGGTCATGGACGCGGTGCATCGCCATCAGCACGTGGCCATGGGACACGCTTGTCCTTCTTTTCGGCAGCTGGACGTGTTGAGCCGCATCATGCCGAAGACTTGGTAGCGTGGATGACCAAGCCCTCCTCATCCTCCTCATCCTCTCTCACCCAGGCTCAGGGTACTGGCAAAGCAGCTGCCAAAGCATCCTCTTCCCTGGTATCAATGTCATCATCAGTCACTCCTTCCCTAGACCAACCATGTCCTCCTGAGGAGTCCCCCGAACTGTTTGAGCACAGTGTTGGGTACATGCTCCAGGAGGATGCCCAGCGTTTCGAAGGGTCTGATGATGATACCCAGCTAGAGGAAGGCAGTAGCGTGAGAGCAGAGAGAGGGGATGCTCAAGAAGGACACCAATCTGGCAGTCATGTTCCAGCAGCTGCAGCATACTGCCAGATTGGCTCCAGTGATGAGGAGGGAGGGGGTGATGAGGTCACTGACTCCACGTGGGTGCCTAATAGGAGAGAGGAGGAGGAGGAGGAGGAGGATGCACATCTCCAACGAGGCAGGATGCCCTCGGGGGGCCAGCGTAAGGGCAGCACACCAACGGAATCACATCGCAGAGCTCCGCCTGTGCAGGGCGCTGCCTCTGCCCGTTATTCAAAAAGTTCTTTGGTGTGGGCCTTTTTTGAGTCGAGTGCATCAGATCGCACAGCTGCTGTTTGCAACATATGTCTCAAGCGTATATCGCGTGGCCAAAACATCACCCGCTTGGGCACCACATGCTTGACCAGACATATGTTGACCTGCCATGCAGCTCGTTGGCAAGTCTACCTTAAAGTCCCACACCAAAGAACAAAGCTGACCTCTTCTTGCACCGCATCAGCTGGGATCTCCAACCCCACTATACCTTCAGTCCTCTCTGAAACCTGCTCTGAGAGGAATGAAGGTGTAGAATTAGGTGTGTCACAGCCAAGTACTTGCGGGCACTCTGCTAGCAGTACACCAACGTCCGATTCTAGCAGGCAAATTTCCCTGCCCCAGCTGCTGGACCATCGAAAGAAGTTCACTCCCAGCCATCCACATGCCCAGCGGTTGAATGCTAGCTTGGCTAAATTGCTAGCGCTTCAACTGCTGCCTTTTCAGTTGGTAGACTCGGCCCCCTTCCGTGAGTTTGTGCAATGTGCGGTTCCTCAGTGGCAGGTTCCCAAATGCCACTTTTTCTCACGGAAGGCGATTCCGGCTCTCTACCGGCATGTGGAAGGCAATGTCTTGGCCTCGCTGGACAGGGCGGTCAGCGGTAAGGTGCATATTACCGCTGACTCATGGTCCAGCAGGCATGGACAGGGACGTTACCTTTCTTTCACGGCCCATTGGGTCACTCTTTTGGCAGCTGGGAAGGATGCAGGACAAGGTGCAGTAGTGTTGGAGGTTGTTCCACCGCCACGCCTCCAAAATGCTACTACTGGTTGTGACACACCTCTCTCCTCCACCCCCTCCGCTTCTTCTTCCTCTGTGGCCTCTTCCTGTGCTTTGTCCTCGGAACCAGCGGTGCTCCGTAGGCGTTCAAGGGGCTACGCAAGTACGAAGGCAAAAAGATGCCATGCCGTGCTTGCGCTGGTGTGTTTGGGGGACAGGAGCCACACTGGGGCAGAGGTTCTGTCTGCTCTGCAGGGGCAGGCCGAGAGGTGGTTGATGCCACGCCAGCTTAAGCCAGGAATGGTAGTTTGCAACAATGGCACCAACCTCCTCTCCGCTCTCCGACAGGGACAACTGACCCATGTGCCCTGTGTGGCTCACGTCCTTAACCTGGTGGTGCAGCGGTTCTTGGGCAGGTACCCGGGCATACAGGATGTCCTGAGGAAGGCCAAGAAAGTCTGTGTGCATTTCCGCAGATCTTATAATGCCAGTGCTCGCCTGGCTGAGCTGCAAAAGGAGTTGAACCTGCCCAAGAACCGCCTTATATGTGACATGCCCACCAGGTGGAACTCAACGTTGGCCATACTACAGCGGCTGCACACGCAGCAGAGGGCCATCAATGAGTACCTGTGCGACTACGGCACCAGGACAGGGTCAGGGGAGCTCGGTTTTTTTTCACCACGCCAGTGGGGCATGATCAGGGATGCATGCACTGTCCTGGCACCATTTGAGGAGGCCACGAGGATGGTGAGCAGTGACAGTGCATGCATCAGTGACACTGTACCTCTTGTCCACCTGTTGGAACATACGCTGCGTGGAATAATGGACAGGGCACTTGAGGCAGAACAGAGACAGGAAGAGAAGGACTTCCTTGCCTCTCAAGGCCCCCTTTACCCAGACAGTGTTCCTTCTGTCCCACCCATCGCACAGGAAGAAGAGGAGGAGGAGGAGGAGGAGGAGGAGGATTGTGTCAGCATGGAGGTGGAGCCTGGCACTCAGCATCATCAGCAGCAGTCTTTTAGAGATGATTTACAGTCCCAAGAAACCAGTGGACTTGTACGTGGCTGGGAGGAGGTGGCTGCGGATCATGTCGTCCTTAGTGACCCAGAGGACTCCGGACTGAATGCCTCAGCTAACCTACGCTGCATGGCCTCCCTGATCCTGCAAAGTCTGCGGAAGGATCCTCGTATTCTTCGGATCAAGGAGAGGGATCATTACTGGCTGGCCACTCTCCTTGATCCACAGTACAAGGGTAAGGTTGCGGACCTTATCTTACCATCGCAGAGGGAGCAGAGGATGAGACAACTCCGGGAGGCCTTGCAGAAAGGTCTGTGCAACGCGTTCCCAGAGACTGGGATGTTACAAACTCCTGGTCCTGGACAACGAGTTGCTGAGGCTTCGGTCAGTCAAAGAAGGAGCGGTGGGGAAGGTGGCCGTCTGACCGAAGCGTTCAGACAATTCTTTAGTCCGCAGCCCCAAGGTATGATCGGTTCCAGCAACCATCGCCAGCGTCTGATATACATGGTGCAGGAATACCTAGGGGCAAGGTCAGACTTGGACACCTTCCCCACCGAAAATCCTCTGGCTTACTGGGTCTTGAGGATGGATCACTTGCCAGAGCTTGCACAGTATGCAATTGAGCTACTGGCCTGTCCTGCATCCAGCGTTCTTTCAGAACGCACATTCAGTGCTGCTGGAGGATTTGTCACGGATCACAGGGTGCGCCTGTCCACCGACTCTGTTGATCGACTGACCTTCATAAAGATGAACCAGTCTAGGATCACCATCAGCTACCAAACACCTGAAGCTGATATAACAGACTAATTTATTTTCAAATGTCACATCCCTTCAAGACTGATGCTGATGCTGAGAGACTGTCCTGTTATGTTGACTGACTATCCTCCTCCTCCTCAATGATACGATTGACGATGATAGCTTGGAAGAACATTTTTGTTTCTGGGTGCCGCCACCAGTGGCTAAGGCCCAATTTTTCAGCCCCTGTTTAACAGGGGTGTGTTATTACTATTTTTTATGCAATGCTTTGCAGCAGGACTCATTCCTGCACTCCAACTAGAGTATCTGGGAGTGGTTGCAGTGTCGTGGTACCAGCACCAGTGGCTAAGGCCCAATTTTTCAGCCCCTGTTTAACAGGGGCGTGTAATTACAATTTTTGATGCAATACTTTGCAACAGGGCTCATTGCTGTGCTCCAAGTACAGTATCTGTGAGGGGTTGCAGTGTTGTGGCACCAGTGCCTAAGGCTCAATTTTTCTGCCCCTGTTTAACAGGGGCATGTAATTACAATTCTTGATCTAATAATTCACAGCAGGGCCCATTCCTGCGCCCACCAAGACTAACTGTGAGGCCTTACAGTGTTGTGTCAACACCACCACCACCACCACCACCAAAGGCCCAATTTTTCAGCCCCTGTTCAACAGGGGCATGCAATTACAATTCTTGATCTAATAATTCACAGCAGGGCCCATTCATGCGCCCACCAAGAGTAACTGTGAGGGCTCACAGTGTTGTGGCAACACCAACATGGAAGGGGCAAATTTCAGCTGAGTATATACGGCAGGCCCCTACTTTCAAACATCCAACTTACAAACGACTCCTCCTTGCAAACGGAGGGAGACAACAGGAAGTGAGAGGAAATCTACCCCTAGGAAGGCAAATTCTCTCCTGTAAGAGTTAATATGGGAAAAAAAGTGTCTCCTCTCCACTGATTCTTTATCACCAATTCTTGTTTCAATAAAAACCCCAAATTTTCAAAAAACATTTGTCATTAGGACGGAAAGTGAGGTGAACTGTTCTGAACAGGTGCACACTGCACAGACAGCAAAACAAATGTTACAGGGGTGATAACCCTTCCCTATGTTTTCCAAAAAGCTTAAAAATATATTTTTTGGCTGGAGCTACACTTAAACAATGTACCTGTTCAAAATTACAAACAGATTCTACATAAGAACAAACCTACAGTCCCTGTCTTGTATGCACCGCCTGTATACGGCTGTTCAGAGTATATAGGGCCTTTTTTATTTTGTGTGCGGGGTTCCCCTTAATATCCATACAAGACCCAAAGGAGCTGGTAATGGGCTGGGGTAGGGGGGGGGGTGTGATGGGGTAGCTATGCCATTTTTCTTAAAGATTTTCATCCATATTACCGGGACCAGACATTACATTAAAGCCGCAAGCAGTTTTAAATGGCTTTTTTTCCTTTAGAAATGTAATTTTGTGCAGGGACAGTTCTAAACACGGGAAACACGTGGCACTTCACAGGCATACTTTAGACACCCCCCAGGTACGATATTTAAAGGAATATTTGACTTTTTTTTTTTCACTTTATGCATCATTGAAATGACTGCTCCAGAAAAACGGCAGTTTTTAAAACTTCTTTTTGCATTGATACATGTCCCCTGGTGAAGAACCCGGGTTCCCAAACACTTTTTAGGACAATAACATGCATAATAGTCGTTATAATTAGCACTTTAGATTTCAAACGTTCGCATCCATTGTATTTAATAGGGTTCTAAAGTTCGTGCGAACTTTCGGTCCGTTCGCGGGTTCTGGTGCGAACCGAACCCGGGTGTGTTCGGCTCATCACTACTAGACTCTTGTTTGGTCAGGTTTAAGTGAGTTATTACTAAGAATTGCAGGCCTACAATAAAAAACACCAAATTTCCATGCAAAATAATTGTATCACTTTTGGTACATAATTCCAGACAGAATCATACCACCAGGGAGGTTAAGGGGGGGCTGGGGGAGAGCATTTATTGAAAGATTTTTTTACCTTATTGCAGAGAATGCATTACAGTATATAAAAAAAAAAAAACGTTGTTCTTTAAAGCCACTTTAAGAAGTAGAAATTTTATCTGTCACTGTATTCATGAGAAGTACCTTTAACTGGTAGCCTGCAATCTGTTCTATGTGAAAGACCAGCTGCACCACCAAAAGCAAAAACAACCTCCTTGCCAAATTCATGTGCTGTGCTATCTCTCTGTGTACATTGTTTAGCACAAGCAGATGTGAAGGATCGCATTGCAAGAGTATAATGCATCTCCCCAGTACATGATAAAGTGCCGTATGATAAAGACCTAAGGCAGTGTACATTACTGAATGGAAAACTCAAATATCTTTATAGGAAGTAGGGACACATTGTAATATAAAATATATAGGAATAGGCATCTTTGATAAACCTTCATCAATGAGACTATATAAATTCATGCACAAAAAATTATCAATTTATTCCAAAAGTGAATTTTGTTTTCTAGCTTTCTTTAATACTAGCCTTTAAAAATCAACAGGGCAGCATATTGAAGCCGGGATGAAAAGTTTAGTGAATGCAAAAACTTTTGGAATTTAGTTAGTATATTGATTTTTACAGTCACGCACACAAAAAACCTAAGAAGGTTATCCGAGTAGGACAGAGTGAAATAGATTTATTTTAATATAGAAATATATATATATTTTATACACAGTATTAGAGAATGGTTAAATTCCTAAAATCTCTTTGAAGAAATAATAGGAAGTAAGAGAAAATCTCTTCAAGGTAAGGTATGTCCCTAAAGCTGGCCATAGATGGGTCAGATTTTTCCGCTCAACCAGGGGGGTTGAATGAAAAAAACAGACCCAATTTCACCATCTACACATTCGAGGTGGATGAGGGAATCCCCCGTGCTGTGTCTTTGTATTCTGATAGCGGATCGACTTCTGAACAACAACAATGCTCATACTATGGTTGGTCCCTGCTGAACTGGCTGAATGTTCAATCCATCTTTGGGCAGCTTTAGAGTTATCACTGGGACAAGTGTTCCTCTTGGAACACTTTCCCTTTTCTTTTATTCTTGATTTGGTGACATCTAAAAAATTTAAATTTTCCCTCACTTTAGTTTTTCTCTCCAGCAGGGACAAAGACAGTAATAAATATTTGACAGAGCTGCAGACTCTTCCCTACTCTAAGACAAGACAAGGTCTGACATGGCTGTTTCCACTTGGCCTTCCATCACACCACATCCAAGAGATTTTAATTATGTACCTATCGCTGTATGTTTTATGAACAGCAAAGTGGTGGCTGCTTATTTCTGCATTGTTGTCTATAAAACTGCACTGCAGAAATCACCCTTGAGCGACCAATGAGCGTGTTAATGGCTGTGATCTGAGCCATCATTTGATAGCTTGGTTCACAGGAACAGTGTACAGAAACATAGAAAAGTGAAAAAAGGCCAAGAGTGGTCAATTGAGTCTGATATATATATATATATATATTATCAATATCTCTTTGTAAATGAGGTCTCCTGAACTGGACACAGTACTCTAAATGAGGTCTAACTAAAGATCTATATAGGGGAATCAGGACCTCCTTCCTCCTGCTGGAATCCTAGAATTCTGTTTGCTTTCACCACTGCCTGACCACACCATTTTCCTATTTTGTAATCATCCTAAATAAATACTCCCAAATCTTTTTCCTCTCTAGCACTGTAGTACCTCAATGTTGTACTCTCTCAAGGGACTATTTTTTCCTAGGTGCATTATTTTACATTTAGAAGCATTGAACTGCAGTTTCCACTGCTTTGACCAATCTTCCAGCAATGCCAAATCCTTTTCCATGTTACAGACACCTCCAGGGATATTACACACCGTTATGTCATTAGCAAAAAGACATACCTTGCCCAACAGCCCTTTAGCTATATCGCATACATATACGGTAGATTAAATAAGTCACATGCAATTTGTTTTGGTCCAAATCTAAATTCTGATGAATTTTTGGTTATTCAGAGATTCAGATGTATCCAAATTTCAAAATAACAATAGTAACAAATTTAGTTAAAATTAGTTTCATTTTGTTTTACTTATTCGTTTTCTAATGAATTCCAAATTTTCAGAACGATTCGTATTTGAATCGGTCGAAAATGTATCTACTGATGTGAATCCTGTGTGAAGAAATGTTGGTTGTTAAGGATCGGGCCCGGGAAGTTTTTAAAAAAAATTGTAGATTTTTTTTTAAATGGCCTAGGGTTCCCCCCCAAAATCCATACCAGACCCTTATGTGAGCATGCAGCCTGGCAGGTCAGGAAAAGGGGGGGGGGTGAAAAAAAGCCCTCCCCTATCCTGAACTATACCAGGCCACATGCCATCTTGTTGATGAGGGCAAGGGCCTCTTCCCCACAACCCTGGCCAGTGGTTGGCGGGGGGCTTATCGGAATCTGGAAGCCCCCAGATGCCGCCCCCCATGTGAATAAATATAGGGTACATTGTACCACTACTCATTCACCAAAAAAGTGTCATAAATAAAAACACAGAAACTGTTGTTGACAATTGCTTTATTAAAATAACGAAAACAATGTCCCCGAAGTAAATCCAGCGTCAATCACTATGAATGCCGCCGCCACCCCTAAAAAAAGACACGTCCACCCCGAATGAAGGATCCTACCATTTGACAGTTCCTAAATAACTAAGGGGTAGGGTTCCAGTTGAAAGCACACACCCCCATGTTGGGGGCATGTGACCTGGTATGGTTCGGGGGGTGCTCCCTCATCCTCCCCGTTCCTGACCTGCTGGGATGCATGCTCAGATAAGGGTCTGGTATGGATTTTGCATGTCGTTTTTTTTTTATTATTATTTTGGCGTGGGCCTGGTATGAAAAAGGGAGGGGGGACCCCACGCTGATTTTTTCCTTTATTTTTCATTGCCGGCATTCTTTTTTTTTACATTCAGCTGTCAGTGGGGAAACTCGGCTGAAGATACGTTGGTTGTTAAGCATGCAGCGGCCGGCTTCCCAGCCCCCTCCTTAACATCCAGCTACTCTTCACACAGAATTCAGATCATTCGATAAATTTTCGCCTGATTCGAATTTGAATAGTTCTAAAAATGGAATTTGTTAGAATTTGTTAGAAATTAATAAATGAAAGAAAACAAAACTAAACAAAACAAATTCCAAAACAAATCCACAAAACAAAATTAGTAACATAACAAATTAATCTGAAACTAAACTAAACACATTTTCCCGTTCTGCACTAGGGATGAGCTTCGTGTTCGAGCCGAACTCATGCTCGACTCGAACATCGGCTGTTCGCTCGTTCGCTGAATTTCGAACATTATGGGCAGTTCGTGTCAAATTCGAGTGGCGCGTCACGGCCCATAATTCACTGCGTCATCGCAGTGCATTGCTGGCTGATGATTGGCCAAGCATGCACTATGACCCGCATGCTTTGGCCAATAACAGCGCCGTCAGCACAGAGAGCCATATTTAGACAAAGGAAGGGTGCCTTTGGCCAATCATGGCTCAGGGGAGTAGGTACATGCCCCACACTATATAAGGCCGCCTGCGTGTCGGCCTTGTGTAGTGTGTTGCAGCGTTGTGACTTGTGAGAGTCTGAGAGAGATAGAGCGAGAGTCAGAGTGTCATTTCAGTTAGATAGAGCAGGCAGGCGATTCAGGTAGCTGCAGTCAGTGTATTTAGTATATATATGCATCCCAGGAGTTGTATATATATATGTAGCGGGTATTTAAATTTGGGGGGGAGCATCTGGGTTAGTTAACCCAGATGTACTAATTGCTAGGGTATCTGAGAATCCCTTTTGTGGTTCTTGGAGGACTCTGGTGGTGCAAGGTTCCCTGTGGCCTGCAGGTGGCGTTGTCGCCCTGGGCCGGAGTTGAACCTGCACCGCAAGACTGTACCTTTTTGTCCTTTCCTGGTGCCGGTACAGCGGGGCGGGGAACCCGCTGTGACGCAAAGGGAGAGGAGATAAAAGGGGCTCAGAGTTGAAGGACGCGGCCGCACCCAGGCACCTTCCAGAGATCCGGGCCCAGGTGCCCTTGACCTGGCCGGAGCGAGGGATGGAGTCCATCCCAGGCACCTTAAGCCTGGAGTGAGGTACTATGGCCAAGGCCTGGGGCCCAGTAACTTCGACTGGGTTCCGCGAGGGTGGAGGAGTCCGAGAGGCCCTAAGGTGTTGAGACCCGTATCTGAGGCGAGGAGGCCGGGGAGTGTAACTCTTCTGGATAGCCCCGGAACAGCATTAATCCGGTGATGGCAGGGCCTCTGGTAACTCCCTTGGAGGGATGTCTTCCCCCTGACATGGGGCTGCAACGTAGTGAAGGTAACTCCAGTTCCTGTTCACTAGAGTCACTGGAAGAGACTCTGAAGCCAAAAAGTCCATTTAACAGCCACTGTGCTTAGCAACCGTTGGTGAAACCTCAACGGTTTAGTTTCTTTGAGGATTGTGCCTTGACCTACTCCCCACCAATACTGAACTTTTCTATGGGTCTCAAACTGTCTGCTCGCAAAGGACTATTTGTTTGCCGTTATGGAATAAATAAGTGTCGGACCTTTTCAGTGTGTGGTACTCCAATTACTGGGAGCAAAGGGGGTTATCAGCAGTAAAGACTTGGCTCTGAGCCTATACACAGCCCGGGTGTAATTAGATGCTGGCCTTCACCTCTGCATGCTGAAATCTAGAGGACATGGGCCGTGGCGCACCTTGCTCTCCCCTTCAAAGTACCCCTAGACCGAAGCAAAATTATCCACTAAAGAAGAGAGAGAGGGTAAGGCCGCTACATATATATATATATATATATATATATATATATATATATATATATACACACTGTATTCAGTTTAGCTAGATCTCACTTCAGAGTGTTCCTGTTATTCTCGCTGCAGTATATTAGGTCAGTGTACTGTATACTGGGCAGGCACAGTGTGCAGGTAAAGCTGACTGCAGACCATCCCTGTTCTCTTCCTAATAATATAGGCAGGCAGTTGATTGAGCTAAGGCTGCAGTGTATTAAGTCAGTGTACTGTATACTAGGCAGGCACAGTGTGCAGGTAAAGCTGACTGCAGACCATCCCTGTTCTCTTCCTAATAATATAGGCAGGCAGTTGATTGAGCTAAGCTGCAGTGTATTAAGTCAGTGTACTGTATACTAGGCAGGCACAGTGTGCAGGTAAAGCTGACTGCAGACCATCCCTGTTCTCTTCCTAATAATATAGGCAGGCAGTTGATTGAGCTAAGCTGCATTATATTAAGTCAGTGTATTGTATACTGGGCAGGCACAGTGTGCAGGTAAAGCTGACTGCAGACCATCCCTGTTCTATTCCTAATAATATAGGCAGGCAGTTGATTGAGCTAACCTGCAGTATATTAAGTCAGTGTACTGTATACTGGGCACAGTGTGCAGCTTAAGCTATTTTGGGCACAGTGTGCAGCTGTACCTATTCCAATACATCAAATAAAGTATGTCTGGAAGGCCAACAAGGAGAGGCAGACACACACAGGCCAATAAAAGAGGGCAAGCAGGCTCTGTGTCTAGAGGCAACAGTGCTGGTCCTGGACACGTTGCATCCTCATCAGCACGTGGCCGTGGGGCACGCTTGTCCCTTTTTTCGGCAGCTGGCTGTGTTGAGCCGCAACATGCATAAGAGTTGGTAGAGTGGATGACCAAGCCGTTCTCACCCTCCTCATCCTCTCTCACCCAGGCTCAGGGTACTTTGGCTGCCAAATCAGCTGCCAAAGCAGCCTCTTCCCTCGGCTCAATGGCATCAGTCACTCCTTCCCTAGCCCCACCATGTCCTGAGGAGTCCACCAAACTGTTTGACCACAGTGTTGGGTACATGCTGCAGGAGGATGCGCAGTGTTTTGAAGGCTCTGATGATGGTACCCAGCTTGAGGAAGGCAGTAACGTGAGCCCAGAGAGAGGGGGTGCCCAAGAAGGACAGCAAACTGGCAGTCATGTTCCCCCAGCTGTAGCATACTGCCAGGTTTGCTACAGTGACGAGGAGGGAGGGGATGATGAGGTCACTGACTCTACATGGGTGCCTGATAGGAGAGAGGAGGAGGAGGAGGCACATCTCCAATGAGGCAGGATGCCCTCCAGGGGCCAGCTTAAGGGCAGCCAACCAACTGCATCACACCGCAGAGCTCCGCATGTGCAGGGCGCTGCTGTCTCTGCGCGTTATTCCAAAAGCGTCTTAAGCGTATCTCGTGTGGCCAAAACATCAGCCGCTTGGGCACCACATGCTTGACCAGACATATGTCGACCTGCCATGCAGTCCGTTGGCAAGCATACATAAAAGACCCACACCAAAGAACAAAGCGGACCTCTCCTTGCTCCTCATCAGCTGGGATCTCCAACCCCACTATACCTTCAGTCCTCTCAGAAACCTGCACTGAGAGGAATGAAGGTGTAGAATTAGGTGTGTCACTGCCAAGTACTTGCGGGTAATCTGCTATCAGTACATCAACATCCAATTGTACCAGGCCAATTTCCGTGCTCCAGCTGCTGCACCGCCGAAAGAAATTCGCTCCCAGCCATCCACATGCCCAGCAGTTGAATGATAGCTTGGCTAAATTGCTAGCACTTCAACTGCTGCCTTTTCAGTTGGTAGACTCTGCCCCCTTCCATGAGTTTGTGGAATGTGCGGTACCTCAGTGGCAGGTTCCTAAACACCACTTTTTTTCACGGAAGGCGATTCCGGCTCTCTACCGGCATGTGGAAGGCAATGTCTTGGCCTCGCTGGACAGGGCGGTCAGCAGTATGGTGCATATTACCGCTGGCTCATGGTCCAGCAGGCATGGACAGAGATGTTACCTATCTTTCACGGCCCACTGGGTGACTCTGCTGGCAGCTGGGAAGGATGCAGGACAGGGTGCAGTAGTGTTGGAGGTTGTCCCGCCACCATGCCTCCAAAATGCTACTAGTGGTGATTCTGACACACCTCTCTCCTCCACCCCCTCCTCTTCTTCTTCCTCGAGGGCTTCTTCCTGTGCTGATTTGTCCTTGGAACCAGCGGGGCTCCGTAGGCATTCAAGGAGCTACGCAAGTAAGCAGGCAAAAAGATGCCATGTGGTGTTTGAGCTGGTGTGCTTGGGGGACAGGAGCCACACTGGGGCAGAGATTCTGTCAGCTCTGCAGGGGCAAGCTGAGAGGTGGTTGACAATAGCACCAACCTCCTTTCCGCCCTCCGACAGGGACAGCTGACCCATGTGCCCTGTTTGGCTCACGTCCTTAACTTGGTGGTGCAGCGGTTCTTGGGCAGGTACCCGGGCTTACAGGATGTCCTGAGGCAGGCCAGGAAAGTCTGTGTGCATTTCCGCCGGTCATATAATGCCAGTGCTCGGCTGGCTGACCTCCAAAAGGAATACAGCCTGCCCAAGAACCGCCTAATCTGTGACATGCCCACCAGGTGGAACTCAACGTTTGCCATGCTGCAGTGGCTGCACACGCAGCAGAGGGGGCCATCAATGAGTACCTGTGCGACTATGGCACCAGGACAGGGTCAGGGGAGCTGGGTTTTTTTTTGCCACGCCAGTGGGTCATGATCAGTGATGCATGCACTGTCCTGTCACCATCTGAGGAGGCCACGAGGATGGTGAGCAGTGACAGTGCATGCATCAGTGACACTGTCCCTCTTGTCCACCTGTTGGAGCACACGATGTGTGGAATAATGGACAGGGCACTTGAGGCAGAACAGAGGGAGGAAGAGCAGGACTTCCTTACCTCTCAAGGCCCCCTTTATCCAGACAGTGTTCCTGCTGGCCCGCCGATCACACAGGAAGAGGACGAGGAGGAGGATTGTGTCAGCATGGAGGTGGAGCCTAACACTCAGCATCAGCAACAGTCTTCAAGGGATCATTTACAGTCCCAAGAAACCCATGGACTTGTACGTGGCTGGGAGGAGGTGGCTGCGCATCATGTCGTCCTTAGTGACCCAGAGGACTCCGGACCGAATGCCTCAGCAAACCTACGCTGCATGGCCTCCCTTATCCTGCAAAGCCTGCAGAAGGATCCTCGTATCATTCGTGGTATCAAGGAGAGGGATCATTACTGGCTGGCAACCCTCCTTGATCCACGTTACAAGGCTAAGGTTGCGGACCTTATCCAGCCGTCGCAAAGGAAGCAGAGGATGAAACATCTTCGGGAGGCCTTGCAGAAAGGTTTGTGCAATGCGCTTCCAGAGCCTGGGAGGTTACAAATTCCTGGTCCTGGACAACGAGTTGCTGAGGCTTCGGTCAGTCACAGAAGGAGCGGTGGAGAAGGTGGCCATCTGACCGATGCGTTCAGACATTTTTTTAGTCCGCAGACCCAAGGTATGATCGGTTCCAGCAACCATCGCCAGTGCCTGATTCACATGGTGCAGGAATTCCCAGGGGCAAGATCAGACTTGGACACCTTTCCCACCGAAAATCCCCTGGGTTACTGGGTCTTGAGGATGGATCACTGGCCAGAGCTTGCACAGTAGGAATAAACCCAAAAAGGGCACAAGTACCCCCCGGGGGGTACTTGTGCCCTTTTTGGGTTTATTCCCACTATTTTGGGACGGTGGCAACATATACGTGGTTCATTTTCCATAATCTAGAGCTTGCACAGTATGCAATTGAGCTACTGGCCTGTCCTTCATCCAGCGTTCTTTCGGAATGCACATTCAGTGCTGCTGGAGGCTTTGTAACCGATCACAGTGTGCGCCTGTCCACTGACTCGATTGATCGTCTGACCTTCATAAAAATCAATCAGTCTTGGATCACCAGCTACCAAGCCCCTGAAGCTGATGTAACCAAATAATTTATTTTTTTAATGTGAGATCCCTTCAAGACTGCCTATGCTGATGCTGAGTGACTATCCTCTTCCTCCTGTTTATGCAGAAACTAAAGAAAAGCTTGGACAGCCCCAATTCACACTCAATTCTTACACTCTATTTTTTTGAATGGTCTCTTCTTTTTTTTTTTTTCTTTTTTTTTCTTTTTTTTTTTCTCTTTTCTTCTTCCTCTTTCCCCTTTTTCTTTTTCTAACACACGTGTGTGTTCTTCTTCACAATCACATTACTCACTCTAATTACCTTCACAGGTAACACCCAACATTTTACCAATTAACCAATTGGAACTTTGATTATTTTTTCACTTGTCATGTGAATAGAGGTATATATTTGATGTGAATTGAGTGTATGTTAGCTATGATTAAGCACTGATTTGCAGTGTGAAACATGTCAGCTCCTCTTGCTGGTTATTGCTGTCATATGTGTTCATGTGACCTTGTTTTTTTAAATAAAGAACCAACAAATTTTTTGGAGTGCGGCTGTCCAAGCTTTTCTTTAGTTTCTGCATTGTTATATGCATTCGCCTGCACCCACAGCTTCGGATCCAGTGAGCAGATCAACAGCCACGCCTGAGCGGTAACTTCTTTCTTCCTCCTGTTTATGTTGATAGCTTGTAAGAACATTTTTGGTTCTGGGCACCGCCACCAGTGCCCAAGGCCCAATTTTTCTGCCCCTGTTTAACAGGGGCGTGTAATTATAATTTTTGCTGCAATACTTTGCAGCAGGGCTCATTCCTGCACTCCAACTAGAGTATCTGTGAGGGGTTGCAGTGTTGTGGCACCAGTACCTAAGCCCCAATTTTTCTGCCCCTGTTTAACAGGGGCATGTAATTACAATTTTTGCTTTAATACTTTGCAGCAGGGCTCATTCCTGCGCTTCAACTAGAGTATCTGTGAGGGGTTGCAGTGTTGTGGCACCAGCACCAGTGCCTAAGGCCCAATTTTTCTGCCCCTGTTTAACAGGGGTGTGTAATTACAATTTTTGCTGTAATACTTTGCAGCAGGGCTCATTCCTGCGCTCCAACTAGAGTATCTGTGAGGGGTTGCAGTGTTGTGGCACCAGTGCCTAAGGCCCAATTTTTCTGCCCCTGTTCAACAGGGGCATGTAATTACAATTCTTGATCTACTATTTCACAGCAGGGCCCATGCCTGCGCTCACCAAGAGTAACTGTGAGGGATTACAGTGTTGTGGCAACAACACCACCACCACCACCACCAAAGGCCCAATTTTTCTGCCCCTGTTCAACAGGTGCATGTAATTACAATTCTTGATATAATATTTCACAGCAGGGCCCGTTCCAGTGCCCACCAAGAGTAACTGTGAGGACTTACAGTGTTGTGGCACCAGCACCACCACCACCACCACTAAAAGCCCCATTTTTCTGCCACGGTTCAACTATGGCATGTAATTACAATTCTTGATATAATAGTTCACAGCAGGGCGTTCCAGCGCCCACCAAGAGTAACTGTGAGGGCTTACAGTTGTGGCAACACCAACACCTAAAGCCCAAATTTCTGCAGAGTACATAGGGCATGCCTCTACTTTCAAACATCCAACTTTCAAACGACTCCTACTTACAAACGGAGGAAGACAACAGGAAGTGAGAGAAAATCTACCCCTAGGAAGGGAAATTCTCTCATGTAAGAGTTAATATGGGAAAAGGGTGTCTCCTCTCCACTGATGCTTTATCACCAATCTTTGTTTCCCTTAAAAACTCAAATTTACAGAAAATGAGGTGAAATCTTATGAACAGGTGCACAGACAGCAAAACAAATGTTACAGGGGTAATAACCCTTCCCTATGTTTTCCAAAAAGCTTAAAAATAGATTTTTTGTCTGGAGCTACACTTTAAAAATGTACCAGTTCAAAATTACAAACAGATTCTACTTAAGAACAAACCTACAGTCTCTTGCTTGAACCGCCTGTATACTGCTGTTCAGAGTATATAGGGCCTGGGGGCCCCACGCCTTTCCTTTTTTTCATTTGGGTGCGGGGTTCCCCTTAATATCCATACAAGACCCAAAGGGGCTGGTACTGGGCTGGGGGGTACCCATGCTGTTTTTCTTAATGATTTTCATCCATATTGCCGGGACCAGACATTACATTAAAGCCGCAAGCAGTTTTAAATGACTTTTATTCCTTAGAAATGTCATTTTGTGCAGGGACAGTTATAAACACGGGAAACACGCTCCACTTTACAGGCATACTATAGACACCCCCAGGCACGATAGATAAAGGATAATTTCACTTTAATTTTTTCACTTTAAGCATCATTAAAATCACTGCTCCTGAAAAAACTGATGTTTTTAAAAAAAAAATTGCATTGATACATGTACCCTGCGGCAGGACCCGGGTCCCCAAACCCTTTTTAGGACAATAACTTGCATATTAGCCTTTAGAATTCGCACTTTTGATTTCTTCCGTTCGAGTCCCATAGACTTTAACCTCCCTGGCGGTATTCCCGAGTCCGGCTCGGGGTGATTTTTTTATGCTAAAATCGGTAACCCTGAGCCAGACTCGGGCTGCATCACAGTATCCAGGGGAAGTTACTTACCTTGTTCCCTGGATCCTGCGATGTCCTCCCGCAGTGTGTGCGAGCCGTGTCTCACTCAATCCTCACTGCCGAGTGCTGAGCTCCGTTCCCTGCGACGTTGCGGCGCACAGGAGCGGAGTTCGGCGCCAAATTCAAAAAAGTAAACACATAGTATACATACAGTATACTGTAATCTTACTGATTACAGTACTGTATGTAATAATTACACATCCCCTTTGTCCCTAGTGGTCTGCCCAGTGTCCTGCATGCACTTTTATATAATAAAAACAGTTCTTTCTGCCTGGAAACTGGAGATTGTCCATAGCAACCAAAAAGTGTCCCTTTATGTCAAAAGTGGTTTTAGACAGCTAAAAAACAGCGACAATAAATTACAATCACTCGCAGAATTGAGCGATAGCGATTTGTGGGGAAATTCATCATCAAACAAAAAATCTAATGACAGCGACAATTCTGCAACTGAGCAAATTTCAGTGTATTTGATTTGATTACATTATTGAATAAATTTTATTATAATTACATTACTATTTGTTATAATTATTTATAGTTATTTATTATATTATAATTTATGATTTTGTGTTTCAAACTTTATCATACCCGGGATGTCTACTAGACTCTTGTTTGGTCAGGTTTAAGTAAGTAATTACTAAGAATTGCAGGCCTACAATACATAACACCAAATTTCCATGCAAAATAATTGTACCTCGTTTGGTACGTAATTCCAGACTAGGGATGAGCTTCGTGTTCGAGTCGAACATACGTTCGACTCGAACATTGGCTGTTCGATCGTTCGACGAAGATCGAACGATTTGGGCCGTTCGCGCCAAATTCGAGTGACGCGAACGGCCCACAATGCACTACGCCATCGCAGTGTCATCCAGGCGCTGTGATTGGCCAAGCATGCACTGTGACCCCGCATGCTTGGCCAATCACAGCGCCGGCAGCGAGGAGAGCAATGATTGGCCACAGGCAGGATGCCTGTGGCCAATTATTGCTGAGGGTGTTTAGTACACGCCCCACACTATAAAAGGCCGCCAGCACGGCGGCCTAGTGTAGTGTGTTCCGGAGCAGGGATAGAGTAGCATAGGCAGGGACAGTGACTGTTATTTCTTTCTTGCTTAACCTGGATTCCTTTAGTTTAGGGAAAGAGAAGGATAGGTAGGGAGAGTGTCAGTGTGTTTTGTGCTTCTGCTATAGTGTGCTTAAAAAAAACATTTATTCTAGGGACAGAAAACTCTAGGTAGGGACAGTGTCAGTTTCTTTCACTCTGCAAGTCCTTGTTTCCAGGGACCTGTAAGGACAGTGAGTTAATTGTCCTTGTGCTATATTGTGCTTAAAAAAAACATTTATTCTAGGGACAGAAAACTCTAGGTAGGGACAGTGTCAGTTTCTTTCACTCTGCAAGTCCTTGTTTCCAGGGACCTGTAAGGACAGTGAGTTAATTGTCCTTGTGCTATATTGTGATTAAAAAAAACATTTATTCTAGGGACAGAAAACTCTAGGTAGGGACAGTGTCAGTTTCTTTCACTCTGCAAGTCCTTGTTTCCAGGGACCTGTAAGGACAGTGAGTTAATTTTCCTTGTGCTATATTGTGATTAAAAAAAACATTTTTTCTAGGGACAGAAAACTGTAGGTAGGGAGAGTGTTTTTTTTCTTTCACTCTGCAAGTCCTTGTTTCCAGGGACCTGTAAGGACAGTGAGTTAATTTTCCTTGTGCTATATTGTGCTTAAAAAAAACATTTTTTCTAGGGACAGAAAACTGTAGGTAGGGAGAGTGTTTTTTTTCTTTCACTCTGCAAGTCCTTGTTTCCAGGGACCTGTAAGGACAGTGAGTTAATTGTCCTTGTGCTATATTGTGCTTAAAAAAAACATTTATTCTAGGGACAGAAAACTCTAGGTAGGGACAGTGTCAGTTTCTTTCACTCTGCAAGTCCTTGTTTCCAGGGACCTGTAAGGACAGTGAGTTAATTTTCCTTGTGCTATATTGTGATTAAAAAAAACATTTTTTCTAGGGACAGAAAACTGTAGGTAGGGAGAGTGTTTTTTTTCTTTCACTCTGCAAGTCCTTGTTTCCAGGGACCTGTAAGGACAGTGAGTTAATTTTCCTTGTGCTATATTGTGCTTAAAAAAAACATTTTTTCTAGGGACAGAAAACTGTAGGTAGGGAGAGTGTTTTTTTTCTTTCACTCTGCAAGTCCTTGTTTCCAGGGACCTGTAAGGACAGTGAGTTAATTGTCCTTGTGCTATATTGTGCTTAAAAAAAACATTTATTCTAGGGACAGAAAACTCTAGGTAGGGACAGTGTCAGTTTCTTTCACTCTGCAAGTCCTTGTTTCCAGGGACCTGTAAGGACAGTGAGTTAATTGTCCTTGTGCTATATTGTGATTAAAAAAAACATTTATTCTAGGGACAGAAAACTCTAGGTAGGGACAGTGTCAGTTTCTTTCACTCTGCAAGTCCTTGTTTCCAGGGACCTGTAAGGACAGTGAGTTAATTTTCCTTGTGCTATATTGTGATTAAAAAAAACATTTTTTCTAGGGACAGAAAACTGTAGGTAGGGAGAGTGTTTTTTTTCTTTCACTCTGCAAGTCCTTGTTTCCAGGGACCTGTAAGGACAGTGAGTTAATTGTCCTTGTGCTATATTGTGCTTAAAAAAAACATTTATTCTAGGGACAGAAAACTCTAGGTAGGGACAGTGTCAGTTTCTTTCACTCTGCAAGTCCTTGTTTCCAGGGACCTGTAAGGACAGTGAGTTAATTTTCCTTGTGCTATATTGTGATTAAAAAAAACATTTTTTCTAGGGACAGAAAACTGTAGGTAGGGAGAGTGTTTTTTTTCTTTCACTCTGCAAGTCCTTGTTTCCAGGGACCTGTAAGGACAGTGAGTTAATTTTCCTTGTGCTATATTGTGCTTAAAAAAAACATTTTTTCTAGGGACAGAAAACTGTAGGTAGGGAGAGTGTTTTTTTTCTTTCACTCTGCAAGTCCTTGTTTCCAGGGACCTGTAAGGACAGTGAGTTAATTGTCCTTGTGCTATATTGTGCTTAAAAAAAACATTTATTCTAGGGACAGAAAACTCTAGGTAGGGACAGTGTCAGTTTCTTTCACTCTGCAAGTCCTTGTTTCCAGGGACCTGTAAGGACAGTGAGTTAATTTTCCTTGTGCTATATTGTGATTAAAAAAAACATTTTTTCTAGGGACAGAAAACTGTAGGTAGGGAGAGTGTTTTTTTCTTTCACTCTGCAAGTCCTTGTTTCCAGGGACCTGTAAGGACAGTGAGTTAATTTTCCTTGTGCTATATTGTGATTAAAAAAAACATTTTTTCTAGGGACAGAAAACTGTAGGTAGGGAGAGTGTTTTTTTTCTTTCACTCTGCAAGTCCTTGTTTCCAGGGACCTGTAAGGACAGTGAGTTAATTGTCCTTGTGCTATATTGTGCTTAAAAAAAACATTTTTTCTAGGGACAGAAAACTCTAGGTAGGGAGAGTGTTTTTTTTTTTTCACTCTGCAAGTCCTTGTTTCCAGGGACCTGTAAGGACAGTGAGTTAATTGTCCTTGTGCTATATTGTGCTTAAAAAAAACATTTATTCTAGGGACAGAAAACTCTAGGTAGGGACAGTGTCAGTTTCTTTCACTCTGCAAGTCCTTGTTTCCAGGGACCTGTAAGGACAGTGAGTTAATTTTCCTTGTGCTATATTGTGCTTAAAAAAAACATTTATTCTAGGGACAGAAAACTCTAGGTAGGGACAGTGTCAGTTTCTTTCACTCTGCAAGTCCTTGTTTCCAGGGACCTGTAAGGACAGTGAGTTAATTGTCCTTGTGCTATATTGTGCTTAAAAAAAACATTTATTCTAGGGACAGAAAACTCTAGGTAGGGACAGTGTCAGTTTCTTTCACTCTGCAAGTCCTTGTTTCCAGGGACCTGTAAGGACAGTGAGTTAATTTTCCTTGTGCTATATTGTGATTAAAAAAAACATTTATTCTAGGGACAGAAAACTCTAGGTAGGGACAGTGTCAGTTTCTTTCACTCTGCAAGTCCTTGTTTCCAGGGACCTGTAAGGACAGTGAGTTAATTTTCCTTGTGCTATATTGTGATTAAAAAAAACATTTTTTCTAGGGACAGAAAACTGTAGGTAGGGAGAGTGTTTTTTTTCTTTCACTCTGCAAGTCCTTGTTTCCAGGGACCTGTAAGGACAGTGAGTTAATTTTCCTTGTGCTATATTGTGCTTAAAAAAAACATTTTTTCTAGGGACAGAAAACTGTAGGTAGGGAGAGTGTTTTTTTTCTTTCACTCTGCAAGTCCTTGTTTCCAGGGACCTGTAAGGACAGTGAGTTAATTGTCCTTGTGCTATATTGTGCTTAAAAAAAACATTTATTCTAGGGACAGAAAACTCTAGGTAGGGACAGTGTCAGTTTCTTTCACTCTGCAAGTCTCTGTTTCCAGGGACCTGTAAGGACAGTGAGTTAATTTTCCTTGTGCTATATTGTGATTAAAAAAACATTTTTTGTAAGGACAGAAAACTGTAGGTAGGGAGAGTGTTTTTTTTCTTTCACTCTGCAAGTCCTTGTTTCCAGGGACCTGTAAGGACAGTGAGTTAATTTTCCTTGTGCTATATTGTGATTAAAAAAAACATTTTTTCTAGGGACAGAAAACTGTAGGTAGGGAGAGTGTTTTTTTTCTTTCACTCTGCAAGTCCTTGTTTCCAGGGACCTGTAAGGACAGTGAGTTAATTGTCCTTGTGCTATATTGTGCTTAAAAAAAACATTTTTTCTAGGGACAGAAAACTCTAGGTAGGGAGAGTGTTTTTTTTTTTTCACTCTGCAAGTCCTTGTTTCCAGGGACCTGTAAGGACAGTGAGTTAATTGTCCTTGTGCTATATTGTGCTTAAAAAAAACATTTATTCTAGGGACAGAAAACTCTAGGTAGGGACAGTGTCAGTTTCTTTCACTCTGCAAGTCCTTGTTTCCAGGGACCTGTAAGGACAGTGAGTTAATTTTCCTTGTGCTATATTGTGCTTAAAAAAAAACATTTATTCTAGGGACAGAAAACTCTAGGTAGGGACAGTGTCAGTTTCTTTCACTCTGCAAGTCCTTGTTTCCAGGGACCTGTAAGGACAGTGAGTTAATTGTCATTGTGCTATATTGTGCTTAAAAAAAACATTTATTCTAGGGACAGAAAACTCTAGGTAGGGACAGTGTCAGTTTATTTCACTCTGCAAGTCCTTGTTTCCAGGGACCTGTAAGGACAGTGAGTTAATTTTCCTTGTGCTATATTGTGATTAAAAAAAACATTTTTTCTAGGGACAGAAAACTGTAGGTAGGGAGAGTGTTTTTTTTCTTTCACTCTGCAAGTCCTTGTTTCCAGGGACCTGTAAGGACAGTGAGTTAATTTTCCTTGTGCTATATTGTGATTAAAAAAAACATTTTTTCTAGGGACAGAAAACTGTAGGTAGGGAGAGTGTTTTTTTTCTTTCACTCTGCAAGTCCTTGTTTCCAGGGACCTGTAAGGACAGTGAGTTAATTGTCCTTGTGCTATATTGTGCTTAAAAAAAACATTTTTTCTAGGGACAGAAAACTGTAGGTAGGGAGAGTGTTTTTTTTTCACTCTGCAAGTCCTTGTTTCCAGGGACCTGTAAGGACAGTGAGTTAATTTTCCTTGTGCTATATTGTGCTTAAAAAAAACATTTATTCTAGGGACAGAAAACTCTAGGTAGGGACAGTGTCAGTTTCTTTCACTCTGCAAGTCCTTGTTTCCAGGGACCTGGAGAGACATTGAGTGAATTGTCCTTGTGCTATATTGTGATTAAAAAAAACATTTATTCTAGGGACAGAAAACTCTAGGTAGGGACAGTGTCAGTTTCTTTCACTGTGAAAGTCCTTGTTTCAAGGGACAGAGAAGGACACCTGAAGGTAGCCCTTATTGCTTTTTTCCCATCTCCCTGCAGGCCATCTATTAGAATGTCTGGAAGGCAAACAAGGAGAGGCAGACAGTCAGGAGGCAATAAAAGAGGGCAAGCAGGCTCTGTGTCTGGGGGCAACAGTGCTGGTCGTGGACGCGGTGCATTGTCATCAGCACATGGCCATGGGACACGCTTGTCCTTCTTTTCGGCAGCTGGACATGTTGAGCCACATCATGCCGAAGACTTGGTAGAGTGGATGACCAAGCCCTCCTCCTCCTCCTCATCCTCTCTCACCCAGGCTCAGGGTACTGGAAAAGCAGCTGCCAAAGCGTCGTCTTCCCTGGTATCAATGTCAGACAAATCATCAGTCACTCCTTCCCTAGACCCACCATGTCCTCCTCCTGAGGAGTCCCCCGAACTGTTTCAGCACAGTGTTGGGTACATGCTCCAGGAGGATGCCCAGCGTTTCGAAGGGTCTGATGATGAAACCCAGCTAGAGGAAGGCAGTAGCGTGAGAGCAGACAGAGGGGATGCTCAAGAAGGACACCAATCTGGCAGTCATGTTCCAGCAGCTGCAGCATACTGCCAGATTGGCTCCAGTGATGAGGAGGGAGGGGATGATGAGGTCAATGACTCCACGTGGGTGCCTAATAGGAGAGAGGAGGAGGAGGAGGATGAGGAGGAGGCACATCTCCAACGAGGCAGGATGCCCTTTGGTGGCCAGCGTAAGGGCAGTACACCGACGGAATCACACCGCAGAGCTCCGCCTGTGCAGGGCGCTGCCTCTGCCCGTCATTCAAAAAGTTCTTTGGTGTGGGCCTTTTTTGAGGCTAGTGCATCAGATCGCACAGCTGCTGTTTGCAACATATGTCTCAAGCGTATATCGCGTGGCCAAAACATCAGCCGCTTGGGTACCACATGCCTGACCAGACATATGTTGACCTGCCATGCAGCTCGTTGGCAAGCCTACCTCAAAGACCCACACCAAAGAACAAAGCGGACCTCTCCTTGCACCGCATCAGCTGGGATCTCCAACCCCACTATAACTTCAGTCCTCTCTGAAACATGCACTGAGAGGAATGAAGGTGTAGAATTAGGTGTGTCACAGCCAAGTACTTGCGCCCACTCTGCTAGCAGTACACCGACGTCCGATTCTAGCAGGCAAATTTCCCTGCCCCAGCTGCTGGACCGTCGAAAGAAGTTCACTCCCAGCCATCCACATGCCCAGCGGTTGAATGCTAGCTTGGCTAAATTGCTAGCGCTTCAACTGCTGCCTTTTCAGTTGGTAGACTCGGCCCCCTTCCGTGAGTTTGTGCAATGTGCGGTTCCTCAGTGGCAGGTTCCCAAACGCCACTTTTTCTCACGGAAGGCTATTCCGGCTCTCTACCGGCATGTGGAAGGCAATGTCTTGGCCTCGCTGGACAGGGCGGTCAGCGGTAAGGTGCATATTACCGCTGACTCATGGTCCAGCAGGCATGGACAGGGACGTTACCTTTCTTTCACGGCCCATTGGGTCACTCTTTTGGCAGCTGGGAAGGATTCAGGACAAGGTGCAGTAGTGTTGGAGGTTGTCCCACCGCCACGCCTCCAAAATGCTACTACTGGTTGTGACACACCTCTCTCCTCCACCCCCTCCTCTTCTTCTTCCTCCATGGCCTCTTCCTGTGGTTTGTCCTATGAACCAGCGGTGCTCCGTAGCCGTTCACGGGGCTACGCAAGTACGCAGGCAAAAAGATGCCATGCCGTGCTTGCGCTGGTGTGTTTGGGGGACAGAAGCCACACTGGGGCAGAGGTCCTGTCTGCTCTGCAGGGCCAGGCCGAGAGGTGGTTGACGCCACGCCAGCTTAAGCCAGGAATGGTGGTTTGCGACAATGGCACCAACCTCCTCTCCGCCCTCCGACAGGGACAACTGACCCATGTGCCCTGTGTGGCTCACGTCCTTAACCTGGTGGTGCAGCGCTTCTTGGGCAGGTACCCGGGCTTACAGGATGTCCTGAGGCAGGCCAGGAAAGTCTGTGTGCATTTCCGCAGATCTTATAATGCCAGTGCTCGCCTGGCTGAGCTGCAAAAGGAGTTGAACCTGCCCAAGAACCGCCTTATATGTGACATGCCCACCAGGTGGAACTCAACGTTGGCCATGCTGCAGCGGCTGCACACGCAGCAGAGGGCCATCAATGAGTACCTGTGCGACTACGGCACCAGGACAGGGTCAGGGGAGCTTGGTTTTTTTTCTCCACGCCAGTGGGGCATGATCAGGGATGCATGCACTGTCCTGGCACCATTTGAGGAGGCCACGAGGATGGTGAGCAGTGACAGTGCATGCATCAGTGACACTGTACCTCTTGTCCACCTGTTGGAGCACACGCTGCGTGGAATAATGGACAGGGCACTTGAGGCAGAACAGAGGCAGGAAGAGGAGGACTTCCTTGCCTCTCAAGGCCCCCTTTACCCAGACAGTGTTCCTTCTGTCCCACCCATCGCACAGGAAGAGGAGGAGGAGGAGGAGGAGGAGGAGGAGGAGGAGGATTGTGTCAGCATGGAGGTGGAGGCTGGCACTCAGCATCATCAGCAGCAGTCTTTTAGGGATGATTTACAGTCCCAAGAAACCAGTGGACTTGTACGTGGCTGGGAGGAGGTGGCTGCGGATCATGTCGTCCTTAGTGACCCAGAGGACTCCGGAGCGAATGCCTCAGCAAACCTACGCTGCATGGCCTCCCTGATCCTGCAAAGTCTGCGGAAGGATCCTCGTATTCTTCGGATCAAGGAGAGGGACCATTACTGGCTGGCCACTCTCCTTGATCCACGGTACAAGGGTAAGGTTGCGGACCTTATGTTACCGTCGCAGAGGGAGCAGAGGATGAGACAACTCCGGGAGGCCTTGCAGAAAGGTCTGTGCAACGCGTTCCCAGAGACTGGGAGGTTGCAAACTCCTGGTCCTGGACAACGAGTTGCTGAGGCTTCGGCCAGTCAAAGAAGGAGCGGTGGGGAAGGTGGCCGTCTGACCGATGCGTTCAGACAATTCTTTAGTCCGCAGCCCCAAAGTATGATCGGTTCCAGCAACCATCGCCAGCGTCTGATAAACATGGTGCAGGAATATCTAGGGGCAAGGTCAGACTTGGACACCTTCCCCACCGAAAATCCTCTGGCTTACTGGGTCTTGAGGATGGATCACTGGCCAGAGCTTGCACAGTATGCAATTGAGCTACTGGCCTGTCCTGCATCCAGCGTTCTTTCGGAACGCACATTCAGTGCTGCTGGAGGATTTGTCACGGATCACAGGGTGCGCCTGTCCACCGACTCGGTTGATCGACTGACTTTCATCAAGATGAACCAGTCTTGGATCACCACCAGCTACCACACACCTGATGCTGATATAACAGACTAATTGATTTTAAAATGTCACATCCCTTCAAGACTGATGCTGATGCTGAGTGCCTGTGCTGTTATGTTGACTGGCTATCCTCCTCCTCCGAGTCCTCAATGATACGATTGATGATGATAGCTTGGAAGATCATTTTTGTTTATGGGTGCCGCCACCAGTGCCTAACGCCCAATTTTTCAGCCCCTGTTTAACAGGGGCGTGTAATTACAATTTTTGAAGCAATACTTTGCAACAGGGCTCATTGCTGTGCTCCAAGTACAGTATCTGTGAGGAGTTGCAGTGTTGTGCCACCAGTGCCTAAGGCCCAATTTTTCAGCCCCTGTTTAACAGGGGCGTGTCATTACAATTTTTGAAGCAATACTTTGCAACAGGGCTCATTGCTGTGCTCCAAGTACAGTATCTGTGAAGGGTTGCAGTGTTGTGCCACCAGTGCCTAAGGCCCAATTTTTCAGCCCCTGTTCAACAGGGGCATGTAATTACAATTCTTGATCTAATAATTCACAGCAGGGCCCATTGCTGCACCCACCAAGAGTAACTGTCAGGGCTTACAGTGTTGTGGCACCAGCACCACCATCAAAGGCCCAATTTTTACTACCACTGTTCAACAATTATATGTAATTAAAATTCCTGATATAATAGTTGACAGCAGGGCGTTCCAGCACCAACCAAGAGTAACTGTGAGTGCTTACAGTGTTGTGCCAACACCAACAACTAAGGGGCCTATTTCTGCAGAGTATATACGGCAGGTCCCTACTTTCAAACATCCAACTTACAAACGACTCCTACTTGCAAACGCAAGAAGACAACAGGAAGTGAGAGGAAATCTACCACTAGGAAGGAAAATTCTCTCCTGTAAGAATAAATATGGGAGAAAGGTGTCTCCTCTGTACTGATGCTTTATCAGCAATCCTTGTTTCAAGAAAAACACCACATTTCAAAAACAGTTGTCATTAGGACGGAAAGTGAGGTGAAATGTTCTGAACAGGGGCACAGACAGCAAAACAAATGTTACAGGGGTGATAACCCTTACCTATGTTTTCCAAAAAGTTTAAAAATAGATTTTTGGTCTGGAGCTACACTTCAACAATGTACCTGTTCAAAATTACAAACAGATTCTACATAAGAACAAACCTACAGTCCCTGTCTTGTATGCACCGCCTGTATACGGCTGTTCAGAGTATATAGGGCCTTTTTTATTTTATGTGCGGGGTTCCCCTTAATATCCATACAAGACCCAAAGGGGCTGGTAATGGGCTGGGGTAGGGGGGGGGTCATGGGGTAGCTATGCCATTTTTCTTAAAGATTTTCATCCATATTACCGGGACCAGACATTACATTAAAGCCGCAAGCAGTTTTAAATGGCTTTTTTTTCCTTTAGAAGTGTCATTTTGTGCAGGGACAGTTCTAAACACGGGAAACACGTGGCACTTCACAGGCATACTTTAGACACCCCCCAGGTACGATATTTAAAGGAATATTTGACTTTTTTTTTTTCACTTTATGCATCATTAAAATGACTGCTCCCGGAAAACGACCGTTTTTAAAACTTATTTTTGCATTGATACATGTCCCCTGGTGCAGAACCCGGGTTCCCAAACCCTTTTTAGGACAATAACATGCATAATAGTTGTTATAATTAGCACTTTAGAATTCGAACGTTCGCATCCATTGTATTTAATAGGGTTCTAATGTTCGTTCGAACTTTCGGTCCGTTCGCGGGTTCTGGTGCGAACCGAACCCGGGGGTGTTCGGCTCATCACTATTCCAGACAGAATCATACCGCCAGGGAGGTTAACGGGGTTTGAAAGTTTGCACAAACTATCGGTCCGTTCCCATGTTCTGGATGCGAACCGAACCGGGGGGTGTTCGGCTCATCCCTATTCTGCACCTGTCTAGACTAAAGTGGTTCTAAAGGCAATGTGCAACAGCCCCTCTCTGCCCCCCCTAATATTATCTCGATCCAGCGATGTTGCATGAGAACCTTGGCTGCCCGGAACTCCTCCTCCTGATTGGCTGAGACATAGCAGCGGACGCCATTGGCTCCGTCTGCTGTCAAAGTCAGTGAGCCAATGAGGAGAGAGAGGGGGTGGGCTGAGCCGCAGCTCTATGTCTCAATCGACACACATAGCAGTGGCTCAGCTCAGGTGCCCCCATAGCAAGCTGGATGCTGTGGGGGCACTCGGCAGGAGGAAGGGGCATGGAGAGTAGTGAGAGACCCGAGAAGAGGAGGATCTGGGCTGCTCTCTGCAAAATCACTGCACAGAGCAGATAAGTATAACATGTTTGTTATTTTTAAACAAAAAAAAAAACAAGACATTTAACCACTTGACCACTGGGCACTTAAACCCCCTTAATAACCAGACCAATTTTCAGCTTTCGGTGCTCTCACATTTTGAATGACAATTACTCAGTCATACAACACTGTACCCATATGAATTTTTTGTCCTTTTTTTCACACAAATAGAGCTTTCTTTTGGTGGTATTTAATCACCGTTGGGTTTTTTATTTTTTGCGCTATAAGAGAAAAAAGACTGAAAATTTTGTAAAAAAATGATTTTTTTTTCGTTTCTGTTATAAAATTTTGCAAATTACTATTTTTTCTTCATAAATTTTGGCCAAAATTTATACTGCTACATATCTTTGGTAAAAATAAGTACAAATTGGTGGATATTATTTGGTCTTTGTGAAAGTTATAGAGTCCACAAGCTATGGTGCCAATATCTGAAAATTAATCACACCTGAAGTACTGACGGCCTATCTCATTTCTTGAGACACTAACATGCCAGAAAAGTACAAATACCCCCCAAATGACCCCTTTTTGGAAAGAAGACATTCCAAGGTATTTAGAAAGAGGCATTGTGAGTTTTTTGAAGTTGTCATTTTTCCCCACAAATCTTTGCAAAATCAAGATTTTTTTTTCTCTTTTTTTTTTTCCACAAAATTGTCATATTAGCAGGTTATTTCTCACACACAGCATATGCATTCCACAAATTACACCCCAAAACACATTCTGCTATTCCTCTCGAGTATGGCGATACCACATGTGTGAGACTTTTACACAGCGTGGCCACATAGAGAGGCCCAACATGCAGGGAGCACCTTCAGGCGTTCTGGAGCACCCAGGCCAATTCTGACATTTCTCTCCTACATGTAAAAATCATCATTTATTTGCTAGAAAATGACATAGAACCCCAAAACATTATATATGTTTTTTTAGCAAAGACCTTAGAGAATATAATGGTGGTTGTTGCAACTTTTTATCTAGCACGATATTTGCGCAGCAATTTTTTTAACGCGTTTTTTACAGAAAAAAAATGTTTTGTGCTTAAAAAAAAAAAAACAGTAAAGTTAGCCCAATGTTTTTGCATAATGTGAAAGATGAAGTTACGCCGAGTAAATAGATACCTAACATGTCACCCTTAAAAATTGCACACACTCGTGGAATGGCGCCAAACTTCGCTACTTAAAAAAATCCCCATAGGCGACGCTTTAAATATTTTTACTGGTTACATGATTTTAGTTACAGAGGAGGTCTAGAGGAGGTCTAGGGCCAAAATTATTGCTCTCGCTCTAACGTTCGCAGAGATACCTCACATGTGTGGTTTGAAAACCGTTTTCATATGTGGGCGGGACTTACGTATGCGTTCGCTTCTGTATGCGAGCACACGGGGACAGGGGCGCTTTAAAAAATATATATTTTTTTTTATTGTTCATTTTACTTTATTTATTTTAGTTTGACATGTTTTTCCGCCCCAAAAATTTTTTTGATCACTTTTATACCTATTACAAGGAACGTAAACATCCCTTGTAATAGGAATATGGCATGACAGGTCCTCTTTACAGTGAGATATGAGGTCAATAAGACCCCACATCTCACCTCTAGGCTGGGAAGCCTGAAAAAAAAACAACAATCCTGGCTTTGATCGTAGCGGTGAGTCGGTAGAAGCACCGGAGGGCAGCGGGAGGGGGGGACATCCCCTCTCGCCTCCCGTAAGAATGATCAAGCAGCGGAACAGCCGCTATGATTGTTCTTATGGTGTAGGGAATCGCCGGCTGAAAAAGCTGATATCTGAATGATGCCTGTAGCTGCACCCATCATTCAGATATCCCCGCACAAAGTCAAGGACGTCATATGACGGCCGGCGGGCGGGAAGTGGTTATTGCAGAGTATTGCCGGGCATTGCGGACTATGGCAGGGTATTGCGGAGTATTGCCGGGCATTGCAGGGCATTGCGGAGTATTGCGGACTATGGCAGGGTATTGCGGAGTATGGCAGGGTATTGCACGGGGTATTGCACAGGGTAGTGCAGGGTATTGCAGAGTATTGTGCAGGGTATTGCAGAGTATTGTGCAGGGTATTGCAGAGTATTGTGCAGGGTATTGCAGAGTATTGCACAGGGTATTGCAGAGTATTGCGCAGGGTATTGCAGAGTATTGCGCAGGGTATTGCAGAGTATTGCGCTGGGTATTGCAGAGTATTTTGCAGGGTATTGCGCAGGGTATTGCAGAGTATTGCGCAGGGTATTGCAGAGTATTGTGCAGGGTATTGCAGAGTATTTTGCAGAGTATTGCGCAGGGTATTGCAGAGTATTGCGCAGGGTATTGCAGAGTATTGCGCAGGGTATTGCAGAGTATTGCGCAGGGTATTGCAGAGTATTGCGCAGGGTATTGCAGGGTATTGCGCAGGGTATTGCGCAGGGTATTGCAGAGTATTTTGCAGGGTATTGCAGAGTATTGCGCAGGGTATTGCAGAGTATTGCGCAGGGTATTGCAGAGTATTGCGCAGGGTATTGCGCAGGGTATTGCAGAGTATTGCGCAGGGTATTGCAGAGTATTGCGCAGGGTATTGCAGAGTATTGCGCAGGGTATTGCAGAGTATTGCGCCAGGGTATTGCAGAGTATTGCACCAGGGTATTGCAGAGTATTTTGCAGAGTATTGCGCAGGGTATTTTGCAGAGTATTGGCAGGGTGTATTGCAGAGTATTGGCAGGGTATTGCAGCAGGGATGGCTGAGCAGGGATGGATGGATGGCTGGATCTGTGACTGCCATTGTCACAGATCCAGCCCACAGAGCTGCTGCTGCCATCCGCTCCCTCCCCTCTCCTCTCACACTGTACCGATCGGTACAGAGAGGGGAGGGAGGAACCGGCGTCATCAAATGACGCCGGTCTGTTTACAAGTGATTGCTCCGTCATTTGACGGAGCGATCACGTGGTAAACGGCCGCTATCGGTGGCGATTTACCGCGATTCGTGATCCGCCGGGTCGCCGGGTCCTCTGGACCCGGCGGTCTCGGAGTTTCCCGTGTGCGCGCCCCAGGGGGCGCGCGGGAGCGCGATTCCGGGAGGACGTTATATAACGTCCTCCCAGAGTTAAGCAACCACCCTGTCAACGTTATTTGTCGGCAGGTGGTTGTTAAGTGGTTAATATCACTTTAAATAGAACAGGGCCTAGTACAGAGCTTTGTGTTACACCACTTGTGACTTATCTCTGTTCCGAATGAACCCTATTTACAATCACACGCTGGTATCTATCCTTTGGCCAACTGCAAATCCACTGTGCCACCCAAACTTTAAGCCTTAGCTTGTACAACTTTTTATTAGATCATTATATATGTAGCGGCCTCACCCTCTCTCTCTTCTTTAGTGGTTACTGTGGCTTCGGTCTAGGGGTACCTTGAAGGGGAGAGCGAGGTGCGCCACGTCCCATGTCCTCTAGATTGCAGCATTTAGAGGTGAAGGCCAGCATCTAATTACACCCAGACTGTGTATACGCTCAGAGCCAAGTCTGTTCTGCTGATAACCCCCTTTGCTCCCAGTAATTGGAGTACCACACACTGAAAAGGTCCAACACTTATTTATTCCATAACGGCAAACAAATATTCCTTTGTGAGCAGACAGTTTGAGACCCATAGTACAGTTCAGTATTGGTGGGGAGTAGGTCAAGGCACAATCCTCAAAGAAACTAAACCGCTGAGGTTTCACCAACGGTTGCTAAGCACAGTGGCTGTTAAATTGACTTTTTGGCTTCAGAGTCTCTTCCAGCGACTCTAGTGAACAGGAACTGGAGTTACCTTCGCTACGTTGCAGCCCCTGTCAGGGGGAAGACATCCCCCCAAGAGAGTTACCGGAGGCCCCGCCATCACCGGATTAATGCTGTACCGGGCTATTCGGAAGGGTTACACTCCCCGGCCTCCTCGCCTCAGATACGGGTCCCAACACCTTAGGGCCCCTCGGACTCCTCCACCCTCGCGGAATCCAGTCAAAGTTACTGGGCTCCAGGCCTCGGCCGTAGTACCTCACCCCAGGCTTAAGGTGCCTGGGATGGACTCCATCCCTCGCTCCGGCCAGGTCAAGGGCACCTGGGCCCGGAACTCCGAAATGCCATCACCCAGGCCGAAGGTGCCTGGGTGTGGCCGCGTCCTCCAACTCTGAACCCTGAGGTCAGGGTGTCCGCCCCTTTTATCTCCTCTCCCTTTGCGTCACCGCGGGTTCCCCGCCCCGCTGTACCGGTGCCAGGAAAGGACAAAAAGGAACAGTCTTGCGGTGCAGGTTCAACTCCGACCCAGGGCGGCAACGCCACCTGCAGGCCACAGGGAACCATGCACCACCAGAGTCCTCCAAGAACCACAAAAGGGACTCTCGGATTCCCTGACAATTAGTACATCTGGGTTAAATAACCCAGATGCTCCCCCCCAAATTTAAATACCCGCTACATATAGAACTGTATCAAATGCCTTTCTGAAATCAAGATAGGCTATGTTTACAGCACCACACCACCCTGGTCTAAAACATTTGTTATATAGTAAAAATGATTAGTCTGAAATTATCTGCCTTCAGTAAAGCCATGCTGCTTGGGTTCAGCATGTTGTGTGTTTTTAAGTGATCAATGATCCTTCTTTTCAAGAGTGATTCCATTAACTTGACTACAACCACTGTTAATGGAAATTTTGCACTTTGCCTCAGTGTCAATCCTGTGTCGATTTTCCCTTTAGTCACACAGTGGAAAGGCCTAGCACTGTCGCAGGAAATATTGTCTTCTGATCATTTAATAAATCATTATTTATTTTACTGAAGTTAGTTAGAGTAGTCAGTTTATCAGAAAAAAGAGAATTGGGCCTTATGAATTACAGTAAAACCTTGGTTTGAGAGTAACTTAGTTTGAGAGCATTTTGCAAGACAAGCAAATCTTTTTTTATTTAATTTTGACTTAATATACAAGCGATGTCTTGATATAAGAGTGACGTCATGTCACAACTGAGTATAAAATAGAAGAGAGGCGCCTCTAAGTGTAGCAATATTGTTACATTTAATGAAGGTACAACATTTAGAAACTCACATGGTTGATGATTAAAACAGGCACATCTAAGTATGCAGACCTCCAGGGTAAAGCTGTCCAAGCTGTCCACATAGACCATCCTCTGCACCACCATTGATGTTGTCCCTTCCACGTGCGGTTTAAGCCTCGCTTTCAGAACCCTTTACTGCAGGGTAGTCTTCCCGGTCATGATTGCAGACTGACAGCGGTGAGAGACGGTGGTGAGGAGGACGGTCTATGTCGATCGCTTTACCCCGGATCCCTGCATACTTAGTTGTGCCTCTTTTAATCATCAACCAAGTGAGTTGCTAAATGTTGTACCTTCATTAAATGTAACCATATTGCTACACTTAAGCCTCGTACACACGGCCGGTTTTCCCGATGGGAAAAATGCGAGGAGAGCTTTTGGCCCGAGAATCCCGGCCGTGTGTATGCTCTCTCGCAGTTTTTCTGACGGGAAAACTGCCGAAAACCGCCGGACAAAAAAAGAGAACAGGCTCTCTTTTTTCCCGGCGGTTTTTGGCAGTTTTCCTATGGGAAAAACTGCGATGGAGCGTACACACGGCCGGGATTCCCGACCAAAGCTCCATCGCAGTTTTCCTGTCGGGAAAACCTCTCGTGTGTAGGGGGAAAGACTGACCGAGCAGGTTCTCGGCTTTCCCCTCTGGATTTCCGACGGGAACTTTTCCCGTCGGAAATCCCGCACGTGTGCACTAGGCATAAGAGGCGCCTCTCTTCTCTTTTATACTCTGTAGCTCCTGCTGGATTTTGCTTCTAATCCCCTTGTGGAGGCTTCCATTTATGGATGGACATTTTATGGTTACACAACCTATCACATTGCTATAATCTTTTTATATGGACTATAGACTGAAGGACTTATGAATAAATGGTTGTGGAACGAATCATTTGAGTTTCCATTATTCCTTATGGGAAAATTTGCTTTGATATACAAGTGCTTTGGAATACAAGCATGCTTCCGGAACGAATTATGCTTGCAATCCAAGGTTTTACTGTACTTCCAGTGCCTTTTCAACTTTTTAAGAAAATTACATTTATTCACCTGATAGAAAAGCTATTTGAAGAGGAGACATAATAGCAATGTACAAATGAATCAATGATTACTATAGTGAGGGTAACAAACTGGTAATTGGAGGTCCCTGATGAGGACACGTGGCTACAATTTGAGGTTGGAGGAAAGGAGGTTTAACCTGAAATCAAGTGGCTATGTAAGATGAATGGTACTAACAAAATCAAATCCTACAAACAAAAAAGGATTGTTACACATGAAGCCATGCTCTAAAATCTGCTAAGAGCTAATTAATTAGCAAAATATACAAACAGAATTTCATACAGCATAATATTTTTTCCACTCTATTGTAATTTAGCAGATTGTACAATCTGATAATGTGCCATCATCTGTGGTAATAAGCGTATCAGCCAAAATACGCTCTGCCTTAAATTTGGTGAATTCACAAAACAATTGTAAAAATGTTAACTTCAATTGCGAATTGCATTGGCAGCCCTAAAATTTTCCACTCTCCTATTCGCATTTTGCGAGTGTAAAATGAGGGCTGGCCAGCGTGGACTGCCTGGGACCGGGAGGGCAAGCACTGCTGGCAGGTGGGGTTGAATGGAAGCTCTTCTCCCAGTGATTACCCAGAGGAAGAGAGAAGAGAGAGACGGATTATCAGAGCGCGGAACATCGCTGTAACAGCTTTCATTTCAATTTCCGTGTGTTCCCCACACTCGCTGTCACATACAGCTTAGGTACTTTGATAGACAAAACACCTGTCCAATCCCGGGACATGTGACATATATCAAAGTCCCTGGGCCAGGATGTTCCCCAGCGATCTGATGATCTGTCCGGCAATCCCCTTCCTCTCCTCTCTTCCGCTGCACAGGTAGGCTGCATTAATGGACACAAGTAGGCTGCATTGATGGACACAGGTAGGCTGCATTGGTGGACACAGGAAGGCTGCATTGATGGACACAGGTAGGCTGCATTCATGGACACAGGTAGGCTGCATTGTTGGGCACAGGTAGGCTGCATTGTTGGGCACAGGTAGGCTTCATTAATGGACATAGGTAGGCTGCATTGATGGACACAGGTAGGCTGCATTGGTGGACACAGGAAGGCTGCATTGATGGACACAGGTAGGCTGCATTGATGGACACAGGTAGGCTGCATTGATGGACACAGGTAGGCTGCAATAATTGACACAGGCGAAGCAGAATTGATTGATACAGGTAGGCTGCATTGATGGACAAAGGTAGGCTGCATTGATAGACAAAGGTGAAGCAGAATTTATGGACACAGGTATGATGCATTGATGGACACAGGTAGGCTGCATTGGTGGACCCAGGTAGGCTGCATTGGTGGACCCAGGTAGGCTGCATTGATGGATACAGGTAGGCTGCATTGATGGACACAGGTAGGCTGCATTGATGGACACAGGTAGGCTGCATTGATGGACACAGGTAGGCTGCATTGATGGACACAGGTGAAGCAGCATTGATGGACACAGGTAGGCTGCATTGATGGACACAGGTAGGCTGCATTGATGGACACAGGTGAAGCAGCATTGATGGACACAGGTAGGCTGCATTGATGGGCACAGGTAGGTTGCATTGATGGACAAAGGTGAAGCAGAATTTATGGACACAGGTAGTCTGCATTGTTGGGCACAGGTGAGGCTGCATTGATAGACACAGGTAGGTTGCATTGTTGGACACAGGTGAGGCTACATTAATGGACACAGGTAGGCTGCATTGGTGGACCCAGGTAGGCTGCATTGATGGACACAGGTAGCTTGCGATGATGGACACAGGTAGGCTGCATTGATGGACACTGGTAGGCTGCATTGATGGACACAGGTGAAGCAGCATTGATGGACACAGGTAGGCTGCATTGATGGACACAGGTAGGTTACATTGATGGACAAAGCTGAAGCAGAATTTATGGACACAGGTAGGCTGCATTGATGGACACAGATAGGGTGCATTGGTAGACCCAGGTAGGCTGCATTGATGGACACAGGTAGGCTGCATTGATGGACACAGGTAGGCTGCATTGATGGACACAGGTGAAGCAGCATTGATGGACGCAGGTAGGCTGCATTGATGGACACAGGTAGGTTGCATTGATGGACAAAGGTGAAGCAGAATTTATGGACACAGGTAGGGTGCATTGATGGACACAGGTAGGCTGCATTGGTGGACCCAGGTAGGCTGCATTGATAGACACAGGTAGGCTGCATTTATGGACACAGGTAGGCTGCATTGATGGACACAGGTAGGCTGCATTTATGGACACAGGTTAAGCAGCATTGATGGACACAGGTAGGCTGCATTGATGGACACAGGTAGGTTGCATTGATGGACAAAGGTGAAGCAGAATTTATGGACACAGGTAGGCTGCATTGTAGGTCACAGGTGAGGCTTCATTGATGGACACAGGTAGGTTGCATTGTTGGGCACAGGTGAGGCTGCATTAATGGAGGTAGGCTGCATTGTTGGGCACAGGTGAAGCGGCATTGATGGGCACTGATAAAGGTGTTGTTAATATTAATTTTTATAACTTAATTCTGCATAAAACATTTAAGTGTAATTTCATGAGATAATTTATGAGGGCATGTTTAGGGGTGGAATTAGGGACAGGGTAGGGTAGGGGTTGGGTGGGGCAACTGGTGGCGAGTAATGCCTGAGGCCTGGCTAGTAGCTCAGGACTAGGGATGAGCTTCGTGTTCGAGTCGAACATACGTTCGACTCGAACATCGGCTGTTCGATCGTTCGACGAAGATCGAACGATTTGGGCCGTTCGCGCCAAATTCGAGTGACGCGAACGGCCCACAATGCACTACGCCATCGCAGTGTCATCCAGGCGCTGTGATTGGCCAAGCATGCACTGTGACCCCGCATGCTTGGCCAATCACAGCGCCGGCAGCGAGGAGAGCAATTATTGGCCACAGGCAGGATGCCTGTGGCCAATTATTGCTGAGGGTGTTTAGTACACGCCCCACACTATAAAAGGCTGCCAGCACGGCGGCCTAGTGTAGTGTGTTCCGGAGCAGGGAAAGAGAAACATAGGCAGGGACAGTGACATTTATTTTTTTCTTGCTTAACCTGGATTCCTTTAGTTTAGGGAAAGAGAAGAATAGGTAGGGAGAGTGTCAGTGTGTTTTACTGTGCGAATCCTTGTTTCTAGGGACAGGGAAGGACAGTGAGGGAATTCTCCTTGTGCTATAGTGTGCTTTAAAAAAAAAAAATTCTAGGGACAGAAAACTATAGGTAGGGAGAGTGTCAGTGTGTTTTACTGTGCGAATCCTTGTTTCTAGGGACAGGGAAGGACAGTAAGGGAATTCTCCTTGTGCTATAGTGTGCTTTAAAAAAACATTTTTTCTAGGGACAGAAAACTATAGGTAGGGAGAGTGTCAGTTTCTTTCACTGTGATAATCCTTGTTTCTAGGGACAAAGAAGGAAAGTGAGTGAAATTCTCCTTGTGCTATAGTGTGCTTTAAAAAAACATTTTTTCTAGGGACAGAAAACTATAGGTAGGGAGAGTGTCAGTGTCTTTTACTGTGCGAATCCTTGTTTCTAGGGACAGGGAAGGACAGTGAGGGAATTCTCCTTGTGCTATAGTGTGCTTTAAAAAAAAATTTTTTCTAGGGACAGAAAACTATAGGTAGGGAGAGTGTCAGTGTGTTTTACTGTGCGAATCCTTGTTTCTAGGGACAGGGAAGGACAGTGAGGGAATTCTCCTTGTGCTATAGTGTGCTTTAAAAAAACATTTTTTCTAGGGACAGAAAACTATAGGTAGGGAGAGTGTCAGTGTGTTTTACTGTGCGAATCTTTGTTTCTAGGGACAGGGAAGGACAGTGAGGGAATTCTCCTTGTGCTATAGTGTGCTTTAAAAAAACATTTTTTCTAGGGACAGAAAACTATAGGAAGGAAGAGTGTCAGTTTCTTTCACTGTGATAATCCTTGTTTCTAGGGACAAAGAAGGAAAGTGAGTGAAATTCTCCTTGTGCTATAGTGTGCTTTAAAAAAACATTTTTTCTAGGGACAGAAAACTATAGGTAGGGAGAGTGTCAGTGTCTTTTACTGTGTGAATCCTTGTTTCTAGGGACAGGGAAGGACAGTGAGGGAATTCTCCTTGTGCTATAGTGTGCTTTAAAAAAACTTTTTTTCTAGGGACAGAAAACTATAGGTAGGAAGAGTGTCAGTTTCTTTCACTGTGATAATCCTTGTTTCTAGGGACAAAGAAGGAAACTGAGGGAAATTCTCCTTGTGCTATAGTGTGCTTTAAAAAAACATTTTTTCTAGGGACAGAAAACTATAGGTAGGGAGAGTGTCAGTGTGTTTTACTGTGCGAATCCTTGTTTCTAGGGACAGGGAAGGACAGTGAGGGAATTCTCCTTGTGCTATAGTGTGCTTTAAAAAAACATTTTTTCTAGGGACAGAAAACTATAGGTAGGAAGAGTGTCAGTTTCTTTCACTGTGATAATCCTTGTTTCTAGGGACAAAGAAGGAAAGTGAGTGAAATTCTCCTTGTGCTATAGTGTGCTTTAAAAAAACATTTTTTCTAGGGACAGAAAACTATAGGTAGGGAGAGTGTCAGTGTGTTTTACTGTGCGAATCCTTGTTTCTAGGGACAGGGAAGGACAGTGAGGGAATTCTCCATGTGCTATAGTGTGCTTTAAAAAAACATTTTTTCTAGGGACAGAAAACTATAGGTAGGGAGAGTGTCAGTGTGTTTTACTGTGCGAATCCTTGTTTCTAGGGACAGGGAAGGACAGTGAGGGAATTCTCCTTGTGCTATAGTGTGCTTTAAAAAAACATTTTTTCTAGGGACAGAAAACTATAGGAAGGAAGAGTGTCAGTTTCTTTCACTGTGATAATCCTTGTTTCTAGGGACAAAGAAGGAAAGTGAGTGAAATTCTCCTTGTGCTATAGTGTGCTTTAAAAAAACATTTTTTCTAGGGACAGAAAACTATAGGTAGGGAGAGTGTCAGTGTGTTTTACTGTGCGAATCCTTGTTTCTAGGGACAGGGAAGGACAGTGAGGGAATTCTCCTTGTGCTATAGTGTGCTTTAAAAAAACATTTTTTCTAGGGACAGAAAACTATAGGTAGGGAGAGTGTCAGTGTGTTTTACTGTGCGAATCCTTGTTTCTAGGGACAGGGAAGGACAGTGAGGGAATTCTCCTTGTGCTATAGTGTGCTTTAAAAAAACATTTTTTCTAGGGACAGAAAACTATAGGAAGGAAGAGTGTCAGTTTCTTTCACTGTGATAATCCTTGTTTCTAGGGACAAAGAAGGAAAGTGAGTGAAATTCTCCTTGTGCTATAGTGTGCTTTAAAAAAAAAAATTTCTAGGGACAGAAAACTATAGGTAGGGAGAGTGTCAGTGTCTTTTACTGTGCGAATCCTTTTTTCTAGGGACAGGGAAGGACAGTGAGGGAATTCTCCTTGTGCTATAGTGTGCTTTAAAAAAACATTTTTTCTAGGGACAGAAAACTATAGGTAGGAAGAGTGTCAGTTTCTTTCACTGTGATAATCCTTGTTTCTAGGGACAAAGAAGGAAAGTGAGTGAAATTCTCCTTGTGCTATAGTGTGCTTTAAAAAAACATTTTTTCTAGGGACAGAAACTATAGGTAGGGAGAGTGTCAGTGTCTTTTACTGTGCGAATCCTTGTTTCTAGGGACAGGGAAGGACAGTGAGGGAATTCTCCTTGTGCTATAGTGTGCTTTAAAAAAACATTTTTTCTAGGGACAGAAAACTATAGGTAGGGAGAGTGTCAGTGTGTTTTACTGTGCGAATCCTTGTTTCTAGGGACAGGGAAGGACAGTGAGGGAATTCTCCTTGTGCTATAGTGTGCTTTAAAAAAACATTTTTTCTAGGGACAGAAAACTATAGGAAGGAAGAGTGTCAGTTTCTTTCACTGTGATAATCCTTGTTTCTAGGGACAAAGAAGGAAAGTGAGTGAAATTCTCCTTGTGCTATAGTGTGCTTTAAAAAAACATTTTTTCTAGGGACAGAAAACTATAGGTAGGGAGAGTGTCAGTGTGTTTTACTGTGCGAATCCTTGTTTCTAGGGACAGGGAAGGACAGTGAGGGAATTCTCCTTGTGCTATAGTGTGCTTTAAAAAAACATTTTTTCTAGGGACAGAAAACTATAGGAAGGAAGAGTGTCAGTTTCTTTCACTGTGATAATCCTTGTTTCTAGGGACAAAGAAGGAAAGTGAGTGAAATTCTCCTTGTGCTATAGTGTGCTTTAAAAAAACATTTTTTCTAGGGACAGAAAACTATAGGTAGGGAGAGTGTCAGTGTCTTTTACTGTGTGAATCCTTGTTTCTAGGGACAGGGAAGGACAGTGAGGGAATTCTCCTTGTGCCATAGTGTGCTAAAGCATTCCTCATCAACCATCTTTGAAATCCTTGTTTTTTTGGACAGTCAGGGAAATTGTCGTTGTGCTATTCTGTGCAAAAGCAATCATCCTCAACCATATTTAGAAATCCTTAAGTAAAGGGACAGAGAAGGACACCTGAAGGTAGCCCTTATTGCTTTTTTCCCATCTCCCTGCAGGCCATCTATTAGAATGTCTGGAAGGCAAACAAGGAGAGGCAGACAGTCAGGAGGCAATAAAAGAGGGCAAGCAGGCTCTGTGTCTGGGGGCAACAGTGCTGGTCGTGGACGCGGTGCATTGTCATCAGCACATGGCCATGGGACACGCTTGTCCTTCTTTTCGGCAGCTGGACATGTTGAGCCACATCATGCCGAAGACTTGGTAGAGTGGATGACCAAGCCCTCCTCCTCCTCCTCATCCTCTCTCACCCAGGCTCAGGGTACTGGAAAAGCAGCTGCCAAAGCGTCCTCTTCCCTGGTATCAATGTCAGACTCATCATCAGTCACTCCTTCCCTAGACCCACCATGTCCTCCTCCTAAAGGAGTCCCCCGAACTGTTTGAGCACAGTGTTGGGTACATGCTCCAGGAGGATGCCCAGCGTTTCGAAGGGTCTGATGATGAAACCCAGCTAGAGGAAGGCAGTAGCGTGAGAGCAGACAGAGGGGATGCTCAAGAAGGACACCAATCTGGCAGTCATGTTCCAGCAGCTGCAGCATACTGCCAGATTGGCTCCAGTGATGAGGAGGGAGGTGATGATGAGGTCACTGACTCCACGTGGGTGCCTAATAGGAGAGAGGAGGAGGAGGAGGATGAGGAGGAGGCACATCTCCAACGAGGCAGGATGCCCTTTGGTGGCCAGCGTAAGGGCAGTACACCGACGGAATCACACCGCAGAGCTCCGCCTGTGCAGGGCGCTGCCTCTGCCCGTCATTCAAAAAGTTCTTTGGTGTGGGCCTTTTTTGAGGCTAGTGCATCAGATCGCACAGCTGCTGTTTGCAACATATGTCTCAAGCGTATATCGCGTGGCCAAAACATCAGCCGCTTGGGTACCACATGCCTGACCAGACATATGTTGACCTGCCATGCAGCTCGTTGGCAAGCCTAACTCAAAGACCCACACCAAAGAACAAAGCGGACCTCTCCTTGCACCGCATCAGCTGGGATCTCCAACCCCACTATAACTTCAGTCCTCTCTGAAACATGCACTGAGAGGAATGAAGGTGTAGAATTAGGTGTGTCACAGCCAAGTACTTGCGGCCACTCTGCTAGCAGTACACCGACGTCCGATTCTAGCAGGCAAATTTCCCTGCCCCAGCTGCTGGACCGTCGAAAGAAGTTCACTCCCAGCCATCCACATGCCCAGCGGTTGAATGCTAGCTTGGCTAAATTGCTAGCGCTTCAACTGCTGCCTTTTCAGTTGGTAGACTCGGCCCCCTTTCGTGAGTTTGTGCAATGTGCGGTTCCTCAGTGGCAGGTTCCCAAACGCCACTTTTTCTCACGGAAGGCTATTCCGGCTCTCTACCGGCATGTGGAAGGCAATGTCTTGGCCTCGCTGGACAGGGCGGTCAGCGGTAAGGTGCATATTACCGCTGACTCATGGTCCAGCAGGCATGGACAGGGACGTTACCTTTCTTTCACGGCCCATTGGGTCACTCTTTTGGCAGCTGGGAAGGATGCAGGACAAGGTGCAGTAGTGTTGGAGGTTGTTCCACCGCCACGCCTCCAAAATGCTACTACTGGTTGTGACACACCTCTCTCCTCCACCCCCTCCTCTTCTTCTTCCTCCATGGCCTCTTCCTGTGGTTTGTCCTCGGAACCAGCGGTGCTCCGTAGGCGTTCAAGGGGCTACGCAAGTACGCAGGCAAAAAGATGCCATGCCGTGCTTGCGCTGGTGTGTTTGGGGGACAGAAGCCACACTGGGGCAGAGGTCCTGTCTGCTCTGCAGGGCCAGGCCGAGAGGTGGTTGACGCCACACCAGCTTAAGCCAGGAATGGTGGTTTGCGACAATGGCACCAACCTCCTCTCCGCCCTCCGACAGGGACAACTGACCCATGTGCCCTGTGTGGCTCACGTACTTAACCTGGTGGTGCAGCGGTTCTTGGGCAGGTACCCGGGCTTACAGGATGTCCTGAGGCAGGCCAGGAAAGTCTGTGTGCATTTCCGCAGATCTTATAATGCCAGTACTCGCCTGGCTGAGCTGCAAAAGGAGTTGAACCTGCCCAAGAACCGCCTTATATGTGACATGCCCACCAGGTGGAACTCAACGTTGGCCATGCTGCAGCGGCTGCACACGCAGCAGAGGGCCATCAATGAGTACCTGTGCGACTACGGCACCAGGACAGGGTCAGGGGAGCTTGGTTTTTTTTCTCCACGCCAGTGGGGCATGATCAGGGATGCATGCACTGTCCTGGCACCATTTGAGGAGGCCACGAGGATGGTGAGCAGTGACAGTGCATGCATCAGTGACACTGTACCTCTTGTCCACCTGTTGGAGCACACGCTGCGTGGAATAATGGACAGGGCACTTGAGGCAGAACAGAGGCAGGAAGAGGAGGACTTCCTTGCCTCTCAAGGCCCCCTTTACCCAGACAGTGTTCCTTCTGTCCCACCCATCGCACAGGAAGAGGTGGAGGAGGAGGAGGAGGAGGAGGAGGATTGTGTCAGCATGGAGGTGGAGGCTGGCACTCAGCATCATCAGCAGCAGTCTTTTAGGGATGATTTACAGTCCCAAGAAACCAGTGGACTTGTACGTGGCTGGGAGGAGGTGGCTGCGGATCATGCCGTCCTTAGTGACCCAGAGGACTCCGGAGCGAATGCCTCAGCAAACCTACGCTGCATGGCCTCCCTGATCCTGCAAAGTCTGCGGAAGGATCCTTGTATTCTTCGGATCAAGGAGAGGGACCATTACTGGCTGGCCACTCTCCTTGATCCACGGTACAAGGGTAAGGTTGCGGACCTTATGTTACCGTCGCAGAGGGAGCAGAGGATGAGACAACTCCGGGAGGCCTTGCAGAAAGGTCTGTGCAACGCGTTCCCAGAGACTGGGAGGTTACAAACTCCTGGTCCTGGACAACGAGTTGCTGAGGCTTCGGCCAGTCAAAGAAGGAGCGGTGGGGAAGGTGGCCGTCTGACCGATGCGTTCAGACAATTCTTTAGTCCGCAGCCCCAAAGTATGATCGGTTCCAGCAACCACCGCCAGCGTCTGATAAACATGGTGCAGGAATATCTAGGGGCAAGGTCAGACTTGGACACCTTCCCCACCGAAAATCCTCTGGCTTACTGGGTCTTGAGGATGGATCACTGGCCAGAGCTTGCACAGTATGCAATTGAGCTACTGGCCTGTCCTGCATCCAGCGTTCTTTCGGAACGCACATTCAGTGCTGCTGGAGGATTTGTCACGGATCACAGGGTGCGCCTGTCCACCGACTCGGTTGATCGACTGACTTTCATCAAGATGAACCAGTCTTGGATCACCACCAGCTACCACACACCTGATGCTGATATAACAGACTAATTGATTTTAACATGTCACATCCCTTCAAGACTGATGCTGATGCTGAGTGCCTGTGCTGTTATGTTGACTGGCTATCCTCCTCCTCCGAGTCCTCAATGATACGATTGATGATGATAGCTTGGAAGATCATTTTTGTTTATGGGTGCCGCCACCAGTGGCTAAGGCCCAATTTTTCAGCCCCTGTTTTACAGGGGCGTGTAATTACAATTTTTTTAGCAATAATTTGCCATAGGGCTCATTGCTGTGCTCCAAGTACAGTATCTGTGAGGGGTTGGAGTGTTGTGGCACCAGTGCCTAAGGCCCAATTTTTCAGCCCCTGTTTAACAGGGGCGTGTCATTACAATTTTTGAAGCAATACTTTGCAACAGGGCTCATTGCTGTGCTCCAAGTACAGTATCTGTGAGGGGTTGTAGTGTTGTGCCACCAGTGCCTAAGGCCCAATTTTTCAGCCCCTGTTCAACAGGGGCATGCAATTACAATTCTTGATCTAATAATTCACAGCAGGGCCCATTGCTGCACCCACCAAGAGTAACTCTGAGGGCTTACAGTGTTGTGGCAACGCCACCACCACCACCACCACGAAAGGCCCAATTTTTCAGCCCCTGTTCAAAACGGGCATGTAATTACAATTCTTGATCTAATAATTCACAGCAGGGCCCATTGCTGCACCCACCAAGAGTAACTCTGAGGGCTTACAGTGTTTTGGCAACACCACCACCACCACCACCACCACGAAAGGCCCAATTTTTCAGCCCCTGTTCAACAGGGGCATGCAATTACAATTCTTGATCTAATAATTCACAGCAGGGCCCATTGCTGCACCCACCAAGAGTAACTCTGAGGGCTTACAGTGTTGTGGCAACGCCACCACCACCACCACCACGAAAGGCCCAATTTTTCAGCCCCTGTTCAAAAGGGGCATGTAATTACAATTCTTGATCTAATAATTCACAGCAGGGCCCATTCCTGCACCCACCAAGAGTAACTCTGAGGGCTTACAGTGTTGTGGCAACACCACCACCACCACCACCACCACGAAAGGCCCAATTTTTCAGCCCCTGTTCAAAAGGGGCATGTAATTACAATTCTTGATCTAATAATTCACAGCAGGGCCCATTCCTGCACCCACCAAGAGTAACTCTGAGGGCTTACAGTGTTGTGGCAACACCACCACCACCACCACGAAAGGCCCAATTTTTCAGCCCCTGTTCAACAGGGGCATGCAATTACAATTCTTGATCTAATAATTCACAGCAGGGCCCATTCCTGCACCCACCAAGAGTAACTCTGAGGGCTTACAGTGTTGTGGCAACACCACCACCACCACCACCACCATGAAAGGCCCAATTTTTCAGCCCCTGTTCAACAGGGGCATGCAATTACAATTCTTGATCTAATAATTCACAGCAGGGCCCATTGCTGCACCCACCAAGAGTAACTGTCAGGGCTTACAGTGTTGTGGCACCAGCACCACCATCAAAGGCCCAATTTTTACTACCACTGTTCAACAATTATATGTAATTAAAATTCCTGATATAATAGTTGACAGCAGGGCGTTCCAGCACCAACCAAGAGTAACTGTGAGTGCTTACAGTGTTGTGCCAACACCAACAACTAAGGGGCCTATTTCTGCAGAGTATATACGGCAGGTCCCTACTTTCAAACATCCAACTTACAAACGACTCCTACTTGCAAACGCAAGAAGACAACAGGAAGTGAGAGGAAATCTACCACTAGGAAGGAAAATTCTCTCCTGTAAGAATAAATATGGGAGAAAGGTGTCTCCTCTGTACTGATGCTTTATCAGCAATCCTTGTTTCAAGAAAAACACCACATTTCAAAAACAGTTGTCATTGGGACGGAAAGTGAGGTGAAATGTTCTGAACAGGGGCACAGACAGCAAAACAAATGTTACAGGGGTGATAACCCTTACCTATGTTTTCCAAAAAGTTTAAAAATAGATTTTTGGGCTGGAGCTACACTTCAACAATGTACCTGTTCAAAATTACAAACAGATTCTACATAAGAACAAACCTACAGTCCCTGTCTTGTATGCACCGCCTGTATACGGCTGTTCAGAGTATATAGGGCCTTTTTTATTTTATGTGCGGGGTTCCCCTTAATATCCATACAAGACCCAAAGGGGCTGGTAATGGGCTGGGGTAGGGGGGGGGGGGGTCATGGGGTAGCTATGCCATTTTTCTTAAAGATTTTCATCCATATTACCGGGACCAGACATTACATTAAAGCCGCAAGCAGTTTTAAATGGCTTTTTTTCCCTTTAGAAGTGTCATTTTGTGCAGGGACAGTTCTAAACACGGGAAACACGTGGCACTTCACAGGCATACTTTAGACACCCCCCAGGTACGATATTTAAAGGAATATTTGACTTTTTTTTTTCACTTTATGCATCATTAAAATGACTGCTCCCGAAAAACGACCGTTTTTAAAACTTCTTTTTGCATTGATACATGTCCCCTGGTGCACAACCCGGGTTCCCAAACCCTTTTTAGGACAATAACATGCATAATAGTTGTTATAATTAGCACTTTAGAATTCGAACGTTCGCATCCATTGTATTTAATAGGGTTCTAATGTTCGTACGAACTTTCGGTCCGTTCGCGGGTTCTGGTGCGAACCGAACCCGGGGGTGTGTGGGCTCATCACTACTCAGGACTTGAAATTTTGAGCCCTGCATTGGAGTCAATGAAAAGCAAATTTTGATGTTCATTTGTGGTCTTTTGGAAAGCTGTAAGACAAGCTATTGTCCCCCCAGTGCCATTGTGAAAAATCTAAAGGGCAGGAGCTTTTACATACTACAAAAAGAAAAGTGGTGCAGCTGCCACAGAACTGCAATTTTTTATTATATATATTTTAAACCAGTGTGCAAAGCCTTCTTTGTTAGTGCCCCATGTACTTTATTACCTTAACCACTAAAGGACCGGAAGGATTTGCCCCCTTAATGACCAGGCCATTTTTTGTGATATGGCACTGCGTCACTTTAACTGAGAATTGCCCGGTCGTGCAACGCTGTACCCAAAAAATATATTTATTTTTTTCCCACAAATAGAGCTTTCTTTTGGTGGTATATGATCCTCTCTGCGTTTTTTATTTTTTGCGCTATAAACCAAAAAAGACTGACAATTTTGAAAAAAAAAAGCCAATGTTTTTTTCCTTTTTTGGGGAAGTGTATAGGGGTGATGGCGCTGCCTGTTTAAAGTGAGGTTAAGCCAGTGGGGTGTAAACACTCATACTATACTGGGAGTGTGTGGCATGCTCGGGTTGGTGGTATCCAGGAACTGACCATGCGTGTGTAACCGTTACTGCAAATGTCCACGTCACTTCCGGGCTCGGGGTCAGAGTGGAGGAACTCACGGTCAGTTCCTGGATACCACCAACCCGATACCTAGGAGTGTTCCTGGATACCACCAACCCGATACTTAGGAGTGTAACATATCTATGTTGCACTTTTTTATCTCACGGCAACTGGATCGCGTGCGGCACTGCATGCCTACCGCATGAGAGTTCTTTTGTCCAAGTTTTTTTTGTCTATGTTTTTTAAAAAAAATTATCGAATAAATCACCATTGATATGGGAGCCCACTTCTGATTTTTCCTTAAAAACCTCTGGAGGAGTCGGTGTAAAGATCAGAGGAAGGAGAGAGCTACCTGTTCGTATAGTGGGACCACAGCGGGAGGACAGCTAGCTGCGCGGCCCGGAGACCATCAGAAGACTATCCGGATACCCCCTGAGACGCCCAATACCCCTGCAGGGGTGCAACCATCTGGTGAGTGCAACCACACTCGGGGGGGAGCACCACTGTCACCTTAAATTTCTGTAGGATCCCTTGAGCAGGAACCGCACTAAGTCACCTAGTTAAAAATTAATTTGAACTGCAGCTACTACACCTGTGAATCAGCAGGTGATTGATTGTATTGGGGTAGCCCAATTTGCCCCTCCAGGGCAGTCTGTGAGTTTCGGGGGTTATTCACTTAATGAAACATACCCCTGACCACAGACTTGAACTTACTTTCTGGGACTGCCTGCTGAATTATTGTGTGATTGCACATTTATTTACTATAGCATTTTTCGTTTTTACTGGGTTTTTTTGTGTGTTTATTGTTTATTGCTTATTGATATTTTTCCTATGTGAAAGAGTATTAGTTTGGCTAATTACACAGCTCAATACTGGTCTGACACACCCTATTAGGAACACCTGTTTCACTGTTTCACATATCAGCATCAGCTGAGGGCTGACATAATTTCTCACCTCCACTGAGCCTATCTTTATATGGGTCTATTACTCACAAGGGACACAGGAATACCATAGGATTGGCGTTATCCTTGCTTTCCTGAGGACCTTTTGGATTCCACATGTGATGTGTTTATTTTTTTTTATTGACATTGTTTAAGTTCACTTATACTGATACACTTACAGCATGCCACACACTCCCAGTATAGTATAAGGCCTCATGCCCACTGGCGTTTTTACAGCTGCGTTTTTTGCAGCTTAAAAACGCCTGTCCATGTTATTGTAAATATTTTTTTTTTTTTTTTTTGAAAAAACAAAAACAAAAAAAAAACAAAAACGTCGGAGCTAAAAACGCGACTGCGCGTTAGTGCGCGTTTTTGCGCGTTTTTTGACGCTCGCGTTTTTTTCTGCCTAATTCTGACGCTGAGGAACGCACTGGCCCTGGGTTTTTTTTACAGCTTACAAACGCCTATGCTCTTTACAGCTCAAAAACGCCTAGGTGGTCATGAAGCTATAGACTAACATGGACAGGCGTTTTTAAGCTGTAAAAAACGCTCAAAAACGCGGCTGAAAAAACGCCCGTGGGCATGAGGCCTTAGTGTTTACACCCCACTGGCTTAACCTCACTTTAAACAGGCAGCGCCATCACCCCTATACACTTCCCCAATTTACCAGTCTCCTTTTAGGATACAATCCCAGGGGGGCAGCAGCCTTTCTATTCCTTTTAGCGCGGATATTTTTGCATTTATTTTTTCCTTTTTGCTATAATAAATTACCCCCAAAAAATTAAAAATAAAACAAATTTCTTCCTCAGTTTAGGTCGATATATATTCTTCAACATATTTTTGGTAAAACAAAATCGTAATAAGCATATATTGATTGGTTTGCGTAAAAAAGTTATAGCATCCACAAAATAGGGGATAGATTTATGGCATTTTTATTATTATTATTTTTTTTACTAGTAATGGCGGTGACCAGGGATTTTTATCGGGACTGCGACATTGCGGCGAAGAGATCGGACACTTTTGACACTTTTTTGGGACCATTGACATTTACCGTATATACTCGAGTATAAGCCAAGTTTTTCAGCACATTTTTTTGTGCTGAAAATGCCCCCCTCGTCTTATGTCCAAACTTGGCACACATGTAGCCCTACTCTTCATCTACAAGTGTGCAAAGTTTGTTGTCCAGGAGACCTATGGCCGGGAAGCACCGATTTTTTAAAGCCGGGCACCCCTTCCATAGACTCCCATGTTAAACGTCAGTCTAGTCACACAGCGCAGGAGATCAGGTAGGGAGATTGGGTACAGCGAGGCATGGACACAGTGAGGCATGGGTACATTGACAGTGAGGCATGGTCACAGTGAGGCATGGGCACAATGATGCATGGGCACAGTGAGGCATGGACACAGTGAGGCATGGACACAGTGAGGCATGGGCACAATAAGGCACAGTGAGGCATGGACACAGTGAAACACAGTGAGGCATGCACATGGACACAGTGAGGCAAAGTGAGGCACAGTGAGGCATGCAGATGTACACCCTAGGCTTATACTTGAGTCAATCCGTTTTCCCATTTTTCTGTGGTAAAATTAGGTGCCTCGGCTTATATTCGGGTCGGCTTATACTCGCGTATATACGGTATACAGCGATCAGAGCTAAAAACAGCCACTGATTACTGCATAAATGTCATTGGCAGGGAAGGGGTTAACACTAGGGGGCGATTAAGGGGTAAATGTATGTCCTAGGGAGTTTTTCTAACTGTGGGGGGTGGGACAGCCTCCAGGAGGAGACCAATCTCTGTTCATAAGCAGTATGAACAGTAGATCTGTCTTCTCTCTCCTGACAGAACAGAGATCTCTTTGTTTACCTTGACAGATCTCCGTTCTGGCTCTCTCAGGAGAGATTGAGGGTACCCGGCGGACATCACGGCTGCCAGGCACGTGCATCAGCTCTGTTGTCGTGCCGCAGGGGCGCGCACACCCCTTAGTGCTCTTAAAGCACCCGACGTACAGCTACGGCGATTCGCCCAGTGTAGCCAACCTGTCTCAGTATAACTGTGGTGGCTGGTCCTTAACTGGTTAAAGAGGACCTGTGCTATGGAAACTGTGCCTAAAGAGGCAAGCAAAAGACAAATAAATAATTACCAGCATTGCTTGTGGCTTCCCTGCAGCCAATCTTTTCCAGCCGATCGGATGCTGGTCAGATGCTGGTTTTCCAGCGTACTCATTCTACAGAAGCTGGTCATGAGATTGGCTTCTGTTGGACAGACAACTGTACATATGGGCCAAAAGTCAACCGGTTTCTACTATACTGGCTGATTTTGGCTGATATTTGGCCTTCATGTACCCGGCCTTTTAGAGGCTGCAGCATTAAAATCAAGGGGAAGTAGGGCACATGGGCCACCAGAGAGTTAAGTATAAAAGCTCTAAAATTGAAGAGACCTTTGATCCAGATTTTTTTTTTACCTGACGGGGTTCATATATCTCATATACAGTATATTCTAGGGTTGTCCCGATACCGATACTAGTATCGGTATCGGGACCAATACCAAGCATTTGCGCGAGTACTTGTACTCGCGCAAATGATCCTGATGCTTCACCCGATACTTTTTTTTTTTTGTTTTTGTGGCCGGAGAGGGCGGAAGGAGTCAGTGGCTGGGGAGGGCAGGAGAGAGGGCGGGGGAGTGCGGGCGGAGTCTGGCTGGAGAGGGCGGGAGGAGTCAGTGGCTGGGGAGGGCGGAAGAGGAAAGTGCGGGCGGAGTCTGGCTGAAGAGTGCGGGCACAGTCGGTGGACGGAGTCCGCGGGCGGAGAGCGAGTCCCTCACCTGCAGTTGAACCTGGTAAGCTGGCAGGGGTTCAGGGCGCAGCCGCATCAGGATCGGTGACCGGTGCTGTCACATTCGGTCGCCGTCAGCGGCTGAACGTCCCCACGCCCATCTTGGTACACCCTGCACTCGGCTGCAGTAAGCAGCAGCAGACATCTTGTTACACCCAGCCCGAGCTATATGGGCTGGGTGTAACAAGATGTCTGCTGTTGCTTACTGCAGCCGAGTGCAGGGTGTACCAAGATGGGCGTTGCAGCAGTTTTTTTTTCTTAAATCCTGTGTCATTTCCCCCCCACCCCCTGCAGCATTTCAGTGCCAGCCACCTATCAGTACCCACAAGTGCTACCTATCAGTGGAATCAGTGCCATCTACCAGTGCCACCTATCAGGTGGCACTGGTAGATGCCACTGATTCCACTGATAGGTGGCACTTATGGGCACTGATTGCACTGATAGGTGGCACTTGTGGGCACTGATAGATGGCACTGATTGCACTAATAGTGCAATCAGTGCCATCTATCACTGCCCACAAGTGCCACCTTTCTGTGCCCACAAGTGCCACCTTTCTGTGCCCACAAGTGCCACCTATCAGTGCCCACAAGTGCCACCTATCAGTGCCCACAAGTGCCCACAAGTGCCACCTTTCTGTGCAATCAGTGCCACCTATCACTGCCCACAAGTGCCACTTATCACTGCCCACAAGTGCCATCTATCAGTGCCCCCAAGTGCCACCTATCAGTGCCACCTATCACTGCCCACAAGTGCCACCTATCAGTGCCCATAAGTGCCATCGATCCGTGCCCATAAGTGTCACCTATCAGTCCCCATCTTTCAAACTGTCACATGACATTGAAAAAAAGTATCGGTAATCGGTATCGGCGAGTACTTGAAAAAAAGTATCGGTACTTGTACTCGGTCTTAAAAAAGTGGTATCGGGACAACCCTAGTATATTCAAAGTCAAAGTCAAAATCTGGTAGCTTTACTTCAAAGACTATTTGTCAAGAAAAGAAATAAGAGAAAAAGGAAAACCAAACTGTGAAAACCTTCACAAAAAAAAAAAAAAAATCAGTAAGCAGTTAAACAACTTAGCAAACTAGAATTTATCCATTTTATACAATCAATCACGGTTTTAAATCAGCTTTTCACCGCTTTACATTCTTCCAGCAGTGTTCACTTTAATATGTGTTAATTACATTTGGCATCCTGATGGCACTCGGCACTTTCTAAAGACTCCAGTGCTTGTATAAATCAATGAGAAAACCACTGGGAGATGCTCTAACCACTCTGTTCAGTTCACATGACCTCTGTTTTCTATTGCCCCAGTTTCTGCAAAAGGAACAATTTACATATCCTGCTAATTAAACATTACCGACTATGCATCCTTTTGCATACCTAATATATCCTCTGATTTGTAGATAAAAAGAAGCTAGGGTACACATGCATAATGTTTAATTAGTGGTCTAGAAGATTTTTTTGTTACAGTTTAAACTTGTTGTGGCATTAGAGAAGACCTTTCATTTTAAAGTAACAAAAATTCAGAGCTTATATAATAAAGCAGAACAAAGAGCAATGATGATGCAAACCATACATTAAGCCACAGCAATAAACCAGTCATGGAAGAGTGGAAGAGGACTCCAGTGGCAACCTGTGAAGCTCTGGTGAACTCCATGCCCAAGAGGGTTAAGGCATTGCTGGAAAATAATGGTTGCCACACAAAATATTGACCATTTCGGCCCAATTTGGAAATTTTCACTTAGGGGTGTACTCACTTTTGTTACCAGCGGTTTAGACATTAATGGCTGTGTGTTGAGTTATTTTGAGGGGACAGCAAATTGACACTGTAATACAGGCTGTACACTCACTACTTTACATTGTAGCAAAGTGTCATTTCCTCAGTGTTGTCACATGAAAACATATAATAAAATATTTACAAAAATGTGAGGGGTGTACTCACTTTTGTGAGATACTGTACGTGATCCTGCACAGCGCAGCTGCCCTGTAGAAGTAAATGTGCTATAAGGCGGTCGGCAAGCGGTTAATAAATAAGTACAGGTAAAACCAGTAACGTATCATTGTAATGTTTCATATTTATAAATCTGCAGTTTTAATAAAAAAATACATGGTGATTCTGTCATAAAGGTCCTTGTTCAGATACTTCCTTTTACAGTGTGACAACGTTCTGACTAGGGATGAGCTCGGTGTTCGAGTCGAACATACGTTCGACTCGAACATCGGCTGTTCGATCGTTCGACGAAGATCGAACGATTTGGGCCGTTCGCGCCTAATTCGAGTGACGCGAACGGCCCACAATGCACTACGCCATCGCAGTGTCATCCAGGCGCTGTGATTGGCCAAGCATGCACTGTGACCCCGCATGCTTGGCCAATCACAGCGCCGGCAGCGAGGAGAGCAATGATTGGCCACAGGCAGGATGCCTGTGGCCAATTATTGCTGAGGGTGTTTAGTAGGCTTGTGCAATTCGTTTCGTAACGAATTGAAATTCGTCCGAATTTAGCAACTTTCGGACATTCGGAAGCATTCGAATTTCCGAACAAAGCAATTACGAATAAGACCGAATCCGAAATAAATTATACCGCAAATAGCGAATGCCCGAATGTCTTCGGCATAATTCGTTATGAAAAAGTTACGAATGTACGAATCCATACGAAGCACAATAACACTCACTCTGCTCTGCTCTCTGCTTCTCCCACACCGTGCTGAACTCCCTCTCAAAATGGTGTACAGGGGCGGAGGTTATAGCCGCATGTAAAAAACGAAAGTAAAATACGAGATTTTGAATCCATTCGAAGCACAATAACACTCTGCTCTGCTCTCTGCTTCTCCCTCACTGTGCTGAACCCTCTCAAAATGGTGTACAGGGGCGGAGCCTATAGCCGCATGTAAAAAACGAAAGTAAAATACGAGATTTCGAATCCATTTGAAGCACAATAACACTCACTCTGCTCTCTGCTTCTCCCTCACCGTGCTGAACCCTCTCAAAATGGTGTACAGGGGCAGAGGCTATAGCCGCATGTAAAAAACGAAAGTAAAATACGAGATTTTGAATCGTTACAAATAACCGCAATGTATTTAGAAAAGTACAAATCCATTCGAAGCACATTAGGCATAATAGGCAGCGTCGTTGTGAGAGAGACACGGAAAATTACGAATCAACGAACCCAAAAAAAGTTACGAAAGTAGGAGTTGTGTCCAGAATCAACGAAAAACAACGTACTCTACCGAAAGTACGAACCCAAAAAAAGTTACGAAAGTAGGAGTTGTGTCCAGAATCAACGAAAAACAACGTACTCTACCGAAAGTACGAATTATAAAGCAACAAAAAATTCAACGAAAAATGTCGCTTGCAAAAATACGAATGAGTCCGAACACGAAAAATCCCGTCTAGCAAAATTACGAATGATTACGAATCAACAGGACCGGAAAGAAACGAACCGAAACGGAACGAATTTTTCCGTTGTGCACAAGTCTAGTGTTTAGTACACGCCCCACACTATAAAAGGCCGCCAGCACGGCGGCTTAGTGTAGTGTGTTCCGGAGCAGGGAAAGAGAAGCATAGGCAGGGACAGTGACATTTTTTTTTCGTGCTTAACCTGGATTCCTTTAGTTTAGGGAAAGAGAAGGATAGGTAGGGAGAGTGTCAGTGTGTTTTACTGTGCTAATCCTTGTTTCTAGGGACAGGGAAGGACAGTGAGGGAAATTCTCCTTGTGCTATACTGTGCTAAAGCATTGATCATCAACCATCTTTAAAAAATCTTTTTTTCTAGGGACAGAAAACTATAGGTAGTGTGACAGCAGGAAGGTAAAGTCACCTGGTTGCATCCAGGGGGGTAGATATATTTCTCCCAGATTCAGGCTTTATGCCGACTTATACAACTAGGGAGTTGATGAAGCCCAGCTGAGGCTAGTGGGCTCATGAATGACTCATACCTCTAGGGAGAGTGCTGGGCGTCGTGAGGCAGGGAGTTGATGAGACCAGCTGATGCTTGTCAGCTCATTTAGGCCTCTATAAGAACTCCCAGCTTCATTAGATGTTAGCTCATGCCTGGAACCAGACCTGTGTGGACTGTCTAGGGAGAGTGAACCCCTGTGCGGTGAGGCAAAGCCTGTGTGGCTATTTGTTTGGACTTTTACTAAACCAGGGACTTAGGGACTAGGACAGCACCAGGCTGATCCCAGTTGTTAGTTTAGGAAACCTGCATGTTTAGTCAGAGGTCAAACTGACCAGGATTTATTTTGTTTATGTTTCTTTTTGGCTTTGCTGTGTTTTTGTCACTGTACATAGAGAAATAAACCGCACCTTTTGATTTTGAAAACCACAACCTCCGTCTGCTGGCCCTGTTTTTGTGTGGGGAGCCCAACCAGGGGGTCACACACACCCGCTACCGAGTTAACCCCCTCACAGTAGGGAGAGTGTCAGTGTGTTTTACTGTGCTAATCCTTGTTTCTAGGGACAGGGAAGGACAGTGAGGGAAATTCTCCTTGTGCTATAGTGTGCTAAAGCATTGATCATCAACCATCTTTAAAAAACATTTTTTCTAGGGACAGAAAACTATAGGTAGGGAGAGTGTCAGTTTCTTTCACTGTGCTAATCCTTGTTTCTAGGGACAGGGAAGGACAGTGAGGGAAATTCTCCTTGTGCTATACTGTGCTAAAGCATTGATCATCAACCATCTTTAAAAAAACATTTTTTCTAGGGACATAAAACTATAGGTAGGGAGAGTGTCAGTTTCTTTCACTGTGCTAATCCTTGTTTCTAGGGACAGGGAAGGACAGTGAGGGAAATTCTCCTTGTGCTATACTGTGCTAAAGCATTGATCATCAACCATCTTTAAAAAAACATTTTTTCTAGGGACAGAAAACTATAGGTAGGGAGAGTGTCAGTTTCTTTCACTGTGCTAATCCTTGTTTCTAGGGACAGGGAAGGACAGTGAGGGAAATTCTCCTTGTGCTATACTGTGCTAAAGCATTGATCATCAACCATCTTTAAAAAAACATTTTTTCTAGGGACAGAAAACTATAGGTAGGGAGAGTGTCAGTTTCTTTCACTGTGCTAATCCTTGTTTCTAGGGACAGGGAAGGACAGTGAGGGAAATTCTCCTTGTGCTATACTGTGCTAAAGCTTTGATCATCAACCATCTTTAAAAAAACATTTTTTCTAGGGACAGAAAACTATAGGTAGGGAGAGTGTCAGTTTCTTTCACTGTGCTAATCCTTGTTTCTAGGGACAGGGAAGGACAGTGAGGGAAATTCTCCTTGTGCTATACTGTGCTAAAGCATTGATCATCAACCATCTTTAAAAAAACATTTTTTCTAGGGACAGAAAACTATAGGTAGGGAGAGTGTCAGTTTCTTTCACTGTGCTAATCCTTGTTTCTAGGGACAGGGAAGGACAGTGAGTGAAATTCTCCTTGTGCTATACTGTGCTAAAGCATTGATCATCAACCATCTTTAAAAAAACATTTTTTCTAGGGACAGAAAACTATAGGTAGGGAGAGTGTCAGTTTCTTTCACTGTGCTAATCCTTGTTTCTAGGGACAGGGAAGGACAGTGAGGGAAATTCTCCTTGTGCTATACTGTGCTAAAGCATTGATCATCAACCATCTTTAAAAAAACATTTTTTCTAGGGACAGAAAACTATAGGTAGGGAGAGTGTCAGTTTCTTTCACTGTGCTAATCCTTGTTTCTAGGGACAGGGAAGGACAGTGAGGGAAATTCTCCTTGTGCTATACTGTGCTAAAGCATTGATCATCAACCATCTTTAAAAAAACATTTTTTCTAGGGACAGAAAACTATAGGTAGGGAGAGTGTCAGTTTCTTTCACTGTGCTAATCCTTGTTTCTAGGGACAGGGAAGGACAGTGAGGGAAATTCTCCTTGTGCTATACTGTGCTAAAGCATTGATCATCAACCATCTTTAAAAAAACATTTTTTCTAGGGACAGAAAACTATAGGTAGGGAGAGTGTCAGTTTCTTTCACTGTGCCAATCCTTGTTTCTAGGGACAGGGAAGGACAGTGAGGGAAATTCTCCTTGTGCTATACTGTGCTAAAGCATTGACCATCAACCATCTTTAAAAAAACATTTTTTCTAGGGACAGAAAACTATAGGTAGGGAGAGTGTCAGTTTCTTTCACTGTGCTAATCCTTGTTTCTAGGGACAGGGAAGGACAGTGAGGGAAATTCTCCTTGTGCTATACTGTGCTAAAGCATTAATCATCAACCATCTTTAAAAAAACATTTTTTCTAGGGACAGAAAACTATAGGTAGGGAGAGTGTCAGTTTCTTTCACTGTGCTAATCCTTGTTTCTAGGGACAGGGAAGGACAGTGAGGGAAATTCTCCTTGTGCTATACTGTGCTAAAGCATTGATCATCAACCATCTTTAAAAAAACATTTTTTCTAGGGACAGAAAACTATAGGTAGGGAGAGTGTCAGTTTCTTTCACTGTGCTAATCCTTGTTTCTAGAGACAGGGAAGGACAGTGAGGGAAATTCTCCTTGTGCTATACTGTGCTAAAGCATTCCTCATCAACCATCTTTGAAATCCTTGTTTTTTGGACAGTCAGGGAAATTGTCGTTGTGCTATTCTGTGCGAAAGCAATCATCCTCAACCATATTTAGAAATCCTTAAGTAAAGGGACAGAGAAGGACACCTGAAGGTAGCCCTTATTGCTTTTTTCCCATCTCCCTGCAGGCCATCTATTAGAATGTCTGGAAGGCAAACAAGGAGAGGCAGACAGTCAGGAGGCAATAAAAGAGGGCAAGCAGGCTCTGTGTCTGGGGGCAACAGTGCTGGTCGTGGACGCGGTGCATTGTCATCAGCACATGGCCATGGGACACGCTTGTCCTTCTTTTCGGCAGCTGGACATGTTGAGCCACATCATGCCGAAGACTTGGTAGAGTGGATGACCAAGCCCTCCTCCTCCTCCTCATCCTCTCTCACCCAGGCTCAGGGTACTGGCAAAGCAGCTGCCAAAGCGTCCTCTTCCCTGGTATCAATGTCAGACTCATCATCAGTCACTCCTTCCCTAGACCCACCATGTCCTCCTCCTGAGGAGTCCCCCGAACTGTTTGAGCACAGTGTTGGGTACATGCTCCAGGAGGATGCCCAGCGTTCCGAAGGGTCTGATGATGAAACCCAGCTACAGGAAGGCAGTAGCGTGAGAGCAGACAGAGGGGATGCTCAAGAAGGACACCAATCTGGCAGTCATGTTCCAGCAGCTGCAGCATACTGCCAGATTGGCTCCAGTGATGAGGAGGGAGGGGATGATGAGGTCACTGACTCCACGTGGGTGCCTAATAGGAGAGAGGAGGAGGAGGAGGATGAGGAGGAGGCACATCTCCAACGAGGCAGGATGCCCTTTGGTGGCCAGCGTAAGGGCAGTACACCGACGGAATCACACCGCAGAGCTCCGCCTGTGCAGGGCGCTGCCTCTGCCCGTCATTCAAAAAGTTCTTTGGTGTGGGCCTTTTTTGAGGCTAGTGCATCAGATCACAGAGCTGCTGTTTGCAACATATGTCTCAAGCGTATATCGCGTGGCCAAAACATCAGCCGCTTGGGTACCACATGCCTGACCAGACATATGTTGACCTGCCATGCAGCTCGTTGGCAAGCCTACCTCAAAGACCCACACCAAAGAACAAAGCGGACCTCTCCTTGCACCGCATCAGCTGGGATCTCCAACCCCACTATAACTTCAGTCCTCTCTGAAACATGCACTGAGAGGAATGAAGGTGTAGAATTAGGTGTGTCACAGCCAAGTACTTGCGGCCACTCTGCTAGCAGTACACCGACGTCCGATTCTAGCAGGCAAATTTCCCTGCCCCAGCTGCTGGACCGTCGAAAGAAGTTCACTCCCAGCCATCCACATGCCCAGCTGTTGAATGCTAGCTTGGCTAAATTGCTAGCGCTTCAACTGCTGCCTTTTCAGTTGGTAGACTCGGCCCCCTTCCGTGAGTTTGTGCAATGTGCGGTTCCTCAGTGGCAGGTTCCCAAACGCCACTTTTTCTCACGGAAGGCTATTCCGGCTCTCTACCGGCATGTGGAAAGGCAATGTCTTGGCCTCGCTGGACAGGGCGGTCAGCGGTAAGGTGCATATTACCGCTGACTCATGGTCCAGCAGGCATGGACAGGGACGTTACCTTTCTTTCACGGCCCATTGGGTCACTCTTTTGGCAGCTGGGAAGGATGCAGGACAAGGTGCAGTAGTGTTGGAGGTTGTTCCACCGCCACGCCTCCAAAATGCTACTACTGGTTGTGACACACCTCTCTCCTCCACCCCCTCCTCTTCTTCGTCCTCCATGGCCTCTTCCTGTGCTTTGTCCTCTGAACCAGCGGTGCTCCGTAGCCGTTCAAGGGGCTACGCAAGTACGCAGGCAAAAAGATGCCATGCCGTGCTTGCGCTGGTGTGTTTGGGGGACAGAAGCCACACTGGGGCAGAGGTCCTGTCTGCTCTGCAGGGCCAGGCCGAGAGGTGGTTGACGCCACGCCAGCTTAAGCCAGGAATGGTGGTTTGCGACAATGGCACCAACCTCCTCTCCGCCCTCCGACAGGGACAACTGACCCATGTGCCCTGTGTGGCTCATGTCCTTAACCTGGTGGTGCAGCGGTTCTTGGGCAGGTACCCGGGCTTACAGGATGTCCTGAGGCAGGCCAGGAAAGTCTGTGTGCATTTCCGCAGATCTTATAATGCCAGTGCTCGCCTGGCTGAGCTGCAAAAGGAGTTGAACCTGCCCAAGAACCGCCTTATATGTGACATGCCCACCAGGTGGAACTCAACGTTGGCCATGCTGCAGCGGCTGCACACGCAGCAGAGGGCCATCAATGAGTACCTGTGCGACTACGGCACCAGGACAGGGTCAGGGGAGCTTGGTTTTTTTTCTCCACGCCAGTGGGGCATGATCAGGGATGCATGCACTGTCCTGGCACCATTTGAGGAGGCCACGAGGATGGTGAGCAGTGACAGTGCATGCATCAGTGACACTGTACCTCTTGTCCACCTGTTGGAGCACACGCTGCGTGGAATAATGGACAGGGCACTTGAGGCAGAACAGAGGCAGGAAGAGGAGGACTTCCTTGCCTCTCAAGGCCCCTTTACCCAGACAGTGTTCCTTCTGTCCCACCCATCGGACAGGAAGAGGAGGAGGAGGAGGAGGAGGAGGATTGTGTCAGCATGGAGGTGGAGGCTGGCACTCAGCATCATCAGCAGCAGTCTTTTAGGGATGATTTACAGTCCCAAGAAACCAGTGGACTTGTACGTGGCTGAGAGGAGGTGGCTGCGGATCATGTCGTCCTTAGTGACCCAGAGGACTCCGGACCGAATGCCTCAGCAAACCTACGCTGCATGGCCTCCCTGATCCTGCAAAGTCTGCGGTAGGATACTCGTATTCTTCGGATCAAGGAGAGGGACCATTACTGGCTGGCCACTCTCCTTGATCCACGGTACAAGGGTAAGGTTGCGGACCTTATGTTACCGTCGCAGAGGGAGCAGAGGATGAGACAACTCCGGGAGGCCTTGCAGAAAGGTCTGTGCAACGCGTTCCCAGAGACTGGGAGGTTACAAACTCCTGGTCCTGGACAACGAGTTGCTGAGGCTTCGGCTAGTCAAAGAAGGAGCGGTGGGGAAGGTGGCCGTCTGACCGATGCGTTCAGACAATTCTTTAGTCCGCAGCCCCAAAGTATGATCGGTTCCAGCAACCATCGCCAGCGTCTGATAAACATGGTGCAGGAATATCTAGGGGCAAGGTCAGACTTGGACACCTTCCCCACCGAAAATCCTCTGCCTTACTGGGTCTTGAGGATGGATCACTGGCCAGAGCTTGCACAGTATGCAATTGAGCTACTGGCCTGTCCTGCATCCAGCGTTCTTTCGGAACGCACATTCAGTGCTGCTGGAGGATTTGTCACGGATCACAGGGTGCGCCTGTCCACCGACTCGGTTGATAGACTGACTTTCATCAAGATGAACCAGTCTTGGATCACCACCAGCTACCACACACCTGATGCTGATATAACAGACTAATTGATTTTAACATGTCACATCCCTTCAAGACTGATGCTGATGCTGAGTGCCTGTGCTGTTATGTTGACTGGCTATCCTCCTCCTCCGAGTCCTCAATGATACAATTGATGATGATAGCTTGGAAGATCATTTTTGTTTATGGGTGCCGCCACCAGTGGCTAAGGCCCAATTTTTCAGCCCCTGTTTAACAGGGGCGTGTAATTACAATTTTTGAAGCAATACTTTGCAACAGGGCTCATTGCTGTGCTTCAAGTACAGTATCTGTGAGGGGTTGGAGTGTTGTGCCACCAGTGCCTAAGGCCCAATTTTTCAGCCCCTGTTTAATAGGGGCGTGTCATTACAATTTTTGAAGCAATACTTTGCAACAGGGCTCATTGCTGTGCTCCAAGTACAGTATCTGTGAGGGGTTGGAGTGTTGTGCCACCAGTGCCTAAGGCCCAATTTTTCAGCCCCTGTTTAACAGGGGCGTGTCATTACAATTTTTGAAGCAATACTTTGCAACAGGGCTCATTGCTGTGCTCCAAGTACAGTATCTGTGAGGGGTTGTAGTGTTGTGCCACCAGTGCCTAAGGCCCAATTTTTCAGCCCCTGTTCAACAGGGGCATGTAATTACAATTCTTGATCTAATAATTCACAGCAGGGCCCATTGCTGCACCCACCAAGAGTAACTCTGAGGGCTTACAGTATTGTGGCAACGCCACCACCACCACCACCACGAAAGGCCCAATTTTTCAGCCCCTGTTCAAAAGGGGCATGTAATTACAATTCTTGATCTAATAATTCACAGCAGGGCCCATTCCTGCACCCACCAAGAGTAACTCTGAGGGCTTACAGTGTTGTGGCAACACCACCACCACCACCACGAAAGGCCCAATTTTTCAGCCCCTGTTCAACAGGGGCATGCAATTACAATTCTTGATCTAATAATTCACAGCAGGGCCCATTGCTGCACCCACCAAGAGTAACTGTCAGGGCTTACAGTGTTGTGGCACCAGCACCACCATCAAAGGCCCAATTTTTACTACCACTGTTCAACAATTATATGTAATTACAATTCCTGATATAATAGTTGACAGCAGGGCGTTCCAGCACCAACCAAGAGTAACTGTGAGTGCTTACAGTGTTGTGCCAACACCAACAACTAAGGGGCCTATTTCTGCAGAGTATATACGGCAGGTCCCTACTTTCAAACATCCAACTTACAAACGACTCCTACTTGCAAACGCAAGAAGACAACAGGAAGTGAGAGGAAATCTACCCCTTGGAAGGAAAATTCTCTCCTGTAAGAATTAATATGGGAGAAAGGTGTCTCCTCTGTACTGATGCTTTATCACCAATCCTTGTTTCAAGAAAAACACCACATTTCAAAAACAGTTGTCATTGGGACGGAAAGTGAGGTGAAATGTTCTGAACAGGGGCACAGACAGCAAAACAAATGTTACAGGGGTGATAACCCTTACCTATGTTTTCCAAAAAGTTTAAAAATAGATTTTTGGGCTGGAGCTACACTTAAACAATGTACCTGTTCAAAATTACAAACAGATTCTACATAAGAACAAACCTACAGTCCCTGTCTTGTATGCACCGCCTGTATACGGCTGTTCAGAGTATATAGGGCCTTTTTTATTTTATGTGCGGGGTTCCCCTTAATATCCATACAAGACCCAAAGGGGCTGGTAATGGGCTGGGGTAGGGGGGGGGTCATGGGGTAGCTATGCCATTTTTCTTAAAGATTTTCATCCATATTACCGGGACCAGACATTACATTAAAGCCGCAAGCAGTTTTAAATGGCTTTTTTTTCCTTTAGAAGTGTCATTTTGTGCAGGGACAGTTCTAAACACGGGAAACACGTGGCACTTCACAGGCATACTTTAGACACCCCCCAGGTACGATATTTAAAGGAATATTTGACTTTTTTTTTCTCACTTTATGCATCATTAAAATGACTGCTCCTGAAAAACGTCCGTTTTTAAAACTTCTTTTTGCATTGATACATGTCCCCTGGTGCAGAACCCGGGTTCCCAAACCCTTTTTAGGACAATAACATGCATAATAGTCGTTATAATTAGCACTTTAGAATTCGAATGTTCGCATCCATTGCATTTAATAGGGTTCTAATGTTCGTACGAACTTTCGGTCCGTTCGCGGGTTCTGGTGCGAACTGAACCCGGGGGTGTTCGGCTCATCACTAGTTCTGACTGTGTCTCTGAGTTGTACTTCCCGTTTTCCCCCATCACATGGGCTTCTGAGGGTGGCTACAAGTGAAAGTTTGACACACATCACACAGGCATAGTCCACTGTTGTCACCACCAGGAATCCTGCCCTGATGAATGCCATGTCGCCATCAATAGAGTGCAATGCACTTCATTGCAATAAAAGGAATGAAAAAAAGATAAAAAAAGCATCTTATTAAACAATATCAAACTAAATGTCATTCCATTATGGTTTACATCTATCTAATATTAAAAATACATGAGATATACCATATTTATCGGCATATAACACGCACAGGCATATAACACGCACCCTAACTTTAAGGGGGAAGTTTCAGGGAAAAAACTTTCCACAGCCACCTGCGTATAACACGCAGGCACAGTTTACCCTCTATTTTCAGGGTAAAAATGTGAGTGTTATACGCCAATAAATACAGTAGAAATATTCATGACCAGGCCACTTTTTGCGATACAGCACTGTGTTACTTGACCTGACACTTGCACAGTCATGCCATGCTGTACACAAATAAAATGTATGTACTTTTTTTCCCATAAATAGAGTTTTCTTTTGGTAGTATTTAATAACCTCTGTGCTTTTAATTTTTTGCACTATGAACAAAAAAAGACCAACAATTTTGAAAAAAAACAACAATATTTTTTACTTTCTGCTATAAAACACAACCAATAAAAAATTTTAAAAATCGAATTTCTTCAAAAATGTAGGCCAATATGTATTCTGCTACGTTTTTGGTAGACTAAAAAAATTCCAATAAGTGTATATTGATTGGTTTATGCAAATGTTATAGCGTCTACAAACTATGGGATATATACTGGATTTTGTATTTATTTTTTATACTATGGCGGCGATCAGCGACTTAAAATGGGATTGCAATATAGCGGTGCACAAACGGACACTAACTGACACTTTGAAACTTTGTGGGAACCAGTGACACTAATACAATAATCAGTGCAAAAAATATGCACTGTCACTGTACTAATGACACTAGCTGGGAAGGGGTTAAACATCTAGGGCAATCAAAGGTTTGTGTTTACTATGTGTGCTGCTTTTACCAGGAGAAGAGATGGATTTGAGTCCCTGCTTTGAAAAACACGGAATCCATACCTTCTCTCCTGTCAGAACAGAACTTTGCCTTGTTTACATAGGCAGAGCTCCGTTCTGAGTCTCTACCCAGCAATCTGTAAGCACTGGCAGACATCCAGTGCCCAACACCCTCAGATCGGCTTCTGCTGTGAATAATCACAGCAGAAACGGTGCACCGACACTGCACGCATGGCCCCTGCAGGTGGAAGTGCACAATCACATACAATCACATATTTATACTTGATCTCGCATACAGCTGTAGCCCTGTAGCAGTAAAAGTGCAATAGGACGGTCAGCAGGTGTTTTTTTAACCCCAACATTTCATATTCCTGATATGTGCCTGCTGTACCGTGTACTTGTTTTAAAAAGTATCCTGTTCTCTTTGTATTGTTTCCTTTGTGTGAAATACCTGGTGATCTTGCCAGTTCCTCTGCTTTTCATATGACTGACCACCTTAGGCATGAGAACATATCCACCTCAGCGTGGTCAGCTGCCTGTCCTCCAATGATCAGACTTGTGCTGACATGGCCCCGCCCTCCCACAACACTCTGCTCCCGCACTCATTGGGGAGCTCAGTGTACAGTTGTTTATCCACCCTGACATCTCCAAGCCCCTTATGCAGCTGAGAAAAGAGATTATGTGATCACTTATAAATGTACCGCTCACCCCAAAAGGGACGGCTGATAATATGCTCAGGTTTTCCCAGTTAGTACACAGGCTGCTAGTCACACAAGCACACACAAGCTCAGTCCCACGCACACTGACAATTAAAGTGGTTCTAAAGGCAGAAGTTTTTTTTTTACCTTAATGCATTCTTTGAATTAAGGTAAAAAACCTTATGCATGCAGTTTCCCCACCAGTCCCCTCTTATACTTACCTGAGCCCAATCTCTATCCAGTTATGTGCATGAGAGCAGAAGCTCTCTAGGCTCTCTCCCTACTCATTGGCTCAGACACAGCAGCAGGAGCCAATTACAGCCAGTGAGTAGGGGGGTAGTGGGGCCGAGCCATGCTCTTGGTGTCAATGGAGCAAGCACACACAAGTGCCCCTATAGCAAGCGGCTTGCAATGGAGGAACAAGGTGGGGGGAGGCTGGACTGCCAGTAGGGGACCTGAAAAGAGGAGGATCGGGGCCGCCCTGTGCAAAACTACTGCACAGAGCAGGTAAGTATGACATGTTTGGTATTTTAATTTAAAAAATTAAGTATTTACAATCACTTTAAGGCTCAGTCTAGGGAATGTCTTTTTTAGAGTATATTGCTGAAGAACTTTAACAGGAGAGGGGTTAGGGCTCAGGATACTCGAAAACGACCAGTAACAACAGTAGGAGGACAAACTTCTCTCTCTAATCTTCCAAAAAACTGCTTTTCTGGAGGTAGCAGGGAATGACCAGTATATCTAGGAGTCCCTACTGCAGCAGTCCATATAGACTTAGTTCCCTTTTGGAACTTGCACAACTATCATTCCCCAACAAGGTTTTTACTCACAGTGTCCCAGGAGCTGGCTGCCAACCAGCATCGGCAGGTAGATATTTAGTGAAGGAGATAACAAGCCCCCTCGCCACACCCAGGACTTCAGTGCAATGCCCTCAAGCACATGTAATCCTCAGACAATCTTCTCCAGACCCTCAACCCAGCAGCTGCTGAGGCCCAGATTGCACCTTTTTGTCTCAGTAACTATCTGTCTATCTCCCAGAAGCAACAACCCCTCAGGGGAACTGGAACCCTCCCTTGAGGGCAAGAACAACCTGTTCAGGCCTCCTGCACAATTATAATCTCCCCAATCACCCTGTGAATGCCTCCCTCCAGGGATTGGCTGAGACATGATAAATATTCAACTCATCATTTGCGCCTCCCAGCCCTATGCTCTGGAAACTGCTTTCAGAGGTTGGAAGAAGCAATCAAACAGTTCATGAAACCCTGAGCAGACCTACACACAATCAATACGCTCTATTTACTACATTAGAGCCAAAAACTAAATTTACAATTTACCTAGCAACCTAACCCGAAGAGGGTGCTACATCAAAAAAGAAAAAAAAAAAACAGTATTTATAATGTGTGTGTGAAAATATATATATATATATATATATATATATATGATAGTTCAATTGACTTTAGATATTTAGTAAACAAATTATTCATGATTCAGGGATAAAAAAATTCTGTTCCAGTATTGGAATTAAAGTGCTTTTTCATATTGGAATGAACCAAATGTAAGCCTATGTGATACAAAATTTACTCAGCTGGGCAGCAGAATCTCTGTTTTTTGTATTACATTTTTCTTATTTTATAAAACAAAAAAATATGGAGCGTTTGTCTGTGCCATCCCACCAGGCTGCCTGGAACAAGCAGTAGTTTATGAGTCATGTGACAAATATCGAACACAAAAGCTAAGGAATATAGCAGAAAAAAGAACAGTAACTGAGCAAGTATGGAAACGGGTCAATACAACTGTAATTCATGAACTGACTAATTGATCAAATACTTTTAATTCCAGTAAGACCGACATCAAAATGCATGTTGTTTTCAGAAAAAAGCCTTTATAAATGTTTATCAAATGATAAAAGAAAATAGAGTGTTTCAAGTAAATTTTCATGCAATATGCCTTTTCACGGCTCTGTTTTGTCTTATCAAAAAGATTTACATTCTCCTTGCATATGTCAAATCGTTTCTTCTCTTGATTATGTTAAAGTGTAAATCTCAACACAACCTATTTTTGCAGAAACTAAAGAAAAGCTTGGACAGCCGCACTCCAAAAAATTTGTTGGTTCTTTATTTAAAAAAACAAGGTCACATCAACACATATGACAGCAAAAAACAGCAAGAGGAGCTGACATGTTTCGCACTGCAAATCAGTGCTTAATCATCATCATCTTCTGCATTGTTATATGCAATCGCCTGCACCCACGGCTTTGGATCCAGTGAGCAGATCAAGAGCCACGTCTGAGCGGCAACTTCTTTCTTAGACAACCTATTTTTGGATTTAGATAAAGTGTCAGGAATGGTGTCATTACTGGGCTCACCTGCTGGTGGCACTGTTGCATTAGGCAGCAGTGGGTGTAGTTCTGGTGACCACCAGCGGGTGTCTCCTCACCAAGACTTTCCACCAGCCATCAAGCACACCTGATCTGGGTCTGCTGGACTATATAAACCCGCCCTTAACAAAGCTCAGTGCTCCAGAATTCCTTCTGTAAGCCTGGTCCCTGCCTGAACCTGATCCATTACCTGGTCCTGAACCTGATCCTGATCTGTTTCCTGCCTTGTCCTGGACTCTGATCCTTGTACCCTGTCCCCTGAGACCTGTCCCCTGATACCAGCTTCCCCTTGCTGTCTGCTCCCAGTACCTGGCCTTCTGCTCCCCTTGTCTCTCATCCCTGCCTTGTTCATGTATGTGTGTTCTCTTTTGTACATATTAGTTAGCTAGTTAGATTAGGTTGTTTTTGGGGTTTGTTGTGTTCCTTTGTATTCGTTTCTTGCTTATGGTTTGCTGTGGTTTTGTTTACACGTGTGTCTTTATCTTTAATAAATATATATATTTGTCACTTACTCTGTTCCCAATTCCTTAATGTGCAGCCCAATGATCTGACCACCTGTATTGGATGTCTGTGTATAGCATCATCGTGACAGAATTCTGGAGCCATACAATCAGATCGGCTGCACCTTGGAATTGGGTCTGAGCATTTGTTAAAATTACTGAGATGGAGGTGGACGATATTTTTTATCTTTCGCTCCTGGCAACAGATGACAGAGATTTCTGTTATCAGACACTAAGAGAATATACCAGAGAGCAGTTATTAGAATGCATCCGCATAGCTCACGTTTTTGTGGATCAGGGCAATTTTGTGTTTGAGGATGTACAAGCTTTGATTTGTATCTGTACAGAGTTGGCCCTGTCTGATGCCTCTATTGGAACTGACGATTATAGACCTCCTTTTAATGCAGCTCAAGTAGAATCTTTGGTGTGGCTGTTGGAGGATGACTCAGCCTTTTTCCATGAGCAGTACTCAGCTTGTCCTGAACAGGTGCTTGCAGCATGTATTGATTCAGTGCAGTCTCTGGTCAGACAAGCAGTGTGCAAACCTGATTTTGTGAAATCCTTATTACAGGCCTGGTCAAGTTTGTTGTACTCAGCCCCTGTCAGCTCCCAACCATCCATTTGTATGTCTAGATACCAACCTGCTGGGATGTCTTCCTCTCCTTTTCCCACAATTCCCACTTTTTCTGAACAATGCACCCAGCTAACAATGAAGTATCAGTACCCTGTCTCCTCCTGCTGCACTTACCCTGCCTTCAATCCACCTGCTTCTTCCCTCCTATCCGTAGCCCATCCACAAGAACCTCCTCCAGCCACTGTCCCTGCACCTCTGCCATTTTCTTCCATTTGCCCAATCCCAACCTTTTCATATATTCCCCCCGGTACTTGCAAACCTGCAGTGACTAAGCACAAAAACAAGCGGAAGTACTTTCCAACCCACACAATCTTACCGGTATCCCAACCTGCCTCCACACCCACCAACCTGTTCCAGCCTGAGGTTCCCGTGCCAGCCTTCCAGCCTGAGGTTCCTGTGCCAGCCTTCCAGCCTGAGGACCCTGTACCAGCCTGCCAGCCTGAGGACCCTGTACCAGCCTGCCAGCCTGAGGACCCTGTACCAGCCTGCCAGCCTGAGGACCCTGTACCAGCCTGCCAGCCTGAGGACCCTGTACCAGCCTGCCAGCCTGAGGACCCTGTACCAGCCTGCCAGCCTGAGGACCCTGTACCAGCCTGCCAGCCTGAGGACCCTGTACCAGCCTGCCAGCCTGAGGACCCTGTGCCAGCCTGAAGACCCTGTACCAGCCTGCCAGCCTGAAGACCCTGTACCAGCCTGCCAGCCTGAAGACCCTGTACCAGCCTGCCAGCCTGAAGACCCTGTACCAGCCTGCCAGCCTGAAGACCCTGTACCAGCCTGCCAGCCTGAAGACCCTGTACCAGCCTGCCAGCCTGAAGACCCCGTGCCGCCAGCCTTCCAGCCTGAGGTTCCCGTGCCAGTTTGCCAGCCCGAGGTTTCTGTGCCAGTTTGCCAGCCCGAGGTTTCTGTGCCAGTTTGCCAGCCCGAGGTTTCTGTGCCAGTTTGCCAGCCCGAGGTTTCTGTGCCAGTTTGCCAGCCCGAGGTTCCTGTGCCAGCCTTTCAGCCTGCAGTTCCAGGGCCAGCCTGCCAGCCTGAGGTTCCTGTGCCAGCCTGCCAACTTGAAGTTCCTGTCTTCCGAACAGAAGTCCTGATGACGGTGTCCCAGTCGGAAGATCCGGTGTCCCAGTCAGAAGATTCGGTGCATGAGACCCCGCCTGAAGATCCGGTGCCCGTTTCCTGGCCTGAGGTTATGATGTCCATTTCTCAGTCTGTGGAGCCTACTGCCCAGCCTGACGTGTTCCTGTCTGCTGCCCAGCCTGAGATGACCCCGTCTGCTGCCCAGCCTGAGATGACCCGTCTGCTGCCCAGCCTGAGATGACCCCGTCCGCTGCCCAGCCTGAGATGACCCCGTCCGCTGCCCAGCCTGAGATGACCCCGTCCGCTGCCCAGCCTGAGATGACCCCGTCCGCTGCCCAGCCTGAGATGACCCCGTCCGCTGCCCAGCCTGAGATGACCCCGTCCGCTGCCCAGCCTGAGATGACCCCGTCCGCTGCCCAGCCTGAGATGACCCCGTCTGCTGCCCAGCCTGAGATGACCCCGTCTGCTGCCCAGCCTGAGATGACCCCGTCTGCTGCCCAGCCTGAGATGACCCCGTCTGCTGCCCAGCCTGAGATGACCCCGTCTGCTGCCCAGCCTGAGATGACCCCGTCTGCTGCCCAGCCTGAGATGACCCCGTCTGCTGCCCAGCCTGAGATGATCCCGCCCGCTGCCCAGCCTGAGATGATCCCGCCCGCTGCCCAGCCTGAGATGATCCCGCCCGCTGCCCAGCCTGAGATGATCCCGCCCGCTGCCCAGCCTGAGATGATCCCGCCCGCTGCCCAGCCTGAGATGATCCCGCCCGCTGCCCAGCCTGAGATGATCCCGCCCGCTGCCCAGCCTGAGATGATCCCGCCCGCTGCCCAGCCTGAGATGGTTCCGTCTGCTGTGGTTTTGTTTACACGTGTGTCTTTATCTTTAATAAATATATATATTTGTCACTTACTCTGTTCCCGATTCCTTAATGTGCAGCCCAATGATCTGACCACCTGTATTGGATGTCTGTGTATAGCATCCTCGTGACATAAAGCATGTAAAATATACTGTATAAATATATATAATATTATAATTTAAATAATTATTGCTTTTTTCATAGGTCATAACTTCACATACACTTCTTCAGTCCTCACTTCCATCATCATTTTCTTTAAATTTCTTAACAGAGCTCTGTGGTGCAGTGCTTTGTCGAACCCCAGTGAACAAAAATAGTGAACCTTGAAATCACAGTACACAAAAAAAGTGCACAGAGGTACAAAATAGGCAAACGTCCAAAAAGGAAGGGCCTCTTACCCTGCACCCTGGGACGCAAGGCTCCTGAAGCCAGGTGGACCCTGCTCCTTTGTGACCAACCAAAGCCAATCCACCAAATACTTGGTGAGGGGCTCTCCCAAAGACAGACCCCTATGGATGGGGAGAGGAGGCAAAAGACCCGAAAGGCCACAGAACCTCCCCCGAACAACAGGGCAGGCCCCCATTAACCTGCACTCTCAGTCTCTGTGCAAAAACAAAACAAAGCACACATGCAGTGTAACTGTTCATGAATACATTGTGACAAAACAACAAAGTGCTATGTGCAATACACAGCGGGCCTTTCAGCCAGTATAAAATTGACCTGACTGGCCAAAAGACCCACCCAAGGCTTTATGCAAGAAAAGCATAAAGTGATGTGACCTACTGACAGTGATCAGTGAAACACCATGATGTGGAGCAAGACAAAGTGTCTTTCTGGTCTGAGACCTCCTTGTGCCTCCCAGGACCAGGCCAGAAAAAATGCAGCCCTATTTAGTTCCATCATTTATCTATTTCAACCATCAGAGTCACACAAGTGTCAGTTTGGCTCCTGGCCTTACAGGAGATTGATGGATGTCCCCTGAGCTATCCTTCTTAGGGAGATACTTGCCTGTCTATTGCCAGTCTTACCTCTGCTTTCAACTCATTCTAACTAATGTCCTCACTCATTACATGTTCTAAAGTCATTAAGTACCTCCCCTAGTGATTTATTACAGGTTTGTTTGAGGTCTGTAAGTAGTAGGAACCAGTACTGTATATACTAAATAATTAAAAAAGATATAAAACTTAAACAATTATTATTGCTTCCTTGGTAAAGAGAAAAAAAATGTATTTCCTATATTTTTATTCTATACTCCAACAGAATCTAGTAATTGTGATTCTCTCCCTAATAGCTACTACAATGCTCAGGTTCTATCTTCGTGTTTTTTATTCTTTCTGTGACAAACAAAATTGCTAGGAAACCTTTACTTTGCTATTCCATTGTGTTCATCCGAGAGCCTTTTCAGCATTTTTTTGAAGCAAGACTTCAGACTGAACTATTGATTTTTACAATGTGTGGGAAGGAAGATTCAGAAATAATATTGATTATCTTTCAAAGATTATATACAGTACAGGTGAGCACAGTTTATTTACTTTAATTTGTCCTTGATTTTGCTGAAAGTATCTGTGCTGACTTTGTTTGTTTTCTGCTTTATTAAATTCGAAACTTTTTGCTCTTAGGTTGTGCAAGGTCATAGAAGTTACGGGATGTGTTCTTTTTTGTTTGTGGAATAATTTTAAGTTAGTTTCAGGATACGCTCAAGCTTAAAGGTTATATGACGGATTATGTACATATATTATTATCACTTTTTAATGTCAGCATATTTTTCAGGGCTGTGTGATTGGAAGAAACATTCCCCCAGGATACAGTGGTAGGAGGAAGAGAGGCTAATGCCCCATACACACGATAATTTTTAATGTCATTTTTAAAACTGACGTTTTTCTCGTCATTTTTTTTCTTGTTTCCTCTCAAGCCTGTCTTGCGTACACACCATCATTTTAAAAAATGTTCAAGAAAAGCGCAGTGACGTACACCACGTACGACGGCACTATAAAGGGGCAGTTCCGTTCGAATGGCGCCACCCTTCATGTTAGTAAAGTTTGTTGAGAGACGATTCGCTCTTTTCAGTCTAGTGCTTTTCAGTCCGTTACAGCATGACGAATGTGCTATCTCCATTACGAACGCTAGTTTTACCAGAACGAGCGCTCCCGTCTCATACTTGATTCTGAGCATGCGCATTTTTTTTCACGTCGTTAAAGCATACACACTATCGTTTTTCACGTCGTTAAAAAAAACGACATGAAAAACGACGTGAAAAAAGAGAGCATGTTCGAAATTTTTAATGCCCGTTTTTCACGTCGTTAAAAATGCTCTGGAGCATACACACGATCATTTTTAATGGCCATTTTTTTTAATGGCATTTTTAACGGCATGAAAAATGATCGTGTGTATGGGGCATTAGAGATTGAATGGTACATAATAAAGAAATGTTTTTCTGTATACCAAAATAAAAGAATACACGGACGTCATTTATACTTTACCTTGACCTTTGTGTAGGTGTATTGCTTTACTCTAGGCCTTCTGATAGCACAGTTGGGTATGTGTGCACATCTGGTCTTTTCTTTGTCTCTAATATTTTCATTATAGATAGAAGAGCGACTAAGAAATGTCGATGGCAATGCAATAACACAGTGCATCTAAAATTGTTGGATGTACGTGTATACTTCTAATGATTCATATCCTATAGATGTTAGCTGTCCTGAAAGTAGAGCCTGTGACAAAAATTATTAAGCAGAGGTAATCATAAGTAAAAACTGTGTGTCGGAATGATTTGTCATTTCAGAGGCATACGCTATATGCAAATTTTGACTTTTTCTGTAAAAGTTGATTTTGGGTTCACCCCTCCCATCTTCACAGACCTCCTTTTTGGTCAATGAGATGGCATGTCTAATTAAAAAAACATTGTAACAGGTGTAAGATTTTTAGCTCTTCACACACATTTTGCTGCCTATACTTATAATTAATTTTGAAATGTGTTTTTTGCACTGAAAATAACCTCTGTTTATGTGGTTTTTCTCTATGCTTAGTTTTACATACATATCAGTTCCCATCCAATAATTTGAATTAATTCTTTCAAACTTTATAAAAAGGTAAATCCCCTCTTAGACAAATGTCATGAGAACTCGTTCCCCTATTAGAAAAACTCCCCTCTATTTGGTTTCCAGTGGCAATAAAAATGAAAAATAATTGTTCCTCACTTTTAAGGACAAATAGAGCACTGAAGGTACATGAAATACATACATAATTTGAAAACTCGAAACAAGCTGTTTTCCATATAACTACTTAAATGTGAACTCCAGACAGATATAAAAGATACAAATTATTTCAGCTACATTATCATTTAAGCGGTTGTAAAGTCATTTTTTTTACTTTTACCTGGCTACAGGCAAGCCTATAATAAGGCTTACCTGTAGGTAAAAAAAATATCTCCTAAACCTTTACGGTTTAGGAGATATTCCCCTCACAATATACTGTCTATATAGATAGATAGATATGTATATATCTATATATATATATATATATATATATATATATATATATATATATATATACATATCTATCTATCTATATATATATATACAAACCTCCTACTCTGACACACCAACAATGTATTTAAATGTATTAATATATTTGACATTTAATTATACAAAAAACACCAGTTATATTAAAAGAGGTAGTACAAAGGTCAGTGGTGGAAAGTGTTCTGTTTCTCTATGCATTTTGCAGAATGTATGTCCACTTCTGGACATGAGTAGATGCTATCATTTAAAATTTACAGTTACAATATAGAAAGAATCATGCCTGTGCATTTTACTATTTGCAATATTATGCAAGCTTAATACAACTCATGGTATTAATGCAACATACTGTTTGTTTCAATCAATTAAAAAGTGTCAGAGCTTGGCAGTGCACTTTGGGGTGCATGGCCGGCACATGACCGGGAGCATGCAAATAGAGCTAGTCCACATGACGTTCTATGCACACTAGACTGGAGGGGACTGAACTGATGGGAGATCACTCAGGTTTGTTATTAGAGGAACTTTTTGTACTACTAATAAACTGGTACTTTTCCAGGCTTTCTTTACCTAATCTCAGACAATGGGATTGATTTACTAAAACTAAAGAGTGAAAAATCTGGTGCAGCTTTGCATGGAAGCCAATCAGCTTCTAACTTCAGCTTGTTCATCTAAGCTTTGACAAAAAAAACTGTAAGCTGATTGGTTTCTATGCACAGCTGCACCAGATTTTGCTCTCCAGTTTTAGTAAATCAACCCCAATATTCCAATATTATTTTTTAGAATTGACAATATTAATACACTGACACATGAGGCAGAGTGTATACAATTTTCAAGCAGCGTTTATGTGAGTTTCGGATGGCGTTCAACTGTACGTGTACTATATATATGACATGGAGATGTCTAGCTATATTTAACTTCTAGATGGTTAAATAGTGGATTTTTATTCAGAATGTGGATGTGTAATGTTACTGGGCATTAGACCTATACAATCTTATATTTATGGTCTGATTCTTTATTATCATGGTGGGTTTCCAGTCTACATAGACATATTTGGATGAGAATGGATAGTGTGAAATATGGAGCACTTTTGCTTCTATGCATCTTAAATTCATCTTATCTAGTATTATGGGTGATTGTAAGACTTAGGCCAGCCATACACGGAACAAATTTATTTTCTGCAACCACAGGTTTCAGGAAAGAAATTCCCTTGATTCCCCCATCAACACAGTGTTGATGCACAAATCCCTCCTGTCGGGCCATTGTCTTTTCCTGCCGGGGGCAGGCAAGGGAATTCTCTTCTATATAGCAGCGGCTATATAGAAGAGAATCCGTCAGGTTGGTTGTACCCAAGTTGATCAATCGATCATCTTGGTACATTTAGCCTGCCCATTAGCAGTTCAAATCTCAGCCGGTTCCTGCTGGACTGGACAAGATTCGAACCGTGTATGGCCGGCCTACCTGTATACGTCTTTGTGTTTTTTTACAATAATAAACAACAGTTCTTCTTGATATGCCTTTTGTGATCCCCTTTCTTGCAACTGGATGTCCATGAATGTACAAGACTGAGCTTTTTAATTTAATGGAACACATGTTGCGTTACTACTATGTAAATTGCATTAGGCTTTGATTATATTGTAAATTGTACAATGCACAAGCATATTTATGTACATATTTAACTGTATATTTGTATAATCTTAGATAATAGAAGCGGACACGGGTTTCCTGAAATACAAAGAGAAATTAAGCTCTATCCACCTCTAAACTTTGGATACAACAGGAGTTATTTGTATAACTGAAAGTCAAATATATTAATTATCAGAAGTACATGATTGTTGGGTCAGTGAATAAAGTCTATTTATATGCAGCAGAAGGACTATAAAGGATGTTTTTTTTCTCTCTTTTATGGTATTTTAATGAAATATAAATAAATATTGTGATTTTTAACAAAATGTGTTCTCAACTCAGTTTAGCACCAAAAAAGTTCAGGCGTATTATTTAAAAAAAATGTATGTTTAAAGGATAGGTGCACCCGAACACTAAAATCTCTGCATCTAAAGACATCAACAAGCTAACACTAACCTATCTAGCCCTGTAAAGAAGAAATTAGTATACATACCTTTTTTGAAGCGGATCCGACCCGACCCCACGTTGAGTTGTCAGCTGCGGCTTTGCTGTGGAGGCAGGTGCAGAGGACACAGCGGACAACAAAAGCTGCATAGTAAGTCTATGGGTGACATCTCTCCCCATTAATTACACAGCTGTTGTCAGCTGTGTCCTCTGCAGAGCTTCCACCGCTGGAGATCGGACCGGAGCGGCTTCAAAAAAGGTATGTATACTGATTTCTTCTTTACAGGGCTAGATAGGTTAGTGTTAGTGTTAGATCGTGGATGTCTGTAGATGTAGCGGTTTTAGTGTTAGACTCCATTCACACAGGGGCAACACGACTTCCAGCACGACTTTGGGAGGCAACTTGGACACGACTTGAGTATGAATCACAGCGCGACCTGGAGCTACTTACAAAGCAACTTCAAGTTGCCTCCAGGGCAGGAGACATTCCAGTGGCCAATCAAACAAGAATCAGCTCTGTGGGAGGGAGGGGGGAGGGAGAGGTTTTCCTGAGAAATGTATGTTCTATTCCTGGAAAGTTGCTCCTGTTAAGACAGGGGATCCGACTTCTGAGCGACTTCCATTGAAATCAATGGGTACAGGTCACCTAGCAGTTGCCTAGAAGTCGGATTGAAGTAGTACAGGGACCTTTTTTGAATTCGGAGCGACTGCAGTAGTGTGCATTAAGACGGCTCCATTCACTTACATTGATTTTCTCATGCAGCGCGACTTGAGGCGACTAGGGGCGACCTGGGGCGACTTGAGGTTGGATCCAAAGTTGCCCCTGTGTGAATGGACTCTTAGGGTGGACAGGAGCAATTTTTATGATGTTGTTACTTTCTTGACCTGCAGGAACGACACATACACTATTTTGGAAATCCTTATACAACAGCACCCAGACTGGAAATGGGGGGGGGGGGTGGCAGGACTGGGAGCCAATCAGAAATGCAGCATGGAAATGTGCTGACTAGGAACATAATGATAGGAGGGGAAGGCAGAGTGAGGATTAAATGGTCTCATCAGTTTCCTGCTGCTCTGTCTACGGCCTACTACTGTAAAAGACAAAATAATGTCATCCTCCTGCCTGTGCTGTCTTTAGGGTTTTTGTAAATCTAAGGATTGAATGGACAGAAAAAGAAAACAGTTCCTGTAAATGTATTTCATCTGGGTATTTGTCCGGTGTTTAGATTTAAATCATTAAATGTAACTTGTTACTGAGATAAAAATATTGCAAAATTATGTGGCTTTCCCTGAAATCTAGTTAGTGGCTCAATTAAAAGAAGCGATTGTGAAGTATTCCTAATGTATGTACTATGTGTATTTACTTATTTTTAGTGCCAAACAGCATAGGGAATGCCCTGCAGAATACATGAAATTCTGGGAGGAACAGCAAGATACCACACATAATTATTTCCAAGGATCCTTGAATTTAATTAAGAATTCCAAGGAAATCCTCTATACTGTCATGGCTGGGGGATGATGAAAGCTATTTTATTTAGCCTTAGAGAACTGTATTCATGAAGAGAAAAATATAAATTAGTCTCCAGGGTGCCAGATGGCTACAGGACTTGTGATGTTGATGTCTAATTTGGGATTTTTACCCCAGCTTTCTCCACAGTCTTCAATTGCTCAAAACATCATTTTTAAGAAACTGTCTGCTTAGTTCTTTTGTCTAAAGGCAAAATCACACCAGGGCATATGTAAAAATGATATTACTACAACTGCTATGTGCCACTTATATCACAGTTCAGACTACTATTCAGGAAAGCAAAGTATCATCAAACGAGGCAACTGTACTAAAGCTGACCATGCATGTATCGATTTTGCATTGATTTTTTTTAGACTGGTTCGGGCGTTATAAAAGTATTTGGAAGCAATTTCTTTCAGTATGCCACACGTGTTTTTATTTAATTCAATCATAACTGTCCACAAGAGGAAGAGCTAATGGGAAAAGCTATGTTAAACTAAAGTTTACTTAAAGTAGAACTATAGGCATAATGTTCTCTTTAAATTTGGATAGAATAAGGGAAGGTTATAACTCCTGTAAAGGCTTATTTTTGCCCTCTTTGTCCCATTGGCGAGATTGATCTTCACTTTCGGTTCCATAACCAAACAGGAAATTAAAAGGAATTCCTTGGGGACCCCCAGGTCACCAGAACTAGTGTCCCCATTGGAAGATTCCCCCTCTATTACTTTTCTGGAGACAACCCAAAATTTGGGATTTTATTTTACTTTCATTTTCAATGATAATGGTAAACAGGATAAATAGAGAGGGTGAATCTCCTCAACGGGGGCACAGATAGCAAAATAAATTGACAGGTGTTCTAATCCATCCCCCCTCTATCCAAAATGTAAAAAAAGTTTTGCCTTTAGTTATACTTTAAATCATTATAGCCATCTATTAGGATGGGATGGACGAAACCAAGTTTTTATTTCCCCAAATTTAGTGACTACCTGAAGATTTCAAAATTGTGACGAAAGTGCGTGGTGCGATTAAGGTGTTTTGTTTTTTTTTTCAAACCCAACTTTGAGCAAATAAAATGTTATCCCTTCCAGTAGAGCTGTGCCCACACTGCAAGCGTCAATTGCTCATTTTGTCCTTGGGAAGAGGAGAAATGGTTTTACTTAAGTGATACTCGGCTCCCCTAGCAAGCAGCGCTTCCCCACATTCCAGTGGTGGACTATCCCTCAGCACCTCAGCAGGGCTATGAACTCCTGATGATGTTAGGACCATAGACCAGAGGAACATGGGGGGGGAGATACTGTGGGCACCTGGTCTTGGGCCCCTCATTAGCCTCGGTAAAACAACTACAAAAAAACATTTACAACAAATATCTCTCAAATACACAAAACAGGAAAAAAATAAAGCAAAACAAAATATAAAGAACACTAAATTATAAAAACTGAACAATGCTAAATACAGTAAAACCTTGGTTTGCAAGCATAATTTGTTCCAGAAACATGCTTGTAATCCAAAGCACTTGTATATCAAAGCATTTTTTTTTACAGGGTATAAAAGAGAAGATATGAACCTCTAAGTCTAGGTTCACACTGGTGCGATTTGACATGCGATTTGACATGTCAAATCGCATGTCAAATCAGCGAAATTTGACGCAAATTGCGGGCAATGGCACCATCCTAATCGGTGCGACGCCGCAAATGCGGCGCTGCACCGATTACAAAAGGTAGTTTCTGTACTACTTTTTGCGATTTCAGCCGCGATTTACATTGACATCTGTTTCAGATGTCTTTGAAATCGCGGCTGAAATCGGGACTGCCAGCGGGAGTGAAATCGTGCGAGTTCAGCTAAACTCACAGGCTTCACTCCCGCAGCCCCAGTGTGAACGTAGGCTAAGTGTAGCAATAAGTTGCTAAATGTTGTACCTTCATTAAATGTAACCATATTGCTACACTTAGAGGCTCCTCTCTTCTTTTTTATACTCAGTTGTGACGTGACACTACTCTTATATCAAGACATCGCTTGTATATCAAGGCAAAATTTATTAAAACATTTTGCTTGTCTTGCAAAACGCTCTCAAACCAAGTTACTCTCAAACCAAGGTTTTACTGTACAGCTTTTCCCTCACTCAAAAAAACCCCCAGAAAAATGTAAAAAAAATCTATACTTGTTAAATTTTAATATTAAGTTAAGATTTATTTCAGATTTTTCTAAAATTATCTAGTAGCTCTTTTTCCGAGTATAACCAAATATAACAAATTGGTATATACAATTATGTGAAACAGTAATTACACCCCCAGAAATTGCTGACTGTTTCAACATATTTTAACAGGAAAAAAATTAGACAGACAGAACTCAAACAGTGCCTACATATAAAGGCAATGTACTTGGATAAGAACACAAGAAAAATTTGCCTTTTTTTATCCATTCAATCAACAAGTTTAGCCATAGATGTATTGGTGTACTGTGAAAAAATACTGAAACCCTTGGCTTCAAAGGCTGGTATTGCCCCTGTAGCAGAAATTACGTCCTGTAGGCATTTTCCATAACTGCCCACCAGCTTCTAATATGGGAATAGTGTAAAAAAAACATAGAAAACGAGAAAAAGGGGGGTTTTGTGCTTCATTCAATTCGCCCCAAAACATCAATGATGTCCTTAAATGTTTGCTCCATAACATTCATCCTTTTCTTCATTCTGTCCAGTTCACTACTACACTCCATCACTTGCTGGATGATTCTTTGGGCACTATTACTAGAGAAACAAGGACTTTCTTCAACAACAACATTTTCATCCCCTGTTGTGGTGACAAGTTCCACCACGTCATCCACTTCTCCTTCCTCCACTTCTCCTTCTTTTTTTTTTATTTATTCTTTATTGGAAATGAATAGAAAAATACAGCACACACCCACATTGGTGTAATAAAACTTAGTACAAAAATATACATACATTTTTCCTAACTTCCCCTTTTACCCATTTCCAATATCCCCCCCTCCCCACTCCCTTACCCACCCCCTCCCCCCCCCCCCCATTCTCCCTACCTCCCTCCCTCCTCCCACCCTGATCTGTCATCTTTCTCTCTCAATCTACTTTATTCCCTTTCTTTTTCTGTCATTCCTTGCACATATTTATCTGATAGTTTAAAAACTCTCCATTTTTCCCATGTTGCTCTAAATTTTTTTCACTTTTACAATCAAGCCAAAATTTGAAGATGCACACAGTGTGTCGGCATGTGTTTTTTGAAAAATAAGAGAAAAAAGAAAAAGAAAAAAAGAAAAGAAAAAAATAAAGAAAAAAAATAAAATAATAATATGGGAATAGTGAAACCCCTTCTCCATGTAAAATGTCTTTAGATGCACGTTTGTGTATTTCCTTGTATGAATTGCCTTTTTCAAACCCCCCACAACATTTCAATATGATTCGGATAGGGACAGTTCATTTCTTTTCAGCCATTGCAATGGAGTGGATTTGAGTGGATTTTCAAATGTGCTTAGGATTATATTTGTGTTGAAAGATCAATTTTGGGTTCAACTTTTTGACAGATAGCCCCACATTCTTATCTTGCACAGTTTGATGAAGTGACAGTAAATGGCAACTTTATTCACTCAGGCTGTAGGAAACAACAAACAGGAATATCTTTTTTTTTATTTATTTATTGAAAAAAGGTTTATTAAAGTAAGTGGGTTATTTGTGGGTGGGACCCTGTCTGGGTCTATTTGTATTATATTTTCCCAGTTATAAAACGTATAGGTGGTCCCACGCTTATGGCTGTTAGTACTGTGTTAGTACTGCTGGCAATGAACTGCTGCCCCTACTGGTACAACCACCTAAGTGGAGTATAAAGTGCAAATAAAAAATCTAAAGTTAGGTATAGCACTGTTCTCATGTTGTAACTCCTACGTGAGTTGAGGATCTGTCAGTGCGACTCACTCTCCACTAGTGATGAGCCGAACACCCCCGGGTTCGGTTCGCACCAGAACCCGCGAACAGACCGAAAGTTCGTACGAACAATAGAACCCTATTAAATACAATGGATGCGAACGTTCGAATTCTAAAGTGCTAATTATAACAACTATTATGCATGTTATTGTCCTAAAAAGGGTTTGGGAACCCGGGTTCTGCACCAGGGGACATGTATCAATGCAAAAAGAAGTTTTAAAAACGGTCGTTTTTCGGGAGCAGTCATTTTAATGATGCATAAAGTGAGAAAAAAAAAGTCAAATATTCCTTTAAATATCGTACCTGGGGGGTGTCTAAAGTATGCCTGTGAAGTGCCACGTGTTTCCCGTGTTTAGAACTGTCCCTGCACAAAATGACACTTCTAAAGGAAAAAAAAGCCATTTAAAACTGCTTGCGGCTTTAATGTAATGTCTGGTCCCGGTAATATGGATGAAATTCTTTAAGAAAAATGGCATAGCTACCCCATGACCCCCCCCCTACCCCAGCCCATTACCAGCCCCTTTGGGTCTTGTATGGATATTAAGGGGAACCCCGCACATAAAATAAAAAAGGCCCTATATACTCTGAACAGCCGTATACAGGCGGTGCATACAAGACAGGGACTGTAGGTTTGTTCTTATGTAGAATCTGTTTGTAATTTTGAACAGGTACATTGTTGAAGTGTAGCTCCAGCCCAAAAATCTATTTTAAACTTTTTGGAAAACATAGGTAAGGGTTATCACCCCTGTAACATTTGTTTTGCTGTCTGTGCCCCTGTTCAGAACATTTCACCTCACTTTCCGTCCCAATGACAACTGTTTTTGAAATGTGGTGTTTTTCTTGAAACAAGGATTGCTGATAAAGCATCAGTACAGAGGAGACACCTTTCTCCCATATTTATTCTTACAGGAGAGAATTTTCCTTCCTAGTGGTAGATTTCCTCTCACTTCCTGTTGTCTTCTTGCGTTTGCAAGTAGGAGTCGTTTGTAAGTTGGATGTTTGAAAGTAGGGACCTGCCGTATATACTCTGCAGAAATAGGCCCCTTAGTTGTTGGTGTTGGCACAACACTGTAAGCACTCACAGTTACTCTTGGTTGGTGCTGGAACGCCCTGCTGTCAACTATTATATCAGGAATTTTAATTACATATAATTGTTGAACAGTGGTAGTAAAAATTGGGCCTTTGATGGTGGTGCTGGTGCCACAACACTGTAAGCCCTGACAGTTACTCTTGGTGGGTGCAGCAATGGGCCCTGCTGTGAATTATTAGATCAAGAATTGTAATTGCATGCCCCTGTTGAACAGGGGCTGAAAAATTGGGCCTTTCGTGGTGGTGGTGGTGGTGGTGGTGTTGCCACAACACTGTAAGCCCTCAGAGTTACTCTTGGTGGGTGCAGGAATGGGCCCTGCTGTGAATTATTAGATCAAGAATTGTAATTACATGCCCCTTTTGAACAGGGGCTGAAAAATTGGGCCTTTCGTGGTGGTGGTGGTGGTGGCGTTGCCACAACACTGTAAGCCCTCAGAGTTACTCTTGGTGGGTGCAGCAATGGGCCCTGCTGTGAATTATTAGATCAAGAATTGTAATTACATGCCCCTTTTGAACAGGGGCTGAAAAATTGGGCCTTTCGTGGTGGTGGTGGTGGTGGCGTTGCCACAACACTGTAAGCCCTCAGAGTTACTCTTGGTGGGTGCAGCAATGGGCCCTGCTGTGAATTATTAGATCAAGAATTGTAATTACATGCCCCTTTTGAACAGGGGCTGAAAAATTGGGCCTTTCGTGGTGGTGGTGGCGTTGCCACAACACTGTAAGCCCTCAGAGTTACTCTTGGTGGGTGCAGGAATGGGCCCTGCTGTGAATTATTAGATCAAGAATTGTAATTACATGCCCCTTTTGAACAGGGGCTGAAAAATTGGGCCTTTCGTGGTGGTGGTGGTGGTGGCGTTGCCACAACACTGTAAGCCCTCAGAGTTACTCTTGGTGGGTGCAGCAATGGGCCCTGCTGTGAATTATTAGATCAAGAATTGTAATTGCATGCCCCTGTTGAACAGGGGCTGAAAAATTGGGCCTTAGGCACTGGTGGCACAACACTACAACCCCTCACAGATACTGTACTTGGAGCACAGCAATGAGCCCTGTCGCAAAGTATTGCTTCAAAAATTGTAATGACACGCCCCTGTTAAACAGGGGCTGAAAAATTGGGCCTTAGGCACTGGTGCCACAACACTCCAACCCCTCACAGATACTGTACTTGGAGCACAGCAATGAGCCCTATGGCAAATTATTGCTAAAAAAATTGTAATTACACGCCCCTGTAAAACAGGGGCTGAAAAATTGGGCCTTAGCCACTGGTGGCGGCACCCATAAACAAAAATGATCTTCCAAGCTATCATCATCAATCGTATCATTGAGGACTCGGAGGAGGAGGATAGCCAGTCAACATAACAGCACAGGCACTCAGCATCAGCATCAGTCTTGAAGGGATGTGACATGTTAAAATCAATTAGTCTGTTATATCAGCATCAGGTGTGTGGTAGCTGGTGGTGATCCAAGACTGGTTCATCTTGATGAAAGTCAGTCGATCAACCGAGTCGGTGGACAGGCGCACCCTGTGATCCGTGACAAATCCTCCAGCAGCACTGAATGTGCGTTCCGAAAGAACGCTGGATGCAGGACAGGCCAGTAGCTCAATTGCATACTGTGCAAGCTCTGGCCAGTGATCCATCCTCAAGACCCAGTAAGCCAGAGGATTTTCGGTGGGGAAGGTGTCCAAGTCTGACCTTGCCCCTAGATATTCCTGCACCATGTTTATCAGACGCTGGCGATGGTTGCTGGAACCGATCATACTTTGGGGCTGCGGACTAAAGAATTGTCTGAACGCATCGGTCAGACGGCCACCTTCCCCACCGCTCCTTCTTTGACTGGCCGAAGCCTCAGCAACTCCTTGTCCAGGACCAGGAGTTTGTAACCTCCCAGTCTCTGGGAACGCGTTGCACAGACCTTTCTGCAAGGCCTCCCGGAGTTGTCTCATCCTCTGCTCCCTCTGCGACGGTAACATAAGGTCCGCAACCTTACCCTTGTACCGTGGATCAAGGAGAGTGGCCAGCCAGTAATGGTCCCTCTCCTTGATCCGAAGAATACGAGGATCCTTCCGCAGACTTTGCAGGATCAGGGAGGCCATGCAGCGTAGGTTTGCTGAGGCATTCGCTCCGGAGTCCTCTGGGTCACTAAGGACGACATGATCCGCAGCCACCTCCTCCCAGCCACGTACAAGTCCACTGGTTTCTTGGGACTGTAAATCATCCCTAAAAGACTGCTGCTGATGATGCTGAGTGCCAGCCTCCACCTCCATGCTGACACAATCCTCCTCCTCCTCCTCCTCCTCTTCCTGTGCGATGGGTGGGACAGAAGGAACACTGTCTGGGTAAAGGGGGCCTTGAGAGGCAAGGAAGTCCTCCTCTTCCTGCCTCTGTTCTGCCTCAAGTGCCCTGTCCATTATTCCACGCAGCGTGTGCTCCAACAGGTGGACAAGAGGTACAGTGTCACTGATGCATGCACTGTCACTGCTCACCATCCTCGTGGCCTCCTCAAATGGTGCCAGGACAGTGCATGCATCCCTGATCATGCCCCACTGGCGTGGAGAAAAAAAAACAAGGTCCCCTGACCCTGTCCTGGTGCCGTAGTCGCACAGGTACTCATTGATGGCCCTCTGCTGCGTGTGCAGCCGCTGCAGCATGGCCAACGTTGAGTTCCACCTGGTGGGCATGTCACATATAAGGCGGTTCTTGGGCAGGTTCAACTCCTTTTGCAGCTCAGCCAGGCGAGCACTGGCATTATAAGATCTGCGGAAATGCACACAGACTTTCCTGGCCTGCCTCAGGACATCCTGTAAGCCCGGGTACCTGCCCAAGAACCGCTGCACCACCAGGTTAAGGACGTGAGCCACACAGGGCACATGGGTCAGTTGTCCCTGTCGGAGGGCGGAGAGGAGGTTGGTGCCATTGTCGCAAACCACCATTCCTGGCTTAAGCTGGCGTGGCGTCAACCACCTCTTGGCCTGGCCCTGCAGAGCAGACAGGACCTCTGCCCCAGTGTGGCTTCTGTCCCCCAAACACACCAGCGCAAGCACGGCATGGCATCTTTTTGCCTGCGTACTTGCGTAGCCCCGTGAACGGCTACGGAGCACCGCTGGTTCATAGGACAAACCACAGGAAGAGGCCATGGAGAAAGAAGAAGAGGAGGGGGTGGAGGAGAGAGGTGTGTCACAACCAGTAGTAGCATTTTGGAGGCGTGGCGGTGGAACAACCTCCAACACTACTGCACCTTGTCCTGCATCCTTCCCAGCTGCCAAAAGAGTGACCCAATGGGCCGTGAAAGAAAGGTAACGTCCCTGTCCATGCCTGCTGGACCATGAGTCAGCGGTAATATGCACCTTACCGCTGACCGCCCTGTCCAGCGAGGCCAAGACATTGCCTTCCACATGCCGGTAGAGAGCCGGAATAGCCTTCCGTGAGAAAAAGTGGCGTTTGGGAACCTGCACATTGCACAAACTCACGGAAGGGGGCCGAGTCTACCAACTGAAAAGGCAGCAGTTGAAGCGCTAGCAATTTAGCCAAGCTAGCATTCAACCGCTGGGCATGTGGATGGCTGGGAGTGAACTTCTTTCGACGGTCCAGCAGCTGGGGCAGGGAAATTTGCCTGCTAGAATCGGACGTCGGTGTACTGCTAGCAGAGTGGCCGCAAGTACTTGGCTGTGACACACCTAATTCTACACCTTCATTCCTCTCAGTGCATGTTTCAGAGAGGACTGAAGTTATAGTGGGGTTGGAGATCCCAGCTGATGCGATGCAAGGAGAGGTCCGCTTTGTTCTTTGGTGTGGGTCTTTGAGGTAGGCTTGCCAACGAGCTGCATGGCAGGTCAACATATGTCTGGTCAGGCATGTGGTACCCAAGCGGCTGATGTTTTGGCCACGCGATATACGCTTGAGACATATGTTGCAAACAGCAGCTGTGCGATCTGATGCACTAGCCTCAAAAAAGGCCCACACCAAGGAACTTTTTGAATGACGGGCAGAGGCAGCGCCCTGCACAGGCGGAGCTCTGCGGTGTGATTCCGTCGGTGTACTGCCCTTACGCTGGCCACCAAAGGGCATCCTGCCTCGTTGGAGATGTGCCTCCTCCTCATCCTCCTCCTCCTCCTCTCTACTATTAGGCACCCACGTGGAGTCAGTGACCTCATCATCCCCTCCCTCCTCATCACTGGAGCCAATCTGGCAGTATGCTGCAGCTGCTGGAACATGACTGCCAGATTGGTGTCCTTCTTGAGCATCCCCTCTGTCTGCTCTCACGCTACTGCCTTCCTGTAGCTGGGTTTCATCATCAGACCCTTCGAAACGCTGGGCATCCTCCTGGAGCATGTACCCAACACTGTGCTCAAACAGTTCGGGGGACTCCTCAGGAGGAGGACATGGTGGGTCTAGGGAAGGAGTGACTGATGATGAGTCTGACATTGATACCAGGGAAGAGGACGCTTTGGCAGCTGCTTTGCCAGTACCTTGAGCCTGGGTGAGAGAGGATGAGGAGGAGGAGGAGGGCTTGGTCATCCACTCTACCAAGTCTTCGGCATGATGTGGCTCAACATGTCCAGCTGCCGAAAAGAAGGACAAGCGTGTCCCATGGCCATGTGCTGATGAAAATGCACCACGTGCACGACCAGCACTGTTGCCCCCAGACACAGAGCCTGCTTGCCCTCTTTTATTGCCTCCTGACTGTCTGCCTCTCCTTGTTTGCCTTCCAGACATTCTAATAGATGGCCTGCAGGGAGATGGGAAAAAAGCAATAAGGGCTACCTTCAGGTGTCCTTCTCTGTCCCTTTACTTAAGGATTTCTAAATATGGTTGAGGATGATTGCTTTTGCACAGAATAGCACAACGACAATTTCCCTGACTGTCAAAAAAACAAGGATTTCAAAGATGGTTGATGAGGAATGCTTTAGCACACTATAGCACAAGGAGAATTTCCCTCACTGTCCTTCCCTGTCCCTAGAAACAAGGATTCGTACAGTGAAAGAAACTGAGACTCTCCCTACCTAGAGTTTTCTGTCCCTAGAAAAAATGTTTTTTTAAAGCACACTATAGCACAAGGAGAATTCCCCTCACTTTCCTTCTTTGTCCCTAGAAACAAGGATTCGCACAGTAAAAGACACTGACACTCTCCCTACCTAGAGTTTTCTGCCCCTAGAAAAAATGTTTTTTTAAAGCACACTATAGCACAAGGAGAATTCCCCTCACTTTCCTTCTTTGTCCCTAGAAACAAGGATTCGCACAGTGAAAGAAACTGACACTCTCCCTACCTAGAGTTTTCTGTCCCTAGAAAAAATGTTTTTTTAAAGCACACTATAGCACAAGGAGAATTCCCCTCACTTTCCTTCTTTGTCCCTAGAAACAAGGATTTGCACAGTGAAAGAAACTGACACTCTCCCTACCTAGAGTTTTCTGTCCCTAGAAAAAATGTTTTTTTAAAGCACACTATAGCACAAGGAGAATTCCCCTCACTTTCCTTCTTTGTCCCTAGAAACAAGGATTCGCACAGTGAAAGAAACTGACACTCTCCCTACCTAGAGTTTTCTGTCCCTAGAAAAAATATTTTTTTAAAGCACACTATAGCACAAGGAGAATTCACTCACTGTCCTTCCCTGTCCCTAGAAACAAGGATTCGCACAGTGAAAGAAACTGACACTCTCCCTACCTAGATTTTTCTGTCCCTAGAAAAAATGTTTTTTTAAAGCACACTATAGCACAAGGAGAATTCCCCTCACTTTCCTTCTTTGTCCCTAGAAACAAGGATTCGCACAGTGAAAGAAACTGACACTCTCCCTACCTAGAGTTTTCTGTCCCTAGAAAAAATGTTTTTTTAAAGCACACTATAGCACAAGGAGAATTCACTCACTGTCCTTCCCTGTCCCTAGAAACAAGGATTCGCACAGTGAAAGAAACTGACACTCTCCCTACCTAGAGTTTTCTGTCCCTAGAAAAAATGTTTTTTTAAAGCACACTATAGCACAAGGAGAATTCCCCTCACTTTCCTTCTTTGTCCCTAGAAACAAGGATTCGCACAGTGAAAGAAACTGACACTCTCCCTACCTAGAGTTTTCTGTCCCTAGAAAAAATGTTTTTTTAAAGCACACTATAGCACAAGGAGAATTCACTCACTGTCCTTCCCTGTCCCTAGAAACAAGGAATCGCACAGTGAAAGAAACTGACACTCTCCCTACCTAGAGTTTTCTGTCCCTAGAAAAAATGTTTTTTTAAAGCACACTATAGCACAATGAGAATTCACTCACTGTCCTTCCCTGTCCCTAGAAACAAGGATTCGCACAGTGAAAGAAACTGACACTCTCCCTACCTAGAGTTTTCTGTCCCTAGAAAAAATGTTTTTTTAAAGCACACTATAGCACAAGGAGAATTCCCCTCACTTTCCTTCTTTGTCCCTAGAAACAAGGATTCGCACAGTGAAAGAAACTGACACTCTCCCTACCTAGAGTTTTCTGTCCCTAGAAAAAATGTTTTTTTAAAGCACACTATAGCACAAGGAGAATTCACTCACTGTCCTTCCCTGTCCCTAGAAACAAGGATTCGCACAGTGAAAGAAACTGACACTCTCCCTACCTAGAGTTTTCTGTCCCTAGAAAAAATGTTTTTTTAAAGCACACTATAGCACAAGGAGAATTCCCCTCACTTTCCTTCTTTGTCCCTAGAAACAAGGATTCGCACAGTGAAAGAAACTGACACTCTCCCTACCTAGAGTTTTCTGTCCCTAGAAAAAATGTTTTTTTAAAGCACACTATAGCACAAGGAGAATTCACTCACTGTCCTTCCCTGTCCCTAGAAACAAGGATTCGCACAGTGAAAGAAACTGACACTCTCCCTACCTAGAGTTTTCTGTCCCTAGAAAAAATGTTTTTTTAAAGCACACTATAGCACAAGGAGAATTCCCCTCACTTTCCTTCTTTGTCCCTAGAAACAAGGATTCGCACAGTAAAAGACACTGACACTCTCCCTACCTAGAGTTTTCTGTCCCTAGAAAAAATGTTTTTTTAAAGCACACTATAGCACAAGGAGAATTCACTCACTGTCCTTCCCTGTCCCTAGAAACAAGGATTAGCACAGTGAAATAAACTGACACTCTCCCTACCTAGAGTTTTCTGTCCCTAGAAAAAATGTTTTTTTAAAGCACACTATAGCACAAGGAGAATTCCCCTCACTTTCCTTCTTTGTCCCTAGAAACAAGGATTCGCACAGTAAAAGACACTGACACTCTCCCTACCTAGAGTTTTCTGTCCCTAGAAAAAATGTTTTTTTAAAGCACACTATAGCACAAGGAGAATTCCCCTCACTTTCCTTCTTTGTCCCTAGAAACAAGGATTCACACAGTGAAAGAAACTGACACTCTCCCTACCTAGAGTTTTCTGTCCCTAGAAAAAATGTTTTTTTAAAGCACACTATAGCACAAGTAAAACACACTGACACTCTCCCTACCTATCCTTCTCTTTCCCTAAACTAAAGGAATCCAGGTTAAGCAAGAAAGAAATAAATGTCACTGTCCCTGCCTATGCTTCTCTTTCCCTGCTCCGGAACACACTACACTAGGCCGCCGTGCTGGCGGCCTTTTATAGTGTGGGGCGTGTACTAAACACCCTCAGCAATAATTGGCCACAGGCATCCTGCCTGTGGCCAATCATTGCTCTCCTCGCTGCCGGCGCTGTGATTGGCCAAGCATGCGGGGTCACAGTGCATGCTTGGCCAATCACAGCGCCTGGATGACACTGTGATGGCGTAGTGCATTGTGGGCCGTTCGCGTCACTCGAATTTGGCGCGAACGGCCCAAATCGTTCGATCTTCGTCGAACGATCGAACAGCCGATGTTCGAGTCGAACGTATGTTCGACTCGAACACGAAGCTCATCCCTACTCTCCACACTGTGTGACACTGTGTTAAATACTATTCTAAAGTGTAAACATAACTCTCTTATCAGATTTATAAACTCAGGTATACATAAATGCAAGTGTGCACAAAGTGCCAAGTGCAGAGTGATTCAATGGTATAATCCAGTGCTAGTATCATGCATATATAAAAGAGATACTGTGCTCATATGCAATTCATGTGAACAAATAAATAAATAAATCGTGATTGGTAAACAAAATTATGATGAAATATAAAGTGACAGGTGCTCTTCAAATCCGTGCCTTCTTGATGCTTATAGTGCCCCCTATAGGTATTTCACTCACCAGAACAACTCACCCCTCACAGGGGTATCTCACTTTCACAGTATTTGCCACTGTGCAGCAATCTCCGGATCCGTGCTTGAGGTGTCAGTTTTCCCTTTTATTCTTAGTGCTTGTTCCGCATCACCCACATATAGGAAAGAGATACTTCCATAGCATAATTCCGTTTAGGACTAAATTTATTGATGATAAACATTAGGAAACATACTCACATTGTTTAAATGAATGTACAGCCTTTTAAAATCAGGAGGCCGGGATGATTCGCTTTCCACGGCCAGAAAACCGGAAGTGACACAAAGACGCTAGATGCTTTCCCCTACGCGTTTCGTCATCAAAACGTCATCTGGAGCTGCGCCATCTTGATACACCTCGCGATTTATATAGCATGTGGTAATCCCTAAACTTTGTCACGTGACCGCGGCTATTTTTGGTTAGTCCATATAATATGTACATGCAGGATCAAATGTAATATGTTACAGCACGTTGCCCATTCCAATTCCTCATCATCCCAAATTGCATATGCTGGTAACCCCTTCGGTGCTTGTTAACTGGCCACCTGTTTTTTTCTTTTAATTCCGGTACCTTATGACAGGATATCCCCCAGATTTACCGTGAATGATCGTCACAGGGACACTGCATGCTATAAAAATACATATAAAATAAAAATAATAAAAATACATATAAAAAAGCATATAAAATACATGTAAAAACTCATTAGAATAAACCTAAAAACATGGATGCCTCACTCAATCTTGATATATATTTACCCTTATGTAGTATGTAAATATTTAAAATATATGTAAAAATCAAAGGGGAAATGCAAAAAGTATAAAAAAAATGAAATAAAAATGAAAATTAATTAAATGCCATAAAGGAATATCTGGATTGTTTTTATTTTTAAAGGGCTATCTGGATTATTTTTTTAAATTAAAATGAAGGTATATAGATAAATAAGTATAAGGAGAAGATGTTATTACTTGAAGTGATTAATGATATCATGGTAATTACTTTTTTGTGTACTCCTAATCCACGTCCAGAGGATGTGAATTTGATATTATTGGTGGGATACACAGTGTAGGTACAATTTGTTATGCCAAGTGGTTTACACATGCACTGTGTATGCCCCAAGGCCCATTAGGCAAAATAAGGTATATTATTAAGGGCAGAATATATTCAAATTTTTTAAATATTTTTTTTATTTTAATTTGTGAGAAAACAGTTGAGATCTATATCTATGTTTAACCCATCTGGTTGAAGGGTATTAAGTAAGAAAATCCATTTCATTTTGTTTTGTGATATTTTTATCTTTGTATTGTCCTCTCTCCAGTGTCCTTTAATTTTATCAATGGCATAAAACCGTGCTCGATGGGTCTCTATTGTGGTGATCTCTAAAGTGTCTAGATGCACCATGTTTTTGAAAGCCCTTCCTGATGTTATTTATATGCTCTCAAATTCTAACAAATAAGGGTCTTGTTGTTCTTCCCATACTGCTTTTGACACGGGGCATTAAATGATGTACGTTACATGTGTGCTGGTATATGTTATTAGTTCCCTAATACTATATTCCCTTACTGTTGAAATAGACTTAAAATTCTCCTTTTTTTGACCGGTCTTCTTGCTGATTCTACATGGGAGGCATTCGCCACATTTATAAAAACCTTTTAGTTGCTTGAATATTTAAATTTGTCTAGGAAGGTCTAGTACTTTATGGACCAATCTGTTTCTCAGAGAAGGTGCCCTTCTGTAAATTAAGGTTTGTCTGTTTGGTAAAATGTTTTTTAATATTTTGTCAGATTGTAGGATTGGCCAGTGTTTTTTCAACACCTTTTCTACTGACTTATGCTGTCTGTTGTAACCAGTGAGGAAGGCCATTTCCATGTTTTGATTTTTCTTCTTTTCTTTTTTTGCCTTCTATCATGGTATTTCTGTCTACACCCTGTTCCAAATTATTATGCCAATGATATTTCAGTGTCACAAAGATTACATTTTGTTTTCAGTTTAACTCATGCATGGCATTGTGTCTCAGGGCTCTTTTGATCACTGAAAACAATCTCGGACACCTGTGATAATTAGATTGCCAGGTGAGCCCAATTAAAGGAAAAACTACTAAAGGAGGGTGTTCCACATTATTAAGCAGAGCACCATTTTCAAGCAATATGGGGAAGAAAAGGGATATCTCTGTTGCCGAAAAGAGTGAAATAGCTCAATGCCTTGAACGAGGAATGAAAACATTAGATATTTCACCAAAACTTAAAAAATATCATCGCACTATTAAAATTAAGATTTGTGGCTGATTCAGAGCACAGACGGGTTTCGTGCAGATAAAGGCACATTGAGGAAGATTTCTGCCAGATCTATGCATCAGATCAAGAGAGCAGCTGCTAAAACACCATTACATAGCAGCAAACAGATATTTGAAGCTGCTGGTGCCTCTGGAGTCCCACAGACATCAAGGTGTAGAGTCCTCCAGAGTCTTGCAACTGTGCATAAACCTTCTATTCGGCCACCACTAACCAATGCTCACAAGCAGAAATAGCTGCATTGAGCAGAAAAATGCATGAATACTAATTTTCAAACAGTCCTGTTCACTGATGAGTGCCGTGCAACCCTGGATGGTCCAGATGGATGGAATAGTGGATGGTTGGTGGACGGCCACCCTGTTCCAACAAGGCTGCGACGTCAGCAAGGCGGTGGTGGAGTCATGTTTTGGCCCGGAATCATGGGACGAGAGCTGGTCGCCCCCTTTAGGGTCCACAAAGGTGTAAAGATGACCTCTGCAAAGTATGTGGAGTTCCTGACTGACCACTTCCTTCCCTGGTACAGAAGGAAGAACTATGCTTTCCATAATAAAATCATCTTCATGCATGACAATGCACCATCTCATGCTGCAAAGAATACCTCTACATCAATGGCTGCTATAGGGATAAAAGGAGAGAAAGTCATGGTGTGGCCTCCGTCCTCCCCTGACCTCAATCCTACTGAGAAACTTTGGAGCATCCTCAAGCAAAAGATCTATGAGGGTGGGAGGCAGTTTACATCCAAACAGCAGCTCTGGGAGGCTGTTCTGACATCTTGCAAACAAATTCAAGCAGAAACTGTCCAAAAACTCACAAGTTCAATGGATGCAAGACTTGTGAAGCTGCTATCAAATAAGGGGTCCTATGTTAAAATGAAACGTGACCTGTTAAAATGTTTAAAGAGTTAAAATGTTGTTCAAAGTTTGATTGAAATAGCTTTTGATTTCAGTAAATATGCTGCAAACACAACAAATGCCAATTTTCAGTTCTTTACAACCTAGAAAGTGTTTTGAAACTTACTGTGCGTAATGATTTGGAACAGTAAATTGTAAGTTTTTTATTTTGAAAAAAAAAACTGTTTTCATTAAGAGGTTTGTTCAATAAAATTTGAATTGTACTCTTAATAAGTTGATAACATGAGAATTATGCTGACTGTTGTTTACATCAATTTTTTAGGTAAATGAGAAAAATATCATTGGCATAATAATTTGGAACAGGGTGTATTGATTTGACCCTTTCCTTTAGGATTTCCAGATTTTTTTCTCTTATATCCTTTCTCTACAAATCTGTCAATTAATATATTAGATTGGTCCTTGTAATCTTGATGTTTGCTGCAATTATGGTATATGCGTATAAATTGTCCTTTGGGTATGTTTCCTACCCATTTTAGATGGTGGCAACTATTAGTTGAGATATACCCATTTCGATCCGTCTTTTCGAAAAAGGTTTTAGTGCATAGCTCACCATTTTCTTTATAGATTTGTAAATCTATATAATCGATGGTATGTTTGCTCCAGCTTTCTGTAAATGAAATGCCATAAATATTTTGATTTATTTCGTCAAAATATTCCTGTAGTTCCTCTTCTGTGCCCTTCCATATTATTATTATGTTGTCAAGGTACCTTCGGTATAGCTTCAAATTTGTTCATCTGACATTGTATATTTGTTCTTCTTATCTTTTAGGGATAGGTTTGCTACACTAGGAGCATATTTGGTGCCCATCACCACTCCTTTTGTTTGGGTATAATGCTTGCCCTTGTACCAAAAATAATTGTGGCTCATTGCCATCCTTAATCCTTCCAGAATATAATTGTTTGGTCTTGTAAATCTGTTTGGCTCTGTAGTGCCCATTCCACACTGCTCACGCTGTCCTCCTGTATGATGTTTGTATATAGGGAATTTACGTCAATCGCGACCAAGATGTCATCTTCTTCCACTTTAAATGTTCTTAGTTCTGAAATTAATTGTTTGCTATCTTTCAGGTGGGATTTTCCTTCAGATACTAGCGGTTGTAAATATGTATTTAAATATTCCCCCAGCCTTGAAAAAAGGGAATCTATCCCACTGATTATGGGCCTTCCCTGGGGCTTTTCCTGTTTTTTGTAAATTTTTGGCACATATTAGATAATTGGTAGATAATTGGTGTTTTTGCTGCTTCTGGAATTAGGTATATGGCTTCCTTTTTTGTTAAAATCCGTTTTTCTTTTTCCTACTTAACAAAGGATTTACATTTTTTCTCATATTATGTTTTTGGATTACGTTTCAATTTCTTATACGTGTCTTCAACATTGAGTAATTTTCTAATTTCTTCTTCATAGTCACTTTTGTTAAGGATAACTTGTTCCCCTCCATTGTCTGCTGGGCGGATAATCACTTCCTAATTCTTCTCTATTTCCTTTATTGTTCTCAGGATATTTTCTTTTTTGAATTTCTTCAGCTTTCATTTCTTGATGTCTTCCTCTACCATCTTTTTAAAAACTTCTAGACTTGCATTATTCTTTGTCTTAGGGGTAAAAGTAGAGTCATTCCTTAGTTGAGAGTGTTTAACCTCCTTAGCGGTAAACCCGAGTGTGGCTCGGGGTGAATTTTCACTACCAAAAGCGGTAACCCTGAGCCACACTCGGGATCGCATCGCAGTATCCAGGGAAAGTTACTTACCTTGTCCCCTGGATCCTGCGATGTCTCCCCGCTGTGTCTGTGAGCTGTCTCCTCCTCCGCTCGATTCACAGTGCCCGAGTGTCGAGCTCTGTTCCCTGCGAGCATTGTGACACACGGGGACAGAGCATGGCGCCAAATTCAAAAAATTTAAAACACAGTATACGTACAGTACACTGTAATCTTACAGATTACAGTACTGTATCAAATAATTACACATCCCCTTTGTCCCTAGTGGTTTGTCCAGTGCCCTTCATGCACTTTTATATTATAAATACAGTTTTTTCTGCCTGGAAACTGGAGGTTGTCCATAGCAACCAAAAAGTGTCCCTTTATGTCAAAAGTGGTTTTAGACCAGCTAGAAAACAGCGATAATAAATTAGAATCCCTTGCAGAATTGAGCGATAGTGATTTGTGGGGAAATTCATCATCAAACACTGAAAGTAATGACAGCGACAATTCTGTAAACTGAGCAAATTTCAGTGTTTTTGATTTGATTACATTATTGAATAATTTTTATTATTATTATTTGTTATAATTATTTATAGTTATTTATTATATTTATGATTTTGTGTTTCAAACTTTATCATACCCGGGATGTCTACTAGACTCTTGTTTGGACAGATTTAAGTGTTGTTATTCCTAAGAATTACAGGCCTACAATATAAAATGCCAAATTTCCATGCAAAACATTGTACCGCTTTGAGCATCAAAAATCTGACATAATCATACCGCCAGGGAGGTTAAATTGTGTGCTTGTTATCTTTGTTTGTTCCTCTTTCTTAGAGGCGAAAAGCTTCTTTATATTAAATTTTTTGTTGAATTTTTGTAAGTCTAATATTTTAATTTCTTCCTCATTAAAAATTACATTACTTAAATTGAAGATTCCACTCCCTAATATTCTCGCCTTCTTTTTCTTTGTCCCCCCTCGTTTGACTCTGGCCCGTTTTCAGTTTTCCATCTTTGGAGTCTCTGGGGTTCCTCTCGTCTTTCGTCCCATTGGTGCCTCTCTTGTTCCCAATTGACCTCTCTCTCTCTGTTCCATATGTCCAGATCTCAGCGGTCTCCATGTATTTTGCCACCCTTGATTTGTCCCCCTGGGAAAAAAATCTCTCCTATATTGAGGTTCCCTACATGGGGAATCTTGGTAAGCTTGTCTAATGGGAGAGTACCTGTTGGGGTTTCTTGGAATTCTTAGTGTTCTTGGAGTAATATTGGAATGATGGTATCTGTTGGTACCTTGTTATTGATATGTTTGAATCCTGTGTGTGGATGTTCTTTCCTCTCTTCTGTGTGTGGGACTTCTTTCTCTTCTATGTGCGGGTATCAGTGTTCTTGGTGTATGTGGTCTGACCTTCCCTTTCCAATAACTCCTGTATACCTTTACTTCCTTTTATGTCCTATAGCTCATACTATTCTATATGTTTTGCATTAAATTAATCACTGTTGGTGGGAGTTCCCAGATATAACAGGGGTACCGCATTTCGTCTTGTACCCTCAACATATTAGCCAAATGGACTTTTGGGGTACCTCAAAAGTCCATTGACTACAATTTTCAGTGTTCTATACCTTTTGGCTTTTGGAATTCTTCAAGATGACAATGACTTGGCAGCTGGGTCATCCCAATGCTGCTATTAATATTGCAATAATACATACATGAGTGATCAAACCATTGTGGCCATAATGTAATTTTCGGTAGTGTTGTTTTTAGCCTGTAACTGTACCCTTGGCCAATATCAGGTCTTTTGCTTTGGTTACATTCATCTTTTCCTTTGTAGCTTCAATAAAGGTTTACTGAAATGAAAAGTCAAAATATAGAAGCAGCTTTAGCTGCAATATTCACCTTTAAAGAATATGTAAAGGTTTGTTTAACAAACAAACCAAAAAAAAAACAATGTCATACTTACCTCCTCTGTGCAGTTTGTTTTTAACAGAGTGGCCCCCGATCCTCCTCTTCTGGGGTCCCTTAGCGGTGCTCCTGGCTCCTCCTCTTCTTGAGTGCCCCGTTGGAAAGCCACTCTCCCTCGGGGTATTCGTGCGGGCTTGCTCCCATGTCCTGCTGCTGCATCCATTGACACAGACAGCAGGACTCGGCTCCGCCCCCGACTCCCACGTCATTGGATTTTATTGACAGTAGCGGGAGCAAATGGCTGTGCTGCTATCAATCTTTCCGATCAGGACTTGAGACACTGGCTGGAGCTGGTGTGCTCGTCCCCATCACTGGAAAGATCGGGTTCAGGTAAGTAAAATAGGGGGGGCTCTGGGGGGCTGCTGCATCACAGAAGGTTTTTCACCTAATGCATAGAATGCATTAAGTTGAAAAACCTTGAGGGTTTACAACCCCTTTAATCTTGAGCTGCCCCCTGCAGTACTTACTTTCTGTCACTAGATGTTCTTAGTTTGGTAGCCAGCATCATTCATCCCACCTCCTGTAAGCCCAGGATGACATGAACCTGCCCCAGTATTTTACTCAACAGTGAAATGACAAGTAGCCCAGTGATAAGCTCATCTCTGTTTTCGCCTTCAGTCAACATGTTCTTTGTGATGTTTCTACACTTACACACAAGCCCTGCTTTACAGGGACTGCATGAGGCTGATACTAAGGCTGACCATATATTATACAATTTTCTTATTCAAATTCCATTAGATTATTACTTTAGGTTTACCTTCAACTATGTAGTAAAAGGGTGTGCTTGATTGCAAATGAATTAAAAGTGTTTAGGTTTGACCTCATATTATATAGTTTTGGTAAATATAAAGGAAAATTGTACGAGAGAATTATATAATGTATGGCCAGCGTAAGTCGAAAGTGAAGTTCTTACCCTGGCTGCATTTAAAAAAATTAATTTAATGATGCATCCCCATTAGGGAGATGTACCCATTCTAATTGTTCTGATCACCAGAGTTACCTAGCGTGAAAGTGATTGTAAATGCAACATTTTAAGTTGAACTGGAATGGATAGAAAACATTCCAATGGGGGAGCACTGTCTTAGAGGGCAATCCCTAACATTGGAATGATATCCTTTTACTTCCTGTTGAGTCTACAGGACAGAAAGTGATGGTAAATCTCCCTAATGACACACCAATGGCAAAAATACGGTACACACACAGACACACACTCTATCCAAGATTTAAATATGGGCTAAAAGTGTTACTAAACCCAGGACTCTGCATTCACTATATCTGGTCTCCCACAGTACACAGAACATGGAAATTCAATTATTTTACTAAATATAAACTGCTAAATTCCTTTTCTCATCAGCAGTTACAGCAGTCTTGTGACTTCTATCAGTGTCTGGTTAAAGCTTGTAGGAGGAGTTTTCATTCTACACTGACTATCAGGCTGCAGGACCCCTGACCCTCAATCTGGACAGTGCTGATTGGCCCTGTGCTGATCACATGCACTCTCCCAAGAAAGAAAAAAAATATTTAGCAGTACACATAAAACTGAACATGTGCAGCTTGCCCCCTAATGCTCTGTTCTACCAGGAGATAGATTGGGGACTGTGGAAAATGGGGAGGATCAGAAAAGACAGAATCAAACAGCCTTTTTACACAATGTAGAGGATTAACCCCTTAGATTTCACAGTGAGTATGACAAGCATGATTTACTGCATATACAGACCGATTTTACTTTTGTGGGTTTAGTAACACATTAAAGATACTTAATTAAAGGTTAGGAACATTGAGCAATGGTGTTTATTTACTAAAACTGGAGAGTGCAAAATCTGGTGCAGCTCTGCATAGAGACCAATCAGCTTCCAGGTTTTATTGTCAAAGCTTGATTGAACAAGCTGAAGTTGAAATCTGTTTGGCTAGCATGCACAGCTGCACCAGATTGTGCACTCTCCAGTTTTAGTAACTCAACCCCCATATGTCTAAGTTAATTTAATGCTTTACATTTTCTATGAGTGTCTGTCTCATCTCTGGGTAGATAGATAGATAGATAGATATGTACTGTAGATAGATAGATAGATAGATAGATAGATAGATAGATAGATAGATAGATAGATAGATAGATAGATAGATAGATAGATAGAGATAGATAGATATGTAGCACACCCACCTCTCTCTTGCCCAAGTTTACCTTCACCTGCAGAGCGAGACACACCATGCCACATGCCCAATATCCTCCATTTTTAGAGGGTGAGCGGTGTTAACAATGTTTTTGGGTCCGGCAGCGAGTTACCTCCTTCCGTTGGTTCCCGTCCCTAGAATGTAGGGAAAAGTCTATCTTCTCTCCTTAAGAAGGCCAATGTCCAGACAATAGCAACTCCAACAAAAGAGTTTATTTTCCTTTACTTGCAATCAACAGGAAAAGTTGAAGAGAGAAAATAAGTTGAATAGGGAGGTAGGTTCAGGCACACAATATCTATCTATATTCCTCGCCACTCAAGCCTGAGTGGGCCTTGCTCACCCGGATAGTCCCCTCTCACGGTTCTAGCAGCCGGAGTGAAACATGAATAATTACATTGGATTCGTCCCCTCCAAGGACAGGTTCAGGAGATCCTCTGCCACAGAATCATTTAGTTCCTGAATCCAGAACTCTTTAGCGCCTGTAACTTTTAGAGACCATAAATGCCAATGGGGCACATTACAGGAGCTATCTTGCGACTTACTGAATCCTTCCCTCTGATAGGCAACCAGGCCTCTCACGGAACAGTGACTTCCCTGGTTTCCTCTCTTTCAGAGCGGGCCACCCTCCCACGGGTACCCTGGGATTCCGATGGTCTGATTGTAGACCCAGTTGAAGGTACTGGGCCTACCTGGAACGCTGTAGCCTCAGGCTAAAGGTGCCCGAGACTTCTAGATCAACACACGCACCCATGGCCAGCAGGGCCAAAGGCGCGTCTCCACCACCAGGGGTCCCCCTGGAATTCTCCTCCCCCTAATGGTGTCTGCCCCTTATGTACCCCCTCTTGGCATGCACAGCAGGCAGACCACGCCCACTGCACGGCCTCCGGGAGAGGACACCCAATCACGCTACAATGCCACCTGTGGTTCAACCCGAGACCTGAGTGACAGCACCACCTACAGGTCAAGGGGAACTATACATCCAGGCAGCACCACAGCACAGCAGAGTCCAAAGGCCTGAGCCAAACTATAGCTCAGGCCACCCTCTAAATTTCAAGCATAGCGACCCCAAATTTGGGGGTCCGCTACAGATAGATAGATAGATAGATAGATAGATAGATAGATAGATAAAATCTGGATGTCTGGAAAAAAAATACAGAAGAGACAAAGGCTAAGCTTCAGTAATGAGCTAAAATCATTATGCAACAGGAAAGGATCACAAAGAAATAAGTATGTCTTGGACAGGAACCAATTTCAATTACAGTGGAAACACAACCCTAAACCAATTAATCTTACTATGTGCAGCAATTAATTAAAGTTTCGTTATTACAGAAAAAAATATGTACTGCAATATTTGTAACATAAAATGATGCAATGTGAAGATGGACTTTTAACACATTGCTGTCATGCTATATAACACTATTCAAAGAAAAAAATATTCTAAAATGAGCAGCGCATAATTTTTCTTCCAGCACATTATAATTTGAATGTCAGCCCTGAGCATCGGGAAAACTAAGAACAAAGACATATATTTTTATACAAGCAAACATTAGGGCACATAAGGTATGCATTATTATAGATAAAAAATGTACCGACTATATTTACAAAAAGGAAGGTTGATATAAAAAGCTGCCGGATTTTTTGGTCGAAAACTTCTATAAAAATTGGAGAAACCATAAAATTGTTGTGACATCAAAAACCTCTATTCATGAGTAAAAAAAATATAAAATGTATTTATTTAATGATTATAGGTTCCTGTAAGTTTCGGTACTCATATTTAGCATTGAAAGGAAAATACCAGCCCTATTGTCTACACCAAGGCAACTTGTAATGTTCTTATGGATGCCTATGCAGGATCATCCTTATTCTTAACAATATCTACCTGTTAGGAAAACAATAGAAACAAATAATATTTTTTGCCTAATTAAAAAAAATAGGCTGATGCCTTTAATGCTGTTACTATAGGGAAGATATATTTTAAAAGGTTCTTAAATTTGGACCATAGATGGGCCCCAAAAGCAAAGAACAGTAGCACTTGCAATCTAAAGAGAGTAGACTCCATTGAGCAGCTTTCCCTTATAAATGGAAAAGCCACTTTTTTGTTGAAGTAGAAGTGTTAAAAATTCTTTTATTAGTGGGGTAAACCCACCTTGATGTTTGCACACTCTTTCCAACTGCTTGCATCACTGCTAGGGATTAGGGATAAGCTTCGAGTTCGAGTCGAACTCATGTCCGACTCGAACATTGCCTGTTCGCCCGTTCGCCGAACAACGAAAAATTTGGGGTGTTCGCGGCAAATTCGAAAAGTCTATGGGAGAAATCTAAAGTGCTAATTATAAAGGCTTATATGCAAGTTATTGTCCTAAAAAGTGTTTGGGGACCTGGGTCCTGCCCCAGGGGACATGTATCAATGCAAAAAAAAGTTTTAAAACGGCCGTTTTTTTAGGAGCAGTGATTTTAATAATGCTTAAAATGAAACAATAAAAGTGAAATATTCCTTTAAATTTTGTACCTGGGGGGTGTGTATGATATGCATGTAAAGTGGCGCATGTTTCCCGTGCTTAGAACTGTCCCTGCACAAAGTGTCATTTTTGAAGGAAAAAAAGTCATTTAAAACTCACTCGCGGCTATTAATGATAGGATAAGAAGGCAATCTCACCAAACTTGGTTTTGCAGCGGAATCACCAGTTGTACCTTCATCCAGTCTTTTTTCCACTTTCTATTTTTGTATGTAGATTGCATTTTTTTTTTAATGCAGAAAAGTTTACCCCCAAGTAAGCCTTTTTTTTTAATGAAAAAAAAAAAGGAATGACAAAGTTATCACTGAATAAACTAGCCCATACCAGAAATGTAATAATTGGTCTGGTCCATAAAGTATGTAAGGTGCACAAACGGAATTGGTTAAACACTATAAATAGGAATTAATAGGATTGCAGAACATTTGGGTGGACCTGCTCAATAAGATTTTGGTAAGTGGTCTGGTAAATTAGTTGGGTGAACTGGGGACAAGTGAGTATGTCTCATGTACACTGGAAGTTTTTACAGCTGCTGTTTTTGGCTTCAGGCATTTTTTTCTGCAACCAGTAAACTCCCCAGCATGTTATCCTATGTGTCCATGCACACATAAGCTTTTATCAGTATTTTTTGGCAGGGGCGTTTTCTGGCTGGAAAAATAAACCCAGAACTAGTGGGTTTGAAGAGGGGCTTTCCAGCTGTAAAAACGCTCTAAAGCCTCATACACACGATCGGACTTCCATCTGACGTTTCCGTGGATTTTGATCCGAAGGGGCGTTGGCGGTGAACTTGGTATGCATACACACGGCAGAACTTTTTCAGCCAACATTCACCAAATCACAGGGTTTTCCAGCTCTTTACCGCCACCCTTTGGGCAACTTCTGCTATTGTTGTCTGATCTTTAGCATTGGTTCTGAGCATGCGTGTTTGTACTTTGGACTTTAGTCCTATCTACTTGTGTACACACGATCGCATTATCCTCCATCGGACATTTGTTGCTGGAAAGTTTGAGAGCATGCACAGCGAACATTTGTCTGTTGAAAAACTGTAAACAATTGTCCGATGGAGCATACACAAGGTCGGATTGTCCGATAAAACACGTCCGTCGGACCGTTGTCAAAAAGTCCGATCGTGTGTATGGGCCTTAACTCTGAAAAACAGTGAAAAATGTGGCTATTCAGCGTTTTTGAGCCATAAGCTATTGTGGGAGTATAGGTTTGCTAAAGAATGCTAAAAAACGCAAACGCTAAAAAATGCAAAAACGCTAATGCAAAATGCAGCAAAACTTGCGTTTTTAACATGACATTCTACAGCTAAAGCTACTGTCATTTTTACAGCTGCTTCTAGGGGCGTCTGAAAGGTTTTTTTTCCTGCCTCTAAACGCCCCTCCATATTAGCCCATGTGTCCATGCACACATAGTATTTTAGCATTGTTTAATAGCAGGAGCTTTTAGTGGCAGGAAAAAAATCCAGTGCCAGTGTGTCCAGGAGCAGCAGAGAAGCTGCTAAAAGCTGCTAAATGTGCCTAAACGCACATAAACATTATAGTGTCTAAAGTTTTTACAAGCTTTTACAGGCATCAAGCCATTGGGCGTTAATTAATTTAATTTGTCAGAATAAATAATTTATTCTGGCCATTGAAATTATTAATGGTAAACTTTAACCACTTCCCGCCCGCCATATAGCAGAATGACGTGTGCAAAGTGGTTAAGTTATCCTGACTGGACGTCATATGACATCCAGCTGGATAAGCCACGATTGCGCATGCGGGGGCGCGCAGTGCGGCGATCGTTGGTGAGGTGTGTCAGTCTGACGTGGGCTCTTTACCATGTGATCAGCTGTGTCCAATCACAGCTGATCACAGCGTAAACAGTAAGAGCCGTGTTTCGGCTTTTCCTCTACTCGCACTGACAGACGCGAGTAGAGGAGAGTTGATCTGCTGCTCTCCTAACAGAGGTGTCTGCGCTGATTGATTATCAGTGCAGCCCCCTGAGGATGCCCACCTGTGCCCACCAGGGATGCCCACCCAGGACCACCAGGTATGCCCACCCATGACCTCTAGGGTTGTTAATCAGTTCCCATTAGGGGTGCCACTCAGTGCAAATCAGTAATGCCTGCCAGTGCTTCCTCATCAGTGCTGCCTATTAGAGCCATCTATCAGTGCCTATCAGTGCCACCTATAAGTGCCCATTAGTGCGGCCTTTCATTGCCCATCAGTGTCGCCTACCAGTGCCCATCAGTGCCACCTATGAGTGCCCATAAGTGCCACCTATCAATGCCCATCAGTGCTGCATATCAGTGCAACCTATAGTATCAGTGTCCATCAGTGCTGCATATTAGTGCCCATTATCAGTGCCCATCAGTGCCACCTCATCAGTGCCACCTCATTAGTTTCACCTCATCAGTGCCCATCAGTGCCACCTTAACAGTGCCCATCAGTGCACCCCTTATCAGTGCCCATCAATGAAGGAGAAAACAAACTTATTTACAACATTTTTTAACAGAAACAAAGAAAAAACATTTCACATATTCATTCCCTATTGTCACACAACTAGGTGGGCTCAGAGCGCAGTGCTCTGCGCCTCGAGCCCACCCTTTTTTAAAGCCTATTAGAGCCTCTAATCATGTGCTTAAAAAAAAGAAAACACCCCCAATTGGAATCCACGGTCCGACACCTTGCATGTAGATCAGGGGGCCAAACGCATGGATAGAGGGGGCGGTGCCCATGCACCCCTAATGGATGGGCCGCCACAGAATGATTGCATACCCTTTGTTCTCAGCTACGTTGAGAGGTGAGGGTATTTCAAACAAAGGAAGAAACACAAAGAGAACAGGATACTTTTTCCTACAAGTACATGGCACAGCAGGCACATGGGTTTACATATTCTTTACGTTTTATAAAGCACTCCATATTATGAACAGTTGACTTAAAACAAAAAAGAAAAAACAAATTTTTCACTTTTTTTTCATTCTTTACTGCGTCTCAGTGCTGCTGATCTCCTGCCGTCATGAACTTCACCGATTGCTTGATTGCATTTCTTAGAATGGATTTCCTAAAGGTGACAGTGGACAATGCATAAATAATTTGCGTTGAAATGACCAGTTGTAGTCTTACATTAAAAGCCCATGTGCCTGGGTGGCAATGCAGGAGCACAGTTGTAAGACTGAATGGAGTATGGCCATGCTATAAGAAATGCCTGAGCAAACGCCTTCATGGCCAGGTCACCATGTATTATAATGATGAAAGCTACCTGTTAAAAATACTGAAAATGATTTTTCAATTACATTAACATGTTATTGAGTTTACATATACTATAACAAGACAGAGTAATGTTTAAAGAGCTGAAATTCATAGCAACATCACTCATTGCTCTGGCTGCTCAAAACCACATTTTATATTCTGATTAATTTGTGTGGCTTAATGCATAGTTTGCATCATGTCACATCCTATATGAGATTTTAGTGAATGCATTTACCGTACATATTCTTTAAGAAAACAAAATGTTTCTAGGTTTCCATTCTACTTTAAATAATTAATTTTATATCAGCAATTAATATAACTATTTTATTGTTATAAAATTTAAAGAAACGGAGCAGTCTAGTATATAAACAAAACAGTCCAATGACAAAAACAGCGCTAATGCTGGATAAGTGTGCAACTCCACATAAAAAATTAATAAATGATGACGTAGCAGAAATGAGTCTGTATTGATAGGTGATCCTAAGAAATGGATTATAGGTGCACACCCTACACCAACTCCCAATTTTCACCACGTGAGGCACTCTTCCCCTCTGGGGTTTAAACTCACCAAAACGATGAATTAAATCAGCCTTAGACAATAATCTCCTTCAAACAGACTCCCGTCATCACCTCAGAAGGAAGGTAAAAGTTGTATTCCAATTGGGTTCATAAAAACACAGAAATGCTGACAGCGTAATTTTGCTTTTTTAAAGATACCCAAAACACAAACAACCCCACATCCAATATACGTACATTCAAAAACTGTTAAATGAGCATTGAATAGTAAGAGTGTACTGTAGTCACCAAATCGCCTGGTCCCAAAACTCACTCGTGTTGCATACACGGCGTTCGCGTGTACTTTCTGGTTGGGAACAGCTGATGGTGGAGCGCACTCGTCACTTCCGGTTACGCTGTAATAGCCACGCACTGATGCGTTTCGTCACTTCGTGACTTCAACAGAGGGCGCCCCTATACTAGACTGCTCCGTTTGTTTAAAGTGGTTGTAAACCCACTTTTTTTTTTTTGGCCCACCTGCAAGAGAAAGGCTTAATGAGCTATTATGACTAGCATAATAGCTCATTATGTTCCACTTACCTTAGATCGGGGCCCACAAAGCCGTCCTCGTCCCTCTGTCCAGCCGCAGACATCACTGCGGCGATAGCCGGAATGTTACTTCCGGGTATCGCCGCACCAGCCAATCACAGCGCCGCTCCGGCGCTGTGATTGGCCGGAGCGGCGGAGACGTCACTCTGCGCATGCGCGCGGGAGGTGTCCCACTCGGCTACGCCCAGCGATTGCTGGGAAGTAGCCGAGTATGTGAATGGGATTAACCCCATAAATGCGCCGTTGTCTACGGCGCGCATGCGCCGTAGATAGCGGCGCTTGACATTTTAGTAAATATCTCCTAAACCGTGTAGGTTTAGGAGATATTTCTTGCACCTACAGGTAAGCCTTAATCTAGGCTTACCTGTAGGTGCAAGTTGAAAAAGTGGGTTTACAACCACTTTAAATTTTATGTCACTTTTTGTACTATATAAGGATTCTTATTTGTACTTTAACCACTTGCCGACCAGCCACTGTATATATACGTCGGCAGAATGGCTCGTACAGGCACAATCACGTACCTGTACGTCCCCTTTAGCTGCCCGACGTCGGGGTCGTGCGCGCGCCGCCGGCGGCGCGCTCGCGAGCCCCCTGCCTTCCCCATGAGTCGGACCGCGGGTCCCGCGGACTCAATCACCGCGAGATCCCCACGATCGTCTCACAGAGGCATGGAGCGGGGAGATGTTAGTGTAAACACAACATCTCCCCGCTCCCCTACTGACAATGTCACCGATCTCCGCTCTGTGTAATCAGAGCGGAGATCGGTCACATGTCACTCGTAGCCACGCCCCCACACAATAGTAAGCACTTTCCTAGGCACACTTAACCCCTTCAGCGCTCCTAGTGGTTAACCCCTTCACTGCCAGTGTAATTTTTACAGTAACCAGTGCATTTTTATTGCACTGATCGCTGTAAAAATGACAATGGTCCCAAAAATGTGTCAAAAGTGTCCGATGTGTCCGCCATAATGTGGCAGTCACGGAAAAAAATCGCTGATCGCCGCCATTACTAGTAAAAAAATAAATAATAAAAATGCCATAAAACTACCCCCTATTTTGTAAACGCTATAACTTTTGCGCAAACCAATCAATAAACGCTGATTGCGATTTTTTTTACCAAACATATGTAGAAGAATACGTATCGGCCTAAACTGAGGAAAAAACGTTTTTTTTATATATTTTTGGGGGATATTTATTATAGCAAAAGTAAAAAATATTGCATTTTTTTCAAAATTGTCGCTCTATTTTTGTTTATAGCGCAAAAAATAAAAACCGCAGAGGTGATCAAATACCACCAAAAGAAAGCTCTATTTGTGGGAAAAAAAAGAAAGTCAATTTTGTTTGGGAGCCACGTCGCACGACCGCGCAATTGTCAGTTAAAGCGACGCAGTGCCGAATCGCAAAAAGGGGCCTGGTCTTTATGCTGCGTATTGGTCCGGGGCTTAAGTGGTTAAACGGCTGCTGTTTTGTTTGATTCCCGTTCTTCTTTATTAGAGCAATGGGGTCAGAACATTGTTGTTAATTAACTATTTTATTTTTAAACTCCTTCTCTGTTTACATATATTTTTAAAGGAGACTCAGGATTGGTGAGACAATTTGGCTCTGAGGAGTGCGCATTTGTGCACCTTTTTGATATAACTAGTTTATTGATAATATTCACTAGATAGATTGTAGTATAAAAAGGCAGAATTTAAAGCTGAACTCTGGGCACAGAAGCATTCATGTAAAGATATTCCTCAATAGCCACAAAGGGTATAAATCCACTTTGTGTGCATTAAATGCCTTTGGAAACCCAGATATTACCTTGAAAATTTCACAGTGACATCATCTCTGTGCTACACATGGCCAGAGCAGAGAGTAGATCTGTGGGAGGAATGTAGCAGGCCCCACCCACGACGGGCAGCCTACAGAAAACTACAGGAAGAGGCGGAGACAAGGCCAGTCACCATGCACAAGGAGAGAGAGCATCAGTGACCGGTCTTTATTACAGAAAGCTCCTGCATAAAGGAAACATTTTACACTGAATTACTACGCAGATCTGAAGAAAATACATAAAGCACGCCAATATTCAAGGAAGAATATACAAGCCTCTTGTGTTTAGACAATATTTGCATATCCGGGAGTTCAGCTTTACATAATGATTTCATTCTCCACTGTTACGAGATTAAGTAAGATACAAATAGAGGTAGCTTTATTAGATACACAAATCAATTTAGATAAAAATACAACTTTATAGTTGATAAAACTTCAAAATGTTTTCCAAAGCTTTTTGGTTTATAAATCAGCCAACCAGAACAGATGGACAGACCAAAGAAAGCAGTTTTACTGTGAATGAGGAGTGGTGTCTGAAATGCTGTTCATTTCCTTGGAGATTACTTGAGTTCAGGAAAGTAGCCTAACACACTTTATTTGTAACTCCCTGAAGATGACACTTCTAAATTGAATTCCTCAGCATTTGTTAGTATTGATGTAGCATGGGTTGAAACAGAATTAGCTAGACAGAATTTGAAATTTCAGGTTTAAAGTCATTCCTTACCCAGAGAGCACTACAGAACAGTCAGAGCACAAGTGTGTCAGTAAACGGAAAACGAACGATTTTTTGAAGCCCTTTAAAGCATTTTGTCAGTTATAAAAACTCAGCTAGTACAAGAGTTAGAAATTATTTCTTATTTAAATCAATTTGTGTGCAACAGGTTAGGCGTATTTCTTTAACCACTTAAGGACCGGAAGGATTTGCCCCCTTAATGACCAGGCCATTTTTTGCGATACGGCACTGCGTCATTTTAACTGACAATTGCGCTGTCGTGCCATGCTATACCTGAACAAAATTGATGTCCTTTTTTTCCCCACAAATAAAGCTTTCTTTTGGTGGTATTTGATCACCTCTGTGGTTTTTATTTTTTGTGCTATAAACAAAAAGAGAGCAACAATTTTGAAAAAAAAAACAATATTTTAAACTTTTTGCTATAATAAATATCCCCCAATTTAAAAAAAAAATAATAATAATTCAGTTTAGGCCAATATGTATTCTTCTACATATTTTTGGCAAAAAATTGAAATAAGTGTATTTTGATTGGTTTGCGCAAAAGTTATAACATCTACAAAATAGGGAATAGATTTATGCCTATTTTTTTATTATTATTTTTTTTTTTTACTAGTAATGGCGGCGATCTGCATTTTTTAGCAGGCCAGCGACATTGCGGCAGACAGATCAGACACTTTTGGCACTTTTTTGGGACTATTGACATTTATTCAGCAATCAGTGCTATAAAATGCACTGATTACTGTGTAAATGTCACTGGCAGAGAAGGGGTTAACACTAGGGGCGATCAAGGGGTTAACTGTGTTCACTCAGCGTGTGTTTCTAAAGCCTTGTAGACACGATCGGATTTTCCGCAGACAAACGGCACACAATTGTCGGCCAACAAACATGAATGTAGTGACGTACTAGACGTACTACGTGGTTTTTCAGCTCTTTAGCGCCACCCTTTGGGCACCTTCTGCTAATGTTGTGTTTGGTGAGCATTGCTTTTGAGCATGCGTGTTTGTACTTTGGACTTTTGTCCGATGGACTTGTGTGCACACGATCGGAAAATCCCACAACAGACAATTGTCCACGGAAAATTTTAAAACCTGCCATCCAACGTTTGTCCGCGGAAAATCTGACAACAATTGTCCGATGGAGCGTACAAACGGTCGGATTTTCCACCAACAGCCTGTTATTACACAATTTCCCTCAGGGAATTGTGGGGGAATGGGACTGACTGGAGAAGGATACAGATCGCAGTTCCTAATTACTAGGAAATAGCAGATCTGTCTCTCCTCTCCTGTCAGAACAGGGATTTGTGTGTTTACTTGCACAGATCACCATTCTGGCTCTCGTGCCTGCGATTGCGGGTGGCCGGCGGATATCGGGGCTGCCGGCCACATGCATTGGGTCCCCCGCCATGGAGCCTGCTATGACTCTTAACCACTTAACGACCGCTCACTGTATATATACGTCGGCACAATGGCACTGACAGGCACAATCACGTAGAGTGTACGTGATTGCCTTTGTACAGTTGGGGGGGTCCGATCGGACCCCCCTTCTGTACAGTGAGCGGTCGGAATTCGTCTGGGAGCGTTCCGAGATGGGGGGGCGGCCGTTCGATTCCGACCACCCCCCCGCGATCGCTCCCGGCGAATAGAAATGCCCCCTCTGTCTGTGTACTGTTTACACAGATAGAGAAAGCAGGAGGAAGTGATGTCATCTCCTGTGCGGCGCTCACATATACCGAGCGTCGTACAAGAGAAGACACACAGGTCAGTGCACTAACACTACACTAACACCAGCACACATAGGCACATAAATCGCCCCCCCAGGCCCCCCCAGATCACCCCCAGCCCCCCCAGATCACCCCCCAGCCCCCAGTCACAGTGTCACTGATTGCAGTGACCATTTATTTACTGATCACTGCAATCAGTGACATTTGTGACAGTAAAAGTGTCACTACATTTAGTTTTAGGTCCAGTGTAGCCCCCTAACCCCCCCTAATAAAGGTTTAACCCCTTGATCACCCCCCAGATAACCCTTTCACCCCCTAGCACCGCCGTCGCTTGGCGATCATTTTTCTGATCGCTGTCTTGGCGTCGGTGATGCAGATCGGTACCCAGTAATTTTTTTTAGGTTCGCCGGAGGTTTTTATAGCGTCGGGTACCCCCATAAATTATCTAATAAAGGTTTAACCCCCTTGATCGCCCCCCAGGTAACCCTTTCACCCCCTATCACCACTGTCACTAAGCGATCGTTTTTCTGATCGATGTCTTAGCGTCGGTGATGCTGATCGGTAGCCAGTATTTTTTTTTAGGTTCGCCGCAGGTTTTTATAGTGTCGGGTACCCCCATAAATTATCTAATAAAGGTTTAACCCCCTTGATCGCCCCCCAGGTAACCCTTTCACCCCCTATCACCACTGTCACTAAGCAATTGTTTTTCTGATCGCTGTCTTGGCGTCGGTGATGCAGATCGGTACCCAGTAATTTTTTTAGGTTCGCCGCAGGTTTTTATAGCGTCGGGTACCCCCATAAATTATCTAATAAAGGTTTAACCCCCTTGATCGCCCCCCAGGTAACCCTTTCACCCCCTATCACCACTGTCACTAAGCGATCGTTTTTCTGATCGATGTCTTAGCGTCGGTGATGCTGATCGGTAGCCAGTATTTTTTTTTAGGTTCGCCACAGGTTTTTATAGCGTCGGGTACCCCCATAAATTATCTAATAAAGGTTTAACCCCCTTGATCGCCCCCCAGGTAACCCTTTCACCCCCTATCACCACTGTCACTAAGCAATTGTTTTTCTGATCGCTGTCTTGGCGTCGGTGATGCAGATCGGTACCCAGTAATTTTTTTAGGTTCGCCGCAGGTTTTTATAGCGTCGGGTACCCCCATAAATTATCTAATAAAGGTTTAACCCCCTTGATCGCCCCCCAGGTAACCCTTTCACCCCCTATCACCACTGTCACTAAGCGATCGTTTTTCTGATCGATGTCTTAGCGTCGGTGATGCTGATCGGTAGCCAGTATTTTTTTTTTAGGTTCGCCGCAGGTTTTTATAGCGTCGGGTACCCCCATAAATGATCTAATAAAGGTTTAACCCCCTTGATCGCCCCCCAGGTAACCCTTTCACCCCCTATCACCACTGTCACTAAGCAATTGTTTTTCTGATCGCTGTCTTGGCGTCGGTGATGCAGATCGGTACCCAGTAATTTTTTTAGGTTCGCCGCAGGTTTTTATAGCGTCGGGTACCCCCCATAAATTATCTAATAAAGGTTTAACCCCCTTGATCGCCCCCCAGGTAACCCTTTCACCCCCTATTACCACTGTCGCTAAGCGATCATTTTTCTGATCGATGTCTTAGCGTCGGTGATGCAGATCGGTAGCCAGTAATTTTTTTTAGGTTCGCCGCAGGTTTTTATAGCGTCAGGTACCCCCATATATTATCTAATAAAGGTTTTAACCCCCTAATTGCCCCTAGTTAACCCTTTCACCAGTTATCATCATATAAGTGTTACGGGTGACGCTGGTTAGTTAGTTTGCTTTTTATAGTGTCAGGGCACCCGCCGTATATAACCCAATAAAGGTTTAACCCCCTGATCGCTCGGCGGGTGATATCAATTAGGTTTTAGCGTCAGAGAGGGTCTGCGTCACACCCCAGGCAGCGTCAGGTTAGTGCCAGTAACGCTAACACCCACGCGTGAAGCATACACCTCCCTTAGTGGTATAGTATCTGAACAGATCAATATCTGATCTGATCAGATCTATACTAGCGTCCCCAGCAGTTTAGGGTTCCCAAAAACGCAGTGTTAGCGGGATCAGCCCAGATACCTGCTAGCACCTGCGTTTTGCCCCTCCGTCCAGCCCAGGCCACCGAAGTGCAGTATCGATCGATCACTGTCACTTACAAAACACAACACACATAACTGCAGCGTTCGCAGAGACAGGCCTGATCCCTGCGACTCCAGTGCTGTAGGAGGTGATTTCACCACCACAGTTAAAAAAAAAAAGAAGCAAATATGCCGAAGCATTGGGGCAGCAGGGGCGGAGGAGCGATTTTGCTCCTAATGCCGCGTACATACGGTCGAAATTCCGACGGAGGCTTGCCCGTGGAAAAGTCCGACCATGTGTGTGCGGCATAACTTTTTTGCGGGAGGATGCCCCCATGCTTCGGCATATATAAATGGTGCATGTATGCCCATCATTAGAAGTGGGTGGATGAAGGGCGGTATTCTAATGGTGGGCATACCCACCGATCAATCTCTTTTTTCGTTCAGCCACCTGGCTGCATGAAAAAAAAAGATTACAATACATGTCCAACAAGGACCAGCAACGTACTGGTATGTTGCTGGACTTTGAATGTTTATACCAGATTGATACCTGCGGGTTTAGGTATCATCTTGGTATCATTCTTTTCAGCCAGCGGCCGGCTTTAATGTAAAAGCAACCCTAGTGGCTAATTAGCCTCTGGACTGCTTTTACAAGCAGTGGGAGGGAATGTCCCCCCCCCCGGATATAAAAAGCGCCATTGGGAAATTGGGAAAGCATTTTATCACACCGATCTTGGTGTGGTCAGATGCTTTGAGGGCAGAGGAAAGATCTAGGGTCTAGACCCCAGTTTTTTCAAAAAAAGAGTACCTGTCACTACCTATTACTATCATAGGGGATATTTACATTCCCTGAGATAACAATAAAAATGATAAAAAAAAAAAAACATGGAAGGAACAATTTAAAAATAAAATAAAAAAGCAAAATTAATAATAAAAAAAAAAAAAAAAAAAAAAGCACCCCTGTCCTGCCCTGCTCTTGCCCAATGGCGAACGCAAGCGTCGGTCTGGCGTCATATGTAAACAGCAATTGCACCATGCATGTGAGGTATCACCGCGAAGGTCAGATCGAGGGCAGTAATTTTAGCAGTAGACCTCCTCTGTAAATCTAACGGGGTAACCTGTAAAGGCTTTTAAAGGCTTTTAAAAATGTATGTAGTTTGTCGCCAATGCGCGTTTGTGCGAAATTTTAAAGCATGTCGTGTTTGGTATCTATGTACTCGGCCTAAGATCATCTTTTTTATTTCATCAAACATTTGGGCAATATAGTGTGTTTTAGTGCATTAAAATAAAAAAAGTGTATTTTTTCCCCAAAAAATGCGTTTGAAAAATCGCTGCGCAAATACTGTGTAGAAAAAAAAAATGCAACACCCACCATTTTATTCTGTAGGGCCTTTGCTTTAAAAATATATATAATGTTTGGGGGTTCAACATAATTTTCCTGCAAAAAAAAATATGTTTTCATGTAAACAAAAAGTGTCAGAAAGGGCTTTGTCTTCAAGTGGTTAGAAGAGTGGATGTAAGCTTCCTAATGTTGTGTATAAAATGCCAGAACAGTTCAAAACCCCCCCAAATGACCCCATTTTGGAAAGTAGACACCCCAAGCTATATACTGAGAGGCATGTCGAGTCCATGGAATATTTTATATGTTGACACAAGTTGCGGAAAAAAGACAATTTTTTTTTTTTTTTTTTGCACAAAGTTGTCACTAAATGATATATTGCTCAAACATGCCATGGGCATATGTGGAATTACACCCCAAAATACATTCTGTTGCTTCTCCTGAGTACGGGGATACCACATGTGTGAGACTTTTTGGGAGCCTAGCCGCGTACGGGACCCCAAAAACCAATCACCGCCTTCAGGCTTTCTAAGGGTGTAAATTTTTGATTTCACTTCTCACTGCCTATCACAGTTTCGGAGGCCATGGAATGCCCAGATGGCACAAAACCCCCCCAAATGACCCCATTTTGGAAAGTAGACACCCCAAGCTATTTGTTGAGAGGTATTGTGAGTATTTTGCAGATCTCGCTTTTTGTCACAAAGTTTTGAAAATTGAAAAGAAAAAAAAGAAAAAAAAAAAAAATTCTTTCTTCATTTTCAAAAACAAATGAGAGCTGTAAAATACTCACCATGCCTCTCAGCAAACAGCTTGGGGTGTCTACTTTCCAAAATGGGGTCATTTGGGGGGGTTTTGTGCTATTTTGGCATTTTATGGCCTTCGAAACTGTGATAGGTAGTGAGGAGTGAAATCAAAAATTTGTGCCTAGAAATCCTGAAGGCGGTGATTGGTTTTCGGGGTCCCGTACGCGGCTAGGCTCCTAAAAAGTCCCACACATGTGGTATCCCCGTACTCAGGAGAAGCAGCAAAATGTATTTTGGGGTGCAATTCCACATATAACCATGGCATGTGTGAGCAATATATCATTTAGTGACAACTTTTTGTAATTTGTTTTTTTTTTTGTCATTATTCAATCACTTGGGACAAAAAAAAAATATTCAATGGGCTCAACAGGCCTCTCAGCAATTTCCTTGGGGTGTCTACTTTCTAAAATGGGGTCATTTGGGGGGGGTTTGTGCTATTTTGGCATTTTATGGCCTTCAAAACTGTGATAGGTAGTGAGGAGTGAAATCAAAAATTTGCGCCCTTAGAAATCCTGAAGGCGGTGCTTGGTTTCCGGGGTCCCGTACGTGGCTAGGCTCCTAAAAAGTCCCACACATGTGGTATTCCCGTACTCAGGAGAAGCAGCAGAATGTATTTTGGGGTGCAATTCCACATATAACCATGGCATGTGTGAGCAATATATCATTTAGTGACAACTTTTTGTAATTTTTTTTTTTTTGTCATTATTCAATCACTTGGGACAAAAAAAAAATATTCAATGGGCTCAACATGCCTCTCAGCAATTTCCTTGGGGTGTCTGCTTTCCAAAATGGGGTCATTTGGGGGGGGTTTTGTACTGCCCTGCCATTTTAGCACCTCAAGAAATGAGATAGGCAGTCATAAATTTAAAGCTGTGTAAATTCCAGAAAATGTACCCTAGTTTGTAAACGCTATAACTTTTGCGCAAACCGATAAATATACACTTATTGACGTTTTTTTTTACTAAAGACATGTGGCTGAATACATTTTGGCCTAAATGTATGACTAAAATTGAGTTTATTCGATTTTTCTTATAACAAAAAGTAGAAAATATCATTTTTTTTCAAAATTTTCGGTCTTTTTCCGTTTATATCGCAAAAAATAAAAATCGCAGAGGCAATCAAATACCATTAAAAGAAAGCTCTATTTGTGGGAAGAAAAGGATGCAAATTTTGTTTGGGTACAACATTGCATGTCCGCACAATTTACAGTTAAAGCAGCGCAGTGCAAAATTCTGAATTCACCTCTGGTCCTCTAGCTACCAAATGGTCCGGGGCTTAAGTGGTTAAAGGAGCCGATGTACAGGTATGGTGATTCGAGGGAACAAGCCAACCTGCCGCCGTATAATGACGGTGGCTAGTCGGCAAGTGGTTAAAGAAAACCTGTACTTTGCATATTTTGGGTAAAATCAGGTTCCCTTTACATAGTACATAAATAGTTGTTAAAGGCTAAGTTCACCTTTGTTCACCATTTTCTGTTTTCTTAATTTCAGCTCCCAATGTACCAATATAGCAATAATGTACTTATTTTGCAAAAATAAAACAGCTTTCCATTTATTCTACACATGCTTACCTCACTGTTTTTATGGCTGTTTAAAAAGTTCATAAAAAAGGGGCACAGAAGCTGAAGTTACATTCTGATTGGAGGGAAGTGACACCCCCCCCCCTTCACACAACTCACATGTAGAGAGCTGAGGCTGTCAATAAGATGCACACCACGCCACATGCCCGTACCCTCCTGTGTAAAGAGGTTGAGCGGTGTTATGAAACAGGTCTCCACAGCCAGGTTCTCCAGAGAATGGCTCTTATCTCTATGCTCAATAAAGACAAGTCTCTACTTCCCCCAATAACTCCAAGGTCCACACCAGCCGTAACTCCAACGTAGAGTTTATTTCTCTTAAAGCACAGTCTCTGATAGGAAAGGTTGGAGAGAGAACAGGACAGCATAAGGTGTGGGAGAGGTCCAGGCACAAACGTAATACACTACACTGCTTGGCTTCTCAAGCAGACTTAGCCCATTTGAATAGTCTCCCTAGATAGGGACTAGCAGCCAGAATGGTACTCTAACTAAACGCACAGTCACTACACAAACTGGTGAACTTGGTCTCTGCCACAGACCTGGTGAACTTGGTTTTCAAAGCTTGGCCTCTTGTAAGGAGAAGACATCCCTCCAGAGAGTTACTGGGCCCCTTCCTTCACTGTGACTTCTCACCAGTCCCTCGGAACGGTCCTCCCCCGGCCTCCTCATCTCAGATGCGGGTCCCCTCGCAAGGCGGCACCCTGGGATTCCTTGATCCTTGGTGGGCCCCAGCCAAAGGTGCTGGGCCCAAGGCCTTTAGTTGCAGCCCCAGGGCTAAAGGTGCCTGGGACTGATTCACCGACCACCGCCCCAGGACCAAAGGTGCCCAGGGCGGACAGGAGCGCACACACTCCCTGGGAGTAGGACCCCCGACAACGAACCGGACCCCAAACAGGCAGCGTCTGCCCCTTTTATATCCCTTCACAGCATACACAGCAGGCCCACCACGCCCCCTGTATGGTTGCCGAGAGGGGACACACAAGGCACAGCACTGTATCAGCGGTTCAACCCTGGCCCACTATGGCAGCGCCACCCGCAGGCCACAGGGAACGGTACACTGATACTCTTCCTGCAGACAAAATGGTTGATAATGTCCTAACAATTTAGGTGTTTGAGCATAACTACCACTCAAACACTACCCTAAACTGAGGACCCCGCTACACTGATATCCATCATCCAATCATGTGCCATCAAAAATGCTGTTTTTTTATATTCCTTGCATGTGATTCGGTATTTTTTGTAAAGTGAAGCTTTACCTCATTTACTAAGCCTTAGAGCAACTACATTTGCAGAGTGCAACTGCATTTTCAAAAGTGCACAGTCCATTTGCCTTTATTAAATCAACCCCTTAGTGCTCTTAAAGGGGTTGTAAACCCTTGTGTTTTTTCACCTTAATGCATCCTATGCATTAAGGTAAAAAAACTTCTGTCACTGACCAGCCCCCCCCCCTCGTTTTACTCACCTGAGCCCATTCGTTCCCACACCGGAGACACGCAAACCCTCTCTGGCCAGGTTCTCGGCTCTTGATTGGATAGATTGATAGCAGCGCAGCCATTAGCTCCCGCTGCTGTCAATCAAATCCAATAACGCGGGCGCCGGGGGGCCGGGCCGAGTCCAGCATTCTGTGTCTATAGACTCAAATGCGTGGGATCTGGAGCTTTCCCGCAGGTAACCCCCTCGGTAGAGCGCTTCTCCTAGGGGGTTTTCCAATGCGGGGAGGAGCAGTGAGCGCCGTTGGGGGACCCCAGAAAACATCGATCAGAGCCACTCTGTGCAAAACTGACTGCACAGTGGAGATAAGTATGATATGTTTGTTATTTTAAAAAAAAAACGAGGGTTTGCAACCCCTTTAATACAGACAGGTACAGTACACACTATATATACTATGCTTTGTTCATATTTCATGCCTGAATTTTACAACCACTTTAACTCAAAATGACTGTCACTTTTTAAAAAATAAGGCTACTTATTCTGGTGTGTTAGCTTTGTGAAATTAGTTTTATGTATGCATCAACTGTTGCCTTGGTGCTTCACAAGATGTTGTTTTATTACTTTTACTGCTTTATAAATATGTCCTATAAATAAGGCTCACATAATATCTCCTATACCAAGTATGCCAGAAAGAAAAATGGAAACTCTGAAGTCAGCTGGAAGATGGTTCAATAATCTGAGCAGACCAAAACTTAGCTTAACCCCTTGCCGACTGCCGCACGCAGATTTACGTCGGCAGAATGGCAGGGGCAGGCAAATGGGCGAACCTATACGTCCTTTTAAATTTCCTCCCTAGCGGGCGTGCATGCCTGCGGGTCCCGCAAACTAGATGTTCGCCGGCGGCCCGCGATTGCGGCGAGGAGAGGCAGATTGGGGAGATGCCTATGTAAACAAGGCATTTCACAGTTCTGCCTAGCAACATGACAGGGATCTACTGCTCCTTGTCATCGGGAGCAGTGATCTCTGTCATGTTCTAGTGAGACAATCCCCCCTAGTGTTTAACCCCTTCCCTGCCAGTGTCATTTATACAGTAATTAATGGCTATTTATAGCTCTGATCGCTGTATAAATGACAATGGTCCCAAAATAGTGTCAAAAGTGTCCGATGTGTCAGCCAATAGCAGATCGTCGCCATTACTAGTAAAAAAAATAATAATAAAAATGCCATAAATCTATCCCCTATTTAATAGACGCTATAACTTTTGCGCAAACCAATCAATATACGCTTATTGCAATTTTTTTTACCAAAAATATGTAGAATTCATATCGGGCTAAACTGAGGGAAAAATCTTTTTTTATATATATTTTTTGGGGATATATAATATTGTTTATAGTGCAAAAAATAAAAACCGCAGAGGTGATCAAATACCACCAAAAGAAAGCTCTATTTGTGGGGGAAAAAAAGGACAATTTTGTTTGGGTACAATGTCACACGACTGCGCAATTATCAGCTAATGCGACGCAGTGCCGAATTGCAAAAAATGCTCTGGTCAGGAAGAGGGTAAAATCTTCAGGGGCTGAAGTGGTTAACAGAACTGAACTCCATGTTTGGTGTAAGGGCAACACTGGGCATCATCATAAACACACCATCCTTACTGTGAAACACAAGCTGTAGTGGAAGGGGTGAGGGTAGATGACTGAATGAATGAAGCAAAATACACCATATTTGGGGGGAACTTCAGAAGGCTGCTTTGAGGTATACATGGTTTGGACTGGTATTTTAAGTGTCTGCAGTTATGTGACAGTTTTGTTCCCCTTTTTTCTGCTACAGGTTTAGGTAACTAAAACTGTCTCTAAAAATCAATATTTAATACATTTGCCCTGTGATGGTTCTGAAAAAAGCACAGAAAGAAGAACTTTTCGGATTTGTTTACCAAAGAGTTTATTATTTAGAGGTTAAATGTCTCAACTTGAATAGAAAATCTATACTTTTCAATTTAGCTTATTTCGGGAAAGAACAATGTCACCCATCTTAAAATGATTCTCATAAGGAACTTTGTCATGAGAATAACAAAGAATGAACTCAATAGATAGCCTGTCGCCTTTCTTCTGAATATAAAATATAATTATACTTTAATCGTAACAGAAAAATGGAAAACAAAACTTTTTAGAAAACAGAATAAATGCCACAATAAAACTTGGTCTTTTTACAGAAGAGAACATTCATATGCTTAGCATTGTTCAAAAGGTTAGGGTCCAAGCAAAAAATCGAAAAAACAAAAACAATACATGAATTATTTTATTGCTGTCTTAAAGGTCTTTTTAAAAAAAGTTTAAAAAAGTTTAAAAAATGTCCGCCCTTCAAGTGTACGTCATAGTGTACTAATATGCACCCGTTTGGCGAACTCCCAAATTTGCTGCACATTGCATTCTAGGGTCCTAATTGAATGCAGACCGCTGGTCAGGTGCAAGGATTTGCCAATTAGGGCACAGAGCACTGTCAGAGCCTGTCTAATCACCTCACACTATAAAAGGTTCCTTCCCATAGGAACCTTCTTCAGTGATGTTGGAGTGGAGATAGATAAAGTAGGGCTCAGTTTGCAGCTAGAAAGTTAGTGTGTTTGCTTATTGTGACTCTAAGTGTAGAGTATCAGTGTAGTGTTAGTATAGTGCAGGGATATGCAATTAGCGGACCTCCAGCTGTTGCAGAACTACAAATCCCATGAGGGATAGCAAGACTCTGACAGCTACAAGCATTACACCCAGAGGCAGAGGCATGATGGGACTTGTAGTTTTGCAACAGCTGGAGGTCCACTAATTGCATATCCCTGGTAGTGTGTCAGTATAGTGTAGTGTTAGTATAGTGTAAGTATAGTGTGTCAGTATAGTGTGCGAGTATAGTGTACTGTGCCAGTATAGTGTGTCTCTATAGTGTAGTGTCCGTGTAGTGTGTTAGTGTAGTGCAGTGTTTAACACAGCAATACATAACATTTAGTGCTGTATACAGTGTGTATACTCTTTTTTTTGTCCCCCGCCTGTCCCTCTTTTTTTTTTTTTATTGTCAGCCGCAGCTTTTCAGACTGCGGCACTGGTGTTTCTCCTTTTTTATAGATTTTACATTTCTGTCAGCAACAGTCCTCAATTTAACGCATCAAACACCACTTTTCATTGAATATTGTGCATCCAATCACACATTCCCAAGTTTCTATTAAATTTGGGTAATAACCCCCCCCCCCCCATCATGTCTGGGAGGCCGTCAAGGAGATGCAGATGTTCCCATGCCACTATGAGGGGGCCAGCAGCGTCTGTATCCACAGGCAAAAGTGGACGTGGTCCATCCTCAGGCAGAGCACATTTGTCTCTGATTAGTGATGTTGCCCGTGGCATGCAGAGGAGGCTTACTAAACCAGCCTCATTCTCCTTATCCTCTATTACCCAAGCTGAGACTAGAATGCAGTCCACCACAGCTGCCAGAGTAGCTTGATCTGCCTCCTTGTCCACAACTACTCCTGCCATGCTTGGAGGAGTCAGCTGAATTATTTGAACACAGCATTAGCCACTTGCTTCTTGATGATGCACAGGCATTACTTGATCCTGGTGTTGGTTCTGAGGTTGAGGAAGGGAGTAACATGAGCCTACAGAGAGGGGAGAACACTGATAAACAAATTGGCAGTCATGTTCCCCCAGCCACAGCATATTGTCAAGTTGGCTCGAGTGATGATGGAGGGGATGATGAGGTCACTGACTTTATCTAAAAAAAGTTGTTAATCTTGGCCAAAGTGTGCTATAATTTGTCTTTCTCACATATGGCTTGCTCACTGCGGTGCAAAAATGTGTTATTTCTATCCAAAGTCTGCCAAAGAAACACCAGAATTTATCCAACCAATCTCTAATCTTGTTCCAGAGTGCACTAAATTTCAGCTTCATCATACAGACTGGCTCCCCAAGCCATTGTTTACAAAATAAAGAAAGCTTGCAGGAAAAATCAATTTAAATATCATTTTTTTCTTTATGAATGTCAGTTTTGCTGAAGCAGGTTCTATACAACTGTAGTAAAGTGTAAAGAATGTTCAATCTGCAAAGAGAATTTTCACTTTTCTTCAATAAGTGAACCACTTGACCACTTGAAGGTTTTGCCCCCCTTATGACCAGACCATTTTTTGCTATTCAGCACTGTGCTACTTTAACTAGCAATTGCTCAGTCATGCAACACTGAACGCAAATTAGATTTTTTATACAAATAGAGTTTTTTTTTTGGTGGTATTTATTTGCCACAGTTTTTTTAAGTTTTTGCTGTTATAAAATTTTGCAAGAAAATAATCTTTCTTCGTAAATGATAAGTGAATAATGCTGTGCTGCTTGTGGACAAAGTAAATCTAATACATGTGCAATATTGAAAAATTAAAAGATTAAATATATGTGCAGCTTCTGCAATAATAAATATGTGTGTAAACAAATCAATAGAGTTCTGCACATGAATTAAATGTGCAGACCAATGCAACATTTTATAAATAAAGTGGGTGTAGAAATGTATCACCCCCCCCCCCCCTTTAAAATAATCAAATTTTATTGCTTTGCAGCCTGAAATGAAGACAAACACAGTTTTTGCTTTATCCAGCTGTATTTACTAGTGTAGCTTTTAACATCCAAGTGAAAGATATAACACCAACATGTCACAAAAAAATTCAAAAAGAAAAAAAAAATCTGAGTTGGAAAAAGCCCCTATGTCAGTATTTTGTTGAACCTTTTTTTTTAATTACAGCCTTTAGTATGTTTGGATATGACTCTACTGACTTTGCACATCTAGACTTTGCAACATTAGCCCACTCTTTGCAGAACTGCTTAAGTTCAGTTAAATTTGTTGGTGACCGTTTGTGGACTGCAGTCTTCAAGTCATTCCAAAGATTTTCAATGTCTGAGCTCTGACTAAGCCATGAAGTAAAATTCACCTTTTTCTCCTTCAACCACTGTGTGGTCATTTTTGCTGTGTACTTTGGGTCATAGCCATGTTGAAAGGTAAACCTTCTTCCCATTGAAAACTTTCTGGTAGAGGGCAGCAGATTTTCCTCAAGAATATGATGGTATTTTGCCCCATCCATTCTTCTTCTATCCTGACAAGTGCTCAAGTCCCTGCAGCAGAGAAACCCCATAACAGGATATTACCACCTCCATGCTTTACTGTAGGAATGGTGTCATTTGGATAGTGAGCTTTATTGGATTTTTGCCAGACATAGAGTTTTGTGTTAAGGCCAAATAATTCAAATTTAGTCTCATCTTACAATAACACCTTTTTCCATGTGGCCTCAGAATCTTCAAGGTGCATTAAAGGTGGTCAGATGAGACTAAAATTAAATTATTTGGCCTCAACACCAAACGATATGTCTTACGGAAATCCAATACAGCTCACAAGGAGGTAGCTCACCTGCGTTCTAGCTAAAATTATTATAACATATTACTTGTAACTAAGTGACACATTGTTGATTGACACTGTTGAATATAACAGTACCTTTTCAGCAGGCAGCAGATTCTCATTCTCCCTCTTAACTGTGTGAGAAAAACATGGGATTGTGGGTAAATCTTATACTCATAAAAACATGTTTTTTCTTTGTAGATAGGAGGGCTGGGCTGGAAGGGAGCATTTGTTTTTTAGACACATGCCCCTTCTATGACACTGCAGTGAGAGGCGTGCCTCCACTACAGCATTTTTATTGGACAGCTGGGACCAATGGTACTTTACTATTGGTCGAAGACTCCAAGCTGTTTATTGAGCTCTGTGCCTCTGACAAGAGGTGAGGAGAGGCACTGTGAGCTCAACCGCTCAGTCTGCTGCAAACAGAGTGTGTCAGCTTGTATTTAAAGTGGCCGCTCTGTATTTAGCTTCTGACAGGCTGTGCAAGGAGCCCCATATCTCTGGAACCATAGGTTGTAGGAGCCCCAAATTTACCAGTGGTGGGGTAGGACTTAGGCTACATACCCCCCAAATTTGGGGTTTCTGTGACCCCAGGTCGCCGAGGTATGGCCCTCGAAGCTCAATTTTAGTTATTTTTTTTACTGTTCATGGCAGGTGAGGCCCTGTCTCACCTGCCTCCCCTGACTGCACGTCCCTGCTGGCTTAACCCTCTTTGGCATGGAGTTCACCAGAGCTTCACAGGTTGCCACTGGTGTCCTCTTCCACTCCTCCATGACGACATTACGAAGCTGGTGAATGTTAGAGACCTTGCGCTCTTCCACCTTCCATTTGAGGATGCCCCACAGATGCTCAATAGAGTTTAGGTCTGGAGACGTGTTTGGCCAGTCCATCACCTTTACCCTAAGCTTCTTTAGCAAGGCAGTGGTCGTCTTGGAGGTGTGTTTGGGGTCGTTATGTTGGAATACTGCCCTGCGGCCCAATCTTCGTAGGGAGGGGATCATGCTCTGCTTCAGTATGTCACAGTACATGTTGGCATTCATGGTTCTCTCAACAAACTGTAGCTCCCAATGCCAGCAGCACACATGCAGCCCCAGACCATGACACTCCCACCACCATGCTTGTATGTAGGCAAGACACTTGTCTTTGTACTCCTCACCTGGTTGTCGCCACACACGCTTGACACCATCTGAACCAAATAAGTTTATCTTGGTCTCATCAGACCACAGGACATGGTTTCAGTAATCCATGTCCATAGTCTGCTTGTCTTCAGCAAACTGTTTGCGGACTTTCTTGTGTATCATCTTTAGAAGAGGCTTCCTTCTGGGACGACATGCAGACCAATTTGATGCAGTGTGCGGCGTATAGTCTGAGCATTGACAGGCTGACCCCCCCACCCCCTCAATCTCTGCAGCAATGCTGGCAGCACTCATACATCTATTTTCCAAAGAAAACCTTGGGATATGACGCGTGCAGTCAACTTCTTTGTTTGAACACAGTGAGGCCTGTTCTGAGTGGAACCTGTCCTGTTAAACCGCTGTATGGTCTTGGCCACCGTGCTGCAGACCAGTTTCAGGGTCTTGGCAATCTTCTTATAGCCTATGCCATCTTTATGTAGAGAAACAATTATTTTTTCAGATCCTCAGAGAGTCCTTTGCCATGAGGTGCCATGTTGAACTTCAAGTGACCTGTATGAGAGCGATAACACCAAATTTAACACACCTGCTCCCCATTCACACCTGAGACCTTGTAACACTAACGAGCCACATGACACGGGGGAGGGGAAATGGCTAATTGGGCTCAAACTAGACATTTTCACTTAGGGGTGTACTCACTTTTGTTGCCAGCGGTTTAGACATTAATGGCTGTGTGTTGAGTTATTTTGATGGGACAGCAAATTTACACTGTCATACAAGCTGTTCACTCACTACTTTACATTGTAACAAAGTGTAATTTCTTCAGTGTTGTCACATTACATATATATATATATATAAAATGAAAATTTATAAATTCTGAGGTACTGATGGCCTCATCTCATTTCTCGTGGCCCCAAAATGCCAAGAAAGTACAAATACCCCCCCCCCCCCCATCCCAAATTACCCCTTTTTGGAAAGTAGACAGTCAAAGGTATTTAGTAAGAGGGTTGGCGAATGTTTTGGAGTTGTAATTTTTTGTCAGAATTTTCTTTGGAAAATTAAGAAACTAAATCAAAACATTTTTTTACATATTTTTTTTTACATACTGTTCTCAGTGCAGTACAGCCTCATCGTTTGACTAGTGTGACGATAATTAGGGATACTGGCTTGTGACAATTATATATATATATATATATATATATATATACATACCGTATATACTTGAGTATAAGCTGACCCGAATATAAGCAGAGGCACCTAATTTTACCACAAAAAAACTGGGAAAACGTATTGACTCGAGTATAAGCCTAGGGTGTCCATCTGCATGCCTCACTGTGCCTCACTTTGCCTCACTGTGTCCATGTGCATGCCTCACTGTGTCCATGCCTCAGTGTGCCCATGCCTCACTGTGTCCATGCCTCACTGTGCCCATGCCTCACTGTGCCCATGCCTCACTGTGTCCATGACTAGACTGACGTTTAACATTGGAGTCTATGGAAGGGGTGGCCGGTTTTGAAAAATCGGTGCTCCCCGGCTGTAGGTCCTCTGGACAACAAACTTTGCACACTTGTAGAGGAGAAATGGGGCTACAAGTTTGCCAAGTTTCGGGTCCAGGGGACCTACGATTGGCCAGTACCGGGTCCCCAAATCACCAGAGAAATGACCGTTTAACATGGGAGTCTATGGAAGGGGTGACCGGCTTTGAAAAATTGGTGCTCCCCGGCCGTAGGTCCTCCAGACAACAAACTTAGCACACTAGTAGAGGAAGAGTATGGCTACATGTGTGCCAAGTTTGGCCGGTACCGAGTCCCCAAAGTCCGGGAGATCAGGCGCAAAAATGTGACTCGAGTATAAGCCGAGGGGGCATTTTCAGCACAAAAAAATTGCTGAAAAACTAGGCTTATACTCGAGTATATATGGTATATATATATGGTATATATATATATATATATATATATATATATATATATATATATATAGTTTTCTATTCGGTTTTTTAAAACTTATTTTTTTTACTATTTTTTGTTTTTACATTCTGTCATCAGAGTAGTCCAGTGTCACCACAGTGACTACAGTGACTACTTTGACACTGAGCTAATTTGTGGGAGGGGGGTGTTTAGGGATTTTCTTTTACACTATCATTACTTAAACAGGGCTGATCAATGTTATAAGCAACAGTTTTAGATGTCATGAATGGCTTTCATTCATGACAGCTTGCTTACTATTGTGATCTGTAATGGCTACAGTTAATCACATTGCACAGGGTGCTGTGATTGACCCAGATACCATGTGATAGCTGTGGGCCAATCATGACTGTTTTGCTTACATGTAATCATGTGATCGCTGTGATTGGTCATAACATTTACATGATACCCTGGCCACCCACAGCGGCTGAGTACTAAGCGCCTTGATCCGCTGTGTTCACCGGACACAGCAGTCATGAGATTGCGCAACTGCGTGCCCCAAGGGATGCCCCAGTGCACATGTGTCCCTCAACGTACCAGTACACTGCAGTGCTTGCAACTGCCGTCCTCGTGCAGTAAAAGTACTGTGCGCAGACCACAAGTGGGTAATGACATAAAGTTAAATGACTATTCACTTTACCAAAAAATACCCAATCGTGCGTAAGGAAATGTAAAAAAAAAAAAAGAAAAACAGGACTTTTGCTTGCACATAATTGAATGACTGAAGTCAGTGAAAATCTATTTTGGAAAGTAAACATGCTCTGCTCTTTTAGTAAATCAACCCTACTGTATAATGTTTGTGTGATAAGGCAAGTATGTTTTGAGGAGGGCAAAGGAAGAAGCCTTAAGCCATTAATATGTCTATGGCCATGTTTGCTGTTAATCTGGTTTTGCAATTCGTAGAAAATCAGACTGAAGTCATGCCTGATAATAACACATTGGCTATTCTTTTTAACCTTGGCCTTTTCTTGGTCTTAAACGTAAAACTAAAAATGTACAAAACCTTATATCCCAATCATAAATGTGGTAAAAATCATACACAGAGCAAAAAACATTTAATGGAATTTTACCGGTGCCACAAACAATGATTTATAGTATAAAACATCATATTTTATTGATACATCGTTAAAATCAACAAGGAAAAATCCAACACGTCATATACATGATCGAATGGTGTATTCACATAAACAGTAGTACCGTGGTATATATAACTGACATGTTTCGCCGCTTAGGGCTTCTTCAGGGGACTTGAAGACCACCACTGCTATGATTACTATACCAAAAGACAAAATGTTCAGTCAATGATGTGGTAAATTGTACGGTACAATAAAATACGACTCTATACAAATCCAAAAATTATTATTATTCACTCACAAGCCACCTTGTGCTTACCCAATATGACCTCTAATTGTCACCAACAATGCCGTCTGCACAGTACAGGAGAAGAGGCGGTGTGGGCAACAGGAGATTCACCAAGACCAGGCTAAAACAAATATTCATGAAATTAATTTTAATGCACAAGATGTGAAAATTAACTACCCGCTTTATTAGCACGAATAGTCTGTTATTGTACTCACACAGTGTGTAGTTAGTAATGGATTAGCCGAGCGCGCCTGATTTATAAGACCAATATATAATGTAAATGAACTAAAAGTATGGATAAATAGGTTTAAAAGATTTTCCCCTTTTTAAAAATGTAAATTCTATTCAGGTTCTCCCTCGCTGCTAATGAGCAGGGATTTCACCATTCTGAACTTCCACCAATAAACTCTTTTAATAGCTAATTAAACACTGACACCTTTTCTTCTATTCTTGTACTGCTGTGTGTCATTTTAACTGCTTATCATAGAAAATTACGTAAAATATATGTTTCTTTCATAAAGTCATGCAAAGAACACTAGAATCGGAGGACTAGAAGTGTATTTCAGCTAATAGCAATATCCCTCATTACATATCTCCCCACACAAGCAAACTGCTAAGGAAGAGGGGCAGGTCGAACCAAGTATGTTAGATTACGGATACACATTCATCTTTGAAGTCTTCTCTGAGCTGTCCCCTGTATATACCCACTACCCATCTTTAAAACTTCACGCAAAATAACATACCTGTACATCATTTTGTTGAAGTGGCTGTACCGGGGTGATGCCTGCAGCCAGATGCATCACCCTGTCCCGCATGCCCGCCGGCTGGTCAGAGTCCCGAATAGTGATGAGCCGAACACCCCCGGGTTCGGTTCGCACCAGAACCCGCGAACGGACCGAAAGTTAGCACGAACATTAGAACCCTATTAAATACAATGGATGCGAACGTTCGGATTCTAAAGTGCTAATTATAACGACTATTATCCATGTTATTGTCCGAAACAGAGTTTGGGAACCCGGCTTCTGCACCAGGGGACATGTATCAATGCAAAAAGAAGTTTTAAAAACGGACGTTTTCCGGGAGCAGTCATTTTAATGATGCATAAAGTGAAAAAAAAAAGTCAAATATTTCTTTAAATATTGTACCTGGGGGGTGTCTAAAGTATGCCTGTGAAGTGCCACGTGTTTCCCGTGTTTAGAACTGTCCCTGCACAAAATTACATTTCTAAAGGAAAAAAAGCCATTTAAAACTGCTTGCGGCTTTAATGCAATGTCTGGTCCCGGTAATATGGATGAAAATCTTTAGGAAAAATGGCATAGCTACCCCATCAACCCCCCCCCCCCTACCCCAGCCCATTACCAGCCCCTTTGGGTCTTGTATGGATATTAAGGGGAACCCCGCACACAAAATAAAAAAGGACCTATATACTCTGAACAGCCGTATACAGGCGGTGCATACAAGACAGGGATTGTAGGTTTGTTCTTATGTAGAATCTGTTTGTAATTTTGAACAGCTGCATTGTTTAAGTGGAGCTCCATGCCAAATTCCTTTTTTTTAGCTTTTTGTAAAACATAGGGAACAGTTATCACCCCTGTCACATTTTTTTTTTGCTGTCTGTGCCCCTGTTCAGAACATTTCACCTCACTTTGCGTCCCAATGACAACTGTTTTTGAAATGTGGTGTTTTTATTGAAACAAGGATTGGTGATAAAGCATCAGTAGAGAGGAGACACCTTTCTCCCATATTAATTCTTACAGGAGAGAATTTTCCTTCCAAGGGGTAGATTTCCTCTCACTTCCTGTTGTCTTCTTCCGTTTGCAAGTAGTAGTCGTTTGTAAGTTGGATGTTTGAAAGTAGGGACCTGCCGTATATACTCTGCAGAAATTGGCCCCTTAGGTGTTGGTGTTGGCACAACACTGTAAGCACTCACAGTTACTCTTGGTGGGTGCTGGAACGCCCTGCTGTCAACTATTATATCAGGAATTGTAATAACATATAATTGTTGATCAGTGGTAGTAAAAATTGGGCCTTTGATGGTGGTGCTCGTGCCACAACACTGTAAGGCCTGACAGTTACTCTTGGTGGGCGCAGCAATGGGCCCTGCTGTGAATTATTAGATCAAGAATTGTAATTGCATGCCCCTGTTGAACAGGGGCTGAAAAATTAGGCCTTTGGTGGTGGTGGTGGTGGTGATGGTGGTGCTGGTGCCACAACACTGTAAGGCCTGACAGTTACTCTTGGTGGGCGCAGCAATGGTCCCTGCTGTGAATTATTAGATCAATAATTATAATTGCATGCCCCTGTTGAACAGGGGCTTAAAAATTGGGCCTTTGGTGGTGGTGGTGGTGGTGATGGTGGTGCTGGTGCCACAACACTGTAAGGCCTGACAGTTACTCTTGGTGGGCGCAGCAATGGGCCCTGCTGTGAATTATTAGATCAATAATTATAATTGCATGCCCCTGTTGAACAGGGGCTGAAAAATTGGGCCTTAGGCACTGGTGGCACAACACTGCAACCCCTCACAGATACTGTACTTGGAGCACAGCAATGAGGCCTGTTGCAAAGTATTGCATCAAAAATTTTAATTACACGCCCCTGTTAAACAGGGGCTGAAAAATTGGGCCTTAGCCACTGGTGGCGTCACCCATAAACCAAAATGATCTTCCAAGCTATCATCGTTAATCGTATCATTGAGGAGGAGGAGGAGGATAGCCAGTCAACATAACAGCACAGGCACTCAGCATCAGCATCAGTCTTGAAGGGATGTGACATTTTAAAATCAATTAGTCTGTTATATCAGCATCTGGTGTGTGGTAGCTGGTGGTGATCCAAGACTGGTTCATCTTGATGAAAGTCAGTCGATCAACCGAGTCGGTGGACAGGCGCACCCTGTGATCCGTGACAAATCCTCCAGCAGCACTGAATGTGCGTTCTGAAAGAACTCTGGATGCAGGACAGGCCAGTAGCTCAATTGCATACTGTGCAAGCTCTGGCCAGTGATCCATCCTCAAGACCCAGTAAGCCAGAGGATTTTCGGTGGGGAAGGTGTCCAAGTCTGACCTTGCCCCTAGGTATTCCTGCACCATGTATATCAGACGCTGGCGATGGTTGCTGGAACCGATCATACTTTGGGGCTGCGGACTAAAGAATTGTCTGAACGCATCGGTCAGACGGCCACCTTCCCCACCGCTCCTTCTTTGACTGCCCGAAGCCTCAGCAACTCGTTGTCCAGGACCAGGAGTTTGTAACCTCCCAGTCTCTGGGAACGCGTTGCACAGACCTTTCTGCAAGGCCTCCCGGAGTTGTCTCATCCTCTGCTCCCTCTGCGACGGTACGATAAGGTCCGCAACCTTACCCTTGTACCGTGGATCAAGGAGAGTGGCCAGCCAGTAATGGTCCCTCTCCTTGATCCGAAGAATACGAGGATCCTTCCGCAGACTTTGCAGGATCAGGGAGGCCATGCAGCGTAGGTTAGCTGAGGCATTCAATCCGGAGTCCTCTGGGTCACTAAGGACAACATGATCCGCAGCCACCTCCTCCCAGCCACGTACAAGTCCACTGGTTTCTTGGGACTGTAAATCATCCCTAAAAGACTGCTGCTGATGATGCTGAGTGCCAGCCTCCACCTCCATGCTGACACAATCCTCCTCCTCCTCCTCCTCCTCCTCCTCCTCCTCTTCCTGTGCAATGGGTGGGACAGAAGGAACACTGTCTGGGTAAAGGGGGCCTTGAGAGGCAAGGAAGTCCTCCTCTTCCTGCCTCTGTTCTGCCTCAAGTGCCCTGTCCATTATTCCACGCAGCGTGTGCTCCAACAGGTGGACAAGAGGTATACAGTGTCACTGATGCATGCACTGTCACTGCTCACCATCCTCGTGTCCTCCTCAAATGGTGCCAGGACAGTGCATGCATCCCTGATCATGCCCCACTGGCGTGGTGAAAAAAACCCGAGCTCCCCTGACCCTGTCCTGGTGCCGTAGTCGCACAGGTACTCATTGATGGCCCTCTGCTGCGTGTGCAGCCGCTGCAGCATGGCCAACGTTGAGTTCCACCTGGTGGGCATGTCACATATAAGGCGGTTCTTGGGCAGGTTCAACTCCTTTTGAAGCTCAGCCAGGCGAGCACTGGCATTATAAGATCTGCGGAAATGCACACAGACTTTCCTGGCCTGCCTCAGGACATCCTGTAAGCCCGGGTACCTGCCCAAGAACCGCTGCACCACCAGGTTAAGGACGTGAGCCATACAGGGCACATGGGTCAGTTGTCCCTGTCGGAGGGCGGAGAGGAGGTAGGTGCCATTGTCGCAAACCACCATTCCTGGCTTAAGCTGGCGTGGCGTCAACCACCTCTCGGCCTGCCCCTGCAGAGCAGACAGGACCTCTGCCCCAGTGTGGCTCCTGTCCCCCAAACACACCAGCGCAAGCACGGCATGGCATCTTTTTGCCTGCGTACTTGCGTAGCCCCTTGAACGCCTACGGAGCACCGCTGGTTCCAAGGACAAACCACAGGAAGAGGCCATGGAGGAAGAAGAAGAGGAGGGGGTGGAGGAGAGAGGTGTGTCACAACCAGTAGTAGCATTTTGGAGGCGTGGCGGTGGAACAACCTCCAACACTACTGCACCTTGTCCTGCATCCTTCCCAGCTGCCAAAAGAGTGACCCAATGGGCCGTGAAAGAAAGGTAACGTCCCTGTCCATGCCTGCTGGACCATGAGTCAGCGGTAATATGCACCTTACCGCTGACCGCCCTGTCCAGCGAGGCCAAGACATTGCCTTCCACATGCCTGTAGAGAGCCGGAATAGCCTTCCGTGCGAAAAAGTGTCGTTTGGGAACCTGCCACTGAGGAACCGCACATTGCACAAACTCACGGAAGGGGGCCGAGTCTACCAACTGAAAAGGCAGCAGTTGAAGCGCTAGCAATTTAGCCAAGCTAGCATTCAACCGCTGGGCATGTGGATGGCTGGGAGTGAACTTCTTTCGACGGTCCAGCAGCTGGGGCAGGGAAATTTGCCTGCTAGAATCGGACGTTGGTGTACTGCTAGCAGAGTGCCCGCAACTACTTGCCTGTGACACACCTAATTCTACACCTTCATTCCTCTCAGAGCAGGTTTCAGAGAGGAGTGAAGGTATAGTGGGGTTGGAGATCCCAGCTGATGCGGTGCAAGAAGAGGTCAGCTTTGTTCTTTGGTGTGGGTCTTTAAGGTAGGCTTGCCAACGAGCTGCATGGCAGGTCAACATATGTCTGATCAAGCATGTGGTGCCCAAGCGGCTGATGTTTTGGCCACGCGATATACGCTTGAGACATATGTTGCAAACAGCAGCTGTGCGATCTGATGCACTTGCCTCAAAAAAGGCCCACACCAAAGAACTTTTTGCATGACGGGCAGAGGCAGCGCCCTGCACAGGCGGAGCTCTGCGGTGTGATTCCGTCGGTGTGCTGCCCATACGCTGGCCACTCAAGGGCATCCTGCCTCGTTGGAGATGTGCCTCCTCCTCATCCTCCTCCTCCTCCTCTCTCCTATTAGGCACCCACGTGGAGTCAGTGACCTCATCATCCCCTCCCTCCTATTCACTGGAGCCAATCTGGCAATATGCTGCAGCTGCTGGAGCATGACTGCCAGATTGGTGTCCTTCTTGAGCATCCCCTCTCTCTGCTCTCACGCTGCTGCCTTCCTCTAGCTGGGTATCATCATCAGATCCTTCCAAACGCTCGGCATCCTCCTGGAGCATGTACCCAACACTGTGCTCAAACAGTTCGGGGGACTCCTCAGGAGGAGGGCATGGTGGGTCTAGGGAAGGATTGACTAATGAAGATAATGAATCCAGAGAAGAGGACGCTTTGGCAGCTGCTTTGCCAGTACCCTGAGCCTGGGTGAGAGAGGATGAGGAGGATGAGGTGGGCTTGGTCATCCACTCTACCAAGTCTTCGGCATGATGTGGCTCAACATGTCCAGCTGCCGAAAACAAGGACAAGCGTGTCCCATGGCCATGTGCTGATGAATGCACCGCGTACACGACCAGCACTGTTGCCCCCCGACACAGAGCCTGCTTGCCCTCTTTTTTTGCCTCCTGACTGTCTGCCTCTCCTTGGTTGCCTTCCAGACATTTTAATGGATGGCCTGCAGGGAGATGGGAAAAACAGCAATAAGGGCTACCTTCAGGTGTATACTGTGCAGGAGGCTTAGCAACAATGACACTGACACTGTCCCCTGCCTATCCTTCTCTGTCCCTAAACACAAGGATTGAAAATATGGTTCAGCAAAATATTTTTAGAACAGAATAGCACACTGACACTTTCCCTCACTGTACCTCTCTGTCCCTCAACTCAAGGATTGAAAATATGGTTCAGAAAAATAGTTTTAGAACAGAATAGCACACTGACACTTTCCCTCACTGTACCTCTCTGTCCCTCAACTCAAGGATTGAAAATATGGAACAGCAAATTTGGTTTAGAACAGAATAGCACACTGTCAGTTTCCCTCACTGTACCTCTCTGTCCCTCAACTCAAGGATTGAAAATATGGTTCAGCAAAATAATTTTAGAACAGAATAGCACACTGACACTTTCCCTCACTGTACCTCTCTGTCCCTCAACTCAAGGATTGAAAATATGGAACAGCAAATTTGGTTTAGAACAGAACAGCACACTGTCAGTTTCACTCACTGTACCTCTCTGTCCCTCAACTCAAGGATTGAAAATATGGTTCAGCAAAATAGTTTTAGAACAGAATAGCACACTGACACTTTCCCTCACTGTACCTCTCTGTCCATCAACTCAAGGATTGAAAATATGGAAGAGCAAAATTGGTTTAGAACAGAATAGCACACTGTCAGTTTCACTCACTGTACCTCTCTGTCCCTCAACTCAAGGATTGAAAATATGGAACAGCAAATTTGGTTTAGAATAGAACAGCACACTGTCAGTTTCACTCACTGTACCTCTCTGTCCCTCAACTCAAGGATTGAAAATATGGAACAGCAAATTTGGTTTAGAACAGAACAGCACACTGTCAGTTTCACTCAATGTACCTCTCTGTCCCTCAACTCAAGGATTGAAAATATGGTTCAGCAAAATAGTTTTAGAACAGAATAGCACACTGACACTTTCACTCACTGTACCTCTCTGTCCCTCAACTCAAGGATTGAAAATATGGAACAGCAAATTTGGTTTAGAACAGAACAGCACACTGTCAGTTTCACTCAATGTACCTCTCTGTCCCTCAACTCAAGGATTGAAAATATGGTTCAGCAAAATAGTTTTAGAACAGAATAGCACACTGACACTTTCCCTCACTGTACCTCTCTGTCCCTCAACTCAAGGATTGAAAATATGGAAGAGTAAAATTGGTTTAGAACAGAATAGCACACTGTCAGTTTCACTCACTGTACCTCTCTGTCCCTCAACTCAAGGATTGAAAATATGGAACAGCAAATTTGGTTTAGAACAGAACAGCACACTGTCAGTTTCACTCACTGTACCTCTCTGTCCCTCAACTCAAGGATTGAAAATATGGTTCAGCAAAATAATTTTAGAACAGAATAGCACACTGACACTTTCCCTCACTGTACCTCTCTGTCCCTCAACTCAAGGATTGAAAATATGGAACAGCAAATTTGGTTTAGAACAGAACAGCACACTGTCAGTTTCACTCACTGTACCTCTCTGTCCCTCAACTCAAGGATTGAAAATATGGTTCAGCAAAATAGTTTTAGAACAGAATAGCACACTGACACTTTCCCTCACTGTACCTCTCTGTCCCTCAACTCAAGGATTGAAAATATGGAAGAGTAAAATTGGTTTAGAACAGAATAGCACACTGTCAGTTTCACTCACTGTACCTCTCTGTCCCTCAACTCAAGGATTGAAAATATGGAACAGCAAATTTGGTTTAGAACAGAACAGCACACTGTCAGTTTCACTCACTGTACCTCTCTGTCCCTCAATTCAAGGATTGAAAATATGGTTCAGCAAAATAATTTTAGAACAGAATAGCACACTGACACTTTCCCTCACTGTACCTCTCTGTCCCTCAACTCAAGGATTGAAAATATGGAACAGCAAATTTGGTTTAGAACAGAACAGCACACTGTCAGTTTCACTCACTGTACCTCTCTGTCCCTCAACTCAAGGATTGAAAATATGGTTCAGCAAAATAGTTTTAGAACAGAATAGCACACTGTCACTTTCCCTCACTGTACCTCTCTGTCCCTCAACTCAAGGATTGAAAATATGGAAGAGCAAAATTGGTTTAGAACAGAATAGCACACTGTCAGTTTCACTCACTGTACCTCTGTGTCCCTCAACTCAAGGATTGAAAATATGGAACAGCAAATTTGGTTTAGAACAGAACAGCACACTGTCAGTTTCACTCACTGTACCTCTCTGTCCCTCAACTCAAGGATTGAAAATATGGTTCAGCAAAATAGTTTTAGAACAGAATAGCACACTGACACTTTCCCTCACTGTACCTCTCTGTCCCTCAACTCAAGGATTGAAAATATGGTTCAGCAAAATAGTTTTAGAACAGAATAGCACACTGACACTTTCCCTCACTGTACCTCTCTGTCCCTCAACTCAAGGATTGAAAATATGGTTCAGCAAAATAATTTTAGAACAGAATAGCACACTGACACTTTCCCTCACTGTACCTCTCTGTCCCTCAACTCAAGGATTGAAAATATGGAACAGCAAATTTGGTTTAGAACAGAACAGCACACTGTCAGTTTCACTCACTGTACCTCTCTGTCCCTCAACTCAAGGATTGAAAATATGGTTCAGCAAAATAGTTTTAGAACAGAATAGCACACTGACACTTTCCCTCACTGTACCTCTCTGTCCCTCAACTCAATGATTGAAAATATGGAAGAGCAAAATTGGTTTAGAACAGAATAGCACACTGTCAGTTTCACTCACTGTACCTCTCTGTCCCTCAACTCAAGGATTGAAAATATGGAACAGCAAATTTGGTTTAGAACAGAACAGCACACTGTCAGTTTCACTCACTGTACCTCTCTGTCCCTCAACTCAAGGATTGAAAATATGGTTCAGCAAAATAATTTTAGAACAGAATAGCACACTGACACTTTCCCTCACTGTACCTCTCTGTCCCTCAACTCAAGGATTGAAAATATGGTTCAGCAAAATAGTTTTAGAACAGAATAGCACACTGTCACTTTCTCTCACTGTACCTCTCTGTCCCTCAACTCAAGGATTGAAAATATGGAAGAGCAAAATTGGTTTAGAACAGAATAGCACACTGTCAGTTTCACTCACTGTACCTCTCTGTCCCTCAACTCAAGGATTGAAAATATGGAACAGCAAATTTGGTTTAGAACAGAACAGCACACTGTCAGTTTCACTCACTGTACCTCTCTGTCCCTCAACTCAAGGATTGAAAATATGGTTCAGCAAAATAGTTTTAGAACAGAATAGCACACTGACACTTTCCCTCACTGTACCTCTCTGTCCCTCAACTCAAGGATTGAAAATATGGTTCAGCAAAATAGTTTTAGAACAGAATAGCACACTGACACTTTCCCTCACTGTACCTCTCTGTCCCTCAACTCAAGGATTGAAAATATGGTTCAGCAAAATAATTTTAGAACAGAATAGCACACTGACACTTTCCCTCACTGTACCTCTCTGTCCCTCAACTCAAGGATTGAAAATATGGAACAGCAAATTTGGTTTAGAACAAAACAGCACACTGTCAGTTTCACTCACTGTACCTCTCTGTCCCTCAACTCAAGGATTGAAAATATGGTTCAGCAAAATAGTTTTAGAACAGAATAGCACACTGACACTTTCCCTCACTGTACCTCTCTGTCCCTCAACTCAAGGATTGAAAATATGGAAGAGCAAAATTGGTTTAGAACAGAATAGCACACTGACACTTTCCCTCACTGTACCTCTCTGTCCCTCAACTCAAGGATTGAAAATATGGAAGAGCAAAATTGGTTTAGAACAGAATAGCACACTGTCAGTTTCACTCACTGTACCTCTCTGTCCCTCAACTCAAGGATTGAAAATATGGAACAGCAAATTTGGTTTAGAACAGAACAGCACACTGTCAGTTTCACTCACTGTACCTCTCTGTCCCTCAACTCAAGGATTGAAAATATGGAACAGCAAATTTGGTTTAGAACAGAACAGCACACTGTCAGTTTCACTCACTGTACCTCTCTGTCCCTCAACTCAAGGATTGAAAATATGGTTCAGCAAAATAGTTTTAGAACAGAATAGCACACTGACACTTTCCCTCACTGTACCTCTCTGTCCCTCATCTCAAGGATTGAAAATATGGTTCAGCAAAATAGTTTTAGAACAGAATAGCACACTGTCAGTTTCCCTCACTGTACCTCTCTGTCCCTCAACTCAAGGATTGAAAATATGGAAGAGCAAAATTATTTTAGAACAGAATAGCACACTGACACTTTCCCTCACTGTACCTCTCTGTCCCTCAACTCAAGGATTGAAAATATGGAACAGCAAATTTGGTTTAGAACAGAACAGCACACTGTCAGTTTCACTCACTGTACCTCTCTGTCCCTCAACTCAAGGATTGAAAATATGGTTCAGCAAAATAGTTTTAGAACAGAATAGCACACTGACACTTTCCCTCACTGTACCTCTCTGTCCCTCAACTCAAGGATTGAAAATATGGAAGAGCAAAATTGGTTTAGAACAGAATAGCACACTGTCAGTTTCACTCACTGTACCTCTCTGTCCCTCAACTCAAGGATTGAAAATATGGAACAGCAAATTTGGTTTAGAACAGAACAGCACACTGTCAGTTTCACTCACTGTACCTCTCTGTCCCTCAACTCAAGGATTGAAAATATGGAACAGCAAATTTGGTTTAGAACAGAACAGCACACTGTCAGTTTCACTCAATGTACCTCTCTGTCCCTCAACTCAAGGATTGAAAATATGGTTCAGCAAAATAGTTTTAGAACAGAATAGCACACTGACACTTTCACTCACTGTACCTCTCTGTCCCTCAACTCAAGGATTGAAAATATGGAACAGCAAATTTGGTTTAGAACAGAACAGCACACTGTCAGTTTCACTCACTGTACCTCTCTGTCCCTCAACTCAAGGATTGAAAATATGGTTCAGCAAAATAATTTTAGAACAGAATAGCACACTGACACTTTCCCTCACTGTACCTCTCTGTCCCTCAACTCAAGGATTGAAAATATGGAACAGAAAATTTGGTTTAGAACAGAACAGCACACTGTCAGTTTCACTCACTGTACCTCTCTGTCCCTCAACTCAAGGATTGAAAATATGGTTCAGCAAAATAATTTTAGAACAGAATAGCACACTGACACTTTCCCTCACTGTACCTCTCTGTCCCTCAACTCAAGGATTGAAAATATGGAACAGCAAATTTGGTTTAGAACAGAACAGCACACTGTCAGTTTCACTCACTGTACCTCTCTGTCCCTCAACTCAAGGATTGAAAATATGGTTCAGCAAAATAGTTTTAGAACAGAATAGCACACTGACACTTTCCCTCACTGTACCTCTCTGTCCCTCAACTCAAGGATTGAAAATATGGTTCAGCAAAATAGTTTTAGAACAGAATAGCACACTGACACTTTCCCTCACTGTACCTCTCTGTCCCTCAACTCAAGGATTGAAAATATGGTTCAGCAAAATAATTTTAGAACAGAATAGCACACTGACACTTTCCCTCACTGTACCTCTCTGTCCCTCAACTCAAGGATTGAAAATATGGAACAGCAAATTTGGTTTAGAACAGAACAGCACACTGTCAGTTTCACTCACTGTACCTCTCTGTCCCTCAACTCAAGGATTGAAAATATGGTTCAGCAAAATAGTTTTAGAACAGAATAGCACACTGACACTTTCCCTCACTGTACCTCTCTGTCCCTCAACTCAAGGATTGAAAATATGGTTCAGCAAAATAGTTTTAGAACAGAATAGCACACTGACACTTTCCCTCACTGTACCTCTCTGTCCCTCAACTCAAGGATTGAAAATATGGTTCAGCAAAATAGTTTTAGAACAGAATAGCACACTGACACTTTCCCTCACTGTACCTCTCTGTCCCTCAACTCAAGGATTGAAAATATGGTTCAGCAAAATAATTTTAGAACAGAATAGCACACTGACACTTTCCCTCACTGTACCTCTCTGTCCCTCAACTCAAGGATTGAAAATATGGAACAGCAAATTTGGTTTAGAACAGAACAGCACACTGTCAGTTTCACTCACTGTACCTCTCTGTCCCTCAACTCAAGGATTGAAAATATGGTTCAGCAAAATAGTTTTAGAACAGAATAGCACACTGACACTTTCCCTCACTGTACCTCTCTGTCCCTCAACTCAAGGATTGAAAATATGGAAGAGCAAAATTGGTTTAGAACAGAATAGCACACTGTCAGTTTCACTCACTGTACCTCTCTGTCCCTCAACTCAAGGATTGAAAATATGGAACAGCAAATTTGGTTTAGAACAGAACAGCACACTGTCAGTTTCACTCAATGTACCTCTCTGTCCCTCAACTCAAGGATTGAAAATATGGTTCAGCAAAATAGTTTTAGAACAGAATAGCACACTGACACTTTCACTCACTGTACCTCTCTGTCCCTCAACTCAAGGATTGAAAATATGGAACAGCAAATTTGGTTTAGAACAGAACAGCACACTGTCAGTTTCACTAACTGTACCTCTCTGTCCCTAAACTCAAGGATTGAAAATATGGTTCAGCAAAATAGTTTTAGAACAGAATAGCACACTGACACGTTCCCTCACTGTACCTCTCTGTCCCTCAACTCAAGGATTGAAAATATGGAACAGCAAATTTGGTTTAGAACAGAACAGCACACTGTCAGTTTCACTCACTGTACCTCTCTGTCCCTCAACTCAAGGATTGAAAATATGGTTCAGCAAAATAGTTTTAGAACAGAATAGCACACTGACACTTTCCCTCACTGTACCTCTCTGTCCCTCAACTCAAGGATTGAAAATATGGAAGAGCAAAATTGGTTTAGAACAGAATAGCACACTGTCAGTTTCACTCACTGTACCTCTCTGTCCCTCAACTCAAGGATTGAAAATATGGAACAGCAAATTTGGTTTAGAACAGAACAGCACACTGTCAGTTTCACTCACTGTACCTCTCTGTCCCTCAACTCAAGGATTGAAAATATGGAACAGCAAATTTGGTTTAGAACAGAACAGCACACTGTCAGTTTCACTCAATGTACCTCTCTGTCCCTCAACTCAAGGATTGAAAATATGGTTCAGCAAAATAGTTTTAGAACAGAATAGCACACTGACACTTTCACTCACTGTACCTCTCTGTCCCTCAACTCAAGGATTGAAAATATGGAACAGCAAATTTGGTTTAGAACAGAACAGCACACTGTCAGTTTCACTCACTGTACCTCTCTGTCCCTCAACTCAAGGATTGAAAATATGGTTCAGCAAAATAATTTTAGAACAGAATAGCACACTGACACTTTCCCTCACTGTACCACTCTGTCCCTCAACTCAAGGATTGAAAATATGGAACAGCAAATTTGGTTTAGAACAGAACAGCACACTGTCAGTTTCACTCACTGTACCTCTCTGTCCCTCAACTCAAGGATTGAAAATATGGTTAAGCAAAATAGTTTTAGAACAGAATAGCACACTGACACTTTCCCTCACTGTACCTCTCTGTCCCTCAACTCAAGGATTGAAAATATGGAAGAGCAAAATTGGTTTAGAACAGAATAGCACACTGTCAGTTTCACTCACTGTACCTCTCTGTCCCTCAACTCAAGGATTGAAAATATGGAACAGCAAATTTGGTTTAGAACAGAACAGCACACTGTCAGTTTCACTCACTGTACCTCTCTGTCCCTCAACTCAAGGATTGAAAATATGGTTCAGCAAAATAGTTTTAGAACAGAATAGCACACTGACACTTTCCCTCACTGTACCTCTCTGTCCCTCAACTCAAGGATTGAAAATATGGAAGAGCAAAATAATTTTAGAACAGAATAGCACACTGACACTTTCCCTCACTGTACCTCTCTGTCCCTCAACTCAAGGATTGGAAATATGGAACAGCAAATTTGGTTTAGAACAGAACAGCACACTGTCAGTTTCACTCACTGTACCTCTCTGTCCCTCAACTCAAGGATTGAAAATATGGAACAGCAAATTTGGTTTAGAACAGAACAGCACACTGTCAGTTTCACTCACTGTACCTCTCTGTCCCTCAACTCAAGGATTGAAAATATGGAACAGCAAATTTGGTTTAGAACAGAACAGCACACTGTCAGTTTCACTCAATGTACCTCTCTGTCCCTCAACTCAAGGATTGAAAATATGGTTCAGCAAAATAGTTTTAGAACAGAATAGCACACTGACACTTTCACTCACTGTACCTCTCTGTCCCTCAACTCAAGGATTGAAAATATGGAACAGCAAATTTGGTTTAGAACAGAACAGCACACTGTCAGTTTCACTCACTGTACCTCTCTGTCCCTCAACTCAAGGATTGAAAATATGGTTCAGCAAAATAATTTTAGAACATAATAGCACACTGACACTTTCCCTCACTGTACCTCTCTGTCCCTCAACTCAAGGATTGAAAATATGGAACAGCAAATTTGGTTTAGAACAGAACAGCACACTGTCAGTTTCACTCACTGTACCTCTCTGTCCCTCAACTCAAGGATTGAAAATAGGGTTCAGCAAAATAGTTTTAGAACAGAATAGCACACTGACACTTTCCCTCACTGTACCTCTCTGTCCCTCAACTCAAGGATTGAAAATATGGTTCAGCAAAATAGTTTTAGAACAGAATAGCACACTGACACTTTCCCTCACTGTACCTCTCTGTCCCTCAACTCAAGGATTGAAAATATGGTTCAGCAAAATAATTTTAGAACAGAATAGCACACTGACACTTTCCCTCACTGTACCTCTCTGTCCCTCAACTCAAGGATTGAAAATATGGAACAGCAAATTTGGTTTAGAACAGAACAGCACACTGTCAGTTTCACTCACTGTACCTCTCTGTCCCTCAACTCAAGGATTGAAAATATGGAACAGCAAATTTGGTTTAGAACAGAACAGCACACTGTCAGTTTCACTCAATGTACCTCTCTGTCCCTCAACTCAAGGATTGAAAATATGGTTCAGCAAAATAGTTTTAGAACAGAATAGCACACTGACACTTTCACTCACTGTACCTCTCTGTCCCTCAACTCAAGGATTGAAAATATGGAACAGCAAATTTGGTTTAGAACAGAACAGCACACTGTCAGTTTCACTCACTGTACCTCTCTGTCCCTCAACTCAAGGATTGAAAATATGGTTCAGCAAAATAGTTTTAGAACAGAATAGCACACTGACACTTTCCCTCACTGTACCTCTCTGTCCCTCAACTCAAGGATTGAAAATATGGAAGAGTAAAATTGGTTTAGAACAGAATAGCACACTGTCAGTTTCACTCACTGTACCTCTCTGTCCCTCAATTCAAGGATTGAAAATATGGTTCAGCAAAATAATTTTAGAACAGAATAGCACACTGACACTTTCCCTCACTGTACCTCTCTGTCCCTCAACTCAAGGATTGAAAATATGGAAGAGTAAAATTGGTTTAGAACAGAATAGCACACTGTCAGTTTCACTCACTGTACCTCTCTGTCCCTCAACTCAAGGATTGAAAATATGGAACAGCAAATTTGGTTTAGAACAGAACAGCACACTGTCAGTTTCACTCACTGTACCTCTCTGTCCCTCAATTCAAGGATTGAAAATATGGTTCAGCAAAATAATTTTAGAACAGAATAGCACACTGACACTTTCCCTCACTGTACCTCTCTGTCCCTCAACTCAAGGATTGAAAATATGGAACAGCAAATTTGGTTTAGAACAGAACAGCACACTGTCAGTTTCACTCACTGTACCTCTCTGTCCCTCAACTCAAGGATTGAAAATATGGTTCAGCAAAATAGTTTTAGAACAGAATAGCACACTGTCACTTTCCCTCACTGTACCTCTCTGTCCCTCAACTCAAGGATTGAAAATATGGAAGAGCAAAATTGGTTTAGAACAGAATAGCACACTGTCAGTTTCACTCACTGTACCTCTCTGTCCCTCAACTCAAGGATTGAAAATATGGAACAGCAAATTTGGTTTAGAACAGAACAGCACACTGTCAGTTTCACTCACTGTACCTCTCTGTCCCTCAACTCAAGGATTGAAAATATGGTTCAGCAAAATAGTTTTAGAACAGAATAGCACACTGACACTTTCCCTCACTGTACCTCTCTGTCCCTCAACTCAAGGATTGAAAATATGGTTCAGCAAAATAGTTTTAGAACAGAAAAGCACACTGACACTTTCCCTCACTGTACCTCTCTGTCCCTCAACTCAAGGATTGAAAATATGGTTCAGCAAAATAATTTTAGAACAGAATAGCACACTGACACTTTCCCTCACTGTACCTCTCTGTCCCTCAACTCAAGGATTGAAAATATGGAACAGTAAATTTGGTTTAGAACAGAACAGCACACTGTCAGTTTCACTCACTGTACCTCTCTGTCCCTCAACTCAAGGATTGAAAATATGGTTCAGCAAAATAGTTTTAGAACAGAATAGCACACTGACACTTTCCCTCACTGTACCTCTCTGTCCCTCAACTCAAGGATTGAAAATATGGTTCAGCAAAATAGTTTTAGAACAGAATAGCACACTGACACTTTCCCTCACTGTACCTCTCTGTCCCTCAACTCAAGGATTGAAAATATGGTTCAGCAAAATAATTTTAGAACAGAATAGCACACTGACACTTTCCCTCACTGTACCTCTCTGTCCCTCAACTCAAGGATTGAAAATATGGAAGAGTAAAATTGGTTTAGAACAGAATAGCACACTGTCAGTTTCACTCACTGTACCTCTCTGTCCCTCAACTCAAGGATTGAAAATATGGAACAGCAAATTAGGTTTAGAACAGAACAGCACACTGTCAGTTTCACTCACTGTACCTCTCTGTCCCTCAACTCAAGGATTGAAAATATGGAACAGCAAATTTGGTTTAGAACAGAACAGCACACTGTCAGTTTCACTCAATGTACCTCTCTGTCCCTCAACTCAAGGATTGAAAATATGGTTCAGCAAAATAGTTTTAGAACAGAATAGCACACTGACACTTTCACTCACTGTACCTCTCTGTCCCTCAACTCAAGGATTGAAAATATGGAACAGCAAATTTGGTTTAGAACAGAACAGCACACTGTCAGTTTCACTCACTGTACCTCTCTGTCCCTCAACTCAAGGATTGAAAATATGGTTCAGCAAAATAGTTTTAGAACAGAATAGCACACTGACACTTTCCCTCACTGTACCTCTCTGTCCCTCAACTCAAGGATTGAAAATATGGAAGAGTAAAATTGGTTTAGAACAGAATAGCACACTGTCAGTTTCACTCACTGTACCTCTCTGTCCCTCAACTCAAGGATTGAAAATATGGAACAGCAAATTTGGTTTAGAACAGAACAGCACACTGTCAGTTTCACTCACTGTACCTCTCTGTCCCTCAACTCAAGGATTGAAAATATGGTTCAGCAAAATAATTTTAGAACAGAATAGCACACTGACACTTTCCCTCACTGTACCTCTCTGTCCCTCAACTCAAGGATTGAAAATATGGAACAGCAAATTTGGTTTAGAACAGAACAGCACACTGTCAGTTTCACTCACTGTACCTCTCTGTCCCTCAACTCAAGGATTGAAAATATGGTTCAGCAAAATAGTTTTAGAACAGAATAGCACACTGTCACTTTCTCTCACTGTACCTCTCTGTCCCTCAACTCAAGGATTGAAAATATGGAAGAGCAAAATTGGTTTAGAACAGAATAGCACACTGTCAGTTTCACTCACTGTACCTCTCTGTCCCTCAACTCAAGGATTGAAAATATGGAACAGCAAATTTGGTTTAGAACAGAACAGCACACTGTCAGTTTCACTCACTGTACCTCTCTGTCCCTCAACTCAAGGATTGAAAATATGGTTCAGCAAAATAGTTTTAGAACAGAATAGCACACTGACACTTTCCCTCACTGTACCTCTCTGTCCCTCAACTCAAGGATTGAAAATATGGTTCAGCAAAATAGTTTTAGAACAGAATAGCACACTGACACTTTCCCTCACTGTACCTCTCTGTCCCTCAACTCAAGGATTGAAAATATGGTTCAGCAAAATAATTTTAGAACAGAATAGCACACTGACACTTTCCCTCACTGTACCTCTCTGTCCCTCAACTCAAGGATTGAAAATATGGAACAGCAAATTTGGTTTAGAACAGAACAGCACACTGTCAGTTTCACTCACTGTACCTCTCTGTCCCTCAACTCAAGGATTGAAAATATGGTTCAGCAAAATAGTTTTAGAACAGAATAGCACACTGACACTTTCCCTCACTGTACCTCTCTGTCCCTCAACTCAAGGATTGAAAATATGGAAGAGCAAAATTGGTTTAGAACAGAACAGCACACTGTCAGTTTCACTCACTGTACCTCTCTGTCCCTCAACTCAAGGATTGAAAATATGGTTCAGCAAAATAGTTTTAGAACAGAATAGCACACTGACACTTTCCCTCACTGTACCTCTCTGTCCCTCAACTCAAGGATTGAAAATATGGAAGAGCAAAATTGGTTTAGAACAGAATAGCACACTGTCAGTTTCACTCACTGTACCTCTCTGTCCCTTAACTCAAGGATTGAAAATATGGAACAGCAAATTTGGTTTAGAACAGAACAGCACACTGTCAGTTTCACTCACTGTACCTCTCTGTCCCTCAACTCAAGGATTGAAAATATGGTTCAGCAAAATAGTTTTAGAACAGAATAGCACACTGACACTTTCCCTCACTGTACCTCTCTGTCCCTCAACTCAAGGATTGAAAATATGGTTCAGCAAAATAGTTTTAGAACAGAATAGCACACTGACACTTTCCCTCACTGTACCTCTCTGTCCCTCAACTCAAGGATTGAAAATATGGAAGAGCAAAATTATTTTAGAACAGAATAGCACACTGACACTTTCCCTCACTGTACCTCTCTGTCCCTCAACTCAAGGATTGAAAATATGGAACAGCAAATTTGGTTTAGAGCAGAACAGCACACTGTCAGTTTCACTCACTGTACCTCTCTGTCCCTCAACTCAAGGATTGAAAATATGGAACAGCAAATTTGGTTTAGAACAGAACAGCACACTGTCAGTTTCACTCAATGTACCTCTCTGTCCCTCAACTCAAGGATTGAAAATATGGTTCAGCAAAATAGTTTTAGAACAGAATAGCACACTGACACTTTCACTCACTGTACCTCTCTGTCCCTCAACTCAAGGATTGAAAATATGGAACAGCAAATTTGGTTTAGAACAGAACAGCACACTGTCAGTTTCACTCACTGTACCTCTCTGTCCCTCAACTCAAGGATTGAAAATATGGTTCAGCAAAATAATTTTAGAACAGAATAGCACACTGACACTTTCCCTCACTGTACCTCTCTGTCCCTCAACTCAAGGATTGAAAATATGGAACAGCAAATTTGGTTTAGAACAGAACAGCACACTGTCAGTTTCACTCACTGTACCTCTCTGTCCCTCAACTCAAGGATTGAAAATATGGTTCAGCAAAATAATTTTAGAACAGAATAGCACACTGACACTTTCCCTCACTGTACCTCTCTGTCCCTCAACTCAAGGATTGAAAATATGGAACAGCAAATTTGGTTTAGAACAGAACAGCACACTGTCAGTTTCACTCACTGTACCTCTCTGTCCCTCAACTCAAGGATTGAAAATATGGTTCAGCAAAATAGTTTTAGAACAGAATAGCACACTGACACTTTCCCTCACTGTACCTCTCTGTCCCTCAACTCAAGGATTGAAAATATGGTTCAGCAAAATAGTTTTAGAACAGAATAGCACACTGACACTTTCCCTCACTGTACCTCTCTGTCCCTCAACTCAAGGATTGAAAATATGGTTCAGCAAAATAATTTTAGAACAGAATAGCACACTGACACTTTCCCTCACTGTACCTCTCTGTCCCTCAACTCAAGGATTGAAAATATGGAACAGCAAATTTGGTTTAGAACAGAACAGCACACTGTCAGTTTCACTCACTGTACCTCTCTGTCCCTCAACTCAAGGATTGAAAATATGGTTCAGCAAAATAGTTTTAGAACAGAATAGCACACTGACACTTTCCCTCACTGTACCTCTCTGTCCCTCAACTCAAGGATTGAAAATATGGTTCAGCAAAATAATTTTAGAACAGAATAGCACACTGACACTTTCCCTCACTGTACCTCTCTGTCCCTCAACTCAAGGATTGAAAATATGGAACAGCAAATTTGGTTTAGAACAGAACAGCACACTGTCAGTTTCACTCACTGTACCTCTCTGTCCCTCAACTCAAGGATTGAAAATATGGTTCAGCAAAATAGTTTTAGAACAGAATAGCACACTGACACTTTCCCTCACTGTACCTCTCTGTCCCTCAACTCAAGGATTGAAAATATGGAAGAGCAAAATTGGTTTAGAACAGAATAGCACACTGTCAGTTTCACTCACTGTACCTCTCTGTCTCTCAACTCAAGGATTGAAAATATGGAACAGCAAATTTGGTTTAGAACAGAACAGCACACTGTCAGTTTCACTCACTGTACCTCTCTGTCCCTCAACTCAAGGATTGAAAATATGGAACAGCAAATTTGGTTTAGAACAGAACAGCACACTGTCAGTTTCACTCACTGTACCTCTCTGTCCCTCAAATCAAGGATTGAAAATATGGTTCAGCAAAATAGTTTTAGAACAGAATAGCACACTGACACTTTCCCTCACTGTACCTCTCTGTCCCTCAACTCAAGGATTGAAAATATGGAAGAGCAAAATTGGTTTAGAACAGAATAGCACACTGTCAGTTTCACTCACTGTACCTCTCTGTCCCTCAACTCAAGGATTGAAAATATGGAACAGCATATTTGGTTTAGAACAGAACAGCACACTGTCAGTTTCACTCACTGTACCTCTCTGTCCCTCAACTCAAGGATTGAAAATATGGTTTAGCAAAATAGTTTTAGAACAGAATAGCACACTGACACTTTCCCTCACTGTACCTCTCTGTCCCTCAACTCAAGGATTGAAAATATGGTTCAGCAAAATAGTTTTAGAACAGAATAGCACACTGACACTTTCCCTCACTGTACCTCTCTGTCCCTCAACTCAAGGATTGAAAATATGGTTCAGCAAAATAATTTTAGAACAGAATAGCACACTGACACTTTCCCTCACTGTACCTCTCTGTCCCTCAACTCAAGGATTGAAAATATGGAAGCGCAAAATTGGTTTAGAACAGAATAGCACACTGTCAGTTTCACTCACTGTACCTCTCTGTCCCTCAACTCAAGGATTGAAAATATGGAACAGCAAATTTGGTTTAGAACAGAACAGCACACTGTCAGTTTCACTCACTGTACCTCTCTGTCCGTCAACTCAAGGATTGAAAATATGGTTCAGCAAAATAGTTTTAGAACAGAATAGCACACTGACACTTTCCCTCACTGTACCTCTCTGTCCCTCAACTCAAGGATTGAAAATATGGAACAGCAAATTTGGTTTAGAACAGAACAGCTCACTGTCAGTTTCACTCACTGTACCTCTCTGTCCCTCAACTCAAGGATTGAAAATATGGTTCAGCAAAATAGTTTTAGAACAGAATAGCACACTGACACTTTCCCTCACTGTACCTCTCTGTCCCTCAACTCAAGGATTGAAAATATGGAACAGCAAATTTGGTTTAGAACAGAACAGCTCACTGTCAGTTTCACTCACTGTACCTCTCTGTCCCTCAACTCAAGGATTGAAAATATGGTTCAGCAAAATAGTTTTAGAACAGAATAGCACACTGACACTTTCCCTCACTGTACCTCTCTGTCCCTCAACTCAAGGATTGAAAATATGGAACAGCAAATTTGGTTTAGAACAGAACAGCACACTGTCAGTTTCACTCACTGTACCTCTCTGTCCCTCAACTCAAGGATTGAAAATATGGTTCAGCAAAATAATTTTAGAACAGAATAGCACACTGACACTTTCCCTCACTGTACCTCTCTGTCCCTCAACTCAAGGATTGAAAATATGGAACAGCAAATTTGGTTTAGAACAGAACAGCTCACTGTCAGTTTCACTCACTGTACCTCTCTGTCCCTCAACTCAAGGATTGAAAATATGGTTCAGCAAAATAGTTTTAGAACAGAATAGCACACTGACACTTTCCCTCACTGTACCTCTCTGTCCCTCAACTCAAGGATTGAAAATATGGAACAGCAAATTTGGTTTAGAACAGAACAGCACACTGTCAGTTTCACTCACTGTACCTCTCTGTCCCTCAACTCAAGGATTGAAAATATGGTTCAGCAAAATAGTTTTAGAACAGAATAGCACACTGACACTTTCCCTCACTGTACCTCTCTGTCCCTCAACTCAAGGATTGAAAATATGGTTCAGCAAAATAGTTTTAGAACAGAATAGCACACTGACACTTTCCCTCACTGTACCTCTCTGTCCCTACAAACAAGGATTAGCACAGAATAGCACACTGTCACTGACACTCTCCCTACCTATCCTTATCTGTCCCTAAACACAAGGAATCCAGGATTATGTAAAGGAAAAATAATGACACTGTCCCTGCCTATGCTTCTCTTTCCCTACTCCGGTCCGGAACACACTACACAAGGCCGCCGCGCTGGCGGCCTTTTATAGTGTGGGGCGTGTACTAAACCCCCTCAGCAATAATTGGCCACAGGCATCCTGCCTGTGGCCAATCATTGCTCTCCTCGCTGCCGGCGCTGTGATTGGCCAAGCATGCGGGGTCACAGTGCATGCTTGGCCAATCACAGCGCCTGGATGGCACTGCGATAGCGTAGTGCATTGTGGGCCGTTCGCGTCACTCGAATTTGGCGCAAACGGCCCAAATCGTTCGATCTTCGTCGAACGATCGAACAGCCGATGTTCGAGTCGAACGTATGTTCGACTCGAACACAAAGCTCATCCCTAGTCCCGAACATAGCCGGAAAAATATTGTCCCTTCTGCTTTACTTGGCTGCCAACAGCGCCGAATTTAAAAAAATCGAAGGTATTCAAAGATGCTGTTTTGGGCATTTTTGAATACTTTGAAATGCAGAGGAGGGGTTTGGGGTCTTTTAGAACCCAGATCCCTCCATAAAGAGTACCTGTCACTGCCTATTACTGTCACAACGAATGTAAACATTCAATAAAGCAATAAACGTGATCAGACTTTTTTTAAAGGAACAGTATAAAAAACAATAAAGCTGTCCCCTGTATATACCCACTACCCATCTTTAAAACTTCACGCAAAATAACATACCTGTACATCATTTTGTTGAAGTGGCTGTACCGGGGTGATGCCTGCAGCCAGATGCATCACCCTGTCCCGCATGCCCGCCGGCTGGTCAGAGTCCCGAACATAGCCGGAAAAATATCGTCCCTTCTGCTTTACTTGGCTGCCAACAGCGCCGATTTAAAAGATGCTGTTTTGGGCGTTTTTGAATACTTTGAAATGCAGAGGAGGGGTTTGGGGTCTTTTAGAACCCAGATCCCTCCATAAAGAGTACCTGTCACTGCCTATTACTGTCACAAGGAATGTAAACATTCAATAAAGCAATAAAAGTGATCAGACTTTTTTTAAAGGAACAGTATAAAAAAACAATAAAAAATAAAAAAGTAAATAAGAAAAACATATTTTTTTTTAAAGCCCCTCTGTCCCCGTGTGCTTGCGCACCAAAGAAAACACATACGTAAGTGTAAACAGTGTTCTAATCACACATGTGAGGTATTGCCGCGATCGTTAGAGCAATAATTCTAGCAAAAGACCTCCTCTGTATCCCTAAACTGGTAACCGTTAAACATTTTTAAACGTCACCTATGGAGATTTTTAAGTACCGTAGTTTGTCGCCATTCCACAAGTGTGTGCAATTTTAAAGCAAAACATGTTAGGTATCTATTTACTCTCCGTAACATCATCTTTCACAAAATGCAGAAAAATGGTGCTATCTTTCCTGTTTACTTATATTTTTTTCAAAAAAAATTGCGTTTGAAAGACAGCTGCGTAAATACCGTGTAACATTAAATATTGTAACAATATCTCTAGGGTCTTTGCTAAAAAATTATATATGATGTTTGGGGGTTCTAAGTCATTTTCTAGCAATAATACTGATTTTAACTTAACAAGTGTCAGAAATAGGCTTGGTCTTGAAGTGGTTAAATTGCTAGAATGTAAAATGTAATGGAGCCTGGTTGTTTCAAAATGCTAAATATCCCACTCTTAAGCCTCGCACACACGATCGGATTATCCGACGGGAATTGTGTGATGACAGGCTGTTGTCAGAAAATACGACTGTTTGTATGCTCCATCTGACAATTGTTGTCGTATTTTCCACGGACAAATGTCGGAAAGCATGCTTTAAAATTTTCCACCAACAATTGTGTGTTGTCGGATGTTCCGAGCGTGTGTACACAAGTCCGTCAGACAAAACTCCAAAGTTCAAACACGCATTCTCGGAAGCAATGCTCACCATAACACAACATTAGCAGAAGTTGCTCAAAGGGTGGCGCTAAAGAGCTGAAAAAACACGTAGTTTAGTGTTTGTTGGCCGACAATTCTTTGCCGTTTGTATGCAAGACATGTTCATGGCCAACGCCCTTCGGACAAAAGTCCTACGCTTTGTCCGCGGAAAATCCTATCATGTGTACCAGGCTTTAGTCTAAATTCCCATGTGCAAGGGGATTATAATGAGCTAATAAAAATAAAAAAATTCAGGAAATTATACTAGTATTGTTTAGAAGTATTATTTAAATGAATGCACAAATGGCCAAAGAGTAGGTTTTTATACAGTGCTGTGAAAAAGTATTTGCCCCTTCCTATTGTCACACTTAATTATGATTCAGATCATCAAACAAATTGTAATATTACACAAAGATAACCCGAGTAAATACAAAATGCCATTTTTAAATGATGATTTAATTTAAGGGAAAAAAGCGGTCCAAACCTGCCTGGCCCAATGTAAAAAAGAAATTGCCCCCTAAACTCGCTGCTGCATAACCCAAGTGTGCTTGAGCTTGAGGTCACAAAATGATGGCTGGAAATTCTGGTAGAGCGCAGAATTCATGGTTCCATCAATTATGACAAGTTGTCCAGGTCCTGAAGTTGCAAAACAACCCCGGACCATCACACTACCACCACCAAATTTGACTGTTGGTACAATGTTCTTTTTTTAAAATACTGTGCTAGGCCCCCATTCACACTGCCATGACTTGAGAGTCGCATGATTTTTGTGGACGCAATTTTGATGCGATTTTGCCACGATTTTGGCACATTTTCAGGGAATGCCTGTGTAAACGTGAGGTCTGTGGACCTCAACTTGCATCAAAGTCGGACCAAAGTAGTACAGGGGACAACTTTGAAGTCGGTGCGACTTGAAGTCGCACAGATATGAATGGTACTCATTGGAAATCAAGGGGTACGACTTTTTCATGTGACTTTGCAGTCCCAAGTTGCAGGAGAAGTTGCACAAGTGTGAAAGAGGCCTTCGTTTTATGCCAGATGTAATGGGACGAACACCTACCAAAAAGTTTAAGTTTTGTCTAATCAGTCTACAGAATATTTGCCCAAAACTCTTTGGGATAATCAAGATGTTTTTGGAAAATGTGAGACAAGCCTTTTTTTTGGTCAGCAGTGGCTTTCACCTTGGAACCCTCCCATGGATGCCATTTTTTCCCATTCTCTTTCTTATTGTTGAATCATGAACACTCACCTTAGCCGGGGCAAATGAGGCATGTAGTTCTTTAGATGTTGTTCTGGGTTTTTAATTGACCTTCTGGTTGAGTTGTCATTTTGCTCTTGGAGAAATTTGGTAGGAAAGAAATTGGTTGCACACCGACATTCTTGAAATCCATTTATTAAATGTTCCATACAAAAATGACAAAGCACGATTGCTTAAACAGAGGTGGACTAGTTTCGCACAGCTACACTGTGCTTACTTATTAGGTTGGCGAGTAAGCACAGTGTAGCTGTGTGAAACCAGTCCACCTCTGTTTCGGTTACTGCAACCGTAGTGTGCGTCATTCTTTGTATGGAACACTCAATAAATGCACTTCAAGAACGTCGGTGTGCAGCCAATTTCTTTTCTTATTCAGTCTTCTATGGCAGACAAGCTGAGGCTTGCACCCATGTGAGTCTCAAACTATTCATTGTGCCTGGAGTTTCTCACCTGGAGTGGTGATTCTCCTTTGCTGTCTACTTCAGAAATTTGGTAGTCCCGAAACTCCTGGGAAGGTTCACCACTATTTCAAGTTTTCTCCATTCGTGGATAATGGCTCTGCCCGTGGTACACTGGAGTCCCAAAGTCTTATGCCCCATACACACGATCATTTTTAATGTCATTTTTAAAACTGACGTTTTTCTCGTCATTTTTTTTCTTGTTTCCTCTCAAGCCTGTCTTGCGTACACACCATCATTTTAAAAAATGTTCAAGAAAAGCGCAGTGACGTACAGCACGTACGACGGCACTATAAAGGGGAAGTTCCGTTCGAATGGCGCCACCCTTCATGTTAGTAAAGTTTGTTGAGAGACGATTCGCTCTTTTCAGTCTAGTGCTTTTCAGTCCGTTACAGCATGACGAATGTGCTATCTCCATTACGAACGCTAGTTTTACCAGAACGAGCGCTCCCGTCTCATACTTGATTCTGAGCATGCGCATTTTTTTTCACGTCGTTAAAGCATACACACTATCGTTTTTCACGTCGTTAAAAAAAACTACATGAAAAACGACGTGAAAAAAGAGAGCATGTTCGAAATTTTTAATGCCCGTTTTTCACGTCGTTAAAAATGCTCTGGAGCATACACACGATCATTTTTAATGGCCATTTTTTTTAATGGCATTTTTAACGGCATGAAAAATGATCGTGTGTATGGGGCATAAGAATGGTTTTGTAACCCTTTTCAGACGTGTCACTGTACTGATACATGTCAATTACTTTATTTCTCATCTGTTCTTGAATTTCTTTAGATCGTGGCATGATGCGTTGCTTTTTGAGATCTTTTAGCGTGCTTCACTTTGTCAGACAGATTCTATTTATGTGATTTATTGGTTCAACGGGTCTGGCAGTAATCAGGCCTGGATGTGGCAAGTGAAAACTCAGCTTTCCAAAAATAGTGGTTATTCACAATTCATTCATGATTTAGCAAGGGGAGGCAGTTACTTTTTTACATAGGGCAAGTCAGGTTTGGACAGCTACCCTAATTAAATGAAATTATCTTTTAACCACTTGAGACCCGCGCTATAGCCGAAAGACGGCTGCAGCGCGGCTCTCAGGTGCCGGGTGGACGTTTACATCACGCCGCGCGCCTCCGAGGGCGCGGCGGGGAACAGCTGTGCGTGCTGCATCACGTGATGCCGATGCGCATGCCTGGCGGCCGCGATGTCCGCCACGTACATGCGATTGGCTTTTACAGAGGCAGGACGTGGATCTCCGTGTGTAAACACAGAGATCCATGTCCTGTCAGGGAGAGAGGAGACCGATGCTGTGTCCCTTGTACATAGGGACACCTCCCCCAGTCAGTCCCCTCCCCCACACAGTAAGAAACACTAATAGGGAACATATTTACCCCTTGATCGCCCCCTAGTGTTAACCCCTTCCCTGCCAGTCACATTTATACAGTAATCAGTGCATTTGTATAGCACTGTTCGCTGTATAAATGTGAATGGTCCTAAAATAGTGTCAAAAGTGTCCGATGTGTCCGCCGCAATATCGCAGGCATGACAAAAATCGCAGATCGCCGCCATTACTAGTAAAAAAAAATATAATAAAAATAACTTTTGCGCAAACCAATCACTATACGCTTATTGCAATTTTTTTTACCAAAAATATGTAGAAGAATACGTATCGGCCTAAACTGAGAAAAAATATATATTTTTTTAAAAAAATTGTGATATTATTATAACAAAAAGTAAAAAAATATTGTTTTTTTTCAAAATTTTCTGTCTTTTTTTGTTTATAGCGCAAAAAATAAAAACCGCAGAGGTGATCAAATACCACAAAAGAAAGCTCTATTTGTGTGAAAAAAATTATAAAAATATCATTTGGGTACAGCGTTGTATGACCGCGCAATTGTCATTCAAAGTGCGTCAGCGCTGAAAGCTGAAAATTGGTCTGGGTACGAAGGGGGTTTAAGTGCCCAGTAAGGAAGTGGTTACAAACTGCATTTTGGATTTACTTGAGTTATCTTTGTGTGCTATAAAAATTTGTTTCATGATCTGAATCATTTGAAGTGTGACAAATATGCAAAAAAAAACTAAAAAAATCAGGAAGGGAGCAAATATTTTTTTATAGCATGGATGTGTATGAGTTATACAAAAAAAAAAAATTGAACTATAAACGTGTATACTTATATAACATTTTAAAAGAGAAATATGTTTTTTTTATTTTTTTATATTCATACTGTACCTCGGTGGATGCAGCATCAGATCGATGCTGCAGCTGTCCCCCGGCATCTCTGCACTGAGAACCGAGCCACCAAACACAGCGGATGGCTCAGCAGCTCTCCTCTAAGGGAGGAGTGAGAACCATCAGTCAGCATCGCTCCTGCTCTGCTCCCCCACGCTCATTGGAGCGCTGAGCTGTGGAAGGATGGGGAGCGGTGGTCTCTCTATCTCAGCGGCTCACTGAGACTGCCATCAGTCAAGGCAGCTGGCAGATCCAGACTTTGGAAGTCGGCATGACGCGCTGCCTCGGCTGATTCCAGTGACGTCAGCGGAGAGCGGACTTCAGACTGCTCTCCGTTGAAAACGGGTCACAGGAGTGCAAAATTAATTGCATCCTGTGACCCTTAGGAGAAGCCCAGCCTAAAAAGCTCAGGCTGGACTTCTCCTTTAAAGTCTCAAACTGTTCCACTAATGTGCAGGACAAATATCTATTTTGATTGACTGCTAAATCAGCTGCATATAGATGTGCAACACAGTCTAATTTCAGTGGCACAAAAGACACCACTTTTTATAATGACATTCTAGTGTTAAAATTGCTTCTGGTTTAAACATGTAGGGGTGAACAGTATTCTGGACTCTGGAGTGGCCATACTTGTGTAGCCTAAGACTGCGTAGAGAAAGACAGCTTTGTGTTTTCATTTTTCTTCTCCCTCTGAAATCCTAAAGTGGTTGCAAACCTCTGAAATAAAAGATGAATAAGGCCCCTTTCACACTAAGGTGCTTGAAAACTGCCCATAAAACGCCGGATGCTTTTGTGGCACTTTTCAAGAACTTTAAGTGCTTTTGAGGCGCTTCCCATTCATTTCAAAGGAGAGGGGTGCCTTAACCACTTAAGCCCCGGACCATTTCGGGCCATTAGGACCAAGCCTGTTTTTGGGATTCGGCACTGCGCTGCTTTAACTGTAAATTGTGCGGACATGCAATGTTGTACCCAAATGAAATTTGCGTCCTTTTCTTCCCACAAATAGAGCTTTCTTTTAATGGTATTTGATTGCCTCTGCGATTTTTATTTTTTGCGATATAAATGGAAAAAGAACGAAAATTTTGAAAAAAAAAGATATTTTCTACTTTTTGTTATAAGAAAAATCGAATAAACTCAATTTTAGTCATACATTTAGGCCAAAATGTATTCAGCCACATGTCTTTAGTAAAAAAAATGTCAATAAGCGTATATTTATTGGTTTGCGCAAAAGTTATAGCGTTTACAAACTAGGGTACATTTTCTGAAATTTACACAGCTTTAAATTTATGACTGCCTATCTCATTTCTTGAGGTGCTAAAATGGCAGGGCAGTACAAAACCCCCCCAAATGACCCCATTTTGGAAAGTAGACACCCCAGGGAAATTGCTGAGAGGCATGTTGAGCCCATTGAATATTTATTTTTTTTGTCCCAAGTGATTGAATAATGACAAAAAAAAAAAAAAAATTACAAAAAGTTGTCACTAAATGATATATTGCTCACACATGCCATGGGCATATGTGAAATTACACCCCAAAATACATTCTGCTGCCTCTCCTGAGTACGGGGATACCACATGTGTGGGACTTATTGGGAGCCTAGCCGCGTACGGGACCCCAAAAACCAAGCACCGCCTTCAAGGTTTCTAAGGGCATAAATTTTTGATTTCACTCCTCACTACCTATCACAGTTTTGAAGGCCATAAAATGCCAAGATGGCACAAAACCCCCCCAAATGACCCCATTTTGGAAAGTAGACACCCCAAGCTATTTGCTGAGAGGCATGTTGACCCCATTGAATATTTTTTTTTTGTCCCAAATGATTGAATAATGACAAAAAGAAAAAAAAAATGTACAAAAAGTTGTCACTAAATGATATATTGCTCACACATGCCATGGTTATATGTGGAATTGCACCCCAAAATACATTCTGCTGCTTTTCCTGAGTATGGGGATACCACATGTGTGGGACTTTTTGGGAGCCTAGCCGCGTACAGGGCCCCAAAAACCAAGCACTGCGAACGCTGCAGTTATGTGTGTTGTGTTTGGTAAGTGACAGTGATCGATCGATACTGCACTTGGGTGGGCTGGGCTGGGCTGGGCTGGGCGGAGGGGCTAAACGCAGGCGCTAGCAGGTATCTGGGCTGATCCCGCTAACACTGCGTTTTTGGGAACCCTAAACCGCTGGGGATGCTAGTATAGATCTGATCAGATCTGATCAGATACTATACCACTAAGGGGGGTGTATGCTTTGCGCGTGGGTGTTAGCGTTACTGTCACTAACCTAACACTGCCTGGGGCGACGCAGACCCTCTCTGGCGCTAAAACCTAATTGATCTCACCCGCCGGGCGATCAGGGGGGTTAAACCTTTATTGGGTTATATACGGCGGGTGCCCTGATGCTATAAAAAGCAAACTAATCAACCAGCGTCACCCGTAACCTTTATATGGTGATCACTGGTGAAAGGGTTAACTAGGGGCAATCAGGGGGTTAAAATCTTTATTAGGTTAAATATGGGGGTACCTGACACTATATAAAAACCTGACGGGTAACCTAAATAACTAAATAACTTACTGGCTAACCAGTGACACCAGTGACGCTTATACGGCGATCACTGGTGAAAGGGTTAACTCTAGGGGCAATCAGGGGGTTAAAATAATATATGGGGGTACCTGACACTAATAAAAACCTGCGGCGAACCTAAAAAAAAATAACTGCCTATCTAAAACACCAGCGACACGAATACAGCGATCGGAAAAACAATCGCTTAGTGACGCTGAAGTTAGGGGGTGAAAGGGTTACCTGGGGGGTGATCAAGGGGTTAAACCTTTATTAGGGAGGGTTAGGGGGCTACCCTGGACCTAAAGGGGCCTAATCCTAACTGCCCTGCAACTTTTTACAATCACAGATGACACTAAATGCAGTGATCAGTAAAATAAATGACACTGTGATTGGGGGCTTTGGGGTGACCTGGGGGGTGATCTGGGGGTGACTGGGGGGTGATTTGTGTGCCTATGTGTACCTACGTGTCAGTGGACTGTTAGTGCACTAACCTGCTTCCTCTCTGCTCGGCGCCGGGAACGGAAAGACCGCGGCGAGGGAGATGACATCACTTCCTCCAGCCTTGTTTACATCACATGGCGGAGGAAGCATTTTCATTGGCCGGGAGCGATCGCGAGGGGGGGGCGGAATCGAGCGCCCCCCCCCCTCATGCCTGATCGCTCCCGAACACTTAACGGCCGCTCACTGCAGTGAAGGGGGGTCCGGATGGACCCCCCAACTGCACAAAGGTGATCACGTAGATCTACGTGATTCTGCCTGTCCGTGCCATTCTGCCGACGTAAATCGGCGGTGGGCGGTCGTTAAGTGGTTAAAGTCACTTTTTTTAGCGCTCCAAACATGCGCCAAAGACGCTGCTTGCATACGTTTTTTCACCACCCCGCCAGCGTGCTGTCCCAGTGTGAAAGCATCCATTGGCTTTAATGAAAAGATGTTTTCTTGAGCTTTTCAGGTGCTTTTTTCTTTTGTGTGAAAGCGCCTAAAAAGCGCCTCAGTGTGAAAGGGGTCTAAAACTTATCCTTCTATAGTGTGTACTTTCCTCTATCCAAAAGCATGTGATTTATGTTTCCTCTCTCATTCCTCTGCTATCTGCATGAGTCACTTCTGACAGTCTATGCCGACACAAGACATTTCTGGAATACAGCCCTGCACTCCTTCCAGCACACAGCCTGTGATTGATAGCCTTAAGTGTGCATTTTTCCCTATTAGATTGCATAGAGCAAAGTGTGTCTATTCTCACCATTAAGGTGGTGGGAATAGACACTCAGCTCTGTGCTCTATGCTGTGCAGCGTGTCTCTGTCTTTTGGAGCTCACAAATTCTGTGTCAATTCTGTACTTTAAGCAGTTGTAGAGATGAAAGAGCTGCAAATAAACACGTACAACTAATGTAGGAGTCCTCCAGTTTTAGTAAATCTCCCCTAGCTGTCTCATGTAATATGTTTCAGTCTATGACTATCTCTTGAAGCATATGCCCAGTCTTCAACAACTCCTATATCTTTGCATTCTCTGGCTATCTCACGTATCATGTTTACAGTTTCTGACCTTTTCTTGTAGCATGCCCATAGCATAGTTTCTGATTATCCCTTTTACATCCCTCCCTGGACATGGAAAAGAGGGACACATTCTGCAGTAAAGAGAGGGTGTGGTCATATGGGTGTGGTTAAAAGGGATATTTCACACTACTGTGTCAAATACCTCCTTCTTCCACGGTAAGCTGTGGTTCCTCTTGCTGGCTTATATGGGGAAATTAGTGTTACAAGTGGGGAGACAAGAGATCTTGGTGGTAAGTGGGGGAGGGGGGCATTGGTGCTAAATGTGGAGGGAGGCATTGATGCTTAGTGGGGAGTTAGTTGGTGGCAGGTGGGGGGAAATGGGGGACATTAGGGTTAAGTGGGGAGAATTGGGAGCAATGGTGTTAATTGGGGGAGAGGAAGGAACATTGGTGCTAAGTGGGGGGGAAGGGAAGGCATTGGTTGCAAGTGTCTAAAGAGGGGGGCATAAGGTGCTAAGTAAGGGAGAAGGGCATTTGTACTAAGAGGGGTGAGGGGGCCCATTGGTGCCAAGTGTTGAGACATGGGGTCATGGGTGCTAATTAGGAGGAGGGGGGTATTGGTGCTAAGTTTGGAGAGAGGGAAGCATTGGTGCTAATTTAGGGGAGAGGGGCATTGGTGCTAAGTGTGGAGAGAGGGGGCATTGGTGCTAAATAAGGGGAGGGGGGCATTGATGCTAAGTGGGGGGGGGATAGGTGCAAAGTGGAGTGGAGGAGCATTGGTGCTAAGTAGAGGGAGGAGGGAGCATTGATGCTAAGTGTGTGTGGGGGGTATTGGTGGTAATTGAGGGACTGATGCTCTGTTTATGTGTGCAGTGTACACTATGTCAGTGTAGTGTGCCATGTGTGACCGCACTGTAAATGCTAAGTGTCACATACCCCTGTAACAATAAATTATTCTGATTCTGACCACAATGCACTTACAGAATTACACCCATCCCTTGGATAGCGGGGAAGCAGAGCTCTGAGAAACATGCTGCACAGACTAGAGGCGGCTCAGTGTCTCAGGACCATCAGCCAATAGCAAGCCAGGAAAGGTTGTCTGCACTCATCTTTGAGCCCCAGCTCATAGCGCTGTCTTTGCATTGCAGAGGATGACTAGTGCCAGCATTTGGAGGATGACTAGGATGCATTTGGAGCTAAAAATTAGGTGTTTGATAGGGGACAGGAGTCAGCGTACTCACTCAGAATGCAACAACACATGAAGGATATGCCATTACCCCACCCTCTCCTCTGATGTCATGTGCAGAGCAGGGAGGGATTTGTGTGTGCCGCCAGGAGACAAGCATTTTTACTTGTAAACACAGAAGCCGGGCTCCTGTAGTTATAAGTGACAGTAGTGAGCAACAGTGCAAGGAGTTCTGGCTGAAAAAAAGCCCTGAGCAGGACCAACCTGAAGTCTGCAGGACTCTGGGATTCAGCTGAAAATTAGGGACAGTCCACTCATTCCAGGACTGTAGTTCCTGTAGTCACCAACCATGCAGTGTGTCTGCAGACCCTGACAACTTTTTGTAGCATTACATTCACATAGTATTATATGTTTCCCCTTATTGGTGTCAGGAGAAGCCTTGAGGCCCCCATATCAGAAAAAGCTGACATCCCCTCCCCCTACTCTGTTAGGTCTCTGAGACTTTGTGTTTCAAATGGAGAAATATGTTCTTACTTCCTGTCCTGGACACACAACAGTTGTCACCAAAAACAGGGATCAACACTGTAAGATTTTGTCTTTACTCTAGTTCTAGTAACAACTTAAAAGGCAGTTGCCAGAACAAAAAGTGAAAATAAATCTCTATAAAGAAGTTACAGACCTTAAAGTGGTTGTAAACTCTCCGAGACAACTTAATCTTATCATATAGCAGATAACACAGGCAGCTGATTGCTGCCTGTGAAAGTGTACTCACAGCTGTATTTTCACCTAAAATCGTATTTTTCGTGTTAATGGCGTCACCCGCGGTTGCGCAGTATTGCCCCTCATCTGCAGCACCTAAAGCACGCCATTTATTCATTTGTAGCGATACCTCCACTTAAGAAGGCCGCAAGTTTAGTTTGGGCCCTGAACACAGCTCTGCCAACCCCCAGCAATGTACTCGACCCCCTACTGGCACAGTTAGCATTGGCAGCAATATATATTTTCTTATACTGTATGAGTAAACCCAGACACCAAGACAATAATGAAAAAAGGTATAAGATTTACTTAAGCTTTTGATAAGAAAGGTTAACAGTGGTAACAGTTCACAGATAATAAATTGCAGAGCCCTGCAGCAATAACACACTATGCATTAGAATGAACAGTAAAGGTGCGCCACGTGGGCGACCATTAACTAGGCGTCCTGTGACGCAGTAACCAAATGAACTAACTAGCTGACCAGGCCTGGCTCAGATATCTACAACTCAGTCTATAGGGGATGATGGTTTTCTTCACCGGCAGGTCTTTAAAGGTGGTGCACATTAACAGAATACCATTTGTAATCCAATGAGAAGGTAGAGATGAAATAAACACTTTGCTATGTAAACTCCGAGTTCAGCTCTGATAAGGTTCTCTAATGAGAGTATCAGAAATAACTTGTGGGCCACGGCAGTCTATAGGCCCATTAGCAACAACAGTATATGGTCTGGGCATACGCCCTCTCACCCATCCGGATGCGGTCCCAGTCAGGGGAACTTCCACCGACTGTGTCACACACACACAGTGTCTCCAGCGATCGGGTCCCCGATCCGGTCAAGGCTGTAGACAAGCGAAGTCAGATGCCACCCAGGCTCGCAGTGGGGTGGAAGGCTCTTTGGTGCTGCGCAAGGTCTCAGGCTTCAGGCCTTGCACTCCGACACATCCGCACAGGAGTATCAGTCCCTGAAGTCTTGTGTCCCAAAGAGGCCGAGCCCAGCCTCACCTCCTCCTTTTATAACCCCTCCCATGAGTCTCTGTGGTGGAAACATTGCCGAATGGGGTTCTGGGTAATGTAGTCTCTCTCCTCTGCTTTCTCTTCCAGTAATGTCTCTTCTCTACTTCCTCCCGACTCACCTCTCACCTGGAACTTCTTGTCTCTCTGCATTAAAGGGGAACACCCCGCTACACATTCCTAGCCTGACAGGAAATGCCTGCGAATGAGCTTCCCCTCTGTACGGACAGAGGAGAAGTCTCGCGATGATTAACTCATTATCCTCTTCCTGATACTGTGCTCCCCCCCTTGTAAATGAATAAAGACGTCACACAGGGGAGCTTGGTTACGGCGCTACGGCGCATGCACAAGATTTCCTACAGGGAAACAGTAACGGCGGAAGTGATGTCAGAAACTACATCAGAAAATAGCAGTACAAATGGCGCTGTCAATACCCGGAAATACTGAGAAGAAAAACATCATAAAAAAGGTATTTGCAGGCCTCGTTTTCGAAAAAGTAATATATATTTTGCGTTGCAATGAGCTAGTGTAACTTAATCACTAGAGTCCCGCGCTATAGCCGAATGACGGCTACAGCGCGGACCTAGAATGCTGGGAGGTCGTCATATGACGTCCTCCCCTTTCCTCGTTCCCCGCGTGCACTCCCGAGCGCGCATCGGGGAACTTCTGTGCTGGCCCTGTCCCTTGGACACAGCCAATCACAGATCGCTGTAAATAGCCAATCACAGCGGCTATTTACAGAGCGATCGGTGTGGCCAATGAGAGATGATCTCAAATGTAAACATATGAGATCTTCTCTCATTGCCGGCTCTCCCTCCTCACACAGAGACCGCGTGTGAGGAGGGAGAGTGACCTGTGCCTCTACTGTGTTTCTACTGTGAGTTGCAAATACAAAAGTGATATAGTGAAACAGACAAACAGTGCCCAAACAGTGCCCAATCAGTGCCAATCAGTGCCACAGTAAGCGAAAACACTTAGTGCCCACCTGTGCCATCAGTGATCAGTGCCCATCTGTGCCATCCATACAGTGCCCATACAGTGCCCCATTGGTACCACAGTGCCTGTTGGGGATCTGTGTCCACCTGTGCTGTGCCTATCTGTATCAATCTGACCACCTGTGCCCACCTGTGCCATTAGTGATTAGTGCCCACCTGTGCAATCAGTGATCAGTGCCCACCTGTGCCATCAGTGATCAGTGCCCACCTGTGCCATCAGTGATCAGTGCCAACCTGTGCCATCAGTGATCAGTGCCAATCACTGCCCACTTGTGCCACCTCATCTGTGCCCACCTGTGCCGCCTCATCAGTGCCCACCTGTGCCGCCTCATCAGTGCACATCTGTTCCACCAATCAGTGCACATCTGTTCCACCAATCAGTGCCCATCTGTTCCACCTCATCTGTGCCGCCTCATCAGTGCCCATATGTGCCATAAATCAGTGCCCATCTGTGCCATAAATCAGTGCCCATCTGTGCCGCCTCATTAGTGCACATCTGTGCAGATTCATCAGTGCCCATCTGTGCAGATTCATCAGTGCCCATCTGTGCTCATTAGTGCCGCCTTATCAGTGCCCATCAGTGTAGGCTTAACACACACCTGTGTAGTCACATCACCACCAGCAACCATGTCCAAAAGATGCTATTCTGCCGAGGAAGCATACCATATATTCTTTCCTCGCCTGACAAGAACAACCGCGAACCATCTTTTTCCGATTCCCCTTCAAATTCTGAGTCGGAGGAACATAGTCGGCCCACCAAACAAAGGCGTTCTGGTGAGGAGGCAGTGCCATACACCAGCACCGCAGTGCCATCCACCATCACCACAATGCCATCCACCAGCACCACAGTGCCTTCCACCAGCACCACAGTGCCTTCCACCAGCACCACAGTGTCATCCACCAGCACCACAGTACCTCGGCAAGAAAGGCCAAGGACCCATGCCGGCCTTCCCTATGCCCTCCAGAACCACTTGTGGCTTCCTCCTAATTCAGGAGAAGCCAACATTCTCCCTTTCACTGCCCAGCCAGGAGTCCAGGTGGACATGGCCAATTTTTCCCCAATCAATTTTTTTTTATCAAATTTTTACTGAGGACATGCTATCCAGAATTGTGACCCAGTGCAACCTATATGCACAGCAATTTATTGCAAATAATCCAACATCATATTATGCCCGTCCCTTCGAGTGGAGAGACCTAACGGTGGAGGAGTTGAAGGTTTTTTTAGGCCTCACATTTTGTATGAGACTCAACCCAAAAAACACCTTGCGTTCTTTTTGGTCAAAACGCCCCATCTACCACATGCCAATCTACTCCACGGCAATGCCCAGAACCAGATACCTCATGATCATGAGGTTCCTCCTCTTCAATGATAATACCCAGTGCCTTCCTCGAAATCACCCAAGTTATGACAGGCTTTTCAAAATTCGGCCTTACTAAATTATTTTTCAGAAGTAATCCCCCAGTTGTATACCCCAGACCAACACATATGTGTGGATGAGTCCCTTGTTAAATTTAGCGGCAGGCTTAAAATAAAGCAATTTATCCCCAGCAAAAGGGCCTGCTATGGGGTGAAGGTATACAAACTATGTGACCGAGTCACAGGGTACCTGTATGCCTTCTTAGTGTACGAAGGGAAGGACACCCAGCTGCATCCCCCCAATTGCCCAGACTACTTGGGAAAAAGCGGGAAAGTTGTTTGGGACCTCATATACCCCTTACTGGAAAAAGGCTACCATTTATACGTAGATAACTTCTACACATCTCTTCCCCTGTTCCACAACCTTCACCTGAAGCAGACGCCAGCATGTGGCACCGTCATAAAGAATCGGAAGGGCTTTCCTCAAAGTCTTGTCAATAAGAAGCTGAGAAAAGGAGACTTGGCAAGTCTGCGAAACAAGGCGGTTCTGGCAGTGAAGTGGAGGGACAGAAGGGATGTATACATGTTGTCTTCCATCCACAATGATACCTTCGTGGAAATCCCCAGAAGGAATGGCACCACCATCCAAAAGCCCACATGCATCCAGGACTACAATTTGTTTATGGGGGGAGTCGACTTCAATGACCAGATGCTCGAACCCTACCTTGCCACAAGACGGACATACCATTGGTACAAAAAGTCACAATTTATTTTTTTCAATTGGCCATATACAACTCGTTTATCATTTACCGCAACTCCCCCCAAAACCCCAAATGCTTCCTTGGCTACCAGGAGGACCTTGTCACTGCCCTTATATTCCGAATGGCCCACCCCAAAACATCCGATCTGATGTTCTTAGTTGACTCCCTGAGCGCCACTTTCCCGATAAAATCCCTCCCACAGCAACAGGCCAACGACGTAAAAAAAAATGTAAGATGTGTACCAGTGGAGGAGTCAGACAAGACACATGTTATTATTGTGTCGAGTGTCCTTCCCAACCAGGCCTCTGTGTAGTTGAATGTTTTCGCCATTACCATACTTCACTAAATTATTAGTGACGTATGGTAAACGTGATCCTCAGTTCCTGCCTTCACACACCTTCACACCCCTTATGCCACTGCCTGCTCAGTAACTGACCATGGCTTGTTATTCAACCACGCTTCTTCCTAACGATTCTGTACTACCTCTGCCTGATCTGGAACTGACCCTGGACTGTTATTTGACCACGCTTCTGCCTAACGATTCTGTACTACCTCTGCCTGATCTGGAACTGACCCTGGACTGTTATTCGACCACGCATATGTCTACTGATTCTGTACATACTTCTGCCTGATCTGGAACTGACCCTGGACTGTTATTTGACCATGCTTCTGCCTAAAGATTCTGTAATACCTCTGCCTGATCTGGAACTGACCTTGGACTGTTTGACCATGTTTTTGCCTGCCTCATGGACTGATCTTGTACCCTGCTACTGGACTAGTGGGATTCAACACAGGGGTCTCACATATGTGAGGGTCTCCAGAATTGTTTTTCTGGATGAAGAAAACAATTTTGTTTTCTCATTCCTAGATTAGGGTCTGGAGACTCGGAGGCTTCAAAGAGATTTGGGTGGGAGAAGCCTCTACCCCTGTCCCCATTCTGTCCTGAACGAGGCCCTACTTCTGCCTGCTGCCTGTAGGACTTACTTCCATTATGTTCCGGCCTGTTGCACTGACCACACCACATGTTCCTGCCTACTACCAGGACCAATATTTTTGCCACTGCTGACAATATCCCTGCCTGCACTGACCCTGGACTGTTTATGGACAGTATCCCTGCCTGCTGCCTGGACAATTGTGTATGGCATTGCTGCTTACCAAGTCCCTACCTGCTGCCTGGACCAGTGCTATCCTGCTGTGTAGAACTGCGCTACTAAAACCACAGGTAATCTTTTGTTTACGCTTTGCTCAGCATAATGTATTTTGGGGTGTAATTCTTGGTATGTGCATCCTATGTGTCCCTGGAACACCTGACGGTGTTCCTTGCATGTTGGATCTCTGTATGTGGCCAGGCTGTGTAGAAATCTCACACATGTGGTATTGCCATACTCAGGAGGAGTAGCAGAATGTATTTTGGGGTGTCATTTTTGCTATGTACATGCTATGTGTTGGAAATATCTTATAAATGGACAACTTTGCGGGGAAAAAATGTGTTTTCATTTTTTTTCCACATTTTCCAAAAACTTCTGGAAAAAAATGAACCGTTCAAAAGACTCATTATGCCTCATAGATTATACGCTGGGGTGTTAGCTTTCCAAAATGGGGTTATTTTGTGGGTGTTTCCATTGTCCTGGTGCTCCAGGGCCTTCAAAAGTGTAATAGGTGATTGAGAAATGAGATGCGTAATTTATGCTCCTAGAACACCTGAAGGTGCTACTTCAATGTAGGTCCTCTGTATGTGGACAGGCTGTGTAAAAGTCCCACACATTTGGTATCGCCATACTCAGGAGCAGTAGCAGAATGTATTTTGGGGTGTCATTTTTGCTATGTACATGCTATGTGTTGGAAATATGTTATAAATGGACAACTTTGCGTAAAAAAAATGCGTTTTCATTTTTTTTCCACATTTTCCCAAAACTTCTGGAAAAAAATTAACAGTTCAAAAGACTCATTATGCCTCATAGATTATACGTTGGGGTGTTCGCTTTCCAAAACTGGGTCATTTTGTGGGTGATTCCATTGTCCTGGTGCTCCAGGGCCTTCAAAATTGTAATAGGTAGTCAACTAGTTAGATGTGTAATTTATGCCCCTAGAACACCTAATGGTGCTCCCTGCATGTTGGGCCTCTGTATGAGGCCAGGTAGTAAAAAAGTCCCACACATGTGGTATCGTAATACTCAGGAGGAGTAGCAGAATGTATTTTGGGGTGTCATTTGTGGCATGCACATGCCATGTGAGAGAAATAAGCTATTACAATGACAATTTTGAGAAAAAAATAAAAACAAAAAATAAAAATCTTAATTTTGCAGAGAATCGTGGGAAAAAATTACAACTTCAAATAACTCACCATGCCTCTTACCTTGGAATGTCTACTTTCCAAAAAGGGGTTATTTGGGGGGCATTTGTACTTTCCTGGCTTGTTAGGGTCTCAAGAAATGAGATAGGCCGCCAGTACATCAGATGTAATACATTTTTTATGATTTGCACTATAGTTTGTAGACTCTAAAACTTTCATACAGACCAAATCATTTCCAAAAATGTTGGGTTATTTTTATCAAAGATATGTAGCCATATAAATTGTGGCCAAAATTTATGAAGAAAAATTAATAATTTGCAAAATTTTATCACAGAAACTAAGAAAAAAAATTTTTTTTTTCAAAATGTTTGGTCTTTTTTTAATTATATAGCGCAAAAAAAAAAAACCCCAGAGGTGATCAAATACCATCAAAAGAAATCTCTATTTGTATGAAAAAAATGAAAAAAAAATAATTTGGGTACAGTGTTGCATGACTGAGTAATTGTCATTCAAAGTGTGAGAGCACTGAAAGCTGAAAATTGGTCTGGGCAGGAGGGGTGTTTAAGTGCCCAGTAAGCAAGTGGTTAAGAATCGAAAAACAGGAAAAATCAGCCGGGGTTTACTTCCTCTTTAAGGATGCTCTAACCCTTGCAGACCCTATCCAAAATTTGTGAGAAAAAAGTTTGGGCTGGAATCTCACTTTAACCTCCCTGGCGGTATGATTCTGTCTGGAATTATGTACCAAAAGCGGTACAATTATTTTGCATGGAAATTTGGTGTTATGTATTGTAGGCCTGCAATTCTTAGTAATTACTTAATTAAATCTGTCCAAACAGGAGTCTAGTAGACATCCCGGGTATGATAAAGTTTGAAACACAAAATCATAAATTACCGTATTTTTCGCTCTATAAGACGCACCTGACCATAAGACGCACCTAGGTTTTAGAGGAGGAAAACAAGAAAAATTTTTTTTTAACCAAATGGTGTACTAAAATATTTACCAGTGCCCATGAAATGCAGCCTGACCATTGCCAAAGAAATGCAGCCTGACCATTGCTAAAGAAATGCAGCCTGACCATTGCCAAAGAAATGCAGCCCGACCATTGCCAAAGAAATGCAGCCCGACCATTGCCAAAGAAATGCAGCCCGATCATTGCCAAAGAAATGCAGCCCGACCATTGCCAAAGAAATGCAGCCGATCATTGCCAAAGAAATGCAGCCCGACCATTGCCAAAGAAATGCAGCCCGACCATTGCCAAAGAAATGCAGCCCGACCATTGTAGCGCTCCCCTTACCTTAACTAGGGGTACTGTAGCTGTGGCTGGCTGGCTGGCTCCTGCGTCCTCTGTGGCTGGCTCCTGTGACTGGCTGGCACCCTGGCCCTGCTGTGGATGGGTCACTGTGGCTGGATGGCTCCCTGCTGTGGTTGGGTCACCATGGCTGACTGGCTCCTGTGTGTGGCTGGCTGGTTTCCTGGTGTGGATGGGTCACCCTGGGTTGCTGGCTGGCACCCTGACCCTGCTGTGGGTATGTCACTCTAGGTGGCTGGCTGGCACCCTGCTGCGGGTGGCTGGCCTGGCTCCCTGCTGCGGGTCAGTGGGAGGCTGCTGCGGATCAGTGGATGGCTGGCATAGTGCACCCTGCTGTGGGTGGCTGGCTGGCCTTGCTCCATGCTGTGAGTCAGGTGGGTGGCACGGTGCACCCTGCTGCAGGTGGCTGGCCTGGCTCCCTACTGTGAGTCAGTGAGTGGGTGGCTGGCACAATGCACCCTGCTGTGGCTGACAGAGGGGTGGGCTAAGAGAGGTGGGCTGACAGAGGTGGGGGGACTGACAGGGGGGGTGGCTGACAGAGAGGGAGTAGCTGACAGAGAGGTGGGCTGGCTGACAGAGGGGGAGGGGGGCTGACAGAGGGGAGGGGACGCTGATAGAGAGGGGGCTGACAAAGGTGGGCTGACTGAAAGAGGGGGAGGGGGCGCTGACAGAGAGGAGGGCTGACTGACAGAGGGGGAGGGGGCGCTGATAGAGAGGGGGGCTGATAGAGAGGGGGGGCTGACAAAGGTGGGCTGACTGACAGAGAGGGAGGGGGCGCTGACAGAGAGGGGGGCTGATAGAGAGGGGGGCTGACTGACAGTGAGGGAGGGGGCGCTGACAGAGAGGGGGGCTGATAGAGAAGGGGCCTGACTGACAGTGAGGGAGGGGGCGCTGACAGGGAGGGGTGGGCTGATAGAGAGGGGGGGCTGACAGAGGGGGAGGAGGCACAGACAGAGGGGGAGAGGCCACTGACAAAGGGGAGGGGCACTGACAGAGAGGGGTGGGCTGATAAAGAGAGGTGGTCTGACTGACAGAGGGGAGGGGGTGCTGATAGAGAGGGGGCTGACAGGGGGCTGACTGACAGAGGGGGGCGATGACAGAGAGGGGGCTGATAGAGAGAGGTGGGCTGACTGACAGAGGGGGATGGGGCTGACAGATAGGGGGCGCTGATAGAGAGTGGGGGCTGATAGAGAGGGGGGGCTGACTGACAGAGGGATAGGGGGGTTTATAGAGTGGGGGACTGACAGAGGTGGGCTGACTGACAGAGGGGGAGGGTCGCTGATAGAGAGGGGGGGCTGACAGAGGTAGGCTGACTGACAGAGGGGTGGGCTGATAGACAGAGGGGGAGGGGGGCTGACAGAGTGATCAGAGGGAGACCTCAGGAGACACACAGAGTGCCAGGCAGAGAGGCGGGACTCACACGTGCAGCTGTTCCGGTTGCTATATCTGACGGAACACCACGGCCACTCACAGACCAGTCCCGCCTCCACATCCACCACCGGGGCCAATCGCAGACGCCCATGTCTGCAGCCCGGAAATGATCCCATTCGGCCAATCACAGGGCGCTCGTCGCCCATCGCTAAGCAGTGTTCAGTGTGTGAAATGTGAAACAGTGCAGGTGTTCTGTCGATTCCGGTCAGTCCGCCCCTGCAAGTGTCGCTGCATTTGTGCGGGAGGCGGCCGCGGGAAGACGGTGGGGGGCTTGGCTTTTTTTCATGCCTAGGTCAAAACACAGCACTGAGAGGGGGCGTTGCCGGCAGTGGCGGGGGGCGTTCCTGGCAGTGGCGGGGGGCGTTGCCTGATGCACATTCGCTCTATAAGACGCAGAGACATTTTCCCCTATATTTTTTGGGGAAAAAAGTGCGTCTTATGGTCCGAAAAATACGGTATAATATAATAAATAACTATAAATAATTATAACAAATAATAATATAATAATAATAAAAATTATTCACTAATGTAATCAAATCAAAAACACTGAAATTTGCTCAGCTGCAGAATTGTCGCTGTCATTAGATTTAGTGTTTGATGACGAATTTCCCCACAAATCGCTATCGCTCAATTCTGCGAGTGATTCCAATTTATTATCTCTGTTTTCTAGCTGGTCTAAAACCACTTTTGACATAAACTGACACTTTTTGGTTGCTATGGACAATCTCCAGTTTGCAGGCAGAAAGAACAGTTTTTATCATATAAACTGCATGCATGCAGGACACTGGACAGACCACTAGGGACGAAGGGGATGTGTATTTTTTTTTATACAGTACTGTAATCTGTAAGATTACAGTGTACTGTATGTGTACTGTGTTTTTACTTTTTTGAATTTCCCGCCGAACTCCATCCCCGTGCGCTGCAACCGCAACGTTGCAGGGAACGGAACTCGGCGGCACTCGGCAGTCACCAGTGTGTGATTTGAGCGAGGAGACAGCTCGCACACACGGCGGGACACATCACAGGATCCAGGGACAAGGTAAGTAACGTCCCCTGTATCCTGCAATGCGATCCCGAGTCTACATGAAAAATCCACCCCGAGCCGGACTCGGGATTACCGCCAGGGAGGTTAAAGTGGATGTAAACCCGATTCATGAAATTTGAGCTGGGCACATATATCTGCAGTATTTTGTTATCTCTCTTCAAAGACCTAAGTCCCATAGCTCTCTCTCCTGACCCGTTCCTCTGTTATCAGCCTGATAACGCCTGACAAATTCTCGGACACATCAGATAAAAGCAACCTGAAATTTCTGTCAGGGGAGGTTGCTATAAATAGATTAGTAGGGAGCTGGTCCTGTTACAAAACACCTCTTAGAGTCTCAGCCTATGATGAGAGGGGGTGTGTGCCTTTCCTCCATTCAGTAATTTTAGCTATCTTGGCTGTATGCCCAGACATCACATTATGTGTTAAACAGGATGAGAAAATCTCCCAACACGATCTGAACTTTCTTTTTTTTTTTTTATTTCTTACTTCTTTATTGTAAATCTTTTGTCGTTACAAACCAACATATATTATTATTGAGTATTTTACTTGTCTCTAGTACATCCTATACATAAATACCTTTTTTCCTATACCTTACATATGGTCAATTCAAAGCATGTTCTAAGTTTTTCTTTTTTTCTTACATATATTTTAAGATCTGAACTTTCTAAACAGTATATAGATGTGAAGACAGCAGATATGGATGTAAAACCTATGTAGGGAGATTTGGTTCATCCCTGTGTATCAATAATCTTAGGCTGTTCACTTCACTGAGTGTATGGAGGGTTTACATCCACTTTAAGCCATGACCCTAGTGGTGCAATGTCAAGGTACTAAGCAAATAGCCTCCAGATTGTCATGGCCAAAGCTGTCTAGCTGGTTGTAGTTGATTTGGTTGCGTTTGGTCAGCCACAAAAGTGAACAAATGTTACTTCCTCACTGCTACTTTTGTCATCTGAAAGTGCAAACTTTGTTCTCTTCTCGTCCTTAGTGGTCATTTTTCCAACATTAACAAGTCAGCAACATAAATATTTAAAAGGAAAAAATATAGCAAAATTATTCTTATTTTTTTTTTGCTTAGCACTAACTCAGGCACATCCACAGCCTAACACCCACCAATTTCAACCGTTTCCAGAAAGCTTTTAGGTACCTATATTTATCTTATAATAAACCAATTGGTCTTTACCATGTCATTTCCTAGTGTTTAAGTGCATTTGGACACATTTACTGTAGTTAGCCATGGCTTTTCTTTACCTTCACTAATAACAACATTTATATGTTCACAATAAGTGTAATTTGAAGAACAATGCCTCTGACCTACTTTCAGGTATTTTGGGAATTTGTCAGCAGGACAAAATCAATGATTGCATGTAGCATCTTTTTTTCAATGCTCGTGTTGTATTTCTCTTTATCTTGGAGTTACTATGTTAAAGTGGAAGTCCGATAAAAAAATAAACTAGCTTAAAACTACTTCTACCCCCATTCTAAGCCCTATACCAGTGATGGCGAACCTTGGCACCCCAGATGTTTTGAAACTACATTTCCCATGATGCTCAACTACACTGCAGAGTGCATGAGCATCATGGGAAATGTAGTTCCAAAACATCTGGGGTGCCAAGGTTCGCCATCACTGCCCTATACTAACTACCATGTAAAGGAAAGATGCTTATACTTACCTAATCTAAGGGCGCTTCGGTAGTCACACGATCTCCCCAGGTAGTTATCGCTGTGCATGACAGAGTCAGAGCAATAAGTCTAGGGCCATCATTCATTGTTAACTCTGAATGGAAGAGCTGTAGAGGTTTGATATATTTGGTCTAATAGACACAATATAATTTTTATTTTTATATATATATATATATATATATATATATATATATATATACAGTCAGGTCCATAAATATTGGGACATCAACACAATTCTAATCTTTTTGGCTCTATACACCACCACAATGGATTTGAAATTAAACAAACAAAATATGCTTTAACTGCAGACTATCTGCTTTAATTTGAGGGTATTTACATCCAAATCAGGTGTACGGTGTAGGAATTACAACAGTTTGTATATGTGCCTCCCACTTTTTAAGGGACCAAAAGTAATGGGACAATTGGCTGCTCAGCTGTTCCATGGCCAGGTGTGTGTTATTCCCTCATTATCCCATTTACAAGGAGCAGATAAAAGGTCCAGAGTTCATTTCAAGTGTGCTATTTGCATTTGGAATCTGTTGCTGTCAACTCTCAATATGAGATCCAAAGAACTGTCACTATCAGTGAAGCAAGCCATCATTAGGCTGAAAAAACAAAACAAACCCATCAGAGAGATAGCAAAAACATTAGGTGTGGCCAAATCAACTGTTTGGAACATCCTTAAAAAGAAAGAACGCACCGGTGAGCTCAGCAACACCAAAAGACCCGGAAGACCACGGAAAACAACTGTGGTGGATGACCGAAGAATTCTTTCCCTGGTGAAGAAAATACCCTTCACAACAGTTGGCCAGATCAAGAACACTCTCCAGGAGGTAGGTGTATGTGTGTCAAAGTCAACAACCAAGAGAAGACTTCACCAGAGTGAATACAGAGGGTTCACCACAAGATGTAAACCATTGGTGAGCCTCAAAAACAGGAAGGCCAGATTAGAATTTGCCAAACAACATCTAAAAAAGCCTTCACAGTTCTGGAACAACGTCCTATGGACAGATGAGACCAAGATCAACTTGTACCAGAGTGATGGGAAGAGAAGAGTATGAAGAAGGAAAGGAACTGCTCATGATCCAAAGCAAACCACCTCATCAGTGAAGCATGGTGGTGGTAGTGTCATGGCATGGGCATGTATGGCTGCCAATGAAACTGGTTCTTTTGTATTTATTGATGATGTAACTGCTTACAAAAGCAGCAGGATGAATTCTAAAGTGTTTCGGGCAATATTATCTGCTCATATTCAGCCAAATGCTTCAGAACTCATTGGACGGCGCTTCACAGCAGATGGACAATGACCCGAATCATACTGCGAAAGCAACCAAAGAGTTTTTTAAGGGAAAGAAGTGGAATGTTATGCAATGGCCAAGTAAATCACCTGACCTGAATCTGATTGAGCATGCATTTCACTTGCTGAAGACAAAACTGAAGGGAAAATGCCCCAAGAACAAGCAGGAACTGAAGACAGTTGCAGTAGAGGCCTGGCAGAGCATCACCAGGGATGAAACCCAGCGTCTGGTGATGTCTATGCGTTCCAGACTTCAGGCTGTAATTGACTGCAAAGGATTTGCAACCAAGTATTAAAAAGTGAAAGTTTGATTTATGATTGTTAATCTGTCCCATTACTTTTGGTCCCTTAAAAAGTGGGAGGCACATATATAAACTGTTGTAATTCCCACACCGTTCACCTGATTTGGATGTAAATACCCTCAAATTAAAGCTGAAAGTCTGCAGTTAAAGCACATCTTGTTAGTTTTATTTCAAATTCATTGTGGTGGTGTATAGAGCCAAGAAGATTAGAATTGTGTCAATGTCCTAATATTTATGGACCAGACTGTATATATACACACACACTGTATTGTCAAAAGTATTAATACGCCTGCCTTTACACGCACGTATGTGGTCACAATAGCTCACACAGTGAGGTACGAAGTAAAATTTGTATTGAAGTATTGCAACAACAGTTCACAACAAGTCTGGCATCTGTAGTCATGGAGCAGAATGCCTTTTCCAGCGCTAGTACTGTCCCTACTAGGGATGGGCCCGGTGCTCGATTCGAACCCATGTTCGAATCGAGCATCGGGCGTTCGCTCGCTCGTCGAGCCCAGAACTATTTGGGCCGTTCGCATCACATTCGTGTGATGCGAGCGGCCCCGCAATGCATTGCGGCCGGCGCGGCCGGCGCAGTGCATTGCTGGCTGATGATTGGCCAAGCATGCACTGTGACCCCGCATGCTTGGCCAATCACAGCGCCCGAAACTCGGAGAGCAATAATTGGCTACAGGCAGGACGGCTGTAGCCAATTACAGCTCAGGGGCTTTAGTACACGCCCCACCATTTAAAAGGCCGCCACGCCATCGGCCCCGGTCACATGAGTTCCGGCTTTAGGAGAGATTAGTCTGCTGATTCTGTCTTTGCTTGATACTGAAAGATTTGCTCTTCTTTGCTAAACCATTGGCTATTTCTTTGCTAAACCATTGCTACCTAAGTCATTGATCGTTCATTGCTGCTGATTGCACAGTTAGTGTGTTATTAGCTGCTGCTGGGGATTAGTCTGGTGCGTGCTTACTGTTAGTACAGTATTGCAGTAGTACCAACCGCAGTGCTGTTAGCACAGCATTGCACCCCAACAGCACCCATTGGACTTCTAGTGTGTTAGTGGCAGCAAACAGAGCTCCTATATTTTCTTCTCAGCAGCACCCATAGGACTTCTAGTGTGTTAGTGGCATCACACAGAGCTCCTATATTTTCTTCTCAGCAGCACCCATAGGACTTCTAGTGTGTTAGTGGCATCACACAGAGCTCCTATATTTTCTTCTCAGCAGCACCCATAGGACTTCTAGTGTGTTAGTGGCATCACACAGAGCTCCTATATTTTCTTCTCAGCAGCACCCATAGGACTTCTAGTGTGTTAGTGGCAGCAAACAGAGCTCCTATATTTTCTTCTCAGCAGCACCCATAGGACTTCTAGTGTGTTAGTGGCAGCAAACAGAGCTCCTATATTTTCTTCTCAGCAGCACCCATAGGACTTCTAGTGTGTTAGTGGCATCACACAGAGCTCCTATATTTTCTTCTCAGCAGCACCCATAGGACTTCTAGTGTGTTAGTGGCAGCAAACAGAGCTCCTATATTTTCTTCTCAGCAGCACCCATAGGACTTCTAGTGTGTTAGTGGCAGCAAACAGAGCTCCTATATTTTCTTCTCAGCAGCACCCATAGGACTTCTAGTGTGTTAGTGGCAGCAAACAGAGCTCCTATATTTTCTTCTCAGCAGCACCCATAGGACTTCTAGTGTGTTAGTGGCAGCAAACAGAGCTCCTATATTTTCTTCTCAGCAGCACCCATAGGACTTCTAGTGTGTTAGTGGCATCACACAGAGCTCCTATATTTTCTTCTCAGCAGCACCCATAGGACTTCTAGTGTGTTAGTGGCAGCAAACAGAGCTCCTATATTTTCTTCTCAGCAGCACCCATAGGACTTCTAGTGTGTTAGTGGCATCACACAGAGCTCCTATATTTTCTTCTCAGCAGCACCCATAGGACTTCTAGTGTGTTAGTGGCAGCAAACAGAGCTCCTATATTTTCTTCTCAGCAGCACCCATAGGACTTCTAGTGTGTTAGTGGCAGCAAACAGAGCTCCTATATTTTCTTCTCAGCAGCACCCATAGGACTTCTAGTGTGTTAGTGGCAGCAAACAGAGCTCCTATATTTTCTTCTCAGCAGCACCCATAGGACTTCTAATGTGTTAGTGGCATCACACAGAGTTCCTATATTTTCATCTCAGCAGCACCCATAGGACTTCTAGTGTGTTAGTGGCATCACACAGAGCTCCTATATTTTCTTCTCAGCAGCACCCATAGGACTTCTAGTGTGTTAGTGGCAGCAAACAGAGCTCCTATATTTTCTTCTCAGCAGCACCCATAGGACTTCTAGTGTGTTAGTGGCAGCAAACAGAGCTCCTATATTTTCTTCTCAGCAGCACCCATAGGACTTCTAGTGTGTTAGTGGCAGCAAACAGAGCTCCTATATTTTCTTCTCAGCAGCACCCATAGGACTTCTAGTGTGTTAGTGGCATCACACAGAGCTCCTATATTTTCTTCTCAGCAGCACCCATAGGACTTCTAGTGTGTTAGTGGCAGCAAACAGAGCTCCTATATTTTCTTCTCAGCAGCACCCATAGGACTTCTAGTGTGTTAGTGGCATCACACAGAGCTCCTATATTTTCTTCTCAGCAGCACCCATAGGACTTCTAGTGTGTTAGTGGCAGCAAACAGAGCTCCTATATTTTCTTCTCAGCAGCACCCATAGGACTTCTAGTGTGTTAGTGGCAGCAAACAGAGCTCCTATATTTTCTTCTCAGCAGCACCCATAGGACTTCTAGTGTGTTAGTGGCAGCAAACAGAGCTCCTATATTTTCTTCTCAGCAGCACCCATAGGACTTCTAATGTGTTAGTGGCATCACACAGAGTTCCTATATTTTCATCTCAGCAGCACCCATAGGACTTCTAGTGTGTTAGTGGCATCACACAGAGCTCCTATATTTTCTTCTCAGCAGCACCCATAGGACTTCTAGTGTGTTAGTGGCAGCAAACAGAGCTCCTATATTTTCTTCTCAGCAGCACCCATAGGACTTCTAGTGTGTTAGTGGCAGCAAACAGAGCTCCTATATTTTCTTCTCAGCAGCACCCATAGGACTTCTAGTGTGTTAGTGGCAGCAAACAGAGCTCCTATATTTTCTTCTCAGCAGCACCCATAGGACTTCTAGTGTGTTAGTGGCAGCAAACAGAGCTCCTATATTTTCTTCTCAGCAGCACCCATAGGACTTCTAGTGTGTTAGTGGCATCACACAGAGCTCCTATATTTTCTTCTCAGCAGCACCCATAGGACTTCTAGTGTGTTAGTGGCAGCAAACAGAGCTCCTATATTTTCTTCTCAGCAGCACCCATAGGACTTCTAGTGTGTTAGTGGCAGCAAACAGAGCTCCTATATTTTCTTCTCAGCAGCACCCATAGGACTTCTAGTGTGTTAGTGGCATCACACAGAGCTCCTATATTTTCTTCTCAGCAGCACCCATAGGACTTCTAGTGTGTTAGTGGCAGCAAACAGAGCTCCTATATTTTCTTCTCAGCAGCACCCATAGGACTTCTAGTGTGTTAGTGGCAGCAAACAGAGCTCCTATATTTTCTTCTCAGCAGCACCCATAGGACTTCTAGTGTGTTAGTGGCAGCAAACAGAGCTCCTATATTTTCTTGTCAGCAGCACACATAGTACCTATAGTGTGTTAGTGTCAGCACCCATAGGACCTACAGTGTGTTGTGAGCACACATAGGAGTTCTATTTTTTATACTATATACACTACCGACTACAATGGCTGGAAGACCGCCAAGGAGAGGCAGAGCGTGCCGAGGCAAGAACACAGGGCAGGCAGGCTCTGTTTCTAGAGACAACAGTGCTGGCCGTGGACGTGGTCGTGCATCGTCATCAGCACGTGGCCATGGGACACGCTTGTCTTTGTTTTCGGCAGCTGGACATGTGGAGCCGCATCATGCCGAAGGCTTGGTAGAATGGATGACCAAGCCCTCCTCATCCTCCTCATCCTCTCTCACCCAGGCTCAGGGTACTGGCAGAGCAGCTGCCAACGCGTACTCAATGGCATCATCAGCCACCCCTTCCCTAGACCCACCATGTCCTCCTGAGGAGTCCCCCGAACTGTATGAGCACAGTGTTGGGTACATGCTCCAGGAGGATGCCCAACGATTCGAAGGCTCGGATGATGATACCCAGCTTGAGGAAGTCAGTAGTGTGCGCGCAGAGAGAGGGGATGCTGAAGGACAGCAATCTGGCAGTAGTGTTCCACCAGCTGCAGCTTACTGCCAGGTTTGCTCTAGTGGTGAAGAGGGAGGGGATGATGAGGTCACTGACTCCACGTGGGTGCCTGAAGGGAGAGAGGAGGAGGAGGAGGAGGATGCAGCGTCACATGTCCAACGAGGCAGGATGCCCCCTGGAGGCCAGCTAGAGGCCAGCACAGCAACTGTACCACACCGCAGAGCTCCGCCTGTGCAGGGCGCTGCCTCTGCACGTTATCACAAAAGTTCTTTGGTGTGGGCCTTTTTTGAGACGAGTGCATCAGATCGCACCACTGCTATTTGCAATATTTGTCTCAAGCGTATCTCGCGTGGCCAAAACATCAGCCGCTTGGGCACCACAAGCATGAGCAGACATATGTCGACCTGCCATGCAGCTCGTTGGCAAGCACACATAAAAGACCCACACCAAAGAACAAAGCGGACCTCTCCTTGCTCCTCATCAGCTGGGATCTCCATCCCCACTATATCTTCAGTCTTCTCTGAAAGCTGCTCTGAGAGGACTGAAGGTGTAGAATTAGGTGTGTCACAACCAAGTACTTGCAGTACACCGACGTCCGATTGTAGCAGGCAAATTTCCCTGCCCCAGCTGCTGGACCGTCGAAAGAAGTATACTCCCAGCCATCCACATGCCCAGCGGTTGAATGCTAGCTTGGCTAAATTGCTAGCACTTCAACTGCTGCCTTTTCAGTTGATAGACTCGGCCCCCTTCCGTGAGTTTGTTCAATGTGCGGTTCCTCAGTGGCAGGTTCCCAAACGCCACTTTTTCTCACGGAAGGCGATTCCGTCTCTCTACTGGCATGTGGAAGGCAATGTCCATGCCTCGCTGGACAGGGCGGTCAGCGGTAAGGTGCATATTACCGCTGACTCATGGTCCAGCAGGCATGGACAGGGACGTTATCTTTCTTTCACGGCCCATTGGGTCACTCTATTGGTAGCTGGGAGGGATGCAGGACAAGGTGCAGTAGTGTTGGAGGTTGTTCCGCCACCACGCCTCCAAAATGCTACTACTGGTTGTGACACACCTCTCTCCTCCACCCCCTCCTCTTCTTCTTCCTCCATGTCCTCTTCGAGTGCTCTGTCCTCGGAACCAGCGGTGCTCCGTAGGCGTACAAGGGGCTACGCGAGTACGCAGGCAAAAAGATGCCATGCCGTGCTTGCGCTGGTGTGTTTGGGGGACAGGAGCCACACTGGGCCAGAGGTTCTGGCAGCTCTGCAGGGGCAGGCCGAGAGGTGGTTGACGCCACGCCAGCTTAAGCCAGGAATGGTCGTTTCTGATAATGGCACCAACCTCCTCTCCGCCCTGCGACAGGGGCAGCTCACCCATGTGCCCTGTATGGCTCACGTCCTCAACCTGGTGGTGCAGCGGTTCTTGGGCAGGTTCCCAGGCTTACAGGATGTCCTGAGGCAGGCCAGGAAAGTCTGTGTGCATTTCCGCCGATCTTATAATGCCAGTGCTCGGCTGACTGAGCTGCAAAAGGAGCTGAACCTGCCCAAGAACCGTCTAATATGTGACATGCCCACCAGGTGGAACTCAACGTTGGCCATGCTGCAGCGACTGCACACGCAGCAGAGGGCCATCAATGAGTACCTTTGCGACTACGGCACCAGGACAGGGTCAGGGGAGCTTGGCTTTTTTTCCCCACGCCAGTGGAGCATGATCAGGGATGCATGCACTGTCCTCTCACCATTTGAGGAGGCCACGAGGATGGTGAGCAGTGACAGTGCATGCATCAGTGACACTGTACCTCTTGTCCACCTGTTGGAGCATACGCTGCGTGGGATAATGGACAGGGCACTTGAGGCAGAACAGAGGCAGGAAGAGGAGGACTTCCTTGTCTCTCAAGGCCCCCTTTATCCAGACAATGTTCCTTCTGTCCCACCCATCACACAGGAAGAGGAGGAGGAGGAGGAGGAGGAGGATTGTGTGAGCATGGAGGTGGAGCCTGGCACTCAGCATCAGCAGCAGCAGTCTTTTAGGGATGATGTACAGTCCCAACAAACCAGTGGACTTGTACGTGGCTGGGAGGAGGTGGCTGGCGATCATGTCATCCTCAGTGACCCAGAAGACTCCGGACCGAATGCCTCAGCTAACCTACGCTGCATGGCCTCCCTGATCCTGCAAAGCCTGCGGAAGGATCCTCTTGTTCTTCGGATCAAGGAGAGTGACCATTACTGGCTGGCCACTCTCCTTGATCCACGGTACAAGGGTAAGGTTGCGGACCTTATCTTGCCGTCGCAGAGGGAGCAGAGGATGAGACATCTCAGGGAGGCCTTGCAGAAAGGTCTGTGCAACGCGTTCCCAGAAACTGGGAGGTTACAAACTCCTGGTCCTGGACGACAAGTTGCTGAGGCTTCGGTCAGTAGCAGAAGGAGCGGTGGGGAAGGTGGACGTCTGACCGATGCGTTCAGACAATTTTTTAGTCCGCAGCCCCAAGGTATGATCGGTTCCAGCAACCATCGCCAGCGTCTGATATACATGGTGCAGGAATACCTAGGGGCAAGGTCAGACTTGGACACCTTTCCCACCGAAAATCCTCTGGCTTACTGGGTCCTGAGGATGGATCACTGGCCAGAGCTTGCACAGTATGCAATTGAGCTACTGGCCTGTCCTGCATCCAGCGTTCTTTCCGAACGCACATTCAGTGCTGCTGGAGGATTTGTCACCGATCATAGGGTGCGCCTGTCCACCGACTCGGTTGATCGACTGACCTTCATAAAAATGAATCAGTCTTGGATCACCACCAGCTACCAGACACCTGAAGCGGATATAACGGAATAATTTATAATGTCACATCCCTTCAAGACTGCCTATGCTGATGCTGAGTGACTGTCCTGTTATGTTCACTGACTATCCTCTTCCTCCTCCTCAATGATCCATGCCACCACACCAGTGCCTAAGGCACAATTTTTCAGCCCCTGTATAACAGGGGCGTGTAATTAAAATTTTTTAAAAAGATGCTTCGCAACAGGTGTGACTGCTGTGCTCAGAGTACAGTATCTGTGAGGGGTTGCAGTGTTGTGGCACCAGCACCAGTGCCTAAGGCACAATTTTTCAGCCCCTGTTGGGGCGTGTAATTACAATTTTTAGGCAATGCTTTGCAACAGGTCTCATTGCTGTGCTCAGAGTACAGTATCTGTGAGGGGTTGCAGTGTTGTGGCACCAGCACCAGTGCCTAAGGCACAATTTTTCAGCCCCTGTATAACAGGGGCGTGTAATTAAATTTTTTTAAAAAGATGCTTCGCAACAGGTGTGACTGCTGTGCTCAGAGTACAGTATCTGTGAGGGGTTGCAGTGTTGTGGCACCAGCACCAATGCCTAAGGCACAATTTTTCAGCCCCTGTTTAACAGGGGCGTGTAATTACAAATCTTGATCTAATAGTTCACAGCAGGGCCCATTCCTGCGCCCACCAAGAGTAACTATGAGGGCCTACAGTCTTGTGGCAACACCGTCCACCACCACCACCACCACCACCAAAGGCCCAATTTTTCTGCCCGGTTCAACAGGTGCATGCAAGTACAAATCTTGATCTATTAACTCACAGCAGGGCCCATTCCTGTGCCCACCAGTCTTGTGGCTACACCAACATCTAATAGGGCAAATTTCTGCAGAGTATATACGGCAGGCCCCTACTTTCAAACATCCAACTTACAAACGACTCCTACTTGCAAACGGCAAGAGAAAACAGGAAGTGAGAGGAAATCTACCCCTAGGAAGGAAAATTCTATCCTGTTAGATTTAATTTGGGAAAAAGGTATCTCCTCTCTACTGATGCTTTATCACCAATCCTTGTTTCAATTAAAACCCCACTTTTCCAAAAACATTTGTCATTGGGACGGAAAGTGAGGTGACATGTTCTGAACAGATGTGCAAAGACAGCAAATGTTACAGGGGTGATAACCCCTCCCTATGTTCTCCAAAAAGCTTAAAAATTGATTTTTTTGGGATGTAGCTACACTTCATAATGTACCTGTTCAGATTCTACTTAAGAACAAACCTACAGTCCATGTCTTGTTTGCACCACCTATATACTGCTGTTCAGAGTATATAGGGTTGTAGGTATAGGGTTTTATTTTGGGTGCGGGGTCCCCCTTAGTATCCATACAAGACCCAAAGGGGCTGGGGTGGGGGGGGGGGTGATGGGGTAGCCATGCCATTTTTCTCAAGGATTTTCAGCCATATGGCGGCCAGGACAAGACATGACATTAAAGCCGCAAGTGGTTTTAAATGGCTTCTTTTTTTCCTTTACAAATGTCATTTTGTGCAAGGACAGTTCTAAACACGGGAAACACATGCCACTTCACAGGCATACTTTAGACACCCCCCAGGTACCGTATTTAAAGGAAAATTTCACTTTTTTTTTTTCACTTTATGCATCATTAAAATGACTGCTCCCGAAAAAACTTTAGTTTTTAAAATTTCTTTTTGCATTGATATATGTCCCCTGGGGCAGGACCCGGGTCCCCAAACCTGTTTTATAACATTAACATGCATATTGGCCGTTGTAATTAGCAATTTTGATTTCGAACGTTCGCGTCCATTATAACGAATAGGGTTCGAAAATTCGCGCAAACTTTCGGTCCGTTCGAAGGTTCTGGTGCGAACCGAACCCGGGGGTGTTCGGCTCATCCCTAGTCCCTACTCTACCAATGCACCAAACCTTGGAGCCAGGGCCTTAAAAGGGCATTTACACATGAACTTTAATGGCATCCCAGTCTTAGTCCGTAGGGTTCAATATTGAGTTGGCCCACCCTTTGCAGCTATAACTGTGATGGAGTTGATAAAATGATTATTTTATGTCTATGTTGTCTCTCTCTTTTATCCACTCAAATATTGGTATTTTCTTTTATTCTTTATTATTTTTATTATTTCTTTCCTTCTTTATGTTTTGGTATTTGGTTCTAAGATTTAGTGTTTGTTTCAGCTGCTCACATGGTTCACAGCCCCATCCTTAGGAATTTTAGAGTTAAAGGAGCTAGTGCTATTTTAGCTTTTAGGGAGAAATGAGCTGACACGCACACACACATTTGGAAAAAGGGTGGGGTCAGTTTTGAGGAACACACACACACACTAAGATATATTCAAGGATAACAAACTTATTGATGCTCATATTGGGAACCAGAAGAGTATTTTCATGTAAGTATTCATGTAACAAGATGAGAAACATTAGTATTATTTTCCTTGATTGAAAGTTGTGACAGAAGTTTTTAATCTCAGAGTGAAGACGAGGAACAGATATCTTATCCACTCCTTCATTTCGCCCCCTCCCATCGTCTAAGCTAAAATGGCCCCCATGTCCTGGAATGCTTCGACACGCGGAAGAAACAGACGTCACAAGAGAAGGACCATATATGGAATGAACCAATGATATGTACACATTTGTGATGACGATTGCTAATGTCACTTAGTTTATATAAAGGAACTGAGACCTTGAATAAACTCCAGAGATGAGGGAGAACCCATACTGACAAGTGTGTCTCAGTGTGTGATTCCTAGGCATGTATGCTCTCACATAACATTGAATTAGGATCAGAGGCAGAACAGGACATACATTCTGGTTTTGGGCAGAGGCAATCTATTACATAACAGCTTCAACTCTTCTGGGAAGGCTGTCCACAAGATTTAGGAGTGTGTCTATGGGAATGTTTGACCATTCTTCCAGAAGTGCATTTGTGAGGTCAGACACTGTTGTGGACGAGAAGGTCTGGCTCACAGTCTGCACTCTAATTTATGCCAAAGGTGTTCCATTGGATTGAGGTCAGGACTATGTGCAAATTAAGTTCCTCCACCCCAAACTCGCTCATCCATGTATTTATGGACCTTGCTTTGTGCACTAGTCCAAATCATTTGGTTGAGGGGGGATTATGGAGTGGGGTTGTTTTTCATTGTTTGAGTTTGGTCCCATAGTTCCAGTGAAGGGAACTCTTAAGGTGTCAGCATACCAAGACATTTTGGACAATTTCATGCTCCCAACTTTGGGGGAACAGTTTGAGGATGGCCCCTTCCTGTTCCAACATGACTGTGCGCCAGTGCATAAAGCAAGGTCCATAAAGACATGGATGAGCGTGTTTGGGATGAAGAAACTTGACTGGCCTGCGCAGAGTCCTGACTTCAACCCGATAGAACACCTATGGGATGAGTTAGAGCGGAGACTGCAAGCCAGGCCTTCTCGTCCAACATGACCTGACCTGACCTGGCCTGACCTCACAAATGCGCATCTGGAGGAATGATCAAACATTCCCATAGACACACTCCTAAACCTTGTGGACAGCCTTCCCAGAAAAGTTGAAGCTGCTATAGCTTCAAGGGTGGGCCAACTCCATATTGAACCCTACGGACTAAGACGCCATTCATGTTCATGTGCATGTAAAGGCAGGCGTTCCAATACTTTCGAGAATATAGTGTATATATTTTAATTCCTATTATATTGTGTCAATGTGCATTCAAATTATTTGAGTATATACTGAAAATGTAAATTTGTTAAAAGCACATTTGTGACAACAAATATTGCAACTGCCCCTATTTAATTCTACAGGGTCCCTGCTTTCTGAAAATATATACATTTGCAGAGTTTGTTAACGCTGAAGTTAGGGATCTTTATTGCATAGTTACAGTAAGCCAGCTTGAACCAATGTAAGTATCCATAATATATACCAGAGGGACTGCTGTGGAAGGTGACAATCACTGTAGTAGTTACTGCTACAGGGATTGCTGTGATCTGCTGAGCCCTGTTCTGAGCAGCTTCCCTACTGCATAGTGACCACAGGGGTTCACTAGCTCGGCACCACCACCATTCATAAAATGCCTTGTATTTTTTAATGTATACATGGCACTCTCTGATTGGATGAGGTGGAGAGCAGAGGCGATAATGTCACAATCTTCACCTCATTCAATCAGAGAACACCTTGTACTCAATTAAAAATTACAAGGGGTTCTGTGAACGGTGGCAGTGCCAAGCGAGCGATCCTTGTGGTCACTATGCAGGAGTGAAGCCACTTGGCACAGAAACCTGGAAGATTGCAGTGATTACTGTAGTAGTGGTGACTAGTATAGTGATTGTCAACTTACCCAGCGGCCCCTCAGGTATGAAATAAGCATACTTAAATTGGTCCAAGCTGCACCAATGGAACTATGCAAAAAAGATCAAATCTAGATTTCAGCTTTAACCACTTCTCGCCCAAGGCTATGACTTACTGGACTTTGAGTGGTGATATCTGAATGATGGGCGCAGCTGCAGACATCATCCAGATATCATTCTTTTCAGCCAGAGATTCCCTTCCCAAGAACAATCATAGCAACTGTTTAGCCACTTGATTGTTTTTACAGGCGGCGGGAGGTGATGTTCCCCCCATTCCCGCCACGTCTGGTGCTTCTACCAGCTCGCCTGTGTGATCGGCGAGCCAGAGAAGGAATTCGCCGACTCCAGAAGTTTAACATAGAGATTTCCGTTGACAAGATGATTCTCGGCAGTCTCTATGACCTTCGGAGACCCAGGAGCGACGTTATGACTTCACACTCGGCCGGGTGGAAATAAACACTGGCGTGTACTCGGCTGGAGAGGCAGGGGTCGTTTATTAATTTTTTTGATCTTGGGCTTTCCAGCCTAGAGGAGAGATGTGGGGTCTTATAGACCCCACATCTCTCCATAAAGAGGACCTGTCATGTCCTATTCCTATTACAAGGGATGTTCTTGTAAAAGTTTGGAGATTTTTAAGTACCAAAGTTTGGCACCATTCCACGAGTGTGCACAATTTTAAAGCGTGACATGATAGGTATCTATTTACTAGGCCTAACATCATCTTTCACATAAAAAAATAAAATAAAATGGGATAACTTTACTTTTTTTTTTTTTTTTTTTTATTCATGAAAGTTTGTTTTTATTTCCCAAAAAATGCATTTAAACAAATGCTGCGCAAATACCGCGTGACATAAAAAGTTGCAAAGACCGCCATTTTATTCCCTAGGAATATGGATATATGGAAAGAGCCCGCACTCTGGAATCTGTCCAAATTCTTTATTCGATATTCACCAAGTACAGAGTAACTTTAAAAAGGCTCTGGTTAAAAACAAAACAAAACAAAAAAACATATATAATGTTTGAAGGTTCTGAGTAATTTTGTAGCAGAAAAAATATTTTTACATGGAGGAGAGGAGTGCCAGAATAGGCCCGGTATGGAAGTGGTTAATCACTTCCGGACCGCCCGGACCATAACCCCTTTATACTTTTCTTCAGCGGGCGGTCCGCTTTCCGATAAAAGTGGTCTCCGGCAGATTCGCTGCAAGATCACTTTTATCTGCGGCGGGAGAAGGCCCCCCTCCGCCGCGCTCTGGTGCCCTCCGCCGCTTACCAGAGCGGCGGAGGCGATCAGACCGTGTGTCCTCTGTGGTATGGAGCTGAGTGAGGGGAAATTGGCCCCCACCCGGCTCCTTGCCAATTCAGGGCGGAAGCGACGTCAAAATGTCACTTCGGCCCATAGCTCTTAAAGCAACTTTTTTTTTCTTTTTGTTTACCAAACAACTTTTCTTTTGTTTTTATTTAATTTTAGTGTATATATGAGATCTGACCCAGATGAGCTTCGAGTTCGAGTTGAACCCATGTTCGACTCGAACATCGCCTGCCTTCCTTACCTCTCAAGGCCCCCTTAATCCAGACATTGTTCCTGCTGGCCCGGCTATCTCACAGGAAGAGGAGGAGGAGGATTGTGTCAGCATGGAGGTGGAGCCTAGCACTCAGCATCAGAAGCTGTCTTCAAGGGATCAATTACAGTCCCAAGACACCCATGGATTTGTACGTGGCTGGGCGGGGGTGGCTGCGGATCATGTTGTCCTGAGTGACCCAGAGGACTCCGGACCAAATGCCTCAGCAAACCTATGCTGCATGGCCTCCCTGATCCTGCAAAGCATGCGGAGGGATCCTCGTATTCGTGCGATCAAGGAGAGGGATCATTACTGGCTGGCAACCCTCCTTGATCCACGTTACAAGGGTAAGGTTGCGGACCTTATCTTGCCGCCACAGAGGGAGCAGAGGATGAAGCATCTTCGGGAGGCCTTGCAGAAAGGTCTGTGCAACGCGTTCCCAGAGACTGGGAGGTTACAAATTCCTGGTCCTGGACAACGTGTTGCAGAGGCTTTGGTCAGTCAAAGAAGGAGCGGTGGAGAAGGTGGCCGTCTGACCGATGCGTTTAGACAATTTTTTAGTACGCAGTCCCACGGTATGATCGGTTCCAGCAACCATCGCCAGCGTCTGGTTTGCGTGCAGGAATACCTAGGGGCAAGATCAGACTTGGACACCTTTCCCACCGAAAATCCTCTGGGTTACTGGGTCTTGAGGATGGATCACTGGCCAGAGCTTACACAGTATGCAATTGAGCTACTGGCCTGTCCTGCATCCAGCGTTCTTTCGGAATGCACATTCAGTGCTGCTGGAGGCTTTGTAACCGATCACAGGGTGCGCCTGTCCACCGACTTGGTCGATCGACTGACCTTCATAAAAATGAATCAGTCTTGGATCACCGCCAGCTACCAAGCACCTGATGCTGATGTAACCGAATAATTTTTTTTGAAATGTCAGATCCCTTCAAGACTGCCTATGCTGATGCTGAGTGACTATCCTGTTATGCTGAGTGACTATCCTCTTACTCCTCAATGATCATGTTGATAGCTTGTAAGAACATTTTTGGTTCTGGACACTGCCACCAGTGGCTAAGGCCCGATTTTTCAGCCCCTGTTTAACAGGGGCGTGTAATTAAAATTTTTGATGCAATACTTTGCGGCAGGGCTCATTGCTGCGCTCCAACTACAGTATCTGCGAGGGGTTGCAGTGTTGTGGCACCAGCACCAGTGCCTAAGGCCCAATTTTTCTGCCCCTGTTTAACAGGGGTGTGTAATTACAATATTTGATGCAATACTTTGCAGCAGGGCTCATTGCTGCGCTCCAAGTACAGTATCTGTGAGGGGTTGCAGTGTTGTGGCACCAGTGCCTAAGGCCCAATTTTTATGCCCCTGTTTAACATGTAATTACAATTCTTGATCTAATAATTCACAGGAGGGACCATTCCTGCGCCCACCAAGAGTAACTGTGAGGGCTTACAATGTTGTGGCAACACCACCACCACCACCAAAGGCCCAATTTTTCTGCCCCTGTTCAACAGGTGCATGTAATTACAATTCTTGATCTAATAATTCACAGCAGGGCCCATTCCTGCACCCACCAAGAGTAACTGTGAGGACTTACAGTGTTGTGGCACCAGCACCACCACCAAAGGCCCAATTTTTCCTACCACTGTTCAACAATGGCATGTAATTACAATTATGGATATATTAGTTCACAGCAGGGTGTTCCAGCACCCACCAAGAGTAACTGTGAGGGCTTACAGTGTTGTGGCAACACCAACATCTAAGGGCCAAATTTCTGCACAGTATATACGGCAGGCCCCTACTTTCAAACTTCCAACTTACAAACGACTCCTACTTGCAAACTGAAGGAGACAACAGGAAGTGAGAGGATATCCACCCCTAGGAAGGGAAAATCTCTCCTGTAAGAGTTAATATGGGAAAAAAGTGTCTCCTCTCCACTGATGCTTTATCACCAATCCTTGTTTCAATAAAAAAAAAAACATTTTCAAAAAACATTTGTCATTGGGACGGAAAGTGAGGTGAAATGTTCTGAATAGGTGCACGCTGCGCAGACAGCAAAACAAATGTTACAGGGGTGATAATCCTTCCCTATGTTTTCCAAAAGCTTAAAAATAGATTTTTGGGCTTGAGCTACACTTAAAAAACGTACCTGTTCCAAATTACAAACAGATTCTACTTAAGAACAAACCTACAGTCCATGTCTTGTTTGCACCGCCTGTATACTGCTGTTCAGAGTATATAGGGCCTTTTTTAAATTTGGGTGCGGGGTTTCCCTTAATATCCATACAACACCTAAAGGGGCTGGTAGTGGGCTGGGGGGGTACCCATGCCATTTTTCTCAATGATTTTCATCCATATTGCCAGGACCAGACATTACATTAAAGCCGCAAGCAGTTTTAAATGACTTTTTTTCCTTTAGAAATGTCATTTTGTGCAGGGACAGTTCTAAACTCGGGAAACACGTGCCACTTCACAGGCATACTTTAGACACCCCCAGGTATTATATTTAAAGGAATATTTTACTTTCTTTTTTTCACTTTAAGCATCATTAAAATCACTGCTCCCGAAAAAACGGGAGTTTTTTTAAACTTTTTTTGCATTGATACATGTCCCCTGGGGCAGGACCCGGGTCCCCAAACACTTTTTAGGACAATAACTTGCATATTAGCCTTGATAATTAGCACTTTTGATTTCGAACGTTCGCGTCCATTGTATTTAATAGGGTTCTAAAATTCACGCAAACTTTCGGTTCGTTCGCAGGTTCTGGTGCGAACCGAACGGGGGGTGTTCGGCTTATCCCTAGATCTGAGGTCTTTTTGACCCCAGATCTCATATTTAACCACTTGACCACTGGACACTTAAACCCCCTTCCTAAACAGACCAATTTTCAGCTTATGGTGCTCTCACATTTTAAATGACAATTACCCAGTCATGCAACACTGTACCCATATGAAATTTTTGTCATTTTTTCACACAAATAGAGCTTTCTTTTTGTGGTACTTACCGTATTTTTCACACCATAAGACACACTTTTCCCCCTCCAAAAAATGGGGGAAAATGTCCCTGCGTCTTATGGAGCGAATACTACTTTTGCTACCAACCCCCCCCCCACCCCCGTCGCGGCCGCCGTGTTACATACTGTGTTAGCTGTAGAATGCATGCATCCGGCGTTGTCTGCTGTTACTCACAGGGGGGTCTCTAATAGAGGTCGACCGATATATCGGCTGGCCGATATATCGGCCGATATTTAGGCATTTTTGATAAATCGGCTTTGGCCGATTAATATCAAAACTGGCCGATATTATTCACTGGCTGCACTTCCTCCCCCCTCCTCCTCCCTCCTCCACACTTCTCCACACTCAGCAGCATCAAGCGCCGTGCTGTGTGTGTGTGTGTGAAACTGAAAGTAAGAGGAGAGAGAGAGGATGTGTCAGCTTGATGTCGGGGGTGGGCGGGACCCAGCAGATATTACACCAGCCAATGGGATGGTATCTGGGCGGGCCACTACGTCTAAAGCAGCCCAATCATTGGCTGGTGTAATTTAGCTGCTGGCCCGCCCACCCCCACATCGAGCTCAATTCTAACAGCTCTCTCTCTCCTCTCTGTCAGTTTCACACATTACACTCGGCTTAGTGTGAAACCTGCCAGTGCCCCAAGCCAGTGCCATCTGTCAGTGCCCCCAGCCAGTGCCCCAGCCAGTACTATCTGTCAGTGCCCCCAGCCAGTGCCATCTGTCAGTGCCCCCAGCCAGTGCCATCTGTCAGTGCCCCCAGCCAGTGCCCCAGCCAGTGCCCCCAGCCAGTGCCATCTGTCAGTGCCATCTGTCAGTGCCCCCAGCCAGTGCCATCTGTCAGTGCCCCCAGCCAGTGCCATCTGTCAGTGCCCCCAGCCAGTGCCATCTGTCAGTGCCCCCAGCCAGTGCCATCTGTCAGTGCCACAAGCCAGTGCCAATCAGTGCCACCGCCAATCGGTGCCATCTGTTAGTGCCACCAGCCAGTGCCATCTGTCAGTGCACCCAGCCAGTGCCATCTGTCAGTGACCCCAGCCAGTGCCATCTGTCAGTGCCCCCAGCCAGTGCCATCTGTCAGTGCCACAAGCCAGTGCCAATCAGTGCCACCGCCAATCGGTGCCATCTGTTAGTGCCACCAGCCAGTGCCATCTGTCAGTGCCCCCAGCCAGTGCCATCTGTCAGTGCCCCCAGCCAGTGCCATCTGTCAGTGCCCCCAGCCAGTGCCATCTGTCAGTGCCCCCAGCCAGTGCCATCTGTCAGTGCCCCAGCCAGTGCCCCCAGCCAGTGCCATCTGTCAGTGCCATCTGTCAGTGCCCCAGCCAGTGCCATCTGTCAGTGCCCCCAGCCAGTGCCATCTGTCAGTGCCCCCAGCCAGTGCCATCTGTCAGTGCCCCAGCCAGTGCCCCCAGCCAGTGCCCCCAGCCAGTGCCCCCAGCCAGTGCCATCTGTCAGTGCCCCCAGCCAGTGCCATCTGTCAGTGCCCCCAGCCAGTGCCATCTGTCAGTGCCCCCAGCCAGTGCCATCTGTCAGTGCCCCCAGCCAGTGCCATCTGTCAGTGCCCCAGCCAGTGCCCCCAGCCAGTGCCCCCAGCCAGTGCCATCTGTCAGTGCCCCCAGCCAGTGCCATCTGTCAGTGCCCCCAGCCAGTGCCATCTGTCAGTGCCCCCAGCCAGTGCCATCTGTCAGTGCCCCCAGCCAGTGTTAATCAGTGCCACCAGCCAGTGTCAATCAGGGCCATCTGTCAGTGCCACCCAAATCAGTGCCACCGCCAATCGGTGCCATCTATCAGTGCCACAGCCAGTGCCATCTGTCAGTGCCCCCAGCCAGTACCAATCAGTGCCACCAGCCAGTGCCATCTGTCAGTGCCACAAGCCAGTGCCAATCGGTGCCATCTGTCAGTGCCACCGCCAATCAGTGCCATCTGTCAGTGCCACCACCAATCAGTGCCATCTGTCAGTGCCACCAGCCAGTGCCAACCAGTGTCACACGCCAGTGCCACCCAGTTCCAATTGCAAGTGCCACTGCCAATCAGTGCCATCTGTCCCAAACTAGTGCCATCTGTCCGTTCCAAACCAGTGCCCCCTGCTGCCAATCGGTGCCATCTGTCAGTTCCGAACCAGTACCACCTGCCAGTGCCATCTGTCAGTTCCAAACCAGTGCCATCTGTCAGTTCCAAACCAGTGCCACCTGCCAGTGCCAATAGAGCCATCTGTCAGTTCCAAACCAGTACCGCCAGCCAGTGCCACATGCCAGTGCCATCTGTCAGTTCCAAACCAGTGCCATCTGTCAGTTCCAATAGTGCCACCTGCCAGTGCCATCTGTCAGTTCCAAACCAGTGCCACCTGCCAGTTCCAAACCAGTGCCATCTGTACTGAGGACATCAAGTGTGTGCTAGAGTGACAGGAGTAAGCAGGAAGGAATAGAGTGGGTGAGGGTTTTTTTTTTTTTTTTTTTTAATCGGCCTAAAATATCGGCCACAAAAATCGGCATCATATATCGGCCATCGGCCGCCCCAATTTCAAAATATCGGCATCGGCCAGAGAAAAACCCATATCGGTCGACCTCTAGTCTCTAATCCGCGGCTGCAGCGATCATCTTGCTCGGGCTCGGCCAGGGCCCCAGCAGCATCAAAAGTCTAGGGAAGGGGGCCGGCCTGGCCCGGGTAGAAGAAGTCCCAGGATGCTTTGCATCAGATGACGGAGTGCAGAGGCACGCAGACGCAACGTCATGGGCGTCAGTACGTGTTACCTGGAAACCTAGTGTAATCAGGGCATGCGCACTACAACCTATGACGCTGTAAGGGAGTGTGAAACAGGGAGCTTTTGACAGATTACCTCAGAGCCGGATTACCTCAGAAATCCCTTCTAGTCCCTCAGAAATCAGTGCCCGCCCTGCATTCTTTTTTAACAAATGAACAAAACAAATGTACTGTACTAAGCACTGTCTCCATAATTAACAGTAACACGGACCAGGTGATCAGCCACGCCACCCACTGCAGGGACCAGGTGATCAGCTACGCCACCAGGTGATCAGCCACGCCACCCACTGCAGGGACCAGGTTATCAGCCACGCCACCCAGTGCAGGGACCAGGTGATCAGCTACGCCACCAGGTGATCAGCTACGCCACCCACTGCAGGGACCAGGTGATCAGCCACGCCACCCACTGCAGGGACCAGGTGATCAGCCACGCCACCCACTGCAGGGACCAGGTGATCAGCCACACCACCCACTGCCACGCCACCCACTGCAGGGACCAGGTGATCAGCTACGCCACCAGGTGATCAGCTACGCCACCCACTGCAGGGACCAGGTGATCAGCCACACCACCCACTGCAGGGACCAGGTGGTCAGCCACACCACCCACTGCCACACCACTCACTGCAGGGACCAGGTGATCAGCCGCGCCACCCACTGCAGGGACCAGGTGATCAGCCACACCACCCATTGCCACGCCACCCACTGCTGGGACCAGGTGATCAGCCACTCCACCCACTGCAGGGACCAGGTGATCAGCCACACCACCCACTGCCACGCCACCCACTGCAGGGACCAGGTGATCAGCCATGCCACCCACTGCAGGGACCAGGTGATCAGCCACACCACCCACTGCCACGCCACCCACTGCAGGGACCAGGTGATCAGCTACACCACCAGGTGATCAGCTACGCCACCCACTGCAGGGACCAGGTGATCAGCCACACCACCCACTGCAGGGACCAGGTGGTCAGCCACACCACCCACTGCCACACCACCCACTGCAGGGACCAGGTGATCAGCCACGCCACCCACTGCAGGGACCAGGTGATCAGCCACACACCCACTGCCACGCCACCCACTGCAGGGACCAGGTGATCAGCCACTCCACCCACTGCAGGGACCAGGTGATCAGCCACGCCATCCACTGCCACCGCACGCCACCCACTGCCAGCCCACCCACCCACTGCAGGAACAAGGTGCCAGCTCAGCCACCCACTGCAGAAACCAGGTGCTTAGCCACGCCACCCACTGCAGGGACCAGGTGCTAGCTCAGCCACTGCAGGGACCAGGTGCTAGCTCAGCCACTGCAGAAACCAGGTGCCAGCCCAGCCACTCACTGCAGGAACTAGGTGTCAGCTCAGCCACCCACAGCAGGGCCAGGGTCCAGGTGCTAAAGCAGAAAGGATGAATAAGCAGAAAAGACTAGCATATAAAATTCCTTTTAAACTGCAGGTAGTAAAATATGCTAAGGAACATGGAAACAGAGCAGCAGAGAGACATTTTGGGCCACCTCCAACTGAAAAAATGATAAGAGAGTGGAGGAAACAGGAGGATCAGCTGCAAAAAGCAAATAAAAGTAAGCACACTTTTCGTGGGCATGCTGCAAAGTGGCCACAGCTAGAAGTGGCCATGAAAGAATGGATCACACGTCACCGAAATAATGGCTTCTCAGTCTCTACAAAAATGATCATATATGAAGCCAAACGCGTTGCTGTAGAGAAAGGCATTCAGGATTTTACTGGATCACCATCGTGGTGCTACAGATTTATGAGGCAATGTGACCTTGTTATGCGCACCAAAACTAGAATTGCGCAAAAAATGCCAAAAGAATATGAATCTAAGATTCTGTCTTTTCATAAATTTGTAATTGATGTTTTGAAATTGGACAGATTGGGAATATGGATGAAGTCCCGCTAACCTTTGATGTGCCATCTAATAGGACCGTTGATCTGAAAAGTGCCAAAACCATAACCGTGAAAACCTCAGGACATGAGAAAACACATTACACGGTTGTGTTGTCCTGCTGTGCAGACGGCACCAAATTGCCGCCCATGTTAATTTTCAAAAGGAAAACATTTCCAAAAGAAGCGATTCCACGAGGAGTTGTCGTACATGTTCATGACAAAGGATGGATGGACGAAAATGGAATGAGAGTATGGGTTGAAAAAGTGTGGTCCAAACGTCCTGGAGGGCTTCTAAAAAAAACTGCCTTATTAGTGCTTGACCAGTTTAGAGCACATATTAGCGAAACGACAAAAAAAGTGTTTTAAAGAAGTGAAGACTCATCTAGCTGTAATTCCTGGGGGTCTTACCAGCCAGTTGCAACCTCTCGACGTTTCCATCAACAAACCTTTTAAAGTGTTTATGCGAGAAGAGTGGAACAAATGGATGGCTGCTGGAAATCATGATCTGACACCTACTGGACGAATGAAGAGGCCCACTATCACTCAAGTTTGTGAATGGATGAAAACATCATGGCACTCAGTGAAAGAGGAGATCGTTGTGCAGTCATTCAAAAAATGTGGCATTAGCAATGCCTTAGATGGAACTGAAGATAGTATGGTATATGAAGATGGCGAAGAAAGCAATGTCAGTGATTGTGAGCAACTGAGCTTCATAAATTCTGACACTAGCGATGATGAGTTCTTGGGGTTCCCAGAAAACTAGAAGAGTACTCGAACCTTAAAGTCTCTCCTCATTTGTTAATGACAGTGGTGATGGTTCTTAATGTCATTGTTGACTGCTGTTCACTTTACATGGTTGAAATATTATTGTGTTATTTTATTAAACATTTTTGGTTCAAAATCTTTTTTTTCTTGTTTTCTCCTCTAAAACTTAGGTGCGTCTTATGGTCAGGTGCGTCTTATGGTGCGAAAAATACGGTAATCACTGCTGGGTTTTAAATTTTTTGCACTATAAAAGAAAAAAGACAAAAAAAATGCATTTTTCTTTGTTTTTGTTATAAAATTTAGCAAATTAGTCATTTTTCTTCATAAATTTTGGCCAAAATTTATACTGCTACATATCTTTGGTAAAAATAAGTACAAATTGGTGTATATTATTTGGTCTTTGTGAAAGTTAGAGTCCACAAGCTATGGTGACAATCTCTGAAAATTGATCACACCTGACGGCCTAATTTCTGACGGTCTCATTTCTTGAGACCCTAACAAGCCAGGACAACACAAATACCTCCCAAATTACCCCTTTTTGGAAACTAGACATTCCAAGGTATTTAGTAAGAGGCATGGTGAGTTTTTTGAAGTTGTAATTTTTTCCCATAATTCTTTGCAAAATCAAGATTTTTTTTTCTTTTTTTTTTACACATAATTGTCATATTAGCAGGTTATTTCTCACACACAGCATATGTATACCACAAATTACACCCCAAAACACATGTATGGTGATACCACATGTGTGAGACTTTTACACAGCATGACCGCATACAGAGGCCCAACATGCAGGGAGCACCTTCAGGCGTTCTAGGAGCATAAATTACACATCTAATTTCCTGACTACCTCTTGCCTTATTGAAGGCCCTGGAGTACCAGGACAATGGAAATGCTCCAGAAATTACCCCATTTTGGAAATAAAACACCCCAATGTATAATCTTTGAGGCATAATGAGTCTTTTGAACATTTTTTTCTTCAAGTTTTTGTAAAATGTGGAAAGAAAATGAAAATGCATTTTTTTTTTACACAAAGTTGTCCAATTATACAATATTTCTAACACATAGCATGTACATACCATAAATTACACCCCAAAATAGATTCTCCTACTCCTCCTGAGTTTGGTGATACCACAGCCTGGCCACATACAGAGGCCCAACATGAAGGGAGCACCATCAGGTGTTCTAGGGGCATACATTTCTCAAATCTAATTTGACTACCAATTACACTTTTGTGAGGCACTGTAGTGGCATGGATGAGAACTGATGTGGCATGGATGAGCATGAATGGGGATGGATGAGCCGTGGATGGGGATGGCTGAGCATGGTTGAGCCATAAATGTGGATGGCTGAATACGGCTGAGTACAGCTGGGTACTGCTGAGTATTGCCGAGTATGGCTGGGTATGGCTGGGTATGGCTGGGTACTGCTGAGTATGGCTGGGTACTGCTGAGTATGGCTGGGTAGGGCTGGGTACTGCTGAGTATGGCAGAGTATGGCTGGGTATGGCTGAGTATTGCTGAGTATGGCTGAGTATGCCTGAGTATTGCTGAGTATGGCTGGGTACGGCTGGGCGTGGCTGGGTATTGCAAAGTATGGCTGGGTATTGCTGAGTATGGCTGGGTACGGCTGGGTACGGCTGGGTTTGGCTGGGTATTGCTGAGTATGGCTGGGTATTGCTGGATATGACTGGGTATTGCTGGGTACTGCTGAGTATGGCTGGGTACTGCTGAGTATGGCTGGGGGTGAATAGGATGGCTGAGTATGGATGGATGGATGAGTATTGCTGAGTATGGATGGCTGAGCATGGATTGATGGATGAGTATTGCTGAGTGGATGGCTGAGCATGGATGGATGAGTATGAAAGAGGGATGGATGCAGGGATGGACTGGCCATCGGGACTACCGGGAGTTTCCTGGTGGGCCAAGGCTCAGTGGACCGGTTGTCACTCAGGGGTGTCAGGAGGGGGTGGCTAGAGCCCCAAATGGGTCCCCAAAAAGCCCTGAGTGTAAACATCCAGTGATTGGTGGGCAAGCGGGGGCGTGCGGCCACAGTGAGAGTGGAGCTGTCAAAACAAAGCACTGATGTCGGGGATCAGTGCTTAGGGTTCTGTGCTGGCACGGTATGATACAGCTGGAAAATTGCCGTCATGCTGTAAACACATTTACTGGACGCTGTTTCTCATTCAGCACAAGCAACACGCCAAGTTAAAAGGGATCTTTCATTTTAATAATGGCAGGAAGCGGCTTCCCATGAAATGGATTTTCCTCACACGGAGAAGGGGGGGGATATTTGGTCTCGGCTAACGTTTGATACTGAGTATTAGAGCCCACTGAGTACTGGAGCCATCCTCCGCTCCGCTTTATATCCGATGTACTGTGACAGAGCGTGTGATAGCCCCAAATGGTGTCCTGATATCTGTGACAACGGAGAATCGTTGGGTCATCAGACCAGAAGAAGGGACGGCACCAGACCTGGAGGAGTTATTCAATGACAACAGTGAACCTGTTGAACATCCTGCCTGGGTGTCCTCTTCTCTCCTGTGTAACTCCTCCTTCCCCCCCACCGCTGCTTTCATCCGACAGAATGTCCGAGCAGAATGCGGGAGTTGTCCAACTTTTCAAGTTAAAAAGCCTGTGATTTGTTGCTAGGGGCGGTCCTAGCAACCAATCGTCTGTTTCTGTTACATGGAAAGTTGAACAGCTCCGCCTTCTGCTCGGACATGCTGCATCCTCTGTCTTCTTCCTGCTGTGTAAGGTAAGGGAGGGGGCACTGACATAAAGGGAACTGTGTTTGTTGCAAAGAAAGAAGATGGCTGTAAAGGATACCAGAAAGGAGGGGACTGTGAAAGGAAGTGGGTATCAGGGGGATCAGTGTATGTGTCTGTGTTTTTTTTAATATGCAGCATGGTGGGGGGGGGGGGAATGCACTGCCGCTGGTCATAGTAACTGATGTATTAATGTCCTGCACTGGTCATAGTAACTGATGTATTAATGTCCTGCACTGGTCATAGTAACTGATGTATTAATGTACTGCCACTGGTCACAGTCATTGATAAATGAATTTACTGGTCACAGAAAAAAAAAGCCGTTTATACTTACAGTGGAATGTTTTTACTTATGATTTTTTTGCGCAATAGCGAATAGTTGATACATTGTTTTTGTGTGTGTTTGCAAAAATAAAGTGGGGCAGTCTGGATGAAGTCCAGGGCCAAATTTTTGTCCAAGTCCAGCCCTGGATGGATGAGTATGGATGGCTGAGCCTGGATGGCTGGCTGGATGAGTATGACAGAGAGATTGCTGAGCATGGATGGATGGATGAGGCTGCAATGGGGACAGAGCAGCGCTGTGGGCACTACAGATCCAGCCCACAGCGCTGCTGCAACCGATCTCTCCCCTCTCCATTTACACTGTACAGATCAGTACAGAGAGGAGAGAAAGGAACCGGACATGACGCCGGTTTGTTTACAAGTGATCGCTCCGTCATTACGTGGTAAACAGCTGCTGTCAGTGGCCATTTACCGTGATCTGTGATGCGCCGGGTACTATGGACCCGGTGGCTACGGATACTCCCGCGTGCGCGCCCCAGGACGTCAATGTACGCCCTTCCACAGTTATCGAGCCGTCATTTGGCTATGGCGCGGTCGTTAAAGCGGAGGTTCACCCTAAATCTAAACGTTATCTTCCCAATATCCTTTCAATATGAACATTAACATGTCACCAACCTTTTTTATTTTTTGCGGCTCTAATTGTGTATAATCAGCTGTGTTCGGTTTCACTTCCTTGTATTACTCCCGCGGGAGTAGGCGGGTCTTTCTTTTTCCCCGGCGGCGCTATGTGTGCATATAATGTCGGCGCAATGTCTCCTGGGAGCAAAGTGTCATGCTTTCCAGGAGACGCCGTCCAGCGAAATCCCTCGAGAGTGAAGTCATCACGTGACTCGTATACCCTGTACATACAGCGGTGAATGCCGGGAGACGTGCATTCACCGCTACCCGGAAGTCTTTGCTTGTGGGCTTCAAGATGCCCACAAGCAAAATGGAAAAGCAAATGAAATGATTTTATAAATGTTTATTTGTAAGGAAAACGGATGGGGGATGTTTTGAATCGCTGGACAAGTGAGTACCAAATGCTCATCTTTCATCACATTGAATGCACTGGAAAAAAAAAAAAACTATGGACAGCGGAACCTCCGCTTTAAGTGGTTAAGAGGTCCTGTCATACTTTTTTTTTTATTACAAGGGATGTTTACATTCCTAGTAATAGGAATAAAAGTGACACATTTTTTTTTAAAAGAACAGTGTAAAAATAAAAAATAAAAGGTAAAAGAAATAAAAAGAAAAAAAATTGTTTTAAACGCGCCCTGTCCCGCCGAGCTTGCGTGTAGAAGTGAACGCATAATGTGAGTAGCGCCCGCATATGAAAACGGTGTTCAAACCACACATATGAGGTATCACCGTGATCGTTAGAGTAAGAGCAATAATTCTAGACCTCCTCTGTAACTCAAAACATGCAACCTGTAGAATTTTTTAAACGTTGCATATGGAGATTTTTAAGGGTAAAGGTTTTGTCACCATTGCACGAACGGGCACAACTTTGAAGCGTGACATGTTGGGTATCAATTTACTTGGCGTAACATCATCTTTCACAATATACAAAAAAATTGGCCTAACTTTACTGTTGTCTTATTTTTTAATTCCAAAAAGTGTATTTTTTTCAAAAAAAGTGCGCTTGTAAGACCGCTGAGCAAATATGGAGTGACAGAAAGTATTGCAACAACCTCCTTTTTTATTCTCTAGGGTGTTAGAAAATATATATACATAATGTTTGGGGGGTTCTGAGTAATTTTCTAGCAAAAAAAAACAAAACGGATTTTAACTTTAAACAACAAGTGTGAAAAATAGGCCCGGTCTTAAAGTGGTTAAATATCAGGCTAGGTGCCTCAAAGAAAATACTCAGTGATATGAATAAACAGGGTGGCCACAGTAGCTACCGCCCAATACATTGGAAGTTGTCAGCTAAGCTTCAGTAGATGATGTTTTTCAAAAATAATTCCACAAAAACAAAACAAAAAAAACAAACACATAAAGCATGGAGTGCGCTTTGTGAAGCTAAATCTATTATTCAGTGGTATCTAATTACGCATTCAGCCTACAAAATGGTATTCAGAAGTATTTAAATCTTAAATTACAGTTTTGCTTCAGCTGATTACCAAGACTCACACAGTTTAAAATAAGAAAATGTGAATCTCGTCTGTTTACCACAATGTTTGTTATGTGTTATTGCCAGTATTACTCACAGTTACAATCAACCCCTAAGTTACTTTTTCAAGACAACAGGAAAGATTTATTTTAAATTTGGAAAGTAGTAACTTGAAGGAAAATTTCAAAATCACTTAAAAGTCAAGTAACATAATTGGAAAAATACACAAGTTATTTATGTAAAGAATAAGAATATGTCATGTTTTTAGTTTATGCAAATCGTTAGAGCATGTAAACATGCTAAACATGCTGAAATCTATATGAAAGTGACTTCTAATTAGCCAACTTATCATACTTAGGGGGTTAGTTACTAAAGGCAAATCCACTTTGCACTACAAGTGCAAACTACAAGTGCAAAGTGAACTTGAAATCGCACTGAAAGTGCACTTGAAAGTGCAATCGCTGTAGATCCGAGGGGGACATGCAAGGAAAATAAAAAGCAGCATTTTAGCTTGCACATGGTTAGATAATAAAATCAGCAGAGCTTCCCCTCTTTTCAGATCTACCCCTCAGAATTACAGCGACTGCACTTCCAAGTGCACTTTCAGTGCAATTTCAAGTGCACTTGTAGTTTGCACTTGTTGTGCAAAGTGGATTTGCCTTTCGTAAATAACCCCCATAGTCTTTAAGGGCAAAGCTATCTAGTGCATTACACGCCAAATCTTTCTGCAACCAGAGAGGGGCTGCTGTGCTTAAGTTGCTGGATCATTCGTTTTCTGTGCTGATTTTTGGGTGTAGAGCGGTGGTTCTCAACCTGGGGGTTGGGACCCCCTTGGGCGTCGAATGACGATTTGCCAGGGGTCACCAAATCCTGGGCTGTTCCTAAAGCCTACACCACTCTCCCAGTCCTTTTGCAGGCCACCCAGCTGGGCTGTTCCTGGAGCCCGCGGCCACCCACTTAGTCTCTTCGCAGCTGTCCATTCAGTTCATGGCATGACTGGGGGGCAGACACTAGAGGTCAGCTGACTGGTGAGGAATGTGAAGTGGAGGGGCTGGAGGAGACCCTATCCCCAGATTTCGGTATAGGTGTCACTGCTGCGAGACACCATGAAGTCGGAGACAGTTAAGCCGGAGACACTACCTGTGATTATAGTTGAAAATAAAAGTCCTCACTACAATTCTCGGATCAACTGAGGACCTTGATCAAGAGTACTTAAGCACTCAAGTTGGCTGATCAGAACTCCCCCCAGCACTGCCACTCATCCCAACTCCCTGCCAGCACTGCCACTCATCCCATTACCCCCCCCCCCCCCCCACCAAGGAGTAAGAGAAGGAATAAAAATAGAGACTAAATGGAAGGGAGAGGAAAAGAGGGGGAGGAACAAAGAAAAAGGGAGAGATAGAATAAGAGAAAAAAACAAGAAAGACGGCTAGACAGAGGGATGGGGAAAAAAAACAAGAAATTACGATAGAGAAAGAAAAAAGAACAAAGAGAGAGAGTGGTACATCCTAAAATGAACCATAAGGGGTTTGTAATAATGTACGAGTGGAAGGTACCCGGGAGTGCCAAATGTCCGTGGGTTAGGGGTGCAAATTACTTGTCTTGCCTTGGGTGCTGACAACCCACGCTACAAAAATAATTTTACTGTTAGGGGTCCCAACAACTTGGGAAATTTTTATCAAGGGGTCACGGCACTGGACAGGTTGAGAACCACTGGTGTAGAGTGTACAAACTTATATTTGTGGTATTATCAGCATTCTATCATCATGACAGTGTTCTTTTTGTTGTGACAGACACAGTTGATTTACTAAAACTGGAGAGTGCAAAATCTGGTGCAGCTCTGCATGGTAGCCAATCTGCTTCTAACTTCAGATTGTTCAATCAGTAAAAATCAGTCTGTATATGCAGTTAATCTTGCTTGTTATACTCACAGTGGAACATAATTGGTTAATCCTCTGCATTTTGTAAAATGGCTGCTTGATCCTGTCTTCTCTGATCATCTCATTCTTCCACTGTCCCCAATATAAATCCTGACATTTACAGAGCCAGGGGACAGGCTGCACATGCTCAGTTTTGTGTGTATTGCTAGAGAGTTCTTTTTTTCTAGGGAGAGTGCGTGTGATCAGCACAGGGCCAATCAGCACTGTCCAGACAGAGTGCCAGGGGTCCTGCATCCTGATAGGACAATCATGAGAGAATGAAAACACTGATAGAAATCACAAGACTGCCCTAACTGCTGATGAGAAAAGGTATTTAGCAGTTTATATTTACTAAAATAATTGCATTTCCATGTTCTGTGTACTGTGGGAGACCAGATATAGTGAATGCAGGGTCCTGGGTTTAGTAACACTTTAAGCTTTGACAAAAAAAACTGAAAGCTGATTGGTTTCTATGCAGATCTACACCAGATTTTCTACTCTCCGGTTTTAGTAAATCAACCCCATAGGGATTAGGTTCAGGCTAACTCTAAAGTGTCTATTTATAAGGCAGCGAATGTGAGTCTCACCAAACAAAACAACTAAAACATGAGGAGTCAGAATCTAGTGCAGCTGGGCATAGCAACCAATCAGCTTTTAACTTCAGCTTGTTCAGGTAATCTTTGACAATAAAACCTAGAAGCTTATTGCATACCTCCCAACTTTTGAACTTTGTAATGAGGGACACTTGAGGGAGGCAGTGGCAAAATGTGGGTGTGACCAAACTCTTAACAGAGGGAGGGGCTTAAGCAGTGCGGTGGACAGGAATGGCAGAGGATAAGGGTTTGCAGGGCAGTGTACGGGGGTCAACAGGGCAGAGAAGAGAGGATAAGGGGTCAGTAGGGCAGGGTACAAGGGTCAGCAGGATGGAATACAGGGAGTCAGTAGAGCGGAAGACAGGGGGAGTCAGTAGGACAAGGTACAAGGGTCAGCAAGACTGAAGACGGGGTCAGTAGAGCAGGGTACAGGGGTCAGCAAAACGGAAGACGGGGTCAGTAGGGTAGCATACAGGGGTCAGCAGGACAGAAGACAGGGGGTCAGTAGGGCAGGGTACAGGGGTCAGCAAGACAGAAGACAGGGAGTCAGTAGTGTAGAATACAAAGGGTCAGCAGGACAGAAGACAGGGTGGCAGTATGGCAGGGTACAGGGGTCAGCAGGACTGAGGAAAGGGGAGTCAGTAGGGCAGGGTAAAGGGGTAGGCAAGACAGAAGACAGGGAGTCAGTAGGGCGAAAGACATGGGGTCAGTAGGGAAGGGTACAGGGGTCAGTAGGAAGGAAGACAGGGGGCCAATAGAGCAGGGTACAGGGGTGGGCAGGACAGGGAAAAGGGGGTCAGTAGGGCAGGGTACAGGGTCAGCAGGATGGAGGACCAGAGGTCAGTAGAGCATGATACAGGGGTGACAAGAACAGAGTACTGGGGGTCAGTAGTGCAGGGTACAGGGTGAGCAGGATGGAGGACCGGGGGTTAATAGAGCAGGGTACAGGGGTGAGCAGGATGAAGGAGCAGGGGTCATTATAGCAGCGTACAGGGGTGAGTAGGATGGAGACCTGGGGATCAGTAGAGCAGGGTACAGGGGTGAGCAGGACAGCGGAAAGGGGGTCAGTAGGGCAGGGTACAGGGGTCAGCCGGACGGAGGACCAGGGGTCAGTAGGGCAGGGTACATGGGTCAACAGGACGGCGGAACAGGGGTCAGTAGGGCAGGGTATATGGGTCAACAGGACGGAGGACCAGGGGTCAGTAGGGCAGGGTGAGCAGGATGGAGGACCGGGGTCAATAGAGCAGGGTACAGGGCAGAGCAGGACGGAGGACCGGGGATCAGTAGAGCAGGGTACAGGGGTGAGCAGGTCAGAGGAAAGGGGGTCAGTAGGGCAGGGTACAGGGGTCAGCCGGACGGAGGACCAGGGGTCAGTAGGGCAGGGTACATGGGTCAACAGGACAGAGGACCAGGGGTCAGTAGGGCAGGGTGAGCAGGATGGAGGACCGGGGTCAATAGAGCAGGGTACAGGGCAGAGCAGGACGGAGGACCGGGGATCAGTAGAGCAGGATACAGGGGTCAGCCAGACGGAGGACCAGGGGTCAGTAGAGCAGGATACAGGGGTCAGGACGGAGGACCAGGGGTCAGTAGAGCAGGGTCGAATCCCACCATTACTCTTCTTAACCAAAATCCCCCCATCCCCTCCTAGCACAAATCATCCCAGTCTATCCCCCTTAACCCTTACATCCCCTCCCCCCCACGATTTTTCCCTCCCCCTCCCCGGTCACATGGGACCCCCATCAAAGTACCTTCAGGCTGACTCTTCTCTTGATTCCAGCGATCAGTGGGTGGAGCTTTCTGTCTCCTCTGCACAGACCTCTCAGATCGTGGTTCTAGCAGAGTGGAGTGCATGCTCGCGGCCTCCTCCTCTGTTCAGGAAAACAAAACATTACAGCAGGAGAAGGAGGGGGTGGGCTCAGTGTGCTCATCTCAGCACTGTGCTTCTGTGTGTCAGAGGCAGCCGGACCAGCGGGGAGAGATGCCAGCTGGCGGCTGCAATACACAGTGTTGCTTGCGGCGTGTGCGAGAAACCAAACACCCCGCACACGCCGCGAGCGATCCGGGACTCAGCCCTGATTTCCTGGAACTCAGGGACAAGGGATGATTGGGAGGTATGGAGCACAGGGACCGCAGAGAGCCGGCATGGGGGCAGCTGAGAGGCGGGATCGGGAGCCAAAGAGGGGGGCGGAGCTGAGAAGTGGCCTGCAAATGATGTCATCGGTTGCTGGGACGCCGGCGGTCCTAACAACCGGTGACTGCATTGAGAAGGGGGGGGAAGAGCAGAGATTGCTGGCCAGATATTCTCCCAAGAATCCTCACTTGGTGCTGTGTGTGAAAACACACATTGCACCCATTGATAATACCACTATGGAGTGGAGCCCAGCCCTGGATTGCGGGAATCCAGCCCTGACCGCGGGACCCCGGGACATACTTCAAATCGCGGAATCCGGAAAGGTTGGGAGGTATGTTATTGCTTGCCATGCACAGCTGCTCCAGTCTTAAAGTGGATGTAAACCCGATTCATTAAATTTGACCTAGGCACATATATCTGTAGTGTTTTCTTATCTCTTTCCAAAGCCCTAAGGCCCCTTTAACATGATGGGGCTGCTCCGATCTGCCTGTCCATTTTTCAGGCGGATCCGAGCGGGCCACCCATTGACTTCTATTGGCAGGGGGATATCAGCGGAGATGTGTCTGCTGACACACGCCTGCCATCCGATCCAACAAGATCCGCTCAAAACAGACGGATGGCGATACTTTCTGTTAGTTTTTATCCAATCTCGCCATAGAGAACAGCGGGGCTGTACAGTGAGCAGAGATGAACCTGTCATCCGCCTGTTTAGGGGAGATCAACGGAGCGATCCCCTGCTGAGGTGGCAGAGTCCGGTCAATGGATCTGCTCCATGTGAAAGAGGCCTTACTCCCATGTCTTTCTGCTGTTTCGTTCCTCTGTTATCAGCATGATAACTTCTGACAAGTTCTCAGAGAAAGGAGGGATTAAGGTAGGCTGAAATGTGTCGAGGTGGGTGCTATACAGTAAATAGATTAGCAGAGAGCTTGTCTTGTCACAGTAAAGCTCTGAAAGTATCTTCATTCCTTTGCCTATGTGGAGTAAGGGTGTGTGCTTTTCATCCAATCAGCTGTCACACAGTGTATGCCAAGACTATACTCTCATACTGCTGAATGAGGAAGTAAAAATTCTACCACAATGTTATAATTCTAAAGAATATATAAAGCTGAAGACAGCAGATATACATGTAAAACCTATGTAGAGAGATTTTTTTTTTTTTTTGAACAATAAAGCTCTTATTGATGCTTAAAAGTAGCATTTGTACAATCATACTAACATTTTTGTTTCATCTCTGTGTATTATCTGAGGCTGTTCACTTCATTGGGTATATGTAAGGGTTTACATCCACTTTAAGCCTCATACACAATAGTAGTTCAGGCTGAACTAAAAAAAAAAAAAAACTGACAGCACCAGAGGAGCCTCTGTACTGACTGTCCGATGTTAGTACAGCAATCTCCCCTGCTGTTCTATTGTGCTCTGACAGGGGGGTGGCCCTGCCGCCAGAACACTCTCAGCCAAGCGCTGATCGGCAGACTTTTTTTCGTCATGCCCCTTCGACAGAAGCCTTCTGTCGTACTGACTCCAGTACACATGGGTCGAATGTCTGCCCGACATTCACCCTGTATGTACTAGGCTTTAGTATATCCCCCTCTTTGTCATTAAAAGCAGGTGGACTCCGAAGTTTATCCTACAGAGAAATTTGCTGAATTTGCTGAATGACGGATTCACCGTTTTATAAATACTTCCATAAGGGCCAGTTCACACCACATGCAGTCCAGTCCAGTAGGTTATATGGTTTTCAATGGCATAGTTCACACCAGTGCTTGCAGTTCCAGTGCATTCCAATTCCAGAAAAAAAAGTAGAACATGGTGCATTTTACCTGCACTGGACTGTACTGGAACGCTTTAAAACGCATCAAAAGGCATCGGAGCGCACCTAAATGCACCAAAAACGCACTGGAACACACTTGTCCTGATCTAAGGTCAATAAAAAAGAGGGGTGAAAAAACGCACTGGACTGCATTAAAAACGTACCAAAAACGCACTGGAACGCATAAAAAACGCGCATGCAAAAAAGCGCATGCAAAAAAGCACCTAGAACGCATCCGGATTGCGTTTCTATGGTGTGAACTGGCCCTAAGGGTTAAAGCCCAACTGCAGCCAAAACATTAATGGTAAAAATTAAGGTGGAAATTCAGTCTATAGCTAACTAAACCTGCCATCCTAACTACCCTGTAGAAGGGAGATGCTCATACTTACCTATTCTCAGAGTGCTCTGGTCCAGATCGGCTCCCAGTGGGAGGAGGGGCAGTTGAAAACAGATGCCCCCTATTAAGCCTATGGATGACATCACCTCTAAGATATTCCTTCCATTGTCTACACTCTCTCCTCTCCTTTGAAGCCAGCCACTGGGGAGATCACGTGACTGGACTGTGAAAATAGGTAAGTATAAGAATCTTTCTTCTACAGGATAGTTAGAATAGCAGTTGGAAGGGGGATGAAAGTAGATTTAGGCTTAGTTAGCTATAGACTGGAGTTCCACCTTAGGTCCCCAGCATGTGTATAAGCTATTTCACTTGGGCATCTGGGGGGGAGGGGGGGACAGAGGCAGTAAAAACAAGTCCCAGTTTTATCATCCCCTGGCTGCCCATCCAAACGCTAGAATTACAGCCTGACAGGCCTGTACATATGACATATGCCGGGGCTGGGATGCTTTAAAGTCACAGCATTTTTAGCTCAGGCTGACAGGCAGTGTACTACCGGAGTTCAATGGGAGCGCACTGCAGCCATGAGCCAATTGCTCGGCTCTCACTTACGGTGTAATTATTTTTACGACAAAATCCCCCTTGGGATTAAAAAAAAAACCCTGTCTGAAAAATTATCCACCATGGATTGCTTTTTAGAAGCCGATAAGCATTGCCATAAATGTGAAAGAAGCCTAAAAATGAAAAAGCATCTCTCTCTGCAATACTTGATTTCTGGCACTGTTGTTCACAAACTTTGGTTTGGAATCCAGAGACAGTCCTCCTCCTCCAGGGTTAAATGACACCAGGCTCATTCAAACATTTTTTTGTTGAAAACCAGATATAGCATACCTAGGTATGCTATATTTGGTTTATCTATAAATTTGTGTGACAGAACTACTTGGCACCCTAGATTAGGTGCTTCCGCCAAACAGTGCCTCCTGCCCTCCAAACCGTTCAAACAGACCGAGAGCTAATACCAGCCATTTTACCCCAAGCATTGTACACAAACAAGATGTTGAGGTAAACTCCAAAGGAATGACTGTTTATTGAACATAAATACAGGTTTTATATACTGCAAAAGTAGGTCAGTCACCACATAAACAATAAAACCAAATATTTACCAAAAACATCGCACAAAGGTTAGAAAACGAAGTAGAGTTGACACCAGACTGATCTCATCATGTAGGAACCACCAAAATTAGCCACATTAGCCAACAGACAGAAACAATAGGTGACTCAATTAACTCAATTAACAACCTCGGAGACACACAATGGGAAAGACACACAACATAAACAGTGATCCCACCTCAAGACAAACTTATACAATGTTTCAATAGTCTGAAAAGGTGGAATTAATTTATCTTTATATTTTTCTTGACCGATATTGTTGATAAATATTACTGTCCCAAGTGGAGGGCTTCTCCAATTCAGCCTCCAGGAGGGCCTCTGACCAATAACCTGTACAAGATTAATTGTACACTACTCCAGAAGGGAAACTTGATTGTCCTCCATTATTGGAGAATGATCTGCTCTCTCCATGGTTCATAATCAGTGGGTAGGAGGCTTGCCCCTAGTCCCCTCCAAAAGCCCTTGTCCCGGTTGGTTCTGTCACTATATATATATATATATATATATATATATATATATATATATATATATATATATATTACCATAGGCATTTGTTTTTTTTCTGGTTTTGTTCCTATACTGTTACTCCAGGTGGTTCACTGTGTTGAGTCTGCTTTAGCCTACTCCATCTATTTCTTACCTTGGTGGGCAGCCTTTGGGACATTGTATCTCCACTCCTGGACAGTACATGGCATCTTGTAACACTTTCATCTTGTCTTGCCATTTATTGTTGTATCAGTTATGTACTGTATGTACAGGTGCCACTGGTTTTAATATGTATGTATGTATGTATGTATGTATGTATGTATATGTTTATATACTAATGTATATGTCTTCTTTAGCACCCTAAGGTCTCCTGAGGAAGTGCTCAACCGCAAAATGTGTTGAAGACTGTAATTTTGTGTTAGCATATTTATCTTCTGCAAAGTGCACTATTGATAGATAGTCTGTTAGGAATGGCAATAACAGGGTGAGACTCATGCCCTTTCTGAGATATCATCAGGCATACTATTGATCATTGATCAATCATTTTAAAATAATTGTATTTGTTATACACAATAACATTTTATTTTTACTCTATATCTTGTAGTTGTGGATTTATTCATGAGAACATAGCACAGTCTATTTATATTTTTAAACATTTTCTTTTACACTTAACTTTATCTCTATCTATAGCTTTGGGCAGGTGACAGGTAATTCTTATGGAGACATCAGTGGTATACTAGACCTGCTCCAATGGATCAAGCACAGGTCCACTGTATTCAGCCAAGATTTTGACAGCTATGTACCGGACATGCTCAGAGCTGAGCACTTTCAAGTTCACACTGAGCAGGTGAGATCAAAGAACGGATGTTTCCCAGCCTCCTCCCACTCACTATCCTGAAAGTGGTTATCGTGGTCCTGGGCTTGCAGGAAGAGCAGGAGAGCCCTGCAACCATGGACATCACCCATTAGTTGTATACAGTCACCCAGATTACATTTACAAAAAAATTTTGTGCTGAAAATGCCCCCTCGGCTTATACTCGAGTCTGCATACCTGCATTAGCCCGTGACATGCTGTCAGACTGCGGGCGGGCGTCCAGTGTAAAAAAGCCGCACTGCATTCTCACCCTAGGCTAAGCCTGCATTAGCCCGTGACATGCTGTCACACTGCAGGCGTCCAGGGTAAAAAAGCCGCTCCTCGCCCTGGTCCGTGATAGGCGGAACACTCAGTTTCCCAGCAGAGACTGTGTTCGGTGTTCCGCCTATCACAGACGTCCTCTCATCCTCGTACCACGCCTAGGGTGAGAATGCAGCGCGGCTTTTTTACACTGGATGTCCGCCCGCAGTCTGACAGCATGTCACGGGCTAATGCATGTATGCATATTGGCTGACATTTTCACTTGCTAAACACTCGAATTGCTGCACATAGTACAGAGGAAGAAATTAGCAATTATAATTGACTTTGCATTCCCTTCTGAAGTATTCCCAAATTCATTCCACAGGCAGTGTTTATTTTGCACATTTCTGCTGTTCCTGTGTCCTCTTTAACCACTTGCTGACCGCCTCCTGTACATTTACATTGGCAGAATGGCACGGACAGGCACATCAACGTACCTGTACGTCCCCTTTCAGTGCCAGCCGCCATCCCCGTGAGTCGGACAGCGGGTCCCGCAGACTCGATTGCCGCGGGGATCCCCGCGATCGTCTCACGGATGTATAGAGCGGGGAGATGCTTGTGTAAACAAGCATCTTCCTGCTCTGCCTAGTGACAATGATACGGATCTCAGCTCTGTGTACTCAGAGCGGAGATCGGTATCATGTGACACAGAGCTCAACCCCCCCTTAGTTAGAAACACAATGCAGGGAACACTTAACCCCTACAGTGCCTCCTAGTGGTTAACCCCTTCACTGCCAGTGTCATTTTTACAGTAATCAGTGCATTTTTATAGCATGGTCCCAAAAATGTGTCAAAAGTGTCCGATGTGTCCGCCATATTGTCGCAGTCACAAAAAAAATCACTGATCGCCGCCATTACTAGTAAAAAAATAATTATTAATAAAAATGCCATAAAACTATCCCTATTTTGTAAACGCTATAACTTTTGCGCAAACCAATCAATAAACGCTGATTGCGATTTTTTTTACCAAAAATATGTAGAAGAATACGTATCGGCCTAAACTGAGGAAAAAAATAGTTTTTTTATATATTTTTTGGGGATATTTATTATAGCAAAAAGTAAAAAATAAAAGCATTTTTTTCAAAATTGTTGCTCTATTTTAGTTTATTGCACAAAAAATAAAAACCGCAGAGGTGATCAAATACCACCAAAAGAAAGCTCTATTTGTGGGAGCCACGTCGCACGACCACGCAATTGTCATTTAAAGCGACGCAGTGCCAAATTGCAAAAAGGGGCCTGGTCCTTTAGCTGCATATTGGTCCAGGACTTAAGTGGTTAAACACATTTGCATTTGGGAAAGTTGGTACATAGCCTGGTATGTAAAAAAAAAAATGTCATCAATATGTTCTTATTTGCATCTGTCAGCTGGGCTGCCATATAAAGCAGTGAAAGCAGTGTCAAGCCTCACCCAGCGGCAAGGTTAAAAATGCCAATGTCTGCAGTATTAATCTCTGAGGAAAACTAAAACAGTGAAGCGTACAAATGGGCACAGTGAGGCGTGCAAATGGGCATTGTTGACCCTCTTTTCCACTTACAGTAGCTGCTGAATTTTCACCCTAGGCTTATACTCGAGTCAATAAGTCTTTCCAGTTTTTTGTGGTAAAATTAGGTGCCTCGGCTTATATTCGGGTCTGCTTATACTCGAGTATGTACGGTATTTTTTTTTATTATTTTATTTTTTTAATTAAACCTTTTCAACCCCTTTAATCTTTTGCAAAAAAAAAAATTGTAATAATCATAAAAGAAATTGGTATGTTGCATGATTAGCTGGTTATCCCAATTCCATAGATTGTTGGTAAACTTGAAGAAAACAATTGACATTCAGGAAAAGTAGCAGTCACAGTGACATTAAGAACCAAGGGTATGCAAAACACTGAACAGGAGTTTTGAATTATTTCTTTATTGCTAAGTTTTGTGTGATATGTGTGCTATTCTGTGATGCCTAATGGTTTCATTTGCATCACATTAGAGCAGAACGAAAGTCAAAAAATCATGAGTAGACAGGCTTTTTATTGCAGAAAAGACTTGCAACAAAATAAACCTACCTGCCTACTTGCTGTCTTGTGTGGCACATACACTGAACTGAGCATGTGCAGAGCCGTTTATATCACTGGCACAGTCCCTGTGTGCTTGGATGAGTGACTCGTAGGGGTTACATTATCCAACGCCAACTAATCAGGATGGGTGAAGAACGGCAACCGGAAGAAGATAGGGAGAGATCCCTCAGGGATATCAGATCATTGGGAATTAGGTAAGCATTGTAACTTTATAACTCTATTTTAAAGTGGATCTAAATTATAAAAGGGAAAGATTTGCTCTATTATAGGCAAAATTTTGAAAAGTGACACTAAATGATATCCTTATTCTATAAAAATTATCAATACACATACACCTGGTGTTTGAAAAAGTCAACATTTTTAGTTCATACATAATTCGCAGAGTTTATTTATTAAAAAATCAAGTTGTTCAGGTTACAGCAGAAAGTTAACGTGTTTTGGTTTACAAAGCCTAAGGCCCCTTTCACACTGACACGTTTTTCAGGCGGTTTAGCGCTAAAAATAACGCTGCTATACCGCCTGAAAAAATTGTGCCCTGCAGTCTTCCACTGAAGCGGTACCCTAGCAGGACCGCTCCAAAAGTCCTGCTAGCCGCATCTTTGCAGCGGTGAAGGAGCGGTGTGTTTACCGCTCCTTTACCGCTGCTGCCCATTGAAAGCAATGGGAAGCCGCGGTAATACCGCCGGCAATGCGCCTCTGCAGAGGTGCATTGCGGGCAGTATTAACCCTTTTTCTAGCGCTAGCGGGGGCTAAAATCACCCCGCTAGCGGCCGAATATCGCAGTAAAAACAACGGTATAGCGGTGCTAAAAATAGCGCCGCTATACCGCCAGTGCACCTCCCCGCCCCAGTGTGAAAGGGGCCTTACTCTTCAGCTGCAAGTAAGGCTTTGTAAATCAAAACGCGCTAGCTTTTTGCTGTAAAACAGGACCATGTTTGCGCAATGTAAGGTGTACTTGTGGGGTACGGTGAATCTCAAAAGAGATACAGAGTTCTACACAAAGACACAAACAAGGTAACCATCAGTAGAAGTGTAATTGTTGATGTAGCTTCAGTGTGTTCAAAAATTCATAAACTAACACTTTCAAATTAAGGGAAATTCCACTTTAGTACCACATGAAAATAAGCAACAAAGTGACACAGAAATAGAAACGAATGCAGACAATTCAAATGCTGTAAAAGAAGAAACCAGGCCACAAGAGGCTTCAATTAGGACATTCACCAGAATTAATAAAGGCATCCAAGCCAAATGTCTGTCTTATGTTGCTCGTATAGCATTAAAACCAGAGCCAGATTCATGGGATGAGATGCAACGATTTCCAACTCATGAGAAATAAAAGTGGATCAGAAGTTTTGACAAAACCACGTACAAGAAAGAGATTTATAGAACTGAGATCCGAAACGGGACTAAAATAAGGAGTAGCTGTTGAGTGGGGGTGTTGAAATACATTGTTCATGTATTTTTGTACAACTACAGATATATTCTTCGACCAGTAGATGGCAGTGTGTAGAAGTCTGTAGCTGCATCTATGGTCAAACATGTGGAATGTGCACTGTATGTCATGTAGGGCTATATACAGAATTTCTACCATACATCAGTTTCACATTAGTTTTCATGTGCATTTCAGTAAATTTTTACAGCCTGTTAGCAATGCGATTTTAAAAAGAGTCCTGTGCGATTTCAGTCCAGTTTAGGTGCGATTTCTGATCTCATATACTACAATTCGCGTTGGAATCGCACCTCAACCGCACTGCAAACCGGCCCAGAAGGTATCAGTTTTAGTATAGGAACATTTGCACGAGTACTTTTAGTATCGGAACTGATACAGATACCGGTATTGGTGCAGCCCTACTCTGCAACATATATGGTGGGAATGCACCAGACTCAGGGTATTTTGGAATAAAGGTTTTTGCCCTACTGAAACAGGTTTCTGGAATATCAATCCCACAATCCCCATGCATTGTATTTTTAAAATGGCCATTTGAGAATTTCTTGAGAATTTCCCCCATGCTATTCAAAGACTGTTATATTTTATCCTCTTAGTGGCTAAATTAACTATTGCTAGATCGTGAAAAAAGACTTCAGTTTGCATCTCTCAGGTGTAGCAGAAAGTATTGTGGATCTTGACCAATGAAAAACTTGCATCAATTAGGATACAGGCAGGGTTTTGAAAAGGTTTGGAGCCCATGGGCTCGCTACGTGTGTGTTTTTTTTTTTTTTTTGGCCATGCATTTGATTGTCCCTACAATGCTCTGGGATTCTTCTTTTCTTCTATTATTCTTTTCTGTTTTTCCCTTCTACCTCTCTTAGCCTTTTTTCTTTTATTGATTACTATATATTCAGGTAATTGTGACACAGTCCTTTCAGTGGCAGATTAGGGTATTTTTTTTTTGGGGGGGGGGCAAACAGTGTGAATATTCATTTGCTATACTAACACACCTGGGTGGGCTCCAAGTGCAATGCTCTGCATTCGTAACTCACACTATATTGAAGCCTTAGACCCCTTTCACACTGAGGCGGTTTTCAGAGGCTAGAAATAGCCTCTAAATAACGCCTGAAAACCGCCTCCCATTCATTTCAGTGTGACTTTTCACACTGGGGTGGTGCGCTTGCAGGACGTTAGGAAAAGTCCTGCAAGCAGTATCTTTGGGGCGGTTTGGGAGCGCTGTATACAACATGCCCAAAACACCCTGCCCATTGAAATGAATGCTTCCAAAGCACCTGAAAAGCACTTCGGAACCGCCACAACACAAGCGTTTTTAACCCCTTCTTTGTGGTTAAAATTTCCCCGCTAGCAGCCGAAAAGCTCCGCTTAAACAGCGCTAATGCGCCGCTAAAACGAGCAGCGCTTTAGTGATAATGCGGATCAGTGTAAAAAAAAAACCTGCTGCTGTATTTCATGAGTCCGGCGTCCTGAATAGGGGGTGGCAGTGGCGATGGAAAGGGGAGGCGGCGTCCATGCGTCCTTAATGGACGGGCCGCCCCTGAGTCTTTTGCTGTAGATATGTGCCTTATGGTAACTACTATGCCATTTCATGAGCAGTATGTGAAATTCTGCAGGTTCTCTCCTATGCTTGTGTTTTGAGTCACTCTAGCTAATAATCTTGTTGCAATGGAGGGACCATTGTTACATTATTATTGATTCTGATTATCACAAGATTTTTTTCTTACTTTGGATTGTACCTTAAATCCTTAATAAAACACATAATAAATGTCTTTGGTCTGATCATTTATTTTTCCTAAAAAATAATCCACATCTTACAAATTCTGCCAGGGGTATGTAAACTTATGAGCACAACAGTATATTTAATCATCCCCTTGTAATACAAGAAAACTGTTTTGCTGAACTCAATTTATTTTCTCCTCCAAACACATCTGCTTAGAGGCTCATCGATCAATCACTCTCCCTCTTGTCATGCTGATGCTATAATCTTCTACTTTAATACATATAATACACAAAACAATACATATGTGCCTGATCTTAGTCATTAAAGACTAATTAAATTTCTAAATTTAAACACAAAAAAAAATACAGCAGCAGTTTGTTGACATCTCGCAATGTATAATTAGCTGAACTGACAATGCCTGTTATTCATGCTGAGTCCAATTATAAGACACCAAAATGTTTATCCCTCCAATGTTCGCTATTTTCTAAACTACAGAACATTTTTAACAAGGACTGTTCATGAAAGTATCAATTAGGTAAAACTGTGCAAGCTCAGACGACCAGATGCATTAGAAAACCAAATGTAGAAAAGAGTACCGTGACCTAAAATAAAAAGTTTAATACCATTACAAGTATTATGCCGCGTACACACGGTCGGAATTTCCGACAAGAAAAGTTTGATGTGAGCTTTTGGTCGGAAATTCTGACCGTGGGTAGGCTCCATCAGACTTTTTCTGTCGGAATTTCCGACAAGAAAAATTTGAGAGCTGGTTCTCAAATTTTCCGACAAGAAAAGTTCTTGTCGGAAATTTAGATCGTCTGTATGCAATTTTGACGCACAAAAAAACATGCATGCTCGGAATCAAGTCGACGCATGCTCGGAAACATTGAACTTCATTTTCCTCGGCACGTCGGAATTTCCGATCATGTGTACGTGGCATAAGACCTCTTGCATAGGTAGAATTGAATCACAAAGGAATACATTTTGCAGCAGGTATCTAACTTTTGATGTAAAAATATATCGGAGGGCACAAAGGCCTAGTGCATTACCAAACAACACTTTATTGAATTATTAAACAACAAAAACATACTCACATAATAATGTCCTCAACAAATAAGATCTGAGGAATGGAGTGCCTCTTCCCAAACGTGTAGGTTTGCCTATTGAAATGAGGACTTAAGCCCTGTACACACAATCGGATAACCTATGGATTTTCGTCCGAAGGAATTGACCATCGGAAATCCGATGAAACTGTTTTTCATCAGTCTTGGCCACACACCATCAGTTTAAAAACCAACGGCAACAAAACGACGGCACGTACAAAACGTACAACGCGCTATAAAAGGGCCGAACAAATCTAATGGCGCCACCTCTTGGGCTGCTTTTGCTGATTTCGTGTTACCGCGTGTTAGTAAAAGTTTGGTGAGAGCCGATTCGCGCTTTTCAGTCTCCGTGCTTTGCAGATCGTTTCCTGTTGTTCAGTTTGTGCTTGTGGGTTTGTATTTGTGATTCAGTGCGTGCAGTCAGGTCGTTACTGCCTTGCAGTGCCGACTTGGCCGTTCGTTTACTGTTTTTCAGATCGTTCTTTTCAGGCCTTGCTGTTCCACGGTGCGTTCTGTTTGAGTGCGTTCTGACCAGCCGACCGGTTTAAAACCATGTTTGAAGTGCGTTCTCGTTCTCGAGCTCGTGCTGGCTTTGGGCTTGGTGTTGCAGTTAACACTGTAACCCGAGTTCAGTCTGTGAACAGGGTGAGGAGGAGTTCATGGACTAAGAATTGGTTGCTCCAGTGGGACCAATTCTCTCATATGCCTCTGCTGCGGGAAATCCATGAGAATAACCCTGATGATTTCAGGAATTATCTCAGGATGACGGACCCCGTATTTCACCGTCTGTTGGATTTGCTGTCCCCCTATATCACGAGGCAGGACACTGTGATGCGCCAGGCCATCACTGCCGAGCAGAGGCTTATTGCCACGTTGAGATACCTGGCGACTGGGAGAAGCTTGCAGGACCTCAAGTTCTCAACAGGCATCTCCCCCCAGGCTCTCGGGATCATTATCCCTGAGACGTGTTCGGCCATCATTCAGGTCCTGCAGAAGGACTATATGAAGGTAATTATGCTCCTTTAGCCTCACATTATCTTTTTTTATTCTCGTTTTTTTTTTTTTTTTTTTCCTCCTAATACAAATATGCCTGTTTGTAATATCCTGGTAATGTCCCCATTTTCCACATGCCTTTTTTTACCTGTAAATCCCTTTTTGGGCCCTACATGTCTATTTCCCTTCACTAACCTCTCCAGCATGCTATCGTGGGCGCAAACCCAGCTAGCCTTCTATTTTCCTTTTCATTTTTGGGGGGTCATTGCCCTCGTAGTTTGACAACCTTCCCTCCCCCCCTAAAGATGTTAAAAAATTAGTAGTTCTTAATCAAGCTCAGCAAAGTGGTAGAGCCTTTTTTGGGATCCCCCACAATCACCTTAGGCCCCCCCCCTTAGATTATTTTAGAATGTCCACTCAGCGGGGGTGAGGCATCTGCTAAGTGGGCCTTTGTTTATTGTTCGGAAAAACTCCCTTAAATAATAATGTTACTCAACAATGTTTTTTTGTGTGTAATCTGCTTGCACTGTAACCATAAACCGTACTAATGTCTTTTTTGTTTGACTCCACAGTTCCCTAGCACACCACAGGAATGGCTGACTGTGGCCTCCCAATTTGCCCAGCGGTGGGATTTCCCCAACTGTGGAGGGGCAATTGATGGGAAGCACGTCCACATAGTGCCGCCACCCCCGTTCGGGGTCATACTATTTCAACTATAAAGGTTTTAATAGCATAGTGTTAATGGCGGTGGTGTCGGCACGGTACGAATTCCTGTATGTGGACGTGGGGAAGAACGGCCGGATGTCCGATGGCGGATCATTCGCGGAGACGGAGTTCGCTCACCATCTGCAGGCTGGGGGTCTTGCACTGTCTCCAGATGCAGAGAACGTTGAAGGGCTCCCGTTCGTTTTCATTGCGGATGAGGCTTTTGGACTAGGACCACACCTGATGTGGCCGTTTCCCCAACGCACCCTCACCCCGGAGAGGAGGGTTTTTAATTACCGGCTGGCCAGAGCCCGGAGAGTTGTGGAGAATGCCTTCGGGATAATGGCCAGCCGGTTCCGCCTGTTCCAGACAGCGATACATTTGGCGGATTATAAACTGAACCACATCGTCTACTGCTGCTGCATATTGCACAATTTTCTCCGCAAATTTGCAAACAATTATGTTTCATCATTTGGGCCTGAGGTCGGTCCATCTGAACTGATTAATCTGACCGGCCTCAGCACTGCCCGTACTGGCTTGGCCCCCCAAAGTGACCGTGAAGTACGCCAGAAATACGTAGAGTACTTCACGGGTAGGGGGGCCATCGCAATGCCAGACCACATCTGACCAAGTATTAAACGTTTTAAAAATAAAAAAAAACATGGAATTCATACAAACTTGTGTTGTCATTCTTGTATTTTGGGTTTATGTGTCTCCCAGGTTCTAGTAGTGCCAAGTGTAATTGTCCTTAGTAAATAGCCTCAAAGCTCAGAGCGAAAACCACGGTTTTTGCATCTTCAGAACTGCTCTTGAGCATAGAAAGAACAAGGCACACCTTTTTTAGACTTCCCAAATGTTTTTATTGTTTGCACCGCATTTTTTTTCTGGTTTTTAGAAATGCTATTTTTTTTTTTTATGTGCGGCTTTTTTTGCAGAAACATGCATGGGTCGTAAGCCATTTTTTTAAGTCTGAAAAAGTAATAAAATAACACTGTGAAAAATACCAACTGGAGATGGGGTGATGGTACCCCTGATCCATCCCAAATGTTAACAAACACACTTTCTTTTGGGGCTCAAATGGGTATCTTCAACAAGATCCCATGGCTAGGGTAAACATGTGCTATCTGCCATCATGGGGGATCAATGGTCGTGCTTTGGGGATGTAAACCCTTCCTCTCCCCTACTTGAGGAGGGAGGAAGAGGTTGCACCCCCAAAACAGGGACATAGATATCCTGTGATGGCAGATAGCACATGTTGAGTCTTCAGTGTCTGCATCTTCACATTTGGGATGTTGGAAATCCCTGAGATAATTTCAGACGCATAACAAAAAACACAAAAAGGGGGGGGGGGTTCACACTATTCTCCCCAAAATATCTATCATGTTTTTATATTTTTGCTCAATCACAATCATTCTCTTTCTCATAATGTCCATTTCGCTACTGCATTCCATGATTTCCTGAATGATTATTTTGGCGCTGGCACTCGAGAATGGCGGATTTGGACTTCCTGACACACCCCCACGTTCAGTCCCTAAAACAAAAAAAAAGGTTTTACACTAGGCAGTCCTACATCTGTATTTACCTTGAAGTTGTGGTGACAGACACTGACCTGTTGTGCTGATAAGCTCCACCTCTCCTTCCTCCACCTCCCCTTCCTCCACCTCCGCTTCCTCCACCTCCGCTTCCTCCACCTCCGCTTCCTGAACCTGCTGATCTTGGTCTGCTTTGGGAGCTTCAGGGATTTTCTGTGGTGTTGGGTTCCTCGTCTCATGAGCATGGTGTCCTCCCACTCTCCTCTCCCCTATGGGAATTTACAACAAAAATGTATACTTTAGCACACAGACTTTTTTAAGGCCTGAAAAGGGATCCTCAATGTTTTGAAGTGGGGTAAAATTTATATTTGGACCTGAGTTCCAACATGAACATATGTGATCTTGCAAACTCAACAAAGCAACCTGTTATTTTTGAGGACATTCACAAATACACTTGGATAACCACCAAGGTATCCACTGGACCACCTCTGTGTGACACCGTTAATAAATTTGGTCATGTGGCCCAGAGTATAGTATCTTGCTGAAGAACAAAAAAGAGTACACAACTGCTGGAGTGTCATCTCCTTTACCCAGAATACAGTTTATCCTTTCAGTCACATTCTAAATTTCCTTACAATACATCATCTAGCCAACAATGTGTAGATAAACATTGTTGAAGTAAAATGAGGCATGCCCACATGTAGTTTACGTGCATATGTGCCAAACATGTTTGGGGGAAGAGCAGCAAGTTATTGGTCAAAACATTAGGCAAATAAGTGGACTCTCCACTTAACCTAAAAGATGAGATTTCAAAATGTGAACCCAGTCAAGCCAAGCACATGGTGCAAAACATGGAAGAATACATATTACAATGTGAAAGAAGACAGTAAAATATACTTACTTTTTTCTATGCTTTTTATAAGCTTCCTATACTGCTCCGGCTCCCTGATCTTCAGGTCTGACCACCTTTTACGGAGTTGTTCCTTGGATCTCCTGACCCCATATTTTTTATAGAGAGTCTTCGCCACTTTATCCATAATTTGTGACTTCCGGAGATTAGGGGTGTCGTATGGGCCATGTTTGCCGTCATAATCCTTCCTCCGCAGAATGTCCACCATCTCCGCCATCTCAGAAAAAGACATATTAGTCGCCTTGTATCTTTTTTTACAGGATCGGGACGTTTCCGCCTCCGGGCTTTCCTCGTCGGTAATTTCAAGTAAAGAAGCCACCTGTGTCTGCGACATGTCGCCGCCTCACACTGTGCGCCGATCGTTAAGGGGCGGGGAAATGCAGAAAAAGTCCGTCATGGGCGGGCGATGAGGGCGGAGCTACACGCATGCGCAGGGTGTAAAAAGGGGAAAGAAGTTATTAGGGATGCGCGGAGTAAGGACGACTGGAAGTGAACCCACGAAGTGAACTAAGGTAAGAAGGGAACTCGGGCCTGCAGTGGCATATTAATGGGTCATGATTGTAAAGGGCAATATTGTGATAAGTTGAGGAGAATCAATTCTGATCCTTTTTTTTTGTACTTGCTGATCCTAATAGATGCATAAACTAAGAGAGCCGGAGGTGATGCTTGTTTTTATTGAAAAGTATAAGGAACAGCGCAACCTTTGGGAGCTCAAACACCCTGCGTATCACAAAAGTGATGTACGACGGGCAACTATTACCAAATTAGCCGAGGATATGAAGCCATGGATCCCAGATGCAGACTACACTATGATCAATAATAAAATCAACAACCTGCGCAATTCTTATAAAAAAAAATTCAAGGAAGTGCGCCAGTCCAAGAGATCAGGAGCAGCAGCCGACAATGTAGTAAAGCCCAAGCTGTGGTACTACAGACATCTTCAATTCCCGGATGGCCAGATCGAGGCCAGGGAATCTATTTCCAGCCTTCCCTCAACCCTTCCTTCCACCCTTCCTTCCAGCGTTCCTTCCACCCTTCCCTCCACCCCTGCAGAGGCGGAGGAGAAGCCTCCCGAGCTAGAAGAGCCAGATCTTCACATCTTCAGCCCGGTATAGTATTTTTGATGCTAATTATTGTCCACTAAGTAATATGGAGTTGAACTGTTTGGCTTAGCCATAAATGATCCCACCCCCCCCCTCCAAAATAAACCAGTAATGAGATCAAAATTGTGTGTGATTGATTCCTCAAATAATAGAAATCTACATTTTATTTTATAAACAGGATGAGGCAAGCCAGGAGGAAGAGGGTCAGGAGTGTGACAGGCAGGAGGAGGCAGGGCCCAGTGGGACTCAGCAGGTCCCCAGGCCTAGTGACAGCAGCATCTCCCAAGTGGCTCCCCTCCACGTCAGACCGCCAAAACAACGGCGGATGACACAAGTGGAGGAGGAGTCACTAAAGATGATTCAGGAGGCTGCTGCCATTATGAGGGCCCCCCTCAACCCTACAGAGGGGTTTAGCACCTATCTGGCGGATAAGCTGCTCAGAATGGAGGCGGGACAACGGGCCCTCTGTGAGCATCTCATCTATATGGCCGTACACATGGGGGCGAGGGGGCTGCTGACTGAGGCCACCCATATCTCGCAGCAGCCCAATCCCTCTCCTCCTTCTCCTCCTCCTCCTGCCACATCACCACCCACAGTGGCCCAGCCTGCAAGGGTGCATGGACGGGGCCGTGGAGAGAATGCTGCAGAGAGGCGTGGAAGGAAGGCTACAAGGAAGAGCAGGAGGTGATTCCCTGGCCTCGAGCTGCTCATCCAGAAATTGAAGTACGATGGAGTACCACAGCTTGGGATGATGTATGTCTTTGGCTGCTCCTGATTTCATGCTGTTGTTGATTTTATTATTGATCATAGTCAGGTCTGCATTTGGGATCTAATGACTTTATATTCTCTGCTAATTTGGGAATAGTTGCCCTTCGGTTTTTGATTTGTTTTTTCCAAAATAAAGGGAAATTTGATTTCAGCCAACCTACATGCCTGATGTGTTTTTTTGAGAAGTAGCAATAAGATTGCATAAATACAATGTGTAATTAAGAACAAGGGACACCAACCTCCATGATTTTTCTAAAATTAAATATTATGTTGTTCTGAGAAATTGACACACCAAAAAATGCACAACAAATTTTAAGAGTCAAAAAACATAAAGGTGTAATTTGGGAGGTCGGCCTTGCAGAATTTTACTAATTATTCCTAAGATCACTAGAAAAAAGAAAGACATACATTTGTCAGAACTCAGGAGAAAGTTCTGCTGGCAAAATGACATTTTAAAGACCGTTCGAAAGCAAAAAAACATGCGCTGCATTAAACGAAGCAATAACTTGCAGAATGACGAATGTGCTCTCTCCATTAGGAACGCTAGTTTTACAAGAACGAGCGCTCCCGTTTCCTAATTCAGTCTGAGCATGCGTGGGTTTTTAAACCGATGGACTTGCCCATAGACGATCGGAAATTCCCATCGGTTTTTTATCCATCGGAAAATTTTAACACAAGTTCTATTTTTTCCATCCAATGGAAAAAAGACCGATGGGTACCATACACGATCGGTTGGTCTGATGAAAACCATCCATCGGACGGTTTTCATCAGTTAAACCGATCGTGTGTACGGGGCTTTAGACTAGGGTTGCCACCTCATCCCTCTAAAACCAAACACATATTAATTACACAGGTTCTGTGGCCATTTAAGATGGTAATTAAAGTCACTTGGTGCCTTATCTGCATCAGGTTTAAGGGGATGAGGTGGCAACCCTAGCTTAGACTTGGTGACATTGCCACACAGTTGGACCTTCTTTATTGTTATTTGTCAAAACATTATTATATTTTTGTGAGTATCATTTTGTTTTTGTTTAGTAAGGCTCCATTCACATTTGTAGGACTCCAAAGTTGCGCCGACTGTGGAGTGCAACTTTGATGCAACTTTGAAGTAACTTTGGATGGGTGCAACTTAGATACAACTTTAGCTTTGACCAGTGATAATGGACAACTGTTGCACACAAGTTGCATTGTATAACATTCAGGTACGACTTTCATACAACTTTTGAGGGTTAACATTGAAGTCTATGGCCCTCAAGTTGCATGAATGTTGGACCAAAGTAGTGCATGAATTACTTTGAAGTCGCTGCAACTTTAAAGAGGATGTGCAGTCTGCTCACATAATTTGTAATAAAAACATCTTTGCCATTCTGAGGCTTCCCTCCAACCACTTTGCATGTGTAGCGCCCTCCCTAATATTTAGGGGCGCTATGTTTAAATTTAAGGGTAGTCTGAGTAGTTGGGCTCAGACATGTTGATTGTTCTAAATTTGCTTTTGCTTTGGGTGTGATGCTGCCTGGCAGTAATGTTCCCTATTCGCCTGTAGGTGGCACTGTCACCACCGGCATAGGTTGAACTACAGGGGGTATCACAACACCTTGGGTGTCCTTTCTCGGCAGCCGTACAGTGGGTGTGGTCTACCCGCTGTACATAAGGGGTAGACGCCATTGATTGGGGTCCGTTCTGGGGTTCCATTCTGGGAGCCCACCCGTCGGTGTGCACCTCGTGGCCCTCATGGCAGGAGGTGCGTGTGTGTGTTCTGGCCCCCGGGCACCGTTAGCCCGAGGCTACACTGCTGCATGATAGGCCCAGCTCTGCTGGTTGAGGCCTATACTTCTCAAAAGGATCCTCAGCTACCCACCTGAGGGAAGCCACGCTTAGGGAAGGAGACCAGAGGAGGATCTGCCCCGGAGGAGACTAGCGACGGTACTGCTGTCTCGGGAGGAGGCCTGGAGCTCACCTAAGGAGGGATCCATCATTACAAGCCCTGCAATACGCCAATCCAGCTTAAAGGTTCTTCACTATTGCTTGGCTGGGAGGTTCGGGACTTTTAACAATCCTGTGGCAGAGGATTCCTGATCGTATCCCTAGAAAGATGGATTTGTGCTTCATCCTGGCTGCTAGGACCAATAAACGGGACTATCCAGGTGAGCAATACCCACTCAGGCTTGAGTGACGGCGATTGGGACTTTAGTGTTGCGTGCCTGAACCTTCCCCTGTGTTTCTCTAATTTTCTACTTTCTTCTAAAGTTTTCCACTTCAGCAAAGTAAAATAAAGCCTGACTGTTTGGGTTTTACATTGTGTGGACATTGGCCTTTCTAAAGACTTTTCTCACACCCTGACAACGGAAGCCTTGGAGGTAGTTCGCAGACCCAACAAAACCAGCCGGTCCCTTAAATGGGGGTAAGTGCTACACATATTATTTTATATATACTGTGATTCTGTACTTGCCAAATATGCTGCAGAAATCTCCCTTCACCAAGTCTGGCTGCATCCATTTTAACTGTAGGCAGCTGATGCTGCTGTTTGTTCACTTCCAGGATTTACACAGACACACAGAGGTGTCTTAGATGACAGGCAATCATCTGGGACCTGTGACATGTCCCAGAAGATTGCAGAGAGAGAGGGGAGGAGGAGTCACCTAGGTGGCCCGTAGTCAGAAGCAGGAAGTGGGACAGGAAGTCCCACTCAAAACTAAGCACCCACTCCCCCCCCCCCCCAAAAAAAAATTACATGCCAAATGTAAGTGTAGCGGGGTATCATTTCCTACCCACAGACTACAGTTCCCAGCACGCTTTGCGGCACCCAGGGTGCATTTCCCCATGCAAGGACTGCTGGGGTGGACTTTAAAAGGGAGAGGAGGAGCCTCTCTCTCTCTCTCTTTGGACGCCGCCCTCCCAGCAAGAGGATCCCTGCACTTACCTGCTGCGCGAGCAAGGCCTGAAATCCAGAGAGCCTTCCACTCCACCGAGGAGCCTGCGGAGCTTCCGCTACACCTGAGGTGCCACCATCCCCTGGAGGACCGAAGACCAGGGCATCGTGGGCACTGTGAAGCGACCCACAGTAGCGGAGGTACCGGACAGGAGTCGATCCGGTCGGGTGAGAGAGCGCCTGCTCAGAACCGCATCTGATTAACTTTGTTGCCTATTAACTTTGTTTAGGCCCATCAGTGATTACAGTTATATTCTGGGGAGACTGTCTGCTGAACTGAGTTTATTAGTCTCTCCAGCTTTACCAAGTTAGCGATCATCGCTACCCTTTTGGATTACAATTTGTTCTTTATGTGCACCACCGAGTTTTTCTAGCGAAGATTCTTCAACAAACTATACCCCAAGGTATCGTCAGGCCTGACTGGGTAGTATAGGACATTGCTGGGCGCCATTTTTTGCTCACGAGGGAGGATAGCTACAGCAGGGGTTATTAAACTGTCATTTCATTGCTGAATGTTATCCCTTTTTATGTGTATACTTATATTGCAGGGATCTGCATGAGACACTGTATAATGCTTACCCTCTTTACTCTTACCAATAGTTAAGTATATTGGTTGTCAGTGTCAATTACAGTGCTGTGTTATAAAGGGGTTGTGCCATATAACAGTAGAGATAGAGTACTATTATACCACCCCTTTCCTAACTATGCCACGAGAGGTTAGAGCCGATTGTCAGGGGTTGACAGCGGTGCAATACAAGGCCCAAAACAAACAAGCAGCCCTCTTAAACTGAGGGTATCGCTATATAAGGTTGGGTAAATCGAACAGGTCGGGTCAGCAGAACGTGGAGCCAGTGATCCCCAGCAGCTCAGCTGTATCCACACAGCAAGGAGTCAGAGCAGTAGGCCAAAGAATTCCGGTGCTGTGTACATCACAGCAGCCAGAATCTGCAGGACTTAGGACTTATGTCATCTATGGTTCCTGTTGAGTCACAACAGGTACAATTATTGTTTGAATTGTCTGCATCTAAATTGGTTAACAAATTACATTCTAAACAATCTAATGTGCTTCCCCAAACGGGTGGGTCTTCTGATCCATCTGCCTTGGTTTGGGCAGCCACATCAGGTTCCAATCGTGGTTCTTTGTCTCAGCCTCCTATTTCATCTACTATAGTTAAAGATCCAGTGGTTGCTGTTAATTCTAGTAGTATGCCCGAAACATGTATAAAAGAAACAATACCATGTGTTCTGTCACCTTTGGGTTTCCAACTCCCTTTAAGCACAAAAGAAAAGATATGAAAAGGTGAATTTGTGGAGATTCTATCACTTTTGCCATCTGTAAAAGAGTTTTTTTCAAAAGCGGAGAAGAAAGATGACAGACCAGAAGAAGATAAACGCAGACCAGTGGCGAAATCTTTTGCTAACTGGTTACAAGGATTTTGTATATACACTAGCCTATTATGCGAAAGATATCTGGACAAAAGTTCAGGCATCTCTCAGCATATAGACATTATACAAGAAGCATATAAAAATGTTGGTGGCATATCTGGTATACCTATGATGAAACACTCCATCGCAAATTATCGGTGCGTTCAAGTTTACAGTGGGGTTCCAAGGACGTTGGTCTTTGGCTCAATCTTTTCCTACCTCAGAGACCACATTTTTCCAGAGCCTCAGGTAATGTGTTTTTTTTTTTTTATTTCAATAAATTTTTATTTTTCAATTCAAGACATGTACAGAAAATCTTAAAAAATTGTTGTTTAAACATGACAAAGGGTTATTTCCAATTGTTTATGTCACAATGTTCTCATCAAGAGATTAAAAAAAAATAAAAAAAAATGAAAAATAGGCATTCAGGGAAGTCACACCCCACCTGGACGCCCCTAACGGGATCATCCTGCGCCCAGGTCAGGCCCCCCCCCCCAGCCCGCCATCCTCATATGAAACCAATAAAAAGGAACTCGGAATCTTAATGAAGAACAGTACTACACTCATATACAATAACGCCCATCAAATTTAAGACTTGGAAATACCGCAATAAGAACACAGTAAATAATGATATCAAATCTTTGAATCATGTTTAAGCATCGAAACAAAAATAAAATAAAAATAAATAAAACAAAAGATAAAAGAACCAAGAAAAGATAGAATAGAAGAAGAAAAAAATAAGAAGAAATCACATGCCGAACATGAGGCCCTTTAGGAATTAGAGCGGTCAGGGTCATGCCTGACCTTCAAAGAAACGCCACAGAAAACTGCCCAAGGTTCCCATATTGCCTCAAATTTAGGGATTAAATTAGTTGATATGCTAACCATCTTCTCTTGAGCCATAATCCAAGAGATCTTATTGTGTATAGCCTTAATGGATACCCTGGGCTTCCTCCAAGATCTAGCAATAATAATTTTAGTCCCCAGAAGTATAAAGTGAATCAGTTTTCTAGTTGGTTTAGAAACGTTGGGAATATTGTCATTGAGGAGAGCAACAGAAGCTGACCTAGGTATTGAACACGAAGTGACCTTAAATATGAGATTAAAAATTTTCTTCCAGATCGGCCTGATCCTAGGACATTCCCACCAGATATGCACCATCGAGCCCAATAAATGGCAGCCTCTAAAGCAGTTGGGATCCGATTCTGGGTAGATGGATGCAAGCCTGATGGGAGTCATATACCATCTCATGACAACTTTTAAGTTAGCTTCCATGAGGGAGGTGTTCAAAATACTTTGGAATGAGCGAAAGTTGGCCTTTTGCCAGGATCCTAGATCCCAATTTAGCTGGAGGTCATCTTCCCATGCTTTCATGTATGAGGCTTTAGTAGCTGTACAAGTAAGTGAAGAGTAGATGACAGAAATGCCCCCCCTTTGGCCCACGGCCGATCCGCACCAGATCTCATAGTCCGTAAATTTGGGAGGAAGAGGTTTCTCCGTCCAAATATCATTCAAGAATTGTGAAATCTGTTCAAATCTAAATTTTTCAGAGTCAGGGAGGTCAAATTTATTTAGACAATGGGGCATGGTAATAGGACCCCGATTTGTAAAGTATTGTCCTATCCTATATAGACCTTTGTTTGTCCACCAACTGAAGGCCTCTGTATCCATACCAGGAAAGAATTTTGGATTATTAAAAATGTGTGCTAGTGGTTGTGTTACAGACACTAGAGTGGGAAGAGGACGGAGTCTGTCCCAAAGGGAAAATGATTGAGATAAGGAAGGGGATAAAATAGGTGGTCTCTGTCTTTGTGGGCACCAAAGCAGGTACTCTAAGGATAATTGTGGTACCGCTTGTTCTTCTATCAGCACCCAGTCCGGTTTTTCATTCTTGGAATAAAATATAGATAATTGTGCTAGTCTGGCAGCTAAAAAATAATTATATAAGTTAGGCAAACCCACCCCTCCCTTCTTCCTATTTAAATATAGGGTGTTTTGGGGAACTCTGTAACTAGATTTGCCCCATACGAATGTGAGAATTTTACTTTGTAAGGAATTTATCTGATCTTTCCTGATGGGAATGGGGAGGGAACGAAATAGATATAAAATTCTAGGAAGTAATGTCATTTTCACTGAATTAATCCTGCCCAACCAAGATAGTTCGAATTTGTCCCAATTTTTAAGATCTGTAATAATTTTATGGAATAGGGGAGGATAGTTACTTGTGTAAAGAGATTCTGTTCGAGCAGTCAGAAAGATTCCCAGATATTTAATATGAGAAGAATTCCATTCAAATTTGAAAGACTGTTTGATGAGGGAAACTATGGGTAACGGGAGGGAAATATTTAGTGCCTGTGACTTGGCAAAATTGACCCTGAGTCCTGAAATATTAGAAAAATCAGAAATTACTTTATAAAGATTCGGGAGGGAGGTAATGGGAGAGGTAAGAAAGAGAAGCAAATCATCTGCGAAAAGTCCGCATTTATGCATCTGATTCCCACAGGTTACGCCTTTAATGTCAGAATTTTGTCTAATGGCTATGGCCAAGCTTTCAATGGCCATAGCAAAGACAATAGGGGATAGTGGACAACCTTGTCTTGTACCCCTGGCTATATTTATCGGAGAGGAATAATATCCCTGTATACGAATTTGAGCTTTAGGTTGAGAATACAGAGCTCTAATAACTCCCATAAAACGTGGGCCAAAACCCCATCGTTCTAATAGGGGAAAAAAGTATTGCCAGGATACAGAGTCGAAGGCCTTCTCCAGATCAAGTGCTAACAGGAAACCCTGTTGTTTTTGACCTCCGTCCCAGTTGGACTGCAAAAGGGAGATAATATCAATCGCTCTTCTCACTTGATCTGGGCCTTGTCTTCCTGGCATAAATCCTACCTGATCCTTGTGAATATATTTAGTAATAAAAGAGGAGAGGCGATTCGCTAAAATTTTAGTGAGAATTTTCAAATCATTATTTATCAAAGAAATAGGGCGATAATTGGAAACTTCTTCTGGGTTTTTATCCGGTTTGGGTATAACAGTAATGTAGGCTGTATTAAGTTGTGTACCTAATTGGGAACCCCTTGTAGTAAAATTAAAAATTTTTGTTAAATATGGGGTAAGGGTGTCCTTGAAGGCTTTGTAGTAGGGAGCTGATAATCCATCAGGTCCCGGGGCTGATCCCGCCCTGAGATCTTGAATTACTGCTGTAACCTCTTCAACAGAGAAGGGAGCTTCTAGGATATCTCTATGTTCCATATTCAAGGATGGAATAGGGAGGCCATCTAGGTATGAGGATACCGAGTTCATGGGTATATTTGAAGGGTCGCTATAGAGTTCGGAATAAAATGTCTGAAAAGCCTTTAGTATCTTTTCAGGGTTAGCCGTGGGGTCCTGTCCAGCAATGCGGATCTTAGGTATGGAATAAACTCTCGTTTTAGGAGACAATTTGGATGCCAACATTCTACCTATTTTACCTGTTTGAGTATAAAATGTATTACTTGTCCAACGGAGAGATTTCTCCGCTTTTGTAGTGAGTGCTAAATTGAGTTCTAGTCTACTCCTTTCAATCTTAGACAATAAGGATGGAGAAGGTTTCCTTTTATGCTGTGTTCTCAGGGTCCTGTATGATCTCTCCAATCTATCAATGCCCGCTTCCCTTTCCTTTTTGATTCTTGTCGAAATTTGGATAAGCTTGCCCCTAATAAAGGCCTTATGAGCAGCCCAAAGGACTTCAGCGGAAACATTTTCTATATCATTAAAGCTGAAGTATTCTTGAAGAGCTTTATCTATTTCCATTTGTATGGCTGGATCGGAAAGTAAAGACTCATTTAGTCTCCAATTACCCCCCTTTGATCTACCAGTTTTTATGCGTAGGAACATGACAACCATGGAGTGATCAGAAAGGACCGTGTCTTTGATAATTGACTTAATAACATCCGGGAGAATATAGGAAGGAACCAGGATATGGTCAATCCTAGAGTAGGTGTTGTGTGGGTGAGAGTAATGAGTATAATCTCTTATAGAAGGATTAGATTCTCGCCATACATCAGCTAGGCCTTTATCATGCAAAAGTCTAGCTATTTTCAGGCTTATCTTAGTGGGTCTGGTTAATTGGGTCGAGGGGGGTTTGGATTTGTCCAACCCCTGATCAAATGCTGCATTGGAATCTCCCCCCCCCAAATGATTGTGCCCTCTAATTGAGGAGATAGGGTGTCCAGGATGAATCGAAAAAATGTATCTTGCCCTGAATTGGGGGAATAATATGAAATCAGAGAATATATTCGTCCCTCTATTGTGCCCTTAACCAGTATAAACCTGCCCTCAGGATCTTTGAAATCAGATATGAAACTAAACTGGCATGATTTTGAAATACAAATAGCCACACCCTTGGTTTTCTTTTCGGCATTAGCTAAAAAAAATTGTGGGAATCGGGAGTGTATAAAGCTGGGATTGAATTGCCTAGGGAAATGGGTTTCCTGAATCATGAGTATGTCAATACCCAGGGATTTATAAGAGTCAAAGAGTTTGCGTCTCTTAACAGGGGAATTCATGCCTTGAACATTATGTGTAGCTATTTTGAGTGAACCTAGTACGGAATCAGCCATGGGACTCAGGGAGGGAGCTGCCATCGTCATCCACTATATCTACTTTACCGCAATACACCATCCTCAGGATCTGTAAGTGTTCTAGACGGGTAATCAAAAGCCAAAGGATCATGTTGCGGGTACCTTCAATTGAATCTGCAAAAACCAGAACTGCCAGGCATGTGATAATAGGATTAGAGATAGGAAAGGAGAAAAAAGGAATGAAAAAGTGGAAAAAATAAGAAGAGTAAAAAATTGTCATAGAAAAACAGTAATAAAAAAATTTAATTAAAATTTTTAAAAACCGAAAAAAGGATGAAAACGATCTCGAGGAGGATAAAGTCCTCCCCAAAACTTCTACCAAGGTAGAAAATGAAAAGCCCGTTCCCTAAGGAAAAGGCTATTCCTTCCACAAAGTCTCTAGGAGACTCAGGGGAAAGGTGGAAGCACATGGGACCCACCCCAGCCAGGGCGCCCCTTAAAAAAAAATTAAAGACTTACTAGATCTACCATATTCAGGTCTGTCCGGAGGGACCCCCACCTCTCCCCCCTGAAGTGGATAGAGGAGCGAGAGTCTCACCCCCCCAAATTGGACAAAGAACTCTACAAGTAGTAGATCGAACTCAGAAAAATTGAGACGTGGATAAAAACCCCTTGCAAAACATTTTGGAAAAATTTAAACAATCAGAACAAAAAAAAAAACATTCGTTCCAGGCTCTTAGAATAAATCTTTCCTGGAACTCATGGGAATCGAGGAGTACAAAGTATAAATTGTGAGCTTGGGTCTCAAGCGGGACCATTGTCTTTGGCTTTCTTGGTTCTTGCCCTGGTCCACAAGGGAGATTGAGGGCTGGTAGGGTTCGGTCTCTTTGAAGATTGTGGGCCACTTCGAGAAGTGTCCATGTCATTTTCTTGAGTGATGATCTTGAGATTCAATAACAGTTTTTCGCCGTCAGGAAAAGTAGAAAAGGAATGATTCTTCCCTTTGTAAGATAATTTTACTGCAAATGGAAATGCCCACTTGTATTTAATGTCTTTTTGTATGAGGGCTAGAAGTAGAGGCTTCATTGCACGTCTGCGTTGCATTGTAGAGGGAGAGAGGTCTGCATATAATTGGATTTTATGACCCAGGCATAGAATCGTAGACATATTTCGCGCCTTGCTCATAATTTCCTCCTTTATCGCATAGAAATGGGGTTTAATTATTATGTCTCTCGGTAGACCATCTTTCCTTAGAGGACCTAAGGCCCTATGTGCTCTATCTAGCTCCAGGCGGTCTTGTGGAATTTCTGGGATTAGGGATTGAATCATATTTTGAATCGCTGCCGGGATGTCAGTTATGGTTTCTGGAAGTCCTCTAATACGGATATTATATCTCCTGGACCTATTTTCCAAATCGTCGATCCTAGACAAAGCTGTATCTAATTGTTCTTGAATAAAATGGACTTGTTCTGCATTTTGATTTGTGGCGGACACTGTTTGATCCAACTTACACTCTATGTTCTCAATTCTGGCTCCTAAATTCTGAAAATCAGCCTTTAATTCTCCCGTGATTTTAGCCGCAGTTTGAGAGAGGCCCCTATCAAGTAATTCAGCCAGGGTCTGGTACAAGTTGGCCATAGAAAATGTAGATGTATTGGTCAGAGAGCTGACAGGACAAGAGCTGTCCTGATCCATAATAGGATTAGCCAAAGGGGTTAATGTTGAGTTCTCCTGAAAATGTTCCCTCAGGGGTTCATGAGGGGGATGAGATGGAGAGATAGTCTGTATAATAAAGCCAGATGCATGTGAGGAACATTGTTGGGCTATCAGATCTGCCATATTAATTCCCTTTGAATTTACCTCAGCACTGACACAAACAATCTGTGACTCGGCGGCCATCTTGGATTTTCGGGCGGAATTTCGATCGGCCGTTGCGGCTTCCATTGAGCCGTAAAAATTATTATTTATAGATGGGGGGGGTGCCCGGGAGTCTGGGGGTTCTGTGGATACCAGTGGTTCCAAATTTCGTTCAGTAGAACCGGAGTTATGGGCGCCGCTGTGCTGGGGTGGTGAGGAGCTACTGGCTCAAGCAGCCATCTTCAGAGCTCCGCCCACAATGATATCAGGTAATGTGTTTTGCATACAATGATAGTCAGTGGATGGAATGCTAATTGCAAATATAAGCATGAGTGTGCTTTGTGTGCTGGCTCTCATCCAGTATCGAAATGTTTTAGGAAGATGTCAATCAATAAACAGCAACAGTCTAATAGGGGGCTTTTTCTTAAAAGCAACCACCCCAGTAAATTTGGCAAGCATTCTACCATGACTCCAACGTTATCCAAATCAACAGACAGCAGCTCTATTAATTAATGGGGTTTTGGTAGGTTTTCTTCTTCCTCCTTTTACAGATTCTGATTGTACTATGGTAAAAAAAATGTAAAGCGGAGGTTCACCTTACATAGAAACTTTATATTTCCATTATCTTAACACTATTTACATTAGTATGTCACCAACCTTTTTTAATTTTGGAGGCTCTAATTGTAGATAAGCAGCTGTGTTCCGTTCCACTTCCTGGTCTTCCTCCCGCGGGAGTAGGCGGGTCTTTCTGTTTCCCCGGCGGCGCTAAGTGTGCTGGGATGTCGGCGCAATGTCTCCTGGGAGCAAAGTGTCATGCTTCACATGAGACGCCGTCCAGCGAAATCACGTGACTCATATACCCGGTCATACGCGCATTCACCGTTACCCGGAAGTCTGGCGGAAGTCTGTGCTTGTGGGCTTCACGATGCCCACAAGCAAAATGGAAAAGACAGGAATACTTTTTATAAATTATTCTTTTTACCGAAAACGGACATGGGACGATTGAAAGCTTAGGACAAGTCAGTACTTATTAGTCATCTGTAACCACATGTAGTAGACATAAAAATAACAAAAAGTATGGACCGCGGAACCTCCGCTTTAAATCTGTTCCAAAGTTGGATAAGGAAATCTTGAAAGGCAGAATTTCTGGTCCTTTTCATTCCCCCCCTTTCAGAATTTTTGTTTGTCCCTTCTAGGTTTAGTGCCTAAAGAACCACATTCATATAGTTTAATCCATCATTTATCTTACCTCCAGGGTTATTCTTTAAATGATCAAGTAGATGAGACTCTTTCTTCGGTTAATTATTCATTTTTTGATAGTGCCATAAAAAAAATTTGGTTATTAGGTGACGATGCTTTACTTGCAAAGGCAGACATTAAAGTGGTGTTCCGCCCGAAAAAAATAAAAACCAGCAGCTACACATACTGCAGCTGCTGGCTTTTAATAATAGGACACTTACCTGTCCTGAAGTCCAGCGATGTCGGTACCTGCAGCTGATGTTTCCATCAGCTGTCGGGTGCTGCCACCACCATTGCGGGTAAGGGAACCCGGCAGTGTAGCCTTTCGGCTTCACGCTGGGAACACTAGTGTGCATGCGCGAGGCCCCGCTCCTCTCTCCTAATTGGCCCGATGGTTGGGGGAGGAGAAGGAAGCCCCGCGGGGACATCACGGGCCACAGCCCCCGGACTCCCAGAAGTGGGAAAGGATACCTGTCAAGGATAGGTATCCTGTCCCCCCTCCCCCCGAAAGGTGCCAATTGTGGCACCGGAGGGGGGGAGGAAGCAGATGAGCGGAAGTTCCACTTTTGGGTGGAACTCCGCTTTAACCACTTCAGCCCCGGACCATTTGGCTGCCAAATGACCGGGCCATTTTTTGCAATTTAACTGCAATTTAACTGATAATTGCGCGGTCGTGCAACGTGGCTCCCAAACAAAATTTACGTCCTTTTTTTTCCCACAAATAGAGCTTTCTTTTGGTGGTATTTGATCACCTCTGCGGTTTTTATTTTTTGCACTATTAACAAAAATAGAGCGACAATTTTGAAAAAAAAAGCAATATTTTTCACTTTTTGCTATAATAAATACCCCCAAAATATATACAAAAAACACTTTTTTCCCTCAGTTTAGGCCGATACGTATTATTCTACATATTTTTGGTAAAAAAAATCGCAATAAAGGGATTTTTATAACAGCTTACCTGTAAAATCCTTTTCTTGGAGTACATCACGGGACACAGAGCGACTTAGTCATTACTAATGGGTTATATAGATACCTTCAGGTGCTGGCACTGGCAACTTCCAAAACCGGAAGTACCCTCCCCTATATAAGCCCCTCCCATCCGGGAGCACCTCAGTTTTGTAGCAAAGCAATAAGTGTCCCAAAAAGAGGGGTGGGAGCTCTGTGTCCCGTGATGTACTCCAAGAAAAGGATTTTACAGGTAAGCTGTTATAAAAATCCCTTTTTCGTTTTCGTACATCACGGGACACAGAGTGACTTAGTCATTACTAATGGGACGTCCCGAAAGCAATGCCAAATGAGGGGAGGGATACACTATACATAAGCTGAGCGCCATCAGGCATGAGGATCTTTTGCGGCCTGCAACACACTGCGCCCAAAGGCGACATCCTCCTGATTTCTAACGTCTACCTGGTAGAATCTAGTAAACGTGTGTACTGAAGACCATGTTGCGGCCTTACAGACTTGAGCCAGGGAGGCCTGGTGATGCACTGCCCATGAAGTTCCAACTGCTTTCGTGGAGTGCGCCCTAACTTTGAACGGAGGCGGTCTCCTTCTCAAGCCATAGGCTTGTATTATGACCCGTCGAATCCACTTGGCTAAAGTACATCTTGATGCTGCCTGACCCTTTCTGGGGCCTTCCGGCAGAACAAAGAAAGTATCTGTTCTACGAATCTGAGCAGTGGCTTTTAGATAAGCTTTAACTGCTCTTACTACATCCAAAGAATGCAATAACTTTTCCTCTACCGAACTAGGTTTGGGGAAAAAGGAAGGAAGAACCACATCTTGGTTCAAATGAAACCTTGATACCACCTTAGGAAGAAAGGCTGGATGAGAACGTAATACTACTCTGTCCTTATGGACAACCAGATATGGCTCCTTACAGGACAAGGCGGCTAATTCCGATACTCTTTTAGCCGAACAAATGGCTACTAAGAAAATCAATTTCCTGGTGAGAAGAACCAAGGAAATGTGCTGCAATGGTTCAAATGGTTGTTTCTGTAGAACCGACAGAACCAGGTTTAAGTCCCATGGACATATGGGAATACTAACCAGAGGGCTAATACGCATCACTCCTTGTATGAAAGCTTTGACTAGTGAATGCGAAGCCAAGGGCCTTTGAAAAAATATTGACAAGGCCGAAATCTGACCCTTGATAGTACTCAAGGCAAGCTTCCTATCCACAGCCCACTGTAGGAAGTCCAGAATCCTACCTATTACGTACTTAGGTGGATGCCATTTCTTGGCCTCACACCACGCGATGTACGCCTTCCAGATCCTATAATAGATCTGCCTGGATACCGGCTTCCCGGCATTGATCATGGTAGATACCACAGGATTAGAGAGACCTCTCTTTTTTAGAATGTGGGCTTCAATAGCCAGGCCGTCAAACCTAGGGCTGGTAAGGAAGGGTGGTATATCGGTCCTTGCGAAAGCAGGTCCGAACGATGTGGGAGGGTCCAAGGACTCCCCACTGACATTTTTACAATCTCCGCGTACCATGCCCTTCGGGGCCACGCTGGAGCCACCAGAATCACCGGTTTCTTTTCTACCCGGATTCTGCGGATTAATCGCGGTAACAATTGTGGCGGTGGGAATGCATATATCAGCTTGAACTGATCCCAAGGGAACACTAGGGCATCCGAGCCGCAAGCTAGGGGATCCCTTGTGCGAGACACAAATCTGTCCACCTTTGCGTTGAATCTGGATGCTAGCAGATCTACATCCGGTGTTCCCCATCGCTGGCATATTGCCTGGAAAACCTTGGGGTGAAGACCATTCCCCCGGGCATAATTGCTGGCGACTTAAAAAGTCCGCTCTCCAATTTTCCACTCCTGGGATGAAAACCGCGGATATGGCTGGGACATATCTTTCTGCCCATTCCAGGATGCAATTTGCTTCCCTCTGGGCTGCACGACTCCTGGTGCCACCCTGGTGATTGATATATGCCACTGCTGTGGCATTGTCTGATTGAATTCTGACAGGGGACCCTTGGAGTTTGGATGTCCATGCTACTAGGGCATACCGGGCTGCTCGTATCTCTAAGAGATTGATGGGCAGGGCCTTCTCTGCTTCTGACCACTTGCCCTGGAGAGACCATTGCTCCAGTACTGCCCCCCAGCCTATGAGGCTGGCATCTGTAGTGACCACCTTCCAAGAAACCGGACTGAAGGGTTTCCCTTTTTCCAGATTCTGGGGCACCAACCACCAATGGAGGCTCTTGCGAACGGAAGGGGACAGGGACATTGGTAAGTCTAAAGCCTGAACTTTTTTGTTCCAGGCTGACAGTATGGCCCTCTGCAAGTTCCTTGAATTGAATTGACCGTAGGGTACTGCTTCGAATGAAGCCACCATTTTTCCCAGCAGCCTCATGCACAGGCGTATGGATGGTTTTCTTTTTGTACCCACTAAGTGGGTCAAATCTTTCAAAGACGACACCTTCTCTGGAGGTAAGAAAATCTTTCTCTGATTTGAATCCAGTCTTAGCCCCCAAGTATTCCAGACTTTTGACTGGTTTTAGGGCTGACTTGTCTCGGTTGATAATCCAACCGTGAGATTCCAGATACTTGATTGTCTTGTGAACGACCACTTCTAGTTTTTTTCACTGAGTGGTCTATCAGCAACAAGTCGTCTAGATATGCCATTATCGTTACACCTTGTGTTCTTAGATTGGCCAATAGTGGGGCCAGAATTTTTGTGAACACTCGTGGTGCTGTGGCCAGACCGAAAGGTAAGGCTCTGAACTGAAAATGGCGCCCTTCTACTGCAAAGCGTAGAAATTTCTGGTGGGCCGGAAAGATGGGAATATGCAGATAAGCATCCCTTATGTCGATCGAGGCTAACCATTCCTGCCCTTGTAGGGCGGTGGCCACCGATCGGATCGACTCCATCCGAAAAGTCCTGATATGTAGGAACTTGTTTAGCCCTTTTAGCTTTCATATGGGCCTCACGTCCCCATTTGGTTTGGGGACTGTGACAAGGTTCGAGTAAAACCCGAACCCGCTTTCTTCCAAGGGAACCTTCATGATTACACCTTGGAGCAATAGTTGTTCTAGTGCCAGAAGGAGGGATCCTCTCTTTTGGGGATCGCTTGGCACGTTTGACCTCATAAAATGGGCAGGAGGAATGTCTTTTAACTCCAGCCTGTATCCCAGACTTACTGCGGAGATCACCCATCTGTCTCTGATGGTGTCCCGCCAGGTCTCTGTGAACAACTGAAGTCTTCCCCTCACCCGATTGAGTGGGGGCAACCCTTCATGACTTGTGGGGAGGTTTTGTACCTCTCTTGACCCAGGGTTTCTTGTTACCCTGTGATTGTCCCTGATTTCTGCCCCCTGGATTTGACCGCGGAGGCCGTCGGAACTGTTTCACAGATGATGTGCCAGGGACTGGAGAAGAAGTAGGCCTCTTAAAAGAAGGACTTCTACCCTTGTTCTTAACCGGCAAGAGTGTACTTTTACCGGCAGAAATTTTATCTTCTCCAAATAAGCGTTCTCCATGAAATGGGAAGCTAATCAGCAATTTCTTACAGGGAGCTTCAGCAGACCAGTTTTTGAGCCATAGAAGCCTACGCATATGTACTACAGACAGCGTAAAGCGGGAGGCCTGTTGGATTGTATCCTTTATGGCGTCCACCGCAAAACACAAGGCTCTAGGTAGGTCAGCTAGGGCAAGAGCCTGCTGATCTGGTAAGTCCCTTAAGACTTGTTTCAACTGATCTTTCACTGCTTGGCAGACTCCAATCGCTGCTACTGCAGGTTGTGTCACCATGCTTGCTGTAGAGAAAGCAGATTTTAGTAAAGACTCCCAATTTTTTATCTATTGGGTCTTTGAACATTGGAACATTATCTACTGGACATGTCAGTGATTTATTCACACAAGAGATGGCTGCGTCCACTGTAGGGACCCTCCATTTTTTTATGAACTTATCCTCCATGGGATAGATCACTGGAAATCTCTTGGGGGGGAGTAAATATTTTATCAGGATGCTCCCAATCCTGGTAAATAAGCCCTTCCAATAAAGGGTGGATTGGGAAGGAACAGACAGCCTGGGGAGCTTTCAGCGACCCCAGCGAGGAAACCGTAGTGGTTGATGGTTCCGCCAGAGGCATTTTAAATGCTGATCGGACCATGTTAGTCAGAGACTGAACCCATAATCTTTCAGCCTGAGATGCTGAGAAAGGTTCTTCCACTGTTGATTCCTCTATAACTGAATCAACCTCATCCTGATCCCCTTCAGGTAGGTCGATCTCTGTGTGGGCTGTTCCTCCACTAACAGGCACTCTGAAGGAGGAGAAGGAGATCGGACGCGCTTTCCCTGTGACAGGGAAGCAGCGATCAATGCTGTTAATCTCTCTTCCAATCCTCCCAGAGTTGAGGATAAAACCTCCTCTGTTATATATACAGGAGCAGGTGGACTGGGGACAGCCGCAGCACCAGGCACTCCTGCGGGGTTCCTACGGCTACTGACCTCTGAATTTTCAGGGGAGATTGGTGCAGTACAAGCATGCCCAATATCCTCAGAGCCCGATGGAGACCCCTTTGGCTTCCTGGAAGACTTATTTCCGGAGCGTCTGGACGACATATCCTTTAAGCACAAAGCTGAGGTATTCCCGTCGTCATACACCAATTTTGCTGGTAATAGTCTAACACAGTTGCTGCTATATACCAGCTGGTGTCCACTAAAGTGCCTTTCTATGGGGATGCCTGCATCAACCGCCTCTGTGTGCCACCGTTTTGTTGCTAGCTCTGTTTACATCCAGCTGACACTTGTACTGTGTCTTTTATACATGCTAAGACGCCTGCACATGCGCAGAAGTGCCGCGGCGCGCATCGAGCGTCATCCACCCGCCCCGCCCCTTTTCTTTCATAGGAGGCGCGTGCACACGCCCGCGCGCGCGCCCGTGCGCCATTGGCGCCTTTTTTGAAACCAAGCAGGGACTAGGAGCCAGGGCCCTTTTTGCCGGAGGGCCTGTGCAGGGATGAGCGCAGCAACAGGGCAGAGGAAGTGGATTCCCACAGAGAAACTTACCAACTGCCTGGATCTTTTGACTTGAGAAAACCAAAGATCCACATGACAAGAAAAAATGGACCACAGCGGCCTCTAGTGGTTTAACACAGGTACCGCGGTCCTCTTTTTTTTTTTTTTTTTCTTGACTACTATTAAAATTTTACATTTTCCAGTAGTTACAGGCATACACAGATATTAGCGGGAATACCGTTAGGTAACAGACAGAAAGACAAATTAGGCTTGGGGGTCCCCCAATAGAACCAAGTTCCTGGGGGTCCCACTTACCTGTTCCCCGCCGCAGGACTTTGTTTGGTCCACAGAAGCCCAAACTTCACCTATCACGGCAGGCATTGTAATTAAACCTTCAGGGACCGGGTTCCCAAGGATTCCACTCCCCTGGACCTGTATAGCACCCTGCACAGACAACATCTTGGTCGTGGGTATGACCAGAGCTCTGGATCCCAGGGTCCAGCCCTCCTAAGAGAGGCATTACAGGCAAAACCTTGCTCTTCTCTTGGAAGGCCTAGGTACCGACCGTTTAGCTATGAAGCTTTTTTGGTCGGATCCGGAACAGCTTACTAAGGCCCGTAAAAGAACCTGTACGCAAGCCCAGTGAAAACACATGTTACTCTTTGGCCAACACCTTAGACACTGGCAAAAAACTGAGGTGCTCCCGGATGGGAGGTGCTTATATAGGGGAGGGTACTTCCGGTTTTGGAAGTTGCCAGTGCCAGCACCTGAAGGTATCTATATAACCCATTAGTAATGACTAAGTCGCTCTGTGTCCCGTGATGTACGAAAAAGAAAAGCATATATTGATAAGTTATAGTGTCTACAAAATAGGGGGTGGTTTTATGGCATTTTTATTATTACATTTTGTTTTACTAGTTATGGCAGCGATCTGCGATTTTTATTGTGACTGCGACATTATGGCGGACACATCGGACACTTTTGATGCTTTTTTGGGACCATTCACATTTATACAGCAATCAGTGCTATAAAAATGCACTGATTACTGTATAAAGGTGACTGGCAGTGAAGGGGTTAACCAGTAGGGGGCGGGGAAGGTCTTAAGTGTGTCCTAGGGAGTGATTCTAACAGTTAGGGGTGTGGCTTACTGTGACACGTCACTGATCGCTGCTCCCGATGAGAGGGAGCAGACGATCAGTGTTGTGGCACTAGGCAGAACAGGGAGATGCCTTGTTTACAAAGGCATCCCCCCATTCTGCCACTCTGTGACCCGATTACGGTTACGGGGACCGCAGCTAGGCGGCAGATTCAAAGCGCCGTATATATACGTTGCTTTGCCTGCCCGTGCCATTATGCCGACGTATAAGTATGTGAGGCTTTTACTGCCTATACATCCCAGTTTTTTTTTACTTTTTAGGTTTCCATTTTAATAACAAATATTATTTTGACAGATGTCTTTCAATGGGGTGTTCCCTCTTGTTTTTATTTTAAATCCTTTTCCACTTTTTTAGAATGGGTTATTTCAGTTAAGTCAGGTCCCGCCTTTTTGATTCACTACCTTGATGATTTTTTTTTTATGGGAGCTGTGAATTCCACATAATTTTTTTCTCTTTTCATTTTTTTTTTTTTTATGTTCGTGAGGAATTCGGAGTCCCTTTGGCTGACGAAAAGACAGTCTGGCCCACTACGTGTCTTGAATTCTTGGCATTACCATAGACACGGTTGAAAGGGAGTTTAGACATCGATAAAATGACAATGTTACTGGTCTCTTTAATTAGGAAAATAAAATATTATTAAAAGAAATGCAGTCGTTATTGGGTCTTTTAGCATTTGCTACCCAGGTATATAGGTAGAATTTTCTCTAGAAGACTTTATATAGCTATTTCATGGTTAAAAAAAAAACCTTTTCACATGTAAGATTAAGAATAACCAACATATGTTGGTATGGTTGAATTTTCTGATACATTTTAAAGGGAAAGCATTCTGGCAAGAAGAATTAAAGGTGTTGTAAAGGTTCGTTTTTTATTTTCTAAACAGGTTCCTTTAAGCTAGTGCATTGTTGATTCACTTACCTTTTCCTTCGATTTCCCTTCTAAATGTTTTTTTTCTTTGTCTGTAATTTCTCTGTTCCTGTAAGCTTGCCCCCATCATCCGAGCCGTTCTGTCTGGTGGTTAGTCAGAGTGCTCCCCCCCTTCCTTGGGACTACATCCCTGTGGGGAGACGTTGTGAACGTTCACAGCATCTCCCCGCAGGGATGTAGTCCCAAGGAAGGGGGGGGAGCACTCTGACTAACCCCCAGCCAGAAAGGCTTGGATGATGGGGGCAAGCTTACTGAAGAGGAACAGGAAGTGAGAAATTCAGACAAAGAAAAAAAACATTTAGAAGGGAAATTAAAGGAAAAGGTAAGTGAACCAACAATGCACTAGCTTAAAAGGAGCCTATTTAGAAAATAAAAAACAAACCTTTACAACCCCTTTAATGCTAGATAGTGAATCTAGACTATTCACTAATTCCGCAGGATCTGTTGGCTTTGGAGCTATCTGGAATACGCACTGCTGTTCTGCTCCATGGCTGGCTGATTGGGTTAGCAGAGGCCTTTGGAAAAATATTGTGTTGCTTGAACTGTTCCCGGTAATAGTGGCTATTGAAATCTGGATTGCCAATAAAAGGCTCCTTAGCATTGATAACAAAGGTTGCGGTTAATTGCCTCTCATCTTAGTCACAACCTTTATCTATATATACACATCATATGAATTTTATTTTAATATGGTTATTATCGCATGTATCTGTATATATATGGAGTCCTTGTTGGAACAAATAATCAATTACTACTATATGCTATTAGGTTCTACCTCTCTGTCCAAAGTAATTTTGATTTATAGCAAAATGCATAATATTCAAAAATGCAACTATGACCATTTGAGCCAATTAAAGTTTGTGTTTATCCAACATGTCTATTCTGCTTCCGTGTGCTTCATGCAAAGTCCCGCCCCATGCTTCTCTTTTTTGATTACTACTTAGGAATGGAGGAGGGGACTGAACGGCCCCGTTTATCCTCATTTAAAGTTCCAAAACTGCCAAATATTTTTTTCTTAGTCACAACCTGTTATTTCTCTTCTGCGTTATCTGGTATATAAGTGTCTTTGTTTAAATATCTGGGTCAAGGCTAAATAGTTACATACCAGGTAAGGTAAATAAAGTGGCCAATGCACTTTCTCGTTCGCAGATGGAACAGCTCTTTTTCCTGTTGCCCACAGCGGACTATCATGGAACTCTTTGCCCTCAACATTTATGGGAAATCATCTAGTTTCTGACTGTATTAAAAAGCCTTTAGCTTCTTTGTCATGGGTGGGTTACAAATCTTCTTTGATGTTATGGTTACAATTATTGAATGCTAAAAATATGGATATGTTTGCTTGTTCATAGCATATAGTTTTGGGAGTATGGGTGTAATATTCTTGCTGGGGGGAGTATGGGTGCAATATTCCTGCTTGGAGGAGTATAGGTGTAGTATTCCTGGGGGGAGTATTGGTGTAATATTCCTGCTGGGGGAGTATGGGTGTAATATACCTGCTGGGGGAGTATGGTTGTAATATTCCTGCTGGGGGGATTATGGGTGTAATATTCCTGCTGGGGGGATTATGGGTGTAATATTCCTGCTGGGGGAGTATGGGTGTAATATTTTTGCTGGGGGGGGGGGGTATTGGTGTAATATTCCTGCTGGGGGGGAGTATGGGTGTAATATTCCTGCTGGGGGGAGTATTGGTGTAATATTCCTGCTGAGGGGAGTATGGGTGTAATATTCCTGCTGGGGGGAGTATGGGTGTAATATTCCTGCTGGGGGAGTATGGGTGTAATATTCCTGCTGGGGGGAGTATGGGTGTAATATTCCTGCTGGGGGGAGTATGGGTGTAATATTCCTGCTGGGGGGGGGAGTATGGGTGTAATATTCTTGCTAGGGGGAAGTATGGGTGTAATATTCTTGCTGGGGGGAGTATGGGTGCAATATTCCTGCTTGGGGGAGTATAGGTGTAGTATTCCTGCTGGGGGGAGTATGGGTGTAATATTCCTGCTGGGGGGAGTATTGGTGTAATATTCCTGCTGAGGGGAGTATGGGTGTAATATTCCTGCTGGGGGGAGTATGGGTGTAATATTCTTGCTGGGGGGAGTATGGGTGTAATCCTCCTGCTGGGGGGAGTATTGGTGTAATATTCCTGCTGGGGGGAGTATGGGTGTAACGTTCCTGCTGGGGGGAGTATGGGTGTAACGTTCCTGCTGGGAGGAGTATGGGTGTAATTTTCCTGCTGGGGGGAGTATGGGTGTAATATTTCTGCTGGGGGGTATGGGTGTAATATTCCTGCTGGGGGGAGTATGGGTGTAATATTCTTGCTGGGGGGAGTATGGGTGTAATATTCCTGCTGGGGGGAGTATGGGTGTAATATTCCTGCTGGAGGGAGTATGGGTGTAATATTTCTTCCGGCGGGGAGTATGGGTGTAATATTTCTGCTGGGGGGAGTATGGGTGTAATTTTCCTGCTGGGGGGAGTATGGGTGTAATATTCCTGCTGGGGGGAGTATGGGTGTAATATTCCTGCTGGGGGGAGTATGGGTGTAATATTCCTGCTGGAGGGAGTATGGGTGTAATATTTCTTCCGGCAGGGAGTATGGGTGTAATATTTCTGCTGGGGGGAGTATGGGTGTAATATTCCTGCTGGGGGGAGTATGGGTGTAATATTCCTGCTGGGGGAAGTATGGGTGTAATAATCCTGCTGGGGGAGTATTGGTGTAATATTCCTGCTGAGGGGAGTATGGGTGTAATATTCCTGCTGGGGGGGAGTATGGGTGTAATATTCCTGCTGGGGGGAGTATGGGTGTAATATTCCTGCTGGGGGGAGTATGGGTGTAATATTCCTGCTGGGGGGAGTATGGGTGTAATATTCCTGCTGGAGGAGTATGGGTATAATATTTCTGCTGGGGGGGGGGGGTATTGGTGTAATATTCCTGCTGGGGGGAGTATGGGTGTAATATTCCTGCTGGGGGGAGTATTGGTGTAATATTCCTGCTGAGGGAAGTATGGGTGTAATATTCCTGCTGGGGGGAGTATGGGTGTAATATTCCTGCTGGGGGAGTATGGGTGTAATATTCCTGCTGGGGGGAGTATGGGTGTAATATTCCTGCTGGGGGGAGTATGGGTGTAATATTCCTGCTGGGGGGGGTATGGGTGTAATATTCTTGCTAGGGGGAGTATGGGTGTAATATTCTTGCTGGGGGGAGTATGGGTGCAATATTCCTGCTTGGGGGAGAATAGGTGTAGTATTCCTGGGGGGAGTATGGGTGTAACGTTCCTGCTGGGGGGAGTATTGGTGTAATATTCCTGCTGGGGGAGTATGGTTGTAATATTCCTGCTGGGAGTGGTATTTGTGTAATATACCTGCTGGGGGAGTATGGGTGTAATATACCTGCTGGGGGAGTATGGTTGTAATATTCCTGCTGGGGGGATTATGGGTGTAATATTCCTGCTGGGGGAGTATGGGTGTAATATTTCTGCTGGGGGGGGGGGGTATTGGTGTAATATTCCTGCTGGGGGGGAGTATGGGTGTAATATTCCTGCTGGGGGGAGTATTGGTGTAATATTCCTGCTGGGGGGAGTATTGGTGTAATATTCCTGCTGAGGGGAGTATGGGTGTAATATTCCTGCTGGGGGGAGTATTGGTGTAATATTCCTGCTGGGGGGAGTATTGGTGTAATATTCCTGCTGAGGGGAGTATGGGTGTAATATTCCTGCTGGGGGGAGTATGGGTGTAATATTCCTGCTGGGGGGGGGGGGGAGTATGGGTGTAATATTCTTGCTAGTGGGATTATGGGTGTAATATTCTTGCTGGGGGGAGTATGGGTGCAATATTCCTGCTTGGGGGAGTATAGGTGTAGTATTCCTGCTGGGGGGAGTATGGGTGTAATATTCCTGCTGGGGGGAGTATTGGTGTAATATTCCTGCTGAGGGGAGTATGGGTGTAATATTCCTGCTGGGGGGAGTATGGGTGTAATATTCTTGCTGGGGGGAGTATGGGTGTAATCCTCCTGCTGGGGGGAGTATTGATGTAATATTCCTGCTGGGGGGAGTATGGGTGTAACGTTCCTGCTGGGGGGAGTATGGGTGTAACGTTCCTGCTGGGAGGAGTATGGGTGTAATTTTCCTGCTGGGGGGTATGGGTGTAATATTCCTGCTGGGGGGAGTATGGGTGTAATATTCTTGCTGGGGGGAGTATGGGTGTAATATTCCTGCTGGGGGGAGTATTGGTGTAATATTCCTGCTGGGGGGAGTATGGGTGTAACGTTCCTGCTGGGGGGAGTATGGGTGTAACGTTCCTGCTGGGGGGAGTATGGGTGTAACGTTCCTGCTGGGGGGAGTATGGGTGTAATTTTCCTGCTGGGGGGAGTATGGGTGTAATATTCCTGCTGGGGGGAGTATGGGTGTAATATTCCTGCTGGGGGGAGTATGGGTGTAATATTTCTGCTGGAGGGAGTATGGGTGTAATATTTCTTCCGGCGGGGAGTATGGGTGTAATATTTCTGCTGGGGGGAGTATGGGTGTAATTTTCCTGCTGGGGGGAGTATGGGTGTAATATTCCTGCTGGGGGGAGTATGGGTGTAATATTCCTGCTGGGGGGAGTATGGGTGTAATATTCCTGCTGGAGGGAGTATGGGTGTAATATTTCTTCCGGCGGGGAGTATGGGTGTAATATTTCTGCTGGGGGGAGTATGGGTGTAATATTCCTGCTGGGGGGAGTATGGGTGTAATATTCCTGCTGGGGGAAGTATGGGTGTAATAATCCTGCTGGGGGGAGTATTGGTGTAATATTCCTGCTGAGGGGAGTATTGGTGTAATATTCCTGCTGAGGGGAGTATGGGTGTAATATTCCTGCTGGGGGGAGTATGGGTGTAATATTCCTGCTGGGGGGAGTATGGGTGTAATATTCCTGCTGGGGGGAGTATGGGTGTAATATTCCTGCTGGGGGGAGTATGGGTGTAATATTCCTGCTGGGGGGGAGTATGGGTGTAATATTCCTGCTGGGGGGAGTATTGGTGTAATATTCCTGCTGGGGGGAGTATTGGTGTAATATTCCTGCTGAGGGGAGTATGGGTGTAATATTCCTGCTGGGGGGAGTATGGGTGTAATATTCCTGCTGGGGGGAGTATGGGTGTAATATTCCTGCTGGGGGGAGTATGGGTGTAATATTCCTGCTGGGGGGAGTATGGGTGTAATATTCCTGCTGGGGGGGGGGGGAGTATGGGTGTAATATTCTTGCTAGTGGGAGTATGGGTGTAATATTCCTGCTGGGGGGAGTATTGGTGTAATATTCCTGCTGGGGGGAGTATGGGTGTAACGTTCCTGCTGGGGGGAGTATGGGTGTAACGTTCCTGCTGGGGGGAGTATGGGTGTAACGTTCCTGCTGGGGGGAGTATGGGTGTAATTTTCCTGCTGGGGGGAGTATGGGTGTAATATTCCTGCTGGGGGGAGTATGGGTGTAATATTCCTGCTGGGGGGAGTATGGGTGTAATATTCCTGCTGGAGGGAGTATGGGTGTAATATTTCTTCCGGCGGGGAGTATGGGTGTAATATTTCTGCTGGGGGGAGTATGGGTGTAATATTCCTGCTGGGGGGAGTATGGGTGTAATATTCCTGCTGGGGGAAGTATGGGTGTAATAATCCTGCTGGGGGGAGTATTGGTGTAATATTCCTGCTGAGGGGAGTATTGGTGTAATATTCCTGCTGAGGGGAGTATGGGTGTAATATTCCTGCTGGGGGGAGTATGGGTGTAATATTCCTGCTGGGGGGAGTATGGGTGTAATATTCCTGCTGGGGGGAGTATGGGTGTAATATTCCTGCTGGGGGGAGTATGGGTGTAATATTCCTGCTGGGGGGGAGTATGGGTGTAATATTCCTGCTGGGGGGAGTATTGGTGTAATATTCCTGCTGGGGGGGAGTATTGGTGTAATATTCCTGCTGAGGGGAGTATGGGTGTAATATTCCTGCTGGGGGGAGTATGGGTGTAATATTCCTGCTGGGGGGAGTATGGGTGTAATATTCCTGCTGGGGGGAGTATGGGTGTAATATTCCTGCTGGGGGGAGTATGGGTGTAATATTCCTGCTGGGGGGGGGGGAGTATGGGTGTAATATTCTTGCTAGTGGGAGTATGGGTGTAATATTCCTGCTGGAGGAGTATGGGTGTAATATTTCTGCTGGGGGGGGGGGGTATTGGTGTAATATTCCTGCTGGGGGGAGTATGGGTGTAATATTCCTGCTGGGGGGAGTATTGGTGTAATATTCCTGCTGAGGGAAGTATGGGTGTAATATTCCTGCTGGGGGGAGTATGGGTGTAATATTCCTGCTGGGGGAGTATGGGTGTAATATTCCTGCTGGGGGGAGTATGGGTGTAATATTCCTGCTGGGGGGAGTATGGGTGTAATATTCCTGCTGGGGGGGGGGGTATGGGTGTAATATTCTTGCTAGGGGGAGTATGGGTGTAATATTCCTGCTGGGGGGAGTATGGGTGTAATATTCCTGCTGGAGGGAGTATGGGTGTAATATTTCTTCCGGCGGGGAGTATGGGTGTAATATTTCTGCTGGGGGGAGTATGGGTGTAATATTCCTGCTGGGGGGAGTATGGGTGTAATATTCCTGCTGGGGGAAGTATGGGTGTAATAATCCTGCTGGGGGGAGTATTGGTGTAATATTCCTGCTGAGGGGAGTATTGGTGTAATATTCCTGCTGAGGGGAGTATGGGTGTAATATTCCTGCTGGGGGGAGTATGGGTGTAATATTCCTGCTGGGGGGAGTATGGGTGTAATATTCCTGCTGGGGGAGTATGGGTGTAATATTCCTGCTGGGGGGAGTATGGGTGTAATATTCCTGCTGGAGGAGTATGGGTGTAATATTTCTGCTGGGGGGGGGTATTGGTGTAATATTCCTGCTGGGGGGAGTATGGGTGTAATATTCCTGCTGGGGGGAGTATTGGTGTAATATTCCTGCTGAGGGAAGTATGGGTGTAATATTCCTGCTGGGGGGAGTATGGGTGTAATATTCCTGCTGGGGGAGTATGGGTGTAATATTCCTGCTGGGGGGAGTATGGGTGTAATATTCCTGCTGGGGGAGTATGGGTGTAATATTCCTGCTGGGGGGGAGTATGGGTGTAATATTCCTGCTGGGGGGAGTATGGGTGTAATATTCCTGCTGGGGGGGGTATGGGTGTAATATTCTTGCTAGGGGGAGTATGGGTGTAATATTCTTGCTGGGGGGAGTATGGGTGCAATATTCCTGCTTGGGGGAGAATAGGTGTAGTATTCCTGCTGGGGGGAGTATGGGTGTAATATTCCTGTTGGGGGGAGTATTGATGTAATATTCCTGCTGAGGGGAGTATGGGTGTAATATTCCTGCTGGAGGGAGTATGGGTGTAATATTCTTGCTGGGGGGAGTATGGGTGTAATATTCCTGCTGGGGGGAGTATGGGTGTAATATTCCTGCTGGGGGGAGTATGGGTGTAACGTTCCTGCTGGGGGGAGTATGGGTGTAACGTTCCTGCTGGGGGGAGTATGGGTGTAACGTTCCTGCTGGGAGGAGTATGGGTGTAATTTTCCTGCTGGGGGGAGTATGGGTGTAATATTTCTGCTGGGGGGTATGGGTGTAATATTCCTGCTGGGGGGAATGGGTGTAATATTCCTGCTGGGGGGAGTATGGGTGTAATATTCCTGCTGGGAGTGGTATTGGTGTAATATTCCTGCTGGGGGAGTATAGGTGTAATATTCCTGCTGGGGGGATTATGGGTGTAATATTCCTGCTGGGGGAGTATGGGTGTAATATTTCTGCTGGGGGGGGGGGGTATGGGTGTAATATTCTTGCTAGGGGGAGTATGGGTGTAATATTCTTGCTGGGGGGAGTATGGGTGCAATATTCCTGCTTGGGGGAGTATAGGTGTAGTATTCCTGCTGGGGGGAGTATGGGTGTAATATTCCTGCTGGGGGGAGTATTGGTGTAATATTCCTGCTGAGGGGAGTATGGGTGTAATATTCCTGCTGGGGGGGGTATGGGTGTAATATTCTTGCTAGGGGGAGTATGGGTGTAATATTCTTGCTGGGGGGAGTATGGGTGCAATATTCCTGCTGGAGGGAGTATGGGTGTAATATTTCTTCCGGCGGGGAGTATGGGTGTAATTTTCCTGCTGGGGGGAGTATGGGTGTAATATTCCTGCTGGGGGGAGTATGGGTGTAATATTCCTGCTGGAGGGAGTATGGGTGTAATATTTCTTCCGGCGGGGAGTATGGGTGTAATATTTCTGCTGGGGGGAGTATGGGTGTAATATTCCTGCTGGGGGGAGTATGGGTGTAATATTCCTGCTGGGGGAAGTATGGGTGTAATAATCCTGCTGGGGGGAGTATTGGTGTAATATTCCTGCTGAGGGGAGTATTGGTGTAATATTCCTGCTGAGGGGAGTATGGGTGTAATATTCCTGCTGGGGGGAGTATGGGTGTAATATTCCTGCTGGGGGGAGTATGGGTGTAATATTCCTGCTGGGGGGAGTATGGGTGTAATATTCCTGCTGGGGGAAGTATGGGTGTAATATTGCTGCTGGAGGAGTATGGGTGTAATATTTCTGCTGGGGGGGGGTATTGGTGTAATATTCCTGCTGGGGGGAGTATGGGTGTAATATTCCTGCTGGGGGGAGTATTGGTGTAATATTCCTGCTGAGGGAAGTATGGGTGTAATATTCCTGCTGGGGGGAGTATGGGTGTAATATTCCTGCTGGGGGAGTATGGGTGTAATATTCCTGCTGGGGGGAGTATGGGTGTAATATTCCTGCTGGGGGAGTATGGGTGTAATATTCCTGCTGGGGGGGAGTATGGGTGTAATATTCCTGCTGGGGGGAGTATGGGTGTAATATTCCTGCTGGGGGGGGTATGGGTGTAATATTCTTGCTAGGGGGAGTATGGGTGTAATATTCTTGCTGGGGGGAGTATGGGTGCAATATTCCTGCTTGGGGGAGAATAGGTGTAGTATTCCTGCTGGGGGGAGTATGGGTGTAATATTCCTGTTGGGGGGAGTATTGATGTAATATTCCTGCTGAGGGGAGTATGGGTGTAATATTCCTGCTGGAGGGAGTATGGGTGTAATATTCTTGCTGGGGGGAGTATGGGTGTAATATTCCTGCTGGGGGGAGTATGGGTGTAATATTCCTGCTGGGGGGAGTATGGGTGTAACGTTCCTGCTGGGGGGAGTATGGGTGTAACGTTCCTGCTGGGGGGAGTATGGGTGTAACGTTCCTGCTGGGAGGAGTATGGGTGTAATTTTCCTGCTGGGGGGAGTATGGGTGTAATATTTCTGCTGGGGGGTATGGGTGTAATATTCCTGCTGGGGGGAATGGGTGTAATATTCCTGCTGGGGGGAGTATGGGTGTAATATTCCTGCTGGGAGTGGTATTGGTGTAATATTCCTGCTGGGGGAGTATAGGTGTAATATTCCTGCTGGGGGGATTATGGGTGTAATATTCCTGCTGGGGGAGTATGGGTGTAATATTTCTGCTGGGGGGGGGGGTATGGGTGTAATATTCTTGCTAGGGGGAGTATGGGTGTAATATTCTTGCTGGGGGGAGTATGGGTGCAATATTCCTGCTTGGGGGAGTATAGGTGTAGTATTCCTGCTGGGGGGAGTATGGGTGTAATATTCCTGCTGGGGGGAGTATTGGTGTAATATTCCTGCTGAGGGGAGTATGGGTGTAATATTCCTGCTGGGGGGAGTATGGGTGTAATATTCTTGCTGGGGGGAGTATGGGTGTAATCCTCCTGCTGAGGGGAGTATGGGTGTAATATTCCTGCTGGGGGGAGTATGGGTGTAACGTTCCTGCTGGGGGGAGTATGGGTGTAACGTTCCTGCTGGGAGGAGTATGGGTGTAATTTTCCTGCTGGGGGAGTATGGGTGTAATATTTCTGCTGGGGGGTATGGGTGTAATATTCCTGCTGGGGGGAGTATGGGTGTAATATTCTTGCTGGGGGGAGTATGGGTGTAATATTCCTGCTGGGGGGAGTATTGGTGTAATATTCCTGCTGGGGGGAGTATGGGTGTAACGTTCCTGCTGGGGGGAGTATGGGTGTAACGTTCCTGCTGGGAGGAGTATGGGTGTAATTTTCCTGCTGGGGGGAGTATGGGTGTAATTTTCCTGCTGGGGGGAGTATGGGTGTAATATTCCTGCTGGGGGGAGTATGGGTGTAATATTCCTGCTGGGGGGAGTATGGGTGTAATATTCCTGCTGGAGGGAGTATGGGTGTAATATTTCTTCCGGCGGGGAGTATGGGTGTAATATTTCTGCTGGGGGGAGTATGGGTGTAATTTTCCTGCTGGGGGGAGTATGGGTGTAATATTCCTGCTGGGGGGAGTATGGGTGTAATATTCCTGCTGGGGGGAGTATGGGTGTAATATTCCTGCTGGGGGAAGTATGGGTGTAATAATCCTGCTGGGGGGAGTATTGGTGTAATATTCCTGCTGAGGGGAGTATTGGTGTAATATTCCTGCTGAGGGGAGTATGGGTGTAATATTCCTGCTGGGGGGAGTATGGGTGTAATATTTCTGCTGGGGGGGGGAGTATGGGTGCAATATTCTTGCTAGGGGGAGTATGGGTGTAATATTCTTGCTGGGGGGAGTATGGGTGCAATATTCCTGCTTGGGGGAGTATAGGTGTAGTATTCCTGCTGGGGGGAGTATGGGTGTAATATTCCTGCTGGGGGGAGTATTGGTGTAATATTCCTGCTGGGGGGAGTATGGGTGTAATATTCCTGCTGGGGGGAGTATGGGTGTAATATTCTTGCTGGGGGGAGTATGGGTGTAATCCTCCTGCTGGGGGGAGTATTGGTGTAATATTCCTGCTGGGGGGAGTATGGGTGTAACGTTCCTGCTGGGGGGAGTATGGGTGTAACGTTCCTGCTGGGAGGAGTATGGGTGTAATTTTCCTGCTGGGGGGAGTATGGGTGTAATATTTCTGCTGGGGGGTATGGGTGTAATATTCCTGCTGGGGGGAGTATGGGTGTAATATTCTTGCTGGGGGGAGTATGGGTGTAATATTCCTGCTGGGGGGAGTATTGGTGTAATATTCCTGCTGGGGGGAGTATGGGTGTAACGTTCCTGCTGGGGGGAGTATGGGTGTAACGTTCCTGCTGGGAGGAGTATGGGTGTAATTTTCCTGCTGGGGGGAGTATGGGTGTAATTTTCCTGCTGGGGGGGAGTATGGGTGTAATATTCCTGCTGGGGGGAGTATGGGTGTAATATTCCTGCTGGGGGGAGTATGGGTGTAATATTCCTGCTGGAGGGAGTATGGGTGTAATATTTCTTCCGGCGGGGAGTATGGGTGTAATATTTCTGCTGGGGGGAGTATGGGTGTAATTTTCCTGCTGGGGGGAGTATGGGTGTAATATTCCTGCTGGGGGGAGTATGGGTGTAATATTCCTGCTGGGGGGAGTATGGGTGTAATATTCCTGCTGGAGGGAGTATGGGTGTAATATTTCTTCCGGCGGGGAGTATGGGTGTAATATTTCTGCTGGGGGGAGTATGGGTGTAATATTCCTGCTGGGGGGAGTATGGGTGTAATATTCCTGCTGGGGGGAGTATGGGTGTAATATTCTTGCTAGGGGGAGTATGGGTGTAATATTCTTGCTGGGGGAAGTATGGGTGTAATAATCCTGCTGGGGGAGTATTGGTGTAATATTCCTGCTGAGGGGAGTATGGGTGTAATATTCCTGCTGGGGGGGAGTATGGGTGTAATATTCCTGCTGGGGGGAGTATGGGTGTAATATTCCTGCTGGGGGGAGTATGGGTGTAATATTTCTGCTGGGAGGGGTGTAATATTCCTGCTGGGGGAGTATAGGTGTAATATTCCTGCTGGGGGGATTATGGGTGTAATATTCCTGCTGGGGGAGTATGGGTGTAATATTTCTGCTGGGGGGTGGGGTATTGGTGTAATATTCCTGCTGGGGGGAGTATGGGTGTAATATTCCTGCTGGCGGGAGTATTGGTGTAATATTCCTGCTGAGGGGAGTATGGGTGTAATATTCCTGCTGGGGGGAGTATGGGTGTAATATTTCTGCTGGGGGGAGTATGGGTGTAATATTCCTGCTGGGAGGGGTATTGGTGTATTATTCCTGCTGGGGGAGTATAGGTGTAATATTCCTGCTGGGGGGATTATGGGTGTAATATTCCTGCTGGGGGAGTATGGGCGTAGCGGAGTACATCAGTTATGTCTACTCAGAACTCCTCCAGAAGAAATCCAAACTTAACCTAAACTACAATCTATAAATATATATATATATATATTGTGACAGCAGGAAGGTAAAGTCACCTGGTTGCATCCAGGGGGGTAGATATATTTCGCCCAGATTCAGGCTTTACGCCGATTTATACAACTAGGTGGAGAGTTGTATAAGGCTAGTGGGCTCATGGATGACTCATACCTCTAGGGAGAGGGCTGGGCGTCGTGCAGACAGGGAGTTGATGAGATCAGCTGAACCTTGTCAGCTCATTTAGGCCTCTATAAGAAATCCCAGCTTCATTAGATGTTAGCTCATGCCTGGAAGCAGACCTGTGTGGACTGTCTAGGGAGAGTGAACCCCTGTGCGGTGAGAGAAAGCCTGTGTGGCTATATTTTGCTTGGACATTTAAAACCAGGGACTAGGACAGCACTAGGCTGATCCCAGTTGTTAGTTAGGAAACCTGTATGTTTAGTCAGAGGTCAAGTTGACCAGGATTTATTTTGTTTGTTTCTTTTGCTTTGCTGTGTTTTTGTCACTGTAAATAGAAAATAAACGGCACCTTTTTGATTTTGAAAACCACAACCTCCGTCTGCTGGGCCTGTTTTTGTGTGGGGAGCCCATCCCGGGGGTCACACACACCCGCTGCCGAGCTAACCCCCTCACAGTTGGTGGAGAATGCGGGCAGTTTTTTTTTAAGCCAGCATGGAGGAGATACTGAAACAGCTGGCTCTAGCAAATGCCAATCAACAGCAGACAAATGCAGGTTTGCAAAAGAGCCTTGCAGCTCAACAACAGAACTTCGCAGCCCAGCAGCAAGCTCATCAACAGAGCCTTGCAGCCCAGCAGCAAGCTCACCAACAGAGTCTGGAAGCTCAGCAACAAGCCCAGCAACGATCTGAGGCCCGCTTCATAGACCTATTACAGAAGCAAGAGCAGAGACTACAACAAATGGAAGCAGTAATGCAGCAACGTCCGCAGACCAGTGAGGAAAGCCGTCCCACTAATACCGCGTCCTTTGGGGTGAGTCGTTTATTGACAAAAATGACTGGAGAGGATGATCCAGAGGTATTTTTGACCACGTTTGAAAGGACTGCTGAAAGAGAAAAGTGGCCTGAGGAGCAGTGGGCTGGACTGGTGGCTCCTCTGTTAACGGGTGAATCGCAGAAAGCTTACTATGACCTAGAGCCTGACCAAGCAAAAGACTATGTGATGCTAAAAGCTGAAATATTGGCAAGGTTGGGTGTCACCCTGGCTGTCCGGGCTCAGCGTGTGCATAACTGGACTTTCCAGCTTGGAAAACCCCCCAGGTCTCAAATGTATGATCTCATTCACCTGAGCAGAAAGTGGCTACAGCCAGAGACTTTGTCCGCACCAAAGATTGTGGAACGTGTTGTAATGGATCGGTTTTTGAGAGCTCTTCCTACTGCCATCCAAAAGTGGGTAAGCCATGGAGACCCAGAGACGGCCGATGGTCTTGTGGATCGTGTGGAGAAATACTTGGCTACAGAGAACCTGACGGCCTCTTCCAGAGACACTCGGACTTTCCACCCTAAGACCAGACCATCCCCAGGGGCGGATAAGATGATTCCAAGGGGTAAGGGTGGAGAGAGTGAGAGGGTGGGAGCTCTACCCCAAGTTTGGCGAGAACAGCCTGGGAAATCAGCGGCTCAAGAGGCGGCAAGAAGGATCATTTGCTACCGCTGCCGGCAAGCGGGACATATTGCAGCAAATTGCCCGGTTTTGGAGGAACCCATGCAGTGTGACTTTCTGACGGGCAGACGTCAGTCGCTGTGTGCGACAGTCGCATGCACTGCCATTCGGGGAACTGAGAAACATTTATGCAAAATGTGTATTAATGGTAGAAATGTTGTGGTATTGCTGGATTCAGGTAGCCTTGTGACCCTGATAAAGGCTGAATTAGTTAAAACAGAGGTCTCTGGGAATAGCAAGGTAGCTGTTATTTGTGTGCATGGGGACACCCGAGAGTATCCAGTGACTACAGTGTGTTTCGAGACCCCCAAAGGTACCCTTTCTCATCCAGTGGGCTTAGTGTCTCAGTTACCGCATGACGCCATTGTGGGAAGGGATTTTCCGAAGTTCTGGGAACTGTGGGATGATCCTGAGCCCCCCACTGGTGCCCCTATGTACCAGGAATATGATAGCCAGAACTCCTCTGAGAGTGGTGAGGACTCTCCCGAATTTCCCTTGTCAGTATTGGCAGGGGAGACTCAAGAAACTGGAGAGGAGCCCACCTCCTCAGACGAAAACCTACCGTCTGTGGAGTTTTCTGATCTTGAGGTTCACAGGGAAAACTTTGCCACAGAACAGTTGAAAGACCCCGCCCTAATAAAGGCACGGGAAAACGTAGTGAAAATAGATGGCGAGTTAGTGAACCCAGATAATACCTGCACTTACCCATACTTCAGCGTAGAGAAGGACCTACTGTATCGGGTGGCAAAAAGGGCAGAAGAAACCGTTGAGCAGCTTGTGGTGCCCAAACCTTACAGGAAGTTGGTGTTGGAGTTGGCCCATGGGCACATTCTTGGAGGTCATCTGGGGACAGAGAAAACCCGAGAGAGGGTATTACAGAGATTCTATTGGCCTGGGGTGATGAAGGACATAGAAAATTATTGTTCCTCCTGCCCTGTGTGTCAGAGGTCGGCCCCGATGCCACACTTCCGTAGCCCGCTGGTCCCTCTACCCATCATTGAGGTCCCGTTTGAGAGAATCGCAATGGATTTGGTAGGTCCTATAATCAAGTCCGCTAGGGGGCACCAGTACATATTGGTTATAATGGACTATGCCACCCGTTATCCAGAAGCGATCCCTCTCAGAAATACCTCGGCCAAAACCATAGCCAAAGAGCTATCTCTTGTTTTTAGCCGGGTGGGTATTTGTAAAGAACTGCTTACGGACCAAGGTACACCCTTTATGTCCCGGGTTATGAAGGAGCTGTGTAAATTGTTCAAAGTGACGCAATTACGTACATCTGTGTATCACCCCCAAACCGATGGGCTGGTTGAAAGATTCAACAAAACCCTAAAACAAATGTTGAAGAAAGTGGTGGATAGGGATGGAAAGGATTGGGACTGTCTACTTCCTTATTTGATGTTTGCTATTAGGGAGGTGCCCCAATCCTCTACGGGATTCTCCCCCTTTGAGTTACTGTATGGGAGACACCCAAGAGGGCTGTTGGATATTGCCAAGGAAACTTGGGAAAGTGAGAGTTCTCCCCACAGGAGTGTGATTGAGCATGTCGCCCTGATGCAAGATCGAATTGCACAGGTAATGCCCATCGTGAAGGAACATTTGGCCCAAGCGCAGTTGGCACAGCAGAGAGTGTACAACCGTGGAGCCAAGACCCGTACCTTTTCCCCGGGGGATAGGATATTGGTACTTGTCCCTACGGTTGAAAGTAAATTCCTTGCCAAATGGCAAGGCCCCCACGAGATAATGGAAAAAGTGAGCGAAGTGAATTACAAGGTCAGACAACCAGGAAGGCGAAAGCCCGAACAGATCTATCACGTTAATCTGTTGAAAGCCTGGAGGGATAGAGAGTCCCTAGTCGCAGACACTTGGTCACCAGCTCAAACTGGTTGCGTGATTCCTGAGGTTGGAATCGCAGCCACCTTGTCACAACCCCAACAACAGGAGGTTAAGGAGTTTGTGCTTCGCAACAAGGAGGTATTCTCTGAGCTGCCGGGACAAACATCTGGGGTAGAGCATGACATTATTACCCCGCCCGGTGAAAGGGTGAAGTTAAAACCCTATCGGATCCCAGAGGCCCGACGGGAGGCAATACGGGAGGAAGTACAGAAAATGCTGAACTTAGGGGTGATAGAGGAGTCCCAAAGTGATTGGTCTAGTCCCATTGTGTTGGTGCCTAAACCGGATGGGAGCTGGCGATTTTGTAACGATTTTCGTCAGTTGAACAAAGTTACAAAATTTGACACCTACCCCATGCCACGTATAGATGAGTTGATCGACCGGCTGGGAACAGCCCGATACATGACGACTCTTGACCTCACAAAAGGGTATTGGAAAATCCCCCTGGCCAAGTCAGCCAAAGAGAAAACCGCATTTGTAACCCCAGACGGGGCGTTCCAATATAAAAGAATGCCGTTCGGGTTACAGAATGCGCCGGCCACATTCCAGCGGAAAATGGACCAGATGCTGAGGCCCCATCGGAAGTATGCTGCGGCTTACCTGGATGACGTAATTGTCCATAGCACAGATTGGGCCTCACATCTGCCAAAAGTGCAAGCAGTCCTGGACTCTGTTCGGGAAGCAGGGTTTACGGCTAACCCCAAGAAGTGTACCATTGGGCAGGAGGAGGCCAAATATCTTGGGTACACCATTGGGAGGGGAGTAATAAAACCCCAACTCAACAAAGTCGAGGCCATCCAGAGTTGGCCACGTCCCAACAGCAAGAAGCAGGTACGAGCCTTTCTGGGAATCGCTGGGTATTATCGGCGATTCATTCCCCACTTTGCTTCTAAGGCTGTGCCCCTAACCAACCTGACGAAGGGGAAAGGGTCGGTCATGATTAAATGGACCCCCGAGGCTGAGGCAGCATTCCAATTCTTGAAACAAGCCTTATGTAGCCAGCCAGTGTTGTACTCACCCGACTTCTCTAAAGACTTTGTCGTACAAAGTGATGCGTCAGATGTGGGGTTAGGAGCAGTATTGTCCCAGGTCTGGAACGGGGAAGAGCACCCAGTCATTTACCTCAGCAGGAAGTTGAAGTCCCATGAGGTAAATTACGCCACCGTTGAAAAGGAGTGTTTAGCGGTGAAGTGGGCTCTAGATTCCCTTCGGTACTACCTGCTAGGTAGGCACTTTGACATGGTTACGGATCACGCTCCGTTAAAGTGGATGGCTCAAAACAAGGAAACAAATAGAAGAGTGAATAGGTGGTTCCTGGCCCTCCAGGAATTCAACTTCACAGTAAAGCATCGCCCTGGCGTTCAAATGGGGAATGTGGATGCTTTGTCTCGAGTACATGAATGCCTGATTGCTGGTGTTCCAACCCCGAGGTTAAAACAAGAGGGGGGGGTATGTGACAGCAGGAAGGTAAAGTCACCTGGTTGCATCCAGGGGGGTAGATATATTTCGCCCAGATTCAGGCTTTACGCCGATTTATACAACTAGGTGGAGAGTTGTATAAGGCTAGTGGGCTCATGGATGACTCATACCTCTAGGGAGAGGGCTGGGCGTCGTGCAGACAGGGAGTTGATGAGATCAGCTGAACCTTGTCAGCTCATTTAGGCCTCTATAAGAAATCCCAGCTTCATTAGATGTTAGCTCATGCCTGGAAGCAGACCTGTGTGGACTGTCTAGGGAGAGTGAACCCCTGTGCGGTGAGAGAAAGCCTGTGTGGCTATATTTTGCTTGGACATTTAAAACCAGGGACTAGGACAGCACTAGGCTGATCCCAGTTGTTAGTTAGGAAACCTGTATGTTTAGTCAGAGGTCAAGTTGACCAGGATTTATTTTGTTTGTTTCTTTTGCTTTGCTGTGTTTTTGTCACTGTAAATAGAAAATAAACGGCACCTTTTTGATTTTGAAAACCACAACCTCCGTCTGCTGGGCCTGTTTTTGTGTGGGGAGCCCATCCCGGGGGTCACACACACCCGCTGCCGAGCTAACCCCCTCACAATATATATATATATATATATATATAAACACTCCAAAACACACCCAAAGAATAATACACACCTCCACAACATATACAAACTTATCCTAATCTACAATATATAACACTCCTATAATAAAACACGCCTCAAAAACATGACGGCCTCCAACCTCCACTCATAGCCGGTCCAACACACGCCTCGAAAACATACCGGCCTCCAACCTCCCCTCATAGCCGGTCCAACACACGCCTTAAAAACATACCGGCCTCCAACCTTCCCTCATAGCCAGTGCAACACACACCTCAAAAACATACCAGCCTCCAACCTCCCCTTATTGCTGGTCCAACACATGTCTCAAAAGCCTACCGGCATCCAAACTTCACAACCTAATCAATTACTTAATGTCGATCGACAATACATCGATCAAACATAATCACCTGCAAAAAAGATGGTGGTAAACAGCCTGCTAGGCCCGGGAGGGAACCGAACCAAGTCCTCCAAAAGCTGCCTCATATCCAAGAGTTGCCAAGAGTGTAAATGTAGACATTAAGGTTAATCACAAATATTACATTCTAAAGGGAAAGGTAGAACAAGGGGGAGGGGGAGTATGGAAGAGGGAGAGAGGGAGGAATTGGGGGGAGAGGAGGTTTTGGGTAAGGAAGGGGTGTGGGGGTTCCCCCCAACCCTCACCCCCTTCTTCCTCCAATGTTCCTTTCCCCCCCCTTTTCCTCCCTCTCTCCCTCTTCCATACTCCCCCTTGTTCTACCTTTCCCTTTAGAAAGTGATATTTTTGATTAACCTTGGTTTGGTTCCCCCAGGGCCTAGCAAGCTGTTTACCACCCACATCTCAGGCACTTTTTTTACAGGTGATTATGTTTGGGTGATGTATTCCTTAAAGCTTCTGCAGAAGCTGCAGAAAGCTAAATAGAGGGCTGATGGGAGGACCCTCCGGTTACTGGAGTGGCAGCCGCCACCAGTGTAGGGACCTGTGTTGGTACAGCCGTACCTGGTCCCTAGGAGGGTTCCTCAGACTTTTTGTTGAGTCTTCTTCTAGGAACAGCCAATTGTCTTGTTTGTACAACTAAATTGATAGTTGGTCATTCAGAAGCTCCAAAACAAAAATGGAAGGCTGATGGGAGGACCCTCCGGTTACTGGAGTGGCAGCCGTCACCAGTGTAGGGACATGTGTTGGTATAGCCATACCTGGTCCCTAGGAGGGTTCCTCAGATTTTTTGTTGAGTCTTCTTCTAGGAGCAGCCATTTGTCTGGTTTACAAAATTAGGTGTATTCCTGCGCTACTATGGAGAGGGCTAGCTAGTGATATAAAACTGCTGCAAGCACCAGGGGGGGTCAGATCATACCCACGGAAATTAAGTGTATAAAGAGGGGGGTGGTGCTGCGCTGTTTAGTGAAATAAATTAAGTGAAATTCTTCTAAAACTTTGTGTAAGATAATAAAACAAATGCAAATAAACAATTATTGCAAAACGCACATAAAATAGCAAGATCTTCCAAGATGTGAAAAACGCACAATAAATAATCTTCAAGTGGTGACCATAAAATACTATCTTCTAAAATAGTAAACAATGTGCAACAGGTCTAAACACTGTGTCAAGAAATCAAAATTGTGCAAATCGCAAAATAATGAACTGTGACAGTAAATCATAGACAATTAAATCAAAAATGTGAAATGCAAAGCATACGTGCAACCAGTGCAAAAAATGCATAAACGCATAAATCAATCCGAGGGGATGTTGCACTTTAAAAAATGCACGGTGCGACAGGTCTCTGAATATCCTCACGAGCTAGGATAACCAGGTGAATTGTAACATGCGTCTTTAAATTATAAATGTTGCAAAGCGATCGCACAAAAATTGCAGTATATGCGACTATATCAAGTGCAGGTAGAGTTCATTTGGTCAATCGTGAATGGTGAAAAAAGAAAGCAGTTCATTTATCCTGTGCAGGAAGTGCAGTGATGCATGGAACGCAGGGGGGCCAAGGGGGGGGGGTGGTGGTTGTGTGATGGGAATATTGTATTCCTCTTCCTGTGCTGGTGCACTCCGGTGGTGGTGAATTTTTGGTAAAGGTGGCCTCTTACCTGTAGGTAGAGAGGTAACAGCATGTAGCAAACAAGATGCTCTGTGTTCCTCTTGCCTGGTTCCTATAGGGGTCCGTGTGTTGTTTGGGATGGTTGTCTCCTAATAGCTGGATGCCGGGGTAATTGGGGTTTCCCTCTGGAGTATGCACTCATATGCCAGCCATTGTATAAGTAGAAATGAAGAGGGAAGATACTATATGGTGTAGTACGTTTTTAAAACATTTATTGTTCAACACGTTAAAAGCAGTGGTACTCACATTTGGCAGTAACACAATGTAAAAGACTACACGAGCTGCGAGCTCGTCTGCTGAGCGTCACTTCTAGTTCCTAGATTCGTCTCTACGCGTGGCATCACGGTCACGTGACTTCATCAGGAGATCTCCTGACGAAGTCACGTGACCGTGATGCCACGCGTAGAGACGAATCTAGGAACTAGAAGTGACGCTCAGCAGACGAGCTCGCAGCTCGTGGAGTCTTTTACATTGTGTTACTGCCAAATGTGAGTACCACTGCTTTTAACGTGTTGAACAATAAATGTTTTAAAAACGTACTACACCATATAGTATCTTCCCTCTTCATTTCTACTTATACAATGGCTGGCATATGAGTGCATACTCCAGAGGGAAACCCCAATTACCCCGGCATCCAGCTATTAGGAGACAACCATCCCAAACAACACACGGACCCCTATAGGAACCAGGCAAGAGGAACACAGAGCATCTTGTTTGCTACATGCTGTTACCTCTCTACCTACAGGTAAGAGGCCACCTTTACCAAAAAGTCACCACCACCGGAGTGCACCAGCACAGGAAGAGGAATACGATATTCCCATCACACAACCACCCCCCCCCCCTCCTGCGTTCCATGCATCACTGCACTTCTTGCACAGGATAAATGAACTGCTTTCTTTTTTCACCATTCACGATTGACCAAAGAACTCTACCTGCACTTGATATAGTCGCATATACTGCAATTTTTTGTGCGATCGCTTTGCAATTTTCTGTGCGATCGCCCTGCAACATTTATAATTTAAAGACACATGTTACAATTCACCTTGTTATCTTAGCTTGTGAGGATATTCAGAGACCTGTCGCACCGTGCATTTTTTAAAGTGCAACATCCCCTCGGATTGATTTATGCGTTTATGCATCTTTTGCACTGGTTGCACGTATGTTTTGCATTTCACATTTTTGATTTCATTGTCTATGATTTACTGTCACAGTTCATTATTTATTTTGCGATTTGCACAATTTTGATTTCTTGACACAGTGTTTAGACCTGTTGCACATTGTTTACTATTTTAGAAGATAGTATTTTATGGTCACCACTTGAAGATTATTTATTGTGCGTTTTTCACATCTTGGAAGATCTTGCTATTTTATGTGCGTTTTGCAATAATTGTTTATTTGCATTTGTTTTATTATCTTACACAAAGTTTTAGAAGAATTTCACTTCATTTGTCTGGTTTGTCCAACTAAATTGATAGTTGGTGATTCAGAAGCTGCTTATGAGAGTCTTTCAAGAGATTGATGATGTAGTGGATTATGGTCATGATGTCTTGAATTGAAGATCCTCTTCCTCCATATTCACTAGTAAATCATCCTCTAATCCCTCCTCCTCATCACCTAGTTTAAACTTTCTTCCAACATTTTGGCCATCTTTAATCCCAAGAAAGCTGCACCCTTCCCATTTTAGTGCAATCCATCACTACTATAAAGATGGTAACCGCCTGAAAAGTCAGCCCAGTTCGCCATGAACCCAAACCCTCCTCCCTGCACCAGTTCCTTAGCCACTTGTTAAGTACCATAAGCTCCTGCTGTCTCTCCATTGTGGCTTGAGGTACAGTCAGTATTTCTGAAAATATTGCCTTGGGGGACCTTTTCTTCAAAATAGCCCCTAAGTCCCTGAAATCATTCTGTAGAGCGTTCCATCTTTCTCTAACTTTGTCATTGATACCGATATATGCCATGACAGCTCGGTCCTCTCCAGTGCCATCCAACAATCTGTCCATACAATCTGCAATATTCCGAACCCGAGCGCCCGGTAAACAACATACTGTTTGGCGATAACGCTCTTTTGTGACAGATTTCCCTCTGTATCCTTCCAATAACTGAATTCCCTACCACTAGTATGTGCCTATCCTTTCTTGTAACCTTGCCCCCATCTTCGTCACATGCTGGTGGAATCTTGGTGTGAACGTCACTTGCTGATGGAGTCTCCGTGTGAACGTCACATGCTGGTGAATTCTTTACGTGAATGTCACATTCTGGAGGTGTCTCATTGTGAACGTCACATTCTGGAGTAGTCTCATTGTGAACGTCACATTCTGGAGTAGTCTCATTGTGAACGTCACATTCTGGAGTAGTCTCATTGTGAACGTCACATTCTGGAATAGTCTCATTGTGAACGTCACATTCTGGAGGTGACTCGTGAACGTCGCTGTCAGGCTAAGTACTTACCGAGGCCGAGATGCCGAGAGTGGTTCACCCTTGCACCCAAGCGCACTCCGCCCCCTGGAGGTGAGACAGGGAGAGGACAGCATGAGGGAGCACTGGCCACCAGCAGGTAGAGGTGTCTTGCTGAAGAATCTAGCAGGGCTGAGTCTGAAGAACAGGCCGGGAGTCAAACACCAAGGGTAGACAGGGTCAAACAGCAAACAGTAGCAAGGGCACAAGTCCGATTAGGAGTTTTAGCGGAAAGCACCAGACTAGTCAGGTTAAGCAAGAAGTCCAGGGTACAGGCAGAAGGTAGAGGGCTGGAGGCAGGCAGCAGATCCGGGTCACAGGCCGAGGGTCAAGCACAAGGAGAGAGGTAGAAGTCCGTTTAGCAAGCCAAGGGGTCAGGTTCAGGAGAAGCAGAAGCGTAGTCAAATCCGATCCGGGTCACAGCGGGAGAACTAACTTATTTCAGGCACAAGAAAAACACAGCAAAGCTGACAAACCAGCAACCAGATAGTGTTACTGCGTCTGTTTAAATAGGCCCGCCTGTAGTCCCATTGGCGAGCTATTGCGCACGCGCATTCGTCGTTGCACCGGTGCGCGCACCCGAGCACGCCGAAGCGCCGTCCCGCCGCGCACGCGCATGCGCCGATGCGCCGTTTTGCCGCGCATGCGCACTGAGCGCAGATTGGTGACAACAGACGGGGAATTTCCCTGACAGTGCCCCCCCCGAGGGGCGGACTCCGGACGCCCAGACTGGCCATTAGTTCCGGATGTTCTTGGTGGAAGGCTCGTATTAGGCGAGGAGCATGCAAGTTCCTGGATGGTTCCCAGGAGTTGTCTTCCGGGGGGTACCCTTTCCATTTAATTAAGTATTGTAACTGTCTGCCTTTTTTCCTACAGCCCAGGATAGATTCCATCTCAAATTCCTTTTCCCCATCTACTTCAACTGGTGGAGGAGGAGGTCCATCTCTTCCAGGAAAGGCGTTGGGAATGACGGGTTTTAATAAAGATGAGTGGAACACTGGGTGAATCCTATAGGAATCAGGTAACGCTAGTTCAAAAGCCACAGGGTTAACAGCTCGTTTGATCTTGAAGGGCCCGATGAATCTAGGACCAAGCTTTCGAGAGGGAATAGGCAATCTGAGGTTGGCGGCGGAAAGCCAAACTTTTTCCCCGACTCTGAACGCTGGGTTTTCCTTCCTCCCCCGGTCATAATTTTTTTTTGTAGGATCCTTGGGCATTCCGCATCATCTCCTGGAGTCTTTGGAAATTCGCCTGGACAGAGGCCACTCGGTCCTGGACCGCGGGAACAGGGCTCTCGGGGATGTTTGCAGGGAGGAAGGAGGGATGAAAACCGAAATTGGCCCAAAAGGGGGTTTGATTGGTAGCAGAATGTATTGAATTGTTATAGGCAAACTCTGCGTAAGGAAGTAGAGATGCCCAGTCATCCTGGGAAGCAGAGCAGAAACAACGGAGGTATTGCTCCAGGGTCTGATTGGTTCTTTCTGTCTGGCCATTGCTTTGGGGGTGGTACGCAGACGAGAGGCAGGTTTTGACTTCTAGTGACTTGCAGAGTTCCTTCCAGAATTTCGAAGTGAATTGGACACCTCTGTCGGAGGTGATACTCTTTGGTATTCCGTGAAGCCTGGTTATCTCCTTAAAAAAGATTTGAGCAGTATCCATGGCTGAAGGTGTCCCAATCATCGGTAAGAAGTGAGCCATTTTTGAGAGGCGGTCCACAACGACCAGAATCGTGGTAAACCCTCCGGAGGAAGGCAAGTCCACGATAAAGTCCATGGACACGTCTGCCCAAGGGCGCTCAGGAATGGGTAAGGGCTTGAGCAGGCCCCAACTCTTGGTGTTTGACCCCTTGTTACGCTGACACTGAGTGCAGGAAGCGACATAAGACTTACAATCTTGCCTCCAGCCTGGCCACCAGAAGGAGCGGGAGACAAGTTCCGACGATTTACGTGCTCCGAAGTGACCTGCCAGTTTAAGATCGTGGAAGGTCCTCAAGACCAGCGGTCTTGTTTCCAAAGGGACGAAAATCTTGTCCTGGGACCAGAATAGGCCGTCCCGCTTTTCCAGGGAGGTAGTGACCGGATCAGAGCAGAGCCCGGAAGCGATCTTAATAGAGGTGAGTAGATTGGCCCGGGGAATCAACAGAAAGTTCTGAGCTGACAGAATGGTGCCCGGTTGGGCCGACTGAGGGGTTTCCGGAAACATCCTGGATAGCGCATCCGCCTTCCCATTCTTGGAGCCGGGTCTATAGGAACTGTGAAAGTTGAACCGGGTGAAGAAAAGGGCCCAACGGGCCTGCCTGGGGCGTAGACGTTGAGCTGTTCTTAGGTACTCTAGATTTTTATGATCTGTGAAGATCATGATGGGGTGTACTGCCCCCTCCAGAAGGTATCGCCATTCCTCCAGTGCGAATTTTATGGCCAGTAATTCCCGGTCCCCTACATCATAGTTTCGCTCCGGGGGAGTCAACTTTTTAGAGGCAAAGGCTACTGGATACATTAGAGCCTTGGGGCCTCGTCTTTGAGAGAGGATGGCTCCGATGGGTGTCTCAGACGCGTCCACTTCCAGGGTGAACGGCAGTAGAGGATCCGGGTGCTGAAGTACTGGTGCTGAAGTGAAGACGTCCTTGAGGCGGGAGAAGGCCTCTTGAGCTTCTGGAGACCAGTGGAAACGGTTATTTTGCCGGGTAAGTTGGGTTATTGGGGCTACAATGGAGGAAAAGCCCACGATGAATCTTCTATAGAAGTTGGCGAAGCCTATAAACCGCTGTACCCCCTTCTTGTCGGTTGGGGCTGGCCAGTCCTGGATGGCCTTCACCTTCTGCGGGTCCATCGCGAACCCATCGATGGAAATGATAAAGCCGAGGAACTGTACGGTGGTCTTTTCGAACTCACAATTCTCAGCTTTGAGGTAGAGTTTGTGCTTCCGAAGGATGGTGAGGACCTTCATGACATGGGCCCAGTGGAGTTCGATGTTGGTGGAAAAGATGAGGATATCGTCCAGGTATACTACTAAGAAGTCGTCAAGGTGCTGTCTGAAAATATCGTTGACTAGGTGTTGGAAGGTGGCTGGAGCATTACAAAGTCCGAACGGCATGACCGAATACTCAAAGTGCCCGAAACGAGATCTGAAGGCGGTTTTCCACTCATCTCCGGCCCTGATTCTGATAAGATTGTAGGCCCCCCGTAGATCCAGTTTGGAAAAGACCCGAGCAGATCGGAAACGCTGAAATAGCTCCGGAATAAGGGGTAGTGGGTACCTGTTCTTAATGGTTATCTTGTTTAGGTCCCGGTAATCGATACAGGGTCTTAAGGACCCGTCTTTCTTTTCCACAAAGAAGATCCCTGCACCGGCTGGAGAGGAGGAAGGGCGAATAAACCTTTTCTGGAGGTTTTCATCAATATAAGCCTTGAGGGCTTTCAACTCGGTTTCGGACAACGGAAAGATACGTCCGAACGGAATTTTAGAGCCCGGCAAGAGATCGATAGGGCAATCATAGGGCCGATGAGGTGGTAGATGGTCGGCTTGCTGCTTATCGAACACGTCCCGGAATTCTAGATAGACTGAAGGAACATGCTGTAGGTTGTCTGGCTTGGCAATCATGGAAGCGCAGGCCGTAGAGGCAGAGGCAAGACAGTTCTGGGAACAATAGGAGGAGGTGAAGCTAACCTCTTTCTTCACCCAATTTATGAGGGGCTCGTGTGCCTGTAGCCAGGGAAGGCCCAGGATGATGGGGAACATCGGGGAAGGTATGAGGTCTAACCGGAGAAGTTCTTGGTGACCCGAGTCAGAGATGGCAAGGATAGGTTTGGTTTCCAGCGTGATCAGCCCTGAACGGGGCAAGGACCCATCCGCCAGGTGGATCTGAAGGCAGTGGTCCTTAGGTTGACTGGGGACATGGAATCTTGAGGCTAAAGCAGAGTCCAGGAAGCAGCTGCAGGCTCCGGAATCAATAATTGCTGGGAGGCGGATTGCCCCTTCCGGCAGCTGTAGAGACACAAAGAGAATGACATAAGACTGAGGGTTGTCAAAGAGTTGATAGTTTAAAGTGTCTTTAGAGATAGACTTACTAGGTCTTACGGGGCAGTTGAGGAGGAAGTGGCCGGCACCCCCGCAGTATAGGCACAGGTTGGCCTGGCGCCTTCGCTGTTTTTCCTCAGGAGTCAGGGGAGCCCGAACCAACCCGAGCTGCATGGGTTCTGGCTCAGGAAGAGGTGTGACTGCAGGCGCAGAGGTTGGTGGGTAGTGAGGTACAGTCCTGGATGGAGGCCAGTTTGGATGAGGAGATTGAAATCGCTCCGCTTGTCGTTCACGCAGACGCCTATCGAGTTGTATGGCGGATTGGATCAGGTTCTCCAAGGTAGTGGGGGTTTCGATCCTGGCCAGCTCGTCCTTGAGCGTCTCAGATAGTCCCTGGCGGTATTGGTATCTGAGGGCCGCCTCATTCCATTTGGTGTCGGCGGACCATTTCCTAAATTCCGACGTATAGTCTTCCACCGGTCTTCTCCCCTGAGTTAGGCTATGGAGGACGGACTCGGCCGTGGCTGATCGCTGGGGATCATCGTATAGTTGAGCCATATTTTCAAAAAATGTATCTACTGAGTCCAATATGGGGCTCTGTTGCTCCATCAGGCCATGGGCCCAGGCTTGAGGGTCATCCGTTAAGAGAGAGATGATAAACCCCACTTTTACTGCTTCCGAAGAGAAGGTCCTTGGTTGGAGGGCAAGGTAGAGGGGGCAGGCGTTTTTAAAGGCCCAGTATTTTTTGCGGACACCCGAAAAACGTTCCGGAATAGGGACCCTGGGTTCAGGGGTGGCCATCACTACTGTAGAACTCGTAGGTACTTGGGAGTTGGTGGCAGTGTTGGCAGAGGTGGCAGCTGAGGGGGCTGGTCCTAGGAGACCAGTGAGCTGTTGAAGACGGCCATCAATCTGAGTGTATCCCTCTTGGAGTCTTTGGACGGTGTCCGTTAAGGTGGAGACCTGCTGGCAGAGGGTGTCAAACGGGGAACGCACTCTGTCGGCCTCAGACATCTGGCTGGTTTGTACTGTCAGGCTAAGTACTTACCGAGGCCGAGATGCCGAGAGTGGTTCACCCTTGCACCCAAGCGCACTCCGCCCCCTGGAGGTGAGACAGGGAGAGGACAGCACGAGGGAGCACTGGCCACCAGCAGGTAGAGGTGTCTTGCTGAAGAATCTAGCAGGGCTGAGTCTGAAGAACAGGCCGGGAGTCAAACACCAAGGGTAGACAGGGTCAAACAGCAAACAGTAGCAAGGGCACAAGTCCGATTAGGAGTTTTAGCGGAAAGCACCAGACTAGTCAGGTTAAGCAAGAAGTCCAGGGTACAGGCAGAAGGTAGAGGGCTGGAGGCAGGCAGCAGATCCGGGTCACAGGCCGAGGGTCAAGCACAAGGAGAGAGGTAGAAGTCCGTTTAGCAAGCCAAGGGGTCAGGTTCAGGAGAAGCAGAAGCGTAGTCAAATGCGGTCCGGGTCACAGCGGGAGAACTTTAACTTATTTCAGGCACAAGAAAAACACAGCAAAGCTGACAAACCAGCAACCAGATAGTGTTACTGCGTCTGTTTAAATAGGCCCGCCTGTAGTCCCATTGGCGAGCTATTGCGCACGCGCATTCGTCGTTGCGCCGGTGCGCGCACCCGAGCACGCCGAAGCGCCGTCCCGCCGCGCACGCGCATGCGCCGATGCGCCGTTTCGCCGCGCATGCGCACTGAGCGCAGATTGGTGACAACAGACGGGGAATTTCCCTGACAGTCGCATTCTGGAGTTGACTCATTGTGAATGTCACATTCGGGAGGAGTCTCATTGTGAAAAATCACATTCTGCCAGAGTCTCAGTGGTAATGCCGCAATATGCTGGAGCCTTAGTGGGAAAGATACATTCTGCCCGAGTCTCAACAGAATCGTTGCATGCTGAAGGAGTCTCGATGTGAATGAATTATTTTCTTTCCTAACAGAGCTGCACCCTGCTCATTTAAGTGCAGTCCATCCTTGCTGTAGAGCAAGTAACCAATTGAAAAGTCAGTTCAGGTCACCATAAAGCCAAACCTCTCCTTCCTGCACCAGTTCTTCAGCCACTCGCTAAGCTCCCTAAGCTCCTGCTGCCTCCTTGGTGTGGCTCGAGGTACAGGCAGTAGTTCTGAAAATGCTGCCTTGGAGGTCCTTTTTTTCAATATAGCCCCTAAGTCCCTGAAATCATTTAGTAGGGCGCTCTATTTTCTTCTAATGTTGTCGTTGGTTCCAATATGTACCATGACAGCTGGGTCCTTCCCAGCCCCATCCAACAATCCATCCATCCGATCTGCAATGTCTCGAACTCGTGCGACCGGGAAACAATATACTGTTCGTCGATTGTGGTCATTCTGACAGATTTCCCTCTCTATCCCTCTAATAACAGAATCCCCTACCACCAGGATCTGCCTATCCTTTTCTGTAAGCTTGCCCTCGTCTTCATGGGAGGAGATATTCCCATGGCTGCCCTGGTATTTTGGTGGGTTCTTAACATGAACATCACATTGTGCTGGAGTCTCAACATGAATGTGACATTCAGGTTGTGTCTCCATGTAAACGTAACAAGCTAGTGAAGTCTCCGTGTGAACGTCACATGCTGGTGGAGCCTCCGTGTGAACGTCACATGCTGGTGGAGCCTCCGTGTTAACGTCACATGCTGATGGAGTCTCCGTGTGAACGTCACTGTCAGGGACGTAATGGGCTTGAACCTGGGACCTCTTCTGTGTCTGGCATTGACTCTTCCCACTGAGCTATCTGGGATGCTGGACAGTTCCCTGTCTGATCTGCTGGATAAACCATACTTATCCATTAGACTACTCTGCTTGGTGTCTTGATTGCTGTTGAACCCTGAACCCCTTGCTCCTCCCATGAACTTCCTATGAAAGACATTCCAGAGATGTTGCCCCTTGCGGTTTGATCTGCTTTTGTTCCCCGAGTTCCTGATTCTGTGCCTGTATCCTGTTCCTGTGTTTGAGCCGGCTTCCTGACCACGCTTCTGTTTCCAGTCCTGACCTTGGCTCGTTTGACCCTGCTCAGTTATCTGCCAGTCTGCCTGTTGCCAAAACCCAGCCTGGACTTTGACTACTCTCTGCCTCCCACTTATGATGTTTACCTTGATGTGTATGACCCGGCTTGTCTGACTCTGCATACCTGCACCAGCTGACCTGCATCCTCTGCTCTGCAAGCTGCACACGCTGACCTGCATTCTTTGCAATACAAGCCTGCACCTACAGTCCTGCATCCTTGCTCTGCAAACCTATTTTTTTATAAAAACATCTTTATTAGAGTCCAAAATTTTAAAAGAAATGGGGGGAACAATGAATGTTTTCCACATTTCATAAAAACAATTTGGTGCACATTAACGGACACTGTGGGTGGCCTGGGGGACGCTATTAATTTAATGTGTCCGCATTCATCATGGCTTCATGACATTGTTCCTTCATCACTTTGGAAGATATAGTTCCAGATTGGTCTGTTGCTACCCTCTACATTCTGTGGGAGGAGCATTTGAATGACATTTAAAGTAAACCTAACCGGTATATCTAATTGATTGAGGTCTTTATTTATCCTTGATATATTTCTTTCCTCTGTGCATATATATATATTTTACACACACATATATAAATATATATCCCCCTTTTATTTTGACATTTCTAGTATTTCCACCGGCCCCATTGTGCTCCTCCTGCCATCAATTGCAGCCGCTGGTGTTGGCACCTCTTCTTACATCAGTTTTGGACCCTTTAGTAGTGTGAATTAGCTTGATTACATTCTATATACATGGTGTGATTTATATTCAAGTTGTGTGCCCCTCTGTATAGTGCTCAGACCCTCAAGGATATTCATTGAACAGATTATTTATGTTGTTATATATTTTTGAAACACATTTACTTTGATAACAGAAATGTTTATTTACAGTCATGCATACTTACTAATAATTGTTTATGCAAATTGTTTTAATTATTGTTGGTATTTTTAATTTTGATTGTATTTATCTTTTTGTAGCTACATATTGCTTTATAAGCTACTCTTATTAGCAATATTTTCTTGCTGTTCCATTGACTTTTTGCTGGTCCATTTATCTCTATATGGGATGACCCAGCCTGCAGATGAATCACTAACCACTAGAACTGTCGTGGTTTATTATGTTATATTTGTTATGTTATTTTATTGTGTTTTGGTCCACCTTTTGGCCCCACCCAGAGGGTGTCACTGATTGCCCTTGTATGATCATACCACCACACCCCCCCCAAGTGGGAGGCGTCACCACGGTCCCTGGGAGATCCTCCCCTTGCTTGATTGGCAGTCCACATGCATGTATGCCTATTTAAAGGGTAGGTTTGAGGGCTATACACTGCTTGGCTGTGATGAAGAAGCTTTGCGCTTCAAAACACATTAGCCGGTAGTGTCTCCCATCACGTCCTTATGATCGGTCGGAGTGTGGTTTGGGTTCCACATGTACGCGGCATAAGAAAAAGAAGTGGGTGTCTGTAAATAACCAACATGAAAATATCTCAGATTTTCTAAAGTAACCAAACTGGGATTCACAAAAACATCAATACATACCCATACACTTTGAACTTTGCAAGCTCTCTCTGATGTCTCATAATCACAAAAAAGTATATGAAACAGACCATCCACATAGCCAGAAATTGTTCTACGGGGTCAAAAAAGAAAAATTATTCATCAGGAAAAGAGACTACCCTACCCCAATCCAGCAGCCCACGTGTATGGGTATAATTCCATTTCTGACCAGTCACTCATAGGTCACACTTCTTGTTATGCATGCTCTTGACATAAATAAGAATGGCGTACCACAAGCCACGTGGCAGGTCATTCCCTATATTTAGAGGAAAAGCCATGCCCAGGTCTGCCGCCCACACCCCATCCAACACGTCAGAGATGTGGGCATTACAGAGGGGCACTCCATCCTACTGATGCACTTCCAGGAAAACCCAGAAGTGATTTCATCTCGACCACGTCATGCCCACTGCCCGTATTGGAGCTGGAAGTGGCGCAAACAAAGGCAGCACCATCCTTCTGCCGACAGAGCCAGGCATGGGCGGGTACACAGAAATTAAAAAGCCAACCCCAACATAAGAATAACATACCAAAAACTAGACTTAGGGCATCATCAACCACCACAGCACAACATCTCCATGGATCTATAATATACAAGACGGAGGTTCAGCAGGCACCAGCTGTATTTCAACCTGGATGTAGCCTTCTGTATTTTGATCTGTATGTAGCATGGGACTGCTGGAAAACCTTAATCAATCAGTGACTTGCAGCCAATTGGTTACAGCGCTGATCAGTGTATTCTGACAGCAGAGAGTCCCCTCTGTCAGAATACAATGTCCCAGCGGAGGAAATTCCTTCATCACCTCACTTGTGTGGATGCAGGGATTGGCAGCTGGAAAAAAAAACGATGCCTTTATAGCCAGCTTTATTGCAGTGTTGTCTTTATATATTACAGAAAATGTTTGCAAGTAGAGGCACATTTGCTCCAAAATAGCTTGCTAGCAATAGAATTTAACATAGTATTAAATGCCCAAAGTTTTTTTAGTTGATGCGCACTCAAGCCTGAGGCCGCGTACACACGACCGGTTTTCTCAGCAAAAAACGACAAGAAAACTGCCGGGAGAGCTTTCTTGCCGAGAAAACCGGCTGTGTATACGCGGGTTTCAGTTTTCTCGTCAAGAAAACTGCCCAGATTCCCAGACGAGCCAAAAGAGGACATGCAGTCTTTTTTTTCGTTGAGAAACTCGTCGGCCTGTGTCTCGACGAGAAACCCGAGCGTGTGTACACTTACCTGTCGCCGTGGAAACCCGCGCATGCTCGAAATGACTTTGACGCGTGCGCGGTAGCTTCCTAGGCATAGGCATAGAGTGTAGCAAAATGGCGGCGACGGCATCGAATGTGACGAGCGCACGCTCGTCGTAGTCGATGACGTCACCGCGTGCGTGCCATTCAAAAGAACGGTGGTTCTTTTGAATCGTTTGTGTGTACACTCGGCCGGGACAAGTTTCTTGTCAAGATTCTCGTCAGGAAAAACAACGTTTTTTTCCTGACGAGAATCTCGGCCGTGTGTACGAGGCTTGACTGATCAACTCAGTTTGATTGAATCCAATTGAGATTGAGTCTAAATCGATTGGAAGAGAAGTTATGGCTATTTAGGTTGTTTGCAGGTGCAATTATTTTAATCAAATTAAACTCTATTTGTCCAGTGACTGTTATCACCGAAAGTGAAAAACATTCCCAAATTTTGGGTTGTCACCAGAACAGAATTAGAGGGGAAATCTTCCAGTGAGAACACTGGTAAGGGGGGTTGACAGGTTGTCCGTTACGTCCCCCATGTTTCCCTCTCTTGTTGGGCGACAGGCAGGGTCACATGAGAGGTTCCTCCTCGGGGTGGATTATTTGGACTATGCCAGGCATTGAACGGGGTCACTAACCCTTGCACGGCTTAATACTTTGCCCGATGGTGTGCTCACCAATGCCGGGGACCAGGCACGAGCTGCGGTCATGTGAAAAGTCAAACATCAAGGCGGTCGGTCTCCTAACGCCATGATGAACCACATGTGTGCAGTACCCATGACATAGATTACCTTCTTAAGCTTATTTGTTCTATGTCCTAAACACTTGCTCTGATGTATGTGTAACGCTACCTACCCCCTTAGGGGCCATTGGATTTTGGTATTTTCAGCAAGCACACTGTTGTCAGAAAACCAGTCCAAGGGCTTTGTTTTATTTTAGTTTATTAGGGGAATCAACTTGGATGGGGTTAGGGTGGTATTAGACATGTGCAAAAGGAAAAAAATGTGTTTTGTTATGTTTTAATTCGTTAATTCATTAATTTTGTTTAGTTGGATTAGTTAAATTAGTTTTCGGATTTAGTTTCGTTTTCGACTGAATTCGAAAAATCGGCGGCATTCAAAAATATTTCAACCGAATTCGAAAATATTTCTACCCGATTCGAAATTATTTCAACATGATTCGAAATTATTTCAATCGGATTTTTTGCAGATTACTATTTATTTCCATCAGATCTCCTGCATTATATTAACATCTATTTAATTTTTTTGCAAATCTCCTGCAGACTATTAGCATCTATTTCATTTTTTTTTATTTATTTGCAGATTACTATTTATTTCCATCCAATCTCCTGCAGACTATTAGCATTTATATAATTTTTAATTTTTTAAGGATACATGCAGGAGGCATCTATATTCTTATAGATCAGCACTATGGCAGTAGTTTAGAAAAGATGAGAGTGGGTTTACATCCACTTGAAAGTATAACTTCAGGTAAAAAAATAAAAATTCCTTCTGGATAGAGTACGTTTTTTTCTGCCTTACATTGGGGAGATTTTCCCTTCACTTCCTGTCCATCAGCAAAACAGGAAGTGAGAGGAAATCCCTCCAAAGCGATAGAGTCTTCAGTCATCACCAGAACTGGTGTCCCCATTGGAGGATTTCCCCTCTATCCTAGGGTGACCAGACATCCCCGGTTTCCGGGGACAGTCCCCGGATTGAGGACACTGTCCCCGGACCAAGTCTGTCCCCGGTTTTGTCCCCGGATTGAATTTGTACAGGTGCTGGTTCAATTTCAAAGACAGTCAGTGCAGAATTAAAAAATAAATAATCTGAATTACACCCCCCTGCTCCGCCGCTCCTACTACCTTAGGGGGGTCTATTTCTTTCCATTATCTGTGCCCCTTTCTGATGATCATGTGTTGGTCGGAGAGGAGGGAATATTTCTTCAATGCATGCCCATTCAGCTTCGCTCGCATGTTCTTCTGCCTTGGGTCAAGTCCCGGTCAGCCGCCTGCCTGTTTATCTCCTTGCCTACCTTGGTGGAGTGATCTTCCTCCGCTCCCCACCCAGTAGTAGCCGGGGCCCGAAGAGTAAGACTTGACAGGCTGTGAGGCTGTGAGGCGGGCGGCGATGGGCAGAGAGTCGCTGATTGCCGCCATTACTAGTAAAAAAAAAAATGTCCCCGGATTTCATTTTAAAAATCTGGTCACCTTACTCTATCCCTGTTCTGGAGTCACGCCCAAAATTTGGAGTTTATTTTACTATCAATGATAATGGGAAACAGGACAAAGAGAGAGGGGGGATCTCCCTAATATGGGGACAGACAGCGCTTCTAATGCCTCTCCACTCTATTCAATACTAATACAAACAGTTCACACTTTTAGTCTTTAGTTCCCCCAGAGCCCAGACTACACAGCCAGCTCTCCTCTCCCTTTCCATACATACTAGAAAACAACGCGCGTACGCCGGCTGCCGCCCCTCAGCCAATCACCGCTCTCCTTTCAGGCATCACACACCCTACGCACACAAAGGTTGTGCTATCATTGGCTGTATAACGCTCCTAGTCCGTCTATTGGAGCAACCAGAGGTAGTGGTCGTGGCTACCTGAAGAGGTTGTTTTTGCCTGTGTTGCGGAGTCTCCGCTTCCGGTCCAGCGAGACGTCCGTACCCGGGAGAGCGGAGGTGAGTGTGTGTCCTCCGGGCGGGTGGTGTGCGGCTTCTGTGACGGGACCGCTCCTTAGTGCGGGGTGTGTAGTGAAGTCCGGGCAGGCTGCGGCTTGTAGTCCCGGGGAGGAGGTCAGTCATGTGTCGGGACTTCCTGGCTCTCACCCGCTGCTGTGCCCTTCCCCCCCCTTATATCCGTGGCGGTGTGTCCATCCTTCACAGGGAGTTCCCTGCACCCCCCTCACTACACATGACGTCACATCACTATAGAGGGCATTCCGCCGGTGTCACCTCTCCATCCACTGACACCGTCCAATCAAGGCTTGCTGGAAACCCCCTCCCCAACGCATTCCATTCTTTACATGATTTAAAGCAGTCCTCCAGTTTCACACATAAAGTGACACTCTGGCTCCGTTCACAGGCAGCGCGCCCCTCGTTCCCAGGCAGCGCGCCCCTCGTTCCCAGGCAGCGCGCCCCTCGTTCCCAGGCAGCGCGCCCCTCGTTCCCAGGCAGCGCGCCCCTCGTTCCTGCATTGTTGGTGCATTTTTGCACCATTAAAGTGGTGCTAAAGGCACAACATTTTTTACCTTCCCTACATTAAAGTGAAGCTCCACTTAAAAGGGGAAGCTCTGCTTGTTTGCAAACCACTGGTCAGGCACACATTTAACCCTTTGATCACTATAGATGTTAACACCTTCCCAGACAGTGTCATTAGTAGAGTGACGGTGTATATTTTTAGCACTGATCGTTGTATTGGTGTCGCTGGTTCCCAAAAAAGTGTCAGGTGTCTGATTTGTCCACCGCAATGTCACAGTCCTGTTATAAGTCGCTGATCGCTGCCATTACTAGTAAAAAATATAACAAAAAATTCCATAAAAATATCCCATAGTTTGTAGGCGCTATAACTTTTGCGCAAACCAATCACTATACACGTATTGAATTTGAATTTTATTTTTTATTGGATAATCTTTTATCACAGAATGTTAATTTTATTAAATTTTTTTCTTAAATTAACTTTTTTTTGTTTTATAGCGTAAAAAAAAATCAAAAAAAAAAAAAAAACAGGTGATCAAATACCACCGAAAGAAAGCTCTATTTGTGGGGAAAAGATTATTTGTACTCAGAGTCTCTGCGTGAGACATGGGTAACGAACGTGGAGAATGACATGTGAACAAGACCTGGAGTGTGCCAAAGGTCACGTGGTCGGTATGCCTAAAAGGGGCCAAAAAAGAGGACACTAGAGTGAGTAGTAACAGATTTTATTGCCGTAACAAAACATCAATCAGTCAGATGCATCAACGCACGAGCCATCTCCACCTGAGGATCCGGTATGTATCTGCTGAAACAAGTTGAATTCCACCTCCCCAACTTCCTGATGACATGAGCAGGGATCCCCTGGCGTGAAGCCGCAGAGGCCGCCCCAATCCTAAATGAGTGCCCCGACAGACTAGCCGGGTTCAAACCCAGGTTGGACCACAACGTGCGGCAGTGTTTGGAGAACTGTGATGCTGTGAGGGGAGCCACCGGGAAAGGAAGCAAGGGACTGTCCCTGGGTTTGTCGCCGATCAGCGCCATGAGCTGATCCAACACCAACACCGGGCACCACGCACCGCCGGTCTTGAAAAACGAAACATCCGTGCCAGCCCCGAACTGCTGAGTCTTGCAGGCTGATAGGTGTAAAATGTAACGGTTCGGATGCCTGACCAGTTGTCCTCCCGGGAGGGTCCGGGAACCAGGCCCGGAACGGGAAAACTCACCTGGCCTGAGGAACCCAAAGAAAGCCAGGTAAATGGCAGCCTTGAGCACCATGCTGAGAAGCCTCCCAAAAGGCAGTGCATCCAGCAAACCAGACATACTCCGGAAAATATGCCCCGTGACCGGGAGTCTGCAGATGGTGGTCGGAGGACAACTCCTCCGGATGCCCCTCAAAACAGCCTTGATGGCATGGGCAGAGAAAATGGAAAGCCGATTTGGATCCTGCAAGGACAAATGGTGCTGAACCCCGGCAAGATATGTTTTGATGGTGCCATGAGACAACCTGAGTTTGGTATGACAGTAAGCAACAAAAGCCAACAAGTAACGGACATCAGGGCAGTTATCACACGGGTGCTGTGCCTGGAAAACCTGAAAGGACTTCCAAGCTGAGGTGTAAGCCTTCCTAGTGTTGACCGACAATGAAGCCCCGACTAAGGCTGCCGCCTCCAGCCAATGGGAGTTTAATCCAGCATCAGAAGGGAAGCCTGCGGGGACGGCGTGGCACATGCGTCGGCATTCGGGACCTGCTGGTAAAATGACGGAAAGTTAAGCCGGGACAGCGCATCAGCCGCCACATTGTCCACCCCACTGATGAACTTACACTGGATGTGAAAATGATATTGCAGGGATAACCAAATTAACCTACGAACGAAAGACATGATGACCAAGGACCGTGATCTGCCTTTGGTGATAATCTCCACGGCTGCTTGATTGTCCGTGGAGAAAACCACCGTCTGCCCTGACCACGAACTACCCCAAACCCAAGCTGCAGCCACTATGGGAAAAATTTCAAATAAGGCAGATGAATCCGTGAAACCTGGGATGGCCAACATGTCATCTGGCCAAGGCCCTGCCAACCAGTGGGTGCCAAAAATGGCCGCATAGCCCACAGTGGCTGCCGCGTCAGTTCCAACCTGAGGGGAGGAACTGGACTCCGCCGGAATGAACATGGTGACCCCATTCCAACACCGGAGGTACTCGTCCCACATGCGAAGGTCAGCCAACGCCGCAGCATCCAGCTTGACCCGTGAATCTGAATCCGGGGCTGCTGGCAACAATGCCAATAACCTGGAAATGAAGGATCTCCCCTGCGGAATGATCCGCATGGCGAAATTCAACATGCCCAAGAGAGACAACAATTCCACCCTGGTACAGACCTGCGAGACTGAAAAGGCATGGATACACTCCCTGATCCTGGTGAGTTTGTCTGCCGGAAGCTTGGCCAGCAAGGACTCGGTGTCCAGGACAATCCCCAAAAAGGTGAGTGCTGATGTCGGGCCCTCCAACTTCTTGGTTGCCAGAGGCACGTTGAGTGCTGAAAAAACCGCCAGCAACTTCTGCAAATCAGTGGGGATTTGCTGAGGACTCTCAATGAGGAGGAAGTCATCCAGATAATGAATGACCTCATGACAATGCTCTACATGGATGAGAATCCATTCAAGAGCTTGGGCAAAAACATCAAACAACCATGGACTACTCTTGGACCCGAAAGTGAGTCTGGTGGCAAAATAGCACAAACCTCTCCACTTTACCCCATGCCACTGCCAGAGTGACGGCATGATCGGGAGGAGTTTGAAAGCATCAGCTATGTCTGCCTTGGACAGCCAAGCCCCCCGTCCCACCTTGATGATCTGTTGGATGGCCTGGTCTACAGAAGCATATCTCAAGGAAAACTCCTCAGACGGGATTAACGAATTAAGACTAGGCACAGCGGAGCAATGAGGGGCGGACAAGTCGTAAATCAATCTTAATTTATTAGAAAACTTCCCCTTGACCAACCCCAGCGGATTGACCCTCCAACACTGAAATGGAGACATGGAAAAAGGACCAATAACAAACCCCTTGTCAAGTTCGGACTGGAGTAAGGTGTCCACCGCCCCCACATCCACTTCACAAGACCTAAGGTTGGGACTCTCGAATGTGACCAACGGCAAGGTGATGAACCCGGTGTGGAAGCCCCGTGTGAAACCTTCCACCAAAAAGGGGCATAGCTCAGTGGAAGGGTGAGAGGACAAGCAGTCCTGCAAAAACCCAATATTGACGCGGCTCAGTCAGCTGTGCTTGCCTTGCCTAAGCGAACAGGATGATTTAGGATGGGCCCTGAAACAGCCTGAGCAGATGTGCAACAACCGGCACTGACTATAATTACACACACCGTGGTTAAAATTGTTGCAAATAGGTGACCTCCCCAGGTACTGGATGGGCCGACCCAATTTGTCCACGGTAGCCGCCTGGGTAGGTGCTGGTAGTGAAGCGGGGAAGGCTCTGGAAGTGCCTGGCAGGACCGGAGGTTCCGCGTTGGGGCACCAGTAAGCCGTGTGTGACGATGACTGGCAGGTGGCGCAGACTGGTGACCTCAACCCCGCAAAATGACGGCAGAACAGCTCCGTATCTACGCTGCCCCAGGCTGCCACTACCTGATGCTGGGCCAACAAGGCAGCGGCTTTGGCGGAGAATGATCGGTGGTAATCATAAAACGCCGTACCCCCAAACTTGTGACCCAACTCCACCACCGCATAAAGATAGTGGTCCAGCTCCTCTCTCCTATGGGGACTCGCCGAGCAGATGATGTCTCTGAACAAGCTGAACGCCAACACGAACTCGGGGATAGAGAGCTTGCGGTTCAACCTGTGGTCCCTGGACTTGATGATGACAGAAACGTCCCCACAGGCATACGACTTATTGTCAGCCACATCGTGAGTGGCTATCAATAAGGATGCCAGGTTGACATCCTTCCCATCAAGGATGTCTTTCCGGATGTTCCCTGGAATGAAATGGGCTGGGGTGACGGAAGGGACACTGGTACTGGTACCTGACAATGAAGGCCCAGGAACCACAGGGACCTCTGGCCCTGCCGCGACCCCAGGGACAACCAGATCCACCACAGCAGGAACAGGATCAGCCTCCAGAACCTCCACTCTGGCCCTTAAATCTTGAAAAGAGCCTGCCAGAGAGCTGAGGGTGGAGTGGATCTGAGTTAGGGATGCGGCCATGGCACGCAGGGTGACCTGCTCTGTATCAGAACTCGCCGAGGAGGGGAACAAAAGTCTAAAAAGTTCTGCTTTGCGAGCTGAAGCCGAGTGAGAGATGCCCCTGAGCCGCAACTCCGCGATCAACCTCGGAACCGTCCAGGACCTCAAGGAAGGTGTGCCGCCCTGCACTGACCCCCTCGCTGAAGAAGGGGAAACGGAGGCGAAATCCTCAATGTCCGCTGCCTGAGACATGACCTAAAATAATCGAAACAAATGAAAACAGCCTGGCAGAACTCACCACAGACCAACCACGCCGACTCCCCAACACCCAACCTCCTCTTTAAACCTAACCAACCCTAACCTGGCCCAGAATGATCACCCCCCCCGACTAAGAGGGCCGAGTCACCTGCGGTCGCAGATAAATTAAAAACGCACACTCAGGCCCCCCAGAACCTGAAACGTGACAGGTCTAATGATTAAAAGAAATAACAGATACCACCAATTTAAAAACGAGAGATTGAGCCAACGGGTGAGGAGACTTGCCCCAAGTCAATTAAAAACGAACAACTCAACCCGCTAAGACCTAACGAAATAGGTAACCATAGTGGCGATTGCCCCTCAAGTGGAAACGAGAAAAGGATAGCCTGACGCCTAGAACCCGGACTTACCTGCACTGGGAATTTTCAACCCAACGAGAAACCTTGCGTCTGGCGCCTAGCAGCTCTGAAATAAAACGAACGAATTGGAACTGAAAGCGAATCAGAACCTCAGGACGAGGACCAAAGTCACAGATGAAGCCCAGCAAACAGAACCCCCCTACGAGACCTGAAAACGTGTCAGGCCATGCATGAACGTACCATGTAACGCATGGAAGAGAAACAACGTAAAACCCAAATGGTTGAGGAGGCTTGCCACTGACCAAGTCAATTAAAAACGAACATCTCAAAACCGTTGACACCCACAAACGTGGTGGGTGACCCCGCAGTGGAACTACGACCCTCCCCCCCCTCTCTGACCAGCCACCAAGACCCGACACAGAAATGCATGACACTTACTAAAACAACCTGAAAAGGAAAACACAGACTCTGATGCAAACGTAAAACTCGTTAACGTCCTAAAAGGGGAGAAAAAGAAACAACAGATGCATGCATCAAATGACTGTGGAGGAAAATGACAGGAACCGCACATGTGAGCTTCCCCCACCTGCCCCAAAGACAACCCTGCCACCCCAAGTCAAACGCAGGGAAATGTCACGTGACGCAGCCTAGTGCAGAAATTGCATCGTGTGTGGGCATGCCCACCGAAAATCCCACATGATGAGTGGCACTGTCAGATGTGCAAACGCCCCCCCCCCCTCCCTACAAAAGTGACATGTGCTGCAGCAACCAACCAACCTGCCAGAAGGCATGAAGCAGGAAGTACACCCCCCCTGCAACATGAGCTGCAGCAACACACCCCCCCCCTGCAAAACAAAGAAAAGCAGCCGCAAAACAACCCCCTCCTGACAATGACCTGATGCCGCACCATCACCCCCCTCCCCCCCCCCGGACGACATGCTGTGTAGCAAACAAAAACACACCCCCCCCCTCCTACCATCTATCTGATGCTGCCGCACACACCACCCCCCCTCCCCACCGATACCTGTACCGCCAACGAGGTGACACCGAGGGCCCACAACGATCTGCCGAGCGGAGATAAAGCGAGGAGACGACCCCTCCTGAAAACGGCCGAGCGGAGCGAGGAGGCGATTCCTATCGTTGTAAGCCGAGCTGAGCTGGTGAAAAGAAGCGCCGAGTCCTTGGAGCCTCGTGGAGCACGAAGCCGGCGCCTGAAGATGACGTCACACACAGCGTCGTCGCAGAAACAAGAAGGGTCCGGCCGTGGGAGTAAGGAGAAGGAGGGAGGGTTTAAATACCCCCCGACTCCTCCTACAAACTCAGGCCAGCCTACGGCCGGCCTTCCCATTTACGTTTTATTTGGGTACGGTGTCGCACAACCACGCAATTATCGGTTAAAGTAACGCAGTGTCGTATCGCAAAAAATGGCCTGGTCATGAAGGGGGTTAAAGGGTCACTAAGGCCCCTTTCACGTGGGCGGAGCCCGCCAGGAATCTGTCTGCTGATCCCCGCTGGGCAGGCGGATGGTTGGTCTGCTCCACTTATTCAGAGTGGACATAGACCGCTCTCCTTCTCTATGTGGCGGTCGGATGGAAACTGACCGCCTGTCCATTTACACCCAACTACCATCCGATCTGATCCACCAGGTGGATGGGGTACAAATCCCCCCCATCCCCCTGTTTTTGGTGGATCGGATGTCGGCAGGTGTCCACAGACACATGTTTGTTGACGACCGCTGCTTCATAGAGGACAATGGAGGGTCCAATCGGGTCCGCCTAAAAAAACCTGACAGACGGACCCGATCGGTCCATTGATGTGAATGAGCATTTAAAGTGTAAGTTCACCTTTACAGAAAATCTGTAAGGTGAACCTACACTAGACTGTTCCCAACGCAGCCGGTCCCGCTAACCTGGAGAGCGACAATCGTCCGTTCTGACATCTCGTATCGCTGCTTTACCAGTCAGGGGATTTGAAATCCTCACGGCTTTCTCTCCTCTTCGCCCGCGGTGACAGGACAGGCTACGCTGGTTCTGATTAGTTGGCGCTGCCCACGTGACGGCGTAAACTAATTAGAATGCTCCTAAACATACCTCCTGACGGGGTAGGTTTTGGAGATTAAGCCCCGACTGCCGTGGCGGCTATACAAGGTCTCGTAACGGGAGATCGCCAGGCTCCAGGTCAGTGGGACTGGGGGGATGAGGAGGTGGTCCTGTGTAAGTTCACCTTTACAGATTTTTTCTGTAAAGGTGAACTTACCCTTTTAAAGTGGAACTTTATCCATAACAACTTGATAAAAAAAAAATGTTCTTTAGCAAGGAACATACATTCCACATTCATAATTGTGCTACCAAAATTATGTGTGTGCTTTAAACTGCCTCCAGCATTGCTCCTGTTTCTTCTTGTTGTGGGCTGCCATTCTGCTGAAGTCCAGAGCCCCTGAGAAGCAGTAAATCATAAAGTAGAACTAAACCAATTGATTTCATGGTTTTAAAAAACAGTTACATTCCTGGAATTCTGGGATTGCTAACTGTCACGTTTGCTTTTGTTCTCAACCAAACTGTTCACACGTCTGCCCCTATAGCAAGTGCTTACTGGGGGGGGGGAGGAGGAGGCGCTGGCAGGGGACCTCAGAAGAGAAGGTTCAGGGTGGCTCTGTGCAAAACCACTGCACAGAGCAGGTAAAGTTCAAGAATTGTAAGCATGTACCTGGACATGCGTTTACTTTGTCATAAATCGGCACTATGTGATAAAGTTATAGACTGCACACGTGATTGATAAGAACTTTTATTTCAGCACATCTATATCATATTGTGTCAAATAATTTTTTTATGACAAATTTTTTTATGATGACAATTTGCATGTACTCCAGAATGTTATGAAGCGTGATCAGATGAATTGCAATTAATTGGAAAGTCCCTCTTTGCCATGAAAATGAATCCCATGAAAACATTTGCACTGCATTTGTGAAGTAGGATTTAGGGCGCCCAAGAAAGTCCAGCAAGCGCCAGGACCGTCTCCTACAGTTGTTTCAGCTGCGGGATCGGAGCACCACCAGTGCAGAGCTTGCTCGGGAATGGCAGCAGGGCAGGTGTGAGTGTATCGGCACACACAGTGAGGTGAAGACTTTTGGAGGATGACCTAGTATCAAGGGCAGAAAAGAAGCCACTTCTCTAAAGGAAGAACATCAGGGAAAGACTGACATTCTGCAAAAGATACAAGGATTGGACTGGAGAAGGACCTGGCTCCCTTTTGGGCCCAGGGTCCTGAAGAAACTTACATTTTTTTTTTTTTTTATTATTATTTTAAGAAATCTTCTATCAACTGCCGGATGGGTGACAGGCTGGATATTATAGATCCTTGTAGTCCCCCCAGTCCGGCCATCGAGTGTGAGCAGGCCTTAGCTACACGCTGGGTCGGCCACGACATAGCTCACCGGCCACCCCTGGTGCCATGGGGTATTTCTCCAGGGTTCACTTATGACTGGGCTGCTTGCTGTCTGTCACAGTGGACCGTGCCGACAGCTACTCTGTACTGCTCGGTAGCAGGTCCTCGCAGGGACGGGGTAAGTACAGTTCCTCCTGCCTCGGCAGGATGGAACAGCTGGGCATTCCTAGGGGGGGTCGTTGGGGGGGTTCTCCTGCCCTCCCCTTCCTTTCCCTCTGTCACCCTTCTTTTTTTCCCTCCTCCTCTTGCGGGGCTCGCTGCGACCGGGGTATACCTGTAGGGGGGACTCCAGGTCCCGGCTGGGGGCTGTGGGGCTGTCCAGGCCCGCTCTTTGTTGGGGGGGGGGGTAGTTTTTTTCTTGGAAGCCTCCGCTGGGCCTTCTTGTCCACCTCGCTGATGTTTGGACGCCATTTTGGTGGCGCCGGTGCCATTTTTCTGTTGCCTGCTATTTACATTGTAAATTTACATTGTTGGCCATTTTGCCGTGGCCGCGCTGTGACGCAGGTCTGCATTGCGGGCGGCCATTTTCTTGTAGTCCGCGCCCTTTTCTGAGGTGCCCGGCGGCTATTTTGGAGTGGGTTTCGTCTTCTAGTGCTGGATGGCTTAATGAACAGCGCGAACGGCGCAATTCACCTCGCAGAGTTCCTCAGACACACGCTGTGTGTGGATGGAGAGCGTGCAGCGGCGCTGAACTCTTGCTGGGTGGTGAGTTCCCTGGGTAAAACCCCCCCCCCCCCCCGGTCAGTGCAGCAAGGAGGGTGGACTTTTTTTTGTCAGGTTTCTGACTAAGTCCCTAAGGGCTGTCAGTGGGCAATATGGAGTCAGAAGCTGGCATTTTTCCCCCAAACATTCCAGAGGCAGCAACCGGTGCCCCTGCACCTGCGGTTCCCATGGACGCGTTGTCGGCAGTTCTGGAGTCCTTTGTTGCCAGGGTGGAAGCGGCGTAAGGGGGGTACTAAGTGCCCCGCCATCTCCTGGGGAATGTTCTGACTCGGGCCTGGCTGCGGCTCAGGACCCCGGTTCTGGTGTTTCAGAAGATGCGGACCAGGACCTTCCCAGTGAGGAGGACCCCTCGTCCGGGTCTGCTCAAGACAGGGCACTTGTGAGTGCGCTTATCAATGCTGTGAGGGACTTTCTCAAGCTGGAAGATACAGCTGGGGCTTCCACTGCAGGGTCTGTCCCTTTTTGGGTCGCACAAACCGACCCGCTCCTGTTAAGGTTTTTCCTCATGTTGATTTCTTTGACAAGTTCATAGATAAGGAATGGGAACGGGCGCAGAGGTCCTTTTGTGGTCTCTCAGCGCATGACGGTCCGTTACCCATTTGAAGAGAGCCTTTTGAAAAAATGGGCTTCTCCTCCGGTCGTTGATCCCTCCCCCCGGTCTCTCGGTTAAATAAAGTAACCACTATCCCGGTAGAGGGGACCCCTGCCTTTTAAGGACCCTACTGATAGGAGGTCCGAAGCGGTGAGCCGCTTCATGTTCACCATGCTGGGGTCAGCGTTGCGGCCTATATTGGCTGCAACCTTGGTGTCTCAGACACTCACTGAGTGGGCTAAAATATTGCACCAGACAGTGGAGGAGCATCAGCTTCCTCCAGAATGCATGTCACTGGCCGAACAGTTGATACAGGGACTTGTGATGCAACCCTGGATGCGGCCCCTTAAATCTCCAGGGCCTCCGCATCTGCGGTGGTGTTGCGCCGCCTGATATGGCTGAAATGCTGGTCAGCTGACCAAGCTTCCAAGAAAACTCTGGCAGATTTGCCTTTCAAAGGTGGGAGGCATTTTGGTGCCTCACTGGACGACATCATTAAGGATGTCACTGGAGGTAAAAAGCACACTTCTCCCTCAGTCCACGAAAGGCAAGGAGCCACGCCATAAGCCGGGGCCCTCCTTTCCCGCGCAAGAACAGTATTTTCGTCAGTCAGGACCTGCTGGCAGATCCTCCCAAACGGACAAAGGTCCAGCTGGGGGAGAGAAGCGCCCCTGGGTGCGCAAGCCTAACAAGCCAGCAAACAAGCCTCCTACCGCATGAAGTTTTGCCCTGCCCGACACCTGGGTGGGGGGACGGCTTTGCGGGTTTGCAGCTCGGTGGACCTTCCTGCTCTCCGACCAGTGGGTCTGCGAGGTGGTCACTTCGGGGTACAAGATCGAGTTTCTTTCTCGTCCACCAAACCGATTCTTTCCCTCAAATCTGCCTCTCCTTCCGGCTCGTCAGGCTGCCCTGCAGGGGGCAGTGCCAGACTTGGGGTGCGGGGGGTGATCATGCCCATACCACCGCAGGACAGGTTTCAGGGATTCTACTCAAATCTGTTTGCGGTCCCAAAGAAGGACGGAGTCCGTCCAATCTTGGACCTCAAGGCCCTTCATGCTTTTGTAAAGGTTTAAAAGTTCAGGATGGAATCGATTAGTTCGGTGGTCACTGCGCTCCATCCGGGAGACTTTCTGGCGTCCTTGGATATCAAGGACGCATACTTGCATGTCTCCATCTGTGTCAGGCGTCAGAGGTTCCTGCGCTTTGCGATCGGTGAAGACCACTATCAATTTGTGGCTCTTCCCTTTTGGCCTAGCGTCGGTACCAAGAGTTTTTACCAAGTTGCTCGTCCCGATTCTAGCTTTGCTGAGACAGCGCGGCATTGCTATCGTGGGCTACTTGGACGATCTTCTGAGAGCTGATTCAAGCTCAGAATTAGGAGGACGTGTCTATAGCCAGTCAGACCCTCCGGGAGTTTGGTTGGGTGCTGAACCTCCAGAAGTCGGTGTTAGTACTGACTAGGGCCGAAACAACTAATCGATTATGAAATTGATTACTATTCTCATAATCGATTAATCGGCCAGTAACATAATGGGGTTAAAAAAAAAAACTAGCCCTTTATAGTACAAAAAGAGCAAATCGCTACTGTAAATATTACTTTCACTGTCCCACAGTAAAAAATGAACCCCTTAGGGTACTTTCACACTGGGGCATCACGGGCGTTGGCGGTAAAGTGCCGCCATTTTTAGCGGCGCTTTACCGTAGTTTTTGCCGCGATTTTCGGCCGCTAGCGGTGCGGTTTTAACCCCCGCTAGTGGCCGAAAAAGGGTTCAAACCGCCCGCAAAGCGGCGCTATGCCGGCGGTACAGCTGCGCTGCCCACTGATTTCAATGGGCAGGGGCGATTTAGGGGCGGTGTATACACTGCTCCTACAACGCTGCAAAGATGTGGCTAGCAGGACTTTTTTTACCGTCCTGCTAGCGCACCGCTCCAGTGTGAAAACCCTTGGGCTTTCACACTGGAGAGAAAGGAGCTGCTCTTTCAGGGCGCTTTGCAGGTGCTGTTTTTAGCGCAATAGCACCTGCAAAGCGCCCCAGTGTGAAAGCAGCCTTACAGTAGCGATTTATTTGCTCTTTTTGTACCAATTTTAGTTCTTTTAACCCCGTTTTATGTCACTAAACATCTCAGGCCTGGGTCACACCTCTGTTTTTTGGTACTTTTTGCAGAAACACACTACAGTTCATTTACATGGTTTACTATGGGACACGTTCACATCTATGATTTTTTCATCTGCTGTGTATTTGGAAAGGGCAAGGACTTATTTTTTTTAATGCAAAACGGTGCTATTTTGTTTTTTTTGGTTCAATATACTTCAAGCTGCAGAAAAGCATGTAATTATGCGTTTTTGCGGCAATTTGTGTGTTATAACCTGCCCAACAACAAGTTGGCCAAAAAAAATGTAAGAATGGAAATCGCTGAATTTTTTTTTTTTTCTTTTTTTTTAAAGGTGATTAATCGAAACAATAATCGGCCAACTAATCGATTATGAAAATAATCGTTAGTTGCAGCCCTAGTACCGACCCAGCGCCTAGAGTACCTGGGGTTGATTCTGGACTCCTCGGAGGCAAGAGTCCTTTCTTCCTTTGGAAAAGTTGCAGACACTGCAGATTGTGGTGAAGTAGTTGACATCCCACAAATGGTTGTCGCTCCGTTTTTTGCATGTGAGTTCTGGGCCTAATGGTAACCTCTTTCGGGGCAGTACCGTTTGCCCAATTCCACACTCGGGTCTTGCAGAAGGAGATCCTATCCAAATGGAACAAATCTCCGTCGTCTCTGGATCGTCAGATTCAGATAGGTCATCTTGTCAGGGCCTCCCTGAGTTGGTGGCTGAGATCCCCGGCTCTTCGGTCCGGGAAGTTGTTCCTCCCCTTCCATTGGACTGTGATCACGATGGACGCCAGCCTGACAGATTGGGGGGGTTCAGGCGGCTCAGGGCCGCTGGACTCTGGACGAATCCCACCTGCCGATCAATGTCTTGGAACTCCGGGCGATCAGGCTGTGCCTCTCCACGTGGTCTCAGAGGCATCCAGTCAGGATCCAGTCAGACAACGCCACGGCAGTGGCATATGTCAACCATCAGGGAGAAACGAAAAGCTCGGCTGCAGCGTCGGAGGTCGCTCACATCCTTCGGTGAGCGGAAAGGAGCATGCCGGCTCTATCGGCAGTTTATATTCTGGGCGTAGAAAACTGGCAGGCGGACTATCTGAGTCGCCAGATGCTGGACCAAGGGGCATGGTCTAGGGTTGTCCCGACACCACTTTTTTAAGACCGAGTATAAGTACCGATACATTTTTTCAAGTACTCGCCGATACTTTTTTTTTTTTAATGTCATGTGACAGTGGCACATGTGTCAGTATTTTTTTCTTTACAATTTTTTTTTTTTTACAATGCTTTCTTGTGTGTGTGTGTGTGTGTGTGTGTGTGTGTGTGTGTTTTCTTTTATTTTTTACAATTCTTTTTTTTTTTTTTTTTTTTATTGCAATGTTTTTGTTATTTTTTAGCCCTGGTGGGGGGCTTTGGTGAGATATCAGGGGTCTTAACAGACCTCTGACATCTCGCCTTTAAGACAGAGAAGGGGACTAGGGACACAGATTCCCCAGTCCCTTTCTCAGCAGCCTCTGCTGCACTGAAAATGAATGGACAGGAGACAGAAGCTCCTCTCCATTCATAAACTGAAGCATCGTAAATACCAGTTACGATGTTTCAGTTATGTGAATGGACAGAGTCAGTGATCACTGACTCTGTTCATTCTGAAAAGAAGCCGGGTTTACCGGCTTCTACCTCCGCTCTCCATCCTGACAGATTGAGGACAGAGGGGGCAGAGGAGGACAGGGACACGGAGCGGCACAACGGAGGGGGGACACGGATTGGAGTGCGGACAGGGAGAGCAGCACAATGAAGGGGGGCACGGAGGAGGGACTGGAGGAGGATACAGTCAGCGGTGATCAGTGCGGCTTTGGGGGGAGTTGCAAGCACCGATCACCGCTGTAAAAGATTTCACTAAAGCAGCTGAAGGGGGGGGGGGGTTCCGGGGAGAAGCGGTCAGGCTTTATAGAAATCTTTACAGGGAGATCAGTGTTTGTAACTCCCCCGGCCGCACCGATCATCCCTTGCTGTACAAGTATCGGGTGAAGCATCGGAAGATCTGAAATGAGGGGAAGCTCTAATGATTTTTTTTTTCATCCAATCATGTGCAAGCTAAAATGCTGTTTTATTTTCCTGGCATGTCCCCCCTCAGATCTACAGCGACTGAACTTCCAAGTGCACTTTCAGTGAGCTTGTAGTGCAAAGTGGATTTGCCTTACGTAAATAAGCCCCATTGCATCTCTTTGCTTCTTTTATCAGCGATGTTCTTGGACTTGGCAGGCTGCCCAGATAGGAGAGACTCAAGTCGCTCCGACCGGGAGACTTCAGGCAACTTGCATTGACTTCTATTACAGAAATCATTTGCAAATATCGGCCTAATTTGCAGCAAAATCAAAAAATGCCAAAAATCGGTCGATATATCGGTCGACCTAGTTATCACTGCCAATATTGACTTTTCCTAAACTTATCCACTTGACCGCCGCACGCCGATGTACGTCGGCAGAATGGCACGGCTGGGCACATGGGCGTACAGGTACGTCCCCTTTAAGAGCCCAGCTGTCGGTCGCGAGCGTGCCGCCGGCGGCGCGCTTGTGACCCGGTCCTCTTCTCCGTGACCATCCCCGCTGGAACAGCGGACCCGATCGCCGCTGGTGTCCCGCGATCGGATCAGAGAGGAAGAACGGGGAGAGGTAAGTGTAAACAAACCTCTCCCCGTCCTTCCTAGCGAGCCTGTCACTGATCGTCTGTTCCCTGTCATAGGGAATGACGATAAGTGACGTTCACACGCTAAGCCACGCCCCCCCCACAGTAAGTAAAACACATCAGGGCAGACTTAACCCCTACAGCGCCCCCTCCTGGTTAACTCCTTCACTGCCAGTGTCATTTTCACAGTAACCAGTGCATTTTTGTAGCACTGATCACTGTGAAAATGACTGGTCCCAAAAAAGTGTCAAGTGTCCGATGTGTCCGCCATAATGTAGCAGTCACGAATGAAAAAAATCACTGATCGCCGCCATTACTAGTACAAAAAAATTATAAAAATGCCATAAAACTATCCCCTATTTTGTAAAAGCTATAACTTTTGCGCAAACCAATCAAACGCTTATTGCGCTTATTTTGGGTTTAAAAAAAAAAAAAATGTAGAAGAATACGTATCGGGCCTAAAACCTGAGGGAAAAAAAAATGTTTTATATTTTTTTTGGCGATATTTATTATAGCAAAAAGTAAAAAATATTGCTTTTTTTTTTTTAAATTGACGCTCTATTTTTGTTTATAGCGCAAAAAATAAAAACCGCAGAGGTGATCAAATACCACCAAAAGAAAGCTCTATTTGTGGGGAAAAAAAATGTAGAAGAATACGTATCGGGCCTAAAACCTGAGGGAAAAAAAAATGTTTTATATTTTTTTTGGCGATATTTATTATAGCAAAAAGTAAAAAATATTGCTTTTTTTTTTTTTTTTTTTTTTTTTTTTTTTAAAAATTGACGCTCTATTTTTGTTTATAGCGCAAAAAATAAAAACCGCAGAGGTGATCAAATACCACCAAAAGAAAGCTCTATTTGTGGGGAAAAAAAGAACAGCAATAAGCCTGGTCCTTATGCTGCATATTGGTCCGGGGCTTAAGTGGTTAATGTAACTGTCAATAAAAGCCTTGGACACTTATGAAATGCTTGTCATTATACTTCAGTATACCATAGTAACAATAAGATCTAAAAAAACAGAAGATGCAGACTTTGTGAAAATTATTTGTCATTCTAAAAACTTGGCCATTGTTGTATTCGGAAAACCGCCCGCTGTCAGAATACAATAGCATAGCGGGAGGGATTCCCCCATCAACATTGACTTTTTTTTTTTTCATATTTTACCACAAAACTGTGAATGTACCTGGATTGTACTCGCGTAAAGGTTTGACATTTTAGTTTTCTTTCAATGAGTTTTGCACAAAATAATTTTTATGTCTGTGAAATAATATATGTTGGTAATATAAATGTCAGGCACCCCATATCTCCTCTGTGAGGTATCAGGGGCTGTGCTGCTTCACTATATGGCATCTGAGTGCTGGACTCTGAGGGTGGTTTCTTTACTTGCTGCTTCTTTTACTTCAGTGTGTGTGTGTGTGTTATATATAATAATATGTACAGTGGAACCTCGGATTGCGGTTAACGAGCGTTTCGAAAATCCAAACACGGTTTGCGAGTGTCTAGCAAAGCGAGCAGGATTCAGGCCAAAGCGATGTGCAGTACCGCGTTTGACCTTAGGTGGGGGGGCGCCGGAGCCAATCGTAGTCGATCGGCTCCGTTCGGACAGACTCTGAAATACTACGTTCCCGAGGTCAGCCGAGCTGTCCTCAGACCTTTCTGGCTGTTTCCGAGGCTCTCCGGCGCCCCCCGTCTCTGGCCGCATGCGGTATTGCATGCCATTGAAGTCAATGCGGAACAAATTATTTTCGTTACCATTGACTTCAATGGGGAAACTCGCTTTGGCATGCAAGTACTTTGGATTACGAGCACTCTCCTGGAACTGATTTAGTGCCTTGCAAAATTATTCACCCCCCCCCCCCCCTGGTATTTTTCGTTTTTTGTTGCCTCACAAGCTGGAATTAACATGGATTGTTTGAGGATTTGCATCATTTAATTTACAGTACGTGCCCACATTTGAAGATGTGTGTTTTGTTTTTTTTTTGTTTTTTTTTCTTTTATTGCGAAGCAAACGACAAATAGGACAAAATAACAGAAAGTCAATGTGCATAACTATTCACCACCCTAAAGTCAATACACCTTTTGCGGCTATCACAGCTCCAAGCTGATTTGGATAAGTCTCTATGAGCTTGCCACATATTACCACTTGGATTTTTGCCCATTCCTCCTTGCAAAACTGCTCAAGCTCCTTAAAGTTGGATCGTTTGCGCTTGTGAACAGCAATCTTTAAGTCTGACCACACATTTTCTATTGGATTGAGGTCTGGGCTTTGACTAGGCCATTCCAACACATTTACATGTTTCCCCTAAACCACTCAAGTGTTACTTTAGCAGTGTGTTTGGGGTCATTGTCCTGCTGGAAGGTGAACCCCCGTCCTAGCCTCAAATCACACACAGAGTGGTACAGGTTTTGCTCAAGAATATCCCTGTATTTAGCACCATCCATCTTTCCCTCAACTCTGACCAGTTTCCCAGTCCCAACTGCTGAAAAACATCCCTACAGCATGATGCTGCCACCACCATGTTTCCCTGTGGGGATGGTGTTCTTTGGGTGATGTGTTGGGTTTGCGCCAAACATAGCGTTTTTTCTTTGATGGCCAAAAAATAAAATTTTACTCATCAGAGGACCTTCCTCCATACATTTTGGGAGTCTCCCACATGCCTTTTCGCAAACTCAAAACGTGCCATTTTGTTTTTTGCTGAAAGTAATGACTTTCTTCTGGCCATAAAGCCTAACTCTATGGAGCGTACGGCTTATTGTCGTCCTATGTGCAGATACTCCAGTCTCTGCTGTGGAACTCTGCAGCTCCTCCAGGGTTACCTTAGGTCTCTGTGCTGCCTCTCTGATTAATGCCCTCCCTGCCCGATTAGTGAGTTTTGGTGTGTGGCCGTCTCTTGGCAGGTTTGCTGTTGTGCCATTTTCTTTCCATTTTTGGATATTTTTTTATAACCTAACCCTGACTTGTACTTCTCAGCAACATTGTCCCTTATTTGTTTGGAGAGTTCCTTGGTCTTCATGGCAGTGTTTTGGTTAGTGGTGCCTCTTGCTTAGGTGTTGCAGCCTCTGGGGCCTTTCAAAAAGGTGTGTGTGTGTGTGTGTGTATGTAATGGCAGATCATGTGACACTTGCACTACACGTGCAGACACCGCAGATCCGAGGGGAACAGGCAAGGAAAGTAAAAAAACTGCATTTTAGCTTGCACATGATTGGATAATAAAATCAGCAGAGCTTCCCCTCATTTCAGATCTGCCCCTCAGATCCACAGCAACTGCACTTGTAAGTGCACTTGTAATGCAAAGTGGATTTGTCTTTCATAAATAACCCCCATCATTTCACTAATTATGTGACTTCTGAAGGTAATTGGTTGCACCAGAGCTTTTTATGGGCTTCATAACAAAGGGGGTGAATACATACGCACATGCCAATTATCATTTTTTGGTTTCTGAAAAATAGTTTTATGTATATATTTTTCTAATTTTACATCACCAACTTAGACTTCTGTGTTCTGATCCATCACATATAATTCAGACTAAAAAAACATTGAACTAAAGGCTGTAATGTAACAAAATAGGTAAAAGGCCAAGGGGGATGAATACTTTTGCAAGGCATTCTCTCTCTATATAATATATATATTCTCTCCTCATCCTCTGAAGTTTCCTTATAATTGGAGGAGAATACACTGTCTCCACCACATGTTCCGCAAATTACAGAACATCATGTCCAGATAAGAGGTGGGTACATGGCCCCCACTCGGCTCTATGCCCTTGGAGGACCGGAGCGACCTCTGATGTCACTTCTGGTTCTCAGGCATAAACGCAGGTTTTTTTTTTTAAAGGTAAATGAGAAATCTGGGGTCTTTTTTTGACCCCAGATCGCTCAATAAAGAGGATCTGCTATGCTTATTTCTATTACAATGGATGTTTACAGTCTTTGTAATAGGAATAAAAGTGCTAAAAAAAATAAAGGAACAGTGTAAAATAAAAAAAAATTAAAGTGCTCCGAACTTGTGCGCAGAGGCAAACGCATGCGTAAGTTGCGTCCGCATATATAATCGCTGTTCAAACCACACATGAGGTATCGTCGCGATCGTTGGAGCAAGAGCAATAATTCTAGCGCAAGACCTCTAACTCCAAACTGATAATCTGTGAAAAAAAAAAAATGTAACTTAGCCTATGGAGCTTTTTATGTGCCATAGTTTGTCGCCATTCCACAAGCGTGCACAATTTTAAAGCATGACATGTTTGGTATATATTTACTCGTCGTGTTTTGGTTTTTCTTTTTATTCATTAACCACTTCAGCCCCGGAAGGATTTGCCCCCTTAATGACCAAAATTGAATTATTATTTTTTTTCACACAAATAGAGCTTTCTTTTGGTGGTATTTGATCACATCCTGCGGTTTTATTTTTTTATAAATAAAACAAAGAGCGATCATTTTGAAAAAAACAACAATTTTACTTTTTGCTATAATACATATCCCCAAAAAATATATTAAAAAAAACAAATGTATTCATTGGTTTAGGCCGATATATATTCTTCTACATATTTTTGGTAAAAAAAATCACAATAGGCGTATATTGATTGGTTTGCTCAACCACTTGCTTACTGGGCACATATACCCCCTTCCTGCTCAGGTGAAATTTCAGCTTTCAGCACTGTCATGCTTTGAATGACAATTGCGCGGTTGTGCGACGTGGCTCCCAAACAAAATTTACCTTTTTTTTTTTTTTTCCCACAAATAGAGCTTTCTTTTGGTTGTATTTGATCATCTCTGCGGTTTTTTTATTTTTTGCGCTATAAACAAAAAAGACTGACAAGTTTTGAAAAAAAAAAACACTTAATTTTTTATTTTTTGGTATAATAAATATCCCAATTTAAAAAAAATATATATATAATTTCCTCAGTTTAGGCCTATGCGTATTCTTCTACATAGATCGGATCGGCACACCACGCGATCCGCGGAGCGCTCCGCAGCCTCGGCTATAGGAAAGGCCCCAGCTTCAGCCTAGCTCCGGAGCAGCGGTTATCTTGGTACACCCAGCGGCGGCTGTCTCAGGAAGTGACGTTTCGTCGCTGCCATCTTGCTCCACCCCACACAGTAATGATAGTGAGAAGTGGGCAAGCGGACATGTAACTGCTTTTTGAAACTGTTAAAATTGATGGGTTTACTTCCGCTTTAAAAGCAGCAGCAAACCTTACATGCTTGCTAATGTGACAGAACACCTCTGATTTTCACATTTAACATTTAGTTAAATGTGAAAATCAGAGGTGTTCTGTCACATTAGCAACCATGTAAGGTCAGCAGGTTTGCTGCTGCTTTTAAAATTTAACATGTAAACAGTCCGCCGGATTTACAAATACTGTATTTAAGCATATAAGCTCAGTTTTATGTTGAAAATAACTAACTGAAATCTAAAACTGTGTGTGTGTGTGTGTGTTTTCAGGACTGTGACACTTTTGACACTATTTTGGGACCATTCACATTTATACAGCGAACAGTGCTATAAATATGCCGTGATTACTGTATAAATGTGACTGGCAGGGAAGGGGTTAACACTAGAGGGCTATCAAGGGATTAAATGTGTTCCCTGGAAGTGATACTGACTGAGGGAGGTGACCGATCGGTGTCCCTACGTACAAGGGACACACCATCGGTCTCCTCTCCCTGACAGGACGTGGATCTCTGTGTTTACACACAGAGATCCACATCCCTGGCTCTGTAACTGCCGATCGCGGGTACCTGGCGGACATCACGGCCGCCAGGCACGCGCATCAGCACCCGCGTGAAACGGCGGGCACAGCTTTTCCCCGATGGGTAAACAGGAGACCAGGGACGCCCTCACAGCAATTGAGCGCTGCGCTGTAGACGTCTTTCGTCTTAACCTCTTGGCACCCGCGCTATAAAGTTATTACGTCTACAAACTATGGCATAGATTTAGGGTGTTTTTTTTTTTTTTTTTTTTTTGCGGGACTGCAATATTGCGGCGGACAAATCTGACCCCAAATGACACTTTTTTTGGAGACCAGTGACATTGAGCGGTGCATTTTTATAGCACTGATCAATGTATAAATGACACTGGCAGGGAAGGGGTTAACACTAGGGGGGCAATCAAGGGGTTCAATGTGTTCCGTAGATGTGTTTTAACTGTGTGGACTGATCACTGGGAACAGTAGATCCTGTCAGAATGGGGAATCACCTTGTTTACAAAGGCAGATCCGCTTTCTGCCTCTGTAATAGGCGATCGCAGGTTGCTGGCAGTAATAGTCCGCAGGCGCGCTGCAGTACAGCTACAGTGATTTGCGCAGGAGAGCCAACCTCTCCGGGGGCTGGTCAGCAAGCAGTTAAAGTGTATTTTATTTTATTTTTTCAAAAAATTGCGCTTGAATGATCGCTGTGCAAATACAGTGTGGCCTAAATTATTGTAACAACCACCATTTTATTCTCTAAGGTCTCTGCTAAAAAATATATATGTGTGGGGGTTCTAAGTAATTTTCTAGCACACAAAAAAAAGATTTTAACTTGTAATCAACAAATGTCAGAAAAAGTCTGGGTCAGCAAGTGGTTAAAATATTTGCAGTCCATGAAAGTGTCTGTCTTAAATTGATTCCTGTGGACCCCCTTGGATCCTAGGCCCCCAGGTCTCGACTTTCTTCAAGCTGAGGTCGCAGTTTTTGGTCTTTTTAGTATATGTTTGATGGGTTGTTGTGCAGCCTTTTTGTAAAATAAGCTTTTAATATAAAAAGAGTCAGTGCATTCAGAGAAATCTCTCATAATCAAAGCATTTGGTCTTTGTTAAATTAACATTATATGAGATGTTATGCAACACTGGCTGTCATCCTGGGATTGGGGGAATACGGTGGCTTATAATAAATGCATTAAACAGTTAATGTGATGGCACATGATTCATTGTGAGTGCTGGTGCTCCCCTGAGACTGATTGTATTGGAGAGTTGGAGTCTCCGAAGCAAGTTCAGCACTGATGCATAAGCATTAGGTTAATCAGGGTTATCTGTGTTCAGATTTTTACTAAAGCTAACAACATTTAATGACATGGTGACATTTTCTGTTCCTCCTCTGCTTCTTGTTTTCTCACTATTTGTCGTACAAAAGCTGGCATCTCTGCTACAGCAACCGGCCTAATTAGCACAGTTTAGTAATTTGGAACTGCTGTCAGAGACCATTATGTTAGTTGGAAACAGAGTGGATTAAACGAAATGCAGTGACCTCATCTCCTCCTTTTTACGAGGCAGTGCATTTCAGTACAAAAAACTATAGACCCGTCTTTTTCGTCCACTAACTGCAAACAGCCTGTTCCTGGAAAATGTTATTTTGCCAAGGTAGCGGAGTGAGAGCCTAGCTTCTGCTGTCCTGTGTGCAGCATGTTCGGTGCACGCTGCATATGTATGTTCAATACCGATGTTTTAAATGAGCACCTACAGTATATCATTTCCCCTTTAACAGAGAGACGATGTATATTACTAACACTCTTGCTGTGATGCTTGGTCCAATCATTATCTTTGGCTTCAGCTATTGGCTCAGAGCTATTGACTGCCTGACACCATCTGCAAAGCTGCAATCTCTACTCTTCAGATCCATTCAACACACGACTTGAGTCAGCGAACGGACTATCTCTGCTTTAAGCAGAATCCGATCTTGTTAACCTAATTTAGAATAAGTGATGCAGACAGCTCAATGTACTCTCTTTTCCGTTCTTGCACATTAGGTGGCCCAGCTGTGCTGCTCGTGAAAGAAACAAAATAGGAGACATGTTTGGAATATCTTTATTACATCAAGTGCTGGATCAAACTTGAAGCCAATATTTTTAATTCTGCAAATTAAAAAAAAAAAAAAAGGTTAAGAAAGAAAGGGGGGAAAAAAAGGTCACCTTTCTACCGGTACTTCCAATGCTGTGTTTTTAGCTCTGAGTAGAAACTACATTTTGGATTTATATTTTGCAGCGTGTCTTGTTCTACTTAGGCTGCTCAGCTGCATGAACTAAAATACTGATGGTAGATGCCAAAGGAAAGAACATGAAATGTCTTACTTTTTTCTTGATGCTTCCAGAATCTGTCAAGAACCGGTCTAAAAAGGGCCCGAAAAAAGCGAGTTCCAGTAGCAGCAGCAGCAGCAAGTTGCCCCCAGTTTGCTATGAAATAATTACATTAAAAACCAGAAAGAAGAAGAAGATGGCTGCTGAGATTTTTCCAAACAAGAAGCCAGCAAACAGCAATTCTAACTCCGTGCAGCAATATCACCAGCAAAATCTCACTAACAATAACACTATCCCTTCCCCGAACTGGCAAGGACTGTATGGGACCATCAGAGAAAGGTAAGATTGTAAAGTTTGTGTAATGTGTGTTTGGCTGACGTGCTGCTAGGAGCTGTGGTGTGACTAAACTGATTGTGTCTAGATCGTTTTTTATTTATTTTGTTCATTTATTTCTTTGGGAAAGAGTTCCTTTTGAAATAATTTTGCTTCTACAGAAATGCAGTTATGTTCAACAATGAGTTAATGGCAGATGTGCACTTTGTGGTTGGGGCATCTGGAGAAACACAACGCTTGCCCGGGCATAAGGTAAAATTTATTTGTGATTTTTTTTTTTTTTTTTTCTTTTTCGCCTTCATAAACTTATTTGTAGTGCCAAAAAGCAGTCTACATTGTATATGTAGTGTATATATTTAATAAGATACTGTTACCTCTAATTACCTCTATTAATCAGTGTTGGAGTTTTTCCTGGATTGACTGCAGTAAACTGTAATTTGGTTGCTAAGAGTTACTGCGTATGCACTGCTGCATTATAAACGTGAAATATAATTGTGTAACTTAAAGGCAGGATTTACTTTTTGTTCTTTTTATTGCAGTTCTTCCTTGTAATATTCCCAAAGCAAAAGTTGATGCTGCATGAAGAGAATAATACTAGCAAAGCTTATGTCACATGGCTGTATAACTTTCCTTTCGTGCTTCCCCCTTTGCCAGTATGTTCTAGCTGTCGGCAGTTCGGTATTCCATGCAATGTTTTATGGAGAGCTTGCTGAGGACAAAGATGAAATCCGTATACCAGATGTTGAACCTGCTGCTTTCCTTGCAATGCTGAAGTAAGCATTATCTCTGCATTATAATAATTTGTCTAGTTACATCAGTGCAAACTGCCAGCATTCATTGACGGAATACAGCCTGCGTGATTTTCAAGTAGACTTGCTGTTTATAGCAAGTTAATGCTGGTATAAGTCTGAATATGTTGTTGGGGTTCAGTAATAATTTACTAAAGGAGCATTTATTTAATAAAAAATATGTATACATTGTAAACATGTAATACATTTTGTAAAAGTAAGTCAGATTATATGAGAGTAGTTTGGTCTGGCATTTCTGTTCTGATGATTTTTAGCGGTTTTTCCAATGGAGATTTTTTTTAAAGTTTCAAATGAGAAGTAGAATCTGCAGCTTTGTAAATCAAATATTGATATGTGGCAGCCCTGCAATATGCTTTTTGATCACCACCTGTGGCTGTCAGATGGCATATAATTTATTGGTCTAGTGATAACCAATAGAGATGAGTGGACTGATTTCCAAATTTGGGAGTTATCTTATTCTGCATATTTCAGTGATTATTTCAATTCCTATTTGCAGAATCTGCCTACAAATCATTATTGCAAATGCATATCTACGGGGATTGCAGGAGTCATTATTTGACCAATTTGTCAAAAACTGGATATGCAGATAGCTTCCAGTGTGCTGGCCATCTTCTGTAATACTGTATTGCTGTACAGTCATAAACAGTGTTGGGAATGAGCGTCGTACATCTATTCCTAGAAGCTGTGATCTGGTTGTCGGACAGATAACCATTAATGATTAGGACTGTTCTTCCCCCTTTTTTTTTTTTTTTTCTGAGATTGCTCCACCATTAACTCTTTCTTTCTTTCTTTCTTTCTTTCTTTCTTTCTTTCTTTCTTTCTTTCTTTCTTTCTTTCTTTCTTTCTTTCTTTCTTTCTTTCTTTCTTTCTTTCTTTCTTTCTTTCTTTCTTTCTTTCTTTCTTTCTTTCTTTCTTTCTTTCTTTCTTTCTTTCTTTCTTTCTTTCTTTCTTTCTTTCCCCAATGTTAAGTATTTTGGTGAACAGATAAATATTTCTAGCTCAAGTATCAATGTAGAGCTGTTGGAAGCAGCTCAATATACAAACGTGAAAGTGCAATGAAATGGTGCATGAAACTAGATCCCTGAGCACAGAGCATGCAGAAGGAAAGCCAAGGCAGAGCTGCAGTTCAAAGGGTGAGCCTTGCAATACAAATCAGTTCTCACTTCAGTTGTGAAAGCGTGGCAGAAATCCTTGCATCGTTTCTCAAACTCATCGCTTTCTTCTAACACAATTGCGATGAAGCAGGAAAGCTGCAAAGCTTAAGGGTTTTGTTAGAAGGTCATTGCTGTACATCAAGGAGAGAACTTTGTCTTGGTTCTGCATGTTCTAGGTCGTGCAAAGAGCAGTGATGCCTGCAATAGAATATCCTGGAGCAAGCAATTAGATCTTCATTTTTTTATTTATTTTTGGTCAGAAGAGGGAAAGGTAAAATCAAATTAAACATGCAGAACAGTAGCCTAGGTTAGATGCATGCTATATGTGAAATAATTGACTTATGGTTGTGCCAAGTTCACCATCAACACATTCTGCAATATTCGACTTATAAAAAATAATTGATATAATTTTTTTTTATTGCTTGGCAAAAAATCATCCTGCTTCTTTGTTTGTTGTACTAACTAATAAGTGTTTTATTCTGTGTTGTGTCCCTCCATTAGGTACTTTTACCAGGTTAGAAAATTCTTATTTAAAAGGTTTTGTTTGCCCAAAATTAAAAACGTATTTTCTGATCAATGCGAGTTGGTCGATTCACCCACCAGCTTCTACCATCTCTCTAATCTACAATGTATTGTCCATGCTTACGGACTCCCCTCATCTTGGGAGTCTTGCTGTGTTCTTTGCAGTAAGAAGCAAATGGAGGGGGGGAGCAGAGGAACCAAACTCTTTACTCCGTCAGTGACGTTTTGGGTGGAGGCATCCCTGGGAGATTAATAGCCTCCACCCAAAACTGAAATTTGACTTTTCAGTCAACTATTTTTTTTTGTAAGGCTGTAACATTTATACAGGATTGTATAACACTCAATCAAATTTCACATTTTCAAGGTTCTTAGCAATAAAAAGGTGTTTTGTTTTGCTTGCTGTGTGAACAATGTTCTCTGTCATATGGTGTGTGTGTGTGTGTGTGTGTGTGTGTGTGTGTGTGTGTATGTGTGTATATATGTATATATGTATATATATATATATATATATATATATATATATATATATATATAAACATAATGTGAACAAAGTACATTCACATCAGTCCATGCCCTCAAGGAGCTCACAATCTAAGGTCCCCAACTCACATTCATACATACACATACTAGGGCCAATTTAGACAAGAGCCAATTAACCTACCAGCATGTCTTTGGTGTGTGGGATGAAACAGGAGTACCCAGAGGAAACCCACACAAGCAGAACAAGCAAACTCCAGGCAGGTAGTTATATGGTTTCAAACTGACGACCCTAGTGCTTCCAGGCAGAAGTGCTAACCGCTAAGCCACTGTGCTGCTCCAATTTAATGTTTTGGGATGATCAAGCTATTAGAGTCAAGTGCTGCAGATATATATATATATATATATATATATATATATATATATAGCGCACTCTGTAAATTGATGGTGCTATATAGGTACCTGTAGTAAATAAAACATATTTTTTTTATATATATGCAAGTGTAATGATGTGCATAAAGCTTAGAGAGAGATGTCAAGTATTCATGAATGCATTTTTTTTTTTTTTTACATGGATGTGTTTATTTTTTTTTACCTTATTTTTTTGTTTTGTTTTTCCCCCCATAGATACTTGTATTGCGATGAGATAGATTTGGCTGCTGACACCGTCCTGGCAACTCTGTATGCTGCTAAAAAATATATTGTCCCGCATCTAGCCAGAGCATGTGTTAACTTCCTAGAGACCAGTTTAAGTGCTAAGAATGCCTGTGTTCTCCTGTCTCAAAGCTGCTTGTTTGAAGAACCCGATCTGACCCAGAGGTGCTGGGAAGTGATTGATGCACAAGCAGAACTGGCTTTGAAAAGTGAAGGCTTTTGCGACATCGACTTCCAGACACTTGAAAGTATCCTTAAAAGAGAGACTTTAAATGCCAAAGAAATTTTTGTCTTTGAGGCAGCGCTCTGTTGGGCAGAAGTAGAATGTCAGCGCCAAGATCTACCTCCCACCATAGAGAACAAGAGGAAGGTTTTGGGCAAAGCTCTTTACTTAATTCGTATCCCAGCCATGGCACTGGATGACTTTGCCAATGGCGCTGCCCAGTCTGGAGTGTTGACTTTAAATGAGACTAATGATATCTTTCTCTGGTATACAGCTGCTAAGAAACCTGAACTAGAGTTTGTAAGCAATCCCAGGAAGGGGCTTGTCCCTCAGAGATGCCATCGCTTCCAGTCCTGTGCCTATCGCAGCAATCAGTGGCGGTACCGAGGTCGATGCGACAGCATCCAGTTTGCCGTTGATAAAAGAGTATTTATTGCAGGATTCGGCCTTTATGGCTCCAGCTGTGGCTCAGCCGAGTACAGCGCCAAGATTGAACTTAAGCGCCAGGGTGTGATCTTGGGGCAGAACCTAAGTAAATATTTTTCGGATGGATCCAGCAATACATTCCCTGTTTGGTTTGAATATCCAGTGCAGATTGAACCAGATACTTTCTACACAGCCAGTGTGGTCTTGGATGGCAACGAATTGAGTTACTTTGGACAGGAAGGAATGACTGAAGTGCAGTGTGGAAAAGTAACTGTACAGTTTCAGTGTTCCTCAGACAGCACAAACGGCACTGGGGTGCAAGGAGGACAGATACCCGAACTTATTTTCTATGCCTAACCGCATACTTTTCTAGGGTCTGAAGGACAGCGTGCAGTTGTCAGAGTATGGGAACATACGGAATGTGATTTACATATATATTGGTGAGAATGCTGTCTGCATCTAGGTTTCTAGTTTGGCATAGATTACTGCTGTATAGAAAGACTGTAAATGATGGCACTTTCTAAAATAGTTTATTAAAAAAAAATTCATTAACATAAATCCTGCCTAATACAAAAGAAAAGATATTTTGCTAAATACATCATAAATTAAGCCTGTAAGTAGAGTTTATATCAGATGTATCTTTTTATCTTAAATCCTATAAAGTTCCATTATATCTATATGATGATTTGTAAATATCAGTAATTCACAGCAACCACTCAGATTTCACTTTAAAGTGCACCTGTCGCATAAGTAAGCATAAGCTATTCAAATAGGAAGAGACACCAGCAGGTATCAGTGCAAACTTCCTAGGCTTGGCTACCGTGTCCCACAGCGCAGTGGAATTAAGTTGTTTGGGGGTGTGTTTAAGCACAGCATGTAAACCAGAGAGTCGGTTGATGAATTTTGGGATTTCGATGGTGGAGGATAGCGGAATATTAAAGTGATTGTAAACAATCACATTGTAAAACAACCCATTGAGTTTAAAATTTAAATAAAAGGCAAACATTTTGTGTAAAGATATACAAATAAAATGTATAAATATATATATTTTTTTCCCTTTTTTTTTTTTTTTTTTTTTTTTTTTTTTTAAGAGATCACATTCCCTCTGTTCTGTTCTCAGCTGCATATGAGCTGGGGGAGAGAAAGCAACAGCACACTGAGCTTCCCAGTGAACAGCTGTGCAGCGGCGGGGGGGATGGGGGTGTCAGGACAAGTGTGATCATTGAAGAACAGCTTGAGTTCCCAGCATAGCTAGAGAACTGACCATGCAGAGCTCTCCTGCCTAGTGTGTTCTGTTTTTAATAGGAAAGCAGAGGGACTGGCAGGAACATCAGGGATGTCACACAAAGGAAGCAATATAAAGAACAGGATACTTTTTCATACAAGTAAATGGTACAGCAGGCACATATCAGGAATTTGTAATGCTGGGGTAACAAACACATTAACGCTGAACTATAGGCAATTGGCTAACCACACATACCAACACAGGTTTTACCTCCCAAATCCTTTCCGGATGCATTCTAGATGCGTTTTTTTTTTTTTCTCTCAGTGCCTTTTTGGTGTTTTACTGCGTTCCAGTGCAGAAAAAAAATGCAGCATGTCATTTTTTTTTTTTTCTGGAACTGACTGCACCAATATAAACTATGCCATTGGAAACCATGAAACCTACTTTCCATGCGTTTTTGATGTCAGAAAAAAAATGCACTGGACTGCATGTGGTGTGAACTGGCCTTGAGAAGAAAATAACAAATGATGAAATTGGCATTACAAAAAAGGGGCAAGAGAAAACTCAAATATGCCAGTCACTTGGCCAGAAAACCATTCAATGGTGTAAAAAAAGCTCTATACAAACGCATCAATCGTAGGTTAGTACATTTTTATGCAAGTAAGACATTGCTTGGGAACAGGAAATGAAGGGGGGGGGGATAAAACAAAGATTACAGTCAATGGTATATAACATGGAATTCAAGATTCATCACCCAAACATGTATCGGCTTGCGCTAGCCAATTGCAGGCTTTATTGTATTTGGTAGGGCAACCTCCTATGTACATCCGGTTTTTGGTATTTTTTTTTTTCTGGTTTTGTTTTGTTTTTTATAAGGAAGGGTACGAGTTCACCTCCCATACCCAGGTCTCAAACTTTGGTTGTGTGCAATCACTTTTTGAGCAAGTGAAGAGTGTTTTGTGCAAAAATATGTTCAAAAATTTGTCCATGACCCTGTCTGGAAAAAGAATGAGCAAACAAGTTTTGGGATCCAGATATAGAGGAGAACCCGTATGGTCATGTAAAAAAAAAAAACTACCAACTGAGTCCAGAATGTCTGAACTATTGGACATGACCGTATAAGGTAAAAAAGTGTCTGTATGTTGCTAACAAAGAGAACATAGGGGGCTATAAGAGAATTAATAGCATGAGACACGAACTTGAGTCAGATAAGCCTTGTGAAATATACATGTGGGTCAAACGATCAGCCACTTCTGAGATTTACACAACTCTGCGGCACACCCCACTCTGAAAGAAGACCTCATTTTTTTTATTTTTATTTTTTTAATGCAGCGAACCTGAACCTACAGGACTTGTCCCACTCCCTGATATGAATGCACATTTTTATTTATTTTTTTGCCATTCCTACATACAGTGTTGGCATGTTCCTTGTAAGCACATGAGCGCTGCAGCAAAACTGATTAGCTATTTTTGCGGATTCTTCCCCCTCTGGTCTGAGTTCTACTGTACAGGGATTGCAAGAGGCTGAACAACAGGTCAGATGAGGGTACATAAAATTCTGGTGTTTGGAAAAAAATGTTATAGTAATGCATTCATTTTTTGTTTTGTTTTCTTTTTCTTTGCCCCCTTATCCTGCCTTTTTTATCTGAGCTTTGTGCTAGCTCAGCTATGCAAAACACATAGTGGCGGCAGCTTTCTTATCAATAAAGTGATGTGTGCACTTTAATGCAGTAGAGCCAGTGAAAGAGGAGTTTCTGGTTGCTATTTGTTACTGAACTTTGGGCATTGTTCCTCGTTTTGCAGAAGTAATCTTACTCGCTTACCTGAAAACATTAACAGCATTTACACCTTCCCATGCTGCAATGGAGTAGGAGATATTTTACCTCCTGTATATTATATTGTGACGTGCAACATCAACAGTGTTCCTTTTTAGAGCCATTTCAGACTAAATAGAGCCTAAAGAAAGTGACTGAAGTGTTTTCTGATGGGACTAGCGACAGGATGTCAGCTGTGTGCCTCAATCTCTCTCCCCAGAGTCGCAACACTGGGAAATATTTCCAGGTCTCATAAGCTTCGGATCGATTTGGAAATGTCTGTTAGCCTAGGTTTACACTGGGCTGCGGGAATGAAGCCGTGCAAGTTCAGCTGAACTCGCACAATTTCACACCCGCTGGCAGTCCCGATTTCAGACGCGATTACAGAGACATCTGTGCAGGTTTCTGCACGGATGTAAATCATGTGCCAAAATCGTACAGAAACTACTTTTTTAAATCGGTGCGGCGTCTCACCGATTAGAACGGTGTCATTGCCGGCAATTGCCGCCGATTTTGACATGGGATTTGACATGTCAAATCACACCAGTGTGAACCAGGGCTAAATGTTGTTCAGGTTTGTTGATCCTTCAAAACAGAAAATACCAAGCAGATAAAACGACGAACAACCCAAATTTTCTGACTGTGAACAAAACTTAGTGAAACATTTTTTACTTTGTATTTTCAATGTGCGTACTTCTCGCATACTGTTTTTGATTATTAACACCACGGTCGATCATGCTGTGTAAGTTGTTGGGATTTTAGTTTACATTTCCATCTATATCAGTGGTTCTCAACTCCTGTCCTCAGGACCCACTAACAGGCCAGATTTTAAGTATTACCTTGGTGAGATGCAGACTAGAATACTGCAATCCCTGAGCAGCAAATTATATCACCTGTTATCACCTGTGATGCATTTCAGTTATCTTGCAAACCTGGCCTGTTGGTGGGCCCTGAGGACTGGAGTTGAGAACCACTGATCTATATGCTGACAGTTCTGATTCAAAAAAATAAAAATTGTATGACTTGAAATTGAGACTGACAGGGAGAATAATCTGTTGTAAGTCATGGGTTTCATTTTATATATAACACTAACTAAATACAAAGGGGAAAGTTGGCTACACAAATACATACATATTAACCCTTTTCATGTGTAATTTCTCCAGTCGTGTTGCCATCAATCCGATCACTCCACTGAGTCCATGTGTACACCCAATGCATAGGCAGGCTTGGTCAGCTGAAGGATGTACAATAGCAAATCTGCACACGTGATTGCTTATCAGTTGCCTTTACAGTGGATCATGTGATCTCTCCAAAAAAAATCATTACTTGGAATTGTATCCCTCTGACAGGTTGGTTCATATATGGAAATTCTTTGGCAACATGTATTGAAGCATGTCAGGGGGAGAATAACAACATAAAAACACATTCCTGCACTTGCATGCATATACGCAAGTGCAATGTATGGACATTTAACTGTTTACAACCACTTTAAAGTAATAAAAAAGCCTAAACATGTTTTACTTTAATGCATTCCTTGCATTAGGGTAAAAAAAAATTATGTAAAAGTATCACCCCCTCCCTCCCTTTTTATACTTAACTGAACCCTCACTTGATCCAGCACTGTGCGCATCTGCAGAAACTCTCCTCTCACTGCCTGGTCTTGCATGCTTTTGCTATTGGCTCCCACTGCTGTTAGTCAAATCTAATGGTGGGAGGGGGGTTTAGGGCCGAGCCACACTATCTATGGACACAGGGATTGAGCCCAGAGGTGCCATGATGGGAAGCGGCTTCCTATGGTGGCACACCAAGAAGAGGAGGAGCAAGGAGCACTTGTGGGGGACCTGAGAAGAGGAATCAGAGGAGGACCGGTTTTAAGTGTCAAAGTCTTATGTAGGAGTTGGCAGACACTTCTAAAAGAGCAAAGAACTCTAGGCGTTGATGTATAACAATAGAAATTGCTCTGTTATGTACCAGCAATATTATTGTGGGCACACTGTCCATCTGGTTCCCTAGATTTGTGCACCCCTTTACTAACCTCCACTGTAAATTAATTTAGGACTATTTGAATTTGAGTAAACATAAAAATTGATTGTGTGCATTACAGATTCAAATGCTTTTCAGCTGTGAATTATATTTGCCTTTTTGAACTTGTTCTCACCTAGTAACAGTGAGTTCAGAATAAAATTGCATAAATGGATCCTTTTGTGTTAAGCTGCGGAAGAATAAAATGTGAGAACGCTAACAACCCATAACCTGCTATTATACTGATTTTGCTTTTTGTAAACTGCTTTATTTTTCCTTCAGTGTAAAGCAGAAGTTTGTTTAAAGATCTTTCAAATGCTTTTTGGTGTTTTTATAACTTTTTCCGGTATCATTGAATGGACCATCGGTCACTGCTAGACTTAAAGGGGAGCTTCCCCCCCCCCTAAAGTGCTAAATGTGATAGTGAAGGGGGGGTGCAAACAACAAGTGAAATTCCCCTTCCTTGGGTGAAGTTCCGCTTTTAAGCTGACCATAGAGTCAAACCTCGACCCGTTCAGCCGTGACCGGTTGAGATTCGAACCATGTATGGGGCAGGCTGATTGTACCCAAGTCGATCCATGGTGGGTACAACCAGCATTTCATATTTCTCTTTTCGTCCATGGACGGACACAGCCGCCTTAAGTCTTAACATTTGGGTTATGTTCCTGTTCATAGGAGAGGACTAGGCAGACATGTTCGATATTTCAATACAAGTTACTTTAACAGAGTTGAACAGCCCCGCCCAGGGGGCGGTTCCTCCAGACATCCTCCGCACTGCAGCATGCAGCCTCAGTTTTTTTCTGCCTAGCAGAGATGATGGACGTGGCTCCCTTTGGGCCCAGAGTCCTGAGGAAAATTTTTGTTTTATATTCATTTAATTTTATTTTACTGTTGAGATTCTTCTATCAACAGTCGGCTGGGCAACAGGTTGGATAATATAGATCCTCGTAGTCTTCCCAGTCCGACCATCAAGCGTGCTTTCCCTCGCTAAGGCATTGGGTCAGTTCACGACATACCCCATGGCTCTGGGGGTGGCCGGTGAGCTTCTGCTCCAGGGTCTACATCATATGACTGGGCTGCTTGCTGTCTCAATCAGTGGACCGGGCCGACAGCTACTCTGTACAGCTCGGTTGTAGGCCTGTCAGGAACGCACCAGCAGGTCCTCGTTAAGACGGGCAAGTACAGTTCCTCCTGCCTCGGCAGGTGGGAACAGCTGGGTGTTCCTAGAAATAGGGGGTTCTCCTGTCCTCCCTTTCCCTGCTCTGTCACCTTTTACTCCCTCTGTCCTAACGGGGCTGGCTGCGACCGGGGCGTACCTGTGGGGACTCCAGGTCCTGGTGGGGGTCTGGGGGTGTCAGGGCCCGTTTCTCTGTGGGGGGATACTCTGCTCCGGGGTAGCCATGCTGGGCCTTCTCGTCCACATTGCGGTGCTCGGGCGCCATTTTGGTGGTGCTGCCGCCATTTTCAGGGTGTGTTTTCTATTGCATTGATTTGCCCATTGGCGGCCATCTTGCTGTGGCCACGCTATGGCGCAGTTGTTGCGGGCGGCCATTTTCTTGTGGTCGCGCCCTTTCCTTCTCCCTGAGGCGTCCGACAGCTATCTTTTTGGAGGTTTGGCCTCTAGTGCTGGCTCCTGGATGGCGCAGCACGATTTTCCTCACACACTGCTTCTAGAGCAGCATGGATAATACAGTGATACACAGTCTTAGTGTATAGAGGCGGGCAGTGGCACTGAATGGTCTCATTCTGGGCGGGTGAGTCCCCTGGGTGACCCCCCCTCCCCCCCCGGTCGGTGCAGCATGGTGGGGGGACTTTATTCATTCTTTTTGTCTAGTCCCTGAGAGCTTTCTGTGTAACATGGAGTCCGTATCTGAGAGGCAACAGCAGAGTTCCTGCACCTGTGGTTTCCCACCATATCCTGGGAAATGCTCTGACTCTGACAGGACCACCGGTCTGAGGTGTCAGAGGTTGCCTTTTTACCTGCAGTTTGGTGCTTGCTTCGGCAGCACATATACTCAGATTGGAACGATGCAGAGAAGATTAAGCGCTCCTCGGCACAATAGTTTAAACATACACAATATGTTTATACACAACACTGGATACGTTCACAGTGTATGTATGTATTGCTCTCTGTGTCTGCGTGGCTTTCCTCCCACGCTCCAATGACTTGCGCGCCTTCAGCGCCGTACACAGTATAAACATACACAATGTTTATACACAACACTAAATTATTCACAGTATGGCTCCATGTACACAGAAGCTGATAAACTGCAGTTAATGGGCGTTTTGCCGTTTTTTTAAAAAGCCCATTAACTGCACTCTATGTTAGCCTATGTGTTCATGTACACATAACGTTTTTTAGCTTTAATGAGCAGTGGAGTTAATGGGCTTTTTTCTGAACGCAAGAAATTTGCGTTCAAAGTGCCGTTTTTCGGCAGAAAAAAACGAAAAACGCTCAAACGCTGGCCGCGGGCGTTTTTTATCGTTTTTTGGTCCATTGAAAAATTTTTTTTTTTTTTTTTAAAAGCTAAAAAAAGCTACACTGAAAAACGCTAATAAAAGCTAGTAAAAAAACGCTGATAAAAGCTAGCTTTTTCTGCTGCTTTAAAAAGGACCGTTTTTGAGCTTCTGTGTACATGGAGCCTATATGTATGTATTATTACTCTGTGTCTGAGTGGGTTTTCTCCGGGTACTCCGGTTTCCTCCCACGCTCCACTGGTATGCGCGCCTTCGGCGCTATGTACGGCATAAACATGTTCATTCACACATACTAAAATACCTACACGGTATGTGTATGCAGTCTGCGTGGGTTTCCTCCCACGCCCCAATGGTGTGCGCGCCTTCGGCGCTTTGCACAGCATAAACATGTTCAATATGTTTATTCACACATGCACATACCGTGTATGTATTTTAGTATGTACTATACTCTGTGTCTGCGTGGGTTTCCTCTGGGTACTCCGGTTTCCTCCCACGCTCCAATTGCGCGCTTTGGCGCAATACACAGTATAAACTGTGTTTTATACAATCAGCACTTATCAATGTAGTAGCTGCTGGAACATCCACTGAGGTGTCAGTCCTTCTTTTTTTTTTTTTTTTTTTTTGGGGGGGTCAAGTTGACCGACCCAATCTATATAGGTTTTTAAGGACTGGGGATTGCCGCACAGAAGTACGTTATTCCTTTTGTAGAGCATTTTAAAAAAAGATATGGGTTTTTCCCATGAAGTTGACCCACCTGGTATCAGGGTACCACTATCCCGATAGGGGGACACCTGCCTTTTAGGAGGTGATCAGGAGCAGTGGCTCGGATCGTGTTCGCCAAGCTGAGGTCAGCGTTGCGCCCGTTAGTGGCTGGGTCTCTGGTGTCTGACACTCACTGAATGGACATAACTTTTGTACCAGACAGTGGAGGAGCTTCAGCTTCCTCTAAAAGTTGTGACACTGGCCGACCAGCAGGTGCGCCACCTGAGGGGACTGATATACTGGTCTGCTGACCGAGTTTCTATGGAAGCTCTGACAGATTTGCCTTTCAAAGGCGAAGAGTAGGGGCGCCCCGTAAGTCGGGACCTTCCTTCCCCAATATACTGCAGTGTTTTTGAGGGCTATCATACCCAGACCACCGCAGGACTGGTTTTAGGGATTCTACTTGAATCTATTCATGGTCCCAGAAGAGGACGGAGGAATCCAATCTTAGGCCTCAAGGCCCTTAATGCCTTTGTGTAGCCTTCCGTTTTTTCCGGCCACGGAGTTTGCGAAGTGGTCTCTTTATACAAGATTGATGTTTTATTCTTGTTCACCGAATGGTTTCTTTGCCCTACCGTCTCATCTGACTGCCCTGATGGGGCAGTTGTAAACTTGTTGGGGATTCGGAAATTCAGGATGGAGTCGGTTCGCTCCATCCAGGGGACTTTCTGACGTCCCTGGACTTCAGGGACGCGTGCTGGGTCCCCATATGCGACTGGCACCAGAGGTTCCTGTGTTTAGCGGTCAAGGGGAACCACTATTAATTTATGACTCTCCCTTTTTGACCTAGTGGTAGCACCAAGAGTTTCACCAGGGTCAGCGCGGCATTGTCATCGTTGGTTCTTTGCATGGTCTTTTTTTATAACCTGTTTCCAGGTTAGAATTAGAGGAAGACGTGTCTATAGTCAGTCAGACTCTCCAAGACTTCGGGGGGGGGGGGGATGCTGTACCTCCAGTTGTCGGTACTAGTTCAGACTCTGCGCCTAGAATACCTGGGGCTGGCTCTGTGCTCATCAGAGGCGAGAGTTTTCTCCCTCCACAGAGGTTGTGGATGCTCCAGGCTGCAGTGAGTTGGATCTCATGATGGCCTCCTTCATGATGGCTCCTTCGGGGCAGTACCGTTTGCCCAGGTCCACATTTGGAGGGGAGATTCTGTCCTATTTGAACACATCCACATTGTCTCTGGATCATCAGATTCAGGTGAATCGCCTAGTCAGGGCCTCTCTGACTTGGTGGCTGACATTCCCGGCATTTCTGTCTGGGTAGTTTTTTCCTTCTTTTCTATTGAACTGTGATTTACGATCCAGCCTCACTGGCTGGGGGGGGGGGGGGTCCAGTCGGTCCAAGGTCACTGGACTCTGGAAGAATCCCGTCTGCCGGTCGATGTTCTGGAACCTCGGGCGATTAGGATACAAGGGCGCCCGATCAGGATCCAGTCGGACAATGCCAGCTGTGGCTTATGTCAACCATCTGGACATCCTGCGGTAGACGTGAAGAAGAGTGCCGGCTCTGTCGGCTGTCTACATTCAGGGTGTAGAACTCTAACTGGCAGACTATTTGAGTCGCCAGTTGCTGAACCAAGGGGAATGCTCATTCCATCCAGAGGGGTGTCTACTCCTTTTGCCGGAGGTGGATGTCGGTCGTGGACCTCCCTGGCTTCTCGACTCAATCACATGTCTAGATTCGTGGCCAGGTCCAGAGATCCCTGGGCAGACGCGTCAGACGTGTTGGTGGCCCCGTGGGGGTCAGTATCGGCTAATTTATGCCTATCTCCCCCCACTGATGTTGCTTCCTCGTCTGCTCTTCAATGTGCAGATCAAGGGGATCCCAGTGATCCTAATCGTTCTAGATTGGCCCTGGTGTCCTTGGTACGCTGACTTCGTACGCCTGGTGGCGAACACACTGACGGCTGCCAATGTGGGAGGACCTTCTGTCTCACGGTCCCATACTTCTTCATCCTACCTTACAGCCGCTGGCCTTATGGCATGGCTATTGACAGCCAGGTACTAAGGGACCGAGGTCTTTCGGATTCGGTCATCTCGACCAGGCTGAGGGCACAAAAATCTGCCTCCTGGAAGATCTACCATCGCACTTGGAAGGCCTACATCTCCTTGTGCGCAGAGATGGAGTGCCGTCCACAGACGTTTTCGGTTTCCGGTCCTGCTGTGTTTTGCAGCATGGAGTGGTTTAAAAGCTTGTTTTAAGCACCACTAAGGGTCAGTTTCAGCCTTGGCCGTTTTCTTTCAATGGCCTTTGGTTTCCCATTCCCTAGTTGGGTACCTTTTTTGTACAGGAGGTTTGACTGGGGCTTTCCCCAATTAGACCACCTCTCCCTCCTTGGGATTTGAACCTGGTGCTCTTGGTTCTTCGGGAACCTCCCCTTTGAGAACATCAGAGAGATTCTTCTCTTGACGTGATCTCAGAAGGTGGCCTTTCTGGTGGCCATTACTTCTGTCAGAAGGGTTTCTGAATTGGCGGCGGCCTTGCCTTGCAAGTCCCCATATTTGATCCTCCATAAGGATAAAGCGGTACTACGCCCGTGACCTTCGTTTCTTCCAAAGGTGGTTTCGGCTTTCCACCTGAAGGAGGACATTGTACTTCCATCCTTTGTGTCCTCGGTCATCGCATCCCGGAGAGTCTGCGCTTCACACTTTAGACAGGTACACCCGCAAGGCACTTACCATATCTGCTACGGCTTCGTTTTAGAAGTCTGGCTTGCTGTTTGTGTCGGTGTCTGGTCCACAAAAAGGCCTGGCGGTCTCGTCGGCCACCATTTTCTAGGTGCATCAGGTAGACCGTTGTGCGGGCCTATGCCCTTAAGAGGCGCGTGCCCTCCTTTCCGGTTACGGCGCTCCCAACCAGGGCAATTGGTGCTTCCTGGGCTTTCTGACATCAAGCGTCTCTCACAGGTGTGCAGGGCGGCGACTTGGTTGTCCGTGCACACTTTCTCCAAAATTTTTTGAGGATGATGTGAGTGCATCTTCGGATGCTTCCTTCGGCTGCAAGGTTTTACAGGCGACTGTTTAAGGTGGCAACTCCTCCGTTGAGGAGCTCTGCTTGCTTGGGGTGAAATTGTTTTTTGATTACTGTTCCTACCCCTCGTTTTTGACACTGCTTTGGGACATCCCAACTGTCAAGACTTAAGAAGGTTGTGTCCGTCCATGGACGAAAAGAGAAAATAGGATGTTTTGTACTCACCGTAAAATCCATGGACGGACACAGCACCCACCCCTCCTTTTTAGGTTTGTACTGCTTGTTACGAACTGAGGCTGCATGCTGCAGGGCGGAGGGTAATGTCTGGAGGGACTGCCCCCTGGGCGGGTCTGTTCAACTCTGTTTAAAGTAACGTGTATTGAAATATCTAACATGTCTACCTAGTCCTCTCCTATGAACAGGAGCAGCCAGGGAAGTGATGCCATTTGTCCTATTCGTGTAAACAATTCAGCTTGGTTAAAGACCCACCCCAATCTGTCGATTGGACGATGGAGAAACTGCACACGGATTGGGCCATCTTTGTGCTCTCTCCTTCTGTCGGCATGCTCCGTGTTGGTTAAAGCATTGTGCAGTAAAGCCGCCTCCCTTTTACAAGTAGTACTTTTATAAGGCCATTCCGATATTTATGGTAATATATGTGCTTCATCAGTTTTCAAAGGTATATTCTGTCAGTTATATGGACTAAATGGTGTCCAACCTAATCTAACTGGGTTTGAATATTACTATGCACGATAACTGATGAGCCTGCCATAATTCCTACCACAAGTGACCGATCAATAGCACTGTCTGACCTAACCCATGGATCGGGTTCCAGCCACTTAGCATTCTGTATGTTATATCATTTTTGGGTAACCATATGCAAAATATTTCAGTTCCGTTGTGCTTGTGTTTAATCACTGCACTCCAATAACATTTGTGCTGACAGACATTACATCCACTGTATTTCTGGACACTAATAAGCTATTTGTTTTAATTACTGGGAAATCTGGCTGTTTGTAAACGATAATGAAAAAATGATGCTCAAGAAAGATGGAGACGGGCTGCCTTTTCAGCCACCATTCACACTACTATAGCAGGTTGCATGTATGTGCGTTTTCACATAGGGCAGCCATTTATTCATTGTCCATGCATTCAGCAAAACGGCTCAGGTTTCCTTTTGAGCTTTGCATGTTTTAACAGTGCATTTGCTGCATGCTTTTTGCACATAGAACCATGTGTTTGGGGTGCCATTAGGATGAGTGGCGCCACAAGCGCGGCATTTTTTTTGTGTATTTTGTGAATGCACTTGCGTGCGTTCACACACTACACAATTGTGAATGCAAGCTCTGCCTACTCCGTTTGCACTCCCTGATTTGGTTACTTCTAGATAACATGTTCTTGTTCCTGTGCATCACTTTTCACAAATATCCCTGCTATGTTCACATCCAAAATCACAGGAATATATTTTTTACCTTTTTTGCACTTTATAGTTCAGTCAATATTTTGAAATGTATCACCAAGTTTAGTGGGCATAAATTCTATATATTTTTTTTCTTTATTCCTGTATTCAGTTCAATCCCTCTCCTTATTAATTACATGTTTAATCAATGCTTGTCTGCGTATTTGTAACAGGCTGATAGTAACCTTTACAAAACTAAACCTTTTGGTAGTTGTGCTAATGTCATCTTGTTTTAATGCCTGTTAAAGCAGTGAATTGTAATATTGATCTGGTATATAAAGTGTTAACCAGCGAAAACTGAGTGTTTTGTAGAAGGTAACTGCTTGTTTCCAACTAAATAGGAACTTCAAGCATTTTCTCTTTTTATTTAAATTTATTTCTTTTTAAAATAAAAGCGACTTTCTTTTTTTACTAATATTGTGGGTTTTTTTCAGTTTTACATCAGAAATGTCTCTTCACATTAGGTGCATGCATGCTAAATAATTTGTTAGTGTTACAGTACACTTCTGGGGGGTTTATGTTTAACCACTTGGGCACTTACCGTATTTTTCGCTCCATAAGACGCACTTTTTATCCCCCAAAAAACGGGGGGAAATGTGTGTGCGTCTTATGGAGCGAATACTAATCGGGAGAGCCGCTGATAGGGGGATCGTTTCGACGGCAGAACGATGCCCTATGCATCACTCTGCCCCAGCTAGATCCTGTTTCTCTAATGCTTTCAGCTGCTACTGGGAGAGAAACAAAAGGGTATTGTTCTGTATTTAACCCCCACAGGATCGGCATTGATATGTAAATCGCGTGGGCATTGTTATGTTAATGAGGTCGGCCGCCGCGATTCATATGCTAATTACGCCCGCACCTCTGCATGCCGCCCACCTAGAAGGTGTGAACAGCATACAGGTGAATATAGGGGGCATGTAGAGGGGATCAAAGAGGGGGGTTTGAGGTGCAGAGGCTGCAGAGTTGAATGGGAAGGAAGGGTTGGAGTGCAGATGTTAGAAGATGAGGAGTTTGGGGGACAGAGGTTAGCAGATGAGTTAGAGGGGCAGAGTTGTACTGAGAGGGAGATAAGAATGCAGAGATTAGTAGAGAGATGGGGGAGGGGGTTACTGTAAATACACCATTTACATTACTGGTCAGTGTAAATGTCTACAGTGCCTTGCGAAAGTATTCGGCCCCCTTGAACTTTTCATCCTTTTGCCACATTTCAGGCTTCAAACATAAAGATATAAAATGTTAATTTTTTGTGAAGAATCACCAACAAGTGGGACACAATTGTGAAGTGGAACGAAATCTATTGGATTTTTGAAACTTTTTTAACTAAGAAAAAAATGAAAAGTGGGGCGTGCAAAATTATTCGGCCCCCTTGCGTTAATACTTTGTAGAGCCACCTTTTGCTGCGATTACAGCTGCAAGTCGCTTGGGGTATGTCTCTATCAGTTTTGCACATCGAGAGACTGAAATTCTTGCCCATTCTTCCTTGCAAAACAGCTCGAGCTCAGTGAGGTTGGATGGAGAGCGTTTGTGAACAGCAGTTTTCAGCTCTTTCCACAGATTCTCGATTGGATTCAGGTCTGGACTTTGACTTGGCCATTCTAACACCTGGATACGTTTATTTGTGAACCATTCCTTTGTAGATTTTGCTGTATGTTTGGGATCATTGTCTTGTTGGAAGATAAATCTCCGTCCCAGTCTCAGGTCTTTTGCAGACTCCAACAGGTTTTCATTCAGAATGGTCCAGTATTTGGCTGCATCCATCTTCCCCTCAATTTTAACCATCTTCCTTGTCCCTGCTGAAGAAAAGCAGGCCCAAGCCATGATGCTGCCACCACCATGTTTGACAGTGGGGATGGTGTGTTGAGCGTGATGAGCTGTGTTGCTTTTACGCCAAACATATCGTTTTGCATTGTGGCCAAAAAGTTCGATTTTGGTTTCATCGGACCAGAGCACCTTCTTCCACATGTTTGGTGGGTCTCCCAGGTGGCTTGTGGCAAACTTAAGACAAGACTTTTTTATGGATATCTTTGAGAAATGGCTTTCTTCTTGCCAATCTTCCATAAAGGCCAGATTTGTGCAGTGTACGACTGATTGTTGTCCTGTGGACAGACTCTCCCACCTCAGCTGTAGTTCTCTGCAGTTCATCCAGAGTGATCATGGGCCTCTTGGCTGCATCTCTGATCAGTCTTCTCCTTGTCTGAGCTGAAAGTTTAGAGGGACAGCCAGGTCTTGGTAGATTTGCAGTGGTCTGATACTCCTTCCATTTCAAAATGATCGCTTGCACAGTGCTCCTTGGGATGTTTAAAGCTTGGGAAATCTTTTTGTATCCAAACCTGGCTTTAATCTTCTCCACAACAGTATTACGGACCTGCCTGGTGTGTTCCTTGGTCTTCATGATGCTCTCTGCGCTTTCAACAGAACCCTGAGACTATCACAGAGCAGGTGCATTTATACAGAGACTTGATTACACACAGGTGGATTCTATTTATCACCATCAGTCATTTAGGACAACATTGGATCATTAAGAGATCCTCGCTGAACTTCTGGAGTGAGTTTGCTGCACTGAAAGTAAAGGGGCCGAATAATTTTGCACGCACCACTTTTCAGTTTTTTATTTGCTAAAAAAGTTTCAAAAGTTCCAATAGATTTCGTTCCACTTCACAATTGTGTCCCCACTTGTTGGCGATTCTTCACAAAAAATTTAAATTTTATATCTTTATGTTTGAAGCCTGAAATGTGGCAAAAGGATGAAAAGTTCAAGGGGGCCGAATACTTTTGCAAGGCACTGTAAATATGCAAATACTCCTGTTGTATTGAGGTCATGTAAATGTCCCAGTTAAATTGGGGATCAGTGTAGTTGTTAGTTGTTATTGTAGAAATATTATTCTGTTATACTTTATTAAATATTTTAGTACACCATTTGGTTCAAGTTTTTTTTTTTTTATATTTTCCTCCTCTAAAATCTAGGTGCGTCTTATGGTCAGGTGCGTCTTATGGAGCGAAAACCCCCTCAATAACCAGACCAATTTTCAGCTTTCGGTGCTCTCACATTTTGAATGACAATTACTCAGTCATACAACCCTGTACCCGTATTAAATGTTTGTCTTTTTTTTTTTACACAAATAGAACTTTCTTTTAGTGGTATTTAATCACCGTTGGGTTTTTTATTTTTAGCACTAGAAGAGAAAAAAGACTGAATTCTGTAAAAAAATAAAATAAAAAAAAATGTTTTTTTTTCTTTGTTTCTGTTGAAAAATTACTAATTTGCTAAATTTTATTTCATAAATTTTGGCCAAAATTTATACTGCTACATATCTTTGGTAAAAATAAGTACACATTGGTGCATATTATTTGGTCTTTGTGAAAGTTAGAGTCCACAAGCTATGGTGCCAATATCTGAAAATTTATCAGATCTTATGTATTGGCGGCCTATCTCATTTCTTGAGACCCTAACATGCCAGAAAAGTACAAATACCCCCCAAATGACCCCTTTTTGGAAAGAAGACATTCCAATGTATTTAGAGGCATTGTGAGTTTTTTTTAAGTTGTCATTTTTTCCCACAATTCTTTGCAAAATCAAGATCTTTTTTTTTCTTTTTTTTTTTTTTTTACATTACATTGAACCCCAAAACATTATGTTTTTTTAGCAAAGACCTTGGAGAATACAATGGTGGTCATTGCAACTTTTTATCTTGCACGGTATTTGCGCAGCAATTGTTCCAACTCTTTTTTTTACGGGGAAAAAAGTTTTGTGCTCCAAAAAAAAACAGTAAAGTTATCCCAATATTTTTGCATAATGTGAAAGATGAAGTTACGCCAAGTAAATAGATACCCAACATGTCACCCTTCAAAATTGCACATGCTCATGGAATGGCGCCAAACTTAAAAATCCCCATAGGCGACGCTTTAAATATTTTTACTGGTTACATGTTTTGAATAACAGGAGGTCTAGGGCCAGATTATTGCTCTCGCTGTAACGTTCGCAGAGATACCTCACGTGTGGTTTAAACACCGTTTTCATATGTGGGCGGGACTTGCGTATGCGTTCGCTTCTGTATGCGAGCTCACGGGCGCTTGAAAAAAAAAAATATTTTATTGTTCATTTTCATTTATTTTAATTTTGATACGTTATTCCGCCCCAAAAAATTTTTTGATCACTTTTATGCCTATTACAAGGAATGTAAACATCCCTTGTAATATGAATATGACATGACAGGTCCTCTTTACAGTGAGATATGGGGTCAATAAGACCCCACATCTCACCTCCTAAGCTGGGAAGCCTGAAATAAAAAAAAAACAATCCTGGCTTCGATTGTAGCAGCAAGTCGGTAGAAGCACCGGAGGGAGCACGTCCCCTCTCGCAAGAACGATCAAGCAGCAGAACAGCCGCTATGATTGTTCTTATGGTGTAGGGAATCGCCGGCTGAAAAAGCTGATGTCTGAATGATGCCTGTAGCTGCACCCATCATTCAGATATCCCCGCACAAATTCAAATACGTCATATGACGGCCGGCGGGCGGGAAGTGGTTATTGGAGGGTATTGCACAGTATGCCAAGGTATTGCATAGTATGGGCAGGGTATTGCAGAGTATTTCATGGTAAGGGCAGGGTATTGCAGAGTATTTCACAGTATGCGCAGGGTATTGCACAGTATGGGCAAGGATGGCTGAGCATGGGTGGATGGATGGCTGAATCTGTGACTGCAATTGTCACAGATCCAGCCCACAGTGCTGCTGCCATCTGCTCTCTCCCCCTCCTCTCACACTGTACCGATCGGTACAGAGAGGGGAGAGAGGAACCGGCGTCATCACATGACGCCGGTCTGTTTTACAAGTGATCGCTCCGTCATTTGACGGAGCGATCATGTGGTAAACGCCCGATTATCATCGGCGATTTACCGTGATGGGCCGGGTCCTATGGACCCAGCGGTCACGGAGACTCCCATGTGCGTGCCATTCTGGGAGGACGTTTTATAACGTCCTCCCAGAGTTAAGGAACCACCCTGTCACCGTTATTCGGCGATGGGCGGTGGTTAAGGAAAATTTGCAGTGCAATGGTTGTAAACCTCAGAATGAGCAAAATATATCCCTCTATATTGTGTACTTGTCTCAAATTTGGACCTTTTTTGGTTGGATTTTTTATTTTTTATTTTTTTGTCTACGTTCCTCCTGAATAATGGTAGTGCACTTCTGCTATGTGAGAGTGCTTAGGCACTCCAGTGCCTATAGCCTTATACAGTAACCGTGTGAGCCTCTTGACTGCTATTCTCATGAAATTTGGTGATGTTGCTACTATGCTGCTTACTGGTCTCCTTGCTGGAGGGTCTGGCTTGTAGAAACAAAGCCCTGCCTCTACCAAGATTGCCATCCCTGTACAGGCGCAGTGCAGAACAAGGTGTGGTGAATAAGTAATGCATTCAGTCTACTGACAACACCTAGTGACTAGTCTTTTGGCCTCTGCATACCTTTCTTGGGGCACAGCTTCCAGTGGTCATTTCCCTTTTTCACGGAAGGCACAGTACGCCCTCTTACAAATGCCTACCTACACTATATTGTCAAAAGTATTGGGACATCTGCTTTTACACACACGAACTTTAATGGCATCCCAGTCTTAGTCCGTGGGGTTCAATATTGAGTTGGACCACCCTTTGCAGCTATAACAGCTTCAACTCTTCTGGGAAGACTGTCCACAAGGTTTAGGAGTGTGTGTATGGGAATGTTTGACGCTTCTTCCAGAAGCGCATTTGTGAGGTCAGGCACTGATGTTGGATGAGAAGGCCTGGCTCACAGTCTCCACTCATCCCAAGAGGTGTTCTATCGGGTTGAGGTCATTCAAGTTACTCCATCCTAAACGCAATCATCCATGTTTTTATGGACCTTGTTTTGTGCACTGGTCCAAATCGTTTAATACTTTTGACAATCTAGTGCAGGGATATGCAATTAGCGGACCTCCAGCTGTTGCAAAACTACAAGTCCCATCATGCCTCTGCCTCTGGGTGTCATGCTTGCTGCTGTCAGAGTCTCGCTATGCCTCATGGGACTTGTAGTTTGGCAACAGCTGGAGGTCTGCTAATTGCATGTCCCTGATCTAGTGTATGCTTTTCTCAGCAGAAGACCATCTTTTGTTCATCTAGGGCAGTGGTTCTCAACTCCTGTCCTCAGGACCCACTAACAGGCCAGATTTTAAGGATTACCTTGGTGAGATGCAGACTAGAATACTGCAATCCCTGAGCAGCAAATTATATCACCTGTGATGCATTTCAGTTATCTTGCAAACCTGGCCTGTTGGTGGGCCCTGAGGACTGGAGTTGAGAACCACTGATCTAGGGTCACCATCCTATTCCTAATCTAAGATACTGGGTCAGAAATGTTAAAACCATGTAAATCCTGGTGCCTGTGCAGTTACAATTTTGCAGTCTCTGACGGGAGACGTTGCTTCTGCCTGCAGCAGGCTGATATCCTCTGTCTAGGCAAAGTCACTGGATTTTTGTGGGTTAAGGGCTGCTTTTTAACCACTTCAGCTCCGGAAGGTTTTACCCCCTTCATGACCAGGCCATTTTTTTGCTATGCGGCACTGTGCTAATTTTTCTGATGATTGCACGGTCATGCAGCACTGTGCCCAAAAAAAAAAAAAAATTGTGTACCATAATTTTTTTTCACACAAATAGAGCTTTCTTTGGTGGTATTTGTGATCACCTCTGGGTTTTTGTTTATTTTTATAAATGAAAAAAAGATCCAACAATTTTGAAAAAGACAATAAAATTTTTGCTTTCTGCTATAACATATCCCCCCAAAAAATAAATAATCAAATCTCTTAATACATGTTGGACAAAATGCATTCTGCTACTATGTCTTTGGTAAAAAACATAATCCCAATAAGTGTATATTGATTGGTTTGCGTTAAAGGTATACCGTCTACAAACTATGGGAATTTTTTTTTTTTATGCTAGTAATGGCAGTGATGAGCGACATAACAAGAAGGTGGACAATCTGACACTTTGTGGGAACTAACTGCCATGGACAATATCCGTGACATTATTACAGTGATCAGTGCTAATAATATGCACCGTCACTGTACTGACACTGGGCAGGAAGGGGTTAACATCTAGGGCGATCAAGGAGTTAAATGTATGCCTAACAAGTGTTTGTGTGTAATATGTGCTGCTTTTTGCTGGGGATCTAGTTGTTTTTTATTTCGTACTTAGTAGGGAATGAAAAACAAACTAGATTCCCTGTAACTAAACACAGCTCTCTGCTGTTTAGGCTCCATGCATACTAGTTTTCTTTATAAGCTCAAAAAATGCTAGAAAAAAACGCTAGATGAAAAAATGCTGATAATAGCGTTTTTGTGCTGGCTTTTTTTTTTTCTCTGCCCTTAAACGCTGAAGCTCAAAAAAAAAAAATATACGCTTCTAGCATAAAATGGTGTGGATGGACACAGGATAACACTATTAGCTTCCAGGAGCAGAAAAAAAAAACACTTGCTGAAATTAGATTATGTGACCAGACTGATAATGGGTAAGTATACACAAATATTAAGTTCCCATAAAGAAGGCGCCAACCTATGATTATTTTACATCTAACTGCTGCCCCTTTAAGTGTGAACCACACAAAAAATTGTTTTTAAATAAAAGTCAGGCGCTGTTATGTTTAAATTAATGTGTCCACCAGAAATTTGTGAATGCTTCCCAATATCTCAAAACTTTTACTCAAACCCACTACTAATTGTGCAAAAAATGTCAATGTGAATTGTATAAATGACTATCCCATTCATGTATTAATATTTCAAAAATATAACATTATTGTGCATAAATTATTCAAAATGTGTTTTATATCAATGAATCCCATGTGCATAAATAGGCATGAAAATAATACTGTGATCCACACACAACAAAAAAAATAAAAAATCCACTTTGCTGTGGAGTATCAGGCTTTGTGACCATCCACCATGCTTTAAATAATTTTGAACGTGCTCTTCATAATATCTCAAGTGCTCCACCACGTGCATGAGTGAGTGCATTCAGTCTTTTGCATGTGGTGAAGCACTTGATATATTTTAAAGAAGAGCACGTTCAAAATTCTTTAACCACTTAAGCCCCGGACCATTTGGTAGCTAAAGGACCAAAGGTGATTTCAGAATTTTGCACTGCGCTGCTTTAACTGTAAATTGTGCGGACATGCAATGTTGTACCGAAATGAAATTTGCGTCCTTTTCTTCCCACAAATAGAACTTTCTTTTAATGGTATTTGATTGCCTCTGCGATTTTTATTTTTTGCGATATAAACCGAAAATTTTGAAAAAAAAAAGATATTTTCTACTTTTTGTTAAAAGAAAAATGGAATGAACTCAATTTTAGTCATACATTTAGGCCAAAATGTATTCAGCCACATGTCTTTAGTAAAAAAAAATGTCAATAAGCGTATATTTATTGGTTTGCGCAAAAGTTATAGCGTTTACAAACTAGGGTACATTTTCTGGAATTTACACAGCTTTAAATTTATGACTGCCTATCTCATTTCTTGAGGTGCTAAAATGGCAGGGCAGTACAAAACCCCCCCCCAAATGACCCCATTTTGGAAAGTAGACACCCCAAGGAAATTGCTGAGAGGCATGTTGAGCCCATTGAATATATATATTTTTTTGTCCCAAGCGATTGAATAATGACAAAAAAAATAAAAAATTACAAAAAGTTGTCACTAAATGATATATTGCTCACACATGCCATGGTTATATGTGGAATTGCACCCCAAAATACATTCTGCTGCTTCTCCTGAGTACGGGGATACCACATGTGTGGGACTTTTTAGGAGCCTAGCCACGTACGGGACCCCGGAAACCAAGCACCGCCTTCAGGATTTCTAAGGGCGCAAATTTTTGATTTCACTCCTCACTACCTATCACAGTTTGAAGGCCATAAAATGCCAAAATAGCACAAAACCCCACCAAATGACCCCATTTTAGAAAGTAGACACCCCAAGAAAATTGCTGAGAGGCCTGTTGAGCCCATTGAATATTTTTTTTTTGTCCCAAGTGATTGAATAATGACAAAAAAAAAAATTACAAAAAGTTGTCACTAAATGATATATTGCTCACAAATGCCATGGTTATATGTGGAATTGCACCCCAAAATACATTCTGCTGCTTCTCCTGAGTACGGGGATACCACATGTGTGGGACTTTTTAGGAGCCTAGCCGCGTACGGGACCCCGAAAACCAAGCACCGCCTTCAGGATTTCTAGGCACAAATTTTTGATTTGACTCCTCACTACCTATCACAGTTTCGAAGGCCATAAAATGTCAAAATAGCACAAACCCCCCCAAATGACCCCATTTCGGAAAGTAGACACCCCAAGCTGTTTGCTGAGAGGCATGGTGAGTATTTTACAGCTCTCATTTGTTTTTGAAAATGAAGAAAACATTTTTTTTTTTTTTCAATTTTCAAAACTTTGTGACAAAAAGCGAGATCTGCAAAATACTCACAATACCTCTCAGCAAATAGCTTGGGGTGTCTACTTTCCAAAATGGGGTCATTTGGGGGGGGTTTGTGCCATCTGGGCATTCCATGGCCTCTGAAACTGTGATAGGCAGTGAGAAGTGAAATCAAAAATTTACACCCTTAGAAAGCCTGAAGGCGGTGATTGGTTTTTGGGGTCCCGTACGCGGCTAGGCTCCCAAAAAGTCTCACACATGTGGTATCCCCGTACTCAGGAGAAGCAACAGAATGTATTTTGGGGTGTAATTCCACATATGCCCATGGCATGTTTGAGCAATATATCATTTAGTGACAACTTTGTGCAAAAAAAATAAAATTTTTTTTTTATTTTTTCCGCAACTTGTGTCAACATATAAAATATTCCATGGACTCGACATGCCTCTCAGTATATAGCTTGGGGTGTCTACTTTCCAAAATGGGGTCATTTGGGGGGGTTTTGAACTGTTCTGGCATTTTATACACAACATTAGGAAGCTTACATCCACTCTTCTAACCACTTGAAGACAAAGCCCTTTTTGACACTTTTTGTTTACATGAAAACATTTTTTTTTTTGCAAGAAAATTATGTTGAACCCCCAAACATTATATATATTTTTAAAGCAAAGGCCCTACAGAATAAAATGGTGGGTGTTGCATTTTTTTTTTCTACACAGTATTTGCGCAGCGATTTTTCAAACGCATTTTTTGGGGAAAAAATACACTTTTTTTTTATTTTAATGCACTAAAACACACTATATTGCCCAAATTTTTGATGAAATAAGAAAGATGATCTTAGGCCGAGTACATAGATACCAAACACGACATGCTTTAAAATTTTGCACAAACGCGCATTGGCGACAAACTACATACATTTTTAAAAGCCTTTACAGGTTACCCCGTTTACAGAGGAGGTCTACTGCTAAAATTACTGCCCTCGATCTGACCTTCGCGGTGATACCTCACATGCATGGTGCAATTGCTGTTTACATATGACACCAGACCGACGCTTGCGTTCGCCATTGGGCAAGAGCAGGGCAGGACAGGGGTGCTTTTTTTTTTTTTAAATTGTTCCTTCCATATTTATTTATTTTTTATCATTTTTATTGTTATCTCAGGGAATGTAAATATCCCCTATGATAGCAATAGGTAGTGACAGGTACTCTTTTTTTGAAAAAACTGGGGTCTAGACCCTAGATCTTTCCTCTGCCCTCAAAGCATCTGACCACACCAAGATCGGTGTGATAAAATGCTTTCCCAATTTCCCAATGGCGCTTTTTATATCCGGGGGGGGACATTCCCTCCCACTGCTTATAAAAGCAGTCCAGAGGCTAATTAGCCACTAGGATTGCTTTTACATGAAAGCCGGCCGCTGGCTGAAAAGAATGATACCAAGATGATACCTAAACCCGCAGGCATCAATCTGGTATAACCATTCAAAGTCCAGCAACATACCAGTACGTTGCTGGTCCTTGTTGGACATGTATTGTAATCTTTTTTTTTTCATGCAGCCAGTTGGCTGAATGAAAAAAGAGATTGATCGGGTGGGTATGCCCACCATTAGAATACCGCCCTTCATCCACCCACTTCTAATGATGGGCATACATGCACCATTTATATATGCCGAAGCATGGGGCATCCTCCCGCAAAAAAGTTATGCCGCACACACATGGTTGGACTTTTCCACGGGCAAGCCTTCGTCAGAATTTTGACCGTATGTACGCAAAATCGCTCCTCCGCCCCTGCTGCCCCAATGCTTCGGCATATTTGCTTCTTTTTTTTTTAACTGTGGTGGTGAAATCACCTCCTACAGCACTGGAGTCGCAGGGATCAGGCCTGTCTCTGCGAACGCTGCAGTTATGTGTGTTGTGTTTTGTAAGTGACAGTGATCGATCGATACTGCACTTGGGTGGCCTGGGCTGGACGGAGGGGCAAAACGCAGGTGCTAGCAGGTATCTGGGCTGATCCCGCTAACACTGCGTTTTTGGGAACCCTAAACTGCTGAGGACGCTAGTAGTATAGATCTGATCAGATCAGATATTGATCTGTTCAGATACTATACCACTAAGGAGGGTGTATGCTTCACGCGTGGGTGTTAGCGTTACTGGCACTAACCTGACGCTGCCTGGGGTGTGACGCAGACCCTCTCTGACGCTAAAACCTAATTGATATCACCCGCCGGGCGATCAGGTGGTTAAACCTTTATTGGGTTATATACGGCGGGTGCCCTGACACTATAAAAAGCAAACTAACCAGCGTCACCCGTAACACTTATATGATGATCACTGGTGAAAGGGTTAACTAGGGGCAATTAGGGGGTTAAAACCTTTATTAGATAATTTATGGGGGTACCTGACGCTATAAAAACCTGCGGCGAACCTAAAAAAAAATTACTGGCTACCGATCTGCATCACCGACAATAAGACAGCGATCAGAAAAATGATCGCTTAGCGACAGTGGTGATAGGGGGTGAAAGGGTTACCTGGGGGGCGATCAAGGGGGTTAAACCTTTATTCAATAATTTATGGGGGTACCTGACGCTATAAAAACCTGCGGCGAACCTAAAAAAAATTACTGGCTACCGATCTGCATCACCGACGCTAAGACAGCGATCAGAAAAATGATCGCTTAGCGACGGCGGTGCTAGGGGGTGAAAGTGTTATCTGGGGGGTGATTAAGGGGTTAAACCTTTATTAGGGGGGGGGGTTAGGGGGCTACACTGGACCTAAAACTAAACTGTAGTGACACTTTTACAGTCACAAATGTCACTGATTGCAGTGATCAGTAAATAAATGGTCACTGCAATCAGTGACACTGTGACTGAGGGGGCGATTTATGTGCCTATGTGTGCTGGTGTTAGTGTAGTGTTTGTGCACTAACCTTGATGTCTTCTCTTGTACGGCGCTCGGTATATGTGAGCGCCGCACAAGAGATGACATCACTTCCTCCTGCTTCCTCTGCCTGTGTTTACATTACACAGGCAGAGGGGGCATTCTCATTCGCCGGGAGCGATCGCGGGGGGGGGTGGCCGGAATCGAATGGCCACCCCCCCATCTCGGAACGCTCCCAGACAAATTCCGACCGCTCACTGTACAGAAGGGGGGTCCGATTAGACCCCCCCAACTGTACAAAGGCAATCACGTACACTGTACGTGATTGTGCCTGTCGGTGCCATTGTGCCGACGTATATGTACAGTGAGCGGTCGTTAAGTGGTTACAGCATGGTGGATGGTCACAAAGACTTGTTACTCCACAGCAAAGTGGATTTTTTGTGTTTTTTTAGTTTTTCATGCAGATGGGATTCATTGATACAAAACACGTGTTTTAAATACTTTATGCACAATAATTTGTTATCATACAAACGATTTTTATTGAGAAAATTAAAGGTACATACAATTAGTGACCAGTATAAAATATATAAGAAACATACAAACATTTAGCAAAATCCTGTGGAGGCGGCCCTCAAGGGGGTCCAAACTTGCAAACCAGGGGCATCCCGGGCCACCCCATTACATTGTGAAAATATAATACCATAACAAAATGCGATAGAAGGAATGCTCCTAAGGTATAACAATGTTTGTGTTCGTTCTTTTCTTTCTTTCTTACAAAGAAAAAACTTATGGTCATATAAAACTGGGAATGATGCCGCGTACACACGGCTGTTTTTCTCGTCGGGAAAAACGAAATTTTTCCCATTTGACGAGAAAAATGATCGTCTATGGGCATTTTGTCGTTTTTCTCGACGAGAAAAATTAGAACATGTTCTAATTTTTCTCGTAGTTTTTTCCTACATTTTTTCCGCGGCAGTGTTTTCCCATAGGGAAACACTGCCGCGGAGCCCACAGACGGTCGTTTTTCTCGACAAGAGAAAAAACGACGTGAAAAACGACCGTTTTAAATGACATTATTCACGGCGGTTTTTTAACCGCCGTAAATAATGATCGTGTGTACGCGGCGTGAGAATAACAAAGAGAGAGAGTCAAATGATACACATAACAAAAAAAAGAAATACATGACCTGATATGGGAAGCCCTTACCGAAGGTGTTGACAACATGTCTACCTAGTGTGAGGGCAAATGAGGAATGCTACCCAGACATGGAGACGACATTCATGGAGCCCAGGGCTTCCATTTCAGGTCATAAATAGGCATAGTATCCATGATGGTTTGGAATACCCTCTCCATAATCTGAATAGCCGCCATACGCTTAAGAACCTGATCCCACGGGACCCCTGGGGTGTGCCAATATAGGGCTATAGACCATTGTACTGCACTGAAGAGTGTGTGCACCAATTTCTGTTCAGGTGGGGTGGAGCCGGGGATGTCGGCGAAGAATAGGCACATCTGATACGTCAGAGTAGGTAGACCCCCTGTGATCCCCGCCACTCTATCAGTAACCTTATCCCATATGTCCCTCAAGGCTGCACAGCTCCAAAAGATATGTAAGTGGGTCCCAACCTCTGGACAACCTCTAAAGCAGCGCTCCGAAACAGTGGGGAAGAATCTATGTAGCTTAGCAGAGGTATAATACCACCTGGTATGTAACTTCACCACTGTCTCCTTGACCGCCACCGACCTTATGCACTTGTGCATATTCATAATCCTATTACTCCATTCCTCCGGGGAAGCAACTTCTCCAGTTTCCCTCTCCCATCCCAGCATGGCAGTAGATTTCTCTGTAAGGCCTTGACCTCCTAGAAAATCATATAAGCGGTCGATGGTCCCCCTGTCCCTTGATGTAGGTCCACAGAGATTCTCAAATGTATTGATGTGATTAGGGACTGCTCCTGTACTTCGTGAGGTAAAAAAATGCCTTATTTGTAAATATTTGTAAAATTCTGACCTGGGGAAGGCATGAGAGGATTGTAGGGCTTGGAAGGAGCAAAACTCCCCCTCTTTCTGAAGTAAGTTCAGGGTAACCAAGTCCCCCTCGATCCACAGTGCGAAATTATTCCTATTGGGAAAAGCCGCCGGGAAGGCAGGGTCCCCAATGAAGGAGGCCAATCTGGGCTTGGGGGGTAGCAGGGAGAGTCTTGTCTTATATAGGGACCAAATGCGTAGGGATTGTCCCACCACCAAATTTAAAGCAGAAACCTCTCCGGGGCCAATCGACTTAGCCCAGAGCAAACCCAGAAGATAATATGGGTCTACGGATACCCGCTCGAATTGAAGCCATGGGATCCCACGAGGAGGAGTATGCCATTGTGCCAATTGCAGAAGTCTAGAGGACATATAATAAAGCCACAGGTGAGGTAAACCTAGACCCCCCTTTACCCGGGGCCTGTAAACCATCTGCTTACCCAGTCGGGGGGTCTTATTAAGCCAGACAAATTTGTTTACATCCCTTTGCAACTGTTCAATCGTTTGGCGGGACACATAATTGGGAAGGGCTCTGAAAAAAAATAAAAGTTTTGGAAGAATAGACATTTTCACTGCTTGTATCCGTCCCAGGAACGTGATATGGTACTGGCTCCAGGCCAATAGCAGTTGCCTGATACGAGCAAAAGCAGGTGGGTAATTGGCCAGATACATCTTATGAAGCGAAGGGGCCAGTTTAATCCCTAAATACGATAATGTCTGAGTTTCCATAGAAAAATTCAAATTAGAATGGAGGGAGTTAATTGTTTGGCTAGGGAAATTAATTGGGAGGGCGGAGCATTTGGAAAGATTAACCCCCAGACCTGAGAGTTTCTGGAAGGTGTTTAAGGTAGATATAAGGTTGGGAATTGAGACAATAGGGTCTGGTAGAAATAAAAAGAACATCGTCTGCATATAAGCTAATTTTAAACTCCCGATCACCTTTAGTATATCCCTGAATGTTAGGGTCTAGGCTAATTGATCTGGCAAAAGGTTCTATAGCGAGCGCGAACAAAAGTGGGGATAACGGACAACCTTGTCTCGTACCCCTACCCAACATAAAGTAATCAGAATTACAGCCTGGGAGTTTAATACGGGTGCGTGGGTGGTTATAAAGCGCCCTAAATCCATGAACAATGCACAATAATTTGTTATTTGTGAACACATTATTTTGAAATATTAATACATGAATGTATTATTGCCATTTATACTATTCATTTTGGATTTTTTTTTGCACAATTAGTAATGGGTTTGAGTAAAAGATTTATTTTTCATACATCATGGGACACAGAGTTAGGCTAATAATTGTTACCTGCTGGGTTATACTTCATATCTAGGTGAATGAACACTGTTTGACCAAAGATCTTTAGACAGGAAATGATCCCCCTATATAACCCCCTCCCATACAGGAAGTACTTCAGTTTTTTACCAGTGGCTGCAAGGTGGATGACAGGTTTGTTTGAGCTCCAGGACTCTAGTCCCACAAACGGTTCTTAAACAAAGCAAGGGATTGGCCGATTGAATCCAATTGACACATGCTTTATATGCTTGGATAAAAGTTACCCGAGCCTCGCAAAGCATACTCAAGATCCTGCAAGGTTTTGCCTGTAATGCGAACTTCGATCGCTGGACCCTGCGAAGTGGAATCCTAGACACCACAGCGCTAAGGCATTCCTGCAGGGTGCCTGTACAGGTCCTAGGGAGTGGACCCTAAACATGAAAAGGGTACCCAGTCCTTGAAGGTCCTCAAGTGACAGGAACCTGCGGTGGTGGGTGAAGTTTGAGCTCTTGGTTAAAAGATTTTGTTTACATATTGGGAATTGGTCACAATTTTTTGGTGGACACATTAATTAAATTAAAACGTAACAGCGCCAGACTTTATTATTTAAAAAGTATACACAAATATGTTAGGCAGGATAGTTGGTAGGACAGCGGAGGGGACATGTTTAAGCATAATTATGTTGGAAAAGGGCCTTTCATTTAAAGTGCACCTGTTCCTAGACTAGTGGCATTTACAGATTCTCAACAAGCGCTCACAGTCCTAACTCCAGGCACTGTTTACTAATTAATCCTCAAAATCACAACCGAGATAATGAAATCTAGTTTCAAACACTTTCTAGCAGCATGCAGCACCTACTCTTTGTTTGCATTAGAAGCTTAGTAGGCTTTCAAGGCCTTGCTACCAGAGAAAATAAGGGGAGAACTGATTTTAGTGCATATGTTAGAAGGGGGTGTTGCAGCACTTCCGAAGCGCTGCCCATTCATTTTAATGGGCAGGGCGTTTTGGGAGCGGTGTATACACCACTCCCAAACTGCCCCAAAGATGTTGCTTGCAGGAGTTTTCCTAACGTCCCGCAAGCGCACTGCCCCAGTGTGCAAAGACATACTAAAATGAATGGAGGGGTTTTCAGGTGCTATTTCTAGTGCTAAAACGCCTGAAAACCGCCTCCATGTGAAAGGGGCCTTAATGCTGTAGACTTTGATCCCCTCCCTGCTGATGCATTTACAAAGTAAATCAAGTAGCGGAGGTCTAATTATTCACAGGTTTGTGGTATGCTGTTAGACTGCCCATGTTCTGGGCCTTGCTCGTTGGTTTACAGACAAGAATAACATAGAGTTGGTGCATATGTGCAATATTAGGGGTGCTGCAGAGTATAATTGACTTCAGATCACATTGAGTAACATGGAGTGATGTGGAAGGACCTTGAAGGGCTGTTTGGCTTCCAAAGAGGAGTAAATGTAACTGTCTATTACAACCCTGGGATCTAGGCAGCAGGCAATCCCTCACCTTTGCTGCCATAACACATGAATGTGTCACCATACACAATAATAATAACTGGCCCAGGAATGCGGATGCAAATGTTTCCATTCTTAATTTCAGTTTTCTGTGCTGAGACATTTTGAAAATCAATAAGGATCCATAACTTGTGCAGATCATCACTTTTGAAAATAAAATGGAATTTCTCCAAAGTGCGATGATGTTTATTAATTGCAGTAAGCTTTTAGAGAAAAGCTTAATCCCAGCAGCAGAAGGATGTGTGGACAGGTTTTCATTTTCGATGGAAAATGTCCTGAATACCTTACAGATTCCATAAAAATCAGTAAGGGTGACCTTCAAGGTATTCACACTTCAAACATTGCTCACTCTACTAATCCCTTGCTGTTACCCTTTAAAGGTATGCTTCAGCTAAGCATGAACATTATGCATTTTGACCAACATGCTTATTATTTTTCATCCTTGAATGTTCACCTGGCAGGCCTGCTAGCTAAGCCATTTGATATTAGGCGTTGCTTGGATTTTCTCATTACTAGATTCAAGAGGCCTTCAAGTCCAGTCTGGTTGTGTCCTCGTCTACCTTTTATAAGATGTTAAATAATTTTCCCATAGGCATTTATTAGCATTAGAACCTATTAAAAGCATAAAAACATGCTGAAACACTGGCTATGGATGTAACTTACATTAGCTTTGGATATAATTGTAAGTAATACACTACGAACCTTCCTACTTCTTCACCCCCTCAGTTTCCCATGTAGGTGAATGGGGCCGCATTGTAACTGTGAGCCAAACGCGTGAGCATAAATGGTTTGCAATGCTACCAACTGGAACAACAATCCTATATAGTGACTTAAATTAGATAAATTAAAAAATACCATGACAAATATAAAAGTGCTGCGATAGTCACATATTGTAAACATTCAGTATAAAAAAAAATTATTAAAGTGATGATAGTGAAGTCCATGAAGTAAACAAAGTAGGTATTCAGTGACAAAAGTAGAAATTCAAATATATGAAGATACTGTAATAATTCCAATGTTTAAAGAAACACTGCTGTGATGCCAGAAACTGATGTGCTGAGCCAGGACTTGTGACCACCCTGGTGAACTGCCACAACCACAAGAATTGGACTCTTGACCAGAGCAAAAGAACCCTACTACAGTGTCAAATCGGCTTGTAGTTGGTATCTTGTCATCAAAAACCTTGATAGGCACTTCTTGGTTAGAGTTTAACACCGTCTCCAGCTTTTCAGCATACATTTTTGTCAGTGTCCTCCATATACTCCAGAATTTACCATGAAATTAAGATAGGGAAACCCACATAACGTAAAAGCGTATAAAATGTTATTGAAGCTCAAAATGATGTATAAAACTACTCACATTTTCAAGATAAATATGCGCCTAATATGAGAGACATTCCTGGGCAATGTTAAAAGCAGTCCAAACATTCAGATCAGCAATGTTGTATGCGTTAGCCCGGCCCTACGCATTTCATCATAACTGACATCTTTGGGGGCACAAACGCTATGCGAGTCGCCAAGCTAAAAAAAATACTTTGTTATGAAACACATGGACTGATTTTTCTTATTGAAGCGCTGCATTTTTGGTTTTATATGTTTTCAAGTTTGCCTTTCACAGACTGTGCACGCTGCTTCTTACATTTATTATTTATTGTTTATTTTTGTTAGCGCAAGTATTGGTTCACCCTGTATAAAAAAAATACTCAATCTAATGGGGGATAAGCTCCTAAATTGCAGATAAAATCAGGCCTCCTTTTTGTTCTAAAATGGCCGACTGGATTAGTCAGCCTAATTTTCATATTAAAGATGGCTGGCGGAGCCGTGACTCACAAGAAAGCCAAGCCTCATTTTCATATTTTCATATTAAAGATGTTTGAAAAAGAAGGGTTTTGGGACTTTAAATGAAGCTGTGACCTGATAAGCTCATATGCCTCCATCCCTATCTATATGAAAAAACAAGAGGGGGTGGGACTTTAAATGAAGCATGCAGTTGAATAAAAAGGTCAAAATGTAATGTATATTGCAGTGTATCAAAGTCAAATTGGTAATACATAATGGTAATGATCAGTATCCCGTGAATACGCAACCTATTGAATCCTCTGCTAAGTATAAAAAATTGTTGAGTGTAAATAGCATAGTTACTAAAAATTAATGTAGGATTTAAAACCACATGATTGATATAATGAGAGATTGCATATAAATCTAGTAAAAACATGATGGATTAAAACATGGCATATGAAAAAGCTTGACGCATTTCGTGGATTGATCCACTCTTCCAGAGCAGGCACGTGATGTATATCTGTAATGAAATGGATGGATTTCTATATAATCTGACATTGTCAAAGAAAAAAGAAACTGCAAAAAATATGAGGGGGGGGGGCACTCTCTAGGTAACTTACAAAACAGCTGTGTGTTGAGGGTGTGGCACTAAGACATATATATCAATATATTTCACAGAAGTCCTTTCATGGCGGTTCTGTCAACATTCACGGTCACTTATGGGGATCGCTATTTTATGGATATCTGTCCTCTTGGATGCCGTCCTGTGTTGGGCTGCGCATGCAGTTCACACTGCCACAGCTCCCGAGAATGATGCCCCCAGGGGGTTTCCAGTTCCTAGTGGAAGCGTTGAGCTTTTTCATATGCCGTGTTTCAATCCATCATGTGTTTACCAGATTTATATGCAATCTCTCATTATATCAATTATGTGGTTTTAAGATTCTACACATTTTTAGTAACAATTTTTTATACTTAACAGAGGATTCAATAGGTTGCGTATTCACAACTCCTTCAACTGTCATGTGGTATCATGTTTTATATGTATGTATTATGAGAGTGAGAGCCCCTGTCTTAGTGAAAATGTGTTTAAAATGGACACAGGACTCTCAAAGAAGCTATTTGAGAAGTTCCAGCAAAAGATTGCTGAGCAGAGAAAACTATGCTTTAAGTTTTCTCTGGATTTTGTAAGTCTGTATTGGGGCTGGCAACTTGAAGACTTCAAAGAGCATTGGGAGGGAAGGAGTCTTCAGTCATGTGTCTGGGTTTTCTAGGAGCTCTGCAGTAGTGATGAGCCGAACACCCCCGGGTTCGGTTCGCACCAGAACCCGCGAACGGACCGAAAGTTCGTACGAACATTAGAACCCTATTAAATACAATGGATGCGAACGTTCGAATTCTAAAGTGCTAATTATAACAACTATTATGCATGTTATTGTCCTAAAAAGGGTTTGGGAACCCGGGTTGTGCACCAGGGGACATGTATCAATGCAAAAAGAAGTTTTAAAAACGGTCGTTTTTCGGGAGCAGTCATTTTAATGATGCATAAAGTGAAAAAAAAAGTCAAATATTCCTTTAAATATCGTACCTGGGGGGTGTCTAAAGTATGCCTGTGAAGTGCCACGTGTTTCCCGTGTTTAGAACTGTCCCTGCACAAAATGACACTTCTAAAGGAAAAAAAAGCCATTTAAAACTGCTTGCGGCTTTAATGTAATGTCTGGTCCCGGTAATATGGATGAAAATCTTTAAGAAAAATGGCATAGCTACCCCATCACCCCCCCCCCCTACCCCAGCCCATTACCAGCCCCTTTGGGTCTTGTATGGATATTAAGGGGAACCCCGCACATAAAATAAAAAAGGCCCTATATACTCTGAACAGCCGTATACAGGCGGTGCATACAAGACAGGGACTGTAGGTTTGTTCTTATGTAGAATCTGTTTGTAATTTTGAACAGGTACATTGTTGAAGTGTAGCTCCAGCCCAAAAATCTATTTTTAAACTTTTTGGAAAACATAGGTAAGGGTTATCACCCCTGTAACATTTGTTTTGCTGTCTGTGCCCCTGTTCAGAACATTTCACCTCACTTTCCGTCCCAATGACAACTGTTTTTGAAATGTGGTGTTTTTCTTGAAACAAGGATTGCTGATAAAGCATCAGTACAGAGGAGACACCTTTCTCCCATATTTATTCTTACAGGAGAGAATTTTCCTTCCTAGTGGTAGATTTCCTCTCACTTCCTGTTGTCTTCTTGCGTTTGCAAGTAGGAGTCGTTTGTAAGTTGGATGTTTGAAAGTAGGGACCTGCCGTATATACTCTGCAGAAATAGGCCCCTTAGTTGTTGGTGTTGGCACAACACTGTAAGCACTCACAGTTACTCTTGGTTGGTGCTGGAACGCCCTGCTGTCAACTATTATATCAGGAATTTTAATTACATATAATTGTTGAACAGTGGTAGTAAAAATTGGGCCTTTGATGGTGGTGCTGGTGCCACAACACTGTAAGCCCTGACAGTTACTCTTGGTGGGTGCAGCAATGGGCCCTGCTGTGAATTATTAGATCAAGAATTGTAATTGCATGCCCCTGTTGAACAGGGGCTGAAAAATTGGGCCTTTCGTGGTGGTGGTGGTGGTGGTGGTGGTGTTGCCACAACACTGTAAGCCCTCAGAGTTACTCTTGGTGGGTGCAGCAATGGGCCCTGCTGTGAATTATTAGATCAAGAATTGTAATTACATGCCCCTTTTGAACAGGGGCTGAAAAATTGGGCCTTTCGTGGTGGTGGTGGTGGTGGCGTTGCCACAACACTGTAAGCCCTCAGAGTTACTCTTGGTGGGTGCAGCAATGGGCCCTGCTGTGAATTATTAGATCAAGAATTGTAATTGCATGCCCCTGTTGAACAGGGGCTGAAAAATTGGGCCTTTCGTGGTGGTGGTGGTGGTGGCGTTGCCACAACACTGTAAGCCCTCAGAGTTACTCTTGGTGGGTGCAGCAATGGGCGCTGCTGTGAATTATTAGATCAAGAATTGTAATTGCATGCCCCTGTTGAACAGGGGCTGAAAAATTGGGCCTTTCGTGGTGGTGGTGGTGGTGGTGGTGTTGCCACAACACTGTAAGCCCTCAGAGTTACTCTTGGTGGGTGCAGCAATGGGCCCTGCTGTGAATTATTAGATCAAGAATTGTAATTACATGCCCCTTTTGAACAGGGGCTGAAAAATTGGGCCTTAGGCACTGGTGGCACAACACTACAACCCCTCACAGATACTGTACTTGGAGCACAGCAATGAGCCCTGTTGCAAAGTATTGCTTCAAAAATTGTAATGACACGCCCCTGTTAAACAGGGGCTGAAAAATTGGGCCTTAGGCACTGGTGCCACAACACTCCAACCCCTCACAGATACTGTACTTGGAGCACAGCAATGAGCCCTATGGCAAATTATTGCGAAAAAAATTGTAATTACACACCCCTGTAAAACAGGGGCTGAAAAATTGGGCCTTAGCCACTGGTGGCGGCACCCATAAACAAAAATGATCTTCCAAGCTATCATCATCAATCGTATCATTGAGGACTCGGAGGAGGAGGATAGCCAGTCAACATAACAGCACAGGCACTCAGCATCAGCATCAGTCTTGAAGGGATGTGACATGTTAAAATCAATTAGTCTGTTATATCAGCATCAGGTGTGTGGTAGCTGGTGGTGATCCAAGACTGGTTCATCTTGATGAAAGTCAGTCGATCAACCGAGTCGGTGGACAGGCGCACCCTGTGATCCGTGACAAATCCTCCAGCAGCACTGAATGTGCGTTCCGAAAGAACGCTGGATGCAGGACAGGCCAGTAGCTCAATTGCATACTGTGCAAGCTCTGGCCAGTGATCCATCCTCAAGACCCAGTAAGCCAGAGGATTTTCGGTGGGGAAGGTGTCCAAGTCTGACCTTGCCCCTAGATATTCCTGCACCATGTTTATCAGACGCTGGCGATGGTTGCTGGAACCGATCATACTTTGGGGCTGCGGACTAAAGAATTGTCTGAACGCATCGGTCAGACGTCCACCTTCCCCACCGCTCCTTCTTTGACTGGCCGAAGCCTCAGCAACTCGTTGTCCAGGACCAGGAGTTTGTAACCTCCCAGTCTCTGGGAACGCGTTGCACAGACCTTTCTGCAAGGTCTCCCGGAGTTGTCTCATCCTCTGCTCCCTCTGCGACGGTAACATAAGGTCCGCAACCTTACCCTTGTACCGTGGATCAAGGAGAGTGGCCAGCCAGTAATGGTCCCTCTCCTTGATCCGAAGAATACGAGGATCCTTCCGCAGACTTTGCAGGATCAGGGAGGCCATGCAGCGTAGGTTTGCTGAGGCATTCGCTCCGGAGTCCTCTGGGTCACTAAGGACGACATGATCCGCAGCCACCTCCTCCCAGCCACGTACAAGTCCACTGGTTTCTTGGGACTGTAAATCATCCCTAAAAGACTGCTGCTGATGATGCTGAGTGCCAGCCTCCACCTCCATGCTGACACAATCCTCCTCCTCCTCCTCCTCCTCCTCCTCCTCCTCTTCCTGTGCGATGGGTGGGACAGAAGGAACACTGTCTGGGTAAAGGGGGGCTTGAGAGGCAAGGAAGTCCTCCTCTTCCTGCCTCTGTTCTGCCTCAAGTGCCCTGTCCATTATTCCACGCAGCGTGTGCTCCAACAGGTGGACAAGAGGTACAGTGTCACTGATGCATGCACTGTCACTGCTCACCATCCTCGTGGCCTCCTCAAATGGTGCCAGGACAGTGCATGCATCCCTGATCATGCCCCACTGGCGTGGAGAAAAAAAACCAAGCTCCCCTGACCCTGTCCTGGTGCCGTAGTCGCACAGGTACTCATTGATGGCCCTCTGCTGCGTGTGCAGCCGCTGCAGCATGGCCAACGTTGAGTTCCACCTGGTGGGCATGTCACATATAAGGCGGTTCTTGGGCAGGTTCAACTCCTTTTGCAGCTCAGCCAGGCGAGCACTGGCATTATAAGATCTGCGGAAATGCACACAGACTTTCCTGGCCTGCCTCAGGACATCCTGTAAGCCCGGGTACCTGCCCAAGAACCGCTGCACCACCAGGTTAAGGACGTGAGCCACACAGGGCACATGGGTCAGTTGTCCCTGTCGGAGGGCGGAGAGGAGGTTGGTGCCATTGTCGCAAACCACCATTCCTGGCTTAAGCTGGCGTGGCGTCAACCACCTCTCGGCCTGGCCCTGCAGAGCAGACAGGACCTCTGCCCCAGTGTGGCTTCTGTCCCCCAAACACACCAGCGCAAGCACGGCATGGCATCTTTTTGCCTGCGTACTTGCGTAGCCCCTTGAACGCCTACGGAGCACCGCTGGTTCCGAGGACAAACCACAGGAAGAGGCCATGGAGGAAGAAGAAGAGGAGGGGGTGGAGGAGAGAGGTGTGTCACAACCAGTAGTAGCATTTTGGAGGCGTGGCGGTGGAACAACCTCCAACACTACTGCACCTTGTCCTGCATCCTTCCCAGCTGCCAAAAGAGTGACCCAATGGGCCGTGAAAGAAAGGTAACGTCCCTGTCCATGCCTGCTGGACCATGAGTCAGCGGTAATATGCACCTTACCGCTGACCGCCCTGTCCAGCGAGGCCAAGACATTGCCTTCCACATGCCGGTAGAGAGCTGGAATAGCCTTCCGTGAGAAAAAGTGGCGTTTGGGAACCTGCCACTGAGGAACCGCACATTGCACAAACTCACGGAAGGGGGCCGAGTCTACCAACTGAAAAGGCAGCAGTTGAAGCGCTAGCAATTTAGCCAAGCTAGCATTCAACCGCTGGGCATGTGGATGGCTGGGAGTGAACTTCTTTAGATGGTCCAGCAGCTGGGGCAGGGAAATTTGCCTGCTAGAATCGGACGTCGGTGTACTGCTAGCAGAGTGGCCGCAAGTACTTGGCTGTGACACACCTAATTCTACACCTTCATTCCTCTCAGTGCATGTTTCAGAGAGGACTGAAGTTATAGTGGGGTTGGAGATCCCAGCTAATGCGGTGCAAGGAGAGGTCCGCTTTGTTCTTTGGTGTGGGTCTTTGAGGTAGGCTTGCCAACGAGCTGCATGGCAGGTCAACATATGTCTGGTCAGGCATGTGGTACCCAAGCGGCTGATGTTTTGGCCACGCGATATACGCTTGAGACATATGTTGCAAACAGCAGCTGTGCGATCTGATGCACTAGCCTCAAAAAAGGCCCACACCAAAGAACTTTTTGAATGACGGGCAGAGGCAGCGCCCTGCACAGGCGGAGCTCTGCGGTGTGATTCCGTCGGTGTACTGCCCTTACGCTGGCCACCAAAGGGCATCCTGCCTCGTTGGAGATGTGCCTCCTCCTCATCCTCCTCCTCCTCCTCTCTCCTATTAGGCACCCACGTGGAGTCAGTGACCTCATCATCCCCTCCCTCCTCATCACTGGAGCCAATCTGGCAGTATGCTGCAGCTGCTGGAACATGACTGCCAGATTGGTGTCCTTCTTGAGCATCCCCTCTGTCTGCTCTCACGCTACTGCCTTCCTGTAGCTGGGTTTCATCATCAGACCCTTCGAAACGCTGGGCATCCTCCTGGAGCATGTACCCAACACTGTGCTCAAACAGTTCGGGGGACTCCTCAGGAGGAGGACATGGTGGGTCTAGGGAAGGAGTGACTGATGATGAGTCTGACATTGATACCAGGGAAGAGGACGCTTTGGCAGCTGCTTTTCCAGTACCCTGAGCCTGGGTGAGAGAGGAGGAGGAGGAGGGCTTGGTCATCCACTCTACCAAGTCTTCGGCATGATGTGGCTCAACATGTCCAGCTGCCGAAAAGAAGGACAAGCGTGTCCCATGGCCATGTGCTGATGACAATGCACCGCGTCCACGACCAGCACTGTTGCCCCCAGACACAGAGCCTGCTTGCCCTCTTTTATTGCCTCCTGACTGTCTGCCTCTCCTTGTTTGCCTTCCAGACATTCTAATAGATGGCCTGCAGGGAGATGGGAAAAAAGCAATAAGGGCTACCTTCAGGTGTCCTTCTCTGTCCCTTTACTTAAGGATTTCTAAATATGGTTGAGGATGATTGCTTTTGCACAGAATAGCACAACGACAATTTCCCTGACTGTCCAAAAAAACAAGGATTTCAAAGATGGTTGATGAGGAATGCTTTAGCACACTATAGCACAAGGAGAATTTCCCTCACTGTCCTTCCCTGTCCCTAGAAACAAGGATTTGCACAGTAAAACACACTGACACTCTCCCTACCTATAGTTTTCTGTCCCTAGAAAAAATGTTTTTTTAAAGCACACTATAGCACAAGGAGAATTTTCCTCACTTTCCTTCTTTGTCCCTAGAAACAAGGATTATCACAGTGAAAGAAACTGACACTCTTCCTTCCTATAGTTTTCTGTCCCTAGAAAAAATGTTTTTTTAAAGCACACTATAGCACAAGGAGAATTTTCCTCACTTTCCTTCTTTGTCCCTAGAAACAAGGATTATCACAGTGAAAGAAACTGACACTCTTCCTACCTATAGTTTTCTGTCCCTAGAAAAAATGTTTTTTTAAAGCACACTATAGCACAAGGAGAATTTTCCTCACTTTCCTTCTTTGTCCCTAGAAACAAGGATTATCACAGTGAAAGAAACTGACACTCTTCCTACCTATAGTTTTCTGTCCCTAGAAAAAATGTTTTTTTAAAGCACACTATAGCACAAGGAGAATTTTCCTCACTTTCCTTCTTTGTCCCTAGAAACAAGGATTATCACAGTGAAAGAAACTGACACTCTTCCTTCCTATAGTTTTCTGTCCCTAGAAAAAATGTTTTTTTAAAGCACACTATAGCACAAGGAGAATTCCCTCACTGTCCTTCCCTGTCCCTAGAAACAAGGATTCGCACAGTAAAACACACTGACACTCTCCCTACCTATAGTTTTCTGTCCCTAGAAAAAATGTTTTTTTAAAGCACACTATAGCACAAGGAGAATTTCCCTCACTTTTCTTCTTTGTCCCTAGAAACAAGGATTATCACAGTGAAAGAAACTGACACTCTTCCTACCTATAGTTTTCTGTCCCTAGAAAAAATGTTTTTTTAAAGCACACTATAGCACAAGGAGAATTTTCCTCACTTTCCTTCTTTGTCCCTAGAAACAAGGATTATCACAGTGAAAGAAACTGACACTCTTCCTACCTATAGTTTTCTGTCCCTAGAAAAAATGTTTTTTTTAAAACACACTATAGCACAAGGAGAATTTTCCTCACTTTCCTTCTTTGTCCCTAGAAACAAGGATTATCACAGTGAAAGAAACTGACACTCTTCCTACCTATAGTTTTCTGTCCCTAGAAAAAATGTTTTTTTAAAGCACACTATAGCACAAGGAGAATTTTCCTCACTTTCCTTCTTTGTCCCTAGAAACAAGGATTATCACAGTGAAAGAAACTGACACTCTTCCTACCTATAGTTTTCTGTCCCTAGAAAAAATGTTTTTTTTAAAGCACACTATAGCACAAGGAGAATTTTCCTCACTTTCCTTCTTTGTCCCTAGAAACAAGGATTATCACAGTGAAAGAAACTGACACTCTTCCTTCCTATAGTTTTCTGTCCCTAGAAAAAATGTTTTTTTAAAGCACACTATAGCACAAGGAGAATTCCCTCACTGTCCTTCCCTGTCCCTAGAAACAAGGATTCGCACAGTAAAACACACTGACACTCTCCCTACCTATAGTTTTCTGTCCCTAGAAAAAATGTTTTTTTAAAGCACACTATAGCACAAGGAGAATTTCCCTCACTTTCCTTCTTTGTCCCTAGAAACAAGGATTATCACAGTTAAAGAAACTGACACTCTTCCTACCTATAGTTTTCTGTCCCTAGAAAAAATGTTTTTTTAAAGCACACTATAGCACAAGGAGAATTTTCCTCACTTTCCTTCTTTGTCCCTAGAAACAAGGATTATCACAGTGAAAGAAACTGACACTCTTCCTACCTATAGTTTTCTGTCCCTAGAAAAAATGTTTTTTTAAAGCACACTATAGCACAAGGAGAATTTTCCTCACTTTCCTTCTTTGTCCCTAGAAACAAGGATTATCACAGTGAAAGAAACTGACACTCTTCCTACCTATAGTTTTCTGTCCCTAGAAAAAATGTTTTTTTAAAGCACACTATAGCACAAGGAGAATTTTCCTCACTTTCCTTCTTTGTCCCTAGAAACAAGGATTATCACAGTGAAAGAAACTGACACTCTTCCTTCCTATAGTTTTCTGTCCCTAGAAAAAATGTTTTTTTAAAGCACACTATAGCACAAGGAGAATTCCCTCACTGTCCTTCCCTGTCCCTAGAAACAAGGATTCGCACAGTAAAACACACTGACACTCTCCCTACCTATAGTTTTCTGTCCCTAGAAAAAATGTTTTTTTAAAGCACACTATAGCACAAGGAGAATTCCCTCACTGTCCTTCCCTGTCCCTAGAAACAAGGATTCGCACAGTAAAACACACTGACACTCTCCCTACCTATAGTTTTCTGTCCCTAGAAAAAATGTTTTTTTAAAGCACACTATAGCACAAGGAGAATTTTCCTCACTTTCCTTCTTTGTCCCTAGAAACAAGGATTATCACAGTGAAAGAAACTGACACTCTTCCTACCTATAGTTTTCTGTCCCTAGAAAAAATGTTTTTTTAAAGCACACTATAGCACAAGGAGAATTTTCCTCACTTTCCTTCTTTGTCCCTAGAAACAAGGATTATCACAGTGAAAGAAACTGACACTCTTCCTTCCTATAGTTTTCTGTCCCTAGAAAAAATGTTTTTTTAAAGCACACTATAGCACAAGGAGAATTTTCCTCACTTTCCTTCTTTGTCCCTAGAAACAAGGATTATCACAGTGAAAGAAACTGACACTCTTCCTACCTATAGTTTTCTGTCCCTAGAAAAAAATGTTTTTTTAAAGCACACTATAGCACAAGGAGAATTTTCCTCACTTTCCTTCTTTGTCCCTAGAAACAAGGATTATCACAGTGAAAGAAACTGACACTCTTCCTTCCTATAGTTTTCTGTCCCTAGAAAAAATGTTTTTTTAAAGCACAATATAGCACAAGGAGAATTCCCTCACTGTCCTTCCCTGTCCCTAGAAACAAGGATTCGCACAGTAAAACACACTGACACTCTCCCTACCTATAGTTTTCTGTCCCTAGAAAAAATGTTTTTTTAAAGCACACTATAGCACAAGGAGATTTTTCCTCACTTTCCCTCTTTGTCCCTAGAAACAAGGATTATCACAGTTAAAGAAACTGACACTCTTCCTACCTATAGTTTTCTGTCCCTAGAAAAAATGTTTTTTTAAAGCACACTATAGCACAAGGAGAATTTTCCTCACTTTCCTTCTTTGTCCCTAGAAACAAGGATTATCACAGTGAAAGAAACTGACACTCTTCCTACCTATAGTTTTCTGTCCCTAGAAAAAATGTTTTTTTAAAGCACACTATAGCACAAGGAGAATTTTCCTCACTTTCCTTCTTTGTCCCTAGAAACAAGGATTATCACAGTGAAAGAAACTGACACTCTTCCTACCTATAGTTTTCTGTCCCTAGAAAAAATGTTTTTTTAAAGCACACTATAGCACAAGGAGAATTTTCCTCACTTTCCTTCTTTGTCCCTAGAAACAAGGATTATCACAGTGAAAGAAACTGACACTCTTCCTTCCTATAGTTTTCTGTCCCTAGAAAAAATGTTTTTTTAAAGCACACTATAGCACAAGGAGAATTCCCTCACTGTCCTTCCCTGTCCCTAGAAACAAGGATTCGCACAGTAAAACACACTGACACTCTCCCTACCTATAGTTTTCTGTCCCTAGAAAAAATGTTTTTTTAAAGCACACTATAGCACAAGGAGATTTTTCCTCACTTTCCCTCTTTGTCCCTAGAAACAAGGATTATCACAGTTAAAGAAACTGACACTCTTCCTACCTATAGTTTTCTGTCCCTAGAAAAAATGTTTTTTTAAAGCACACTATAGCACAAGGAGAATTTTCCTCACTTTCCTTCTTTGTCCCTAGAAACAAGGATTATCACAGTGAAAGAAACTGACACTCTTCCTACCTATAGTTTTCTGTCCCTAGAAAAAATGTTTTTTTAAAGCACACTATAGCACAAGGAGAATTTTCCTCACTTTCCTTCTTTGTCCCTAGAAACAAGGATTATCACAGTGAAAGAAACTGACACTCTTCCTACCTATAGTTTTCTGTCCCTAGAAAAAATGTTTTTTTAAAACACACTATAGCACAAGGAGAATTTTCCTCACTTTCCTTCTTTGTCCCTAGAAACAAGGATTATCACAGTGAAAGAAACTGACACTCTTCCTACCTATAGTTTTCTGTCCCTAGAAAAAATGTTTTTTTAAAGCACACTATAGCACAAGGAGAATTTTCCTCACTTTCCTTCTTTGTCCCTAGAAACAAGGATTATCACAGTGAAAGAAACTGACACTCTTCCTACCTATAGTTTTCTGTCCCTAGAAAAAATGTTTTTTTTAAAGCACACTATAGCACAAGGAGAATTTTCCTCACTTTCCTTCTTTGTCCCTAGAAACAAGGATTATCACAGTGAAAGAAACTGACACTCTTCCTTCCTATAGTTTTCTGTCCCTAGAAAAAATGTTTTTTTAAAGCACACTATAGCACAAGGAGAATTCCCTCACTGTCCTTCCCTGTCCCTAGAAACAAGGATTCGCACAGTAAAACACACTGACACTCTCCCTACCTATAGTTTTCTGTCCCTAGAAAAAATGTTTTTTTAAAGCACACTATAGCACAAGGAGAATTTCCCTCACTTTCCTTCTTTGTCCCTAGAAACAAGGATTATCACAGTTAAAGAAACTGACACTCTTCCTACCTATAGTTTTCTGTCCCTAGAAAAAATGTTTTTTTAAAGCACACTATAGCACAAGGAGAATTTTCCTCACTTTCCTTCTTTGTCCCTAGAAACAAGGATTATCACAGTGAAAGAAACTGACACTCTTCCTACCTATAGTTTTCTGTCCCTAGAAAAAATGTTTTTTTAAAGCACACTATAGCACAAGGAGAATTTTCCTCACTTTCCTTCTTTGTCCCTAGAAACAAGGATTATCACAGTGAAAGAAACTGACACTCTTCCTACCTATAGTTTTCTGTCCCTAGAAAAAATGTTTTTTTAAAGCACACTATAGCACAAGGAGAATTTTCCTCACTTTCCTTCTTTGTCCCTAGAAACAAGGATTATCACAGTGAAAGAAACTGACACTCTTCCTTCCTATAGTTTTCTGTCCCTAGAAAAAATGTTTTTTTAAAGCACACTATAGCACAAGGAGAATTCCCTCACTGTCCTTCCCTGTCCCTAGAAACAAGGATTCGCACAGTAAAACACACTGACACTCTCCCTACCTATAGTTTTCTGTCCCTAGAAAAAATGTTTTTTTAAAGCACACTATAGCACAAGGAGAATTCCCTCACTGTCCTTCCCTGTCCCTAGAAACAAGGATTCGCACAGTAAAACACACTGACACTCTCCCTACCTATAGTTTTCTGTCCCTAGAAAAAATGTTTTTTTAAAGCACACTATAGCACAAGGAGAATTTTCCTCACTTTCCTTCTTTGTCCCTAGAAACAAGGATTATCACAGTGAAAGAAACTGACACTCTTCCTACCTATAGTTTTCTGTCCCTAGAAAAAATGTTTTTTTAAAGCACACTATAGCACAAGGAGAATTTTCCTCACTTTCCTTCTTTGTCCCTAGAAACAAGGATTATCACAGTGAAAGAAACTGACACTCTTCCTACCTATAGTTTTCTGTCCCTAGAAAAAATGTTTTTTTAAAACACACTATAGCACAAGGAGAATTTTCCTCACTTTCCTTCTTTGTCCCTAGAAACAAGGATTATCACAGTGAAAGAAACTGACACTCTTCCTACCTATAGTTTTCTGTCCCTAGAAAAAATGTTTTTTTTAAAGCACACTATAGCACAAGGAGAATTTTCCTCACTTTCCTTCTTTGTCCCTAGAAACAAGGATTATCACAGTGAAAGAAACTGACACTCTTCCTACCTATAGTTTTCTGTCCCTAGAAAAAATGTTTTTTTTTAAAGCACACTATAGCACAAGGAGAATTTTCCTCACTTTCCTTCTTTGTCCCTAGAAACAAGGATTATCACAGTGAAAGAAACTGACACTCTTCCTTCCTATAGTTTTCTGTCCCTAGAAAAAATGTTTTTTTTAAAGCACACTATAGCACAAGGAGAATTCCCTCACTGTCCTTCCCTGTCCCTAGAAACAAGGATTCGCACAGTAAAACACACTGACACTCTCCCTACCTATAGTTTTCTGTCCCTAGAAAAAATGTTTTTTTAAAGCACACTATAGCACAAGGAGAATTTCCCTCACTTTCCTTCTTTGTCCCTAGAAACAAGGATTATCACAGTTAAAGAAACTGACACTCTTCCTACCTATAGTTTTCTGTCCCTAGAAAAAAATGTTTTTTTAAAGCACACTATAGCACAGGGAGAATTTTCCTCACTTCCTTCTTTGTCCCTAGAAACAAGGATTATCACAGTGAAAGAAACTGACACTCTTCCTACCTATAGTTTTCTGTCCCTAGAAAAAATGTTTTTTTAAAGCACACTATAGCACAAGGAGAATTTTCCTCACTTTCCTTCTTTGTCCCTAGAAACAAGGATTATCACAGTGAAAGAAACTGACACTCTTCCTACCTATAGTTTTCTGTCCCTAGAAAAAATGTTTTTTTAAAGCACACTATAGCACAAGGAGAATTTTCCTCACTTTCCTTCTTTGTCCCTAGAAACAAGGATTATCACAGTGAAAGAAACTGACACTCTTCCTTCCTATAGTTTTCTGTCCCTAGAAAAAATGTTTTTTTAAAGCACACTATAGCACAAGGAGAATTCCCTCACTGTCCTTCCCTGTCCCTAGAAACAAGGATTCGCACAGTAAAACACACTGACACTCTCCCTACCTATAGTTTTCTGTCCCTAGAAAAAATGTTTTTTTAAAGCACACTATAGCACAAGGAGAATTCCCTCACTGTCCTTCCCTGTCCCTAGAAACAAGGATTCGCACAGTAAAACACACTGACACTCTCCCTACCTATAGTTTTCTGTCCCTAGAAAAAATGTTTTTTTAAAGCACACTATAGCACAAGGAGAATTTTCCTCACTTTCCTTCTTTGTCCCTAGAAACAAGGATTATCACAGTGAAAGAAACTGACACTCTTCCTACCTATAGTTTTCTGTCCCTAGAAAAAATGTTTTTTTAAAGCACACTATAGCACAAGGAGAATTTTCCTCACTTTCCTTCTTTGTCCCTAGAAACAAGGATTATCACAGTGAAAGAAACTGACACTCTTCCTTCCTATAGTTTTCTGTCCCTAGAAAAAATGTTTTTTTAAAGCACACTATAGCACAAGGAGAATTTTCCTCACTTTCCTTCTTTGTCCCTAGAAACAAGGATTATCACAGTGAAAGAAACTGACACTCTTCCTACCTATAGTTTTCTGTCCCTAGAAAAAAATGTTTTTTTAAAGCACACTATAGCACAAGGAGAATTTTCCTCACTTTCCTTCTTTGTCCCTAGAAACAAGGATTATCACAGTGAAAGAAACTGACACTCTTCCTTCCTATAGTTTTCTGTCCCTAGAAAAAATGTTTTTTTAAAGCACAATATAGCACAAGGAGAATTCCCTCACTGTCCTTCCCTGTCCCTAGAAACAAGGATTCGCACAGTAAAACACACTGACACTCTCCCTACCTATAGTTTTCTGTCCCTAGAAAAAATGTTTTTTTAAAGCACACTATAGCACAAGGAGATTTTTCCTCACTTTCCCTCTTTGTCCCTAGAAACAAGGATTATCACAGTTAAAGAAACTGACACTCTTCCTACCTATAGTTTTCTGTCCCTAGAAAAAATGTTTTTTTAAAGCACACTATAGCACAAGGAGAATTTTCCTCACTTTCCTTCTTTGTCCCTAGAAACAAGGATTATCACAGTGAAAGAAACTGACACTCTTCCTACTGTGAGGGGGTTAACTCGGTAGCGGGTGTGTGTGACCCCCTGGTTGGGCTCCCCACACAAAAACAGGGCCAGCAGACGGAGGTTGTGGTTTTCAAAATCAAAAGGTGCGGTTTATTTCTCTATGTACAGTGACAAAAACACAGCAAAGCCAAAAAAGAAACAAACAAAATAAATCCTGGTCAGTTTGACCTCTGACTAAACATGCAGGTTTCCTAAACTAACAACTGGGATCAGCCTGGTGCTGTCCTAGTCCCTAAGTCCCTGGTTTAGTAAAAGTCCAAACAAATAGCCACACAGGCTTTGCCTCACCGCACAGGGGTTCACTCTCCCTAGACAGTCCACACAGGTCTGGTTCCAGGCATGAGCTAACATCTAATGAAGCTGGGAGTTCCTTATAGAGGCCTAAATGAGCTGACAAGGTTCAGCTGGTCTCATCTCTGTCTGCACGACGCCCCACACTCTCCCTAGAGGTATGAGTCATCCATGAGCCTACTAGCCTC